>CM069435.1:48644462-53644462 GCA_035610365.1 Aquatica leii
AACATCCAATTCAACATCATTGTCATGCTTGTTGTTTGAATATGGTTTTAAACTATTTTCGATGCATCTGTATATATTCAAAGTATAGTACTATATAGTATAGTAAATATTAGAACAACTTTCTACATTTATTAGTACTTTAAACTTCATCATAAAATCTTAATCGTAAGCATTTTCTACATATTTGACACGTTTAAACTAAATATTTCATATCTTAGGATCAGTGGTGAACCGAATTTCTATGAAATTGTTGCAGTTGTATTTGCTATCCAAGAATCTAAACTTGAAACTAACTCATTTTACTAGAACTATTAATGGTTTAAGATATTTACCTTACATTTATAAAGTAACATCGTATTAGAAAGCTTTTTTTGTAAAAACAGTGTCAAACGTGTTTATAATCCAACAAAAAAAAATTGTGAGATTCTTTTTTTCTTAACGGCAAAATGCTTAAACTTTTTATCTCAACGTGTATACAAAACTCTTTGCATGCGTGGTTTATAATATAATGATTATATTCTGCTAAGACGGAAACCCAAGCATTCTTTTAATGAAATTAATTTATATCTACATTCTCGTAAAGTGCATAAAATTTTGCTTAAGTTTAAATTGATACTAACAATCAAACAAATATTTTTTTAGACTAACGTATTAAAAAAACTTTTACAATGGCAATCCAAATTCTGGACGAAGATCATTTTGCAATCAGCGCGATCGTGACAGTTTCTATGCAAGTCATCTTTTTTTTGATAGCCGCCGGTTTTCAATTAGACAAATTGACTGACTTTGCTGGCGGAATAAACTTTATCAGCCTAGCGTTACTCACCTTCTTTTTGGGCCAAGGAGGAAAAGTAAGTAAAGAAAGGTTTTGACTCTAAAATGTGCATTTGAATTTTAGAAAACGTACGACAGCAGACAATTAATGGTAACCGTTTTTATTTGTCTTTGGGGAGCACGACTATCTGGGTATCTTTTATATAGAATATTGAAAATTGGCAGAGATAAACAATTTGATGATAGAAAGAGTAATGTTATACGTTTTGCAATTTTTTGGACCTTTCAGGTATCGATTTGACAATGGTGGTTGCAATAATTACGTTAACATTTATCACAGGCTGTTTGGGTGTATGTAGTTAGTTTACCAGTGATAATAATAAATTCGCCAAGGCATTCGATTCCACCAGCGCCTCGTACGATGACTACTTTAGATTCGGCAGGTACTTGCCTTTTTGTAATTGGACTATTAGCGGAGACGTATGCCGATCTTCAAAAGTTCTCGTTTAAACAAGACCCTCAAAATCAAGGAAAATGGTGCAATGATGGTAAAGTATTAAAAATAATTAAAAAAAACCGCATCTATATGTTTTTTTAGGTCTGTGGAGATTATCCAGACATCCGAATTATTTTGGCGAGATTTTACTTTGGTGGGGAATTTTTGCTATATCTCTTAATGTATTGCATGGATTTGAATGGATTGCAATTTTGTCGCCAATTTTTACTACGTTTATTATATTGTTTTTATCTGGCATTCCACTGTTGGAAAGATCATCAGACGACAAATACGGAGAGTAAGTGCTGTATGTTCAAAGTAAACTCGTAAAAATTGTTTACATTTTAGCAACTCGGAGTATCGTTACTACAAAGCATCAACATCTCCATTAATACCATTACCACCAGCGATTTACGTTGAAGTTCCTCAATTCTTAAAGTTTATTATATGCTGCGAATATCCATTTTATCATTCGGTCGATACCCAATCGAGAAAAACAAAAGTAATAAGCGAATCTCTTAGCGCATCTTTAGGACCATCGCAGACCTAGCTGTGTGTTTACGTCAGTAGAGAAAACTGCAGTTCTGAGAATTTAAAGTTTCAAGTTACTGATATATAGCAAAACGGCGTAGTTTTAACCTATATTAAAATGTATAAAAATCATATCCTCGATGACGAAAAAAAACTTTTGACCCGTACATTCCGCGCTCAATAATTCTTAAATGTTAATGTTTGAAAGAATGTATAGATGTTGATGACTAAATGCCATAATTTAATCATAAATTGTGTTTATTTAAATTAAATTAAACCATAAAAACAAGTGACTGCGGTTAATAAATATGAGTGTGGTGCTATAGTTCAAGCAAATTAGACAAAAAAAGACCATGCTTCACCGAAAATATCGTTCAAAGTTGGTAAATGTTTTAATACCTTTAGGGGTTCCCAAATAAAAGTGCTGTGAGTTTGCGAGTGATTCTGAGTTCTGCTTAAGTTGTGGGAGTCAACACATCGCAACATTTTCTCAATTCTTTTAGTTTTTTGCTTATAACTTCTAAACGACGCGTCTTACCAAAAATTTCAACCGAACTATTTTTAAAGATTAAATTCTGCGTTGAATGGTTTTTGGTCCTTCAAAATTGCCCGTGTAACCGCAACCAATTTTCAAAATTGAACTATTTTTACCAACTTGGTTAAAAATTTGATTATTTGTTTTTTGCTTACAACTCCTAAACAACGCATCCTACACAAAATTTTACTCGTTGCTTTTTTTAAGAGCAGTCAATTCTGCCTCGAATGCCCGTCAAAATCGTTTAGTCGCACTCCTGTTTTTAGGTTGGGCCATTTATACCAACTCTATACTGACGTCTAGAAATGACAAACATGAATTGTTTTATTTCCGGTGATGCTGTCAAAAAGGAGGATGAAAGAGACACAATCAAAAAAAGGGCTTTGAAAACATTTATTTATGCCAGAAAGAGTAGGAAGGATGGCTATGACAAATGGTTGGCGCAGCAAACTTCAGTAATAGTTGACGAAAAGTGTAAGAAAGGTACATACATTACTACATTTTTTTTATAATTTCATAACAGCATTTTTCATCATTGTATTGTTGAATCTTGACGATTTTTTTACTTTGTTTACAACTTATATTATTACAATATTATTATACTACATATTACTTGCTTTACATTATTTTACTACTATATTATTACTTACAACCTACCTATATCATTATTATTATTTTTTTTTGTTATTATTATATCATAAGGTTCATTGCATTCCACCTTTTTCCTTCCAGGGGAAGGTAGTATCTTGAAGGGTGAGGTAAGGTCTCCTTCTCAACATCCGATCAGCATGTTAACACGACAAACTCTAGAATACGGAGGGACGATAACGATTTGGAGAAATTCAGCAAATGGTTTCAGTGCCATAACACATCCCCAAAAACTTTAAATACCTTCAACTTAGCAAAAAAAAACCGAGTGGCGCTTCTACGAGCCTTGAAGGCTACAGCAAAGATCAACGGAGAATCAGCCCCCATCAGTTCGGACACGATTTTCCGCCGCATTCATTTTATATGAAATCACAACTTTAGTTTAAATTGTACTTTGGATTCGAATTGGCCCCGTACTCACTCCCACTGCTTGATGATGACGGCAAGATGCGGAAGAGTAGAAAATCTGAACTGTACAAGCTCTTCACTGCAATCAAAGTGGATCTCACTGTGAATGCAGAGTACGTAGTGAATGGTGGTTTCCTCCTGCACAGAGTTATTTGGAACAGTTTTCCAATATCATTCACAAGTACATAAATTACGTGAAATCTAACTACAAGTCTTATATTATCACCATAGTTTTCTATGGATACCCAGAGAATGTGGCCGAGAAGAGTATAAAATCTGCTGAAAGAGCGTAAAAAGCCTGTGCTATATCATCTTTGTCGGTTATATTCCAAAAACATACCAAGGCCACAATGCCGAAAGATCGTTTCTTGTTGAATGATCACAACAAGAAACATTTCATATCGCTGACAAACAAACTGATGAACGAGAGATTCACGTAAAGCAGCTTTAGAAGATGCAGATTCTCTGATTCTGAGCACAGCAATGGAGAACTCACTTTTTATGTTGCTGTCTTTAAAGAGCCAATTTCCAACGTGTGCACGTGGGTGCAAAACTACATCCTCATTTTTTTGCCAAGAGAAAATAAAATTGATCAAGAAATTCATGGCAGACCAAAACCTCCTTCATCATGCTTCTATTTTTCTTGACCCCATTAGAACTTCATATCAAGTTACAGAGGCAGGCGTTTATTTCATAAAGACCTTGTACACGGGTGGCAGCAGCAGGTTTGATCTCTTCCAGAAGTGACTTTTAAAAAAGAATTTTGACTTGGCGTCTTTGCTTCTTACAGAAGCGGCTGCTCGCCAGCACTTCTTCAGAGCTTATTTACAAGTGCAGGTATGGAAGAGTAATGTACTAGATCCAGAGAAATGGGGATAGAAAATAACCACTAATGGGTTAACTCCCATCACAACGATTAATCCACCGGCTCCACAAGAACTTCTCAACTCCATATCTTGAACATGTAAGAAAGGGTGTTTGCTCCTGTAGGAAGTCAGGAATAAAATGCTCCACCATCTGCATAACCTGCTATAGCCACGTATGCCTTAATTCCGTCTCTGAAGACAAGGATGTTATATTTGATGCCATCCAGTGTGACGAAGAAATTGATATCATTGAAAGAGAAAAAGTAATAAATCCTCATTCTCAAGATTTCAAAATGAGGAGGTAGATGACGTGATCGGCGAAGAGCAACAGTTTTCTCCCAGACGGTAAAAGAAACCGTCAACTTGAGTACCTTGTATATCTTTCATATCTTTCATGTACACAATTAAAACTGTTATCGTTTGTATACATCTGTTGTTACCTTCAATGGCCCAATTTTGATAATCGATTACGGCTAATTAGCTGAGCCAATTTTGACAAACCAAAAACCTTTCGACGCATAATTTAATCCTCTTTAAAAATACATTTAAAAAAACTCGGTAGGATGAGTGGTTTGCGAGTTATAAGAGAAAAACTAAATAATGTGCAAAAATTTTGCGAGTTTTTGACTCCCCACAACTTAAGCAAAACTTAGAATCCATCGCAAACTTATCTTATTTGGGACCCCCAAAAAGTATTAACACACTTTCTAGCTTTGGATGATTTTTCGGGAAGCATGTCGTGTGCACTCAAAGTTTAGTCCTAAAACAAGCCTCTCTCTTAACTTTAACGTTTATGTCATGATAGTTATTTAAATATGCGAATAAAGAGAGTAAATTAGTATTTTTTTTAAAGACGTACTTAACACCAAATTAGACGTATATATACAGGGTGACAATTTTAGGAGATTCACTATTGGTGTAACAGAGAACGTATGAAGTTTTGTGTTTATTGAAATTATAATTTTTATTTTAAAATTCAGTTCAAGAACTCTTAAATCAATTTTAATTTTTTACGGACCCCCTGATTGATCCCGCAGACCCGTGGGGTTAGTAGACACCACTTTGAGAACCACTCGTCTAGAGTAAAAAGTCACCGTTTAGTCGCATTGCATCTAGATGTGTTTCAGCAATTAAATAATACTATCAAAATATAATAAGAAGTTTGGAAAAAGTAGGTAATAAAACGGATATTGCAGCAGACATGTTTATCAGAGAAACCAAAGATGATAAGTGTTATTGCTGTTAGGAATACATAAGAAGCAGATACGTTTATAACTAGTGTATTATGTATACTATTTCTTATATTAAAGTTTTTTAAAAGTAAGATTATTATGCTGAATAAAAAATCTTCAGTCTCAGGCGACGAGAAAAAATAAACATTTTTGAGTTAAAAAGCAATCTTTTTTTTGTTTTACCTTGAAACAAATACTAATCTAGAAAAGCGTGACTTTTTGTTCCTATTTTATATTGTTGATAAGTGGTTTCAATAACATATCGTTAATCTTTCGATTCTGTATTTCGTATCACATATGCAAACGTTTAAGTTTTTTTCAGGTAATCGATTATAATCTGATCTACATAGTATTACCTCATTTAAACATTTGTAAATGACCAAAGCACAAACGTCAGTTGAATTTGTGTACACAAACTATTAACCAATTATGAAAAATTGAATAGGTATTAAGAACAAGATGAGTAGCATTCAGTAGAAGGCGAAAAACTCGAAGAAATCTTCTGAAATTAGTTTTTAATACTAATAAAAGAACAAAACAACAATATAAATAGTATGTTTCATTATTGGATTTGCTTATTTTTGACTGATGTATAAATAAATTTACAATTACAAGTACAAAATAATAATATAATTTACATGTTTGTTAAATACTTATTCACGATGACTGACGAGTTGAGACAAGAATTCAACAAGAGTACGTGTTGGTCTACCAGACATTCCAGATCTCATATATTGATATGTTATTCCGTTTGACCATTTAACACCGAATGTGTCTAAATGAAGCCAATCTCCACACGGTATAAACTCAGATAAAAAAGCAGCTGCATTACATGCACCGCCTGCCCTACTAGACCCTCTTCCCATAGTTTTCATATCGACATTGTGAAATCCAGTTACTGTTTGCCTAAAGCAATTCCACAGTGGAAATCTCCACACTCTATCGCCAGTGTGCATTGATGCAGCTAACATGTAGTCCCAAAGCGCTTCTGAATTACTAAAACATCCAGAAGCAGCATCGCCTAATCCAGTTGCCATTTCTTGCGTCATTGTTCCCATACTAATTATAAATCGAGGCCAAAAATTTTGAGCGTAAATCAAAGTATCAGCCATAGCTAGCAAACCAACACAATCTGTATTTTGTACATAAATGGTTTTTCCGTTCATCGCCTTAACTATGTCTCCAGGTTTCACTGCTGCGCACCCAGGCATGTTTTCGCAAAGAGGTATTAAAGCTCGTAAATTAATCGGTAACTGCAGACCTGCAACTGACCTACTGGCAGCTACAATACACGCTGCAGCAGCCATGTCTCCGCGCATAACAATTTGTTCTTTAGCCGATTTTAAACACAATCCTCCACTGTTATAAGTAACACCTTTACCGACTAACACAACTGGTCGTTCATCTTTAGAAGCGCCGTAGTAGCTTAACTCTAAAAATATTGGTGGCTCGCACGATCCTTGGCCAGCCGCTAGAAACGCATACATTTTTTGCGTTTCTGCCCATCCTCTTACCTTTACTTCTACGTTAACGCCCGATCTACACAAAACCTCAACCGCGTTTTGTGCGAACGACGTTGGAGTCATTAAATTAGCAGGAGTATCCATTAGTTGCCTTGCCAGATTCTGAGCGGCGGCTTTTTGTAAACCTATTTGCCAACCTGTCAAATCACAATCATCGTGCAATTCCAATTGAGGAATACCAATTTGGTTTTGTTTCATTTTTTTTTCTTGATACAACCACACTCCCAAAGCGGCACCTTCGGCCGCTGATTCCGCATGTCCAAAACTTTCAACAAGCACTTTAGTAATGAAAACTTTTTGTAACGCTTGACAACCAGCGGCTGCTGCTATTCTAATAGTTTCTTTACCTTCGTCAATCTGCTCAAATACATCATAACCTTGGCATTCTTTACCGAGACCCACTAAGGCAACAACGTGAAATTCGTTGTCTAGATTATAAAGTAATCGAACTTCGCCTTTTCTAGGCGGAGGTCCAACATATTTTAAAATATCGAACAATCTACAACACACCATACGATTGTATCGCTCGGCTGCCGGTGTAAACTTGCCAGGATCATCTGGTTCGTCTGGATCGCAATATAAGCCTAGCAAAAGACCTTTTCTGTATTTCGGATCAACGCATGGATCGTCAATACGTTTGCACACAATAGTCCTTACGCATTTTTTTATGGAATGTACGCAATTACTAAACAACTGATTTCTTAAAAATAATGCCATTCGTAAAAAATACGTATTTATAACTTTTAATTTTTATTAATCTGTCAAACTAATTTCAATCATTTTATATACGCGGTAACCTACGAAACGTATCTAATAGCTTTTAACGTTGCTAAGACAATACTAAACATTTTTTTACGCATGATTCAGTCAAGTGATTTTACAAGCTTTTATTTATTTTAGGAAAAATAAGATAAACAATTTAGAACTACAACACTATACCTTTTAAACCGATTAGTTTTTTATTTCTCAAATTCAAACCTGAAACGTTCGGTAATAGATATCTTATTTATCGATTCATAAAAACTAAAAAAGAGTAACATAAGGCTGCTTATTATAAAACAAAAAAGATAACATAACATTTAACAATGCAGCAAACCTACATCTCATAACAGACAAATATATTTAAAAAAAATGTGCGTGGTGTCCACGCGCTACGGAGGTTGAAATTGCTTATTAGGTATAGTAAATAGAGTATTTGCATTAGCGCTTTAGACGTACGGTTTAGACGTTAGACGGTTTAGACGTACGTTTCGTAACTGCGCTTGCGGGTTCAGTGCTATATATAGTGTAAAGTTTCTTATTATTATTAAAACTAATTTATTTATTTACTACAAAATATGTACACACACGTTTATAACTAACCGAATTAATTAAATCTAAAGATATTTAATAAAAACACTTACACTATAATTTATATCGCATATCACTTACACGAAGATAAAGTCCGCGGATAACTTTTATTTATCTAAACAGCGACACTTGTTTATATTAAAGTCACGTACTCCGTATCTTTATCGCACACGCGTTACTCACTTATTTATTTCAACTTGAATAATCTTCTTAACACTGCCGTCTTCGAATTACGGAAATAACTGACCTACGATTTGTCTGCAACGAATTTATACATCTTCGAAAAACGTTTGCGTGTGTTCCATATCCTTCGGTGAACGTTCTAGAAACTGGATAAAACTTCGGGAAGGTTCTTGAATTTGAGAACGTTTCACTGCCCCCTCCTTAGGACTGTTCTGTCCCAGAACAGGAGACTGGATGCGACACCGGTAGAAAGGATCGTGGCGATAGCGGCAGCTTCCTCCATTTCCTTGAACATAAAAGTAACAGTCAATGGACTTTTCCTGACCCGATATTCTCCTTGGTAGGTAATTACAGACCAACACTTGGAAGCCTGTTTCTAGGAAGACGACCTCCAACATGTTTCGAATCGTCCTCCAATTCAGTTGATCTAAGCCATAACCAAGCTTGCGTACTGCTAATTTCTTAACATGGTGGAACTCCATTTATCTCTTGAGATTCCATAATTGTTCGCCACAGATTTTTGTATAACGGCTTGGTACGTGAGTATTTCTTCGTGACCAAATAGAAAACGAAGCGTCTGTCACCACGTAGTCCTATAACTTTTCCGACTGCCGGTTGCTGTCTTCGTAATTCATCTATCTGCCCAAACTTCTTTTTAAACACGACTGCAACTTCTCTGGACATGTCAAGATTCTCGCTCACGCAATGTGCGATGGCGTAATCTTTTTGTGTCTGGAACAGGTCTTGTTGTTCCTCGGTGGTAACTCGGAACCTAGCTTTTCCAGAACATCCGTATAAGTTCATAAACTTCTAGAACTCCATTTCTTCGATTTGATTCCTGGTTCTGCTGCTTATTACTCTGGTTCGGACCTAAACTTGCGTATTGTGGTTATCGCCAGCAAACGGGGCTAGACGATCGACGTGGACCACTTTTCGGTAGCTTCTGGACGGTTTTCGGATGCGATATATGACGCCATTAATACGATGCATGACTTCGATTGCCTTTGCAGCTTCGGCGACAAACCACGTCTCCTTTGGGGATTATACAACCAGACCATGTCGCCAGGTTGAAACCCTCCATTTTGCGCCTTGACATCATATCTGGTCTTCATCCTGTCCCTGGCAATTTGCGTGTTTTTACGGACCTCTTCATGTAATTCCTCTAGCCTCTTGGTCAGCTTGCTGACGTAATCTTCTCCAACAACTTCTTCTTCCAGTCTTCGTCCAAATTGGAGGTCGCATGGCAATCGTATTTTGCGACCGAGCATCACACAGGATGGTGTTTGGCCTGTGCTTTCGTGAACGGATGATTGGTATGCCATTAGGAAAAGGTGCAAGTACTGATCCCAGTCTCTTTGGTGTTCGGACACCACCTTAGCTAAGTACTTGCCCATTGTTCGATTCATCCGCTCAACCATGCTATCAGATTGAGGATGGAAAGGCGTCGTTCTAGTTTTCTTAATTCCCAACAGTCGGCAAACTTCTTGTAACAGCCCAGACTCAAAGTTGCGGCCTCGATCGGAGTGTAATTCCAACGGAATTCTAAACCGGCAGAAAAACTCTTTTACTAATACGTCTGCGACTGTAGCTGCTTCTTGATTGGGGTATGGCGTAAGCCTCCGTCTATTTCGTGAAATAATCCATCGCCACCAAGATGTCTTTATTTCCCGAATCGGATTCTGGGATCGGCTCTGCGATGTCAATCGCTACTCTTTCCAAAGGGCTTCCTACGTTGTATTGCTTCATGGGTGCTTTGCGCTTTCTCGCTGGACCATTTCCTGATGCGCAGACCGTGCAATTAGGACACCATTTCATGACGTCCTCTTTGCAGTTCATCCAGTAGAATCGTTCTCGCACTTTACCCAATGTCTTCTTAACGCCAAAGTGTCCTCTTAGTGGGACATCGTAAAAATGCTTCAACACTTTTGACACCCTGCTCTTCGGCACTACCAATTGTAGTCTGTTTCCTGTGCCTTCAACACTTTCTAGGGATCGCTTAAGAAAACCGTCTTCTACTATCAAAGAGTCCCACTGCGCCAAGTACGCTTTGACGGTTATGCCCAAAGCACTCACTTCTTCCCAGGTTGGTCGTCGGCCGCTTTCCTTCCAGTCCAGGAGTAGTCTTATTTCAGGATCGTCTTTCGATCCATCTTGCCACTTGTCCTTCTGGGTTACGGAACTGCAGTAGCCATTTTAAAGCGGCGTGGTCTGTTCCCAGTAAAAATTTTCGTCCATACAAATACTTGTAGAAATGTTCGATGGACTTAAGAGTGCGTTTTAAGTATAGTGGGTTGCCTAAAATATAGCATTTTTATGCAGTCACCGTTTTATAGCTTTTTTAAAATTGAAAACGAATATTTATGTTTTTATTAATGAAAACTCTAAAAAACATGTTAGGCCATCGCGTAACATAATTTATTTCTTAAAATAAGGTAAGACTTAAAAGTTATTGATACTCAAAGTTAGTCAAGAAATGACAGTGTTATAATGTGGTTTTATAATATTTATAAAACGATCATCGTAATTATAATAGCTCAGTACGATGAAGTAATACATCAAATAATAGTACATACTTTTAATTTTCGAAAATGTTGTCTATTTTTCGAAAAAGCTATAAAACGGATTTCACTCCATATACCTAATGTAAATCGCATCTAAATTACAGGAAATGATAATTTTTTAGTTCATCATTTATCCAATAGGTGGTCGACCTTTAACATGCGCGCATTACGTCATTACTACTTATTATCTTTATTGTTTTACGAAACACAATATGCTTGCAAGCTTGCAACAACAAAACAAAGATAATTCATACAAGATTTAAACGAAACATTATCACGCTAACGCAACGGTTTGAAAAAAAGACCTATTTCGTCTTTTCGTTTTTACATAGTTATCTTCTTTGCCGTGTAATAATAATAAGTAAATTGTGCGTTTTTTCGAGTGAGGAAATTTTTGAATTGCTTACAATGAAATCAGTACAAAGATAAAATCAGTATTTCCCTGAAAATAATACTAACCTACGCTTTGCATTTTTTCAGCTGGACAGTGGAGAAGCAAAATTTGTTAATCTTACTTCTTTAATATTTATTTTAATGTCTTCCACACTCCAGCGCTAATAATGTTGAAAAATTTTATAAAACTTTGTTGGTTCAAAAAGTGGCAATTGTTACAATGTTAAAATTATCCTAAATTTATTAAAGAAAATTACATTTCAAATGTACAATTTGGACGATCAAGGAGGTGTCAAGATATAAAATAATTGTAATAAAAGTTAGGTTTTTTTAAAAATTTATTTAGTTTTAGTAACAGCCAAAAAAATATTTCAGCTGCATTGCAGTCGGAATTTGACTATAAATAACCAAAAAAAGCATAAAATTTAAATTTTATTTGCTCCAATTTCTAATGTCTCACGATTTTTTTGTGGTGACTTAAAGAATTTTTACAATCGATTTTTCATTATACATTAATTTTTTCTAATCGATTAATAAATTTAAAGAAATCGACCGAGAATCGTGAACACTACAAATATGTAGCATAATATTAAAGAACATAAATTAATTGTAAAAGAATTCGTTAGTACACATATAAATATTCTTTTTTGTACTTCCGTCCGTTTTGATGTATTTTGCAGGCATCATAATCGTCCGGAAATTTTACTTTTCCGGCCTAGGCCGGAAAGGTGTAGTAGAATTTTATAACTAGATCGAAGTTGGCAGTAACAATCTTTAATTAATTAAACGTCATCTGTCAGATTTATTAACATACTTTTTTAAACACATATAACAAATTTGCTTATATCTTACCATTGCTAAAAACAACAATAGTTTTATTTCCTTTCAGTCAGTCTGCAAACAAAGTCTTCGTGCGGCAAAAAGTCTCATTGTGACATTTGTTATTCAATATACTATTTTCGCTTTCATAATCCGTTTTGACAGTTTTTGCGCAGTTGTAAACATAAACGTTAAACAGTTTTTGTGAGATTTTTAAAATTTGGGGGCTTCGCAGTTCCTGTTCGACCAATAAAATATTATATTCAATTCGTTCTTGTATAAGTTGGGCTTTTTTTCCTCGTGGAAAAAAAAACGTTCAATTTACACAGGAACACGTTAAATAAATAACCATTTCCATTTCTCATTCAAACTTTGTAGATTCATTTTGACTAAATGATTATTTCTAAGTTTAGTATATATCAGTTTCAGAAAAAATCAATTTAAAAAAAATCGATTATTGTGCCATCAATTTTTGTCTAGATAGATTTTTAACGCATCGATTATAAACGAATCGCAAAACCGATCTTTTTCAAGAAAAACTACAATATTATTAGTTATCAATAAAATTTGTTTTTTTGATTTGAAGTTAGAAGAAATTAGAGAGTAAATGTAGTACAGTAGCCTCCCGATTATCCGGATCCCGACTAGCCGAAACGTCGGATTATCCGAAAGAAACTGAACTTTTGAACCCGCCGAAACCAAAGCGAAACAAATTAAGACGAAACATCTGGTCGGTCATTTCGTTGAAAACGTCGGGAAACCCAAAAATATTTAATAAAAATTTGACTGCCTATGAGGGTCAATTATACTTCCAGTCTACAAACATGAGTCATCTCTTTTCATAAAATGTTCTTTTCGGACTTTATACAAAAGGTCTTTGTAAATGGTTTTTTATTATTATTACTTTTCTCAACATTTAGAAGGGAACATTCAGTTTTAAATACGCCACTGTCAGCATGAGTAACATAATAAAAAAACGAAAACGCGTTGTTGTTACTGTGCAAGAAAAATTAACTGCAATTAAACGGTTTCATAAAGGAAAATCTTTGAAAAGTGTTGCCAAGGATTATGGTGTAGGTATAAGCACGGTTTCCAAATAGAAAAAAAATCGACAGAAAATTGAACAATGGTGTAGTGTACTAGCATCCTCAACATCAAAGCCAGAATTCTATGAAACAGGGCGAATACAATAAAATTGACGAGACATTGTGTTTATGGTTTACTCAACAACGCGACCGTGGTATTTCAATCTCAGGCCTTATATTACAGCAAAAAGCAATTGAAATCGGTGAAAATCTTCTTGTAACCGAAGCTTCTGATGATACATTTATAGCAAGCGACGGCTGGTTATCGAGATAGAAACCGCCACGACGTACGTTAACTAAATATTTGCGGTAAAAATTGTGTGCTAATCAAACCAAAGTTGAAAATTGTAAACAATAGTTTAAGCAACTCATAGAAGTACAGGAATATACGCCAGATCAAATTTATAATAGTGACGAAATTGGTCTCTATTACAAAATGTTACCAAAGCTGGAAGAAATGAACGCGTTGCGACCGGCTACAAAAAGAATAAGAACCGGGCAACAATTCTTGCCTGTTTAATGTGCATTAGCAAATCCGCAAAGCCAAGAGCAGAAGAGTAGCCATTGGTAAAAGACTCATGGATTGTTTAAAAATAATAAATATAAAGAGGTAATTTATTTGCATGAAATAAAGTGAAAAGTACAACGTTACAAAAACCGTAGGCAACGATAACACACCAAGAAGAAATTTCTGTAGACAACGATGATGAAGAAGAAGCTCCGCTTTCATAAAACGATGAGAAATTTAGATGGTTGGGAAGATATTGGCCCAGAAAAAATTAAAGAGTGGATAACATTTGACAACAAAAAACAAGAAGAACTAACTGACGTTGACTTTATTGAACTTGTTAATGAAAGGGATCGTGAAAATACTAGTGATAATGAATCAGAAGGAAATGAAGAAAGAGAGAAGAAAATTTTGCACTTTTAAGCTTTTGATGCATTAAACTGGTTAAACACAGCATTTTTATATGTAGCGCAACAGCTTAATACAACACCAAGTGACATTTTTACTTTTAGCAAGGTGAAAACACATTGCTTCAAAAAACGCTTGGATGCAAAATTTAAACAAAGATTGATCTTTTTTTTTTTACACCACCAAAATAATATACCAATGTACCTAGATTGTAGTACATTTTTTTAAATAGAAACTACTATGTATTTTCTTTCAAATATATTTTTTTTTGTTCTTTGAATAGATACATATTTATGTACCTACATAAATATTTTACGTTTTTACCTCTTTTAGTAAAAACTCCAGATTAACCAAAATTTCAGTTATCCGAAAAGGCTTCGGTCCCGACTTTCGGATAATCGGGAAACTACTGTAGTTCTGTTTATTAGTTGAAATTCATAATAAAGAATTTTTGAATGACATAATAAGAAATAATTTGGAATGAACCTCCACTATATGCTTGTAACTTTATTTATTTTATTTTCATACATAATTATTTCATTGGTGTTCATTCAAATTACAACTATTGCTGTTGAAATTCGAATCAGCAATTTGACTGCTATTTTTAAATTTGCTTACATTGGCACATTCAAAGATAAAAATAAAACCTTGAATGAAATTTGATGTGTAGAGTTGGGTGTAGTCACTATACGTCTTATTCCTCGTATTAACTCATTTTGTAATATATTTAAAACAATTGGTTCTTAAAACGAAATTTAATGTATGCATTAATTTTCTAATTCCGTTATTATTTCTTGGAAGCAACTACTGAGAAGATTCTAATAACAACTTCTACCCATCTCTAATTTTCTTTATGCGTCATACGAACAGTTTTCTACTTTATAACTAAGCTGACATCTGTTTTAAATATTTTATATTATTACTTCAATTAATGCTCACTACGTATTTGGAATGTCGCATTTGAACGCGCCCTTAACGACTGCTAACAGCTCCCTCCTTGTCACGCAATAATTCCTTTCTGGCCTGGACAAAACCTTGCTAAAATACGCGATAACTTTTTCTTGTCCATCTTGAACCTGCGAAAGGACTGCGCCTATGGCCAGATTGCTTGCGTCAGTATCCAAAATAAACTTTCCATCTTCTCTTGGATAACTCAAAATCGGCGAAGTGACTAGAGCCTGTTTTAGTTGATTAAAAGAATTTTCGCAGTCTTCATTCCATCTAAATTCTGCTTTTTCTTCGGTTAATCTTGTTAATGGTTTGGCAATATTGGCAAATCCGGAAACAAATCTTCTATAATAAGTGCACAACCCAAGGAAACTTCGGATCTGATGTTTGTGGATTGGTCTTGGCCATGCTTGCACTGCTCGGATTTTGTCTGGGTCAGCCCTCACTCCATCTCTAGATACGACGTGGCCAAGGTATTGGACTTCCTTCTTAAATACGTGGCACTTCGTTGGGCTTAGTTTGAGGTTAGCTCCACGTAATCGCTGGAACACTTCCTTCAAGTTGTTCAAGTGTTCTTCAAACGACCTTCCAACCACGATCACGTCGTCCAGGTAAACCAAGCACGTCTTCCAAGACAATCCGCGCAAGATGGTCTCCATCAAACGCTCGAACGTTGCAGGAGCGTTACACAGGCCGAAGGGCATTACAGTGAACTGCCACAAACCAGTTCCGATCGTAAAAGCTGTTTTTTCACGATCCTTAAGTTCTAATTCTACCTGCCAGTATCTACTCTTTAAATCTAACGTAGAACAACGTTGGTTGTCGGCCGCTTACTTTCCAGTCCAGGAATAGTCTTATTTCAGGATCTTTTTCTTGTTCGCGACGTAACTGCTCAAGTTTATAGTCATCATCAATCATAGCAGTTCTCCGGAGGCATTCAAATTTTTCTTCCAGTAGCGAACAATGGCTGCAGTCCGCCGGACATGGTCTTCTGGGCAAAGCATCAGCGTTCCGATGATTGCTCCGGCACGGTGTTCTGTGTCATAGTCATACTCTTGCAGTCTCTCAATCCATCTTGCCACTTGTCCTTCCGGGTTACGGAACTGCAGTAGCCATTTTAAAGCGGCCGGTCTGTTCTCAGTAAACATTTTTGTCCATACAAATATTTGGAAAAATTTTCGATGGACTTGACGACTGCTAACAGCTCCCTCCTAGTCACGCAATAATTCGTTTCTAATCTAAACAAAATCTTGCTAAAATACGCGATAACTTTTTCTTGTTCATCTTGATACCTGCGAAAGGACCGCGCGTATGGCCAGATTGCTTGCATCGGTATCGAAAACAAATTTTCCATCTTCTCTTGGATAACTCAAAATCGGCGAAGTGACTAGGGCCTGTTTTAGTTGATGGAAAGAATTTTCGCAGTCTTCATTCCATCTAAATTCTGCTCTTTCTTCCGTCAATTTCGTCAAAGGTTTGGCAATATTAACAAATCCAGGTACAAATCATCTATAATAGGTACACAACCCAAGGAAACTTCGGACCTGATGTTTGTCGATTAGTCTTGACCATGCTTGCACTGCTCGGATTTTGTCTGGGTCAGGCTTTACTCCATCTCTATATACGACGTGGTCAAGGTATTGCACTTCCTTCTTAAATACGTGGCACTTCTTTGGGCTTAGTTTGAGGTTAGCCCCATGTAGTCGCTGGAACACTTCCTTCAAGTTGAAGTGTTGTTCAAACGACCTTCCAACCACGATCACCTGGTCCAGGTAAACCAAGCACGTCTTCCAAGATAATCCGCGCAAGATCGTCTCCATCAAACGCTCGAATGTTGCAGAAGCGTTACACAGGCCTAAGGGCATCACAGTGAACTGCCACAAACCAGTTCCAATCGTAAAAGCCATGTTTTCACGATCCTTCGGTTCAAATTCTACTTGCCAGTGACCACTCTTTAAATCTAACGTAGAAAACCACTGGGATCCTGACAGGGTGTCTAGCGTATCGTCAATTCTAGGTAAAAGGTAGCTGTCCTTTTTGGTCACGTAGTTTAGCTGCCTGTAGTCTACGCAAAACCTTGTTGATCCATCCTTCTGCTTTACGAGTGCCACTGGGGACGCCCATGGGCTACTTGAAGGTTCAATCACGCCTTCTCTCTCCATATCCGTAATTATTTATTCGGCTTCCTTTCTTCTCGCCAATGGAAGTCTGCGTGGATGTTGTCGTATATTACCACGTTAGTTCTTCCTTTGGAGCCACTCTCCAGCGCGAATATATCTTGATACTCTTAGATCAACACTTTAACTTTAGCCAGCTGGTCTGGGTTGAAGTTTTGGCATTTAGTGGTAAGAATGTCCAATAGATGTTGTGGACACTTCTTCGGCGACGTATCTTCGTTCGACTTCACGCATCTCACAATTTGTGATACTGGCGTGCATTAGCCTACCACGGTCTTTTTTTTCAACGTTACAGGATCTGAGTTGATGTTTAAAATCTTTACTGGCATCCTGTTTTTTACTCGTACTAAAGTTCTGCCAACGAGTAGTCTCTTTTCAACTAAGCCGCACTCCATTGGTTCAATCGCGCGTATGTATCCTTCCCGCAGATTTCCATCCAGGCGTACCATCACCACACTTTCAGTTCTTGCAGGCAGAGTCACGTCTTCACTCAATAAGAGTCGCACGGCTGCCTTCTCTGACGAATGAAAAAGAATTTCTTCATTGTGGATCTTCAGGACATCGTTCTTCATATCCAAATGGAACCCATACTTCTTTATCACGTCTATTCCCAGGATAACTTCTTCCATGATGTTGGCTACCAGTACTTGATGGTCGAGTACTCCATTTCTTAAACCAATGGTTACTTTGACTTGTCCGTGAGTAGGAATTTCTTCGACCGTCGCCGTTCGAAGTCGTACTGTTACTCGCGATGTCTTCTCGTTTTCGAATAACATGTCAGGACGAATGATGGTCTTCGTTGCTCCAGTGTCAGTAACTGAACATTTCTTCCATTGATCTTGCCATACAAATAAATGCTATGTAATTGCTCCCTAGGCGACGCCATTTGAATGGTAATCCCCGAAGCTCGTTGAGGTCGACTTTCGCCAAATTCGGTCGACCTGTTCTAGTTTTCTAGACGCTCTTCCGGTCTTCTTTTGGGCTTAGTACAACGTCGTCGTATGTGGCCTACTTCTTTGCATTTCCAACACGTCACTTTTCTTCCTCGAGCTACTTGTTCCCGACATACAAGTCGCACTATGTCTTCAATGCTTTCTTCTGTGTGCGAGGGTATTTCTGCAGCATAACGGCGCTTATGGCTGCTTCGGTGCAACGCCCCAAAGCATGGGTTAAAGCGTCATCTAACGTCTTCGATCGAGCTAACCGGAGAGTCTGCTGCGTTTCGTTGTCTCGGAAGCCGTCTACAAAGGGTTGAATAGCCAACTGCTCCAAAAAGGTTTCTGGCGCTGTAGGATACGCAAGCCGTGTTAGTCTGGCAATGTCAGCCTCAAACTCTTGAAGACTTTCGGCAGCTTTTTGAACCCGACTTTTAATTTGAGCCTGGTACATTTGTTGAAGATGAGCATCTCCATATCTCATTTCTAAACGTGAAATTCAAATTTCGTAATTTTCTTGTAGATGGTCAGGAACAGTTTGCAAGATTCCAAGAGCTTCTCCCCGAAGGACACTATTAAATACGTCGCTTTCTGTTTGTTGCTCTAACCATTAGCTGTAGCTGCGGCTTCAAACTGCTTGTAGTAGATTGGCCATGGAACTTTACCATCAAAATTTGGAGGTACAACTTTAAACTTGCGAGTGGTTTCTTCCCGATGGTTCATTATTAAATCTTCACTCGTGAGGCTTCCTTCACCGCGGCAATTCATTTGGTTTATTTCTTCTTCAAGCAGTTTCATTCTGTCTTTTAATTTGTCCTCTATTTTGTCATTCACAGATTTGCAAATTTCTTCTCTTAAATTCAACATCTGCTAGAGTTTTTTCTTGAATCATTTTAATTTGGTTTTCTATACTAACTTATATTTGCTCTTCAATAGTCTATATTTGATTTTCAATGCTCGTTCGTATCTCTTCAATTTTCTGCAATTTTTTTAGAATTTTCTTCCATTTTCTGCGAATTTTTGTGAAACTTTTCTTTCATTCTACTATTTATCGATTTTTGACCATTTTTTATTGATTCCAGAAATTCAAATAGTTTTGCATCCATTTTGACTGCTTGCAAACGCGTCACCGGCATAAATTGAACCACGAATAATAAGAAGAAAAAGTTTAATAACACTTCTTTAACGAACTGAAATAGCTATGATTACACTTTATAAATAAACACGGGTATCGCGAACTAAATAGTTATGAACGCAATCAATGCATTCTACTAAAAGAAATTAAATTTGTCGCTACAACACTATTTTCAAAATGGCCGCTCACTCATTTTTCGGACTGGAATCCAAGGGTGCCGACAGTGAGTGTCCCTGTTGTTAGTATGTGGTAATGCTTATACTGTTATTATTATTTCTTTAAAGCAAATAAAATTATAATTCTCTATTCTTCTGACATGGATATTTTTCTTCAATTTGAAAATAAAAAATATGTAGCAATTTTTTATAGGCAAGTCGTGTGGTGACCACATGTTTTTTATCTTAGTTTTTTAAAATAAACGTATTTTAATAATCATATTATTGTTGTAGTTTATTTATAAATCTTAATTTTGCCAAAATTTAAAATTATTACTACCTATTATTGGGTCGCATTTCGTCAATGACTCTCCAAAAAAATACTAAAAATTGTTTTATTACTAAAGATTAATGGAATGTAAATATAATTTTTTTATTATGTAAAAATGCGTTTCTGAATTTTTAACATTGAAATGGCTTTGCAGTATTCACAACCAGCCACTGCTGCTATCTATCATAATTTCATTTAAGCAACCTTTTTTTGTTGCATTTTTTAAAAACACGCATTTTTTTTCAAAACGTTTGCATTTTCTGGTAAAATTTGGTGCATTTAAATGCACTTTTTATCCCATTTTTCAGTGGATTTTTTCCGGTCACTATAGTTATGATACTTTCGATAAGAAACACGTGCATTATTTTTTGTGCTGTCCTTTGGGTAATTCAGATATAAATACATTTTTTATAACAATTGTAAAAAAATAATAAATCTGTCGTTATCATTATAAGAACATAATCGTCTGACTGAATTTGGAAAACACACACTTTTACTTTATTAGAGTACCTTTGTAACGTACCCCACATAACCATGAGTAATTTTTTGGTTACACGAGGTTATACAAATTAATTAGGTACAAGAAAAAACAAAAATTACAAAACGATATAGTAACAAAGAATGGCGTAGTTTTTGCGATTGTGCAAAAAAAAATTGTAATTTGGTCAATTTAGCGACATTATTTTTAAAGAATAACAGTTACGTTTATTTAACGTCATAGGTCATTTATAGTTTTATGTAGATTTAAATTTTTATTTTACTTTTTTGAACATGCCTTGTATACGATACTCCCTTGTAACATATTGTAAGGTTATGTTATATTTACCCATTATTTACCTTAAATTACTGGAATTCAAATAAAATGTCTAATTAAATTGAATTTTTAATTAAACTAAACATGTTTAGGAGAAATACATTGTTGCAATACAAACTTAATTACAAAAAAATATTAACGTTAAAGGTATTTATTTCAATTTCATTATAAATCATGCCGATTTTTATAGGTTATCGTTTCCCAAAAACTGCATTTACGGAAATACACATTCTGGTTCTGTTTTAGAAACAAGTATTACCTGATGTTAAAGATGAGATTAACAAGCTGTCTTTCCGATGTGTCCATATTCTTCGACAGTACAAGGTATGTTTAAGAATCTTCATATAGGCACTAAATTCTTGTTTATTAGCAAAATAAATGCAATCAGTGGATTCCCCAAGTATTACAAACAACTACAGCTTATTTTAGTATCAATCACAAATCAGTGGTAAAAATAATACAATAATGAAACAATAAGTTTATATAACATTTTAGCAAGGAACACAAGAATCGTTGGTTAGCCAAAAATATATTAAGCAATTGGAAGCATTAAAACATTTCTCAATTAAAAATAAACAGGTTGTCGAATGGTTTAGGAAGCCTATGTTATTTAGTACTGCAGCTGTAGCAGTTACAGATATATCTGTTAAAGATCCACCGATAGTTATTGAACCAATTCCTGAACCTCCTGCAATTTTGGAAACTGATTTATTAACTGAGGTTGCAACACAATTAAATGCATTAGGGGAACCGACTTTATCATCTTTAGGCTTAGCCTGTTGGACACCAGTAGGTATGGTACAACGTTGTCTTGAATTCTTCCACGTTACTTTAGATTTACCTTGGTGGGGAGCTATAGCACTTGGTGAGGAAACCACCATATTCGTATTTTAATTTTTAACAATCTTGGTATTTTAGGTACTGTTATAGTAAGGCTATTAATGTTTCCATTAGTTGTAATAGCACAGAGAAACGCTGCTAAAATGAATAATTACATGCCTCAATTACAAGCGATACAGTTGAAAATGACTGAGGCTCGACAATCAGGTAATCAGCTGGAAGCAGCAAGGTACTCACAGGAAATGATGCTATTTTTAAAAGAAAAGAATCTGAATCCTTTAAAAAACATGATAGTTCCTTTAGCACAGGTAAGACGTGTTATGAACCAATCCTCTCTTAAATAGTATTTTTAGATGCCGCTTTTTATCTCTTTTTTTGTTGGTTTAAGAAAAATGGCAAATTTACCAGTTGAGAGTATGAGACAAGGAGGCATGTTATGGTTTCCTGATTTAACAGTACCTGATGAATTTTTTGCCCTTCCTGTAATTACAAGTCTCACTCTATGGATTACAATAGAAGTATGTAATCAGTTATTTTTATTCCTAATGGTTTAATATAGAAGATTCTTTACAGATTGGCACTGATACTGCCAGATTATCATCTCAAAATTTACAAACTATGAAATATGTTTTACGTGCTTTACCAATTATCATTTTTCCATTTACTATGAATTTCCCAGGTGCTATCCTCTGCTATTGGGCATCTAGTAATTTTGTATCTTTAGCGCAAGTGGGTTTTTTGAGAATTCCGGCTGTGAGAGAGTACTTTAAGATAGAAGCGCTTTTAAAACATGACCCTAGTAATTTACCAATTAAAAGTAAAGGATTCGTTGAAGGATTAAAAGATAGTAAGTTGTTTCTTTGATCTTTTTGTGTGTTGTGTTTCACTATAACAATCACTTGGATTATCTACATATTCTAACGTTTGTATTGATGAAACTGAGCCTAGCCTAAGAATTGAGTTTTTATAGAATTAATATTTTTGTTGTGCGAGTGCATATAACCAGTATAAATTTTCAGCTTGGACCAATTCTAAAATTACCAGGGAATTAGAAGAACGGAGACGATTTGATGAATTGCAATTTAAAAGGGCAGGAAGGGGGCCCGTCGTTAGAACATATAAATACGATCCTACGCAACAAACAAATCCAAACGCCATGAGTGCAAAAAAGAGATAGCTTAAATATAATAGTTTTTTTTATGTATAACGTAAATTTATTTAAAACCTAATTCGAAATAAATAACATTTGTAAACAAATTCATTTTTTAGTTTTTGTATACACCAAATTACCTTTTTATCACAAAGTAAATATTCATGGAAAAACCTACGAATACTCAGCCAGTTGTGGAATGTCATACAGAAACATATATTTTATTGCTCTATGCTAATTCTGTCATTCGTATGCCTTTTTAAAATAAATTAATAAGTAAAAACCTATAAAATATAATAAACAGAAAGAAGTTCATTTTTAGTAAGCTTATATTTGAGAGGCTGAAATGGGAGACTGAATGTAAGGAGATGGAAGGAAGAGATGCGATGGGTACATCATAGAGAAGTCCTCATCATTAAACATAATGTATATATCTTATTGGGATTACGTATTTACAAATATATTATCATAAAACTGCTTAATTCAACTTGTTTTTACAAACCTTTCATAGCGATGCACTGATTAATAACTTTAATCAAATGTGTGTTTTCTAAAGCTGCCGCAACTCGTTCTTTATCAGCTAATTGTTTATTAACTGAATGTTCAGAAGCATGTGTACCAGGAGTAATTTCCACATTAACTTTAAATCTCGGTGGCAGACAACGTAAAAGTTTGACTCGTATCGATAAACCGATTAAGGTAGCCATGCTACAATGAGGAATTGTCGGTGTGTACAAAACTTTCACGATGTTGTTTTTGTTGTCAACGGTGATTAAGCTATTTTCCACAACATGTAGTTCTTCGAGAGTAAGTGGGTGCTCTGGGTCATTTATGCTTCGGATTAAATCTACGATGTTAATATTGTTTAGAAAAGTTAGGTTATTTATAAATGTAACAAACCAAAAACTTCTCTAGAGTCAAATTCATCTTCTACGTCATCGTCTTCTTCTTCTGGTAGGACAGGACGGTCATTGATTTTTTTGTAAATATTTGGATTTATATTTTCTAATTCCATTGTATTTATCAAAGAGTATTTATTTGAAAAGCGCTGTTGCCCCTGTTGCCGGATTGAATAATGGCAAAGATAAATAATGTTACGCAACATAATCATGCAACCAGCAACGTATACCAAGGCTATACCATGCCGACCATGCTGTTCGTTCAGCGTTTACATTATAAATAAAAAAGCTTTAGGCGGTTATAAGCTCCTGATACTTGAGCGTTGAAATATTTTTTTCCTCAAGGTTTTAGTAATCTCTAAATTCATTTCTCCCCTCAAGAATATAAATAGAATTTTAAAAGACTTATTTCCGATGTAAAGAAACTGTCTCATTATTAATCATGAGATAAATAAAGTTGCAAATTGTTTAGACTAGTTGCTTGTATCAATGGTTATATCAGTTATATGGAAATCAAAAACGAATCGTCATTTATAGATATGTAAACGTAAATTTTTGTAAAAAATAAAATATATTTGTTTATAAATTAAGATTTAGGTAGGTACTAAAAATTATTATTTTATTAATATATAAAACTAAATTACATGCTTTGAATCAAAATGAATAAATATTTTATAAAATGTAAGACAATTTTATGAAGATTAAACCTTAACCTACACAGAATGATAGCATCTATGATTTAGGAAACAAATTTTACAGAAAAATAACCGTTAAAAAAATTCAGAACAAAGAATATTCTTAAGCCCGCATTAGACGGCATACGAATCAGCAGCGCAAGAATTGCAAGCAAGAAAAATTTCAAATGCAATTTTAGTAACTTTTTCGCTATACTACCAATACTACAAAATAGTATATTTATAGTAACTATATGAATACAATATTATCACAAACTATTAAAAAAAAAATGAATACATCAAGTCAGTAATATTACATATATATTATTCGCAAAAGAAATGCAGCAGCTGTATGCATAATGATATACATACATACATAACATTAAGTGTGTATGCAGATATTTATTTGTACATTTAATTTCAATTAATACAGACAGTGCCGTGTCGATATTTAGTGGCACCTGCGTGTAAAAGTTTTCATGCCGCCTATAAAAATTATACTTAAAAAAACTGTTTGGTATTGTTAAATAAAAAGTTAAGCATAAACAAATATCTATTCAGATAACAATAATACAAGAAATATAAAAATGGTAAAATATACAAATGAAATACACTATACAAGGTATTGAAACGTTCGAGAAATTATCTGCAAATTCAAGAGCCTCCTGGAAGTTGTTATCTAACTTCTAGAAGATATACCGAAAGATAGGGAACACTTGAGAAGGATTTCCAAATGTGTATAAATACCGAAGAAACAAATCGTAGGTCAGTTATTTCCGTAATGCGAAGCCTGCAGTGTTAAGAAGTCTAAATAAATAAGTCGTTAACGCGTGTTATAAATAAATCTACGAAGTAGGTGAGTTTAGTGTAAACAAGTGTGTGAAGTTATCCGCGGACTTTATCTTATCTTCATGTAAGTGATAGCGTTAGTTATACATAAATTATACTGTGCGTTTTATTAAATATTATTAGATTTAATTAGTTCGGTTAATTTAAAAGTGTACATATTTCTAGTATAAGTAAAACATATTTTTAGTCGTTTAAATAAATTAGTTTTAATATTAAATTCGTTACAGTTTGTTAATACATATGTAAATGCAATGATATAAATCTTAAAAATAAAAAAATTCCAACATGTAATTAAAACAAATTCTCCTTTAGAAGCTATACTTCTAACAAATAAAAATAAATAATAAATTCTTTCTTTCAGAACTGTTAGGTAGACCTACCTAATATTACAAAACAAAATAAAATCTATTTTCACAAATTAAAAAATCAGCAACTAACAAAAATCCACTTTTCGAGCCTTCATGTCGGTAAATTTTTTTAGGATATGGTGAATATCTATTTCTTCTAATATAGAAGGCAACAGATACTGGTAAAGTGAGTAGAATTCAAATAGAAACTGCTAAGTTTGGATATACTGCAATTAAATCATAAAATATAAACTGTAAAATTTTGAATTTATCATTTTTTAAATCTTTTAACATAGGCTAGATTTGTACAATTAGGTCCTATAAATCGTCTCAATCTATATCTGAATTATCGTTAAATCTCAGTTTTTCTTGCAACTTTTCGCACGAAAGTCTTAGTTGAGATTTTCGTCTAAATGATATAGAAATTGAAAAGCGTCTATGTGATTTTCTAATAAGAAAAATCTTTCATTGGCTGAAATTAATGCTTGATCGAGAATGCAGTAAAAAAAGTTAACTTTGTATAATGTTTTAAGATCTGAAATTGGTTTGTAGTTTATGTTCGTAGTCGAACTGTATAGTTTTTTGTCGACGCCGTAAAGGGGTGGACGTTTGAAAATTGGGTTTCACATCTAACTTTTTTGCGGTTTCTTTTGCTTCAGTAATAACGCCATTAAGTTTTTCATCTGTACGGAATTCGAGCAAAAATTGTTTTAATTGTTGTAAAGCTTCCAGAGTCGATTGTATATTCATAGTTTCTGATTTTAAAATTTTACTAAAAAAATTGACTTGCACTAAAACTTCATAGATGTGGACTGAACATATAAACGTAAATATTAATATTCTATCCCCTAGACACTTAGCTTGATATTTTGATTCCTGATCAAATCTCTCTGAATTTATGTCGTGTAATGCGTCATATATTTCTGGTAAATTTTTAAACAGTGGCTTTATTGCATCAATTCTGCTTGACCATCTAGTGTCAGATAATGTTAAATTAACTAAGTGTTGTCTGACGGTATTCCAACGTTTAGTAGACGCAGAAAAATATCTGTATAATTCTTGAACTAAACTGAGAAAACCAACTGTTTCGTGACTAACTTTTTCAGCATAATTAACTATTAAATTTAATGTGTGAGTGGCAAAGGGCATATAAAACGCTCGCGAATTCAGATCTAAAAGAACTTTCTGCAAACCACAATTTTTACCACGCATATTGTCCCCTCACATTATTTATATCTAAATCGAATTTTTTTAACTATTGAACTCAAACCAATGCCAGTTGTATCAAAAATAGGACAAAAAGTTAAAAAACTTTCGCGTATTTCTAGTTTTTTTGAACGGGTGCTAGGTGGACAAAACGTATGCAAATACTTATTTGCTCTAATGTGCAATATCCGGTGTATAGCCCAATATTATTGAAAAATATTTATTATACCTGCATTATAGAATCAAACTTACCATCTTAATACGCTTTAAAAAGTTTTCGTTATTATTTTGAAATAACATACTACAGCATTCTTTTTAGTGGACCTCTATAATTCATCTAAAATCGGTAACATGGTTTAAATAAACCTGCAATTTGCAATTTATTAAACAGAGATTATTAAAGTCAGTGGCGGCTTCTCTATAAGGTGTTTTAGTCTATGACTCTCCGAAAAAATGAATAAGGAAGGTATTTTATTTACTTTAAAATTACAGAAAATTTGCGTTTAAATCAAATTATCAGAGTTTGAATTTCATGCGTTTAATTTGAGAATTAAGATGCGAAATACGAATCTACCGGAGGCTAACATTTACGTGTGCCCGCGTGCATAATATTGAGGCCAAATCTTAAATGATATAGTTATTGTACTTAATAGTGAAAAACGATTAATACAAGTTTATGCAAGTTAGAAAAGAAAATACGTAAACGCTTAAATGCTTGCTTGCGGTCTTGAGTCCGGAAGTCACTCCGCCTACTCAGTGGCAGTTCAATGCTTACGTGACTTACGTCATTTATCATTATTTTTGCAGCATGTGTGTATAAAACACTTTTCTTATCACATATGACAAACTTTGGAGTCGATTTTCTTAGTTGATCTATAATATTCATTTGAAATAGGCGACTTATCGTTTTTGTTTTATAATGACGGTAGTACAAGACATAAAAAATAGCTAATATTAGTTTAGACGTTTAGAATTTAAATTTAATGCTTGTCCTCGGCTTTTACTTCAAATTTGTAAGACCAGTAATCATAAAAATAAAGAAGTCCGTAGTAATTTTAAAGAATCTATGTATGATTTGTCAGATTGGATTTGTGAATATGAAGTAAATAACTAGTTTGTTGGTTTATTGTTTTCACATGATTCATTATAGTGTAAAAATAATGTTACCGATTTATAGCATTTAAAAAAAAAGTGAAAAAAAATACTCGTTATCGGCGAAACACATAAAAAGTTGTATGAATTATGATATTCTTGGTCGCGTTAATATTCCCTTATGAATACAATTGAACAGCTCTTGCCGAAAGTCTATTAAAGACCACAATAAAAATGTTTGTAAAAATAGATACAAATATTCAATAAAATAACTTTACTTGCGATTACCGTGGAAAGTCAGCGATGTTCTTCTACGCAAAAAAAATTAAATCATTTCTACTCAATATGCAATACTACGGGACAAGAAAGTTGTGCGTATTTCTATGCTAAGCATTGAAAAATCTTTCATTAAAAACTGTACATTTTAATCAATCATTTTGGTAATTTTAAAGATGGACGAATATTTTAATCTTAATCTTAAATATAATTGATCTTTAATATAAATTGTGTTAATGTAAGAATGTTTTTTAGGCTTTTCGATAATTGTGTTTTTTTAAATGACCCCCTTGTATGATTGATCACCAGCCGCCACTAATATATCTACAATATAACTACAAAATCCACTGATAATTGCGCGCAAGAAAAATTGCTGCAATTCTTGCGCCGTCTAATACGGGCTTTAGATATAAAGTTCGAAACAATGTTTCAAGTAACACAAGCATATAAAATGGATGTTTAATGTATATCCTGTATGGATGCCGACGACTGTATAAAACAAAATCGTATAGAGAGCTAAACAAGACTGAGATATGCGAGATATCGAGGTTTAAAAAATGAATAAGAGTTAATAAATCCTAACTTTTGTTAATATTTTAGAGATAAATTATAAAATAATTAGGTTTTTGGAACCAAAAAAATCTAGGTATTTACTTTACTAATCCTCACAAAAATTTCCAATTAGTCAAAAGTTTTCCTCTTTTATGGATAGAATTTTTTGGAGTGTAGGAATGACAATAATAGAAACAACCTGAAATTATTTCATCTTAAAAATTGTGTTGTTATTAATTGGGGTAAAAGCATTGGGTAAAACCAATTAATAATTGTTGACTGGCCTGAAGAAGTTGTGCACTAAAATCAACGAAACGTTGCCTTAACTACAGATAAGGGTTGTTTTTATTGTTGCCGTTCTTTTACTCCGAAGGATTCTATCCATAAAATAGGAAAACTTTTGACTACTAGCTATTTACGTAACAAGTTCTGAAAGTGTATCTTGGAAACCCGCGAATCCCGTAAAAAAACTTTCGAATCGTGTTACGTACGATATATTTTTTGCAGCCGTTGGTCAACGCAACAATAACAAACGTTTTTTTAGAAACACTATAAAACTAAATATCAAATAAATTTTGTTTTCAATAACAGTTGATTATATTTGTCCTTGAATGGACACAGTTTTTAGACACAATGAATATTTTTTTATGACTATACATAGTACGCTCATATTCGAACGATTTGTGGACATTCAATTCAATCTGTCCGTAAACTATAAATTTTGTACACAGTAGGAACATAAAACGGTTTATTCTAAAGATATATAATGTCTATCCATGCCTGAACGTTTATCGTTCGTTCATCTACGCAATATATGTATTTGGTAATCTTGTTATGAATATCCATCTATAGACACACATTGGTTTGAACAATTAATAAGTGTCTGTAGATGCTTGTACCTTATATAAACACAATAATGGCGTTCATAGAACGTCCTGCGTTACTTAGATTATGCGCAAATAAAATCTGTGATAATAGTTAACGCAAGTTATCTCTTACTTTACTGTTTCTGACTTTAACTGATTTTTTTTTCTCTTTTTTAAACCGAATTATCTTCTAACAATGTTTTTTCTAAACTTATTGAATCCAGGTCTCTTATATAGTACCAAACGATTGCCTTTGTTTGTTATTTCTGATACATTCCAAAAAATAGTTTTAACTTGGTTTGTTCTATCTGCCTTTTTTATTGACCAACTAACATTTTTTTAGTGGTTTTTACTTAGAAACATCAAAGCAAACATATAACTATAACCAACTGAAAAAAGGATCGACGCAAGAACGCATTTATGTAAAATGTCGCTCCTTTAATTGCGATTAGACTAAAGTAGCGTACGCATTTCAGTTTCTTAACGCCACTGTTTATTTAAATTTTTAGTAGGTACTCTTGAAAAGTAATAGATTTGCGGTAAAAGTAGATTCTTAGATAATTTATAGACAAACTTGTTCAAAACATCTTTTCACCTAAATCGCCACTTGTATCTTTTTGTTCTTTTTCTTGATGTTACAAAAAAATTTTTTATTAAAAATCATAATAACCAAATTATTTATATGTATATATTTGATTTTTTTATGTTTTGGTATTATGATACACACTACTGGACCTATTTATAAGTAATCTCCCTTGGAGATAAAAGTTAACTAATGCAATTTTAGTTTCATATCCATTAACACTTCTTTTACAATGCGGTTCACTATGATTATCAAACGGGTGGTTTTTAATACATTGATAAATATGTTATATCGCTAAAATGTTGGTACTACATTAGGTGCGCGAAAAATGATTGGCGTTTCCAATTTTACATGAGACGAGTTCTAGTAAAGGTACCTACAGTTAAGAAAGCCTACATGGGGCTTTGTAAACTATAATGTTTACACAAATAGCGATGCATTTTAAAAAAACATCGTTATAAGCAAGCAACGGAATACCACACTGATTTATTTTTTTAATGTAATCGGGTTATTTACTATACTTATAATCACAAAAAAATTGCAAAAAACTCAGACTTATTATCATATTGAACTTGAATGAATATAGATTAAATAGACAACACTATAAAAAAAGTGAACCAGAATTTCAGAATCGCTTTCAGTATAAATTATTTTTTTACCTTGTTGAATGACTGATTTTTGGAAGTATTTTTGTTATTAAATCTTTTTTCAACACCTCTCATTATTGTGGCAAATTGTGCATGAAATTTTTCTTTTATATACATTTTACTTTGGTATCAAACTATTGTCAATGTCACTCATTCTTGTTGGTTCGTTCTAAATAAGTGTTTGTTACGTTTAATGGATTTTAAATATATTTGGATTGTAATGACGTAAGTACTACAAAAAATTAGTATTAGTTGTTTTTACACATAAGCTTTATTACAATCAACGATAAGTTGTTTTTAATAACTAGGACTCAAAAACAAACACGGATACTTGCTGAATATTTTAGTTTTTGCCAAAACACTCCAATAAGAAAGCATTCTTAAAAAATGAGTTAATAAAATACAAAAAATTTAGATTTTTTAGTCTGTAATTTATAATTTTAAAACATTTTAACTTCTTTCTAATTAAAGCAGGAAACATTAAACCATTGATTGTTATAATACTAGGCACTGTAATTTGTATAATAAAATAAGTAAACTATTTAATCTTTACTAATGAAATCAATTTCATTAAAAAATTGTATTCTCCAGTTTGGGGCGTTGATAATAGTTAAATATTATCTTTGTCGACAAAGTTTTCAAGCATGGTAATAGAAATTTTTTGAATGTAACTGAAACATTTTTTACGTTTTATTCTGTTATGTGATAGAATTCTAATCGTGTGGGAAAACCAGATCAAATTCAATATTAATTAATAGATATGTACGTTTTAAATTCAATAGTAAGTAAAATAGTAACGTCGTTACTAATCATTCTTTGGGAATTCTTTGTTCTTTGATAATATTTTTAATTTCTAATATTGAATTACAATATGTCTATACTGTCAACTAAATAATTTTTTGTATTATTACTTTTCTTAAACTAAATTATTAGTAGGGCAACATAAAACACTATACAGTTTTTTGAAATTTAATCAAACATATATACGGAGATTTCGTTGACGTTTTGGTTGTCATTGTCGAAGGTATACGTACGTTTTTGTATAATTCTTTCACAAGTTTATATGTTTTGTTGATACTGTGCCGTAAAAAGTATTTTTTTAGGAGTACATATAATTAACCGTCGCAAAAATTCATGTTTAGCTTATATTGCACTGTTGGTTTTAACTACCCAGACAACCAGGTTACGATATTATTAGGTCATTTTAAAGTACTGGATCACTTTTATTACGTTATATGTGTAACATAATGTTTACGGTATAATTACGACAAAAACACCGGGGTTCTATAACGTTAGTTATATAACGCTTGTATTCCCGTGTATAGAAAATAATTTATAGTAACGTCCATGAATCAAACAATATACATAATAGAATTATATTCAAGATATTACAAAAACGATATACAAACTATTATAACTATTATGTTCTACGTTAACTTAAACACAAGATAGAAATCCAATAAAATTTATACAGAAAGCCATTAAATCTACATTATTTTTGATTTTAGACCAAAATATAAATAATCTATGAACATTAAGAAATTATGAGTAGGAGAAAAAAACATAACATAAAACTTATATACATATTTAATTACTATAATGTGCAACTTTTCATAAACAAAGCAACCGGATTAAAGAGATGATGAACGTTGTTTCTGAAATTTTTCTGTTTTCTGAGGATCTAAAAACAAGTTGTTTTTAAATTATTTTATTTATTTCAATACCTACTTACTATGTTTTTATCATGATGCCATAATGAAATTTGAAGTTGTTTTTCATGACTTTTGTATACCTTAATCCCTAGTTGACGATTTAGTTACAGCTATTCTCTTTTCCATATACAATATAAACAAAAAATACCTATATCCAACTAAAACATACTACATTTCAATTAATTCTGTTTAAATCTGTTTTCTAAAATTATAACTGTTTGATATATGTTATAAAAAGTTACTATTCTTACAAATAAACGTATAGTCTTGGCACCACTTAGTGTACAATAATAAATTACATTATAAGAACAGCGAACAAATACAAGACTTACGTGTAACTTCCTTTCACAAAGAAATTAACCAGTAATCTAGTTGATAACTTGATAAGTATGTTGTTTATTAAAACGTTTCCATTTTTTCAGTACCTAGAAAAGGTATTACATATAGTTAATTTTCTAATTCACAGTTACTTAAGTTGTTTTGAGTGAAAGTTTTGTGATTGTAATATAAAGACACCTACCTTCTTTTGTGATTGTAATGTAAAGACACCTACCTTCCTGGGAGTAATAAATATGTAACATCAACGTTGCATCCTTGCTCGAGATCGTCTAAACGTCTAAACTTATATTACTACATACTAAACAAATTAACACGAACATGCAAATCAAATCCATGTTGACTTTGGGCGTGGACTCGTACTTCATTCGTAGATATGCACACGATGTTCGTGTTAGCTCGGTTACGGCGTAAAAATGTCGTTTTTTTAACGGTATTTTTACGTTACGTAGTTCTGTCCTGTCTTTTGAACGCTGTTCATATAAAAAAGTGCAAAGAAATCGATCTACAACGGCGTTGACAAGTTTTGGAGAACAGGTTAACGCGTTACATTTTTTCTTTAATAATTGTTCTAAATATTGATTTTATTTTTAATTCAAAAAGATGTTTAAGTTTATCTTATGATCTCTAGCAATGGGGTAAATGTTTTCAAGAACGTATCGATATTTCTCTAAACTCAGTTTGGTATTCTTATTTGTTTTACGAAACATCTTAATGAGGAATTTTTTTCGAAACGCAGAAATTTAATTTTTTGTTTTTGTGTGGCGATTCTTGCTCACTTTTTTAACAATTTAGAATAAATACAAACAATTATGAGCATTTTGTTTGTATTTCTCTAGATAAACATGGGAAGTCAAATTGTTTGCAATCAAAACTTGTTTCTACTGGTTTCTAAGAACCAATTCAAAAAATTTGGTATTGTAAATTAGCCAGTTTTATGTAGTATACGTTTATACAAAAAGATATACAAGAAACTGCAAGACAATATTTTTTAATTGTTTTAATAACGTTGACATTGACATAAAAACCGTTCCTCAATTAAACGTTTATGTTACGTTTTAAAAATATTTAATTTAAACATTGGTATTAAAACATTTTAAATATATTTCCTTCAAAAAGACGTTTTTAAAATGTTTTAGCCATGCAAATAAATCTTTTCAAAAAGTTATAAAAACATTTACAAAACATTTTTTATGTTGGTTCGAGCAATACCAGTGGCGCGAGCCCCCTAAACGTTCATTAAAACAAAAAACGGTACAACTTATTTATATTTAGGTATATTTAAACATATTTATAGGATATAGGTATCATTTGTTCTATTGCTCTAATATTAACTTAATATAGTCGTCGTTCAAAGTAACGCATTTCTTTATGTTTGGGCTAAAATTATTGGAGCCAATGTCTTATTGCATGTAGCAGATCATTGTAACGTGACCCCCACTACGAGATTTTTATATGCAGTTTTTACGTGAGAAATGGATTGAGCTGTTATAGCCCGCGGTGCTTCTAAATTCAGTACTGATTGATGGATGGAACGTGTTCTAATTGAAACGGTATATTTGTCGTACGTGATTTTCAAAAAGTGCAAAAATATAGTGTACAATTTGTTTTTAAAAATGAATTTATAAAACTGTAGTTAGAAGATGAGATTGAAATAAAATCTCTCAGAAAGTCTACTCCAAATTTAGAACTAAGGCCCGAGTTCCTAATTTCCGACTTACACTAAACCGGTTAGTTACTATAATATCTCACTCTAGTTAATGCAAATCCTACTCATTCTCACATTTAGTCTTCAGAGACGAAAGTTAATAAGTGACTAATTTGAGTTAGATTTAAGTAGAGAAACTGTCAAAAATGTTGATAGGGGAACGATCGGTTATGAAAATGTTACTGAACAACTTAATCAAACTTTAAATTTAATTATTAACGTCACTTGAGTAATTCTTGGCGTGGTTTTTGCGGTTTTTGAATATTATTTCTTTGTTCTTATCGTTGTTGTATTTATTGTTATATATTTAATGCTATATCCTTATTTTTATTTATTCGTGTTAAAAAGTTATTCATGACTGGCAAAGACAATATTTTTTAAAAGAAATTGTTACTCGGTACACCAACATTATTAAATCTAAGAAAACGGATACAGTGTCCGTGCCCGAAAAGAAAAGAAAGTGAATAGCAATTATTCACGAGTTTAATTCAATAAGTGAAAATTGCAATGTGAGTAGTAATTATTACGTTTAGTTACATCACAATTTAACTGCAATTGTAAATTTGTAGAAAACCATCGATCAGCTACAGTTAACATGATGAACCGTAGAAGAAGACAACTTGCGCTAGAGAAAATAAACCGAATGGCTACTGGCGGTGATCCATAACCTCTGTAAGTGACAAAAATGCGGTTGTGGATAATTTAGTAGAAATGACTGACGCATTCATAGAACACAAAGAAAGTGTAAACAGGATTGCGTCTGCTAAAACTGAAGAAACAGCGCATTCAGAATGCAAAAAAAATTTTAAAATAAGAAAAAATCAAAACCAAAAACTTAAATAATCATTTACTAATTTTAAAAATAAGAAGTAGCAGTTGGATGGGAGCAGATGGGTTAGGTACTACATTGTCTTGAGTAACTGTTCTTGGATAAATGCTTCTCGTTGGTTTGTTGTTGTTGTTGTTGTGTAAAATGTTTGATGCTGCGTTTTTTATGTATAGGATAAAATTACTAAGATATAAGCATGAGTGAGAAGTTAGGAACATTTCTGAATTCCAACCTTATCAAGCAATTTAAACTGCAAAACGTAATTTTACACGCATTTTTCTAGAGCAGTTTATAATTAAAAAAAAATTTAAAACGAGAAAACTTTTATTCAGGTGAAATTACTTTTTGAAGTTGATGCCATGTATGACATTGGCATAGGATTAGACTTAATTCACATTCGAAAGTGTTTGGAATCGACTTCAAAAAGTAATTTCATGTAAATAAAAACGTGTTCTGCCACTACTGATTTAGTAACTCTGCGGTGTTTGCAGTCAGCCATATGTTCTTTTACTATAACTTCAATTAAACGTCCTGTCTGTCCTATATAACTTGATCTACAGGAACAAGGAATGTTGTAAATCCCTGCATGTTTTAAAGCCCCTTATTTGTGACTAAATCAGCAGTAGCAAAACACTTGTGAAACCAAGGACACACGCTAAACTTTGACCAAACTAAAGTGTTGGCTAGAACTCCTTTCTACTTTCCCAGACTAATTCGCGAAGCTGTGGAAATAGAAAAACATGCATGTAATATAAACCGAGAAGACGGTTAAGCAAATCTTGGCTACCAGTATTATATCCTTTAAGACAAAGATCAACCTTCTTGGAAAGGACACAAACACTTACTCCGAGTAATAACAAAGTCAGTCAAGCGGTAAAGGAAAGATAAGGTCCGTTAATTACGTTAATCGCTATTGATATAAATATCGTCACTTACACTTTTTCCTTCAGTGACATTTACCACTTACTAAACGTCAGTTTATTTGGGCTCTTAAGGAAAGACTAGGACCAAGCCTAAGTTTTTAACTAGGACGCGGTTTAATCCGAAAGTCGCTTATAATCATAAATATAACAACCGCGAAAGCTTAAGAATTTAAACTTAGGTTAAGTTTTTGTGGGGGTGACCATTACTGAAACAACTTATTGGGAAGTGCATTGGTAATGGACACAGAAAGTGTCCATATCTGAACAAGACATATTTAGTAACGGACACTCAACTAAGCTGAACTGCTCTGGTTTAAGAAATTTGAATGAATTTTTTCCAGATTATGCCGAAAACAAAAAAAACGTCAAAACCAAAATCAAAAACTTTTTTCTTACAATGCAATTAAAGCCGTTAAGGAAAATGGCATGTCGAAAAAAAGCAGCCCGCCAATTTAGAGTTCCACGGTCTACTCTAATACAAAAACTGTCTGGTCAAGTCGCCCTTTAAAGAAAAATGTTGGCCAACTGGACCATTGCTATAGCTCGAAAAGGTTTTCCAGTGCACAAAAAAATCTTGTGGTAACTGTACAAAAAAATTTCAAAGAGACTGGCAGAGAACCACGTTACGTAACCAATGATGGACTACCTGGACGCTTTTGGTTTGAGAGTTTCCTTAAACGGCATATCAAACAATAACATTTAGAATCGGTTAGTAAAGCTCGTGTAGCCGTAACTCAAGACCGATTGGAAAAGCTTTTTGATGAAATATATCAATGTTTTTAAATAAAGAAGGACTGGACCACGTACTTTAAGACCCGGCCCGAATATTCAACGGGGATGAAATTGGAATCAAATTGTGCTCCAAGAGTGGTAAGGTTTTGGGGCCCGCAGAAGATGCCAAAAGCTATTGTTGAGTCAGTTCCAAGCAACTATGGCTTAGGCAGATCTGACTCAGGATGGATAAATTCAGAGGTTTTTTATGAATACATTGCAAATCACTTAATTCCCTACATAAATGCAGAGAATAATGCACGACCTGTCATTTTTTTGCAGATGGTCATGACCCAACAAATCAGCAAATTATGTGACAAACATGGAATCATACTGATTGCATTATTCTCCAATGCTACTCACATAATTTAAGCTGCAGATGTAGCAGTTTTCAGACCATTGAAAAGTGACTGGACTTCCGCAGTGAGAATTTGGAAATTCGAAAACTTTCCTAAGGAAGTAATAATATTTACTTTTGGCTAAATTCTTTCTTTGGTATTTAAGAATTATGTGACCAAAAAGACTATTCAAAATGAGTTAAGAAAGTATGTATTATAACCGTTTGATAAAGAAAATGCAGATTATTCTAAATGCATTCCGAATTAAAACGATTAATAATGCTACTATTGATGAACGAAATGGTTTGCATAAAGCGTTACGTTTAAAACTAGAAGAAATAATTGACAAAGATGAACTGAGAGAATTCTGCGAGACTTATTCTCAGAAAAAAAGATGGCCTGGAAGCGAAAAATCTCAGAACCTCTACAAAAGTTGGGTTGCAATGAAGACACAATGTGATTCAGAACAAGCAAAGAATCTCAATCCAGGAAGGGTTGAGGAGCAAGAGAACAAGGAACCAGAAAACGAAGTAACAGAAATACCAAACGATAAAGAACAATCAGCTAAAGCTTTGACAGCACTAGAACCAAATGATGATGAAATCTATATTAATCATAAATCTTCTAAATCTTAACCTTTCTGTTCTCTGTAAACACCAGAAAACTGCAATGTCTGTCTCTATAACGAAAAAGAATTTGAAGGTTATGAAGTTCCTTCGCTTTTCAAGAAATGTTTGGTATTTCCAAAAAGTTCATAAGAAAGAACCCCAAAATAAAGAGTTATAGTCTTTCCAGCAGTTGTATCAAGCGCAAAGTACAGGTATTTTTATGAACAACAAAAATTAAAAAAAAACTATTCGTTTTTCAATTTCAGAAGATGGGGTTTTAGAGGTGGATGTACCATATGATGACAAAGATATGAACATAAGTGAACCAGAACCAAAACCAATTTTTTGCCTAGAATTTGAAAAGCATGCTATTGTTAAGTATGCAGAAGAATATTACCTTGGTCACCTAATTCTAATGATTAAGATGTTGATCCTCTAAAATAAAATGCCTGAAAGGTACTGGACCTTCCACAAATAAATTCAAAGTTCATATTTTATTGCTCAACCAGTTTTTCTGTAATTCACAATCATGGCTAATTTTAACTGATGCTAAAAATGGACGAAGAAGAGGCTGGCGTGAAGTTGATGAAGAAGTCTGGGTTGATTGGAAGTGGCCTTGAAAAGATGAAATTCTTTATTATCTAAAAGAAGATATTGTTTCTACAATTGGAGACACTCAAATCAAAAATAATCGTAGGCTGTATTCTGTGTCTGAGATAAAATATCAGCAAAAATACTTACTTTTCCATGTGTCCATTACTAACTCATTACATTTATTTTGCTTCAAAAATTGTTGTAAAGTTTTTTATTAAATATGTTTTTTATGAATTTATTATCTTAGTTTACATAGATGAAACAATCGAACAGTACCATTAAGTACTTTTCTTTAAATTCTGAATTTCCAGACTAGTTTTAATCAGAACTATTCTCTTGGGTGTCCATCAATGGCACCATCACCCTAGTGATAGTTACCATCTCGTTAGTATATTAAAAAACATCATGTATAAATTGAAATTTTAATTAATTTAATGTTTAGGTAGTTTTTTAATGATCAGTTTTATAGTTTTTTATTAAAATGAAATCATTAACAATGTTATAGACTTTAAAATTTGTAGTCATCATTTTGTATCTAAATCTAATGGTGTGTTTTTTGTTTCTAAAATATTTTTTTATCATCTACGAGAAAACACAATCAACAAAAACGCATATTTTTTTACTGCTCCATTAAAAATTCTGAAAATAAAAAAACTGTACTAGAAAAAACAACTTGTAATTTAAGTACGTTAATTACATCAAAAGCAATATTTATACAAAATTTAGAATTCAGAGAAAATTGTTTATTACTTAATATGACAAAAGGGCAATTAGTGAAGCAAAACTGGTACGTCAAAACATTTAAAAATCTGAAATTAGACATTATAAATATTCATAAGAAATTGGGGAATTAACGGTAAACAAGGCTATCTAAGAGAAGCTTTTAATAACTTTTTATTCGAATTCATTTGTTTTCCAAACTTGAATACAGACTATGAATTCAAAATTTGAAAATAGAAAAATTAGGTCGTTATTTTGAACATGGTTTTTAGCGAGTGTAAATGTTTAAATGACATTTACCCGAACATGTAGATTCACTTTTCTAACGTATAGGTCATGATGTCTTTTGTGTACTTGACGAAAATAACGCTATTTTCATCGTGTGTTATCAAAATATGTTGAGCATTTACTGACATAGTAACAAAACATGAGCATATAAATAGTTAGTCAAAAAACGTTAATCAAAAACGAATCAATCAAACGAGAAGAATGAAGAAATTTTGCAATTGGTATCACGAGCAGAGTAAAGTTTATTACTTAAAAAATCCAAAGCAAAGTAGGAAAAAACTTACCAACATGTCTGTGTCTGAAGAAATGAAAAAACTGCAAGAGGCAAATGTAAACTATTCTGATTCTTAAAAAAGTTTATTTTATTTATGACTTATTAGCACTAATTCTTAAGTGAAAAAAGCTTAAAGACTATGGTTAGTATACTCGATGCTCAGAAATACTTTACAAATAAATGAAAATGTGGATATTTCTGCATAAAAAATGCAGGCTTATCTAAAACGTGAAAATGACGGTTATGTGGCAAAAAAATCTGCGGCATTACATCACTTACCCAGTATATTTTAAAAAGAAATAGGAAATTTTAAAGTTTTGTTGTTAAATCTATATATAGAATTTTAGACCATTGCTATTACCTACTTTAAATCAAAGTTTTGTTGTGAGACCATTTTACAGTGAACGCAATTTATTTTACTAGAAAGTTTTGTAACTTTAAATAGTTAATACCTTATACAAAATGTTATCTACGTTTTAAATGCCGTTTAAAATTTAATAATATATAGGGTGTTCTATTTAAAAAAACAGAAGTTTGAGTGAATACTCTAGATCACCCTGTATATACAAAAATAGCTATCAATAAAAAAATTCACAATTACACAATCGTCATTTTGTAAAATAATTATTTATGTTAAAGAACAAAAAATTTAAATGAAACAATAAAACCGGTAAGCCGGTCCTATATAAATACGAGTGAAAGTAGTTTAAAAAGTGCATTTCTGGTATTAGTTATTAAACTTCAAGTTTCCTAACGGAATTATATACATATATAAATACACTGTTTAAGTTTTATTTCAAACAGAGACGTAGATAGAGCGCGGACATTACAATGGGGGGTAGAGACGTGATCTTGCAATTTCAGTAACGTTACGCTGTTACACGACACCGACTAAATCTGCGACTGGTTTTATAATGTGTGGATGTTTTTACTTTAAGAAAAAACACACGACTTGTTGCAAATAAATTTCAAGTTGTTCAAATTTTGCTTTGCTTTATGCTTTAAGAGCAGTTGGTTTAATCAATACTTTCAAGTCAGCATCCGTTCAGCTGAATCGCGCGAGTTGTCTGGGGTTGTGTATGCGTGTCTGTGTGGAAGGTCTGCAGACGCCCATTTGCGTGAGTGAATAGAGTAGTGACAGGCAAATGGAAGCGAATTATATTGGAATGAATCAATTTAAAAAGTTATTTTCGTTAATGTTTCTGTATTATCCAATGGTAAGTTTTTAAAATTTTTAAATTCATTTGAACAATTTACTCTGATTTGTGGTTGCGATAAAATTTACGTAAAATGTTGTGGTTTCCTTTTCAAAATAAACTTAGTACATAAAATTTTGCGAGTTGCAATTAAATCAGTAATTCGTATGTATTACTTAATACTCCCCGAATTACATTTCTTAAAATTTAAATTCGTGCAGTGCAGTAAACGTAGTGTGCAAACCAGAAACGTAAAACGTAATTTCACCAGTGCCGTGCGACGTAATAGAAAAACTCGGGGTAAGCGTGGCGACTATATGCTTTTTCGTAAATTTGACGGATTCTTTTTCAAAATTGCTTTTCTACTCTTGTTAAAATATTTTACGGATATTTGTAAATGTTAATAAAAGATATGTGTTTAGAATAAAGCTTGAAAATATTTAATATATTTTTTATGCTCAAAAATATGTAACTGCCAATTACAGTTTTATGTAGCAACATATTGTTACGTGATTCTGGTTTATAATAATCACATATTGAAGTTATTGAGTCGTATTCATAAAGTAAAGTAATCACTGTTTTACTTATGTAAATACTTAAGTTCATATACATAAGTAAAAACAAATGTTTATGCTTATGACTGAAGTATTTACTGAATTTTTAAATAAATACTTAATTTGTTATGCATGAAAGATTTAATGTAAATACCGTAATTTTTTTGGTTTGTTTAATAGCAACCTTAAAATTACTTCTAGTCTTATTATGGCTACTTTTATGCAAATGCTCGCGTCTAAGGTGTATAAAAAACAAAAAAAAGTGCTACTAATGCTTACAAAACATTACATAGAATTGAATAAGTCATGTTCACTTGTTGGTTGGTATCCCAGGTTTTCAAGTTGGTGTGGGTAAGGACGAGGGGTGGTTAACTTTTCCAAAATGTGTACACAGATTTGAAATCTTAACAGATTTCTAGGGATTTGTAAGATTTTTGAAAATCTTTTAAGATTTTTGGGGATTTCTGAAAATCGTTGTAGATTTTTAGGGATTTTGGATATTACAAGATTTTTGAAAATCTTTAAGGATTTTCATAGGATTTTCAGGCTTTTTTAATAACCTTTAAAGATTTTTGGGGATTTTTAAAAATCTCTGAAAGGGATTTTTTTAAAGATTACAGGAGATTTGGCGGGCATTTACGAAGTTTTAAGAGGCTTTTTTATATTTTAAAGCTGCTTGCCCTGTTTTTGACAACCTTCAATAATAGGGTTTTTTGGGTTTTGGTGTGCAATTGGGTTAACAGATAATTGAACTGTAAATCTAATTTTAAATGGGGTTTTTACATACATAATATTCTCTCTTTTATTAAGACATAAGTATATAACTTGTTACCTTGGTAATATTATTAATTGAAACATTTACTATTTGAAGAACGATTTCTGTAAAGTATGTAATTCATTGAAAATAGAAATTTCAATTAAATTAGGAGTTAAAAAGCAACACGCAAAAAAACAATAAAAATTATGCATTATACTTATATTAGAACAAAGCTTTTTTCAGAGCCTTAAATTTTTTTATATATATTATATTATAAGTTTATCCTTTACAAAAAAGGGATCGATGCCAATTAAATCTACTGGGCCATAAAAAATATATTTTTTGTTGACATTTTGTATATCTTCATTTTTCTTTTCTGACCAGATATATTTATCTAGGTCCTGGTTTAATTTTTTTTTTTATAATTTCGTTTTTCTAAAGAAATGATGCGATCTAAAAATCAACTATGTTCAACCTTTAGATAAAATTTGTTTGATGGGGCGTCTGGTTGAGCATAATTAATATTTGATAACTTTTTGCCATTCAAATTTGAAGCAAACTCCTCTTTAAATTTTTCAACATTGGAGCTTGCAGACGATTTTTTCGTAAGATTTTTCGTTTCTTGCCTTGCATGTTTGTTTTAAGGGAAGAAGTACCATATTAGGATTATCTTTTAAACCTCTCACTCCTCGTCTCACTCTTAAAAAGCGATCATTACTTAATTTTAGATTTCCACTAGTTTGAAAAAGGTAAACGAGTTTTGATTTTTTATCAATCATGGTATTTTTCTGTATTTATCGTTACTTTTAAAAATACGGAGTTAATATCATGTTTTGTATCTATTTTGCTGACAGTAAAATCTTTAATCTATAGAGTGCCATGACTTGAGTATTCATCTTTTAATGAATTTAAATTTTGTTACATTAAACGACCTCCTGTCAAATACAGCCATGAACAGAATTTTTAAAATTTTTTTTCATATTTTTGCCTCTTGTATTCACAAAAATTTGTATTTTTTACTAAACCATGAAAAAAACTAGACATTTTAGTACTATTTGTTATGTCTAGGGCAAGTAACGTAACAGAATTTCTCACTTCAGGCGTACTTAGTACAATATTATTAAACTTGTTTTTAATTTTGTCGACGATGGGAAAAAATTTCGTTATATTGTAGCATCCATCAGCAACATGTTTTAGTTTTCTATTTTGTTTATTGCGGTTGTAAGAAGAACTTTTCCACTTTCTATGCAATGGAGACATTTGCGGTAGCTGGCAGGAATTATTGACCTCCATCCTCCGACTTGTAAGTTTGCCCGACAACAAATTTGAACTGGTCCACTCTAAACTTTCAGACCTACATTCGCTTGTTTCTTCTTATTTGATCTAACTAAAACCTATTGACTATTTTCACCTTGATTTTTACCTTCAGTTTTAAATGGATTCTGTGAGCACTCTCCAATTACAACGATATCTGGACTTTTAGGAGTGGGTATCGAAGTATGATTAGTAGATTCGGTAGTTTGATTGCTATTCTGAAAGAACGATTTGATTGAATAGCTTGATAGGTTTTTAGATTTGTCATTTTGTAACCTTGGCAAAGATTTTATGAGATTTTTAAAGATTTTACGGAATTTTAAAAGATTTTTTCAATCCCAAGAGAATTTAAGCGTGTTTAAGAAGATTTCTGAATATTTTATGGGATTTTAAGCAAATTGTACACGGATTTTTAGTAGTTAACCACCCTTTGGGTGAAGATAAACTTTTAGTGAAATTGGAACCACCAAAAAGGAGTAGTAACAACAGCAACCTAATTTTCCTAACGCGTGTTGTGCATTAGATTGCACTCGCTTCGAAATAGTATAGCCACATATTCAAGGTGATATACAGTGCACGCTGCTTAATACAATTATATTGTAACTTGGGATTTTTGATAATACCGAATGATACCAAAAATTTAGAAAAAAAACTATTGTTGTTGTTAGAATTAGGAGTAAATATATACTTAGACACAAGCAAGCAAAAAATACATTAAAAAAATAAATGGAACGAAATCAAAAATAATGTTATGATGTTTAATTAATTGTTTTAATAACTACACATTTTTTCTCTGTAATTTACTGACACTGAAAATAAAGATAGATACAAAATAAGGTTATCACGTAGTTAAATTACGTTGTTGTTTTAAGAACTGCACATTCTTTTCAAGTACACTAAAATATCTAGTAACTCGAAGATACCTATTTACAGATGTTTAAATGAGGTAATGTTACGTAGGTCAGTCAAAATACGTACTTGAATAAATACATACATACACTGCAAAAATAAATGTGTAAAACCGTTTTTAATTATTGTAATTATTGGTACATACATAGTTAATATTTAACTGCACAGCAACATTCCGCTGACTAATTTTTGGAAACTTATCATATTGTTGTTAAGTGTTAATTTCATCTTTTACCCTTAGATCATGCTTCTTTATTGTGTCAAGCATTCCAAACTGTTAAAACAAAACTGATTTAATCAAGTTAATAAGTTAGTGAGTTGATTAACGCTCGGCGCATGGTAATTTTAGACGGCACTTAGTCGTTGACGATCACTGATATTCAGACTTCAGACCATATTAATTTACAGAGAAAAAAAGGTTCGATATCGTTTGAGGTGGCAAATTAAAAAAAAATGTTATTTTTAATTGACCTATTTAAAAAACAAAGAAAGATAATATATGTTTTACGCATGCGCTAGTTTTATTATACATGTACTCATAAGTAAAAATTTAACTTGTTTAGAAAATTAAATACACTAAGTCCCATTTTTAAATGTTTTTTTTTAAACTACAATCACAAACCAATAGCTTTATTACATAATGTCTTTTGGAACTAGAATAAATAACTTGTAATTTTAAATTTAACAAATTAAAGTTTTCATAAGAAACACACGGCAAAGTTCTTCCCACCAAATTGTTATATATACAGAGAGAGATAGCTCAGCAAATGAAAAGGTCAATTGAAATCACATGCACCGAATAAACTTGGTATGAAAAATGCATACAAAATAGTTTATTGTTCATGCAGAGAAACAAATTTGAGAAGAAAATCGATATTATAAAGCGAAGTTATGATTACTATAAATGATGTTTTTTTATGTAGAAGCCCGGTCCATTCTTTACTAACGTGATAACATTACTCGAATGATAACATTTGTAATTCCAATAAGCTGCGTGTATTGTAGAAATAGAAAAGGCAACACCATGATAAATAAACAGGTAGCTTGTAATATTAAAGAATAGTTCACCAGTATGGATGCTCAGCGGCTAGGTGCAGTGCACGATAGCAGGATTTTAACTAACTCAAGATTGACTAATTTTTTGTCATTATTAAGAAAAACTGCTATAATTCTTGCTCATTCAGGATATAAAATTACTCCATGGTTAATGACGTCATACAAATAACCTACAAATCTTGTTTAATGTTAATATAAAATACATGCTCGAAATAGACTGATTATTGAAAGAGTATTTGAACAAGTTTATATTGCGCAGCAAAATAAGAATTACCTTACGCAAAGTACCATTAATGATTGGCATGCTTGGTACTTTATAATATAGCAAAATACCGAAAAAACTCGGATTACAAAATGATCATTGAGATGTCAATGAAGAAGCCGGTGATGAATGGAGATGATAACATAAGAGAAACCAGAGCAGGAGGAAAGACGCGAAGTGAAGAAATAACTAATTTGCTGCAACATGCCTAAATTATTACACGAATTAAAAACCAACTTTTCCCACGTGATAAGCGTGTGTTTAGAACTAATTTTGGTTATGATAAAAATTTAGTTTTTGTTTTTTAAATTTTGATTATGTGATTGTAAATGACTTTCTGATTTTCGATATAAAGAAAGAGAAAACTGGAAAACTAAGAGAAAAAGCTTATAACAGTTGAATAGACGCAATATACAATAACGATGATAATTACAACAGATCCCTAAGCTGCTAACTAATGGCACCATTAATTAAAAATTTTGAAACAAAAGTTTGCAAATATTTATGGTTGAAATCTTCACTTTTTTAGATAGCTTTGGTTTATTGTTTCAGGAAGTATTCATTCGTTAAAAGATAAACCATTTACAATTTCAAAAGAAGTTAATTCCATTGTAAATAAATTAACGAAATGAAAAAAAGAATATTTGATGTATGTTTAATAAATCTGATTTCTTGCACAACAGTATTTATTACAGACTTTTTCTACTTCTCGCTTGAATTATTCTTACCTTCAAATACGAAATGAAATATTCAAATTAATCCATCTCTCCGCTTTAGTTGAAATGAAAATGTTTGTGAAGTGTATTTTTTTAAAAATTCTCTGCTAATCTATTATAAAGTAAAGCTTTATTTTTAGTAACGCCAGTTTTACATTTATATGTTTTTATACCGATTCAATCTGAATACATATACAAGTTGTAGTAAAATAATGGTAGATTTGATAATCTAGCAAATATTTAATGTCAATTGTTTATCATCAACCCAAGAATCATTTGTGATAGTTATCGTATCGTATTTTTCTGACAAGGTTTTTGTAGTATGTCTATTTTCAAAAACGATATATGTTTTCTTAGTGTTATCTGTTATTATTTATATATTATATTTACTTCATGTTGTTAGGGGCCCTTCAGCACTGGAAGAACACTAATGTACTTCCACAAATGCATTGATTATTTATTTTCTCATAAATTTTGTTCATAATAATTGAATTAGAAATCAATATCGTTTATTATTTTCTTTTTATTCAGATATTTTATTATTATTTATGTATAGGTAAAATATGTAAAGCAAAGAATACTATGGTAGCCAGCGCAAAAAATATATAAGAAAAATACTATCCGCATTTTAAATTAGTTTGTTTTGTTTCATGTCAAAAAATGTTTTCTTATTCTTATTTATTGTTTACGGGTTTAAACGCAGACAAGCGTAATGGTTGTAAAATATTTATAGGCGTACTGTGATCATCATATACAGGGTGTCAATACTAATAATAATTAAAAAATACAAAAACTTTCAGCATTTGTTTTCAGTTCTCTAAAACATTTGTAGTTACAATTATTTTTTATTTTATCAAATAACAAAATGGCCACCGATCAAATTTTAAAACTAGATATTTTGAAAACCACTCGATCGATTTTTGCTGCAACAATAATTTAAAACAAAGTAGGCTTGCTGCCATTAAACAAGAAAATTAGACAAAAAAAACAAAAAACAAATAAAATTTATTTTTAAAATGGTCACCATTTGCAGCAACGCAAGCCCAGCAGCGTTATTAGAAAACTTGCAAGAGCTGTTGTCTTCTGCTGCAGTTATTATTTTAGCTACCAGTTCTGATTTGGTGTTTATGGGTGTCTCATATACAGAGATCTTCATCTGATTCCAGAAAAAAAATCTTAGAGAGTTAGCTCGGAGCTCCGGGCTGACGAAGCAATAGCATCTTTTCTATTTTATAATAAGTAGTGCTATTACTTTTCGGGTTGCGTGAGCCGAAGCTCAAGCATGTTGAAACCAAAGTCTTTGTCTGACGTTTAGGGATATGTCATCAAGAAGCTCTGACAGAATGTTATTAAAGAAATTTAAATAATTTTTACTATTCAATCGGTTTGGGAGAATGTAGGTTGTAATAACGTCTTCCCTTACGATTCCACGCCATGCATTTATTGAAAAACGTCGTTGAAGCGCACGAATAAATGTGGCGATTTTTATCATGCCACAGGTACTTATTGCATGAATTAAACTTTGTCTGTAAATAAAATAAACTTTTCAAAATGCCTCTGAAGATTGCAACTTTCAAGAAACCAACGACAAAACAACATTCTTGGTTGGAACACTTTTTATCTAAAAAATGGATGGAGACCTTGTTCCTTCAGAACTTGCCAAACTGCCAAGTGATTTTCATCTAATCTATTTGTTATTACTCTTGTGTTCATCGATGGCTCATCTTCAATAATATTAAGATCAGCCAGTACCGGCCCGAGAGCTGCGCGAGTCGTGCGCTTGCACAGGGTAAGAAACGGCGAACTTATTAAAAGAGATATAACATCAGTAACATATGAATCAAAGCAGTCGTCAGTACTAACGACAGGTCTTACAATAAGAGAACATAATACATTATTCATATTCTATAACTAAACAATGAACGAAGTTTAGTAATTAAAAAACCTATAAAAGGATTGTGCCGAAATCCTGTCAAATCGGCGGCAATCCTGCTTATTGTAGTTGTGACTAGCATTACCAATTGTTGAGAAAGTCTATAAAATTTGAGGCTTTTTGTGGTTGTTGGTAATTGGTGGTGGTGGTGGTTATATTACGCGTTGTTGTAGAATTTTGGGGAAAATTTTGTATCCAGAAATATTTTATACTTGTCATATGTGTGTATCTAATTAACAGGTTTATAAAAAAATGAAATTATAGCATTAATACAGGCAAAACTTCAGGTCAGCAGTGAGAACAGCTTCTGTAAATGCAGGGGTTTGACGAAATCTATTAGAATTTCCACAAATTGTTGGGTAAAAGCTTCTAGTCTCTGAAAAACGTCTACATATTCCTCTAAAAATGCGATAACTTTGGTTGCTGACGGTTTGAATATCTTCTTTGATAAATTCTGAGCTTCTAGCGCATTACGCCTTTTGCCTCCAAAAACCAAAGGCATCTCAAGAAGCTCAGCGTTTTAATAATTATACATTTTTATACACAAATGATACAAAATACACATACAAGTGATAAATGTGACAGAAATTTCTCAAGTAGAAGCAGTATATATATATTTTCTTGAAAATAAATATTATATTTCTAAGGAGTAAGATGAAAAAGTATTTAAATTTGAACGTATAAACGAAAACGCGAGCCTCAAGTTTACACGTTTATTATTCGGCTTTTGTTTCATTGTTTGACAGCAAGCTTACTTTGTTTTACATGATTGTTGCGGTTTGTTAAAATTTATTTTTTAATTCGATTTGAATAAAAACTTTTTTTGATTGAGATTGAGATTGAAAAAAAATGTTTCAGGCAAATGTTATAGTGGATAATTTAAATAAAAAATTTGAACTAAAAAAAGTTGTTTGTTTCAATGAGTTCTAACTGACATTTTTGGGAGTTACAACTTAGTATTAACACCCTGTATAATATCACTGCTGCCTTATTGGGTTCTATTGTTTTTTTTTAAACTAGCAAAGCATAACTGTTTGTTTCCAGTTATCTAGTGCTTGCATAAATTTGGTACATCGGACAACAATGGTCTTAGCCAATCTTTTCTTTAAATATTATGAAATATGGAGTTTTTATTCCTAAAGCAGAAACGACTGATAAAACTGTGGTGTTCTTCTTTTTTTTATGATTTGGCTAGTAGCGAAAATTTAAATCAGTTATAGTTTGATCCAGTATGTTTAAATATGTATTGATTTAAAAAGAATTCTCTGTTCTTTTTCTTTAAATTTAAGAATTACTCATTCATGAAAGTATTATTATTATTATTATTAAGACGCGTTTTTTGTTAGATATTCGATAATTTTCAAAAATGCTTTACGAGGAAAACCAAATCTATCACTAATATTTTGTTTTTAGTATGGCATGGCATATGGAAATTAACAGCTTCACTTGTCTCTTTGACTACTTTCAAAACGACTTCTTAGATGAATGTAACACATGCTTTAAAATCAATAATGAAATCGGATATTGTAAACATTGTACAATTAATTTTAACACCTAAACTATATATTTTCAAATAAAAACTAAAGATTTACCCTAATTAATTTCAACAATTGTTAACAGTATTTTAGTTGTTGGAAAAATTTAATAGACAAATAGGAGTGACCTAGTAAAGAAAATTGCATTTGAAAATAAGTTTGCATTATTATTATTATTATTATGATTACTGTTTAGTGGTATATACATTACATTGATCAGTGACTAGACAAAGCACTACGTGTACATCGCCAATAATGTTTCAATACATTTCAAATGTCGTAATTTATGGATTAACTGTTGTCTTACATAAATAATGTAAGCAATTGAGTGTAGTGTTCATTAAATATAAACGTGAATTAAATATTGGACACGCACACGCCTCTTGAAAATTTTATCGATAACAGTTTGTTCTATATTTAAATAACACTGGATACAATATAATTAAGAAATAATGTTCTATTGTTTTAAAACAGGTGAGTTTTTTTTATTATAGTTCTGATACATATAGGAGTATAATGAAAGTTAACTCAAAATAAAACTTTTATTTATCTTTTATTAACTAATTTATGTTTAATTTTTATATGACTAAATCGCATTAGTAGGCAATTTTTAATAAAGAAGTTTGTTACATTTACTACACTAAAAAGTGATTTGTCTTACTTCACTAAAATTATCTGAAAATGGTAATTAGCATGTAGTAATGATGGAACAAATGGTTTACTTTGGGGAATCAAATAAGATTCGTAAGTGAATATTGTATTAAATGTATAGTGTTCCGTAACTCGACTTGGTTAAAGATGAGTCTTGCAGAATGAAAGCAAAGCTTCAGTCTTTTTTCCGAATGGTTTAGAAACATACATTAATTTTTTTGCGTTGTATTTCATTATTATGTGAGTTTTTCATTTACATACAAGTTTTACAGTGTTGAAATTTGTAACCGATAGATTAAGGTTCTTTTTGGTTTAATCCTCGGTTTAATCATACATCCTGGTTTTGTTGGTGTTTATTGCAAACCTGTGGCTATTGCATTATACCAGCAAAATAATATTCTTTGTTGATGATGATTTTCCCATTATTTCCAAGGGGGAGTTGGGTAAAATTTCTCCAATGTTGCATGTTTTCTGCTAACTTGCTTAGCCGTGTTATCGACATCTTAGTTTCTTGATTGATTGATCTTCTCCGTGGGATTTTGGATTGTTTTCTACCTAGCTTCCTTTGTAGATTCTATCTCAAAGTTTGCCTATATGTTTCGTTTTCATTCTTTCTGAGCGTGTGTCTCAACCACTTGTATTTCTTTTTAGTTATATTTTTACTTATTTCATACTGGTTCGCCACAACTCTTTGTTAGTGAGCCGTATAAAAGCGTTGGTTTCAGCATAACATGGAACACATTCATTTTAATTTTTAGAGTTAAGTTTGTTGCAGACTACACTTTATTTAAACTTATAAATAACCTTATTGCTTTGCGTATTCTTTCACTGATATTTTTAAAAATTTCACTTTCTTCCGATATTACACTTCCCAAATAAGTAAACTCGCTCACTCTTTCAATTGGTTGATTATCTTGTTAATATACATCATTTTTGTCTATTTTTTTAATTACTTTGTAGGTCGACTCTAATTGATTTCCGCTTAAGCTGGTTTATCTTTGTTTCTATATCTTTACTAGTCAAGATCCTCTAGTGTACTATTCAAACTTGATGTCATTCCTTCTCGTCCATTTGAAGCCACTTTTTTAAAATATTTTATCTAAAAATCTACCATTATGCAACACTTTGCTTTTGTAACTATTGTAGCCTTCTTTTATTTATTTTACATTTCTTTCTGGTAAATCTTTGTTTTTAAGTGCAATCTAAATACTATCTCTTCTTATCTATTCAGGTTATCAAACCATTTGATATTTGATACCATTTGATAATCGAAAAAGCCAAGTAATCCACTTTTCGCCTTCCTCAAGTCATTATCTATTATTTTAATTATTCTATTCAAGATTAACTTATAAAATAGTTTATTTAGTGTACTTGATAACGTTATCCCTCTTTAATTTTTACATTTTTTTAAGTCCCGTTTTTAGATATTTTTATTATTAATCCATCCTTCTTTTCATGAGGGAAACTTTGCTTTGTCTATATCTTGTCTATTAATGGTTTAAATAAGGTTGCACTGACTCTTGCATCTGTCTTTAACATTTCGGCTGTTATATCATCAAATCCAGGCGCTTTGTGACATTTCATCTGGTTAATTACAGTTACAATTTCCTCTTTTGATAAGCATTTAATGTTTATTTGCAATTATTTCGGTGGTCTTGGTTGTATAACCTCGTCATTTATTTCTTTGCAGCATAGTACATCTTGGAAATATTTACGTCATTTCTGGATCTGCTGCTCTTCCCTACCCAGAATATTTCTGTTTACTTCTAATAATGCACTTAAAGCTTCTACACGTTCTTAATTTTTTGATATTCATTAAGTTGCTCGTTATCTCTTTGTACTTATTTAATTAAAAATATATATAACTAAAACTAAGTCATAAACGTTTGTGGAAGAAAAACAAAAAAAAAACTACAATAAATGCTCAATAATGGTACTCGTTTTCCAAAGGATTTTCTAACATTTCTCAAGATATCTTTTTCGTTTACAGTAGGTTAAAATGTCACTAAGAAAAGTTATTCATAATGACAAACTAGGCCTCTATAAAAAAATTAGAAAGATTTACTTAGTTAGATTAAACCATGATTGTTTAGATTCGACAAAATAAAATTATATTTATTCACAAATTAGATGTATAAAATTTGTTCTGAAGTCATTTATTTAACATAACTGCCACTATTTTTTGCACACCGTACTATGCGATGTACGGCGTTTCGTATTCTTTTTTTTTAGTACGTTTTTACTGTTGGGTATCGGTTAAAAGTAAATCAGGTCTTTGAGAAGACTTTACAAAAAAAAAATTAATGTAGTAGGAGTGATCTTGAAGACCACGTAATGGGTTCATTTCTTCACTACTTTTCTCCAAACATCAAATTCATCCATCTTGCTGGAAATAAATTTCTTGTCTTTCTGTCGGCAACACATCATGTAAATACTCTTCTCTGAATGTTTCTGGTAGTTGTAGATAATTATTTTGATTTAACCGGTCCTCTACGAAGTAGGCCCAGTAATGCTGAATCGATATGAAATAACACACCATACATTCACATTTTGGTAATGCTGTCTTCTACAATAGATTTGAAAGTTTGGATTTTCTGTAGACCAGTAACTAACATTTTGAAAAAAAAATAACGCCATTTGTTGTTGTTATTTTTTAATACATTTCTCTTTAATGGCAAGACAAAATAATAATCTTTGATCTGTATCACCTGCACCAAGGAAGTAGTAGCAAAGGTAGTAGACACTAGTAGTAGTCTGGGATGTTCTTCCACTGAATCCGTTACAATAGGTGCGGCATTGTTTTTGTCAAATCATTTCATCAATGATAATATTACGTTTTGTAAATTAAAGGTGTTGTAAATACATATTCTATCTTTCTAAAATTTTGTATAGAGCTATAGTTTATTTTGAACAACTTTTCTGAGTAACATTTTAACGTACTGTAAACGAGAAACATTCTTTACCTGAAACGGAAATAGTTCCTGCCTAACTGTCAAGGCCTACGTGATTTTACAAAATCAAAAGTACACTAAAAATAAGTTTCAAACTAAGCAGGACTTAATTACAAAAATTTTTACTTTTGCACACCTCGTGTAACATCAATTTTGGGACACACTGTATATGTTATATTTAAACTCTAACACCGTTTATCTAATCACCATGAAAATTGGTATTTTTTTGGTGGAGAAGGTTTTTGAGCTATACTTTTTGTTATAACTCTCCACCAAGTGACGCTGCAGTATATCAACTGCTACATAGTTTAACCGATCATTCTGAAAATTGGCATGTACATGTATTTATTTCGTGGAGAACTTGTTTTCTGGCAGGACAACGTCTGCCTGCTTTTTAGTTAGAATTTATTTTTTATTATGTTCGGATAAATTCAGAATTTATATAGCGCGCATCTCAGCATTCTTTAGTTTGGGAATGAGCTCTACCTAATCAACTGTATTTAGACAGAACACTTATACCCGGTTGCATAAAGCAAAGTTAACTACGTTGTTAGCTAACGCCGTTGTTAACTAAATCGTAGCTATTGATGTGAGAATGTAGTCAGCAAAAAATTAATTTTGCATCACTGTCAACGCTTAACGACGTGACTAATTAGTTAACTACATCGTCAAAGTTAACAATGCTTTTTTATGCAAACAGACTTAAGTTTAATAACAGCCGCCAACTAGATGTATCAAATGTGTCTGTATTATAACTGATATTAGAACTTTCTACTTTTATGGAGACGACAGTGCACATGATTCTTGAGGTTCTAAAATGAACACTAAGTAACAATTATGTGTCTGAATATACAATATCTTGCTCTTAAAACCATGCCCTACTAAAATAGGAAAGAGATTTCACAGAAGATTTTTAATGACTTTTTAATAGTTAATTTTAGACTTACAAATTACAAAATATTTTTGATAGAAAATGTAATGTTCTTTTCCATAAAATAGAAAAATACAGGGTGATTAATTTAAGGTAAGCGAGTTTCCTACACAGAAGCCACCATCATTTGATATCAACAATTTTCTAAAGCACTCCGTACAACTAATAGTCCTTAACACTTTACATATCTCACTAAAAATTAGACTGTTATCTTCTACTATTTCGGCACAAGAGACCGAAGGAATAGTCGTAACTTACCCTGTATTTAAGAAAAGGTTTTATACTATCGTATTAGAGAAGCGTATGTTACTATGTGAATAATGACCGTAGTACTATTACTAGCTTCTATTTTCACATTTATGATTTTTTTAAATTAGTTTAACACTGAGCTTTTACACTTTTTAATTGTTGGAGATTAATCTCAATTTGGCATCGATGAAGACGCAGATTGTTTCAGAGTATAAGTAACTAATTACAATATAAATATTCTGAGTCATCATAACATCTACAGAATAATCTGATGAAGATACCTTTCTTGTTCGTTTTTACTGGTTAGAAAAGCATAAGTTTTTATTTATACGTTCTACCTATTTTTTCAAAAGCTTTTTTTTCTGTTTTCTTATCGGTTTCGTCAATAAATTTATTTTTGTATGGTGTGCTGGTGAAAATGACTGTTTTTCCGCGCTTCCTTTTTGATTGAACTGAATTAGTGGTAATTATGGGAATTGGAATGATGTCTTCCGGAGACAGAATCGAAGATTTATCTGCTGTAGAGTGACGTGGATGTGATTTTGCTTTGTTACTAGCTACAGGTCTTACGATCCTTGCACAGACAACTAACACTAGTCGGAGATAGGGGAGGTTCAAAAAATAGAATTTAAAAGGCGCTAGATCTTCCTAAGTAAAACTTCTGTTTTGATCAAAACAGAAGGTCCAAGCTTGTAACGAAATCCAGTTCGTAATCCTTGTTACACTGGTTTTTGTGTAACCCAAAAAAAGGAAAGATAAATATGTATAACAACTTTAATTTAATAACGTAGGTAGAGTATTGAAAACGAGCACCAGAAATTTTGTAGTACATTATTCAATCCATAAATGCCGGAAGTATTGGCAACACACAACATATAGGTTCACGTAGGGTGTCGATAGCAAAGAAAATTACATGACAAATATCTATGGTTCACAGCATGCGATACACAAAATAATTAATGAAAATACCTACATGGTATTGAAACAACTATTGTAATTGCGTAAGTTAGAACAAGCAAAATTTCGTGAGAGACTTTTCTGACAGCGACAAAGCAATTAAATAAGACTTACCCACAATCTAGTACTTGCCAAAAAAAAAGGTTTTTCTCGTTGAGTCGTTCTGGAATTTATGAATAGCAAATCGTGCCAACACAATGACTCACGAAAGCAAAAATCTACAAAATTGTTAATTAGCGCTACAAGAAATTAGACCGAAAAACCCAATTATCGAATGTTGTTGCACACAAGTTGATATCACAATCGACTGACGCATAAGGAGTAGTATATCGGAGAAAAGTTCTTGTTGAGACTTCGTTTTTAGTTTGAACGTAGGCTTTCCAAAATTATAATCGTTCCATGAAGGTATTTGGTCAATATTAACCCTTCATCGATCGATAATACATCGAAACATGCAGCCAACACGTGACGGGACGTGCTATCAAATTAACAAGAAAATTATTAAAGAATTCTATAAATTAATAGAAAAAGCTTACCCTGTGATGAATAAACTACTAGAAATGCGTTTTCTTATTATATTTTAACTTCTATAAACGCCGATGTTAGAAGATTAAAAAGTTAAACCATCGCAAGCACAATTTTAAGTAGTTGACGGTTTGACGTCTTGACAGGAAATGAAGTAAAACGAAATTCCCTAAAGTACGTCGAAAATAGAAATCTAACTTTAAGGTAATGAATATACAGGGTATTACATTTAGAAATTTTTGCACGTAACAGGTTTCAGTGTTGATTTTGTGACTGTTTTTGAAAATTTGGATATGGTAAAAATATTCACGTTTTTGTAGACTTTCCCACATTCCAAGATGAACAACCTGGCATATTTTCAGTTTCCATCATCTTTGTCCTAGTTGATAATTCCGGATGATTTTCATTTACACAAGTTGAATTTTCTCTATTTTTGCCTCAGTTAGAATTTTTTTAGTCATGGGAGTTGTTTCTGCAGGCAGTGGACGGTTTGTTGGTTCTGGTGAATATGTCTCTATCACAAGACTATATACCAGTTTTTTTGAAGCCATTGATTGCTGTTGTCATGTTTGCAGCTTTGATAAAAGCATTACCGAACTACTTAACAAATTGAAATTGCGAAACAATCAAGTATTCACATCTGTCTCATAGTATGTACTGAGAGGTTTTATGAAACACTCATCTAGCGGTTGTAGGCCATGCGTACAGTGTGGAGGAAAACAGAACACCACAATCCCATTTTCTCCAGCATGTTTAATGAAGGCAGTATTATTGGTATGAATAGGATGTCCATCTAACAAAAGTAACACTGGCGATTAGAATATATCGACCTGCATCCAGTCACTTAGATAGCACTCAGCCTAAGCATTAGGGGGACAGTCGTTCATAAATCCGGGATTAACTCTTACTCTCGGGAAAATCAACATGGGTAGCATATATATCCCTGCAGCATTGAAGCATACTTCAATTCTTACAGTAACTCCCTTCCCATGATTACTTTAGATCTTGTTTTTGGAGCAATTGATATTCCTGTCTCATCACTGTTCTAAATTTTATCTGTGGTGAAATTGTACTCATCTAAAACCGTGTACAGCAAATCCAAAACTGGTTGACTGCTGTACGGTTGAAACCAGTTGCTCAAGTTGTACTTGTGTTTTCAGGTTTCCTAATAGTCAGACTTGGATGGCGTGCAAGGAATAACGTCACCCAATCTTTGCTTTCCCAATTGCCCATTAGTACGCCAGCTTTCTCAGTTCTGCTCTGACCAAGCGAAATAATCTCATTTCCATTTTTTTTAAGATATGACAGTAACTGCTCTTCTTCATCTGAGGTAAAAGTTGTCACTTTTGGACCTAAAACTTTTCTTACCTCAAAAGTAGTCTCATTAGGAATTTGTCGACGCTCGTTCACTTTTCGTTTCAAAGTCGTTTTAATAGCTTTAAAGCTTTTAGATAACCCATTTGATCAAAGCACACGGCTTATTTGACTCTATTTTCCACGTCCGCTTTTTCAAATGTATGTACCTACTATTACTTCTAAATAAAAAGCAGTTTAAGCATATTAAAAAATAATATATACAAGCAGATTGAGCATGGAGCAAGATGGAGTACACCCCATCATGTCTCATGTAAAGAACCTCATCTTGCTCCATAAGCATGTTTTTAGGTTACATAATTTTTTATCTTAATAGCAAATTTAATTTCAGCAAGGATATTGGTTTCTAGGCACCGTTTTGTTTCTGACTATTCAAAACATATGTATAGTACTCACGTGAAAACCTAACTTGGTATTTATGAAGCTATAGAGTAGTGTAGAGAATAAAAAACCTATTATTCTTTGTGAGCAAATAGCTGGAAAAATGAAAATTTACAAATATAAATACTAATCATACGTTCTTCTTAATTGATTTTGATTCTGTATCAATATGCTTTTATTAAAATTTTATTTTGTTATATGTTGCAAGTAAGCATCATTTTAATTATATTTCTATATAAAGTATTTCTATTTATCTTCATATAACTTTTATCGTATTATCTATGGTTTGATGATATTTTTTATGAGGAATCACTTTGTGGGTGGACAAATAAGATATGGTTATAATAATGATGGGATATTACGGTTACATAAATTACACGTTAAAAATAGTATTTCCTTGTTTCTTTTGATTAATGCACGACTTCCATCTATTATAATGACAAATATAAAGCAATACTCATTTAGAAAATGAATTATTTTTCAATATGGAAATTATAACGGTTAAAGTATATTTCACGAGTTTACCTTTAATCACTTTGTTAAATATTCATCGAGAAATAGTCAATATTAGTCAGTTGTACTTATGTAGGCGACGTACAAAGCAGAACGTCGTCACCTACAGCATCTTGACGTACTTTTAAGCCACAAACGTTTTGTTGTGGCGAGGAATTGTGGTTGTATTATTCTTCAATAGTTTAAAAAGGTAAAAAAAAATTTATCTTTTTATTGTTGTACGTGTATCGCCAGACTGATGTCGAACCGGAAACGCTTATATGTGTGTTAGGAACTTTTTAATACTTAATTTTTTTGAAGTTGTACTTACTTGGATCGATAAGAAATAAATTTGTAGTTGTGTTTACCATAGTAATTTCATGCCATAAAAAATGTAAGAAGTACATCAATAGCAAATTGTTGATGCAAATAAAATAAAACGTTTTTACAGATTTAGATAGTAAATAAATTCGTTTCTAGATTTTTTAACAGTCTAATTGGTTTTCTTGTTCTTTGCTTGGCTCTTAAAATTTGATGTATCTAACATGCAGGTCTTTGTTTTATACAACTATAATGCGAGTTTGAATGTCGACAAGTGTTTCTAAGTAGACAAAGTTTGATCTCGTGATTTTCTTTGCTTACGGACGTTTATTTGGGTTTACTTTTATTTATCAGTAGACTATTTAGTTTACAGATTTTTAACGTGCTTTACTGTATTAGTGGTATCGTTTCTTCTGATAAACACAACTTTATGATTTAGTTTGCAAAAAGCTTTAAATTAATTAAAATTTGACACTTTCTAGTATTTCTACAAAAACATCCAAATTTATATTTGATTTGGTAGAGATAGTAGGTACATTACACTGGTTTACAGTGTATCTAGGGTTTAAATAAAAACATGCGCCAATGGGCCGAATTTATAAAAGAGAAGATATGCTTCTATTTGCAAAATTTGGAGAAAATCTTTCAGGTTATAATCATAATAATTTCAAGGAAAACCTTACACTTTTAGAGTGTAAGCATATCGTCCTTATGCTCGCGTATAATTAAATGGGTATATTTATAATGTTTGCCTTTTGCTTTAAATTAAAATCATATCTTTCAAAAAGTCTGAGTGTGGTCAGTGGCAAACTGAGGTCCCTAATTAAAGGCTGTTTTTTGCTATTTGTCAAACCAATTTCGCAATGGCAGATGTTGTGCACCTCAGAGAAGTTAAACATTACAAGCCCCGCTTACCTACACTTATCAGTGCTTTTAAAGTTCTATTCCGTTTTGAAGAACAAAATGTGCAGTGGCTTGCAAATAGATTTTTGGGAACAAATGACGAGACTCGTGGTGGCGCTTTGTACCCGGTCCATAAAATAGCGTTGACGTTAGTTGGCTTGGATCTGTTCATGATTCTAGAATATGGAAAAATTCGCAGATTAGATCAAAATTGAGAAATAAAGCAAATGTTGTGCTACTTGAAAATGATGAATATGGGAACCATGCCTCATGACTCCATTTAGAAATCCTGCTCCTAGTGCTGAGAAAAATTATCATAATTTGTTAAGAAAAAGAGAGAGTAATAATAAAACGATGTTTTGGCCAACTCAAACGACGATTTCCTATCTTACAATACGTTTGTCGCGTGAAACTGGAATTTGTTCCAAAAATAATTGTTGCCCGTATTGCACTCCATAACATTTTAAAAACTATAGGCGATCCCGATTTTAAACTAACTGAAGATGTAATAAAAAAAGAAAGAAACCATGACGACAATTATGACGATATTCTTATTCGCAATAAAAGACAAGAAGTCGGGAGAAATTTGAGTGTTATAATAAACAATTTTAATATATAATCAGTTTATTTAGAGATAAAGGTTTTAAGTACCTACTACAAAAATAATTTTTTTACAACTGAAAATATGTATTATTTCTATGTAAAACAGTTAGCGGCAATGCAGATTCTTTAAGTGTAACTAGAACTAACGGTTGCAGTTCTTTAGTAGTTAGTCCTCTTGTTTCATCCGTCTGATATTTATCAGTCGACATTTTTGGTTTTGGTGGCAACAACGTTATACTCGCCGCCCTGTTAACAAATGATGGTCCAATAGATGTAGAGGCTTCTTTTTTTTCTTCTTCAATAATACCAGTCTGCATGGGTTCCAAAATTGTCTGAATTGGTGAATTAGATTTGATTTTCATTGCTCTCAGTAATTTTTCTCCCAATCTAACAATTTTATAAGTTTATTTTCTGTTTTTTTTTCAAATTAGTTTTCTTCTTCAAACTTGATTTCATACTATTAATTTTTTTGGATAAATATTTTGAATCTGATGGTCGGCGAAATACCGTTTCATATTTTTTTGTAACAATTCCAATATCTTCGTCTACACGCCTTTTGATTTTCGGCACCTGTTATTTTTCCAGAATTACGGGGGCATTGGCAATTTCATCTGCAATGAATTGTAGCTCGCTACTACATGCAGTTTCTTCATCACTCTAAGAAGACATGCTGCTAAATTCTCAAGACTAAATAAACTAATAATTTATGGTAACACGACTGGAGCAAAACTACTGTGTTTGTGTACTAAGCGGTGGAGAAGGATTGCAAGCAAGAGAAGGTATCGTAACACGCTGGAACATGTTAAAACCGCTAGCTGACAAGTGGACTTTTGCAATACGAGGAAATCCTCGTGAGTATAAGGTTATCATTACAAATATGAAAAGAAGAAAATCCTTATGCTTTTATCTTTTACTTCAAATCAAAACCTTATACTTCTATCTTATGCTTGGAAGGATATCCTTCTGTTTTATGAATTCGACCCAATGTTTCACATAAAAATTTTGAACAATTTAGTAAAAAAAAATCTAAACATTATATACAAATGTGTTTAACTGTCGTTTCTGTCACGTGTACAAATTTTCATGTCTCTTTAATGATTATCTGTATTAAAGGTATCACAACTTGTGCAAGTTAAAAACTTGTTTGAGCGTCTACTGACTTTTTTGTGTAGTCCACTCACAGAAAGTATATTAGTGGTAGATATCTTATGCAGTTACAGTACTTGCAAATGCAAATACTGTCGCGTTGTGAGCTGTTATTGTGCGTTAAGTTTCTTTTAATATAACAACCAAAAAGTGTATTAACAATTCAGACGTATTTTCTTATATATGTGGTTATTTTGTTCTTGTTAAGTAGAAACGAAATATTACACATTTTGTAAAAAAAGTATTGTGCTTACTATCATATATAATATGTGTTGAACATTTTAGAAAATGGAGTAACGGAATTTGCTATTTCTATGGTCTGGCACTAATCAGTAACCCATGCTGAATGTTACTTTTGTGTATGCGTTGTTAAAGGTTACGATTCAAAGAATAAACAAGACATAAAATATCCAGATTTACCATCAACGGTTTTGCATAGACCTGATCTGCTCGTAAAGCCTCGATCAAAACTTACAAAATTTTTCTAGTGAAGCAGATGTTTACGAGGTTACGGAAGAAGATTATTAACTAAAAAATACTTTAATGATTTAGTACAAGACTTGAGCTTTCCAACGTATGCTGCTGTGCATTTGGAATGTCGACTTCAAGCAAGGAACCTACTTGCTCCAGGTACATTGTTTCCATGCTACAAAAATCGTAGCGTCAGTTTATATAGTATTTTTTTAAGAATCTTCTCTCGTGAATTCCAGTAAAACCTCTAGTTTAATACGTGCCAGCGTATCTTTCTAGTGAATGGAGACTTTTTATTAACTCTTCTAAGACTCGTATAAAAATTTTCTCATATATTGGAGATAAGTACCCATCTGTGTTAGTTGTTCATTCAGTTCAATTCAAAATATGTATGACATTTTTAAAGTTGCTGTTGGTAAAAATTAAATATGAACTACGAATGGCAACTATGTGGAGATTTAAAATTATGTATGTTGTTGGGTTAGCAAAGTGGGTACTCTAAAATGTCTTGTTTTATTTGTGAATGGGATAGAAAAACCAAAGCTCTGTATTAGACAAAGAAACAGGAGTCTTTGAGGCACAATCTTACACCGGGATAAAAAAAATTGTACATGAAAGTTTAGTGAAGGCAGATAAAATACTTTTACATTTATTTCATATTAAATTATGTATATTGAAGCAGTTTGCTGCTTTCAGTATCTTTGCTCGAAATTTTCCGGTTTATCTGACGCAAAACTTAAAAAAGTATTTTCATTGGTCCCCAAATTAGAAAATTGTCCTGTGACAAAATAATTCGACACCCAACTTGCCCCTAAGTTAGTTTCAAGCCCCCAAAGACCGACACTAAGTAGATAGAGCACCGGAGAGCGAACGTCTCACTATCTCCCTCGGATACTCGTGCTACTGCCGGGTCACGTTTGACGAGCCACCGTCGAAGTCTCCTCCATCCACAGAATGAATTCGTCTGCTACCTTGTAGTATGCTTATAGCTCTCGCTCTTTTCATATAAGTGCACCAGAATCATAGAATTGGGCTGTACGTTTTATGGGTCTAAGGCGCAAGGCAACTCACATAGAACCCGGACGTATTGAACCGTGAACGGCTACCACAAGACGTTTCTGTTGCCGGAGGTACAAGTCCTTAATATCATGATTCTCTGCAAAAAGACACGGCCTTTCCTGTCCCTTCAGACTAGATGTGAAGCTTGAACCGAACTCTTGAAATTGGGTAGAGGAACTATTGCTCTAAGGGCACCAGCCACATGACAAACTGCTCTCCCCCATTTAGATCGTACACAATTAAGTGCACAACCCGCAAACGTTATACCGCCATAGAAGGGAGTCTATCTACAGATTAGCATCAACACGACTACTATCAGGTTGGGATACGGTACGTTTCGGCGATTGACTAAGCTCAAACTTAAGCTCGAACCTGGAATTTGGTAGAGACGTATTCATTTTAAGGGCAACATCACATAGTGAAATGTAAGCTCATCTTTTGACAATTTAGAGAGGTTAGTTTTGCAAAACTAGCACATTTTTGTAATTCCATGTTTTAACGTAAAGGAATACGGATTTGATAAATTTTTTTATCCGGAATTGCATAACTATGAAAAGTAGTGAATTATAACTTTTTGGCAAGTTTACAACACTGAGCTCATAACATGTTTAGAATCAGTATTCAACGAGAATTATTTTATTAGAATTCTGATATTTTTTTTATTAACCTTTAAATAATTTATATATTACTAAGAGCTGACTCGGTTGACTTTTGTGTTATTTCAATTTTTTTTTTTATTAACATTACTTCATTAATTAATTGGAGCAGTAAACCGACCAGCGTGTTACCTAGCTGGAATGTTGTTGACTTTGATTACGTGTTGCATCTTTTTCGAAGCGTGTTTGAATAACTGAATGAGCTGATTTTTTTCAATTAACACGGTTTCTTGGAACAATGATGTTTTATGAATTCCTTCAATGCGATTGTTATGGCACTGAATGTTAACTTTGCTTCGTCTCCCATGAAATAAATTTGCAACAATTTTAGATTTTGATTTGGCTTTGGAAGTAAAAGCTTATTTGGCTAGCATTGTGAATTTTCTTTCTTTATGTAGAAACAATTTGGAATCGCTGGCGCCGATATCGTAGCGACTTTAACGTATGTTTATATTTTTAATTCTCCTTAATTGTCTGAGTAGCACAGAACTTGCATTTTAAACAACTAGAATTACTTTAAATTTGCTTCTAATTTATTACGGTTATAACAGAACGCTAATTTTCTTACTATAGATTAATTTCAATAATTTGTTGACGTAATTCTATATGCAGCTACAGTTTTGGAGTTTCTAGATTTCAAACTTTTATAAAATGAGACAGAAACATGGAGATTTTAATTTTGCGATGATAGATTAGTGCTTTAGTCATTTATGTCACTAGGGTCGAAAGTGAAGTATAGCATAACGAACGTGAGAGTGAGTGAGTTATGCTATGAGATTATCAATGAGCGTTACAAATAATATTTTTTGTGCTGTTTATTGGAAAATGAAATGTTTTTTTTAAAATTACGTATTTAAAAAAAATGATATAAAAAACCATGATAAAGTTAATGTCGGTACTATATTTGTTGCTAGCAAAGTTTGTCAACTTTGACAATTTATTTAAAATCTTAAGTGTAAGAAATATGTAATAATATAATCGACATGCGCTCAAAGTTATTTTCATAAGCGAATGACGTGAGCAAGCGCAAGAAGTTTTTTCTTAAGCAGTAGTTTGCGTACGTTAGCTACATTGATTAAACGTATTTTCTGTATGTCTATATTAAGTTAAATATAATTTACATATTGCGTTTTAATAACTCAATCACTCAATTCCTGTCATTAAGCAATATCGTCATAAAAATTACTAGGCAAAGGAACTAATTATTTTGAAACGTATTCAGAAAAAGAATGTTTTGAAAGATTATATTAACAAAACAGTGCACATGAATTTTTTTGCAGATAGAAGAGCCATTCTACAACAAATCTTGTTAGAAAAAATACGTGTGTAACCTTTCACAAAATACTACTTAAACTTCAACTATAACTGCCAAACAACTTTAAAATTTTCATTATTTATAATTTTCTGTAATAAGTTAATTAAAAATTGGTTTGGTGGAACCCTATTTTAAACTAAGCAAATTTGTGTAAGGTTTTATTTAGTTTATTTTGGTTGAAGTGGGCGTTAAAGTTGAGGGTTTTAACTGTATTTTCTACCAAACACATTTTTACTTCAAATATACTTGACTTGGAAAATATAGTGCTACGTAGATTTCGATTTATTACGTTACGGCTCTAGAGTTTTGTGCCATTACGTAATTACAGTAACGAACAAATACGAATGTATGCGGTAAGGACAGCAAGAAAAAGTATTTTTGACTGATAAAAAGTGTCATCATCGCATTAGATGTTATTTTTTTCACAGAACTTACATTTAGTAATTCATCGGTATCATTTTATCTGTTTTTTTGTTTTTTTGTGTCGTTAATGCGTCTTTCAATTAAGGAACTTTTTTTGAACTTTCGCAATATTAGTTACCTGTCTTGTCTATTTAAGGCGTTATGAAACGATCATTACATTACAGTTTAATATAATTTTTTTACAACTTAAGATGCTATTTATTTGTGTTACTCTTCGTACGATTGTATAAATAAAACGTTTTTTTGGTTTCAGGTAGTGATCGCAACGGTACCAAACATATGAGAATTTGAGTAAAGAATGTATACCATAAAAGGAAGACTTTGGACAAAAAGCATCTTTTTATTAGCAATAATTAGTTTGTTATCACTATGGCATATGATTATAACTAATTCGATTAATTTAAGTCGAGTCGTTACCGAGCTCAATAGTACATTAACATTCGCATTTGTTTTAAACAGCAATGGTTCATCGTACAATTATCCGATGGAAACATTACCAAAGTCTGATTACACGAAACTCATGAATATAAGTTTTTTTAAGTTTAACCTATTGAATAATTGCACATCAGCGCCTCTTCTGTTAATACTTGTGCATACAGCGCCTGTAAATTATAATCGTCGCAAAAGTATTAGAGAGACTTGGGGTAATAAGCAAGCACAGGTAGCGGTTTTATTTATGTTAGGTAGTGTAACGGATGCTAAAGTACAACGTCGATTGGAAGAAGAAAATAAAAAATATAATGACATTATACAAGGTTCATTTATTGATGTTTATAGAAATATTACGTACAAACACGTGATGACGCTTAAGTATGCGATATACCATTGCCCACAAGCCAAATATATACTTAAGACTGACGATGATGTCTTTGTTAATATGCCTACAATGTTGGATTTCTTAACTTTAGATTTATCTCCAAATGGTGCTAAAGGGCTTCTGCTGTGTTCAAAACAAGCAACGGCCGCAGTGTCTAGATCGTATCGTTCGAAATGGAGGGTATCGTTTACCGAATACGAAGAACGTTACTACCCACCTTATTGTCCCGGCTGGATTATAATGTACTCGCCAGATGTTGTATTTACTTTATACCGAGAAGTGCAAAAATCGAAATACTTTTGGATAGACGATGTTTTAATTACAGGTTTTATAAGAAGTAAACAGAATATTATGATCAGCGATATTTCCTCGTTGGTTTTGCATGGTAAAACGATGAAAAAAGTTTTTGCTCACGAAAGACGGATTGCAAATACTCCGATGTTTCTTTTTGGCCCAGTCAATCTATCGGTGAAAGATATATACAGATTGAATGAAGTTGTGAAAAACGGCACTAGTTATAAGTGTATGTTAAGTTTTATCAAATGAATTAGTTTCTATGCATACTGAAACAAAAAGAATGAGAACAAGTTCAGTTCTTGTCTGGGTTTTTTCTGTGTGTAGTTTTGCTCTCGCAGTATAGCGCAAAAATTGATATTCATCAAGCTTTAAAACCCCGAATCACAAATCAAATATATAAGTTTGCTTAAATTTTTAATTATTTTGTTTTGCCTACAAGTAAAACTTAAAATTCGCGAAAAATGCAACGTGTACTCATTCTTTTAGACTGACACTGTAGAATTTGTAATGTCATTATTCGATGGTTGTTTTTAAGTGCGCAATATTGAACTTGTAGGTATTAAAGTGCCTTTATTTGCTCAGAAATGCCAAATTAATGCATTAACGTTTTGTGTATATACCTGCTCATCATCAGTATTATTTTTAATTCGAGTTCTAATCTTGTTTGTAAATAAATTAAATCTTATTCTAAGTATTATATACCTTAATTACAAGCGAAGCTTCATTGCAAAGAAGGGTCCATTTATAGTACCTAATATTTAGAGTATATTTTTTTCGAAAAAAATTATATAGAACTTAGACAAAAATTGTTATAACTAAGTTTATTTCAAAATAAAATATTTTTATATATTGTGATTAGTACCGCAGCAATTAGAATTATCGTTTGGTTAAGAAATCATTTATTATTTTTGGATCATGTTTGTAACTGCCAGACAGCGCAGCAATATACGCGTTAAACTTATATATTTTAACATTCTTTGATCTCTATAACTATGTTAATTACTTATAAGCAGTCGATACAAACAAAACCTTGGCATTGTTCACTTAATTTAAAACATCTTAATTATTGTTTTATAATTCATATTTTATGTGCCAAGAGCAAATCACCTTAAGTTGGGTTTACTACAAACGGTCTACTTATGTGATAATTAACTACATAATGTAGTGTGTTTGATTCATGTAGAGTTTAGTTTGTAACTAGTTGCCAATTTGTTAGTATGAATTTAAATGTAATTAGGCAATCGTAGTGTGAATACAAATCTTAAAGATACCAGCTATTGAATATGAAAGTATTCCAGCAATGTTAAATTGTGCCAAGTTTAAATAAATGAAATTTTAAATGATTGTTTATTTGAATTTTTAACTGGAACGACGTTCTTTGTATAACCATTGGTATTTGTAATAAGTAACCTTATACAGCTAGTAACACCAAAAGAGTCCTACATTAAAATGATAATAATCCGAGAAAAGTGTTGAACTTTACATGTGAAGGTAGTTATGGTTTTTACACACTCAAATAGGAAATCGAATCTTGAATGCCATTACGTATGAGAACGGCATGAGTAAAATGCAAATGAAAATAAATACATATAGGTACGCTTAAAAATTATAACAGTAAATTTTTCATTTTTGCTAAGGATCACTGTATGCATAGGTACTATAAGAGAAGAGTAATTTTGACTAATACTATTTAATGCTAATACCGATTTGTAGTAAAGCAACGATTTGATATTGTTACAAATGTAGTGGGTTTTAAAAGAAGGAAAGTGAAAAATCTAAAAATGTAAGTAGGTACATCTCAACTCATGGTACTAATAATAAGTCTTGTAAAAATACTAATTTATATAACTTAATAACAGATAGAAAATGAACTTAGCGATTAATAATTCAAGCAACTCTCGTTATAAATCTACTCGAAAGTTGACTATTATGCTGATAATCGTGGTTATGGTATTATTTTTATTTTATCTTACATTTGTCAATCTTTTATACATTCAAGCTAAGTTATACTGGTTATACTCCACTTTTTTCACGGTGAAGTGACTAAACATTTTCCGAATGTAAGTCAAAAGAGTCGATGTTCTGGTAACGTTTGTGCAGAGGAAGCTGGGTTAAAGCCAAATCAAATTTTCTTTTTTTGTCGGCGGTACTGGTGAGTAGACGACTTACACAGTGATGGTGAAATAGCAAGATTGCACGCGTTGGAGGCGTTTGATGACGTGTTTTGCATGGCCATTCTGCTGTTTAGTAGATCCAAAGCAATGTCGTTATTGATAATCAGCAAACTTAAACACAATAACACTCTATTTTGCTAACACTGATTTGGTTATAGGTTCCGTTAAGAATTCTATTTCCATAGACTCGAAGATGGTTAGAGCCCAAATTTGAAATTTGCGTTAATTTAATGACGAACGACGACAAAATGCAACCCATGTTACTTAGTCGTTTAGGAAATTACAAAAAATGGGATTTTATTAAAATACCGTCTTAAAAACAATTGCGCAGTAACTACGAGAAAATCATCTAGTAGCATAAAAAAACATTGTTGCACAGATTTTATTAAGTTTTAAGCTTGAAAAATTAAACTTTTTGCAGTACAGCATACATTAATTGTAAAATTGTTACTACAACTATCTCTAGGCGCTTAAATACATACAGGTAAGATGTACAAAACGCAAATTAAAATTAAAGTAAAAATTTTAAGCTTCTTTGCATGAGCCAGACAATGATGCAAATACTATGTAATCATTCCTTCTTTTTCCGTTACCTATGCTTGACCACAGACTTGACTGCGCTTGTGTCGCTACAGTGTGGTAAAGTTTGCCATTGTGGCGGTTTTCAATTTTAATTAACGGGTAAAATTTACGAATTCTTAATCAAAAAACGATTAAAATTTTTATTAATATGTATATTGGTTGATAGTTGTTATGTTTGGCAGTAATGGCAACATATGTAAAGTTTCCCTTAGTTTTCTAGTTTAATGAGTCATTTAATAACAAAAACTTTTAAATGCGTCATTATTTGATTATATCATTCTTATTTAATACATAGTTGCCAGATTCATTATATAAGCTGATCGAGTTAATGGGATTCGTTTTTTTCTGGTTATTTCATTTGTGCATGTTTTTTTCTGATTTTTAATTATTTGACTGAGTATAAGTGACTTTCGGCTAGACCGCGTCGTAGTTGAACCTCCAAACTTTTTACGCTTGATCCTAGTCTTTTCTTGAAAGTCAAAACAAGAAGTTGAAATTGACCTTTACCATATTGTCGGTCGTGAATCCAAACAAACACGTTTTGCAAGACATTGCAGCTTTCATCTTTACAGTGGTAAATGTCACTGAGGGAAAAAGTGTAAGTGACGGTATTTATATCATTAACGATTAGCGTAATTAACGGACCTTAATTTTCCTATACAATTTGATCCACAAGAACAGGAATCAGGAACTCCGGCATGTTTTAAAGCTCCTTGTTTGTCTTTAGCAGATGTAAACCGATTGTTCAAGGTTCCTTAGTTGTTTTTTTAGCACTTTGCTTATTTTGTCTATTGAACCCATACAGTAAAGTAAATAAGCGATGCTAGTAACAGGTGATAAGTCTTCTTTAACATTTGGATTTATTGATCTTTTTCATGCTTTTTAGATTTTTTTGAATCCGTATATCAAGGAAAGCTAGACTGCTGTTATGTTCTAACTCTATAGAAAATTTAATGTCACTATGTGCAGAGTTAAGATGTTGAAAGAACGGATTTAGTTTATTTTTGCCATAAAGCCATACAACAAAGTATCATCAACATATCTGAACCAAGTTTTTGGTTTTAACTCAAAAATTTCCATAATTTCAGTTTTAAAATACTCCATAAAAATTGGCTATAACTGGAGAGAGCGGTGAAGCCATGGTCGCTCCTTGTACTTGTTTAAATAAGTTTTATTCGTAATAACTGAAATAAGAGTTTGATGGTCAGAACTTCTTCTTCAGTAATTATCTTCTTGAGCAAAAATAACACTTCGTCGATCGGGACTTTAGTAAAAAGAGATACCACGTCAAAACTAATTAGAATATCTTCTTTTTGTCCGTTAGTATTTGAGCATGGCGGTTTTGCTTTTTGTACAATGTTGGAAACACTTTGTCAAATAGTTTTAGAACTTTCCTTAGGTAGAGCACGTATTGCAGTTTCTACTTCACATATTAAGTCTTCTATCGAGGTTGTCTTAGGCGTAACACTGTATCTGTTAGATTGACAATTACTTTAAGGTTGTCTAACGTTTTCTTAGACTGTGAAGGATGTAATCGCTCGTATTTTTTGTTTTGCTTTATTTTTGAATGTTGGTAAATCTTGTTTGCTTGTATCGTAGTGACAGCATCTATTTTTACCCATATCGAGTGTTCTAATTTGTTAAATAAAATTAACTTGCATAATTTTTTGCTGACAGCATCTAGTACTTTGCATTTATTGTGAATTTCTAAATGTAACAGTTTTAAACCAGTTCTGCAAAAAATTTGCTTAATATGAAATTTTAGAAAATGATGTTTAATTTTCATGCACGATGGCAGTACGTTGTAGTCGCGTCAACATTTTAGAAATGCTAAAGATAAACAAAAGGCTTTCAAAAATTAATTGTAAAGACTAATCAAATATTAAAATTCCGTGTTTTATTATGAACCTGTACGAGAAAGAAGTGTTTAAATCGACATAATGACTAGAATCTTTAAGTACAAAAAAGTCAAACTTTTATCAAATTTAACGTTCTTACGAAGATCTAGAGACCTAGGTATTACACTGACATTCGGTAAAGTAAATCACTATATACAAACTGAAGCAGCCAAGAAGTTATTTAGAAGAACGGAAAAAGCACTGTTGAGAGTAAGTATTTACCGAATATACAAAAAACTGCATATGAAATCAATGACCATTATGGACCTCCACTTAACGTTGGCAAACGCACTAACGAAGGAACACTGGGTTCTTATAGACCGTATTACATTGATGTCAGTAAAACAACAGTTTTATAGATGTCAATAAACGCAGAAGCAGAACATTGACAGGAAGATAAATAAGACCAACAAAAACAAACCGAAGCCACTAAAGAACGTAGTTATTCATTTGATTCACAGTAACCCAGCAACTATAATAAATTGTCATCTTGATATCAGTTCGTAGTATGAATTTGCTGAGAATGACAGCATAACTGTCGAAACAATAATAAGTATAGAATTTATTGTAGTTGCTGGATTATTGTGAATCAAATATATTTAACTCTACAGTGTTTAGTGTTCCTTATATTCAACATAGTTGTTAATTTGTCATTAAAACAACTAACAACGATAGAAACGAAAGTGCTAGAAATAGGAATAAATATTGTTATTGCACCAGAAAAGATACGGAAGGATTATATCATTACAAAAGTGGAAGTAGAAGTATAGTCTTTACCATTCTCGAAACTGAAGAAGTTCGACACAAAGTGAGCCGTGTTTTGAAGAAAACCGAAACACCTAAACTAAAGATAAACAACGACGATTAAACGGCTCTAAGCAACTTTAAAAAAGATGACAGCATTGTGATTGCAAAGACTGACAAGATTATTGCGACTGTGATCTTGGATAAAAAAATTCCAACGTCTATTTCAAACTTACGGCAAAAACACTACATTTCATTACTCTGTTTTACTCTCGGACATTAGAAGAAGAAAAGAGAGATAAAAAAATGAACACTTGTAATAAAATGTCAATTTATTGTAATACTTCCGCTATGCTTAATTACTCGACGGAGGAAGAGCATGCAAAAAACCTCTACCAGCTGTTATCTTTTCATATCCAAAATGTTTAACATAAAAATAAATAAAATAAGAAAAAACATGCAATAGATTACAGAAGATTATAAATAATGAATCGAATCTACAAATTAAATACGGAAGCTTGCTTTGGTTGAGACCCCAATCACTACGTTACACTCTCAAATAGCATCAATTAAAACACAAGAATAGTAAAATAATGGACATGCTATGTCCAAGGTACTAAATCTCTGGATTGCGAGTTGAATGTGTTTCGAAACTGCAACATTAGTAACACTTAACAAAGTAATCTAATTGTTACATTCCAAAATTAACACAAAGTCACTGCCTGCAATGTAGTAACATAAACAGGGGGTTGTGCCACTAGCTCAATGGAGACGGGGTGGGTTTTATTTAAAAGTTTCGTGATCGAAATGGATTGACTTGTCGAAAACACAAAATCGATAAATAATAATGTCGAAATCAAAGGGCGCCAGGAAGGGGGTAAAGCTTAATGGACTAATGACCCTTGCCAACCATAAGTCCGCTTCTGTAGTATGCACCCCCAATGGACTTACCTTAGAGGGTGCATTTGCTAAAATCTAAAATAAACTAATAAAGTTACACACGCGGAGGCCGACGGAATTAAAGCTTTACAATTTAATAATTTAACATTTATTTGAACAAAATAAAACAAAATGAATAAAATAATAAAATAAAATAATTGAATTGAAATTGACAAAATTAATCACACAAAACAGTAGGAAAATAATAAAAAAAATTACGTGAATGCACGTTTGATCAAAACAAATTTACAGTTAATGGAATAAAATACACAAAAACAAAATTATAAAATACACAATACAGAATTTTAAAGAAATAAACAGCACAAATTAATCAATCTATAAACCTCTATGATCACGGTCAAGCGCGTGTCGATATAATTTAAAAACAAAATGAAATAAACTTATAAAACTAACATATAAATATAAAATTCGAATCGATAATTCGGTCCCGTTTAATAAATTTTAAACTTGAATAAAACAGTACCGTAAAATACGGTCATTAATTAGTTACATTAACGATAACTTCGAAACACTTGTAATTTTTAATTGAAAATTCAAAGCTTTTAACACTTGATCGCGTAAACGTAAATAATATCTTCTCGATTAAATAAATGGTGCAACATAAATACCTTGAATTCGTCGTAACTGCAGGAACGTACTTATGGTTAGATGGTCCGGAATGGCCAAACGAAAAGGTACTCCAAATACTTCTATGCCGACGGAAGAATTTCTTGGTTAACGCTAACATAATCCTGCACAAATGCGAAGATTGGACACAGTACAACCCAACGATTGAATATCCAACTTGAAACTTGCGTTATAATTATGGACACCGTGAAATTTGCATAATCCGTAAATTACGAAAATTGAAAAGAAGATAAAATCAAACTTTTCCATCACTACACTACATTTTCACGGTACCAATTTTCTTTTAACTTCCGCGGTAGGGCATAACGAAACGTACTCTTACCAACCGGTAACCGGTAATTTAAAATTGCCACCAACGATCGATTGTAGATTATTCATCCCCAAAATCAAAACCTCTCATATTTAACACCTCGTTCCCACCAAATTCTCCTTCGCTTGCGCGGTAACATCTACGTAAAAGAAACAACATTGAACAAACGAGAAAACAAAGACGGGAATTATAATTAGCCACGTGAATTTCCACACGTAGACCTCTACAATATTTCCCACAAGAACGCTGAGACTTGCATTTTCTGCAGGTGGCTCAAGATTGCGCTTAATCTAATCGGATTCAGACTAAACAAGAAAATGTATCAACTTACATTCCACAAAGGAAGTCGTAAATTATATTGAATTGGTATTCTACGAAGATAACCAAATAAAGTATTAAATTAAACTCAAAATTACGGATCTGTATGCATTTAAAAGAAAATTTCAATAATGATTGAAAACAACTTGAAATATCATTAAACTCAAACCACACAAACAACAAACAAAACGTTCTCGATGCTAATACCGTATCAAACGTCGAAAACAAAACCAAACTACAAAAATAAAACGCCAATTCAGCCAGCTAATCTATTTATGGGGCCTGTCATAAAAAGAAAACTGCTGAATCATCAAACGCAGGTCACACCTCCCCTACTTAAAGAGGGATTTCTCAAATCACTCTAAAAATAGACAAAGAAAAACAAACGAAAACCCATAACCCAAAACAATAAACCATAAACGATAATGTAACTATAAACGCAAAAATAAAACGAAACTAAGCCTATGGTTCTCGCGATCTCGCAATCATCGAGAACCCCTAACAAAACTAACGGAACGAAAACGAAAACTAAACGATAAGAAGGGTAGCATATGTTTGGGTTCGACACAGATCACTCGATGCTGTACAATAGAAGAGGGCGCGCTGCGCTTCACGAGATCCGCGCATTGCGTTTTTCCCACAACTACTGCCCTCACCGAGCGATGGCACCTAGCCACAAACACTACAGAAATAAAAGATAAGAACAGACAAGATAGCAGAAGAAAGAAAAATGGAAATAAAAGAACCGTTGTTTAGTCGCCTCTTACGACAAGTGGTGTCCCCACTGTAGAGAAATATTCTTAGTCCGTCTCTACACGGAACCCAAAAACGAAACTAACTAACCTAAAAACAAAACAAAAGAAACTAAAACAAAAATCAAACGGTAAAACCTACAACTATTTATTCCCAGTCGGGTTTAACTTTAAATCCTTGGCGTTCCATATGCCTTTTGATGCTCCCGTGTCATCAGACAACTCATAGGTCTGATACGAAACTTTCCGTTTCACATAGAACGGACCGATAAACTTAAGTGCCAGTTTGGCCGAGAAATATCGAGATGCATCAGAAAGGACATAATTCTTCCGCCACACTGTGTCTCCCACCTCAAAAGGTGCTGGACGACGACGTAAATCGTAATAATGCTTAGCGCGGGCATAAGCGGCATTCAAGCGATTCTAATGTCGACGTAAACTTCTAAACGCTGGGCCTCTTTCGGCCAAAAAGGTACGATCAGCAAAAGCCAGATCGTCGATAGTGTCGGAATCGGTAGTTTTTGCCATGACGTGATCCGTCGAGACAGATTTCACGTCCGAAATTAGCGAAAAACGGCGTTAAGCCGGTGACTTCAAAGCGGCCAAGCGGTACGAATAGCACATGCTACTTTAGCAAGATACTTATCCCAATGTCGATGGTTGTCTTCGATATATGACGATAGCATTGTCTTCATGACTCGGTTGACTCTTTCTGTTGGATTAGCTTGTGGATGATAATTAGCGTTAAAAATAATTTTAGACTTATATGACGAAACCATTTTCGTAAATTCTGAACTACGAAACTGTGTGCCGTTATCACACAAAAGATATTGAGGAACTCCAAACATTAAAAATACATCTTCTTCAAGACGTTTAGTAACTGCTGCGGCAGTAGCGGAACGTAACGGGAAAAATAAAACAAATTTCGAAAAATAATCTGCAACCACAAGAATATACGAATAACCACTCTTAGATCGCGGTAGCGGTCCAACAAGATCGGTAGAGATCAACTGCCAAGGTTTGTCCACAACAGGATGACGGGTCATAAGGCCAGCAGGACGTTTCTGTTCTGGCTTATGCGTGATACAAACTTTACAACCATTGATGTAACGAATGACGTCAGCCTTCATCTTAGGCCAGTAATAAAGCGGAACTATTCGTTCGAGAGTCTTAAAGATACCATGGTGTCCAGCGGTAGGCTCATCGTGAAATTTTGACAATATTTCAAGTCGTTTAGACTTAGGCACAACTTCTCTCCAATTGTCATTCTCAGAACGAAGATCGGGATAGTCTACGGTAACATGCTTAAATAGCTTTCCGTTACTAATTTTCCACTGTGGAAAAGCGTTAGGTTTTGAACGTACACGTTCCATAAGTTTCGTTAACCATTTGTCCGAAGACTTAGGTTCGGTAATGTCACAATCGGTAGTAATGTTGTCGATAGCTGGTACTGAACGAGATAGTGCGTCAGGTACGACATGATCCTTTCCTTTACGATGAATGATCGTAAAATCAAATTGCTGAAGTCTAACAGCCCATCGTGCTAGACGACCGGTAGGTTCCTTTAAATTATGTAACCAGACTAATGATGCGTGATCGGTAACTACAGTGAAAGTGGTTCCTTCAAGATAAGGGCGTAATTTTTCAATAGACCACAAGACAGCCAAACACTCCTTTTCGGTAGTTGAATACTTGCGTTCACATTTTGTGAGCGACCTACTATTATAACAAATGACACGTTCTTCACCGTCGATAAACTGTGTAAGAACTGAACCGAGACCAAAATCAGAAGCGTCAGTTTGAACTGTAAACGGAACATTGAAATCAGGGCAAGACAAAATAGGTGCGGAAATTAAACAATTCTTAATGATTTGAAAGGCTTCATCACAATCACTAGTCCAATTAAAGCTGGAATTCTTCTTTAACAGAGACGTCAATGGAGCGATAATTGTCGAAAAATTTGGTACAAATCGGCGATACCACGAGGCCATGCCTATAATTCTTCTAACTTCAGCGACACCAGTGGGAACTGGAATACGCAAAATTGCATCGACCTTTTCCGGGTCAACCGACAAACCAGTAGAATTTACTATAAAACCAAGATACTTAAGTTCAGGTTTACAAAAATGACATTTGTCTTTACTTAGCATCAAATTAGCCTCTCTAAGGCGACGAAGAACTTCAGTTAACACTTCCATGTGTTTCTCGAAGGAAGGAGCGCAAATAATGACGTCATCTAAATAAACAAAAACGTAAGGCTCTAATTCGGGACCTAAAACTCGATCAATCAACCTCTGCCAAGAAGCTGGTGCGTTAGCTAAACCAAATGGTAAACGCGTGAATTGGAATAACCCACGGTTCGGGACTGTAAAAGCGGTATACTGCTTAGACTCTTCGCTTAAAGGAATCTGCCAATAAGCGGACTTAATATCGAGAGATGAAATAAACTTAGCGTCACGAAGACGATCCAAAATAGACGAAACGTAAGGTAAAGGATAAGCGTCCTTTTCGGTAACTTTGTTGACTTTTCTAAAGTCCACGCAAAAGCGATAAGAGTTGTCCTTCTTCTTCACCAATAAGATCGGGCTTGACCAAGCGCTGTTTGATTTTTCTACAACGCCTAACTTCAACATTTTCTCTAACTCCAGATCGATTTGTTTCTGGATAAACGGCGAAACTCGGTAATACCGTTGCTTAATTGGTTCGGAAGTAGTCTTGATCTGATGTTCGATCAAGTTGGTGCATCCAAAATTTTCACTCGAAGAAGAAAAGTGATTACTAACTAAATTATCTAACTGATTGAGCTGTTCTGAGGAAAGATCGAGACGAGACTTAATAACTGAATCTTTATCTTCCAATTGTGAAATGGTGTCCATATTTTCGAAACGCCACTCACCTTTTCTAAGATCAGGAACGATACCTGCTTGTTTCCAAAAATCAACGCCTAAAATTAAATTATGCGGAACGTCAGGAACAACTAAAACTTCCAAAACAATAATTTTTCCTTTAATTTCGATTGGGACGAGAAGTGAACCTAAACTTTGTACTGATTTACCATTAGCGACAATACAATTAACTTTAACTGACTTATTTAACTTCAAACCTAATTGACTAAAAATTTCCCAACCCTTAGAACCAACAATAGTGCGAGAAGCGCCACTATCTAATAAACTTAAAATTTCGTGACCAAAAACTTTAACGTAGACAAAAGGTCTTTCGTCAGACTCAGCAGACTCTAAAACATAATCCAACACGACTTTATTCTTATCAAAACTCTTTTTCTTCGAAGAATGTAAACTATTAAAATAGACAGCCGATTTAACTTTAACCTCTGACGTCACTAAACGGCTTCTTAGTACGTCCTTTACTCGTTTCCCGAACACTTAGAACAAGTGCGGACCGTAACGTTAGGCTTTCCACAACGATAACAAAATAAACCTTTCTTAGGTTCTTTGCAAGAAGCAGCTCGATGGTTAGGCTTCCTACAATTCCAACACAATTGCGGACTACTTCGATTAGAAGAAGCAGGCGCATTAACGATAGCTAACCTTCGTGAAGAAGGTGCGATATTCGAAGACGGTAATCGTAAATTTTGTCTAACAGGTGGTGTAGATTTTTCACCACTACTAACGTTATTTGAAGAACGAGAAACTACAATGTCCTTAACTTGAGATGTTACGTAAGCGAGATCAGGCTCCATGTCCTGCTTTCTACGAGACGGAGGCGTGTAAGCTTCAATAGCTTGCATGCGGTCCTCGATAATACGACCAAATTTAATTAACTCCTCAATTGAAGTAACTGACGACAAACCAAGCTGAGTTTGATAAACGGGAGAAATATTTCTTAATAAAATCTTTAACTGCTTTTCTTCAGAAAAAGGTTCATCGAGACGTGAAAACATGTTGCGAATAATTGCAACGTAAATACCCATAGGTTCATCATTAGCTTGAGTGCGACGCTTAATTTCTTCAATAAGTCGTTCGTCATAATCGGTAGGCTGGAATTGTTCACGTAAAAACTTAACTAAGTCTTCCCAAGAATTAACTGAACTACGAATAGATCTAACAAAAATCAATGCATGACCTGTAAAAAGATCAGTACACTCCAAAAATAACTGATGGCTTGAAACGTTACGCGATAATTGAAGTTCGGCAACTCGTTCTAAGAATGCATTCAATGAAATTGACTTTGCGTCACCAGAAAACTTTAAGTTCCATTTTGAAACTGAAACACTTTTAACATGACTAATAAAATTTTGACTAACAGCAGAAGACGTCGGTAAAGCGTTATCAACTACAGAAGGTTGAACGACAGGTTCGATGACTTCATCGGCGGAAGTAGACGGAGTTGAAACAACAATTTGCTTATCCAAAAGTTCGTACTGCGAAATTAAAACAACTAAATCTTTTAAAAACTCATCTTTAATTTGAGAATCGTCACCTTGAATAGGAATTGAATTGCCAATACGGTTTAACTAATTAAAATCGAAAGGATACACGGGACGAGATAATTTTCCGGTAGCTTCTTCAATAAGGAAATTCTTGAGTAAACCTCGTAATACGACAACACCTAAAGATGCATCACCACCTCTAATCAAAATTTCATAACGTAATTCGTTATGCGATAAACGATCAACAATCAATTTGTAACCCATTTTAAAATGTAATTACAAAACGGTAAAATCTTCCAAAAATCACGAAACTTAACAGGCAAACTAAAATTCGAAAAAGGCCACACGCTGGAGACGCCAAATTATTTATGTTACATTCCAAAATTAACACAAAGTCACTGCCTGCAATGTAGTAACATAAACAGGGGGTTGTGCCACTAGCTCAATGGAGACGGGGTGGGTTTTATTTAAAAGTTTCGTGATCGAAATGGATTGACTTGTCGAAAACACAAAATCGATAAATAATAATGTCGAAATCAAAGGGCGCCAGGAAGGGGGTAAAGCTTAATGGACTAATGACCCTTGCCAACCATAAGTCTGCTTTGTAGTATGCACCCCCAATGGACTTACCTTAGAGGGTGCATTTGCTAAAATCTAAAATAAACTAATAAAGTTACACACGCGGAGGCCGACGGAATTAAAAGCTCTTTACAATTTAATAATTTAACATTTATTTGAACAAAATAAAACAAAATGAATAAAATAATAAAATAAAATAATTGAATTGAAATTGACAAAATTAATCACACAAAACAGTAGGAAAATAATAGAAAAAATTACGTGAATGCACGTTTGATCAAAACAAATTTACAGTTAATGGAATAAAATACACAAACAAAATTATAAAATACACAATACAGAATTTTAAAGAAATAAACAGCACAAATTAATCAATCTATAAACCTCTATGATCACGGCCGGGCGCGTGTCGATATAATTTAAAACAAATGAAATAAACTTATAAAACTAACATATAAATATAAAATTCGAATCGATAATTCGGTCCCGTTTAATAAATTTTAAACTTGGAATAAAACAGTACCGTAAAATACGGTCATTAATTAGTTACATTAACGATAACTTCGAAACACTTGTAATTTTTAATTGAAAATTCAAAGCTTTTAACACTTGATCGCGTAAACGTAAATAATATCTTCTCGATTAAATAAATGGTGCAACATAAATACCTTTGAATTCGTCGTAACTGCAGGAACGTACTTATGGTTAGATGGTCCGGAATGGCCAAACGAAAAGGTACTCCAAATACTTTCTATGCCGACGGAAGAATTTCTTGGTTAACGCTTAACATAATCCGCACAAATGCGAAGATTGGACACAGTACAACCCAACGATTGAATATCCAACTTGAAACTTGCGTTATAATTATGGACACCGTGAAATTTGCATAATCCGTAAATTACGAAAATTGAAAAAGAAGATAAAAATCAAACTTTTCCATCACTACACTACATTTTCACGGTACCAATTTTCTTTTTAACTTCGCGGTAGGGCATAACGAAACGTACCCTTACCAACCGGTAACCGGTAATTTAAAATTGCCACCAACGATCGACTGTCGATTATTATTCATCCCCAAAAATCAAAACCTCTCATATTTAACACCTCGTTCCCACCAAATTCTTCGCTTGCGCGCGGTAACACCTACGTAAAAGAAACAACATTGAACAAACGAGAAAAACAAAGACGGCAATTATAATTAGCCACGTGAATTTCCACACGTAGACCTCTACAATATTTCCCACAAGAACGCTGAGACTTGCATTTTCTGCAGGTGGCTCAAGATTGCGCTTAATCTAATCGGATTCAGACTAAACAAGAAAAATGTATCAACTTACATTCCACAAAGGAAGTCGTAAATTATATTGAATTGGTATTCTACGAAGATAACCAAATAAAGTATTAAATTAAACTCAAAATTACGGATCTGTATGGCATTTAAAAGAAAATTTCAATAATGATTGAAAACAACTTGAAATATCATTAAACTCAAACCAATAATAAACAACAAACAAAACGTTCTCGATGCTAATACCGTATCAAACGTCGAAAACAAAACCAAACTACAAAAATAAAACGCCAATTCAGCCAGCTAATCTATTTATGGGGCCTGTCATAAAAAGAAAACTGCTGAATCATCAAACGCAGGTCACATAATTACGGTTTATTGTTTCCAGGCCGATCATAGACCGTTCTAAAGAAAACGGTTAACATAGACGTTTATTTTGGCTTTAAATCTTAGATGCATTGCCTACATGAATCACATTACCTGCTTTACAATACAATCAAGGTGGGAAGGTAATACCACAGGCAATACTTTAGCAGCTCGAATTCACGGGAGAAAATCGTTAGTAATATCAACAAAGCATTTCATACATAGCATAACGTAGAATTAAGGTGAATAAAAAAAATATATACACAAATTTTGTGTAAGTTACGTTTACAATTACAAAAACAACATACGCCTGAAACTACGTAGATGACGTAATTATTTTTGATTAAGTTTTTTATTCAGCCGCGAGAACCAAGAAATCGATGCGTAAACTCAAGAACGATACGTAAACTTGATATCAAATTTTATTTAATTCTTCTAATATAGATTGAAGCAAAAATTAAGATAATTAAAAAAATTGCAATAAATTTTAAGCAAACTACAAAAAAATGTACTACAAAAAGGTAAGAAAAATATAATAATCAAACATTGAAACAAAGCTGTATTTAGTAATCTTGGATTATATAATGGTACAACGAATCTAGTGAAACTTTTCCTGTCAGTTACGTATCTTCTATGGGATAGCAAATACTATAAACAGAATAACGGAACAGCAATAGGGAGCCCACAATCACCTGTAATAGCTAATTTATTCATAGAGGCGTTTAAAAAAATAGCTTTAGAAAGCAGCGAATGGAAACCTAAGTTTGGATTCGATTTGTTGACGATACTTTCATTATTTGGCCACATAGAAGAGAAAAATTTTAAGACTTTTTTGAGCACACCAACAAACAATAAGTATATATAGAGTTTACTATGGAAATAGAAGAAGCAGGAATATTACCTTTTCTGGATGTAACGGTAAACCGCACCGAGTAAGAAAATTACAAAATGCAGTGTAGTACAAGAAGAAACCCCATGCGGATACGTACCTACATCCTACGTCACATCACAAGCATGGAGCAGAAAGCATAAGCAATGCAAAACATCTAAAAGAAGAAAACAACGTTAAAGAAGCACCGAAGAAGAATGAATATAGCGACATGAAAATAAGGAACTTACTTGATTTTTGTTTCAGGACTAACAAAAAAGATTATTAGGATTTTAACAAAAAAGAACATAAAAGTGAGCTTCAGAAGTACTGTTCAAAAACTACTTTAGTAGCACTAAAAAATAAATTATCACGGACTAAAGCGGATAAAGTCTACAAACTAATGTATGAATTTAAAAAGAGCTACGTTAAACAAACGGGATGATCGGTGAAAGAAAGACGCAAAGAACACCAAAGCGCAACACAAATAATTGGACAATCAGCAATTGCGGAACATGTATACGAGAACGGACATTGATGAACTAGAAGTATTAGCTGTTACGAAGATTATATTATCAGAGGATCATTAAAGAGGCCATTACCAACACTTGGAAAAACTTGTTATGAAGTTCGGTCACAGTCATGGAGCTCAAAGACCACGCACCGGCGAATCAACGACGTATATAGAAAAGAACACCTGCGGAAAGAATAAATCTGATAGCAGATCCTAAAGAAACTTGCAGCGTTGCCATGGCAAAACTCAGAAAAAGATTGTACTACAACTACTCAAGCATACATATTTGGGGTAAACAAAGAGACTCATGTGAAGAGCATTTGACTTATACATGCTTATACTAAGTATCGACGTTTACAAAAATCAAGTGCTGATGATGATAACTTAGCTATCTAAACGCATTTGAATGTTATAAAGTTATTGTGGTAATTGCTGTAGTGATCTTTGCTCAAAAAATACTAAATAAAGTAGGAAATCATGGAGTAATTTATTCCAAATGCTATGGTTGCGAAACAAGTTTTACATAATAGTATGTTACAACTCGGACATACAGTCATTTGTTTTTTTTTTTGAATTGCACAGAACATTCTTGGCATCTTCTGCGTGTTTGTTTTTCTGTTCCTAAATGATCATCAACAATTTTTCTTCAGTGTTAACTCTTCTCGATAAAATTAACCCTTTTGCTACTATAATAAAGAATTGCAAAAAAATGTAGTTTTTTGTTTTTTTTTTGTAAATCGTTGAGGAAGATAAGCATTTAAGCTTTTAAAAGTATAAAGAAAACCTTTTTTTACTATTTAGCTGAGCTTTGGTCGAAATTATATGAACCAGTAATCTGGTTTGCTAAATCTACTTCTTCTAAATCGATTGTGGAAATCTAGTAATCCAGTTGGAAATATTTTATATAAAATAGGTTATATTTTAATCAGAAAAGGTTCTAGAAACTTGTTCCGATAGACTTTAAAAGAGTAATATAGTCCGCGAAAAACTAAGTAAACTTAATTAAATGGTCTATTTCCTACGTACATATTTTGCACATTATCAGTAGTAAACGTTTGGGAGTACTGTGTAGACGCGTTTTCAGAAGTGAGGGCAATAATGTTTCTTGAAGATTCTAAATATTAAAACGTCTGGAAACTTCAAACTCATTCAAGATCATTCAAAGCGATTACCGAAAAAGATCGAATGTTTTAGTCACAAATAAGGTGATAATGTAAAAGATAATTGCTAAAAGTGGCAGTTTAGTCAGAAGTTTAAAAGGTTTAACGCGTGTGCTAAGTGTAAATAAATAGTGTAGATAAATAAAAGTAAATCTTATGCGCGAACGGTGTATAAATCTCTAATAATAGTTATAATGAAACTACTTGTAAGTTGTTTTTCTTAAATATTGTTAGACATACATTTTATTAGTGCTAGTTCTGTTAAAAATTAATTACATTTATAATAATTGTATCTATAAGTTACGTGTAACTATACTTTGTGACAATGAAATTGCAACACCAAGAAGAGGTGGATATGTTGTAACCAAGCTTGGCAATAAGGTTTAGCTACTCAGAGCTAGTAAACGATTAAATTTTATTTAAATGGATCAAGTGGTAATGACATATCTGAGTTTTTTTTTTGTTTCTACTATCTCATTATCGTGTGTATTTTGTACGAGTGTTGGTTAATTTTAATATTGTTATCTTTTGTGGTTCTTTTGCTTAACGTGTTTTGAGAATGTGATTATAACGCCTAGAGTGCGACGGCATAAAAATTACCGTCAGTTAAGCAAACTTTACAAAGATCGAATTGTTGGCCAATGTTCTAGTAATATGTTAATTGCCCATTAATGGAAAGGTTTACAGCTTAGCGTCAAACTAGAAATTTTGGATTGTAATCTTATCCGCCACATCTTGTGCTACCACTGACGGCTCAACACTAAAATCAACGTTTGGAGTGGTATAGGTTGCAACTTTATTGAAATCTGGAATGGCAAATTTCTTTTGGTATTTATTTGAGGCAATATGAATGCCAAGCGATATGTTAACGAAGTGGAAGATATTTTTTCATTTTTTCAGCAGTTGGAAGACCCACTTTTTCAGCAGGATAATGCCCGTCTCCACATAGCAAGATAGTCTGCTAATTGAACAAGTGACATTATGAGTATAAAACTAAAAAAATTAGCACATATTCTACAGACACAAGAAGCTATCCGGCGTGAATTGCAAGTTGTTTTGGATACAACAATTCAAAAGAAAATTGAGCACTTGCTGAAACTGATACCACAAAGAGTAAGAGAGTCAATAAAAGGGACCGAAACACTATTAAATAAAAATTGTATTAATCTTTGTCCATTTTTTTTGAATAATCATTTACGATCTTTGAATAGCTAAACCTTTCTGTCAAATTTAGTCACAAAATTTTCACTCTTTCTTGGCGTTGCAATCTTAATCTCACAGAGTGATGATAATTAAAAATAAATTTAGTTTTAAAGTCGTTACATTGGTGTTAGAAGTGAGATACTCTTAACGTTTGGTAATTTTATATCGTGTAATAAACCGCCATAACAATTTGTTACAGTTTCTTAAACGTTTTTTTATCAGTGCATGTTTAGACATTTAATAATAAATAATTGTTTGTAATTAAAATTTAGTGCTAAAATAAAAGTAAATAAATTTCGTCAAGTTTTTTGTTTGTTTATAAGTAACTTGCTGATAACAGTAAACATGAACGCAAAACTATTTAAAATTCTCGAACTAACAAATAAAAAATTTCATGAAACTTCTCTGCACATGGTTAGAAACCTTAGAGAAAAAATATGAGCCAGCATTAAAAATCAAAAATTGAATGAAAACTTCAACTACAAATTAGTGTTGAAAATTAGAATAAAACTGTTTACGAAAAAACGCAAACACGTATTTTAAATTTAAGAAAAGAAATGTGCAATATATTTGATAACAAATTAAGCAAAAGAATAAAGCTGACTGAAGAGTTAATAATGGAACATCGAAAAGAAATCACTCACAAGTTTGAAGTTGTACCGCCAAATTTTGATGAAAAACTTTCTTGATTCACGTACTACAAGTAGTTTGAAGCCGCAGTTACATCTAATGCTTGGAACAGCAAGTAAAAATCGACGTCCCTAATAGTGACTTTACGTGGCGAAGCACTTGAAATTTTGCTGACTGTTCCTGGCCACATTCAAGAAAATTACGAATTTTTAATTTCACGTTTAGAAAACAGATATAGAGATGAAAAAAATAAAAAACCGCGTTTAGAAAACTGCGGAGAAGCTTCAACAGTTCGTAGCTGACATCGCCAGACTGACAAGCTTTGCGTATCTTACGGTGCTAGATAGCTTTCTGAAACAATTGGCTATACAGGCTTTTTTAGACAAACTTCAAGATAATGAAATGTTTTCGATTTTGTAGCAGCAAAACATGCATCTCACCAAGACTCCGCTGTACTGCAGAAGAATCTGTGCAGACACAAAGAAGTATAGAATACATAGGGCGACAAATGTTTCAGGGAAAAGAAATGACTTCTATCTGTGGTGAAATAGCTCACGTACGACGACGCCGCAATAAGCCTAAGAAGAAGACAAGAAGAGCGTCTGAAAGTGTCTGGAACGAGTTGACCAAAAGAGACAAAAGTTAATTATTATTCGAATTGCATCGTCTATAAATCAAATGCACAGCGTTTACCTTGATGAGAACATCAGTAGACGAAGTGCTTAGTTGCTGGTCGACACAGAAGCGACAAAGATCATCATTCGTCTTGACATGTTATTAGAAAATGAAAAGACATCAGCAGTAACAGCGCGAATTGGAATGTAAAAAATAATCTTCTCATATTAACTTTAATTGTTTTATGTTAAAAGTTACAGTAAATAGTGTTGTAAGCATATATCCATACTTGAGCGTTGTCCAGCTTCAGTAGTTTAATTTAAAAAAAAATTGTTTTTCGATGCCACTAGCTTTCAAGACAGAATTTTTTAAAAGATGTGTGACCTGTATAAAATTGATAAAGCTGATTAAACGAGACAACGATGTTCAAAAATGTATTTGATAATTGTGTTTCTTAAAAAAAGTAAAGTTATACCAACTGTTTCATTTTATACATATTGTGATATTGTTTAATTTACTGGTACTTTGCTGAGCTATTTGATACTAAAATTTTATTTTTAGTTTTAGTTTACTATGTTGGTGTTATTTTCAGTTATTTTATAAATTGTGTGCAAAATAATATCATGCAAAACTACTAAGTTACAAAGCACTTTTTAGGTTGAAAATATTACAAGTCTTATTACGAGACGGTAACAAAGTTTGTACAAAATAAATGCATGGCAATTTACTCGGTGTCAGAATTATAAATGATATTGCCGGAAAACCAAATCATAAACGAATAGTAACCGTATATGAAAACTTATTTTCAGTAGTTACAAACTTCAAATCCAAGACATCAAGTCGAGGAAATTATAAAACGTTATTAAGGCGTTCTTACTGAGGATGCCGGCATTACCGTAGTTGCGCGGCTTGACATTTACGATGTAATTTCAAGGAGAAAATATGTGTTGTAGAAACAGATACTTCAAATATAGTTCACGTTATTACATATACATAAACGAGAAAATTGCTTTGAGATCATAGCATAATGACATTTAATCCAACTAATTTTGAAAGCTTTAAACTGTTTGTTTGAAGATGTTATAAACATACTTATAAATTCAGTATTACGTAACAGTAATAAGTTGTGTGATTAAACGACAATGTTACATGTAGTTGTCAAAATGGTCTTTACTTAGAGGTTAGCTTTATTTTAATGTTTTCAAATTAGTTATGTTGCTTAATTACTAGAAGTTTTAAAACATAGTAAGTTTAATATGAATGGTAAATATTACTACAACCTAACTGTAATTTTATACTAATGTTTAGTTCACTAAGTTAAATTAATTTAATTCAAGTTTATGGTAGTATTATGAAGCTTTTTTAGCGAATAAATTTCTGTTTGTAACAAAGTAATTCTGCTAATCGGCAATGTTATGATAATATAACAAAATCCAGAGTCTTCAAAAAAAGTATAACTTTAAACAATATCTACAATAAAAAAAACGAAAAACAGAAAAAAATTATAAACAGATTCTATGAGAATTTTTGAGTATTCATACAGAAATTGAAATCAAATGTGTGAAAGAGTAAAAGTATGCTGCATGTAGACTTCACACAATTTGTAAATGACCTGTCACGTGCGCAGTACCCGAAATTAACACAACAAATACATTCTTAAAAAATGAGGGGTGTCTGATCTAATAATCGATTTACGGTTGTTATTGTTTTTGTTGAAGATTTTGTGTTGTTTGCTTAAGCTTTGAAATTTTGATTAGCGCTCAAGTTTATTTTCCAGGCAACTCTGTAAGTAAAGTATTTGCTATATATGTATGCTACTATGTTTTGTTGTAATACAATAATTACGTTTCGCTACGCCAATGTTTTTAGAAAGTCGCCCAAAAAAGTTCTGCCCACAGATCCTTTATAAATTATGCGAATTATAAACGAGATAGTATATGTACTATATAGATTTGTATTTTCTAAAGCAAATCTTCGAAACTGTTAAAAATTGTAGCAGTTTAAAAAAATTATATAGCGCCATCTGTTACCTAAGTTAGTTGCATTCAGTCTCGCGCCGTACATAAGGGCAAAGTCGTGTGGTGCACGACGGCGCCAGGGCGCCAAAAAGCCTCAAAACTCAAAAGTAAAAAAAAAGATAAAGCAACAAACAACATTGTTAAAACAAAATATACTGGGTGTCCGAAAAGTCTGGACTGGGTCAAATATCTCGAGAACAACAGGTTGGATTAACACGATCGAAACGGAACTTTGTCTTTGTCACAATTATCTACCGAATCCTGTTGTAAAAAACCACCCCCACCCCTCCTAAGGGGGTGAACGTAAGGGTAGTTTAAAAATTTTAAATGGGAACCCCCAATTTTTTTTTCATTTTTGGATTCTTTCATAAATTTTGCGTATGGCCCCAAAATTTCACCCCTAACCATCGCCACCCCTCGACAGGGGATGAAAAAATGAACAAAATGATTTAAATGAAAATGAAACTGAACAGTTTAAATGCCCAATTAAATACGCAATGAAAATAAACATGACAAAAGAAACATGTAATCCTACCCACAATTTCACCCCCAACCCCCGCCACCCCTAAACAGGGGATGAAAAAATGAAGAAAATGATTGAAATAAAAATGAAATTGGACAGTTTAAATGCTCAATTAAATACGCAATGAAAATAAACATGACAAAAGAAACATGCAACCCCACCCACAATTTCACCAACCCCCACCACCTTTATTTTCATTGCGTATTCAATTGAGCATTTAAACTGTCCAGATTCATTTTTATTTAAGTCATTTTGTTTATTGTTTCATCCCCAGTTTAGAGGTGCGGGGGGTGGGGGTTACATGTTTCTTTTGACATGTTTATGTACATTGCGGATTTAATTGGGCATTTAAACTGTTCAGTTTCATTTTCATTTAAATCATTTTGTTCATTTTTTCATCCCCTGTCGAGGGGTGGCGATGGTTAGGGGTGAAATTTTGGGGTCATACGCAAAATTTATGAAAGAATCCAAAAATGAAAAAAAAATTGGGGGTTCCCATTAAAAATTTTTAAACTACCCTTACGTTCACCCCCTTAGGAGGGGTGGGGGTGGTTTTTTACAACAGGATTCGGTAGATAATTGTGACAAAGACAAAGTTCCGTTTCGATCGTGTTAATCCAACCTGTTGTTCTCGAGATATTTGGCCCAGTCCAGACTTTTCGGACACCCAGTATAATGATAAAAAAACCAGTAAGGAATTGTTAGATATTACATTGTTTTGTATTTGTTTATTTTTTTATTTTTACTATTTGAGACGAGGAAATCGAATTACTTCTCGAAAATAATATATTTTCCAAATGAGAGTACGCAATAATAACATTTATTCAATCAAATACGTAATACGTAACATGATAACATGAATAGTGTGAACTCAAACAAATCTGATTTTATTCACATTTGAGCTTGAAATTTGGCTTGCAACGAGCCAACGACCAAACAAACGTTTGTTTTCCTGTCTGAGCTTGCAATGTACAAAATTTTATATATTTAAGCAATCGCGATTTGATTTGTTGCTTGATGCCCGATCGATAATTCACTTAGCGAAGTGAAAAGATGCATGGGGTAAAATATATCTGCTTTTGAAACTTTAGTTTTTTGTAGTTTTACAGACTTTATAGTTGTTTTGTGTTGTGAATTAAAGTGAGTTTATCTAAAATTTATTTTTTATTTTAGATTTATTAAAACGCTAAAAGCCAAAAACTTGCATCTCAGATTTTTTTTTATATTTGATTATATAAACATCCTTGTTAATTGAAGTAAATTCAAAATTGATAAGCACTAATATTACTATTTATAAAAATTTATAAATTTTGAAATAACTTGAAATAAGTAATGTTGAGAAAATACTTTCGAGTTTGAGTTTGAGACGTTGAAACATTTCCATTTTTCATGAATAATTTGTTAATTTGTTTACTTACGTATTAATTACTTAACAGTATACAGGATGTCAGAAAAAAAGAAGAACTTAGCTGGATATCAAAATTTGCTGAATAAATTCCGCTGATAATGAGAAATTAGCAGAACTGAAAATATAAGTCAGCTTTTGAAAGATCCTACACTACGGCCAAAGAAATGACGTCCTAATAATATTCGAAAATTAGTAGAACGTGGCCCTGCTCATTATCAAAACATATTGATCTGAGAGATAGTTCGGAGTCGAGGCGTAAGTTTTCCAATAGTTACTTCTTTAGAATTTTACCGAACAAAGAAAAAATTGAGGATCTTTGGTTGTTGTATTCTGAAACAAAAAATTCACTTTACTGCTTCTGTTGCAAAATTTTTAATGACAGCGATTTGAAATATGTTTGCCTTGGTGATGAATCTCGTTACAATGACTGGCAGCATTTAAGTTAACATTTAAACATTCATGAAAAGAGCAAGTTACATATCGAAAATGTTCTAAAATTGCTAGATCTTTCTAACCGTTTTAGTAAAAATGAAATAATTGATTTTAAAATTCAAAATGTAATATACAGAGAAACTAATTCTGGCAAGCTGTTATAGAAAGAATTTTCTACGTGATTCAGTTTTTAGGTCATCAAAATTTAGCTTTTGGTGGAAGTAGTAATAAGTTGTTTGAGAAAAACAATGGTAACTTTTTAAAATGCATAGAAATGATTTCCAAATTCGAGCTAATTATGTCAGAACATACACAACGCTCTCAAATAAAAGATCACAAAAACTATCTCGGGGATAAAATACAAAATGAAGTAATCAACTTGATCGGTGAAAATATCAAATCCAAAATTTTAGAACTAACTAAAAAGGTAAAATATGATTCCATACTATTAGACTGCACTCCTGACTCTAGTCACCAAGAACAAATTTCAGTATGTATAAGATGTGTTAATTTTAAGAGTACGAGAATTAGTATAGAAGAACATTTTTTATTATTTGTCTTATAGATTATGTGTCGGGTGAAGGCTTGACAATTTTTTTTGTCGGTGTTAGAGAAAAAAGGCTTAAATATCAACAATTTGCGGGGTCAAAGTTACAACAATGGGGCAAATATGCGTGGTAGGCATAATGGTCTACAAAAAAAATTTGGATTTCAATCTTTGTTGCAATCATACCCTAAATTTAGTCGTCAATGATGCTGCAAAATCGAATACTTTGAGCATTAATTTTTTTTCTTTAGTTCAAGAACTGTTTGTATATTTTTTTCAGTTTCTACTAAACGCTGGTCAATTCTGAAATCTAATTTATCTAATGTAACAAATTTAACTTTCATCGGATACTTGATGGTCTAGTAGAATAGATGCAATAACTCCTTTAAGGTATCAACTTGGGGAGTTTTATGATGCTCTGTTTGAAATAAGCGATGGAAACTTTGAAAGTATCGTAAAAAATTGGGCCGCATCGTTGGCCAAAAAATTGCAAAATTTTGAGTTCATTTGCAGTCTTAGGACCAATTTTACAATGCTGGTATAAATGTCGGATAAGTTATACTCAGTTTAATTTTAAAATACTGCTATATTATTGGTTGTTGGTTTTATGATAACCAATAATATGCCAGTATTTTAAAATTATACTAAGTATTACTTAATTGAGGTTTATACTATGTTTGTAAAATCGGCCCTTAGTAAAATTATTCAAAAACCGAACTTTTATGTTGCTCAGTGTTGTAATCATTTAAATAATAATACTTTTTTAAAAGCTTATTGCTCCGATAAAAGTTTTAATGATCTATTGTTTGATGCTAAAGAAATAGCATCCAGCTTAGACATAGAACCTAAATTCAAAAAACAAAGAGGTCTAAGACTAAGAATAAAAAAAAACATTTTGATTATGAATGTGACGATGAACCGGTCCACGACGAAACTTTAAAGTTTAAAGTTGGTTGTTTTTTTAATGCTCTGGATGTAATCATAACATCAGTGGATGAGAAATTCCAATTACTTTTTTCTTACTCTAATAATTTCGAGTTTTTATGGGAGATTGATAAATTTAAAAATTATTCTGAAAACGAACAATTACAATTACGTCAAAAAGTTAAAAATTTATTAAACGACAAAACTCGCAATGAACGAGACATAACTGCCGTGGAACTTTTTAAAGAAATGCAATATTTATAAAATTTTGATGAAATAGTTATTACGTCTCCAGAAGAAAATTTAAATTATATAACAATTAACAACTTAGTGGATTCTTTTTCAAATACGAGCATAATGCTTTGTATTTTATTAACAATGCCGGTTTCTGTTGCTGCCGCAGAACGATCTATTTCAAAACTCAAAATAATAAAAAAATATTTTAGATCGACCATGGGGCAAAACCGACTAAGTAATCTTGCTAACATTTCAATAAAAACGGACCAGCTAAAAGAATTAGACACCAAAGGTTTAATTAAACAATTTTCAAAAATTAAAGCACGGAAAGCTCAATTCACTTAGCTAAAATATTAATAACAATACCTAATACCTGAATATTAACCTTTAAAAGGTGACATGTTGCATTATTAAAATAATATATTGTTTTGTTGTTATTTGTCGATGAGTTTCGTCCTGTGATATATAAACGAGTATATTTAATGTTTTAAATGTTTTTTTTATTTCTTGTACTTTTGTATCATATATTACATTTGAAACTAAAAACAAAAATTTTGAGTTGCAATACTGTTAAAAAATTTATTTCTGTTTTCTATAGTTTATAATTCTGTTATGTACCTCAACGAAAAAATACTGTACTTGTAAAATATAAAAATAAAAATAAATTTATGAAAATACTTTTAAAATTATTTTTCAATAGTGGATAATAATACCTAACTTAACCCGTATCTGTAGTCACATATGTAATACAAATTTGGGGCGTAATTTTAAATTTGCACAAGGGCGCCAAAGGTGCTAGGCGCGGGCCTGGTTGTATTACTGTAGTTCCGTTATAATACTAAGGTATGAATATTGTAATGCCTTTTTCTTTATGTTTATGGTAACTTGTAAAATGTTAAAACAGTCTAGTTACTTTTATAAGTCTGTCGTTTAAGGTAGTGTAAGTGTTGTGAAAAAGTGTTCGAAACCGAGAGTGTCTCTTTGCACGTGTCAGAGGCTAGACAACAAAAATAAGGAATTAGCGGTGCGAGCCAACCTGAGAAGTATTGCTGCGATATCTTGGATGTCCAATTATTAATTAAACCTAATAACGTTTAGTGCATACCAATAAATAAATAATTAGTGCTGGCAAACATTCCGTAAGTGAAGGTTACCAAAGCTTTGGTTTTAATAAATCTGAAATAAATAAAGCACTCTAATCCAATTACATTTAACGGTACGCGTGACGCTGAACTTATTGTGCGTACTACGACGAATGGACTTTCGAGAGCCACGGTGTTACAAGTACACCTAAAGCGATCAACAAAAGTAGAGGTTGGACTTTTATTATATATTATTACAGCCCTTTTGATAATTATAGTTATGTAGAACAATTTAGTTAAAATCAGTGCATGATAGATTTAATTTTTATTTACGTTTGTTAATTAATGTTTCTAATTGGTTTGAGTACAATGTATACACTTTGCCTTTTAATTACTGTTATTATTAATAAGAAGAGTAATATTTGCCCACAAACCGCTAGAGAGAAAAGAACCTTTATCTCATGTAAAGTCGCGAAATAAATAATATTCTACTGAATTAAAACGTAGCACGCGTGAAGCGCGAGAAGGTGTTACAATATAGTCTTTGTGAAAACCTTAACCGAGTTACACGTTTTTCCTTTGTTGTCATATTTTTAAGTTATGGACTCAAGTGTTTAAAACACGTGCTAAATATAACAATATAGTTATGAATATTAAAACATTACAGTGGCTTTGGTGTTGAATTACTTAGCTAATGTGCCAAAGCAGACAAAACTACGACGATTGGTCATTTGCCGTAGAAAATTTTTTTATACTGTATGGTTTGTTAAGTTATATTGATGATACAGAAACAGATTTGGTAATAATTTCAAAAGTAAAATCTAAATTAGTGCCAACCATAGATCCTTTTTTGTTCGTTCAAGTTAAAGACGTCGATACTTTTTTACCTGTTACCGCTAAAGAAGTATGGACGACATTCAAAGATGTGTATGACAAGAAAAGTTTTTTGAGAAAAATTGAATTGCTGCGTAGTTTAATATCATTACGTTTAGAAAATTGTAACTCTATGGAATCTATGTTAACCAGGTAATTAAAACCACTCAAAAATTACGTAGAACCGGTTTCAAGATTGATGATGAATGGGTAAGATTGTTGGTTTTGGCGGGTTTCAAAACGACAACAAAAGAAGGCAGCAGTGGTACCAAAAGAAATAAAGATCATAGTGAAATGGTATGTTTTTGGTGTAACCACGAATGTCATTTTATGAATAAACGAATATAACAAGAATACAAAGCAGAAAACGCATATAGTGTTGTATTCTTACTACTAGTTTTAATGATACGGAATGGTATATTGACAACGGTGCTAGTGTTCATTTAACCGCAAGAAAAGAATGGTTAAAAAATAAAAAAAAAACAGAATTAGTAGAAATAATGGTTGCAAATAAAAGTAGAATTCTACTTGAATGTATGGGTGACATAGAACAATGTAATTAACCACGAACAAAACCAAACCAAATCGGTAGATCAGTTAATCAAGAATGGCAATAAAGTTGTTTTTGACGAAGCAGGTTTCAAAATCTATAATAACCAAAATATTCTAGTGACAACGGCAAGTTTGTTCACCAATGTTTATAAATTAAATTTTCTGAAACCACAATGTAGTGAATTGATAGCTTTAACAGTAGTGACGGGTGATGTTTGGTATCGCCGATTTGGTCATCTTAATTATTAGGATCTGAAATTGATGCAGGACGGTATTGTTGAAAGTTTAGAGTACACAAGAGAACTTACCAGAAATGCAATTTGCGAAGTATGCTACAGAAAAAAGTAAACAAGGCTACCTTTCAAACATAAAGGTAACAAGGCAAATGCATTAGAAGTTGTGCATGGTGATTTGTGTGGACCAATGGAAGCTACCTCACTAGGAGATTCCAAGTATTTTGTATTGTTAGAAGAGGATCGTACTAGAATGATATTTATGTATTTAAAAAAAAACAAAAGTGTAGCTTTTGAACGATTCAAAAAGTTTAAGAACTTTGTGGAGAACCAAAAAAATATTAAGATTTAAATTTTCAGAACCGATAATGGCAAAGAATTCTATAGCACTCAGTTTTTTAAATACAAATTTGGGTTTTACATCAAAAATTGAATCTTTTTTCTCCTGAACAGAACGAAGTGCTTGAAAGAATGAACCCAACGATTGTCAAAAAAATTTAACTATTTGTAGCAAAACTGGAAAAACAGTTCTAAGCAGAGACAGTAAATACTGTGGTTTATATGAAGAATCGGTTGGTTGCCGCAGGGCTTAATCAAACTCCTTTTGAAATATGGAATAAAAAAAAACCAAATGTCAGTAATTTGAGAATTTTTGGTAGCGAGGTTATGGTACACATTTCTAAAGAAAAACGTATTAAAAAGAACAAAAAAGCAAGAAAAACCTTTTAATGGGATTTAGTGACACAGCAAATGGGTATAGGTTATATGATTCAGTACCAAATGACATTATCACATGTAGACATGTAGTTGTTAATGAAAATCATAGGAAAGAGCGTAGTGTAAACATTAATTTGAGAAACTCACAGAAAAAGCAGAAAACAAACGTTTTTGAAGACTATGTTCTTATATGTGAAACGTAAACGATTAGGTTGATTGTGACCATATCACTGTCACAGAAACTTTGTCGAGCTTAATCATGCAGCATAAAGACAAGCGATGGCAGATGAGAAACAGTCTTTTCATGAAAACGATGCATGGGAGCTAGTCGACGTTCCAGAAAGTAGAAGTGTTGTGGACTGTAAATGGTTGTACGAAAAAGCGATACTGATAACAGTGTTAGGTATAGAGCTAAGCCTGGTAGCTAAGGGTTTTGTTCAAAGATACGAAATTGACTTTAAACAAAAATTTTCACCAGTAGTTAGACAATTTACACTTAGATTATTAATAGTTTTATCTGTGAGGTTAGATATAAACATTTCACACTTGGATGTTAGCACCCTGAACAACGTCAGAAGTCCGCGCAAGGCTTAATATAAAATAAAAAAGTTGTGATACATTTTTATTAATATGTAAGTTAAAATAAATAACAATAAATAAATTATTAGCAATTTTTATGTCTTAAGTGAAATATAAATATAGACAGGTGCATAAAAGACAAGTAATAACAGGCATCGCGGTGTCATGTCAGGCCTATCTATACAGGTTTATACAAGAACTCAATAGAGCCGGCAACTAGTCTCTAATATGAACTATAATTTTTTGGATTGTTACGCAGATGTGTACACACACATGTGTTTTTAAAGAATATATTATTAATGATTTTGTAAAAAAAGTTACACATATTGGGTTTTATAATTTTATATAATGCATTCTAAAAATTAAAGTTTACTATTTAATATTTTCGTTTATTTTGTTTACTTCCGTAAATAACTAAATTTGCAAATCTTTGGAATTATTGTCTATTACTGTATTATTATATTCTGCTGCAAATTAATTTTTGAATTATTTATTTTTCTTGAAAAATTAATTGGTATGCAATGAGTACCTACACAATATGTAACATTTACATTAAATTTTATTCTTACATCTCAAATAATTAATTCAAGAAAGCGTTACATTGCAACGTTCTATTTAAAAAAATATTATTATTAACAGTGGTTTGTTGCAAATAAAAATTGTGATATATACATTTTCCTATATCTTCTTGTGTCTCTTTTTTTTAGATAACAGTATGAGTGAGACAAAGAAAAAAATGCAGAAATACAGTGTTAAATATATAAAATATTTATTCCGTCAACAAGAAATAATACTTTAAGTATGTGTTTTTATGTAATAAAACAATGTCAAACTAGTCAATGAAACCGTCTAAGCATAAGAAATATTTAATAAGAATCCATAGTGGCAAAAAAGATTTAAGGTTTTTTCAAACACTCAAAAAAATTTATTTAAAAACACTGACATTGTAAGAGCTCATAGAGACAATATCTAAGAGCAATGACAATGAATTGTATACTTCTTATAATATTTCTTTAATAATTGTGAACGGTGCTTTATTCGGACCTTAACCAAAGATTTGAAGACATTTTTTACTTGGATATTCCCGATTAAGTCTCGAACCTTTTGCAAAGACTTAAACTCAGAACACAAATACAGATGCATGCATAGTAATATAAAAGCAACTTATTGAATTATCTACAAATGAGAAACTGAAACTAATGTTTAAACAAGGATATGACAATTATTGGTTACAAAAATAGATCCTCATTTTATATCCAGCATTATGATTTATTGTACAGAAGCTGTTGATTACTTTTCCGTCTTCCTATTTGGTAGAACGTGGATTCAGTGACGTTATGAGCTTTATCGCCAAAAAGAAACCGACTAGAAATTAGTACTCATAGGGATTTTGCGGTTGCTACTCAGAAACATTGAGTCGAACATAAATACACTCATAAGATCCCATCAGGTTCATCTAAGTAAGTCATTAAAAACTTTTTTTTGTATTTTAAAATAAAAGTTATAATTTCAATAAATACTTCTTCAACAAAATGTTTTATTTGTATTTTATTTTTACGTCACCATTTACCATTCAAGACATCAAAATTAAATTTTTAATTATGCATTTATGTTGCTTTTTCACTCAGTGGTTCGTGGGTGAGTTTTAAAGAGGTTTATGAGGCAAAAAAGGTTGGAAACTTGGAACATTAATGTTCAGTAAGTCATAAATGTAGATTAAAAGTAACAATAGTTCTAGCACGCATTTCTGAGCCGAACCACCTGCTTACTTCTATTCAAGTATAATCAACTATTTTATTGCAACAAATTCTTTTAATTTTTTAGGAAGAGGCCATGAATGACAGTGTTAAATGTTCTTGAAAATATAAAAATCCTGTGTGTGATTCATTGTCAAGATGATCAACCACCGTTTTTGTAACTATAGAGATTACTTATGTTGTATTCATATTTTTGAATTTACAAAACGAGCTTTTACACCTTTTTGGAGTTTACTCCTTAAGAATCGATTTGCATATATAAGAAGCCCGGTATGAGAAAAATATAAGAAGTAAAATCTATCGATGAATGACCTCGTTACGTTTTTGGTGCGCATCCTATGTCGCGCAACTTTCTAAGTGAACTGAAAGTGCTGACTATCAGTAACGTCATTGCTTCTATTTACTCTTATCACTGTTTATTTTACCGAATATAATTTGCAATGCACAGACATTCTTTGTTTGAGTTGCATTGTATAACAAATTTATATTACATTTAAATAATTTTTGGTTTATGAACGATAGTTTCGTTTCGATAGTTTCGATATTATAGTAAATTCAATGTGTATCCATTTATAATGAATATTGATGTTATCTGTCACAACACAATAAGCAACTTGTCTGAAATTCGACAATTAAATTCTAATACCGTAAGTGAAAATTAAAGAATTTTACAGAAGATCTTGTTTTTGATTTTATAACTTACATTGTATTTAGGTACTAACTAAGTACAATGTAAGCTATAAAATCAGGAATAAAATCTTATGTAAAATTATTTATATTTCAATAATTATAAAACCTTGAAATATTTAAATTTTCCGCCAAAGCAAACACATGTTCTACAAGGGTAGCGTTCTGTTTTACAACCTGTCAACTAAGAGATGAGGTTGTGCGTAAAAAACAGGTGGCAGCAAAAACATAGTCCCCATTTCTTTTCATAGGAGTTGTGCATCTTTTTAACTTATTTATCTATGAAAGTATTTTCAAATAACTATGGCAGAAAGAGGTGTAGATGATATTGCCGGAACATCTAACAAACACGTGGCTGCGTTATAATTCATGTATTATATGTATGAGCATGTGCAATTTGTATTTATTAAATATTTTAATAATTATCGATGTAGTTCATATAAATATATATTTGAGAACAACACATAAAATTAGATAATAATTAACCCAATATGAATTATCGAGCGCATCCACATAAAATAGAAAATTTCTAACCTAACCAAAAATTCGATGTCTATAAATTCTACCAGGTTATTATGATTTATTTTATAAATAATTTTTAAATATTAACAATTCTAGTCAATAATTCGATAATATTATCAGAAAAATCGACAATATTTTTTCATTATAATAATGTTTTCATAAAATTTTCTTTCGAAAAGTTATTTTTTACGTTCATACAGTATCAATCTTTTTTAAGTTAAATAAACCCTTTTTGCGTCTGGTTAGACTATCGAACTTAAGGAGTAAACTCCAGTCGTGCGTCGGAGCTGACACACACAATTTTTTAAAAACCTTGTATGTATGTCATGAAAGGGGATGAGTTAATAATTACCGCTAGTATTACTAAATCTTTTGAAAAATAAGCTCGTTAAAAACAAAGATTTATTGTGTACGTTAGATGCGCAGAGGAATTTTGATAAAAGGCGATGTTTTTTTTCAATTTTTCAATTAGATATTTTACCTTGCTTTTCCTTATACGTTTTGAGAAAAAAATTATATATATACGCGACTTTCCGCTTAGGCCGCTTAAAAGCGTCGCTTTGTTTGGGTTTACAAACGGCAAAGGCGAACAAGTTGATTTTTATTTATTATTAAATCTGATATTTTTTTCTTATATTTATAAAAATCAAATCAATAGAAAACAGACATTAAATAATGATGTAAATATGTTGAAAGATTTTGCGTTTCACAACAATATTAGTAGTAACGTATTTATTAAAACATAAAATTATACGCTATAATTAAGCATAATAATCAACGTCCTAGTCAATAAAACTATAAAATAGTAGTATACGAATGCATATAATTAGTGATAATTTTTGATCAATAGATACAGTATATAATTACTACTTCAATAGTATACGCACAATACAAGTCAATTAGAAGAAAAAATACGTAAATGGTGTAAAATACAATTCAATTAAAAGCTGATTATTTTAAAAACAAACTTTAAATAAAACCACAAATATTAAAGCTAGAAATTGCAGCAGATTAAAACCATAACAAAAGCAGCTTTTGAATCGTTTAGAGAACATATAATAAAGCGGCAAACCAGAAATAAAGATATGGATTAAAAAAGTAAAAAAAATCAAAAGCTGATGTAAAAATATAACAAAAATTTGCTTATAAAATTTAATAGTTATTTACATAAAAGTCAGAAAAATATCATATTACTGAAGAGGAGCTAAATTGAAATACGAGGCATTTTGTGCCGAGTATTTTAAAGCTCCGAGTCAAGTAAGAGATTTTGTTGACGTGTTTTATATTAAATTTTTCCGAAAATCCTAAAAAAAGACAAAATTTACAAATTTTTGAAATTGCATTTACAATTCCCACAAAAATCAAGTTAATCAATTTTGTTGGCATCAAAAAAATTTCATCAATTTTGTGCGTGTGTTGTGAACACAGTGTTAATTCATAAAATAATGATGAAAGAAGACGAATATCATTGCGAGGGCATTCCCTTTAATGTGAGTAAAGCTTCGGCTGCTGATACTGACAATCTATTACCGCGTAAATCAAAAGAGCATTCCAAATTTTCGAAGGTTGGCGTCGAGAAAAAAAAATTATTTAACTTACCTAAGAAGTATTTTGCGGAAAATTAAGTTTGCAGAAACCCTTAAGTCTTTGGAGTATTTATTGTTAAAATCCGTGTTTTTATTGAAGCAGAATTTGGATATTAGCAAGTTTTATAAGCGACTGGTTACCAACACAAAAAATCGAAATGTCGGTTCTGGGGCCAGATAGATAAATTTCTTCTTGAAGCTCTCGACAATAAGTTTTTATTGTAGCTGAATAGTTGATTCTTAGAAGAGTACTAATTTCATTTTTCTATGAAATTTGGTTTGACATAGATTGCTGTACACAACTCTAATTCCGACCATTTTGTGTTGATTGTAATTAAGTCCTAGTACCAGAAGCGCTAATAATACATGCGACTAGATTTCAGTGAGAGTTGAATAGAACTAAGTCGCAGATTCCATTCAGCCCTGAGTAATGTCTTAACATTCTGGTTCCACAGTCGTGTGCGTTTTCTATAGAAGGAACTAAATACACAAATTATGGTGGAAAGTTAATACTCAAAAAGTATTAGTCAGACATCTATATGGTCATTGTTAACTTTTCTAGGTTATAAAATAAACCTTACAGAAAGAAAGTCAATACTTGTTTCATAGTTAAATCAGTAAAACAAAAAAGACCTACATTTACAATTTTTGATTGAATTTAACCAAATTAAGCAAAGAAAACCAAGTGTTGTAACAACAAGAAAAAACATATAGGCCCGGCGAAGCATTCATTTCTAAATATTCACCCGTATAAAAGACTGTAGTACTTTTGCTGCTTATGTGAAAGCCTTTCTGAGGTAAGAATTGATTCTATTTTTGTGATTTAATTTGATTTTGTCGTAATTGTCATTAGCAAATTTTGGATACTTACACGCATCCTATATTAACACCTGTTAATTGATTTGGGAAAAATCTTACTAAAATATCTATCTTATTCTGAGGGAAATTACTTTTTTCTCTCATAGATTGTATGAACCGAAAAAAACTTATTTGTGATAACGCCGTATGTATGTCATTGTTTCTTTTAGCGAATTTTAAGAAATTTTGGGGAAGGTGCCGCTAGCTAGTCGCATACTTCGAAGGATAAAAAATTGTAAACATTGTATTTCCTATTCTAATTTTTTTAATCTAAATTGTTAGTAGTTTGCACATACGACTGTATGTACATGTAAGGTTGTTGTCACAAATAATTATACATTTTTTGTGTGTAATATAATATTAAAGGGTGCGCTTGGGTTCTTTTAATTATTAAGATATTGCATATTTGAATTATATTTAATAATGTAAATCTGTTTGTTTGGAATGTAACTATTACAATAATTTATATATTACTATCACTAGTCCACACTTTTTAATTTTATCCAAAATTGATATTTGTTTATGTTAACAACACTAACGTGACGTAATATTTTACTAGCACTGGCACTTCATTTATTTATCTTCACACGCGTTAGTCACTTATTTATTCTAAACCGACAAAATCTCTTCAATTCAATTTGAAAAACTGATTTTGCTTCGTTTGAATCGTTTTTATATATTTCTGTTATCTGTTTCTAGAACAGTATTCGGTAATTGTCTCAAATTTGATAATAACTTTGCAAACGTTTTACTGCCCCCTTCTTAAGACTGTTCTGTCCCAAAAAAGAAATTTGATGTGACACCTGTAGAAAGGATCGTGGCAATAGCGGCAGCTCTCTCTATTTCGGCAACTTCCTTGAGCATAAAAGTAGCAGTCAATATACTTTTCCTGATCCAATATTCTACTTAGTTAGTAACTGCAGACCAACACTTGAACACCTGTTTCTCGGAAGATGACCTGCAACATATTTTGAATTGTATTTCAATTCAGTTGATATAAGCCACAATCAAGCTTGGGTACTGCCAATTTCTTAATATTGTGGAACTTTATTTCTCTCTTGAGATTTCATAATGCTCGTCACAGATTTTCGTATAACGGTTTTGTACGTGAGTTCTTTTTGGTACTTAGATAGAAAACAAATCGTCTGTCATCACGTAGTTTTAAAACTTTTCCGACCGCCGGTTGTTGTTTTTGCAGTTTATTTAGCCGTTCAAACTTCCTTTTAAATACGACTGCAACCCCTCTGAACATCTCAAGATCTTCTCTCAGGCAATGTGCGATGGTGTAATTTTTTTGTGTTTAGAACAGGTCTTGTTGTTCCTCGGTTGTAACTCTAAACCTAGTCTTTCCAAAATTTTTGTATATGCTCATAAAATTATGAAAGTACATTTTTTTGACTTGATTTTTGGTTCTGCCAGTTATTACTCTGGTTCGGACCTGAACTTGCGTAACGTGGTTATCGCCAGCAAACGGGGCTAGACAATCGATGTGGATCACGTTTGACTTGCCTCTGGGTCGTTTTCGGATGCGATATATGACGTCATTAATACGCTGCACAAAGCGCCCTCCAATTGCTTTTGCATCTTTGGCGACAAACCACGTCTTCTTTGGGGAATATACAACCACACCATGTTGCCAGGTTGAAATCCACCATTTTGTGCTTTGACGTCATATCTGATCTTCATTCTGTTGCTGGCAATTTATGTGTTTGTGTACTTCGTCTAGCCTCTTGATTAAACTTGCTGACGCAGTCTTCTCCAGCAACTTCTTCTTCCGGCTTTCGTTTGAGGTCGCATGGCAGTCGTATTTTGCTACCGAGCATGACACAAGATGGTATTTGGCCTGTGTTTTTGTGAACAGATGATCGGTGTGCCATTAGAAAAAGGTGCAAGTACAGATCCCAGTCTCTTTGGTGTTCGGACACTACTTTGGTTAAGTATGTTTCGATTGTTTGATTCATCCGTTCATGCCATGCCATCAGATTGAGGATGGAAAGACGTCGTCTTAGTTTTTTTAATACCCAACAATCGGCAAACTTTTTGAAACAACCCAGACTCAAAGTTGCGGCCTTGGTCGGAATGTAATTTCAACGAAAACCGACAGAAAAACGTTTTCACTAATACGTCTGCTACTGCAGCTGCTTTTTGATTGAGTATGGCGTAAGCCTCCGTCCATTTCGTGAAATAATCCAGCGCCACCAGGATGTATTTGTTTCCCAAACCAGATTCGGGGAACAGCTCTGTGATGTCAACCGCTACTCTTTCTAAAGGGATTCGCATGTTATAATGCTTCATCGGTGCTTTGCGCTTTCTTGCTAGACCATTTTTTACTGCCCAGAACATGCATTAACGGCACAATTTTATGACGTCTTCTTTGCAGTTTACTCAGCATATTTTTTTTTTAACTTTTCCCAAACCCCTCTTTACGCCAAAGTGTTCTCTTGATGTATATTCAACACTTGTGACACTCGGCTCTTTGGCACTACCAACTGCAGTCTGTTTTCCGTGCTCTTGACACTCTATAAGGATTGCTTAAGAAGAACGTCTTCTACTCTCAAAGAGTCCCACTGTGCCCAGTACGTTTTAATGTTTCTTCCCAAAGAACTTACTTCTTCCCTGGTTGGTCATAACACTAATCTTTTCTTAATTTCTGTACGCTTCTGTTGAGTTGTATAATTAAGTTTGAACTTACTTATTTAAATAGTTCAATTACCCTGCTTTTACTTTGCCTCTACTTACTTGACGCAAGCAAGCGGATCTTCTCGATCCGTTTCTAGTGAAATTTATATTATATAAATCTCAGTCCTGAAGTTTCTTATTTTTTTGTTTTATACGTATGGGTGCAATGCATCCATTTAGGTAACCTCTATGGGTAAATTGACCCCGATGCACCTATGTACTTGTAAATGAGTAATCTAAACGGGCTAATTATTTTTTTACACGTTTAATAATTTACTTGCAGAATGTACATTTAACTCATTATTAAACGAGACAAGGTTTTTGTGTAAAAATAAAGTATTAGTAGTGTAAACTAGATTTGTTAAAGACCGCCTTATTAACAGCTTACCTGCGCTTCGAGTGTTCATTTGTATCTGCAAACATTCAAATTAAATATGTATATTTGTTGTTACTTAACTAAAATTACCTATATACAAAGGTTCTGCATTGATATTTCACTAGAAATGTTTATAATTCTAGTTTTAGTAATTTAATTTACAAACAAGAAGTTTATTTTCGCAATTTTAAATTTTTTAAGACATTTTTATTCAGATGCAGATTTATACTAAGAACATTTTTATGGGGTTATTAATTTGTACCGAATTACTGGGTTTTACTTTAAAACGAAGGCTTTTTGTTTACAGAGCACAAGGTTGTTGTTGCATATGCTACTTTGATTTTGTTTTGTTAATATGATGCACCATATTTAATTTATTTTGTAAACTATATAGTTTAAAAGAAGAAAATATTATTTAAATTACTGTTGTGGTTTTTTTAAATTAATGTATAATAATTAATTAATTACTCATAAAGATACCCATATTTTTTAATAGAAAATTTTACATATCTAATTTTTTAATAAACAACAAGCTATTAATGGCTCATGAAAAAATAATTTTAATTAAGTAAACATAAAAGTATTTTTATAAATTTTGTTTTTGATTTTTTTCAACAAATTTACATGTTTAATTTGAATGTTTGCAAATACAAATAGACATCCGCAGGACATAAAAGCTGGCATGCTGTTTAAAAGGCGATCCTTATTAACAAACTTGATTTACACCAATAAACTTTGTCTCGTTTATTTGTGAGTTGAGTGTATTACATATGGACGTCTGACTAAAAATAAAAAATTAAAGAATACTTCAATAAAAAACAAAAATAATAATAGTTAAATAAATTAGGTTATATTATAATGTGCTTACGTTTAAGTTCTATATTTTACCGTAAAAAGCTTCTGCAATCTAAGAGCTCCGAAAGTAATTAATTTAATACTTTTTCACTTATTGATTGTTTTTTTGCAATAGAAGATAAATTTCGAAACCACCTTGTTTATTGTGTGTTTCAGAATTTATTTGGAAAGAAATACTTTTACATCCGTTGTATATCTCATAGGTGTATTAAACTGTCATTGATTTAATTATTTTGCCGTCTTGTTCTAGTAAATCGAAAAGAAAAAGACGTAAATATAAGTTTGAAACCTTCAAGACTTTTGGTTCGTGAAAGGCAGCTGCGGAAACGATTCACGTAAAAATATGAAAGTAAGAAAGTGGAAGCGTGAAAATTTAATAGAGGTAAAAGCACCGTACGGTCGCTCTTCTTTAAAGTAGCAAATTCTAAGAAAAAACGAAAATACTTTCTAACAACAACAACAAAAGAAAAAAATCTTTCGAACGTTAACGCTAATTATCCATGTTCGATTTTCAATTTGGTCTTCAAAGCTATAAAATTTCTTAAGCACGATGTTATAATGAGTTTGAGCATTTTGTTGGCAGATTTGAGTATACAATCGATAAGTTCTAAAAAGCTAACTTTAGATTAAATGTCACAACAAAGGTTTTTGTACGGAAACGTCTTGTAATTGTAATCTGTTTAGTCTTATCCGGTAAATATCGTAGATAAATTTTGTAGCAGTACGTTGAAAGTATAATTAAGATTTTGCGTTTATTCCAAAAATTTAAGCCGTCTAAGGTAATTACACTGTGATTTTTACTGTTATATAAATTTGATTAGGTTTTTTTCTCTAATTGAAACAATTAACTTCTTTGTTCAAAAAGAGGCATAAAAACTACTCAGTTTATCTTTTTTGTTAACCACTCTATAATTATAATAAAAAACATTTTTTAAGTAAATTGGCAAAATATTTTTTTATATTACGGAAAATTTATAATAAACTTAATAACCGTATATAATGTAATTTTTTTAAACGATACATTAAAACACAAAATTTTTAAAAGAAAAGAGTAGTGAGCAGTTTTCAACTACTCTTTTAATAGTGAATTATAAACAGTAGGCTAAATTATAATAGATTACAGTTCAGTAATTATTGTATAATCTACATTTATTAATATTGTTTGGCTATAAGTAATGATTTGGAATCTTTTATTTTTATAGGTTTTTTAATCATATATTGAGAATAAACGGAGATTACAGTATTTTTTGCTATAATTGCTTTCCGATCTATTGCTATTGATTTCCGCTTAGCTACTTTATTCATAGCCTTTGCACAATTTGTGTACGTAGTCATTTCGGGTCTCATCTGGGTCGATGTCTATTTATTTTTACATTTTATCTCTTACCACTACAGCGACTAGAAATTTTGTCTTAACCGTTGTCTATCGCTTATCTACTCTACGTTTAAGGTATTACAGTTCATACCGGAAAGGTATTTTCAAAACGCAACATTGTCACTCGGTTTTATAGTGTTCCTAAATTGGGCCAATTCATGAATCTTAAAAGTCAGCTGTCAAGACGCAATCAATTGGTTTATTCTAGGCTTTGAAGATGCCCATTGCGACGTGTGGCGAATGCTCGGTTTGTGAACAATTTTACACACAATATTTATCCAGAATAGAAGATTGTAATGCGTAATGCGATTATTAATATAAATTTAGGTAGTTAACCGGGTGGAACACATACATATATGTGTTGCGCTATTGTTGTGTGACTCATTGGTGCTTGTTCTCACTTGATTTTAAAACTATAAACATTTATAACTATAACCAGCTAAAAAGAGGATCTACGCAAGAACGTATTTATTTAAAATACCGCTCTTTTGTCCGCGATTAAGCTACAGTACTATCAAGCATTCCAGTTTCTTAACACCACTTTTTTAATGTACGATTGTTTATTTAAAAAAATTGGTGTGGTCATCACCGACTTTCCTATAAGGAATGATGAAAGAATGTCTACACATTTTTTTAGGGGTATGTTGTCATAAAACCATTTTGAAGTGATATGTACACGTTTGTAAAAACTTCCTAGCAAGCTATAATTTTTTGATTTTATTAAGATCATATCGACTAACTTTTGTATTTGTGCGCCTCGATATTACTTACCTTTAGTAAATCAGTAAAAAAATCATCGCAGGCAGAATTCGAAGCTATATTATAATTGTAAATTCATTTTAAATTATAAATTAAATATCTGATAAACTATTAATTGTTGTTGTAAATTTTTATTTTATGAAATTGTTAAGAAGAATTATCTCTATAAGAAACTGTAAAAATAATTCGAATAATTTACATACGTACAAAATTATATAAGAAAAACTGTTAAAAATTGTGGATACACCTACTTCTGGTTATTTTATCAAACCCATCTTTTGACAAAACAGAGAAAATATAAAAAACCAGCTCCATACCAAATTTTAAGTTACAAGGACTTTTGGTTCGACAGTTATCGTGGGTACATCTAAAGATAATTTAAATAAGATGCAGCACTCCGTATATAAACAAGCCAAAAAATATGAAGAAGATAGAAAATTTTTTTCTAAAAAAAAAATTTTTGCAGGCATGATTTGAATCTAGGATTATACATGGAATTCACTTTAAGTTATAAATCAAATATCTAATAAACTGTTATGGTTACAAAAAAAGTTTATTTGAATAAATTGTTAGGAAGAATTAACTCTATAAGAAACTGTAAAAATAATTCGAATAATTTACATACGTACAAAATTATATAAGAAAAACTGTTAAAAATGACGGATACACCTACTTTCGGCTTCAATATCAGACTCATCTGTTAACAGAACCGAGAGACTATGAAAAGCCAGTTCCATACCAAATTTTAACTTACTGGGACTTTTGGTTCAAAAGTTATTGTGGGTACATTGTTACACACAGACACACAGACACTCAAAATTTTTTTATCAAAAATACATTTTTCTGATTTAGGAGACCTTGAACCGTAAAATTATGCAATAAAAATTTTAAAAAAATTGCTATCGCTATACTTTCCTCATAGGACAGTAAAAATTTGTAGGAACTCCTAAAAACTAATAAATTTGTGGTAAAAGTACATTTTTAGATAATTCGTAAACAGATTTGTCCAAAATAATTTTTTACTTAAATCGCCACTTGTATCTTTTTCAAACATATAGCATATTTAGTAGATAAGCAAAGCACGTGCATTATCATAAATTTATTTCGACAAACAAAATGTATATTTACAAGAAAAACCTGCTATTAAAAATCATAAAAACCGAATTACTCATATTTATGTTTTTAATTCTTAAATGTCTTGGAATTATGATACACGCCGCTAGATTTTAAGGTCAACTTATTCATAAGTAATCACCATTGTAGATAAAAGTTAACCAATGCAATTTTAATTTCATATCATTTAACATCGTTAACAAAAATGTTGGTACTACATCAGCTGCGCGAAAAGTAAGTGACGTTCCCAATTTTGCGTGAGACGAGTTCTAGTGATAATGCAAGCTTTTCCTAATAATGTAAGGTATTCAAGTAAAGTAATTACAAAATGATAAAATCGACGAATAAAGAAAGAGGTCTTTTGAGTACATCCGAATCAATATGAGTGATAGTAAAAATAAAGATAACGAAATAATACTAGCAACAATTTTTTGATCAATTAATAGTCAAAACTTTTGACAACATTACCGATGCCGTTTGTTTCACAGCCTGGAAAAACTTTCGACATTTTTTCAAAAAAATATTTTTTTTGAAAGTTTTGAAATGATAAATTCATACACTTATTCATTAAACATACAAACCAAACATGTTTTTACAACAATCTTACACTAAAACCATATTCAAAAATTTGAAAATGAAAGAATACAAATTAACTAAAATAAAAAAAATCTGATGATTTTAGATGGAATGACGTATTTTTGCTTAGTTCTATTCACAGTGATAAGAAAACGGTTATTAGAAAAGAGGAAAAAACCAAGAAAAATTCAAAATTGTTCTGAGCTATAAGAAGAACATGAGCAGTTTTGATTTGTGAGACAGAATAATGGTGCCATACACGACAACACGGAATAAGCTAAAAAAATATTTTTTTAATTAATTGATATGTGGTGTTAAACGCTCTTGTTTATAAAAATGTTAATTGTCATGTAAATATATTTTATAATAGACTGCATAAAAAAATAGTGAATGACAACATAATAAAGTTGTTCACTGTAGTGTATGTTAAACGTAGTTTTAAGAATTATGACAACAATATAAATAGATAAACGGATCTAAGCAAGCCGCGCCAAATTGATTTTTGCTGAGAGTACAAAAAAGTTAAGATATTTGTGTAAGACATGTTTTGTATCTAATTTTGTATTTTAATATATAATAAATCATAACATTGGCGACAAGTTATTGCATAATTGAACCCTCAAAGTTATTGTGGTAGAACCAAATTCACATAAGAAAAAGAAATCGCGGTTTTAAGGATGACATTAATAGGATCAATGGAGAAATTTAAATCCGATGAATGGGTAGTTTGCCATAAGCAGCCGGAACAATTTTTTTGTAGTAAATCGCAGATTCCGATACCAATCAAAGACGAGTTACTGCGTTTCTAAGTTTGATAAGATCACACACTTACAAAATTCTTCGAGATTTATGTACGCCGAGTATTCCTAAAGAAAAGATTTATGAAGAACTCTGATATGTTAAAAACACATTTTTTATCTGCTACATGTGTGTACCAAAAAAAATTGAATTCTATGCATCCTAACAAGAAATTAAGCAAAGAAGCAACATTAATAGCAGAAGGTAAAGATGTAAATTTGGTGAAGTCGGGACCAGTAATAAATACAATGGACAAGCATCAAGGCAAAAATATGACACAAGTGTTACATGACGAAATAAGAGCAAATGGAAATGCAAGCTGTGTGCAAATTAACATAGAGGAAATCGGAAATGCAAGTACGAGAACTACTAATGTAACTTGTAACAAAGTAGGTATATATCAAAGGTTTGTCACAAAAAAACTTTCAAATACAAAATTTAATCAAAACGGATAATGTAACAGGAGAAATTGATAAGATTTTATTTGGTGAAAGCAATTCAATTAATGTAAACGTTAAAGTAAATAATGTAAATGTAATAATGCATGTGGACAGCGGTGCCACTAGATCAATTTTGACTAAAAATACAAATAAAAATATTTTAAAAATTATAAATTATATCCAAGTACAATTTTATTGCGAGATTATTCAGGAAATATAATTCCAACAATTGGTTGCATAAATACAGTGGTAGAATATTATAATGCGAGACAAAATCATTTTGTATTACATATTGTGAGAAACGGAACTCAAAATTTATTAGGGAGATATTTTTCACACTTATTTAAGTTTAGATAAGTATCGCATATCTTAAATGTGGAAAATAATACAAAAGTAAGCGCTATATTAGACAAATTTAAAGAATTGTTTTCTGTAGAATTGAGTTGTTACAATCATAAAGTCTTTAATTTATTTGTAAAAAATTATTTAAATCCTATTTTCATGAAATTACGTACCTTTCCTTTCATTTCAAAATCCAAAGTAGAAGAAGAATTACTACGGTTGTCAAAGAAAGGTGTGATTTCACCGATTGAATCTAGTCATTGGAAAGCACCTTTGGTACCAGTGCTTAAGAGTGATGGATCAATTGGACTGTGTGTGGATTACAAAGTTAATAAAGCAATAGTAAGCATAAGACATAAACTTCCACATTTAGAAGATATTTTTTGAAGTTAAACGAAGGAGAAAGCTTCACAAAATAGATTTAAGTGATGCATATAATTAATTATGCTTAGATGAGCAATCATCAAGACTTCTAACATAAGAGACTGTACAAATTAAATCGATTACCGTTTGGAATAATTCCAGCAAATTCTACTTTCCAGAAAACTTTAGAACAAACACTACAACACTTAGAAGGCGTTGCTAACGTTGTAGACGGCATTATAGTAACGGGTAAAATAAGGAAAGAGCATAAAGAACGTTTAGAAACAACATTTTAAAAATTGATTAAGGCGGGTTTCAAACAAAAAAATTAATAAATGCGTTTTTTCCCAAATTAAATGAAATTACCTACGCCACACAATTACCAAAAAATGAATTAAGAAAGAATTTAGACAAGGTAAAGGCAATTGTTGAAGCGCCGAGACCAACAAATCGTACACAAATTAAAATTAACAATAAATTCGTACTTAATGTGTCAGGGACCATGAAACCAATTTATGAATTATTGATATGTGATAATAAACTTGAATGGAATCGAGGTTGTAAAGACGCTCTCAATAGAATTAAGGGTATTTTTTCAGCAGATAATGTTTTAACACTATGATCCGAATCTACCAATAATTCTAGCCACGGACGCATCACAAGAAGGATGCCTTCTTGCATTATCACACAGAACGCCTAACGGAGACGTTCAACCAATATTGTTTATATCTAGAGCATTGGCGAGTGCAGAGAATAATTATTCTGTATTAGATAAAGAAGGCTTAGCAACTTATTGGACTGTAAAAAAATTACACCACTATCTGATGGGTCAATAATTTATTATTCAAACTGATAATCGACCATTAATAACGTTTTTTGAAAAACAAGCAATACCATCTATAGCATCTAACGGAGTGCATCGATAGACACCTTACTTATCGGGATGTGCATACAAGATAGTATACATAACATTAATAACACAGTAGCCGACATGTCAAGTCGACATCCGGTGAAAGGCAAGATAGAAGAATTAGAACCTGAATCGAATCAACAATTAAATTTAGTTGTATCTGAGGGTGTACCAATCGATAGCACAAAAATTAGTATGAAATCGAGAAAAGATCCTATTTTAAGTAGAATACTTTAATATACATTGCAATGATAGTCAAAGATTGCTTACTATGGGGCTATGGAGTTATAATTCCAAAGAAAATTAGAAAACAGCTATTAGAAGTACTACACGCTAGTCATTTGAGTATCGCGAAGATAAAATCAATAGCGAGATTTAGTTCTGGTGGCTTAAATTGGACGAAATGATAGAAAATATATCTAAATCATGTATTCATGTTTAAAAACATCAGACGAACCTCCTAAATCAATCAGTACACCATAGTTTTGCCCAAATAAACAAAAAAATACATTTGGATTTTCTGAGACCAATAGATAAACGTAATTATTTGATAATACAAGATGCATATTCTATGTGGCTAAAGATATATAATATGAAATCAAACGACAGACGCAACTGATCAAAAATCAAAGAATGCTGTACAAATTAGGGAATACTAAGATCAATTGTGTCATATAATGAACCACAATTAATCTCAAATAAATTTAAAACATTCATAAAGAGAAATGGTATCAAATATTATACAATAGCACCATATCATCCAGCGACCAATAGTTCAGCAGAGAATGCCGTAAAAAACTTTAAAAAGGGATTCCATTAAAAGATTCAAAGAACAAAAATACTTCAAAGTTAGTACTAATAAGCAGATATTTGTTGTCTTAAAGAAATGCCAAACACTGCACAACAAACAAAATTCGAGAGATTAGGAAACAAGAAACAAATATCAACGGAAAACTTTTTAGAAAACTGGATGAAAGGGAAAATGTTACCATTAGAGACTAAGCAACACCAACCACAAAGGATGGGTAGAAGCAAAAATAATAAAAAGAATAGAAGAACAAACATACATATGCAAAACAATAATTGACATATGAAACAAATTAGAACAACAAAAACTAAAGACGAAATTAAAAAAAAAAGAAATGGAACATGCAAAGCGCTCTACCTTCTATAACCGATGCGTTTTTCGTAATTTTGTGTGTACTTGTGGTTTTTTTTTTTGCTTTCTTTGTTATTGTCTGTTCACTCATAATGGCTTTTACATTCAATGAATATGCCGAAATGTACCTGATGTACGGTTTCTGTAATGGTAATGATAACTCAGGTATTATAGTCGTATGCTAGTTGCCAAATGTATGTTTTTTTAAGTGGTTCCTGAAAACAAACAAAGCATAATACAACAATTTATCATTAAAATTTTTGATTCAGAATTGAACGAAGAATGTCGCAGTTTGTAGATTTTTCGCCAATTTATACTCACCCTGTATAAATAAATAAAAATTACGTGTTGTAATAACAGTACAAATAATTACTTTATATAATCTTCTAATCACTGCAAGATTGCCTACATCTTATTTAAATTTTGCAAATTTTAAGCTTTAGTTTTAGTATTGTTAAGTTCTATTTCTTTTCGTGCAAATGTCAATATTATTTAGTAAGTTGCTAACTATTATTTGACTTTTTTTTTATCATTTAAAGCTTGATTTTATTTTTGTTTATTGTGGTACGTGTGTCTTTAGTAATCTGTTTATTTTTCTTTGTCAGAAATGTTGTATTACGTTTTTTGTATTAACGTTTTTAGTTTGTTTTAATTATAAATTTTGTTATTAATATATTAATTGATCATTCTCTCTTGGATGCAATTATCAAAGTTTGATTACATGGAAAAAAATTGAAATTGGTTATCGTCGTAAAAATGATTGTTAAACATCATAAAAAAAATTGAGAAGTGCCTTCTTTTTTTTGAAGTCGGTTGATATGTGAGTATGTGATACAATAAATACCTTGTTTTGTTTCTCATGTTTATTCTTTTATTTAAATAAATCAGATAAAATGTCAAAACATGTTGGTAGTTACCTACATAATATCATAATGATATTTGGAAACGTTCAGATTATCTACAAGCATTGAAACGTTGAAAGTTGATTTTACACTCGCGAATTTCATAATAGTTTTGAATAAAACTGTGTGATAAAACCACAACGTAAAGGACACTGATGGTAAAGCAATATCAGTGCAATTGTGCCAATGTTACCGGAGTGAACTACTGGACGGTCGTTTCACCCTTTTGGGGCTTATCAGCAATAGGAAATACACTAATGTAATTCCCACAATTGCATCGACCACTCTATAGCTTATTATTCCTGTATGACAAGGGTAACAATTAGTACAGTTTTGATGGCAGAACCACTTTATAATATAAATTTACTATGTGTAATTAATAACTGTAGATAGCTCTAACGGTGGTAAAACGTTGAAAATTGATTTAACACCCGCGAATTTCAAAATAGATTTCAATAAAACTGCGAGATGAAACCACAACGAAAAGGACATTGGGGGTAAAACATTGTCAATGCAATTGTGCAAATGCCACCAGAGTGAACTACTGGATGGTAGTTTTACTCTTTTGAGGCTCATCAGCAGTAGGAGATACACTATAATGTCATTCCTAAAATGACATTAATAACCCTATAGCTTATTACTCGTGTATGACAGGGGTAAGAATTAGCAAACGTTTGATGGCAGAGCCATCTCATAGTGTTCATTTACTATGTATAATTAATAGCTGTAAATAGCTATAACCGCGGTAAAACGTTGAAAGTTGATTTTACACCTGCAAATTTCAAAATAGTTTTGAATAAAACTGAGGGAAAACTCCAAACGTAAAAGATATTTCGGGTAAAGCAATGTCAAACGAACCAGGTATTTTTTTTTATGTATTGACATTCACTTAGTAATTATTAGTAGCATTTTTGCACAATTTTGCATTGCAATTTTAAAGTTATTTAACGTTTTTAAATTCGTCGTAATTTTTTATTTAATTTTATAAGTATTACAGTGCAAATGTATTTAAAGTTTAATTTTTTTTGTTACTTTAAATATATGTAATGCTCATTTTATAATTTATAACTTACGTTAATTATAAATATTTTGTTTCAATCATAAAGATTTGAATTGAAATTTAATTTTGCTTTAATTCTAAGTAAGCGCTGATTATTTTACAGTCATCGAAATCTAAAAAGAGCAGTGATGCGTATGATATAGCACCGCAATGCGGAGTCACTTAACTGTTCTTTTGCTTATTTCCGAGTCTCACTTACTTGCGGTGACTAGTATGACTAATAAGAACAGGAAATCATAGGGAGCTACAATTCACAGCACGGGTTTGGCAACTTCGGGGTTACGCTAACTGAGACAGCACTTTGCTTCAACTTGCCTCAAGTGCTTCTTTTTTCTCTTAATTTTTTCTATTTTGTCTCGATGCTAATAGGATAACCAGTGGTTAGGTACCTATTCTTTTTGTTCCATATTCTTCAAGACAGAGCACAGTTGACGGAAACAAATCTGTCAGAAAATAAGAAATAAATGTTACGAATAATGAGCACACAAAATACACAAATACCGGTTACTGTATAAGAGAGATCGGATACCTCAATGACGGAATTAAGCGACCCGAGTGTTTTTGTTGTAATTGACTAAGTCACAAAAAATGCTTTAGTTATTAGAAGTTATAGAACAAAATTTAACTCCTGTGGAAAACCACAGAGAAAAAAAAGTAAAAGACACTTCAATGTAAAACCAAAAAAAATCATCTATAAAAGAAAAGTAAATCCTGTTGTCGCAGATCGACTCTAAACTTTGTCGACGAAAAAAAGATCAAAACCGGAAAAACATATTTGACGAAATAAAATTTGCATTTTAAAAAGTATGCAAAAACTTTTCTTGAATAATCATCTATGACAGTAAAGATATATCTTGTTCTACCCAATTTACTTGAAATGGCCCCATAAGATCTGTGTGCAGCAAATTCAGAAAATTTGTAGCAGTTTTTTTCTTAGTTGGAGGGAATGACTTCCTGCATTGTTTCTCGAGAATACAGAAGATACACTTTTTGATTGTTCATTAAAGACAAATTGAATTGTAGCAAGACGATTTTTGAGCAGGTTCATGCTAAAGTGATTGAAGTGTCCTAGTCTTTTGTGCCACGGCACGGATTTTGAGCTAGACTTCAGGTCTGGTGTCCAAAAAATAAATTCGTCCATTATTCGTGCCTGTTGTATTCGTGTCTCTTTCTTAATCTGTACATGTAGCTAGTCTACGATACGGCATCCTGATTGGTCAAAAATCACACCTAATTGTTTTTCAACAATCGCTTCAACGGAAAGCAAGTTTGCTGAGAAATTTTCAACATGCATGATATAAGAAATTTTTATATCATTATTGCGATCGGTTAGTTTGACAGTCACATTACACACTGGCACTGCGTTTTAATTCACTGTTGTTGGCAGTGTAAATATTTTGCCCTTTATTTTTTGTAGTGATATTTGAAAGCATGTTTTTCTTCTTAGGCATATGGTTATTACAAACACTATCTATGTACCACAAACTGGAATCCGTTGTAGTCCTCGTCGAAGAGAGAGTTGATAGGACCTTTTTATGATACGTCTGAAAACTTGATGGTTTCTGTGAAGGCTTAACTTGAATGTTTTTTAAATCCTTCGAGGTAAAAGAGCCTTTTGAAGCAAGTTGTTTTACATTCAGCTTTCCATTAAGCAGTTTTCTTGCATTGATAATAAGGCAGCATGTCGTGTTTGTGCTTTAAGGTTGGTATATTTGTCATCTTCTGTAACTTTTGTTTAATCAGGTTACTTAAAATTGTTTGTAACGAATTTTTAAGTGCCATAATCATAGGTTCGTAGTCATCACTTAAACCGGAAACCATTATTACAGCTAACAATTTGTCATCTAAGGTTTTATTCATAGCAGTTAATTGTTGAGACAAGTTTAAGCATTTGTTAACATAGTCATCCATAGACTTAAAATCTAAAATTGTACAAAATTGTCGCAATATTTTTAGGCGACTGTACAAGCCCTTGTCTTCATATGCTTTTTGAAGTGCATTTCAAGCATCTTTCGCATTTGTCAAGAAAATTACTATTGGAAAAACACACTTGTCGACGTTGCCCTAGTAGCACACAAAGTTGGAACCATATGGTTCCGATCTGTTTCCGATATTTGAATATTGTCCAATATTGGCCATTTAAAACCTATCTTGTTACAATATTGGCAGCCTATTATTATTCAATGTAGTAAAACTATGTAAAAGACACGTTGAATTGATGCAGGATAACCAATATTGAATGACCACGTCAAATTAAATTAGATATAATATTGACAACCTATCATTTTTAAATATTGTAAAGCCACATAGAACCTACATTAAATTTATTTAGGTAAAGTGATATAGATTGTGTGTGTAAAACCAATCTTAATAAAATATTTGCAAACTATTTGTGTCTTATATTGTTAAAAAAACTTGAATACTGTACTATATACTACACACAGTTATTAATGACAACATTAGATTGAATCCTTAGTCAATAATCTTAATGTGTTAAATTTAGCTTATTTTGAATGTTTGGTGTTTAAAAGGGTCGCATCAATTATACTTATGTACATTGTTAATTATATTGCTTAAATTAATCAAAAATTGCTTATTTTAAAATTACTGTTTAAAAGTGGTTCATCATTATCATAATAATTAGGCGATTTATTGGTTTAGCATTTTAAATACGTTTGGAGCCATAACTAATCCCTTAAATTCGTTGTCATAAAATAAACAAATCCCAATACCTACTTAATATATCAAATTTAATAATTAAATGATTACAGAAATTTTAAATATTGCTCCTACTAACGAGCAAATTATCAGCTTCAAGCTGTTGTATGCAATAAACTGGCGATGAAAACTAAAAATGTTGAAGATTTAGAAGAACCAAAAAAATAAAACATTGGTAAGTTGTAATTACTTATTTTAGAAAGATATTTTGTTTCCTTTTTATAGCGATACGAAAAAACTGATAGCTTTATACTCAAGCTTTAGAAAAAAGAATAAATGATCATTTTATAGTACAACAAAAATTTACGAAGTTATTTTGGGTAAGCTGTATATATACTTTAAAATTAATATATTTACTTATTCATTTTTGTTAAAGTTGAAGTTGAACGCCGATTCCAATAAGTGCAAGACACAAATATTTGAAAATCTTATCACTGATGCATGGCAACCGCTGCGCTGAAGAAAAATAATTATAACTTTTTAGTTAGTTTTATATTATTTATTTTTATTTTTATATAGATTCACTAAACCTTCCCATTAATATATTTAATTTTAATTTTTATATTTTAATTAACGCTACATGTTTCGACAGAGTCATCTTCAGGCGTATAATTAGAATTGAAAAATCAAACTTCAAATATTATATAAACTTTTAAAAAATAATAATAATAGAAATCAACATATATAATCAAATTAAATTAAAAATGGTTAAATATTTGAAGTTTGACAAATTTTTGAAATTAAAATTAAATATATTAATGGGAAGGTTTAGTGAATCTATATAAAAATAAAAATAAATAATATAAAATAATTAATCCCATTTTGTGCAACTATAGAATAAATGGAAAAAATAAACTTTAGTTAGTTTTATGTATTATTGTTTTTGTATGATAAATAATGATTTATTTTTAATTTAATTAGCTATAATTTTTGTTTCTTATTTTTATTTAATTCATTGCCGAAAATAATAATTTTAATACATATAAAAATTTGCCAATATTTTTCGTAGACAATAAAAAATATATAGGTTACTAAATTATTATAACATTTATTACTAACAACTAATATTTAATATAAAATAAAGATTGGTTTTGAATCTAGAACAATTGTTGGTAATCAATGTAGGACAAATACAGGTCGCCAATAAAGAATAGAAGTTGGTTCTCAATGTAAAACAAATACACGTCACTAATGTAGAATAGATGTCAGTTACCAATGCAGAACCAATATAAGTTATCAATGTACAATAGTTGTCAATTTTCAATTTAAAATAGATGTTATTTTACAATATGTAATCTAGATAGGTCACCAACGTAGAAAACACATTGGTCACCAAGCTACGACAAATATTGGTTGCTAATGTAAAATACAGATTGTTGTCAAGATACGTATATACTATACATAAAAATGTTACATTTTAATATTGCACCAATATTGATAGCCTATCTCGATCCAATCTGGTTGTGCTACTAGGGTGAGATTTATCTTTGACAAGGCTTTTTCGTCTTGTCTGCTGTGTTGGTCTTATGTTGTTTTAACTGATTCAGAATATCCTTGAATTGTAAACCATAACCAGTTTAACGTTAGTATGTTCTTAACCTGAAATTTCCATTCTTGGTAGTTTTCTCTTCCCTTTAATTTTAGTGTTGATAAAAAATTTTGTGGAATTTTAATTACTCATGATAAGAATTAAATTACAAATTACAAACACAATAAAAAACGTGGTCAGATAAGGTTAGAACATAAACGACACTTTTTGTTAATTTCCAATTGTACCTTTTAACTTATTCTGGACCCATAACCTGTTAGCAACGGCGCACATAAAAAAATAAAAAGTTTATTAGGATAGTGGAACAGCGGATTATAGTAAAGGAATACGGATAACACATTATTTCTTACATACATACATGACATTATTGCATAGATAATATAACGGATAAATTGGCATCTGTTTAATAAAATTTTGTCATGGTTTAGTGTCACATGCTGAGATATGCAAAAGTGTATGTAACATTTGATACACTAAAATAAATTAATTTAAAAAAATACGTGAAACTACAGATTTATCCACTTAAATGGCGTTCAAGTGGGATAAAATAACAAATATGAAATTGAAAAACACAAATGACCGATGCCAAAAAGTATTTTTTTAAGTATCAATGGTAATGCGATAGCGACCGTCGAGTGTAACGCCATCTATTGAAATGTGCGGTAACCAAAATAAGTGAAACATTTAGTGCTATCAGAGTGCCGCCCCCATGCACTATTGTGTCTACAACATCGTCCTATGGGATCATAATACATACAGGGTGATAAATATAAAAAAATTCTAACATAATCGAAATCATTAAGTTTCATTTTCCACTGAGCACCGAGCAAAACATCGTTTATGTTACAGTAGCACACCTTAGTGTCGAAACAAAACATATACTCATTCATATAAATACAACAAAACCTTAAATTACAATAATTAACTTGCACAATTCAACAGAATAAAATAATTAACTTCTACAATTCAATAGAATGAAATAATAGATAAAAAAAAATTAAATTCTAGCGTTCAACATAAATGAAATTCTACCATCTAGCGGCGGTTACGGCATGTGTCGGCTGTCAGTTCTAAAGACAAAGTTACAATATGGCGTCACTTTATTACGTTTTAATTGCAGCTTTCTAATGGTTAATTAAATAATGAATTCTAGTTTAACGGTAATGTGTAGTGGATTTAAATTAATTAGTGTGGAAAGGGTATTAACAGAAAATCAAAAAATGCACAAGTGAACAATAGCAAATTTTGAAACTTGACGCAGGGCTTTGAGATCCCGTGTTTCTTAATTAAACAATTCTTTTGCAATTAATTACGGCACTGATAATTAGGAAATTCTATAGGGCAGGTGCGAAGTGTTGTTACAAACAACAATTAAGTGGACGTTAATCGGACCACTAATGAAACTAGGAACTCTCTTTAAATAAAAAATTAGGATCGTTAATATTAAATTGAATTCTAAATGAAAATCATTAAATGATAAGTTGATAACAATCTGCCAGGGCACGGTAGCAATTGAAATTTTACGGTAATTGTTTATTTTATAGATTGTTAGTTATTCAAAGTTCTTGTTTGCCATACAAAAATAAAATGAAAGTAGCTAACTACACACTTCAGGCCGGAATTACCCAACTACGCAAAGATTGTAGTTCTAAGCAAGCGCTTTTATGTAACTATTAGGAAGTCGGAATAACCGGCGTCAACACTCGAGCCAGGAGACTGCTTAGCCTTACCAGTATTAAAACCGTTATGTTATTACTAACAGGAACAAGATACAGGATTCTACAAATGCAACACTTATTGAGTATGAAGTGCAAGACAGTGATAATAATTCTAATAGATCGACGGCAAATGAATGAAGCAGGTCCGGGTGAATAACAACGTAATCGTGGTCAACAACTCTCCAGGTCGTTCAAACGGTTCAGGTAACAGCGGTTGTCAATGAAACAAACATCCTTAATCAAGTTCGGTTTACAAGCAAACAAAAAACGGTACTCAAAATATATGTCGCGATAAGTGAGTCGATTTCCCAAAAACGGATTTTGGACGGGTTCTACCAGGACGGATTTCGGCAGAGAGTTTTTTTGGAAACGGGTTTAGGACGAGTTCTACCGGGACGTATCTCGGCAAAGAAGTGTTTTTCAAGCTCGTGTAGCCGTTTTTTTATACATTTTTTGGGTTTTGCTTAGTTCGTGGCGGGGAGACCGTGCGCATCGTCCTGGATTTGGTGGGGTCCTACGATATGGGTGAAAGTCCACGCGCGATTTTAAACAATTATTTACAAATTTCCTAAAAATTGCTTTACAGGGTTTCGTGTCGTTACACAGTTTAGCTAAGCAATTTTTTTATATGCCTAACTTCTTGTATTCTTTTGTGAGTTTACACATATTTTTGCCTACTTCTAACTTCTTTAAAGTCTTTTTTTAAACGATAACGCTCTGTGTTTCCGTTTAGACGCCATCTTTAACAATTGAGAAACACAAACAAAAGAAAGAGAAGTGGAAACAAAATCAGCGCGTTTGTTCCTTACTTCCTATCCCTCCGTAGTTGTCAAATTACTGAACGTGCCGGTATGATAAAGTGCCAGATTAGCAGCACTCTACCGTAAAAGATCAGTGAGCGTAGTTTTTTGCTTAATTTGTCAATATTTTTTCTTTTTGATGAATTTCTTAGCAATGATTTATAAATTAGATAAATATAATTTTTTGTGTAGCCAACATCGCAAACGTCAATATTCGTTCGTTAGTGTAGTTACGTAATGAACGAAAAAAGCTCTAGGGTGGCAAAATGAAAACTAGGAATCTACGTAAAATTAAGTGTTTAAAGTCAATTAATATATTAGAACGAGTATGCGACAGGTGGAAAAATCATTTTAAAAATCTTGAAATTTAGTTAAAATTGAAGAAAAACGATGTTAAAGTTAATGTCAAATTTGACAGATTTAGTAATAATAGTAGTACCAACATTACATTTCTGTTGGTTTTTTTTTATTTTTTCAAAAAATAATGTAAATTTATAAAAGGCAACACAAAAAATTATGTACATGACTCTCGTCGAAAGAATCATAGCATAACTCACTCACATGCAACGCTCGGCCGTGCGGCCTCGCGTCGCATTAACGTTCGTTATGCTATTTCTTACTTTCGACTCTTGTTACGTAAACTACTATTACAAGATAAAGTGTGGAAAAATATCACTTCACAAATACGCCGTTAAAAATATAGATAAACATAAATTTTTAAAACAATTTTAAGCTGAACGTGTGTGGTGTTATTTTATAGTTTAAATAAAATTTTAACATAGGATTAAATGTTTTTAAACAAATAATTTAATTGGCATGATTATGATTTTAATAAAAATCGAAGCGTCGCCTTTTATATACTATATTAAATAAAAATTTGAAAACGTAATTAAGAATCAAAAAATTTGGTCTAAATCTTGAAGAATTTTAATTCAAAATTATAATACAAATATCAAGACTGTCGTAGTAACATAAATAGCAAAATTTACATCTACGTATCTTAGAACTTTAAAACAATTTAATATATAAGTTTAAATGCGTTTGAACCAAAAAATTTATTTATTATTCTTGGAATACATCCGCATATCACATAAGTTTTATGCGTAGCAAAGATTTTGAATAAGAAAATAATAAGAAAACGAGGATACCATACAGTTTATTACATAGGGTAAAACTTGAAAATCAAATTCTTACTCTTCATGTACTGTTTTTTAGAGTGCAATCTTTAGATTTAAATTTTATACACATGTTTATATATACTTATCGATTACATGCAACCCTCGTCGTCTTATTTTTCTCTACGTTGTTTTTTTAAGGCGAAAACTAAAGACTGTACTTAAACTTAAAAAAATCGATGTAATATAAAGATTAATAATGTCTTGTTATTTGATTACGACTAATAAAAACAGTATTAACCCCTTTGTACGCAGTTCTGTTACACGGTGGAGTATGCGCAACAACTACAGCGCAAAACGTGAACCATAAATACAATTTGACCATAGGTTATTTCAGACGTGGCGTGGGTGCAACGCTGAAAAACTTTTTCCGTTTGTTTAAAAACCGTATTATCGCTTCTCCATCAGGTGCGACATCTACCTATAGACAAAGTAAGTAATTATTTCTATTTCTACGTCATTTTTTAACTTAGGGAAAGTAATAAGAGTATAACTAATTTGTTTATAAATGAAAGTATTTGTTTTTGTTAATATGAATGCCAATAATTTCTAAAAATTTAATTAATTAGAAAATTGCGCGTTTTTTAACAGTTCACGTGTTGCCGATCCTTTAATCTCTTTAATTAAAATTGTTCACTTCACCGAAAACCGAAGCAAAAATCGAAACAAATAAATTATTATAATGTTCTGAACACTAAAACAATAGACTTAAATTTATCAGTAATTTGTTGAAAGTTACCTTAATAGATTAAGAACTACTAAGTCTTCGAATTTTCGACAAAATAGAAAAACAATACTTGCGTATAAACTTCTTTCACTATGATCGTTATTTGTTTAATTTTAAGTGTTAGTATAAGAAACAATGACCGCATTTTGCGGATTACTTTCTCCCTTAGGTTTAAGAGTTGAAGGGGATGTTTTGTATAGGGATGCGACTGATGACTAATGCTTTAACCGATTTAATTTTAATCTTCTTATTTATGTAAAACCGGTAAACGAAACTGAGTTTTATCGACAAAAAGAGTTGAAAAACGTTTTTATATTTTTGCGATAAACTTTTGGTAATCCGTACTAGGCCCGCACCGATATTTTATGTAAATTGCTTCATTCTTGTTGATTTATTGGGTCATTTTTGTAGGGAATTTGTTGTTGTTACGCTATACAATATCCTGCAGTATACACTTACGGTTTTGTTATTTTTTGACCTTTTACTTGTTGATTTGCGTTTCTAAGTCCAGTTTGATTAATTAATGTGATAATGAATTGGTATAAATTTTTGAGCAATTTAAATTAGAAATATCATGTGTATTAAAGGTAAGTTTAGTTATTCCAGACTTACTAATCCGAACCGAGTTCGGTCTCATCAAGCTTGGATTAGCGAAAGTGTTTTGTGTCTAATCCGTGTAATAATTAATTAATCGAAATTAAGGCAACATAAACAATTTGTCGATTTCCTGAAAATTTTATATAAAGAAAACTTTTTTTAGTTTTTTAACATAACATTCTTTCGATTTTGTTGTCTAGGCGTTGGTTTAGAATATTTTATACTTTTCTTTATCCTGTATAAGCTTTTGCATTTTTTTTGTTATTTATATTACGATTTTAACTTTCAGATTAATTAATTAGTAATTTAAAATAGTTATTATATTTTCTATACGTGGACATATTTTCATAATTAATTTTCTCAGCGATTTATATCTAGATTGTATCAAGACATAAAATGTTGCATCTTTTTGTATATAAGAAGTAGTATTTCGTAAAATTCGTGTGTCTGTTTTGTCTTTCTTGCAAGTACAAGACAAGTATTTACTTTGTACTGCTTTCTGTAATATTTTGACTCGTTACCTATTAATGAATTGTGTGTTTGCATTTAGCTGTTAAAGAAGATGGTTTGTAATTAATGGTATAGTTATACTATTTTGTCTAGGTGAGCTATCATAATTGTTCTAGCAATGTTGGTTATATTCGGTTTCTTCTTTAGTTTAAAAGTTTACGTTTTCAAACCATATTTTAAATATTTGGGTTAAATTTGGATGTTTGGGTAGGTTTTTGTATTGCAAACAGTTTTTTTTTGTATTTAATTGCACATGTAAATATATTTTCCAATTATAAAATTTAATATTTTTCGTCAATATATTTAACATTTTCATAATTTAATTAGAATATAATTTGTATTAAATTAAAATTATTATCTTGTTTTTAGCAATTGTAAAATACAAACAGATTTGTTATATTTATAAAAAAAAAAATTGTTTATGTTAGTAACAATAAATTTGACCCAAATGATAGATGTAAAAAAAAGAATGATTAAATTAGTATTAACTTCTAGTTATAAAATTTTACAACATATACACACATAGCTTAAGCAAGTAAAATTTTTAAATTGAAGTACTAATCACTATAAAGAGTTATTCACGCTATACGGTTGGGAATATTGTGGCTAAAATACTTGACTTTAAAAAAGTTCCACTTTTTGGATATATAAAAGACTATTATAGTTACTTTTTTTAAATATTTTTGTATTATACAGAGTGTTGCAAAGGCCGTAAAAATATTAAAGTTGTGTTTTTGTAAATAAACCTCCTTTTATGTTGTTACATATTTTAAATTTAATTTATTTAAAACTAAATATTTACACGATTAAAACTATACGTAACTAATTAAATCTAACGATATTTAAGAAAAACACTTACACTAATTTATATATTACCATCACTCGAGGAATAATGTCTGCAAATAATTTCTGTTTATCTAAACCGGTATTTTCTTACATTAAAAGCACATACGATTATATGCCGTTATATTTATTTTTCACTGGCACGGGCACTTTATCTATTTATCTTAGCACACACGTTAATCACTTAATTATTTAAACAAACAGTTTTTTTAACTTCCAACTTTGAAAAACTAAACTCAGCTTCTTTTCAATATTTTTTATATATTTCTGTTATCTGTATCAAGAATTTTCTACATCCTTTGGTAAAATTTTCACTGCCCTTTTCTTAAAACTGTTCTGTCCTAAAACAAGAAACTAGACGCGATGCTCTTAGAAAAGATTGTGGCAATAGAGACAGCTCTCTCTATTTCGGCAACTTTCTTAAGCATAAAAGTAGCAGTAAATAAACTTTTCTTAACCCCATATTTTAATTGTTTGGTAACTGCAGACCAACGCCTGTTCCTCGAAAGGTGACCTCCATATTTTCAATTTTCCTTCACATCAGTTGATCTAAGCCACAACCAAGCTTGGTTACTGCCAATTTCTTAATATTGTGGAACCCGATTTCTCTTTTGAGATTTCACAATGCTCGCCACAGATTTTTGTATAACGGCTTTGTACGTGAGTACTTCTTGGTGACCAGAGAAAACAAAGCGTCGGTCATTACGTGCTGTCTTTGTAATTCATCTAGACGTCCAAACTTCTTTTTAAATGCAACTGCAACCTCTCTGGACATGTCAAGATCTTCGCTCACGCAATGTTTTATCCTTCGACTTGATTTCTGGTTCTACTAGTTATCACTCTCGTTTGGACCTAAGCCTGTTTAACGTTGTTATCGCCAACAAACGGAACTAGACGATCGATGTGGACTTTATAAAGACTTTCTCACAGTACTTGATAGTTGAGTACTCTATTTACCAAACCAATTATTACTTGTACTTGTCCGTAAGTAAGTATTTCTTTGTCCGTTGGCATTTGAAGTCGTACTGTTATTGGTGATGTCTTCTCATTTTTCCGTAATATGTCTGGATGGTCTTCGTCGCTCCCGTATCAACTAGTAATTGAACACTTTGTCAATTAATTGTGCCATTAAGATAAATGCTATGCAATTGCTCCATAGACGATGCCATTTGAATGGTAATTTCCGGTACATGACTAGATGAGATAAGTTTTTTTCTTTTTTGGTCAATTCATTTTAAACTTTTTAGCGGCTTGTTTCACCGCAGTTTAAAGTAGTCACTCCTTTTTTCCGAAGTATTCGTTGCGCTCATTGATGTTTTCTAGTGTTTGTCGGGTACCTCTGCAGTACAGCGGACCATTTCGTTGCAAATGTTTGTTTTGTGGTAGGTTGACTAAAGAGTTTTTCTATTTTTCTAAAATTTTAAGGTACAATTTTAAACTTGTTAGTGGTTTCTTCCCGATGATGCATTAATAACTTTTTACTCGTGACGCTTCTTTCTTTATGGCAATTCATTTGGTCCATTCTTTTTTCAAACAGTTTCATTATGTCTTCTAATTTGTCCTCTACTGCTTTTATTTTGCTTTCTAAAACTTCGCTTATTTTTGTCTTAAATTTAACATGTCTGCTTAAGTTTTCCATCCATTTTTCTTCTATTTTCTAAATATTTTTAAATAATTTTTCTTCAATTTTCTGAGAATTTAGCAAAATTACTTTTTTAGTTTTTTAGAATGTTTTTCCATATTTTTATTCATCGATTCTTGACCATTTTTTATTGATTCGAAAAATTCATATAACTTTAAATCTATTTTAACTGCTAGCAAACGCGTCACCGGCGTACATTGAAACACAAATAAAAAGTTTAATAAGACTAAATTTTGATTCCTTATTACTAAATACAAAACAAACACACGTGCCTCATACTTACGGACGCCTATACGCTGTTATGTTAATTTTTTGACACAAGCATTTTATCTATTTATTTTAGCACAGACGTTAATTACTTATTTATTTAAACACACAGTCTTTTTAACTTCCGACTTCGAAAATCTAAACTCAGCTCCTTTTCAATACTTTTTATATATTTTTGTTATCTGTATCGAAGATTTTATACATTTTATGGTAAATGCTCTCCAAGTTGACAATAACTTTGAGTTTCAATGTTATTAAATTTTTGGATCAAAGTTACGGGAGCAATAATTGCAGGGAAGTGTAACAATAGATATTATTGTATATTCCAATTATAAAAAAATTTTATATCTTATACAGGATTTTGTTTAGAAATATCAGATAATTAACAATTATAAAAATAATAATTTATAATTCAAAAGATTATAACAATAATAATGGTAATAACAACATACAAGTGGATTGAAACAAAGGGATTATTTGGAGTATTGTGTAAGAATGAAAGTACATTTTCTGGAAAATTAAAACATATGGCGTTTTATTTAATTTGATCAAGTAATACCCACTTAAATTTCTTAATTTATAGGTTTTAATTTTTGGACACCCTGTGTAGAATATAAAGTTTATTATAATGGAAATATCAAATATGATCTATTGTTACACTTGGCTGTAAATTTTGCTCTCATAACTAAAACCTGAAAATTAGGTTATATTTTGACAACATTTGAATTAATTAAAAAACCTTGAAGTTTAAGTAAACGTTATTAAAACAAAATTATTATTTTGAGCAAAAAATACAAAAATGCAATAATATACAGACAATTTTATCAAAAAAAAACACAACTTTGATATTTTTACGGCTTTTACGACACCCTGTATAATATAAAAATCATTTTAAAAGTAACGATAATAGAATTTTATACATTCTAAAAGTGAAACTTTTTTAAAGTTACGTCTAGTGGCCACAATATTTCGAGCCGTATAGCGTGGATAACCTTGTATGTTCAGACTATATGAACAATGAAAAAAAATTTTTTGAAAACATTTGTTAAAAATTTTGTGTTATACATATTTTATCTATTTAAACATTTTATATAAAAAAATTAACCTAACAAATATCTCGCAAGATTTTCAAGTTAGTAAAAATAGGAAAACTTCAAGCAATAACTTGATCACAAAATATTCAAACGGTTCTTTTTAATATGGTGTAACATCTTCTTTAGCTTTGAGTACTGTTTTTATCCTTAAAAGCCTTGTTGCTACAAGCTTCTTCTAAAGTAAACAATTCCCAAATTACTTCAGCTTTTGTACGAAGATTGGTAATAGTACGGTGAGGATTATTTCTCAAGCATTGTTTTATTTTGTGCCATACGGTTTCAATGATATTAAGGTAGGAGCGTCTTGATGACCAATCTAATATGTTATTGTTATTATTGGCAAGCCGTTGATTTAGCCGTATTTAAAGATGCATCATTTTAGTAGGTAAATGGCTATGAAGATGGAAACGTTAAAAGTTGATTTTATACCCGCGTAATTCAAATAAATTTTGAATATGCCGGGATTTAAAACACAACGTATAAATATTGTAAAACAACAATTTTAATTCAAATGTAAAAATGCCACCATAGTAAACAACTGGACAGCAGTTTCGCCCTTTTAGGACTCTTCAGCAGTGGGAGAACACTACTGTACTTTCACAAATGCATTGATAGTCCTATAAATTTATATTAATAAATAATGTGATTAACATGAGTGAAAGTCATCTCATAGTATAAATTTAATATGCATTAATAATAGTAAGCAAATGCCAAATCGTTGATTTTCATATTTCAGATCAAAAGCAATTTGAGACATATATCTACCATCCATTTTTATTGTACTGTAAAAAAACTTTTTTGTTTGTCAGCGCAAAAAAAAATAACACTATGTATTTCTCTTATTATTCAATATTGGACTAAGGTATGTTGTGTTATATAGATGTATACGGACACCCATAATACTTTAAAATTTGCATCTATTCCACCAGAATTTGATAGTGTGAAAAAAATTAATGTAGTTATTTTCACGTTTGATAAATCTTGTAGCCTAAGTAGAAATAATGAATTGTTACAGGTTTATAATAGAAACTTGTTAGAAACATTTCAATCTAAAATTGTGTCGTAAGGAGAAGTGATGCGAGTATTTGCAGTATTCAAACGAATAGCGACGATTTCAGTGCGTATATGTTGAAACTTTGTTGTTGCCAATTATTGTTCACATTATAAATTCGTGTAGATTAGAATTTAAATTTCCCCATTGTTGGAAGCTTGCGCATATAATACCGGCCTATTCCAAAAAATTAAAAATCATGAAAGCTATAGAGAGAGATAGGTCAATAAATATTTTGTTTTGTATTTCCAAAATTTAAAAAAAGTACTAGTTTTACTTGAATCGTAATATACTTATTTCCATCTTAAATTACATCGGTTTTTATTGTCTCTAATACAAAATTACTTGTCTAATCGATTTCAAGCAATCGTTCTAAACAAATTAAGGTCAAAGTTTATATTATATTTACACATGGAATATAACGAAATCTTTAATTTATTGTAAATATTTTTTAGTCTCCCCAAGTGTAAACCGTATTTTATAATTCTTTGTACATCAAATGTAACTTGATTTTTACGCACATTGTTATAGGACGGTATTGTAAAATCTTCTACAGTGCGGTAAAATGACTACAAAATTCCAAACTTTAAAAAACATCCAAAAGGTATGTTAATTAGATAATACCATTGAATAATAAATGTAAGAAGAAATGCAACTTAAGGGGCGATATCGTATCGACTGATTGGATCGACATGTAGAGGTCGCCACGTTTGTATTGGATCGAGATTTTTCAGTTCTTGCGTGTCTGTCGACTTGTAAACTTCGGTATTGAATTGAAAGTTTTTCTTGGGTTAACATTGCGATACGATTTTTAAAATTCTGGTAGTAGTAATGTTTGTTCGAACTTTTGTTTAGTTTAAGTGTAAATATATTTTTGATTTATTTTTAAAATGGGAAAAGTTACAAATGACGGTTGTGTTTATATTAATTGTGAAAATAATAATACCGAAAACAAAGATACTAGTTTTCTTAAGTTTTTTATTAGTGATAAAGTGCGTGCTAAAGAATGTTAGAAAAACTGTGGAAATATAAACATTGCCACAATGGACTTGGAAGATTTAAAACAAAAGAAGATTTGTGAGAAGCATCTTCGGAGATAATGTATAACAACAAAAGGAAATTTTAAACACACTGCAGTTCTGGTTCTACACCTTCAATCAGGTAAATATTTTTAAAATTTTTTTTTCTACCAAACCTTTAAAAATGGTTTAAATTAGCATCGGAGAATCTCCTTGTCCGGATTCTTCTTCTTCTTGTTGCACTTAATTGTACAATAACTTAAAATAATTACTGTAAATCAGTGGCTGAGATCGCTATTACTTTCCACGATCAATGATCGCAATCATGGTATTTAGAATTAATTAGTAATCGACTGTTGCTAAAAAGTCGCTCGTGCAAAGTTAGTCATAAATCTACCCATAAACATTCGATTTTCGTTTTCCGGAATACAATAACGTTTGTAGTATTGAAAATCAACATACCTAAGTATTTTTTAATATTGTTTCTAAACAATAAATTAATTAAAATTTGTTCATATATAGATACTACTGTGATGTTTTTTTTCGACATGACGTGCTATTTGAATTCTGATGCAAACTTACGAACAAATAGTTTAAAGCATTAAAAAACAACATATTAAAAAATAAGTGTCGTTCTTTCGTAAATTAAATGTTTCTATTTGAAATTAACCCTAAAAAGATTGTTGAGTAATTAGTCATAACTCGTGTTGATATTTGTCTCAAACATAAGATTTATGTATTAAAAATAAATTTGCAATTCTTTTCAAATACGTATTGTTATTTGTAGTTAATGCTGATTGTTTTTAACTTCCTGTGTTTTTATGATTTACCTTGGTGGTTATATAAAGCTAGGTTTTTCCGAAAATGCTGAATGTGAGACACAAATTTTACAAACATTCTTTCCTAGAAGAGTTTTCCAATTCTCTTTGAAAAGAATGCATTGTTAAATTTCTGTAAACAAAAAAAATATAATTCAATGTTTAAATCCATGTTACTTTTTTATTAAAAAATCTGTATGTGGTTTAAAATTCTTACGAGGAAAAGAGCAAAAGGGTTATTTACCTACTTACACAAAACTTTACGATTTTCCGTGAACTACCTGCATACTTAAAGTTTATTATGCATTTATTAAAGTAAATATTATAGGTAAAATCGTGTTATATTAATCTTATTTGTTTATGCGATAATTAAAAGTATTAATTTCTTTTCCACAACCGCAATTGTTATTTTATAAGCGATCAATGATTGCGATCGTTATTGTGCAGACGCTCGATATCGCGATCATTATTTTGCATAATGATCGATTCATCGTAATTGCATAATCGTTCTGGCCATTGCTTTAAATGTTTTTTGTTGATGTTGGCATATGTCGAATAAAAATATCGTTTTTGTAAATGTTAGGGCCGCATTTCTTTAGCACCTTGTCTAATAAATACTTAGTTTTTTAAAAAATAAAAAAATATATAAACACAATTCTTTTATGTTTATTTTAGCATGCTGAAAGCACTTCAATACAAATCCAACAACACATAAAATATTTTTACAATTGTTTAAAAACAATCGCAAACATTTTGAAAATACTTATACTAATTGCATTTTCAAAACTTTATTTTTAAAATACTAACAACTTAATTTTTTTTTACTTTTTGGGCTTATTTAGTATAATTTTTTACAGAAGCTGTAATTGTTGATATGAACATCAACCTAAGATACTCAAATGTAATAGTTTCTCAAACATATGGAAGAAAACGTCGATTGTTATTTATTGATGACGATCGTGAAGACGAATGAATTTATTCTTTCTACAGCTCCAGTTCACTAAACGAAGGTATAAGTAGACAAGCAATAATAAGTAATTTTTTAAATATATGTTTTATAGTTGAAGATACGTCCTATAATATTTTGAAGATACTGGAACGACCACAGTGTGTTCTCAAATTCGTCAAGCCGTTAAGTTTTGACTAAACTACGCAACATAGTGATACAAATGGATTCTCCGTCAAAAATCCTTTTAAAGGATGAATTGGTCAATTATTCTTTTAGAAATTTAACATTAATTTTAATTTAAAATTATTTAAATTACCAGTTCACTAATAACAAATTCGTTTACATATGTTTCGAGTTTTAAAATAATGATGCTCATCTTCAGAAAAGTCTACAAAAAATATTTTTTTAAATACAAAAAATGTCATCAACATATCTTTTCCAAAATATTATTTTTTGTAAGAAAATTTGGTGTTCAGAAATATATTTACTTTCTAAATTGTTTAAGAAGATTTCAGTAAAAATAAGTGATAAATTTGATAATCAATTTTTTTAAACAAAATCTAGGTCTTGCAATGGGTTCTCCTTTATCACTTTTCTCAATTTTTTTAAGAAATTAAGTAAAGATAACGATTTCAAGATTTCTTTTTCTAATGAAATATTTATTTAATTTTTAAGCTACTTAAAGGTACTAAAAATAAAGCTATTTAAGCTGTATAGTTGTTTCTGAAAGGTGCGGTTTAGGGTTCCTTTAGAGCTTCTTTAAAGCTTTGCTAGTACCACAAAGAGCTGTATAAGCCCGATTTTAATGCATTAAAAGGAGCTACCTAACAACAACATAACTGCGGAATTTTTAGCTACTTAAACGCTTCATGGAGGCTTCAGTTTTTTCACAAGCCACTTAAAAGTGTTCTAAAGAGTAACTTTAAAAGCTAAAGTAGTTATAAAAAAGCCGGTTTTAGCAGCAATTTGCTCACTGGGAAATTCTTGAATTACTAGAGATCATTTATATTAAAATATCAAATACAAATTTTTTGTTGAACGAGCAAACCAATTTCAATTATGATTTTAAACTTAAATTTTTTTAGATTTGTTTCTAAATTGCACTATCTTCCTTTTTTAAAATAATTAACATTTAACATTTTGTAAAATTTAAAATTTTTTAATTATCTAGTTACAAATTTTCAGATTTGAGATTGTTTGAAAAAATCTAAGTTAAAAAACTTTTTGTAATCTTAACTTTTTATAAGTTGTAAATATTTTTACTTTTTTGAAGATGAGCTTCATTATTTTAAAGCTCGAAGCATATGTAAAATAGTATATACATTTTGAAAGTTAACGAATTTATTATTGGTGGACTGGTAATTTGAATAATTTTAAAAATTGACGAATAATAACAATAAATCCCCATAACAATTTTCTTTTAATTTAATTTGCATTGTTTTAGTTATTTCTGTTTTCGATTTATATTTTACAAAAATAAATAAATATTTGAATATACATATTTTTTTGTTTTCTTAAATATAAAGCATGATATTGTTTAAGTTTATTTGACATTGACTTGTGTCGTAACAATACAAGCTATTGTTTATGATATTAACCTGTTTTGAACAGGTAAACGGTAAAGTAAACACAAATATAAGAATTCTAACTCGTACTTCATAACAAATAAGTAAGTTCGCAAAATAAAAACCACGATTTTGCAGATGGCAGCAGGTCTTAGTCTATTAGTTTACGAAAAGAGGGGGTACAGACGGGTAAAAAAAAGAGAAACAAGAGAGATAAAACTACAGTACGATTTTTAACACACTATTTGCGCCTCTTCTTAAATTATTACTCAATGATAATACTAAACTTTATATAAGTAAATGTTACTTAACAGTATATTTAATGGTATAAATGTACAAAAATGCTTTTTCAGTTTATATTTTAATTTTAAATAATGCGCTCTCTCGTGACAATTATATCAATTATGATTACAGTTCGCTATTGACAGCTATCAGGTTACCGAAAATTTTAGATTGTACATTTAAAAGTGCAAAATTTAAGCATTTGATTTGTTTTTAATAATCCTCTTATATAAGCAAAGTTGTTATTCAAGAAAATTGTAATAAGTAAATCGTAAAAAATAAAGTTTTATAAGAACAACATAAAAAATACAGGTAACTGTTAATCATTTTTTATATTAAATTATTGGCAATTCATACAATCTTTGTGCGTTTAGGTATACAGCGTTACAGCTAAATGCAAGCCTCGGCCGCTGGATTTGGTTCGTTAACCTTTTAACAGCTACCTTCGTGTTAGCATGTTGGCTGACTTTGCTTTTTTGTTTTAATTGAATTTCTAGTCAAACACGTGATGGTGGATTTCTGCTTTGGGTTAGTACTTTGATTAGTTTGGTGTTTTACGTTTTACTGTTTTTGATATGAATTCTTTAGACAAAAAACCACCACTTCTTATTTCCTCATAATCTGGTTCGGAAACGAACTTAAGAGATTTGAATGTTACTTTTTTTGATGAAGATCCGTCTGTACTTATCGAGTTTCTTATTTGTATTGACGAGTTGTGTTTGTCTGGTGGTGTTTCACAGCATCAACTATTTCTCTCAGCTATGAGACAAAGCTCTCTTTGTTTTTAGGACGAACCGAATTGTAAAACGAGGTTGCTACTTTGTTGAAGTCTGATTTTTTGCCTTAGGATTATGATGAGCGCTTAATGGATACTATTCGCAGTCGTACAATAGGAGTTGACGAATCTATTGGTACTTATGTTAACACTATACGATACCTCCTTCTTCAGCTATAGAAACCGGTCTCAGAACAAATGCAGCTCAATATAATTCGCCGGAATCTAACGCCGTTCTATCAATTTCCGTTAGCGTTGATTGAGATCACATCTACCTCCCAGTTAATATCAACTCTCGTAATTCTTTTCATGTTTCAACATCAGATATTAGTGACACAGTTTAAGAACCATTTGTAATCTTTGCTAGTAAAACTTCTACTTTTGCTTCTTCTGATAATCCTGTCACTTGTTTTCTTAACGCTTCTACACTTCTTTTTCTGTATCTATTCATACTTCAAATACTTGTGTTTGTTGTCGTTCTCAAGGTTGTCGGTTGAGTTGGGCATTGGAAAGTTGGACACACCCTTTTGTTTCTTCTACGGAGAGAAAACAAAACAGACATCTACATTATGTTTTATCTTTCTCCGTCTGTTTTTTTTTCTTTCTTTCTTGTCTTTCTTACATTTCATTTTTTCCCTTTTTTTTTCCTTTGGTTCTTAAGGTTCGCTTTTAGGGCAATTATCTGTTTTAATTTTTTTCTTAAAGATTGGTTAGTTGCTTGCACTGCCCGGAACAAACTGTTTGTTCCGGGCTCTGAAGATGTTCACTGTGACGTATGACGAAAGCTTAGCTTGTGTAAGAACGAGAACACGGGAATTATGTCGAATTGTATTGGCAATATGGCTGGTTTTAATATATTACAAGTATTTATTGCCAATAATAAATTCTTTTTAAACTTTAGACAGGAATCAACGATTTTTAATACAAAATAAAAAATCATTTAAAATTTAAACAATTTTAGTAACTGAAGAGAAAGAAGCATTAACTGATTAACTTTAGTTAACATAAAATATTTTATAAAATAAATTACTCAAATAAATAGTTTTAATTATCAGTAACTTTAGCCAACATAATGTATCTAATACCAAGTTAATGGTATCATTAGTAGAAGTTGGTAATATGTAGTTATTACAACAAATTCTTTCTTAAAATGTAATCTGTGTAGGTCAACACAAAATATACTTTTTCTAATAAATAATTGGTAACTGTATTTGTGTAAAAAATAAGTAAAATATAATCTAAAGTAATATACAAAATTTTTTCTAAAAGAAAAAATCATTAATAACAGTCTATTAAACAGATCTATTAAAATAATACAAACTAAAAATTTAGAATGACTATTAAAAAAAACTGGTGTGGTCAGGAGTTTCCTACCAGGAGTTTCTACATATTTTTCATTTTCAAATTCAATAAAAACGTCCAAGTCAACAGAATATAGAGAATTCAGAAAACTTAGGTTTATAATTTTATTTGCTTAAAAGAAATTATAGTAAAAGTACTAAGTATTATACATTAGACAATTGTTACTTACAGTTTTTTTTATCTTTCCCACTTTGAAGTGATATTTACACGTTTGTATTGACTTCCTAACATGCTATAATTTTTATGAAGTTTTTTTCCTCGGTTTCATTAAGATATAATAAATGCTAATTTGAGGTTAATTTGTCATATCGACTAACCCCTATGTTTGTGCGCCTTGATATTACTTTACTATTTAATAAATTAATTTTTTTTCTAAAAAAATTGTCGCAGGCAGGATTCGAACCTAGATTATATTTGTGAATTTATTTTAAAATAGAAATAAAATATTTAATAAACTGTTACCGAGAGTTACCGTGGGTACATCGTTACACAGACAGACACACACACACATAGACACCCAAAATTTGTTTGTCAAAAATACATTCTTCTGATTCAGGAGAGCTTGAAACGTATGTTATAAAAAATTATTAGAATTTTTTTTTAAAGATTTTCGATCGCTATATTTTCATTATAGGAAAGTAAAAACGCGTTAAATATGTCAAAGAATAAAAGTAAACCATTTATTGTATTCATGTTATGCTGAAGGAGCCTATAACAAACGCTAAATAAACTTTTTCTCAACTTCATATTTTTATCATCACTTAGAAACTTTTCAACTAATCGTTTTATTGTTTAAAGTTGTTTATGAAAAAGTTTTTCTAAATGTTTTATAGTTGGCAATGTACTTGATTGACAGAAAAAAATATAAAATTTTAAAATAAATACACTTAGTTTGAAAGTTTTCAGAGTAAAATGTTTTATAGGTTATTTTAGCGCAAGATGTGTTTTGAGGTAATTAATTTTTATGCCTGCCTTGATAAAAACATATCTAAACATTAGTGAAGTTAACTAATATTTTAAATTAGAAACTTATTATATACACTACTAAAAATTTTACTAAATAATTGCAGCAATAAATTTTAATTGCGATCATATTTATATAAATTGTTTTTAATTTAATTAAACGTGATTTACTACAAAATAAAACTTAAAAATTTTGATATTAAATTTTTCGTTTATTCTCCTTATACATATGCATACAGCGTGTCCTAGGATTGATGTTACAAGAAGTGCGGAACTAAAAAAAATTGAATTTGAATTTGACCTTTTGTAATTAAGTCTTGCTTAGTTTGAAACTTATTTTTAGTGTACTTTTGATTTTGTAAAATTACGTAGGCCTACTTCTGTTTCAGGTAAAGTATCTTTCTCGTTTACAGCAGGTTAAAATGTTACTAAAAGAATTTGTTCAGAATCGCAAATTATGGCTCTATACAGAATTTCAGAAAGACATACCTACTTTGATTAAATCGTGATTGTTTAGATTCAGCACAACAAAGTTATATTTATTATTTAATCAATAGCAACAATCGTTGCGGCATTGTTTTAGTCATATCTTTTTTTTTGCTTTCTTGACGTGAACGCTGCCTATTGCAAAAAAAATTTAGCTATTTGCATGGCAGTCATTTTTTTTAGTTTTGGTAATTTTTTCATTAAAGTGCTGCACCACTACTATAACACAAAACAACGTTCTTTGCTGCAACATTAACATAATCTAGCAGTTGTTTTCTGTCGTTTAATGTTCTACAAATAAAATCATGCATAGATACTTTTGTTAAATCTAAATAATGACGGTTTAATCAAAGTAGGTAGATCTTTCTGAAATTTTGTGTAAAGTTATAATTTGTTATTTTAAACAGCTTTTCTAAGTAACATTTTAACCTACTGTAAACAAGAAAGGTATTTTACCTAAAACGGAAATAGCAGAACTTAATTACAAAAGGTCAAACTTCAATATTTAGTTTTGCATACCTCTTGTAACATCAATTTTGGGAGACACTGTATATGACTTTAGAATAATTGACAATATCTCATTCTTCCTTCTTCTTCTTGTCGTTATCTTTGTATGCCTATTCGGAGCGTCGTAGGTAGTATTCCTTAATCTGCATTTATCCATTTCTTTTACTTCCGGTTTACGGCCATCTTTTTCATTTTATGTAATGTCTTACTTTTTTCTCTCTCTCCCTATCTGTTCTATCCATAATTTACTCGGTTTTCCTTTTCTTCTTTTCTCATGTCTTCTTACCTCCATGACTCTTCTTACCACCAGTCTGGTCTGCTTCATTCTAATTATTTGTCTGTACCAATTTAGTTTTAATTCTCTTTTTTATTTTTGTTTCTATCGGTTCCTGCTTTAATTTGTCTCTAATACGATCACTTCTTATACTGTCCATTTTTGTCTTTCTTGCAATTCTTCATAATTTTTTTAATTTAGCTGCATTTATAATGCTTTTATGTTTTTTATATATTACCCATGTTTCACTACCGTATAGTAATGTTGGTATGCTGATAGAGTTGTATACTTAAAGCTTTGTTTTGCTCTATTTCTTCCTTGCTAAATATTGTGTTGTTTAGGCTGTATTATATTGTTGTCACCTTTCTTGCTCTGTTTGTTATTTCAAAGTCTATTTTTCCATTGTTTGTGAAAATCACGTCTATATAGTCGTATGTTAACACCATCCCTATCTGTTCTGCTTTGTATATTATCGGGTTTATATTTCTTATATTTTGCTCCTGTTTACCTATCTTCATGTATTTACATTTGTTGGGGTTAATGTTTATATTCATCTTTTCTATCTCTTCTACCCAAATGTTTAAGTAAGAACTGTAATTTATTCTGTGTATCCGCCACTAGTATTATGTCATCGGTGTATTACAGTTCTTCCATTTGATAGCATATTTTTGTATGTTATTGTTACGTGGAGGTTTTTTGTTCTTTTTTTAGTATTTATAATTGTTTTGTCCATTGTTAATATGAATAGCGTTGGGTTGAGACTGTCTCCTTTCTTAATTCTCCTATTTATATCAAAATCTTTTGATCTCTTTTTCCCATTTGTAGTTTTCCTACTTTGTTGTATGTACTTTTAGTTATTTCTATAATTTTTTGATTTATTTTGAGTTCTTTTATGACTTGCTATATGTTATTTCGGTCAATTAAGTCAAAAACCGTTTTAAGATCAATGAGCATAATGTATAGTTTTTCCTATTTTATTTCTTCTTTCTATTAAGTTTTTCAGTATAAAAATACTATCCTTAGTTTGTCTCTCTCTTCTAAATGCTGATTGCTTTATTTTTAGTTTTTTTTCTATCTCCTTTCTTAATCTGCTTTTTACCATTCTTGTGTATAGTTTGAATGCCACTGATGACATGTATCTATCTCTATAATTATCGCACTCAAATTCATTCCTTTTTTTGTAAATTGGTACTATCAAATTTTCTTCCCATTCTTTCGGTGTCAGGTTTGTTCTCCGTGCTTCCTTTATTATTTTCAGCAACTATTTTTTTCCTTCTTTACTTAACCATTTTACCATCTCTGGGTCTATATTATCTGCACCGCTTGTTTTTCCTATCCGGATTTTTTTTTAGTTTCTTTTTATTTCATCTATGCTTGTTTCTTCTGTCTGGATATTATTGTACTCCATTTTATATTGCTTGTCTATTCTCCTCGTCTGTATTGCTCGTTTCTCTTCTTTTTTATCAAATTTATCTTTATGTTCTCTCCAAGTTTCTATTGTTTCCTCTAAGTTTGTCCATATAATGTTATTCTTGTTTCTTATGCTCTTTGTTTTCCCGCCTCTTTAGGCTCTTATTTTACTCCATAATCTTCTATTATTTACTTTGTAACTTTGCTCTATTCCATTTCCAAAGTTTTTCTAGCTCTTGTTTTTTTTCTTTCCAGGTCAATACTTTTACCTTCTTTTTATATCTATGGTATTCTATTCTGTCTTGTTCCAACTTTGTGTTGTTATATTGTTTTCATGCTTTTTTATTTCTTTGAATTTCTTTCTGTATTTTTGCATTCCACGATTTTGTTCTTTTGCTATGTTTGTTGACTTTTGATCTTTCGCATATGTTTTCTGTTACTGTTAGTATTATATTTTTTAATTTATTTCATCGGTCTTCTCTCTCTGTATTTTTCCAACTTTACTCTTTGTTTCTTCTTGATAGCTTTTTTTCTGATCTGCATACTTTAGTATTTTTACTGCTATTTTAGTATAATTTCTTTTATCTTCTTCTATTTCAGTTCTGTTGTTACTAGCTTATAAGGTGTCGCTATTTCTGTTTTAAGCTCCGCCCTAATTTTATTTATTTATTGTTTAATTCTTTTTGTGTATGCTATGTAGTCTCTTCTCCATTTCTATTCTTTGTTTTTTATGCCAATATACTTATGCATCCCATTCTTATGTTTTTGTCATTTCTTATTCTCCCAATCTCCCATTAGAATGACGTCACTTTTTTCCTTAGTTTCATCTAGTGTGCTTTGCAATTCCATACAGAAATATTTTATTTCCTTATCATTTGTTCTTTTTACAGTTCTATTAAGTACCAAACTTCTTCCATTTCTAGCTTTATGTTGATATCGGCTTAAATTCTTGTCTCCCCCATTATTCTTACTTCTCCTTGTGCTCTTTGTTCTATCTTCACTCTAAAGTAAAATATACTGCACTTTGCTGTTTTAAGTTTTGCATAATCCTCTTTTCTTTGTCTCACTTATTCCTATCAGCTGCATTTTGAAATCTTCCATTTCTTGTGCTAATTCATGTTTTTTTATTTATTTGTTATGTTATAATCTATGTTCCTATTTTCACATTTATATTTCCTCCATCTTTCTTATTTTTTATCTCTTTGTTTCTTTTTCTTTTTAGTTCTTTTTTCAAAACGGCCGTTAATTGTTTTGACTGTCCTGTTTTTTTCTTTGTTAGTTTTTTGGATGTCGTCCAGTGAATGTTATTACCATTGTTACTTCCTGCTTATAGTTCTATCGTTATTGGTTTGTTTCTTATGTTTCTCTCATATTTTCTTTCTAATTATATATTATCTTGTGTTTCTTTTTTATTTCTATTTTAACTTTAGTGTGTCTAAGGATTACTACCACTTTTTCTTTTTTAATATAGTTCTGATTTGTTGTATTTATCTTCCATTTCTTGTTTTATGAGCTTTTTTTTTATCTGCAATTGTTCCATTTCGTTGTTTATTTTATCTAATTTTTCGTTCATGTCTTCCGTTTTTTGTTTTAATCGTTTAATTTATTTATTTTTTTGTTGATCTGTGCTCTATTTTCTGCATTTCCTTTTTATAATCTCTAAGACACCACTTTTTTGCAACGCAAAGAGGTCTACTCCGGTCGACCCGTCGTAAATTATTTCCTCTTATCGTCGTTGCGTTATGTCATTAAATTTTTATTTACTGTTATTTATTATTTATGGTTCTGCTCGTTATTTACCTATAACTCGCTGTTTAAACGTAAATTCAAAGTTAAATTTTGTTTGTTATTAATTTGTTTGTCGCGTCGGTTGACCCTAAAACTGCTTTTAAGCTCTCGCGCTGATTTCGTCTGTTACGTATTTTTTCTCGTAATTAAAAGAGAGCGACTATTAATTAGTTGTTCCGGCAATAGAATTGTAAGCGTGATGGTGCTATATTATAAACTAATTTAAAAAGGCGCCAAAACGATGAAGAACTAGGATGGGGACACCGTTTAAATCTACTCGCAGCTGAAAAAAAATAAATGATAAAACAGAAGTAACAACACAGAATATATATTTATTTTATTACAGACAGTAGTTAGAAGACGAAGAAAGTACATAAGTATATTTAAATAAATTTTATTAAACACTAGCACGTCGGCTGGTATGGACTGGGCAACACGCCGTACAGCTAAGTGACCTAGTTGGCCTAACTTTTACATTCAGAAAAGAAATGACTTTACATTTGTCAATTAAAATACAAATGTACGAAAATCGAAGATTTAGAGAATCAAAACGCACCGTATAATAATATGTGACACAACAAAACAATTTTATAACAATTTGCACCAAAATACTAAGAATTGAAATAGAAAGTGTAATACTTACAAATAGGTTTCCTCAAGTAAGGATTAGCTAGCTCTCTACTAGTATTACGTAAAACTTAATTCAAATCTAAAACAAAAAAAAAACGTACATACGGCGTTATCACAAGTAAAGCGGTTTTTAATTTATACGATCAGCGGATGCGCAAAGCTTCCATCCAATTAACTTCGTGTTCTTGTTACTTGCATTAATTTTATTTCTTGAAAATAATCGTACTTTTAAGGTTTAAATTTTTATTATATCGAATACGTCTTACTTGAACGACATTTGCTTTTATTATATCTTCTACAACAATAAACGCTGCGCAACGAGTTTTACGCAGCACGCACAATACTAATAACAATTACAAATAAAATATTATTTTAGTTAATGTAAATAAACATGGCCCCACCTTGAAAGAACATGGGCTTTCAAATAGTATGACAAACGAATTAAACAAATATAATTAAATAAGTACGATAATGTAAATATAATGTTCAAAACCAATAAAGGTAATTAATACCAACGTAAATATAATATTCTAAATAAATGTATTTTCTTCTTAATCTTCTTCAATGGGCAAAGGATAGAGTTTCGTCACAGCACGCTTGGTTAGCCCTTGTGAAGTTCGAATGGTAGCTACTCTAACGATGCCATCTTGACCTGGGTGAAGTTCAACGACGCGTCCCAACGGCCATTGCATAGTAGGTAAATTTTTGTCATTTATTAGCACCATTTCGCCGGATTTTAAAGATTTTCCCTGAGTTTTCCATTTTGTTCTGGGTAACAAAGTTGCCAAATACTCCTTCTTCCATCGACACCAAAACATCTGAACGTAATGTTGCATGCGTCTAAAATTGATTAAGCGATTTGCATTTATTTCGGTGTAATCGTTTTCTGGCAACGCTGTTAATTTTCGACCAATTAAAAAATGACTCGGAGTTAGCGCGTCTAAGTCAGCGGGATTTTCGGATAAGGGAAGAAGTGGACGGGAGTTTAAAATTGCTTCTACTTGACAAGTTATTGTATAGAATTCTTCGAATGTAAGACTCACGAAACCTAGCATACGTTTTAAATGAAATTTTGTTCTTTTTACGGCTGCTTCCCAGATACCGCCCTGATGGGGAGAGTAAGGAGGTATACAGTGCCAATTAATACCCTCCAACGATAAATAAGATGTCACAATTGAATTAGTTTCAAAGCTTCTAATTAAGCGTTCAAGTTCGTTTTTAGCTCCGACATAGTTTTTAGCATTGTCTGAATAAATATCGCATGGTTTACCCCTGCGAGCAATAAATCGTTTAAGTGACGCTACAAATGCTTCTGATGTATAATCTGTTGTAATTTCTATATGGATAGCTTTAGTGCAAAAACATACAAACAATGAAATGTAGCATTTAGAGGTTTTGGCACCGCGTCCTTTTCGATTTTTTATTAAAAATGGGCCTGCGTAATCTACACCAGTAGTTTGAAACGGAAAATTAGGTACGACACGACTTGCCGGTAATGCGCCCATTAATGGAGCTTTATTAATCGGATGTGCGCGAAAGCAACGAACACATTTTTTAACTATACGTTTAGCAACGTTTTTGCCCTTAATTGGCCAAAATTTATCCCGTATTGAACAGAGCAATTGTGTGGGTCCTACATGGCCTAATCTTACATGTTCATGCTCAAAAATTAAATCTACTACGTGATTATGTGTCGGTAATAATATAGGATGTTTTACATCAAATTTTAATTCCGAGTTTTCTAATCTCCCTCCTACGCGTAGAATTTCTTCATCGTCCAAAAACGGCGTTAGTGACAAAATTTTTGATTTCGAATCAATTTCGTGATTTAGTTTTAAATCTTTTATCTCATTAGCAAAACTATTTATTTGTATAACTTTTACTATAATTAACAAAGATCTCGAAATTTCGCGTGCATCTAAGCAACCTATTTTTCTCATTTCTCGCGGTGCTTTACAATTGTCTAAAAACCGCAAAACATATGCGACTGTTCTTTGTAAACGCGTCAAAGTCGAAAAATTTTTAAAATCAATAATTCCGCGTGTATTGATTACATTTACTAATAAAACCGGCGGTATTACCTTTAGTTCTGGTAAATTTTCGATTTTATTAATATTTAATTGAGGCCAGCACTCTGGTTCTTTGCGTAGCCAATGTGGCCCGTGCCACCAAAGATCTGAATTAATCATACAAGTACTTGATATACCACGTGATGCTAAATCCGCAGGATTATTTTCAGTAGGAACATGCTTCCATGTAATGTTACCAACTAAGTTACGAATTTGAGCAACGCGATGTGCAACAAAGACCTTCAAATTATTTTCGGGTTGTCCTAACCAACCTAATATATCAGTCCATAGATACGTATTGTTTATATTAAGTCTCAACGCGGTTAGTACCTTTTTTATTAATTTAGACAATATTAAAACTGCACATAATTCTAGCTTGGGGATTGTTAACGTTTTAATGGGTGCAACCTTTGATTTAGCGCATAGCAACTTAACTGAAATTTGTCTAGATTCGTCTATTGATCTTAGATACAAACAAGCTGCGTATGCCCTTTCTGAGGCATCCGCAAAACCGTGGATTTCTATAAAGCGCGACGGGACATGTAAAATATATCTTGGAATGCGCAAATCATTAAGATGAATTAAATCAGTACTAAATTTTAGCCATCGAGATCTTATATTTATAGGAAGTTCATCATCCCAATCTATACGCTCTTGCCATAAATGTTGAAGAATAATTTTAGCTGTTATTAAACACGCACAAAGTAAACCTAACGGATCAAATATCTGACTTACTATAGATAAAATGGTACGCTTAGTAATTAGTTCTTTATTTCCAATTAACTGAATTTTAAAAAATAAAGAATCTTCGATTGGAGACCAGTGAAGACCTAAAACTTTAGTGTTCTCTTTAAAATTGAATTATTCGAATTGTTTCTGCGTTCGAGAAAATTATCAAAAACTGCATTATTGTTTGAAGCCCATTTGTTAAGCTCAAAACATCCGCCTTTTAATATAGAATCTATTTGACTACATAATTTTTTGGCATTTTCAAGATTATCTGTGCCTGTGAGGAGGTCATCAACATAGAAATCATGCTCTATTATTTTAGATGCATCAGGATAAGAATTTATGTTTAATTTTGCCAATTCTAGAAGACAACGCGTAGCCAAAAACGATCCGGATGCCGTCCCGTAGGTAACTGTATTTAGCTGAAAAACGCGAAGTGGATCTGAGGGCTCTGATCGCCAAAATATAGCTTGTAAATGTCTGTCATTGGGATGGATTAGAATTTGGCGATACATCTTTTTTATATCCGCGGATATCGCAATTAAATGTTGTCGAAATCTAATCAAAATTGAAAATAAGTCATCTTGAACTATAGGACCTATATGTTCTATATTATTTCTCGAATAACCAGAATCCGTTTTAAATGACGCATCAAATACTACACGTAACCTTGTAGTTTTACTATGTTCACGTAAAACACTATGATGAGGTAAAAAATATAATCGACGATCAATTCGGTTAACAGAAAGAGGTGTCATATGATTCATCTCTTCATACTCACACATGAAATTGCAATATAATTCTTTTAATAAAGAATTCGCGTTTAGTTTACGTTCCAAAGAATAAAATCTACGCTGTGCACCAATACTAGAATTGCCTAAACTATCGATCGAAGATTTCAGAGGAATTTTAACTATAAATCTACCTTGACTATCTCGCGAATAATTTTTTATAAAATGTCGTTCGCATTGAAACTCGTCGGCGGATAAAGATCTGGACTCAAGAATTTCTTCGATTTCCCAGAAACGGGATAATTGTTGTTGTATTTCACTCGTTTGTATTAGGTTACATCTTGTATCTACTGAATTACTTAGAGAAACAGGTCCCGATAATACCCAGCCTAACCGACTACTTGAAATAGTAGGACTGTTTTTACCTAAATCTATCTGCTTTGTTGTCATAATTTTTGAAACAACATTTGCACCTAATAAAATGTCGATCTGTCCTGGAACGTTCAACTTTGGATCCGCTAAATGATTAACTAAATCATTTGGAATTTTCCAATTATTTATGTCAAGTTTTAATTGCGGCAGCGAACTACAAATTTCGGGTAAAATGTAACAATCGATATTCGTGCAATACGAAGTGTTTGTAGATTTAATAAACAACCTGCATTTACCTTCTATATTTGACTGTGTATTGTTAATGCCGTTTATAAAACCTATATTTGCCGAATTACCTTTAATCTGTAATTGATTGCTTGCGCGATTTGTGATAAAACAACTCTGTGAACCAGAGTCTAATAAAGCTCGTAAAGTGTGCATTTTGCCGTTTGCACCTCGTACTTGAATTAAAGCTGTCGATAGAAGAACATAACTGTTACTCATCGCATGAGCTACCAAACCGGAAGTTGAAACTTCCTCAGAAACTTCTCGTTTGCTTAAATGTAATAGTGAATTATGTTTATATTTACATATTCGACATCCCGACGCATTACATGAAATATTCAAATGTCCTGGACGCAAACAATTAACGCATAATTTTAACCGTTTTGTTTCGGATATTCTTTTATCTACTGGAAGCGCTTTAAACCTTTCACACACATATATGGTATGGTATTTCGTTTGTTGAAATTTGTGAAATATTATTAGATTGTTGGTGAGAGGTATTTAATGGACTGTTACTTTCTATTAATAATTTAGCTTTTGCAACGGATGCATAAAAATCATTTTCAAATAATTTTTGTTCTTGTTCGACATCTGAAGAATCGACTTCTTCAATTTCTGAATTAATTTCGTAAAATGAATCTAACGCGGTATTAATACGTTCTAATCTACTTTCGATTTCGATCATTGTCCGACGATCTAAAATGTCGCCCGATTCCGATTCTAAACTCTTTTCCGTAATGTACTTAACAAAATCAGTAAGACGCCTTTTTACGGTACCGCGCTTCTTTTTTAACCCAGATAAATTAGACATTATTATTGCTTTTAGGTACAAATTAAATTTTTACAAATTCAATAATAACGCATAAATTGTGCATAAATGATAATTTCGCGTAAGCATATAAATACGATAACTTTATAGTAGAAACGACCTTATGATTGCGAACGAATAAATATGTATAGGAACGATAATAGTAATTGTAAAACGTTAAGGAAAGAAAAGGATCGCTTACTCTAGACTTGTAGTTGCTGATACTTGAAAAACCATATATGGATTAAATTCGGTAATAAACCAATTTCTTCTTAATTGGTAACCATTATTTTATCATTCGGCTCGATTGGACCAATGTTCTTGTTACTTGCATTAATTTTATTTCTTGAAAATAATCGTACTTTTAAGGTTTAAATTTTTATTATATCGAATACGTCTTACTTGAACGACATTTGCTTTTATTATATCTTCTACAACAATAAACGCTGCGCAACGAGTTTTACGCAGCACGCACAATACTAATAACAATTACAAATAAAATATTATTTTAGTTAATGTAAATAAACACTTCGTAAATTTGGTAATTGTCTCTTCCAATATGATGTTGAACTAGTGTTAATTCTAGTGACGTGACGTCATCATGGAAATTTTCTAATTGCAACAGGTGCTTAGCAACTCCACACATAAAAAAAATGGATGTAGGCATAGAAACCCACTACAGACAATTACCAAAGAATCAAATTAAACCACAATACAAGAATTAAGAGCTTATTCCAAATAAAGACTTTCACTAGATCGCAACAATAGTATAATTCATATGCACATAGGTGTACGTGTAACACTTAACGATGAAAGTCTTGTTGAGCATACACTACGCTAGATGATGTCTGCGTTCTTTAAACCTTACCGAAAGAATAAAATCGTGTTTTAAAATTTGACATCCTAATCCTACCAAATATAGCATGCACTTTCTTTCAATGTTTTCACTACAGTGCAGGAACGACCTTTTTTTTAAATAGTAAATTTAAGCGGTCTAAACCGATTGTAGTACAAACGGATTTTTCTCCCTATAATAGTATAATTATTAGTTTGGTGTGTTTCTATACTACGATAGAATCCTTCGATGTGGAGGATAGGCACCACTCAAAAATAAAACTCAGTCGTAATTGTGGCTACGTTTCGTTGGCTATTGTGCTAACTTCATCAGGCCAATCATCACAGTAGAATGTTTAATTTCTGCCAAATATACATAAAATTAAAACCATGGACAAAGGAGGAAAGTACGAAGAACATATAACCTTATACGACACAAACATAACCCACACATAAGGTGAATCTTAATCCTCCACATCGAAGGATTCTATCGTAGTATAGAAACACACCAAACTATCAAGTTTTTTGGAGGATTTATATCGTTCTCATAGTATAATTATTAGTTATGTTAAAGTTACAAATTCTGCTGTAAACAATTATAATTGTTTTAGTAGTAATTAAACTTAAGTCATAAATATATTAGTTATATTTTAGTTTTATCCAATTCTAGCTACATACTAATACATAGTAGGTTTAGTAAAAAAAAATACATGATTTTAATTGTATTTAGAAAATAAATCTAATAAATAAAACAACATATTAATTTATGTGTCATACGTCAAAAGAGTGAGATATGTTATGAGATTTTTGACGAGAGAAACATACATTATTTTTAGTCCTGCCATTTGTAAATTTTTTTAAAATAAGATTTACATTGAAAACGTTATAAATTATCTGTAAATAGCTATAAACGACGATAAACACGTTGAATTAGTTTAACACTTACGAAATTCAAAATCAGCTTTGAATAATTTGTCGGGATAAAACCATAACGTAAAAGGGCATTGGGGGTAAGCAATGTCAATGCAATTGTGCAAACACCACCAGAGTGAACTACTGGACGGCCGTTTCGCCCTTTTGGGGCTCCTCAGCACTAGGAGATACACTCTAATCTATTTCCTACAATTGCATTGACGCCCCTTATAGCTTATATTTAAGTTTGACGAAGTTACAATTCAAAAGTGTTTTATGTCGTTTGTACAATTGCATTGACATTGCTTACCCACAATGTCCTTTTGCGTTGTGGTTTTATCCCGACGAATTATTCAAAGCTGATTTTGAATTTCGCGGGTGTTAAACTAACTCAACGTTACCTTCGTTGTTTATAGCTATTTACAGTTAACTTTAGACACATAGTAAAATTATACTATGAGATGGCTCTGCCATCAAACACTTTCGAATTGTAACTTCGTCAAACTTAAATATAAGCTATAAGGGGCGTCAATGCAATTGTGGGAACTACATTAGTGTGTATCTCCTACTGCTGAAGAGCCCCAAAAGGGCGAAACGGGCGTCCAGTAGTTCACTCTGGTGGCGTTTGCAAAATTGCATTGACATTGCTTACCCCCAATGTTCTTTTACGTTGTAGTTTTATCCCGACGAATTATTCAAAGCTGATTTTGAATTTCGCGAATGTTAAACTAATTCAACGTGTTTATCGTCGTTTATAGCTATTTACAGATAACTTTAGACACATAGTAAAATTAAACTATGAGATGGCTTTGCCATCAAACACTTTTGAATTGTAACTTCGTCAAACTTAAATATAAGCTATAAGGGGCGTCAATGCAATTGTGGGAACTACATTGAGTGTATCTCCTACTTCTAAGGAGCCCCAAAAGGGCGAAACGGCCGTCCAGTAGTTCACTCTGGTGGCGTTTGCAAAATTGCATTGACATTGCTTACCCCCAATGTCCTTTTAAGTTGTGGTTTTATCCCGACGAATTATTCAAAGCTGATTTTAAATTTTGCGAGTGTTAAACTAATTTAACGTGTTTATTGTAGTTTATAGCTATTTACAGTTAACTTTAGACACAAAGTAAAATTAAACTATGAGATGGATCTGCCATCAAACACTTTTGAGTTATAAATTATATGTTGGTAGTACGTTTATAACTAAATAAATTTAAAACTAAAGTTTGAAATTCGTGTTTCCCGTAGTACCAACTCGTTTCTTCTAATTTTAACTAAATTTCAGAAATTGCTATGTATTTTTTTATTGTATTATATAATTTCTCAAAACTGCGGTTACATGTCTATCAATTAAAATCATACAATCAAAATTATGTCATCATTAGATAATATTTTTTACTAAGAAAAAACTAAAGTTATTTGAAAAGTAACTTCTACTGCAAAACAAAAAATTACAAAAGAGAAAAAACACACGTCAAAAAATATGTTAGAATTTATAAGAAAATATTTTTACACAAGTACCAGGTGCAACAAATGAAACAAAAAACTATAAAACAGCCTGACTAATTTTGAAAATTAGTTTTTTAATGTGCTAATAAGTAGAAAAATCAGTTTTGTTGAACTTAATTAAGCTAAAAGCTCTCAGAGTAGTAATATATTAAGTAGATGTTAGATATGTCCACTGTGTTTTTAGTTTGTGTAAATATCCGCTGTGCTACGATGATAAGATATTAAGCAGTTTACGTACGTCAAAAATTTTATTGCACCTATATAAGAATTTTGGTTTATTTTAACGAGGTATAGTATAAGTACAACGTTTTTTTTTACATAATTAAACCTTCACGCACTACATCATACTTTGTAATTTATAGGTATATAATCTACACAGCTTTAAATCTTTTAAAAGTTCGTTTTGTTTGTGCTTTCTTTATTTAAATATAGCATTTAATTGTTTGAATCATGGATTCAACTAACATTTGTTGCGAGTACACGAACAAAAAGAATAAATATTTATTTTTTTGTAACTTATTCGAGTTAAATAGATATTTCGTGTATTATTAATTAAAGCAACAAGTAAAAATATCCGAAATCAAACTTTTTAGAAGTGTGCGTATGTGTGTGTGTATGCGTATAGAAAATTGTTCCTCGAGGGAATCGAGTTTTCTAAAAAAAGGCACACACAGTATTATTTTAGCGTAGTATCTTAAAAATCCATTAACTACGAGTGTATTTTTTTGTTCCCTTGAGTGTCGTGTTTCATTAAAAATATTAATAGATTATATAAATGAACATGTTTCAAACCTTCGCTTTTGTTGTTCAATTAAACTAAAAATGATTGTCTGTAATATGTACTCGTCACTAATTATTAATTATAATAACCATAAATTCTTTAATTTTAAGTATAATATAAAAAAGTTATATTATTACCAAATTGAAATATAAAAAGTTGATTGAAATTTTCTGTAATAAGGTTGAAATGAAAATTAGATAAGAGTGGAAGGTTCCGAACGCGAGCGTATGAGATTGTGAGCAACCACAAGTATTGGGAGTAAAGCAATACTTCTTACGCTGTGATTTTATTTTCCAGTTTTGCTCAAAACTATTTTAAATTTAGTGGGTGTAATATCAACTTTCAACATTTATCGCAGTTTCAGCTATTTACAGTTTTCCTTTATACATAGTAACTTACACTATGAGAAGGCTCTGTCATCAAACGTTGCTAATGGTTACCCCTTTTATACATATAAAGTTATAAGGTTTGTTAATACAATTGTGGGAATTATATTAGAATGTCTTTCCTACTACTGATGAGCCCCAAAAGGGCTTGGAAAGAGGAAGATGTTGTCAGTTTCCAAATCTTTCAAAATTGCAAAATAGAGATGACCAAAGATTAAAAGACATTTTTCACTTGGATGTTCCCGACTGGGTGTTGAACCCTTTTGCAAGTAGCTAAACTTCAAGCACAAATACAGATGCATACATACGAATACAGAAGCAACATATTGAGTTATCTACAAGGAGGAGCTGAAACCAATGTTTAAACAAGGATACGACAACTTCTAGTTACAAAAACAGATACCATTGATTGTAGAGTTGGGTGTAAGTAAATATAAGTATAACCAAAGCTTACTAAACGTGATGTTTTACTTTCATAACTACAACCAAAATTTAATCTTTCTTGGCAAATCTTCCTAACTGTATTTTCACAACACCTTACACGCCATTTATTGAATGTTGTTCTAAAATAATTATAAAGAAAACCTGACAGGCACGGAACACGAGATTATTGTTATTGTTATATGTGTTGCCAACTAATTATTCTAAACACTAAATGCTGAATACAGAGTACGTCAAAATGAAAGTCACATACTTTTTTACGTTTTGTATATACAAATGCTACTTTGTGCAACTGTTTTTTTTAGAAAAGCAATGTTATCAAGTGCAAATTTGTGCAATCGAAAGTAGTGATTTATGTGTTTGTACCTAGTATATAAAGTTGGTAGTAAGTACTAGCTGTCTGATCAACGTCTTGACTTTAATCAAAGTTAAGGTTATTAGAATAATAATACAAATTTTCAAATTTGAAAAAATATAATACAATTTTTATCAACAAATATATTACTTTTTAACGAAAACTTAGTTGAATTGCTTTAATTACCTGCAAACTTAACCCACAATAAAGGAAAAGCAACGGGCGTGGTGAAAGTAACAAATGCCAATCAGTTTATATACTTAATCAATTAAAAAGGCGCTAAAACACTTGAAGTGCCCATTTACACTTCTACACTGAAGGTATACAAGTAGATCACATATAAACCAACAAGAAATAAATTTTAAAATCGACGTTTGCAAAAATATGGTCAACAAATATTCATAAGTGCAATATCATAGTAATCGAGAAATTAAACAAAGCAAAATATATTGTAGATTAAAATAACTAAATGAAAATGACGAATATAAATTAAAAACTAAAACGAACTTGCGGTAAAGGATTACACCAATTAGAAACACTAATAACTAATATTTACAAACTAACAATAAGTCACTAATAATTGATTTATTTTGACACTATTTATTTTTCGCAATCGTGCATACGATAACGTAAAGGTAACTAAACTGCACTTGCGCTAATTACACAAAAAATCCTTTCGTATGTTGCTAGTTATATCCGAAACGTTATTTTTTATCGCTTTTAAGAGTTTCCTTCATTTTCTTTAACCGTCGAACACATTTAGGAAAAAAAACGTAACAATGTTTATTGTTTTTAACTTAGCAAATAGATGCTAAGCATTTTCTTTCTGTGGTAAAATAGTTCTGTCTATTCTTATTTAGAGATTTGTTGATTTGTATTTATTTAGAAATTTAATTAACACTTAAATAGTGATTAGAAGCATTAATCTAAAAATTTTATAGAAACACCATACTAAGGAATAATAACTATCCAAAGAATATAAAATAACACTAACACAACTAATGTGATTCTGCCACCAACTAACCTACTTATAACTAACCTTAACACGACCCCTACCCCTATCACTAATCCTAATACTAGCATTACAAAATAAAGAATGTCTCAAATATAATAAATAGAATCATTCCAATTTTAAAAACAAACAACATTAAAACAATATACAACACCGTTTACAATATACTATCCAGGAAAACTAAAGATAAAACAAAGACAATAGAAAAACACCATGTATACAAACTAGACTGTACTAATTGCAACTACGTTATATTGGCCAAAAAAACAAAAAGTAAAAAATTGGATCAATAACCATAAATACGATTGCAATACAGAAAAGCAGACACAGAATTAGCATTCCATCACATAAACACTGGATATACCTACGATTTCAACAATCCTACGATTTTAGACGTTAAAAATATTTTTAAAAAAGTTAGTTTTAGAAATGATGTACATCAACATACACAAAAATAATATTAATTGGAATAACGACGCTAACAGTTTACGTAATATTATAATAATTTAATTTAAAGTTTCCTATGTGTTATCATCATCATCTTTATGTTGTGCAATAATTTTTGAATTTACAATTACTTGTCTATTGTTTGTGTAACATTTATGTTCTTTGTTTTTTGTGTATATATATATTTAAATTTTATAATTTATAATAATTATATAATTTGTAGAACTAGAAAATTTGTGTAATTAGCTGCGGTATGCTTGTTGGACCAGTAAACTGTTTCCACTCAATAATCTTTTCTTGCAAGTTTTTTTATTTATAAATGTTTCTGTTAAAAAACATCTTAGTTGTTCACTTACAGTTAATAAATTTTAGTATCCTAAAAAAGTGCGCAGTTGAGGCACGAAACGTAGCCATGAACAAAAATTAGAGCAGTTTTTATATTGTCCCTCCTAAGTAAAGATAAAACATTTTCATCAAGTACAGTTAAAGACAATCTCTATAGAACGCTGATAAATCAAAAACAATAGTAATTTATGTAGCAAGCGTTGAAAGTAAAGCATAGCATAACCAACGTACTCCATTTATTACTAAATCTGTCAAATTTGACATTACGATAATTGTTTTTTAATGTTACTTCAATTTTAAGGTTTTTAAAATAATTTTTCTACCTGTTGCATATTTGTTCTAATATAATAATTGACTTTGAACACTTAGTTTTATGTGAATTTCAACATTTCATTTTGCCACTCTAGAGCTTTTTTCGCCTATTACGTAACTACACCAACGAACGAAATATTGACGTTTGCGATGTTGGCAGCACAAAAAAAATATGTTAAAACTTGATTTTACATTTAACGTGGATAAACATCTATTTTGAAATTTGTTTAAAGTATTACTCTTATAACATAATGGGTACGTGTTGCGTTGAAACGCTAGAAATCGACAGAAAACCTTTATAAAACATTTTTATTTTTAATTATAAAAAAGGCCAAAGATTAAGATCTGAAGGAAAACTTTACTATACCGTTTTTAAGCATTAAAATTTTTTTTGTTGCATACAAGTTACACGGAATACAAAATTGTTTGATTATTTTTAATCAAAACTAAACTTTGTAGAAGATCAAAAACCACTTAAATTGCTATTAATTTTACATCAGTTTTAAGGCAAACTAGAACTACAGTTTTTTAAATAGATTTACTCTTATTACTATTACTAACGATCAATTGTTGAATACTACAACGCTCAATGCGCAAAATTCTTTTTTTTTTAAATTTTATTAGTTCTGTGCGTCTGATATCATACTTTCAATAATTAATCGACGACCAAAGCGCACATATGTCGAAATGAAACGGACAACACAGAACGGACGCATGGCATCATCGGTATTTCATTTAGTATATTTAATGCACATACGTCGGCATTAACGTAATTTTTGTTTAGCAGTGTCAATCATGAGTTCCTCGGAGGAAGAATTTATTGTGGGTTTAGAAAAAGAATATTTTACAATAAATGACACAGAGCAAGACGAATGTGGATTTATAAAATGCGTTTGAAGCGTAATGTTCATTGTGAATATGTTCATTTGTTTCTTTATTTATTCGAGATATCAGATTTTTTAGGTACTTACAAATTATAAAAGAAAAATTCAAACCAATTTCTGCTGACGAAAAACTGGTAATATGTTTAAGATAAGTAAGAAACACAGTTAATTAAAAATCTATTAAATTTATTGTTGTACTTAAGTAAAATATAAAACAAAACAAATATTTCTGTAGTAAAGTATTGTTTATGCATTTGAGAATTGCGAATAGTAATCTGAGATTGCTGATGGTATTTATTAAGGTTTTGAACTTGGTAATCTGCTACCGGGTGTTGTGAAGGCTACTGGGAGCCTTTCTTAGCAGGAGGTTCATAAAGCTTTTTCTGTACTTCTGAAACCAAGTTACAAATTTTTTAATTTGTATTTGTAAATGTGGCTGGAATGTTTGTTGTTCCAGCAATAAAACGAAAGCGCAACAAGGTCTTCTTTGTATGCATTTTGTTTTGCTGTCTCTGCTCGTTTTTATATATTCGTTAGTGAGGGAAGAGAGTTTTTGTTGTTTTTCTAAAATGAGACACTGTTCATACTGATTTAGATTCATGCTAAATATACTTTATTATACCTTAAGATTAGGTTTTCTATACCTAAAACAAATAATTTACTTTTTTCTATTTGATACATTGTTATTCTATTTTTTTGTGTTTCTTGCAATTTTTTAAAAGTAGGTCAAAAATAATTAATTGTATAAGAATTTGCTTTTAGAAGTTTGTATATATCGTTTTTTAATGTTTTCTTTTTTGTTTGCTTTTATTTATTTATAAAAGTAATGAAGAGCATTGTTAGGGTTTTATTATCTGGACAACTTCCAAATTGTATTTTACAATAATACTAGATATTAAACTGTTTATACGTTTTATATTTAAACAACGTTATTAAATTTTACGTTGTTGTTTACATTAAAATAAGTAAATTAATTCAAATAAAAGATATTAAACTTCGTATATGAAAGACTTCAACAATAAAAAATTAATTAAATACATGGATTTGCAGAATTTTGTTAAAACCTATCCACATCTTTAAGTTTAATTAATCTTACAGATAATTAATTACGATGTGAAGAAACATATATCTCTTATAGTAGTATTACAATACATCGTTTGCACACACAAAAGAAACGTTATTATGAAATCATCGATAAAAGCTTTCAGCAAATTTTACTTACCATAAAACGTATTTACTATAAAATCAATCTTTTATAGGCAAAACAAAGCTATTTTCTAAAAACTGCAAAATTTAAAAGCGCGTTTCAACTTTCGCGAAAAGACAATTTGAATTTTATATAATATTGACGAGAACGCGACTTGCAATGTTTATTTAGATATTAAACTTTTATAACAACGGCAAAACCGAGTTGATTAAAACTTGGCTTTTAGAAATTTAGTATTTATGTAAGACTAAAAAAACTTTTTATTATTTTATTCTTGATTGCACATTTTTCAGTTTTCTTTTGTAAGGCATTTGTAATAAGAAAAACAATTACATACTATTCTTTTTTAAAAAATGTAAAATTTTTGCTGAAGTTTTTTTTTATTTTTAGATAATTATTATTAAAGAAAATTTTAGATTTGCTTACCTATAATTGTAACGGTTGAACGGTTCAAGTAAGATGAGGTTCTTCACAAATTACTCTTTATATAAATATATATCGTTTGCAACAAAAAAAATTACTTAAAGTTTAAAAGTTTACAGCGCATTTTCTTGTGTTAGTTAAGGTTAGAGATATTTTCTTCTCAGACTACTGCTTTAAAAAGTGATTAAATATTACTAGTTTTAAGTCTTGCATATAATTTAAAATTAAAAAAATCTTTGTCCAATTTATTTACCGCTAGTTTTCTTGTTTATTAATATGTGAATCAATTATTTTTTAAATTAATTTATTATATTATATTACGTATAAGAATTATTGTGCAAGTACGTGGTTGCTCGTGTTCTGAACCAGTGAGTTATTTCGCTCGAACTTTCTTGTGCAGGAAACTTTGCCAAAAAAATTTTGACTGGTTTTCATGTGACGAAGTTAATTAATTTGATAATAGGTACAATCAAAGAATAAAAAACATTACCGTAAAAACATTTTTATTTTTAAAACTTAAATATGGATTTGCATGAGTAATAGAAAACCTTACAAGGAAAACCTATGTATTTTTTAAATTAAAATTCTGCTTGAAAAAGTTATATTTAATTTTGTTAAGCACATGCATTTAAATTAAAAAATAAAACGTTAAAAATTGTCAATTTTTTTAAACAAAAGTTAGCTTTTTGCATTTCTATAAGAAAAGTATAGCAATCGCAATTTTTTTTCAATCAGAACTTTACGTTTCAAGGTCTCCTGAATGTGTTTTTGACAAAAAAAATTTGGTTGTCTATTGAGTAAGATCACGTGAAGTGGACCCTCTATTTTCCACTTGATCATAAAAATTAAGTCCATGTACTTTTTTCATAAGTAGTTGCCATGAAAAATTGATCCCCCAAACGATTTTTAAAAATTTTAATTTAAACAATAATTTTTTTTACAATGAAAATTTTAGGTACTTTTAATTAAAAAATAAATTTTAAATCAACCGTTAAAGATAAAGTAATGAAATTTTTAGGATTTATCGTCAACTATTTATATTTTAATAAAATATTAACAACTAAAAGTTATTTGTTTATTATCATATTGTTAATTAACTTTTAAGTAAACAAATGAAAATTTCAATGATTTCTCGGTAAAAATATGAAGTTTTTTTTTATTAGTTAAATGCTTTATTTATTTAAGTTTAAGATTCCGGAAGAAAATTTCACTGCTCGCGATTAGTTTAAACAATATAAATTTATTTATCACGGCGCGCCGGGCGTCAAGCGCTGTCAGAACACCAGGCGGCCGAGCGTCAGACTACATTGCAGCTTCAGTTAATTATAATTATAAATAACAATTAAAAATGTGATTTTCAAACGAATTTTATTATTATTATCAATATTATAACTGAAACGCTTGAATTAATTCTCTGTTATTAAACAAAAACAAGAAAAACGAACTAGTAATTAAATATATTAAAATTTCTGAACTCTCGTTAATGTTTATTTTATTTTTTTTTAAACTTATATAAATAATGCAATTAAATCATTTTTTATCATTACATTAAACAGCGAAAATAAATAAATAATCAATTAAATTTCAAACTTTACGACCACGGGAATGCATTTCAGCTGGAAAAAGCGGAACACACAATGTATGTGTATGCAAAATTCACCAAAATGTAAAATTACAATTACACGGACTGAAGTGTCCTGAAGTTGACTTTGTCATTAAAAAATTTAAATTATTGACGGACGGATTTTGTAGTGATTTCAGAGAAAGTCACGACGCAAGTTCGGTACATCTCTTTAATACAAAACTGATTGCATTTTAAAAAAATGAATTTGGCGCCGAAAAAGTTAAAAAAATTAAATACTTTTCCGATGGAGCAGCTTCGCAATATAAAAATAAATATAACTTTGCCAACTTAATAAATCACACAAATGATTTTGGAGTTAAAGTAGAGTGGAATTTTTTCGCTAAACCTCATGGCAAAGGAGCGTGTGACGGCTTCGCAGGAATTGTCAAAAGACAGGCTTATCGTGCTAGCCTTTAACGTGACCATAATAGTCACATAACGACACCACGTTCTTTTTTCCAATGGGCGGAAAATTCATTTAAAAAAGTTAATTTTGTTTTCTGTGACCAGGAAGATCGCGATTTACACGAAGAAAAGTACAAACAACGATTCGAACGGGCAGTGACGATAAAAAATATTCGTCAATTCCATTATTACAAACAGTTGGATGATGTCTCACTGCAATGTAAGCTTGTGTCGGAAGATGAAAAAGTTTTTACAAATAGTTTAAAAATAATATAAAGATAACGAGAGTTCACAAATTTTAATATATTTAATTACTAGTTCGTTTTTCTTGTTTTTGTTTAATAACAGAATTAATTTATGTGTTTCAGTTATAATATTGATAAAATTCGTTCGTAGATTACATTCTTAATTGTTATTTTTAATTATAATTAACCGAAGCTGGAATGTAGTCTGACGCTCGGCTGCCTGGTGTTCTGACAGCGCTTGACGCCCGGCGCGCCGTGATAAATAAATTTATATTGTTTAAACTAATCGCGAGCAGTGAAATTTTCTTCCGGAATCTTAAATTTAAATAAATAACGCATTTAACTAATAAAAAAAAACTTCATATTTTTACCGAGAAATCATTGAAATTTTCATTTGTTTACTTAAAAGTTAATTAACAATATGATAATAAACAAATAACTTTTAGTTGTTAATATTTTATTAAAATATAAATAGTTGACGATAAATCCTAAAAATTTCATTACTTTATCTTTAACGGTGATTTAAAATTTATTTTTTAATTAAAAGTACCTAAAATTTTCATTGTAAAAAAAATTATTGTTTAAATTAAAATTTTTAAAAATCGTTTGGGGGATCAATTTTTCATGGCAACTACTTATGAAAAAAGTACATGGACTTAATTTTTATGATCAAGTGGAAAATAGAGGGTCCACTTGACGTGATCTTACTCTATTACAATTTATTTTTTTTAAGATTTGTAGCTCGGACGTTGATAATTTTGTGTTATTAAAATTTATGTATAAATGTTTGTGTGTTTTAAAATTGCGATAGTGTTAGTTAATATTTTTTTATAACACTCTTAAGATAAAGGTTGATTTGATGTATTTTTTTTTCTTTAACGCAATAATTAAGCTTTGTTTTGTAAAATTATAAAATAATTATATTAATTGTTTGAATAAAATATTTATGATACGTTTATTTATTATTTATTTATTTCAAGTTTTTGTTGTTAAAATGTTTTCTGTTTTAGTTATTTAAACGTATGTAATCTTCTTTTAAAACATGTTTTTTTACTGTACATTTGCCAAATCTTATTATACGTTTTTTAACCGTTTATCATCAAAAAATGTTAACCAATTTGTTATTTGATGTTATTTGAAAATTAATATCTTTTTAAAAATCCATAATTAATTTAACGTTTGATTTTTCTTGTAACGTTTATAAACGCTAACAACCTAAAACGTATATATCTATTAGAATTTCTATTAGCAAACAGCCTGAACAAAATGTTTCATCTTAGTATGAATAGAACGCCTTCAATTACATGGATTAATCATTAACGGTACATTTGGAAAACGTAAATGACGCATAAAAAAGCACTTCACAAGCAAATTCTTGACAAAAATGTTTTTCAAAGATTCTAAATAAAATGCCTTATTTAAAAACATTTGAAAAATTAATCGTGTTAGAAAAAAAGTCTTTTTAGGAATCGTCACCAAATAAACGTTATTAATTTATCAACAATTTTATTTTAGTTTTAAACACAGCTTCAAAATTGGTACACTAATAGGAAACAATTTAATTTAACTCTTTCTTTAGTCTTGTAGCAAATATGTAACATTTTATTTTGATGCCGGCTATTTTAGAGTAAGTGTGCATTACTGTGGCACAAAAAAAATACAAATAAATGATGACTCGCTAAGATTCAAAGCAGTTTAGAACTCCCGAATAGTGTGTTATATTTAGACGCTCCATATGATTTTTTCAATTTTTTTTTGCAAATACTTTTATAGAAAAGATTGTCAAACTAATTACTATAGTAAAAATGTGAATAAACCTGCTAGCGTTTTTACACTAGATATTCAAAAATTTTGTTTGTTTGTATACATCAGTAGCAAAATTACCAAAAACTCGATGCTAGTAGGAGAAAAATATAGGAACTGATCCGCAATGACTATAAATAGATTTGAATACTGCGTGATAAAACTACAACGTGAAAGACATTGGTGTTTTTCTAGAATGACAATAAAGTAGTGACTCTAATCTTCTTTTTTTTGGTGAGCTATCACACCATAATGTAACGTTTTGACAGCAAAGAAAAAAAAATATCGTTTCGTGCCTTCATGTAAATACTGACTATAATAAACATACGGGCGGTGTTGACTTGCTAGACAATCACATTGAGAAATATACAAATTTGATTTAATAAAAAAATGGTACCTTAGGCTTTTCTTTCATTTATTTGATGTGACTATGATAAACGCTTATATCTTACATTAAAAAACACGATAATTAAAAAGTACATCTATTACACTTTGGAAGTTTAGAGTTGAGATTGCAAAAACGATTTGTCTAATCGTGGAACTAAAAAAAACGCCATAAACTCTTATCCAGTCAAGTCAAAGATGGAATAAATGGTAAACGCCAAAGAGGCTCTGCAACTCACGCTCTTCCAAAAAAATGTTCGCATGGAAGAATTTGCGCACTGAATCGGATATGACACAACGCGCCAAAACCAAAGCTGTAAAACCAAATTGCAAAGGATTTACTCACTTTAAATGTAATAACTGTGGTGTATAATTGTGTTTGACCAATGATAAGAACTGTTTTATTGATTTCACTTAAATTAAAAGTTGATCGATGTTTCATAACGTCGCAAATTTGCAACAAAACGTTTTTCCAAAACTAGAGTGCTTTTTTTGTTTTTATTTTTTTTATGTCGTTTCTACTTTACTTACACAACAAAAAAAAATATCAAAAACAGTTTTATTGTAAAATTTTTAAAATTTATGAAATAAAGGATTGATCCTTAAAAAAATTAGAAATTGCTATTAATTAAAGAACGGTACAAAACAATGAGAAATATAAAAAACATCTAAAATCAAAATGTCTCAAAAACATTTTTTAGCTATACGACAAAAACTCCAATAATTTTTTTCTACAACTATTAAATAATACGCTGATTTTTCTTGCATAATAAATTCTTCACATTGTGATTTCTTACAAAGAAATCACTCTAGATTGGCTAATCAAATCTTTAGATTTTTAACCAGTTATTTATTCCTGTGGTTTTGCATAATTTTTATTAATATAATATTTACAATAGATGTTAGTAGCAATAATAATAATCATCTAACATATATGCTTCTTGAAATTTGGAGAATCGTTAACAAGTCGTTAAGTTCTTCGGACAAATACGATGTTAGCATGCAAACGTTTTTATTAGAAACTGCAATAGAATAAATAGTTTCGATTTGACTTACAAAGCAAATGTAAATGTTTAAAGATAATTTGTACTTAATGGGTGTTATTCTTAGAAATTAAACTAAACTACAGAAATAATATAAAAAATTTAGTTACAGAATTGATGATCTCAATACTATTGTTTTCGATTATAAACTGTGTTAATGCTTTTGTAATAAAGATTTATGTTTAATAAATGCAACGTAAAGTTAATCTTGTTACTTAAAAGGTGATAGTGTAGAACGAAGCAAGCAGTCAATTACAGTGCTGAAGATATTGTGATTAAATCCTTTCGTTTATTATAAATATCTTTAAATATGTAGTTTTTTCAATAAATAAACGAGTGATTTGCATTAGTGATGTAACACATTGACACTATATTGATTGATTTTTTTAAATAATATTTATATTGTGTTATTTATTATAATGTAAGTACAAAGTGTTTATGATTATTTTCTAAATATGCAGTTATATTAAGTATTAGCTACAGAACCAACCAACATTTGTAACAAAATTGCGACACTGCGGAAATAGAAATTTTACAAAATTATAATGTTATACAGAGTAAAAGTATATATAAATACTTATAAAAATTGCTTTAACATAAGCATAAATAATAACGTACAGATATCAGGCATGTTTGAAAAAAGAATCTTGGTATCTTTCAACTATCTATGAATGCCAAAAGATAATTGGTCTCTTCTAAATTGTGATTCAGTTTAAAAAACTGATTGATGTTAATAAATACTGACTTCTTTAAGTTAATTTGAATATATTATTGCAAATTGAGTAATTTCATTATTTGACTATTTGATTACTTAACGTAAATTTTAGTAGTCATTGTAAAGTTTCTAAACGCTTGATTACAAATCCTTATAATCATAACTCCTTTATAAAATGGAATAAACAAAAGTCCTATAAAAAAGCCTCTGCTAGCAAACCATAGTTGACGCAAGTAACAGATAAAGTAATATTTGTGACATTAGGGATAAAAGTCGTTTTTACAGTGCTACGAGTATTTGTTTCAAGCAGGAAATTTAAGTTCAATATATTTTAAAAATAAATTGAAACGTAATTATCAGTTAAACAGACAAAGACTGATTTTTATGTCGCAAAAAAAAAATAAACTCGGAAATATACTAACAGTTTGAGGTAAGTAAACACAGTTGTATATTGTGTACAGAACTTTAACCGAATACCTCCCCAAATCTTTTAACCACGGGAACTGCCTGTTACTACTAGCATGTGAACATCACGCGTGTTTATTGCTTTATCCGTTAGTTGCGAACTATTGTATTAAGGTTGCAGATTAGGTGCTTTGATTTATTCTAATTACTTTAAACTGAATTTTTGTAAAATATATTTAACATTTAATTACAAAAAAGTTACCACTAAACGTCAAAGTTTGCAAGCAAACTTAAAATATTTAAATTGTTTTTCAATTTTTACAATTGTAGTGCACAGAATATTTGTACAAGATTCTTAAATTATACTTTCATAATTTATTATACTGCACAGTAATGAATTTGATTTGTGTGAAAATGACTTTGACTTGCACGGAAATGAAATTAGTCAAACGAAATGCACAACGTTGTGCAATCGTTAATAAACATACTAGGTGTTTTAGTATTTAATACATGTATAAAAAATACATTAAACATTGATGGTCTTATTTTATTTTAGTGTTTTTTTTAATTTTATCGTAAGCTTATTTTATTGTGTTGAATACATTTGTTCTTACATAGTTGATTATATTATATTGAACGGTGAGATATTTTTAAAAATTAATTTGTCATTTTTAAGTGATTCCATTAACTTGATTATGTTTTTTCTGGAGGAAAGTAAGATCTTGTAATTAATAAATTCTCATAAAGTATCGTTTGCATTAAAAAAATATTTTGTAGTATTTCTTTCTACGAGTATCTTGAGCTTTCATTGTGTTTATCCTTACGTATTATAATGGTTTTTTTTCTAATTGAAATTCTTTTGTCGTTTGCATACTTTGGTTAATGTTTTCATTTTTCATACATGTTTGATTAATTTTTAGTTTTGTTGTTTTTCTGTTATTTTTTAATTGTTGTTTCTTTTTTTTATGTGCAAATATGTTTTTTCATTTTTATATCTATATTAAATAGACAATAAATAGATAAAAATCTAAAACAAATATATAAAACATATAAGGCTAATTACAAAAACGCATATTAAATATATAATTTGGTACTAAATGCTTAAACGGAATTAAAATGTCGAATTCAGTTGGTTAACAATATTTAGTTTGGTACCAAATTCTAGTACATACATTGTAATACCGTACTATAGAGCGGCTTAAACCCTATCTTGATTGCATAAACGCTTTGATCCTGAATTAAATGACGTAGTTCGGTACTAAATATAATACCAGCAATTTCATGAATTAAACTTGATTTATTAAAATTGTGAATAATTCAAGGCCTTTCCTATATATTTCTTTTTTATTTATTAATTATTTGGGGCTACAAGTTTCAACGTAACGGTCATCATCAGCTCTCTAAAATTATTAACTTAATAGTAAAATCTAAACCTTAAAATTCTTAATATACTTACAATAAATAAATAACTAAATAAATTTAAATTATACAGTTTATGTCAAAATGACAATATAAATTAAACAAAATTTGTACAAGAAAGGTATATAAAATAATAATATTATTAACAAAAAAATTAAATAAAAATAAAAATAATTTAAATAAAAACAAAAATGTTATTTAAGAAAAAGAAAATAATTTTTAAAATTAACAACTTAATTTAAACTTGCATCTAGTTTTAAATTATTATGCTTAACAATTTTTTTTATCTCCAAAAAATTTAATTTTAGACTTTTATTGCAAATATGACGAATTTTATAGTTACTTTTATAATAATAAGAGTGGTTACATTCTAATATATGCTTAGCGAAAAAAGATTTATTATATAAATTAACAACAACAATATTGTTTTTAATGTAAGAAAAATCTTTTGCTATTCTTTTTCGAAATTTACGGCTGGTTTGTCCAATAATAACAAGAATTACAGCTACCACAATTTAGTTTGTAAACACCAGATTTATTCAGAATATCAACTTTATCTTTACTATTGACAAGTAAAGATTTTAAATTAAATTTAGATGAAAAAGAAATGTTAATATTATGCTTTTTTAAATAAATTTTGAAATTAAAAAGAAGAGCGATCAATGTAAAGAAGAGAAAAATATGCCTTTTTGATGTTATCTGAAAGTGGAGTAAGAGTTGAAATCTTTTTAATATTAATAGAATTAAAAATTTTATTTTGAAGTTTTTTGATCACATCTAGAGGATAATTATTATTATTTGCTAAATTATAAACAATGTTAAGTTCTTTATCAAAATTAAATTTATCAATGGGTACTTTGTATAAACGATTAAAAAAGAATGTAAAAGATGACATTTTGTGTGAAAAAGAATGAAAAGAAGAAAAAGGAATGACATGATCAGCAGTAGTATTTTTACGATGAATACCAATTTTGACAGAATTATTAACTCTATTTAAAGATAAGTCTAGAAAATTAAGAATGTTATTAGATTCTTTCTCAAAAGTGAATTTAATGTTAGGATGTAATGAATTTGGAATACTTAAACAAAGGTCTAAGTCGACAAATAAAATGTGTTTAATGAAATTATTCAGAAAAAGGTTCTTAATTTCTAAGTTAGCAAAGAAAATTTCAGCCAGCATAAGTGAAAGATTGTTACCCATAGGCAGACCTGTTTTTTGATTATAAGTTTGATTATTAAAATTGAAAAAATTTTGATTTAGACATAATTTTAGACAATCAGATAAAAATTCGCAAATATGATCAGGAAGGTTAGATACAAATAGATGTTCATTAACAATATTTTGGCATTCTATAAAAGGAATGCTTGGAAAAAGATTGACAACATCAAAAGACATAAGAAAACAAATTTTATCTTAAGTTAAACTAACTAATTCATCAGCTAGTCATTGTGAATTAGAAATAGAAAAAAGAAATTGAAAGTTAAGGTAAGAATGTAAAGTTTGATTTAACCAAGATAAAATTTTAGAAACAGGAATGTTTAAAAAAGAAATAATAGATCTAATAAGATTGTTTAGTTTATGCATTTTTGAAAGGCCATATAGAAGAGTTAAAGAAGGGTTCATTAATAGTAAATTATAATGTTTTGTATTAAAAAATTCAGACAAAATATCTTTATTCTTGTTAATGAAATCTTTAACTTTGTTGGAGAATACAAAAAAATTTATATTAGTATTTTAAAAGTCATCAGAGTCAAGAAAGTTATTAACTTTGTCAATATAATCAGTTTTGTTCATTATAACTCAAGTATTACCTTTGCCAGCTTTAATAAATATTAGATTATCTCTCTTTTGTTTTAATTTAACAGTATTTAATATTTTATTGTTAAATTTTCCGTGAGACATTTTTCTTAGATTAATAGCAGAACATTTTTCTTACATTAAAAACAATAATGTTGGTGTTAATTTATATAACAAATCTACTTTCGCTAATCATGTATTAGAATATAACCACTCATTTGATTATAAAAGTAATTACAAAATTCTTTATATTTGCAATAAAAGCCTAAAATTAAATTTTTTGGAGATAAAAGAAATACTTTAGAACCAGATGCATGTTTAAATGAACTTGTTAATTTTGAAAATTATTTTCTTTTTCTTAAATAACATTTTTGTTTTTATTTAAATTATTTTTATTTATATTTAATTTTCTTGGTAATAATATTATTATTTTATATACTTTGCTTGTACAAATTTTGTTTAATTTATATTGTCATTTTGACATAAACTGTATAATATAAATTTATTTATTTGTTTATTAATTGTAAGTATATTAAGAATTTTAAAGTATAGATTTTACTATTAAGTTGATAATTTTAGAGGCCTGATGATGACCGTTAGGTTAAAACTTGCAGCCGCAAAAAATTAATAAATAAAAAAAAATATATGGGAAAGGCATTAAATTATTTACAGTTATAATTGAACATCCCATTTTGTGTAAAAAACTTTATAATGAATAATACAATCTTGATTTATTAAACTGACAGTTTACTTAAATCCACATAATTGTGTATATTTCATTAAAAATCAGTTAATAATTATTAATCTATTCTATTATTTTCAAAATTATGAATAAATAATAAAACATTTACGTTAAAGGAATGAGCACTTCAAATAACTGTTTACTGTATTACAGCAGTATAACCGATAGCGTATTTAATACGTATTTGTTTATACATACACGGTTAATGGTTCAAATCCCAGTTGCATCAAAATTTTATTTAAATATATGTTGATAAAATGAATGCAAATATTTAATTTAATAGAATCTATATTGCTAATGAAACCTCGACATTAATTAAACAATTAAGAAATAGAATCAAACAATTTTAGACTAATTTACTGAAACAAAAGCTTTAATCAAAAATGACAAAAAAAAACAAAAGTTAATCAAATTTGCTGACCAGACGAATATCATTTGAAGTGCTAGAACTTCAAACAATAAAAAAACTGCAAAATACATCAGAATTAAATATCACAAATTACTATTTTTCAAATCAGTAATTTTACAAAAAACTATCCAATAATATGTTTTATTCATCATAGCTAGTCTTTGATTACAATTTTTGTATCAAGTTACTTTATTTACTTACTCAACAATAGTTATATTTGTTTTTATTGATTCTGTTTTTTATTCAGTTTGTATACGCACGAGTTAAAAACAAAATTTATACTAAAAATCAATGTAATAGACGTTATTATGACAATGCGCAAAGTGTAACAATGTATACAGTATAATACACATTGATTATTTATAAATATCGAAAAACATTTTTAATACTTATAACTTTTCTGTTCTCAATGTCATTTTTGTGTTTTATTTTTTGTTATTCTAGTATAACGTTTGATTTATAATTTTTTTAGTTTCAAACGTATAAAAAATCATTGGTATATTCTAATTAATGAAGGTGCTTTGCGTAATGGCCATAATACATGCTCGACTACGCGTTAAGATAACCTACTAGGACCTTTTTTCGAGCCATTGAATAATTTTAGTTGGGAGTTGAAATTTGAGCATTACGACTTTGCTGATTTATTAAATGTGTAGAGTTAGTTGCTAAATAGTTTGTTGAAAACTGAATTTTATTGTTGTGATGATACGATAAGTTACTTTTACAAATTACTGGCACATATTAATAAACACTTAAATTTATTATATTATAGTACAATGCTATTTAGCGTTACAATTCTTTAATATTGACTAATTTTGCTGCAATCTCTATTAAATGTGTTTTTATAGATATTCAGAAATGCATAAACAATTTATGAATTGGTAGTAAAAAGCATAAAAATGTGTTTATTTTTAAATAGTAATGTGAGTTATCCTATTATATACAAATGTACGTCGGGGACAATAAAAATGAACATGAACCTGCAGTAAACATTTTAATCTTCCAGGTAAATAAATAAAGTACATTACCTTCTTATTTATTCTTTCCGTTCTAAAAACTTAAAATTCCTTTAGTTTAATTTATATATGTATATCGTATTCGTAATAGGTGTAGCATATCATTTGTAACAGTCTTCATATGTGATTAAAAAACCGACTAAAAATTGTAAAAAACAACACCACATTGAAATTAAGTAACACAGTAACAATGTATTTTTGGCTTTGTTTACAATTATATACATTAATAATTAGGTATTGCTGGTTAACTTTGTGGCTGCATAAAAAAAAATAAATTTATTTACACAATAATAATGTTAACGGATAATTTCCGGGAAAGTTTCACCGAAGAAGTGAAATTTCTTTGCTAGTTAATTTCTTTTATTTTTATTTGTTCAAGAAAAAATAAAACTGACCAAAATTTCAAATTTACCCTCGCTAAAAAAGTTCTAAATATCTCGATTTCATTCAAACCGTAAAAATTCATTTTTTTTGAAAGATTAGGTAAATTTATTTGTTGAAATCTGTTTAACGTTTACATACTGAAATTAAAACTTTGCAATTTACTACAACTGCTAAGTACTTTAAGTTTAATATTTTGTATAATATTCATTACTATCTTTGTTTGAATGTATTAAACAATGTTGCTTGATGCGAAGTAATAACATTCTGTTGAACTTTCATTGTTTATTATTTTGAAATGAATACACACAACGTTTCGATTGCTGTGGTATCTGCAATCGTCATCAGGTGAATACTAACAAACTTAGAAACTGCTGGAGCTTATATACTAAAAACATGTTCGATGAAGCGTTCAAGCGTACAAAATCAATTTAGCGTAACAGATTAATTAATTAACAAAATTACTTAGTAAAGTTTAAGTTGTTTTAGAGGTTTGATAAGTGGTTTCCATATGTTGCTTATCTCGACACTTGGCTGGCTGAAAATTTCTTTGTTGTTGTTGATGAATGCCGCTTCTTTAAATTTCCGTTTGTACCAATGTTCCTCCCTGTGTATGATTTTTGCTTCCAACCATTTCATTCGATGTTGGTTATCCCACGAATGTTGCGCGATGCCGGACTTAGAAGTCTCTCCTCTCTGTGTGTGCGTCTGATGTTCTTTCAGTCTGATGTCAAGTGGTCTTTTGGTTTCCCCCACGTATGATTTGCCACATTCACATGGAACTTGGTAAATACAGTTATGGGAATCTCGACTTGTTTGTGGCTGTGTATTGGAAATTATACTCCTAATGGTGGTCGATGATTTGAACACTGTATTTATGTTGTAGCTTTTCCCTATACGTTTTATTGATTCTGATAAACCTTTGACGTATGGGATTCTCAGCAGTGAATTGGGCAGTTCTTCTGTTTTAGGTTGTCCCATGGTGTTCAATTGCTTTTTCCGTAAAAGTTCTCCTACAATCTTTTCTGGATAACCATTCTGCCTTAGATCGTTTCTAATGTTTTTGATTTCTTCTCGTAGCCCTTTCTCTGTGTTGCACAACCTGTACGCTCTGTCGATTAGAGATTTTACTACTCCCCTCTTCGTAGATGTGGAATGGTTGGATTCAAAGTTGAGATATCGACCGGTGTGTGTCGGTTTCCTGTAGACAGTCGTTTCCATAATTTTCTTGTTCTTTGTTAACATTAGGAGTATAATTTCCAATACAAAGCCACAAACAAGTCGAGATTCCCAAAACTGTATTTACCAAGTTCCATGTGAATGTGGCAAATCATACGTGGGGGAAACCAAAAGACCACTTGACATCAGACTGAAAGAACATCAGACGCACACACAGAGAGGAGAGACTTCTAAGTCCGGCATCGCGCAACATTCGTGGGATAACCAACATCGAATGAAATGGTTGGAAGCAAAAATCATACACAGGGAGGAACATTGGTACAAACGGAAATTTAAAGAAGCGGCATTCATCAACAACAACAAAGAAATTTTCAGCCAGCCAAGTGTCGAGATAAGCAACATATGGAAACCACTTATCAAACCTCTAAAACAACTTAAACTTTACTAAGTAATTTTGTTAATTAATTAATCTGTTACGCTAAATTGATTTTGTACGCTTGAACGCTTCATCGAACATGTTTTTAGTATATAAGCTCCAGTAGTTTCTAAGTTTGTTAGTATTCACCTGATGACGATTGCAGATACCACAGCAATCGAAACGTTGTGTATATTCATTTCAAAATAATAAACAATGAAAGTTCAACAGAATGTTATTACTTCGCATTCATTACTATCGATACAACTTTGTAATCTCAGTCGCTTACTATTTACAAGTTTTTCTGTAATTTGAGTGTTCCTTTAGAAGTTCTACGTTTCTGTTACGTGTCGCGTTAATTCCATAGCATTTCACAAACTTTCAATATGTTAGAAGTCAATGACAGACTATAGTAAAACTTCCACGTCCAGATAATCTTCAAACCAATTTTGTACTATACGTATGTGTTGTATCGACTGTGCAATTACATTGCACAAAAACAAATGTTTCTATCTCATCTTTGGGAGCACAAATAGTAGGTAACATCACGTCTTCTAAAAATGCAATGTAGAATCTTGCGTTAAATCTTGGTGATTTTACTTGCACAATTTCACCTGGACAGCTCCTACACATCCACCCCCAAAAACTAACATTCATGTGTCTACTTGTTTTTTTAAGAAGTACATTATTAAAATTGTATTTGGTTTCGTTTTGTTTCCATAACTTACACAAGAGTCTTGCGATGGCGAAAAAGTATTTTGTTTTGCTACTCTAACAAGTACTTTAAAGAACTCGTTTCAGTTGTCTAAGGTAATACTTTATAGCACCCAAACTGTGGTTTTGTAAAATTGGCAATACTGATATTTGATTGAAATACAGCAATCTAACTATCCAACATGTCAAATTTAAAATGTTGCCAACTTATTGTTACTAAAAAATATTTTCCCTAATTCAATGAAATAAAAGTAAATCTGTAATTGACCATATTCAAGCGTTTTTTTGGACTTCAGGTTTAACATTTTTGGGTTGGTAAAACTGATGAATTTTAAATCGCCGTCAAAAAATAAAAACTTTTATTGGTTGTCAACAAAGACCTCTCTGATTGATGGGTCATAATGAATTCCAGTGATTTGTCAAATCGGGTTGGTAGCAACAATAACCTCATGATAACAACCAAATCTTTTTGTCCATATTTGCTACCAACCCGATTTGACAAATCACTGGAATTCATTATGACCCATCAATCAGAGAGGTCGTTGTTGACAACCAATAAAAGTTTTTATTTTTTGAGGGCGATTTAAAATTCATCAGTTTTACCAACCCAAAAATGTTAAACCTGAAGTCCAAAAAAACGCTTGAATATGGTCAATTTAAACTTATTTTTACATATAATTTCCAAAATAAAAAAATAGTATAAAGTATACGTTTCATAAGACATTTTGGCGCACTCGACCTTTAGAAAAACTGGTCTCGTGCGCTAAAATGGACTCTTATAAAACTAGTCCTTTAATACACTATTTTATCTAAAAATATAACGTTTGACCAATCTCTATTTAGATTTTTGTTACAAAATTTCAACGGTTGACTTTTTTTGAATGGTAAAACCTTAAACAAAAAACCTAAGAAAATTTGAACTTATTTTCTTGCTAAGCAAGTTTAATCCGTGAGTTATTAAATGTACTAACATCTCATCATCAATTTTTAAGAGATTTTCTTTACTTTTAACTATTTGCTTAAGCAGTTAAACAAGTTCTGTATTGGGTAATATTTACTTATTTTGGTGCTTTTTTAATTCAATGTAGGATTAGCACACCGATATATGCGATCGGGTTGTCGATAGAATTGAGTTAGTCGCCAGCAATAAAGTTGCAAAAAAATTCACGTACTAAACAAAATGAAACGTTACATATTTATAATTGTAAATTAATAATAAAACAATTTGTAGTATTTTTAGAGAGTCATTGACCAAATGACCGAGTGGAGAAGCCGCCACTCGTTTTTAATAAACCTTGACTGTAATTTGATAATAGTGCATGTTTTAATTTTTTAGTATACATTTTTGTCATGCTTTGTTTGTAACAGTACTTTATGTTAATATTATCTTATTAATTAGTTTATTTCAAAAAGATTCATCATTATATTAGTCAAATTAGGTTATTATCTTTCATTATTGTTTGTTTGCTGATAAATACATTGTTCTATATTTTAAAACAATTGACTGTTATACGCAAACAAATATGGAATTAGTGTCCGATTTCACATTTTACTGAATGCAGGTTTTTGTTATTGTATGTTGTAACCCTATAATAGAATATTGTATTTCCATTCGATACTTTTCAACTTTACTTCAGCTTTAAATAAACAGAATATCAATATGGATAATTTATACATTCCAGGTTTTATAGCGATTTTACTTATCTGAAGTGATTTATTCGTGTTCGATTTTGAACTTAGCTTGCTTCATTCGCTCGTGTATAACCTCACACGTTTGTAATAATCTTTTTAGTACGCTTGTTGTGTAATATGCAAATACAAGTTAATAAAATCAAAGGTAATAAATATTTTATGTTCAAATTTAAAATCTAAAGTTGCAAGAAATAAAATATAAGACACTAGATTAAAGCAAACCATGGACACTTTTTGTTTATATAAAATAAATTTAATTTTGCAGATTCATTTGTTGCTACTAAAACTGTTTAATTTTTTTTAAGTTATATTTGCGACGCTTTTAAATACTGTAAAAACATTTTTATACCATACAAATATTTACCTTGCTTAACTTAGTCCTTATGGACGTACACAATAATTGTTTATTTTGTTGGTAGAATTACATCAAAACAAGAATATGAGAAAATGTAAATACTGTTGGTAAAGTCGTTATTTGTCCATTACATTTGATATGCAGATTACATGATTTTTACTTTGTAGTTAAAAACAATGTATTTACAGCAACCACAGATTCCATTCTCATTTGAATAAAAATTTACATTTATATACAATTTGCAGATCAAATTATTTATTTATAGGTTACATACTAATTTGTTTAGAAGTTTTTTTTAATTCTTAGTTGATCTATGGCTGTTAATTAAACATAATTACGTTCACAATTGTATAAAATCAGTTAAATAATTACTTACATCTTTTATTTTTCACATTTTGTACTTACGTATGTTATTTTCAGTATGTATTAGAAATAAGTTTCAGAAAAGCTATTTTTTAGTTAGCCTTAAAAAATGTAATGGTTTTACCGACGTAAACAATGATTTGAAATTAAGCAAGTACCTAAATATGTAATGTAAAATCTTTATTAAAACTGAATTGATTGTTACTTTTAAGAAAAAATGATACGCAACATCACTTATGTTAGACGAGCTGTTGCATGTGTGTTTTACTGAGCGAAAGTTACATATTTGTATTTTGTGATGAATGCAGACAGTTATGGTAACGGTATTAGTATGGTAGCGACAATTTAAATCTAAATTTATAGTATGTACGCTGATTTGTCCAGTGACAAATATAAATTAAAAATTAAATTTTTTTTATCCATAAAATGTTTAAATCTTGTCTTCTAACTTTAATCAAGAAGATCAAAATCTTAAATAAATGTAATTATTTTACGCTTAACTGGACGGAGCTTTTTGACGAAACTAGAAATAATAATAATAAACAATTTAAACATTGTTAAAAGTATACAAAATGACTCAAATAACAATATCAAGTTATACATTTTTAAATGAAACATTATAGGCGGGTTGCACAAAACAAATCAAAAATATAACAACTGATTATTTCTCAAAACAATTGCTACATAGCCAATGAAACCACGTTTATTAGTGATGTAACAATTGATTTCAGAAATAATCACTTGCTACATTTTTGATTTGCTTTGTGCAACCCGCCTTATGTGTTTTATATTATTTTTAAAAATTAAACTGGTGTGGTCACCACACGACTTTCGTATAAGGAATGATGAAGGAATAATAAATCTATTATGACTTTAATAACAACAATTAACACGTTTAATTATGTCTCTTTACTAATAAAAATAAGATAAACCGCATTGGGATTTGAACCTTCGTAGTCGGGGCGATATTACCGTAGTTGTGCGATTGATGTCACTACACCAAAGTGACCTAATCATATGCTCTTTACATCCGTATTTTAAACTAAATTTTTATCACGCGATACATTTTCAAAAATATTTTTGATATTTGTTATTAAATTTCGAAAATTATTATGCAAAACGTTCTCTGGTACACATTGTCATATGTTCTGATATTAGAAATATTTTAAAACACTTTGGGGATATATAAATCGAAATTTTCAAAATTCCTATGTGTATACTTCAAAATTTCCGGGATGCACGGTATAAACAATTCAAAAAAATATCGAGAAAAATTGTTATGTTTTTAACGTTTCCCTTCAAGACATGAAATTTTCTTCTAAAAAAAATTGTCGTAGGCAGGATTCGAACTTAGATTATATATGGAATTTACTATACATTATAAATCAAATATCTAATAAACTGTTAATCTTAGAAAAAAAATTTATTTGAATAAATTGTTAGGAAGAATGAACTCTATAAGAAACTACAAAAATAATTCGAATAATTTACATACTTACAAAATTATATAAGAAAAACTGAAAAATGGTCACCCACTTCCGGTTTTTTATCAGAGCCATCTTTTGATAAAACCGAGAGAATATGAAAAACCAGTTTCATACCAAATTTCAATTTACTAGGACTTTTGGTTTGATAGTTAACGTGGGTACACAGACATCCAAATTTTTTTTGTCAAAAATAAATTTTCCTAATTCAGGAGACCTTGAAATGTAAAATTATGCAATAAAAATTTTTGACAATAAATTGCGATCGCTATACTATCCTTATAGGAAAGTAAAAATAATGTCAGTTTATGCAAAGTTCTCTATCTATTTAATTATGTTTGATTACATAAATTTGTAATTAACGCATTTTTGTCTTTTAATTCTACACTGTTGGAATTTTGTGTAGAAATAATTAAATTATTTAATTAATGTACCAGGTGTTTGTAATTAGAAGTTTAAATATACTAAAACATTTTGTTTAATTACTATGTTAACTTAAATGGAACACCCCGTATTTTATTATTGCAATAACAAAAGTTTCTTATACCAATAATAATATCATTCGATGTGTATAAATAAACAAAGCAGTTGATGCGCGTACTTGATTTTCAATAATTTTTAAAAAAATTTAAAAAGTGTTTTCTAGTTTGAAAGTAATTCATGCAATAATTAATTGCTATTTTTACATGTGTGTAGATTACTGTAATTTGGTTTAATTAAGCTTTTATACGTTTTTTTGCATTTTTACAATTATTTTTAAATGATGATCCATAAAAAAATCAATGGGCGGCGGTAAGGGGTTAAACATTTATTTGGAAATGTTGACTTTTTTGTTGATGGATTGTTCAACATACTGCTCCCTAATTACGAACGATTTTCAACCAGCAAATTTCTTCAGCGTCAAAAGGTTAATAAAATGTTTAAACAACATAGTAGCAGCAGATCTTCTAAAACTATGAACGTGTAGTTTTCAGACTTTCCAAATTAAAAAAATAATCAATTTTTTAAAATTCTCCTTGTCTTGTGCATTTACTTGCTCCTTTTGCAGCCCACAAAAATATGTTGTGTACTGAAAATTACTAAACGACACACGACCGATACGCAAATAACAGCCTCGATCGATAGTAAAATCGTCTGTTATTTGATACATATTGGCTTTATGACGTTAATAATTAAAACTACAAAAAGCAGCTTAAACTCTCGTAATAAAATTTCTAAACTGTTACTACTCATTATCATACCAATTGAGCCTATATAGAAGTGTTACAATAGAATTGTTCATTATATGAACTGTTATACTTAACCACAAGTAAATTGTACAGATAAAATTTAAGTTTAGTACGTTCTTTTACAAGCATTTTTGCTAGCTCTAGTTTCAACTAACATAAACTAATTATAGTTTGATTCAATTGTGACACTCTTTGGTACTAATAGTAAGATAAAACTTAGAAACGTAATAATTATTTACATTTAAGTGCGTGTAAGTAAGTGTTACTTTATAGCGCGACAGCTTTCTTTGAAAACTAGACTAGCGAGCGAGGTTTTAATTGGAGAGCTGTAATACTTAAACGCACAAAATTTATATTAATTTTTTAGTTGACACTAATTTAATATAAAAAATTATCAACAATTGTATTTTTTTATGTTGGAATTATAGGTACCTACTTACATAATAACAGTCATTTTCTGGTTCTTTACTTATTATAATTTTCTTAAATAACTACTTTGCTTACATAAAAGATGTATTAAAAACAATCAAATGCATGAATGTCGCTTTTCTAATCTAAAATTGTTGAAACTTTACAACTGTGAATAGCAAACTGTAATCATAGCTGACAGTTGTGACAGAATTTTAAAAAGTAAAAATAAATATAATGTAAAATAGCATTTATTTATATAAAATTTAGTATTATCTAATTAACTTACATTTTAAATGTTTTTAAAACGTAAAATTTAGTGCTCATTTTACTGCATTGTACAGGATTTTACAATACACTGTTATACGAATAACAGTTTGCGTAAAAATCAAGTTACATTTCATGTAAAAAAAATTATTAAATACGCTTCACGCTTAAAAAGACTAAAAACAAATTTTCAGGAACTTTTAATTTCGTAAATTGAAGTTGATCGATGCAATTATGTTAGTCACCTTTTTATAAAGAACTTTTTTTAGCTCTGTCTGTACTTTGGAAAAACGAACAAAAAACTGCGATTATTTGTTTTGATTTACGTAAAACGTATATAAACAAGAATAGTTTGTGCTCAATGTGTTTACAGAAAAACTACGTTGATATTAACTGTATTAGCAACTAAAATGTTTTTTCCATACTTTTTTAAGACTTTTGTTTATATAACTAGAACTAATAAAAGTAATCGATTTTAATGTTTTCAAATTTATTTTGAAAAATAAACCAATATTTTTATACTTTTTTTAGTTATTTTATAAAATAAATAAAAAGAATTATTTTGAATATAAATGGGCAAGGTCAATTGAATTTCAAATCGTGTAAAGGTTATTACTTATTAATAAAAATTCATGTCCATTTAGAAACTCTAATAGTTTTGAACTTATCGATCACAAAGTACTCATGCACTGTCATTGAATTTATATTTAGAAACCCATTATCTTATTACACACAAAGTACAATAGAAAGATAATTGACAGTAGATGCAGAAATAAATAATTTTAGCAAGGACGTAAATGGTTTATATCGACGCTGGCATTACTTGTAAATTAATTGAGATAATTGACAACTTTACGTTGTTTCGAACCTTATCGATTATAGTTTAACGCTATTTTTAAATGATTTACAACCGTAACATCTAAAAATTTCCATTAAGTCTTCTACTCTTTTTACTTGAATTGTTTGCCGGAGTAATCTTCTCCGGAACCGAAACATTTGAATTTGATTTGTATTCCGTTCAAGCGTGTTAACTTTGCTTTTCTATTCCGTGGGAAGACTATTAAATACGACTTACTGCCTTATGCCCGGCGTAGATTTCATATTTTATTAGTAAACGTTGTTGAATTGGATTAAACTTTTATTAGAATAAGTGCCAGTTTACATTTACAATTTTTATTCTAGAAAAACAAGTTTTTTGAAGAAAGTAAATGTATTAACAAACGTCTGTTTATTTTATTGACGATTGAAAGAAAGCTTTTACTGCACTTGACTGTAATAAAATTTTACTATGCATCAATGCCATCAAGCTTTCAAATGCATTAAGTGATTACGAAAATTGTGCAATTATTTTTAACGCTATTTTTTTGTTCATGTGTATCATGTATTATATATATTTGAACATCAACAATACATACATATGTTAATTGTATTAAAAAGGATTAATTACGACATAAAACTAAAAGACTACAAGAAGAATTAAACATACAAGAACAAATCAGTAGCAAATTAGTAATGTATACATGTATCCAAAATTTAATAATATTAAAAATTTTTGTAAGTATTTCTTACATGCATTTAGATTTTTATATATATTGTATTTAAGTTTAAACATGCTTTTACCTTAATTACGTATTGTAAAAATTGACAGTAACGGAATTTTTTTGTAACTTTACTAGTGTTTAAACTGAAAAACAATAGTTTTTTTATTAAGTTTATTTAAACTTTTTCTGTTGGGTTTTACGATTATTTCGTTAATAACAATTAATAAATGTGATTTCAGACCCATTCTTTTTCTAAACAGCTATGTGTTGTTTGCCGTCAAAGTAGTTTGTACATACCTCAAAAAAGTAATTGGACACTTTTAAGCGCGATCTGCAAGGTAGGCAACCAAACTTACGTTATACCAGAACGGCTAGTTAAATTTGACAACATTTGCATTGTAGACATTACTTGCAGAGATATTACGAGGTTACTAACCATTCTTTATAAACACCGCCTTGTTTTTTTGCTGCAAATATGTATCTAAATTGTACCATAAAGATTTAAATTTTTTTTTGCTTAATTTTCTATTTATGTTCTCTACTCAAGTTTTAAATGAATGCTATAGTCTTTTATTAAAAAAGTTATAAGTCATTTATAATTTGATTTAGAATTAAAATAAGTTAAAAAAAGCTATATTAATAGCTCGAATAAATTTAAACTGTATGCCCAAATATAAAATTGCTGTTTTAATTAGACTAAAATTTTAATATTTCAGGATTACATTTAAGTCAACATTCCGATTTTCTTTTGTAAAAAAAGTATTATCATTTGAACGTAGTTATAGTGGTTGAACAATTGTAATCTTAATTCCTATTACAAATCCTCATAACATTTATACGTAGTTTGCATTTTTTCATAGAAAATGGATTCTTATGAATTATTTTATCACTGTCGTAATAAATGGAAAAAATGCTACAACTTTGCTGATTTAACCCAATTTATAGATGATATCGAACCTACTAGTTTAAGTAATAGACAGAAACTATGCGTTACTCAAATTTACTTATCTGTGCTTGTAGAGTTTTATTTTCAGGCGGCTTTCGTGAAATCTCATTTATGCTATAACAAAAAGAACAAGTGGCAAAAACAATAATATTCTTTTAAAAAGATATTTTCTTTAGTTAGATGCAACTGAACTGGAAATCAGAACTAATATGAGTTTCGTTACCTATAAATCAAAACAGAGTTCTTGCAGGTTTTTGCTAAAACTAAGTAATGGAAATATATCACCAAACATTGGAAAAATCGATTATTTCTCAACCTTGGTTTAAAGAGAAAATAATTTTCTTAAATATCAAATACTTCAAAAACCTGATAATTATAAGTATTGATTAACTTAAAAGATCTCACATCGTGGCATATACATATGTTGCACTCACGCGAAGTTTGGACAAATGGCTAGTATTTAATACTTTCAGCCCCGCGGCTTAACTTTTGTCACAGCCTATGGACCGCAGGGCGAAGTTTATTTTAAACTTTCTTTACAGCTTGTGGGACCGTTTTTAATTGTGTTTTACAGTTGTATTTGAGCGTCCTGTGTCCTTAAAGCATTACCTTACGCGAAATATTAACTTTTCTTATTTTTTCTTTTTCTTCAAGTAATTCAAATTCATTTTGATTAAGTAGGTATAATGTTAAATGTGTGCTCTGTTTACATTGCCTGTTATTTTTGTAATTTGAATATAAGAAAAATAACAAAATTTAAAAAATGAAATTTTTATTGAATATAATAGGAGTAAGGTTTTACTTATTACAAAAAATGTTTTCAAACATTTTTATTTGTTTTCTTGAACACTAAACCATTCTATGATCATTTTTCTCTTGAACCGAGAATGGGTTTATAGACCCCACACAAGTAACGTAATTTTTTTACATTTTTGCGTTTTGAAAAATGTTTTTATTACTTTTCCTTATTTTTTTATTTACGTACCATGTAAGGTACGTAATGGCAAACAAAAATAATTGGGCCAATAAAGAGTATAAAAATTTTTACTTGAGGCTAAAAAAATTCTAAAATTTTAAGCGTTGTTCCATACTATTAGAAACAAATTTTTATGTGTTGCAATAGTTACCCCGCCAAATTTCGACGTAATGCAGAAATTCTAAGTAGACAGGGCGGTTCCAGGCGCGGGCGGGAGTCCCGCTTTAAAGAAATATCGTGTAAAAACAAGATGTGAAAATGCAAATTTCCCCAAATGAAGAAATAATGTTTCATCTTGCTTTAAGTAATAAATAATAATAAAACAAGTAGACGTCTTTCAAGATCTCGTGAACTGTGGCGCTGTAGTCTGTATATGTCAAAATATTGTTATTATCCGTCTTACGAACATTCGCCGGTACATTTTTTCTAACCTATCTTTGCTTTCATCGTTGTATTTGTTGTTAATAAGTCTTAAGGTATTATTATGAATAAATTTATTTTTATTTAATAAATAAATATCTGATTATTTTTAATTTTTATTGACGTGAGTGCCTTTTGAATAGAGCAACGTTTTTGGAATTCAGATAGACTTGTCAAATTTTTGACTTTTGGTATATTAATTCCGATTTTCGACTCAAGGTCACAGTTCACGACATAATGAAATGCCTCTACAATAACATCAATAAAATATAATAATACAAAGAAGTAAAACTTTTTAACAAAATAATTACAAAACATTAATAATTTATAGTTTTTAAACTCTGTTTAAATTTATATTATTCTATTTATTTTTCCTTTACTTTTACTTATTATTTTGCTTTTTTTGACAATGTTAATAAATCCGTATAAGATGCAAAACATTACATTTGGCAAACTTCATAAATTTAGCAATCATTTGGATTTGGTTCATTACATCTTAATGATTTTGGAAAACCTAGGATTGTTGATTATAAAACTAGTATAATTACCTACTAAACAAAAATTTACAAATGTTTTTCTACTTTTATTACTAGTACTTAGCGTATTAGAACCCAAAACTCCGTTCTTCTGGGGGATATTCCATACCCCCAGTAATGTTTCCTTCTGCCTAAGGCTCCGCCATTACTAAGTAGGGTATATAAAGAGTTTACTCAAAATTCATTTTGTAATGTATCATATTTAGTGTTGTTTCGTGTGTCAATTTTGTGCAAAATGCCACGTCTTTATGGACAAGTAGAATTATCACTAGAAACAAACTAGAGGAAAGATTATTGTTTTACGAGAATGTGGATTTTCTATCCGAGTAATTGCTGCACGTATGGGTTTATCGGTAAGATAATTTTTTATTATGTTTTTGATAATATTCTTTAATATTAGTAGTTTTTTCAATTTTAAACATGGATATATACCTATTTTATAGGTATTATATGATGTATAATTCAAATTGCACAATTATTCACCTACATCACAGAAAATTATTTATAACAAAATCATAAAAGTTTCAGTCACATAGCAATTGGGTATCAAGTTTTTTATGTTCCTCAAGTTAGCGATACAAAGTTAGCAAAATCAAATAAAACATAATTAGAAATTTGTTACTAATTTCTTGTGAAAGAAAAAAACTTGTAGCTTTATTACTTTTTTATTTATGCATTAAACTTAGGGCAAGTTAGTAGTACACTATTCTAAACAGTGCTTTAATAAATCAGTATTCGGTTTAAAATGTGTGTAGAATTTGTTGCTCAATTGTTGTTAATTAATTGTAAAAAAAAGTATAGCTTTATTATTAGTCTTCACTGATTTTAAACAGGAAATGAACTCATTAAAGCACTTTTTAGAATGGTCTACTGCTAACTTGCCTCAAGTTAGCCAAAAAACGCATAACTAAAAAAACTAAGAATGTTAAAATTTTTTTTCGCAACACATTCCTAACTATATTTTATTTAATTCTGCTAATCTTGTACTGCTAACTTGAAAGACCTAATTTTTTCACCTAAATTAATAACATTACTTTATCGGTGCCTTTCAGTAAACGTAAACTTTTTTGTGCAGTTTCAATTAACTATTATTTATTTTATTAGGAAAGTGTGGTCCATTATTGTGTTAACGCAAAGAACAAGGCGCGGAAAAATGATCGTCCTTTGCAGACTGCCCATAGAAGTGAAAGGCCATCTCTCTTATTCAGAGTTGAAAAAGACAATATTATTCAAGATGCTCGTTTGACTCCATTCACAACTTTCACCACCATTCGCGAAAGACTACAGCTATATTGCAGCTTGCAAACAATAAGGAATAAGAAATCTGTAATAACTAAAGAAAATGCCTACCGGAGATTGCAGTTTTCAGGAAAACATTTAAATATTCCCAAGATAGTAAAAAAGTTCTTTGGAGGCCACGTAATTCTAGATATGAATCAAAACATGTGCAACCCAACAAAAGAAGTGGGAGAATTAGTACTGCGTACTGGGGATGGATGAGTGATGCTTGCCCAGGGTAATTAACACGTGTCGATGGACGTTTAACTGCTCAAACTTACCTGACGATTTTGGAAGACGTTACGTTGCCCTCCGTACGAACACTTTATTTCGAAAGACCAATTCGGTTTGTTCAGGACAATTCTCTTATACATACGGCAGCGGTAGTTCAAGAATGGTTTTTACAACATCCAGAAGTGGAAAGAATCCGTTGGTCACCGGATATGAACCCTATAGAGAATTTGTGGTTAGCGGCCGTGCGTTGGTGGAACGACAAACTGAACAATAACTTAGAAATACGCAATATAAACAACTTGCATCGCCATATTAATACCGTGTGGGAAAGATTTTGAGGATTTAATGTGTGTGCCAATTTAATCAATTCGATGCCAAACCGTCTACGAGAATGTATAACCAATAATGGATATTACACCCATTGCTAGCATGTAAAATACAAATATTTCAATAAAATAATAATTACTTTTTTAATCATGTTTTTTATTAGGATTTTTTTTTATCTAGTTTTGTGCTTGTAATATAAATAGTGTTTATGTATAGTTTATAATAAAATCTAAGGTATTATGTCTATTCAAATGTAGTAGGTACTATAATAATCTGAAACATAAAAAAATGCAAACTAGGAAATTGCAAATTTGAATTCATTACTATTAAATTTATATTCCCTCGAAATTGTTAATACTTCAATTAAATGTTACGAAGAGAAAGCTAACTTTGTGATTTTTAGATTTACAGCATAGATATGTATGATCAAATTTTTTTGGAATTTTTTTTAGCGTTCTGTATAAGAAATTAGACTTGATTTTATAAAGGGAGAAATATTTTCTTTAAACGCTTGAAGCAGTGCTTATAAAGAATGGTTAGTAACCTTGTAATATCGCTGCAAGTAATGTCTACAATGACAATGTAGTCAAATGTATCTAGGCGTTTTGTTATAACGTAAGTTTGGTTGCCCACCTTGCAGGTCGTGCTTAAACATGTCCAGCTACTTTTTTGAGGCAGTGTACGAGTGAGTAGTCTTGTATTAGCCTACATCAGACAGGTTGCGCGTTGTATATTTAGAAAGGTATGGTTGCTTAGAAAAACGCATTTAGTTACTTTCAGTTTGTAAGAAGTTGTGTTACAGGTTCCGTCACGACAGAAGGCGAGCGCGTTAATTTCTGTTTGATGCGCACTAGTCTTTCTTACGCGGTTCCCGCGCTTACACTGGCGTTTCGTGAATTCGTACTTGTTTCTAGGCTGTGGGTGAACTACTCGCCAATTAAACAAAAAGGTTTTTTTTGTTTTACTTGCAATTATTTATTCACATGGACATTAAAGTCGTAGTTACAATTGTCTGTAGTCATACCACTTAAAAGCTATTGTCATTTTCTATTCTAACACCACATTTAATAACTAAAAATATAAAATATTATCTATTTTTGTACTCTAAGTTTAACGACGCCACTGAAGTAGCTTTTCAACTGCATCGTGTTCTGTCGTAATACCTTCGCGATGCGCCGGCTGCTCGCCTTCAGTCGTGACGGGACCAGTACATGGCGTCAAATTGACAATAATGTAGTGCCATATTTGATCATGATGACTTTAAAGAAACTGTGTTAGCGTCGTAGATGAGAAGTCATCCGGTCAAAATAAAGAAGATAATGCAGACGTTCACGAAAATTTTGAAGAAGAAAGTGATAATAATTATTCTAAGAATTATTTAAGTAGTTGTTTCAAATTTGTTTGCCAAGGACCAAATATATTAGTAAACTAATGAAATTTGTTTCGTAACGGAAATAAACAGAGTTTTGCAAACATTTCAAGTGGGAAACTGTTTCCGTGTATATCGTTTATTTATCAACAAAAGTGCAACTTTTTGTTGTTGTAGGTGATCGTCGTTGACTAATACCAAAGCACAAATTTTTGGATTGTGTTGTAGACGCCACTTTGTTCTTTGCTGTAATTGATTGATGTTCTCGCGATGTTACCTCTTCTAGACGTGTTGAACTATTTGTATGTAGTGGAATCTTCACAACCGAGACATAAATAAGTTTAACAGCGCAGGTTCTGAAATGTCTATTAGAAATCTTCCAATGAAGAAATGACCAAGAGTCAAAGGTCTAATAGATCAGACGATAAAAAGTTAAGGAGACGAGGGTTAAGAATGGCCCCAATCTGTGCTAATAGACTATAAAAATCTCCAAAAGTTAACGCTAAATTTAGCAATACTGTTTTTAAATAATGTTTGGTTGATTATACCGCAGCTTTCTAAAAGCCTCTAAAATGAGGCAAGTATGGAGGATAAAATGCCAAGATATATCTTGCTCCAAAGCTGCGTCATGCAATATCTTTTGATTATTCTGATTGTTAACAAATTTCCTTAAATCTCTCAGCATTGACTCAGCTCCAATAAAGGTCGTGCTATTGTCCGAATAAATGTGATTTGGAGGGCTACGACAAGCTATGAATATCCTCAAACATAATATAAATGTTTTGGTAGAGATGTCAAATACAAGTTCCAGATGAACCGTTTTAGTAGCAAAACAACCAAAAATACAGATATAACATTAGGAATATTTGCAACCTTTGTCTTTTCTATTACGCAAAATAAAAGGTCCAGCATCATCCATACTGGTATTTTCAAATGGAAAAGTTTGCTGAGTACGAGTCCGAGGCAAATTGCCTATCAAAAGTTTAATGGCGTTAGGATTACAACTAAAGCATTTTACAGATTTGCGAATTATTTGTCTACAAAAAGATCGACCTGAAGTAATCCAAAATAACATTCTCTAGTTAAAGCAAGCGTAAGCTGTGAACCAGCATGTAATAATATTATGTGTTCTTGCGTTATAATTAGTTTTGCCAAACAAACGGAGATTCTTGAAAAATTTGGCCAATCAGCTGGTGTTACCGCGTATGCAAATGAAGTCTACAAACCTCTAACTGCAATAAAGGCTTTTAGAAGCAATTTTATTAGCATTCTTGGTCCGCCGCTAGTTCAAAAAGTAACTGATGTCAAAAGAAAAGAAAAGAAAAAAACAACAAAGAATACTAGTTTTAGTTACATAAGTTATTGAAATACATTTAAAAATAGAACTTTCCTAATATAAGAACTATAAAAACTTACTTCTTGGCAACCACATTATGACAATAAGGCTTGATTTCTGTAAAAAAAGAGTCAAGTATTTCAAAAACATTAGATACAAAATTTTCTATGCTAACTAATACGATCACAAAAAGGCAATGTTTAGTAAAAGCAAATAGAATCAAAAAATGACACTAGGTATAATCTATCTAATGCTTTTTCGCTTAACCTGAATTTATCGTCCCAGAGTTTCTGTGACTGTCTAATTATTGTTATTTAACACCAACGTGACTTTTTCGATTACCAAAAAAAACAAATAAGTGGTTTTAAAGATCCTTATTTGTATAAAAAAATAACTTTGAAACATCTAGTTGGCTACAATCAAACAATGACAGAATCTTCACCGCTTATCCAAAAAAGAGCTTTTATTTAATTTTCATTTGATAACGTTGATGTGGTTTTTAACATTTCAACATTCCATAAAATAAATGGTATTACCTCATGGTCAGCAGTCTATAGACACAAAATTCTACATTTGAAAAAAGATGAGTTTGATGATAGTGTTACACCAATCAAACGTTGTAACGTGGAAAACAATTTTGATTGGTCGACTATATGCTTTAATGAGTTTCAATTATTTTTTAAATTATAGTAATACGATATTTTCTTTGGTGTCTGATGTGGTTGCACATAAAATCGCCAAACGCTCTAAGTGTGCCAATTCAAAATAAACTCATCTAGAGCAGAGGACAAATAGTGACGGCAGCACAACATTGTTATTTACAGAAGTAAAGCGTACTTTGCTTTTAAACCGTTTTCGAAGAAATTATTGGGTTTACAGGCATTATTTTAAATACTTTCTTCGATATTTGAAGATGCACAACAAAACTAAAAAAATTCATTTTGTCTAAAAAAACAATCAATTTTTTTGTTAAACGTACATTTACTATAACTATAAAAAATTGAAGTTCTTTTTTAAGTTGTACAAGTTGCACAGGTTTTTTAAAGCTGCAAACTTAGTCTTTTTTTATACTAAGATAAGAACGTCTTTTAAGTTTGGACCGTTTAATTGTTTTAACCGAAGTTGCCAACGTTTTGCTCACATTTATAAAGGGCTTTATCAAGGCGTGAGAACAAAAGCGAAGAACTCAAACAAGCAACCGAAATCTAACTAAAAACCTTTGAAAAGTTGAGTAATTAACTTGTGAATTAAACTAGATTCTGAACTGAAAAAAGTAAGAAAGAAAACGATATATTTGAAAAACCAAGAGACAATCTAACAAAGAACCATTACAAAATTAGGTAATTAATTTATGAACTAAGCCAGATTCTAAACTTCATACAAATAACTCAAGAAGAAGTAGTCTTCGTATACCAAAACAACGCATCGTTGCGAGTGGTTAAGCGCGATTCTGATTGGGTTACGGTCGAAAAGGGGCGCCTTTTTGGATAAAAGAGTAATGACCGAAAACCAAAGAGGGAATAGCATGATTAAAGTTATTAGGATGTTTGATGATATCTATGCTTTCTCGGATTTTCTTATTGAAGAAGAATGCGGATTACGCATTCATCGAAACCTTATCAAAATCTACATTGTGACTTGTAGAAAAATGATGTTTAGCAATTGCAGACTTATAAATACGCATTTTTCTTATACAAAGATCATGTTCTGAAATGTGTGTAATAACGGAATTCACCAATGTGGACTAAACCACACGAACGACGAATTTGGTATACATGCATCTTGAAATGAAAGTGTAAGAAATTTGTTTTTAGGGAAAGAAAGAATCTAAAATATTTTGCCTGCCGAGTTGAATATGACTTTAATAACATTCTTACCAAGAAGTTTTACTATTTGATATATAACCTTATGAATTTAAGATAAAAATGTCAATTTTGGATTGGATTCGGAAGTAGAAATGTTCTTAAGTACTCGAGCACGTAAATGTAAACGACGATTAATAACGGCTTAAATATCTTCTGTCTATATGACCATTGTCTACCAAAGTTCTTGTAAGATGACAAAATTCCGAGTCTAGATTCTCAGTTTGGCAAATAGAAAAAACGCGATGAACCAAAGATTCAATAACAAAACGGTTCTGTGCAGGATAATAATTCAATCTCTACAGGGAGATATAAGAACTAAACTAATTATGCTGCAAAAATAGAATGGCTATTATGTCAGAAGAAACGTACGCTCTTCTAACTCATAATCCCATTTTTAGAATTGAATTGAGGTGAGGTGGTTTAGAATCTGAAGGGGTAAGTCGACGTTTAGTTTTGATGATTTGGCTGACCTTACGTGCAATTATGGATTTTTGCAGCATAATCAGTTTAGTTTTTAGATCTCCTCGTAGAGATTAAATCATCATCTTGCACAGAAACGTTCTTTTATTGAACCTTTGCTTTATCACGCTTTTTCTATTTGCCAACCTGAGAATCCAGACTTGGGATTCCGTTATCTTACTAGAACTTTGGTGAGCAATATTATATATATTATCTTTAACAGAAGTCAAATTATTGGCCTACGTTAAAGTGGCTGTTCGTACAGGGAAGTTGCAAATTGTCTTAAACAAAACCAATCTGCTGTCAGCATGGACTAGAAAAGATCAAAATCGTCGTACACAAGCAACTGAGAGACGGACGGATAAAAACGATGTGCCGGACCATCATTTTTGAATTATGGTAAGTAAAGGACCGGCTTTTCAACACAAGATTAATCGCCAATCAATGGTTAAGTAACGAAGGTCGTTTTGTACTTTATCAATCAGTTTACAGTCAAATCAGCAGTTTCGGATTTGAATCCTATCAGCATCTCTTTTGCTACCGCTGCCGGCTCAACACCGACATTAACATTTGAAGTGGTGTAGATTGGGACTACACTGGAATCGGGAATGACATAAAGTAGTCTTCATTGATAGTTTCCGATTCTGTTCGGGGATGCATGATGGCCTTATGAGAATCAAACAAAGATGTGGAAATGTTCAATTTTGTCAAACGGTATATGCACCACATTGCGGGGATTATGGTATGGGATAGCCTATGGGAGTAGATTTCGTTTGGTATTCATCCGAGACAATACGAACGCTCGGCGATATGTTAACTAGGTGATAAAACCCAATATACTTCTATTTCTTTAATAGAGGAAACACCTACTTTTTCAATAGCATAAAGCCACACAGCAAGACATTCTATGGACCATAGCCACCCAGATCTCGACCTTTCGTCTATTAAATACGTATGGGACATTATGGGTGAAAGACTGAAAAAAACACAAAAAGTTCTCCGACATAAGTTGCAAGTTCCTTGGGATCAATAACTCAAGAAGAAATCTACCACCTGCTGAAATCAATGCCACGAAGCGTGAGGGAGTCAATAAGAGATGACTAACACATTATTACATAAAAATTGTGTTCATTTTTATTCCTTTTCTTTAAAATTTTAACCATTTACTATCTTTGATTAGTTCCTATCAAGTTTGATCACAAAATTCTCATCTCTTCTTAGTGTTGCAATTACAATGTCACATAGTATATATCAGTTTTTTTTTTAAACTTACACAATACCATATACCCTTGTACATCTGTCTCGGTTAGTTTGTTTAAGACTACTTCCTAATTGTGTTTTTTTTATTCCTATATGGTGTCAGTGTACATGTTTTGCGGAAGGTGCTAGAAGAATGTATTGTTCATCCGCAGCTGGTTAAGTGCAACAAATTTACGTTAACATCATATTGTTTTCAATCTGCACATTTATATTAAACCTTTGGTTTACTCCATCTGGTATGTTATTGCTTATTGCTATCTTAGCGTTTATTTCTTTCAAAATTTTGCCAATTTTGGATATTAAAGAATTTTATGATTTTTATTTTCATTTTGCTCATGTCAGTTGCAGAAACTGATATTATATGATGGTATGGCTGATTTAATATTAGCGTAACTTTCAATATTCTACTGTTGATTACTTATTTATTATTGCCGATGTGGTAATCAAACTTTTCAGTAATGCTACACCGAAGTGAGCTTTCTCGTTTTCTTTTTTGTCGATGTAGATAATAATGTAATTGTGGTATTTAATACTTTCATTTCTGATTCCTTGGTTTTTAGAGTTTTAGAATCTAACGTTCTAGCACGCAATATAAAAATGATTTTTGTAATCTTGTTTTGTCTTGTTTGTTCTTGGTTCATTGGTGGCTTTTATCTGTGTTTCAATTGCAATGCTATCTTACCATATCTGTGAAAAATATTTAGTTTATAATTTAGGGGTTGCAAACCCTTTCTGGAGTTGGTTCTTTCCACCCGGTTTGGCAAAGTTTTTTTAAACTTATTGCTTTTCTTAATACGATTTAATGTGACTGATACGTTATACACATATACATATACAAAAGCATTTGAACTTTTGTAAATTTAAGTGAAATAAACTTAAATATTTTTAGTGTGACATTTTCAGGTAAACCAAAAGTTATAGTTATCTTTCTTATTTTAAATAAGATATTTTATATACTTTTTATTATCTTGATTTTGCTGGTAGTTTAAGCTACTGTTTGATAAAATTTTTCTTACAAAAACTTTAATAAAGGCGGCGATATCTCAGTTATGTATTTGTACTTATTAATTATAATTTTTTTGTAATTTATTAATTTGTGATAATAAAAAAATATGACTACAAAAACGTTGACATAATTTTTAATAATAATATAGGATACATCGCAATAATAAGAGACGGAACCATCACTTTTTGTATAATAAGATTGTCTTCTGGGATCGGTCTGTGTCTGTATTATACATTCAACAACTAAATTAAATTAAAATTATAATTTTTAAAAACATTTTGTTTGTTCTAGGTAATTAAACGTTAATATTACGATGGCAACTGTGCAAGTGACTAATGGACACCAACAACGACGCCCTGAAGATTTCACCAAACACGTATTTGGCGGAAATGAACGTAAGTTATACTTTGGTATTATTAATTTTTATGTTACTTGTTTTATACTAAACAAGACAATATATTTATAAGTAACGCAATCGTAAATTATTCGGTTATTGTATCGTGTTAATGTAGTTTTACTTACTACTAGATTACACCTGGCGGGTTTATGTCCTATATCTTTTATTACAATAACGTTCGGTTTATATATGTGGGAAGATACATGCTATGAAGCATTGATGTTGGCAGTTCAACCTACTTTTGGCGAAGTATAGAAGTTATTTACTTTATTCTGGCAAAGAAGTTTGTTTTGTTATTTTAGCATTTATGTTTCTTGTTTTAGCCTTAGTTTACAAAACGTGATAATTTTGCATGTAATTTACGAAGTTAACAAATCTCACAGTAATTGTAATCATTTGTTCTCCCTTAATTTAGCAATTAATAGTTTTTTGTTTTTTATCTATCTTTTAGGAGGTTGTTTTAAAAATTAATCAAATATTGGTGCTTTCTTCTGTATCAAAGTTTTCTATTTAGAATAGAAAAATTAATAATTCAAGTTTGTGAGAATCTTATAATACTATTGTCAATTTCAAGTATTGAGTACTGTCTTTTAAATATTATAAACAATAATAACCAAACCGTAATGTCACAATTTGGAAAAAAATTGAGCAATTACTACAAAGATTATCTACTTGTTTTTGCTTGACAATTTTTAAAAGATCTTTACAACTTAGCTTACATTTTTGTAAATACGTTTCTAATGAAATAAAAGTTAATTGGGAGTATTTTGGTAAATTTCGGTGATGGTTATTAATGAAATAAGTTTTTTATATTTAGGTCATATCTAATTAGGTCTTTAACACTCATGCGTAATAAAAAAAGTGTCAATAATGTAATTAGAAGGTTTGCTAGTGTTAAACTTTGAAGATTTTATTTAAATTATATTTCAAAAGATTTACAATTTGAATTTTTTTTATATTACTTTATTTTTAATAATTTTTTTTAAACAAAATTGTCATTTACTATAAAACTACAATATGCTTTTAAATAAGACTAGGTTGGTAAAATACGCACATAAAAAAACTGTAAGGGTTAACGTATCTTTTTATTATTGAATATCCTTGGAGTTACAAGTTTTTAGCTGCGGAAAATCTGCTGTGAATCAAGTAAATCGAGAAGAGCTTTCTAAAAAAAACCAAATCAAACCCTACAAAGCTTTCAATTTAAGGCAAAGAAAAACATTGACTCGATTTAAAATGCGTTGAAGACAATGGAACTCTTAGATTTAAAACGAAAAACGTTAAACGTTGATACTAATAATAACTTTTTTTTCTATTATTAACGATCAGAAGTAATGAAGGGTATTGTTAGCTGTTAAATTTTAATAAGCAGTAAGTACTGAGAAGTTATTTATTATGGATTACAAGGACAATTCATAAAGTAATCGAAACAAATAAATTTTTCATAAAATGTAGTTCTGACCATCTGTTGTTTGTCTAAATTATTAATTCGATTTATTGTGACATTTGAGAACGCGTCAAGCTATTAGGCTATTTTAAGCCTGTTTTTTAGGAAATTTTTATATATAAGATGTAATGTTCGAGTGTAATTATATTTTGCGAAATACTAATTGGACGTTGTTGTTCTGTTGTTTCCAGAGTTTATTATTAGGTATTATGTCCTACCATAAAAGGATTGTATTAGTTTTGAGTTAATTATCTGTGTTATGTAATAAAAATTTTTCATATTAATTCGTAGAAACTAAAAGCAAGATTTTGCTTTATATGCAAAGGTATTTTCATATATTTTTATGAGACGCAAAGAAACAGTTTAATAGTAATAATAGTTTTACAAAGCTAATAAATGTACAAAAGAAAATTCAAGGTTTACTAAATAGATAAGCAATTTTGAAAACGTAGTTTTCTAAAATGATAAAAAAGAAAAAGCTACTTTCTAGGTAGTATTAAACTTGGTTTAGCGGCAGTTCGTCTTTCTGATGTAAAAAGCTAATTTTTTAAAATAGAAATTATAATTACGTATATTATGGTACATTTATTTTTACAGAAAATGACATAATATGAATACAGATATGTTGAAATTTTTTTAATTATTTGTTAAAGTAATGACTCAAGTATTAGTATTTTTGTATTGTACTTTTGATTTTTGTATTGCGCAATACTTGTATTATTATGATTCCAGTATTTATGCTTATTGATTTTATAGTTTATTTAAGTTATCATTGAATTCGTATTATCATTTTAAATTATTCTCATAATGTTTGTAGTGATTTTTATTTATATTCATTAATCATTTATAATCTGGTTTATTAAGCTTTAGATTTTTTCAGGAAAAGTGAAAAAAAAATGTAATTAACTATTTCTAATGCTCTTACAATTAATAGAAGTTTGCATTTGCATGATTTTTCCATGCTGTTTAGAATAGTCATATTTTTTACGACTATTAAGTAATAAGTCACAATGTATGTTTATTAGCAGTTAAGGAACGTTGTGCATTCCATATGACTTAATCTCATTTTCGCACAGCTCAAAGTCATTACCATACAGGAAAATATTTCTTCTAAAACCTTCGTATTTTCCAAATCTTGCCACAAACTCGTAAAACGTTTGTGCACTTTAACCTTTCTTAGTTGCTGTCGTGACTACAACATCATTCCTGCATTTCTCAAAATCTAGTTCTACATTCAGACACGTTCTTCTAAAAACATCCTATACAACGCTAGTCTAGCGTTCATACGCAAACGGATTAAACAAAATAAGCGAGAGTTAGACACCATTTTGAAACAACTTTTTTATCTTCATCTTGAAGTGACTAACATTCTATCCCCGGATGATTCGAATCTTTTTGGCAACATTACTTATCAGCAGTCTGATACCACTCTCGACTAACCACTGAATTTCAAAAAGTTTTAATTATTGGAATCCAAGAATCGTAAAGTTTCATCCACTACTAACTCTTTAAAAACGGTTGTCAATTTATCTAGTTTGGTTCTTACTTCAGAACAAGAATCGGTGCTATCTAAAGGTTTAAATTTTTCTGTTGCTCTTGGTTCTCCTTATTGATAGGTGTTTATCCTCCATTTACTTCCAATTTGATAACAAGTTTTACGAACAGGTTTCTGGTGCTGCTATTTCTTTATCACTTGTAGCAAACATTTTTATGGAATTTTTTGAAACGATTGTTTTTGAATCATCAATATTAATACCTACAGTTTGGTTTAGGTACGTTGACGACACGTTTATTGTTTGGTCTCATGGTCATTTCAAATTGTTTAAGTTTTTTAATCATCTAAACAATCAACACCTAGATATCAAAGTTACTATGAAAATTGAAACTAATGGTTCTCTCCCAGTTTTTGACGTTCTTGTGACTTGTAAGCCAGACGCACTTTTGTTTATCGCTAGCTCACCTATATTTAGAGATACTTTCTTGCTTCGTCTTATCATCATCCTGCACGGAAACGTTTTGTTATTGAGTCTTGTTAGCAACGTCGGTTACAACAATGACACAGTCCAAACCCGGAAAACGTTCTCATTTTAGTGTAGTAGTAATGTTTTTGGAGCAATAAGCTTTAGATTAGAAGTTTTTATTGTAATTTCCGGTAACAAACTAAAGAATGGTAAAGTACGTACTATTTGATTTAGTGTTTTAGAACAATTTGAGCATGTGTAAAAATACACACATTAGTGTCTGAGTCAATCAAACAGTTTTTTTGTGCTGCCAACATCGCAAACGTCAATATTCGATCGTTAGTGTAGTTACGTAATGAGCGAAAAAAGCTCTAGGGTGGTAAAATGAAAACTAGTAATTTACATAGAAGGAAGTGTTTAAAGTCAATTATTATATTAGGACGAGTACGTGACAGGTGGAAAAATCATTTAAAAAATTTTCAAATTCAGCTAAAATTGAAAAAAAAAACGATGTTAAAGTTAATGTCAAATTTCACAGATTTAGTAATAAATATAGTACCAACATTATATTTTTGTTGTATTTTAATTTTTACAAAAAAGAATGTAATTTTACAAAAAGCAACACAAAAAAAAATGAACGTTACTCTCGTCGAAAGAATCATAGCATAACTCACTCACATGCAACGCTCGGCCATTAATTCGTTATGCTATTCCTTACTTTCGACTCTTGTTACATAAACTACTATTACATAAGCCAGTATTCTTTAAAATACTTTGGAAATATTTGGTTTTAGTAGTGCTATATTGTTTCTAAGTATACTCTGTGACATTGAAATTGCAACTCCATGAAGGAGTGGGAATTTTGTGACCGAACAGGAAGGTTTAGCTACTCATAGGTAGTAAATGTGTAAAATTTAACGTATCCAATTTTAATTGCAATAATTAGTTCGTTTATTTTGTAAGATAGTACATTCTTTTGTTTAAAAAAAAACATTAAAACTTTTTAGTATTTGATTTGTAAAGTAATCGATAAATGCAAAGGTGTATAATTAAGCACCACGGCGAAATAAGTTAACAATACAAGTATGCTTTTGTAAAAAAATACATTTTTATTCAATCTCATTTTTAATTTCATTATTTATTTAAAATGTTAGCACGTTTTTCTTTATTTTTGTTATTTGTAAGGGTTTTATTAATACAGAACGCTTTATATATTTTGCTTTATTTATGCAAGAAATGTCAGAAATAATTATATTTACACAACAAAATTTTTAAAAGACGTGTATTTGAATTACTACATTTTACATTTGATCGTAACGTTTTTAATTTATTTTAATCGTTTTTTTTTAATTTAAAGTCAAAAGTACGTAACTACTTTTTTTGTAGTACCGGTATTCTTGTTAAAAGATCCTGGTAGTTTTACACAGGTTTCTAATTACTTCTTTAACAATTTTTTTTTAAGTTGATAAAAGAGAATAAATTAATAAATATACTAAACGATAATAACACAATTACAACAAATTATTCAAATTAAGAATGAAAAAAAATTAAAATTTAACACTAAAATAGTATTTTAAGGTAATAGTTCCATTAGATTTAAGTTATCTAAATTAGTATTATTTACAACCGTTGCTTCTCACCTTTCAAACGTGTTTGATTTTATGCGTTTTTGTCCGTAAGGAGAGGGGATAAGCGATAGATCGGCTTTTCGTCTTTATGTACAAAGAGGTTTCTTCAGTTAGTATATTATACCTCATTGTCTAAATATAATAGTTTACCTAAATTTAAATGTGCAGTTTTAATTTTTTTTATTAATTGATTTTAATTTTAGCCATATTTTAAGATTCCTTCGAAAACGTCATATGATTTCTCATTTTTAAACACAAATTTGATTGGCTGCACATTTAACTTTTATTTAAATATTTAACTGTAAACTTTTCTTTCTTACTGTCAACTACCTCTGGAACATAAAAATGTGTTTTCTTCTTTCAGTCTAATTTGGTCAGCCAAAAATCATCTTTTGTTGTTTTCTTATTAACATTACTTGCATATTTTCTTCATCAGTGTATACAACAAGATGCCAATCAATATCATCAGAATCAGACTGAATCTTTTTATAGCAAGTCTCTCCTGTTCTTTTTTAATTTTCTCTTTTTCTGATGTTTCTGTTAACACTCTTGATCTTCCAGGTTTACGTTTATCTCTACCATATACAAACCTTGGACTAGCTTTGGGAAATAGACGTATTATTTCAGAAGAGTAAAAAGCAATTAAACTTGATAAACTGGCTAGGTTGATTGAGAATTCTTGTACTCTGGTTTCCGGCAAATTTCTAGATGTTAAACGGTCTAAAAACACTTCTATCAAGTGGATGCAGCTTATGACTTTTGTAAGGCGGAAATCACCCCAGATCTTTTCGCTAAGTTTATTGCTTGAATAAAAATGCGGTTTTTATGATTATCCATTAACAATAAAACCTTATTATCCTCAAAAGGTTTCGCGTGTTTAATAAAATGCTTCAGGAATTTTTTTAATTGGACCAGTTGCTTTCATGTTCCATTCCCAATATTCCTGCAGGTATACCCTTCAACATACGTTCTTTAAAATGAAATCGTGCAAAAATCATAGCTGGAGGTATGATATTGCCTATCCCATTGATACAACCAATAATGGTAGTGTTACCGCCTCTTTCGCCAGAAGTCATGTTTTTCACTTGTTTTGTGATTTAACTTTGAAAGGTGTGTGCACTGTAGAGATGCCACTTTCGTCAAAATTGTAAATGTTTTTAGGGGCAAAATTATACTTATTTAATAATTCTTTATATTTATTGAAAGAAAAGGAATCTCGGGCACCGGACGGGCTAGTCCATTGTGGTTTTTTTAACGACATTATTTTATGATGACTCATAAATTTATAATACCATGTTTTTTCAACTTGGCCTCGCCTTTGCCAAGAAGCTGGACAAGTACTGATGTTAACCTTTACAAAATTATAAGCAAATTTTTGAGCCTCTTATATAACAACGCCATACAGCATCTTACTGCAAGTAATTAAATAACTGCATAACATCTCTTCGTGTTTTACAAAAAAAACTTTCATCGCAGGTATTTTTGTAAACAATGCTGATCATCTTGTTTTTTCTTCAAATGGTTTTGGAGTGTAGTTCTTAGCACATTAAATTGTTTAGCAATAGCTTGTGTAGTTTTCATTTAAAACGGCATTTACGGCATCGGTTAGGAAATCAAAGTTTATTATTGCACGTGTTACGCCGTCTTGGCTTCTGGGCATACAAGAAGAATAAAAAAAATGCAAATGTGCATATTTTTTGATAAGATAATAGAAAAAAAAACTGTTCTTGTAACTTAGTAGTCTAAGGTACGAGATTGTACTGGTTGCTACTAAAATTAATGTACTTTTTTGATCATGCATTTGAGTGTTTAAACTTATCACCACATATGAAAAGATTTCTACAAGTAGTGTTAAATAATATTTTTTTTGAAAATACTACTTACATTGCTAATTAAAATGAAACAACAAAGATAACCCTGAACTAAACGTGAAATACGGCGAATTAAAGCTAGTCGCCTTATCTCCATAAACTGTGCAATGTTGTCAGATGTTGACTTAAATCTCAACGATTTTAAGTAATAAGAAAGTTGTTAAATCAAGATGGACCAAGTTATAAGATGACCCAAGGTACAATACTCTCTCCTAGTCAGTACAGAATCTGTTTTGCACATTTGTAGGCCGAGGTGAAGTTAAGATCTACAAAATGCAAATAATTGCAAAATACTTTCAGCACGTGTTATACACAAAGTTTCTTGTGCCGGCATTTATATAAATATTGCTTGCTAAGCAACTGAAAATAAAACTAACAAATCATTAAGTTTATTCTAATGATAGTTATAATTTCTTTTAATAATAAAGTTAAAAAGTTACTCATTGCAAATAAAATTATTTTTAGAAAAACATTTAAATGTTTCAAACAGAGTTCATTAAAATTTGTTCATGTACAATGAAATATTTTAAACAGTGTGTAGAATTTAGAACAAAAAGTTAAAATATAACATGTAGGAAACTATGAAATTGTTAGATAGATAGTATAACCGCGAATTTTCAAAAATACAATTGAATTATATTCACGGCATAATATTCTTATATTATTTATTTTTATTTTTATATAGATTCTCTAAACCTTCCCATTAATATATTTAATTTTAATTTTTATATTTTAATAAACGCTACATGTTTCGACAGAGTCATCTTCAGGCGTATACTATAAAATCAAAAAATATAAAATCGAATCTTAATTAAATATAAACTTACATTGGAATTGAAAAATCAAACTTCAAATATTATATAAACTTTTAAAAAATAAATAATATAATATAATTAACCCATTTTGAGCAACTATAGAATAAATGGAAAAAATAAACTATAATATTCTTAACTGTACTAGGTACGCAATTGCAAAAATTTGTTTATATAATGCGCAAAAACTTTGATTAAAAGCCAGTGAACAGCTGTTTCGTTCTAGTAGGGCTCTTCGGCACTGGAATATTTTACCAATTTACTAAAACATAACCTGTGTCAAAACTTTTACATCTATGCATGGCAACACTATCATTGTCGTTTGGGTTTATTCGATAATATTAAAGTGTTTGAAATTATTAACTAGTTGTTTGATTAATACATGTACACATTTATTATTACTTGTCAAAGGAAACAATGTTTTTCTAGATTTTCTGAGTTTTTTGGTAGATTTTTAGATCACTTATAATGAGCAGACTTTTTTTTACAATTTATAATTGTACATCTACGTTGATGTTATCAATCGCCCTACACTTGTTTACGTCCAATTAACAATTTATTTATATTTAAATACTAAAAAATATTTTGCGTTTATATAAGTCGTATTTGAATTGCAATTCAGATTACAACAGTAATTGTCAAGCAATTAAAAATAAATAGTTGTAACTTACTACTAAACATAGTGTGTTGACGTATAAAAGACAAAATGTATCCAAAATAGTTTTCTTAGTGACTCACGTAGTAGTAACATTAATAAAATAAGATTGGTGAAAAGAGAGTAAACATAGTAGTACACGTAGTATTCAATAGCATTTGATCCGAAATTGATAATAAAAGAGGTAGAAAAACTCATTTATTTCATTATACGGACATCGATTTGATTATTTGCATTGTTAATTTAGTCACGTACAATTTAAAGCTGTAGTTCTAAGTACTTCTTGTTCTAATTTAATTATATAAATAATAACTCTTAAGTGGCAACTTTTATTATTAATATAATTTGTTTTACAACTCTGCAATGCGGAAGTACAACAAAATTTATACTGAAATTAATTAAGTCTTGAATTTATTTGTTGTATAATAAGACAATTTAAACTAAAAAAATGAATCTCGTGTAGATTTTTTAAATGCTGCTTTTGTTTTAAAGACTATAGATGACTTAGATATTGATGCAAAAATATTCCAAATAAATAATTCATTAGGTAATCAAACATATTTTTTGTGCTGCAAAGACTAAATAAGTAAAATAATAAGAATTTGTTATATAAAATATATTGTATACCAAGCTTTGTCAATATCAATGTTGATTCTATTTTTTGTTGATTTTTATTGTTAAAATTTTTAATTATTGTTTTGTTTTAACAAATGATTTATTTAAATTAACGTTTTTAATCGATTTTATAGCTTGTAATAGTTATTTAGGTGTTAAAAAGTTTGCCGATCGATGCGAAGCGGAGATCAGCAATCACTCCAGATCAAAAAAGTAACTTTTTGCTCCTAATGCATACATTTTTTCTACAAACAATACCAAATAACACAGTACAACTAAATATTAAAAAGTCATAAAATGTATTATAGAATAGTCCATACGATGTGAAACAAGTTAAGTATTTGTTCTTTATAATACTAAAGTAAAAGTGGCAATCTTTGATAGAAATTCTTTCAATAGCTAATTATTGGTTTTTATTCGAAATTTCAGTATTTTGATTATTGCAATTTGCATATTTTGATAACTGTAAGTTGAAAAATCCTGCCCATTTTTTTAAATTTCATTTTTTTTAGTAATTCTATCAATAATATAACCTTCTGCAACCAATAAACTTTTTAGCTGTGTGATATCGCCTCCTCCGTTAATACTACCAAAGTAGCCAACGATCGTCTAAATCTTTGGATATATCTCTTAAGATTCTTGCATGGTGTTTATTTCTATAGGTTGATTAAAACATCTGTGTTAATTATATTTTAAATATAATCTAGATAGAGTATTTTTTCTTCTGGGTTTTAATCCAATATATTTGCTGTAGAACGCTAAATAATCAATGTAATTTTTTTTGTCACTATAAATGTTCCACTTCTCCTGGTTTAAAAATTAGGTATATTGATTACCAGTTACATGACCAGAAGCATCGTTTAGGAATTTGTATATTTCACTTCCGCTAAAAGTTTTAGATTTCCTTTACTTTGTTTTTTTTAAATATGACAGCATTGTAAAACCATTTAACTTTACATTATTTTTGGCAGCAAGGATAGTTTTTTGCATTAAGTACATTGACAATAATAAGGACGATTTTAGTTCATATACTTAAAACATACGCAAGAAGAACATTTTCTGAATATTTGAAAATATTTGTTGTTTTACACCACATTATGTACTTCGATTTTTTGGTAAATATATTTAAGGAGACAATTTTATTAACTTCTCTAATTTTAGATCGAGTATTCTGGAGAATTAAATATTAAAATGAAACTGACGTTTTAAATCTTTATTTGTGTTGCGATGGTTGCTATCGACAACAAGCGTAAAACTTATATTGTATAATGAGTAAAAACTGGTTAGCAATATACATTCCTTACGAATCATACACTATATTCTTTCTACGATTTTATGTTTAATTATACTCTGTGACATAAAAAGTGCAACACCAAGAAGGCGTTAGAATTTTTGACTAATTTCGGCAGAAATGTTTAACTAATCATTGATTGAAATTTAAAAAAAATTAAACAAAAGAATAAGGCATTTTTTGTTAACAATGTGTTGGCATAGATCCTGAACTTAGTTTTTCTAACATGTTACAATTTAATTAGGAAAAAGTTATCACTAAAGTAAGTTTGCAAACGTAACCTAAAATATGTAATTTACAAAGCAAACCCTGTTTACTCTATACGTACCGTTGAAACTAATGTGATAGCATCCACATAGTTCTATATAATTTTGTTTTCAAATTTAATAATTGTAGTGCACGAAGTATTTGTACAACTCTTTTAGATTATGCTTTTATAATGCATTATATTGTACGGTAATAGCGTTGACCTGTACGAAAATGAAATTAGTCAAACACAATGCAGAATGTTTCCTAATTGCAAATAAATATACAATGTATCGTATTATTCGTTAGTTGTAAAAAAAGCCTTTAATAAATGTTGCTTTTTGCAACGCGTTAAAGTAAATTTTGCGACATACGCTAACTTTTTGTTGTAATTTAAAAACCAAAAGTATGTCATTATTTGAAGTTTGTAGAAAATAGTTTATTCAAAATTGGTTTTATAAAGCACAATTTTTTCTTACACGTCCAAGCTTAGACGTTCAAAAAACGCTTTATGAAACGAATTTTTTACAGTATTTTTTTTCTATTTTGCATATTTTACGTCAACTAAATTACGTCAATTAGTTGAAAGATTTTTGTATGTTCAATACAACAGTTGGTACACATTTTTTAAAGGAAAATGACTGTGATTGATAAAATTAATTTTGACTGGCAACTAAAAAATTTAATTTTAGGGATTTCATTTTATTCTAACCAAGTAGCAATAATAAAAATGAGCAATTTTAGATTAAACATTAGTTGTACATTATCGGACTTGGCTAACAGACTACATTACGTTGCTTTCCGGACTTAATAATCGTAATAACGTCCTTGGTGCATAAATAGCTAATTTTAATTACTAAATTTATAAAATGACTTTTTAAGTAAACGCGTTTAAAAAACATTACAAACGTTTGACTACAAGAATTTCTATAATGAAGTATTTTTTGAATTCAGATATTACACAGTTGACTAATATTTGAGTGTATATTAATTTAAAAATCTTTTTTATAATGATTTAAATTAATACAACAAATTTTATTTTAATTAAGTCATAAAAGCTTTATTTGATAGTTTAAAAAAGAACCACTATTATATACAGCATGTTTTAGAGCAAGCGCCTTATGAAACGGGAACTGTGGATTATAAGAAACCGGTACATGAAAACCCACCTGCTTGCAATGACAACAATGAAAACCATGTAATGCTACACATTATTGAGAATCCTCATGCCAGTATTAGAGAGATTAAAAATTTGGTTGGAATATCGCATACTTCGATCTGGAAGATAATAAAAAACAATAATTTTGTCCATTCAAAAAGATTCTTTACCAAGAATTAATAAAAAATAATTTTTTGTTAGGAATTAATTTTTGCACAGTGGAGATTGCAACAGATATGACAAAATTTTCGGACCAAGAAAGTTTTTGAAATGATGCTGTTGTTGTAAGACATAACATGCATTATTGCAATAATGTAAATCCACACTGGATCCGTGAGCAAAGTTGTCAACCTCGATGTATGTAGTTCAAACGTGTGGTGTGGAATTATAGCAGAGCACATTATTGGGTCAATATTTATTAATAGACTAAATAGATTGAATTACTTCAAATTATAAGAAAATAAAATTCAAAATCATCTAAATGAACTCCCACAAAATATTAAAAATAATTTGTGGTGGCAGCACGATAGCGCTCCAGCACATTATGAACCGTTGGATTGGTCGTTGAAGACTAGTTGGTTAGCCAACTAAGTCACGTGATATGACACCACTGGACTTTTTTCTCTGGGGGTAGATAAAATTCCAGGTGTACATTGTTGAACCAACAACTATTGAAAATATGCAAAAAAGAATTCACACTTTCATAAACGAAATTTCTTTGGAAATTATCTTTTGATCTATTGGCTCTATTGGACGACGTTTCAATTTATGTATTGCAAAAAAAAGAAATCATTTTGAGCTTTTTTTCTAAATACCTAAATTTATTTAATGTATTTTTTTAATTTTGAGATACAAAAAGTAGTGGCTTATTACAAAATAAAGTTTAATTGTTTTTTTGTGTCTACCGCTACTTGATATTTGGACAAAAAAATAGATTAAAATGTTAGTTTGCTTTTTGATAGAGAAAGAAATAAATTTTGAAAAAAAACGAAATATTATCGTAAAAACAGGTTTTAGGATCTCAATAATAAAAAAAATGATCGCATTCCATTTAAAAAAAAAGTTGAAAATCGTTATTTTGAAATAATTCGTCCAGCTGATCTGATATCACAATATGAATACTCTGAATAAATAAATAAATAAATTGTATTAAATAAAGTGTTGCGTTTATTTAAAGAAATTTAAAAGGATAAGTTATTTTCGTTATAATATGAAATTCAATAATCTGAATATATCATTTTACTATAAAAAGTAACGATTTTTTTGTTTTTTTAATTATCTGCTGTATAAAGTACACTTTTAATATATAATTTAAAAATACACATAAATACGCGTTATCATAAGTTTGAGATGTTTTTTAAAATAATTATAATTTGCTATTGCTAAACACATGTTGACATTATAATTAAACGACATAAGCTTAAGAAAGAATTATTGAAATTGATTGAACTAAAAACTCTAATCATTAAGTAACATGCAAAAAACACTTATATTAGTTTAGAAGTTGAAATTTTATAAATTATTATGGCCTAAAAGCAATTGTTTTTATAACTTATATACAGATCTTATGAAAACATTCTTTGCATTTCTAACAACACATCGGCTTGCATAAATTTTTGATACTACTTGGTTTTCACTATCTATACAAATGTATTGTTTATTTTTAAATTTCCTACTAAATTGACGGGTAATTGATCAAGAGGCACATTTGTGAAAGCAGAGGTAGAAAATACGTTACTTTTGTATAGTTTTTAGTTTGAATAAATATATACTTGACATGTATAGAAATGGAAAAACAGTTATATACAGTAAATGATAAGCTTATACACTCGTCATTTGTTTAAAAGTTACACGTATAAAATTACAGAACAACTGTTTTCAAAAATACACAATTTTACAACACATACATACTTCGCCCAGTCTAGAGATGTTTTGTTGGTGTCAATTAAAAAAAAATTAAGAGTTAGGCTCATCTTATAAGATGTTATTTTAAAAGTATTTTATGGAGTGCATTTATTTTCAATAGTAATCTCTATAGTGCTTGAAGTATTACTGGAATTTTTTTTCGTGTACACGATTTTTTAAAAATTTTGACATTCATTATTTCGTTTAATTAGTGTAAAACCTATTAAATTTATGATTAAATTGATATTCATAAAAAAAATATTTCTTTTAATAAAAAAATTTAATCTACATTATAATAATAAATGTCAAAAAAAACAGTTAAAATCTTGTATGCAATAAAATTTCTTTGCAACGATATATTTTACATCAATATCCTGGAAAATTATTTTTTCTCTTGTAATTTTTATTACACGCTTAAAAAGTCATTACTTTTTTAATTAATATTTCAGCATTATATTCTTAATCGCAATGGTAATTTTTTATTAAAATACATTTTAAGTTAAATTGTTCTTCGTTAATATTTTTGTTAAATTTAAGTTCTACTGTAAACTGTATTGTAATTGGTTTAACTTTTAGTTAAAAGAAAGGTTTATTACCATTCTTTTCCTAATTTTCTTTAGTATGATAATTAGCCGCTTAGTGTTACAAAAATAAGAGATTGAGACGTATTTAAACCAATTCTTATATTGAATAGAATAAAATAGAATCTCGTTGTTCTTCATAAAAGGCTTAAAAATAATAATAACCCTATTTTTTAAAAATGATTTAAAATATGATACATTAATAAATTTGTAGTAAAACATACCATAGAATACAAAATGTTTTTTTGTGCTTACATAAAATTTATTAAGGTTTTTAGAGACAAAACGTTACATAAAAAAATTTAGGGCGTTATTTTATTTATTTTAAAAAGTGACAATAAGAAAATGTTTTGGATTTTTAATAATTTTAAAAATAAATTTACAAATTAGGAAAAACAAAAATCCCAAAATTAATGTTAAGAAATATCTCTAAAACTAAAAATTATAATAAAGTGTTATAAACAATATGTAAACATACTTTAAGTTGCACAACTTTTACTGTCTTTTACCGATTTTGAAATCTCAATGCTGTTAATTGCTAATTATAATATTATGTAAGTATATAATCAAATCAAAATTCTCAAATGTCAACAAAGGATACTGATAAGATTTCTATAATGAAAACTATGTTACACAAAAACTTTATTAAACATTCAGTCAAGAAACTTAAATTTACGTTTCAGAATTAATTAAAAAAATTTGTATATAATACTTTTGTACGAATTAAACATAATTAATAAACTAAATTTGATCTTAGATGTTAGACAATATACAGTGCATTTTTTTTAAAAGTGTCTATAAGGATTTTCTGAGTACTACGTTGCCATCTTGATATTTGATAGTTTAACCGTCAAAAACGTCAAGTTTATGTGGTTGACATTAGTTTAAAAAAAATTTTGTGTTTACAAAAATTGGAGATTTGTAGTAGGTACAATATTTACCTATCGTGGCAAAAACGTAAGTTATTATTGTACATCGCAGAGTAGCTATCGTAAATATTAGTAAGAATAATTTTGTATATTCCCAAAAAAACTTTTTCTTGCTGTATTAGTAGACAAGCATAGAAATTTACAAAACAATAAAACGGATGCTACGACCGTTCAGCAAAAACATTTAGGCTGGAAAAAGACCATTGCCACAAAAAAAAAACAATCTTTTGCAGCTTTTTGTTTAACGTATTTTGCTAGTGTGATTATGCCTAGAATGCGACAGCGTGAATTGTCGTAGACAAAGAACTGGGGGGCGTAGGCAAACAAATGAGGTGCAGAACCGTCATCTTTAACTTATTAAGTTTCCAATACCAAATCATTCCCCGATCAATGGTTAGGTAATAAAAATCTTCAGTGATGATTCCCGATTCTGTGAACGTAAAAGACGGTGTCATGTTTAATTTTCTGTTAAGCGGCGTGTTGCGCCACACTGTGGAGTTTATGGTATAGGGTGCTATAGCCTAGGGGAGTAAGTCTTGTTTAGTATTTATCCGAGGCAATATGATAGAACCCCATAGTTTTCTATTATTTTAGAAGTTGGAAAACCCACTTTTTCAGCAAAGTTATGCCCGTCTCCACCTAACAAGACACTCTACAAACCGATTTAAAAAGACCAATGTTAATCTTTTATCACAGTCTGCCAAATCTATTTTTTTTGTTTATTGAACACATGTGGCAATTGCTGGAATTGATGCCACAAAGAGTGAGAGAGTAAAGCCAATAGAGAAAAACCAACACATTATTGAATAAACATTTTGTTTATTTTTGTTTCTGTTCTTTGAAATTTTAATAATTCAGTCATAAAAATGCCACTTCTTCTTGGTGTTGCAATTTCAATGTCACAGAGTATATTTAACATTGTATTTTTACTAAATTGATAACGGCACCTAAATTCATCTTTTGGTAGAATTCTATTGGATCTTGAATATCGTATATATCGCTTTGGCATACTTTGTAACTTTGCATCTTCTGCTTCTCCTATATCAAAAATTCAAGAAACATTTTATTATCTTTGTCGTATCGGTCCATGCTAATTTTCAGTAAAATTAAAGTAACAAAAATTATAAATCTTTAACAATTTTTACAAAACACGATTGAACGCATGACAAAATTGCGATGAAATCAAGAAAATTAAAGAACATATCATACATATTGAAATAAGAATCTAAATCACAAGCAATTACTGATGCGCCCAAACAATTTTCAACATATTTTTAAACATACTGATCTATTTAGAAAGTATCTTACAATAATATTAATATTTATGACAATTGCACTGACAATTAAACTGTCACAAAAAAGTATGGTTAGCGCTATATTTTAGTTCCTGTCTCAGTAATTAATGAGTGGCGCTATTAATTTCCTTAAAGGTGTCAATGTCAGACATACAGTATCAGCTATCCATATTATTATAGAGATTAGTGACTAATGTTCTAGTGATTTTGACATTAATGCCCGTAACCACAGTCAATACTTTGCTCAAGCTCAGTCTCAAGCTTTGCTCAAGTCGGCAAATGCGTACTACTAACTAACTTGGCAATAAAATTCGACCCGCGCGTGCTTAGGAGCAATTTTTCTGTCGAGTCGAAAAACACCCAACTTTGAAACGTGCTCAAGTTTTGGGTATCTCTTTTATCTATAGTTTTTTCTTGCTAATAGATTGAATTTTTAAATTTGCAATTTTATAAAAACAACCATAACGAGAAGAATAGTCAATAATTTTTGTTGCTTTAATTTTATTGAAAATTAACATTAACCGTTACTAGAGAGATAATAAAGAATTTTTGACTTTGTTGATGCAGTCAAAGCAGAAGATGCAAACTTGGAAAAGATACCAAAGCATCCGTTTTCTTGTTTTTTACAATTTTATGCTTATCTACTAATACAGCAAACAATAGCTTTTGGAGAAATGTATGGCACAATCTTGTCTTTCATTCTATAATGTTTAAAACAGGATAAAAAATTATTCTTACTAGTATTTACCCTAGCGACTTTGCGATGTATAATTTTAATTTACGTTTTTACCACAACAGGTAGATATTGTATCTATTACAAAACTCCAATTTGTCTAAATACAAAAAACGTTTTAACTGACTACATAAACTTGGCGTTTTTCTAGGTTAAATTGTCAAATATCAAAATGACAACATAGCGCTCAGCAAATTATTTTTTTACCCAATAATATTAGATAACGCCGATAATTCCAAAAGCGTTAACGCGAGTCAAAGTCGTTACTTGAAATCGACTTGACTAAGTACGACTATTTTTTGAAAAAAACTGTATATGCAAAATAGAGAATAGTATATTGTATAATGAGTAAGGAATGGTCGTCATTGCCAACGAGTATGAAAATTTGCAACCGAGCCGAAGGCGAGGTTGGCAGTTCGTACGAGTTGGCAATACACATTCATTATAATTCACGAATTATACATTATACTTTTTCTACGACTCTATATTTAATTAGTAATCAAAGTTAAACAGAATTTTACAAAAAGAAATAACGCAGAAAATAAATAAACCAATTTAAAAATTTGTATTGGTAATACCTAAAATGACAATTAAGAAATTATGTCAAAACTTGTATTTATTTTATGTCAACTTGACAGCGTTTATACTATTAGTTATCTGTTATTATTATTATTTAATTCTTGTTTTTTACTCATCTCTAGTTAATGAAATGGTGAGTATAATTTACTTGTTTTAAATACATGTAATTTTAATAAACTTCAAATCATTTACTATTTGAATTTTTTTTAATACCTTAATTTCAAGCATAACCTAATATGAATGAGCTGCATTAGTTTAATAGGTACTAATAATTCAATGACAAGATTTTGGTTTTGCAGCCAGTAAATAAAAGAAATCTATTCATGCCGAAGCCTGACAACAATGTCGTCAAGTTCCGACAAATGTTGATGTGTGATAGTTTTTCCTAGAAACTTCAACCGAATAACATGTGGATGTGACTTACAAAGCAAATAAAGTGAATTTGTAAATGTTTAAAGATAATTTGTAATTAATAGGTGTTATTCTTAGGAATGAAGGTTTACGAACTAAGAAGGTAATAAAAACATTGCAGTTCAAAAATTGAAAAAATTTCCTTTTTAAAATGCAAGATAGGTAATTATCCTAATGGATCTAATGTGCTGCAATAATCTTTACTGCAAAATTAGTTTAAATATGAGAAATAAATTGTTGTGGTTTGCAGTAGTCTTGTAACAATTGATTGTATCAATGTATATCTTGTATTATTTATTATAACGTAAGTCCAAAGTGTTTGTGATTAAATTTTTAACAAGGTAGAGATAATAATAATAATAAATAGATTATTTTTATAAGATTAAAATATAATATGTGGTAAAAGTATACATAAATACTTATGAAAACTGCATTAATATAAGGATAAATAATAACAAACAGATATTAAGCATGTGCGAAAGAAACATTTTGGTATATTGCAACTATGAACACCAAAAGATAATTGGTTACTTCTGAATTGTCACGCAGTTTAAAAAACTGATAGATTTTCTAATAAATACTAACTTCTTTAAGTTAATTTAAGCATGTTATTATAAAATGAGTAATTTTATTTCAAGCATTGGATTACTTAATCTGTTTTATAACACTGCAAAAGCAAAAGTCAGTTAAATTACTATTAACATTTCCGTCCCATCAAAAGAAAACTGCAAGAAAATAAGTAGCTAGGTTGCAAACTAGAAGTTTTTACCTATTCTAATTACCTTGAAATAATAAATAAATAATAAAGTTATTCATTACAAGAAAGTCACCACTAAATGGCAACGTTTACGAATATAACCTAAAATATGTAATTTATAAATCACTCTTTACGCTATAGGTAAAAGTAATGCAATACTCATTGATTTCGTTTTCCAGTTTTATAATTTGTGATGCATGGAATATTTGTTAAAGTCTTCTAAATTATGTTCTTATAATTCATTATCCTGTACGTTAATCGGTTTGAGCGGTACGGAAATGACTTTGATCTGTACGGAAATAAAATTAGACAATCACAATGCACAACGTTGCCTAATCGCAATTAAACATACAATGTGTGTAATTATCTGTTAGTCGTAGAAAATATATTTTGTATGTGTTTATTTAATTTTGATAGTTGGTTGAACAACTTGTAGTAGCGTTAAAATGTAATAAATCTATTCCTAAAAAATAAACTTGTTTATATTTACACCCCAGAGAACGGTAAATTTTTTTACGCAAAGGTCAAGGTATGTTTATCTCAACTGTATTACACAAAATTGTATTATATATTATAAAGTTTTTAACACAAAATGGGATGTTCAATTATTATTGTAAATAATTTGATGCCTTTCCCATATTTTTTTTATTTATTAATTATTTGCGACTACAAGTTTCAACCTAACGGTGATCATTAGGCCTCTAAAATTATCAACTTAATAGTAAAATCTAAACCTTAAAATTCTTAATATATGTACATACAATCAATAAATAAATAAACAAATTTAAATTATACAATTTATGTCAAAATGACAATATAAATTAAACAAAATTGTACATAAAAATAAACATAATAAATTTTGTCGTTACTTTTATAATCAAAAGAGTGGTTATATTCTAATATATTATTAGCGAAAAGAGATTTATTATATATATTAATACCAACAAATTGTTTTTAATGTAAGAAAAATATTCTGTTATTCTTGTTCAAAATTTACGGCCGGTTTATCCAATATAAAAAAAATTACAGCTACCACAATTTAATTTGTAAAGCCCAGATTTATTCAGAATATCAACTTTATTTTTGACAAGTAAAATTGACAAGTAAACACTTTAAATTAAATTTAGATGAAAAAGAAATAGTAATTTATGCTTCTTAAATAAGTTTTGAAATTGAAAAGAAGAGCGACCAATGCAAGGGAGCGAAAAATATGTCTTTTTAATGTTATCTAAAAGTGGAGTAAGAGTTAAAATGTTTTTAATATTAATGAAATTAAAAATTTTATTTTGAAGTTTTTTGATCAAATCTAGAGGATAATTATTATTATTTGCTAAATTATAAATAATGTTAAGCTTTTATTAAAATTACATTTATCAAGAGGTAATTTGTATAAACGATAAAAAAATTAAAACCTTAAAATGAAAATGACTTTATTAAACATCTGGTTGAATGGCACTTGTTTAAGAAATCAAGTATTTTCAAACTATATAAAACTTACGACTAAAAATAAATCAGTTCAAGCAATCAACGGTATAATTAAAGTTAAACAAGCTTGACTACATAATGAAATTTGCACTGTATATAAAGGACATAGAGGAAGTGTTGAAGGGAGGACAGTGTGGTGGGGTGGTCATGGAGGGAGAGGTTACAGTGTAGGTGTTGGCATATGCAGACGATATGGTTATGGTGGCAAAAAATGAGTTGGAGATGATCGGTATGATAAATACGATAAAGAGGTACCTGGAAAGGAAAGATTTGGGTTTAAATGTGAGAAAGTCTAAGATGGTAGTTTTTCAAAAAAGAAGAGGAAGGAAAAAAAAGGAGGAGATAAATTGGGGAGAACAGAAGATAAAGGCAGTGAATGAAGTGACATATTTGGGATATAGGTTAAGGTATGATAATAAGGATGATGCGCATATAAAGGAGTTAGCAAAGAAGGGTAACGGGGTATTAGGGCAGGTATGGAGTTTAGGGAAGGAGATCGAGAAGAGAAGATGGCTGTTCGAAAAATTGATTAAAAGTATGATGATGTACGAGGTGGAGGTATGGGGTTGGAAAGAGTGGAACCTATTGGAAAAGGTGCAAATAAAATATTGGAAATGGATACTAGGTTTAGACAGGGAGACGCCGGGGTACATAATAGAGGAAGAGAGGAAGTTAAAGAAGATTAGAATAGAAGCAGGGAAAAGGGCGATGGGTTATGAAGAGATAATGAAGGGTAGGAGAGAATGTAAAATTTTGCAATGTTGCTGGAGGACGGTAAAAGATAGCAAAATTTATATGGACAGGAGGAAAGGAAACTGTACTACCAACGAGAAGGTTTCGCAAGAGAAGAGGTGGAAAGAAGAAGAGAGGAAGAGAGGTTAAATACGGAGGAGATAGTAAGAAGAGATAAAGACTCGCAGGTGCAAGAGAGGGAAGGAAAGATAAGGGAAGGAAAGTATAACGTAAGGTATGGGAATATAGTGTCCATGGGGGTTCCTAAGTAACTGATGGGGAGGAGAAGCTTAGGAGAGAAACGGCTTATAGCCAGGTTTAGATGTGGAAATGAGGAGAATTTAAATAAGTATTGGAAGGAGGATGTAATGAGGAGATGTAGATTATGTGGGAAGGAATGGGAGGACATAGAGCACTTGAGTGAGGAGTGTGACGAGCTAAGAGAAGAAATGAGGGGGAGGAAGGCTTTGCTTGGGGAGGAGGGGGAGGGATTGGATTGGATGAAAGAAATAAAGGAAAGAAAGAAAAGAGGGGAGGGTTAGGTCTAACGAAATAGAATAGTAAGACGGTGATTAGAATAATTTATTGGAGAAAGTTATTTTAGTTTTTATTTTTGTATGTATTATATGTATTATATTATTATGCAAAGAGAAAAGGTGTAAGGGTAACGTAATCCATTGTAAGACCGAAGGGCTCAACAATTATCAATAAATAATAATAATAAATAATAATAATAGTAATAATAATACATAATGAAATTAAACACTGCTATCAAGTTAGAAACAATTTACATTTATTATTATATAAACAACATTCCACTCTTTTTCAATATTTCCATAATTTAAAAATTGATTGAATTATTAATTTTGTTAAAGATGAAGTTTTTAAATTTGGTTCTCAACTTTTTAATAAACTTAACTCAAAAATTAAAAAAACTATTACAAATTAAGGTATTTTTTAATTCACATTTAAAAACACAACCTGTGTTTAGTCAGATTCTAGACTTTACCTTTTAAAATAGATTAATTAATTTAAGTACTTCAAAATTTGAAAAAGGTGTGATTGAGTTTGTTAAACTTGGTCTCAAACAGAATAATAATAATCTTAATACTAAGTTTTTAGATGAATTTAAAATTGATTTAGAATGCATTTTACATTCTTCAACTTCAAACTTTATTGATTCTAATTATGTTAGAACTATTTGCAACCAAAAGTTACAAAATATTACTTTGTCTAACGGAAAATTTAACAATAAAATATTAAACGCTATTAAATTAAAACAAAAGATCTAATATTTACTAAAGCTGATAAAGGTAATACTTTAGTTATAATGAACGAAATTGATTATATTGACCAAGTTAATAACTTTCTTCATTCTAATAATTTTCAAAATACTAATACAATTTTCTTTTATTCTCCAAGCAAGTTTTCATTAACACGAACAAAGATATTTTGTTTGAATTTTTTAATGCAAAACATTATAATTTAATTTAATTAATATAATGAACCCTTCTTTACCTCTTGTATATGGCCTTTCAAAAAATCATAAACTAAACAATCCTATTAGACCTATTGTTTCTTTTTATAACACTCCTGTTTCTAAAATTTCATCTTGGTTAAATCATACTTTACGTTCTTACCTTGACTTTCAATTTCTTTTTTCTATTTCTAATTCACAATCACTAGCTGATGAATTAGTTGGTTTAACTTTAGATAAAAATTTTTAATAATCAAACTTATATTAAAAAAAAACAGGTCTTAAATAGCATTTTTGTTTTTATTGAAATTATTTTTATTTGTATTTAATTTTCTTGTTAATAATATTATTATTTTATATACTTTTCTTGTATAAATTTTGTTTAATTTATATTGTTATTTTGACATAAACTGTATAATTTAAATTTTTTTATTTATTAATTGTAAGTATATTAAAAATTTTGAAGTTTAGAATTTACTATTAAGTTGATAATTTTAGAGGCCTGTTGATGACCGTTAGGTTGAAACTTGTAGCCGCAAATAATTAAAAAACAAAATAAAATATATGGTAAAAGCATTTAATTATTTACAACTGTATTACAAAAATTATTAATTTTTTATAGATCTAACATTTTTTTAAATACAAGCAAAATTCAGTTTTTGTTGTATTGTGTTATATTAAATATTAGGTTATATTAGTAGATTTTTACAACAAAAAAGTGTTGTTTTTTGTACCAGTAAAAATATAACCGAAACAACCAACTCAAATAATCTAATAACAATTGCAAAAAAAGCCGAAGCGGCTGAATCAGGCTGTTATAGTTACACAACGGTTAGAAACGAGGGTCGATAGTTCATATAAGACAAACGACGTCGCTATTACAAAGGTTAAACGAAGTTAAACATAAACAAGTTTACATCATAATAAAGCTAAGAAATTAAGAAAAGGATTATTTTACATTGTACAAGAGAAACCCATTTAAGTGTAATTTAAAGCTTTCGTATCCTACCAAAAACTATTTATGGCGCACACATAACAAAGATAACTAATTCGTTCTTAATCGTTTTTTAATATAATTATCAATACATAGGTAGGAAACGATAATAATATTTAATAAAGACAAGACTTTTGTGATAAATAAAATTATTGATCGTTTGAATAATGCAATGCACGTTTTCTTTTCGGAAAACTTGGTATTATTAAAGTTATGGTAATCTTCAATTATTAAAAGAAAATTCATTTAATCAAGGGAAAAGGTGAAACACCTTCAATTGGTTCAATGACAGTACGATTTCGGTTTGATGTTATAAATACCGTTTTATTCCAAGAATTTACAATATTAATAAATCGTTTTTATTTGCTTATACTTTTATTCGGTAATAATTAGAAGAGTTTTGAGATATATTATTCATTATAAGTTAAAGCTGTAATTTTATATATTTTTTCCTTTGAATCAATATGAATACTTCATTTGCGTGATATCACATTCCGGTAATCATGAAAAAATTATGTAGGTGGTATTATATATGTTCAATAAAATACCTGCGCGTTACCAAGTTATTTAATTTTTTATGGCTCTATTAGACGACTCTATTTAAAGTTTAGTTTAGATACTTACGCTCAAAATAAATTGTTGGAAGTTAGTCAAAGAGCTTAATTAGATTAAGGGTAGGAATATGAAATCGGTATAATTACATTAACCAAGCGTTTATGCATCATATATAATCACATATGAATTTCTAGTCGGCGACGCTGTTGTCAATTCAGATAAGTAATTTGTGTAACTTATGTTTATTAGATTTTCGGTGGTGTTTATTTAGTGTCTTTCTACAATGGCCGATATTGCTAAAGGAAACCGTACTCCGACTACGTCTACCGTCAGCATGTACCGTAATGGTAAATAATTTATTACCTTAACAAACGTTTTTACTTATAACGTCGATCTTTTGCGTGCGTTTTTAGTAAAAGCGTTTTGCGTTGTTTTGTATACAATTTTATATAATTTATTTCAACACAAATCTAATTTTTTTTATAAATAATACTGATTTAGTATAATAGCTCGTTGTTTATTAAACATTTTTCCAGTGATTAATTATTGTAAATAAAGTACATGATTGCAAAAGTTGATTTATTGGTACACAAACAATAAGAAAATAAAAATAAAGGTAAAGTAAAGAATTGCACTGATAAGTACCTAGTAAAACAAAAGCATTAAAAGATAGTATTAATTTTACATGGCTTTTTAATGCTTTAGATACATCCGTAGACTTTTGTTTTTTTTTGTACAATAATTTCATTAACTACGTGTCATATCCGTGTTATTAATATTTTGAAGTTATGTGTAATTACGCTTTGGTAAAGTGTTTGTTTTAAGACACCCAGCTAAAAAAATCTAACAAAATAATGTCAAAATTTTTTGTAAAAACTTTTTAAGTTATTTATTTAAAAAAAACTCTTTCACATATTAAACTTTAATCTTGTATTTTTTAGCGTTTATATTCAACATTACTTATTATTTTATGGTATATTATATATATAATCTAACTAATGAATAAGTTGTAGAATATTCTTTACTAGGAGGGGCAAATTAAACCACTTAAGACGTTTCGTGCAATCAGGCGTGCACTTCTTCAGGCCAACTAAAAGGTTAGAGTGGAATAGTCCTTAACTCCAAACGACATGAAAACTAATTACACAATATAAATTAACATGAATAATTGTTAAAATATTTATAAAAAAGTCAAATAAATTAAAATAGTGTAAATGAACAATTAACTGTGAATGACAAACAATTTACCAATTGATAAAATGTGTCAAGGGTGTTAGCAATACGCGTCATCCATCGACAACATTTAGTTGCTAAAAATTTGAGTGTTAGATTGCATAAATCTCTTCAATTAGTCATTGATGCCGATGAGATTTAAGATTAAACCTTACAACATTGACGCCAAATGTTGATAATTGATTATGAAAGCATCAGGTTTATCCTTACTTATTGCTTAGTTTATTTTATATAACAGATACAAAATTTTATTTTGAGTAGTTTTCATTTAAATTCAATTAATAAATGTATAAAACTTAAAAATGTGTTTTTACTTTAAGTTTTTAACACTAAACTTCACCACAGTTAGAAATTTACAAAAAAAATATTATCAGGTAAGTAGGGGGTCTACACTCGAGGGTATTTTTTTTGCAAATAAAATCGCACAGTATACAAATGATTCTAATAGTTAAATTAGGTTTGAAACATTTCTTTAATTACCATTCTGTATCATTAATCGATAACCTGAAAAATTCCGATGCAATTCCCAAGCAACATTTTGTAACCGTGGTTACGTTGTAACCAGTTGCAAATTAGTAACATTAGCACCATGGTAAATAAACCGTTGCCGCAACGTAGCAGCAACTTTCGTAATTTACTGAGGTTTCAAATCTATTACAGAAATAACCATTTTACAACTATGGTTATAAGTAAGTTTTTCTTAAACCCTTATGTAACTACAGTGTCAATTTAGTGACATTAAAACCTTCATTTCGGTTTCGAGTGTAACAGTCTTGAAACTATGGTTACAAGTGTGAATTTCTAAAACTACACTACAGTGTTAATCTATGCTTTCAAACAGCAACAGAAGAAGTGCATTTTACGAGATTTTTATAAGACACATAGTCCATTATCATTATCCAATAAACAGTACCGAAAGTGTTTCTAATTCAAAACTACGTAAGTACAATTATTGGTATATTATATTACTATAATTTTAATCGTGCATTTAAACTATTGTTTCTAATTTAATCAACGTTGAAGAATTAGTTGCCAATTATAAGTAAGCAAATTTTAAATTGATTTCATTTTCTTCTAGGATCAAATACAATTTGATTGCAAGGACATTACAATATTACACACAGTGATCAGAACGTGTAAATTAGATCGCCATTGCGAAGACCTATAATCTTTAAAAAAGCAGTCGAGATTATGATCATTGAACCGATTATAATTGCACATGTGCATTTGTAGCCTAATACAAATATTTAACTAAGAATTACGTAGACGCATTAAACTATAACGTGAGGAATATCTTAATCCGCCATGGTCTTTTAACACAAAGACATTTTTCTCTTAACAAAATTTATGGATTTACTATTTACAAAATTTATAAATAATAGACATAATCCGCTTTTCTTGAAAATTTGCCGTAAAAACCTGTTTACTGGTACACTACTTGCAACAGATGTAAAAATTCTTTTATTATATCTTTTTTGTTTGAATTTGGTTCTATAAGAAACTATAAAAAATTAAATAATGTACATTTATTATAACTTTTTATATATCTGTATCTTTTTATTAATATATTTTTATCTCTACTTTTGTTTTAATCTTTATGATGCAGTTAGTAACTAAAATCTTGGATAAGTTGCTTAACAAAGCGGTTATAAAGTAGTTTCAAATAATGGTAATAAGCATGTTTTCAAAACAGTTACATAGCAGTTGCTGTAAACGGTAACTACAATGTTACAAATCAATTACAAAACCGTGATGATAAACCATTACAGAAACGATTCAGAATAGGTAAACATGATTTGTAAAAACCCGTTATAGCAACGCTGCAAAACAGTTACAAAGTAGTAATTGCAACGGTTTCAGACACGTTGTAAAACGGTTATAATATTACTGCAGTTGCCTTGCAACTGACCAAATCCGGTATTGACAACGTATCAGGAAAGACTCAGCAACTATTCTGTAACTAAATACCTTACTGAAACCATAGTTGCAAGAGAGTTTTACAACCGTTTTGTAACTGATTTTTGCTACTTGGGTTTGTTTTGAAGAATATATATTTTTTTTTAGTTTCCTGCAGCACAAGAAGTGCAAAAGGCGCACAGAAAAATAATAAATATTTATATTTAAACCAACAACTTGCAACACTAATTAAATTCATATTATCTAAGCAAAATAAAATTTCTGCGCAAAATAATCAAATAACTAAAAAAAAACAAAAAATTTATTAAATCTACGCTAGCAAACCCTTTGAACCAACAAAATTTTATAGAATTATATGTACTAGCTAATGTTAAGGGTAATAAACCTTGAAAACTCAGTTACTAATACAAACTATTCTGACGCAAAGAAGCTATTAGTGAAAGAAATAAAAAACAAGAAAAAACAAAGTATATAAATCAACAAAACATATTGAACTCTTAAGACTTTCTCACACCAACCTTTTTTAAGCAAATAAATAAAATTTAAAACAAACAATATTTGTACTACTACAATAGTCTGTTTTTCAATTACAAGAAGCAAGTTAATTACGAACATATTGGTTGATGTTATTTGTTCTCTTTTGGCCTCGAATATATTTAAATAGTGTCTTCCATTCTAGTTTCCAGCCGTTTTGCCGTTTTCTTATTCTTCCGTTATTACTAGCACATCGAGACATGCGATCCTCCTGCCAACAATTAAATTACGAAAAAACTCTCGTAACAAATGCGATTGTGCAAATGCTACCGGAATGCATCACTGGATCGCTGTTTTGCTCTTTTGGGGCTCATCAGCAGTAGGAGACACATTTTAATGTATTCCCATAATTGCATCGACAAAAAGACAAAACGGCCGTTTAGTAGTTCACTCTTGTAGCATTTGCACAACGCACTGACATTCCTTTACCCCCAAAGTCTTTTTTGTCATGGTTTTATTCCGCAGTTTTATTCAAAGCCATTTGAATTATGCTGGTGTAAAATCAACTGTCAACGTTCTCTGCCGTTATACATATTTACAGTTATCTTTTATACATAATAACTTTTACTATGAGATGGCTATGTTATCAAACTTTGTTATTGATTACACTAATGACTTCAGTAAACAATTTTATTAAAAAAATAATACAAGCCTTACTTGTAAACCGTATAGTTTTTGAATATGAATTCAAAACGAGGTTTTTATAGTTTTAGTTGAGTAAACACTTAAACAATTTTCTATACAGTGTAAACCTTAATTTCGTTTTTTGTAAATAAAATATTTAGTAATACTAAATATAGTTATTTAAAAAAGTTCAAAATCCTGCATAAATTATTGCAAACATTAAATGTGGCATCTTTTTATTGTAATAAACGCAGTAAGTAGTCGTCATGTTGCCGAAGTGATGCATACGCGAAAACAAACAATTACTTACATGCCATTTTTGCAAAAAATAAAAAAAAACACGTTTTGATAATTACTTTTTTTGCAAGTATTAAAAATTCTATTGATTATTTGACACTTTTTAATTTAATTGCTAGTTCACAAGTAAAAATAGAATCAGTGCGCAGGAAAACAACTTTAATTCAGCACTGCAAGCGTATGTACCTACTCAATACTTTTGCTGTCCCACAAAAAATTTAAGAAAGTTACGCAATTACGAAAAACGTTAAATCATTTTAGTAAGAGAGGGCGATAAAAAGCACTACTTAATGCGTTTTTAAAGCGGCGTTTTGTAGACTAATGTATCCACTTCTTCAGACCACTGTATTTAATAAAAAACGCAACATAATTAAACAAACGTAATTACAGCAGATAATTAAAGTCAGTATATAAACTAATTATTACATTAGAATTTTTTAATTATATTTTAGAGTAACTACAACTAGTCGGATGTAAAAAAACAAAACCTACTAACAAAAAGCTAAAAACGATTAGCAATGATCCACCAAACAGCCATAAAAATAAAAATGTAAATAAATAATAATAAAAAAACATTTAGGATGTAAAAAACTTAAAACAAAACAATAGTTACTGCAAGCTAACAAACATCACAAAGGCCAGAAACCAACTATTCAAAAATTTAAAAATGTTGACACAATTCACATTGTTGTCATGTCTAATGATAAAAATTATCTAAGAAATTAATCTTTTATTGTATTTAGGTTCCACATCTAAAATCGTGAAGTTACTAAAATCGAAATTGTGGCCAGCATTAATATGATGCAAAGCAAGATCTGATTATGCTTTTTTCTTTTTGCAATTATATTGATGATTTTTAATCCAATTAATAGTTTTTTGTTTAGTTTTTCCTATATAACATTTATTGCATCCCATGCACGCAATTCTGTATATAACATTGTGTTTGTCGTATAATTTGGTTTATCTCATGTTTTGGAGTAAATGGTGTAGTAAATATTAGTGTTGTTGTTATAAGTCGTTATTTTCAAGTTAGTTCAAAACATTTTGGTAGTAACCTACATACCTAATTGTAAAATGATATCTGAAAACTTTTTTTTATTATATGCTTATTCATTTCTTAAATATGTTTCTTATTTGTGCATTTATATTTGCAATTACTAGCTTTTAATGAAAATTTTATATTTTTTGACTAGAGCTATACTGCTATTGTGGCTATTTTATTTAAATTTAATTATGTTTAATTCATTTTATAGACTATTTGATTAAATGATTTTCTGTAAAACTTTGGCATTTAAAAGTATTAATTAAGTGTGCTTTAGACGGGTTTATATTCTAAAACGTCTATTGAACTTTTAAACTTAGGATTATACTGATCGCGATTGAGAAACGCTTTGTACTTTTATACCCATAAGTAAATAAGATTAGTTTGAATATTGGTTGATACTCAAAGATATTTAATACATTTCAATAGACTTCAAACGCTTCTTTAGTAACACGTTAAAGCGTTAGATTTATTGGATATTGACGGTTTTGTTTGCATTGCAAAGAATATAATAAAACGTTTTATATTTTCGCGACTATAAACGCAAAGCAATTTTGAATAAAAATGTATCAGCATTATTCAGTGATATACCTACTACATTTATAGTTTTATGCAGATGTTCTTACTTATAAAGACCACAAAATAAAATTTTACGTGTTTGTATCATTTTAACTTTTTTATAACAGTTTCGGTCTGTTTTAACTACTTGATTGTTAGTTGTAAGCAAAATGTTTACAATAATTATATCTACTACGTTAATTATGTTATTTTATAACTTTTGACTTGTAATTTTTGGGTGTTGCGTTTTTTGATGTTAATTACAAAGATTTATAAAATAAGTTTTCTCATCACGTTATAAGAGATGCCACTTTTGATTATATCTAGCCAATCAACTCAATACCAAAAAAAAATGTTAAAGGCAAGATAATTCCAATAACAAGCACAAAAAACATTTTGTTGTTTCTAAATTACAAAAAAATCACTATTGTTAATTTATTAAATTTACAATAGTATTATTTTTAAATGACAATTTAAAATTATTGATCGAATTTGTAACCTGTTACGTTAGACTCTTAAAAGTGTAATGTCGAAAATCAATACAAATGGATTTTCTATAAAAGAATTAAAACCAGCTGAAGTATCCAAATAAATAATTCTAAAATCAAATTCTTATTAAATTCCACGTTTTTCTGTTTTTATTTTTTTAATATCTAAATTCACATTTTATACAAAAAAAAATTTAAATATCTAAATAAAAAGATTTTAATTTTTTAATTTTAAAACTTTTTTTTAATCTAATTTATATTAAAGATTTTTAAAAAACGTACGCGTTATTTTATTGTAATTTTACCTATAACTGGTTTTTTGTTTCTAAAACAAAATGAAAAACTGCTTGTATAAACTGTTATTTGAAGTATTATGGCTTGACCTGGTAAGCACAGAAAATGAGGTTTTGAGTAAATTCAGTTAGTTCTTGTTGTTATAGACAACTTTCTGAGTAATTTTAAATAAAAATGTTTTTATTATCATTAATATTCTTGTTTTTAGATTCTAAAATTGAAACACAAACTTTGCAATTTTAAAGTTTTTTATACATTTATGATTAAATTAAAATATTACTATGATAAAAAATAATGATTTTTTAAAACCATTGTTTAACAGTTTTAAATGGGCAGTATATATTGCAATAATGGTATAGTCGTTAGGTTTTGTATGGATTATTACAGCTGTCGCTTGAATTTTTTTTGTTTCACATTTCGTTTCGATATTGTTGCTATCATCCTTTATTATTACTGCTGATTCAGAGAAATAGTTTTTATTTGAGTCCTTTTGCATTGTAGGTTGCTGTTCCCGCAGACGTTATGTTTTGCTGTTGCTTTCGACTCGTTTCAAGTTTTTTAACTTTTTTTAAAATAGTTTTAATACATTTTTTTGGCTGTCAATTTTATCTAAAACTAACAATTTATTCATTTCTGAATCAGAGTTCAAAGATGTAAGAAGTGGTGGACATTAATGACACTTAATAAATAAGTGAATTAATACAGACAGAAAGAATTATAATCGCACACAGAATAATCGAGCTCTGACAGTTGGGCATCAAATTTTGTTACGTAAATAAAACTGTAACGTATAGTAAGCGGCAGGTCAACGTTTTGCAGAGTGAATCTGTGGTAGGTGGCTTTTGATATGCTGATTATGACATTATTAAAAGAGCGCCAAAACGGGAGAAATATATACGACAGATTCTGTTTACATCTGTCTAACACTAAAAGTAAATAAATCGCAAAACATATAACAACGAATATATTTATTTCAACAATAGCAAAAGAGGCTAAAAACAAGTAGAATCAAACAAATAGATAACAATTAAGGGTTTTTTCAACAAATTTTGCGTCAATTTTGTGTTTCTCTATGCACAAATCCTCAATTTTCTTAGAGTAATTAGGAGTATTTGAATTAATTTGAAGATTTTTAATCTATTTACGTTGTAAATTTGGTAATGTATCACCGATCACCGCGTAAAATCGAGAATTGCTACCGATGCAACTTAAAATAAACAGGTAATAATAAACCAACGTTAAAAAAAACAAAAGTTAAAACCGTTGTTAAAACGTAATTTTATATTAAATTTTCTTACATATTTATAGAAAGTAACCCAACGACACATTGTAGGCAGGTACTTAATGTGCATAAGCCCAAAAAATATTTCCATCCTACTTTAGCAAACCATAATATAATAAGAAAATTTTATCAATGGTAAATAATTGCAATAATAAATAAGAATAAAATTAATTAAAGCAAATCAGTTTTCTAATACAAATCAATAAGAGATTATACCTACATGTCCTCACTCAACTAGCACACGGCATTGACACTCGCCGGATAAAGCGGTTCAAGCCATCGGACTTGCCCATCAGGTTTGATTAACTAAGCGTGCATTTCCAGCTCTCTAGAACTGACATGCTAAATTGTTAAATTACACCATTAGTTGTTATTTGCTAATTACTAAATAAAAAACATAATCTCGAATTCGTAAAAAAACGAACTAGGTAGAGCAAAGTCGAGGTAGTTGGAAAATGTGAAACAAGATCTGCTGAAGATGGGAGTTAAAAGTGACAAAAAAGGCCTAAGGATAGAAAAATCTGAAATACGATAAACCAACAAATAGAATAAAAAAAGAACCGGTGAGGTTTTCTAGAAGCGGAAAAACCCCTCTGTGGGGTGTTAAGCTACTCACTTAAATTAATGTTATAACGATAAATTAGAACATTTCACACAGCGCAAATTTTATTTAATTACATAATGGTATATTCAGTTGTAATTTAGTTGTTACAAATTTTATTTATAACTTAAACTAAATTTTTAATTGCATTTAAATTTATTAACAATTAAATAGTAATAGCGAAGGCTTCCACGGCCGGAATCTATACTAAGATTAGAATGTCTTCCGGGTTTGGACCGTGTCATATTTGCAACCGAAGCTGCCAACGTTTCGCCCACTTTCGTAAGGGGCTTCATCAGGGCGTGAGATAAATCGCAAAACTCAAACAAGCAATCGAAATCTAACTAAAAACTTCTCAAAAGTTAGGTTATCCACTTGTAAAACAAGCCATAACCTAAACTATGAAAAGGTAAGAAAGAAAACGATAACCTGAAAAGCAAACGAAAATCTAACAAAGAACCACTACAGAGTTAGGTAATCAACTTGTGAACCAAGCCAGATTCTAAACTAGGTAGAAGTGACTTAAGAAGAAATAGTCTCCGTATTTAAAGGAACAGGATCGTCACGGATGATTAAGCTCGACCCTGATTGGGTTACGGTTGCTAGGGGGCGTGTTTTTGATAAAGCTGAAAAAATTATTGTAACGTTTTCTCTGGATTATAAAGTTTAGAAGAGAAATTTCATTCCTTTTGATGCTTCCAAAAACTACTGTAAGAAACTCGATCTAAAATTTGTTTTGTACAAAATTACGAAAGTTACTTTTCTCTTTTTTATCAATTAGGATTTTGATAGTAAGGAAGAAAAATGATGATCAATATATACGATAAATCATTCAATGTTGTTGCTGATAGTTGTGAATTTAAAGGTATGAACTTTGCATTTTTGCTACCTACAAAGTAATTGATTCTCTAGCTTTTAATGTAAATTTCTACAAAGCAGTGTTTACTGTAAGGTTAAATAGTTTTTTGTGCAATTTATTTTGAACCGATTAAGTATGTATCCGATATGTGTGCATTTTTACTTTTATTTATTTTGCTTGTTGGTAATTCTGTTACTTTTAACTTGATTTACCTTCAATGTTTTGTGATTTTTTTTTACTAATGATTTAATTGACGCTGATCCATGCTCGTTAAGTTTTTTTTTTGACAAGCAACAACAAAGCATACATTTTTACCGAAAAGGTATCTATTTTTCTTTAAAAATCTCAGTTCTGATGGGAGCCTAGCCTGGTTATAATTCAGACACGTTAAGCTTTGGTTAAACAAATCATATCCCTAAATTTATAGAAAAAAAAGGCAGTTAGCTGATACAACATACAAAAGAAACAACATGCATTAGAAATTTAAAAAACTCTGGCACAAGATAAAAAATTAAATTTTTATTTAGTAATTTTTCTATGAAAACTGTGAGATAAAAAATGTTTTTGTAATCTTTAATAAAATGTTACATTACTATTTTTCATTTCAAAATTCTGATCTGAGTTTGTATTTAACTCGCATAAAACTTCGTACGTAACTTAATTTGTGTATCCCAAAAACAAATTTATTGTACAAAATAGTTTTAGAAAGTTCTAGCAACAATTGTTAAAATAAGCATGTTGCTATTAACAACAAACACCGTAACTACAATAAAGGACAATAAGAAAAAAGAACCAACACAAAGCAAATATAGACATAGGATCTTCTCCTTCGCAAGAAAACAACACAGAGAAATCACATTTCTAACTACATGTAAAACTATCGGTCTTTAATAAAATTGTTTTTAATTTGTTTTTTAAGTTTTAAGCGTTTTGCATTATTTTAATAAATATTATTTATTTATATATTATATCATAATTATAATTATAAAATTTAAATGTGCTTAAGTTACACATTATATATTATCTTTAATCATTTTCAAGTGTTGTTATAAAACTGAACGTTTAAAACTTTGTTAATATCTTTCCACACATTAACATCCAAACGTTTAATCATCTTAAGAAAAGTGGTTTTTAGAATTTTTTACAATAATACACATTAAAATTATTTTCATTAATTTTTTGTAGCTCTATGAAAAATGTTAGCTAGACAATGGTCTGTGTTCAAATGGATTTCACCTATATTCCCCTAAACCGAGCTCAAGCGGGAAAGGACGAAGTAGGGTGGGATCTTGTGCAGGACTCGCGGAATATCCCTACGAGCTTTTATAGTATTTGCCCAGATATTGACTAAGGGACATGCATTAGTTTCGGTTAAAATTGAGTTGAGAGTTTTGAGCAAACATGACTGAAGGTTAGTATTATCCACGTGTACTGCATGTTTAGTGATTTGTTTATTAACTAAACGTTAAAATACTGTCAAAATCGATTATACGTACGCAGACAAAATTTCATCATATAAAAAAAACACGTTGCGTTGATTTACTTTAAACTACATATTTAGTAAGGTAAAATTAATAAATTAAAACGTACTGTTAATGTACAAAGTTTTAATGTGTCGTAAAAGTTACACCAAATGTGCTTATATTTTAATTTGTTCAAACTGGCGTAATTTCGATTTTTGTTGCGTTAAATTATACGTTTGGGATATAGCGAATAATGCAAAATTAAAAATCAAATTTTTTTAACAGTTTTTGATATAAATAATTTAAATTTGCCAAGAGTTGTTATTCAATCAAAAGTGCATTAGTTGTTTTAGACGCAATTTAACAACACTTGAAAAAGAATGAATCGATAAACTAAAAGGTAAATGAAAAAGGCTATCAATATCAACATGTGCTTAATGCATGCACTTAAATTTGACGTTTCGTACTACCTTATAGCTGTTTTGATGCAAATTAGTTTTATAATTTTAAAAGTAATTTTAATTTATTGCAGAGACAGTAACTACGCAATATTTTTTAATAATAATAAAAATATGTATTCTTGTTATAAAAATATGTATATGTATTTTTGAGTCCACCGTGTTAGTTGGTACTTCTTTTAATGCACAATCGTTTTTTTTTGTTATTGTATAACTAATTATTTTAGTTAATAGTTTTATCTTCGTGAGATTACTATAAAATTTTGAATAAAAAACTTATACTGTCGTGTCGTGACTGTATAAGGAAATCTTTAGCATTCTCCTATAACTTAGGTTTGGCATGTAGCTAACATAGTTCTAAAACTTTGTTTAAGGACATGTCTGTATAGAAAACTTAACACTGAAAGAACTTTTATTTATTTTATTTTTTACATGGAATTATAAACTTTTATAACTAAATTTTGATAAATACTTTTCACTGAGAGACGTTTTTACAATAAATGTGTAAAAAAGTGTCACCGGTATAACATAAAAACTAGCAATGAATAGTTTCTACACTTTTGTAAAACGGGCTGAAACTTTTAAAAATAAAATTCTAACATACTTATCCAACGTCTATGTTATTATTTGTTATGTCAAAAATAGTGGTCATTTACATCAGAAAAAAAAATTATGCTGTTTTATAAGTGAAATAACAAACTAAATAGTTAAAATACTGATAAATTAGCATTAACGTTTTTTAAAAAAATAAACATTGAGTTTGTTAAGTTATTGTAGAATTTGACAATTTGTTACATGAATTGTTTTTATCCTTATTATTTATTTGCTTACTATAAAAAAATGGTTATTTGTTTCAGCAGTAAAAAAAATGTCAGTTTTTGGGACGAGTAAAAATGGTTGCCGCACCACACGCAATCTGACGTGTCTTAAAAATCTATTTTTTATACGAATTTATCATAAATTCGTTTTTTCATATATATGTTTATTTTGTATTTCTAATACAATTAATTTAAAACTTAAAATTACTACAAAACGTTTCCAAGTATTTATTGCATTGCATTTATTGTTTATTTTCATTATTCGTCGAAAAAAATTATTTAAACATTGTCAATAATTTAACATTATGTTATTTAAAACGTCAAAATCACATTAAAGTTAACCAGGTGTCATTTAGAGTTTTTGAAAACCAGCATTAAATCCTATAACAGCCGTTTTATATAATATACAGAACAAAACAAATATGTCAATAATATAGAAAACAATGACTAAACAATGTCAATGGCAATAATTTATTAAACCAAAATCATCAAAAATTGCAGAATTTATTTTGCTATTACTTATTGCCAACAGCACCCATCTTTGTTAGCTTTTCCAGTTCCACCAAAAAAACCAAATCAACCAGATAATGAAGAGAAAATTTACTAATGTAGAAAGACTTAGGTTTTGAACCGCGTTTAATATTTTCACACTTCACAATATTTAAAAACTCACAAATTTGGAAAAATTCACATTGCTTAAAACTGAAACTAAAGATATATGATCTTAAGAAGCATTTATGTTCAGCCGTTCGAGCTTATGGTTAGTGACGGTTCTAATTCATTAGTCTTCCGAAACATGCTTTTCCATACTGGAACTAAGTTGATACTATTATCTCTGTAGAAATTATCCTACTTTTGAATTTTGATAGTTTCCTTACATAGTCTGAGCCAGAAGTTGCAAGATTCAGCCAAAATTTGTATCTTTTCGAATTTTATAGCGTGTCCGGTGCCTAGAAAGTCTTTCGCAACAGTTAATCTTGTATTATATTTTCTTGTCCACGATGGCACCTTATGTTCTCTTATCCCGGTAGCAATGTTGCTCTCCGTTTCTGCAACATAAACCAGCCCACACAAACAATGAATGTGGTAGACTCCTGGTTCCTCGAGTGTGCTGTTGTTTTCTTCGATTTTAAAAAGATTGGCGGCTATCTTATTTGTTGTATTGATTATCACTTTGAAGTTTTTAGCTTTTATATAAGGATTTTTTTGGTGAGATATCATAGAACTGGTCAAGTTATAACCGGGCGGTGAATTCTAATTTGATTATTTTTTAATAGCATTGTGTAGCTTATTTTTATTTAAATATAAAAAGGTTTGGGTTTTTACTATATTTACAGGTGTCTAGTTTTCGTTTAGCACTTTTTTTAATAGCGGTTGGTACATTTTGTTTTGTTGTATTTCCTAATATATATTTCTGTGATTTGTTGATGGAATGTAGAACCTTGTTACCTAAGATTGTATTACTTCCTTTTTGATATTTTGTCTACAAAACTTGCGTGAGTTTTTTTAAAGTTTCACTACCGTTTCTAAACAGTTTTTAAATCTTTTTTTTTACAGTTACCAGAATTATTTTGTAATTAAAACGTTTTTGTATCCTTAGTATTGTATTTGTAGTTGATTTTGGTTTGCTCAATTTTCCAGTATTTAATTACTGAAATTATGCTAGACACATTTTATGATGCAAAGTTATTGTTATATATATATTTTGCAATGGTTTGTTTGTGGATAGTCTTTTTTGTTAGGAAGTATTATTCAATTAATTTGGTTTCTTGTGTTGTTTCACTTTTATATTTGCTTTAGTTTTAGTACAACATATTTATCTCTTCTTTGAAATCGATAAGTACAAACTAAAGTCTTTATTCCTATCAGTAAATAATACCAAAAGTATATTATGAACCAATGACTATACAACTAAAGAAAAAAATAATAGAAATTTTGGGTATATATGTCTCAAATATACAATTCTTTAATTCAAATCAGAAATAATTTCGACAAAACGTGGAAAAATGTTTAGAGAATATTGCAAGTTAATAGTCGCTGGTGATGCAAAACAAAAGAATCGAAAAACTAGCGGGGTTTTAAGAGAGGGGTTTTACTAGGATCCGATACTGATATTAAAAATAATGTTTGAAAATGTAGATAAATAAAAAGACACACTTAGGATCAATAGATTAAAAAAGAACATATTGTAGAGCTTTGATCAAAACAATAGGAAAATATAATATACGTCAATTTAGTTCTTATTTAAGCAATTCAAGAATATTACAAAGAAAATGTGGTATTTATTAGAACAGGAAAAATTCTGACAGATTCATTTTTAACAAAGGAACGTAATGGAAAAATATAGGAATTACAGTAAACAACTAAAAAAAGAAGACAACAAAAAATATATATGGACGTATACTAACATAATAATGCTATGTTGAATATAGCAGAACGTCAGCAATAAGAATAAGGCTAAGCTAAGATCTATTAAATTGGGTTTCTTGTAGAAAAATTGTAGAGGGTTATGACTGACAAAAACTAACATCGTAATTAGAAAAAACTTCACAGTTGATGGAGATTGTAAGAAAAAAAGACAATAGGGTATTTTTTGCTTTTAATGCAAAAGATTAAAAATTTTTACGCTTATAATAAATGTATAATTTCCAAAAATTAAGAAAATATCCTAGACAAATGCAAAACAAATTTAATTTGAGAAAAGTACAAACACGTCGTTATATAAACAAAGCACGGTTACAAACCAACAGTAAAGTATATTATTTTTTTACTCATCCAGTATAAATTCTATCTTAGTGCACGCTTTTTTGTTGGCTAAGTTTATGTTTGCCTATTCAACTGTAATTACATAATTTGCGTTAATTTTAGTGCACACAAATAAGACAAACAATTTATTGGAAGCAGTTTTAATAAATTCCTCTAAAGTCATTTTTGGTATAATTTTTAATTCAGATTGTATAAAATTAGTCTAAATGTTGTTTATATAAAACGTGACGTGAGCCAATGGCGTGCCGATTTAATTCCAGCCTAAAATAGAAAAACACTTTTTTCATATTAATTTCTTTATAGACAATGCAAAATTAAGGTAATAAGGTATTTGCGCAAGTTTTTATTGGAATAGTTACTAACCAGCAAGAACAATTCAATTAAAATCAACGTTAATGAAAACACTTTATTAATGGGGTTTGATGATGTTAAAAGAACAAAAAGTCCTAATACAGTTGTATACTGGGTATCTCTAAAAAAACAAAACAAAAACAGTTAAAAGTTGGAGAGATTTTTTAGAAATACAAAAAGTGGATTATCAAGTTAAGAAGAAATAGTTACCATAAAAACGTTCATCATAGGTGTATTATTACTTATTCATAAACGTTACTGTTGCACTCCAACTACAGTTTTTATTTTAATACGGTTATATTATTATTATAAAAAGTTGAAAAGTTGATTATTTTTTATTCTTCTTTTGAAAAATGACAGTTTTCACTTCCGGTGGGAAGTGTTTTAAAAAATTAGAAAAAAGTATAGACAAACATGAACATATAAAATACTATAAATTCAAAAAGAAAAAATTGCAAATAAAATCATATACATTACCTCTATTAAAATTTTATTTTTGCCTCGAGCATTAGCTAATCTTAAAACTTTGCGTCTCGGTAAGCTATCATTGCTCTCAGCAGTAATGAAAACTTTTCCACTTTTCTTGTAATATACTGTTTTTAATGCTACATAATTAAAAAAAAATGTTTTTTTTAACTCAACGAATTTGGCCTATAAGATTATTTGTAAGACAGTGTCATTTACCAAATTTCGAAAATGACGGATCTATGCACTTGGCAATAAATTAATTATAATCTTTTTGAAGTTATATTAAAAACATTTGTATTACTTGCAATTTGTAATATTACATGTAATAAACTTGTCTTAAAAAATCTGAACCCAAATAGGAGTGTTTAGATACTGAAAATGTACAACAAAAAAAAACTTTTTTTAATGTGTTGCCCTATTCGTTACTTGCTAATACAATAACATTATATGAACCTACATAACAAATCCTTTAGAATGCAAGATGTTTTTTGTTTATGTTTGAAACATGAAATATGAGGGCAGTGCCATCTCATAGTTTATTTTACACATTAAAGGATATACAACTGTAATGCATTTTACTTTTTAAAATAAATTAATTACAAATATATTATCAATCTAATATGCAATTAATTATATAAGAATGTATTTGTTATGAATCTATTGTAAAATTAAAATTATTTTTGTTTTTTTATCCAATGTTAATTATTATTTATGCTTCAATTTAAACAACAACTACAGTTTTTTTGTAGAAAAAACTAATTTAAATAAAAATATTAATATCGATTTAGGTCTGTTATATATTAAAACTTATTACGAAATGGTTATAAGACAGAAAAACTCAATTTTCCACCCCGTTGAAATAGTCAGTAGATGTATTGAAGACTGTGCAAGTTCAATTTTGTAGCCAGACCAATTTAAATTTTAAATTTATATAAAATTTGAAAGCTTGCATAAAAATAATCTTTTGACAACAAAAAATAACTAATCATTGTACGGTTTCATACTTATGTACATATCTGTACTATGGTTGACGCACGTTTATAAATTTCGTTTATACTTACTTTAAAATAAATGTTTGAGATTACGGTATACATTTATAAATGTCACTTTAATCAACGTCAAATAATTTTTATTTTTATTTGAAAAATGATGCAATTTTTTCTTAACAATTAATTAAAGATAACCATTAATTCAAATTTGAATTTAAATACTAAATTTTGAGTTAATTATTCGTTTTTGTCATCTTTACAGAATAAGACAAAGTTGTATGATTATTCTTGAAAATAATTTTCCAATTATTGATTTTGTTGCATTAGGTCTTATCGATGTTTGTTACAGTTCTCTGTAGATTTTGCTTGTTGCGTAACATTTTTTTTACTAAATTTTAAGAAACAACAAGTAACAAACTTGAAATACGTTTATTTCAAAATAAGTGCATTATATTTCAGCGTTGTTAAGTCTCAATCAACAAAATATGTATATTATTTCTGTTTGAAGTTTAGATGTCAGTTAAAAATATTTTTTTTCCTACAGTGTAGAATAAAAGCAAATTTGGAACACATTTGCAATTAACGTTTTTAGACTGGTCTTTACTAAGCCTAAAAGTTAGCTATTGATCTATACTATGCGGTTAATGTAATATTCGTGTGTAAAAACTTATTGTCAGTATATTTATCTAAGAAAAATTTATATAATTTTACAAAAGTGAGAAAATGTGAGTCCTCTTAGGTTTTTCTACTATCATTAATACCAAAGCTAATACTAAACAAAAATCTTGATTAACTAATTATTATTTGATATACTAATATTTACTTGTACAAGAATATTAACGCAGTTCAAGTCGACTGTTAATGTGTTATGTGCAAAAGATGTTAAAACGAAATTAAAACAACGGCTCGGTGTTTAATGGAGACGGGAGTGAGTTAAATCAAAATTAAAAATTTGTAGTTAGTTGGAAATCTTAAAACGTAAAATCAAAATTTAAAATTCAAAAAAGATGCCAGGAGGGTTTGTAGTTTAACCGGGCTTTTGTATCTTATCTGTTGTCTTGGTGAACACACTCCAAACAGAACTTTTAGAGTGTATTAACTCTAAAATTTGAAATTTTTAAGTTATACTAAACGCGATAGGTTGTTTGAATAAAAGTATTGTTAGAATTTAAAAATAAAACATAGCATATATTAAATTAGAACAAAACAAAATAAAAGACCAAATTATAAGTTGAATTAGTCAAAACACACAAAAAATATGAGAGTAATTAGAGGATTCAAACAAAGTTAAAATAAAAAAACTTTAAATAAAATAAATCAACAAAAACAATAACTTTAAAATCAATTCTTAAAACAAAATTAATTAAAATCGCAAAAGTCTTGCACGCATAATAAAAATTTTGTAAACTAAATAAAAAAATTAATAATTTCAACTTAAAGCAAGTAATATAATTTTGAACAGTTTATCAACATCGGTTCAAAACCCGTAATCGGAAATATATCGTTTTTTGAGTAATACAAAAAAAACGTAATCGTCGTAATTTGTTTTGTTGTTTTAATAACGCAACAAACAAGCATTAAAACGTTTTTGTTTATTTTAAAGTTTTTAAAACACTTACAGTTGCGCAAAGTAATCCAAAATTGCTTAAAACGGTAGTTCTTATACCTTTAATTTACATATTGTTTTCATTGTGCCGGGTTTTTGGTAGTAGAGGGGCCTTTAAGGTGACAGAATTGTACCAAAGGCAAAGAGAAATTATATAACACCAACTGAACTTCACATAATTCCACGGTAAATACGTTAGCAAAGTTTTAAGTGAATTGTTAAGACCGCAACATTTACAAAATCAAATAATTTCTCATAACTTAATTTTATTAAAAACTTTTTATTTTCTCTAAATCAAACTACTACTAATTTTTTTGGAAAAATCCTTCCGAGAACTACTATATCATCGAGTCCTATATACTTAAGAACTGTTGTTGCATAAACAAATTTTTGGAGTATGTCACTTCAGTCTTTCCTACCGTATTTAAAAACTATGACGTAAAATCTTTCAAGAAGGATACTCAAGAAACAAACTAAACTAAACAAAATACAATTAAAAGCATTACGCACAATACGCCGCACAAAAAAAACATTTTTCACCGGAGTCAGGAAAAAACAAATAATAATTTCTATAGCGCTAATATAAACATTATTTACTTGGAAATAAAGCAAAATTAGATTACAAACTAAAAATGGGTCTATCGTCTTTATGCGTATGCATAAGTGCACCTAGTTACCATCTGTCTAAATTTATTTCCAACATCATTAATAACATTTTACATTTGTTCAATTATAATATATTTAATTCACAGAAACTTGTTGAAAAAGCTAAATACATTACAATTCCACCTAATTATCAAATAGTCATTCGATGTTACATCCTTGTTTACCAACATCACCAAAAAACTAGTTTTGAAATTAATCCATAAATACTGGAGAGAACTCAAAAGTCATACTCTACTTGAGTATTTTGAATTTATTGACATTATCAAATTCCAGCTTTTTCTCATTTAAAGGCAAAATTTATATACAAGAATTTGGCACTGCAATGGGCAACCCGGCATCTCCAGCTTTAGTTAGCTTAGTCATGCATGATTTATTGCAGTTTGTACTTTACAAACTCACTTTTCAACCAACATTGTTGTTTTGTTACGTGTACGATGTCATCAGTTGCATACCTGAAAAATAAATTCTCAACACGTTACACATCTTTATAGCTATGATCTACATCTAACTTTTACTCACGAGGTTAAAAGTAATGGCTCTCTGTCATTTTTAGATATTAGGGTAATTTAATAGAACAATTCTATATTAACAGATTGGTACAGAAAACCGACAGCATCCAACCGTACCATTAATTATTTTTCAAAACATGCACACCATCAAAAAATTAATATAATTAAATCTATGAAAAACAAAATCATTAGTTTAAGTAATCCACAATTTCACATAAAAAACCTTAACATCTTAAAAAATAATAATTATCCTAAGAATTTAACAAATAGAATATTATTCCATACAAACAACACCAATAACATGCCATCACCATCGAACCAAACTAACACTACTTCTAATTTTGAGTATACTAAAGTCATAAACGTTCCCGGGTTAACTAAAAAACTAATTCCGATTTTAAAAAATACCAACTTGAAAATAGCGTCCTATAATAACACTATTTACAACACCATTTATTCCAAAACGATAGATAAAACAAAGTTATACGACAAATACAATGTTATATACAGAATCGAGTGCATAGGATGCAACAAATGTTATATAAAGCAAACAAAAAAAACTATTAATCAGATTAAAAATGATCAATATGATTGCAAAAACAAAAAAGGAGCATCGGTTCTTGCTTTGCATCATATTAACACTGGCCACAATTTCGATTTTAGTAACCCCATCATCTTAGATGTGGAACTCAAATATAATAAAGGATTAATATCTGAGACGATTTTTATTACTAGACATAACAATGTAAATTTACTGTATACAATAACCTAATCAATAAAACTTCATGACCTCGAATGCTTAACCGTTACTTTTCAGTACCAACATTTTTGGTTAATTGGTTTTTGGTCTTTGTAATGTTCGTGAGTTTGTTGTAACTATTGTTTGTTTTTTAAATCATTCACAATTTAATGTTTTGTGTTATTTATTATTTTTTACCAATTGACTGTGTTTGGCGAACTCATCGCTACCTGTTTTAAGTTTTTTGTAAGTTGTTTTTTGCTTTTTTCTTACATCCTATTCTAAAAGATCAAAACAATTTTTATAATTAATTAGCTTGTTACGGTAATTTTCTTTATGCACGCCTTTGTTGTTACGGTCGAAATTTCTTTGGCGCACGCCTATGTGTTTCGACGAAAAATTAATTTACGTTTTGGACGCCCCCTAACGATCGTTTACGCGTGACTGTCATTTACGACGAGCTCTTCAACTTGGAAACTACATAAAATGGCCGGCGAATTGACGAGTGAACATTTTCTAAATTTATACACCATCATGGTGACCAATCTATAGGTGTAATACACTTAAAAATTCGTTTGCGTCGTCACCGGGTAAGATTTTAACTCTCATTTATTAATACTCTGTAGTAATTTCCTGTAATTTGACAGCCATTCCGCCACGTGCGAATACTTAGTTCTAATTGTTAATTGTTAATGAGGAGTCCATTTCGAATACCTATTTCGTCAAACAAATATTCTATGAGGCATACGACTTATGGCAGAGACCGAATATATCGAGGTTAACTAAGAACTGTCGAGATTCTACTCAAGCAGCAGATACCTGCGTAATCACAGACAAGGGGTATAACAGCATCCGATTTTCGGGTTGTGTTATGTGTGTACTTTAAAATTTAAGTAATGACTTTGTAGATTTGGATTTCGTGAGCTATTAGGTTGACACGAATTGCGATTCAATTTACTTACAGGGTACGTGTCGAGGGAAGTACTTTCTCCGCACAAAAGGGATTCCTATATTGGTGGTAAGTGTTTTTATAAATTTTCTTTCGTCGTCAACGAGGTTACTTAAGAAAATTTCACTAATCATAACTTCGTACTGATTATCGTAATTGTAATACTATTAGTTAGTAAATTTGCTTATACTACGTATGCTGTGTCCTACCCTTACTTACTGTGATAATTTAATGTTAATGTTATACTAATTAATTTTGTCTTATTGTCGTTAATGCCATATTACTAATTATGTAAACGATATTTACTGCGAACTATTCTTCGACATGTTCTTCACTTATGTATTGTAAGTTGCCGATCCTGCTGCTATTCTCTTTTCTATATTCTCTACAGTACCGGCTTATATTTGACTATTGAATTGTTAATAGATTTATCGTTATAGAGAAATTAAAGTGAGATTGTTATTAACGATTGAATTTCTTTTGTTATTCGTTTCTTTCAGCAGTTACGAACCTAACATCTAGTTACAAGTTTATTACCTTTCTGTTGTGAGCAGACAGACGTGACTTTGGATAAGCTCTGGCACCCTTATATATCTTTTCACTTTATGTATCTATGAACCACCCCTCTCTCCGACTATTGAGAGTTGGCCGTGCAGGTTCGTAAAAACAGCAAAAACTTGTAACAAGCTTAAATAATTGTTCAAAATTACCTGGTTTGTGTGTTTGTATTAATTATGTTGTTTTTTATTAAATACAGTAACCTGAAGCAGTAAACACTTTGTCCTCGAAACGTCGCTATAAAAACACATAAAGTAGTGTTTTCTGTCGCTCTCTTCTACTTAGAAGGATTTAACACAATTCTGTTAAATACATACAGTTTGTATCTAATTAACAGGATATTAATCTAAAAGATGAAATTATGTTATCAAAACAAACAAAAAGAAAGCAGAATAAAAGTTCTAAGAAAACATTTAAAATAATCTAAATTTTGATCCAAATAAATTGAAAATTACAAACCCGTTGCATTAAAAAGTTTGTTGAGACCGTTAACAGAAATAAATCAAAAACAACGCTATGATGTTCAATTTACTGTTCTAAAAACTACACATTTCTTCTCAGTAATTTGCTGACACTAAAAAATAAAAATAAATACAAAATGATGTTCATCATAAATCATATAAGACCACATAATAACAACCATAAGGGACACTTCTGTCGGCACCTATCATATTGCAGTCCGGAAAATGAGTGACCTTTAGCCATTTTGAAAATAGTGTTGTAGCGCTAGATTTAATTTCTTTTAGTAGAATGAATTTTTTTAGACCACAAATCGATTATTTTAACTAACTTAAGATATATAATTGAAATATAGTTTAGTTATCTGTTTAAGCTAACCACATTTGCAAAGTAATTCAAATGACTTTATCATCTTAATTATTGTTAGTTATGCATTTAAAAAAATTCTGACGATTTAACAAATGCTTAAACTACAATTTTCTTATCGAAAAAGAATGCTGTGGTATTTATTCTAGCCTATATTATTGGTATTATTTATGTTTTTAACTCATTACACCGTGCAGCTAACAATACGAATTTTAACATAAATATAAATTGAGTAATGACGTTATTTTTTCACTGTAATTTTCAACAAACGAAATTGTTTATCATAAGCATAATTGTTTGTATTGCACTTAAGTACTGCATTTGTAAATCCTGTACGTTTATTTATCATAAAAGATGTAAATACAAAAGAATTCCAAATATAACCTAATTTGTCAGAAACAATAGATTCACGACCGCCATATTCTTATGTGTGCAAACTAGCACATGCGCTCTCAGTTTTTTTGCGCGGGAAACTACTGAGTGTCTCTTATGGTTGTTATTATGTGATAAGACGTAGTTAAATTAAGTTGTTATTCTAGTACAGTACAGTACACTGAAAATAAAAAGTAATTCGAACATAACGCTCTTGCCTACTAAAATTTTGTTCCAATTCTAGAAGAGTTTGGTGTAGCGATAATAAATTAAACAATGCGTTGGAAGACTACATAAAAATAAAATCAAATTAAAATAAAGACGTTTAATCAGCATAATAATAATTAAAATAAAAATTAAGTTGATAGGCAAAATAAAACGTACGTTTCAGTAGATGATACCAACTTTTTCAAGGTAGCGCTTAGGTAGAATATTTAGGTAGCATGCAACCATTGGCAACTTAACTATTGGCGCTAAATTTAAGCATACATATACATACATTCTTATATTATCTAAATTTGTTAAGTGAAAGTAAATGCAAATCTATAAAATTTCTTCAAACAAAATTATCATAATTTGTTCATATACAGAATAATGACTTCGTCATATGATATTATTATTACAAACCTATGACTATAATACATTTAATTAATTTTGATATAGTTTCAAAATGTTTTAATCCATAAGCTGGCTTATAAGATATCGCAATAAAGCTAAAATATTGCAAGCAATAATTTTCAATTTTCTCAAAAGCTTTACACCACAACTCATGTTGTAACCCATGAAAACACCTACGTTTCATAAAAGTAAAAAAAACATTTATATCTAAATTACAAAAACCGAAAGTAATCATTACGTAACATTATATTCGGTATAAAATCAAACGGTTTGAGGTGCTTTTAGAGAAACAAGTATAAATTGCAAAAAGAAGCACACTTTGATCTTCTGATTAAAGAGCGTTTTTTTTTCCATAACATCAATTAAATTAAAAGATACTCGTAATTTAGTTGCTGTAAATAAAGCGTTCTTAATTTTGTTACAGTTTAGTTGACACACAAAAACGTAGATATAAACACTATGTATAAATTAAATACGCTTGGAGAAAGCTCCAGATTATGCTTTTAATTACTAAACCAATCGTCATAAAAAAGTCGCTTTATTGAGAGATCGTTGTTGTATATGTCTAATTAAGTAATATATGTTTTAAAGATTTATCTGACAAATTCAAATTTGAAGTACAGGTGTAAATTTAGATTTAACAAAATTAACCAGTTAGAAAATGTAAATTTAATTTTATTAGCTCAAAGCTTAATATACTAACGTATTATTTATTTAAATTTAAACTTTTTTTGTTATATACTTAGCCTGATAAATTATTTGACTTTAAAATTGTTAAAAAAGTTTTGAAATGGAAAGGCACGCTTTTATATAATTACTTTTAAAATTTACCAAAAATTTCACTTTAGTGTTCATCTTATGGAATCGCATTAAATATTAATCTTTTAATTACGAATTTGGCGTTTTTATATGCTGAATTAGGTTTGCTGGAGTTAATTACTTTGTAGGTAGACGTTTTTAACGTACTAATGATTTTATCTATTTTTTTCGTAAACACTTTTTGCTGTATATATTTTTTTGTAAATTGTGTGATACTGTATGATATTAGAAATTGTAGGGGTATACAAAATACAAACTAATTTCAAATAATCTACATGAGTAACGTAATCTTTCAGACAAATCGTACTCAAACTAAATTGATATATTTGTTTTGTAAGTTGATGGATTGTCAAAATTATTCATACAGATGCTTCTACGCTTGCAATCGATTTCCTACGAGAAACTTTTCGGAAGTCTTAACTACATTGTTGATTGATTTTGGTAATTGCATTTTTTAATGAAATTACCATCATCATTCTTAATAAACGCAATTTTAACAGAATAGGTTTTGTACACAAGCTTGACTAATAGTCATACAACAAGCATTTTTTATATTCATCGGTCATATATTTTATTACATTTACTTACACTTTTAGAAGCATCTATAAAATACACATATTTATAAAAATAAAATAAAATAAGTAATGCATTTCTAGTGTAACTAAACAGTATTAATTAACTAAAAATACAATGACTATAACTAATACTTAGTTGGTTTGTAGATTTATGAAACAAAAATCGTCAATTACACATTAACTTTAGGTAACTGAACCAACTGATATCTGTACATAATAAAATTTATTGTAAAAACGACATCAAAAGAAGGAGTAGAAGGTTGTTTTGTTTTTTTGGGACTTATAAACACTGGAAAAACTGTAATATGAAAGTATTCTAGTCAGTAAAAAAGAAAAATAATCTATTACATATTAGCATGCAATTTACATTAGATTAGATTGTACATAATAGAAAAACACACACGAGATAAATAATGTGAATAGATTGCAATATGTCTTCTCTTATGGTTGCGTTTTTTGTAGACACCACATTTGCCCAAGAGCTTTAAAAACCGTATTAAATTTTAGTGTAAATGTGCTTTTCTTAGTACAATTGATGTATTATTAGGTTGGTTGTAGAAGTTATCCGCATGCTGTTAGTTAAACTAGCAATTAAACTTGTATTTAAAAGTACCTTGTTTAAAATTTGCCCTATGCTGTGTTGAACTATACAATAATTTATTTTGGTTGTTCTAGAGTATAAATAGATTTTATGAAAGTGTGGTTGCTGTGCTACCTAAGATAATATAAGGTTATGTCTTAAAAAAACAAAACAACTTTGTGTGTCGGTTTAGGATTATCTAATAAGAATCAAGTATATGGAAAAAAGGAACAACCGATTCTTAAAAAACCCAAATATAAAAGGTAAAAGGTTGAAAACATTTAGAACCAACTTGCATTTTCACACACTTATTGATTAGATAGGAAAGAGTAGGTCGGGTAAAGTGGCCAAAGGTTTCATTAAAACGTATTTTATATATTATCCTTGGTGCTTTCTATCAGTTGTGTTTAATACTTAATTCATTTTTGTGTGAGTACTTACGATTTGTTTGGTACTAATGCAGAAGGTTAAGTGACTGAATGTAAATGAAAATGATTTTATCTTTAAGTGAAGTAACGAAATATTCGTCAAAATTAATTAAATGAGATATCAGAAAATTTACGTTTAATTAAATAATTGAATTTTGAACTAAAAAAATTTCTGTTTGATATTCAAGTGTAGTTTTTTTTAATTCAGCTTTTTTTTCTGTAAGGTGTAGTTTTACGTCTGTCAAAATAGTAATATACGAATCTGAAATACGATTACAAACTTAAGGAGTAGTTTCTTTGTGACGTTGAATAAACATTTTTCCTTTAAAGATTTATTCTAAGTGACCCATTTTTGAGATATTTGCAATTACAGTTTTTAGACCGGTCGTGACTACCTAACAAATGGAAATTCTTTGTTGATTGTGACTATCCGGTAGATGATAGGTCTAAATGCTGTAAAATCCGTGTTAATTATAGTTATCTTTAATTTTACATCATCTACAAAATCAATTGTTTACACAATCATTACAGCAGATAGTAACGTTTATTTCTTAGCATTATTACTGACCCAGCTTAACAAAATGTACTTTGTGTACACGATTACGTTTATCTTTGGTTGTAACCAAAACAAAACTTTAGATAATTAAATGCAAAATTTAGCTTTTTGAAGACTGATTACGTCAATCTGATTTATTTCTGTCTCAATTTATTAACGGATTTCTTTAGTTGATCCACACTACACGTAGATTGTGGGTTGAGCAATATCTTCATTGCCTTCAATAAACTTTATTTTAGTGTGTGTGCAAAGAGAAACTAGAAATGTTCTTTTTATCTACAAAGGCAGTGGACGAGAAAGAAACGAAAAAAAGTTTTTTTTAATAAAATTTAAACTTTAATATTTGTTTTGTTTCAATGTATGTGCAGATATTGTAAATTGTAAAAGATCGGACACATTTTAAACTGTGTAAGTGGCGAGGCAGGTCAAATTGTGTAGAATAAAGATTATGTCAATGAAAAGAGCCTAGTTTCAAGAACTGTTTATTTTGGTTTTTGTAGTAAGCATTGTAATAAGATATCAAAACTGTACTTATTTTTATTTTTTAGTAGCCTGTATTTATCTGATGTTGAACATATGTTATGCCTGCCTTTTGAGGCTCCATTTATACCTGTCTTGAGCTATTTTTGTCCATATTAAACCAGTTATTAATTTTAGATCATCTTTCCATCTCGTCTGTGGGCGGCTCATACTTCTTTTCCCGTCAATGGTTTCTACTCTTGGATTACCTTGTTCTAATGTGAATTCTGTCTGCTACATTTTTTCTTGTATTTTAATCACACCCTGTATAAATTTCGCAAATATTCTGCAGAAACATTGGCTACTGCTTCAAAATTAAATTTTTAACATTTTATATTTTAAATGTTGCTTTTTTTCTAGCAAATTCTTATTTTATTTGTGCTCATATTAATTTAATGGTCACTCACAGTAATATAGTGCCAATCGTAACACAACTTGTAGACTGGCATTAGCAATTTTATACTTGGTTACTGAAATGATCTCTTACAAAGTGCTAAAAGCTATATTTTAACGTTTTTCTCTAAAATTGAATAGTTTTTTACTTTTCTGCTATGAAGCATTATTTAATACTATTACAGCACCTTCTTTTAAATTTTTAAATTACTTAGCACCGACTCAAACTAGTTTTTGAATACCCCAGAAATCATTTCTTTATGGTAGTCAACAATTTTTTTTTTATTCAAAAATTAACAAACTATTTTCAACAAATCCTGTATGTTATCTTATGTGTAGCTCAATTAATCGTTTGCTTTGACCAATTTTTTTTTAAAAATCAGTAGATAATCTAGAAATATACTGCTTACTTTATTATTAAGGCTTAGATTAATCTTATTTCGGTTATATATTTTATGCCAGTACACTCTTCATGAACCTGAACTTCATGAATCTATTTCTCTCCATGAACATCCTCAGAAAACACCCATGACAATACAAGCATTTGCCGTTTTTTGTTGGGACTTTCGTTTGTGCTATTGTTACTCTGATAAAAATTTTCAGAAAGTGATTCTGTCAGATGTCTGAGTAAAAATATGTTTATCAACGGAGTGGGTTTCCAGAGCTTCAACAACTTTTGCTTTATGTAAGTTGTCGTAATTTTCAATAACTGCTGTCATCATATCGCGCTGTGAATCTTTAACGGACTCTTCTACTGGACAGTCGTCGTCAATAAAGTCTTGATCTTCAAAAACATTTCTGTTAACTGGATATATCCCAGTCGCACAAAACCATTTATAGCAAGTTCTGCACGCTGAGCTGTTATGTAGGCTTGACCAAATAATTCAGCTTAGTCATAATGAGTCATTACTTGTGGTTTTATTCGATGTTGCCTACGAGTTTCTTCTGTCAAGTACTTTTTTAATAGACCCATAAATGTTTTATCAATCGGCTGTATTTTATAACTTGAGCGTGAAGACAGTGACAATAAGCAAACGTGATTTTTTCTAGCTAAATCCACTACCTTGATGTTACGGCTGTAGCATGGTCATTTAAAACAACCGAAGATGTAGCAGTTGGTTCCACGTGCTGTAAAAAGTTGAGTAAATTGTTCTAGTTTTATCCATTCTGATCGATGACAAACATAAATAGAACCAAGTGGAGCACGAGCAATAGATTGTCCCGTTTTTTGGGAAATATCAACATTGGTGAGATAAATGTGCCACCTGCACTTATACATATGACACAAGTTATTGTTGATACACGTTTTGCTGAAGTTGCAGTTTTAATTTGTGTTTTGGTTTTAAATGCTAATAACTCCGGCATTTATGATGGCACGACTAAAATACCAGTTTTTTCCACGTTATAAGCATTAGTCGCAGGATACTGAAATTCATTCACAGAACTCTCTAATAAGTCAAATAATTTATTTACATTTTCTCTGTTAAAATGTTTTATTCTTGATATTGAGGTACCCGTTGAACGACGAAATGATAGGTTAGGATAGCGCTTTAGGAATAACTTCAACTATGTTCTGCCTACAGATTCTTTAGCTTCTAAAAACGAATAGTCTATGTTGTTTTTTTTGCTAACGGATAAGCCAAAGATCTTATGTCTTTGCGTGTTAGACCAAATCCTAATTTTCCATTTTCAAAACGTAATTAGATAGCTCATCCTCTAATTCAATAGGTAACATCGATTTGATGCCAAGTTTAAAATTCGTTATATCACAAAGTGATTTATTTTCTATTTTTGTTAATTGTATAAGTATAGTTTTGGGTACTCCGTATGTTTTCAATGCTTTTAAGAAGCCCATTGTTTTTTTTGTACAGCTTTAATTACATCTGCCATTGCATTTTTATTCCATTCCTGACCAGTCTTCTTATTTGCTTTAGATGGGATCTCAAAACATAAAAAAAACACAAGTGATGGCTTGCAATATGGACTAGTAGTCCAAATTCAAAACATGCCGGTGGACCATATTAGAATACTCATACATTAAAGGTGAACATTGTAGTTAATTAAATTATAAAAAACTATAGGAATTTGACTTTATACAAATAATTGTACAATAACTCACCTTTTATCTTATCTAATTCAATTTCACATTGATTAGTATTTTTTCAAGTGATGAGCTTACAAAGTTAGCTAAAAAAATAAATCGTGAGTTGACAAAAACAAAAATGGTTCCCAAGAAGACGTGCATCCGCGTTACCCCACTGCAAGCAACTGGTGGTCCGCGAGAAGAGTGAGGCTTAGTGCGCACCGACTGTCGACTTGGTACATCGAACGTTATTAGTGATATGTCGGTGGTTCATATTATAGACCCAGTTCATATTGGCCCTTTTACTCTACCTATAGAATAATGCATATTATAAACACTAACTAACCTAAACCTAAATTTTTCAATAATGTTTATGACGTAATTACTTTATAGTTTGGCAAATGCTCATCTTCGTTAATACAAGCTATAACTTTCTGTACTGTTGGTGGTTTGTTACGTAAGAAGAACGAATGCGCAATAAGTTTTTAGGGCGGTTTTCATTCTATTTATAACGTTATTTAATATCATCATAATACATTTTCGGAGACTGCAGTACGTGATCTGAAAGCGCTATGTAAATAAATTAGGTTAATATAAATCTTGATATGTACTAGGTATGAAAAAACGTAAATAAAATAAACAGTTAGGATACCTGTTGCACTACTTGGTTGACTTTCATTGCAAGTTTTATATATATATTTAAAATAGTTTCTTTATCAGATACTGATAAATGCTTTAATTTAAGTTTTTTTATTGGTGGAAGATCTATAATAATGTATTAGATAATTCATACAAATTTTGAGTTGTCAGTTGGTAGATGTTTCAAATACATTATTTCTTACCTTAATAAGTGGCAAATGGTCTTTAAAATTATTATTTTAAAATAATAAATTGTGTATACATAAAAAAATACTGATAAAAATTGAAATACGAAAGCTATTAGAACACAATAATTTGTGAAAGTGCATCAAATTTTTAACGTAATTTTTCGGCGTACTTAATCAATTACAAAAGCATTTGTGGGTGAGATTTTTTCTATCTGTTGGGTAACTGAATTATATGTGCTTTAGAACATTTATTAAAACTAAACTTAATAGATATACTTCTATTGATATACTTTACTTTTACTAATTACCTGTTTTATATGATGTGTACAAGTTTATAGTCAGTTTTTATCGCGATATGTTTTTGTACTTTTATTATTTTGATTTGTATGCATTTGATCTTTTTTCCTATTTTTTAAACATTTTGAATAATACTTTAGGTATTTTTGTCTTTTTTTATATATTTTTACATGCAAAAGATGTTAATAAAAACCTAAATAAAAGTAACATAAATGAAGTATTTGCCGGTGCTCAGTAAAGGAAGTCGTGAGTTAAGTTTAAAAATCCGTGACTAGTTTGGAAAGCTCACTATATGAAAGTAAAAGTCAGAATCAAAAGAGCGCCAGAAAGGTTAATAACGTAATTAGGCTTCTGGATCTTACCAAACCAAAAAGCCCGCTATTTTGTTAAACATTCTCCAAATGGGACTTACCTTATTAGAGTGTATAAAAAAACGTAAAAACCGATGGGATAACATTTTTTTACAGCTTGAAAGTTCTTTAACTGTACGGTAAGCAAGCAATAAACTCTTCTTAATAAAATCAAAGTCTTTAAATCACTTAAATTTGCAAAAATAAAAATACAATTGATTTTAAACGGTAAGTATAAATACTTTAATTTCTATACATAGTTCTAGGAAGTCGGATTTGACATGGTTGATAGAAGTCTAAGATGATATTGACAAAAACTCGAGTGGTTCATAAGACTGCACTGGAGTTATTGAAAGATAATTTACTGTCAAAAAGATGAAATTGAATTGTGTCGCGAACAGACCATTCTTTAATACAAAACTTAAACACGAAATTGAGTGAAACGTCAAGACCGTAAAATATACGTAATAAAATGACCTCTTGTAACTTAAATTCTCACTGAACCTTTATTATCATCTCTACATACACCAATACCAAATATTAAGAGTTAATACCGACCGAGAACTACATTATCAAATAGAAAGAGACTACAGAAGTCTGTAAAGTTTCTTTTAAAACCAAAAACACATATATTTATAACCTCGGTTTTCTTACCTCATACACACAAAACTAAGTCGAAAAATCTTCAAGAACGACCATTCAAAAAACAAAATGTACTAAACAAGAATACAAAAGAATTTTTGACGTAGTTAAACATGAACAACCAAAAATTCGTTCTCACAAGAAACGCAAAATTATCAAATGATAACGAAATATAAATTACTAAAACTAACTAGCGTACCGGAATTTAGAATTAAAATCTAAATCTTTAAAACCAAGTAATAATAATAATTGTCGAAAGTTATAAATGATAAAGTGCACTCAAAACACACAACAATAAATTTGACCTAAATGACTCAAGTACATCTGTACTAAATACATACTTATAAAATGAAAATTAAAGTTAAGATGAATTTAAAAACGTGAAATAACTTTGGTAAATTAATGCAAAATCACTAAAATGATCTTAAAAAAAATGAAATAAATAAAACAAACCTAAATACTGGGGTTTTCACGAATGAATACGGCTAAAAATCAAACGACGTTTACAGTGTACACATATAATGTGCTATCTCAGTTATTTTAAATAATTTTAAAGTTAGTAGTATTTAATGAAATAATTTATAGTGAAATATTTCTGTTGTTCGATAGTATTAAATTATTAATAACTATTGTAATTAACTTGTACACTGTCATTCTTTATATTTCCATATGTTACTAAGGTATTCAGAATATCTACACATACCATGTATCAACTAGGGTTGTTCAAATAAACTAACTTAAATTCTTGTGTTTTAAATAGCTTAATTGAGTTTTAGCGAAACAAAATTCTGCATGGTAAGCGTTACATTAAAGACCGTAAAAAATCAAATAAACAACTTTTTTGCAGCATTATTAACGATTCACTTAAATTTAAAATAACAACAATATTGCAATGGTAAAATGTTTGAATTTTCAACAAAATTTGTTTAAAAAAGAAAATTGGTTTTTATTTTGATTTTAAAATGCAATTTACATGTGTACGTTCAAAGTTCGTTTAATCTGCGTTACTCATTTTGTACAAGATATTTTCTGGGAAAGGTACTTTAAATCATTTATAGTCTAGTAAACTCAAACGTTCGGTTTCTCTTATGCAAGACGTTGCAATTAATTTCACGATAATCGATTGAACAATTATTTGCCTTCCGTTTCTTATTTAAGTCTTTTCGCGCACCAGTAAATTTAATTTGAGTGACGATTGCGATTTTTGAGTATAATTGATCACTACTACTATTTCGTAAGTGTTTGTTTAAAAACTGGTACATCGACAATTTGTAAATTAAGTATACTAAGAATGTGTTAAACTTGTACCCAACAGTTGTTTTTTTGTTTAATAGACATTGTTAGACGTGTCTTATAAACGAATTACAAATGCTAACTACTTTCGTTCAATATCTGAGAAGAATAACAATTTAAACGTAACGTATCAGATCAAATAGAAAAAAGCTTTGTCTAACACTTCGACCAACTTGAGATTTTCGGTAAACTGCTTTTTGTGCTAAAGCTGCTAAAAGATAAATGGTGTTAGGTCTAATTAGTAACTAAAATATTTTTAACAAACTAAACGTTATAGGGTCTCAATTTTTTCATGCTGTTTGTTATCCATTCTGTTTACGCTTTTATTTTATTGATTTCTACATTTATTTGTTGTATTGTGTAGGTTTGATTTTTTTTTGGTTTCTTTATAATATTTCAAATTTTTTTGTTCTGTCTGCTTATTTCTCATATAATTTCTTTTAGTTGTAATTTTTTAAACGTCGTTTATAAAAATGTAATTTTTACGCTCAACCTAAAAGAGAAAGTATAGGCATTTGCCGTATAATTACAAATCTTATTAACATTAGTATTTTTGTTTTTGTATGAATATTAATTTTTTGTAGATAATGTAATTAAAATAATAATTAATAATTATTATAAAATTGTTCTTTTTGTTACACAAATATAAAACATACAAGCAAAAGTTTTTGTGGATATTCTTGAAAAAAAAATGTATACTTATTTAACGAATGGTTAAATTTCTCTCTTGGTAAATTATAAAAAGTAATTACAAATATATTATACCTATTACGCAATCTCAGAAGAAAAGAAGATAAAAAAGTCATATGTTCAAATACTTTTTATTTTGAGCTGCTTTAAATACTCAAAATATGTTCAATTTAGAATGCTTTAGAGTAAAGCAATTAATGCAAACTATTTGGTTTACGACATCATTTGGTATTAATAAAATTATTTCTTGCATTGTGTTTTGATATCTTTTTTATCTACATTAATAATGTTTTTAGTTACACTTTTTGTCTGTGTTTTTTGCATTAAATTGTTTAATTTTTATCATTTGTTAGAGTTGTTGTTTTTTTTTAGTTTTGATGCGTTTATAGTTTAATACCTTTGATACGTATTATTATTGTTTAACATTTTTATGACACAAAGACAAAGTTTGTAATCATCAGAGTATCATAAATAGCTTTTAATTTGCAAGTCAAATACGATAGATTATCTGTGACTATGTATTTAATGCAATCGATAATAAAGATTCAAGCCATCTCATAATATAAGTTACTATGTGTAAAAGATAACTGTAAATAGCTATAATGACAAAAAAGTTGATTTTATATCAGCGTAATTCAAAATAGTTTTGAATAAAACTGCGGTATGAAACCACAATGTAAAAGACATTAGGGTTAAAGTAATCTTATTAAAGATCCTCTACATTTGTTGACATTGACACTTTCATTTTAGAAAAATGTGCCGGAAGTAAGCTTTCTACCATAGAGACTTTATTAAAACCGATTTCTCAAGTGACTGATGACGCTTACATCAACAATGTTGTTGTTGGTATTAGTTAGGTTGGTAGAACTGGGAACGAGGATTGATATTAAAAATTGAAAACTTACAACTGTAATGTAAAGTATAATCTGGATTAATAAATATTGAAATAAAATCAATATTCGTTATTATACCAAAAATAATAACAAACATGGCGCAGTCGTTTATGGTATGAATATATTTATGGTTTCAAAAAAGGCAAAATTTAAAAACCAAAATTATTTAGTCGTAGTTGATTACTATTCGAGATGGCTAGAAGTCACTAAAGTAGTAAATAAAGATACAAGTACAGTAATCAAAGTCAGTAAAAATTTTGTTTCAAGATTTGGCATATAGTTATAGCAGATAATATGCCCTTTAATAGTTTCTTGTTTAAAGAATTTTCCGAATTATGGAATTTTAAAATTATAACTTCAAACCTTCATTATCCAAGATCTAACGGTCTTGTTGAAAAATATGTTGGAATAACAAAAACGTTGCTACTTAAAAGTGAGGAGTCCAAATGTGATTTTCAATTATCTTTACTTAATTATAGAAATAGTCCTGTAGCAGGAATGCCATCGTCTCCGGCGCAATTGTTACTTAGTAAAAATTTAAGAACAAAGTTTTCAACTCGGATGGAATCTTTAAAGCCAGTAGTAATAAAAAATGCAATAGAAGTAATGAGAAAAAACCAATCAAATCAATCTAATTATTACAATAAAAATAGTACAAAAAGTTCTATAGATTTCAATATTAACAAAAGGGTTTTGATTAAAAACCTTAAAACTAATTTTTGGGAGGAAGGAATTATATTAGAGAAGTTAGACTTTCCACCCAGAAGTTATCTAATCAAAATAAATAATAAAATATTAAGACGTAACAGTTATTTTATTAAAAAGCTTTATCAAAGATACAATGATTTAGATCAGGAAGAACCTACTCATGATCCTGTAATAAATGCCAACGAGAGCAAACATATGGTTAAATCTAACAGAAGTGGCAGGATTGTGAAGCCACCTAATAGATTAAATTTATAAATTACATTTTGTCTTTATTATTAAGGAATTTGTTTTAGTTTATTTTATGTGCTAAAAGTATGAGTGATTCGTTTATTTATCTGTGTGCATTAAAAAAAAAAAACGGGCGTGTTGGTATTAGTTAGGTTGGTAGAACTGGGAACGAGAATTGATATTAAAAATTGAAAACTTACAACTGTAATGTAAAGTATAATCTGGATTAATAAATATTGAAATAAAATCAATATTCGTTATTATACCAAAAATAATAACAAACAGTTGTAATGTTAAAAAATTGTATTGTATTGTTGTAATTTTTCGATGTTATGCTATGAATGGCCTAAGAACATTTTGTTTTGAATTATAGAAATATACGCAATACTACTGTAGCGTCATCTCTAAGTTATATTAGTGAATATATACATTTAACTTTTATAACTAAAACAATTTTAATTTAAAATACAATTTATTGTATTGTATATGAAAAAATTCTTAACGAAATCAGCATGAGGTACATAAAAAATGTATAGACAATATTGCAGAGTTGTTTGGTTGAATAATCATTTTGATAATTGACAAACATTATTATATAAACAACGACAAAAAAATTAAATATTGTTATAAAAATGCGCAGAATTTATTTAAATTTTGAGTACTACGTAGATTCTATTCAAACATCAATGCTTCTTTATTAATCAAATGGTTTCTATCTAAACTATTAGTTTGAGTATTAGTGGTCAATTTATTTGAATTGTCTTCAATCAAGTGTAGATTATTTTTATTCGATTTATTTCAACAAAAGCTTTGTATTTGTTTTAGAAAAAAACAGTATTTATTTGTTGAATAAATAACTTGCATTAAAACTTGCTATTGATATGTTTTTTAAACACAAATTGCTTTTGCGAAGCAAAATTCAAGAAAGCTTACTATACTCATTGCACCTGTTGTCAACAACATTTGGAAAATCTTAATAAACTGGTAACAAAATTATCTGCAGCAACAGCTATAAACTCATTCTAAATTCAATTTTTAATTTATAAGCATTTAATTTTTTGGGTTATTAGTAAGAAGTTGTCACAAAGCATTAAAAAACAGACATTACGGATTATTAAGAACTACGTGCTTTCAAGTTCTTGCATCGAGTACAAGTTTGCAACCTGTTGGATTCAACTATTTTTTACCAACAAAGCATGGTTTCATTTAAGTGAATATGTAAAAAATCAACATTATCGTATTTAAAAGTACCAAAAATTTACATACTTTATTTAAACTTTTGAAAGTTTGTGTATGAATTGCAATATTAAGAAGAAGAGTAATTGGTTTAATATTTTTTTTACAATACTGCAACCGCAAAACGTTGACTTAAAATTTTGAGTCAATTTTTAAGCAGTTAGATGAAAAAAAATTTTAATTTGGTTACTTTCAGCAAGACAACGCAAGCCCTGATATCACTCGAGATACAATTAAATTTATTCAATGATTCTACCATTAAAGTGTGATAAATTAAGAGTTATATCCTTCACGAGATCTTATGTCATTAGATTTTTATCTTTACGGACGTTTAAAAAATACATAATTTAAGAACAAACCATGCACAATTGAATTACTGATGCTATTCAAAATATTTAAGTTGATGAACATTAGAATGTTTTCCAAAGTTTAATGAAAAGAGTTAGCACATGTATTAAAGCTGAAGGACAACATATTAATCATCGGTTATTACCTATTTTGATTTCAACTAAATAGGTATTGTTAATGTGTTACCATTTTAATTAATTATTTAATTTTAATTTAAAGGTTACAAATTAATCTCATTTAGTCATTTTTGTTTCACTTAATACATACTAATCTAAACAATGTAGGTTGCCTAACGTATATGTTACGTAAGAAACAGGTTTTTATAAAGCCTCTGTATCAGTTTTGGTACTAAACAAAAAGTGTGTTTCCTGTAATAGTATATTCAGTAATGTTAATTGATAAAATTTTATTTGTTGCTAGTTTATGTCTATTCATAATACGATCAATACGTCATACGTCAACGATAAATTACAAAAAGAGGTAGATCACCTTAAGAAAGTTTTTATAAGAAATCGTTTTAATAGAGAGCAAAGTTTTTTCGATTAAAGACCTATCTTAACAGATGATTCAACTATAAACCAAAACTTTGTTATTCTACCCTTTGTTTCCAACATAAGCGACAAAATTGGAAGAATACTAAGAAAACGTAACATAAAAGTTATCTATGACTACAACTAAAATTAAAAATTTGTTGAATCTCGTAAAAAATAAAATACTTTACAATACCTGTAGAGTGTACCAAGTCTTATGCACCCGTGGCAAATTTTATATTGGTGAAGTTGGTAGAACTATAAATACTAAATTAAAAAAACACATCTTTGTATACTCCAATCTACTAAGTCTGCCATTGCAGAACATGCACTTAATACTCTTCATATTATAAGCTTTAAGAAAACTAAAACAATTTCCAAAACAAAAAACTGGAAATCAAGAAGATTAGAGAGAGATTAGAGAAGTTGCGCCAGTTATCTAGTGCTCTTATGATTGATTGTTTTTAGTTACTTTAGTTTTATAATTGTCAATTTCATTTTTGCTGCCTGATGAAGAATTTAGCTCCAGTTTAAAAAATTGCTTGTAAGATTTTAAATTAAATATCATTAACTCTAAAAAAGTTGTTATCTATGTGGATAAATACATTTAACATAAACCTTTACATGCAGGTATATAAAGAACGCAAATAAAATAAATGGTTAGGTTACCTGCTGCTGTAGCTGTAAACTTACTACGATTTGTTTTGCATTACTTGATTGACTTTGTTTACAAGTTTTGACAAAAGATCTATAATAATGTAAATGTAAAAACACAATTTAAATTTGAGTAGTTTTTACAATAAGTTTTAGATATATTTTTATTCATATTTATATTATGTTATTATTATGATAATGTCTACGATAAATTGTGGCGGTTACTAATATTTTACGATTAATATTAGCTTTAGTCTTTGTTTCTACTTTGACGTCTACAATTGCTTGTTTGAGGTAGCTTTTGATGTGGTTTTATAGATTATTGGTTGATTATAGTAGCTATTACGCATAAGCATTATTGGTTTCTTTATTTTTAATATTAATAGAAATTGCACTAAGTTCTTATCTTAACTATATTGCATAAGTTAAAGTTTTAATCATTTAGGTAAAAATTGATTTGGCATTGATTAAAGTCTTAATTCACTGTATACTAATGTATTTAACTTTGATTTTAAAAATTGTAAAATTTAGAATCATTGTTATGAAACGTACTAAATATATTTGTCAATAATAAATTTACCATCCTACGGGATTTAACGATTTTTCAGTTATTAAGAGCAAAACTTTAAAATCTAAGCATTTTTATTTGCAAATACAAAATACGTCCGCACTTACAGTAAAATGTCAACGTTCAATTTAAAAATTTGTTAATAAAAATATATATAACATTGAAAGAAACAATAATGTGTTTTTAAACGGTTTTATAACTATTACATAATATTTCATTTTTAAAAACTGTATCAAGTCGATTTACTAAATTATTCTTTGCATAGGTATGCGTTTGTTTATTGTACCAACCAAGTTATTATCTAATTCTAAACTTAAACTACTTTTATAATAGCAACGTAAAAGTTTGTTTTTGCTCTAAATTAAATAAGTGCGATAAAATTTATGTTCCTAAACAAGAACTTTGATAAAATTTGTTATAAAAGTTAATTGCGTGATTATTCAGTATAATTGTGTTGGTAAAACTATGAAGTTACTTAGTTTATTACTCGTTTTCGCAGTAATTGTTTTTATTGGTACGTATAGTTATATTTGAAATAGTTTACGTTTATGTCTTTTATAGTTTATTCGGATGAACTATGTAAGCTACAAGGTGGATACTGTAGTATTATTTGTCCTATAAATAGAACTATTTATGATACTGATTGTTTGGTGATTTTGACTTGTTGCAAAAAAAAGTAAAACCGCAGTAATAATTGTTTGTAATGTAAATTTACTCAAATGATCGAATAAATCATTCTAAAATATTTAATCAACAAAAAACATGGTAACTCTGATTATAATAAGTAAATACGTTTTGATGTAAAACTAATGAACGCTTTTGTTAAAGTTTCTACATCCTGGAAGCTGCACCAGTTAAATCAGCCCAAACCAAAAATAATATTTGGAGATTTAATTGCTACTTTATTACCATTTTATTACCACTATTTTAAATTTATTATTCTTACCAAAGCGGAGTATTAGCGCTGTGGGTTAAATCAGAGATGGCCAAATTTTTATCTACGTGGGCTAATATTTACAAACAGAATCTATAGAAAGCCAGGTTTTCAATTTTTGACTATATATTTATATTTAAACAAAATTAAATAACATGAACTATACATGTTTAAATCAGGTTACTGCTACTCTAAGAAATAAGAACATAAAACACATAGATATTTATTGCAAGTAGTCTAAAAATAGGAACATTATTTAAGTTTGCGACATTCCAGCTATAGAACATATGACATATGATACTGTTTTTGTTTTTCCATAATCTCATCAAAAGCAAGCTTAATTTGCGATCCCAATACTTTTAGCAATAAAAAAAATGATCATCAGTAAACCTGTTGCGAAGACAATTTTTCCTAATTTTTATAATAGAAAATGTTTGTTCGCACAAATAAGATATTAGGATATTGCGTTTAGAATAGGGATTTATAAAATTCCAACTTGTTGGTGTTCGGGAACAGTTGTTTCAAGTGAGTATTGCACTGCATCTCAAGGAATTCAAGTTGTAGATGTGCGGGAACTTCATCGACGTTGACATTAAAAAGCACCAAAAAAATATTTAATGACGGCTCAGTTTTTTCAAAAACTTAAAATTGCTTATCAAATTCTTTGTGTAGTATTTTCAGTTGTTGAGCAGATCCTATTGACTTTTTATATGAGAATAGTGACATGTTACTTAGCTACGGAAAGTGTGTAAGATTATTTTTCTCCATGTGAGAGGAGATCAACAAAAACTGCGAAACATTCCCCATGTATTGTCAGCAAGTCTTAAATCTCTTTTTTTACGTTCCAGATTCTCTCAAACGCATTACCACAGCTTAACCATTTCACTTTAGTGTAGTAAAAAAGGTCAGAGAACTCTGTTTTGGTGCATTTTAGAAACTCTTGGAATCGACAATGGGTCAAGCCCCGTGAAAATATTGTGTTGATAAGTTTAACAATTATACTGAGAACGGGTTGAACATCTATGGCTGTTTTGCACAATACATCTTGGTGTATTAAATAGCAGAAATAAACGTTATAATTAGAGTTTTCTTTTGTAAAATACAATCATGAAACCCAAATTACTGTCCACCATATTGGGCGCCCTATCCGTGGTTGCGTTACATAATTTGATCACAGGTAAGTTAAACTTGGAAATATGTACCTTCAAAACAAGAATCATAAATAATTTGTCCAGTTGTTTTTCCTTTCAGGGATTGTAAACATGCTAATTTTTTGGTTATGTTGAACGCTGAATCAATTTCTCTGACAAAAACCAGTAACTGAGCAGTATCACTTATATCTGTGCTTTCGTCCATGGTTAGAGATTAGCATTTGATTTTATTGCAATTTTTTTAAAGTTGTGAAAATAATTGTTTAACTATAGTGTCAATTAGAATAGTTGCCGTTTTTTGCGATATAGCCAAGGATTGAAACTTTTTAGTTTTTTGGACAAATAATGTTGCTTACAGCTACCATGCAATCTTGCAGAAATTCACCATACGATAATGTTTTATTATTCATAGCAATTTTGTAAGCTATAACATAGTTTTGCAGTGTTGCAGCCTTCTGACTGCTTAATGAACATATTTTGCTGCCCACATAATTTTTGTTTTTGCCTTTCAGCAAAAGATTTTTTCTCTACATTAGTCAAAAAGGAATATTTCTCATTCGCATGTTTATTTGTAAAGTGTCAAGAAAGATTACAATCTTTAAAAACTGCAACTGTTTCATTACAAATGAGGCAAACTGGTTTATTTTTTAATTGTGAACAAATATTTCCACTCTTCTTTAAACACTCGACACTTAGAATCACTTTACGCTTTTTGGTCATCATTTTTGTGACAGCAGCAACCACCAGCAATGCTGTGGCAAAACAACAAATCTAACATCAATACATTGCTCAAACAAACATATATGGGCAATAATCATTTACAAAAATAGTATTTTAAGAAAAATCTTACATTTAACCATTGAGTGTACTAATAAACATGTGTATATAATACCTTACCTTTCGGAACGAAAAGTTATCAAATGTACAAGGGTAAATCAAAAATTATAAATGTCACCAAAAGTGTCGTGGCGTGCGTCACGATTATGTGCGTTAATTCACTATATTGCGTATGCGATGTGCGAACGTGCGATTCAAGTAAAAACCAAGTTCCGACTGGTTGGGGTTGCGGTCTGCGCTGTGTGTAGACGACTTTAAAAGACAAGGCAACCGGGTTCGCCCCTCCAATCATCTTCGCGGTTGTTAATCAAGCGCGAGATTGCACTTTTGTTTTGTGATTTATGTAATGTTATTATCTACTTCTCAATCCATGTCGCGGGCCGGACTGCAACTATTCGTGTTTGCGCATTCCTAGTTTAGATCTAAGCTGAACCAGCCATAGGACAACTATCTTAGAAAAATGATATAAAAAATTTATTACTTGTTCATTACCATTTAATTACACCTTAAATTTATCACTCTTTCTGGGCTAATGATACAAATAATTATTTACATCGTAACAATGCAGTAAGTTACAATTTTTTGAAAAGTATAAAATTATTATCTCATCTCAAACTAGTTTTCACGCGTTTAAATGTTTAGGTGATTTGTTTTACAGTGCAAAAAGCGGTTTGATATAAAAAAAATTAATTTATATTAGAAACCAGATTGTAATTCATAATTTTTTTTACATTATTGCATATTTACAGTTGGTTTTAACTCAATCAGATGTGGCAATAACAGCAAGAAAGTATTGTTGCACTGTAAAATATGTCACCTAGGCCATTAACCTAGACGCATTAAATGTAGGAACCTTGCACGGCCAACTCGCTGTAGGATTGAAACAATACTTATCGGAGAAAGGGGAGGTTCAAGTAATTTTATTTTAACAGGCGCCAGATCTTTTTTTACTGATATAGCTTCTGCTAGATCAGCACAGGAGAGCCCAAAGCTTGTATAAAATTCTTAAGGTTCGTAAAGCTGGAGGAAACGAAGAAAGAAACCAAATTGTTAAGCACAATTGTACTAGAATTACTTTAAAAAGATGATTTAGAGATTACAATTGGAATCAACAACAATTAAAAATAATTTGGTAGTATCACAGTAGATAAATTTAGTTCAAGTACAAGTATACGTAGGTAGTAAAACATCGGAAGTATTGGCAAGTTACAATACACTTAAATCACAAGTGTAACAACCAGGACATACAAAAATCTTTTTAAGTAAATTACATTAATTATATTAATAATTGACAGTTGACGTAATCAGCAGGCGATAACAATTTAACTTAAACTAATTGAATAATAGAAATAAGAAGCAAATTATTTAAACGTTTTGACACGATTAATAAAGATGATTCTCATGAGCAGCACCGTAGCGACAGCGAATAGTTAAAATCAGAAATTAATTTACCAAGATTCAGGTGCACTTTCAGAAAACGTTTTCCTACTGGTTTCCTGTAATCAAACTAACTGAAAATAATCGTGTCTACTTAATGACTCACAAACTCTACAACAGGTAAAAAAAACATTTATAAAAGGTAAGAGAATCAAAACGTATCGTATGCTGTTACATATGCCTTTTCGTCCAAGGTGGTTTTAGTTATCAATTGCCTCCGAAGGAAATATCAATCGTATCTGTTACATATGCACTTTCGTTCAAGGTAGTATTATTTAAACATAATTGCCTCTGAGTAGAAATATCAATTGTATCTGCCCTTGTATCGCAAAGTTCGTAGGTCCAATGCTTACTTTTAGAACTTTTTTATCGTAGATTCTATACTTGTACAAACAAGGAAAGCCAAATTTTTGAAGTAGCATATGGCGCCTGCGTTGAACAAATTAATTAAATATAAATATTTTCATTATACATCGTGTCACAACACGTGAATGTTTTAAGAAATTTAGTTTTAATTTACGCAGGTATAGGTTATGTAGTGGATGTCAAAGTAAAAATGACGACCTGTCGTTTACTCGGCCGGAAGGGGCCAACGATGCTCGATAGATGGTGTTAAGAAATAGAAAAGTAACTTTGATTTAAACAATATACAGGGTAGTGCATTTTTAAATTTATGTACGTAACATTACACTTATCAAAAAAGTGTTTCTTATTGCATTAGATCTAAGCTAATTCATTACGTGAGTATTTCGTATGGATATGAGTATTACATTTACAGATGTGATAATATATTTTAAATAAAAAAGTAACAAAATCTCCAAGTGTAATTTTTGATGTTTTCATGTGAAAGTTAGCAAAATAATCAATGTACGATCGTCACACCTTACCTATAGTAAAAGCTTATTGTTACAATTTTTAGTGACTGTATGTAAGAACTCGGGCTGCTGATTATTGTTTGTTCATACTTAAAATTAAATAAATTTGATTGGGTACTACATCGTTATGCATTGACAGGTGTGACAAAGCATCTTAACAATCACGTGACTTTTCTACAGTATTTAAAAGAGTTTAGGTTTGTTTGTTAGTCTTTTAATATCCATTCTTAGCTATTCTCTTAAAGTTTTTTTATCTTGTAATTTGGCGTTTTTAGTATGTTTCTGTGTTCTCGTTTGTTATAACAACTAAAAATCAGTTTTGCAATTTCTGAAACTGATGTTTTGGGCAAATTTGCCAACGTCGGCGTGTGAGAACGGGTTTTTAACACGCTTTTATTAGTTCGGGATGTATGTATGTATGTATGTATGTATGTAACGGAATCTTTGAGCTTAATTTTAAGCGGTTTCCAGGTGTTTGATTAACTTGAAACTTTGCATTCGTTTCACGGACCGATGACAATGCAATAATTCATTAAAAAGTTTTTATTATCCTAATTAGGATCGTCAGGATTAATTGATTTCTTTAGGGATCCTCTGCATGAGAGTGACAAAGACAGAGCGCGTGAACTGCGCAGGCGTGCATCTCGACAAAGCCTATCGCGTTTAAATCGTTCCAGTGTATTTCACTATTTACCACTTCGTGTCGGAGCAGGTAATTTGCGCGCCCGCTGCCTGCCTTGGATGTGATAGCTGTTTCTCAGGTTCCCTCCCCGAGAAATAAGGTCTTACTGTCGATAACTACTGTTTCCAATATGTTTTTAGTTCGTAAGATATTTCATAATCACATGTCCGCAAAAATTGATTATTGATAAATCCAATTAAAATACGGAAAATAACTGATAGCTTAGAAAATTGAAAAAACACGCTTTTATAGGTACCCGAACTAAGAAATAGAAAATAAATAATAGTTTAAAAAAAAACTAAAAACACACGCTTTTATAAATAACCGAACTAAAAAGAAGAAAATAATTTATAATTACAAACAAAATTATTAAATTCAGAGCAATAATATATAATTATAAACAAAATCACTAAATTCAGAGTTAAAAGCGTGGGGTGCATCTATAATCATTGTTACAATTATTCTAAAGACAGCTATCAATAAGGGGAGAGTTATGAAAATATAGAAAAATCCTACAAATAACAGTTTCACTGTATAATGTCTCGCCAAGTACACGTTAAACTATTGTTACAAACAATGATAAATTTTAGATTTAACAAAAACAGTGCAGCTGTAGAATATCTCGTCACGTATGTATTCAAACGTCGTGTTAAGTGACAGTATTATGTATATCAGTCAAATGACAAATTGACAGCAATAGTCGAACTGAATACATGTTAAAACAATGATTGATATAATTAATTACAAAAAAAAATAAATAACAGATACTTGGCGCAAAAGACTACCGTGTATCCGGATGCACCCCACGCTTTTAACTCTGAATTTAGTGATTTTGTTTATAATTATGTATTATTCCTCTGAATTTAATAATTTTGTTTGTAATTATAAATTATTTTCTTCTTTTTAGTTCGGTTATTTATAAAAGCGTGTTTTTTTAGTTTTTTTTCAAACTATTATTTTTTTAAATTGTTTGACTTCCCGCTAAATACGAGAAATTTCATTTGTTACAAAAGAATAAAGTGTTTCACTAACGATAGAACCTAAAGGTTTGGTAAGGGTTACAATTTGGTCATTTCTTGTAACTCTTCTATATAACTCCAAATGTTTACCTAATTAAGAGGTTTTTTTGACATTAGATTAATCAACATCCTAATCGTGGCTACTCAAACACAAATGCCGTGTGATCCTTAAGAACAAAAGATACTAACACTGAAGGATACTTTACGACACAATGGTCTAGCAAAGTATTTATTAATTATTTTTAATACGATAGTGACCCAAGCGGGAACACGCATATTAATGGGCCAATACAATCGCGTGGTGTAGGGTAGTACGTATCCAACTTGATTTTCGAGTAAGTGAATTTTATTCGGTGTAAGAAGCACTCTTTGTGGGCGTTGCTAATTTAACTGTTCTAATCTACAAAGAATTTGATACTGCGTAAGAAACACTCTATATGCGCGTTACTAATTTAAATATTCTATGCAATGCTTATGGATACTCATAGAGTAATTAAAACCCTAAATTATTATATCTTACTTCTACACTTGTCTATATTAAGGTAAGGACTAATGTTTCCAGATCTACGATATGTTGCTTTGTTTTTACTGGATACGATATTGTTACCATTTTGGCGTTATTTACATGTTGTACCTAATAGTTATATTTCTGTCTAACGATATTGGTTAGTAGCAGCGGTCGCGAGCTCATGTCGATGGTATTTATTATTTACCTTAGAAATGTACCGACTACATTGTAATCGAAACAGTACGGTTGATACTCATCTCGTTCTTCTTTTTCTTCTGTAAGATCAATTATACAGTTACTAGTCGAAATAAACGAAACTTTCTAACTGTAATAACTAGATTGTTTTATTACTTCACGCACGTTTGAGAAATACAGGTCTAGGATATTTGCTTTTCTTTAGCCAGACTTTTGTTTCTTTATAGGATTACTTTCTACACGTAAAAAAAAGTGGCGCTAAGGCACTGTTTATCCGAAGAATTTAGGTACTGGCAATCCTTCTCACGACCATTTACAACAGAACCTAGCCAAAAAGTAAGCCGAACATCTATTAAATCTTTTTTTTTTCACATCTTCAATTTGTGCATTACATTGCACTAGATAGTACTCATTATTTTTTTCATAAATTAATTACAAACATTAAATACATAGTTTTTATTCTTATTCTCTCTTACCATATATTCTTTCAATTTTATGTTTTTTTCTGCTGATACTGACAGCTGCTTCAGCAAATTTCCAAAGATTGCTGTTGTTGATTATATACTAGTGCGTTGCTATTCTTTGTTGATGCGTGTCAGTTGTTTGTTAAAACATGTCTAATTGTAGTAGTAGATATTTTTCCTATAGTCAGTCCAAATGTTGCTCAATCTATAACTATCATTTCTGTTAAAGTTGTTGCTGTTCTTTATTATTTCCAACGATTTATAGCCATATGTTGATAATATAATGTTTGTTACTTGCAAGTATTTTAATGTTGCCGTAGTTAATAGCATGTTCTTCTTGTTGGCAAGTGTTCTGCGACTGCTAATTTCTCACTGTATCTTGTTTGCTTTTTCTTTATTCTGCACTAAATACTGCGTCCGGTTTGCCTTATATATGACTTTCCACAACTACACTGAAGTTTGTCGATTCTCTTGAGGTTTAATTTTCTCAATTTTCTTGATTGTTTTGTATTTTACTCTAATGTTTCTCATGTCTATTATTATTTTCAATTCATCAGTTACTTTAGCGTAGGGTAGATAAGCGAATTCTTTGCGGTACTTGCACTTTGGATTCTTTAAGATTTATTCCTTGCTAGTGCGTTAGTAACTCGTAGAATCTCTGTTAGTCGGTTTTCTAGATCACTAATCTTTTCTGCTAGTTGTAGAAGTCTCGTAATAAATAATCTTTTTTGTTGTGGGCAGTGGTGCGATGTATATATCTATTATGTGTGCGTTTCATTAGTACATCAAAAAAAGGTAAGCAACCACCTTCTTCAAGTTTCCATATCAAACTCATGTGGGGGTGATGTCTGTTTATGTGCTTTAGGAATTGTTACAGAGCATGTGGTAGTTCTTCTCACTCGTTCGTATTGCCTATTCTTGAAAAGTGTCTCCATGAAAATGACGATAACAAAAAATACATTAGATTTTAACGATTTTATTTCGTATATGTATTACAATCATTTGTTTTTTACGTATAAAAGATAAACAGTAAAGTAATTGTTTTTTTTTAATATTCTACTGCTTAATTATTTGACATTTTTTAAAACATGTGTTAGCAGCGTCAATTTAAACGAAAACTACCCAAACAACACGCTAATGTTTAAAAGACATAAATAAAACGTACTCGTAGATGGTCTATAGATAGTATAATTTACTCAAAGTCGGGCGTATATTCGACATCTAAATGTCCGCGGTATTTACGTATAACTTGAATCTAGTTTTAAATGTATTTACAATGTTTCGTTTCTCAACTTCTAAAAGATGTATTTAATTGTACCGAGTCGTAGCATTATAATTTAACGTACATTTAACGTTAAATTTTGTATCTCTAAAAGATGTCTTAGAGTTCAACAAATTTAGACGGAATAATTTGTATAAAGAATATGCCAATATTAGACGTTCATTTTTTGCGAAAATGAAACATCGTATAGATGTCATCTTCAACACGCACAGAATACGTTAGGTACCTACTTTTTTGATTTTATATGTGATTTTGTTATTCGAATAAAGATCGGTTATGTGCATTAGATACATCAAATTAGAAGTTTAAATTATAAAAGTGGTAGAAATATTCAAACCTTTTACATATAACCGAATCGGTAAATACATTTTTTAAATAAAAAATATTATTATAAAAACCTGTAATATATTTTTTTACATAAAATAAACAAATAAACATATGCAATAGACATCGCCTATCTTTGAGTAATATTTTTTTTAAAACAAAACTAAAAACAATACATTCTATACATCCTATTTTTCACTTGAATAACACCAGAATACTAGCTTTTGCCTTAACATGTATCCAAATTTAGCTGGGTTACGTAAAGATTAATTTTCGTGCCTACTTCTTGGGTTACTTTTCTTTTTGTAGTTATAACGTGCTGCCGACCGAAGCCAATCTTGAATGGTTTTTTTGATTGACAAGTCTGTTAAATCTATAGGTTTATCTGTAGTGAAATGAAAGTGAACTGCCTCTGCAAAGATATTACATATAAGATCTAAGTTTTTACCATCATGTACATAGTACATATAATGTGCCGTTTTGTTAGAAAAAAAACTATTTCTCGTACATATTCCAATCAAAAATTATAGAAGATATATAAAAACTCATTTAGATGTTTAATGAATCATGTATAAAATGCGTTGTAAATTCAATTCGAAATTAAGTTCGTTTTCAGATAACAATGTCGAGCGCAGCAGATTTTATATAGTACTTCAAAATAAACATATACAGTTACATTATACTGTGGGATAATCACCATGTATAACGCTTCATAAGCGTTACATTATGGTGATGCTGTTGAAGGTCATCCAACCAATAAACCATCGAGAATTGTGTTAATGTTAAAAAATCATCCACATATTGCTTTCATTATCGTTTTTAGACTACAATGTAAGTAAAATACTGAAACGTTTAACTTAAACCTACATACAACGCGTATTAATCAATTGCATGCAATAAAAATTTAGATGTTATTGAGAGAATTCGCAATAAAAGGTTTAGTACGTTCAAATTTGCATTCAAAAAAACATAACGTTTTTGTTTGCACTTATCTAAGTACTTACCTACTACACAGGTTTTTATACACACACACTGGATTGAACAACGTAATTTTAATAAATTCGTTAAAGTAAAACGCTTATTGCACCTACTTCTGACAAGCATGAATTGGCAATTTCGACAATGATGTGATCTGACACTGACTGACTGACCGAGGCTCGAAAGAATTCGCTGTGAGTGCTAGTGATTTAGCGTTGTAAGATAAGCGTTGTAATCGCTGTAATCGCGAAAGAAAATATCACACTCGTAAAAATAATAATTTTAAGACTATTAATTTGTTTTTAATATTCTGTTTTACGCAAAAATGTAATTAAATATATTTTCTGTTGTTTATTTAATTTCTTGATAATGCGTTAAAGTATTTGGTATCATAAATACTTCAATTGAATGTTACTTTTTGCACAATTATTCTTTGCTAACAAACAAAAAGTTGTTTTTGTATGTTTTCCTCATGTGACTAAAAAGTAGTAAAAGAAAGTGAGATTTTAGACGTCCATTAGAAATAACTTTTGCTGAATTTATTTTATGTAAAATTTATAAAATTCTAATTAAGATACAAGATTTTCGCAACTTTAGAAGTAGTCTAAATTATGTAAATGTAAGGTCTAAATAAAATTCGTCTATTACCTATCAACTTTTTTATTTAGACGTTCATAGATGGTTTTAGACGTCTATTAAATTACATTTAGATGGGTATGTGTTGTTTGGGTATAATAAGAATATGTTTAATGTAAATTTGACAAATGTTTCAAGTCGAGTAACATTTAAAGTCAGTTACAATATATTATATAAAAAAACCAATAATAATTATCTAGATTTGTATTCATAAAGCGTGAAGTTAGTATGTGTTTTTCTTCAATTTTAAACTTACAATTGAGAAAATTTGTACTTGACAGGCGGCGCTGTCTTTGACTTGGTTTAATTAGATTAAGATAATTCCCCAATTGCAAAAGACAATTTACTAAAGTTTAACCACATTACATTGTTATAGCTTACTGAAAAATCTTACTTCCTATTTAACTTAAATATACTGAAAAAAAATTGTGAATGTCTAAAATATTCTTACATTTTTTGCATAAACTTACTATTGCTAACTTTTTATTGTAAAGATTTTTTAATTTGTTTGTGTAACTTTTTTTTTTAATTCCGTATAATTGTTTCGTATTCAAATTCCCCACAATTTTATTTAATGTTTAGTAATATAGGTATATGTACTTTAAATTAAAAAGATCAGAATTTTTTATTGTGAGTTGTATAGCCGATATTACAGAAAACAAATTTATATTAAAAACCTTTGCAATTTTATAAACATCTGAACAAACAGATAAACAAATGAATAATTAACAGAACTTACAATACTTGTAATTTTTGTTTAAATTGAAACAATAGTTTTTAGGTTAAAAAAAATATTTTTTTTTGTGAAATGGAAACAATGTAATTTGACTAAAAATGTATTGTCATTTTTAAAATTTTATAGTTTTAAATTTATTTTAATCAATGGCGGTTCCTCCGTTAGGTAATTTAGTCAATGACCCTCCAAAAAAATACTAATAGTTATTTTGATTTATCTTAAAAAGATTATAAACAAAAAAACCATTTATAGTTATTCCAAAGATAAAAAAATTAACCCTAAAAATAATTCTTTTATCAAGTAAAAACGAGTTTTAAATTTTTCATGTTGAAAAGACCTTCCTGCAGCATTAGCCACCAACCGCCACTGATTTTAATAAAACAATTTTGTAATTTTTCAAAATGCAAACTGATAGTCTCCAATTAATCATCAACTCTAATCACAATAGTAACTGCTTAATGGTAGTACATACAATAAACATAATAGAAACAAACGATTGCAATTACATTTAAAAATTGCATTTTGTTGATTGAATTACTAATAGGTTAAAATCGCCCATAAGCTTTTATATTCAATTCTACGACTTAACAATTACAAAACAAACCAATTATTTGAGTTTAACTTATTCTAACATTAAAAAAGACATATAACGTAACATATTTCTTTTAAAAATATTATCCAACGATAAAAACAACAAAAACAGTAGTCTTTAAAAAACTATGAAACAAATCATTTTACACCATTCTCTGTTCTTTATGCTATAAAATGATTCTAAATGTTTTCTTTCAAAAAGTGATTTTTTAATTGAAAAAACCGCAAATGTTTTGTTTTTGTCTAGTGATAGCATCTGCGCACAATAAATGAGTTCATTATTAGCATATAACACACTTAATCTGGACGTTTTTAATCTTTGACTATAAAATAAAATGGCCTATCTATTAATATTAACCAGGGTTACCATCTAATATTTAGTTATTTTTATTGTAAATAGATTTGCTAATTATACATATTGAAACGTCCGAGAAATTACTTGCAAATGCAAGAGCCTTCTAGAACTGTTATCTAGTTTCTAGAAAATATAGCGAAAAGTGAGGAACGATCGAGAAAAATTCGCTGATGTCTATAAAAGCCGAAGATGGAAATCGTAGGTCAGTTATTGCTGGAATGTGAAAGCATGCAGTATTAAGATTATCAAGTTGAAATAAATACGTATCGTTAGCACGCGCGGCGTTTTAAATAAATAACAGTGTACACCGAATCGAGTGAACGTGACTTATAGTGTAAACAAATCCGAGGACGTTATCTAATCTTATCTTAAGTGTTATACAACGGTTATACATAAATTATAGTGTAAGTGTTTTTATTATTAGATTTTAGTAGTTCGGTCAATTTAAAAGTATACATATTTCTATAATAAGTAAACGTAGTTTTAGTCGTTTTAAATAAATTAGTTTTTAAGTAATAAATTCGTTACAAATTGGTATCAGGTGTTCGGTTTTAAACCCGTGGAAATCGTGTAAATAGATAAAGCTGTTCGCGATTTTTATTAGTGTAAATACCATTAAATAATTTAATATCGCTTCCGTGATAAGAACATTGAATTAACTGTTCGCGATACGCGTGTTTATTTATAAAGTTAATATAGTGTTTATTAAACTTTTTCTTTTAACAAGTGCGTGATCGCGATTCGTTTTCGTGGTTTAATATTAACAAGTGGATAGTTATTAAATTTTGTGTTATATAAAAACTGCAGTATATTTAAACTTTATATTCGTGTTATATTTAAATTTATGCCGGTGACGCGTTCGCAAGCAGTTAAAATGGATGCAAAGCTATTTGAATTTCTTGAATCAATCAAAAATGGTCAGGAATCGATGAATAGAAAAATGGAAGAAAAGTTTCACGAAAATTCGCAGAAAATGGAAGAAAATTCTCAGAAAATTGAAGAAAAATTATTTGAAAATACCCAGAAGATAGAAGAAAAATTGATGGAAAATTCTAGACGTTTAAAAGAAGAAATACAAACGAGCATAGAAAATCAAATAAAAAGTGTTCAAGAGGAAACCCAAATAGATATGTTAAATTTAAAAGAAGAAATTTGCGAATCTATGAATGACAAAATAGAAGCAGTAGGGGATAGAATGAAACTGCTTGAAGAAAGAATGAACCAAATGATTTGCCATGGTGAAGGAAGCGTCACGAGTGAAGATTTAATAATGGACCATCGAGAAGAAAACACTCATAAATTCAAAGTTGTACCTCCGAATTTTGATGGTAAAGTTCCATGGTCAACCTACTACAAGCAGTTTGAAGCCGCAGCTACTGTTAATGGTTGGAGCAACAAGCAGAAAGCGACGTCTTTAATAGTGTCCTTACGTGGAGAAGCGCTGGGAATTTTACAAACTGTTCCGGAACATCTGCAAGAAAATTACGAACTCTTAATATCACGATTAGAAATGAGATATGGAGATGCTCATCTTCAACAAGTATACCAGGCTCAAATTAAAAGTCGGGTTCAAAAAGCTGCCGAAAGTCTTCAAGAGTTTGAGGCTGACATCGCTAGATTAACACGGCTTGCGTATCCTACAGCGCCAGATACCTTCTTGGAGCAATTGGCTATTCAAACCTTTGTAGACGGCCTTCGAGACAGCGAAACACAGCAGACTCTCCGGTTAGCTCGACCCAAGACATTGGATGACGCTTTGGTGCATGCTTTGGAGTTTGAAGCAGCAAAACAAGCATCGCAACGAGATGGTCATAGACTCTGCTGTGCTACAGAAGTACCCGCGCAGACACTGGAAAGCATCGAGGAGATAGCGCGACGAATACTTCGGGAAAGAGGAGTGACAGCTTTGAACTGCGATGAAATAGGCCATGTACGACGGCATCGTACCAAACCTAAGAAGAGGACTAGAAGAGCCCTCGAAAATTTGGAACGAGGCGAGCGAAAGAAACAAAAAGTAATCTCATCTAGTCAAACTCCGGAAGTTACAATCTAAATGGCATCGCCTAGAGAGCAATTGCATAGCATTTATCTCGATGGAAAGATTAATGGGAGAAGCGTCCAGTTACTGGTTGACACGGGAGCGACGAAGACCATCATTCGTCCTGACATCTTATTGGAAAACGAGAAGACATCACCAGTAACAGTACGACTTCGAACAGCGACGGGCGACAAAATACCTACTCACGGACAAGTCAAAGTAACCATTGGTTTGGGAAATGGAGTACTCGACCATCAAGTACTGGTAGCCGACATCACGGAAGAAGTTATCCTGGGAATGGACGTGATAAAGAAGTATGGGTTCCATTTGGATATGAAGAACGATGTCCTGAAGATCGACAATGAAGAAATTCCTTTTCATTCGTCAGAGAAGGCAGCCGTGCGAGTCTTATTGAGTGAAGACGTGACTCTGCCTGCAAGGACTGAAAGTGTGGTGATGGCACGCCTGGATGGAAGTCTCCGGGAAGGCTACATACGCGCGATTGAACCAATGGAGGGCGGCTTAGTTGAAAAGGGACTACTCGTTGGCAGAACTTTAGTACGAGTAAAGAAGACGATGCCAGTAAGGATCTTAAACATCAACTCAGATCCTGTAACGCTAAAAAGAAGACCGTGGTAGGCCAATGCACGCCAGTATCACAAATTGTGAGATGCGTGAAGTCGAACGAAGATACGTCGCTGAAGAAGTGTCCACAACATCTATTGGACATTCTTACCACCAAATGCGAAAACCTCAGCCAAGACCAGCTGGCTAAAGTTAAAGTGTTGATCCAAGAGTACCAAGATGTGTTCGCGCTGGAGAGTGGCTCCAAAGGAAGAACTAACGTGGTGAAACATAAAATTAATACCGGAGACGCTCGGCCGATACGACAACATCCACGCAGACTTCCTTTGGCGAAAAGAGAAGAAGCCGAACAAATAATTACGGATATGGAGAGAGAAGGCGTGATTGAACCTTCAAGTAGTCCATGGGCATCCCCAGTGGTACTCGTGAAGAAGAAGGATGGATCAACGAGGTTTTGCGTAGACTACAGGCAGCTAAACGACGTGACCAAAAAGGACAGCTACCCTTTACCCAGAATTGACGATACGCTAGACACCCTGTCAGGATCCCAGTGGTTTTCTACGTTAGATTTAAAGAGTGGATACTGGCAGGTAGAATTAGAACCCAAGGATCGTGAAAAAACAGCTTTTACGATCGGAACTGGTTTGTGGCAGTTCACTGTAATGCCCTTCGGCCTGTGTAACGCTCCTGCAACGTTCGAGCGTTTGATGGAGACCATCTTGCGCGGATTGTCTTGGAAAACGTGCTTGGTTTACCTGGACGACGTGATCGTGGTTGGAAGGTCGTTTGAAGAGCACTTGAACAACTTGAAGGAAGTGTTCCAGAGATTACGTGGGGCTAACCTCAAACTGAGCCCAAAGAAGTGCCACGTATTTAAGAAGGAAGTCCAATACCTTGGCCACGTCGTATCTAGAGATGGAGTAAGGGCTGACCCAGACAAAATCCGAGCAGTGCAAACATGGCCAAGACCGATCGACAAACATCAGGTCCGAAGTTTCCTTGGGTTGTGCACTTATTATAGAAGATTTGTACCCGGATTTGCCAATATTGCCAAACCATTAACAAAATTAACTGAAGAAAAAGCAGAATTTAGATGGAATGAAGACTGCGAAAGTTCTTTTAATCAACTAAAACAAGCCCTAGTCACTTCGCCGATTTTGAGTTATCCAAGAGAAGATGGAAAGTTTGTTTTGGATACCGACGCAAGCAATCTGGCCATAGGCGCGGGCCGTTCGCAGATTCAAGATGGAGAAGAAAAAGGTTGTCGCGTATTTTAGCAAGGTTTTGTCCAGGCCAGAAAGGAATTATTGCGTCACTAGGAGGGAGCTGTTAGCAGTCGTTAAGTCCATCGAACATTTCTACAAGTATTTGTATGGACGAAAGTTTTACTGAGAACAGACCACGCCGCTTTAAAATGGCTTCTGCAGTTCCGTAACCCAGAAGGACAAGTGGCAAGATGGATCGAGAGACTGCAAGAGTATGACTATGACACAGAACACCGTGCCGGAAGCAGTCATCGAAACGCTGATGCCTTGTCCAGAAGACCATGTCCGGCGGACTGCAGTCATTGTTCGCGACTGGGAGAAAAGTCGAATGTCTCCGGAGAACTGCTATGGTTGATGATGAGTGGGAACCTGAGCAGTTACGTCGCGAACAAGAAGACGATCCTGAAATAAGACTACTCCTGGACTGGAAAGAAAGCGGCCGACGACCAACCTGGGAAGAAGTGAGTGCTTTGGGCAAAAATATCAAAGCGTACTGGGCGCAGTGGGACTCCTTGATAGTAGAAGACGGTCTTCTTAAGCGACACCTAGAAAGTGCCGGGGGGACGGGAAACAGACTACAGCTGGTAGTGCCGAAGAGCAGGGTGAAGTGTTGAAGCATCTCCACGATGGGACATCAGGAGGACACTTTGGCATTAAGAAGACGTTGGGTAAAGTGCGAGAACGATTCTACTGGATGAACTGCAAAGAGGACGTCATGAAATGGTGCCGTAAATGCATAGTCTGCGCTTCAGGAAATGGTCCAGCGAGAAAGCGCAAAGCACCCATGAAACAATACAACGTAGGAAGCCCTTTGGAAAGAGTAGCGATTGACATCGCAGGGCCGTTCCCAGAATCCGATTCGGGAAATAAATACATCTTGGTGGCGATGGATTATTTCACGAAATGGACGGAGGCTTACGCCATACCCAATCAGGAAGCAGCTACAGTCGCAGACGTATTAGTAAAGGAGTTTTTCTGCCGGTTTGGAGTTCCGTTGGAATTACACTCCGATCAAGGCCGCAATTTTGAGTCTGGGCTGTTTCAAGAAGTTTGCCGACTGTTAGGAATTAAAAAGACTAAGACAACGCCTCTCCATCCTCAGTCTGATGGCATGGTTGAACGGATGAATCGAACAATGGGCAAGTACTTAGCCAAGGTAGTGTCCGAACATCAAAGAGACTGGGATCAGTACTTGCACCTCTTCTTAATGGCGTACCGATCATCCGTTCACGAAAGCACAGGCCAAACACCATCCTGTGTCATGCTCGGTCGTGAGATAAGATTACCATGCGATCTTCAATTTGGACGAAGACCGGAAGAAGAAGTCGCTGGAGAAGATTACGTCAGCAAGCTGGCAAAGAGGCTAGACGAAGTACATGAAGAGGTTCGTAAAAACACACAAATTGCCAGCGACAGGATGAAAACAAGATATGACGTCAAGGCGCAAAATGGTGGGTTTCAACCTGGCGATATGGTTTGGTTGTATAACCCTCAAAGGAGACGTGGTTTGTCGCCGAAGCTGCAAAGGCAATGGGAGGGCCCCTACGAAGTCGTGCGGCGTATTAACGACGTTATATACCGCATCCGAAAACCGCCCAGAGGCAAGCCAAAAGTGGTCCACGTCGATCGTCTAGCCCCGTTTGCTGGCGATAACCACAATCCGCAAGTTTAGGTCCGAACCAGAGTAATAAGTAGCAGAACCAGGAATCCAATCGAAGAAATGGAGTTCGAAAAGTTTATGAACTTATACGGAGGTTCTGGAAAAGCTAGGTTCGGAGTTACCACCGAGGAACAACAAGACCTGTTCCAGACACAAAAAGATTACGCCATCGCACATTGCGTGAGCGAGGAGCTTGACATGTCCAAAGGGGTTGCAGTCGTGTTTAAAAAGAAGTTTGGACAGCTAGATGAATTACGAAGACAGCAACCGGCAGTCGGAAAGGTTTTAGGACTACGTGGTGACGGACGCTTCGTTTTCTATCTGGTCACCAAGAAATACTCACGTGTCAAGCCGTTATACAAAGATCTGTGGCGAACATTATGGAGTCTCAAGAGACAAATGGAGTTCCATCATGTTAAGAAATTGGCAGTACCCAAGCTTGGTTGTGGCTTAGACCAATTGAATTGGAGGACAGTTCGAAACATGTTGGAGGTCGTCTTCCGAGGAACAGGCGTTCAAGTGTTGGTCTGTAGTTACCAACCGAGGAGAGTATTGGGTCAGGAAAAGTCCATTGACTGTTACTTTTATGGTCAAGGAAGTTGCCGAAATGGAGGAAGCTGCCGCTATCGCCACGATCCCTTTTACCGGTGTCGCATCCAGTCTCCTGTTCTGGGACAGAACAGTCCTAAGAAGGGGGCAGTGAAACGTCCGAGAAATTACTTGCAAATGCAAGAGCCTTCTAGAACTGTTATCTAGTTTCTAGAAAATATAGCGAAAAGTGAGGAACGATCGAGAAGAATTCGCTGATGTCTATAAAAGCCGAAGATGGAAATCGTAGGTCAGTTATTGCTGGAATGTGAAAGCATGCAGTATTAAGATTATCAAGTTGAAATAAATACGTATCGTTAGCACGCGCGGCGTTTTAAATAAATAACAGTGTACACCGAATCGAGTGAACGTGACTTATAGTGTAAACAAATCCGAGGACGTTATCTAATCTTATCTTAAGTGTTATACAACCGTTATACATAAATTATAGTGTAAGTGTTTTTATTATTAGATTTTAGTAGTTCGGTCAATTTAAAAGTATACATATTTCTATAATAAGTAAACGTAGTTTTAGTCGTTTTAAATAAATTAGTTTTTAAGTAATAAATTCGTTACAATATAATTATATATAAAATAAACAGAAATAAACTTAGAAACCTAAAAAAAAATAATTAAAAAGTGATATATACGGATTTTAGATCAATATAATTAAATTCAAAAATTTGTTTGTTTTGGTATAATTATTTATGTAATAAGCGTCAAAGTAAAGCATAGCATAAAAAAACGTTATGCATAAAAGTCAGTTTTGCTACGGGACTATCGACGATGGTAGCATACCATTTTTCCCTGCTTTTCATAAACATTTTTTTTAGAAAATTTTAAAAAATTTTAAATTTATGGAACTTGTTTTAATGTTTATCATTTCTGTAAAACTAAACATTAAACAGACATAAAATTAGGTTTTTTGACGTCTATTTAAACTTTTGTAAAACTAAATTTGATGATTTACAACGTTAATTCCATTTTATAAAATTATAGCTAACCAATTTTTATATATATTTTACTTTTTATGAATACAAAATTTCAAAAAAGTTTTATAAAAACCAAGAAAAAAATAATTTTTAGGTTTTTTAACATTACCACTGAAAGAAATAAGTATAAATTAAAAAAAAATTATATCAGAAAGCTACTTGACTGATTAAAACAGTTTCCAGAACATGAATTTTTGGAAAGCAGAACACTAATTTACTTGGTCTATAAAACCAACTCAGACATATCTTAATACATTTTAGTTTGAAAAATCTTACATTGTTACAAAATTTCTAAAACATTGGAACCCAATTTTTTTTACAAAACTGTTCAACAAAAAAACTTACAACCTTATTCAAAACACAAAAACCCCTCCTGAAACTCCATAACGAAAAACTTGCTGAGACTACTGGTGGCATTGTTGAGTTAAACAAAAAAGAGCTGTTGTCATCGAACACGTACATTAACGGCGCTTATATAAAATAAAATAAAAAAATATCGCTATTTTATCTTAGGCTGTGGCAGAGTTTAGTGCTATCAACGTTTGTGATTTACCACAGAATTTAATACAGATCATATCGAAAAAAATTATCAATTTATGCCCGTAAAACATTAATCAAAATACCGTTTATCTTATACAAATCAGTCCCAAAACGTTTATTTTCAGAGAGATCCTCAATAAAACACCAAAAATACTAAAAATTGGCAACGTTATTGTTCACTTTGGCCTTGTATGGCTAAATAATGCTTGCATTAAAAGAGTAGATACACAACATTATAAAGTCGATTTCACTATAATAGTTTCCGGTACTGCTTAATCTATTCCTACTTTCGTTATGAAAAAATGGACAACACGCTGCAATAACACGTCTGCTATAATTGTGTTAAACAAAGGTAGATCAAAGTCACCTTTATAGAAGCTCAATTAACAGTTTGTAAAAATCACTTTGTCATTATGAAAGAATAACAAAACCACTGAATTGATACTAGCTTAGTCAAGCATACCAGAAAAATACCTTAGTGGCTATTTGTGCGTTTTGCGACAAATAGGTTAAAAGTATCAACTTGCTCTTTAGTAGAGTAAAAATTTATCATTTTAGGTTTCTTCTTAGATTCGTCTAGGCTTTTGTCATAATTTGTTGCAAAAAGTAATATTATTTAATTAGATTGTTTTTGAGTAAAAGAAAGCAAAGTTTCGTTATGATCAAAAACAAATTAAAGCACATAAAGGAATTTTACCGCAAAAACCCAATAGTTGCTTATCTATTGTACATACAATGTTCATGAAGTACTAGTACTCGGTACAATAAAAAATGCATAATATCCGAAGATACGAAATTAGAGCAAATTTATTCTAAGTATCTCTAACTTTGCTGTCGGAAATTGCAAAGTTTTTATATGAAATAAAAACGTAATTTACATAAAATGCCGTCAAAAATAGAAAAGAAACCTAAAGTTACAATGTGTTGACTTTACTGACTTTTTTGCGTTTAAAAGATGAAGGGTTCAACTGTTAATTAACTCTTAAAACATATTACAGTTCATTCTTATATATTATATTTAAATACCTTTAAATAACTAAAAAAGACATATTTTTTTAAAAATAGGATTTTAAAAAGGTATTATGTTTTTACATGATGTGACATAACATGAATTTCCATGCTAACAATTTTTTGTTATTAATTATTTTATTTAATGGAAAAGTTTAAAAAAATGTTTTTAAATAATACTTTTTTAACGGTTTATCAACACTTATAATACAAAAAAACATATTAACCTATAAATAAATTTATAACAAAATTATATAAAATAAATTAAAAGCTTTTTTTATTAAATATAAAGATAGGGTGACGGGTGAAAGTTGTATATAAAATTTGACCTGGCGTCTCAAAAGTTTTAAATTCTTTGTAGAATAAGTTTATTTCTAAAAGATTAATTGTAGGTTTTGCGTTTAAAATTCTAGAATTTTAAGCTGTAGTGTCTACATCTTTTTTTTTTTTTATTCTCTTACACTGATATCCGAAGATCGTTTACTTGATTCTCATTTATGTAACGTTAAATCGGATAATTTTTTTTTATTAGTAAAAGTATTACAAATGAACTTTAAAACGAAATTTCTTATGTAGCAAAGAAATATAGATTAAAATACTTAACAATCTTATTTTTTCCTGTGAACTAAACATATCGTTTTTAGTATAAAACCAAATGTAACTAAATTCAATAAAAAGTTTTTTAATTTTTAATTTTTCTTTGTTAATGAAACGTGATAATTTATTATAATTTTACTAAAAACATTTTTACGTTGATAATTGTTTCCTATGAAACATTTACTTATCTAAATTTTGTATATTTCCTTTTAATCTTTCGATGTAAAATATTTTTAAGAGCACAAATGAATACTTCACATTATATTTTTTTACTGTATTCTTAAAGAAATTGAAATTGTTATTTGGTTTGATTTTATCTAACAAAATAAGTAAAAATAGAGTGCTTTTATTTTTTGCGATAAATTTTGAGTACATGAACTTACACATTGAACTATTAAAAATGTTTAAAATACCTAGTTAACTTATAATGTTTCTAAAATTAAAGAATGAAATAAAATGTCAAGTTAATTTTTCGAAACTAATACACAAACGACATTTGTGCAAAAATATTTGCTTTAATGGCAGAATAAATTATTATATTATTCAGAAGTACTTTAACTTAATTGTTTTATAAAAAGTCAGCTATAGTCATAAGCTATTGCTTTTGAAAGATTCTTAATACTGGTTTTTGAAGAATTAGCTTTAGAGCGAAATAATACTTTGTAAATTAATTCAACCGTATACGAAAGATTATTTATACCCAAGATCAAAGACAAATACTTTGAAAAAAGAATACAATTGTTTACTACATTTTATTTTATTTTTTTTTATATGGTTTTCAGAAATGTTTTTAACACTCCAAGTATAACGATTATAGATAATTACTTTACTATTCCATTTTAGGTATGCGTTATTTTCTTTGTGAATTAGTTATTTGAATGGGACATGTAATTTATTTCTTGTTGTAGCATTTTTGTAGAAGTATTTTGTTGCAGTTTGATTTAATAAGTTAGTAGTATTGTAAGTTTTCTAATTGTAAATTATTTAATTGTAATTTACGTTATCAGTTGTATTATTTTAGAGTAAATAAAGGATCTATTAGTTTTAATGTACCTAATTAAGCAAATGTTGATGAAAAAAAAATTGAAAACGACAGATTGAACGTAAGCCCATGATGATAACCCGGAGACGATGTAGTTAGTTTTTTAGCTTTTTAAATTCATTGCGCACTACAGCCAGAAACATCAATAGCTTAACTTTAGAAAGGATCGAGAAACTATCACATTCTTGCCGTATACCCAAAATCATGATGTAATAATTATCAAAAAGAATGCAAAGAAACTAAACGAATTGAGCAAAAATGCAAATGCTTTTTCAAGTTATCTTTCTTAACTTTTCAGAGTTTAGGTTATGGCTTGTTTCACAAGTGGATAGCCTAACTTTTGAGAAGTTCTTAGTTAGATTTCGATTGCTTGTTTGAGTTTTGCGATTTCTCACGCCCTGATGAAGCCCCGTACAAAAGTGGGCAAAACGTTGGCAGCTTCGGTTGCAAAAACTATGATACGGTCTAAACCCGGAAGACATTCTAAGTCTAGAAATTCAGTTAAAATTGAAGAAAAACGATATTAAAGTTAATATCAAATTTGACAGATTTAGTAATAAATGTAGTACCAACATTATATTTCTGTTGATTTTTTTCAAAAAAGAATGTAAATTTATAAAAGGCAACACAAAAAATAATGTACCTTACTCTCGTCGAAAGAATCATAGCATAACTCACTCACATGCAACGCTCGGCCGTGCAGCCTCGCGTCGCATTAACGTTCGTTATGCTATTTCTTACCTTCCACTCTTGTTATGTAAACTACTATTATTCACACTCAGTTAGTAACGTACAGTTTTCGGAACCTCTTAAATGTTGGTAAGTGAGCGGTTTCCATGGAAAAAAAAACGAGTATGTAATGAAACCTCACGGTCAGTAATGTTCACTTTCCGAACCTGTAATTTGTGTGTGTTTTGTTTTAACTAATTTGATAAAATGACAATCATAAATTAAATACGTATATGTCAATTGCGAAGTAGCTACTATGTGTTAATATTTTACCGAAATAAACGATAATATTTTGAAAGTAGGTTTTTATTCATTTTTTATTAGTTTTATGTTATTTATTTTATTTAATGGCTGATTGTAAACTACAGTTCTCTAGACAGAAATGGAATACTTTCCGCCTCGGTATGTAATCTATTAATTACATCACCGTTGGGTATTTACTTGTGAAAAAACGCATTGCTCACATTTTAACTTTAATAAACGGGTTTTAAGCTAGTACTTGTCATGTCCAAATTATCGTGTACCTATTTTAATGATTTTAAGTATTTAATTAACAAAATTGTAAGAGAAAAGAAACAAAATAAAAAACGCCCTAAATCTGAAAAAATTACTTTTTTGTCTTGTTTAAAACCTTAACATTAATTTGGAAGGGTATAGCTCAAAAATCAGTAGAACATATAATTAAGATTGTATTATCTATTGTAAAGTAAAGCTCAAAATGGTATTTTCAATTATAATTTTAAATGATTTAATGCCTTTCCCATATAATTGTTTTTTATTTATTAATTATTGGCGGCTACATGTTTCATGATCTTGTTTACTGAGTTATTTTTTAAAGATGATGAGATTTAATTATGGCATTACATACGCATTACTGTAATGCAAACAAAAATTGTATGATTGCATATATTACTGATAACTTCAAAATTGTAGTTATTAAAATTTAAAAAAAAATATTTGAAAAAACCAATCATTTAAACCTATTCATAAAACACGTTGCTTACTATTCAAAAAAAAACCTCAAAAAATATTAACAAATGTAGAATAACTGTAATAATAATAATAAGTACAGTTTTTTTTACCTAAACTTGAAAGTGGTATAAATACCTTATTGCTGGATCTAAAAATAACTAGAAGTTAAGAAGCTTTTTAAAAGTAACACATACAGAAACTTAATATTTACTTGTAAAATATAATACGCACGTGTAGAAAACAGCACTTTTTGTAATAAACTGGTATAGTTTACCTAATAACTATAAATTTAACGTAAATTTGCATAACCTTTAACTTATTTCGTACACACTTATAAATAATTTGTAACCATTTTTTTTTTAGATATAGAAATATGGAATGTCTAGCATATGACTTAACAGTTTTATACTTCTCTTAAACCTTTTTTGTTTCTTCAATGAATTTACCGACAACCAAGATACTGGGTAGCCAGATAAGTATGCAAACTGTTGTATCTCAGAAACTATTCGTTGTAGAAACTTGCGGTAAAAAATGAAATCATTAAAGTGGGCAAAAAAATCTTGAAAATTATTTTCAGGTTTTCAAGATAATATATGTTTTTTAAATCTAAGCTTTATTTTAGTAATTTTTGTTTAACATTTTTTGACCTATCTATTAAAATGAAGTGGTGGGGAGTGATTTAATGTTTAATGTAAATAAACAGCTGCAACACCTAAACGACTGAACGGATTTTAACAAATTCGGTCTTGTTGAGAAAAACAATTATCTCTGCACTCAACCCATTTTATCTGTGATATGTCTGGTTTTTAGTGATTCTGTTAGAGCGCGTTTTTGAGATAGTAACAGAAAATTACAAAATTATCTGAAAAATTAAATGCAATATTATAATTTTGTATTAAATTTTTTTAGGTTTTTGACCAAATTTTTTGATTCTTAATCACGTTTTCCATATTCTTCTTTACTATATAAAAAGCGACGCACATACGGGTATTTGAACAATCTAGCTGGTCAAAATTATTTTTGGTCTTAAACAGGCTCTAAATGATATAAAACGATGCTAAGATAAAATAAAAATAAAAAATATGTATATTTGATGAAAATATATTTCTTTTACAAAATATATGATTATTATAAAAACATACAATATAACAGTTCGCCTCCTGGTAACGGAGGTAACAATAAAGTGAGCGTGCCTGATGAAGTGTTTATCCTGAGCACGAAACTTTGCAAAATTATTGAAGTAGTTGCTTTTATCCAACCTCCTAAAAGAAGGGGTCATTAATTTGGCCAAACTTTAAAAATACAATATAACAAAATACAAATATTGTGAAATTCATTGCTTCACAGGTCTCCTCAAAATACAAGTAGATACAAAACATATAATTTAGGTAGCTACACAAAAAAACATAAGCTTCTTCGGCTAATCTTCTTCGGAAATTTCATCTTCATCGCTTTCTGATGGAACTGTTGGGTTTGGCTGTGCGGATAGAAGTAATGTCAATGTTTCGGAACTAAACGAACTTAATTTCGTTTTTTTTTAAATCCTCATACTACTAAGCAAAGGATCCGAGCTCAAAAGCAGCCTATTAAAAATATCCCTATTACATGCTTCTCTTGAAAATTTTCGGGAATAATCTTGGCGATAAATCCTAAAATATTTGTTCCTCGCCTCTGCTGCTTCTTCCGAAAGTTGCCCAATAGGTAGTAACGCGTTTTTTATAATCACTGCTCCGTGGATTAACACTTTGTGCAGGGTTGGCGTCATTGGATGCCAAGGATACAATTCGACGTACAAACGGGCTGTTGCTAATGCATAATCTTCATATTTTTGCACATCAATTGAGTATCCGCTTGAAATAGTCTCCAATATTACTTTTAATCTGAAAATTAAGTCGTAACTTATGCCAGTTATTTTAGAGGCTAATTTCGGATTTTCAAAAAATCTCCGGCTAGTGTTACCATCATTTGTATTTCCAAAATTTGCTTTTAGTATGTCCACTAACAAACCCATTTCATTGCGAAACCTCGTCTGTATTTCTGTTTTTCTTTGTTTCTCGATTTGTTTTTCTTCTTCTGTCTTTTTTTCACGATATTTTTTTACCGGTAATTTGTATGCCAGATGGAGGATGCTCTCCAAAAATCTAATCCTGGCATGTAAAATAGATAACCAGAATTCAGTAGCTTCAAAAGATATATCCCTTTTATGATCCAGTTTATTGAATTCTTTTGAAGTTGCACCACAAATGTAGCATCGACTTGTGGATGTTGTGCCAGTAACTGCATTACAGACTTTTCCGTCAACCATAGTCATTATAAACTTATGCTTAATAAAGAACTTTTTTCCATGAATATCAACTTCAGTCGCAATTAATGTGTTTATGTGTTTTTTCACATAATTTATCTCGTCATTTGTGATATTAGTAGTCTCTTTCACAAAACAGAATCTTATCGGTCGGCACCACCGAGGAGAAGAAGGTGTCGGACATTCCCACAATACCTTTTCATTGTTTTTCCTACAAACTAATCTTACAGGCACAAAACAGATTTGAAATATATTCGCATCTGAATCAACTTCATTGTCAAATTTTTGTTTGTATTGTGATTGTTGAGATCCGTCACATCCCCATTTACAAATCATTGTTAAAGTGTTCCTTTCATTCTCTTCTATTGTTGATAAGACGTCTTCTAAAAATTCTGATAAACGCTTAGCTGTAACATCAACTAGCGATTGCAGCTGACTTTCAGCGCAGGTACTCGTTACCGTGCACGCTTCTGGGGGCGGATAACATTCTGTTTTTGCCTGTTGCAAAAGACTATAGCACGGAAAGAACTTCTTGTTTGTTTTTCTTATTATTTCATATTGCCCTCGTGTTAAATCAGCATCAATAAACATCTTTAGTGCATCCACAGGTTTCAACTGAGATGTTTCTTTACTTTTTGTAATAGCTTTATAGGCTTTTTTGTATTTTGAGGCACGTGTTGGTGTGCTAGTAATTTCTTTAAGAATATTGGAAGCATCCCGTTTCCCAGATTTCGTCAACTCGACTTGCGCTGCATGAACTAAAAAACCATTTTCCAAAGTGGAGCGGAATTCCTCAGTTTTCCTTCTTTTGGTCCTTTCACTCGACTCTCCGAACGATTTCCGTGGGCGACCTGGTCGATTTTGTGTTGTCACGGGAATTTCAAATATGCCTTCCAACCACAGATTATTGTTTTTTAGGAAAACAGCTTCTTTTTTATGAGCTTTGGTCCATCTTTGTCTTATTTCCGATTTGAAACGTGCAAAATTAAATTTAAGTTTTTTGAATTCGTCCTCAGTTAAGTCGTCACGAGAAAAAAGTTGGTCTTTCAAAAAATTTAGTTTTTCTTCCAAATTACGCAAATTTTTATTTATCATAAGGTCGAACAAGTATTTGCGAGTTACTATTTTTACTCTCGAGGTACCCATTACATCTAAAACAATAAAATTTTGAATTAATCTGCATAAGACGTAATTTTCATATTCCGATTTTTTTGTGGAAAAAAGATTGAAGTCCTCTAATTTATTGCATCTGCGAATTTCCGCGGCAAATTTTTGATTATTTTTATAGTTCGTACTATAAATTTTTAATATCCATTAGAACAATTACCGGATGTACCCCGATAGTATTAGTTTTACTTTGCTGAACATAAAATACTGTATAAAAACACCCTTATGAAAAGAGTTACATTTGAATGATAAAAAATATACATTAATGAAACAATATTTACTTAAATAATATATAATGGAATAGCTACATACCTCCAAAATTAGAATCTATCTTTTTTTTGCTCATCACAAACAAAGAAAAATTTGTATTCACTTTGAAACTAAATGTTTGCAAAAAAGCGCCGAGAACTGACACTTACACACTACACAATGATCAAGTTCCGATTGACGTTGACGCGAGAGATAAATGAGGAGAGAGGTGGAAAGGGTTGTTTATAGTTCCCTGAAATGTCCTCTTACGCTTGTACCCAACTAAAAGTTTGTTTTCTGAAATTTGATAAATTGATTTATGGCCGCGTAGAATGCTCAAATACCTGTATGTGCGACGTCTCCATTTTTATTAAAATGATAATCATTCCTACAATACACGTTTAAATTAGATTACACATATAGAAAGTGTTTCATAATTAACTGTTACTTAAATTATTAAGTTTTCACATTATTATGTATGGTTAATATATAAAGAGCACTTACCAATTAAATTAATTTTTTAAAAACATTTAATCCTTTATTAAATAACACCACACACATTCTAAAACAGTTTTAGTCTAACAGGTTTACACATTATTACTAGCAGTATATCAACGTTATGACTCTTATACAATGTGTTTACATATACACTTAATTATTATAACCCGAATTTGATTTAATTAAACTTGAATGAATGTTACTTAATTTATCTGTATCTTTTCTGGCCTTTAAAGTATTTTCCGTTTTTTATAATTATTTTCTTTACATAATATAATTGAATTTTTTATATTCAATACATTTTTTTTTAATTACATTTTCTGTTAGTTGTGTAATGTTACAGTTTTGTTTTTTATTTTTTGCAGCATTTATGTTACTTTTATGGTTTTTTATTTAAGTATTTATACATGTTTTTGTAGTTCCTATATCCGATTTTTCACAATGATTACATTTGATTTTATATACTACTTCTTTTATGTGTTCTTTTTTATCTTCGTCTTTAATTTTTGTGTATAATTGTTTTAAACATTTATTTAATGTAATTTAAAACTAGTTTCGTTATTATTATTTTATCATCTATACTTTTTAATTTGTAATATAAATTGTTTAGATAGGTGAGTGCATAATATTTAACATTATCATTCATGTTATTGTTATTTTTTGTTTTATCATTTATATTACAGTTATAGTTAGTTACAGTTACAGTTTAGTAGAATATTTATTAAGTTTTAAAATATTGCGTATTTTATTTTTATTGTCAAATTAAAAACATTTATTACTTAGTGTTAGTACCCTATTTACAAGTTCATTAATTATGTTGAATTTATAATGGTTTGGGTGATTTTATAAAATTTACAAGTTTGTTTGAGGATTAGTTTTATTTCAAAATCGGTTCTTTTTACTTAATATGCCTCTACACTTTTTTTTAAATTTTTTGAATTAATTTAAAAATTAAAGAATTATGAAATTTCATCATTGATTTTTGAAAAACGACAAATAAATAAAAATAAATACCGATGTAATAGCGTCTTTTTAAAATTTTATGAATATTAAATTTTCGTTATTTTAGGGATGAATAAGATATCGAGATACGGTTTTTACTAGCTAATTGTATATTGGACCTGGTAAGACTTGATGCGTGATAAACACCAAGTATTTTCTCTAGTTTACGTATTGAAACATTTTTTACCGATTTGATAAGAACCACCTTTCTTGAAAGCCACGTTAGCAAAATATACTCAGCAGTCGTGATATTAGACTAGAACCCTAGAACTCTATTTCTAGTGTTACATTTGTCTGCATTACTACAATGCTTGTTTCCAAAGTATTTGGACATATCTTGAGTAAATTTAAAATTTTTAAACTTTTTGTAAATCATTCTGCACGTCTACGAATTATTGATGTTTTTTCTTAAGACACTAAATATAATACACCTGTAAATAAATATTAAACTACCACTTATATAACATTGTTATTTGATATCCAAGAATTATGCTTAGAATCCATTCCCAAGCATTTAACATAGACTTTTTTCCTTTTTGTCGAAGTACTTTCTCTACAAAATAAACATCTGGGTGTTTGACTCGTTGTAATTCTTTTTCGTAAAATCCACCTAGAATAACGTCTCCCATAAAATGTTTTAGCATGTATGTTCTGGGATTAGAATTTTGAACTTTCGAAATACGAAAAGTTTCGTTTGACCAATTATGTGTGTAACCTTTTATAAAAGCATGCCTAATCTTGCTAACGCGACGTGATCATCTTCTTTAAATTTAGGAATAGTAACATCCGTAATTTTTATAAAATTATATGCCGTTTTTAAAAGATGAGAAGCTTTTTTTTTGTGAACGGTGTTAGGTTTCATACCGATAATTCTATGAATAGTATTGTTGTATTGCCGAAGCAGTTTAGGCAGCAGTTCTAACCAACGATAGTTTTCTTGCATGCTAAATTCTTTCCACATTCGTCTTTTTAAAGTTCTGTTAAAACGTTCGACGATTGAACTTTTTACATTTGAAAACGTAGTATAACGATTGATTCCGTCATTCCGTATTGCTTCATTAATTTCTGAAAATCGGCATTATACAACTCGTTTCCGTTAACCACCCACTTCATTTTAATAGATAGGTCAAAAAATGTTAAACAAAAATTACTAAAATAAAGCTTAGATTTAAAAAACATATATTATCTTGAAAACCTGAAAACAATTTTCAAGATTTTTTTGCCCACTTTAGTGATTTCATTTTTTACCGCAAGTTTCTACGACGAATAGTTTCTGAGATACAGCAGTTTGCATTCTTATCTGGCTACCCAGTATCTTGGTTGTCGGTAAATTCATTGAAGAAACAAAAAAGCTTTAAGAGAAGTATAAAACTGTTAAGTCATATGCTAGACATTCCATATTTCTATATCTAAAAAAAATTGTTACAAATTATTTATAAGTGTGTACGAAATAAGTTAAAGGTTATGCAAGTTTACGTTAAATTTATAGTTATTGGGTAAACTATACCAGTTTATTACAAAAAGTGCTGTTTTCTACACGTGCGTATTATATTTTACAAGTAAATATTGTAAAGTTTCTGTATGTGTTACTTTTAAAAAGCTTCTTAACTTTTAGTTATTTTTAGATCCAGCAATAAGGAATTTATACCACTTTCAAGTTTTGGTAAAAAAAACTGTACTTATAATACTTCAGTTATTCTACATTTGTTAATATTTTTTGAGGTTTTTTCTTGAATAGCAAGCAACGTGTTTTATGAATAGGTTTAATTGATTGGTCTTTTCAAATAATTTTTTTTAAATTCTAATAACTAAAATTTTGAAATTATCAGAAATATATGCAATCATACAATTTTTGCTTGCATTACAGTATTGCGTATGTAATGCCATAATTAAATCTCATCATCTTTAAAAAATAACTCAGCAAACAAGATCATGTTATTCGTACCCTTAATTTAATACATGAAATCTGTAAAAGGATGTAGAGCTAAAGCCGGTTTTACATCCGCGTAATTTAAATAAGTTTGTAATAAACCTCGAGCACATGAAAAACGTATACATTATATTTCTAATGTCTCATTTACATAATTTACATTACAAAAATGTAAAGAGGTATCTCATCTAGCAACATTGGATATTTCCGAATTTTGACAATGCTACCTTTTTTATTTTTAATTGTGTATTTACTCTATTTTGTCATCAATTCTTACTTATGTATGTACAGGGCCTTCATTAAAACCCATTTCCCACGTGATCTAAGAATTGAGCATCAACATTATTTTAGGTTGGTAGTGTGACCACAGCTGTTAACGTTTAGTAACATTATTTGACATTCTCGTTTGACGTTTTGTTTACATCGAGTATTATTTTTCATCGTTTTCTTTATTCTCTATTTTATATTTTAAAACAGTTATTATCATAACTACTCAGCACTATTTGTGTTTTCTCTGAGTAAGTACTGAATAACAGCTGTAGTTTTGTAATTTTTTAAATTTTATAATAATAGAATTTTACGATGTTTACCGCTGAACAAGACACGATCATTGTAATGGCGCATTTTCGAAGTGGTACTCGCAATCCCGATGGAACTTGGTCGTATTCTCTTCAAAGTTGCATCGATCAATTCAACAAATATTTCTTAGAAGCAAACTTTACTTATGATGCTTTCCGACAACGTAAACAAGTTTTAGATAATCGATTTTTAAATAAGAATTGCATTTGTAAGGGGAAACCTACAGGGAGGCCTACTGTACTTACTGCACCTGTTGTTGAAGACATTCGCAATCGCATGGAACAAAGTCCAAATAAATCGGTGGCAAAATTATCTGCGGCAACAGGTATAAAATCATTTTAAGTTCTATTTTTAACATATAAACATTTTATTTTTAGGATTGTCAGTAGGAACTTGCCACAAAGCATTAAAAAAGAACCTTTCAATGATTCCGTACAAGGTTACGGTTTATCAAGAATTACGTGCTCCTGACTTCTTGCACCGTGTTCAATTTTGTGAATGGTTTAATGAACATTTAAATAACGATGACCTATTAGATTAAACTTTCTTTACGGACGAAGCATGGTTTCATTTAAGTGGATATGTAAATAGCCAAAATTATCGCACTTGGGCAACCGAAAATCCACACACTTTTGTGGAAACAACATTGCATCCTTTGAAAGTTGGTGTATGGATTGCAATGTCAAGGAGAAGGATAATTGGGCCAATATTTTTTTACAATACTGTAAATGCAGATCGTTATCGTGATATTTTGGGCCAATTTTTCGAGCAGTTAGACGACAACGAACTTCAACTTGGTTACTTTCAGCAAGATAATGCAACGGCTCATACTACTCTAGCTACAATTGAATTTATTCAACAATTCTACAATAAAAGAATAATAAGCCAAGGGTTGTATTCTCCACGGTCTCCAGATCTTACGCCACTAGATTTTTATCTCTACGGACATTTAAAAAATACAATATATAAGAGTCAACTGCACAATATTCAAGCTTTGGAACATGCAATTACTAATGCTATTCAAAATATTGAAGTTGATGAGCTTCGTAATGTGTTTAAAAATTTAAAAAGAAGAGTTAACACATGTATCGCAGCTGAAGGACAACATTTTGAACATCGGTTATAAATTTCAAATAATTGTTATTACCAATTTTTATTTTAAATAAACAGGTATTGTTGTTAATGTGTTACTGTTTTTAATTAATTACTTAACCTTAATTTAAAGGTTACAAATCAAATTTTTCATTTAGTAATTTTTTTTACGTTATACCAATCCAAGTAATGTTGGTTGCCTAACATATATGTCACGTGGGATCCAATCATTTATGAAGGCCCTGTATTTGCCTTATACTGATTTGAACTTTACATCCTTTAAATAGCAATTCTTTACCAGAATTAAACTGACTATCGCAGTTTAGAATAACAAAGTTGTTTTCTATGACAGCCATTGTTTTAGTGTCTTTGTTTTCTGGTTGTTCAATGTTTATTTTACCTTCACACTCAAAACTGCTACTAATATCAAGCAATTTTAAAGCACGGTTTTCCACTTTTTTTTTGATATTTTTTCTTATTTTTTCTGTTTTCTGTTTTTCTTTCAACTCCTTTTTCTAATTTTTTTTTGTTTCAAAATATTCAGTTAATGTTATTTTTTTGCACCTAAAAATGCTTTTTTTTGATGAGACATCCAGAATTGATGGTTTTATTTGAATCCTAATCACATTGAAAAAATGCGTCATCATTCCAAGAATTCAAAACGCTGAGATATCTTAATGTTGCAATTGATTCACCTGCAATCTATTTTCTTTTAAAACAAAAATTTCAAGCTGATTTGCGTTTTTTTAATGATTTCCGCGTCAGTTTCTAGTTGTTCTTGAGTGTATAGGACATCAGAGAGTTGGTTATTAGTATTAGCTTTCTTTATGGATCACGTTTATTGCTGCATTGTTTTTTTCAATGCCAATTTTTGTAAAAATTGGTTGTCAATTTTTTTTTCTGTTTGAGCCGTTTGCTTCTTGATTATTTATACTAATTTTTTTGAATCTATTTACAATATTGTCACTGAAGATTTTTTGATATTTTAAAGTTTTTTATATAGATCTAAAAGTTGCAGAACATGAGTAGAATGCGACCGTAATTTCAAGATGTCATTAACGATTGCTAATTTTATACCGTCAATTAAAATTAAAAAACAATTTCTGAAACTAATTGAGAAATAGTTTAAAATTATTTTTTACCAAAAATATTGTTATTTAATAATTACAATTTATAATATATTTTTGTAAAAGCAACATATTTTTCGATTGATTTTACATTTAAAAACTGTACGTTTTTATTATGATCAAATAAATAAACGGTTTTGTTTTGTTAATGACAATTTTTTAAGAAAATTTTGTTTTTTAACCTATAATTTTAGTGAATTATGAGTTTTTTGATTAAAATAGTTAAGTAATAGTTACATTCATTTTTTTCTAGCAAAAAATATTTTTAGCAACGCAAATTATATATATTATAAAAATTGTAGTAAAAATCGGAAATAATAATGTCTTGACATTTAAATAAACTAAAATGGACATTTGTTAAAGACTATGATTGATGTCAGATATGTTTTTCTGATTGTTTTTATGTATTGATTTTGACGTAATATTTTCGTTATAGTTTATTTTTGTAAGTTTTGGTGTCTTTAATAAATCGAAATGGTGTATAATCTACAAAAAAGTAAAATGAAGCAAACGCGTCGAATATTTTTATGTTATTAGTTTTAATAGAAACTGTGTAAACTGTAATCGATATGCTGGTGGTAGTTGAGTAAATATCTGTCAAGTAAAGGTCGATTTAATAAATTACTGTCAATGTACAACTTTGTAATGTAAATAAGTAATTATCTGTAAGTAAGCATCAAATGATCATAAAACGAGCAAACCGTTTCTTACGTAATTGAACATGAAAAGTCATGCAAAAAAAACATTATTGTTTATACAGTTAATTTTAGTTATATACAAAACAAAAAATCTAAATAAAAGTACTTATTATTGCTTGTATTTTTAGTTTAAGTAATTTTTAAATGAGAGTACTTTAACCAATTGAGTTCAAAATTCTTTATTTTACTAAGATTGTGTTGAAAAATTTTTGATTTTGTAGATTTTATACTATCGGATATTTTACCGTACATTACTTTTAATTAAGAAATAAATTAATAATTTAAGTAAATCTTGTTTTTGCGTCTTTAAAAATATATAAATAATATTTCAAAAATATTAAATATAGTACATTTTCGGCAATATTAAATTAGAGAGCACATTTTTGTTTAAATGATGTTGATGTAGAATATAAAGCACACACTGTACAGATTAAACAATCTTGCTGCTGGCGCTATAATAGTACACTTTCTAACTTTGATGTATAATATACTGTTTTTCAATAAAATTTTATTGTTCTATTTAAAATAATAATTTTTTTTTCAATATATGACTAACGTTTAATTGCTGTTTTACTTTTCACTTACATTGTTTTGTTAGTACAATTACAATAATTTTTGTATTTATTGTTACTTCTTTACCATTTTGTGTTTTTATGTAAATTTACAATTTGTTTTGCATTTAATTTATGTTTATTTAAATAATAATACTTACATATCTTCAAAAAATGATCAAAATATGTAAGACATACTCCGTTATTAAAATATAATTATTAGTTTTTCTTGTGTTTAAAGAATAATTTCTCGGTTGACTTAAACTTAATTAAAATTCAACAGTAACAGTTTTTAAAAATGATAAAATGTAATTAAAAATTTTTGTGTAAGAGAATAATAACTTTTGTTTGTAATTAATTAATTACTGCTTCATTATGTTAATGAAGCAGTATATTACAATACTATAGTAAAACGAACTTTTTCTATCTGTTTACTTATTTTTATTTGTTTAACTATAAATGTATTTAATTACACAATAATAGTATATTAAAAAACTAGTTTTATAAGAGTTTTCTAATGGTCGAGTGCGCTAAAATGTCTTATGAAACGTATACTTCATACCAGTTTTTCTGTTTTGGAAATTATATATAAAAATAAATGTAAATTACATACAATATTTACTTTTATTTTATTGATTAAGAAAAATTATTTTTTTTAATAATAGTTGGCAACATTTCAAATTTGACATGTTTGATTGCTGTATTTTAATTGTCAAATATGAGTATTGCCAATCCAACAAAACCACAGTTCGGGTGCTATACCCAAACAACACATTGGTACAAAAAACGTCTAAATGTCCGGCTAATAGACGTTTATTATACATTAAAACGGTTTTAAACGCGTTATTAACGTTTATTAGACGGACATTTAGACGTTTTTTGTACCAATGTGTTGTTTGGGTAGTTAAATGTAAATATACCTAAAAATTATAGCATTTGTAAATATTTACTGTTCAGACTGAGAAAAATAATATTAATAACTATAAAATTTGCAAATGTACTAGGTAAATAGTAAAATAATGTTTTAATATATTGTTTATCTGATATACTCGTAATATCAGTCCTTATAAAAATTTAAATAACGGTTTCCAAAAAAAAAATTTAATTTTGATTTTGTTTTTTACACATATCAGATTGCGGAATTTAACTATAATCTTGTCGTTATTAAATTATTCAAAAATTAAACCACAAATGAACAGCAACAGGATAGTTTTAAAATGATCGAAAATCTTTAACTTATATAGTAATAGTATATTAAAACACAAGTTACAGAATGAACGCACTTCAATCACGAGACCGCGTTTCACACACGAGCCGCGCAGCGGTGAGTTTATGAAGCGGTCGAGTGATTGAAACGTATTCTATGACGTGTGCTTTATACTATTTTCTCTATTTCGATACAATATTTAATATTTTTCGTATAATTTTAATTTTTAAAACAACATTGGGAAATTTATATTTTACTGAATTGGCAGCACTTACACTTTGACATATTGAAATTTATATGTTAACCTAAAATCTCATACAAAATTTTCTCTTTATACCTTTATAAGTAAATAACTTTGAATTAATAAGACGTTTTTATTTTATCTTGGCATCAAAATTTGAATTTCAATTGTTAACTTCCAATAATTTTGATTTCTTTTTCATGTAACGTCAACTTGCGATGCAGAGATACTAACTTTAAAAAAACTAACATTACTAAAATTCGTGTAAGAATTGGCTTATTCTTACACGGATTTTAGTGTAAGAATCGCTAATTCTGATGTTGAAATAGAGAAATACATTTATAGATTTTGTATTAATAACCAATGAATGGACTATACAGCGTGAGCCAATTTAGTGTTAAAGTAAAATATCTTTGGTGTTTATAATAATTTAATAACAAAAATTGTGAGATAACTTATAGGTTTGAATATATCGTTGTTCAATTTTTCTGTTTCTTATCTTTCCCTTGACATTCACAAATTTTTGATTACACAATACTTGTCAAGTGTTTGTTAAACGTTTATGTCTTGGGTTACTTAAAAAGTTTTAATTATTGACCCCTTATATTTTTAACGTTTATATATTATTAAGTAAATACAATTCGTAACGTTGCCTATGTCTTTGGTTGGTGGATTGTTCCACTTGATACTATTCTGTAAGTTTTATGTTTTAAAAATTATCTGGTAAATAATTATGTTGTTGTTACTATGTTGTTGCCACAAAAATGGATCAAAGTGGTTTTCCATGCCCCTCCTAAGTAAAGAAGTCAAAATTAGTTCTTGTAATACAGAGAGAAAGAAAAAAAAACTTTACTAAGTAAAATATCTTTCTTATCATACAAAATATAAAAAAACTTTTTATAAAAATTCTCTAAATTTCAAATTTATTCATAATATCAGGACAACACAAACCTACATTTTTCAAATAAAAGATACTCTGTATATTTATATTTTTTGGAATATTCTTGAGGTCTACTTTACAATGATATAGTTTTCAAAAGAAGGCAACTATCTAAAAATTTTTTAAAAATCTAATAAAACGGGTTGTATTACATAATTACGTGTTCAAATTTTTTATGGATATGTCAAGTAGTGCTAAACCCTATAAGAAAATATTATTTTAATACAAGATTTTGTTTCTCAAAAGCATGTCATTCTTTAAAGTCATAAATTTAAAAGAAAATTTTTTAAAATACCATTTAAAGACTCTACATTTGTAAATATTTGTCTAAATATTTTAATATAAAAAATTCTGATGATTATAGTTGTCTATTGTGTTTAAAGATAATTAAAAATTAGAAAAATGTATTTTCCTCAAACATTAAAATATTATGTTACCTACTAAAGCCGTCTACGTGCTATATATATTGTCGCTGTAGCGATGAACTAACTTGTGTAATTATAATTCAGAACTAACGACCACCTATTAATGTTTGCATTGATCGTTTTCTTATTTAATGCGAAGTAATTGAATTACAATCAATGACTATTTTAAATTTCAATCCTTGCAAGTATGTATATGCGAAATCGATCTAAAGCGTAAACCATAGTTAACCAGTCAAGCTTACAACTATGTAGTTTGGGCTTGACTTCTGTAGTCCGCTTATTAAAATAAAATGTACGTTAAAAAAACAATTTGTTTTGTTTTTGAACCATAATTGGATTGTAACTTTTGGTACTAACGTCACAGTATAACTCTGTTTCTACTAAAAGAGAGTAATCGGATTCGTTACTAATTTGTGTATAAGCGTGTCAAACGCATGAATATGTTTCTCATCAAACGTAAAACTTGTGTTTTTCTTAATAACGCCATAAAGTGGCTTTGCTATTATGGCAAACAATAGAATAAACCTTCTAAAATAGCTAGATCCCAAAAACGATGCAGTTTCTTTGTATATACAAAATACTTTAATTCATAATGGACTCAATGTGTTTTAAATTAGAAAGAATTTCATTCTCATTAATAACATACTCTAGATACGAAACTTGACTTAAAAAAAAAACATTTATTGAGACGGAACTTGCGCTTAACAGTAATTTCGAAAACACGGTGTAATATCTGAAAACGCTCAGCTATTGCTGTAGTTGCCACCAAAATGTCGTTTATATAAATAAGAGTCTTATTACTACAAACTAAATCTGCAAAAACGCAATTAACGCAACGCTGAAAGATTCTAGCATTTGTTAAGCCAAAGAGCATTCGCAAATGTTTAAATTGACCCATCAGAGTCACAAAAGATGCGAATGGAATAAAATATTTTGCTATTTTCACGTAGTAAAAGTTATTCTGCAATTTCAGTACATTAAAGACCCTCTCTCAATCTATCGAGATGATCATCAATCAACGGAAATATAAAATTGTCCCTAACTGTAATCTTATTAATTTCGCAAAAATCTACACATCTGCTATGGGACTGAAAAAAGGAGTGCTACTAGGATAAATAATATTCTGCTCTAGTAAATTATCTCAAATGTCTTGCAATTTATTTTTTAGTGTAATATAATATCTAAAAACTTTGACCGATCGTTTAACTCGACGTTTGGATTTACTTTCAGAATGTGTTTATCATGCAATGGTTCCGAAACATAATTCAATGAATCCACATCATCTAAACTCAAATTGTTATAACATACTTACATACTTAGCGTTCACAGGACTTACTTGTGATACTCACATAATCTGTAACAAAATTAAACTTTAAAATAAGTGATAAAACTACATCCTTTCCTAATCAACAGGTAAATGGCATTGCTTGTTGAGCATAACATAAAATTTGATTTTAGTTTCTACATCATTTACTTTTATTAAAGTAGCAAATGTACCTATTACATCTAAACGAGACCTATTAATACCACAAAAGGACGATTTGTCCTTGCATTGATCTATGTATGTTATGTTTTAATATGTTTATTGGGCTTCCTGTATCAATTATTGCACATAAACTGTAATTACACTGCACCTTAAGTTTATCTATAGCAGATAACGAAACATTTAACGTATAAGTAATATTGATTCCTGCACAAAATTCAGACAGCAAGTTAAAGATTTTAGTACTTTTTGTATAAAGTCGTAATTACAAAGGGTGTTTTATGACTCAAACTTAAATTAAATTTAAATAATTTCAAAATTAAAATAATATAGTACAGTTATTTCACTTATTTTTGCAGTTAAAAAAATATAAATAATCTTTAGAAAGTTTGTAATGTTAATCTCTATAACGTAGGTTATTTGTAACGCCAGCGTACGCCGATATTAACTTATTTATTTATTTATTATTTTGTTTATATTATATTATAATTGTTTCTAACCATAAGTACATTTTAAATATAAACTTATTTTTTAGTTTTATTCCGTAATACAAATAGTAGTATAATTATCTACATTTAAATTCTAGCTTTAGACTTAAAAAGTACACATGATAAGACCGCCGCACATTAATTTCAGAGTGTCTATTTAATAGCTATGGTCTTTCATTACGTCGACTCACATGCTTGTAACCTTCGAAATACATTAACGTTGCGATATTTTTATTAAAACAATTATTGTTTTAAAATACCTTCTTGTATTGTGTTATTTCTCTGCTACAAATTCAAATTAATTTCTCTTTTTTGGTCATTAAAGTTTTAACTTTACATGTGCAATTACCTAAAAGAAAAATACTATTAAATAACTATGTACCACCTCTTTCTAAAACTTATTTTATTGTATCTTAAAACCTTGTTTCTAGTCCATTGAACTACTCTTGCTATAAAACTTGACAGCCGTTTTCAAAATCTTAATATTTTATTTTATCGGTATTACAGGTATCAGTTATTATGCGCGTGCTAGTCAATAAGGATAAAAATTACGACTGTATAATAGCCTACTTTGTGGCTGTTGTTTGTTCGCCGATACTTTATTATTACTGCTATTAGGTTGTACACGCATTTTGTCGTACAATGAAAACGATAAGCTTCCATTAGAATTGCGCTAAAATCAACATCAAAATTTGAATTCAAATACAGCTACAGAATATGTTATTTTTTGTATTTTAATTAGTTTATCTGTTTTTTTAACCTAAAATACATTTTCCATATTAAGTGTCATGCAAAAAATTATTATTTTTTGGTTGAAATTGAAATTTCAAATCTTTACATAATGTAGATGTAAAACTTAAATGAAAAGAAAATATACAATAAAAATAAATTCTTAAATTTAAAAATAGAATAATTTCTTAAAATATACAAGTTTTAGATTTTTATAAACCTCACACTTTGTTTTTTAAGGTTTTTAAATTCTACATTCTAAAATGTACACAAAATTTCTTGATGTTTAGTTAACTTTTCAATGTTTTATATTCTACTCATGCCAGTGTTTTAAACGTTTTTTTATTTGAAATTAAATTAATTTTAGTAGGCGCATTACTATTTTCAAAATTATCATGTTCGAATATAACCGTAAGACATAGGTACCTGACAAAATCTAAATACAATTACTTAACTCACATTTAACAATTCTTCAAATGCACTTATCTTATACAAGCACAACATACTCCTTTTAATAGTAAATTAGATAGATTGATTGGTAATTTAAAAAAATTGATATTAGATTTAGAAATAGACATTTGCTGCTAGAAAATACATAACCCCACTAAATCAATTAATGATGTAAAGACCAGATTACACAACGTACTCAACCAAAACGATTTTCTAGTTCTAATTAAAATATTAACTAACAAACGAAAAAACACATTTTACAAAAACAAAACTAAAATTCCACAATACAATACGCGAAACAAAATCATAATTTAAGTGTCAACAAAGAAGGCTGTATTTACAATTTAACTAATGTCCGTTTGCCGGAGAAAGTTATACAATGCTTGGCGTTAACTCCTAAGTTTACGTTTAATTATAAGGACGTACCTATAACTAACCTCTTCAAAGACACTGAAGTCATCGTCACACGACATGACGACAACGACAAAGAGAGATTAAAAGGAAAGCTGGTTAACGTTATTACCAACTTTGTAAATAAAGTAAACAAACACAACCATCGTCCTCAAAATATCTTTGTTAAGTCTTTACTCACATCTACTAAATATGAAAAAAAAATAATGAATTCTTTTACGTTCGGACAAAGAGAACTCTACCGTCATTATAAACAAAGACGAATACGAAAAAAAATTAACAATTTATTAAATGACAATATGATATACAACAAAAGCAACGTAGACCCCACTATTAAATACCAAAACCAAAATAACAAAATCATAAAAGACTTACGAAAAAACGGACATATAGATACTAATATATATAAAGAGCTTGTTACATATACCAGCAGTCCACCTAGATTCTACGAGTTAATCAAAACGCACAAAGACGATCATTCACTAAGAGCCATTGTATCTTGTATTGCTACACCCACATACAAACTGTCAAAGTTCATATCTAACGATGAAATTATTTAACCTCCTAATTGGTATATTTGAGAAAGGTGTTTGAATCCTTCATATGTAGGAGATGGCGAAAGAAAACACAACTTACGGTGTTTTTTGTAGGCGACGTTTCGTGAATCTGTGTGTCCCCTTCATCAGGCCTCTATGTTTAATAAATAAAAAAAACAAAATTAACAAAACGTAAATACAACTCAGATGAAACAAACTTTTTAAACGAATAACTAGTTGTAAAAAACTAAAACAAAACAAATCGTTTACAGAAACTAACAACATTAACTTTGACTCCTTTTTGACTCCAGCTACTTTTCGTTTAAAGACAATATTTATATACAAAAATTTGCCACTGCAATGGGTAATCTAGCATCCCCCGCTTTAGCTAACTTAGTCATGCATGACTTATTGGAGTTTGTACTTGATAAACTCACTTTCAAACCCACATTTTTGTTTTGTTATGTCGACGATGTCATCGCTTGTATACCTCAGAACGAGATGCTTAACACTTTAATTATCTTTAACAGTTTTTATCCACATCTAAGTTTTACTTACGAGGTCGAGAGTCATGGTTCCTTGCCGTTCTTAGATATTAGGTTAATTAAACATAACAAGTATTTTTTAACGGATTGGTACACTAAACCTATAGCATCTAACCGTAGCATTAACTATCTATCGAAACATGCACACCATCAAAAACTTAACATTATCAAATCTATGAAAAACAAAATCATTAGTTTAAGTAGTGCACAATTTCATTCCAAAAACTTTAACATCTTAAAAAACATTCTAAAAAATAATAATTACCTTACTAACCTAATTAACAAAATTTTATTTCATATAAACAACACAAATATCATACCATCACTATCGACCCAAACTAACACTACATCTAATTACGAATACACTAAAATCATAAACGTACCTGGATTAACTAAAAGACTCATTCCGATTTTAAAAAAACACTAACTTAAAAATAACGTCCTATAATAACAATACGATATACAACACCATTTACACCAGAATAAAAGATAAAATAAAATTAAACGACAAACACAATGTCATATAGAAAATTGAATGCACAGGATACAACAAATGTTATATGGGTCAAACTAAACAAAAAACCATCAATCGCATTAAAAATCATCAATATGATTGTAAAAACAAGAAAACAGAATCGGCTTTGACTTTACATCACATTAATACGGGCCATAATTTTGAATTTAGTAATCTTACGATCTTAGATGTAGAACTTAAATTTAATAAAAGACTAATTGCTGAGATGATTTTCATCACCAAACATAACAACAATGTGAATTTCAACACAGATACTAATAACCTTAGTACTGTTTACAATAATTTAATCACAAACATGTCATGACCTCGAAAATTTTTACTTATCTTACATGCCAACATTTTTTTTATAATTATTGTTCTTTGATCTTGTGTGATGTAAGTGAGCTCGTTCTTTACATGTTATTTTTAAGTCTCACATCTTTTATGTGTTTTCCTGTTTTGTTTTCATTGTTTAAATTTGTACGACTGTGTTGGCGGACCATCACTACTTGTTTAGTTTTTTGTAAGTAACTTGTCTATTTTATACTTTTGACTTGGTTTTTGTTAATGTTGTTAGTTTCTGTAAACGATTTGTTTTGTTTTAATTTTTTACTAGTTATTCGTTTAAAAAGCTTGTTTGTTTCATCTGTGTTGTATTTACGTTTTGTTAATTTTGTTTTTTTCATTTATTAAACATAGAGGCCTGATGAAGTGGACACACAGGTTTACAAAACGTCGCCAACAAAAAACACCGTAAGTTGTGTTTTTTTCGCCATCTTCTACATATGAAGAATTCAAACACCTTTCTTCATATCTAACATATTAAGTAACACTTCATTTTTATTTCAACACAACATAAAAAATTCTTATAAACTAATCGAGAAAGTTAAAAATATTATAATACTACCTAACTACAAGATAGTCTCGTTTGATGTTTCGTTTCTGTTTACAAATATTAGCAAATATATCACTATCAAACTAATAAATTCATATTGGAATGATATAAAGTACTATACTACAACTTACAACTTTTAACAATATAATTAAGTTTTTATTCAACACAAGCTACTTTACATATAACAATAAGATCTATAATCAAAAATTCGGCACAGCTATGGGCAATCCTGCATCACCCATCTTAGCCAACTTGGTAATGAACGATCTAATTAATTTTGTCCTAAAAAACCTTAATTGCCAACCAACGTTCTTACTACGTATGGTGATGATATTATAACATGTATTCCTGATAGTGCAAGTGACTATACTCGTAAACATTTTCAACTATGACTAGGCCTACCTCAAATTTATGTTTGAATTAAAAAAAGATGGTTGTTTACCCTTTTTAGATGTTAAACTTATTAAAAATCCGAACACAAACGGTTTATTTACGGAATGGTACACAAAACCAGTGGAGTCTAATAGGACTATTAATTACTTATCAAAACATCTTCACTACCAGAAGATTAATAATATTAAATCAATGAAAAAAAAAATTAAAATTAGTAGTCCACAATTCCTCAATAACATTCTAAAAAAGATACTCCGCAAAAACAACTACCTTAACAACATAATTAACCCAATACTATTTAACAATAACGTAATTAACACTATTCGACCACCACCAAACGCCTCTAATTCAAACTAAATTTACGCTTCCATCAACGTACCAGGACTAACTAATAAAATCATTCCAATATTAAAACCAACCAACATGCGATTAGTTACCTACAACAGTAATAACATTTACAACATGCTGTACACAAAAATTAAAGATAAAACTAACATGCTTGAACGACATAGTGTTGTCTATAACATCGGCTGTTGAAACTGCTGTAAATGTTATGTAGGACAAACAAAACAAAAAACAGTTAACCGATTAAAAAATCACAAATATGATTGTGAAAAGAAAAAAACCGAATCAGCGTTAGCATTACACCATGTTGAAACGGAGCACAATTTTGATTTTAATAACCCTTCACTTTTAGATGTTGAACCAAATTACAGAAAAAGATTAATAGCGGAAATGATTTTCATAACAAAACATAGTAATAATGTAAATTTTAACAATGATACTCAGAACTTAAGCACTATTTATAAGAATCTTATCACCAAGATAAAGTAATGTAAGGTTTCCCCAGCTATGTTCGTAGTATTTTATCAATCAACCTTAAATTGCATGATTCACAGTATGTTCTAAGTCACGTTTCTTACTGTTGTGTTGTAATCGTTCTGGTGTTCAATTAATTTATTTTCAATGTTAGTTTATGTGATTAATTGTCTTCACAGTGCAGGTCAAGACACCATTTTTTTAGTCTGTAAATGTAAGTGTAATTCTGGTAGTATTATTTATTGATAACTAATGCTAATTTACCTGTCATGTAATAATTACAATTTTAATAAAACAGAGGCCTGAAGAAGTGCTGCACAAAACGTCGCCTTTTATAGATATAAATAAAGAAATCGTGTCAACTCCAATTAAGGAGGAAAATAATATACAACTTACCGTATTGAAATATATCTTTACAAGATAATAGTCAGAGCCACAAGCGGTTTTAGACATATCAATTTACAGACTTTAAAATTGACAAATGTTTTCAGTTATTTAATTTTTTTGTAATTTGTTGCAAAATTTCTGTATTGTATTTACCGGCTTGTCTATTGCTGTAACTATTGTTTTCTGATAAATTACCGTTTTTGAACATTTTTAATTATAGATTTTTAATTTGTAATATTTGTTAAAGTTTTATTATTTAAAAGTAAGTTTATTGTTTTAATCGGCTTTTAAGAATTGCCACTTTAAAAAAGGAGATATGGTAAAATATAATTTAAAAAAAATACATTAAAAGAACATTATTTCTAATATGCATTAACCAAGCAATAAAAAGTTAAGATTAAAAAAACGGTTAAAACTGTCGGTACACAACTTATAAACAAAGTACGTTTTACTTAGTGTGTTTTTCATGATGAACACAACTTTGTTTAAATTACTTTTAATAATCTTGTTGTTTTTTGAAGGTATTTGGAGATGTTTTCTACGAGTAAGTTAAAAGTATGTTAAATTAAATTTTAGTTTTAGCATTTGATGCGCTTGCGCCCAGTTGCGCGTTACAAGGTGGAATGTGTCTTACAAAATGCAGAAGTGGATATGTAATATGGAAGTCCGATTGCTATGCTGGTACATTATGTTGTAAAGACTATAAAACAAAATAAAAAGCAATGGCTTATAAAATTTGTATTTATTATTAACTTATGTGTGTAAATTAGTAACCTCCCAGTGAACACCTTAACATAATTAATACGTAAAAGTAACATAACGCAAAATTTTGCGTTATGTAAATTGTAAGTCGCTTTTGAGTCACATGTGACGCACAATTTCACACTCTTTTACGTAACGTCATGACATAACGTAATGAACGTAAATGTGACGTTCATGCTATATTACTGTTATATGTCGCTATATAAATCAAGTGTAATATTTACGTAAAATAGAAGTCATAAGTAGATCTACATTTTACATTTAGCCTATGTTATTGTGACTTCTTTGTTACATAATTTTTTATGTAAATCTTATATAGTATCTATACGTGCTATTAATGTAATATTTACATTTAATATGTTATTTTATTATTAACCATTAATATATATATTTATAAATAATTTATTAAGTGTTTGGTTAAGCTTTTTATTTATTTTTTTTTAATTAATTTTGCCGACAGTTTCAACTAATATTTAGTTATCATCAGGGCTATAAGGAAACATTATATATATAAAATATTATAAAACTTATAAATTCTTTACCTTTAGAAACAGGACACAGTTTTGATTTTAGTAATGTTAAAATTTTAGATAAAGAATTAAATTTAAAGAAAAGATTAATAAAAGAAATGTTTTATATAAAGAAAAAACAACAAAATTGTAATAATCATAGTGACATCGATAATTTAAGTAAAATTTATAGTAATTTAATTTAAATTTGTATTATTATTTTTTTTTGTTTTAAGTAGGCATGTTTCAAAATAATTTTTTGAAGTTTGAAATATTGTAAATTTAAACTTTTTTATATTTAAAAAATGTTATTTAGGTAAAGAATTTATAAGTTTTATAATATTTTATATATATATAATGTTTCCTTATAGCCCTGATGATAACTAAATATTAGTTGAAACTGTCGGCAAAATTAATTAAAAAAAAAATAAATAAAAAGCTTAACCAAATACTTAATAAATTATTTATAAATTTACATTTAAATATTCATAGATCTAGTAAATAATAGTATTTTCAATATTATAAAAAAAAGTATTAAACGTTAAAATGTTAGAATAAGTTAATAAAATTTGTACTTTTGTTATTAAATTTTTTTGTAATAAAAATTCAAATTAATGACAAAAAATTTTTTAACTCATCATAACGTGTTAACTTCAATGACTTTTAATCTGTAGAGAATACTATTTACTGAATAATTTCATGTTTAGTAAATATACTAAATGAATAATTCATAACAATAATTATGAAGGCCACAAAGTTTTATTTAGTTAAAAAGAAAGTTTTTTATCATTGTATTAAGTGAAGTAAATAAAGTGTAGATTTATTAATACACTTATAACGTCAGGATCCTAGCTGGAATTATTCTCTTTGAATTACGATAAAAATTACTATAACCATGCAATAGTGAAATTAAATTTTGATACACCTGAAACTATAAAAACAATCATCATACAATAATTCCATATTTTGAAATTTATATACCTTATAAATACCTTTCACGACTTGAATGTAATTGGAGATAACTCAAATAAATATTATAATTTGCCCGATTCACGAACTGGTAGTAGCAAAATGATTATTATATGTATTTTAGCAATTATACTTTTTTGATATAATCAGCCGTATACTGTTCATCTATGTTTCTGGAGCAGGAGTAAGCTTATTACTTCTGCGCTTGTAAGGTTGAGCTCCCAACCGAAACCATTCTCTGGCCTTACGGGTAAAATCACTAGAAGTAAAGTCAGGAAACTTTGATTGAATGGCTTCTGAAAATGTAATAACAGTAATTAATGATGTCAGTAATTATAAATTTATAGGCAAACATATACATACCTCTCACCGTTTTATTAAATTTAAGTTCACTCAGGTTCAGCTTATTTTTTTTCCCCATCCACGTATTTTCAGCCGCAAACTTATCATCATATATTAGAGTGAATACATTTTTCATGAAATCAGCTCCATTTTCCCCAATTCTGCACACAAGTTTTCTAAAAAAAATTTTATGAAAATTATTACAAGTTTATCGTTACAGTTACAGTACAATTAATCACACAATTTTTTACCTGTACTAAGAAACGCCATGATCGCAAGTAAAATCCAGTAAAATCAGTAAAATCGAGCGGTAAATCAATAGTGATTTATTTATTGAAAACAGTGGAAAACAGCTTCTATGTGCGGCCACAGGTACTACCCGTATAGATCACTTACAGATCACTTATGATTAGCTAAAAATTAGCGCGAAGTTTAAAAATCATCATTTATTACTTATGTATTTATATTTCTTCTCAGTATTTCAACTGCGTATATTTTTGTAATGAATTTGAAACTCAGCTTAATATTCATACGGAATTAAATTTATTATTTTCGAACTTTCATTTGTAAAATGTAAATGTGTACATTTGTCATTACATTCTGATGAAATTTTTATACCATTATTTCAATATAATAATTAATTACAAACAATTCGTTGTTTTTTTTATTTATTATTACTTTTATTTGTGTTTAATAAATATTAGAAACGCTAAGTTTTTACAGTTTTATGATACACAATACTTTTTTTGGGTAAATTGAATATAAAAACTATAATATAACAAATATAGAACTTAGTTATGTAAATGTAATGAAACATTTCGTTGTAAACTAAATATAACTAATTTTATATAAGTGTACTGTAAAAATTTGAACATAAGTGAAACGTGTTTCTGAGAGATGTAGATGTGACATTTCAACAAAAGCACATTGCGTTATATTACTCACAAGTTCATCTCGTTACATTATTATGATGTAATATCTAGCCTGTAAAACATACGTAACAATGTAACATAAATATTATGTTGCATATAGGTCATTGATGTGATATCACTTTTAAAGTCACATATATGTCGACTTGATATCATGTTTACATCACTTATTTTATATTCTCTTTACATTACAATTTATATAATTGAAATATAAAATTTATATAATATTTGTTATGTTACATGTTCTCCAGGTGTGATATCACTGTTACATTAGGGTGTTCACTGGGCTATTACCAAATAATTTAAAAATTCTAGTTATGTTTATAATAGTATTCCACTAAATTACAGTTTTATAAAAAAGTTAGTTTTTACTTAAGAAAATTTTAACAAAACGATTAAAAAATATAAATATACAGAAACTACCAAACCAAAAAAAAATTATTAAAATTGGAAGCAAAATTTTGTTAGAATTGTAGTAAAATAATTATTATAGTTTAACGAGTTTTTAAACTAATTTATTTATACATAAAATATTTACACGTTTATAACTACACGAACTAATTAAATCTAACGATATTTAAGAAATACACTTGCACTACACCCACTACAATCTTTATCTAGCCGCCCAAGCTTCTTTTTAAATGCGACTGCAATCTCTCTGGATATGCGATGCAATGTGCGATGGCGTAATCTTTTCGTCTTTGCGCTGCACGTCTTGATAAGGGCCCTCTCATTGCCTCTGCAGCTTCGGCGACAAATCACGTTTTTTTGGGAGTACAACTACACCATGTCGTCAGGTTGAAACCCACCAGTTTGTGCCTTGACGTCATATCTGGTCTTCTTTCTGTCACTGGCAATTTGTGTGTTTTTACAGATTGCTTGATGTACTTCGTCTAGCTTCTTGGCCATCTTGCTGACGTAGTCTCTCCAGCAACTTCTCCTTACAGTCTTCGTTCAAATAGGAGGTTGCATGGCGGATTTTTTTAAAAATTTTTATCACAATATTAATTGTTTGTAAAAGTGAAGTCCAATTTCGTTTTTTTTTATGTTGGTTATCAATATTTTAACGACGATTTTTTTATTTGTTGACTATTTCAAAAATTTGTTATATATTAGTACATTTTTTATAGTATTATGTTATTGGTGTTGTTTGCATGGAATCATATTTTGTTGATTAGGTTCTTAAGATGATTATTATTTTTTAGAATGTTTAAGTTTTGAGTATAAAACTGTGCACTGTTTAAAGTAATGATTTTGTTCAAAAATTTCATGGATTAAATTATGTTAATTTAGTGTGCATGTTTTGATATATAATTAATAGTACGGTTGGAAGCTATAGATTTAGTGTACCAATCCGTTAATATAGAATTATTTTGTTTATTCAGCCTAATATCTAAGAACGGCAAAGAACCATGACTTTCCACCTCGCGAGTAAAACCTAGATGTGGATCATAACTATTAAAGATGTTTAACCAGTTGAAATTTCGTTCTCAAGTATGCAAGCGACACTTTAAACACATTTCTTGTATAGCACCATTAGAAAGTTTAGTGTTGTAACGATTTTGAATACTAATTTATTTATAAACGAAATTTTTACATGATTAGAGCTACACGTAACTGATTAAATCTAACAATATTTAAGAAAATACACTTACATTAATTTGTGTAGTACTATCACTAGGTCCGCACTATTTAATTTTATCTAAAAGTTATACTTGTTTATGTTAGTAACACGTACGCAACGTATTCATGTTTCACTAGCACGGTCACTTTATTTATTTATCGTTGCACGCATGTTAATCACTTAATTATTTAAACCGAAAAAAATCTTTTGCTCGATTCAATTCGAAAAAAAACTAACCCCAGCTTCTTTTGAATCATTTTTATATATTTCAGCTATCTGTGTCTAGAATGTTCAACATCTTTTGGTCATTTTCTCGAATTTGATAATAACTTAGAGAACGTTTCAGTATTTTCGTTGATTGGTTTGTGATTTGCTGACAAAAACATTGAGCACAACGTGAAAAATTGTTTTATATCTTTTACAAGTTTTTCCAAAATTACTTTTCGAGTTTTCCTTTTTAAATATTTTTTTTTTATTTAACATGTGAAATTTAGCTTTCAAGCTTGCGTTTGAATTTAAGACAAGCACGAATATAAAAATCACAAAAACAAATAGCATTAACAGCAGTCCAACTTGTACTTGGTTTGTCCTTAACTTCAATTACAGTTTCTAATAATCAGATGTTTTCAGCATCAGCGTTTGTTTTCTTCGGCTGGTAACGATTATGGGTGACATAGCACAGTTTTGTAAATTTATGTCTTTTTTTATTGTGAACGTGGTCGAATATAATAAAGGTCGTTCTACCAATACAAAGATTGAAAGTACGATTAGAATTCTTATTACAACTTGTTTTATTTTAATAATCTTTGGTAAAAACAAGTTTTCCAACAAGTTTTTGCTGGCAACGCAAAGCTGTATTGGTACTATTCTTACGGTTAATTATTTTGATTTTAGTTATAAAGATGTGTAATTGTCGTGTAGTTTTTAGAATCTTTTGAGTAATAACAAAACATTTACAGTATGAAACATTTCACGTGAAACGTATAACGTAAAAAATGTGAGGTTTTGCAACTCGTTTACATTCGGCTTAACTGTACTTCTAGAAAGTGTGAATGTAAACAAATATTTTTTTGTATGACGTTTAGTCTGTTCTGTTTCTGCTTTTATAAAAGAAAACAAGATACAATTTTGAATCTGATTTTATAATTAAAAAGAACAGTAAATTTTGTAAATGAACCAATATATTTATTAGTTTATTAAAAACTTGTTTAATTCGAAAAATAGCTTTTGAAATTCTTTAGAAACCTATAATTTGACAACTAAACGTCATACAAAAAAAATGTTTGTTCACATTTATACTTTCTAGAAGTACAATTAGGCTGAATATGCATGAATTCCAGAACCACGCTTTTTTCGTTGATTGTTTTACGTGAAATTGTGTGATTGTATATGTGTATGTATATGAGCAATCTCGTATACCACCGACCAAATCTTTTAATGTGATATATCGGTTATAAGTGAATTACATTAAGTGAACTTAGTAGCTAGTCACTAGTGACACAAAGCGTCCGCTACCGAACGAGTTTAAACTCGCTCTGGGTATGTCTATTACATATAGCGATTACAAACTCTGACAAAACAGTGGTTTAACCTAGAATGGTGTTTACACACAACAATTTTGAGATAGTAAAATATCTAACGAGTAGCGACAAAAATAGACCGGTTCGCCATTTTATTCATAGTAGTAACGCGAGGCCACGAATTCCTTATTACACTGTGCAGGTTCTGCCTCAACTACTAAATTCATCAGCAAGTAGCTACTAAATTCGACCAATTCTACTTATTATTAGATAACTGTCGACTCGGTCGATAAAACACCCAGTCGCTTCAAGCTTGTTTCGGGTGTAAACAAACGTACATGCGCTGTCTTTGGTATATCTCGTCAACTTAAGTAATTTTGCAGAAATGTTTATAATACTCGTATGAAGTAGACAGAATGAATTTTGTCAGAATTTATTGAATTATATACCGAACGGTTTTGTTTATAAAAAATTAAACACCCAGATTATTATCTTCCCAAAGTTCTCAAACAAGGTATTCCTTTTCGACCTGCACTGAGCACTATTCAATTTTCTACCTACAAGCTAGCCAAGTTCTTGCCCTACATTCTTTGCGAATTAATGGATAAGACCTCTTGTCACATTCTGAATTCTCAAAATTTAATTCAACGTTTAAAAACTATAAAACTTGAACCCCAACATTTTCTTGTAAGTTTTGATGTCACTTTACTTTTTACCAAAGTTCCTATCAAAGATTCGCTTATTATCGTAAAAGATTCTGTTTTATCATGACAAAGACTTGAATTTGGTTTCTTTTATACAGGGTGTCCCACTAGGTACTGTACATACTGAAATGGTATGTTCCTTAGGTCAATTTAAGTAGAAAACGTCCTATAAACATAGGTCCAATTCGCCATAGTTAGACAGATACAAGCGTTCAAAGTTTATAAATGCTCACACATTTTTTGAAAATTATTATTATTGAAAACAGAAAATCGAACTACAAAACAAACATAAAAAAAACAAATAAACAAAAATCACATCAAATGCTCAAAATGACCTCCTTCGGCATTAATACAACGACGACTGCGATCTAAAATAGACCGAGTAGCTGCTCGAAGCACCTTTGTTGTTCCGTGTTTGTTGACACACATTTAGGATACGCTGTATTAGTTCAGCTCTGGTATTAATTTTTACCTCGTATACTAAACTTTTTACATGACCCCACAGATAGAAGTTCAAAGGTGTGAGATCGGGCGATCTTGGTGGCAAAGCCTCCATGCCTAATCCACCTATTGGGGTAAGCAACATTTAGATATTTGGTCACATGGCGACTAAAATGTGGAGGAGCTCCATCATGTTACAGAAACGTTTGTTGTCTTGTTAGTACTTCTTCTAAAAGCGGTAGCAATTCATTCCGCAAAAAGTTAGCATATGCTTCTCCTGTCAGACGTTCCTCAAAGAAAAAAGGTCCAATAAGTTGATCGTCAATCATGCCACACAGAAAATCTGCGCTGAAAGTTAGTTTCTGTTGTGCCATGTGGATTTTGATATTACCACAAAAGAGAATTACGTGTATTGTTATTGTTCACTCCATCTCTAGTAAATTGCGTCTCGTCGCTAAATAAAATGAATGGAACAAATTGTGAATTTATCTGTAGCCAGTGGCAGAAATTCTACCGAGCAGCAAAATCTCCAGGTTCCAGATGCTGAACCTGTTGTATGTGATAGGGATACAAAAGCCCATCATGTAATGTTCGCCATACTAACATACGGGAGAGTCCCGTTCGAGAAAAAATTCTTTTAGTATTCAACCCTGGACTCCAATCAACCATCTGTAGGATGTGTTCCTGCTCATTCACATTTAACTGCACAGGACGGCCAGATCTTGTTGAAACTGATGGAAATAAACCATGAGTCCGTACATGATTGAAACACAAAAGAAAGGGTTTGGTGATTTGGCACCCTCTTGTTGGGAAATCTTTGTTCATATTCCCTAACGACAGATCTCGCATTTCCATCACAAAATCCATAAATCTAAATGATATCAGCATACTCTTCGTTAGAAAACTGAGAAAGCATTTTGCATTTAGATTATACTTCATTTAATAAAATCGACTGTGACATTAGTAGAAAAGAAAGCAATAAATGACATATTGTTCGGCTTTTGTTTCCCAGTTGACTAAGAATAATTAAATTTCAAAAAATGTGTGATCAGTTATAAACTTTGAACGTTTGTATCTGTGTAACTATGGCGAATTGGATCTATGTTTATACGACGTTTTTAACTTAAATTGACCTAAGAAACATACCATTTCAGTATGTACAGTACTTCGTGGGACACCCTGTATATAAGGATTCATCATTCAATTAATTCCAATTTGAAGTTTTACGAAAAGGTTTATATTGCTGCTGTGTTCTCCTCTATCGCCTGTGGTAGCTAACATTTTTATGAAATCTTTTGAAACGATTACTTTCGAATCATCAATATTAAAACTTAAAGTTTGGTTTAGTTATGTTGACGACACGTTTATTGTTTGGTCTCATGGTCATCTCAAAGTGTCTAAGTTTCTTGATCATCTAAACAATCAACACTTAAATATCAAATTTACTATGGAAATCGAAACTAATGGTTTTCTCCCATTTTTCGGCGTTTTTGTACCTCGTGACTATGCCATTTATGTTTTGTTTTTTAATACTTTTGTGTTTCGTCTCATCATCATCTTGCACAAAAACGTTCTGTTATTGAATTTTTGATTCATTGTATTTTTTCTATTTGCCAACCTGACGATCTAGACTCGGAACTCCGTCATCTTACTAGAAACTTAGTGAACAATAGTTATATGCAGGGAGATATACGGTTATTAATTGTCGTCTATATCTACGTGTTCGAGTTCCTAAGGACATTTCTACTTTTGAATCCAACTCAAAATTGACATTTGTACCGTACAGGCATAAGATTACAGATCAAATAAGTAATTTTTTTTGTAAAAATGGTTTTAAACTCATTATTCAACTTGACAGGCAAAATTTCTTAGATACTCTTTTTTCCCAAAGACAATTTTTTTACGGTTTTATTTCAAGGTGTATACTAAAATTTTTGTTCTTGTAGCTTAGTCTACATTGGTGAAACCGGTCGCTCCGTCATTACACGCATTTTAATAAATGACCGTTGCATTCGGAAATGCCATATTTATATTTATAATTATCAAACACTCAAATAACTTTAATTTTAATCATGGTCTTGAGCTATCCCCTCTTTGGTTCCGAATCATTACTCTATTATCCACCCTTTTTTGACCGTAATCCAATCAGAGTCGCGCTTAACCAACCACGCGATACTTTTTCTTTGTTAGATTGTCGTTTGTTTTTTCAAGTTTATCGTTTTATTTCTTACCTTTTAGAGCTTAGAATCTGGCTTTGTTTACAGGGTAACTATCTAACTCTTGAAAGGTTCTTAGTTAAATTGCCGTTGCTTGTTTAAGATCTTCAATTTTTTTCTAGTGCTCTGACGAAGCCCTTTACAAAAGTGGATGTAACGTTAGCAACAATCAAACATAATAGTTTTAATTTTTCACAATTATCATTAGAACCTATTTATTCTAAATATATCGTTTTAATTCAAAATGCAAAAATTATTTTTCTTTGAAAGACTAGTTAAATTTACTTGTTGAGGTTTGGTTAAGTTTTATACACGGTGTGTATAAATTGCGATTTCAACAAATTTTAATCATAAACAGCATCTGATTTTGATTAGTTCTTGTAATTCAGTGGTTTTTGCGTTCTTTGTTATTGTTTTGTTCACTCATAATGACTTTTACATTCAGTAAATATGCCGATATGTACTTGATGTACAGTTTTTCTTTTGGAAATGTTAACACGGCCGCAAACGAGTATAGCATAGGTTTTCCAAACCAAAAACAACCTAGAGGAAATACATTTCAAAGACTGGAGCAACGACTTTGAGAAACTGGTTTTTTTATAACGAGAAACGTTAATGTTGATCGACCAAGACATAAGTGTGCAATACAACTAGAAAAACAAGTTCTAAACGCTGTAGACAAAGATCTTTTGTTTAGTATCCGACAGTTACCGTTAACATTATCTCTAGTACCAAAAACCGTTCACTTGGTTCTCTTTGATAACAACATATTACAATTAAATTTTTGCAACACAATCTTAAATTCGATTCAAGAAGATGGCGACTTTTTCCGGCATATTCTTTAAAGCGATGAGTCAATGTTTACCAGAAATAGTGTATTTAATACTCGTAATCTACACCATTGGGCAGATGAAAATCCGCATAAATTTATAGAATATGGTCATTAAAGAAGGTTTTCCATTCACGTTTGGCCGGCTATAATAAATCACACAGTTATCTACTAAATCGTCTTAGTGCCAATGGATACCTTAAATTAAATAAAAAAATTAAAGAGCCAATCATAACTTGCTTAATGTGTAGAATTTAAAACGTGCTACCCATGACAAGTAAAGTTTTTGAAGATTGAAATTAAAAAAAAGGAACAGCAAGTATTTCAGTCGTATGCTAGTTTACAGTGTTGTTTCTTTAAATAGTTCCTGAAGACATACAAAGCATAATACAAAAATTTAGCATTAAGATTTTCGATTCAGAATTGAACGATGAATGTCGCAGTTTGTAGCTTTTTTGTCAATTTATACACACCCTATATACTGAAACTAAACTTTACTATTTATTTTTCTCATATAATTGAAACCTAAAGAAAAAATTAAAAAATAAAAATTCATAAAATTAAGAAACCAACATTCTTTATATTTAATAAACAAATTACGTTGATTGCAGTATTTATTAGAAGATAACCAACCTTAAGACGTATTTTGTCTCAAAAAAATATGTTTGCGGCTAGGAAATTAGCATCGATCCATCTGTTGATCAGCATATTTACTAACCACTTTGCTAATTGTTGTAGATTACTGCAGAATCTTGATTTTATGTTATAGCGATGTTGCCAAGCAGCGCTTGAATTACTATAAAGTACAAGTTTTTGTTTATTGAGTGGAACCTTTTTTTTTTGAAAAACAAAAATTGCGCCAAAACGAATTTATAACTTTTGTTATATACTAATTTATTTAATATACATAGTTACATGCAAGTAATAAAGTTATCATAACAGAAAAGTAATTATTAAACGATCTTTGCATAAATCAGTAATATTTGAGATTTGTTGACATCGAAAACCTTGACCAACCACAAGTTTAATGTGTAATAGCTTAAGTAGTTACGTTTGTTTCTCCAATAATCTGAGCCGCCAACTGGCAGATTTATAATAATGACAATAGAAATTGTCTCACGTAATAAATAGTATTAAATACCTATAAATCCGTTAAAATCAGAAGAAAACAGTGAGAATTAATCAACATTTCAAATATTTTAACGTGGTAATCTGTGCTCAAACACTTCGTTACGTGATCAATGTAGTTAAATTAGGCTTAAAATTAATTTATCATCAATTGACTTATTTACTTCGTCTGCATATCAAACATAAATATTAGAAACATAATTAAAAAATTTAACTACTTCAATAATAATCCAAATTGTTTTTCGAAAATTATTAAAAAGGCGAATTCGTTAGTGGTATGGAAATAAAATAACAAAAGCTTATCATCAGCAATTTTAGTTTATAATGATAAAAGTAAATATTATTCTAACGGTCATAGAGGTACACAAATCTGAAATCGTTTGTACTGCTAAAGAAAAAAAACATTAGTATCAAGTTTTATTTTATTTTAAAAAAAAGTTTATCACTCGCAAAAAGTAGGTGAATTGTAACACGATTAGATTTGAAATTGGAATAAATTTAAATCAAACCCGATATATTATGGCACTACGCGGTATGCCGACATTCAAAAGATTTTCCCACTAATCAAGGATCAGTCTCAAATACACAGTTATGATTTTAAAAAACTTTGCTTATTTTAAAATCTAAAATATATAAATGATTAATTATATATTTATATTTAAATAAAATAAAAACATTAATTTTTTTTACTAAAAAAATGGTAATTTAGTAATCATTGATTGGTTTTATATTTATAATAAAACTGAGATCAGTTATGATCATTTTTTTTTCTTATAAAACATCTATTTTCATTTATTTATTGTTTGTGATGTTTTTTTATTGCTTTTTAATACCATAGAAAATTTGGTATTTTACATAATTTTTTTGAAAAAATTACATTTATTTATGTATAATTATTTATGTTTCCGTCAGTATTGATGCATTTTGGCAGTATAATAGAACAGAAATTTGACTTTTTTGGCCTAGGAGGGTATAGTGTAGTAGTTTCAAAACTAGGATTTGGCACTAATAACCATTATTTTTTTACGTCATTTATCTGTCAGATTTATTAACATACGCTATTACGCACAAATTTTTTTTAAACAAATACAACAAATTTGTTTATATTTTACAATTCTTAAAAACAATAATACTTTTATTTTAATATAATTTAATTGTAATGAAATTACGTAGTTGTCAAATATATTTAAAAAGCAATTGAATTTTGTCATTACAGGTTTCAGTTCTATCAAAATATGTTATTAGCTTTTTTTAAACTAATATAACAAATTTATTTATAGTTTTATTTTTTATATAAATTAAATTGTAATAAATCTATGTAATTGTCAAATTAATTTAAAAAACAATTGAATTTGTAATTACAGATTTCAGTTTTATCAACATATGTTATTAAATTTTATTAAAAATCAAAACTGAAATAATTGTTTTTAACAAATTCATTTATAAAAATTAGCATACAACATTTTGTGCATCTCACGTACTGAAAGTATTTCGCGAGTATTTGCATTTTGTATACTAATACTCGCAAAATAGCACTTTTTGTGCATTAAAAAATACGGATTAAATGAATTTTATAAAATTGAAAGTATCATATTTATTAGAATATTTAGTGTGGCAATATTTTTTATTTTATATAAATTAATTACAAACAATTTTTAAATTCTTTGTATATTTTATATAAATTTGAAGTGCTAGTTTTGGTGAAACGAATTTGACATGCATTCTAACAAACAACATTTACTAATGTTAAAAGAGAATATACGTAATCTTATTAATAAATAATAACTAAATAAACTAAAACTTTGATGACATCAAACAGTAAGTATATACAAAAAGATCAATTTTATAATAAATTCAATATTTAAAAAAAACTAGAAGAATTCACTAAACTAAAGAATATAGATTTATTAAGCTATATACGGCAAAGAACTTTTATAGTACTAAAATTGTAAAACAACTGTCGCAACGCACATTTTTTTGAATCAAACAGATTTTAACAAGATAAACTACGTACTTTATTAGATTTGCATGTAATAAATTTAGAGCATGCTACTTTAAATGTTTCTATTTTTAGAAAAAAAGAAAACACAATAATCTAACATTTAAACTCAAAGCCTCGAAATTAATTAAAACACAACATGTAATAAATTAATCAAATCCATACGTTATATCTGTTTAATTAATAACTTGTATTGATGCATTGACATTAAACGTCGATTATTACATTTTGTGTATGTAAATAAATCATTAATTACTGAAAGTTACGAAGATATCTTGGTGGACAGCATTAAATTCTGTTTGAGTTTAAACCGACTATCAATTTAATCTTACCGATTGAAGACGTTTTGAATAATTACAATTGATTATGTATTCAGCCCAATGGATTAAATACTCAATTTCGTATGTTACGAACGGAACGAATAATCAAATTACTATTTAGATAGAGATCGCTCATTGTGCATGGACATTGCAACTAAGTTAACAAAATTGCTATAAATGTTTTTTTAATTTTATAGTCCATTTACTCTATTTGCGTATATTGTACATCCAAAAATTCGGTTTTCATTGATTGAATTTATTTCTATTTTATGTTATGTACTGTTTGTACAAGGTTTTTTTTAATTTCTTTTGATTATATTTTTCTTTTTACTTTGAATAGAATAAATAAAAAATTCATTAGATATTTAACTTAGCTTAGCGTATTTTCAAATTAAAAATTTTTATAATTACGAATATAAATTAAATTAAACAAAACGGTATTGTAGTAGTTGTAATAAATATTGATTATACAGTATATCGAGTTGGAATCATATGGAAAACTCTTATTATTAATTTTAGGAAACAAAGTTACTCTTTACAAAAAGTTTTTACAAATTTTTTATTTTGAATAAACATTTATCTCTTGTGTTTAGGAAACGCATGAAAATACATACAAATACTAAAGTTTGTAACATAATGTTAATATTACAAATAAATAGAAATTTAATTTTCAGTCATTCCACTAATATCTCGACACATCCACTATTCGTTCAATACATTTAATCTATTCTACTCTATCGGTAAATTCACGTAATACATTCCTTATGATTTATGAAGAAATTTTCTTGCATGTTTCTAAAATTATTATTTCCAAATGGTCAACATCTTGAAACGGCCCTTTCTGGTAAACTTTTTGTTTCAAGTAACTGTCAAACATTTCCTGCTACCAATAAATCATTTGTTTGTCAGTGAATCCTAGATTACATCTTCATTTGCATTGTTATTGTAGTCAAAAAAAGAAAAAATAATTATCTCAATGTACATGAATGTAATTACTGCATATTTAAACGTAGTTTTTAGTTCTTATCAATTTTTTTTAATAACAATTTTCGATATTGTCAAATATAAATATATAACCAATTATACAACTGAAAAAAATTTATAAATATAATAAAATATAATAACTTTGTATAAAGAACAACTTAGTTTTCTAAAATTAATAATAAAAAAGCTTTCCATATGGTTTCAACTTAGTGAGACATATTGTATATTTACATTAAAAAAAATTAGAATTTGATGTTTAAATTTTCGTGTCTACAAGTACCACCACATCTGCATACATATAAATATTTTAAAATTTTCAACAATCATACTTAACACAATTTTCTAATCAGGATAATTTCCGTGTGTCTACAGAAACTGAGCTTTTGTCACACATCACAGTAGACATCTTCAAAGCCCGGAACAAACTGATTGATTGCGCCATAGAGTTTTGCTTTTATAGACCGGCCTCCGATCGATAAAACTGGTTTCCAAATCTCCGGTAAAGGAAAAATAAAATCTCGATTTATATTAAAATGATTTTTAATTATTTAAATGGGTTTTTTAGTTTTTTGCTGATAGTAATTTGAAACATTCACCAAAATTTTAGCGTTTTTAAACATCATTTAATAACCCGTATTTAGTGCGGGTTCCGACACCGCTGACTTCAAAAATTGTTTAAAACAATTGTACTTTTGATGCTTCTATGAATTCTCACGCTTTTATCCGTTTCCTCTATGCACGACTACAAGAGTAAGGATTGCTATAAACGCCGTCAGATTAAGAAGGAATAACATTCTTCACCGGATTTAAGAGTTGAACCAATTTAAGAAGAGTAGAAAACCGAGTAACAATTTTGTACATTTATCTTATGCGGTCCGTGGTATCTTTAAGATATGGTAGATAAGCGAAAGATACTGGTTGAGACCTAGATTCCGATGTTTCTCTTTGTTTGGCAGACGTAAACTTTGTAATAGACCGCTTACTACATTTTCCATTGTAATTTTTTGCGGCTAACACCTTCAACTCTTTTTGAGAATGTTGGTGTTGACTTAAGGAAACAGCTTTGTACACTAAAGAATTCACTACTAATAATTTCTGAGAAGTGTGATGATGAGACGATCCGTTTAAGTATATATCTGTGTAAGTCGGTTTTTGATGAAATGAATGTGATAAAAAAACCATCTTCATTTCGATTAATGTTCAAAAATGGCAAAAAAGTTCCTTTTAGTTTTATAGTAAAACGAATATTTTGATGAATTCAGTTTAAATGACATAGAAACTTGTTGAGCGTATAAGGACCATGTTGCCAAATGACAAATCAACGCATCTGTACCAGCATCTAGGTTTTAGATAAAATGTAGCTACGGTTTTTTTTTTCAGAATCTATTATATATATATATTAGCAACGACCGGTGAAAGCGGAGAACCCATGGCGGTTTCCCATGTTTGTGAGTAAAACTTTTCTCAAAAAGTAAAATATGCAGAAGTCAAACTTTTTTCAATAATAGTTATTATGTCGCTTGAAATATTGTTCTCGTTAAATAAAAATTTAATAATTTTAATTGAATCAGGTATCGGCGCATTAGTAAACAAAGACTCGAAATTAAAATTAACCAGAATGTCAGTCAATTGCAAACAAAAATTATAAAATGAATTTATAGCGCTGACAATAAGTCAAAGAGGAATATTAGACATGAATTTTAAGTAACCTTTAATTATTTGAATAACATTTTTATTTATTAAGTTTTATTTAAACATTTAAATATACTGCATGTTCTATAAACACATTTTTCGTGCTGCCAATATCGCAAACGTCAATATTCGTTCGTTAGTGTAGTTACGTAATGAACGAAAAAAGCTCTAGAGTGGCAAAATGAAAACTAGGAATCTACATGAAAGTAAGTGTTCAAAGTCAATTAATATATTTGAATGAGTACGCGACAGGTGAAAAAATCATTTTAAAAATCTTGAAAATAAGTTAAAATTGAAGAAAAACGATTTTAAGTTAATGTCAAATCTGACAGATTTAGTAATAAATGTAGTACCAACATATTATTTTTCTGTTGATTTTTTATATTTTTTCAAAAAAGAATGTAATTTTATGAAAGGCAACACAAAAAATAATGTACATTACTCTCGTCGAAAGAATCATAGCATAACTCACTCACATGCAACGCTCGGCCGTGCGGCCTCGCGTCGCATTAACGTTCGTTATGCTATTTCTTACTTTCGACTCTTGTTACGTAAACTACTATTATGTAACATGAGTTAAATGTTGCAATTTTCTATGCTAGATAATTATCGTGCTGTCGATATCTTACATAATGAGCTTTTGTCATACGTCGCAGTGGACATCTTCAGACCCTGGAATAAACTGATTGATTGCGCTTTAAAGTTTTTCTTTTAAAGACTGGTCTTCAATTGATAAAACTGGTTTTCAAATCTTTGGCAAACGAATACTAGAATCTCAATTAATATTAAAATAATTTTTATTATTTTAATGGTTTCCTTTCGGCTTAGACCGCGTCGTTGTTAAACACCCAGACTTAGGCTTGGTTCTAGTCTCTCCTTAAGATCCAAAACAAAAAGTAGAACTTGCCGTATTGTCCGTAAACCCAAACAAACTGACAGTGACATTTACCACTCTGAAGATGCAAGCTGCAATGTCTTGCGAAACGTCAGTTTGTTTGTTCATCAACGACAATACGGCAAAGGTCAAGTTTTACTTCTTATTTTGGCTCTCAAAGAGAGACTAGTACCAAGCCTAAGTCTGGGTGTTTAACTACGACGCGATCTAAGCCGAAAGTCGCTTATAATCATAAACAAAATGTTTTAAAAACTAAGTTTTTGCAACGTGTGACAAAAACTCAACTTGTGACATATGAAAAACACGGAAATCCAGAATGGAAAATTGCAATACGAAAGTAACCTGTGGAGACTTGAATTTGACTATATGAGTAAAATGTATTTGGTCGGGTCACAAAATATCGAGAGCATTTCTAAACTAAACCGATTTTGTGTTATTTGGGTAGTAACGAAAATCCTATTAAGAAATGTTATTGGTTAACACTTTAATTTACTTTTACAATTAGACAATATTATATAAAAATTAAATAAATTTTAGAAGAAAAAGAAATAACTTTTGAAATTTTTTATTTGTAAATAGTTATTTACAAACCAAGTTCGGGAAGAAGTTTTTCCTACATGAGCGCATTTAAAGCACGAGCGAACGAAGTGAGGGAGTGCTTTAATAGCGCGAATGCTAGAATGATTTTCCCGCAAGAGGTTTGTACATAATTTTTTGTAACGAGCAAATATTTCCTTTGATAAGCAAAAGCAATCATTTTATATTAAGTAATGTCAAATTTTGATATAGCCACCTTGATGAAAAGTGTAGAGTGCTATGAATTGACATTTGATGTAAAGTGTTGGTGCGGATCATATTTTGTATACTTTATATTGCTTTTTTAAGTTTACTTCTTGTTTTTATTAATAAAAAACACTGGGAAAACGGTTTTTAACAATTACACATTATAATTGCATTATAATATTATTGTTTAATTGTCTGTAAATGCCAGTGTTTTTTGTAATTTTTCCCGCACTCGTGCGGGAATAACAATTTCCTGATTGGCTATACACGTATGTAAAACTTCACTTCCCAGGCGGCGAGTACAAAAATATTGTTTACAGAATTTATTTTATTATCACAAAATTAGCATACACATAAACTTATAATTTTTATATTTTGAACTAAAAAAGTAGCTGAACGTTTTGTGGCATACATTTTTTTTAGATAATATTTAATATAGCGCATTTTATTATTTACTTTTTTGTTTTAACTGTACTAATCGAATTTTTTTGAATAAAATAATAAATAAAAAAAAAGGAATTGTTATCTAAACACTTTTTAATATATTCTACAAATATAAGTAAAAATTAAAAGTAGAGTATAACTTTAAAAAATAATGTTATTAAATATTTTTTATATTAATACTAATTTTTTTGCAGGTAAGAAAATATTAAATATTTCGACCCTACTATGCTTGCGTGGTGGTAAAACACGTAGTACACAAAAATGACTTTTTGTCGAGCAAGTCTATATTAATGTTTATGAAGAGGTTTTAAGGTCAGTAGCAATTTTTTTTATTTCAGCGTACTTTTGTAACATTTGAGTTAATTGCCATATATGTAATTGTATTTACTGTTCTTTTTAGAACGAGTATTATTATAATAGCGAAGGCTTCCACGGCCGGAGTCTATACTAAGATAAGAACGTCTTCCGGGTTTGGACAACTTCGGTTACACATTGACACGGTCCGAACCCAAAAGACGTTCTTATACGAGTATTATTAGTTATCATTTAATGGTTGTTAAAAGCGTTTAAGAAAATAATTACCTTAATAATTGTAGACCAAGGACGCTTTCCTTCACAATGTTAAAACCATCTCACGCAAAATTAAGAACGTCAATCATTTTTCGCGCATCTAATCTAGTACCAACATTTTTTCTTAGCGATTTAACATATTTATCGAAATAATATGTGTTAAAAAGCACATGTTTCATAATTATAGGAAACGGCATTGTAAAAAGAGTGTTAAGTTATATGGGTTTCCCAATACACGTTTTTAAAAATAATAAAAAAATTAGGAAAGCGTTTATTTTGAAAAACAATGTTACTTGGTTGACAGTAGTACATAGAGTGAGTTACAATAATAACAAAATATATAAATTTTATCTAAGTTTTTTAATAAGCTTTTACATAAAATTAATTATAACGTCGCATAACTGAAATAATAAGAAAAATGCAGAAATGTTATTTAAACTTTAAGTTATGTTTATTACGCAGTTTATACGGGATTAATTGTAAAGTCACATAACTTTTACAAATTATCTAAGAATGTACTTTTACCGCAAATCTATTACCTTTTAAGAGTAAGTAGTATTTTTTTTAAATTTCAAACATTAAAAGAGTGGCGTTAAGAAACTGAAATGCATGATCGCACGTTACTGTAGTCTAATCGCGGCTAAAAGGGAAGTATTTTACATAAATGCGGTCTTGCGTCGATTCTCTTTTTAGCTAGTTACATTTTTGTTTGAAAACCGAGCCCACAGGAAAATTTTTTATTTAGCTGGAGCCCTGTAATACCTAAACGCACAAAACTTGTATTAAATTTTTTAGTCAAAAATTTAATATAAAAAAATTATCAACAATTACCTGTATTTTAAATGTGGGCATTAACTAACATAGTAACAATCACTATAGTGGTTATTTTATCGTACTGTACAGGATTTGACAATATTGTTTATAACATAGTGCGTAAAAGTCAAGTGGTATTTGATGTACAAAGAATTATAAAATAGACTTGACACTTAACGAGACTAAAAATTATTTTAATACTAGTACAAAATATTTGAAACCACACTAGAGTAACTAATCAACAAGAAAATATCAAAACTATTTCTCTAATTTTAACAAATTGAATTATTGGTTAAATTAAAACCTATGGTAAAATATACATATTTCAAAAAGGACAGTAAACACACCAAACTATACTACCACCGATTAGACCGGATGTATCTAACTTTTAAGAAAAATTGTTTGGTTGCGTTAATAGCAATCGCGTTTTCTGCTAGAAGAATAACGCCAAACATAAAATTTAAATACTGTGTTGCAAAATAGATAGGGCGTTAAATATTTTTACATCAAATTGTTTTATTTAGATTTTTAATTGCCGCAATTTTTTTTTAAATTAAAGTTTTACAATCGAAAATTTAATTTTTGGAAATTTGTAGGAGCTTCTTATTGCAACGTTTCCATAGTGACTTAGTTTTGTTTAAAATTGAAAGTGATAAATCAAAATCTACGTTAAATTGTTTTCAAAGTAAACAAAATTTTAGTATAATTAGAGGAAAAGGTATCATACCACTGCAATTGCAGTATCTATAGACTAAGAGCATGTCGGCGTATTGTTCGTTTGTAAAAACAAACATGACAATAGATTTGAAATTAACCGTCTAACAAAATGAACTGACAGCTTAACTGTCACACAGGCTACATTTCCTGCTACGCCTGCCAGAGAAAACGTAATGGTGGGGAAAGCCCAAAGCAATAGAAGTGGGAGCGATGGCTCCCCTGTCCGCGCCGTTTAGAGATGTCTAGGCTAAAACATGTTGCTCCACCACACATTTTTCTGTAACAATACTAAAATTTAAGAAAGATCATATCTCGATAAGGAAGCATTTGCGGACCATGTTCATATAGACATTTTTACTCAAATTTACTTGAGGAACACGTCCTAAAATTTTGTACCTTACCTCGCAACAGTCTTCATTAATTGCTTTTTTATATGTTTTAAACGTTAACTTTATATTTTATATGTTCTAAACTTTAACAGTAAAACAATTAGTAACTAAAAATAAAATTCAAAAACGTGTATTCAATTTGGCCCACGCACCCGGGTAAAGCCGATATGCTGCTCGGGCAAAGTGAATTACTAGCTTTTAATTTTAGAAAACATTAAGTTACACTATATAAACTAACAAAAACTTAACTTTACATTTAAAGGAAATACCTTAAATATTAGGACTGGCACTTATCACAAATATAATTGCCAATGCCATCGAAAGCGAAACATTCTTCTTGAGACCATTTCTAACAGGCACCACATCAAATTCAATTTTTAATTGAATTATATTTTTTTAATATACAGGATGTTTCTTAATAACATGCTAATATTTAAGGAGGTTATTCTTGGGTTTATTTTAAAACAAAAACTTTATATGGATATATGTCTTAAAGGTTTTGTACTACATTTAGCTAAAGTTTTAAGAACATTTTTTTTATAACTTTGATATGACCCTAGATATTTTTGTGAAACGTAGTACGCATCTTCGTGCATCAAAAGACATTTTCTGCTGTAAAACATAGTTTTGTTAATGTTTAAAGTTACATGGATTTTTTTATGCAAAAACCGTATGCCAAACAAAAAAACATAAAGAAACTAGGTTTGTTCAGGAAGAAAGAATTTAAAAATAACTTTTACTTTAAGAAAGAACAGTGGCGTATCACGTTTGTCTTTGAAATTATTTAGTGCAAATCCGCAAGAAAACGCATGAAATTTCTTAACTTTTTTTGGTTATTTGCCTTTTTTAACGAATTTTTTAGTTTTACACCAACTTTTTTTGAATCTACATTTAATTCCTAATATTATTGTTTTTAAATTATTGTTTCTGGTCTTCCTTGATAGGTGTGCTAGTTCAAATTTTTTTTTACAAATTGTTGGTTTATCAGAGTTTCATATTGGTCTTATTACTAAGGGATTGTAATAAAAGTTTGAACATCCAGCAAATACGTTTTCAGTACGTTTTGTCGGTGCTAGGTCGTACAGTGTCTACAAAAAAATGTATCTAATCAAGAAATACTTCACCATTTGGCGTACAAACACTTCGAATCCCGGGAAGTGCACCGTCAAGAAGTCTGAGTTGCATCTTTTTTTTGACAAAAATGAGAAAGAGTGGTAGAAATGAATCAGCAGCATTATAACAAACGCTGATTTTTGTTATTTGACTCAGTTTTGCATGGTCAACTGTTTTTTTCTTTTTAATAATAGTATTTCAGGAGGTTTGTTGATGGTTGTCAAAATACCGGTTTTTTTCGTATTATAGGCTCCTATTTTGCGCTCTGGAGTGCACCCCGGGTTTCCGTTACACAGTAGGCGGTTGAACTAGTATAAAACTAACTGCAGTTCAGCGTATAACTCAGAGTAACTCCTCCTTTCTAACTTTTTGTTTTTGTTAAATGGCGGGGATAAAATGCCAAACCCCCTCATTAAGGGACTAGTGTCGGACGGCGAAATAAATCGACAATTAATAGAGCACCGGACAGACAGCCAAATTCTAGTTCTTGTTTTGGGTCTCAAGGAGAGACTAGGACCAAGATTAAAAAGTCTGAGTGTTTATCTACGAAACGGTTTAAGCCAATAATGGCTTATAATCATAAACAAAATAACCGCAAAAATTTTTTTTTATAAGCTCAATTTGTCATATTTTGGTTATATTTTAATGAAATCGAGGAGAAAAATTTTCGAAAGAATTATAGCATACTAGGAAGTCAATACAAACGTGTACATATCACTCCAAAGTGGTTTTATAAGAACATATGTAACAGTTAATTTTATATTTTACAATTAGTTAGGCAATAGTTCATACATAGGTGTAATACGGTAAATTTCCTTCTTTTTCAAAAATATTTTTATTTTTCGGCCACTATCAACGTCCTCCAAAATGCGTTATCTGAAGAGAAAGTTAGTGGTTTGGGCAGTCCTATATTATTTGTCGAAGGCATCAAAGCTTCATTTTGTTGGCTCGTTTAAAAAACGGATTTCGCCTGGCAAATAAATAATTTTACACTAGCAATGGTTGATTTTTAGTAGCTGCTACTGTATTACCTAGTTAGGAAAATGTTATGATGCTTTGTAAAATTTTTGTAAAAGTTTAACTTCCGTACCAGTAAAAAACGTTAACTTTAGTAAACTTTACCTACGAAGAGTCGTTTGAACTACCGAACGGTCGGTATTATATTTTACATAAATTAATTCATTTATATATATAGGGGGTATCATAATACATAAGCTTATGTTAGTCACCTCTTTTCTAAAGCCTTTATTGTTATCATTAAGTTCTTGTACACTTTTAAACGGCGGATGAAGAAGCCAATCAATGTAGTCACGCTAAATACGGCCGGTAACTCGTTCTTTATAGTTTTGTGTCGTTAAATCTTGTACATATATATAATTAATTCATGATCCAGTTGTAATAACTTAGATTAAATGGGTATGTTGAACTCACTTATGTTTTATCCGCAATTGTACACACACCTGTAGTGATACGCTCATGCAACCAGAAACTCCAACGAATTCGTGTGATTCGGCGAATTCTCTTTTCCTCTGGACGTTCATAGAATCTGGCGCCTTTAACCTATTCTTTAATTTTTTTTATTATTGTACGTCTCCCCTTGGCGAAGCGCGTAAATTGAGTGCAAATTCTAGTTTACCCGCAAAACGCATAATTGCACAACGAAACCCACGCCTGAGCCGGTCGGCAATCCATTTTCCGGTTAGCAGTTATTGTAGGCACTTTCCAACCCCTGTTAAGATTGTGGTTATTAGAAAGTAGACGGCTACTTTATAGCAAACCCCGTCACACATAACTCTCAAAACATATTAGACATTCTTTTATCATTCTTTATAAAAAAGTCGTGCGATGACCACACCAATTTTTTAATTGATTATCACTGTTGCGTTATGTTTATTAGTTTGTATAACAATAAAATTTTTGTTAATACACTTCTTTTTAAAGCTTTTCCCAGTGTTTTTGTTTTTGTTAATATTTTACATAATTTTTATGTTATGAAAACATCTAAATAAAAACATTTAATTTATCAGGCAGAAAGTTAAATAAATGTTTTTGATTTGTAAATTTATAGACAAGCACCGTTAAAAACATTTTTTATATTAAATAGTAATTTGCGTAACAAGGGTCGAAAGTAATACATAGCATAACGAATGTTAATGCAACGCAAGACCGCACGACCGAGCGTTGCATGTGAGTGAGTTATGCTAAGATACTTTCCACTAGAGTAACGTACTTTATTTTTTGTGTTGCTTTTTGTATAATTAGATTCTTTTTTAAGAAATCACCAGAAATTTAACGTTAGTACTACATTTATTACTAAATTTGTTAAATTTGACATTAACTTTAACATCGTTTTTATTAAATTTTAACTAAATTTCAAGATTTATTAATAATTTTTCTACTTGTCACATACTCATTTAATATAATAATTGAGTTCGAAGTAAAGTTTTATGTGGATTTCTAGTTTCCATTTTGCCACACTAGAGCTTTTTTCGCCCATTACGTAACTACACTAACGAACAAATATTGACGTTTGTGATGTTAGCAGAACAAAAATTAAGTTCACAAAAAGAATAAAATTAAAAACGACTTTTTTTGTAGATGTATTAGTATTTGTAATCATTTGATAACAAATTAAAGTAGAATGTATATAGGCCAACATGCATACATACATGCAATGTAGTGTAATCTCTATACTAAGACATGTAAAAGACGATAAAAGGACGGCTATGACAGAAAAAACATAACACGAAATCTGCAAAAACACAGATTAAATATAATTAGAAAGAGACGCATATACTTGTGTAAATGTCAATGTCGTTGACTGAAGAAATGTGTTTAAAAAGTTTACATTCAGTGTAATTTAATTAATAAAAATTAAAAAAATAAATCTAGACTTGACTTCTTAAAGCTGCAATTGCTGTAAACATCTATTTTTAAGGGCAAGACAAACAATCTGCCTAACAAGTATATGCTATAAAGAATATACATTTACAACAGCAATGAACACATCATGTCGCTTGAAATATTGAAACATGAAGCGGCAAGTTAATAAAATGGACGTCATAGGGAAACGCAATCAAAAGAATAAATATGTAATAAAATAAATCAAAACTAGATCATATGAAATTCAGAAAAAAAATGTTAAAAATTAATAAATAAGAATAATAAAAATTATAACATAAACTAAACATTGTTAAAGAAAAAATAATCAAAAATTATATTATAGTACAAGATACATTTCTAAACATAAAATATTGTTATTGTTAGTTTTATATTACGATAATAAAATTGCTTTGGAGTAAATAATTACATGATGACGCAAACTGTATATAAAAAAGAGCTTAATGTATATCAAAATTTGGGACAATGACGTAGTTGTAAAGGATTTAAAATACGAGTACCCAATTATCTCCTATTGTAGAGAAAGCCTTTTAAGTACAATGTTGCAAAGCAACAGTTTCCTTCGAATTAAGCCTAAAATATATTGATAAACCTTTTTTTTGTAACACAGATTCTTATCAGCATAAGCTTTGTTTCGCTTAAACAATTTATTTGGTATCAAAACAATTACGTTACGTAACGTTAATTAAACATTTAAACGGCGAAGCTTTTCTTGTATAAGTTTATGTTGGGTTTGAGTTGGTCTATAGGATTATAACACAACCTGTTCTTAAACTTCACATTCAAGAGATGAATACAACTACTTACTTATACCAAGATTTATTGATCTTTAATAAAGGGACTTCTCCATAACGACGGTTGAATTTGAGGTTTAATGAAAATACTTCGTGTTATTAATTAATAAATTTATGGTTAAAATTTGCTTTCGTCATTTTCTCCGGTTTGGTTAAATCAATGACGACTGTTTGCGAAACAACGTAGAAAATTAATTTTATATATTTTGTGTTTGCTTTGGATGCTCATGTATGTATGTATGTATATATGTGCTCCGTTAATTTAGCATTTGTTTGAATTTGTGTAAAAGAGAAAACTGAAAATGTTATGCAAAATCGACAATAATTATTTGATAATTTCAAATTTTAATATGAATTGCTTTAAATTGCAAATTTTAATTTATGTTTGTCGGTTGTTTGCGAAACCGTTTTTACTTTTTCGACGTTATTCTTTATTAAATGCGCGCGACATAAATATTCATTCTATTTTTGATCAATTACAATTTTTGAATAAATTCTTTTTACGTTACGTTTGGAAAAAACTTGTCTTAGCAAAAATATATTGCTGTGCAAAAGTTCATGTCACTAAATAAAATCGTTGTTGTGCTCAAGCGTAAATCTTTATCCGGCTGAAAGTTGCTAAAAAAGCAATTCATCACAATTAGGTGACGTTACGCAAAAGCAAACTTATAACTTTAAATTGATGTTAGCCATACAGAAAACTAATTATTGCACAAAAAGCGTCACTGGCGTATTAACTTAAAAATAAAGTTGAAGTTAATAAACTTATGATTTTAATTAATAATAACTATGATGAGAAGTCTTAATTCTTTTTATTTACTTGACTTCAATGATAAATTATCTTTAATATACGTCACTGTATAGTATGTACGATTCACTGTAAATGTCATAAACTTTGCGGAAAACGGGTTGAACATACTTCTTTTTTATATTTTCAAATAAATTAAATTGAGGGACGCGTTCTCTATTTGAGGTTTAAAACGGTAAAAGAAGTTTGATATTCCTCAAACAGAATAAATTGAGTAGAATATTTTAGCAAAGAAGTTGAAAGGAGAACTGTAAAATGTAAAATGGCAAACGTTTTGTGTCAGAGATTCTATCTAATAAAATGAAATAATGTATACAGCTGGAAAGTTAAAGTACTTGAAATTTGTACCAAAGCGAAAGTTTAGAAAATCATAAAGTACATTGGTTATAATCAAATTTTTAAGTTGTGTTGTCAAATATTACGGTAATGCTTTGTGAACTGAATACTGGCGTGGATTTAACTAAATTTACATTAGATTACTGATATACGTAAGTACGTAGCATAGAACTTTTTGTTAAAGCTACTTCTACCAACATTGTCTTTGTTTTTGTATAATGTAGATTTTGTTTAATATAGTTACATTCGTATTTAAATATTTATTAATGTTTTGCCAATGTTTGGTAGTAGTAATACAGACAGAATGTTATCGACAATCTTCAATGCTGGGATAAATAATTCTTTTGTAGTAACTTTAACGCTAATAACGTAACTAAAAATTTGTTTCGGAGAGCTGATTTTAAAAAAAAAATTATTTTTATTATTTTTATTGGATTTTATTTGTTTTGCTACATCAAAGTTTTCTCTGTCGTTGTTCTTTTTTACTTTAATTATGCTACAAGCTTCTAGAAGTTTACGAACCTTGCAAGGCCAGCTCGCAATAGAATTGAAACAATCCCTACCAGAGATAAGGGAAGGCCAAGTGATAAGTTTTTTTAATGAGCTCTAAATCTCTTTGCAGATACAGCTCCTGTCAGATCAAAGTTTACATTAAAATTTTAATGTCTGTAAGTTGAAAGAACGACGAAATTTGATTTAATTATATTAGAATAATCATGTATGTATAAATAAAATTAACTCAACTTTGCTAGCTAAACAAAAAGTAATTTAGTTTGATTAGAGGTACAACGTTGGTTATAAGAGCGCCGGAAGCATCGTTTAGGACTAAGTAGCCCTAAAACCACTTTGAAAATTGTCTCCAAAATAAAGAAACTTAAAAGAATATGTAAAAGAGCTGAAATATGCAAAGGAAAAAGTAAGTTCCCACTTAGAGGTGCTGATATTTCTTAGAAAAACGACTGCATCTGTACATTTGATAGCGACATGGAAATACGTAGTGATAGCACTAAGACGATCTTCGCATGCCCGCGTGCCCGCAAGATCCTATTGCTCCCTACAGAGTACACCATTTCCTCCCACCCAGAATAAAGAGAAGCACAAAGCTTTAAAGCCCTTCAGATTTAAGAGTCGGTGCTGTAAAAATTTAGAATAAACTTTTCCAACCTAAACAGATCGAAAATGAAGAAAAGAAAGAAAAACACCCAAAAATTTCGCTCCGAAAATCTAAAATTGAAAGCACTTGGATAACTAGTTGTAGTTTTGATTTGCCCACAATCGCCGATCTATTGCACTGGTTAAGAGTAAACGGCTGCTCCTGATTCAACTCCTAGTCCCTCCGTTACGACTCTTCGAAAAGTCTAAGTAAGCCTTAGGTTTACCGAAACAGAAGCTCTGTCACTCCTAGATGCGATACTCAGCAGTTTTCAAACAAAACCAAAAGAGAAAAAGAAGAAAAAAACATATCAAAAGACAGCGAAAAGAAGAGGCCAGATGATGTGTTGTTGTCCATTCCTCCTTGACAGTGGCCAAATGCTACAGCTCAACCAACCGCCCTAAGTAGGTAAAATCTGTAATATCCGAACTCTAAGAGAAAAAAGAAGTGTTTTAAACATTTCAAAGGTCGACATGCGAGATAAAATTTCCGCAAGTAACTTTACATACTAAGTAAAACAAATAAAAAAAATAATTCTGGAAGATAATCCTTCAAAAAAAACCAAATAAAGACATAAAGTATTCTATCAATGACAAACAACACCGAAAAGCCGACAAAGCGGAACGTAATACATACAGTGATGGCGTTGCTGTCGTCTAAACAACTATACTTCCTAACAAAGAAAACACGAATAAAAAAAAACAAAACTTAAGATATCAATGCGGAGTTTTGTCGCCTAAAAAATGAGAATACTATATTACTAAATTTAAATTATGAGTATAAGGATATCAGATCGACAAATCAATCCAAGACTTGACTTTTATTATTTGATTAACCCGTTCAGCAGGGTTGGCTTGAGAATGGTAACAAGACGTAAACCCAATAGTGATGCGATATTGTGCACATAAGTTACTCTTTAAAGACCGAGGTAAAGAACCCACAATATCAATGCAGAGTAGTTGCCATCAATGTATTGGTTTTGCTCTAGGAGTCAAAAATATTGGAGGTGTCTTTTGTTCTACTTTATGAGAAACACATACTGTAAATTTCCGAATATAATCAGTAACCTTAGCTCTTAAATGTGGCCAATAATAATGTTCACGAATACGCACGAACGTTTTTGTAACTCCACAGTGACCAGAAGTAGGAAGATTCTGATGCTGCTGTATAATAAGCTTTTGTTGATTCTTAGAAACCACTATTTTTCAGTTGGAATGTTTCGAGGTTTAGAGTGATTTATACAATAATCCATCAACTACTGACTACCAAGCAAAATTGCGAAGAAGCATGGCGACTCGGTCGATCAGTTTCAAATACCAAGAGTCAATTATAGGAAAAGTAATGCCAAAGTCAAACGAAAGTACGTTAAAAAGTTCAGTCATTGTGTCTACTGATGTAACAGAACGAGATAAGCAATCAGGTACTACAAGTTCTTTCCTTTTTCGATGTACCATGGAAAAGTCATATGGTTGTAGCCGAATTGACTAGCGCGCCAAGCGCCCAGAAGGTGATTGTAGCCGATGTAACCAGCGTAAAGAACGATGAACTGTCACTGTACTACTGTAAAATAAGAGCCTTCAATATAATGACGAAACTTTTCTAAGCCTAAAGTACTATTACGCATTCCTTTTCGGTGGTAGAATAATTCCGCTCAGGTTTGCGTAATGAGAGACTCATACTCAAAGTCTGAAGCATCCGTTTGCATAGTAAATGGACGAAACAATAAAGATTAGGTGCCGAAACTAAGTAATTTTGTAAAGTAATGAAAACGTTTTGACACTCTTGAGTCCAGAATAAAAAAAATTTTACCAGTTAAATTAGTTAAAAAAGATATAAAAAAGAAAATTGCGGAATGAACCGTCGATATCAACTCGCCATACTAACCAATCTATGCACCTAGTCTTTCGCAGAAGTAGGAATATTGCAGATTGCAGCAACTTTATCAGAATCGGCTAGTAAACCATTTTTGTTGACGACATACCCTAGATATTTTAGCTCAAGCCGACAGAAATGGCGTTTGTATCGATTTAATGTGATACGAAAACTTGCATATGATCGTCAAACGTCGGCGTAGCTATAATAATGTCATCTAAGTACGCAACAGAAAAGTTTTAGGTCAGCTTCAATAACTTGGTCAATTAGACGATGGAAGCAGGTGCGTTATAAAGTCTAAAAAGTATTACATTAAATTGAAACAAGCATTCCTGCGACACTAATAGCTGTTATAGCCTTAGATTAAGCAAATAGAAGAATTTGCCAATTTGATATGTAAGGAATAGAGAAAGCGAGCGTGTCGTTAACGATTTCTTAACTAGAATAATCGGACTAGAACAAAAACTCGAAAAAGGTTTTATTACACTCAGTTGTCTAATTCTGTGTGAGCTATTGAGAGTAAAGTAGGAGAAAAACGGTAGTAACGCTGCTTAATTGGTTCGGTCAAAGTCAAGATTCGATGTCGTATTAAATTAGTTTGTCCTAGATCTGATGGTTGAGAAAGAAATGTTTGGCCAAGTAAACTTGTCAAAGTAAGATTTTGTTCCGGAGTTAAATCAGTAAGAACGTGTAAGACAACAACACGCCGGGCTGAGTCTGAAGAAGTGTTAAAGCTCCATAATCCTTTTCGAAAATCCAGTACGAAATTCATAACTTTCCAAAAGTCAATGTCTAGAATAAAGGGTTGAGAAATTTCAGGAATAATTAAAGTATTTAATATCGTCACTTTATCTTCGAGATGGAAAGGGAGAGATAAAAAATCTAAAGCTGGACATGTCACCCCGTTGGCTAACTTGCAAAAGAGAGTCTTAGACTTAGACGTTTAAAAAACTTAGTTTCTTCCACCTGGTTCTCCAAGAATAGTGCGTGAGGCGCCAGGATCAAGTACCCACAAAACCACAAGTTCCATGTAGGTTCGATAAGCATTCCCAAATATTCATTTCTAAAGCATTCCAATAGTAGTTTGTGTATGGACTTCTAATAACACACCTAATTTAAAACGTATTCTATAAGAATGCCTATATAAGAAGAATAAAGTACTCTAAAAGATTCTTTTAAAAACACTTCTATAGGAATACTATATTTAATTTAAAAAAGAAGTGCTTATAGCAGCCGTAGAATTGGCAGTTGATTGGAATCACTAAAGTATTAGAAATGTAGCATTCTAATGGCGTTCCCATATTGATTCTATAATAATGCATATAGAAGGAGAATAAAGTACCCTAAAAGATTCCTTTAAAATCACTCCTATAGGCCTTCTATATTGATATAAAAAATAAAGTGTTTATAGCAGCCTTGACAATGTATTAAAATTCAAGTATTACGACTAATATGATAACATTCTTTTAGTGTGGTAGTACCTCTAAAATCGGTTTAATCGTTCTTTATTTGAGATAAAGAAATATAATTTTTAATATCAGAAAAAACCGTTTGTACAAGTTGCTAAATTGTAATACCTAAACAAAAATAACTTCCTGTAGAGATTAAACGCCCACATCTAAATTTTGTTGATAAAGATACGTATGCAATAAAAAACGTATGCATTCGCTTTTGATACTGTGAATGTAAATAAGATACTTTGATTTCTGAGAATTGTGACGAGATATGTACCGACTACCGAGTTTGATTCACCAGAAAGTAAGTACTTATACGGTTACGGGTATACGAAAGGAAGACGACTTCGGGCTTGGTCTATATTTGTAAATGTGTTCTTTTTTTGTGCTGAATTAAAGAAGAAAAAGCTATTAGAAGTTCTGCTGATTTAAGTAAAAGTAAGTACAAAAAGAAACAATTGACAACATATCTATTTTTGTACGATCAGCTTATCCACGTTTTAGCGCTTTATTGTTATTGTTTATTTTTTACTTGGCATCCAGTTATTTTTTTAGAACAGGGGTGGCCAACCTGCGGACTTAAAAAGCATTGTAATAAAAAATTTATTTTATTCATAAAAAGAAACATATTTTTGATATGAATCTAGTAAAAATGCATGCGACTGATAATAGATAATAAAAAATAATTAATCGCATAATTTTGTTATAGAGTTAACCCAAAGTTGATTCAAAGGAGTTCCTATAGATGTTATTAATGAGAAGGTGTTCCAATGGCTACGTCATGGCAAAGCGAGATTAAAAAATGAAATAATTAGGATGATGCAGCAAACTATAAATTCGCAAACCATTGATTAATAGTAGATTACATACCGAGGCGGAAAATATTCCATTTCTGTCGAGAAAACTATAGTTTACCGAGAGGCATAGCCTCGAGGTGAACCAGTTCTCGAGACAAATGGAACACTTTTGCCAAGGTTTGTATACAATTTTATTCACAATCAGCCATTAAATAAAATAAATAACATAAAACTAATAAAAAATGAATGAAAACCTACTTCCAAAATATTATCGTTTATTTCGGTAAAAAATTAAAACGTAGTAGGCACACTTCACAATTGACATATACGTATTTAATTTATGATTGTCATTTTATCAAATTAGTTAAAACAAAACACACACAAATTACAGGTTCGGAAAGTGTACATTACTGACCGCGAGGTTTCATTACATACTCGTTTTTTTTAACCATGGAAACCGCTCACTTACCAACCTTTAAGAGGTTCGGGAAACTGTACATTACTAACTGAGTGTGAATAAAAATTATTATAGTTTAGACAAAGATACTGTACAAATTTCTTAATAAAAAATGACTTAAAACTAATCATTTCATGCTTGTTGTGTTTCTTATGGTATGCTATTAAAACCCTGTAAAAGCATGCAAATCAATTACCTTTTAGTCGTTAACTTTGTCATGCTATTCTACAACATAGGAAAGTACTACATTGGCACTATTTTAAAGCATTCTAATGGAACGTGAAAACTTCTACCTTTGGCCTGCTTTTGTACAACGTCTAATAGGACTCTATAAGCACTAACTGTACAGCATTCTACTGAAGTGTCAAAACCTATCTCTAAACATAAACCATTCTACTGCTACAGGAAGGCTTTCAGTAATATCAATACTGCCTCTATGCTTCTAAAAGCATTATTATGGAACCTATTTGGTTTTTTGGGTAGTGCTTTAAAAGGAATTCCCAAAACAGTAGAAAAGTTTGTTTGTTACTCCTAACACTTACCAAAAAAACGCTCAGAATAAATAAATGCTTATTTCCTAAACCGTTGAAAGGTGTGTCCGAGCTTAAAAATAACTTGCAAAAATCCTCGACTTAGTCTGAAACCTTCAAAGTAAGTTTCTTGAATTGCAACGTGGACAGAAGTACGAGTTACACCCTGTCTTTCAAAATCACAGCAATGTAGTGTTTATGGTTTCGAGCATTGCGAAGATAAATGACCAACTGGATTGCAATCCTAACAACGTGTCATTTTGACAGGAGTAGTAGTAAACGGAATACAAAAAGTAGAAGCTCGATTATTTGAAAAAGTAGACCAAGTAACAGAAGAATAGGAAAAACGAAAGCAAGCAGAAGTGTTAGCGAAAGTAACTCTAGTAGAAGTTTTTGGTTGTTCTACAGCTGGACCTAAATAAACTAAATTAGGTTTAAGCGATCATATTTTCCAAGAAGGATGAGGTTTAAACGTATCTACTAGTTGTTTATTGTATTCAAATTTCGATAACTAACAATTGTAAAAGCGATGTAATGTCTACAAGAACCAGAGAAGTTTGATCGAAAAAAAGAGCTTTTGCAAAATGATTTTTAATTGTTAGGCCTCCTAGAAAAGTTTCGCCAGTCGATTAAATACACTTTGTATAACAGCGACATAAATAGCAATCGTCTCGTTATGTCTCATAGTTTGAGAAACGTAAATTACAATGACGGCATTACTAGAAGCTACCAACAAATGCAGAAGTTTCATTTTAGAGTACGCGCTTGTGTTGCAAGACGATCTATGATGGGTTGCTGTTCTTATAAATTTGCGAGCACTTTACGTTACATATTTTACACAAAAATATAATGTTATTTTGACTAGTGGTGGAAAAATATTGATAGTCGTCACTGTCGATAGTTATTAATACTTGCTTTAAAACTTTAGATAACGATCGATAGTATCAAAATTTTAAGTTAAAATTTATCTTTTAGAAGAAATTGTGCACGTTCTTTCTGATCATTATCGGGAATTACTTATAAAAAAAAAACACTTTTTATTTGAAATAATTCTTATAATTTTGTTAAGAGGTTGAACATGATTTAATTTCGTTAAAAAATAACATGTCAAGGTTTTTCGGTTTTATGCATGACTTTCTGTATGAAATAATTTGACCCGATTTACTAAAAATTCTTTTATATGAGATCGAAGTTGTTGTCACACATAGAAACTCAGAACCTATTAACTGAACAAAAAAAGTGTCATTACGGCAAAGAACAAAAGTACATTTATATTAGTGGGAAAAAGATAGCAAAAGAATGTATTTTATCGATAGTGACGATAGCTTGAATTATTTATAGTTATCGATAGTGCTATTGATTTTTCTAAGCCACTAATTTTAAAAAACAGCTTGGATATTACCAACGTTGTTCATTTTCGTCTATTCATTACAAACTTTTGAGATAGACGGTTTTTAACTAAAATTTTTAATTTTCAGTGAACGGATTGATATATAAGACTTAAAACTGAATTGTAAAGTTTCTTTTATTATTCATAACGTATAATTACAGTATCTACTGAATTGATAAAAAATTGCCACCATCATTTTTTTCTTGTTATTCTAATGCGGTAGTTTGCTACACCATAATCATGGAGGTTTACTTCTTCCGTGTGTTTGTTATATAACTTTATATAATTAGGTTAAACTTGTGTTTTTCTTTTCTATTATATTTTCTTGTCGTAAACCTTGGTTCAAACTTATACTACTATGTTTATTTGTGTTTATTCTTATAGTATCTGTAGCATATACGCCTTTGTCAGTTAGACACAAACATAATTTAAAAGCATTTGCATACGGAATAAATTGGTAGAAATCTATTGCAAATTGCAATTTTTTTTATTAGATGAGAATTTTTTGAATATTGTGGTACAGAAACTTTAAAAACACTAAAACCCGTTTCTCCTATGACGCTTAGGTCAACATTGTTTTAGATTGATACTGTTGCCATCTAGTAACTATCTCAAAAATCATTTTGACGTTTTGTTTACTTTGCGTGTTATCGATATTTTTTCTTGTTTTTTTATTCTGTATTTTTACATTTACAATTATTATCACTGCTATTCAACTATGTTTGTGTTTTCTGTAGATAAGTACTGAATAACAGCTGTAATTTTAAGCTTATTTAATTTTAATTTTATATTAATAGCATTTCACAATTTTCTTCTTAGGAAAGATACTGTTATTGTAGAAACATTTTTGAGATGGTACTTACAATTCCAATGGACTTTGGTCGTTTTTTTTTAAAGTTGAATTGATTCATTTATCAAACATTTTTCAGGAGCAAACTTTAATTACGATACTTTTCTACAACATAAACAATTTCTAATTTTTAATTAAGAATTGCATTTTCAAGGCAAGATACACAAGAAAGCTTACCATACTTACTGCACTTGTTGTCGAAAACATTCACAATTTCACAAAACAAACTTTATTAAATTAGTACCAAAATTATCTGCGACAACAAGTATAAACGTATTTTAGGTTTAATATTTAATTTATTAATATTCAATGTTTAGGATTGTTAGTAAAAACTTGCCGCAAAGCAATATAAAAGAACAAAGCTATGGTTTATTAAGGAACTACATGTTTTCAACTTTTTGAATCGTTTACAAATTTGTAAATGGTTTAATCAGCGTTTAAATAACCATAACTAGTTAGATTTAACTTTTTTACGACCAAGGCATTACATAAGTGGATATGTTATTGCGGTAAAACGTAAACCTAGATTATATAAGCTATAGTTCAATCACTTACCAATAACTTAATCGCCCCAAATAGGATTCAACGTCAATGTCTAATAACCAACACATCAAAATCGCAATTGAACGTACCATTAGTAAAAAATATTAATTAAAACGTTACTGTTTGTACTTAATTTACCAGTGACATGCTGTTGTTTAGAAACAAGTTATTAAACAAGATTACCTTTATGTGAGCTTTTATTTATAATTTTTCTATTTTTCAAAAGATGTAAATGATTTTGTTGACAAAAAACTAGTTAAAGTCATATTCTATTATTTTTTAAATAGATCATAGTTGACTTGTTTCTAGTAAATGTATTTGTCTGAAAATGCTGGATGCTCTTTTTGCTTTGCCAATTTTTTTATTTATTTATACAAACTCTGCATTTATTTTTACATAATTAGCCTTAAAATAGTATATTTACAAGAAGGAATCATTAATTTGATTAAAACCTAAATTTACCACTTACCAGGAGGCGAACCGTTCATTATATTTACAAGTTTGGAATAAAAATTTGATACAAATGGAAAGTTCTTAGCGCTAGCGTGAAGTACCGCAAGTATCTCATTCATTTTAATCGAGTAACAAACCGTACTTTCTTTACTACCAAAAATCATGAGCTAAATACAGTAAAATAAAAGACCTTTGAGATACTTATATTGACATTTAATTTGTACAATTATTAAAACTAAAAAGTAGTGTATTAAATTTCTTTTGTAATTTTTTTAAGTTAGAAGTTTATTCAATGAGAAATTACGTAAAAATCTCAAAATTAGAACGTCGCGTTTATATTCGATAGTTTTTTTTATCCATAGCTAACTAATTTGTTTGTGTTACCAACATTGCAAATGTCAATATTTGCTCGTTAGTGTAGTTACGTAATTGGCAAAACAAATTCTAAAACGGCAAAATGAAAAGTAAAAATTTACATAAAGTTAAGTCTTTCAAGTTAATTAATAGATATATTAAAACAAGTATGCGACAAGTAGAAAAATCATTTTAAAAATCTTAAAATTTAGTTAAAATTGAAAAAAACAAACATTACATTTCTAGTTTCTAGTAATTAAAATTTTTTTTAATTAAAAAAAATATATATAATTTTACAAAAGCAACACAAAAAATAATGTACGTTACTCTCGTGGGAAGTTTCATAGCACAAACAATGCACGGCCGTGTGGTTTCGCATTCACGTTTGTTATGCTATGCTTTACTGTCGACACTTGTTATGTAAATTAGTATTGTTTGACCAGTGTGTAAATCAGTGGCAGTTTCTCCATTAGGTCATTTGGTTAATGACTAAAATTCTAAAAAATGTTTTATTATTAATTTACAATTGCAAGTAAGTTTTATTTTGTTGATTATAAAAATAGATAAATTCAATTTAAAAAAAAATCTTTTATAAAGTAAGAGTGTGTTTTTAAAATTTTAAACTTAAAATAACTTTCTTGCAGCATTGATCGCCATCCACCACTAGTGTAATATTAGATTACATACCGAGGCGGAAAATATTCCATTTCTGTCGAGAGAACTATAGTTTACCGAGAGTCATAGCCTCGAGGTGAACTAGTTCTCGAGACAAATGGAACACTTTTGCCAAGGTTTGTATACAATTTTATTCACAATCAGCCATTAAATAAAATAAATAACATAAAAGTAATAAAATATGAATGAAAACTTACTTCTAAAATATTATCGTTTATTTCGGTAAAATATTAACACATAGTAGGCATTTCACAATTGGCATATACGTATTTAATTTATGATTGTCATTTTATCAAATTAGTTGAAACAAAACACACACAAATTACAGGTTCGGAAAATGTACATTACTGACCGTGAGGTTTCATTAAATACTCGCTTTTTTAACCATGGAAACCGCTCACTTACCAACCTTTAAGAGGTTCGGAAAACTGTACGTTACTAACTGAGTGTGAATAAATAATATTATTACTTGGTATAGAATAAAAATATTTGTTAGATATACATGAGTGTTTTAAAATAAATCTTTTATTATAAGAGTAAATATGCTTAGGTTCTGTTATTAAAAATGATTTATATTTGGTACTAGTTGTGAAGAATAAACCATTATGTCTTCTGACAAACGTTAATTTTTTAGAATCTAAAAAAAAAACGATTAAAAAAAAGGTTTCATAGACGGTTTAAGACAATTATAAAATAAATTGCGGGTAATCAGGATAACAATGCTTTTAACCGAAATTAATAAAATGTTTGAACTTTTCTTTTAAAACCAAAATAGAATTATTACTCAACTGAATAAGTAAACCTTATCAGTATTCTCGTGAGTTAGAAATTTTGGAAAAATAAATTTAAGTTAAGTATAAAATTACTCAAAGCTTTTAAATTAATTAAAACTTCTCTAGCATTTTAATGCATAGTTAACTTTGAAATTATATCATACTCTAAATTAGCTAAAATTGTTAACTAATTGAAAGTTATTTATAAGTAATTAGAATTACCAAAGTTAAACATATTTACAACCGTATAGGTTAATAAAGATTTCAAATAGTTTCAGTAGACAAAATAATATGAATCTTGCATGTATCCATCTTCATATAATCCGTATACTCCAGAGTTTACTCAAATTTTGACAAGGACAATAAAATAGTAGGGCAAATATCATCTTCCGAAAGTCGTAAATAAATAGATTAAAGTAAGATGTAAAGTGTTTACAATCAAGTAATATGTACTAAAGTGTTGTAAATGATAGTATATTGTGAACGAGTGTTACAATAATTACAATTGTAATGCGAGTGAGAGTAAAAAAAGAAATTGTAATACGTTTTTTATACGATTTTCTATATTTTGTTTTAATTTACACTATTTGTTGATAAAGATTGTAATATATGTATAGAAGTAATTTTCCATATACATATCATAATTGGTAACTGTGATCAGCATAAGCATAAACTAAATTACAAAGATACGAACCTAATATGTATCACACAACAAACAATTGTATAATTATTTGTGCTTACAACCTTCTATGTGAGTAAGATCACGTCAAGTGGACCCTGTATTTTCCACTTGATCATAAAAATTAAGTCCATGTACTTTTTTCATAAGTAGTTGCCATGAAAAATTGATCCCCTAAACGATTTTTAAAAATTTTAATTTAAACAATAATTTATTTTACAATGAAAATTTTAGGTACTTTTAATTAAAAATTAAGTTTTAAATCAACCGTTAAAGATAAATTAATGAAATTTTCAGGATTTATCGTCAAATATTTATATTTTAATAAAATGTTAACAACTAAAAGTTATTTGTTTATTATCATATTGTTAATTAACTTTTAAGTAAACAAATGAAAATTTCAATGATTTCTCGGTAAAAATATGAAGTTTTTTTTTATTAGTTAAATGCGTTATTTATTTAAGTTTAAGATTCCGGAAGAAAATTTCACTGCTCGCGATTAGTTTAAACAATATAAATTTATTTATCACGGCGCGCCGGGCGTTAAGCGCTGTCAAGAACACCAGGCGGCCGAGCGTCAGACTACATTGCAGCTTCGGTTAATTATAATTATAAATAACAATTAAGAATGTAATCTTCGAACGAATTTTATCAATATTATAACTGAAACACATAAATTAATTCTGTTATTAAACAAAAACAAGAAAAACGGACTAAGTAGTAATTAAATATATTAAAATTTGTGAACTCTCGTTATCTTTATATTATTTTTAAACTATTTGTAAAAACTTTTTCATCTTCCGACACAAGCTTACATTGCAGTGAGACATCATCCAACTGTTTGTAATAATGGAATTGACGAATATTTTTTATCGTCACTGCCCGTTCGAATCGTTGTTTGTACTTTTCTTCGTGTAAATCGCGATCTTTCTGGTCACAGAAAACAAAATTACCTTTTTTAAATGAATTTTCCGCCCATTGGAAAAAAGAACGTGGTGTCGTTATGTGATTATTATGGTCACGTTAAAGGCTAGCACGATAAGCTTGTCTTTTGACAATTCCTGCTAAGCCGTCACACGCTCCTTTGCCATCAGATTTAGCGAAAAAAATCCACTCTACTTTAACTCCAAAATCATTTGTGTGATTTATTAAGTTGGCAAAGTTATATTTATGTTTATATTTCGAAGCTGCTCCATCGGAAAAGTATTTAATTTTTTTAACATTTTCGGCGCCAAATTTATTTTTTTAAAATTCAATCAGTTTTGTATTAAAGAGATTTACCGAACTTGCGTCGTGACTTTCTCTGAAATCACTACAAAATCCGTCCGTCAATAATTTAAATTTTTTAATGACGAAGTCAACTTCTGGACACTTCTTACACATCGAAAAAAAACATGATGATGTAGGTTGCACGCAAACAGAGCTTTGAATCAAGTTATTTAAGCTTTCAGAGAAATTAATTTCTTTTTTTTTGAGTTCAATCTTCAGTCCGTGTAATTGTAATTTTACATTTTGGTGAATTTTGCATACACATACATTGTGTGTTCCGCTTTTTCCAGCTGAAATGCATTCCCGTGGTCGTAAAGTTTGAAATTTAATTGATTATTTATTTTTTTCGCTGTTTAATGTAATGATAAAAAATGATTTAATTGCATTATTTATATAAGTTTAAAAAAAAATAAAATAAAGATTAACGAGAGTTCAGAAATTTTAATATATTTAATTACTAGTTCGTTTTTCTTGTTTTTGTTTAATAACAAAGAATTAATTCATGCGTTTCAGTTATAATATTGATAATAATAATAATAAAATTAGTTTGAAGATTACATTTTTAATTGTTATTTATAATTATAATTAACCGAAGCTGCAATGTAGTCTGACGCTCGGCCGCCTGGTGCTCTTGACAGCGCTTGACGCCCGGCGCGCCGTGATAAATAAATTTATATTGTTTAAACTAATCGCGAGCAGTGAAATTTTCTTCCGGAATCTTAAACTTAAATAAATAACGCATTTAACTAATAAAAAAAAACTTCATATTTTTACCGAGAAATCATTGAAATTTTCATTTGTTTACTTAAAAGTTAATTAACAATATGATAATAAACAAATAACTTTTAGTTAAAAAAAAAAAAGATAAATCCTAAAAATTTCATTACTTTATCTTTAACGGTTGATTTAAAATTTATTTTTTAATTAAAAGTACCTAAAATTTTCATTGTAAAAAAAATATTGTTTAAATTAAAATTTTTAAAAATCGTTTGGGGGATCAATTTTTCATGGCAACTACTTATGAAAAAAGTACATGGACTTAATTTTTATGATCAAGTGGAAAATAGAGGGTCCACTTGACGTGATCTTACTCAGGTACGTTAAGTCGTTGTTACAATCGAGTGACCACCACAATACTAAGAATTAAAATAAAAAGTATGATACAATTTAGTTTTCCTCAAAGTATGCGTCTAACAACACCTTTCCCGCATTTCCTACAATTAATTGAGATCTAACAAATATGTACATACGGTGTTCATAGGTAAGACTCCTTTTATTCATACCATTACTGAAAACCACACGAATGCGCCGAGTTTCTTCTCAAATTAATTTTGTAATTTCGGTTAGTGTTTCCTTCAATACAGTAACAATTGCATCCAACTGCTTAAAGGTGTAGATAACGTTAGCTACAGTAACGTGACGTTATCATGAAAATTTATTTAATTACAACATTCGCTTATTATCTCCGCATACAAAGATCATGTGCGGAGGTATGGAAACTTGCTACAGACAATCACGAAAAAATTAAATCAAACCACAAACATAAGAAACAAGTGCTTACTCCAAATAAAAACTGTCACTGAAATTGCTATTCAGTAATCGCATGGATGCGCGTGAATAATTAACAATAAAAGTAGAATTAGTACGGTTGGTAGCAACAATAACCTCACGATAACAACCAAATCTTTTTGTCCATATTTGCTACCAACCCGATTTGACAAATCACTGGAATTCATTATGACCCATCAATCAGAGAGGTCGTTGTTGACAACCAATAAAAGTTTTTATTTTTTGAGGGCGATTTAAAATTCATCAGTTTTACCAACCCAAAAATGTTAAACCTGAAGTCCAAAAAAACGCCTGAATATGGTCAATTTCACTAATAATTCCACAAACAAAATTAAAATTTCTTTTTTTTAGGTATTATGAATTTCGTTTGTTGGTATAAATGCTGCTACATTCACCTACAAAACTGATACAGATTATAAAATGTAGATTCATAACCGGATTCTCCCCAAAATTCCACAACAATTTGTATTACCCAAAAAATACCTTCAAGTACATAAAATCCTCAAATTTTGTAAAATTTTACTACAATTGGTAGCGTTGGTTATTCACATCAAATATTTAAAACATCATGTATTTAAAACAGTAAAAACTATCTTTTTAAAAGACGTCATCTGTTTCAAAACGTCTGAATTTCATAAAAGAAAATAACTGAAATTATTTCTTAAAATCAATTAATATTTGTTACTATTTGATATTAGAAACAAAAACAGTCTAATCAATCTAATTAATCATACCTTTGATGAGACATTAATATAAATATCATTTAGTAAGTCAATTTTGAATTAATTAAAGTTCATCTTATTTGCGCGCAAAATGTAAGTAGCTTTGCGGAACGTACTAAAAACAGTTTTATATTAACGTCTCATCACTTCTTATGTTTTGCTTATTTTAAAAAAATTATTTTACTTAAACAAATAATTTCTTAAGTTAATAGATTAAAAAATTTAAACAAATCTAACCTCACTTTTACACCTAACAACTGCCCTTTAAAAGTTGCTTTTTTTAACAATTAGTTGCGGTAAACCTTGTGCAATTTCTGATTTCTAACATAAATTGTTTTTGTTTTTTAGTATAAGAAAAGAATAAAATTCTTGGTACGTACGGTTAAGAGTTTTTACTTGTCGTATTGTTCGCTAAAACTTTTTAGTAACACGTGTGTGTCGGCAAAATTGATTCAACGTTTGCAGCTTTATATTACGGTAATCACCTTTACTTGTCTTTAATCTAAATACATTATTGTCTTTACTACAACTATTTTGCTTTATTGTTGTTTTTAATTATTTTTTTAGGTTATTGCACAATTTTTTCATTTTTAATAAAGAAAAGAATGTGGTTCCACGTTGGGCGTTGATGACAAATATAATACAACAGAAAAAATTGCAATGCAATTAAATATTATCTGACATTTACAATATATACTATTTTATTAAAATTTGTTACTACTAACACGAGCAGTAGCAAAAATAACGAGTTATAATTACAATATTTTATAACACACATTAGGTAAAAAGAAAGATGACATGGCCACCTTATTTATTTCATTTATTATTATAAGTTTCTTGATTTTAATTAAACATATTTTATAAGTTAGTTTTTAATAAATTAATAATAAAGGTAAGAATTTTTGGTTTTTTATATTACTAACGACTTGGTCAAAGTTTTCTTGTGTTTTTAGTTTAAAATGTTTTTTGATAATGACGTGCACTCAAAAAAAAAAACGTGACATTAGCTATTTTTATGTTTACAACTCTGTGTATGGAAGGTTTAACTTTGCCTATTACAACACAGACCTTAAACGACTTAGGTAGATTTACAGTTTCAAACTGTGAAATTTTTTTTCTTTATTCTTATATGTTTAAGATTGTAATAATTGGACTAAAATACTTAATCAATGTTTTAAAAAATATTTTAATTTAGGTGAAATAAATGTTTTATAAATGGTTTTAACTAAACCGACTCATGATGAAAATGAACGTTTTCTTTAAGTCTTAGCTCAGCTATTCTTGTGCTTAGTTTTTATGTATTAAAATTTAGGTTATTAAGTAATTAATTTTGCTCTTTAGTTAAAGAAAAAGCATAAAAAATTAAACAAAATATTAAGCTCCTTATTTTGAAACAATGTTGTAAGTCGCTTACAGCTCTAATTTTGCACTTCTTGTGAATAAAACAGAACCAAAAGTACGTAATATGAAAAGAGAGTTACTCTTAGGCTTTTACGAGTTTATTATTAAGTTCCTCGTCTTTAGGGAATTAAAAACGACTATAGTAACGAGAGAAAAATTAAATTACTTATTATACAAATTTCTTTACAATTTTAAAATTGTAAGAATATAATTGTCAGGTGCATTGTAATTGAAAGATACATGATTTAATTATTTATATTTTATTTTCGTCACAGTTTAATATAAGATATATTTAGACGAGTTTCTTTTTTCACATTTTAAGTTAAACTCGTATTTTGTTAGATACTTTGCAGACAAAACTAAAGTTTCACGTTGCTTTAATTTACATGAATACTTAAATGTTGTTTAACATTTATTATAAAGTTTGATGAATGCATTTAAAAAAAAATTGTGTTTTAATTAATTTTAAATTTAAAGTATACATTAAATTAGCAAAGTTTGAAATTTTAATACCGTATTTGTCAGGACTTGATTTTATTCATACATAAAACGACACCAGTTGCTCATTAATGCAAAGTGAGGCAGCCAGTATTATACGCTTTCTTACAATTTGAAATTAAGAATTCGAATTCTTTATGTACAAGAGCGCTCGTTCTGGCTTTGATTGATCATGCTAGTTTTGTACCTGAACTGTTTGTGTTATTTGACAAACATTATTGTTTCTATTTTTAGTACTTTTTGATGTTTTAAGTATCATTTAATTTGTTTTTTTAATTACGTTTAATAGCTATGTTTTCCATATTTTTGTGCTTTAATATTTGTTCTTACTAGATTTATTTAAAATAAAAATGTTTAAATAAATAGTACATTGTATAACTAGAAGCGAAAATGATTATTTCCCGGACGATTGTTAAAATTCAGCTATCACGTGAGTCCGGGAAATCACTTTCCTTACGAATTATACGTACTATTGTTTCTCCGATCGAAATAAAATGAAAATTAAATTGTTCAATTTTTATTTTAAAATGTCAATGTCAATTTTTAACAAGTTACTCGCGTTATTATGGTGGATACTTATTATAGACGCAGATGTCAGTTTGAAAGTTATTATTCAGTTTTATTATGATTAATAATCTTTATAAAAATAAGTTTAAGTGTATACCTACAAAAATTACAGATGCAGCCAATTCGACAACTTTAGATAAATAATTCACATAAAATTACTTTTTCTTCATTCTTCTTTTTAACTTTATAGGATCCACTGTAAGAGATAAATCTCCACCATTTTCTTTCATGTGTCTCTCTTGGGCTTTTAGTATCAAATTGTTTCCCGTTGTTTTTTTTTCAGATCATTGTGCCATCGTTCTTGGGGTCGTCCAACATTTCTTTTTGTTTTTTGCGATCGCCATTGTAATAGTTGCTTTGTCCAGTTTTTGTTGTCTCTAGCAATATGATCTGTCCAACGCCATTTCAGTCTCCTAGTCTTTTCTACAATATCTTCAATCCTAGTTTTTGCTCTTATATTTTTGTTTCGGATGTTGTATCTTAGGCTTACTCCGAGCATGGCTCTTTCTATTCCTCGTTGGCAGATTTGTACTCTGTTTGTGCTGTGGTTTGTTAGCGTCATTGTTTCCATGCCATATGTAGCCACCGGTCGTATACCTTTTACTTGAGATTGTTTTGTATTCTGGTGTTTTTGCAAATATAACTAAGTTTTGCAAAAGCTGCCCATGTGAGACTTATCCTTCTATTTAGCTCCGCTGTGTGGTTTTCTTTTCCTCTTTGGATGTTATGTTCTAAATAGTTATATTTTTGGGCATTTTGTATAGCTTTATTTCTTAACGTGTTCATAGTTTTAACTTATTTTTTTTTATATTTTTATTTAAGCTTGTTGTTTGGAAAGCCGCGCCTAATTCAATTAATTTTTCTGCACTGTTATATACTAAAACTATATCGTCCACAAATCTTAAATTGTTTAATCTATTCCATCTATGTTCATGCTTTTTATCTTACCAGGGCAGTGTTTTAGATACGTTCTCAAGAGCAAAGATGAAGAGTTCAGGGGAGATTGTGTCCCCTTGTCGCATTCATCTCTCTACTGATGTGATGTAGTCAAATTATCATCAATTTTTATGATGATAATATGATGATGTGCCTAATATATCGTGAATCGATCCGCGCTCTTACCATTATTCCTTCTAGTACTATCCACATTTCCAAAGAATCGAAAGCCTTATGGTAGTCAATAAGTGCTTTGCGGAGTGGGATGTTGTATTCAGTACATCTTTTTATAAGTTTTGGTCCTAATTGTATGTGGTTGATTAGGCTGTAGCCTTTTCTAAAACCCGCTTGTTTAATTGGTTGATAGAAGTTGAATTTAGCTGTCAGTCGATTGGTAGTTTATAGTACACCGACAACAAGCTGATAGGTAAGTCATTTTCTAGATTTGTGCTCTCGCTACTTTCGCGTTTTGCCACGACTTGGGTATGCTCTCTTCGGTAACGCATCAATAAATCGGTTTCAGTATTGCTTTTTTTTAGAGTTTTTCTTCTCGTTTTAAGCATTTTGGTAGTAATATTGTCTTCTCCTGGAGCTTTAGTGCTATTCTTACCTGTCATATTTATCTCAAGTATTTTATCGGAGCCGGTATTCCTGATTTTGGATCTAATTTGCTAAGTCTCTTTTAGCTCGTTTGTCGTTTGCACATGTTGCTTATACAAAATTTTGATAAAAGTTCTGTATAGTGTCACCATGGTTTTTTTGCGGTTTTTTAGTTTCTTTATCACTAGCTTTCCTCTACTTCTTCTCGATTTTAGCACTTTGATATTTATGTTATTTTCTATTAGTTCCTTAATCATAAGAGGGTGTATATTTTCACGTCTTTTCGGATTTCTTTCTTCTATCTTTCTTCTTTTTGTTATCAGTTTGGATATTTGATCGCTAATTTTTTTGGTTTTTTGGGTACTTGAAAGCAGACTTGTTTGACGGCAGTATTCATGCAGTTTGTTATTTTCTTCTGTAAATCATGATGACTATTTCTGTTACCTGATATTTCTGCTCTTTATTTTGTTGAAATTGCATGTGACCGGATTTTAGGATTGTGGTAGATTCTCCTTTTAGTATTATTTTGCATAAACCGACTAAATTCTACATTAGACTTTTTAGCTCCTTCTCAAGGCCTTCCAGATGCTCGTCTAGCCTCATTGTGCAGATATTGTACGTTGCAAGTATTGTAGTCTTTTGTACTTTAATTTGCATTTGTTTTTAATTTTATTTTGATTGAATTTTTTTACACCGTGGATAGATCTATTAGTGTGGCTGAAAGCTACATAAAAGAATCAATTAGTAATAAAATTAATATTGCAAATAAAATGTTTAAAAATAATTTAGTTGTTAGCACTGTAATTGAAAATAACAATAATGATACTAATAACAGTTATGGTAGTAATAATAATAGTATAAAATCTTAAGCTTTCGCGGTTACTTTGGTTACAATTATAAGCGATTTTCGGCTTAGACCACGTCGTAGTTGAACACCCAGACTTTTTAGGCTTAGTCTTAGTCTCTCCTGGAGAGCTAAAACAAGAAGTAGAACTTGACCTTTGCCGTGTTCTTGTTCATGAACCTAAACAAACTGATGCATCTTTGGAGTGGTAAAAGTTACTGAGGGAAAAAGTATTTATATCATTAACGATTAGCGTAATAACTAGAGGACTTTAATTTTTCTATATAACTTGATCCATAAGAACAAGGAATTTTGTAAACTCCGGCATGTAGTATTATTTTTATTTATTTAATTAATAAAAGTTATTAATTAAGAATTATTTTTATATTTGTCTATTTTTTGTGTTTGAAAATTTGTTAACGTTAAAGTTATAATTAAATGTGTAGTACAAAAAAAAATAGAAGAAACGCTACGTTAAACGTTTAATCTCAAAGTTTAGTTTTGTTTAAACAACAAAATTCACGTTGTACAAAAGCTTTTAAATCTATACACGGTATACGTTTAATTAACGCATATCTGAAAAACTATAAAAACGTCGATTTATTTTTTGTTAGCGTTTTATCTAACTAGTTTGATTTTTATTTAAAATTTTAGAGTTTATTAAATAGATGCATTTTTTGCTTGTTATAATTTAATTTAAACTGTTTAATATAGCGCATAATTACACATATAAATGATATCAAAATATTATGTTTAAAATTTACTATACATATATAAAGGTGATTCAAAAATGGCGCATAAGCTCTTCAGCACGTTGTAGAGGACGGTTATTTGAACTATAGAAAAATCAAAAAAAAATTTTAGCTGCTACATTTTTGTAGTTACCAACGAAGAAGTAAACCTAATATTTCAGGATAATGAGGTGTTATGAGCATTTCTTTTTATTACCCACTATAAAAAAATACTTAAATAAATATGAAATGATGAGAAGCTACAAAATCTGCATGAATTCAAAGTTGAGGTCTCAATTTAACTTCTTCATTTCTCGGCAAATTAGCGGCTAAGATTTTTAATACTATTATTTCTACACTTTAATTATTATTCCCTATAACGTACTGAAGAGCTTATGCGCCATTTTTGAATCACCCTGTATAATTTATAAAATACATATATGGTAACAAAAAAATTAATAAAATACGTTTTATTTTACATAAAGTACTTGTTTTAACTTCATTTATAATTTTATGTAAGTATATCTGTGAGCTTTTTTAACTAATTGTTTTTCGACTTTAAATTTTTTTTTTTAGTTATTTAATAATTTCCATTTGATGACTGTGTTGGTAGTCCCTACTTATTTTAGTTTGTTTGATACATAGAATTGAATATCAAAGTGTCCATAACACGTCGCCATTAAAAAAAAAGTCCATCCTACGTTAGAAAAATTCAACCACTTTTTTTCAATAACCCGTAACATTTTTACATTTTGTGTTTAATGTGTGAATAAACTCACTGTTTCCTAAATGATAAAGCTTGGAGAACGACGTCGATTATATTTGTTTAAATATCATTTTTTTGCTCTTGTTTTGTTTTCGAGTTATGACGTCACCGAGTTTTTTAAAAATAGAAATGAATATTTATTTCAACGAAATTCATTATGTTGAGTATGAAAATGTCAAAAAAGTGTGAACTTAAGAAAAGTTTTTGAGATATTTGGTTCCAAAGTTTTAAAAATTTAAGTTAAAGTTTTCTAACGAGGCAAAGCATTTTAGTGTTTTAATTTAGTATACTGGATATTCTTCTCTACTTAATATTAAGTATTAAAAAAAGGACAACTTATTTGATTTTTAAAAATTAACAAAATTTATTGAAATCAATATCAACAATCAACGACTAACAAAATTTATTAAAATTAACATCAACAATCAACGACTAACTTACAAGAAATGGAAATAATAATGAATGATAAAAGCAAACATGTAGAAAAAAAATTAAAGTAAATGTTCGAAGTGACTCCCAAGTATTTCTTGACAATATATCATCTGCTACTAAAACTCCTGGAGAACCTTACCACGAGTATTTCGTTACAAATTTAGTCTATAAGATAGACAGTGACGACTGGTTCTAGGGTGCTTGCCCTTAATGCGTTCATTACGACAAAAAAACAGTACAAATATAAAATATAGGTAGTATCTACTTATTACTTCACAACTACTTTAACGTGGTCGTCATTCAAAAACTACAATTATTTGAACTCATGCCTATATATATAACAAAGCATTGTAACGTGATGTCGCAATCCTCACTACGAGATCTTATATGCAGTTTTAAGAGTTTCACGGTTTCACATTTGATGTTCATGTAACAATTTTAGCCAGCGCGCATTATGCTGAGAGTCGATTTGAACAACAAGATCGGAAGATATTGGATAGAATTACGGCACAAGCGTTTGCAAAATTAGTCAACTTAAGTGTTATTTTATTAAATTTTTCATTGCGCATTATGCTACGAGTCGAACCGCGGGAAGACAATTATGTTACACAAATTTGGTTGCGTAAAACTATTGATTTGTTTCTATACTGTGGTTTTAAAAGGGTTTGCCCGTTTATAGCCCGCAATGCTTTCAATTCAGTAATGATAGAAAAGTCGAACGTGTACGATGTGTTCTTAGTGAAACGATATATTTGTCGTACGTAGTTTTCGAGAAATGCAAATAACTAGAGTACAATTTATTTTGAAAAATTAATTTGTAATTTTGCCAAAGATGAAATTGATCATAAATGTATCTTAACATTCACCATTTGTGATTTTACGTTTATTGTTAATCAACAATGAGTGTTCAAAACAATTGTATCTTTAGTAGTCTTTTTTACAAGCTTTAGGTCTTACAAACCTTGCACGGCCAACTCACATAGTCGGAGATAGGGGAGGTTCAAGGGAATTATACTCAAGGGCGCTAGATCAAATCCAAATTAACACTTCTGCTTCGATCACGACAGACGGTCCAAATTTGTAACCAAGTAGCCAAAATTGGTTAATAGGTAATGACAATTACAAGAAAAAGAAAATTATAAAAGAGAGATTAACAAGTATAACAACTTTAATATATTAAGGTAGAAGATTAACAAGAATATATGAAATTTCTCCACTCATCAATGTTCAAAATATTACTAAGTATAATATAATATAAACACTTTAATTTAACAGCATAGCAAATTGACAGACGTATGTTGACGTTCTTAATTCATAAACATTAGACAAATTAACAAGTGTGAGTAATAGGTGTAGAAACCTTGAATTAACAACGTAAAAGATTAACCGCAGTATTGTCTAACTTCTGGATTCATAAATGCCGGACATAGCGGCAACACACAAAACATATACTTAAATATTGTCTACTTTCAGCATGCGATACACTACAAATGACACTTGCAATTACCTCATTGGTATGCACACAATAAACGTACTTATAGACACCGACAGTAATCAAAGTTCCGTGAGTGACCCTTACGACAGTGAACAAAATATAATCAAATTGACTTACCCAAATCCAATGCTCGCTGGAGCGAAGAAAACGTTTTCTCACCGGCGGCCTAGAATAATTATTGATAGCAATTCGTGTCACACAATAACTCACAAAAACGGAAACTACAAAATCAGTATTAACAACTCATTAAATGCGATATAAGAACCCGTTGTATCGAATGCTGTAGGTTGTAATTTCGAGCAAGTGGTTGATAACACAATCGATTTTTTTTCCACAAATTAGCATCTCCGACGTATTGTTCGACGAGACCTCGTTGTTGTTTAAGTAGTAGGCCCTTCCAACAGCTTATACGCTCGGTAGCGGTATTTATCAATCGTACTAATGCATCCTTATTACTTATTGAAGCGAACAAGTGCTTGCAACGTGGTGGAACCGGCTATCACATTAATACAGAAGTTACGAAGGAATCTTAATAGATTGCGGACAAAATATCTCGCCCTGTCCCGAAAGAATCGTGATAAATTCGCAATCGCCCTATAAATTTGTATTCATTCACGTATTTGACAACTTCAAAAAATGGCTTCGCAACCTCTCAGTAACCAAAAAGGTCGCAGAGGGCGTCAAAACCAAAAACTAATTTTAAGTCGATATACAGGGTACTCCGTTATGAAAATTTCGCACGTAACACCTTATTAATATCAAATTTCAATTCAAACAAAACAAAAATTCGTGGTTTCAGATATATAGTAGTAAATTTAAAAAAACGCAATTGTTGTTGCCTTACTAGCAAAATGCAAAATTTCTCAGATATTCAACAAAAAAATGGAAAATGTATTTTTGTGGTCTGTCATTTGTAAAATCAAGAAACCAAGAAACAAAGGTTTTCAAACTTCAAATTTTTTAAATGCAAACCCAGACAACTTTTTAAATTATTATAATGTAAATTTAATTATGGCAAATTTAAAATAATTTATACAATGTACTATTAGACTTGAACATCATTTTAAAGAAAGAAACTTAATTTATTAAAAACAAATATTAAATTCTAGATTAGAAACCTTTCTAAAAACGATCACGAACACACACAATCATTATTATTACTATTATTTTTGGAACATCTTTTCTATCAAGAAAAAGTTCGTAAAAATTGACACTACTGAAGTCCTTGCACGAAACACAGTAATTACCATTAGCATTAGTATTTTCTCGATAAATCACTATAGACTAAGATAAAAAAAAAATTAAAACAAAACTTCTCGAAAAGCCTACTCTAAGTTTAGAAGTAAATCAGGCAGATTAAACTGCAAAACGTAATTTTACACAACGTTTTTTTAGTGCATTTTATAATAAAATAATTAGGTATGTGAATGCAATATGATAAACGTCTTGTTTTGTTTTCCATGTTTATTGTTTTATTCGGAAGGAGTACAGACTCATAATATTTAAATAAGAAAATGAAAAAGCACTAAGAGAATGTCATATACATTGCTGAACAGAATTTATTTGTTAACTCCAATACATTTTGGTAGTTACCTACATAATGCATTACAAGCATTTTAAGGAATGTAACCCACCTTACTTTACGAGTCGCCACTGAAAATAGAATTTGATTTCTAAATACCTTATAAAAAGTAGTCAAGGGGGTGAGATCAGGAGATCTAGGAGACTATTCTATAAACCTTCAACAACCGATTCACTGCTTAGCAAATACTTGGTTTTAATATTTGTAAACTATCTTCGCAAAATGGGGTGTTGCACCATCATGTTGGTACCATATCGTGTTATAGGACAGATCTGGATATTCTTTATTTAAGTAAAATACCGCAAATGCAAAATCGAATTAGTCTTTTAAAAATTATTTTTCACTTGTAAACGCGCCCCCAAAGAGAAATAAACCCAAAATACGGTTACCTACACTGTCAGCCTAAACGCTAACTTTTTTGTGAAATATGACTAATACTTTTTAGTGTTCAATTTGAGAATAGCAATAGCTACGGTTTTACCTAGTTACTGTAACATCGTGATAAAATGTAGCTTCGTCGGAAAATATAAAACTCTGTAAAAATCCTTCGTCATCATTCAGTCGTTGAAAGAAATTCGCAAAACTCTAACCTGCGGTCAAGATCATCTTTGTTTAGTTCCGGGTGCTATTTTCAACTTCAAATATTTTATGACGGAACTTTGAACTATTTCGTTGTCTTTTGCCACTTGGCGGGTAGATAAATGGGAATTTTCTTAAAACTCAAGTAGAACGTTTAATTTAACATCTATTTAGATTGTTGTACAATCTATTTTAAGGCGATTTCTTACATTCGCTAGTTTCAAAACGCTATCTTGCTAACGATGTACTGTGTAATTGGTTTTCTGTAAGAATATTTTAATAAATAAACGGCAAACTTCAACATGTACAAACTCTGTCTACGTAACTAATCACTGTCAACATTTCTATTTTTTCTTTTTTACTTAAACGACGGATTATTTTCGAATAATTGAGGAAAGAAAAATAAATTTGAAATAGTATTAGGCAATGACTAATTACTCTCGTCGAAAGAATCATAGCATAACTCACTCACATGCAACGCTCGGCCGTGCGGTCTCGCGTCGCATTAACGTTCGTTATGCTATTTCTTACTTTCGACTCTTGTTACGTAAACTACTATTACGTAGCAAGAGTCGAAAGTAAGAAATAGCATAACGAACGTTAATCAGTGAGTTATGCTATGATTCTTTCGACGAGAGTAATGTACATTATTTTTTGTGTTGCCCTTTATAAATTTACATTCTTTTTTTAAAAAATAAAAAAAAATCAACAGAAATATAATGTTGGTACTACATTTATTACTAAATCTGTCAGATTTGACATTAACTTTAACATCGTTTTTCTTCAATTTTAACTGAATTTCAAGATTTTTAAAATGATTTTTCCACTTGTCGCATACTCATTCTAATATATTAATTGACTTTGAACACTTACTTTTATGTGGATTTCTAGTTTTCATTTTGCCACCTTAGAGCATTTTTCATTCATTACGTAACTACACTGCCGAACGAATGACGTTTGCGATGTTGGCAGCACAAAATAGTTGTTTACGTTTTTCTAGTGAGATCGAGTTCGCTGTTAATAGTTTTTCTGTTTTTTACAATTTAGGTTACTTTGGTTTTGAATTAACAAAATCTTTTTACTTTTTGCACAGTTTCAGTTTCTCAGTGTATGCTTGTCGGTGACTTTGGTTTCTTGCTGCACGTCAGAATTTTCGTTTTCTTTACGTTTAATTTTATATTGTAGCCTTTCAGAATAAAATTAATTTTTGAAAGTGCTATTTCTAGCTGTTTCTCTATTTTTGCAAGCAGCGCTACCTCATCCATATACCTGATCGTCATTATTGTTTCTACGTGTATTTTTATTTTTGTTTTTATTCTTTCGTATAGTTCGTCTAAAAACTTTTGAATAAATGCAATACAAGTTGTGACAGCGGGAATCCCTGTCTTGCACGTTTCTTAATCTTTGCTCTCTTATTAAGAGTATTTCCATCTTTGTCTGTTATGCTCAATATTTTTTTTTTAATTCTATAAAAAAACTTTTAATTGTTTTGTATGCTTGGTTATATTTTTTTTTCTCTAAACAAGTGGTTTACTTCTGACCATTTTTGTTCATGTATCTTTCTTCGTCTGGTTCTGTGTTTGAGTTCTTTAACTGTCTTCTTTCTTTTATCATTTCAGTGATGTTGTCAGTAATCTAGAGTTTTCACTTCTTATCTGTTTGTGCTTATAAGTCTGTCGTAGTGATTGTATTCTCTATCATAGCTTTACAGTTTTCTTTTATATCGTTTCCTAGTTCTTCTTTATCTAGTTTTATGGCAATGTTTTTATTTTCATGTTGTTTCAGCTTTTTAACCTGCCACTTTTTTGTGCTATGTTTTCGTATCATCTTGAGTTTTAGTTTGCATGACTAGATTGTAAAATCTTTACGTGTATTGTTTACGTGGTTGGTTAGTAATTATTAAATTATGTTAAGCACAAAATTCGATTAAATGATTTTCCCTCTCGCTTTTTTTTCCCAACCTTTCTGCTCTTCTGAGTCTTCGACCACAATTGCATTCCAATCTGCCATCACGATTAAATTCTCTTCCTTTTAACATGTTTTATTATAATTTTTATTCTATCATAAGCCTTGTCTACCTTTTTGTCATTATGATCTGTGACCGGCACACAGACACTTGAATTATTATAGTATCAGTTGCGACCCCGTCCATTCTAATCATAATTACTCTTTTGTTCTGTAGAATAATTTTTTTGATTTTTTGTTTAATTTGCTTTTTTATGATAATTCTCACCTCCGCTTGGCCGTCAACTGCGAAATATTTATAGTCGATAGTCGTCGCTTCATATATCTCGTTTTTGTGGCTATTTCATTTCACTCATTCGTAGTATATCTAACTGGATTTTCTTCATTTCTTGTTTAATCTTTTCCGCATTTTCAGAGTGTTCTGATGTCCCATGTTCCGATTCTTCGTATTTTTGCTGAGTGAATATCATCTGTAATTTATCCCAACTTAAGATCGAAACAGGAGACAATTTTATCTGCAGACTTAATTACTATTATAGACATCTCATCAGTTGTTAATTTTTCTTAGAAGAGCATTAGCTTTTGCGCGGTTGTTTTTTCTTGTCTTTCGCGTATTGTTGTGACTTAAATGTTCTTGTTATCGAAGACATTTATTTGCACGATGCTTTTATTTTTCATTTACGTTAAATTAAATTTGTTACTTTGCATTGATAGTAACATTGTAATATTTTGTCACTTGACACATTTTTGACGTCTGTTTGTAAAACGTTAAGATTACAGAGATTTATTATTAATTTAACTTCATATACTATATTATATATCTACGTTTGCAATGGACGTCTTACGCTTACGTCTATTGCAAACGACTACGATTACTGTACAGTTTTGCATATATACATACATGCATAAACAAATATTTTTGTTTTTTATTTTGAAAAAATGTTAAAATGCTAATTATACCATTTAATCGTAAAAAATTATTGAGTAAACAAGAAGTTTGTAAAATCGTTAAAAAACCTAAGGTGAAAAGCGTAAAATGCTATTTCATTCAAGCGTCACTTCTGAAATAAATGAACGATGGTTTTCCGGCGTCGCTTAAAGTTGAGCCATTTTAAAATTTACTCACGAAAACTAACAGTACTTTATAATAATTTTTTATTTTGTAATAATAACCCTAATTTTTATTTTGCTTTTCAATATTGAACTATAAAAGGTTTCGTGAAATTCTGTTTTGTTAATGTGTTCCTTGATGTTATCGCTTAAAACGCAGCATTGCTTTTAAAAACTAATTTTGAAAAGTTTTTTCGTTTACGTTTTCAGTAACTTTTAAAAACCATAAATAATAATTTATTAAAATTGTTAAATAATCTAAAAATTGACAAAACATGTAACCAGAATAGAATAAAACCGCTGCACTAAAATAGTCTTTATAATAATCGTCGCTAAAAGGATACACAAAGTATTCATCTCTTGGAAAAAATGGTTTGTAGTTTAAAAACAGGGGAGAGGCATAATCTTCGAAGCTGACGATAACGGTTATGATATTTTCCAATAATCTCTAAAAGTTTTATACAAACTGCTGGTCAGCGTAAACTAAATCGTAATTTGTAAGTTTATTGGGTATTTAAATCGGTGTTCTAAAACCTTTACTGAAAATTATTAATGTGTCTATGTTATTTTGGTGGCAATTGCTAATAATATTTTATACAATAAGAGCCAACTATTCAGTGTACTATTAGAATATTTTATTGCACACAAAAAAGTTATAAACAGACGATTACAAATTAATTTTAATCTGTATTAAATATTTTTGAAATATAATACTAAAATTAAATTTAATTGAAAATAAACTAGAGCTGTTTTACATTAATATTGTTTTTTCTACAATTTACAATGCTAAGCTAAAATAATATTTTTGTAATTGAATTTTTTGTTTTTGTTATTTTAAAATTATCGTTTAGACAGTTAATGAAGTTTATTTAAAATTTTATTTAATCTTTGAAGACAAGTACTTACAATTATATTAGTTTTGTCAGTATTTGTTGTAAATTAAACTAAACAAATTTTGATTCAGATAGAGCGACTTGAAAACATGAAATTAAAACTAATAAGATTGTATACTTTTTATCAAATAATCAGGTGATTCGGACACACTGTGTATTGAAAACTTGAGTAAAGTAAGTTTATAAATTCGCGATTATCATTTTTATTGATTACAACATTTTAGTCCTTTTTTTTAACTTTTTTTGTGTAATTTCTTAATTTGATAACATCAATTTTATTTTAAAATTAATTTAAAAAATTTTTATTATGCTTAAATATTTGATATTTTTTTTGATAAGATTTTTTAATTTATTTTTTCCACTACTAGTTGTATAGGCTTTATTATTATTACGTATAATAGTAGATTGTGAAGCAACACTTTTTTAAGTGTAGGTAAATAATTTCTGATGATTCTATAACAGCTTCAAAAAAATAAAGTTTACAAAACTATCTACCTTGGCCAAAAGATTTTATTTAATGCTATTTTAAGAAATGAAATCGCTCATTAAACAAATTAATTTTATTTTAAAAATTTAAGTTATTTGAGGTTTGCGCTTAATTAAATACGAATCTTACTGAATTAAATATATTCTAGATATAATTAATACTTAAAGTAATAATGTTTTTAAACAATTTTGGTAACTTTAGCATAAAAACGTGAACAATTTATTGTTGTGTTATAAATCACAATTAAGAATTACGTCAAAATAAATTCTATTAAACTAATGACAACTGTTACAATTACTGACTTGATTTTTAATTTGAAATTAATTTCTTAAAATTTAAATTTAATTTAGTAACAGGTAAAAGAATTTAAATAATTCTAATATTAAAAAAAATTGTATATATACCAAGGGTGAGAAATTTATTATAACCTGCGCGACTTATATCCCTCGACGCTTTGCCTCTTGCGGTATAATCTATTGCTCAAGTTATAATCATACACTTCTCATCTTTGATATATAATATACTAGTATTTATTAAGTTGTACCATACCTGGCTTCGTCAAAATGCATAATTTAACTAAAAACAATTATTTTTTAATATCGTAAGAGTTGATATTAGTTTTAAGATTTAATTACTACTTAACATGATTATGATTTTTTTACCAAGACGCTTAAAAATTCAAATAAATAAAACTGATTTTGTTGTTGTCACTGTACCTAAAGCTAAAAGTAATGCACCACACATGCATGTAACAACCGATAGGTTAACAAAAAAAAACTAGTGTGGTCACCACACGACTTTTTTATAAGGAATTTTCAAATTAAAGAGAAACATCCAAGTCAAAAGAATAAAGATAATTTAGTAAACTTAGGTTTATAATTCTATTTGCTTAAAAGAAATAATAGTAAAAGTACTAAATATTACACATTACCCAATTTTTATTTAATTTTTTTTTATTCTACCTACTTTAAAGTAATACGTACACGTTTGCATTGACTTCCTAGCATGCTATAATTTTTTTGTTAATTTTTCTACTCGATTGCATTAAGATAAAGTCATATCGACTAACTCCTATATTTGTGCGCCTCGATATTGCTTTTTTCTTTAGTGAAGCAGTAAAAATTGTTATTTTTAACGTAGCTATCCTTTCAAGATATGGAATTGTTTTCTAAAAAAATCGCCGCAGGCAGAATTCGCACCTAGATTATATTTGAAATTCATTTTAAATTATGAATCAAATATCTAATAAACTGTGAAAGTTAGAAATTTTTTTATTTGAATAAACTGTTAGCAAGAATTATCTTTATAATAATCTGTAAAAATAATTCGAATAATTTACATATGTACAAAATTATACAAGAAAAACTGTTAAAAATGACGGATACACCTATTTTTGATTCCTTTATCAGACCCATCTTTTGATAGAACCGAGAGAATATGAGAGCTCTATACCAAATTTCAAGTTAGTAGGACTTTTGGTTCGAGAGTTATCAGACAACGTTCCACACACATACAGACACCAATTTTTTTTTGTCAAAAATACATTTTTCTGATTTAGGAAACCATAAAACGTAAAATTTGGTAAACAAAATTTTTGCAAGAAAATTGCGATCGCTGTACTTTTCTTATAGGAAAGTAAAAGTATGTTAATTTATGACTCACAAACATTATTCATAAAAAAGATACTTTATATCATTATAATGGGTGTCTAATTTACCAATACAAAAGAATCATTAAGCAAAATAAGAAAACAAAATTAAATTAAAACGATACTTATAAATAGTCAACCATCCAACTCTAAAGATTCATAGACCTAGCTAACTCAAACTTAAAGAAAGATAGGTTCGAATTAATCATCAATATCAAAAATCTTAGAGGTCGCCGACTGCTTATCTATAAATTTCCGTTGTTTACTGATAAACTGGAACAAGAGACATAATCATGATAAATATGGGGGAATTAAATCTACTCAATACCGTCTTAGAAGAAAACACCAAATCCCCAAAAGGTATGAAATTTATTACACAAAGATTCATATAGTTCTAAGGGAAACACACCTATAACCAATTAAATAAAAAATAAAATTTGAAATACTAAACTAACTGTATACAGTAATTAAATTACATTCATATCTCATATAGACGACCAGGGCGTGTTGTTTATCCCCCTCACTATATTATTCTACGCGTTAAATTAGTTCAGACCTCGATTACCACTTATTAGTTTTATAATAATTTTAAAGATAAAATTAATGACAACAAAAATCAAAAGTAAACCAATATATTGCATCGTATGACAACACTGCAATTAGAATTTTCTTAGGCGTTATAATCACGTCAACAAAGGAATAAGTTAAGTGACTTACCTTTCTGATTTGTGTTATTAATTACAACTTCACAAACAGGAGGATAAGCTACTTTACCATTAACAATCTAATTTCTTTCAATAATGGCATCATCTCTGTCCGAATTACCATCCTGCGTCCAATCAACATGGCACAACTCTCTACGTAACAACTACAATCAAGACACGTATAAATCAGTCATTCAGATAGAAAAGTCGTACATTAAGTTAGCCAAATTGAGTAATCGTAAGGTATATCTAAAAAGGTGTAAATCTAATTTCGTTACTCCTACACACATACAACAGTTCTTCAAATGCACATACTTAATAGTCAAAACACACCCCGTTTAGTAACAAATTAGATAGACTACTTAATAATTTCAAAACATCGATTTTGAACATAGAAATCGATATTACATATTGGCAATTACATAACCTCAAAACAAAAAAACACTCTCCTAAGGATGATAAAATCTAGTACTAATTACAACTTCACAAACAGGAGGATAAGCTACTTTACCATTAACAAGTATATCACGTTTATCGATATCTCAAGGTTTATCAAGAATCTTAAATTATACTGGCTCTCAAAATTAGCGTAGACAATAACTATTTGGTATCTTAATTTTATATTAAACCCCTAAATTATCCAGATCTCTAAGATTATCTTAACCTCTAAAACTAAATCACCACGTAGCATTTGACCTAAGAATCTCCTCATACATACCCCTATGATGAATAAGGTTTTAAATATCTAATTACAACTAGATTGGAATAATTTCTTACTACTAATGCTTAGTTTCTATTGTACAACCAAAGCAATACTTTAATTAAACCGAATTTTTCTATTACGACCAATGTGATAAGTTTTCTTACAATTGCGGAGATTCTTCTTTAAAACGAATACGGACACTGTAACAACGAAAGTCAAGTAACAACATTACATATCGCGACAAAATACGGTACGATAAACCAAGTAACATCATGGTGAAAGTGCAATAACAAAATTTGATTAATCTCTTATGATTTGTAATTCCTATTATTAAAACATAAATACGCAAAGTACATTCCCGCTGTTTGTCTAGATGACGTTAGATTAACTCGAAACTCATACTTACTCATAAGCTCAATATGAAATAATCTAAATTTCCACGACCTTCTTATTCACACACGGGACCCCATCAATGCCTTCCCAAAGCGGAAATGCGTGCCCTTTTTTCTTACCTAAGCACGTCTTGTGCAAAACGTATATTACATTTTATTTTATACAAAACGACAGCAGTACTACAAAATTTTCTAAAACGTTACAACATATTGTAACGATAATTGTATTATTAGCCTAATTGGTATCAACATAATAAAAAATCTGTCAAAAAAGGATCAAGTGCGACACGTTTAGTAAACTGTGGTGAAGACTTGTTATCAATAAAACGCCATAGTGGATAATTTTTTTTGCTGTAACTGGGAGTTATGTACACTTCTTTAAAAAAAAATTTTTGTTTGTTAAATGTTTACTTTTTAACAAAATCATTTCAGTTTATCTAAATGCTCTAATGCTTCACAGTCGGAATTTCAATGCAACACACATAACACTACTAGAATTCGAAATACACTTTGTAAATATGGAATCTAGAATGGCATAGAGTAGTCTTTAGTAATAAATCTTGATTCTGTTTGGGAATGCATGAAGGCCGTAGAGGCAGACAAACACGTGGCGGACGACGCATTGTCCAATTTTTGGCATGTGCACCACACTGTGGGGATTATGGTATGGAGTGCTATAGTCTATGGAAGTCTTGTTTGGTATTTATCCAAAACAATATCAACACCCGGCGATATGTAAACAAAATGGTAGAACTGTATCCTTCTACAGTTCAAAGTCCTACTTTTCCAGCAGGATAACTCGCACTCTCCCACACTCTATGTACCGTTTCGAAGAGGTTAATGGTAATTTCATTCAGATCTCCCGACCTTTTGCCTATTGAACTTAACGCATCTTCTACAGATAAAGAAAACATGAATTTCAAGTTGTTTAAGATACAATAGCTCAAGAGGAAATCGACCATTTGGTGGAATCGATATCACAAAAGGTGAAGGAGCGTAAAGTTAATATGGAAAGACTAAGACATCATTAAATAGAAATTGTGTTCAAGATTTTTTTTCTTTGAAATTTTAATTATTTACTACCTCTAAATAGCTAAACCTTCCTACTAAGTTTGATCACAACATTCTCGCTCGTTCTTTTATTAAAACAATATGAGCAAATTTAACACCGTAATCTTATAATTTGTTCATAATTGCATAATTAATTAAATGTGCTATAGACGTTAGTATAAGTGCTAAAAATATCCTTCTATAGCAATACAGGCTTTGCATCGTCAAACCATTGATTGTCGAACTCCCTTAAGAATTCCGGCGGTGCTACGGATTACATGAAAACTATTTTTTATTCGGTCGCGAAGGTTTTCTAAGATAAGGTTGAGTAAACAAGATGTTCCAGGTGGCCCCATAAAAAAATTTTACGGATTGTAAGTTGGAGAGCGCGGTAGCCACGCAACGGGCCCACCTCTGCCAATTCAATAATTTGGAAAATTATTACTTGAGTACTTTTTAGTTGCAAGGCTGAAATGTGATGAAGCGTGTTTTTAACGGAACGTAAATAATTTTCCAAAAAATTCATGCAATTTAACTCATTTTATCTATTTGGTAAAAACGTTGGTCCTGTTAAGTGAACGCTAGCAATACCAGCCCAAATGTTGTATGCAAAAATTAATAATTGCGTTTCTAGAAAAGGTTGCTTAGTCTGTAAAAAGCACAACAAATTGTAGGTTCGGATTGACACACTGATGTTGAAACCAGGTATATTTGTGGTCAAAAATTCTTTACTGAGGCCTTGCATTGTGGTAGGGGTACAGAAACTGTTTATGTAGTACTCTGGGGCTCTAGTGCTTTGTTAAACTCCACAATCCAGTATTGCGTTTAAAATATCGTCTGTCACAAAGGCGCTAGTAGATTGCCACAAAAGTTCCTTTAGGTGCACATCTTTGATTGGAAAATGGAATAAAACCGTCAAGTCAAATTACGGTTGCTATTTGCAAGTCCATACATGTAATGTAAGTCTGTAATTGTTTTGGTTAGTAAAACTCATAATTAAATTTGTGAATGTAAAACTTTGTTTACGTTTATCACTGAACTGCTAAGAATCAAAAAAGTAATATCTAATTAGATTTTAGCACATTTGAGAAACTCAAATAAACGGTGGTAATAACAATCTAATTTTTTAATGTATCAATTTTGAAATTTGCGCGTAACTTTTGAAAGAGCCATTTTTATACATATGTTTATAAGAACTCTTTTTACAGTTTTGTTCCATACATCATGCGGGTAAAGTTTTGTCAAGAAATTCAAGCTGGTATGTCATTCACATATTAAAGCAAATTATAAGTTTAGTAACATTATTTATTTTTCATCATTCATATGTTAAATCAATAATCCGATACGGTATTATTATTTAAAGAAATAGTAAACATTTTCAACGTGTCAACGTCAAAAACGAGAGCTGCGGTTTATCTGAGAATTAAAACTAAATACATTGTGCAAAATAGTTTTTAAAAAACTAAAACAACTTAACTATATATTCAGTGTATATTCTAGAAATCTGAAGTATTTGTATACAGGGCGATTTTTTAAAAACGATCCATTCTAAATATTTAGAAAACAAAAACGTTTTGTGCAAAATGCCAAAACCGGTTAATTTTGGTTGTAAGGAGAACACTTAATTAGTGTAGTATCTCTTACGCCGAAATTGTAGCCCCCCAATAATATGAAATGGAAAAGGGAGTAAAAAGTTTATTTTTTAAAAACTCTGATTAACAGTGTAATTGTTTTGTATTTCTACAATTGGTTTGTAAGAAAACGTCACCTTTGTGATAATATTTGCAAGGTAAAAAGGTGAATCTTCTTCTGTTGCTATCAATATTTTCTGAAACAAAAACTGTTTCTTATGAATTGACAATGCCAGTTGTTCAGTTTTAAAGCAAATCTGCACATGTTTGGGTAAAAATTGTGTACTCAGTTGCTGAAAGAGTTGAAATGACTTTTATTTATGGTTTCCAAAATAAATGTGCTAGAGTCACGGTAAGGGTTTTTAATAATAATCAGTCAGATAAACTCTTACGCTACAAATACGTTACAGAACTTTTACAAAAATTCACAGACACAGGATCGGTAGTAAATAAGAAAAGACATAGTAACAGATTAGAAATGAAATGACTCAAATCCCACTAACTTTATGAGTCATAGTGCTGAAGCAACTGGGCTTTCATATTCATTGGTTCGTAAAACGTTCATACATTTCATTATTATAAAATAAAAATTGTTCAAGACCTGAAGATGATTACAAGAGGCGAATAGAATTTTGTAAGACTATGTCCAATTTAGTCATTGTAAACACAAACTTTGTAAAACATGTCTGCGTCAGTAATGACTGCATACTTTACATGACTCTGTTAATAAACACAATGTGCGTTACAGGAACGATAAAAACCTCCGTTTTGTTAGAAAAGGTCATATTCGAACTACCCAAAAACTGAACGTTTGGGCAGGGATTCTTGGGTGACATTATTTTTGTATATGTTAAAAAACATCGTAGTTCTATTAATAGTAATAATAATAATAAATAAATCTTGAACAAAAATGGGTTCTTTTTTTAACAAGATGGAGCTCTACCGCATTATGCTTTACACGTTCGTAATTGACTTAACCGTTGATTGCCAAACCATTGGATTGGCAGGCATGGTGCAATTTAGTGGCCAGCACGATCACTAGACTTTACAAGTTTAGATTTTTTCTGGAGTCATTTAAAATCAGTGATATACAAAATACAACCGGCTGATTTGGAGGATTTACGACAACGAATTGTTGCTGAATGTAAGCGAATTCCGTGAGAAACATGTCAAAAAATAAGACAAGAATTTAAAAACCGAATCAACTATTGCCTGTAACAAAACGGTGCTCATTCGAGCATATCTTGTAAAATTCAACTGTTCTTTAAAGATAAAAAATACTACATAGCCAAAAAGACGTTAAATGCACCTCTTAAACAATAGACTTTTCCATTAAAGATTTTTGAGGGGGTTGCTGCTTTGGCCAGAGGTGCACCTGCAGGTCTTAACTTATATTAATTAAATGTCCCCCTCACAACTAAAATCGACTAGTTTCGGCATTTTGAACATAACGTTTTTGTTTTGTAGATATTTAGAGTGGATCCTTTCAAAAAACCACAGAGATAAATTTATAACGCACCATATATAAGAAACAAGATATGTTCAAACGTTACAGCAATACATAGTATTAAAGTATCCATTCTATGTTAAATCTTAGTTGTTAAATACTTTTTTATTTTGTTTAAAAAATTGCATAAATTTAAAAACATGTAATAATTTCTTTCTACTCAATTGAATAATAGTTTAGCTTTCCTTCTAATTTAAAAATGTTTTAGTTTATTGTTTGAATAACGTATATTAGTTAGTTTTAAATTTAATTAGTTTATAACTTGTCATACACCATGTATTATTGGTCGATTGGATAATAAATTATTATTATTGTTATTATCTGGAGTTAAATGCTTAAGATACAACTAATGTAACTACCAATGTATAGAATAATCGTTTGATCTAATATCAAAAATAGCATAGATTTATTATTACAACATAAGATTGTATTTTTTAACTTAAATATAATTGTAATTGTTACACTTAGTATTAAACAAAATGATTTTCTTTGATAGCACATTTAGGTTTATCTTATGCAGGATATTTTAACTTATAGCTTAGAACAGAACTTTTGATACTTTAATGTTACCAACTTTAAAAAATAAAAATGTACTGTTCTGTTAAATCATGCAAATTAATATTACCGTACTGTTTTTGTGCTATAATGGCTTTATTATACATGCAAAATAGAAAAGTTTTCATTAATGAACGGTTTGTATAGCAACCAATAAAATCGTTAGCAACTACTGATTTAACGATATTGCATATAACAATTTAGTTTGTATACTTTAATTAACTTATAATTTCACGTGCTTTGACAATATAAAATCAAGGAATAGCTACCAACAGTATTAACGCGTTCGTTCCTTACGCTCGTTCACAACATTAAAATGTCTCGATTGTTAATCGCTATCACTAACAACCTGTTCAATAAATATCTACTTTTATTAACAGTTACTGTGTCGTTTTTTGTAAATTAAAACAAAAACAATTTTATTTGTTCAGAAAAGTTGACCAGATGTAATGTCAGATTTATTTAACTTAATTTTACTTCTTATTTAATTAGAACTATACAGTATATTTGTTTTATAAAATATAGTATTGTCGTTTTGTATTTATTTTTACATGTTATTTTATGTCTAGACAGTTAAAAAACTTGTTTGTTACCTAATATTCGTATAGTTAACGTTTAAAAAGCATATGGTCTAAAGCAAATATCTTACTTCAGTTTTTTCTTAAATAAAAAACATTTCAAATTCTTATAGTTAATTTGGTAGTGATTCTATGTATTGTATTTATAGAACGATTATTTTTACATATTTGTATTTATGCGATTTCTTTGTTTTGTTTCTATTATTTTAGTTATTTTTATATAGGTACAGTAATTTTAGAATTTTATCTATTTTTTCTTTGTTTAAATAAAATATATTTAAATATTAAGAGAAAATAGAAGCTTAACTACTAGAAAAACAAATGTATTTCAAATTTTATATTTGAGATGACGGAAATTATTTTATGTAAATGTTTTTATATAAAGACTTTTTTGTTTTTTACAGTGTATATCGTTAGGCAACAATACATAATAATTAATGAAATATTAAAAAAAATACATATTCTCGTTTGATATTTACTTTGAAAATTTAAAATTAGGACTAATACGAATACTAAATTATTTTCAATAAAAATTTGAATTTTTCAAGAAACGCATGCATAAAACATTGAATTTATTTTTAAAAACGGAAAAGGTACACATCACAAATAAAATGACTTATTTGAATAACGCAGGAATTTTTTTGCTGTTGCAAAAACTTCGATTATTAATTTTTTTTAGTACATATGTTTTTGTACGCCCTCAATGCGTTTTTTACATTTCGTTTATATGTTTATTTAAGTTAAAATATAATACGTAGTTCGTGTTTGTAGATTTTTGATTTTTATATTATTTATTACTATTTTCTGTACGGCGAAAAGATAGGCGCTAAATTTGAATAATTTTTTTTTATTGGTTAAAATTTTCAAGTCAGTATTACAACAAACAAATAACATACTTCAGTTTGACCTGAGTTTAACGTTCGACATTTTGGTTAATTTATTCGCAGTTTTAAGTTTTTGTAATTTCCATTCATTTGACGAAATGGTATTTTTCTGTACTTTGAAAGACATTTGTGTATATTCGTGTGGAGCATGACTTCTTTATCTGAATCATCCTATTTTTTTTATACAGAATGTTATTTAAACTCCCATAAAATATGTCATAATTTTAGTTCGTCAAATTTGTTAATAAGTAAAATCTTAATGACGCCCTTGTTTATACGCGTTTGAAATGTTTAGTTGTTCCCTCCAAGTGTTATTTGATAAATTTTAAAAATAAATGGTGTAAATAAATTAACAAAGTTGTAAACGTATTTATTTGCTATATGTAGAAATTTATAATTTTGTATATTAATTGTAAATTATACTTTTTCATATGTACTTTAATCTTTAATGCCTATATTATACATTACATAATTTTTGAATTTTCGTGCTTTTACTAATTTGAGCCGTGTAAACTTGTCTCTTCATAGATTAGTTTAAATTATCATACAAAATTGAAGGAGGGGCTTAACTCTATCTTTTCGCCGTACAGGGAATAGTATTTACCATTGCTAGCGTCGATTTTATTAGTAATAAGTGTAATTTTGATATACAGTTAAGTTCAAATTAATATTTTTTGAATATTAAATTAGTACATTGTAACGTTTTTGCCAGCTCAAGAAAAAGAGATTGCAGACCACGTTTCAAACAAACAAATAGTGAACAAAGATTGATACCAATGTTTTTTAAAAAAAAATCGTAAATCTCACTAAGAAAACCTGAAGCTACCAGTATAAATAGGATAACTGCTTTCAATAAAACCTAGCTATTTTGAAAACTTGCGAAAAGTGCAAGATAAATATAAATTTCTTCCAGATTGTATGTACAATGTAGATAAAACGGGTACATTTACGGTGCTTAGAGAATTTAGCAAAAGACTTAGATCTAAAGGAGTCAAGCAATCAGTTATCTCTAAGTCACAAAGACTCCTTCAAAACAATATTTGCCGACCAAACGTCTACATACTTCAAGTAATTCTATTTCTTCTGTTCCTGTGCCTAATAAAAAAATAAAAAAATATATTAAAAGGAACTTTCTTAGATACTAACAAACGCTCCTTTTAAAGAAGATTTAGTAGTTAAGCATAATAAAAGAAAGAAAAAACAACACAGTTGCCAGAAAACAAAAAAAATAACCAAAGAAAAGTTGTAGTTCATTGGGGTACAAAAAAATTGAACACAAATGCAAGGATAACTAAAGTAAAAATCGCAATTAAGAAAAAATATAAAAATAAATCGTAGACGATTGTGAGACCGACGAAAGCAGTTTAAGTGAAAAGAAGTTTTGCAATTACACTGAATTGGATCATATTAGTGAGGATGAAGGTAACACTGACATTATTATGTGGAGACCTCGGTAGAAAAACTAAAACATGGTTTTGATGTAGCAGTTGTGAAAAGTGGGTCCATAATGAGTGCAGTAATTCTGCAAGTTCAGAAAATTACATTTTTCTACGACTAACATACATTTGTATGTTTAATTGCGATTAGGCAACGTTGTGCATTATGATTGTCTAATTTCATTTCCGTACAGGTCAAAGCTATTTCCGTACAGGTCAAACCTATTAACGTACAGGATAATGAATTATGAAAACATAATTTAGAAGACTTTTACTCTGCATCACAAATTATGAAATTTGAAAACGAAATCATTTAGTGTCATGTATAAGGTATTGCATTAGTTTATAGCGTAAAATAAGTGTTTTATAAATTACATATTTTAGGTTATATTCGTAAACGTTGACGTTTAGTGGTGACTTTCTTGTAATGAAATATAAATATATTTTAGAAGTTCAAGGTAATTAGAACAAATAAAGACTTCTAATTTGCAACCTAACTACATGTTTTCTTGCTGGGTTTTCTTTTGATGGGAAGGAAATATTAACAGTATTTTACTAGATTTATGCAGTGCTATAAACAGATTAAGTAATTTAATCTTTAAAATAAAATTACTCATTTTATGATAACATGCTCAAATTAACTTAAAGAAGTCAATATTTTTTAGAACATTTATCAGTTTTTTAAACTGCATGACAATTCAGAAGTATCCAATTATCTTTTGGTGTTCATCGATAATTGCAAGATATCCAAATGTTTGTTCCGCACATGCCTGATATCTGTTTGTTATTATTTATCCTTATGTTAATGCAGTTTTCATAAGTATTTATGTATACTTTTACTACATATTATATTGTAATCTTGTAAAAATAATGTATTCGCACATTGTCGCTACCTTTTTAAAAATGTAATCACAAACACTTTTGGACTTACGTTTTAATAAATAACACAAGATAAACATAAATACAATCAATTGTTACAAGACTAATGCAAACCACTGGTTTATACATTGAAAACATTATATATTTAGATGCAATTATTAGCAAAAGCACTGAATCGCTTGTTTCCTTTTACCTACAATGAGTTTTGTTAACAATTAATTTCTTATATTTAAACTAATTTTGCAGTAAAATTATTACAGCATACCTATTTTTATCCATTAGAATAATTAACTATCTTGCATTTTCTAAAAGGAACTTTTTTCAATTCTTTAACTACGATGTTCTTATTACCTTCTTAGTTCGGAAAGCTTGATTCTTAAAAATAACACCTATTAATTACAAATTATCTTTAAACATTTACAAATTTACCTTATTTGCTTTGTAAGTCACATCCACATGTTATTTGGTTGAAGCTTCTAGAAAAAACTATCACATCAACATTTGTCAGAACTTGACGACATTGTTAACAATTCAGGCTTCGCATGAATCGATTTCTTTTATTTACTGGCTGAAAAAGCAAAATCTTGTCATTGAATCATTAGTACTTTTCAAACTAATCTCATTCATTCATATTAGGTTATGCTTGAAATTAATGTATATAAAAAAAATCAAATACTAAATGATTTGAAGTTAACTAAAATTGCATGCCTTTAAAGCAAGTAAATTATACTCACCATTTCTTTAACTAGAGATGAGTAAAAAAACAAGAATAAAATAAAAGTAACAGATAACTAATAGTATAAACGCTGTCAAGTTGACATAAAATAAATACAAGTTTTGACATAATTTTTTAATTGTCATTTTAGGTATTACCAATACAAATTTTTAAATTAGTTGATTTATTTTCTGCGTTATTTTTTTCGTAAAATTCTGTATAACTTTGCTTACTAATTAAATATAGAGTCGTAGAAAAAGTATAGTGTATAATTCGTAAGGAATGTGTATTGCCAACTCGTACGAATTGCCAACCTCGCCTTCGGTTGCAAATTTTCATACTCGTTGGCAATGACAACCATTCCTTACTCATTATACAATATACTATTGTGATTTTTGCTAATATTAAGATGTTAAAATTGTATTTCTGTTTAGATTTTATTTGTATTTTGCATTACTATATCAACTAATATATTAGTTTCTCAATTTACTTTGCAGTTTATTGACACTTAACTTAACTTAGCTTAACATCAGTGAAGAAAAAGACTACGCAAATATTTTTTTTAAAGTTGCATAAAATTTAGTGTTCTTTATTGAATTTGAAAACAAGTTTAGTAAATGATAATAGCAATGTAAGTACTAGATACAGCACTATGATAGTGGAAATATCTCAATTTATTTCTAGTCGTAAATAATCAGAAATTTGCTTAGGTGCGTCATCTTTGACGTCTTTTCTATATTTGAGAAGCTTTGTCTGACAAACTAGTGTTATTTGTTTAGTTTAGGTACTTTTTTAATAATTCAAAGATAGTACCAATTTATGTGTCGAAATTTACATCTATCTTATTTAGTTTTTTCTTAATTTTTTTTACTATTATTATATTAAATATATTTAAAACTAAAATACTCAAAACGTAGTGTAAAAAAGTAAAAATTGGAAACTTTCAACTCATTTATAATAGTTTTTTTTTTCTCATTATTGTTTATGAAATTGTAATATTAGACATTTCTAATTTGTTTGTAATTCATTATTGTTATTTTTATGAAATAGTTTTTTTTTTTTTTTTAATTTTTTATATGAGGTATGATTTGTTAACAGAAAGTTTATTATAATTCATTACAATTGTTTTATTTTTTTTTGTAAGTTAAATCTTTTTGTTAAAATATAATTGTTCTGATGTACTTGCTGGACAATAAAGATTATTATTATTATTTAACATACATGGATACAAAGTTGGATGTATGTCGTCCTTTCTAAATGAGGATCTGAGAATGAAAACTAAGTAACCACAAAAATTAAAATTTTTCAGGAGAGTTGAAAAACCCCATACTTTTTATAGCCGCGAATATTTATGGTTTTTTCGTATGTTTTTTGTTTACTTTTAGTAAGTACCAGTCTACATTCAACAATTGCCTAATTAATTTCCGGATCAAAATATTTATTTTTGAAAAATGAACATACTTAGTTTTTATTCTACATACTTAGAAACAAAAAAAAATGTTTTATTTTTTTTTCTTTAAAACATGGAATAATACAAAATTTTTATTTATAAAAAAAACATTTTTAATCTTTCATTACAAATGAAATTTCGTCGTTTTAATTTCTCTGCAATCTCTTACAATCAAGTTACCAGCACGCAATTATTTAAATTGTGCATAAGTTTAGATACCTTTTTATTTTTAAATAACTGAACTTGCTTTCCTAATTTGACGCTGTGTTACATCAGTCAAAGATTTATTTAGGTGTTAACACTTCTATGTAGAGGAGATAAATGCAGTTCTATATGTTATCTTTTGTTTGTTTGACAAATTTTGTTTTAGTATTCCCAAAATGTTACTTTGTTTTTTTTTTTGAATATTATTATTCATTTTTTTATCTATCTATTCATCTTATTTTTAAACACGCTCGTGTACCAAACTAAATGTTTTTTATTTGTATAATTTGTAGTTGTTTACTTATTTATGGTTTTTTATTGCAATATAAACTTTTATTAATATATTACGTTTTATTTATCTTTTGTTGTGTTTGTATTCATAATAAAAACATTTATTGTTTATGTTTCATTTTGTTTTTTATGTATTTCTGTATTAAATATATATTGTATAAAGGTTTACATTATTTCTAAATTACTTTAGTATTTTTTTCTATTACTCGTATTATAATTGCTTTAATGTTTAGAAAAAACAGATTGTTATTAAATGTGATAAATACATTTTCTTATATTCTTTTGTTAACAATTAAATTGTCTATTGGCATTTTGTAAATATACTTTTTCTTATTTATATTGAAAAAATTATTATTAAGGTTTAACCATTTCATATTCGTTGTACCGTATACGCAATAGTTTTATAAAGAAAGTTTTATGTTTTTAATGTTTGCAAAACTGCTACATTTTAAATTCAAAAATAAAAATATCTATAAACACGTGTTATTTTGTCAGAATCAATCGACTTAAACGAATTTGGTCTTTTATTTTGTTTAATGAAGCATAGTTTTTACGTTTACATTTTTATTTTGTGTTAAAATGCCTTTTGGGCAAGTTTTTTTATTGATACAATACATTGTACACGTACAACTGTTGTGTAGTGTTTTTTAAAAAAAAAACAATTATTATTTAAAAATAATTATCTGTAGTCCGTTTTCTCAGAACAGAAAAATAGTTATTTAACGAACAAGGTTGTTAATGATAGCGATTAATAATCGAGATATTTTAACGCCGTGAGCGAGTGTAGCGAGCGAACGCGTTAATACTGTCTAGATTATTTGACGCCGATTAACAAACGAGTCAATTTTAAAGTTTTCCCGTTGATTGTACGTTAGTAAAACGCGTAAAGTTATAAAGAAACTACAGTACACGTAACTTGTTGTTATATCTAGTAGTCGTGCAAAGTCGTTAAATTAATGGTTGCTAACGATTTCATTGGTTGCTATACAAAATCGTTCATTATTGAAAATTCATTCTTTCGTTCAAAATCGTTTATTAATAGTGATCTATTTCTGATACATTATTATATGTTAATATTACTATTAACAAACGATCGACGAAAAAATAAATTACTGTACAATCTAAACATATGAAGTGCACAAAATAAATATTACATAAAGCAAAACTTGTTTTCTTGTACAAATTAAAACTAAAATTGTCACTTTTTTTACGATTAAAATTAATAAAAAAATGGCCTAAATTGAAACAGAAACACTTACAGTAGACGTCGTATCTTATATTTTCTGATTAAATCATTTTATATATTGAAAAAACAAAACAATTATTAATTTGTAATTTATTAACCTTTTTAAGTCTGAAAATATAAAAACAAACAGAAGTTGACAAATTATATTTAACTTATAAAGAATGTGAAAACAATTAAAATAAATTGCATATGAATAGAGAATTTTTATTATTGCCGTAACATTATTAGCTAAGGTGCGCAAAATACTAATGCTAAATCCTAATGTAACATTATGTATTAAATAGCAATAGTCTACTATAAATCGCATTCCAAACTAAAGATATTTAAAAACACAATGTAATTTATCTAGTTCTACCAATAATATGTATTTAAAAAATATTTAAGACTAACACAAAAGCGTATTAACACAACGTGATGTCTAAACTGCACCTTAAATACAAAAACTAAAACAAAAGGAAAATAAGAAAAATAAAAAACACAGAACAGACAAAAAAGTTAGATAAAGTGAGTTTTGTTTTGTTATTCGTAATTAATACAACAATGCTTAAAAAACTGTTTATGAGCAAGTAGCAAAAAGAGAAGCTATTAAAAAAATTTAAGAAAATAGAGCAATAACTCTACTGAAAACTGTAAAACGGTGTATACCAAAGCATAATGTTTATTCCAAAACTATTGACGAACAGTAAAAAAACTTTTAGAAAAAAGCTTATTGCCAAAAAAAATTTAAGTAACTTGATCATATGTAAAAAGCAACTAAGTAAAAATCTAACAAAAATTTGTTTTGTAAATGGTAAGATGAAATAATTACATAACTGCAACAACAAAAAATAAAAAATGCAAACAAAAAAGCTATAAAAACAGGACATAAATACTAACAATTAATTAAAAAAAAAGCGAAAAATCAAAAAACAAAATCGAAAAAGTAAGTGTAAATCAACATAAAAAACAAAGCTTAGTTTTTATAGTATTTGTTTATTGTTAGGTACACGTTTAGAATGTTTTAAACCCAAATTGTTCACCACTTTCTAGTTAGAATAATTACAATTGTAGTTAACAACTTTTGATCTCATATAAAAGCAACTGAAATGTTGCCATAGCTTTGAAAACAATGAATTACAACCACATAGAATGAGTTAATTGCGAATAAAATGGCCTGATCACAATCATAAATTTTTGAATGTGTCAAAAAATGCGTCAACATAAACATAAAGAAGAAAAGTTCTACAATTACTGCATTTAGAAATCAAGAGATTATAAATAGTAATAACCGAATCATCATAAAAATAAAAAAAAACAAACACAATTAACTTTAAGATAACCAACACAATCACAAAACAACTAAAAAAAATATGTAGGAAAAAAAGGAAACACCGTACGAAGGAACAATAATTACAGATCAAATAGGGAAACTTCTTCGTAAGAATGGTATTAAACCCATATTTAACTCGACGGGAAAAATCTCTCAGATTCTTCGTTCTCCCAAGGACAAATTTTCTACACTTTTATCTCAAGGTGTATATCAAATTCCTTGTTCATGTGGTTTAGTCTACGTTGGTAAAACCGTCAATACTCACATTTTAGAAAAAAAAAGAAAAAGCATATTTCCAAGTCTGCGGTTGCTGAACATCATTTTACTACAAGTCACAAGATAGATTTTGATAAAGTTTCGGTGATTGTCTATTCTTTTATAACAGAAAATTCCGAGAGAGCATAGACATCATGAAACACCCCAATAACTTTAATCGCGATCATGGTTTTGAGCTATCCCTTCTTTGGTTCCAGGTCATTAGTCCTTTATCAAAAACACGGCCCCTTTCAACTGTTAACTTAACCATCCGCGACCGTTGCTTGTTTGAGTTTTTCGATTTATCTCACGTCCTGATGAAACCCCTTACGAAAGTGGGCGATATTTTGGCAACTTCGGTTACAACAATGAAACGGTTCAAACCCGGAAGACATTCTTATCTGCCTTAGCAAGCTGTTTATCTAAATAACTAGGCAATTTTCAATTAGGAACACGACCCGAGCGAATTGTCTCCAATGAATTAATGCCTTGGCTCTTTAGATAAACAAGTAGTGGCAGTGTCGTATAAACATTAGCAAAATACACGATATGGTTGACAAAATTCGGTATTGTTTAACATAGTCGGACGACAACATTAGCTGCTTCCAGATCAAATATATTGGAAAAAACTACATGGTGCATCAGTAAAGATTTCGAAGTTGTAAGAGTAGCCACTGCTGTCACAGAGAACAAAAAGTTTTAAACTCTATTTATGGGACTTTACCGGTATTTATTGTCGCAATGAAGTGCGTTTTATTTTGGCCCACACATTTGTTCATCTACGCACAAATTTTGGAACTGTTTGAAATCGTTTATTTAAACGTTTCACTATATAATAAACTTTATATAATGGATCAAATCCAGGCTCACCTTGCTTATTCTCTTTTGATTTGTCGTTGAGGTGAACATACTTGCGAATTAATTGGAAGTCATTGTTGTACAAACCGGTTCAAATGAATAACGTCTCCAATATTCTGAGGCGTTTGAGTAATGATATATTGACATAAATATTAATACGCCAATATACTTCTAGATCTTGGCAGCGTTGGTAACCGGTTGTCTCGATGTTTTTATTATTGATAATTTACAAACTGACTTGACTCATTCGTATCACGTTTTAGTTGAAATTAATGTATTAAAATAAATAATAGTAGTAAATGATTTGAAGTTAATTATATAACACCGCATGCGTTTAAAACACGTAAATTACACTCGCCATTTTCTAAATGAAATGAAAGAGTTAATAATAGTAGTATCATTTGCATCAATTGTTTAGTCTGTAAAAAATAAATATATAGTCGTACAAAAAGTATAGTATGTAATTCGTAAAGAATATGCATTTCTAACTCTATGAATTCCATCGTTATTCAATATATTTTCTAGATAAATTTTGGTAATGTTTACTACATTTACAAAATCTTTTGTTCTTTTTACAATGCATTTTCTGTTTAGTTTATTTAGTTTACTTTCGTTTTTTGTTATATTTTGTAGGATATTCATTGAACTTCTATTCACTAAACTAATATTTTGTTCTTATTTAACAATTTTTTGAATTATCTAAAAAAAGAAATTTTTATATGTAATTAATTAGTTTTAAATAAAATTTAGCTTAAATTTATAATTGTTTGCTGACAGTATGACGTTAGTTTGTATTTTTGTTGCCTTCATTGCACACATCAATGAGTACGTTTACATCGGCAGGATCGGTAGGAGTAGTTGCGCGGTTCTTAAATAGGGAAGAAAGAGAGAGAAAACCGACCAGATAGCTTAACTTAACGAAAGCCCGCCATGTGCTGACATGCCAGTTAAATTAATGAGTCGAACGAAGCAGACGTTGTTTGTTATGCCAAATGTTCTGTGAAATGTGTTAAAGGTAACGTTGTAAAGTTTCAGAATTATTTCTTACATTTTGCGCACGCTATCAATTTAATTCAGCAAGAGGATAGTTTGTGCGACATATTTTACTCATTACGAGGTATTCTAATACTAAATTGATCTTTTTCTTCTAATTAAGTCAAAATGTCTAACGTTTATGTGCGGAAGTCAAGCATAGGGTCCTAGTAAGAGGTGGATTTGCTACAAACTGTTTAGGCCATTGAAAATTGGCTTATCCCTATGCGCTGCAAGCAAACAATTTAAAATTCTAGAAACCTTAAGGGATTGATTTAAAAAAATGCTTTTAGAAAGAAGAGGAGAGGTTCTGAGGCACAAGCAGGTGTTAATGCCGAAAAAAAATTGTCTCGTCACATACAAAAACTTCAGACTGTTGGATTCGCACCAACACAACGAGATGTAAGAAATTTGGTGTATGATTTAGTAAAATCATTGAATAAAAAATGCACTTTTAATAAGATGGTAGGCAAAGTTTGGTTTGACGCAGAAAAGGGTGAAACAATTGCCGTTCTAGATTGTTGCAGCGCCGGTTTTTACCCGCTTACTGTGTTTTTAAAAGGGTTTATGCAAAACCCCAATATCTGACCGCACCACCTGGAACAGTAACGCAAATGAACAAAAAAGTGCTTATATTACCATTAAGTTATTTATGAACTGGATGACGCAACATTTCATCCCATGAAAACCGGCAGGTAAAAATTAGCTGGTACTTGATGGACATCTGCTCATATGAACGTCTTAGATATGTTTCAAGTTGCTTCAGATGACGATACTTTTCCAAACCTATTTTAAATACGCATTTGCAAAGTTAATTTCTACTTGTCGTGGAACGGAAAAAATTAGAAGAGACCACTTCGGGAAACTTCTAAATTCAGCTTGGTTTCGCGTTGTTACTGTACAACTTGCAGTTTCTGTTTTTCGTCCTACAGGCATATATTCTAAAGATATAGATGCAATTCGAGAACATCGATATTGGTTATTGCAGCTATTCAGATTCCTTCCACTCCTCCAAACGCAACTACTAGTTTATCAGACGTTCCATTCCCTACAAAACTACAAAAGTAAATTTGCAACCCTTTACTAATACTCTACTTTGCAGTAAAAAAGTGACTTTTAAAAAAGCTTACATAACACCAAACAAAGCTTTAGAAAGAATATCACCTATTCCTTGCAGTTTGGGTCAATCAGGAGTGAATAGAAAAATAAGTTGTGGCAATTTTCCTCAGTGCATCGTTAGCAAAAGAAAGAAAATCTAAGAAACATTAAAAAAGAAAGAAAAACAAGAATAAAACAAGCAAACTGCGACTGCAAAGGTCCAAAATGATAAATTACCAAAAGGAATAAAAAGTAAAAGGTTAAAACATGATTCTCCTTTATCAACCTCGTCTGATAAAGACAGCAGTAAAACTTTTATCAGACACTGTCAGTGACTCCGAAGACGAAACCTGCGTTGAGTGCTGAGAGATTTATGCAGTTACGATGCAGTTACGACTTCGCAATCGGACTGGATAAAATACAGGTCATCTGCTAGATGGCTTCATAAGCTTGTACGTTTTATCAACACAAGTGTTGTGACTGTGGCAGAAAAAAAATCCGCCAAAAGAACTCAAAGAGGTGATTAAACTTTTGTTAAAATTGATTTTACTAGTTTTTATTAAATTCTTTTAAAAATTTAAAGTTTTGTAATAACTGTCATATATAATTATTAATTTTATGTAATAGATCATTGTACGTCATTTAAAAACACACAAAAATTAATGTTTAAATGTAATGGATCAATTTAATTTCATAATTCAGTAACTCTTAATATTTCTGTTGTACTTGAAAGTTTGATGACATTCAATTTACTTTTAAAACGGCACTTATTTGTATACATTCACTCATTCAATTAATTTTATTCCTTTTCATTACGTTTTCATTTTATGAAGTTGATTGAATAGAAAAACGCTTAAACACTTTTTTTAAGTACAAGCTGTCATTCTACCACTTAATCAACTTATTAATTTCAATACAACTACGTGTACTTTACTTCAACTTCAAAACTTTATTTAAAAAAAAATATTTGCAAAAAACCTTCAAAAACCGCTATTAAATCTTTTTATAACAATTCTATTGCAACAGATTTATGACATTCGTGCAGATTTTCATACGCTTAGGCACAAAGAAAAATCTGATTACAACGTGAAAATCCACTTTTTGTTAGCGCATCAATTCATGTAATCTGATTTTGCGATTTAGGAAAACGTAGTACGAATTCGTGGCCGAGTAACTACTCTAAATCGATCGGGTGGAGTAGTAGTTATTTTGGTTCAAATTATCCCATCTTTTCACCATAAATAAACAGCTTCAGTTTCATTTATTTTTTCGTTATATTGTTACCTTAGTTACTTATATATATAATAGAGTGAAGGATTATATTCTCAATGCGATACGTGGCAGAAAAGAACTGTGACGTGAATTACTATACTTTTGCTCCTCAAAGCCTTTTAATACGAAGTTATAGCTTTTTTTTTAACTGGTATTACGTGAGGTTTACTTTAAGTTCATTTCTAATTATTTTAGTTCTTGTGATAATTAAACTGATTTAAAATGTATATTTTTTTTCAAAACATTTTTACTTTTTATAAATACTTTTGGAACATAAGCTTTGACTGTATAAGCTTTGTATTATATCTAGTTTTTATAATTAGGAAATATTGTTTCACGTTTCTAAAATATAATTGTTTTTAATATGTTAAACAAATTCAACTTGTTGCTTTAGATACACAACAAACTGACAAACAAATGAATTTAATGCACTTAAACTTTGTTAAATATTATTTATTATATTTGTATAATGAATAATACAAGTAATCATCAGTTTTTTCTTAAAGTATCAAAGCTTTTATTACAATTAAACTACATTTACATAAATTAATTATTTAATTGTGAGTAAAAGTAAGAGTAATTTAATGCATAATAAAGTTTGAATAATTCTATACGATTGGTTTTTTTATGTAAAGTTATATTACGGCGTTTAACATTTTCCTTCAAGTTTCAGAATGACTCACTTTTTGAATTTCTTGAAATTCGCCATCTCTCTAAACATAACTTTTTCTTTTAACATTTCCGACTATGCATTAATGTCAATCTCATTTTCATTTATTTTTTATACTTTGGCATTTGTTGTTTTTGATGTATATTTTTAGCAAGTAAGATATAACTGTGCATTAGTTTAAACTGTTTTCAAACTTTGTAAAAAAACCTATTGATGTTTTATTTTAAAACAAAAATAAGTTCAAGCGATATAAAAATACTCAATAACTTATGAAAAAGACTTTAAAATTTATTTCTATCTTTACGTGATGTAAAGGTTATTTTAAAATAACTAAAAAGTTGAGAAAATTTTTTTTTCTAATTAAATTTTAAAAATAAAAGCTTGTTAGACCAAATACAACAAAAATATGTAAATTAAAAATTTTAATAAAATTATTGTGGTAAACGCCATCTTGTAAAAACATGGTTTAGTATTAATTAGTAGCCCTAAAAACCTTTAACAAAATAATCAACAAAATCAAAATAATAGTCAAAACCGCCAGAAAGAAATTTATGATAGGATGGAAAAGCGTGAACAGATAAAGAGACAAAGAAATTTTATGTAACTAACAAATAATTTAAAACAGACATTTACGCCTGTAAAGAAAAATTTTTTTTCTTTTAGAAACTTTGTAACATGGATTAGATTTTAAATTTGCATTATTGGTTTATTTAAAAAAAATAGTTTTAATTGTAATGATATAAATTTGTTCAAGCTGTGATTGTAATTTTTTTACGCTGTAAACGCAGGTTTTGCTAATATTAACACATAATTAAAATAAAAGTATCGATTAAAAAAATACATCTAAAATTATATCTGATTGTTAAAGCTATTCCTTCTACAATAATAATCTCCAAAGACAGATATTTATTTTGTGGCATTTTCTTAAATTCTTGATAAAGTTGAGTACTTTTACTTCTTTGAGTGAGCATCGTGACCATAATATTAATCTACTTATTTTGAAGATGTCAGATTTATATATTCTGAAATATAACTTTATTCAATCTTTTTATATTTAAAAGGTACTCTCTTTTTGTTCATTAATTTTATTAAAAGTTTTTATTAAATATTATTACATAAATATTGGTACAAAATGTAAACATATGTAAATAAAGTAATAAATTAGGTAGTTTCATACATAAAATGCTTTAAGTCATGTTTAAAAAGCTTAACCCCAGGATGCACAACATAGGCCTGGCAGGTCCTGTGATGCTTTTTATTCAGAAAATTGTTTAAAAATGCCTTGTAGATTATTATATTAACACATTTTCTCCACCTATAAACTTAAATGCAAAGCAGTTATCTCAACAACAAAAAATGTCGCTTTTATACAACACAAGCTTCTGAGGCCCAGTTTGTTTCTAAACAATTATGTGCTTGTTTACCGTCAAAATAAATTTTACGTGAACGTCTTAACTTGTTTACGTGTGAGTAGTTTTATATTAGCCTGCATCTTCAGGTTGCGACATATTCAAAATGGTATATGAACGCTCGTTCCAAAAAATGGATTTAGTTATTCTCAGTCGGTAGTGTTGCTTTCAGTTAGAATGTCGTCAAGTGTCAACGCCGTGCCAGCTTTGTTGATAATGACTTTGAAAAAACTGTGTTACCATGGCCCAGTAAAGCCGACGAGGCGACATCTAGTGAAAGCAAAGTTTTTCAAACATTTTGAAGAAGAAGTTATAATATATATAATTGTGTCGAGAAACATTCAAATGCTAGTATTCATTCTGATGATGGATTGAACGTTCCTCTTAGTTTCTCGACTATGCTTCATTACTCTGAGTGGTTTAAATTAAAATACCGATCAGTCACCAGCATTTAGAGTAATAAAAAGAATATTATTCATCGTCCTTCTGACTTGATAAGAAAGCACATGTGTTCTACATTAAAAAAGCTTTGAAGTTGTTTATGACTGAAACAATTTTACAAAAAACTGTAAACTGTACGAAATTACAAGGTAAACGCATGTGTAGTGATAAACAAAAAGAATGGAAAGATGTTAGTTTACAAGAAGTTTGTGCTTAGTTTATTTATTTGGGCCGGAGAGGAACAAGGTTGGAACATTGTCGTGCGCGGGTACCGGAAAGTTCACCGAAAACAATTCATCGAATACAATTCACCAAATACAATTCTTTGAATAACAATTTGCCGAATAAACAATTCACCAAAAGACAATTTACCGAAACACAAATAACCGAAATAGTTCATCTAAATAGAATTTGCCAAGTTGTTAAACTATAATATTATGCATATTTCTAACTTTTCTTTGCACTTTGTTCAATAGAATTCTAGCGTGTTTATAAGTTGGAACTTTTTCTTGTAATTTTTTTTGTTTTTTAGTTTTGATTTTATTTTTGTGGTTTTCATGCTCTTTTTTAAGTTTTAATTTTGTTTTTTTCATTCTCTTACATCGTTTTTTAATTTTTGTGTTATTTATTTTTTAATTTTGTTTTTTTTTATTTCCTTAGACCGTTTTTTATTTATGTACCTACTTATTTAAAAAACTTAAGTTATGTGTAATGTTTTGTAAATAATCATATGCGTTGCCATTTACGTTGAAGTTGTTAACTACTTGTGCTATTCCAATTGCACAGTCTCTGTATTTTTGACGCATTACTTTTTTCACCACTGATATACTGCCTCTCTGAACTTCAGTTAAATTTTGTTCCCTTTGGATGGCTTCAATGAACCTCCATATGTTTGTGTTTCAAATCCCCGATGCCACTTCTCCATGGAATTATTAGTTTTTTGCAGCCTTTGCTGTACTGTCTTGAAACAATTCCACATTCCATAAAAAAAATGCGGTTGGGATGTCCAACCAATACATTTTCAAAATAGTCCACAATACCTTTTGCCTTTGAGAAAAATGCGTCTACTACATTTTTGCAGGAAACAGATGCTATCGCAGGTAGTTAACAAAGTTTTAGAACAAAATCGGATTCGTATCTTTGTTTAAGACTTTGTGATTGAATTTGTGGAAATATACACTGGGTGAAATAGAAAAAACATCCACGACGATGACTTTGCGGGAATTCTTCTTTAATGGCACTCACTATTGCTGATTCTAAATCGGTTAGTATTGTAACTGGTTCAAGTCCTAGCTGAAGGTTCTGAAGGAATTGTTTGTACGTTTCTTTTGTTTTATTTGGTAACAGTTCAAATACTAAGGGAATTGCGATGTCGTGCCTCGTGTAGAATTCGTTAAACAGACGTGGGACAGTTTTAAAGGTTTTGTATGCGTACATATGAGCTGATCTGACTACAAGTTGAAGGTTTCTTCTAGTACAAAAAATTAAAATTTGGTTTTCATCGTGTCCAGAATCGTATAAAAAAATTTGTCTCCATTGTGTGTTAACGTATACCTATCAGGTAAAACAATGTTTCGCCGATGAATAGGTAAAATTGGAATACCTTCGTGCCTTGTTTGTATATTTCAAATTGTTTTTATAATTGTACTTATTTTTCACAGCTTTGATGATGCAGCCTGCGTAATCCCAACCGTTGCGTTTGATATAATTTAATGCGGCGCATTATGAGTGTGTTTGTCATTAGCGCGAATACTGTTCATAACTTGAGTACCTTTTACATGTGCTGCATTAGCAACATGGTCATGTAAGTCCTTTCTCTTAACGATGTTATAATCTACGGTTACTAAGAGGACCGACATTTCAGTTTCTGGTATTGTTCACAGTACCAATATATTGCCGTTTCAACTTGTTTGTTTTTAAAATATGCATGGCCATCATTTTCACTAATAATCAACTGAACACAAACTTTAAGGTTAATTGTAACACATTAATACTGAATTTATATTTTTAATAGTCATTAAGATAAGTACGTGTAATTTGTAATTAGTGAACAATCCTAATTTATTTATTACCAATTAATTTTACTTGATGTATGTGAACAAGTGTAAGAAGATAATAAAAATCAATTAAGCAAATTGAGATAAACAATATTTGTGTTTAATGTAGATAATATTTGTAATGCAATAAAATAATGACAGACCAAATGGTTTTATGTGAATTGAATTTCGATGAATTGATTATTTGTTTAATTGTCTTTCGGTGAATTGTCTTTTGGTGGATTGTTTGTTCGGTTAATTGTTCTTTCAGTGCATTGTCGTTCGGTGAATTGTTTTTGGTGATTTGTATTCGGTGAATTGTTTTTGGTGAACTTACCTAGACCCGCCGTGCACAAACTATTTTTCCAAAAATTTCCCGATTCCATATAAAAGGTTACATATGTCAGTTTACCACCGCATAAGAATTGAAGACTTAAACTTGTTCAAACACTAGTCTTAGTGTTTGTAATTTTTGACTGAATATTACAATAGATAATTTGTTTACAAATGTTCCGTTAGCTATCTATTTGTTAGAAAATGACATGATAGTGGTCGGCACCACTAAAGCAAAACAAACGAAACAATCTAAGATGATTAAAATTGTTTAGAATTAGAAACAGCCTAGTTTGTTCTTCAAAGTTTTGTTTTAAAAACATGTTACGAGAATTTTTTTGTAACTTGATGGCAAGTAACTAACTCAGTATGATTTGGTAAGTCAACTGTAGGGTTTCGGTGTGCTAATTATAAAACAAGTTAAAAAAGCGTCAAAACGGTGAAAGATGCCGTTTAAATCTATTAAACACAGAAATAGAACACATGACAAACCTCTGGTTACAACGAAAAATACATTTATTTTTAACGAAAGAAAAAGAGGTTAAAAAAATGTAAGCAAATCAAAATTACATATATACTAATAATGAATAGTCGTCACAATATCACAGTTATAACGTTAATACAAATCCTGGAGGGTAAGCAACACTCCACATATACAGTTATCGTAAAACAGTACAAAAAAACCAAGCAATATGTAATTTTAGAGTTAAACCTTGATTTAAACAAAACTAGTAAATTCGCAACCCGAAGCATATCGCATTTAGCGTAAATTGAAACTGTACAAACAAAAATCTGCGTTCAATTGTGATAATAATCTAAGTCGCACGTATTTTATGTTCGACAAATACACAAATAACTATCAAGAAAAAAAGTACTCACGATTATCTAAGACACGCTAATAGCTATCTGCATGCTTCAATCATCCCTTAAAATTGCTAAGAAATATAAAGTACTACTGAGATATAGGATTGTATCAGAAGTTGCTTGTCGACAAACAATGAATCGTCGTAATCAAATGCGTCAAGCGTCCGAGTGGTTTTTACTGTTCCTATCGCAGGTGTGCCTCCACGGCTACTCGAACATCACATGAGTTATAATAACAACTTGTCCTCAGATTATGTTTCGGAAGTGGTTTAATTAACCAATAGCTTTATTTAGTACGTGCTTCTAGTTATAGTTTCTAGCGGAAAGTAATAGATTGGCATGAATTACTCCAAATTGGCCAACACGTTGCGGTATCACAAGTCGCTATTAAAATTATGGAAAAAAAATAAATCACAAAAATATGCTTACACAGCAAAGCTTTCATTAAAAAAAGCGAAAATACTGCATCCATTTGTAACACGGATGAGTATGAAAGTTTAGAAGTGAAAATTTTGGGGCGCACTTATGTTGGATCATATGCGAAGCGTACTACAATTACCGGAAAAATAGTTTTTTTTAATTAAAAATTACGAAAAAGTGTTTTAAAAGCAATGAAGCATTTTATTGATACTTCTAGTTTGTTAAAGGTTCAAATCAAAATAAATTAAAGATAAAATATAGAACCCCCTCATTTTCAAAAATTTGTCTCTTTGTGAATTTAGTACTGCGCTACTGTTATGATGATGTAAAGTTCTGAATTTGCGTTTCAATCTTTTCATGCTTAATATTTAAAAATATAGACGTTGCGTAACACAAATAAGTAGATAGCACGAATAAAATAAAGCAATGTAAAAGTGGTACAAAATATACCTACAAAGACATTTCTAAAACATTAAATCAGACATAAGTTCTAGTTATCATAGCAAAGCATTCTGAAGAATATGAACAAGTATAAACTATAAAAAATGGCAAAAAGTATTGGTGTATAAACTAAAACCAAATAAAATAAGCAAAAATAACTGACATTAGATACGTGATAAATCAGATTATAAGCAAATATTTAAAAATAAACGTTACGTTTTAAAATCAAAGAAAATAAATAAGAAACACGTTTTAAAAAAATAAAAAACCTCAAACAAACAAACAAAGTAAAAAACATATTCAAGAGTTTAACATTTAAAAATGCAGTCAAAAATAACATCAAAAACTCAAGAAATCACAAAAAAAAAGAAACAAAAATAGGGTACAGAAATATATTAATTTATAAAAATTAATGTTTTATGAAAACACATATCGTGTTTTTTACTAGGAAGTAAAAATAAAAAAAATAACGCAATAACATAATAAAGTTGGTTTTAAAACAAAATTTATAATAATAACAAAACACAAAAATAAAGAAAATGAATAAACAAAACTGGGATTAGTTTGCCGTAGTAAATAAATAAATGACAAGAAAACATTAGAACTGCTACAGTTTCTGTAAAGTTACAACAATTTTATGGTTTTAGAAACTCTTGTTTTTTTCTTTATTTTTTTTAGTTTCCTTTTGGATTTTATCTTTCATACTGTTGTTTAAGCTGATTGCAAAATATTTCTGAGAAAAACTTAAATCATTCTCATTTTAGTTTTGTTTTTATTTCTATTATGTTAACTACAAATTTTATTTTTATTTATATTATATTCATTTTCTTCTGATTTAATTTATTATCTTGTTTCGTTTAGAAATTATACACAAAAACTGTTTTCGTGCAACCATTACGGTTACATACTCCATGTCTTTGTAAATGTTTTTTGTCATTATTGATGTTGACACAAGAGCAACCACCAAAACAATGAACAAAAATCGACTTTTGTTTTTCAATACTTTATATTGGATCAACACGTTTAAATTTCCAATACCTAAAATTGATACTGAATTTTGTGCAATACTTTTACAATTTTATATAAACTAAGCCTACAAAACTTTTGTTTTAATTCAATATTATAAAACTTTTTGGCTCCATGTTAACCTATGTATCTATGTGGGTATGATACAACTGTTTATTTAAAAAAAATAAAATAGACATTTTTCTACAGAATGCACATTTCGCAAACACCACATATGTCCCTATTTAATTTATTGTAGCATTTAAAGTTAAAATAATTTTGCGAAAAATGAGCGCGTGAGAATCACTTTACCTTTGAAATTAGCAAAACATTGAAACATGTCTTCCATGAAATAGATGACCGATGTCAGTTTGACATAATGTAAAATAATAAATAACTATTGTAATAACATTATTATTAGGATATCATCTTGTATTATTCTTATACTTAATTTTTTTCTATTGTTAGCTTTTATTTCGTGTGTTATGTTAATAAGTTTTTATAAAATTAAAATTTTTGTATACCTATTCTATATCTAAAATTAAACCGCAAGTCAGAGATGCGGTACATTGCACTACCTATTAGTTGTGTAACAATCATTTGAAGATAAGGGATTCTTAATTAACAAAACTATTAATTTATTACAATAATTATTTTACTTTATGTCAAACTGACATCTATCATCTATTTCATTAAAACCTTAAGTTTACAATGTTTTGCAAATTTCAAAGGTAAACTGATTCTCACACTCATTTTTCGCATAATTATTTGAACAGATGTGGTGCAGTTTCATTGCAAAGCAAATATTTCTATATGATTTGATATTTTTATGTTGTTTTAAAACAGTTTCTCTACATTCTATGTTTATTTTTTTTCTCGAATAAACATGAGGCTCGGTTTATATCCGAGATCGTTTTACCATAAAATAGATACAATATTTTCTAAACTAAAAAATCTTTGATAAGGTATATGTTACAATATATCAATTTAATTTGACTCACAACTTTATTGTTACAGAATAATCTAAAAAAATGTTCAATCAATTTACGGCAGTTGAATATATAATTCTGCAAGTGAAAGCTTTATTAAAGAACTTAATTTAAAAATTTTACAGTGAAAGCTTTTATTGTGGCAGCATTACAACTTTTTAAAAAAAAATTACTTTACAGTTGAAGTACATAATTTTTAAACTTAAAAAACGTATTTTATTGCGGTAGTATACGAATGTTTAATTGACTAATCTTATACACAAAAATTTTCAAACCTATTGTTATTGTTTTCGTACAGTTTTTTTGTAGTAGTTTAACGTACTTTTTTTGACATTTTTTAATAAAGGTCTTATTAAAGACACTTGAAAACAAGATATGACTCGATCGCAGTGAAGTATTTTCAAGATGTTTCTTCTTTGACATGTTTGTTAAATATCTTTTATATTTCAAATACTGTAAACAGCGTTTTGAAATTGCTTTTCTATTATTTATACTCAATGTGTTTCAATGTGTGTTTTAGTTGTTTGCAATTGATTTATAAATACACTTTAGTTTTAGTTATTGGCAAGATATATTATTAATGTTGACACTTGAGTAATTTTCTAAAAAAATATTTGACACTTTTGAATGACATTTACAGATAAATAGAAACGTAATTTTACAGATAACTTAAATGTTATTTTAATAATGTAAGTAATAATTTTCATAACTATTTACAATTTTAAACAAGACTGCACTAAAACATAAAACAATCTTTTAAATCTAAAAAACACTAATGTTTGTCTAAAACACAATTACACACAATCTTCTTTATTATACAATATTAAAATTATTCATATATCTGTGTTAATTTATTAATTTTAATTTTAGAAATAATGTAAATATAATATTATTAAGAAGGAAGTTATATAATAATAATAATTAAAATCTGAAGAAGCCTTTATAATTGGCGAAACGTAATGTAACCACTGCGATATTTAAAATAAATATACATATGTTTTTATGGCTGTCTCTCTAATTCCTAAAATATTGGTGCATACAAGAATCCAACAGCTACAATTTTTATTAATTAAAAAAAATATTTCTAAAAGCTGTAGGGTCTTAAAAGTTTTACATTTTAAAATTATTTTTTACTATACTGGGCATTCCATAACGTCAGTCCAGCAATACTCTTAATTTTTTTAAATGGAACATCTTGTATATTAATACGTTTTTAAAATCTTGTTAAAGTCTACTTTACAATAATATAAGTTTATAAGCATTTTAATCTTTTGCGGACGGTTGGCGTGAGCGCACAACCGATGTCAAAACGGGAAAGAAAATGCACGTAACAAACAAGTATCGTACCTGTACGGCAGTGTATTAATAGCTGCATTCAACGGAAAATGTGTTAGTTTTCATGTCAGATTAGTTTAATTTTGCTTTATTAACAAATAATTTATCGATCAGTGCATTTAATCACACTGACAGATCTGTGTTTTGTGTTGAACGGACATCGAGTTGCAAGAGAAGGTGGATAAGGTATGCAAGAAGAAATAGAAAGCACTGAATCTGCAGGGTCTTCAAATTAAGATGGCAATGAAAATGATGATGGCTAATCTGTAAGACCATTTATTATTTGGTTGAAAGTTTGATACAGATTTTAATCCAAAAACTATCAACTACAATCTAAAATTAAAAAAAAAAATTTTTAATCAAAAAGTTTCCTTAATTAGACTTTCTCTTTTTATTTTGATGACAATACGTTGAACATTATTACAACTAAAACAAATGTATATGGTGAGAAAAAATTGCGAGATAAAAAAAACAGAAACCCAACAATCGCGACTCTAATCTTTACAAGAATCTTTAGTCGTAATCCATTTTTAGAAACTATTGCATTCATTTTTCTAGCAGTAGCGATTCAAACGATCCGAGTCAATCAAATTCAGTCAAAATTTAACAATTTTTTGTACTCCTTTCAAGACCTGGGCATTGATAAAAGTTTGATATTGAGAAAAAAAGTGCTTTTATTTCAAACAGTACATTCCATTAAAAAGATATTTAAAACACAATTAAGTACGTAAGTAGCAAAACTAAAGAAACCTAGTAAAATTATAGACATGCTCAATAGGTTGGAGTGAAAACACATGAAACAAAATTTTTTTCTTCAATTTAATAGTCCATGTATGGAAAAAATGTTAAATGTAAGTGTTATCATATCTGCAAAATTTGAGCTTTCTAGGAAGCTATCTTCGGCTGCCTAATTATTAATGAAATTTCTAAAAAAATGTTATTATTTGACAATTTTTCAACCAATTCCTGCCAAAAGAAATGGTTTTAATTTATTAGCCTATACGCGTAAAAAGTAATACAAATTATGTAGTACATCTCCGTAAAATTTGAGATTCCTAGGAGTAAATTTTTGGCTGCTCATTTGGCACAGAAATCTGTAAAAAAACTAATATTTGCAAATTTCTTATGCAGCTCCTCGCTTGTTTTCCATATGAAAACAACTCAGAACTTATCATGTGGAGGTAGCTGCATATCAAATTCCTTTACCCTCCAACCCTTGTATTTAAAAATGTATTACAAAAATAGCTTATAATACCTTAAAATATTCTCTTTTTGTGTCAAATTTAGGTAGTGCGTCTCTCGATGTTATTCTAGATCTTATAAATCCATCTCGTGCTTCGTTGCCACATACTGCAGCTGATGCTTCGGTAACCAATTTTACATTTCGTTCTACTGCTTGGGAATGACAGGGATACTTTACGTATTTCGTCAGGTACATCTAAGATCATTGCATTAAGATCATTATCAGAAATGAAAACCGTAAGCGGTGGTTCTGTAAGTGAAATTGTTTACTAGTCATTTAAGTCTATGTAGTCGTCTGCTTCGAAGTTTAATGTAGGAATCTTAAATTCCCTAATATTTTCTTTTGCTTTCATTTGTCTGCATTTCAAAATCCAACGAAGACCCAATTCTTTCACATGCTTCCGATCATTAGCCAACATCGCTAACAAAATATTTTCTGGGTGCGCAAAATATCCATTTTTTTGCAGATTTCGATCAATTATTGCCTTTAAGTCTTCGGACAGAAATCGAGATTTTCTAATTATACTAAAAAAATGTTTACTTCCATGTCGACACGATGACTTCGTTTTAATATCGAACCATGCAAATGCGTATACTTTAACAACAGATTCTGTTAAAACTTCTAAATTAGTCGATGGAAAATCTGTTGAGACATATAGTCTCAAAATTCTATTTGCCGTCGTTAACCACCTGGCATGACTCATCTTTCCAGGATCCTTTTTTGACAAGCTTAATGAAATAATACCCTTGGATATTCTACTGCAAATTTCATACACATACCGTTAGTCTTAGTTCTTCCACCAAAACATCAGGCAAAGTAACTTCTATCTTTTCAAAGTTTTCTACAGGCATTAACTCGCAAGATTCCAACATTTTTTATTTTCTCTAGAGTAGCCTTTAGGCCCAGTTGTTTTTCCATCCAAATGTTGTAATAGATGACGTAACGGTAATTCATTTGTGTGCAACAGACATATAAACCATTGTAAGGAATGACCCACAGAAATTTCAAGTTGTTTTATGATACCATTTTTAGAACCCGTATTAACCACTGTTCCATCACAACCAATAGCTTTCATCTTTGAAATATTAACATTTGCCTCTAAAAAAGTTAAGATACTTGTTTTAATAGAATGGGAGCTGCCTGATGTTGGAGTTACATGCCCAAGATAAGTGGATCCTGGTTCTGAAATTATAACAACATGCTCTTCCGTTATGGTTTTTCTAGCTACTCTTTCAGATTCTTTAATCAAAGTTAAGGTCTTATCTTTTTGACCATCGAAGTAAATTCCATATTCCGATGAAGAGTAGCCTTCTTGAACTTTTTTTTCAGATTTCTACGTGTTTTTATTTTTTCCCTCCGGATTTTGCTTCGATCTACTATTTTCGAACAATTGTCCTTATTAATTATTCCCAGGTCTTTCAAAGCCCCATTTATAAGAATTGCTGCTGCTCTATCAAAAACACCAGTTCTGTCGCAAGTTTGTGCTATATTTGGAAGCTCAGTTCTCATTTGTGAAGTTGAAGCAGAATCTCGATTAATAGTTTTTTCATCCGTTGCATGTTCCGTATCTTCATCGCATTCATTAGATGGTATTGAAGTGTCTACATCTACAAGCTTTATTGTAAAAGAAGAACGTTTATTGTCTATTTTGTCCCTACTAACTTGTAAGTAGAACTTTTGTCTTCTTTCTGTGTTTTCCTCTTTACGTTTCAACCTCTTATAAAGCATTTTGGTTGTTTTAATATTAATACCTCCAATGAGCATTTTTCGTGATGTTCTTTGATCTGTTAAAAAAGCTCTTTCCGCTACAGAAACTTTGATTTTGCATTTGCAGATCAAGAACTATTTACATTTACATAACGAAATATCGAATAGTGTTTTCTCTGGTGGTTTTCTAAATGAAACAATTTTTTCCAAAGAGCTTAATTTTCCGTCTTTTTTACACGTTTTTTAATGTTACGATATTTTTGATAGTACTCTTTTATCTTATGTAATATTTGTTGGTCCGTTACAGTACTAATTGAATTTTTTCCCACAAACATTTCAGATCCTTTACTAGTGACGAACGCGAACACACATCTGTTAAACCAGGCTTTTGTTTATTCACAGTTAAAAAGTTCTTGTCGTACATAGAAATAATATGTCATAACGTCCGCAGATGTCGGTAGTACATTGTCTTTAAATTCTTCAGGAACACCAAACACGGGGCACAAATTGTCTGACCGCGTTCGAGGCATTTTTGGAGGCACTAAGTAACACGAATAAAAAGTATGAAACAAATATAACAATCTAGAATGAGTGGAACTCTTAACTGGAAGACTTCTAACTCAAAGGCATAACGCAGCTAAACTGATTCAATTGAGTCATTGAGTGCGTGCGTCGGAAGAGGGGGTACTATGTTGGTAGAAATCAGATTTCGAACATGCGCAAAGGCATCTAACACTATTACATCAATTTAAGGCTAATTCTGATAATAAGTTTGTATTTATAAGTTTTCCGCCAAATCCTGTAAAATACCTAAATTTCAAATTTATAGGGGCAGCCAAGGGCTGATTCAGCTGAAATTTTGCACTATATTTAGGTTTAACAGTAGACAACTTTTCCGCATATAGGCGTTTAGAATTTTTAAATTTGATTTTTTCACTTCACACTAATGCTCAAGAATAAATATTACTACAAAAACCACTTCTTTTACATAGATAATTAGTACACAAGTCCTTGTTTACTTCATTATTTAATTGATAAAGATACAAGAGCTTGTAAGATTGTTATAATCAACGCCAAAAAATGCTACTTTTTTGGAAAAACCTAAAACGGAGAAAAATACCAAACAGCAAATACTCAAGATTTGTTGTCAACAAAGTAGCTTTATAAAAAAGCTGTTTGCATGTTAAGTACGGTTAAGAAGCCAACCTCGTAGATACAAACAAAAAAGATCGCAAAACTGGAGATAAAATAAAAAAACTAGAATGCGTTGTAGACTACAACTTCAAAATAAAGTCGATAAAGTAGACATTTAAAATAGTTTTATTTGTTATGCCAAAATAACGTTAAAATGGTATCTGAAACTATTTTTTCATCTATTGGACATGTGTTTGTATAACGGGTACGTTTTGTATTAAGTGATATCTGGAAAAGAACTATCTTTCTTAGATTTTTGTTTACAAGTTGTGACTCAAATTCTAGAAACATTCTATTGCCCATTACACAAGCGTGTCCTTCTTTTGATAGTTGATATTCCACTGCGATTAACAGAACAACTTTTTCAAGTCTTGTATCTCAAACAGAAGCCCAAGGACCAGAAACACAAAAATATGTGTGTGTACGAAAAGACAATTTATGTGCATCGCCTATAATATACTTTTGTGCGTTTTTAACTCTACCATACCTTTAAAAAATATTAATATAGAATTTTAAACTTTTGCGGTTTTCTTGGTTACTATTATAAGCAACTTTTGTAGTCGTAGTCGAACACACAAGCTTGGTCCTAGTCTTTCATTGAGAGCCAAAACAAAAAGTAAAACCTGGTCTTTGTTGTATTGTCGTTTGTAAACTCAAACAAACTGACGTTTTGCAAGACATTGCATTTTGCATATTCGAAGTGGTGAATGTCACTGAAGGAAAAAGTGTAAGTGACGGTACTTACATCATTATCGATCAGATAATTAACAAATTTTTACTTTCCGTTACCGCTTGACTGACTTTGTTATTTTTTGTTATACTCGGAGTAAGTGTTTGCATACTTTCCAAGAAAGTTGATTTTTGTCTTAGAGGGTGTAGTACAGTTAGCCAAGATTTGCTGAGTTTTAAATCGTTTTCCCGGTTCATATTATGTAGATGTTTTTCTATTTCTACAGCTTTACTCATTAGTCCGGAAAGTAGTCTGTTCTATATAAATTTACAGAAACAAGAAATTTTGTAAATTCCGTCATGTTTTAAAGCTTTTTTACTAGATTTAAACAGGGGGGTTCAAGACATTCTTAGTCGTAAAGATAGTTTTAATGTTATCTATGTTATCTTTCTTTAGCATTCTGCTTATTTTGTCTATCAAACCCATACACAGCAGTGGTTTTTTGTAGTGAATGGTGGTGAGATTTGGCGTTTAAGTATCTATTAGTATGCTCTATAGTAAATTTAATGTTTTTATGTGCATAATTTACATGTAGAATAAACTAATTTAATTTATTTTTGGTATGAGGCTGTACAACAAACGTATGATCAACATATCTAAACCAAATTTTGGTTTCAACATATTTTATTAATTTAGTTTTAAAATACTCCATACAGATATTGGCTATAACTGGAGAAACCATGACCGCTTTTTCTACTTGTTTAAATAAGTTGTCGTTGTAACAGAAATCAGTATTTTTAATACAGAGTTCGATGAGCAAAACTTCTTCTTCAGCAATTCTCTAGTTGAGCAAAAACAGTTTTTTGTCGATTAGAACTTTACTAAAAAGAGATATCACGTCAAAACTAAATAAGATATCTTCTTTTGTGATGCGCAAGTTCTGAATTTTTTTCTATAAAGTTTGTAAAACCTTCAGTATGAATTTCTGTATTTTCCGTCAACGGCAACTGTTTTGTAGCTAGATAAGGTGCTAACGATTGAATCGGTATTACTATCGGTCTCTTTTTGTGTATCTTAGGAAAACCGTAAATTTGCAGCATAATTAGATTTTTAACAATCAAAACTTGTTTCTTGTTAATATTTATAGTAGTAGAGTTTTTGATGACGAAGTTTATTTTAACGCATAGAGAGTTTAAAGGGTTTACTTGTAGACGTTTGTAACGATTTTTCAAAAGTAAGTTCGTCTATTGAAGTAAAAAGTATTGAGTAAAAAAACATATGGTTGACTGCAAACACTGCAAACTTACAAAATCAACAGTAAAACCAAAGACACATGCTAAACTTTGACCAAACTAAAGTTTTGGTTAAAACTGTATTCTCAGTCTAATTTGCGATGCTAAGAAATAGGAAAAAATCTACATAATATGAACCCGGAAAACGGTTTAAAACTTAGCAAATATTAATTGCTTGTACACTCTCTAAGGCAAAGATCAATCTTCTTGAAAAATACACAAATTCTTACTTTGAGTAACAACGAAACTAATCAAGCGGTAACAGAAACTGAAAGTCTTTTAATTACCTAATTGGAATGATATAAATACAATCACTTACCCTTTAACATTCAGTGACATTCACCACTCTATAGATCCAAGTTGCAATGGCTTGCAAAACGTTAATTTGTTTGAGTTTACAAACAACAATATGCCAAAGGCCAAGTTTTATTTCTTGTTTTGGCTCTGTAGGAGAAATTAGAATCAGACCTATAAAGTCTGGGTGTTCAACTACAACGCGGTCTAAACCAAAACTCGCTTATAATTGATCATACAATAATATAAACATACGTTTAAGGGCATTGTCTGACAGTGTTCCAGCGTTGAACGTACTACATGTACGACAGTACGTAGTAAGAAGCAACAAAATAACAAAAAGTATGCAGCACCAATCTATCCCAAAATCCAATGAAGGAGAACATTTAGGGCACCGGTCCTAAAACTACATTTACGGGGGTAATGGGTTAAGTTAGTCTTTATAAAATTATAAACAAGTTTCAAATGTTACTTCTAAATTTATGACTTCAAAAAATGACATGCTTTTGAAAAACATAATCTTGTATTAAAATGATATTTTGGTATGAGGTTTAGCACTATTTGAGGTATCCATAAAACTTTTGAACATGTAATTGTAATATATGCGGTGTTCTGTATTAAAGGTCAGAAATGTAAAATTTCAAAAGATCAAAACTAACTCAATTTTTTTTAATAGAAAGACTTAAATTGGAATTTGACATCTTGCAGAGAATTGAATTCTCTATCAAAATGGTATAGCATGTAACAATCCCAAAAGCTATGGCTATTAATATTAGATTATTTGTTGGTAATCTAGTATGCTGTAGAAATTGTGAACACTGGGAAACAAATAAATTAAATACTTTTCTAAAAATGAATAAATGCACATTTAGTACAAGAAACAACAAAAAATAATAAACAAGAAAACACAACAATTAACAGAGACAAACAATAATAGGAACGAAGAAACTTAAAAACAAATTAAATAATTTTTGAATTAATAACCATTTTCAAAATGACCCTTGCTAGAATTGATACATCTTTGTAATCAAATTTTAAAAAAAGCACTAACATATCCCAATGTGTTAGGTTGAATATTTTGAAAAATATGGTGTTTTATAAACTACATCTGTAACGTAACTCAATAGAAAAAAGTCAATTTTGGACAACTCAGATGATTGTGGGAATGCAGCATTAAGATGATGATTGATAAGACCAGTGTAGTGAACACGAGCACTATCATGCAAATACCACATCCTTTTTATAATGTGTAGTGGAATTATTTCAAATAATTGAAGCAAGTAAATTTGAAAAAACTCTAACAAAATTTGGTCATTTACAGTATCATCAAAAAATGCTGTCTTATTACATAATTTCCGATACTACTACCTAATCCATTTAAAGTTCATTTAACTTGATTTTTAGTTTGTATAAAGTGTGGTTTATGATCAGAACAGTAGTGAACGTTATAGCGGTTAACCCAAAAATCAAAAAAACCAGCATCTACAATTATCATTTGTTGAGCCCAATCCCAAAGTGCCAATCTTCTTTAGTCATCATTTTCACTCAACCCTTGCAATAGCTGATTATGATATAGATGCGTTTTTTTCTTTAAGAACCTTGCGAGCAGTAAATCGACTAATATCTAATTATTGCAATAAGTTTGTACCGGTTATGTGGGGACTCTCAGTCACAGCTATAAGTACATTAAATTCAAGTTTCTTTGTTTAAAGGTCGTTTTGCTCTAACAGTTTACTTGTACGCCATTTTTCCCGTTCGTTCAAAACGTTGTATTAGATTTTCAAAAGATTTTCTAGATGGTTGCTTTTTGCCAGTTTTTGTAATTGCTACAACCACATAAATCGACCATTTCTTCAGTAAAAAAATTCATTTTAATGCAAAATTATAAAAAACAATGTTTTACTGAGTTTTACAATAGAGCGTTCAATATTTACTTGTCAGAATTTGCAATTGTTTTCATAGCACAGCAGATTGTCAACAAATAATCTAACATTAATAGTTATATGCTATAACATTACAATAGAAAATTTAATTCTTTATTAGATGTCGAATTCCCAATTCCTAGTTTCGGCACTTTGAAATTTTGATCTTTAATACAGAACACCCTGTATTACACACTTACGTGTTCTAAACTTTTATGGATACCTCAATTAGTGTCAAACTTCATACGAAAATATAATTGTGACACAAGCTTTTGTTTTTGAAAATCATGTCATTCTTTGAAATCATAACTTTGAAAAACAATTTTTTTAAAACCTTATAATGTTGTAAAGTCTAACTTAAAGTGTTAATAACATAATATCATTGTAAAGTAAACTTCCAAAAACGTATTAATATACAAGGTGTTCAAAAAAATGTAGTTTTGCGTTGTCCTGATATTATAGAATAGTTAAAAATAATTTTAAAATGTAAAACACTATAACTTTTATAAATATTTTGTATGGGAGATATTTTACTTTGGTACAATGTTGGCTTGCCTGTATAAAAGATAGCAAACAATAAATATTATGATAAAAACATAAATGCTGTTGGTTTATATATTTTTATTTAATTCGTTTAGAGGAATAAATTACAGCCAATTTTTTTAATTAGTTAATGATGAAGTTGAATTACATTTTGCACTACTAGTGCTTTTTCAAAATTCTGTAAAATACAAATTATATTATTACTAAGATGATATTCATATAAAAATTAATTTATCAAATTTAAAAATTACATTTTGTTATTTTATAATTTTTTTTTGTTTGATGAATGCTAGAATGGTTTTCAAATGAAACTGCAAACTGCATGAAAGATTGTGATTAATAATTAGCAATTAAATATAAAGGACGGAATTTTTCACCTCCGTCCAATAATTTAACATTTTAAATTAAATTTATTAAATTTCTTTCATTCACATGAATGACTATTTAACAGATTGAAATCTTTTAAGGAACTGTCGTGCACGTGAACGTATAAGGTCAACTATGTTGAAATTGATTACACTTTTAAAATAAATATTGATATAATTAGGGAGAAAGTATTAGTTATTTTAATGTTATTTATTTGTGTTTTAATAATTAATTTTTTTGTTTGTTTTACATGTTAATAATATTGCAGTAAATTTGATTTAGATTTATAATGTCGGTCCGGTAATTAATTTAACTTTTATTTTTTTTAATTTCAAACATTTCTAAAAAAAGTCTATTGTTTAAATTTGATTCATTATGTAGAATTTCTGAATTATTGAAGTTGAAAATATGGTTTTTGTAAAATAAATGTTCTACTGATGCCGTTTTGTTATGTAATAATTTTTTTGTGTTACCAACATCGCAAACGTCAATATTCGTTCGTTAGTGTAGTTACGTAATGAACGAAAAAAGCTCTAGGGTGGCAAAATGAAAACTAGGAATCCACATAAAATTAAGTGTTCACAGTTAATTAATATATTAGAACGAGTATGCGACAGGTGGAAAAATCATTTTAAAAATCTTGAAATTCAGTTAAAATTGAAGAAAAACGATGTTGAAGTTAATGTCAAATTTGACAGATTTAGTAATAAATGTAGTACCAACATTATATTTCTGTTGATTTTTTTTTATTTTTTTAAAAAAGAATGTAAATTTATAAAAGGCAACACAAAAAATAATATACATTACTCTCGTCGAAAGAATCATAGCATAACTCACTCACATGCAACGCTCGGCCGTGCGGCCTCGCGTCGCATTAGCGTTAGTTATGCTATTTCTTACTTTCGACTCTTGTTACGTAAACTACTATTTACAAAATTTTGATGTTATGTTGCATACGTTTTTTTAGTAATTGCTTAGTTTGCCTAATGTAAACATTAGAACAAGATAAACATCATATACTATAAATTATTATTATTATTGGACGGAGGTGAAAAATTCCGTTCTTTATATTTAATTATTAATTATTAATCACAAAAAAAATTGGTAAGTCGTTCATGTAGTTATGCAGTTTCATTGGAAATCCATTCCAGCATTCATCAAACAAAAATTTTTTTATAAGATAACGCAATGTAATTTTTAAATTTCATAAATTAACTTAAATATTTTAACATCATCTTAGTAATAACATAATTTGTATTTTACAGAATTTTGAAAAAGCACTTGTAGTGCAAAATGTAATCTAACTTCATCATTACCTAATTAAAAAAAAATTTCATACAATTTGCTGTAATTTATTCCTCCAAACAAATTAGATAAAAATAAATAAATATTATATAAACAATAATACATAAGAAATTAATATGAATAAAGTAAAGAAAGACTCAAAAAAAAAAATAATAGCATAGGTAATTATTAAACAACAATAAGTAACAAGTGGATTTAAAGCGATATAATAATTGTTATGGTATTCTCCATTACAAACAGATGTGTAAATTATGTACTTGTTTAAAGGAAGTGCTGAACCTCTACTTAGTGCGAATTTCATGTCTAATAGAATATCATTGTTTGTTTAGTAATATTAGTTGCATAACATAAAATCGATAGTAGTTAATTATTAAAATTTATAAGCATAGCACACGCATGAATACATTACAAAAGCAACCCATCTTGTAAGTTAAGAACTAATTATTATATATTTTTATTTTTTTAATACATATTAATACGTTTAAATCAAAAAAAAAATTGTAACTAAATTTACCAAGAAATTAAAAATTACAAAGACCGAAAATTAAATCAATCTAAGATAATATTACGTTACGTGTATTATTAATTCACTGTAAAAATTGCGCACGTTTTGCTCACTCGCAAGAATAAAATCATATCGAAAAACATGTATTTACGAATCCATATAAATGTAAATATAGTTACGCAGGTCCGTCGCTTTTTAACGCATCGATAACATTCGAAAAATAAAAGTAAATGGTAAGAGTAATAAAAGAATTTTTTTAATAAGAATAATTTGTATTAATAATGCTGTTAAACGTTCTTTACGATTTTCTGGTTGCATTCGTAATATTGTAATTTGTAACATATAATTATATAAACCGTAAACACAACTTCTTAAATTTGATGTTTCTTTACATTCATTTCTAAATATGCATTTAGCTTCATTCTTTTTACGTTTCTAATCTGTTTATTTTTAAGCATTTATTTGAATTACGATTTTTTTATCTTTATAAAATTTAACAAGATTTCTTAACATTATTGTAATTTTATTTGTTTCTTAAATTTAGAAACTATTGTTACAGATATAAATTTTTGTAATTCAGTACTTTACTTAGTTGAAATAATTTGTTAAGTAATTAACAACTAATTGTTACTAAAAGTTTGAAAAATATAATTTTTCATGCACTTGTTATTTGTTAAAAACTGTTTTTTAAGCTGATTATTAAATTAGTTTGTTCTAATAAAATAATGTAGTATCTTTACAATAAAAAATGTAAGTTGTGCTCTTTTTACAAATTTAAATCATACTTCAACAAAATAAAAAACGATTGGATAACTATTGCCTGTCAAGCAAATCAACTCTAATGCATTTGTGATCGACCCCGCCGTAATTTAACCAGTTTCATTTTGTAAAATTTCAATTCCGATCAACTTTTTTCACATTAACCGCATTCACGTAAAACTTGATAACGCGAGCAATAATTAAGTTAAATTATTTACAATTTTATTCATTCGCTAAAAGCAAAAAAGTTAGAAACGCGCAGTTAAATACCAATAGTAATTTAAACATGATTTTTTTTGTTGCAGCCGAGCACGTCGTCGAAGAGTCAAAAACATGCGGTAAAATTCTAACCGTATTATCATGGGTGATTGTTGTTCTAACGATGCCGTTTTCGTTTATGGTTTGTTTTAAGGTAAGTTGTTAAAAAGTAACTTGAAAAGTGTTTCCGTACAGATAAGTTTCTTTGTGATACCATTCATATTACGTACAAGCATCTCAATTTCAAATTAGTTAGAATATCTTAATTAAACTTCCACTCGTTAAAGATTGTTTTGTTCAAATAAGTTTATTAATTATTTCGAAAATGAACAGCAGAGTATGATTTATATGTTTTGTAATTAAAAGTTTAGTTGTAAACTTTTGTAATACAAGTAATTTTTGATTAAAAATAATGAATATAGAAATTTGATCTATGACGTGGTAAAATAACTTTGTGGTCTAAGTTTTGAAGCAGATAGATAGATGTTGTAAAAACAAATGTAAAACAACGACACGTGGCAAAGTAACTTTTTGGCTACTAAGTTTTTAGAAAATTAAGAAAGAACAATATTTAATAAATACAATATTTGTAATTAGTTTTAAAATAACTAATATTTTTGTATTATACTATTCTCAAAAATGCCTTCAAATTGACAATAGAGTAAATAATGTTACCAGATTTTATATATTTACATTTTACCTTTATTTATTAGATTGAAGTGGATTTAAAATACAGATTACGTTCTTTTAAAATATTATTAACAGTTTGTAGCGGAATTGATTATTTTCATTATTTGGCTTAGTAATTACTGTGTTTAATTAAACGAGTGGTTTTTAAGTGCATTAACAATCGAATTGTTTCAATTTTTAATTGAATGTACATTGCCTTTGTTAATACTTTATAGTACTGTACAATAAAATTTATATTTTATCTTTCACAATCGGTTGAAGTATGGAAGGTTTGACAAACTACGTAGATGTTGCAAAGAATAATAGATGTGAAAGCTTAATTGTGCAACTTCGAACTTCTTCGTTAAATTGTAGCATCGATATAGCCCTCAACATACTGCTGACGATTTACAGCCTCCATGTTTTTTATTGTTATTAGACCTTATCTCCACCACGGTTTGCTACTTCGGAGACTGAGCTACGTCGAAAACACTGACCTGTATAATCCTCGGGATTGGATAAATTCAAAAATGTAGCAATGCTTTTTGGCATTTGTCCTATTTTATTTATTCCTATTGGTAAAATACTACATTTTCCTTCCCGATATGTAAGAAAATACCGATCGTGTGGTGTGATGTGCAGGTCGAAGCTGATAATATTTTTATTAAATGTATCCAAGTAAGTTCAGTTATGACGAAATACTCGTGGGACATTATTAATCTTTAGTTTTAGGAATAGATACTATGATTGAATCCATCTTAAACTCAATGTCCTAATATAATACTTATAGTTCAACATTAGCTCTTCACGTCGTGCAAGCTGTGACCTTGAGGTCGAAAATCCTATAATTAAGGCATTCTGGAAAGTAAAAACATGTTGTACAAGTCTATCAATGAAGTTAAACCAGTTAGTTTATTAAATTTTAGGCACTTAAACTGTCAAAATAATCAAAGCGTTATTTACTGCATAAACTGTGTACTTATAATACATGTATGTACTTACTTTCATTACAAGATAACGATCGTCATTGGCTTTAACACGAAACTTCTCAATATGTTTGAATTTTACAATTTTAGATTTTTAAGCACATAATTTTTAGAATTTAAAAAAAAACAGTTACATTTATAAATTTAAAAATGTCAATATTTTTGTTTATGTTAAGACACGTTTTTAACATTGAGTTAGTGGACCACATAGTTGATGACTTTTAAATGTCTCATATTTTGAAAATAAAGCAATACCACTCTTTCTGTATTTAAATTTACATTATCTTGATTGCACCAAGTTGTAAAGTTTTTATATTCTTTTTCATATTTTGCACGGGATTTCGTTGGCATCAAGTTATCTAAAGCTTTATTAGTTAGTTCTTTTACGTCAGGCGGAGTACAACTTAGAGATTCCATTTTTACAACTTTTTATTAAATTCAGAAATAATTAAAAATTTCAAATTTGAATTGTCAAATGCCACAACTACCAACATATTTTAAAAAAAACAAAAAACAATAAATTAAGATCTTTATTTATTAAAAATTTTAGAGTAAATGCAGGCGAAATAGACAAAATTAAAGCTCTTTTACTGTAGGCTTTGGTCTCTCCGTGCCATATATCTATAAACGTTAACATCAAGCACCAGTTCAAAGATGACCTGAAGGGAATCGGTATAGTTAGGGGTTGACAGTAAATAACAGGGCACTCCGATCATCTTAGAGTTTGCGAATCGCAAATCTAATTTGCCGAGTACTGATGCGTTACAGATGACAAAGAAATTCCCCGTGTGAAAATAAGATCTAGACGGCCTCTTGTCCAGAGACGTGGTTTATTCTGACCCAGGTAAGAATATCTGGGATGAGGGAATAGACTTGACGCTTTTTCTCAGAAATGCTTTATAGTCGCTGCTATTCGCTCAAGATCAAGACCTGGAAGTGGTGTTTAGCAACTGAAAAAGATGACAAAACGTGCTGGTGAACTAAGTTGCATGGGCCAGCTTTACCAAGAACGTTGGAGCAGTAAATTTGCAGCAAAAGGAGATGTAGGGAAAGATACTTGGATATAACATAGAGGGTATTGACGGAAAAGGTGCGATAAGCCCTGAGGATGATTCTTAGGAATAGGGATTGAAGCGAGGTCAATTTTCTGACCACGTGAGAATTTTGAAGTTTGTGGTATCAAATATCCAGGCCATAAGTGAGCATGGGAATGACTGCATTGTTAAAAATATAACGTAAGTACAGAGGCTTCATAAATGATTGGATCCCACGTGACACATATGTTAGGCAACCAATCGCTTGGATTGGTATAACGTAAAAAAGTTACTAAATGAAAAATTTAATTTGTAACCTCTAAATTAAGGTTAAGTAATTAATAAAAGACTGTAACACATTAATAACAATACCTGTTTATTTAAAATAAAAATAGGTAATAACATTTTTTTTAAATTTGTAACCGATGTTGAATACGTTGTTCTTTAGCTGCAATACATGTGTTAATTCTTTTCTTTGATTTTTGGAAAACATTGATAAACTATAACCTTGTACGGAGTCATCGAAATTTTCTTTTTTAGTTCTTTGTGGCAAGTTTTTACTGATAATCTTAAAAATTAAATGTTTATAACTTACAAATCGAATTAAAGTGACTTTATACCTGTTGCCCGCAAACAATTTTGCCACCGTTTTATTTCATGCGATTGCAGATGCAGTGAGTGCAGTAGGTCTTTCTGTTTCCCCTTGCAAATGCAATTTTCATTTAAAAATCTCTTAATTAAAACTTGTTTATGTCGTCGGTCATCGTAAGTAAAGTTTCTTTATGGAAAATATTTGTTGAGTTTATCGATGCAACTTTGAAGAGAATACGGCCAAGTTCCATCAATCATCAGGATTGCGAGTACCACTTCTCCGTTAGAAAATGCGTCATTACAAAGACAGTGACTTATTCAATAATAAACATCGTGAAATGTTATCACCTAATATAGAATTACAAAAATTAGACTTTAAAATTACAGCTGTTATTCAGTACTTACCAACAGAAACACAAAAAGTGCTGAATAGTTATGATTATAAATAGTTTAGAATATAAAAAATAGAGAATAAGGAAAACGACAAAAGCTAATACCCAATGTCAACAAAACGTCAAATGAGAATGTCATAAAATGTTACTAAACGGTAACACCTGTGGTAACACTACCAACCTAAAACAATGTTGATGCTCAACTCATAGATCACGTGGAAAATGGGTTTTATGAAGGCCCTGTATTTGTAAAACAAGTGCAAGTCGCTCAACCACAAAAACGCAGTGTTTTACAAAACTTAGTTTGTTGTCAAGTACTTGAATTCGTAAGTTCTACAGACAGAAAAATCGTGGAGGCGCAATGAAGGATATTGTCTTAGCGTAGAGCCAAAAACCATAAACTTAGTCTTGTATGCGTAAATACTTAGTTTATTGCTGCCGGCTCAGTTAGTCACAACACCTAGGTACAAGTTAGATTTTGCCACTAAGTTTAATCGTGAATTGGCCGACACTGTGACAGTAATATTGACCGCATAAACAAAGATTTTGCAGTCTGCTGGTAAGTCTTTGTTTAAGAAATCGTTGACAACTAAATTCCACAAAGTCTGGCCAAAAATCGAGTCTTGTGGACATCCCTTCTTCAGTCATTTGGTGAAAACAAGAACTTCAATTATAGAAAGCCACCATGCGTTATTGAACGGTCTGACGCAAAGAAGTGTTATAGAATATTAGAATGACCCATTTAGGAAGAGTTTTTGGCAAACCATTTGATTTGTTTTACTTACAATTTGCGTAAAATTTTATAAAATTGTTAACGAAAGGATTTTTATAATAGCTGAAAAGGCAAAAGGTGACGGATTAATGTTTCGCACAACGTTTGACAGATTTGAAGAAAAAAATCTGATTAACCGGTTGTTATGTTAGCATAAGAACTTAGAGCATAAATACAAGCAAAAAATGTCAAAACAAAAGTTGCATTAAAATATTTAAAAAAATCAAAATTTTTAGCAAAATAAATCCTAAATTATAAATCGCTTAAGTCTCCTAAGGTTGTTATATTATAAATAAAAATAAACTGTTCTAAGAAGTGCATATTTTGACTTAACAATTTGCTGACAACAAAGTAAATACAAAATAATATTATCGTAATTAAATTACTGTGATTAAAGTTGCTGTTCTGCACATTATTTTCAAGTATACTAGAATCTGTACTAAAAGTACTTTTTGTTAAGCTGAACACTAATGCTAAGAAATAAACATTAGTATCTGCTTTAATTATTTTATCAATAACGATCATTACCAAGAAACTTTTTGGTCCCGCCAAGACTTCTATATTTAGAAATTAACTTTTTTATCAACGCCTAGAGTAGTAACAACATTTTTAATAAGGAGATAATCACCCACTACGTACAAATACTGTGGTTTTCTTACATTACCAAAAGCTGATTTATTTTCATTTTGAATTTTCTGTATTTTGTTTTAGGCATCTTCTCTAATTTGTACTAAGTTTCTGTAATTCTTTTGATTTGGCTCAAGAAACACCTTTAAGAGATCTCTCCTAATTGGTTGATGCCAAATAACATAACCAATTGCCCTATGAAAAGTATTATTTATTGCAAATTCAACCTTGTAAAGAACATTAACGTAACCGAAATACGATGGCAGAGTCATTTTATAGAATAAATTTACTATGTATGAATATTAGTATGTAAATGGCTATAAAGATGGAAACGTTGAAAGCTAATTTTATCCCGCGTAATGCAAATAACCCAAACAACACATTGGTACAAAAAACGTCTAAATGTCCGGCTAATAGACATTTATTAGACATAAAAACGTTTTTAAACGCGTTATTAACGTTTATTAGACGGACATTTAGACGTTTTTTGTACCAATGTGTTGTTTGGGAAGTTTTGAATAAACCGTGGACCAAAATCACAACGTATAAACATTGTAAGGCCGTTTCGCCCTTTTTTTGGGCTCTTTAGCAGTGGGTGAACACTTTACTGTACTTTCACAAACATTCATACTAACATAAAATCTTAAGCTTTTACGGTTATTTTGCTTATGATTATAAGCGACTTTTGGGTAAGATCGCGTCGTAGTTAAACACCCAAACTCTCTCCTTGAGAGCCAAAACAAGAAGTAGAACTTGGCCTTTGCCGTATTGTCGTTCGTGAACCCAAACAAACTGACGTTTCGCAAGACATTGCAGCTTGCATCTTCCGAGTGGTCTACTCAATTGTATTGATAATATAAATAGTAGTACATTTTACGAAATATTAAGCACCTAAAGGTAAATTCTGTATGTGCTATAAATATAATAATTGTCAAAACGTTATCAAACTTGTGGTTACTTTTTTCAACTGAGAAATATAATTTGGTTTATTAAAATTTGTAACTACATACTTAAATTAAAAATTAGAATTAGTATATTTAATTTAATTAATTTAATACCAAATAATAACAAACAAGAATTAAATTTATTGTAATCAAATTATTGTCTCTAAAATAAATACAAGGCAAACCACTACAGACTTTAAAACAAAATTATGCTAAAAATAATTAAATTAGAGGTGTTTCCGTCGGGATCCCCTAAACACAAACTTTATTAAAGTGAAATTTTAGACGACAACATGATTGATTTATTTTAAATAGCTAATTACAACTAAATTCGCATTAAATTTTAATTTAATTTTAATTTTCTAACGTTGTCTTGTAAAATTAATACAATTTTTCGCGCTATTACTAAATTTGTGATACAATTTATATTGTGTTTATATTAATATAGATAATTTATTTTGTTGGCTACGTTTAATTAGGTGCGCATATTGGGATAAGATCTAATAAATTATTTTGGTGGTTTTACCTAACGTGAATTTTATCTCTTTACACGAGTTGTGTAAACGTATTCTTAATTGACGAATTTAGAAACAAAATAATGAAGAGAAAAAGTAATATTATCGGTATTATGAATTGAAATCAATGTCTTTACTTTGTTTTTATTTTAATTGTTGATGACTTCATTTTAATATAAAAAATCTGTCTCAGATGTTTTTGTGCGACAAGTCGAATCATATTTTAAATATTTTTGTTTAATACTTGTTGGAATATAATATAATAAACTAAAATATGTTATAATAATTAAGTAATTAATTAATATATTATAAGTAAAAAAATGTGTAAAATTCTTCAATAATCAAAATAAAACAATTTTATGATTTTAAAATTAGTTTGAATTCTTTTTGCTATAGCCGTAGCTTATAAATAGATAATATTTTTAGTTAGACACGCATATTTACGTAGAACACTTTTAGAAAAATTCGAATAATTAGAGTAACGTCAGATATTTGTAATGCATTATCACAAATGGAGATAGGACAATTGATTAACGTATAAAGAAAAACGAGTAATTGCAGTAGATTGGATATACAACAGTTCTAAATTTCGGTTAAACTTAAAATGTTGTTTTAATAAAATTTTTATTTGTACAAAAAGTATGAAATAAACGTATATTGACTAATCCCAATCTAATGTATCAAAAACAAGTAACGCGTTTTTGGCTCAATAAAATTGTTATCAAACGTGCTACGGTAAAACTTAAGCTCTGCACTCGGCTGAAGTGCGATCAATTATCTGTAACGTAATCTACAGTAAAGAAAGCAACAACACCTCAAAGTTTTGGACAGTGAGGCTGTATAAAGTTATTAATAGAATTTAGCCTGTTTTTGTTGTGGCAATTATAATTTGTTAAAAAGATGCTAAAACGAGAAATAGAATTCCAGGTGCTCGTTTTTATCTGACAACACTTAAGAATGACAAATAAGATAAGACTAAACTAACAAAAAGTGCATTTATTTTAACGACTACGTCAAAAAAATATAAATTTAACAACTATTTGTAAACCTATATCACAGTAGTTTCAATTTCAGATATATTAAAATATTGAGCTATGCAGCAGCCTGTACAAAAAGGTAATTACGATAGTACATTTAAATTTTATTAATTAAATGAAGTTAAAAAATGAAAGATATACAAATTGAAAAGCAAGGAACGCGTTCAGTCAAGTCTGAAACTTAAGTAATTTAAATGGTAATAAAGAAAAAGAGCGTAAACTAATAGTGATAGCATGCGTACATTTTGTTGTGGCACATACAATCGGCACTAAAATGTTTACATGCAGAAAAGAGTACTTGCATATTTAAAATGCTGCTAGCGCTAGTGGCAATAAACATCCCCTAAAAAGCTAATGAATAAAGTAATAATTATACCACCGTAGTATCACGAATAAGCTTCCAATTTCATATGCTATTCAAATATTATAATATTTGTAAGCCGGACAAGTATGCTGGTAAATCTTCAAAACATTTTCGCAACGAAAGATGTAAAATTTGACTGCCCCATTTACTAGATGACAGTAACTAACATGTTCGCACTTAATAAACATGAGCTGTTGCAGTTATTGACCATTAAAAAAGTAAATTCTGAACGTAGTAATTAGCAACAACAAAAATATTTCAAGAAGTTAATACGGGACAATAGTAAAATGTTATAAGAATAAAAGAAAACTACACTTTACCGCAAAATAAAAATGCTCCCTTTGCCTCAGCGATTCTTTCACATTGAACTATGGAAATTTTATTTGATTTAAACCATCACATATGCGGATGCTTACAGGTTCTTAAATTAAAAGTTTCACTGAGCATTTCATTAACACGTGTTGACTTTTCAGTTTGACAATTAAAATGCAAATGCACAAACGTTAACGGAAATAAAAAAGGGAGTAATCCAATATTGCCAACAAAGTTTAAACTGAGAAAAATTTATACAAAGCAAGAAGCCGTGACAAGGTTTTTTAACACAACATCATACTATAACTCGAATTTGTATTGCAACAGATATGGATGTTAAACGTAAGAATACACATCAAGGAACTACAAGGCATTACAAAAAAATTCAAGTGCTGTTTAAAGAGTATAAAAACTGCATCGCATATTTATTTTGAACTTGTCTCTGTTAACCAAACATGTATGTCAAGCAAATGCTGGTATAATTACGTTACATTTTCAAAAACAGGAAATGTCAACGATACAGTACTTACACACGTTTTATAAATTTTTGTAAAGATTTTTTAACAAACACTTCAGACTATATTGATTCTATTGTAAACTGCGTAGTTAAATGTTTAATTTTAAGGTGAAATAAAACAACACTATTTAAACCCCCAATACGCACTCTAGTATGATGGCTTTAGTTCCGTTTCACAAGAAGCGTACGATACGCTCTACGCTCACTACTCTTAAAAATAAGTTTACAGTGTACGAGATACAAAGTTTCATATAAGCGTGGTTTTTAAGGGCGACAAGCGCGCGTTAAGTTTTACATGGAGAGCACACGTTTAGCCTTCGCACTTCGCGTATCTACGCGGCGCGTGATGGCATAGCATCTATACATTCTTTTCACATGTGTACTTTTTTCACTTCGCTGCTCTCCACGACGATGTAAGGTGCTGATACGAAATTGTTAATTAATGCTGTTGAAGCAAAAAAAGTATTTAGAATGTATTACATAAAACTATAAAAATCGTAATGTTTAGAAAATAATGTAACAAAGGCGGTCTTTAGTAATCTTTTTTCTTCTATGCGGTGTACTTACAATTTTTCTTCTGAATTTTGTCGTTCAGTGATAATAAATAGTTTGGACAAAATTTCGAGTGTATACAAATGTCAGAGAGCTCTTTGGAACGTAAGAAGCAAAGAATACGGCAATAAACACATAAAAAACAATGTGGGGTACTTGTGGAAAAAGTTAAGGAAATTTTTCCATCTGCTGATAAAAAAATTGTAAAAGCAAAAATAGAAAGTTTAGAAACTTAACTTCAAAAGAAACTAAAAAAATTATGCCACTTAAGAAAACGGGAAGTTCTACGAATGATTTATACGAACCAAATTTGTGGTACTTTGACCTATTTATAATTGATCAAGAATGTGTTAGAAAAAGGTGTCTCCTGTCTAAGAAAAAAAGATTAATTCTAAAAGTAGCGTTGAGGAGGAACTGTTTTTAAGTCTACGTGTATTGTTGTTTGTGAAATCTGAAATCGGCTGATTAGAAGTTAAACACATGTTATACTAACAAACAGTTGAAAATCTTTTCATCGTGGAAAATTTCTCTTGCAAGACAATGAATATTTTGAAGAACATTTGAAACTTCGTCATTACTTCTACAATATACGTAAACTAATATATAATTGGAATTTACAACTGCAAAAAGTACAACACTGTAAAAGCTCTTATAACAAAAGTAGTAAGAACTACTTTTTTTAATTAATTTATTATAATCCTCCTTGTTATATCTATTAATAAATTGTTGTTGAATCCCAATAGGAGGTCGTGTGGGAAGGTTACAAATTAATTTGCTTTAGAATGTTAGCGACGTTTCGCAGACAAGCCCGAAGAAGCAGACACAAGTATAGTCTGCGAAACGTCGCCAACATTCTAAAGCAAATTAAGTTGTAACCTTCTCACACGACCTCTTATTGGGATTCAACAACAATTTATTATTACTTTTTTTAAGTTTGACAATAGCAATTCACAAGTTTCTATAAAATCTGGGAGATTTTTTTATCACGCTATGCTGCAGCTATGAGTTTTCGACCATGATTAACTTTGGTTTTTGCAAAAATAGTGCTGTCGCGCCCTTCAAGAAATTTATCATTTAGATTTTTCATATGATATTGTTTAGTGGCTGTTTTTACCATTCCAAAAAAGTCAACACCTGGCTTGTGTAATTTTGTAGTGCGTTAACAGAACTAAACTATAAATCATCCGGTACCATGCTATGACTGAGTCAAACAAAGTGTCGTAGCAGTATCTGCACCTAATTCGTTTTGACAATTTTTATTTGCCATAACAATTTTCCCTTCATTGATTTGAAGACGTTTTAGGATATTAGATTGTACAACTACCAGTGTTTTGCATTAACAACATACTACTTTGGAAATTTTTTTAATTTATTCATTGCTGGCATATCGCTGGGATCATGGTTTTTCTTGCCATACCAAGAGAACATAACTTCAAGACAAAGCTTGTAGCCAGGCAAAAACAAAATTTCATTTTAAGTGCAACATATTTATTATTGGGTTTATAGATTTTTATTTATCGTCATCATCTGGATCTTCTACACAAAATGACAAGTATTGCACAGTTATTTCGTTCGTTTAACTCTCAAATTTTGAATTTGTTTGAAATATTTATCGTTCAATGCAATCGAAGGGATTGCAAAGGAAAATTCTTTTTGGAGAACGTTAGATTGGTTTCTTGCTACTGAAAACTGCATGCAGCAAGATAGACTCGGAGTCGGTTTCTGGCAAACATATTTAAGAAAAGTGAAGACATTTTCTATTGGACATTTGTCCAACAATTAGTGGATCAACTAGTACAATTAGTTTGGATAGATGATTTCTGTGGTTGCTGGCGCTATCTATATTTTTCTCCTATGTAGCTCTACTTATCTTGCGCCCCTAGCGTTAAAAATTGTGTTTAATTTTATAACTTGTGTTACGTACGTATTTGCATTTAAATTAAGTTTAAAATTTTCAGCTGTATTTAATCATGTTAAGCTTTCAGCGTTATTATTTATACTAAACCTTCAGTTATTTTTGGTGTATCGTAAATCATTAATTAGTATATGATTTTCAGTCGAGTATATTATACAGCCTTCAGTTTATTTTGCAATTGAGTACTATTGTTTACGTTGTCTTGATTCGATCGAATATCCTTAAAAAATGTTTGTATTCAAAGCCAGTGTTGGCAAATTTAAATTGATAATTGCAACACTCCTCGATAGTATCGAGTGTAGTATTATAGTTTAGAGGTAAGTTTTACGTTCTTATACTAACTTAAATAATGACGTTATTGAATTTGTTTTGTTGTCAATTATAAAATATAAAACCAATTTGTTACGTTCTTTTATTGTTAGATTTTTGGAAGTAGCTCCAAATGCAACACTTCTCCTGTCGCAGCAAACCAGTAGTAAGGCGTTTGAAAGTAATATTGCTTCTAACTGGACGACTTGAAATGTCAACAAAGAATACTTGCGTAGAAGCATATAGATTATTATTTTTATTTATTTTTAACTAATTTATTTAAAACGATTAAAACTACGTTTACTTATTCTAGAAATATGTACACTTTTAAATTAACCGAACTAATAAAATCTAATAATAAAAACACTTACACTATAATTTATATCACTTACAAGAAGATAAGATAACGTCCTCGGATATCACACTTGTTTACACTAATTATCACGTTCACGATTATTCTCGGTTTATTTATGTAGACACACGCGTGCTAACGATTTATTTCCACTTGATAATCTTCTTAACACATTCGCATTCCAGCAATAACTGACCTACGATCTGTCTCGTCGCTATATATAGACATACGGAAATCCTTCTCGAGCGTTCCTTACTTTTCGCTATAACTTCTAGAAAATAGATAACAGCTTCTAGAAGGCTCTTGCATTTGCAAGTAATTTCTCGAACGTTTCAATATTTTCTTTCGCGCCAACTTAGTCAATTTAACAGAGTTGTCTTCAATTTTAACTTACACAGGTACTACATTCATCTTTACACAATAAAAAAATTTGGATTTTTTTTTATTATTCTTTTGTTGACCGCTAAATAATTTATCAAAGTCTTACACATCTAAACTATTTACTAACGTCAAGACCTAAACTTCATGTCACAACGTTATCCTGCTCCAGGTCATTTATAAAAACAACAGTTCAAGCTTTTTAATTTGCATCAGGACAGATTTAGTACCTCCTTGTACACTCTTGTTGATTTAACTATACAAGGGGAAAAGTCAAGTTTTTAGTTGTTATAACAAATAATAGCGCCAATGTTCAGTAAATTTCACATCATTGTTAAATAATACAATGTAATTAAATGTATTTATTTTAGTTCTATTTGTTTTAATATTTTCTTTAAAAAACGTTGCTTTACTTGCAATAAAATATTGCCTTAACTGATTGCAGGAGAAAAATTAATTAATTACTGATGCAACTTTTTGAATCTGAACGGTCTTGAAGCTCTATTGGTTTTAATGGTAAAATATCTTATCCACGTATCTACAATGACTGTGATTTATGAGTGTTTTCGTCTTTACGTAGAAGGGACGATAAAAAACCACTCTAGTCTTTTTTTGTGCCTTAAGCATGCACTTCTTCAAGCCACTGAAAATTTATTGACGGTAAGCGAACAACATAACACTATTACATAACAACTATGAAAACTTGTAGACAATGTCATCTGCAACTTTTTGCATTAGAAAATAAGTAGGAAGATTTTATTGCAAATTGCTAAAATGTGCTTTATTACCAATTACCTTTAGAAAAAGCATCATAAATTACTGTACATGTTTTTAGTACAATTTAACTAGACTTTAACTATATTTACTTTTTTCGTACCACCCTTTGGTATCCAAAAACTGTACTGTAGCCAATAAGCGCTCCTCAGATTGACTAATTCATTTATAATAATTTCATGTTTTTCTGTTCTGCCAGAAACAAGTTTCATCACTTCACGAAAAGTATATTCGTTTATTCGTAAATAGTTTTTAAAATCTTGTTGATTGTTTACAGCAAATCATTTTAAAAGGGGCATATTTATTGCGTTCCAGAAACCACTTTTTTGACCACAAACGTCTCCTTTTTTTAATTTTTGTTACTAAAAACAATCGCAATCGTAGTTTCTAAATTTATCACTACAGCAGTAAGGCTCGTGGTTTAAATTTTGAACGGAAGTTTACATGTTCGGTGCGTAGGTAGATGTGTAGAAACCATTGAGCATGCTCGGTTCGAAGTTCAGTTTGAGGTGGTTTTTTTGAGCGATCATGCTTGAGCGTGTTTAAAATAATTTAATAAACAATATATACAATGTTTTATCTGCATCATATTTTTATGTTTCCATTTAGCATTTTTATTTTAATTTTTTTTTAATTTAATAATAACCAATTGAAAAAAATATTTAAACTATTTTATACTGCTTTCTTTGTAGATCATGTTGTTTAGTAAATCAGGTATATAGAAATTTTCAGGATTTAGATGTAGGTAGATATAAACAATGTCGCGAAAAAAATAAATCATAACTAGAGACAAGTGTTAGACCAAAAAAACAAAATCATAAAAAACTAATAAAACTATAATATTTTATTTAATAACTTTTGCTCTATAAAGATATTATCGGACTGATTTTATCCTACCACAAAGCATTTTAAAAATAAGTTACGTTTAATATAGTTTGTAACAGAACTACTTTTTTAAATAAATGAAAAAGTTTTATATTTCTGAAGTCGTGGTAACTTTTTAATCATATTTAATGTTACGCTAAATGTCACCACTTTTGTCGTTTTGTTGTGTTCTTGATAAACTTGTACAAAGTTATATCGACTATCAGACACCAAACTTTGGATTTATAACATCTAACACTTGGGGGAGTGATTAATTAAATTATATTACTGTAGTATATAACCAGCATGGTACTTTAGATGTTTTTTTAATTACATAACAAAAGATTAATTTTTTATATAATAATAATAATATATAATATATAGTTTTTATATTTTAATCTTTTACAAAATTTTTTGTTTTAGTTTTAATAAATCAATTAAAATTTGTAAACCGTTTATTGTTTAATTTGAAATTAATTGTAAAGTAATTTAAATAGATTTTATTAAATGTGATGGCGCATTTACTCACTTACACATATTATCACGTGCATTTTTTATTACGTTTTATATGTATTACGTGTTGTTTGAGTTCAGCACATACAAAATATAAATACGACCATTTTTATTCGAATGTGAGGTTTTAGTAAATAATAAGAATGCTAAAGAAGCGTATACAACAAACTATGTTATATGTACATTGTACAAGTATAAACAATATATCGCAGTAAATCAATTTAGATAGTACTCTTATAAGCAGAAAAGATGTTTTAGTCGGCAAGAAATTATAAAAATAAAAATCCACAGCACTTTTTAAATCCGTTTGCAGCTAGATGCTATACTGTTTAAAATTTTAATGTATAAATTATAATAAATTTCTGTAAACGACATGTAAATGTACTCAAAGTTACGCAACTGTTTTGCAGTTTAACCGTCTTTCTTTTGCTGATTTCAATGTCAATTCCCTTTATATATTTATCTTAAACACAACGTATAAGAACCAGTTTACTATAGTTTTAATGATTTTTTGTTTGTTTGTTATACTTATATATTTGTATTTCTTTCCGAAACATGTTCTTCTATACTGGTGCTAGATTAATGCCATTATCCTTATTGAAGTTATCATAATTTTATATTTTGATAGTTTTTCTATATATTCTGCGCTAGAAGTTGTATTAGTAGATTAAGTTAGGGACGCGAGTTACGGCGTATACAAAACAGTATACGCTTGTAGTTACTTTGCATTTAATTAACAACAAATTATGAATCAATATTAAAACATGATGGCAGCGGTAAAACGTTAAACAAAAAGTCGTAAAAAGCCTCAATTAAATTGATCAGGTATTTCAAAACAATAACGTACAAAAATAATATAAATAGAAGAAAGAAGGAAAAGAAAAACAAAGGTGAACAACAAAAACCAGATTTAACAAACAAGAAGTCTTAACTTAAATGTAGCTACACCTGAAAAATTCAACTTTCGAGTACCAGGATTGTGTGATGGGTTAAACGATTTAAAAGATACGTGATAGTGTTGGGTTAAAACAGGAGAAATAATTTAAAAAAAATAAATATACTTTTGTGTACAATGGAAGGAGGAAAGCGAGCAAACTTTAGTACAGTTTGCTACAGTTCCAACAACATATGAAAACGTTTTGAAAGTATTTGAAGATTGCTTTATACCTTAGAAAAACTTTATTTTTGAACGATTCAAATGTAATTTAAGAATACAAGTTCATGATGATGAATTAATATGTTGGATAAAAAAACTAGTGAAAGAATACAATTCGAAACTGATTTAACATTAACAAGCTGAACAACTCATGCAACAAGACGCAGTTCTTAGACAAGGGGGTATGAATCTAGGAGAAGTAAGTGTAGTATCAAAAGTAAAAAATCGACAAAAGAAGATTCAAGATACAGGAATAACATTTTTGGGAAAGAATAATGAACAAAATTTAAGTGAGAAACAAGAAGGTACATAGCTGTTGGTTTTGTGGCTAAAAACATCTAAGGGAGATATGTTCACAATGTAATAAGGTGGGACATTAGCATAAGGTATGTAAAGACACAACATTTGTTAAAACTTGTACATGAAGTTGAGAATAATTAGAAAAATTTAGATTTATAGAAACATTAAGATTTAATTCAGCGGTTGATTCTCAATGGCATTTTTTAGAGATAGAATTTATGGTTATTATTGGTTTTCTTTGCCATTTTTGAAAGTTTTAGTTAGTAATCGAAATAATGATAGTTCATTATCACATTCAGTTTATTGAAAACTTACCTATACAGATAGATATTTAAATGAATTGTCTCATCATCACTCTTTTCAGAAAGTATTATTAGTGGATTCTTTAGTATACCGAGCTGATTCATTAAGTCAACCCCAACATCTTTAAGTTGAATCATCTAACCAAGATATTAGTCGCAAACAATTAAAACAGAAAAAGTATTAAGGGGTCTATTACAAAGGGTTGCCAAACTAAGAGTAACAGCAGAATCTATGTCTCAACCAGTGTCATTCGCTTATCTACCATATATCAAAAATAACTCAACATTGCTACTCGGTTTTCTACTCTTCCTAAGTTGGGTCAATTCTTCAATCCGGTAAAGGCTGTTATTACTTTTCAATCTGGCGGCGTTTATAGCATTCCTTGCTCTTGTGTTCGTGCATATATAGAAAAAAGAGGTAGAATCGGGGAATTCGTATTAAGGAGCATCAAAGATGTAAGCGTCTTAAACAATCTTCAAAGTCAGCGTTGGCGGAATACGCACTAGAAACAGGTTATCAAATTATGTTTAAAAACACTAAAATTTTAGGGAATGCTTCTAATTACTATGAATAAAAAATTAAGGAATCCATTAAAATAATTAAAAATGCTTTTTATATTAACCGAGATTCTAGTTTTCTTTTGCCAGTGGTTTGGAAACCAATTTTATCGATCGGAGGCCGGTCTATAAAAACGAAACTTCACGACGCAATCGATCAGTTTGTCTCGGGCGCTGAAGATGTCCATTGTTACGTGTGACTAAAGTTTATCTTGTATAATAACTACAACACGGGAAGTATCCAGAATGGAAAATTGTATTAATACTAATCTTTATTTCTTTGTATTTACACTGACTTAACTTAACAAAATGTACTTTGTGTGCTCAATTATACTTATCTGCGGTTGTAACTCAAACAAGACTTTAGCCAAATAAACAAAAAACGTTGAAATGTAGGAAATATTTTTCTTAGAACTCAGTTGACGCTGTTCGCTAAAGCGTTTTGAGTAAATTACCTCCGAATAAACTTTATGTTTAGATATACATTTTACATCAAGATAATATTATTTTTAAGAACTTGAAAGCTTCGTAAAAGCTTAAAAATTTGACCTGAAAAACCTTGGTTTGGCTAATACTAAACTTAATTATTTAAAAACTTGGCATGATTTTTCAAAAGCTTGGATTGATTTGAAGACAACTTTTTGAAAAGCAAGCCAAGCCTGTAAATCTCTATTTATTATAAAAGAGAGACGTATTAAAAACCAATGTTTACTAAAAATTCTAAACAAACAACAGCAATACATAGTTTGTAAAATTTAATTCAATATGCCACGTCAAAATGGGCAGAAAGGAGTAGGTAAGCCATTTTATCAATATCGGCATAAAATTTCGTTTTGTGAAAATTTGTGAACCTTTTTTGTTGCAGCTAAAAATTATAATGTTTATTCATTAGAATCGCCAAAGTATCACTAAAATTAAAGAAAATGCTGAAATTTCAGTTTGATGGCTAGGATTATCAACGCAGTTGGAAAATCTGATGCATTGAAAAAAGATGAAATATAAAAAAACTTTTTGTTAAAATCAAATTGCTATTAAAGCATGGTCAATTTCGGCTGATGTATTTAAATGTAACAATACATGATATTTGATTGTGACATATTATTATTCTTGTTTCTTGGAAATTTTCAGTCTGCATATAGTTGTAGTTACTGATTATATCAGGACAGATAATGGTTTACAATTTCAAATACTTTGCTTTAGAGCTAAATTTTAAACATGTTACTTCAAGTCTTTAATTTAATCAATCTAACGGAAGAATAGAGGCGGCTATAAAAGTTGCTAAAAATTTAATTTAAAAAAATTACTTTGTATGACGTTGTTAGTTTATAGAATAGAATCCTTTGAAAATGGATTCTTCCCAAGAAAATTTTTAATGTCTAGAAAATTGAAGAATGCATTACCTATTGTCTAGTAAATTACAATAAACTATAGATATATCAATATTGGTTTACATTGAAGAAAAAAAGAAGGTGACGCAGAGTACAAATTATAATAAACGTCAAAGAACAAAACAATTGTCTGAATTATGTAGTGGTAAAAAAGTTTGGGTAACGGATTTGCGTTATGAACGAGTTATACGTCAATTAAGTAAACTTGCGCGTATATACGCGTCGAATCTTTAGAAAGAATTAATGGTTTTTTATACCGGCACCACTCATGTTTATTCTATGTAGAAAATTCAGCATAAACCGGAGATTACCCTAGCAGTTTTGGTGAAACATTACAACTTGTAAATGTAGAAATAACTACAGGAAGTGAAAAAAGTAACTTGATGATGCAGGTAAAAATAAAACACATTTGAGTGCGTCCGAATTGTTTATTAAAAAACCACTCGGCGGTGCGGCTTTGCGTCTCATTTGCTATACTATGCTTTACTTTTAACGCTTGTTGGGTAATACACTAGTAATTATACGGTGCTTTTTGATAACTAAAAGCAAAAATATGACGTAAAACCTAAAGACCTGTAATGCTTTTTTTGTTTTTGCCGATGTCGCAAATTTTGTCAAGTGTGTACTGCATACAAATTTTTGATTTTTAATCAATGTTCTAATGTCTTGTTAATTGATGTTTTATCCCCTAAACTTTTATTACGTGTGGTGCCTTAAAAAAATTTTTGTCATCATATTTAATAACATTATTTTCAGAAAATATTGCAGATGGTTGAAAAATTTAATTGTGTCGACTTTTTGTTTGATTAAAATTGATTTAAAAATTGTTTATAATAAAACCTCGCAGACGGTCTGCGCTGGGCGTATTTTTTGTATATTCTAATAACAAAGATGATTTTTTATAAGATCTAAGGATTCATTCAGTATCCGATTTGCTTTGAATCGACTTCCACAAAGAGTCTTTAAATTATTTTCAATTCCCGTGTAGGAAATGTCACAAAGATTTATAACTAAGCTACTTTTTGAATTATTCAAGTCGTTTTCTGCATTTTCTCATTTTTTGGTTTTATTAGCAAAACAAAAAATGTTTCGAGCATTTCTCGTTATTAATGAGTTATTAGGCCGTCTTCTCCTTCGTCTTCTATTTGATCATCGTTTACTTTTTTGTTTACATTTTCAATGAATGCATATTCTACTGTAGGTATTAAAATATAATTCTAACGGTTATCATCAATCTTAGTTTTCGGGTTTTGTGAGTTTGTTGCAGTATCTATGGAAGCATTTGACACTGCATCTTTTATGTATGTATCAGAAAATTAGTGTTTATCAAAAGATAACGATGTCTCATTTTCTTCTGTTTTTGCAACATTTGTCTTTATCCTCGGAAAAATTATAACTGCTTTAAAATTGTTAAAAATATTGTTTACTGTTTTAATTTTGTCTACTTGCTGTAAATGATGTAATTAATCACTGTTGAAAACGTCAAAGTAATTTATTTTGTGGCCCAAGAAATCCTTTCTCAGGTTTGACTAGCAAATAACGACAGAAAAAAAACGTAGTGTGTTAAATTGGTATTTTAACACAAATTAAAAACTATTTTGTTGTTAGTATAAGGTTTTATACGAACTTCATAAATCTGATGAACTTGTAAGCCGCGTTCAACAATATATAAAAAAGAAACAGCAGAGATTATATATGCAAGATATTATATTGAAGTCATGCCTATATTTTGTCTAAATCTGACATTGTTAATAAATGTTTGTGTTTTGATAAATCTTTAATTAAACGCTATAGGAATAATTTTAGTTGATCGTATAATGTCATGGTTCAAGAATCGTGTTTGTAACTTCGTTGTTATGCAATTTACTACACTTGCAACAAGCACGCAAATCAAAGCAAAACACAAAACGTCACATAAAAAAAATATAATGCGCATGTGTTTTTTCAACTACATTTCCAGTTCTTTATCGGTAAAACAGAAATTTTTGAAATTTTTAGTAAATCTATGTACATCCCAGTACATTCTTCGTACATTTCAGTACATCTTCAAAATTTTTAAGAATTTCGCGTAGATTCTTATGAATTCCTATAAAACCTTAATCAATCCTCGTAAGTGTACACCATAAATCCCCATGTGTTTGCACATCGGAAATTTGTTGTTATTGAAATTAGTTCAAATCCGAAAATATTTCTATTTGGGACCGTGAAATACAAATAGAGTTTATTGTTGGAATAGCGACGAGTTTTGCTTATTGCTTTAATAATATTCTGAATAAGACGTTGTAAAAAAAAAGAAATTAATTTACAAAACCAAACATCGATTGTTCAAAATACAATTAATAGCATCGTTGTAGTAAACTTCAAAATTATGACAAATTGACTAGTGGAACAAAAGTAAATACTTTAAGGACTGAATCACACATACGCGTTATAAAAAATGTGAGAGAAGATGTAATCAAAATGAGAATTGTTATTCTACAAAAAACTTATAATCTCTATTATATTTGTTACTAAAAATTAAAAAAAAATACAAATTTATTAATTCAACGGAAATGTGCTTTTAATTTAATTATTAATTTTTATATCAATTTTATGGTGTATTTTATACTGTATTTATACTAATTTTAGGCAAAGTAATAACAAACCTTTGTGACATTGCTATTAAAAACTGTATCAAATCGCGACAATCCAAACCAGCTAAGTGCGAATAAAAGATTTGACAATAAAAATATTTACATAAAGACAAAAATTCGTTACAGCAAAAATTTTAATTACAACAAATTATATATTTGGTAAAGCATCTACTTGATAGAATTTGCATTACATTAAGTAGATTATTTATTCCACTTTATATATCTCAAAATTAGATTAAATCAAATAATCAATTTAGTAGTTATATAGACAGAGTTATTCAATTAAAGTAACTTGAAAAATAAACGTATCTTGCAAATTAAATTAAATTTAAAAATTTGGTAGTAGAGTACGTGCAAAATTTAATATACTAAAAGTATAAGTTAGCTTTAATTAAGTGCGAAAGCTCGAGAATTATTCAAGTTATCTATTAAATATTGCTGTACGTGGAAAATTTTAATTTTGTATAATGTACAAAGTGGCATCTTGATGGAAGCACGTACAATTTTATAAAAATCGATATTTCCATTTAACACCAGTTGCTGGTTGAGTTTTAGCTTTATTTATTCATTTAATAATCAAATGAAAATATTTTCTTTTTAGTATTAAGGTTTTCATTAAATTTTAAATTTTTTTAACATTGCTTTTAATATACCTTTTTTAATTTTTGTTTGTTGTTCATTATCTACTAGTACTGGCACGTTATTATTTACACGTTAAGATCTCTTATGAAAGTTGCATTTCTAGCAATATCAAAGCACATTTGAATTTTTCTATGTACAGTAAAAATATACGTTTTCATCAAAAGTTTTTTAACAATCAAAACAGTATTTTATAACGTCTTATATACTTATATATTCTTTTATAAAATAGTTTATCCACATTCATACAATAAATTAACGTAATTTTAATAAAAATAATTAGAAATTAAGTAATTAAAATAACGAGCCATAGTAATTATTGTAAATTTTTAAAACTACAAAAGCTTTTGTTTCTGCTTATTAATTGTTGCAATCAATTAATTAATAAGACGCATGTGCCATCACTAACAGCTGAAGGAACTTGACATCTTGCTGACATAAACTAATTTAGATTAATAAACACTTTTGGCAGAATTATGTTTTATTCATCTATGAGAACTATTTGAGTTTTGAGAAAGTTAAGTTCTTTGATGTGAAGATAGTTCCTTAAAATGTTTTTTCACTACAAATAAAAATTGTTTATGTAAATTAAAAATAAAAACAGCGGTATAACAGATCTTTGAGAAACCTTTACTTGTTTTGATTTAAGGCCAGTTTAAGGTTTTTTTTTAATTTGACAGGACTACAAAAATACATCTTATTCTTTTTAAAATCAATATGTATAACTTTTACTATCTATGTTATAATTAATGCGTAGTATTTTGTTAAATTTTTGATAATTTAGACAATTTTGATGTTTATAACACAGTAAATATACTTGCACAGTACAACGACTAAATTAGACTTTAATATATTACATTTTGTTAATGAATAAACTATTTGTTATTGCATTTCAAAACAATTTTTTTCTATTTAGATTAAAAGAGCATCCAACATTTTGTAATATAAATTTATGTTTGATATAATATAAAAGAAATATATATTTACAAATACACTCCTATAAGAATTAACACCTGTTGGTATACTTGTTTGGCTATTTCTTAATTTTACGTTTAGGTATACCGAGTGTCTCAGAAATTCACTAATAACTTTTTACAGAGAGTTTTGTTACGAGAATTTCTTCGTAACTTAAAAGCAAGCGACTAACCCAGTGGAATCGGCAGGCAGGTCGAAATTCTCGGTGTGCTAATCTTAAATAATTCCGCCAAGATAACTAAATATTACCTAATACAGACTTGTTTAAATCTGTCGTTCACTGAAAGAAACAAATTGTCAAAACTGAAACAAACAAACAAATTAAATAAGGAATATGGATTTGTCAATTAATACCACAGTAGTAATATCGATCAGGCCACACACCATACAACTAATTATATTCAATAGTAGAACTTTCACGGCCGTTGTTTAATGTAGCACTGTTTTTCGTGTGTTGCCGCGTCACAAAACTTTCTCTTAACGTTTCGCTGATCATGCTGTCAGCTTCTTCAGAAGATTTCTAACGGCTGTCTTTAGAAATTTTCTGAAGAAGCTGACAGCATGATCAGCGAAACGTTAAGAGAAAGTTTTGTGACGCGGCAACACCCAAAAAACAGTGCTACATTAATTATATTCAATTGCTAACAAAAATTCTAAGTCATTGATTTTAATCAAGGTTAACTAAAATTCAAACAATTCCTTCTTTTAACCTGCAGTCGCGAAACGAGTCGAGAATCGACAATTATGATACTAATTTGCAAAACAAGATAAAAGCACAAAAACATATCTAATCGAAAAATTCTTCGTCATCAGTAGTAACGTTTGCTTTCTATTAGATTTACGAACAAAATTTGCGTGACATATAGGCTCATGTACGACATTTCTATTTTATATCCAAATTCGGCTTTGACTTCGTTCAAATGATTTGAAGAACTTAGACGGATGTCACGTCAATGCACTCATACGGCAATACATAAAGTTAGATATGATTCAAAGTTTGCGTCTGAAAGTAAAATGGAATCAATATGATTTACGCAACAATTACATATAATAACTGTTTTGCTTAGGGCTGACTGTTAAGCGATAAGCTTGATACAAATAAGTAAAAAAATACCATTATACGATGTTATTAAAACGCATAAAACTTATATAATTAATTAACGACTGCATCACAATCACAACACACGCTATGATAAGAAAGGTGCATAAAACTGATTGACGAATTATAGAAATCATTAAAAGTATAGGATCCTAAGACTTCAAACGAAGGTGTGACTCATATTTTGTCACTTCGAATTTATTAAAGAATGTGGCTTTTACAGGTTACCTCGCTACTACAGCCGTGTATCGAGACGAAGTAGTAGTCCTTTAGAAATCGGTAGAAAAGTAAAAGATAACTTGACGACGCCATTCTGATTACCTTCATACCTGGAACGTCAAGATATCAACCAAATCGTTTATTCGCTCAATACTCTGAATAAGTCTTTCCTAGCACATCGGTTAAAACCGTAATCGAAACAACTAATGAGGAAAATTCAGCAAAGCATTTAGCAGACTGACCCTGATACAAGGTTTAACAGCGATTTCCAAACGGTAAAGGAAAAGTAATGGCCGTTTTTAACAGCAAATCGCGCTTATCCTCCCTCGTACAGGTGGTTTGACCATCAGTAACGGCGTAGAAATGACGCAGAGTCAATGGCTATTGCCGATTTAAAAAAAAGTATCAAAGAAAGAAAAACCTTTGCTTTTAAAAAGAAAGAATCTAAGAGGTTTTGCTGTGGAGTTAAATATGAGTTTAATACTACTTTTAGGAAGAAGTTTTTCTATTGGATGTGTTACTATGAATGTAAGATAAAAATTCCAAATTTAGATTGGATTCAAAAGTAGAAATGTTCTTAAGTACTCGGGCACGTAGATGTAGACGACGATTAATAACTACTTGAATACCTCGCTTCATATAACTATTTTTCAGTAAGGTTTTACTAACATGACGCAGTTTTGAGTCTAGATTTTCATGTTGAAAAAACGCGACGAACCAAATATTAACTCAGTCAGAGTCGCGCTCAACCAACCGCGTCACTGCTATGGAGTTTAGATTCTAGCTTAGTTTACAAACTGATTACCTAACTCTGTAGTAGTTGTTTGTTAGATTATCGTTTGCTTTGTCAAATTTGTATTTGCTATTACATTAAAAATCTCTAGGAAGATATTTCTTTTAGAACCTCCGTATTTTCTAAATTTTGCATACTAACGAAAACGGATTAAACAAACCAGACGTGAGTTAGACACTATTTCTAAACAATTCTTTCATCTTGAGTTGGCCAAAACTTTATCTCTGAACCATTGATATTTTTTGGACAACATTGCTCTCTAGCAGTCTGATACCGCTCTAGGGTTAATCACTAATAGTTAAGTATCTTATTCTCCTATCTACAATGATTGTAATTGATGGTTGTTTTTATATTCACGTAGGAAAAGCAATAAAAAACCACTCTAGTCTTTTTTTATGGCTACGTTTGTTTAAATTTTAATTTATTGACGACTTATTGTAATAACTAGATTTACTAATGGCATAAGTTGCGGTATGCTTGTTAGACCAGTGGACTATCTCTATTCAATAATTTTTTTTGTAAGTTTTTTGGTCTATAAGTGGATCTGTTAAAACATTTTTTTAGTTGTTATGTAATTGTGTTATGTTGTTCACTTACCGTCAATAAATTTTTAGTAGCCTGAAAAAGTGCACACTTGAAACACTAATCACTAAAGTTTATCTAATAACATTTCAATTATTAGAATACAAGAATCACAAAATTTTATCTATTACTGGTTGCTTGAAAATGGTAGTCCATTTATATAGTTTGACTATCATTTCAGAACAGGAATCGGTGCTATGCTTAGAATTTTGCTGTTACTCCCAAATGCATTCTTATAGAAGACATTATATGTGCTGTTGTGACACATTTCTTGCCACATCTCAAATCTAATACGTATTCTATCTATACTATCTATACTATCAACATTCTTTACTATCTAAAGCTCAAGTCAAAAAAGTTAACCTTGAAAAGACTTTGTAGGAACCTCAATATTATTGCGTTTTAAACAAATCAATTTTGCTGCGAAATTCCATTATATTATGTCAAAAAAACGTGTTTTTTAATTCGTAATCCAACTTCCAACTACAAGGTAACCAAGACTTTGTTCAACATTCTTTGTGAATTTACCGATAAAACTTTTTCCAATATCTTCAATTTCCAGCGTTTTGTTTAACGTTTGGAAACTATAAAGTATAAAACCCAACATATTTCTGTAAATTTTGATGTGACTTCATTTTTTACCAAGTTCTTATTAAATATTTGGTTATTATCATTAAACAGATTTTGTCTCTATCACCTGCTGTAAGTAATATATTTATGGAATTTTTTGAAACGGTTGCTTTAAAATAATCGATATTAAAGTCTGGTTTAGGTATGTTGATGACACGTTTACTGTTGGTCTCATGAGCATCTCAAGTTGTTTTTTGGTTTTTTGATCATCTAAACAACCAACACCTAGATATCAAATTTAACATAGAAATCAAAGCTAAAGGTTCTCTTCCATTTATCGACACTTTTGTTGCTTGTAAACCCAACGAATTTCTAGGCCAATCTGTTTATCGCAAACTCACCCATACGGGCAGATAGATACCTTCATGCTTTGTCACATCATCATTCTGCACAGAATCGTTCTGTTATTGAAGATTTGATTTGCCGTTTTTTTCTATTTGCCAATCTGAGAATCTAGACTCGAAACTCCGTCATCTTAGTAGATCTTTTACTTTTTTTTTAACCGTAATCTAATCAGAGTGGCGCTTAACTAACCGCAACGCTAGTTTTTTTTTATATGCGGAGAATACTTCTTCTTAAGTCACTTTTATAGATTATGGTTGACTTCACAAGTTACTTACTTAACTCTTTAGAGGTTTTTAGTTTTTTGGTTGATTGTCTGAATTTATACATTTCTTTCTCGCCTTGATAAACCCTTTACAAAAATGTACAAAACTTTGGCAACTTCGGTTATAGTAATGACACACTCCAAACCCGAAAGATCTTTTTATCTTAGTACAATTTATATATGTAAATTTATAAACACTTATAAGATAAGATAATTAATCACTGAACGCTTTTATTTATTTATTTATTTAAACCACACTTTTTTTGAATACTTAAGAACGCAATTTTCTTTGGATAACTTTTGTATTGTCACCTTATGTGGGACTAAAATATTTTATCTGATTTGATAATTGACGCAAATGTTCTAAATGTTTCGGGAACGTTTCAATATTATTTACCTGCAGTTAAAAAAGTGCTACTTTACAACCAACTAGTATACGTATTAATGAAAACCTATACAACTAGTTCAAACGTGCAATCACTAAAAATTTGTGTCAATGATTTTTATGGTATTTATATAACAGATTTTGAATAATTTAAAATTTAAAAGGCCGTATATTAATTATATAACAATTACGAACGTTTTACCATAGTTTAATTGATTCAAATAAATAAGAGTGATTAAAATGGATGGGTACAAGGAGAAGATAAATATGGAAATATTAAAAAACGCAGGAAAATATCTTTGGTTGTTTACAAATACGACAATTAAAATATAAAAATATTTTCATAATATGTTTTAAAACATCGTAAAACTTTTTTACGCTTAACCAAACTGCGTAAATTTAAACTTTATCTTTCGTTTACTCTTTTTGTGTGCTGAACAACCCTTGACGATCTGTCTTTTTAACAAGTACCGTATCAAAATAACTTCTTGCTTTATGTTCGCAGTAGGAAAATTTATGTTTTTATAACCAACGAATGCATTGATGCAACAAAATTTTTTAAACGCATTCATTTTTATGTGTACTTTAAAACTTAAACTTATTTTAAAGCATCCGTCACATCAATCTTCATAATCTACGTACGTAAATCAATATAAAAAGATTGATTGTTCGACAGTTCTGCATCTAACAAGAATTTATGTTAGAGATAAAATGCAAAAAAATGTACGTGCTTTTTTATACAAAATTATATATACCGCTTTCCATAAAAATAATTACTTAAACAAACTTTGTTTATTTATTGAACGCTAATTAAAAGTCGTTTTTACATGGAAAGTTATATTTACAAACGTAATTACGTTTTATCGAAAACTTCGCTGTTTTAAATTTTGCAAAAAAATTATTATTGACAATGAATTTATTTCTTATAAATGCTAAAGTTAACAGTCGTTTGTAAATTTGGCCAGTGTCTAATTTTTTATCATTTTGTTTTTTGAAAAGGTGGTTAAAACTTAATTAAGAAATATAGTTAATAACAATTTAAGAAGGCTTGATAATTAGTTAAAGTAGATTAACAAAAATAGGACACTTGCAAAAATAGTATTAAAATTTATAAAAATATATATTTATAAGTCGCGTTTGTAGAAATTACAACAAAAAAACAAAAATTAAACGTGAAATCTTTAGTTTTATTCTACTTTAAGTTTTTACTAGTACCATTTCTAGTCATTTGTTCAACGTTCTGTAGATTTTCCAGTCGAAAATGTTTTCGATGAGAATTCAATATAAGAATAATACTGTAACGTATTTATTGCAACGAGTAGCATTAATGTAGACAAAACAAAAGCTTCACTTTAGAAAACACACACGCATAAAATAAATAATTATAGTTAAAAAATAATTTTATAAATTTATTATAGTTATTAAATAAATAAATTCTATGTAACTTCTTTGCATAGACTACATTCTTGAAATAATGCTTTATACAGTTTTGACAGTACACACATTTTTTTTAATTATTAAGTTTGCTGTGCTTATTTTAAATATTGTAACAATTAGCAATTGTTTTTATTTTTATAGCATTTTATTTAAATTAATTTGACAAATGTTGACAAGCTATAAGATTGAGGCAGATTCTGTAATATTATCAATTACAGCTTTACTTGCTTTTGGAAAAGAAAATGTTTTCATACATTTGTTAAACATTTAGTGCCACTACCTTGTTAAAAAATTAAATTTTATGTTTTTAGTTTCATGACATTTCTAGGATTTGTAAAATGTTGTCTCTAACAAAAAATTGTCAAATTATTGCATTTTTATGTTTTTAAACGTCATGCATTATCTATAATAATTGTATTAGAACACGTGTTTGACAAAGATTACTAAACGTAAACAAATAAATTTCTCTATTTCGCATATACAATCGCTACTTTGTGCAACTACTTTTTCAAAAAACAGTGTCACAAAGTTCAACTTTGTGCAACCGAAAGTAGTGATTTTTGTGTGTGTAATGTGTAAGGTTGTCAGTAAGTATTGGCTGTCGACCAATCATGTAACGCGGTTCATTAAAGTAGATTTAAAAACGTAAACATTTATTTAATAATTTTATCGAAATTTTGGTTTTTACTTACGTTGTTATTTTGAATTTTCAATTACGTTTTGCTTTTATATTTGAATTTTAGTCTTGTTTGTGGTTTTAGGACAATTTACTTCAATTTACTTGTATAACAATTGGCAAGTATTTTTAGGTTAAAATTATTTCTATTCAATTTACAACACAGAATAAGTTATTTATTGTATGTATAGAACAGAACCAGTTATAATTAAAGTAACTGTTTGTATTCCAGTTTTAATCAATGGATAGCAGAACCTGAAAATTTGTTCGTTTCGAACCACGAAACATTATTTGTAATGTTATTGATTTCTTTAATAAACAAGAAATACCAGGCGGCGGAAGCAGTGGCCAGTATATGTTTCATAATTTGACAATTTTAAGAATTTAGTAATGTTTTTAGGAACCAATTTTATTAATTCCAATTGGAAATACGGTACATCTACCTCTACGATGAGTTAAAAACAATCTATCGTGTGAAGTGTGAGGTGGCAGCACTTCAACGTATTTCTTAATGAGAGCATTCCAAGATACCTTTGTTATGAGGAATACACGAGATATGTTATTTTTGGTTGCGAAAACAGTTACTTCTATTCTAACAGATTTCAACTTAATATTATTTAACTTCATATGAGTCAACTCATCTCGTCTACAGGCTCCACAATACCCTATAATTAATATAACCTGAAATAAACTAATTGAATATAGTGTCTTAAAAGTGTAAATCAAGATATTACTTTCATTGCCAAAAAAATGTAATCGTTAGCATCACTAATAAACTTAATGTTGTACTCGGACTGTAAAATACTTGATTTTTTTGGCTGATAATTTTCTGACTGCCTTTTCAAATAGGCGGTTACTTTTAAATACTGCGAAATGTCAATATTTTTTTAAATCGAGAGGCATGTTCGGAGCATGAAATAACTTGACCACATTGTAGATTACTTTTTTGTTCTACTCATTACTTCAAAATAAACTAATACAATGTTTTTAGTCAGATCGTTCACATTATTGTCATCACACCAGGTACAAAACTTTTGATACTCTTTTTCATATTTAGCTTTAGATTTTTGTGGGTAATAATTCCTGAATGGCGTTATTGGCATTTTCACGTAACTCAGAAGGAGTGCAGAAAAGTTCAACAAAATCCTGGACAGAGCACATTCTTGGGAACAAAAGGATAGACAAACTGATAAAATTTAAATATGTAGACTTTTATATTAAAAATAAACAGTTTTTTTATATATTTCTAACTATCTAATTAACAATCGCGTTTTCAAATTTGAATTTAGAAAGTAGGCAGAGGCTGACAATTGTGACCAACTAAAATACATCGAAAATTGCTGCTATACATATGTTATAATTTCTATCAGAAATAAATATAAATCAAAGCGAAATAGAGAAAATAGTATGAAAAACTCGCGTTACAATCATCGTCATTGTAACACTTGTTTTACAATATACTATTAGATTCTTGCTGATTTTATCTGCCATATATGTATTCAGATTTTTATGCATATTTTTGAACTTTTATAAAATGTTAGGAAATTATGTTGTAGATAGGAAAGTTGTGTTACGTTATACTCAGACCTTTTTTTCAGTTTATTTATACCCGTATATGTAGCACTGAAAACTTCTCCGTAGTAAGCCTAGAGCAGTTAGAATTCTGTTGTTGTGCAAAATTTGATAGCCGAAGTTATTTTAGTGTTGAAATCACTTATAAGGAGCTCGATTCGAAGGCTCGTGTAATGAAACGTTGAAACGCTCAGATGAAACAAATCTGAAACTTGCGGTGGTGCCCAATTTCATTCAATTTTTTGTATTTTTTGGATGCGGTGTTATTATTAAACAAGATATTCCTTATGATTTGTTTTATGGTTTAAAAATATAATAAGTCTTAATTTCACTCAGCAATACTGAAAAATAATGATAGTTATTGCAGAATTAGATCCGCGGGAGCTTCCTCTTGTACGCTGCAAAAACGGTACAATATAGATGAAAATTGCACATAAACATATTTGTAGAGCACAAAATTTACTATAAAAAAGTCCGCGGGAGGGTATAATTATATCTAATAATTTAAGAGTTACAGAATTTTAATGTAATGCGACACATTTTTGTACAACTTTGCACACTATTAACTATTGAAGGTAATTGTACCCTTCCCCGGACTTTTAGATAATTTTATCCTTGAGACTACGCTGTACAGCGAAAAAATAGAGTTAAGACCTTTTTTCAATTTTGTATGATTATTTAAACCAATGTATGAAGAGACTAGTGTACACGGCTCAAATTAGTAAAGCCGCAAAGGCATTAAAGCTGATTAAAGTGCTTAGAATAACGTATAATTTTCAATAAATGTACAAAATTAAAAATTTCTACTTATAACAAATAAATGCGGTTACAAGTATGTTTATTAATTTAGTTACACGATTTATTTTAAAAATGTACCAAATAACACTTGGAGGGAACAGCTAAAAATTAAAAACGCCTATAAACGAGAGGTTCATTAAATTTTTGCATATTAAGGAATTTGACGAACCAAAATTATTACATATTTTATGGGAGTTTAAATAACATTCCAGTACTTATTTTTTTGCTCTTCATTCCCGCATCTAAACCTTGCTACCATTCTTTTTAATCTTAAGTTTTTTTTGCCCTTTATATTATCTATTACTATATTTGTATATCTCTGATTATATTTTTCCTCTCGTATTCTTGCTCTTGTTTCTTGTCTCTGTATATCCTTATCTCTTCTTATTATCTCATCTTTTATTTTCCTTCTTGTCTCGCTTATTTTTTTTACTTTACTTTTTTACTTTTTTACTGTCTTTATCATCTCCTTCATCTCTTTTTCTTTCTTCGCTATAATCACTATGTCATTCGCATACGCCAAAACCCTCACTTTTAACCCCTCCATTACTATTTGTTGCCCCATCCACTCTTTCTCTAGATCTTCTAAATATACAGCAAATAAACTAGAACTAAGCGGACACCCCTGCTTTAGTCCTTTATTTGTCCAAAATGCTTCACTTAACTTTCCATCTATTCTTACTTTGCACTTTGTCTCATTATATATTTCCTCTATATTCCTTACTAGTTCTTCCTCTATTTGTTTCTTTTTTAATATATTCCATAATTTACACCTATTTACATTATCAAACGCTGCTTTAATATCTAGAAATAACGCAAAAACTTTCCCTCTTTTTACTTCTAATTCTTTGTTTACTATCTGTTTTATTATGTATACATTATCTAATGCCCTTCACCCTCTTCTAAATCCTGTCTGCCAGTCTGGTAAGATCTTTTTTCCTCCATTTTTCTTTCCAGTCTTTTTTGCAAAATTGTCATATAAATTTTATATCCCTTATTTGCCACACTTATACCTTTATAGTTTGTCACCTCTCTTCTGTTTCCTCCTTTGTAAACTGAACATATTATTGCTTCTTTCCAATCATCCGGAAACCCCTCACCTGACCATATCTTATTTAAAAATTTTTCTATTGTTTCTTTCGTTCTCTCTCCTATATATTTCTATTGTTCTCCTTGCGTCCTATCCGTCACTTCTGCCTTTTCTTTTTTTATTTTTTTTAATGCTTCTTCTATTTCAATTTTCTGTATAGTAGTACTGCTCCCTCCTCTTGTAATCTTTTCTATTTCGAATTCACCCTTCTTCTTTTCTTCCCTTTCTAAGACCTCTACGCAATGTTCTCTCCATTTTTTCATATCAATTTGTATTCCCCCTTTTTTTCCAATTTTGCTTTCTTTATTCAAAAAGCTCCATATGTCTCCTTCATTTTCTAACATTCTCATATGTTCTTCCAACTCTTCTTTATATTCCTCTTTTCTCTTACAACATTCTTTTCTATATTGCACCTTAACCTTTTATATTCCTGAATATCAATTTTTCCTTTTTTTCACCTTCTTTTACCTCTTCTTACCCCCTTCCTGGCTTCCTTGCATTTCTTATTCCACCACCTCTTTTCTTTATACTCCTTTATGTTTTTTCCAGTATTTGCTTTATCTATTTTACTGATCAATTCTTTCACTCTTTCCTCTACTCCTTCCTCCACCCATTGTTCTTCCTCTGTTTTTTTTCTTATAAACCTCAATAATTTCATCTGTCCATACCTTTTTCTTCCTCCAAACTGTGGTCTAAATTTTCTTTCTCTCTTCCAACCTTTTAGCCTTACTTCCAATGGTTGATGGTCAGAATCAATCTCTTCCCCTATTTTAAAACTTTCTATTTCTTCCAAAGTCTCCCCACTAACCATTACATAATCTATTATAGATTCTCCCTTTTCTCTTATAAATGTATATTCGTTCTCTATTCCCTTCTTCCATATTTTCATTGAGTATAGTTCACCCCTTCCTCTCACATAACTCTAATAGCATGTAACGTTAAAATAAGAACTTAGTAGTTCAATTCGCGAGTAGGGAAAATGTCTCGGTAGATATTATGAAACTTGTCAGGATCGTTCTGCTCTTGCGCCAGACTGTCACAATTATGACAGCATATCCGGAGTCATTCTTCATTAAATCTTTGCCGAGTTAACTTTATTTGTTTGCCCGGTTTAGCCTTCACCGCTAAATTGTGTCACGCTACAAATTTCTAATGCGTTTATATTTGTGGAAGGTTGAAACGGGGTAAGTGGTATACAATTTTCTTTATCGAGGGTTTAAATTGACACCTACTAATTTTCTGTAGCGGATCTTGGTAGTCACCAATTGTCCGGCGTTATCAATTAAGATAACCAACAGGTCGTATTGGAAACTTTCCATGACGTCGAAGTAGTGTTACATACTGATAATACCCACCGTCGAAGGTTGAGAACCGCCAGGACTATTCTTTTCTGTTATGAAGTCAAACATGGGGAATTTACTCGATTAAGCCACAGGGAAACGCTGCGCACTTACGTTCGTACTAATTGGATGCTAACCAAACCTTTCTTGTTACTTGTGTTAAACGGATATGCCCGTTTCAATCGGGGTTTAATAGTATTGTTTTAGGTGTACCGAAGTCGGAGGTTAGCGCTAACAGTCCGAGTAAGGTCCAGTTTGTAAGTATTACTATTTAAAATTTATTATTCGTGTTTCGGGGACTAGGTCGTTAAGGACCGTACGTGCATGTTAACTTAACACAATTAATTATATTTTTGTGCTTCGCGAATTTATCGTTTGTGCACATCGAATCTCGAAAACTTAATTGCTTATCTACGATTTATGTATATGTATTTATCTATTTAGTCGCTAAATGTATGTCATTATCTAATCCGATAAGAGCTTTTGGTTGCACAGTGTGTTGCTCGCCACTAGGCACAAATTTCTAATTTAGTCAACCTACGGGTGTATGTTTTTCAAGAGTTTATACTTCTATATTTGTCTCGACTTCTGTGATTCAATAAATATATATATTTGGTGTTATTATTTTTGTAAGGTTATTTATTCTTCGTGTACTACGAGGCGAGTTAGACGATCTCCCTCGACTTTAATTTTTCATCGTCTTGGCGCCTTTTTATTAGCTTCACGTTATAATCACACATAACAAAGCCTGCGATCCCTCTCCGAAGAAGCTGTGCTGGCCGTTGCTTTGTTTGGTTACGAGAAGACCGGTGGAACTATCTATTTGGATATCTCAACTCTAGGAACCCAAGTTTCTCGTAACAAGCACTCTACCTTGTTTGTTTAATGTCTTATCCATCGTTATTCTTTTTATTTCGTCTCCATTCACCTATTATTAATTTCCTCTCTCCTCTTCCATCAGTAGCTGCTTCAATTTTCTTATTGTTTGTTTCATTTCTTGCCCGTATACTGTTATCACTCTATATCTACCTTCATCTTCCCTTGATATTTGATTTACGACTATTCCTTGTTCTTGCATTTTATTTTCGCATTCTTCTACCACCTATTCTTTTCTTACTCCCGATATTATATCCCCTTGAGCTTTTCTTTTTTTCTTTTCTTGTTGCGAACTGTACATTCCATCTATACACTCCGGTAAATTTACTTTCTATCTTTCCCAATCTTTCTCCTCCAGCCACGTTTCTACTAAACCCACAATGTCAAACCCTTCTATGTACTTCCAAAAATCAGCTCCTCTATTTTTAACCCCTTTAACGTTCCAAAAAACTAAAAGTATTTCTTTTGTTTTTTCTTATCTTTTTTCTTTATCTTTGCCTGGTCGTCCCCTTTTTTATCCTTTGCCTTCTTTATTTGTGCATCTCCTCTCCCTCAACCCATAAGTTTTTAAACCCTATTTTTTCTTTTTCCTTCTTCTTTTAGTCTTTTCTTTCCATCCTTATATTTTTTTACCTGTCTTTCCACTGGAGTCATATCTTCATCTATAAATATCCTTGTTCCTCTTAGCCTTCTTTTTTTTTAAATATTTTTAGTTTAGTTGAGTCTTCTACTGAATCCAATTTTACTAGTATTAACCCACTCGCTAATTTAATTGCGTGTCTTATACCTTTTTCGAGTCCCAATTCATTTTTGAACAACTTATCCACCTACTTTTTACGCTCTTTTCTTTCCTCTTGACCTTCCATTCCTCTGATAACTAAGTTCTTCTTTCTCTTTTCCCTTTCCATTACTTCCACCTTTCTTTCCAAATTTTCTATTTTCTCTTCCATGCTCTTATTTTTTTCCTCACATGTCGCATATCTCCCTTCGCTCTTCTCTTTCTTTTTTTAACTCCTCCGCGATTTTTTCTAGATTAGATACTAATTTTTTGTTCTCTTCTCTCATCTGCTTTATTTCTCTTATCATTTCCCTGCACATCTCCATTACTCCCTGCTCTTCCTATCACTCTCCTCCTATCTCGGGCTTCTTTTTGGTCGCTTACTCTTTGCAAAAGCTTCTTGCATCATTTCTTGTCTTTTGTTTTTCTTTTCCGATTCTGTCGATTCAGATAATATGTCAGAATCTAAATCGACAGTTTACGATATAATGAAACGTGTATAACTACTTGAAACTTACGAAAGCTTCGAAATGCCACAAAATGTTTTAAAAACAACCCCAATTGCAAGATAATAACGTGCAACTGCGAGAAAGCAAGTTGCAATTGCAAGACACTAACTTGAAATTGTTAAACTACTAAGTTGCAATGTTAGAAATTAACTCGCAATTACGACAGAGTAACTCGTAATTTCTTCTTTTTTCTTACAAAATTGTATACTCCATAATTATGTCAGTCAGCGGTTGTCGAAGTCAAAGTGCAGTCTCTTAACGGTACATAACGTGATTGTGCTAACAGCCTTGGGTGTAACCAGGCTGTGAATGACTGCGTTACGGTTGTCAAGTAGTAAATGTTATGTACGCCTTAACTACGTAATATGACTAAAAATAAAAGATAATTATGATAAGTGCAAATGCAATCAAAGCTTTCAATAAATTTCAGGAATTATAATCATGGATAACAAATTTCAAAAGATTTTGCTATGAGGAAACTCTCTCATTGTTAGTGCTACGCCACAACTACGATATTGGTTTACGCACACTTAAGAGGATTTTAAAAAGACAAGGACTATTTTGTCAAAAATACTTTACCAGTTACTATACTATCATTGAATTTCTTATTAATGAAGTAGTAACCTCCAGACAAATTCAAGGTTATTGATGGATGCATTTAAGATGCATTAGAAGTGGTCTTACTGTAACAAGGGAGACAGTTCGATTAGCATTGCATGATGTTGATACCCGACAAAGAAAAATACTCAGAAAAAGAGAATATTTTAATAAAGGACCAAATTTTTTATGGCATTTCGCTTCGTATAATAAACTTAAACCGTACAAAATTGCAAGTAATAAATGTATAGACAGATTTTCACGTCATATTCTTTAGACCTACAAATAACAACCCTAAAGTTATTGCCAAACATTACATCAATTTAGTTGAAAAATTTGGAAGTTGTCCACAAACTGTCAGAGCTCATTACGGCACAGAAAATGGTCATGTTGACAGATTTCAACAATTTTCAATAAGTCAAAATACCGTCACAACAAGACCTCCTTTCTTATCAGAACGAAGTACTTCAAATCAAAAAATATAATCTTGGTGGCTAATTCTAAAAACTCACAGTTTTGGATGAAACTTTGTTAACGATTAAAAGATGGAAACCTCTTTGATGGTTCGTTGTTAGATAAATCGTTGATTCAGTTTTATGAATTTTATTTGAGTGAATATTATTTGGTTTAAACGTGTAAATTCCTAAAATTTGCCGTTGTAATATTTACTATCTAACTAACAACTTTGTAGTTTCTTACATGTAGAGTAACTCGTACGTAGCTCCGTTTCTACGAGATGTCGTTTAGTCTCAGATTTCTTAATTATTTTGTTTATATACATACGGTGTTTCTATAGAAAAAAAAAACATAAATGTTTTCGCATTTCAATATATTGGAGTTAAATTATGATAAAATATTATTTCATAATTTTAGTCTAAACTGAAGCAAATTGTTGAAGAGTGGACATCACACAAAATTATACATTTGAGAAATAACATATCCCCGTCTGGTAAACCAATGATAATGTTCCTTTTTACCTCAATTGTATAAATCAGAAAATTCAAAACAAGCGTGAAATGGAAGTGTGCGCCGAGGATTGTAACTTCTCAGAACATGTTTGTGATAAAGATGTAGCAGATCTCTGTCAAATGAACATGGGCGAAGAAGGTTGCAAATGTCATCAAGGGATCCTTTTGAAGCAGTTAATCGTTATGAAAATTAGAGAAGGGAAGTATCAATATTGACAAGCAGAATACATGTAAACCTTTAATTCTACTGGTAAAGTTGTAAGAACATAGTAAAACATGAAGCTAAATAAAAATGTGAGTTTTTTAAAAAACTAAATAATATACAATTATATTTTTTATTTTTTAACGTTTTTTAAATATTCTTTATGGAAATGATAACTAGAAAATGTTTTTGATAAAATAACATCTTATGCAATCATAAAAAGCTATAGATATAGAAATTATAGAATATTCATCACCCAGACATTGGATTCCAGGTTACTGTTAAGTTCTGAGCATAACTCGAAAAATGTTTTATACGTACTGGATAACTCTAAAGTGTAATTACAGGTACGAGTTATAGGTGCACGAGGAAAACCATAATTTTTTTTAAAGCAAACAATAATAAGCGTTCCTGTCAATCGGATCCTGTACAAAACCTTAAAAAAAACTTTTTAAATGGCGCTCAGTGCAATACGTACATGTACATGTTTTTTCAAAAATCAGAAACAATGTTGGAAGATTGCATGTATATTTTGATCATCTTTAGAATTTTTAAAACATTCTTAGATGTCACATAGTATTCTTTGTAACTACATTGCAACTAATCAACAGCAATAAAACTTTATAAAATAGATGACTAACAATCAACAACATATGTACATTGGCTTTTGTACAATTTTTTTGTGACCAGTGTCGACAACAATTTTGTTTATAATATTGGCAGTAACAATTGTTTTACAATAAATTATTCATTACATTATATAATTTATCTAAATCTATTAAAGCAAAGTCTGTTAACGCCATCTGAAGTGTGTCATTTTCGTTCTAACTTACAAATGATTGTGTTATGTCAAAAATGATTTTCCCGTATATACAAAACCCTAGAGAAAGAGCGGCTAACTTTAAAGAAAAATATCTCTCATCTTTCCACTCATGTCTAACAAAAGGTATTTTGGCGTCTGTACCAATAATACATTTTTCATAAAATGCTGTCCAAAATTCACTCAGTGCATCTTAGAACACTCCCACTAAATCAAAATTCTTTTTGGCCATTTGGAGGTATCATTTCTATTGCAGTTGTCTTTATGTTTCAGGTATGTTAAAAAAAGTATCTATTAACTCTTTCATAACTTCGCCTCTATGCAATTGTATATCTTCTACAAGATTTGCATAAGTTGTTGGAGGTTCTTGATTTTAAAAATTGTAAGTTTTTCTAATGATGTAACTGTGGAAGTTTTTTTTTGTTGACGCGATATCGAGCTTTAATCTGCCGAAGCCAGTTTTTTGAAACATTTCCTCTACGGTAATATTTCTAGTGATAGGCATTTGCTCATAATTCCGAAGATCACAATTAAAATGTTTTTCATGTCTTTTTAGAGAATTTTCGTCTTTAAAAAAAAGTTTTTTTCTAACTTTCAGGGTGTATTCTTTGTCTGCAGAGTTATTCTTTTTATTATTTGCCTTGATGTTTTTAAATTAAATTTCTGTCGCGCGTTTATTTCTGATAGTTTTTTTATTACTTTTTCATCACTAGATTCCAGTGGTTTTCTTTTGTTATCTTTTTTTTACATTTTACAATTAATTTTTGAACAAATCCAAACTGGCATCCGCCCGAGGAATTCAAACCGGTTAAAGCCGGCGTAGTTGGCAAGTGTAAATATATCTCCACTATGGATGTAATTTGTTCTATTGCCGATCACGACATTTTGCTTAATCTAACAATAAATTTAATTAGTTACACTCCTTTTCCAATTAAATTTAAAATAACAAGCAGCAAGTTCAAGACAATAACAGTCTTAATACAGTCTCTACGTTTCTCAAAATGGTAACTTATTTTCAAGAAAGTGCGAATTAATCTGTTGCAATATCTAACATTACAATTTAGCAATTTAACAATTACAAATTAGTATCTTGCAATTGCAACTTACTTTCTTGCGGTTGCACGTTACCATCAACATTGTGACTTAGTAATTTTAACAATTTCAAGCTGCTTTCTAGCAGTTGCACGTTCTAACCAATGCTTTGTTACTCTTGTTCAACTTTTTTTTAAAAACCATATATCCGCCAGTGTACACACAAAGTTATTAAAGGGTTGTTTTTTAGTAAGATTTTGATATATTTGAATAACGTAATTAAATTAAAACATTTAATTACAATTGTTCATAATGAATAGATAAAAACAGAAAAATATCTAATACAATGCCCGTGATATATTTATTCTTTGTACTTTTTTAGACATTTAATCAGAACAAACGCAGGTATTAAATTTGAGACAAAAAATAAACCAAACTTCTTTTCTGATGCTTATCATACATGAAAACTTTGATTAATAATCCAACTAATCCATTATCTCATGATGAACAGCTATTCTTTCGCGGCAGTATCTTTTTTTTTTTAACAAACCAACTCAAAACTTAAAAAACAACAAAGAAAATCATTTCGATATCCGCGATAACTAATAACAAAATATTTTTTATGCCTCCGTCCGTTTTGACGTATTTTACAAGCAATATAATCGGCCGGAAAAATTACTTTTCCGGACTAGGCCGGTAAAGTCAAGGTTAAATGTAGTAGAATTTTATAACTAGAAGTTGGCAGTACAGTAATTCCCCATCCGTCAATAGTTTATGTGTCATGTCATTTACGTCAAAATTATTATTTTATGTGCTTGGTTAACTATTATACTACTTCAAATTACCTATAACGACTTTTCTAATAACGAATGCAAACTTATTTCAATCTTATTGACAAAGAGAACGATAAAGGCAACCGCAAAATTAAAAATCACTTAAACTTATATCGATCAAGTAAGTATACCTATGTATATGAAACATCTATAACTTTAAATTGTAACTTTTAGCTTAATCAACAGCATATTAACATCTCTATCATTTATTATAAGGAAATTACTTATTTAAATTAAAGTTAATTGTGCAGCTTGAAATATTTATATAAAGTAAACTCGGATCATTTAAGTTCAATTGTAAGTTTTGAACGTTACAATTTGGTTGAATGCCATCGATATTAGCAAAAATTATGGATCACTGTGGTATGGAATTACATTGTCTTGTTAGTTGATTGTCAATTGCGATTTTAGGTGTCTAGGAGTCTTCTACGTATTCTTCGGCAACAGTACTGTCCTTTTCAACTACGTGATATTAGTTCCCCGACTTACTAATGCCGTTTCACTATTTCTGCAAATGCAGTGTCCTGTATATAATACAACATACTTATTGTAGACACTTGCTGAATTTTTAGTACACCAGTTAACAAGATCGTGGTTTCCAGTACCGATCCGAAGATTTTGTCGGTAACAAATTGTTATCACATTTTGTGCAGCTTCTTTAATGTGTGGAGGAATATCAATTTTAAGACGATACATATAAATAATACTTTTAATCAAGTTAATTAAATTGTAACAAAATTAAGTACATTTACATAAACAGTTGAAATTCAAAATTACAGATTTCGTTGTTATCAACATAGAATATTTAAATTTAGTTAATAAAATAAATCATTTTTTAAACATTTTTTTTTTAAAGTTCGGCACAAAAAATGTTGTGCATCACACGTCCTAAAAGTATTTTGCGAGTATTCGCCTTTTGTAGGCCTCTGCTTCGCCTCGGCCTACAAATATGCTCATACTCGCAAAATAGCACTTTCTGGACTAGTGATACAAATAACTATTTTTAAGTATTTGTGTTTTATTGAGTTAATCTAATATAATCTTAAATAAAATATCGATTTTAAAATTGAAGCCAAATATGTGCCAATGTTTTCAGAACATGTTTTTTTGTAAAAAAAAAAGATTCGATCGATAAATAAACTCACTAAGTTTGAGTCTTTAAACTAACACTTTAAAAATGTTTACAAAAAGTTGTTAAATTTAACAAAAAAATTAGTCTAGTGTACGCCGATATAATGTGTTTGTGTGGCACAAACGTTTAGGAAAAATAAAAAACAATTTTGAATCTGTCTTATCTACAAAAAAATGTGTCAAGTAAACAAGCAATCACTGGCAAATATTATTTACACGTTTTGAATCCTAAATAAATTATTTTTTAATTTGTTATTGTAGCTACAATTTTTAATTGTTAAATTAGATTTTAATTTAACTTTTTTGTAAAATAACTATTAGTAAAAATATTTTAGAACGCTTTTTTTATTTAATACCTTTAATGTATACTAAATAGTATTTAAAAAAAAATAACTGTTTGAAGTTTACGTGGAGTAAAGTATACATGAAACATAATGTAATTTAGGTAATTAATTGACAATTAGCAGTTAAATGTGTACACGTTTAAGCTTTCATTTTGTGTAGTGTATATTATATAAAACTTTAGTTGTTTATAAACATTTAAGAGACTGCTTATAGTATAACAGAATAATTGAGTAGAAAAGCCTTGTCAAGAGGTACACTAATATCTAAAATATTTATCAAATGAATTAAGTTTAGTACTATTAAGTTGTAATTTAATTAATATTTCCTGCATATTAACACGCTATGAATAATTTAGTTTTTTTGATTAAAAGCACGCATATTTCTTATTTGCGTATATTTACTTGTAACGTAACTTAATTTTTCTTAATCTGTTAGATTATTAGATAAGATCTGATAAACATTCAAAAACACTTTAGATGTTGTCTAGTTTTTATTATCGGTGTATACTTCTTTGACAATACCGTTTTCTTTAAAACATGGCTTTGTCTTTTTCATCTTAGCGTAGTTTGGCAACCATTCATACTTATTGGTGTTTAAACCATTGGTGTTTTACGTTGCATATCTGTATTTTTTTTTTAATTTAACAAAAGGAAATTTTAAAATATATAATTTAAAATTAAAAATGCATTTAAAACAGTTTCTAAAATTGTTCAATTAATTGTACCAGCATTTGTAAGTATACTTTGAGATCATGTTGTTAAGTGTAGTCATTGGTCGTCAAATCAATTGTTTTGACGTAGTTAGCAACGGCATTGCCAATCAGCATTGGTATCAATTATTGACATTCGAGTGCCACTTTATGAAAATATACTGACTTCCAGAAAAATTGCAACACCTAGAACTTGTTGAACGATTTTATTGAAATTTTTAGGAAACGTCTGTTTTTATTAAACAAAATGATGATTAAAATTTAAATAAAATCTAGCCAGTAGTTTTTTGTTTTTTTCCTGTTGTTTCTATAGTAACATAGTAACAATATATTTGAAGTAGTAGACCATTTAGTAATTCTCAAGTTTGCAAATTGTTGTTGTTTGTTCACAATTTCATTCTGAACTTGATAGCAATGCCGAAAGTACGTCAACATCAGCATTTTGTTCAATAAAGTGATTTTGAACGTGGTCGTATTATTGGTATGAGAGAGACTGGATTTTCGCTAAGAGAAATTGCTCGTCGTGTAAACCGAAATGTTTCATCGGTATTGAGATGTTGGTCCAAATGGTTCAAAAAATGAGTTCAACATCGTTGCTGTGGATTTGGACGTCCTCGGAAGACTACAGATCGCGAAGAACGTGGCTTATGAGTTTTGGCCACAAGAGACAGATTTTCAACAACTCGATCAATTGCAAATGATTGGATGAGAGGTATAGGACTCATAATGTCAATGTCATCTGTTTATCGCCGGATAAGATCTTATGAGCCGCGTTCATATCGTCCATTTTTATGTCTTCCCCTTACACCACTTCTTCGTCTACGCATACTAGAGTGGACGAAAGAAAGGGTTAATTGGGCGCAAGAATGGCATCAAATTGTATTTAGTGACGAGTCCCAATTTTGCTTGTGGGCCCACGATAGTCGTAGAAGGGTCAGACGGATGCGTGGAGAACGTAAAAATTCAACATTTTTTGTGAAACGCAACACAGCCCTCACTCAAAGAGTTATGATATGGGGTGCAATATGTTATAGTAGCAAATCACCCTTGGTTTTATTGATGGCAATCTAAACGCAGCTGGTTACATTCCTAATGTGCTACAACCAGTTGGGCTTCCATATCTTCAGAGGCTGCAAAATCATATTTTTCAGCATGATAATGCGCGCTCTCATACGGCAAGGGTTACAATACGGTCGGTCGCCTGATTTGTCCCGTTGAACATGTATGGGATATGATTGGTAGCCAACTGGGTAATTTACCACACCCTCCAGATAACTTACACGATCTCCAGCTACGGATTCAAAAAGTTTGGGACGATATACCACAAGCAGCTATAGACCACTTGATTGATAGCATGCCAAGACGTCTAAATGAGTGCATTAGAAATCGTGGCGGAGCAACTCATTATTGAAAAACCTTTTTAAGCTTTTGTTTTTAAATTTTAATCAGCACTTTGTTTCATGAAAATAGACGTTTCCTGAAAATTTCAATAAAATCGTTCAACAACTTCTAGGTGTTGCAATTTTTCTAGAAGTAAGTATATTTTGATACAAAATTATTGGTACGATTTTCATAGCTAATAGATAGATTGTTGGTTTGTATATGCTGTTGTCAATGCATCATTCTGTTATAAATTCAACGCAAAAATTTAAACCCTCAAAGGGTCAATTTAGTTCATACAAAATTTATGAAAGCGTTATACATACTTTTTTATATTGGTCATTATGCAAATGTTGCATAATATTTTTCTCGGCAATTATTAATCTAAAGATGGCAATTTATTTACTACTAGGACAGGAATTGAATATGTGTAGTTAAAAAGACAAATTGTAAAAAAAGAGAAATTATTTTAGACAATAATAATAAAAAATTGTAATTAAATAATAATTTAACGTCGTGAAATAATAATAATTATTAAAGGTAAATAATTATAATTTTAGACATAAATGTTTCACCATAGAACATATTAATAATTTTTTAGAGTAAATGGTGTACACAAAAAAAATTATTAAGATATAATTTCATTTTATTTTGGCGGCATTATAAACTAATCAGCACATTTTGCCGCATCCTTCTACGCACCGAAGCCTTACAAAAAATGTCTATTTTTGTCCGATGAAGTATAACGGGGTATAACCTCAGTTTTTTATTACTTTAAATGCTTGTTAAAACGATGTGGTAGTAGGCCGTATAAAAGTTTAAAATATTGTATTCCAATATGTAATTTGTAATTACAGTGTTATTTTATAAGTTTAAATCTTCACTAAACATAGTAAAGTTAAAAAATATAATCATTATTTATACTGTTCATATTTGTATTAATTAACATGGGAGCATATAATTTAATTAAAACAAATTTGATAACAGAATGATGGAATAATCATGTTATGTGATATGATTCTGGCATCACAGTGACATTCAGTTTTCTTATAGATTGTATCATTTTAATGCCTCAAAAATGATAGTGACAGTTTATAGATACCGATTTCATGCGGAATTTTTGACACAAATTTTGTATGAAAAAAGTGATCAAAATGATGTCTAATTGAGAAATGGATTTAAAAAGATATCTTTATTACGAGAATTTTGTTATTTGGGTTAGCTAACCACATAGTTAACTTGTCTTTATGCAACAGGGTATAAGTGTTTATCGCCGATTTTGAAGAGTTGTTTTTAAAAACTAGGCAAGATGCCATTCTTTAGTTTACCATTGCCTTGCAAAAAGAGTCATCAAATTCAGTTGTTGACTTTTAATTTGAACTCGGACCATCAGCGTAGTAAGCAAGCCAAGGTGACTTTTCAAAAACAATATAAACTTACAATTATTTGTCTTTGGGCTATAATGTTAAAAAAGTTAATATTTAGTAACATTTTGTCCCTGTTAAATACAAATAATAGTTAAATCTAAAGAAACGTTAAGGAGTTTTTAAATATTTACCTTTGGAAGCAGCAAATGCCTAATAAACTACCCAAATATGGCGTTGAAATAATATTTACTTGTCTATGCTAGCACGTTTTCTATTATAATTTTATAAATTTATGCTAGCGTTCACAAATAAAATGTCTATAGTAACAGTAAATTATTATGCTCGGTATGTGCACATATAACAAGAATGTTTGGTTTTGCAGGACCTTCTAAAGCAACAACAAAAAAAACTATATCACAAATAAACTTTTAAAAAAATATAAATTCATGCTCAAGTGTACTTTAAAAACATAGAAGAATATCAACAAAACAAACAAGGCACATTTTGTCTTAACTAACTGTAGCAATAATGTTGTTAACAAATGGAACTGAAGCAGGCGTTCACGATGTTAAAGAAAAACAATGTTATATATTGGAAAATACTCAACTCCTACTCAATAGTTTAGTACGAGCCTTCCAAATTGTGCTGCTGAACATTTTACAATACCCTTGCGAAACGGGAAAACGACGAGTGTCAAGGAAAACAAAACTAATGGGATGCGCAAAGTTTATTAAAGATAATAATTATTATAATGCACTTACAGCGGTAGCAGTTGCTAATATTTTGCTAACGTAAGTAACCAAAAAAGCTCAGCATCAGCAGTATTAGATTTTTTCACAGTTGTTTCGTACATTTTTTTTACATATACCAATTGCTGTCATGATTCGTTGTTTGTAGTTGGTGATCGGAATGTGCAATTCTTGATTATTTTGAACAGACTCGGCTTTCCTTTTCATAAAAGCCAAAAGATTGGCAATAAATTTTACGTGCTTGCATATGTATCATCTTGCCTTTTTTCCAAACGTTTCATGGGTTAGTAATAACAATAGTTAGTGCTATTGAGTAAATCGATTAATAATACTTTACTGGCAGAGTTGTTATCAAAAGTACACTTTAGCACTAATCAAAATTTAAAAACGTAAGCAAATAACAGAAGCAATGACAGCGGTAATGAAATACCCCTTATTTTATATGAATAGATTCGTTGTGTCAATTTCGGGTAGTGTAAATATAATAAAAATTACGCGAAGTCTACTTATTTCGCATCTCAGACATTTAGTATAAGAACTCCAGTTTTTGATGATTTCTTTTTAAATATTGGCGAAAAATTTGTTTAAGTTATTAAAAATCCAAATTTTTAGAACTACCTTTTTTAATGTTTCTATAAAAAAAATATGTTTCAAAAATGTGTGTATTATATTAACCAGCATCAAAAATCAAGACATTGCTACAAAAAAATCTTAAGTAACTAATGAAACTATTTCACAATCATCACTCTTGATAGTCATTGATGGTGGACAATTAGTCCAGGCATTGTCATGTAGTTTTAAAACTTGCGGGCACAACAGTCCGGTTTTTTTGAACCTACAATTTTTTTTGCTTAAAGCATGCTCAAATAATATTAACCCAGATCAAAAAAAGAATAAATATTAAATTTTAATTTTTAAAAATTATTTTTAATTTAACAATTGTAATAAAAAAAATTTGCAACAAAAAAATGTTTTTGTGGTTTTGTCCGTTTTGATGTATTTTGCAGTCAAATCGCCCAATAATTTTACTTATCTGGCCTTGGCCGGTAAGTGTAGTAGAATTTTATAACTAGAAGTTGGCATTAATAAATATTTATTTATTACGTCATTCTGTCAGATTTATTAACATACACCATTATCTGTGTTATTATTTAGAATAACAGTAACACAAATTATTTAAACAATTATAGTAAATTTGTTTAAAGTTAATAATTTTATTAAAAATTAATGCTTCAATAACTGTTTTTAACAAATTTTTACTATAAAGGTTAGCAGAAAAAATTTTGTGTATCTCACGTTGTAAAAGTATTTTGCTAGAATTTGCATTTAGTAGACATTGGCTTCACTTCAGCTTACAAATATTTTTATACTAGCAAAATAGTATTTTCTGGATTAGTGATAAAAATAGCTATTGTAAACGTGTTAATTGTTCTAAAAAAGTAACAAAAATTCTATTAAAATGTCTGACACAAGCAAAATGTTTGAAAAATTGTCTGCTTCTTAAATCTTTATTACCAGTGAAACAAAAAAATTAATTTAATAAATTTATAACTCAGTAGAAACTTTAGTATTTATTTAAAATTAATAATTAAAAAAAGCAGAAAATAAAACTTACTTAACCCTTAACTACCGACCGTCGGTCTATGAAACCGTTATGTAGTTTGTATTGGTTTAGCAACTTTGGTGACTCTCGTGTACCTTTAAGTTAAATAATGCACATTCATCTTTAAACATTGCAAGTCGGTACATGCGTTTTCTTAGCTGCAGTGAATTTGCAAAGCATTATCGGGATCTCTCAGACCAATGCGACGGTTGGTATTTACGTAACTTTTTTGTATATCATCGAAGTATACTTACAGTTGAAATTTACTAAATTTTCGTGATAAAAATAAGTGCTGTTCTTAGACCTTCTAAGGTAGTCCACCCAAATCATACTGAATTTGGGAAAACATTATTAACTGCCGCATGCCGAATGTGAAAGTAGTATGAGTAATATTGATACGGAAGACAATAAAAGTATGAGTGACCACGTAGTGCTTTAAAGTTAAAAGAAGAACGCGACTAGAATAAAGAATTGAATAAAAACAAAAAATTAAATAACGAGGATTGCTGAAAGACATTTACTGCACAAGACAATGTTTTAGTAACTAACAGTTACTACGGAAAAAAATAGGTTTAAGTGATAATCTCAATCTTTTATGAACAGACTAGAACACAACCCAATATTATATTTCAACCAGGTTTACGTCAACCAGGTCGTCAATAGCTGACTTAGTTACTTGGCAATGCATAGAATTATTTTGTGACTGTCAGAATACTAGAAAACATTGTACAATGCATAAACCAACAATTAGAAAAAGAACGCACAAAATAAAAACTTTAATAAGTCTGAACTTAAAATTGTGGATATGACAGAACTAAAAACGTTTATTGGCTTTTTGCTATTTACTCACAATTTTCAAGTCCAATCATAAAGACATAATTTTTTTTTGTTGACAGGTCAAGGAGCGATGTATTGTTACGTCCCGTTAGAATTCATTATATTTAAAATTAAAATTTTGAATTCGATTATTTTATGCAACTAATCTTGCATTTAAATTTATTCAGGTTGGCAACGTCGCGTCGTAATTCTTTTTGACAATCGACCATGCAATTGACCTTTGTTGAACACTTCCGTTTTTCAACCACGTTAGACTTGTACATACGTCTGAAGGGATGAAAAGAAAACAATTTTCTTAATAATGGCGTAAAAACGTATACAAATTAATTTTTCTTCTTTTCAACTAATTACTGGTAAGTTTATCTTCATTTCTATATAATTTTTCTATTGAATTCCACATTTTTAGTAATTACGTAATGTAGCGCAATACTTTAACAAAGGATTCATTCAAAGTCGTTGTGTGTAATTCAATGTAAGTGTTTCTTATGGGATAAAAGCCATTCTAATTACTCATATTTGGTGTTATTATCTTTATTGGTCTTTATCTTTAGGTTCCAATTTATATTCATGTTTAATTCTGTTGGAATATTTTAATTCGTGCTTTTATGGAATTTTGATGTTATTTTGTTTTTTGTTTTGTTCTAGAAGAAAGCATAACACTTGAGCAAAGAATATACTATTAATAGATCTGCAATAACGTAACATTTCTTATTGGTGAGTCAGCTTGGATTTATTAACTGCATTATTGATTAATGATTACGCCTTAATTAAATTGTGTCTTATTCAATTATCAAAATACATACTTTGCAACGTTTATTATTTTTGAATTTAATATTAGTTAATTGTTAGTTATACGATGTTTAATGTTTTTATTTATCACCAATTTAAATGTGGTTGACGCCCAAATACTGTTTTTTTCTTTTATGTAAATAGTATAGTAATTTTCTGGTTACAAATATATTATAAAAAATTCAAGCCTGTATACTTTTGCTTCATTCATGCTCACACCCAGAGGTCTATGTTCCGACATCTGCCGTGGTAACAATAATTTTGTTCTAATAATAATTTAATATAATTTTATATATTTTTATTTTTCATTACAATATTCCGCTGTGTAATTAGTAAAAATAGGTTTATAGTGATATTGTCAACTTTGCGTTTTGACAATTCAAACGATAGAACAAAAAGAATAAGGGTTGATCCAAGGTTACCTGTTTCTCAAGTTTTTAAGAAATTTCTACATAATTGTCAAAAAATATATAGTTTGGGTGCGAATACTACCAAATACGGTTTGAAATCTATAGTTCTTACAGACGCGATAAACAATTATTTTTACAATGGTTGCTTATATTTAGGTAAAGATTCGGCTGGCGTAAACCTAACAGCCGAGGAAAAAAATACCTTAAAGTATTCCGGCGGATAATTGGTTCTCTTCAATTGAGTTAGTATATATCTTACAAAACAAAAGACTTACATACGTTGGAGCCCTTAAAAAAATAAAATGGAGATTCTACCAGAGTTCTTACCAAATAAATGGTTTAACAAAATATACTACATTGGTTTTGTATGTATTAAAAAAATTAAAGACAGTTGTTTTATTTAGCCCCATCATACAATCTCTACGGATGGTATTACGGAAAATCCTGAAATAAATGCACATTATAATAATACTAAATTAGGTGTGGATTCTTTGTATAAAAAATGTTCTATATACAGTACAGAAAGACGAACTAGGAGGTGGCCAATGGCAGTATTCTATCAAATGTTGGATATTAGCGGCGTAAATTCATTTATACTCTACAGTAGTTTTAGAGTCAACCCTGAATTAAATCGATTGAAATTTACAAAGAATCTAGCATACGAATTAGTAATACCAGAAATGAAAAGAAGGAATTTTGGAACTTTGAGGATACTCCGATTTGGACGAAGAACAATTGAGCATTAACAACGATTGTAGATTTAAGAAACGGAAAACTTGTCTTTATGCTCTTACAAAAAGAAAAGAAAGACTCAGTACAATTGTGTTTAACTCAAAGCCCCAATTTGTTTGGAATGCTCGTGAATAATTTGCCTCAACTGCATTTTATAATTAAGTTTTTATCACTTGTAATTTTTTTCAAGAATGAATTGATTATATACTTTATTTATTTTAGATACAAAATTTTCACCATGAAACATAATAAAATAGTTTTTTGGGTAAATGGTGTAATATATTTATTAAAAAACTCACAAGCTTTCGAGTGTTTTAATAAATATATTACACCATTTACCAAAAAAACTATTTTATTACTTTATTTATGTTGATAGACTTTTTATCTTTACTAAATAACTGTTTTTGTAATAGTTTGATATCTCGCATTGTACTGATAGAGAACTTTCACCAATGCTTTAATTACGCACATGATTTTTATACAGTTAGCAAAAAATCGACTTTATACGTTATAAAGGCTTACGTTTTATTATTGAATTAAATAATTCCTTAAAATTTATATTGAATTATAGCACACATTTCCGAAAAACCGTTAAAATAAAAACAAAACAATTTAATAACTTAAAATATAATAGCGGTCTGACAAACCGAGGATCGGTGTTTACGTTCTAACTTATTAACGTCGCTAGTTAAGGGTTAACAATAAAAACTAAACTATACTTAAACCTAGCTCAAATATTACATTTTTTGTTTATAATTTAGGTAGTTTTAATTCTTGAAGTAACTAGAGTATGTTGACAATCAGATTTTTTCCAATTTTGGAACATCTACCACTTGGAGTTATTAATTTTGATTGAGGAAAGAGAATTTACCGTTTCTAGGAGAGACAAAAAATGAGAATATATCAGCCTACTTAGTGTCCGTCATCAATTAAAAATTTAAGACTTTTCTTAAACATCAAAACAAAAATGCTTCAAGTAACCTATTTGTATTAATAGTATTAAGCATACAAAAAAAAATAATATGTAAATTGAGTTCTAAATTTTATTGTTGAAATATTATTTCCGCACTTGCTAAGAAATGTTACACTTTGTAACTCAAATTAATGTTAAAATTTCCAAACTCTAATAAGAAAAAGTTTGTCTTAAAAAACGTATTTTCCTATAACAATACTTCGTTACAAGCACTTAGTAAGCGTTCTGAGCTCCAAGTGCATTAAAAAAACAAAATAAGTTATTATAATAGTTAAAAATAATAATTTAGTATTTAAAACAAGTCACAAAAGCAATCTTAAACTGATAGAGAATTTTGATGTGCGAATGCAACGTTCCATGGCAATGAAATATTTAGCTTTTTAAGCGAAGAGCAAAGATTTTCGCTTCTACTCTTCTTCCCCTTTTTATTCAACAATTTACTTATTTACGGCATTTTAAGTGCAATTATGCTTTGAGCCACTTTGCTAAAACTGTAGTCATTTTTAGTAATATTTTTATGAATGTCTAAAGAATAAGAATATTTGCAAATTGTAATTCAAATAATAATACGTGTAAGATAACATTCTTTGAATATTTTTTGTTTTGTAAAACAATCGAAAGCGAGATAGTAATTAAAATACAGAGGTGCGGCGTCATGTCGTTACTTGCCATGTACAATAAAACGTACTTATTGCTTGATAATATATTTTCATTAATTTTTTTCTAAAAAATACTAATTGGTTTACATTCTGTAGGTGGTGCAAGAATATGAAAGAGCTGTAATATTTCGTTTAGGAAGATTGCTATCAGGAGGCGCAAAAGGACCAGGTAAGAAGCTGTTTAGATTTTTTTAACTCAATGTATGATTTAAAACGTCCAAAACTGTAAATCAAGAATTCGTCTATCATTTGCAGCTGTAAATAACCTAGCGAACTTTTGATATGTCTTCGATTCTTGAAATTTAATCTGAAATTTGCGGAGGAAATGTGTCGTACGTGATTGACACCCATATTTGGAGTTTTGTTAGGATTTGATGTTTTATAGGGTTGATATCAATTTTACATTTCTTGTAAATTGAACGTAAATATAAATATTTTGCGTATTTTGTAAAAACGACTTGTATTGATGAAATTCAAGAATTATTTGTACGGCGTTGAGTGGCAAGTTTGTATATTTTTTGACAATATTGTGTAAAAGAAATACATATAACTCGCACTTAATAATTCTTAAAATTGAGCGAATACGTTTTTTAGAATAGATTTGTTTGTAAGTATCTTGTATGTTTTTATGTATTTACTTTATAATTTTTTATGACTTTTTGTAAAATTAGATACAAGCAAAAATTAAAAAATTTGCCATTTCTTTATTTTTTATTGTTTTTTTAGTTTACAATAATTAATTAGCGCAGAAAACATAGACTCAAACTTCAGGTAGACAACTTTTAAGATAAAAATTCAACGTTTTGAACTTTTTTATTACAACAGTAAATAATATATTTAAAAAAACTGATAAAGCTAAAAATAACGTTTTTAAATTAATAAACGGCAAAAACGATTCTATTTCTATTTAAATTCAAGAGTAAATCCGAATTTGTAGTTAAAAATTATTAATATTATCATTTTTGTCTTACTACCTAAATCTGATTTGATGTTTTGCGTGTCGTTTCAATTGTCAAAAAACCTTCAAACTTAAATGTCTTTTTTAAAGCGGATAATAAAAATATACAGATGACAAATAATTAGAAAGGCTTTGCGGTAAGTAATTAAATATGCTTTAAATTGTATTATAAGAAGTTTATTAAAAATACGTAGTAGGTACACGCCATTGATTTATGGTATAGTTTTCCATGGCTGAGTACAGTCTACAGTCGTTAAAAAAATTACACGATTGTTAATTATTATAGACTGAGTTATAAACCTAACCAAATTTAAGAAAGTTCATGCGTGACACTTGATAGTAGACAAAAATTTTTGTTTTTAAAAATTGTCTACTTCCATTATATAGTTATCCTTGTTCAAAAATTCAAAACCCTTCATTGATTATTTTAAAACTTAATTAATAATTAAAAATCAAATTGCTAACATAGAGCCTTATGGGGAAACAGCATTTTGTTGTGTTTAAAATTATAATGTTTATATTATTAAAGTAAAAATCATAATAAATAAATTTTTTCATATATTTTTTATCCATGAATTTTATATAATTGCATTCTGCTGACAAACGTTAAAATTACGTTTTAATCATATTAATTAGTAAAAGGCGTTGTCAAATTTGATAAGCAGTAAAAATAAAGTCAAATTGATGACTTATTTACTGATATTTTACAATAAATTACATTAAAGTATTTGGCACGAATAACAAATAATAAATAATTGTATAATTATTATTGTATATTTAAAAAATTTTTTCCCGAATAAATTTCGAAAAAGTTTAGTACTTATTTGATATAGAGATGGAAACTTTGAAAACTGATTTTATACCCGCGTAATTCAAATAAGTTTTGAATAAATCGCGGGCTAAAATCACAACGTATAAACATTGTAATGTAATTAATGTCAATGCAAATGTAAAAATTCCACCAGAGTAAACCACTATACGGCCGTTTTGCCCTTTTGGGGTTTTTCAGCAGTGGCAGAGCACTTTACTGTACTTCCACAAATGCATTGATAATCTTATAACTTTATATTAACAAATGATTTAACGTTGAAAGCTGATTTTATATATTAATAAACTGAAAACACAATATAACAAGCTAAGCATAATGACAAATAAGAAATTTAATAAAACAACCCTTACCAGTAATTTATAATTAGTTACTTAACGCAATTATTTACTTAACACTAGCATGTTTTTTTTCCACTAGGCTTTTAATAAAACTTGGCGGATGTAAGAATGTCTAATAGATGTTGTGGGCACTTCTGTACCTCACAATTTGAAGTACTGGCGTATATTGGTCTACCACGGTCTTTTTTTAAATATTATCGAATCCGAGTTACCATTCAGAATCCTTGGTGGCCTTAGTCTTTGCAGAGATTTTTATCCAGGTTTGCCATCACCACACTTTTAGTCTTTTTAGACTTTTCACGTCTTCACTCAATAAGATTTGTACCGTTGCTTTTTCTGACACATGAAAAGGAATTTTTTCACCATCAATCCTAAGGTCATTATTATTTTCTGATATGTTTTGATGATTGTCCTAATTAAATTCTCTGAATATTTTATGATAATTTATTTACAAATTGTACATTGTTAATACTTCCATAATACTTGTTGCCAAATTAGTCTTGTTTTTTAAAATCTATTCTTTACGAACTAAACATTAATTCTATTTATAATGATTTAATAATTATACTACATGACTTCTTTGGTGATAGTAGAATTTAGGTTTCTATTTGTAGTTCAATTTTCCATTTTGTTCCGTCCAATGCGACGTGTAACGAAAGCTCAGCTTGTGTAATAACGACAATACAAAAAATATCCAGTGTGATATTGATGATGTGATGTCGAGTACTCCAAAGCAATGCTTACTTTTACTTGTCTGTGAGTATTTTTTGCCGGTTGCTGTTTGAAGTCGTACTGGTACTGATGATGACTTATTTTTTATTAACATGTCGGAACGAATGATGATCTTTTTTGCTTTTGTGTAGACCAATAACTAAGCACTTTGTTCATTGCTCTTTTCATCAAGGTAAGTTTGTTCTATAGACAATGGCATTTGAATGGTAATTTTTAGTGCATGGCTAGATAAGATTAACTTTTGTCTTTTTTAGTCAACTCCTTTTCGTACGTGGAATATTTCACTGCAGTTAAAGTCGTCACTCCTCTTTCTCAAATCATTTGTCGCATTATTTTCTTGATGTGTTTTTGTGTCTACGCGTACTTCTGCATTACAACGGAGCTCAAGGTTGCATAGGTGCAACGACGTCATCCAACCTCTTAGCTTGAGCTAACCATAGAGTCCGCTGCGTTTTGATGTTTCAAAAGCAGTTTACAAAGACTTAAACAGCCAATTGCTTAAGGAAAGTATCTTATGCTATAGTCGTGTCAATATGACGATGTTAGCATGCCCATTTCTAGACGTGAAATTAAAAGTTTGTTATTGCGTTAGAAATAGTCAGGAACAATACTCTTTTTTTTAGTTTATAAAACTTTTTGCGTCGGCCAACCAGAAACCGAGGCGAGACATTCTTTCAGTTGGCTTGAAGTTCCAGAAGTCTATAGTGTTTATTTATTACGAGCAGTAACAATAAAATGCAATAAAATCAACAGTATATGCGTGTGAAAAATAAAAGAGCACCGTTATTATACTAAGGTTAAATTAAATGAAATTGATTAATAATAATGGCACGAGCACAGGAATTGCTGGAAATTATGTATTAGCTTCATCCGCCCTTGTCAAATCAGAGAAGATATACCCACAAATCAAGTTCCACTTCTTAGACAACTACAGAAATTGCTGGAAATTATATATTAACTTTCTCTGCCTTTGTTGATAAGACAGAGAAAATATACTCAGAAATCAAGTTCCATTTCTTAGACAACTCTAACATTAGGCTTACTGCATTTTGCGGTAGGAAGGGGTACGAAAACTTAGCTTCTAGTTTGTGCTTGAGGTTATCCTATCTCGGACAAAAGAAAGTGGCACGTGTTTTGTCATCCTTATCTCGCTATCCGGTCTCTTACCTATACGTTTGAAGTATGTGCTCAATTCGCCGTAACTTGTCAACCATTGTTTCAAGAAATAATCAGTATCACTGTGGTATCTGTATCCAAAGGTTGATGTTTGGGATTAACGTCACTGTCCAAGAAGAGATTGCGTTCCAGCATATCCGCTCATTTGTTTTGTCATGATCCTCAATCTAATCTTTGCAAGGATGTCTATTGGAGCAATTCCGGTCACAACCCCAATTTCCTCAACGGACACGGTTCTCTAGCCACTTTAATACACCATTTGCGGCGCAGCTGCTCGAACTAGAGTTGACCCAAGCTAAACTTAGTAACTTCCCACCAAATATCAGCTCGCACAACGCCACATTAAGCGCAGTGGGTGAGAGACCGGACGTGTTGGACATTAAACGGTTTAGTTTATTAGCGACAAGACTAGTTTTATTTATTGCATTTTTAACATGGCGCGTAAAGCTAATACTTTCAACAAGCATGACGCATAATATTTTAATTTTGCGCTGGATTGCGCAGACTTAGGCGGTCGATGTTGAGGTTCGGCTCTGTCCTTTACCTGTTAAGGATTTGAAATTGGCCAGGATTTGTTTTAAAGCGATCGTTGTAGAATGGAATTGCTAGAAACTATGTTGATTTGGGGAAATATGGCATAGTAGAGTCAGTCTGGCGGATGTGATTTTTTTGAATAGCTTTTCGACGGAATTAATTAGGCGGATTGAACGAAAGGATGTAGAAATAGACTTGGGAATCAAAATCAATTTATCGGATTTTCATTTCATGTAGAAGGACCCGCAGAAAAGAGAAATCTTGAAAACATTTACAAAGATGTTTGACAGGGCTAACACCCCGCCCGGACCAGGGGTTTGTTTAAGACCTATAGAGGCAGCAGCTTTGGACACTTCCTCGGCAGTGATAGATTTTGCCAGACAGTTTGTGTCAGAAAGAGGAAGTAGAAGAAGTACAGGACAAAATAGAAATAGTGAAGATATATGCTTTTGTGTGTCGTCGTCGTTCAGGTCAAAGGATTCTTTTGGAAGTTTGAGTTTGTTAGTCGCTATTTTATACGGCATCCTTCAGACGTCTTTGTCAAAGTCGTCGCCACTTGTCGCGCTTAGCTGTTTTGATCGATTTGCTCAAACTGTATTTTAAGGTTTTGTAAATGTCCTATATGGTTTTAGTGCAGTTCTTTTGTAGTTCTTGTATTTTGTTGTTTCGCCAATAATTGAAGGGACCCTAAGCGTTTTTCCATCGCAGGAGAAATAATGTGCAGTGTTGAGGGATGTATTTATAGGTCGTAAGCACTATTGATTAGAAAAGAGTAGTCATCATAGCGTTTTTGTATCTTTTCCGCCGTAAACGTTCTACGGATAAGTGTTGGAAGCATGAGTCTATTGGGGATTGAATGTTAAATTGTAAATTGGACATAATTGTGGTTCAAAAGTGTTTCCTTATCGGAAACCTCCCAATCTCCGATGCAACCAGCTAAGTCTGTATCGACAATTGTGAAGTCTACATAAGAAATCAGTTTTTTTGCTGAAGCTCGAAGAACCGTCGTTGAGTACGACAGTGCCTGCTGCCACTAATAAAGTCTCCACCAGGCAGTACCTGGCGTTAGAAACCGGAGAGCTCCACATGGTGATGCCGCATTAAAATATCCGGCCATTAGTATCAGGAGTACGTCTGGTAAAGGATTTGTTGGCGTCAACAAGCACTGTTATACTCAACGACGGCTCTCAACACTGTTTTGACGACCCAATTATCCGTTTTTGAATTTACGTATGCGTTTGTTAGGAGAGAAGTAGCAGCTAACAAGCCGAATGATACCAAACTCTATACACACGTACCTGTTCGCTTGATGTATACCGCTAGGTCTGAGTCCAGCAGTCAGAAACAATTTGCAAATTTCCAAGCTTTTTGCCATGTAAACCCACTATTTAAAACATCGTTTTTTGCTTGTTGCTTCAACCATTAGCTATGGCTGCAATTTCAAACTGTTTGTGGTAGATTGATCAAGGAAATCTAGTACCCAAATTTGAAGATTAAATCATTAACTTGTAAGTGGTTTCTTTCCGATGATGCATTAGTGAGTCTTTGCTTATGACGTTTTGTTCATTGTGACAATTTATTTGGTTCATTCTTTCTTCAAGCAGTTGCATCCTTTCTTCTAATTTTTGCTTTAGATTAAGTTCTATAGTTCTTAAACTTTCTTTTTACTTTTTCTTTCTAATTCTAGTTTCTAATTTTAAATTCTACTGTTTTTATTAAATTCTAATTAACGTTTTGTTTTTCTTCTTATTTTAATCTGGTTTTCTACACTAGTATGTGTTTCTCAATAGCTTTTTTTTTATTTATTGACAATTTTTGCAACATTTTTGTTTCCTAGGTTTATTTATTGGTTCTTAACCATTTTTTTATTAACTCGAGAAATTTAAATAGGTTTGCATTTTACTGCTTGCGAACAAGTTACTGGCATAAATTATGATCAATAATACAAAGTTTGATAAAAAATACAGTCACTTTTAAAATGCACTTATTTTTTTATGGCACTAAAATTTAAATACGAATTTTTATTATTCAATTATATGCACAGGTTTAATAAGCTAGAGCAAATATCACAAAAGCAATATTAAATTATTTGTTTATTTATGCTATTACAACTGACGCCAATTGTAACGATTTTAAAATTTGATTTATTTGAACTAACTATTTACACGATTATTGATGATTATAAACTTATCTTATATTAATAAAGTACAAATACAATATAACAAGCGAAGCAGAATAAGAACTAAAAATTTAATAAAACCACACTTACAATTAGATATAATTTTTATATCACTGTAACCGCATAGCGTCCACTGATAAGATAATTAATCACATAACGCACTTATTTATTCAACACTGGCACATTTCTTTCTAAAACTTATGTTGCACTAAAAATTTCAAAAAAAACTGAATTCGATTTTTTTTGTTCACTTTTTATATTTTATCTTATCTGAGACTAGAACATTCAAACTAATTTGACAATCGTTTCAAATGTTCCAAATATTTCGGAAACGTTTCAATACTTTCAATTCTTACAGAAATATTATATTACTTACCTAGGGAGGAAAGTAATATACTATAAGACTCGTAATCATTCTTACTTGTTCAAAAACTGACATGCTTTGTTTTCCGCAACGACTATACTATACTTTTTTTTGGTAAAAGTAGTAATTAGTTGTTCAGAAAACATTTTTTTTTGACATCTAGCATTTTACAAAAGAAAAAGTAATTTGACTAACACCATTTTGATTTATATAAATATAACAAACATTTGGGCATTATAGCCGCAGAACGCGATTGTAGCGTTCCTGTTTCTTACATAGATTAGATAAATTATGCTTTCTTGTCGATGGCGGTTGATTTAAAAAGGTTGATAAAAAGGAAGTAACTTTAAGCAGATAATCAGAATTGATTCCAGCGACATCTTTCGGATAGGAGATAAATATAAAAAGACTCACGTGACTTTCCCAAGTCTACTCATTGCTGTTAAACGTCTATTGTGACTATACCTATTCAATTAATAATAGAGTTAACTTAAAACAAATAATAGTTTTTTTTATGTTGATTGAACGATTTTATGAAAAACTTTAAAACCTTTATTGGCAAAATTTAATTATATAATTAATGAGAAACGTTGTTAACCAGCTAATAATAATAATATAATTTTTATTTGTTACATGTTTCGAATAATTCATTAGGTGATCGTCAGACTAAAAATAATCAATTAATATATATGTAAATTAGTTTTTAACATGCAGAACAAATTCAATAAAATTCACACCTTGAAGATAATAATATGTTTCGCTATGTGATAGCATTACTAAACGTTAGATGGCGCTACAGTTTTGTCGCCACTACAAGCCGCCACCACAGTCGCCACATTTTTTAGTGTTAAAACATACTGTTTGGTTATGTCATTATACAGTATTTGATAAAAATAGTAATCAAAAAATGCTTCAAAACTAAAACAATTAAAAATAGTCTTAATTGTTTTAAAACAGTTTTGTATTTTCATTTTGTGAATTGTCACAGTGCATTTTAAGAGTTTTAAGAGAAAGAAAATGATATTTGTAGACTTTTACGTTGTTTCTTATTATTTAAGAATATTATTTTTTATTCATGATTTGTTTTAATTATTGTTTAAAATTAGAAAGTTTTTAAAATTTTATTTTTTTTGAGACTCTGATCATTGTGTTTTAAAATTGTTGAAATTTTTTAAAATTAGTTTCTTTTATATAAAAATTAAATAGTACTTTATATAAAAACAAATTTTACTTAGGGCACTGTATATTTAATTTTAAATCGTTCAAGCGTTATTTTGTTCGTACAGAATAAGCTCAAGGCAAACAAAAAGCACACAAAAGCTTAAGAACAACGAATGTAAAACAACCACATGTAAAAAGCAAATTATAAACATCGGAAAAGTTTTACAGTACAATGTATCCAATCAAAGTACACAAAGAAGCTTCTAAAATTTTAAATCGAAGGTCTGAAGAAACACTGCTTAAAATCATAGAGGAAATAGGGAAATAGCAGCAGCTTTAAAGGAAATGAAATCCAACAAATCCTCCGGCAAAGGTCAAATTGCAGTGGAAGCAATCAAAGCGTTTTCCGTAAAACTCGAGAATGAAAAATAACGCGATTTTCTTCTGGCGTATTCTAATTAGTTTTACTAAATTAGAGCTCACGTAATTTATGTTTGTATCTATTGGCCGACCTTAGTTAGATCAGCTTATTTTATCTATCAAAACTAAACCCGTGGCACATTGTAATTGATTTATTTTGTTAAGAATTCTTGCTTTTCTGAGAACATCAACAAATGCCAGCGGGAAACTAAAGCTTTTAACCTAGTCTCTCAGAGTTTACGTTACGTTTACATTAGTCAAAGTTCTCTCGTGTTAACGCAAGAAAACACTACACGTTATTGCACTAGTTAAAGAGAAACACTTTATATTATTTGAATTGTGTTTTGTATTCCTTTATGATATAACAAAAACAAGAAAATTAGTGTTACCGTTAAATATAGTAAATACAGCAGCACAACGTGAGTAAATATAATAGTAACAAGAGTAATTTAATACAAAAACTTTTAAAAATATTTTTTTTAAATTATGATCATTGTGAATAATATACATGCAAACTAAAAACGAAGTAATGGATAAAGTTTACAGTTTCACAACCGTTTCTCTATAGTTTGTATTTCATTTACTAACACTGTTCATTACTTTTCGTTCATGACTTTTCTTATCTCTTTTTCTTTTTTCAGCTGCAGTTTAAACTTTTCTTGATTACATCGTATCTTTTATTTAAGAAATGTTTTAAGGTATTATTGTTACATTATTTTGCTATTATGTTACGGCACATCCTTGATTTCTGTATCTTAATTTGACTATAAATCTTTAGATTTTAAGCCAATTTTTGTTTTTAATTACTTTTATTTAAATTTATTAAATAGGCGACGTTTCGGTTTTTGTTAAAACCATATTCATATTTATAAAACCATGTTTAAATTAGATTTCAATACATTTAAAAGTGTTACACAATTAACTGTTACTAAAAATTATAAATTTTAACATAGCTATGGTTAATACATAAATACATAAAGCATTTACCAGTTAACTTAGATTTTAAAACATATAATTGTATATATACATCGCCACACTCGCCAGCGAAATTTCACTTTATACAGGTCTGGAAGCAGCTATAAGAATTTCTCTATACAAAATACAATGTTCTAAAGCGGATAACTTTTCATAATATTTTCATTGTTGAAAACTATACAAACCTATAGGAATTATACAACAATGGGAAATGCGTATACAGACCTTTAGTAACCAAACCATGATACACAGAAGTTCTTGTAGACCCTGCATAAACCTATACATCTCTTTAAAACATTTTACAAGTTTTAAAGTTGAATTTATGGGTTTAACAGAGCTGGTTAAGTTTAACTAGTCATACTTCATATCTCTGCAAAGATGTATGTAAATAGTTTATTAGTCTAATTGGTAGTAAAATACACGAAAGAATTAGTAAGTTTGATTTTGCGATAGGTTTTATCTTTAACGATTTTCAAACGTTCAATAAAACTGTTTGGACAGCTTGCCAAAACCTTTCTTTAAAAAAAGGTCAACATCAAAAATGCGTGGAGCAAAGCAACAATAATCCGAATACTATGAGTGATAAATACAACAAACTACAAACCAAACAAAAAAAAATTAAGTGCGTGTAATGTTTAAGCGCGATTAAAGTAAGTAACACTTTTTTATCGTTTGTGACAGATATTACTTAAAAGGTTAACCTTAAAGTAAAATAAATATTATTTCAAGTTGTTGGTTTTTTTATATATTTATTTAATGATGAAAGAGTAAAATGTTCCTGGTTCGTTTTAAATTACAACATGTAAAGCAACCTAAATTACATACGAGAATGTATAATTGATTGCATAAGCTGTAGTTAAAATGTTTTCGTATAACGTATGTATGTATGTATGTATGTTGATCACTGTACGAATATCTCGTTTGAATGTAATCATCAAGCACAACTAGTACGGTTTTTTAACAAATATTTTATTAAAAAGATGGAAAAGTAAAAACATACTCATTTTAGAACAAAATACAATACTTTGTATTTGTCTCTTATTTATTAAACGACATACAATATGATTAAGGTCAATAATTGATTTATCTTCGTTGCCTAAAGATTGATTTTCTTCAGTTTCCCGCTCATCCAAATCTAAATCACCGTTACTTACTGTAAACGGCAAAGTCTTCACAACTTGATCAATTACACCATCTGCTTTCTATATTTCTTTGCAGAGACACATGATTGCGCACTGCTTTTTCCAATCTTGATTTATTGAATCAGAAAATGCATTTTGAACTATTTAATATAATTACCTCGTTGGGCAATAATACAACTTTTTTTACGAAATCTATGTGTATTCAATTAGATTAAATTTACGTTTATTATAGCATTTCTTGTAATGAAATTCAAGTTTTAAAAAGTTAAGAATTTTTTTGTTGCAGCAGCAGGAAGTTCAGAATTGTTTTCAATTAGATATATCCATTCACATACTATTTATTATATGTCAAAAAAAACCATATTTCGTGTTTAAGAATAAACAATTTTTTGGGTACTGCTTTCAATAGATTATAGCTGTAATACAAAAAGTTACTTTAATTCAAGACAAATTTTGTACTATAAATAAGTACAATAAATAACTTTTTTTTGTGTTGAAAATTATACAGCGTGTATCTGAAGTACAAACTCAAAGAGTAGTTTTCTTTCGGTGTTTAATAAAAATATACCTTTCAAAAATTTGTTCTTCCCAATATTCACTTGTTATTTTTGAAAATGCATTTCAAGCCAACTTTTCATTGTCAATACATTGATGTGCCACATTATTTACATAAATTTTTCTTGTCAGAAGACTTATATGACATATGAATTCAATTGGATTTTGAGTCACAATCGTAAAGAGGCAATCGAACAACTTAGTAATTTATCAACAAAATAACTTTTTGATATAGAATCTTCTGCTTTTCGCATTTCAATTGTTGCAAAAATTCTATTTGTTTCCAGTCACAAACAAATATTTTTTTACAATTACTTTGAGTCGGAAGTTTGTTTACTTGTTTCAAATGATAAGGTGCATTGTACATTACCGTGAGACCATCGAGGGGTAAATTTTGAATAAATTGTTTCTCCAGTCATTTCTTTTTCTTCTTCTTCAAACTGAACACACTTGTTAACTTCATATAACGGGAGAGTGTAGGTGTCATCTAAGATTGTAATTAGTTGCTTATTGTTGCCTTTAACGCGATTTTCTCTCAGATTTTTTAAATATTGTAAACGCCAAGCTCAATATCATTTTTTTTAATTAAAAGTTTATGTTTATTACAGCATTTCTTGTTTTTGCATGTAGTTGACTTTGTTTTTTATCTTTTCCACTAATACTTGGGCTGTAAGTACTTGATAATTGACTGTTTACACGCACAGATCTTTTTAAAACCCTTTGACCAAAATCATCCATTTTCATTTATTTCACAGCACGAGGATTCGATGCTTCTTATCTGGACTTTTTAAGAGTGAGTCTCTAAGAACATCAGATTCGTTACGAATTATCTTAATAAAACTTAAGGATTTTTCTGTTGCAGTAGAAGCAAGTTTAGAGTTTTTTTAAATTAGATATGTTCATGATCAGCTACTTATTGTTTATCAAAGAAATCGATGACATTACAAATAGTGTTTCGTGTTTCAGAATGATCAACTTTTGAGTTCTGCTTTCTATCGATTTAAACTGTAATACAACAAATTATTTTTATTCTTAGTTTTTTTTTACTATAACCACAATAAATAACTTGTTTGTATTACAAATTAATTATAAATAATTCTAACCTAAAAATACTTACCAACTATTTTAAAAGTAAATTAAAATAAATTGTTCTAAAAAGAACAGCTTTGTCTACAATCGAGACGAAAATTCAAATATTAAAGCAAAAAAATATTATGAAAAGGCAAAACAACATCGTAAATAGGAACAAAAATGTCGGCAAAATTAAATACGTCAATTATAACTACAGAATTTTCTTTGAATAAATTTAGCAAACATTTTGTGGAACTGTGACTCATATAGGTAAATAAATTTACCTATTTGTAGACAGTCTCAAAAGTTGTGCTACAAACACCGCATTGCCTTAAACTACAACTGCAGGAAGTGTGTTTATGATGTGACAATTGTACCGTTTGTAATAAAGACATTTGTATTTCTTGTAAATGGAAAGTATTTTGTTGTATGTAGGTAGTTTATTTACATTTTATTTTTACTTTATTGTTTACAGGATTATTATCATTATTTGTTAGTTTAAATGCGTGGTTTAATTTTACTTGTTTTCATTTACTTTTTAGAGCTGGTTTTCTAGTTTGTGCAAGATGTTTCTGTAGCTAATTTAAGAGCAGTGTTATATACTGAGTCTAGTTATTTTAGATAAATTGACAACCGTCTACTACTAACTAGTTATTTTAATTTGGATGGTTTTGCCAATCTTTAAATTTTGAAATATGTATAGCATCTAAAGTAAGTTTTGTATTTAATGTGACTTCAGAAAATCTTGCTGTGATTGCATAATATATGTATTGTTAATTTTTGGGGGGTATTGATAAAGTTTTTTCTATTTCCCAAAATGTAATAATTTTTTCTCAAAAAAATTAGGCGAGTGAGCATAACTTAAGTTCGCGAAAGAAATAAAACTTCCTTGCTAATTAATTTATTTTATTTTTACTTGACGATGAAAAAGTAAAATGTTTCACTGACTAATTAAATTAATCAAAAATTGAAAAACATTTAAAAACAACGCTTCATAAACACGTAGGTACTGGATGTAAATAAAAAAATATAGTTTGCTGTGACTGTGCTGCCCCCTTTTTTGTTATTTAGCAAAAGTTTACGTTTAGACTACTTCGGATTTCTCATAAACATGAAGTCACGATTTCACGCATAGAACCTCGTAATATAAGTGAATTTTAAAAATATTGTCAATGTATTACTTAGATTCAATAACCTCGTAATGGTTAATATGAATTCGTGCAATTGATTAATTGGACATACTTTTTCGAAAAAGATTTAAAAATAATATTTATAATTTAAATCAAAGAAACAAAATACAATAACAGCAATGGAAAATTGGCGAAGACTACCGAACGCATTTTTATACCCAGGTGTTGTGTCGTCATGTTCATAAAAAAAACCGCACAAGTCTGCCCTCACTAAAGAAGTTTCACTTTAAGACTGTCCACTGGTCTTGTTTGTGTAATTTCTGTTTGATTCGGTTAATATTTTTATGTTTTATAATATATCATTAGATCATCTGCGTGTAATGATATTTGCATGTTATTGTCAATATGTTGTTTTGTGTTATTCGCAGAGTAATATTAATGATTTCGTCTTGTGAAACACCGTCTACTTTTGTTCTTTCTTCAGAGAACTAACCATTTGTTTTTGCTATGAATCATGCATACAGTTTTGTATGTATTTTATAATTGTTTACCAAATTTGTATTTTTTAAGGATTTAATAATATAGTGTTTCCCCGTGGCGCGCGTGACATTTTATTAAGTGCAATCTCTAATTTGACCTTACAGTTTAAATAAGCGGCGTGTTTAATAAAAAAATATTAACGCTATCAATAAAATATATTTTAACTAATTTAAACTTCTTTGCTTAAGAGGAGCATGCCAAACCATTTTAGTCTATTTTTGTAGCAACGTTTTGTGCTACTAGCAAGCGAGTAAAACCAGTTAAAAGAATTAACAAATTTTATATTGTTATTTGTTTATAGCTTTTTTTGTGTTTCCTCTTTCTCGGTTCTGTTTAAAGTTTTTTCTTCTGTTCAGTTTCCTAGGAAATAATCATCCTTGCTTATTATTAGTTTGTTATATCTCAATATTTTAGGGTCCCTTGTTTTCTTGTTTGATTCTTGTGTATTATTAATTATTTTCTAATTTCTTGTATCTCTTTTAAGTAAGCTTTTTGTATGTATACGATTTTTCCTTTTAGGGTTTTGTTTTTTTCAAAATCTGTATTTTCTTTGTCTATTTTCTTAGCTCCACTAGTATAGATTTAGTTTTTTTGCTAAGGTGTTTACTCATTTTTCTACTTTCTACTATCTTGGGTGAGACTAAAAGACTTGACTCGCTCATTCTGGGAGTATGAAGGCCAAAATCTATGCTTTCTTTGGCCAAAACACAAAAGAGCACGACGTGGAAGTGCATCATTTTACAGGTAGTCAGAAAAAAAAAGATCTAAGAAGAAGAAGTCAGGCTAAAATTAATTCAATAACAATAATGTTCTTTATAGCTCTCGTATAATACTTTAAATTCGTTTACACGTAAAATAAATTGTTTGATTTAAGTTTATTTAGGCACTAAGGTATCCACTAGAAAAGCGCTTTTGGTGTCACAAGAAGCGTCTTAAAAGGTACTAATTATAACAGAGAAAACCGTCCTTATGGCCGTTCAGCAGATAACACTGAAAAAGTTTATCGCTTTTAACGTCTAGTTGTAGATGTAAAATAAATCTTTAAAAACAAACACCACCCACTTAGATAATAAGTTATGTCACTAGTCGTAAAAAGGGCACTAAAAACGGGGTTGTGGGGTATTAGTGGATAGATATAAAAAAATTCTACCATCTTCTATTACAATTTTTCTTTCTGTCTTTAAGCAACATTCTTATTTTCTCTAGTAGTTCAGTTATTCTTTATATGTTTTCAGGAACAACTTAAACAAAAAATACATTTGGCAACACTGTAAACTGAAATACGACCGTAATACTTGCCGTTGCTATTTTTTTTTTATTTTAATCTCTAAAAACATTTTACTCGTCATTGGTATCACGTTTTAAATTATACAGATATGATTTGCTTTTAAATTTATTTATTGTCAAAATTTATTTTCCAACAAGATTTTTTTAAATTTTATCTGACACTTACATCTGTTTCTACGCTTAGTTGCAACCTTCAAGGTATTGTCTGGACTACTCGTTTTCGTCTTTCTGGTGTAATTTTTAACTTCTAACTTTTTCAGCGTCTTGAGAAGGCGTTGCATACACTCCCTCTTCAATAAAACCTCAAACAAAAGCCTAGAGGATTGATATCGGAAAATCTCGCAGGCCATAGGATGGGACCATCGCTACCGATTCATCTATTCAGGAAGTGTTCATGCAACCACTCTCTTACATTATGAGCAAAGTGAGCAGCAGTTCAATTATGTATGTAAATCATGTTATGGCGTATGTTCAACGGCTTCACGTCAAAATTTGTTCGAATACGTTAAGGTACCCATTGGCGTTAATACAATTTGGTAGATAAATGGGCCCGACGACCTTGTGATTTATTATGTCCGGCCAAACGTTAATGGAAAACCTTCTTTGGTGACCTTATTGTATAAACTCACGTAGATTTTTATCCACCTAATGGTGAAAATTATGAGTATTAAATACATCATATCTGGTAAACATAGATTCAGCGCTCTAAAGAATACTCTAGGAAAAGTCACTATCTTCTTGAATCAAATTCAAGATTGTGTTACAAAAATTTAATCATATGTTGTCGTTGTCATAGAGAGGCTAAACTTTAAAAAGGTAATATAGATGAAACATGTTTTCTTGAAGAATTAAGTGAACGGTTTTGTTACTGGGGCTACTTAATGTTGAAGTTAACTGTCGGGTACTAAGTGTAGGATCTTTGTGTACAGCGTGTAGAGTTTGTTCTTCAAGTTGTGGTGCACGCCTTTGTCTTGGTCGACCAGCATTAGTGTTTCTCTTTATAAACGAACCAGTTTCTTAAAGTCGTTGATCCAGTCTTCAATATGTATTTCCTATAGTTTGTTTTCGGTCTGGAATACGTATGCCATAATCGTTTGTGGCTGCGTTAGAATTTGCATTACAGAAACCGTACATCAGGTACATATCGGCGTATTCATTGAATGTAAAAGTCGTTATGACTGTACAAAACAACAACAAATAACGCAAGACACACAGAACCACAAAAACTAATCAACAGTATACAAAAAAATATACAAAAATGAAACAAAAAAATAGATGCTTATGATTGGAATTTGTTGAAATTGCATTAGAATGGAAAGTTTGTTTTACAACGTCGTCATATATGTTTTTTTTGTAAAAATAAGTTAATAAAGAAATGTTAAAAATAAACTTTGAAGTTAAAAAAAAAATGATTATAAGCGACTTAGACCGTGTCGTAGTTAAACACCCAGACTTAGGCTTTGTCCTAGTCTCTTCTTAAGAACCAAAACAAGAAATAGAACTTGACCTTTGCCGTATTGTTGTTCGTGAACCCAAACAAACTGACGTTTCGCAAGATATTGCAGCTTGCATCTTCAGAGTGGTAAATGTTGATCTTTGTCTTAGAGAATATATTACTGGGAGCCAAGATTTGCTGAGTCCTTGGTTCCACACGTGTTTTGCCACTGCTGGTTTAGTAACTGCGGTGTTTGCAGTCAGCCGTATGTTCTTTTACCTTAACTTTGTCTGTTCTATATAACTTGATCCACAGGGACAAGGAATTTTGTAAATTCCGCCATGTTTTAGAGCCCCTTATTTGTCTTAAGCAGATGTAAACCAGGTGTTCAGGCTATCCTTAATCGTAAAGACATTTAACGTTAACGAAACAAAAGTATCAATATTCTTTTATTGCTTTTAATCGCAGCTATCTCTACTAACAGATATTGAAACTAACACTTATTTATAGACCAAAAGTTCGAACTTCGAGAACGTCGTGAACACGTATGATACAACATTTTACCATTTTCGATACAGAATTAAACGAAGAATGTCTCAGCATTTAGCTTTTTCGTCAATTTATACACACCGTGTATAGAACCCTTTATTTTATTCTGTCTAGATTTTTATTTATTTCTTCTGATATTTGTTTCATTTTACTATTTGTTGTTTCTTTATTATAAATTATATTTTTATGTTCGCCGTATGTGTTCTGTTTTCACAATTTCGTTGAAAAGTAGAGATTGAACTGAAATCACCTGCTCTTCGGAGTTGTCAGATTTCTTTACAAGTGTTTTTGGCTTTTCTTTAATATCTTTATTTAACAAATTATTTAAATTTGGCGGTGTCAAAAAAGAAAAGTGCTGGACAATAGTTTGTAAGTTAATAAATTTCATTTCAAGTTCATTTATGACAACATCTAGAGTCGTTTTGAATAGTGTTACCTCAAAAGCTTTAAGTGGATCTTAAATTCTATGGTCAAAAACAAAAATTTCTTGACAATACGCTGACGCTCCTTTTGTCGCATTTGATACGACATACTTTCCGAATTTGTCAACTCTTTTGCATCGTTTAAAAATTCTACGAAATTACTTCTTAATTTTTTCATTGCAGCATTTGCTTGGTTAAAATACAAACAAGCTTCATTTAAATCGACTGTGTTTTTTTGTAAACATTTTAAAGCAACGTTAATGGTTTCTAGCATCTTACCTTCAAGAGTAAGTAAGAGTATGAAGTCAAAGTTGTCTAGGTGATTACTGATTGATTGAGCTTCATCTCTAACTTTTTTCTTTGTGCAGTGCAGTAAAACTTCAGTAAGACATTTCATGACAGATTTAAAATCATTTTTAGAGCTATCATACGACGATCGTTCTCGTGGAGCATAACAATTTCAATGTCATATTTTTTACAATAACATTTTCACTAACAATTTTATTCGACCTTTGCCGGTGTGGTAAACTTTCACTAAAGAAGACATACACTTTTTGCACAATATCTAAAAATTGAGCAATTTAGGGTACATGTGGTACTGATTTATTTGATACTAGACTTAAACTATGTGATGCACAATGTACATAATCTGCATTTGGAGCTTTAGAATTGATTCTTTTTTGGAAACTAAAATACCGACCATTCATTGTGGAAGCACCATCATACTTTTGCTCCCTGCATTTTACTATATTGATTCCATGCTGTTCCAAAATGCTCAAAATTTTTTTCTCATATCTTTCACTGCTTTGATCGCTTAGTTCCTAAAAACCGAGAAAAGGACTAATTTATTTTTAGGTCATTTCTACCATAAGATTTTTCAGATATTCTTACATATCTGATAATACTAATCTGTTCTACTTTGGAAATATTTTAAGTGATGTCAACAATACTTGAATAAAAAGGAGTTAATAAACTGAATATTTGTTCTTGAAAGTCGTGATGTAAATATTTTGACCTTCACTTCTCACTTGCAAAATGTGCTTTTAATAAGTAATCATATCCACTCTGAAGTTGTCCTATTTTACTGATATTTTCTCTGTGACCATAAAATGGCAAAGAGCATATAGCCAATGTGCGCACAACATCTACGATTCTAAGGAAAATATCTTTCCAGTTTCTCCTCTCAGCAGTTTGATCATCAATGGTTTTATTTTTTTTTCCAAGATGCATATACGTAACAAGCTTAAAGATGTGCAGCGCTACTCTCATATTCTTTAATTTTCTTACTCAAGCCCTGTCAATCACAAATTTTCTCATCACGCCAGTTACGACTTTTAGGACACTCACTAAAGAGCCAACAAGGCTCACAATAAACACTATTTAAAGTCAGTAAATAGCATACCGTAATATGTCTACTTTTTGTCCAGTTTTATTTTTAAATTAGTATTCAATACTAAAAGATCGTTTACTAATTAAATCTTTAGGGAACGCTTCTTTTGGTTGGCATGGCAGTATCAAAACATTTTAATTTCAAGGAAGGTTGTAAATATGCTTCCTCATAGTAAGTATTAGCATTATTTTCTTGAAATTTTTCAGATAAATGAAAAGTACTTACGTTAGTACTTTTACCTAGTCGATTAATATCACCTTCAGTGTAAACTGCAGTTTCGCCTATACTGCAATTAGTAGATTTTATAAAATATAAGTCCAGTTTGTTGAGTTTTTGGGTCCCATTCAACTTCTGTTGTTGTAACTTACGTTTCTCAAAACTCACTCAAATATACACGCTTTTTTCTATAGTAAAAAAACACTTTCACTATTTTACATTAGAACTCACTGCACATATAACACCAAAAGCTGGCAAAAATACAAGCAACAAAGCACCTGACTCGATGAGTGTTTGGCAGATTACTGACTCACTGACAGCATGTCGGAAATTTATGGAGTTGAAGGGAGCAGCGATGCTGGCTGTTATCTCGTACGTACATTAGAAGTGCACGTGGTTGTGAGCACAAGTTTACCCCTACCGTTGTAATTTTTATCATGATACTTAAAGCAGTAAGTTTGCATGCATAGTTTTGTTGTTCGTGTTTTCTCTTTTCAACAGCATTAGTAAAAAAAAATGGAACAAGTAGACTTCATTTCAAGACGAAAGAACCGCTGCGCAGAAACCAATTTTGTTCCGAATGTTAGTACACTAGCTAACCAAAAACGTTTCCAACTTTCATACGGCGTTTGAGGTGTCCACAAATTGTTACAAACTCTTTTTCATCTTTGTGTTTTATATTTTTTTATATTATATTCATCGTTTTGTATGCATTCATTTTTTAGTTAATTTAAAGATAAACCATTACAATTAATGTACATTGTTTACAGCAGATGTTTTTACTTATAATTTATTTCGCATGATCGTCAAATTCCGAATTTATCTGACGCGCACCTCACGGTTCTTTAGTCGTGAAATGATCTCTACCACATATTGTAATGATATGTGAGATTTGACATTAATTAAAGTTTTACTTAAGATTTACAATAAAAGAGGAAATTATTTTATTATTATTATTATTATTATTATTATTATTATTATTTATATTATTATTTAGGCTTCTGATTTTGACTTCCACACATTAACGATAAATATCCATTTAATAATAATAGTTTTCAATTTAGCTTTAATTTTAAATCTTGTTCATATTTAATATTATATGTCGTAAATAAAATTACATTATATATTACTAAAATGCTCTTTGAAAAAAAAAATTACTAGCATTAAAGTTGGTGCTTGCCGGGAGCCCCCGAAAGCTTTTAAGATGCCGGAGCCTTCCCGCGCCGCGCCTTTTGTAGAAGCCTATAAACAGTCACTCGAACGCAATTTAAATATTTTAGCCGTAATTTCTTAACAATAGTAAAAGCAAAGTGTAGACGCAAGCATAATAATATGTGGTTGTACCCGTAACATCACCGGTGTAAGTCTGTACGATAGGATACCTAGCGAAAAAACCCGCAATGTGTGCAAGATGTAGTCAGATAAACTAGATCAAAACGAATCGAAAGGATGGTTACCGAAAGAGCTAAGAAAGACCAAAACATATAACTACAAAAATAAGCAAGGAGTTTAAAAGATACGTTTGAATATTTTACCAACATCCCCGCAGTAACATAAAACCCATGATAGCCATGAGTTTAAAAATCAATTGTATTTAAATTAATAACTAACTACGATAAGTGTTTTTATGTTTCTAAGATTTAACCTTACTAAACAAAGTTACGTTATATTAATTTTGATATTTGAGTTAAAACTAATTGAACATTAGTATAAACGTAATATCTTGCAAGTTAACGCCTGTACTTCTTTTAGATTCTACACATGATAAAAAGGATCATCCGTTTTTAAGCTGTAACCTTTATCCGGCTATCACAAAAAACTCGTTGTCACAGTGTTACAACTTTACATTCAATTAACTCGGAACAACAAAAACCTTAAGTTAACTGAAAACCTAATTTTTGCAGTTTGTCTAATTAGTCACTTCACAGCAAGCTTAATTAATTCTTACGCCTATTCTTCTTAATTACGCTCACGCATTCCACGCACTTCAGTTTCTAGTGAATTAAGTTTGCCTGCCAATAACAGTATCTACTGGCATGTTTACATTCGTTTAAAGCGTTTTCATTTATCAGAATGTTCAAATTAAAATTGTGACAAGACTTTAAATTAGTTATAAAACGTAAATGTTTCTAAACGTAACAACTCTATTCGGTTATTTATTTTCTAAAAACACAAGCAATTTGTCAGCGCCTACAAACGCATTTAAAAAATTCATAGGCACAAGAGACACGAAAAAATTGCTTCTGTAACTGCAATTACTTTAACGTGATTTATGTAGGTATACTAAACACGCACACGTAAAAGTTTGATTTAAAAATAAACAATTCTTTTTTTTTTCAAAAATTAATTTAGTAATAAGCATATTTGCGCTTACAAACAATGTAAAATTAAATAAAAATAAAATGTAACTTTAATTTCACAGTCAAAAAGTTTTAATAGCTTTTTGAAATTTACAGAACATACAATTAATTTATTTTTGTATTTATATACAAAACATAAATATTTTTATTTTTGGTATAAAAAGTTTAATTTAGAAAAAATAATTGAAATGAGTTTTTGTTCAATCGCAATTTTGCATGTCGTATTTATGTACCAGTAAAAACAAAATTAAAAATAATTGGGTTGTTTGAAATAATCAATTTTATCTTACGTAATTTTAAATGCTATAGTATAAAAGAAAGAATTTCAAAAACTAACTATAAGCAGCTGAAAATCTGACGACGTATGTTCTGCTTAAATATTGAATTACAAAATTACTACATACATAGTTCAAAATAAACGTTGAAAATTAAAACTTTTGTTGATTAAAACTCTATGTAGTATGAATTTAAAGCTTGCGTAACCAAAATTTAATTATATTCATTTTATGTCGGATTAACATTTTGAAAAAAAATTGATTTATTATTCATTTTTCCAAATAATAGTAATAAAATAAGTGTGTAAGAATAAGTGCAAATAAGATTTGTTTTTTAAATTCTTGACAAAAAAGATTTCTTTTTAAATAAGTTAATAATTTATTAAGCTAATGAATATTATTCCATTGTAACAAGTCTTAAAACATCTATGCCATTAACGATATATTTATTTAATACAATTTAGAAGCAAGCTTTTGAACTTGAGCTAAGTTCTTCGTCAGGCAATATAAATTAAATTGACAATTATAAAACTAAGGTAACTAAAAACAATAAATTGTAAGAGAACTAGATAATTGACGCAAGTTGATTTAGCTACAGCATTTTCTTAAATGTCTAAAGGAAAACCACTATAAAAACTCTATAAGCAACATTTATCTACATTTATCTTATGTTTTCTTAGAATTCTTCCAATTTTGTCATTTATATTAGAGACAAAGGGTAGAATAACAAAGTTTTGGTTAATAGTTGAATCATCTGTTAGAGTAGATCTTGCCTTGGGTCGAAAATTTTTTTAATTTGTTCTTTATTAAAGCATTTCTTATAAAAACTTTCTTACAGTGATCTAACTCTTCTTGTAATTTATCTTTGTGACAAATTGCGTTGCACGATTATATAATGTGCGAATCGTTCCAAGTTTCTGAGCTGGGTGATAGTGAGAAGAGACTTTGTAAGTCTAAATTAGGTCCGGTGAAGTGAGCACATAGCCGCACGAAACATAGCCGGTTCTTAGACGCATAAAGTGTTTTTGATGCCCCTCGTCATTAAAGAGCTGTAAAACTAATTCAAGTGTTATTATAAATGTACTACCAACACTACTTTTGTGATATTTTTAATGCGGTTCTTTTTTAATCAAAAAGCATAACCTACGACTTTGCGTCGCATTAACGTTCGTTATGCTATACTTCACTTTCGACGTATGTTACATAAATTACTATAATATAAATCATATAAAACACTAATTTACTTGACGTTACCACAAAAAAATTGCAAATTTAAGTTAGTTAACTCTTAAATAGGAACATAGGTCTGAACGTCAAATTGGAAACATCCGGTCTTAGAGATCTTATGCATTTGTGCATACTTGATAGCCTTTATTATTTGTTATTGATTTTTCTTTAATTTTTTTCTAGACAAGAAAAAGCAAAATTATGATTATTACCTAAATCTATTGAAAACAAAAATTAAATAAAAACATAACTAAGAAAATGTATTATATAAATCACTTCCAAATTCTACTTATCTGTTACTGCACAGGTAATGGCACAATTTTCTATTGCATGCTAGGCATATTTGATTATTACACATTAGACACAGTTCTTTCTCTTCTCAAGTTTGTCGCTGGAAACTTTATCACTTCCAGCAACACTATTTTCTTTTTCTGGCAACGGCTTGCTGTGTCAGTGCCCTGACGTTTATGGGGAGATTAAAAACGCTGAGCCTGCTTCTGGGAAGTGGCTCTAACAAAAAACATGCCAAATTTTTAATAAAATGTAATCTTCTTATATCAGGATTTTAACAATAGCACAAGTGAAATATGAAACTGTTGATACAGCATATGTTCACAAGGGAGTAATAAACAAGTAGTCATCTTTCAGTTTTTCTGTTAGACGAGTGCAGAGCATGTTTTAAGTCCAGATAATTAACACCAGTTTTTGTCTTGTTATAATAACACACGATTTCTGGCGTCTTATTCAAATCTGTTTCAATGGTATGTGCTCGATTTTTCTTCGGAACAGACAAGAGTTTATACAATTTTTTATTTTAGATAATTCCCGTGTTGTCGTTCTTACACAAGCTAAACTTTCGTCACACGTCACAGTGGACATCTTCAGAGTCCGGAACAAACTAGTTGATTGCGCCTTAAAGTTTCGATTTTATAGACCGGCCTACGATTGATAAAACTGGTTTCCAAATCCTACCTAGAGTGTAGGTTAATATTAAAAAGATTTTTAATTATTTCAATAGATTCTCTAACTTTTCGCTTATAGTAATTTGAAACATTCGCCAAAATTTGAGTGTTTTTAAAGATAATTCGATGAGTCGTTTCCCCACCGCTGACTTTAAAGGTTGTTTCAGACGATTACACCTTTGATACTCCTTAATACGAATTCCCACGCTTCTAACCGTTTCTTGTATGTATAGGCGCGACCACAAGAGAAAGAAATGCTATTAATGCCGCCAGATTGAAAAAGAATAACATCCTTCACCGGATTTAAGAGCCCAGTTTAGGAAAAATAGAAAACCAAGTAACAATGTTCTGTTTAGATAACATTTTTTTTATATGGTCTGTGATACCTTTGACATATGGTAGATAAACAAAAGACACTGGTTAAGCCCTAGATTCCGCTGTTTCTTTTGGTTTGGCAGACGTAAACTTTGTAACTTTATACTTTTTCTATTGTAATTGTATGCGACTAACACCTTGGTTAGATCATTTAACTCTTTTTAAAGATGTCGGGGTTAACTTAAGGTAACAGCTCTGTATACTAAAGAATTTAATATTAATAATTTTTGAGAAGGGTGATGATGAGACAATCCATTCAAATATCTATCCGTATTGTTTTGAATAAATTGAATGCGATAATGAACTATCTTTATTTTGATTAACTAAAACGTCCAAAAATGGTAAAGAAGGGTTCCTTTCTAATTCTATAGTAAAACGAATATTTTGTTGAACAAATTTAGTTTAAATGACTTAGAAGCTCGTTGTGCTTTTGTCAAATGACAAAGTGTCATCAACGTATCTGTACCAGCAATTAGGTTTCAGATAAAATGTGGATAATGCTTTTTTCTAAAAATCTTCCATAAACATATTTCGAACAATCGACGAAAACGGAAAATTCATGGCGGCTCCTGTTGTTTGTGAGTAAAACTTTTCTCAAAAAGTAAAATATGTGGAAGTCAAATATTTTTCGATAATAGGTACTATGTCGCTTAAAATATTGTTCTCATTGAATAATGATCTAATAAGGTTGATTGAACCTTTGAAGTCAGCGGTGGCGAAACACGCATAAAAAACGGGTCATCAAATTATGTTTGAAAACAATAAAAAAAACACTTGGCCAACGTTTCATATTACTATTAAGGAAAATTTAAGGAATCCTTTAAAATAATTAAAAATCCTTTTAATAGTAACCGAAATTCTAGTTTTTCTTTACCGGAGACCAGTTTATCGAAAGCCGATCTATAACAGCGAAACTTCAAGGCGCAATCAATCAGTTTGTTCCCGGCTCTAAAGATATCCGCTGTGACGTGTGACAAAAGCTTAGCTTGTGTAAGAACGACAACACAGAAGTTATCCAGAATAGAAAATTGTATTAAACCTGAATTGTACTAAGACAAAAGTGTTACAATAATATTGTTTGCAAATCCATAGGAAGTGGACCGGTTTGGATTTGTCAGACTTGAATTCTGCAATAACATTTCGGTTTAATCCGTCAATTGCAAAAGCGCAGCATCTTTCAAGGCCGCTTTTATAAGAATTGCTGCTGCTCTATTAGAAACACCAGTTCTGTCGCAAACCTGTGCTACATTTGGAAGCTCAGTTGTCACTTGTGAAGTTGAAACAGAATCTCGATTAAGATAAAGAACGTTTATTGTCTATTTTGTCCCTATTAACTTGCAAATGGAACTTTTGTCTTCTTTCTTCTTTTGGTGGCTTTAATATCAATACCTCCAATGAGCATTTTTCGTGATGTTCTTTGATCTGTTAAAAAAGCTCTTTCCGCTACAGGAACTTAAGTTTTGCATTTACAGATCATGAAGAGTGTTTTCTCTGCTGATTTTCTAAATGAAACAATTTTTTCCGAAGAGCTTAATTTTCCGTCCTTTTTTACACGCTTTAATATTACGATATTTTTGATAATGCTTTTTTATCTTATGTAATATTTATTAGTCCGTTACAGTACTAATTGAACTTTTTTTCCACAAACATTTTAGATCCTTTATTAGTGACGAACGCAAACACACATCTGTCAAACCAGGCTCTTGTTTATTCACAGTTAAAAGTTCTTGTCGTACATACAAATAATATCTCATAACGTCCGCATATGTCGGTAGCACATTGTCTTTAAATTCTTCAAGAACACCAAACACGGGGCACAAATTTTCTGATCGCCTTCGAGGCATTTTTGGAGGCACTTAGTAACACGAATAAAAAGTATGAAATAAATATAACAATCTAGAATGAGTGGAACGCTCAACTGAAAGACGTCTAACTCAAAGGCATAACGCAGCTAAACTGATTCAATTCTGTGATTGAGCGCGTGCGTCGGAACGGGGGGTACTATGTTCGTAGAAATCAGATTTCAGACGTGCGCAGAGGCATCTAACACTATTACATCAAAATAAGGCTCATTCTGATAATAAGTTTGTATTTATGTTTTCCGCCAAATCCTGTAAAATACCTAAATTTTAAATTAATGGGGGTAGCCAAGGGGTTAATCCGATTCAACTGAAATTTTGCACTATATTTAGGTTTAACAATAGACAACTTTTCCGTATATAGGCGTTTAGAATTTTTGACTTTGATTTTTTCACTCCACACTAATGTCTATGTTTACCGAGATTGAATCAAAATCCAGCTAACTCATTAAATAAAAATTTTCTTGTTTACGTTGTACGCATTGCACATAAAATTATTATGAGACACTTTCTATCTAAAATCTTAATCTTTCGCGGTTGTTATCTTTATGTTTATAAGCGACTTTCGGCTTAGACCGAGTCGTAGTAAAACACCCAGACTTAGGCTTGGTCATAGTCTCTTCTTGAGAGCCAAAACGAGAAGTAGAACTTGGCCTTTGCCGTATTGTCGTTCGTGAACCCAAACAAACTGACGTTTCGCAAGACATTGCAGCTTGCATCTTCAGAGTGGTAAATGTCACTGAAGTGACAAACAAATATGCAAAAGGTACAAAGTAAAGGCGTAATAACTTTGTGAAATCAAAGCCTTGATTGTTACACTGTATCTGAGTCATCAATTTTTTCTTCAAAATTATCGATCTCTAACATCCACTCCAAAATTTTGTTCTCAAATCATAGTAATGTTCTACCTGATTACGTTAAGGGTTGATGGTTTTGATAATTTATCAGTACTTATTAATGGAATATCTATAATAATATAATAAGCTGATAGCTGTAAAGAGCACACAAGACAAAACATCCGGTCTTACATATCTTGTTATTGAATACGCAATGTGACACACCCGGTCCGTCAAACCTATACATTTACAGCGATAAATATCTTGTAACAAATAGTCACATACTGAGTAGTAACATGCGTAAAATCTGGGCAAGGAAAAGATGCTGTTCATTCAACTGTAATTGCATTGACTACTAACGTTGACTAAAGAAATGTATAAAGACTCGCAAGGCTCATGTTAAAAATCGTACCGTATTACTATCTCACTTTTGTGGCTCTCTGCACCCCGCTGCCTACAAACTTCACTCTTGGATAGTCGCGACACTGTTGTTTTCTACGCAAACTAAAAAGATAACACTGGAATGCTTGGAAAGTAATATAATAACTCTTCAAAATAATCGTTTGTTGTATTTACTAGATACCGTTGACTTATATAAAATGTTTTGAGTAAACGGTATGTAATTTGACAAGTTGAATTTTTTTCTTCAATCTATACGTTTGCCAAAGTTTGGTTTTGTTTTTTCTCTGCTGTTTTAATTTACTTTACAATGTTTTATACTTTTTTTTCAAAAAAGATTTGGTAGGAGATTCCATTTATAAAATTCAATAACTTAGTTCTATATTATAAGTGGTGGGCGATACGATACATCGAATCGAATATCCATACGTATCGATATATCGAAGTATCGATACGTATCGGAATATCGATATGGATCGGAGTATAGCTACGATCGAAATATCAGTACGTATCGAAATATCGATACGTATCGAAATATCGATACGTATCGATATATGTATACGTATCTTAATATCGATACCTATCGAAATATCGACATTTCGATACGTATCGAAATATCGATACGTATCGATATATCGATAGACGACCCAGGCCTAATATAAAGTAGGAATGGTGATTTAAATCATTAAAAATCGATTTTTGTACTCTAATAAAGCGATTTTTACAATCGATTTTGTAGTCAATTTTTTTTAATTAATTGATTTAAAAATGGAATCGATCGAACATCGCTTTATGGAACTATAATTATTCTGCAATCAACAAAAATGTAAAAACAAAAAACTCATAAGTAAATAATCAAATCGCCAAGTGAACAATAATTTAAAATAGCAGATTACAAATTCAAAACCGCCGGCGGTAATTTGATACTTGCACAAGAAGCAAAACAGAATTTTTGTTATGTTTATAAATGTATATAACTGTTTTATCGTGTTTTGCAGTTGATAATATTCTTTAAAAGGTGACTACAAAAGCGATTACCAAATCGGTTTTCCGTTCAATTAAAACTTTTTAACTTGATTTGCTAATAAAGATTACACCAATTTTCAATAAAATTGTGAATTTGAAACGGCGTTTTAGTTTTTTTTATTAGGTGTAGCACACCGATACATCGCAAGTTGGTCCCCTAATTCATAAAAAATAAACTAGAATTCCCATCATTGATGGTATCTCTTGGTAGATGTTTGGGTAAACCCGATTTATTTAAATCGTTTGTTAAATCATCGTTCTTTGAACGGCAAAGAGAGCGGTATGACTAAGCGTAACGAACGGCGTAGCCACTGCTCGATGCGTATACATACGACATTAGTCAACGATACGATGCAAACACTACAACTTCTAGCAATGAACTCAAATCTCGGATCCTAAATATACGGTGGCGCCCCCTATACCTCGGATCCTGCGGTGACTACGATTTTTACCATAAGGCTGCGAGTCTTTATACATTTCTTCAGTCAACGCTACTAACTTAACCTAGTCACATTGCCTAATACTTTTACTTCTTTCTTATTCCCAGTGAACACCTTAACATAATTAATACGTAAAAGTAACATAACGCAAAATTTTGCGTTATGTAAATTGTAAGTCGCTTTTGAGTCACATGTGACGCACAATTTCACACTCTTTTACGTAACGTCATGACATAACGTAATGAACGTAAATGTGACGTTCATGCTATATTACTGTTATATGTCGCTATATACATCAAGTGTAATATTTACGTAAAATAGAAGTCATAAGTAGATCTACATTTTACATTTAGCCTATGTTATTGTGACTTCTTTGTTACATAATTTTTTATGTAAATCTTATATAGTATCTATACGTGCTATTAATGTAATATTTACATTTAAATAGATCTAGTAAATAATAGTATTTTCAATATTATAAAAAAAAGTATTAAACGTTAAAATGTTAGAATAAGTTAATAAAATTTGTACTTTTATTATTAAATTTTTTTGTAATAAAAATTCAAATTAATGACAAAATTTTTTTTAACTCATCATAACGTGTTAACTTCAATGACTTTTTTAATCTGTAGAGAATACTATTTACTGAATAATTTCATGTTGAGTAAATATACTAAATGAATAATTCATAACAATAATTATGAAGGCCACAAAGTTTTATTTAGTTAAAAAGAAAGTTTTTTATCATTGTATTAAGTGAAGTAAATAAAATGTAGATTTATTAATACGCTTGTAACGTCAGGATCCTAGCTGGAATTATTCTCTTTGAATTACGATAAAAATTACTATAACCAATATATACTCTTTGCTATAACCATGCAATAGTGAAATTAAATTTTGATACACCTGAAACTATAAAAACAATTATCATACAATAATTCCATATTTTGAAATTTATATACCTTATAAATACCTTTCACGACTTGAATGTAATTGGAGATAACTCAAATAAATATTATAATTCGCCCGATTCACGAACTGGTAGTAGCAAAATGATTATTATATGTATTTTAGCAATTATACTTTTTTGATATAATCAGCCGTATACTGTTCATCTCTGTTTCTGGAGCAGGAGTAAGCTTATTACTTCTGCGCTTGTAATGTTGAGCTCCCAACTGAAACCATTCTCCGGCCTTACGGGTAAAATCACTAGAAGTAAGGTCAGGAAACTTTGATTGAATGGCTTCTGAAAATGTAATAACAGTAATTAACGATAAGTCAGTAATTATAAATTTATAGGCAAACATATACATACCTCTCACCGTTTTATTAAATTTAAGTTCACTCAGGTTCAGCTTATTTTTTTTCCCCATCCACGTATTTTCAGCCGCAAACTTATCATCATATATTAGAGTGAATACATTTTTCATGAAATCAGCTCCATTTTCCCCAATTCTGCACACAAGTTTTCTAAAAAAAATTTTATGAAAATTATTAAAAGTTTATCGTTACAGTGTACAATTAATCACAAAGCACAATTAAAAAATAGATAAAATTTATTGAAATATAACAACTAAAACATTTGGGATTATGAATCTTATAATTTATTTATGCCAAGAATATTCTAGTAAACACTTTTTTTTTTAGTTTAAACTTGAGTCGTCATAAATTGAAATTAGAAAATAATTGATTTGTTCATATTATTTTAACTTCAAAAAATCTGATTTATTCAAGAATTACTTTACTTTCTATTTCTTAATATATAAACAGGTACGTACAGTTATCAATTTTTTTGGTTTTTCTCTTGTTCTTCGTCCTCATCAGTTGTAAAACCATTAACAACAGGTGAAGCAAATCTCTTATTATATTGTCGTTCGGCATCAGTAGGTTTAGAAATACGACAACCTCGACCAAGAATTTCTGTGATCGAAGTGTAGTCTGACTTAGCTGCAATATTACGAGCTTTCTCATAAGAACCTATAAAACAAAAAATAATTTACAACTAATAAAATATAAATTTTAATGCATGTAAAATTCTAGTACATACCATAGTAACCTAAAAATTTCACACTATCAAGACCCCACGATCGAGAATCGGGTTTAAATTGCTCTTTAATATATAAATTAATTTTTTACCTGTACTAAAAGACGCCATGATCGCAAGCAAAATCCAGTAAAATCACTAAAATCGAGCGGTAAATCCAATGGGTAAATCAATAGTGATTTATTTCATTTATTTATTGAAAACAGCTTCTATGTGCGGCCACAGGTACTACCCGTAACAGATCACTTATGATTAGCTAAAAATTAGCGCGAAGTTTAAAAATCATCATTTATTACATATGTATTTATATTTCTTGTCGGTATTTCAACTGTGTATATTTTTGTAATGAATTTGAAACTCAGCTTAATATTCATACGGAATCCCAGCCATGTGAGTCAAAAGTTTAAAACATTTCTACAATTAATAAATTTTGTGAAAGGAGCAAATTAATTTCTGTCGAACTTTCATTTGTAAAATGTAAATGTGTACATTTGTCATTACATTCTGATGAAATTTTTATACCATTATTTCAATATAATAATTAATTACAAATAATTCGTTGTTTTTTTTTATTTATTATTATTATTATTATTATTACTTTTATTTGTTTTTAATAAATATTAGAAATGCTAAGTTTTTACAGTTTTATGATACACAATACTTTTTTTTGTGTAAATTGAATATAAAAACTATAATATAAGAAATATAGAACTTAGTTATGTAAATGTAATGAAACATTACGTTGTAAACTAAATATAACTAATTTTATACAAGTGTACTGTAAAAATTTGAACATAAGTTAAACGTGTTTATGAGAGATGTAGATGTGACATTTCAACAAAAGCACATTGCGTTATATTACTCACAAGTTTATCTCGTTACATTATTAGGATGTAATATCTAGCCTGTAAAACATACGTAACAATGTAACATAAATATTATGTTGCCTATAGGTCATTGATGTGATATCACTTTTAAAGTCACATATATGTCGACTTGATATCATGTTTACATCACTTATTTTATATTCTCTTTACATTACAATTTATATCATTGAAATGTAAAATTTATATAATATTTGTTATGTTACATGTTCTCCAGGTGTGATATCACTGTTACATTAGGGTGTTCACTGGGTTTTGTTTAATCACTACTTGGCAAACTGTTATAAAAAAATGGTCAAACTAAGAATCCAAATTTCTACATTTTGTAGATGTGACTAGCAAATGCTAGTTATTTTTCTAAGAAATAACTTCACAATAGTTTAGTGTACTTGTAAACAAGTTTTACAAATGGTTTTTAATTCTGATTTAAAAAAACAGAAAAACTGTTTAAAATATAAAAAGCAGCAGAGTAGTTGATAGATTCGGTTTTTTTTAAGAAATATGTAATTGCAAAAATGATCAAATTAAAAATTTTTAATATATAAGAAAAAATATTACGGATAAAAAACAAAAACAATTAATTATATTATTATTAATAACTAATAATAAATTGTCACTTTAGTATGTTAATTTAATAAACTGCATTTTTTATATGTGCAAAAATAATCACACAAAACTTTAAGCTTTAAATGTAAAAACCTTAAAGTATAAAAAACGCGTAGTTAAAAAAGATTTAAAAAAATACACAATGATTACACACATAAATATATAAAAGAAATCAACAAACAATTTAAAAATACGAAATTAATTGTTTTCGTATTAGGAATACTACAAAAAAATATGTTTTTCTGATCCGACTTGGCAAACATTAAATTTGATTATTTTTTAAAATTTTTAAATTAAAAAATATATTAACACTTTTTAATTGAAATTAGTATTAAAATGTTTAAATTTTTCAAAATTTTATAAAACAAAAAAAGTTTTTGTTATAATTTCAATGCTTATTTGTATGGAATTACACAAACAACATTTTTAAATGTTGTTACTTTTTCTGATTTATTTTTTATACAAAATTGTTTTTGTTATAATTACAATTACTACTATATTTCACATAGGTTTATAAAACTTGAACAAAAACGTAGAATATTAAGCACGCGCGTCTGAAGATAATAAATCATAAGAAAATTACATATATAGCTTTAACTTTCAAGTTCTGCGCTTTACAAAACACAACTTAACCAAGATATTGAAAAATAATAAAGTTTTGAAAATACATTTATGTATAAATTTTTCATACGAAACATTCTTTTCGTTTCAAATTTTTAATGTTCTTTCTTATTGTTTCAGGAATATTTTTTATATTGCCTTGTATCGACGCATATGCTAGGGTTGATCTTCGTACTCGTACCTACGACATTCCACCTCAAGAGGTTGGTAGTAGCTTTTAATTTAAACTTTTATCATTTTATTTAGACTGAAAAAGGAAAGTTTTATAAAAACTTTTCAGGTTTTAACAAAGGACAGCGTAACTGTGTCAGTCGATGCCGTGGTATACTATCGCGTTTCAAACGCTACCGTTTCCATTGCTAATGTCGAGAATGCTCATCATTCCACTCGCCTATTAGCTCAAACCACTTTACGAAACATAATGGGACAGAGACCTCTTCATGAAATTCTCAGCGAACGTGAAAGTATTTCTCAACACATGAAGTCGCTTCTCGATGAAGCCACCGAGTCTTGGGGTATTAATGTAGAACGCGTTGAAATGTACGCTTAATAACAAGTAGTTTTACACCATTAATTTTGTTTATATTAAACAGAAAGGACGTTCGTCTGCCTGTACAACTGCAACGTGCGATGGCCGCCGAAGCTGAAGCAGCTCGTGAAGCACGTGCTAAGGTTATTGCCGCTGAAGGTGAACAGAAAGCATCTCGAGCTTTGCGCGAAGCTTCGGAAGTTATTGGAGACTCTCCCGCTGCTTTACAGTTGAGATATCTTCAGGTATGTAGTATCTGCACGCTTCTTAGGTGTAGATAATAATTGCTAAACTCCATGTTATAGTGTTACTATCAGAGCACTTAACTCTTTTACATTGTTTGAAGGGTCTAACGTGCAATTACTTAAAATTACCACCTCTTTGCAATCGCTAAGTGTGCGTTATGCTTGTTTTGTGCAGTAAACGCTTTATAATTGCCGATTGAAATGTTACATTCATTTGAACTAAAAGATTATAGATAGAGTTCAAGTTTTTTTTATCTAATTATTTTTATCCGCAGGAAACTTTATTGGCATTTACGTAGCATTCACGTTTGCGCTTAATGAGTTGTATTTGATATGGTGTTATCAGTGTGAAGGTAAAAGGTAAAATATGAAAAGTTTGATTTTTGTTGGCAATTTTATGCGATAAAGAACGATTTAACGTTAATTAATTTTTTACGTATTTATTTAAGTTATATTTTTTATGTTTTGCAATAAACATTACTTTCGTAATTGTCACTCTTGGCTCAAATAATAACAAAAATGTGTTTGAGTTTCAACAAGAAAAAAAATTGCTTATACGCAATTAATTCCAGTTGATAAAACGTTTATTGAAAAAAAAAATAAAAAAGGTAATTGGTAGCGGAGATTAATAAACTAAAAGAAATTGTATGATTTACTATTACATAATTAACCGACCTGAGCAACAAGAATAAGAATAATGCAAAAAGGAAAACCGATTCAAAGATGTCTGCAACCCTAAGATGGTGAAATAAGAGTATTAAAATGGTATATTTTTTTAATTGTTTAATAATAACGAAACTACTAACTATACAAAACAATTTTAAAAAGTTTTTATAATTTAAAAAATACTTGGAAATTGTGGTTATACAGGAAACGAACTCCAACTTTGTTGTTCTTAACAGAATGCTACATTGTATTAATTATTTTCTTAAAATTGACAGAATGGTTACATCAGAAAAAATTTATATTTTAATAAGCGTCACTAACAAAAACCTAAGTTTTCGACTACATAAAATAGCAAAAAATTATTTTTTAATGAACATATTTACAACAAAAAGTTTAAAAAACACCAATTAATAGCCTCAACCTAACAAGTTTATAACATTAAATAATTTAAATTTAAATAATGTGTTTTGTTAAGTATAGATTTTTGTCAATTTGTCGGTTGGTATTTAAGGCATATTTTTTATTTGCATTCGATGCTTTTTATAGTTTTTTGTGATATTTTAATTTTTGAATTCATATTTTAAAATTCATTTACATTGTTTTTTATATTTTTAAGAAAAAGTTAACAATTCGATTCCATATCAACGCGACAACAGTTTAATTACCGGTTTTACAAAACGGTTTAAGCGCCAATTAAATTTACTTTTGTTTCGTTTTAAAATTCTATCATATTATTGGTAAATACAAAACCAATAACGAACAATGTGTCAGTATTTAGAAAGTTTAATTTAACGGATGTTTAATCCGTGATTGTAAAACCAATCCTTAAAGTTTTGTCGCGTTGGTGTAAACACAAATAATTAATTTGATTGTTAACCATTTAATTCTTATTGATAATAATAGACATTTGGAAACATATAAATAATTATATAAATCAAATGTTATTTTAAATGCGTAATTATTAAAACGCCGTCGGAAAAGGTCAGCTGTAAACAGTCATAATTTGTAAATAGTTTGCTTTTAACTGTGAATGTATCAACTTCTCAAATATCATTGAACAAATTATTTATTGCGGCAAAAATTTCAAATTCATTTTTTAGTTGACATATTTTTCAACTATCTTGTTTGCAGAGTGGAAGTAGTTTCTAAGATACCCACAAATTTATTTTGGTTTTGTCAATTATTGTATAAAAACTTGGTTTACATACAAAAAATCTAGAAACTTGTTTGTAAATATGAATTCAAAACGGATTTTTAGTGTTTTAAACAATTTGAATCTATGGCTTAAATGGCTTGATTGAATTTTATGCTACTACAACCGGATTTTAAAAAAATTTTAATATTCATTAATATTGTCAGTGTTGCTTTGTTTTTATTTTTCTGAAATTATTAGTTTTCTAATATAATTATATTTTTTATACCGTTTTTTGTAACTTAATATAAATTATTTCTATGCTAAGAATATACCATATTTCTTCTGTTTTTTTTGTTGCTATTTTGTTTCTAGTTTATTAGTTATATTGTTATTCAATGATAATATTATTTAGAAAACCATTAAATAGTATAAAAAATTAGTATTTGTTTGTTTATTTTGATGCAATTTTTTTAAATATTTTAAATTGTGTTGTTATTTTTTACGGTTAATAAATTGAAAAAAAATAATGTTTTATTATATTAGTAAGATATACAAACTGATACTCATACCTAATGACGTAAATTATAGTTTGTTAAATTTATTTTTTCTACTATTTTATTTAGAAATGTTTTGTGATTACATTTTAATTATTAAAGTAAAGGGAAAATTGTTCTAATTTTACAAGAAAACGATAATTTTGCAGAACAAAGTTCAGATACCGTAGGATTAATCCTGTATGATTACACTAAAGCTAAGTACAAAACTCTTAATAACAAGATTTTTTAATGCTGTTACTTTGCGATATCTTTATTATAGTTGAAATGCTCAACAGATAAAGCTAAGACAGTTTCCACGGAAACTTACAGAAAATTACATGATTGACTTATTTGAACTGAGCCCGAAACCAACGCTGATAAGCCGGATGTACTACTAGTCAATTATTTGAACTGTAATATGCAGCTGCATTCACATTATTTTCTGATATATATTTTGTGATGTAATGTGTTAGTTATGCTTTTGATACTGCACGAATTAGTCAATTTTGATGTATTGTTTACTGTAAATCTAGTTTCACAATAAAAGGTTTAATTAATTTGTGGGATGTTACTATTAAACTCCAGTTTGCTGCAGGTTTTTGCTAACGTTTGGTTAGTAATTCATTTTTGAAAAAAGAATTGTTGGATATTGACATGTTTTACAAAGTAACGTTAGATTTGACAAAAACCTTTTATTTGGCTCAAAATCGAGATGTTTGCGAGACTGCACCGATGTTCCAAATAAATAAAATATAAAACTTTAATTTTTTGAATTATGGAAATCAATATAGATACATTTTTACTAAAAAAATATATACTTTTGAAAGATTACGGGAGATAATTTTTTAAAACCAAAATATTTTCCTGAAGTAAGCTTTACTACATAATCGTATTCAGAATCTTTGAAAACGAAAAGAAAGCTAATCAGGTTTCTTTAATTGCAAAATTTGTAAAACCGGTTTATAATCGATTTTTAAAATCATATCAATGACGCGTGGCGACGAGTTAATCAGTATACGAAGGTTATGAAAAAAATTGTAAATGTTTTTCATACTATTGTTTTTATTTTGTTTTAATTTACATTGATTTTTTAATAAAAATTGTAATATATGTATAGCAGTGATTTTCGATATATCATTGTTGATAATCAGTATCTACCTATGTACTTTTTAATTTCAAATTTTAACGCTGTAACTAATAGTCTCTGTATTAAATTAGGAGCATGACAGTTAACTATTTGTTAAATTTACATACTGTAGAGTGTTACATGCCAAAGTTAAAACAAAGTCACTGCCTGAAATGAGGTAACATAAACGATGTTGTGCCGCTGCTCAGTGGAGACGGGGTGGCTTATATTTTAAAATTTCGTGATAACTTGGAAACGAGATTGACATAAAATCGAAATAAAAAGGTAAAAAACTCAAAATCGGTTAGGGCGCCAATCAAGGACACGATGATTTTAGCTTCCGGACCCCTGATAAACCAGAAGCTCATCTGGTTGGTTACAACCCCTGGACTTACCTCGAGTTGTAACTTGCTAAACTCTGAAATGCACTTAAAAATTTACGTACGCGGCAGCTGAATGGAAAAAAGCTCTTTACAGTTTAACAATTTAACATTTATTGACTGAATAATATTAAAAATAAAAATGAATATCAAACAAACTTGAATAAAAATAATAAACAAGACAAAAATTCACAAACTGAATATAAAAAAAATTAAAATATATATAAAAAAAAATTATAAAAGCGTTAACTCGTTTTTCAATAAAACACAATAAAAATAAAATTTAAGGCCTTGTCCGCATACTTAATCCGCAAACAACAAATAAAAAAAATACAAAAGTCATAAAATATACGTCCGAAACTTTGCTTCGAACTAAACGTTCAAACAAATTATATGTTACATTTCGTTACATTATCTTTCATGCATGAATAAGATTTACTTTTACATACACAAAACAAAATTAATTAATTAAAGCGAACTTCACGCAAACACCTTCAAGTGTTTCTTGAAATATTTCAAATTAGCCGTAATTCAGTCGGCTCAATTCAAAGCTTTTAAATCATATCGATCGCGGTTCACTTCACGATAATAACAAATTCAATAAATACCTTTACTCAATTGTATACTCCAGATGAACTGCTGGCCACAGCGGTTCCAGAAGCTTTCGAGTTTAGATCGACCCCGGGACGGTCTAGGTGTTCTGTAGTCGAATGAAAGGTTCGGTGGGACCCCCAAACAATAGAATTACGGCGGAAGATTTATTTCACTACTTAATTGAAATCCGCACAAAAGCGAAGACAGGATTTTTAACACAAAATATCAAAAATAAATCCAACTCGAACGTGAGTTTTATTATGGATACCATGAAGTTCCTTAAACCGTAAAATTACGAATTTGGAAACCCAATATTTCCCATCACACCACTCAATTTTCACGGCACCATTTGTTTAACTTCCGCGGTATTGCATAACGGTAGGGTAAAAACACCCCGAACACTTGACTACATTACGGTACCCGGTATTTCTTAATTGCGACCAAAAAGATCCTCCCAAAATCAAAATTTTACTCCTTATATCACCTCGTGATCCCACTTAATTCAACAAACTTGCGCCGTAAAATCTTTGTAAAAGATGGAACACTAAACAAAGTAAATTAACAAAGATGAGAAATATTTTTACCACGTGCGTCATGTCACGTAGGTACGCGAAAGAAAGAAAATCTTCTCACAGAAAACGCTTACTCCGTTAAATTATCAGGTGGTCCAAATCGCGCTCGTAAAAGAGCTCAACATAAACAAAAGCATAGATACTAAGAAAATTGATCGAATTACATTCCAAAAAGGAAATCGTAAATTAGATAGAGTTGTTATTCTAATGAGATAACCAGAAGTAAAAACACTAAATCAAAATCAAAACCACGGAACTTTATGCGTTTAAAAAAAATACCAGTAATAATTGTGAAATAACTATTAAATACAAATAAACTTAAATCAAACGTAATAAAATAACGAGTAGAACGATTTCGATGCTTACATCGAACTAAACAATCGTTAAAAACAAAAGAAAAACAGAAAATTCAGCCAGATGAATCTGAATACGGGGTCTTTTACAAAAGATTCCAACGCAGGTTACAAGAGATCGTTTCAAAACTAAAGAATGGTTGCGCGGAAACCAATTTTGTTCCGAATGTCAATGTATTATCTAACTAAAAAACGTATATTAACTATTACATGAAATTTTTACATTGTTTACACCTGATCGTTTTCTTTCTTACCTTTTCTGAGTTTAGAATCTGGCTTGGTTCACAAGTTGATTACCTAACTTTTGAGAAGTGTTTAGTTAGATTTCGTTTGCTTGTTTAAGTTCTTCGATTTCTCTCACGCCCTGATAAAGCCCCTTACAAAAGTGGGCGAAACGTTGGCAACTTCGGTTACAACATTGACACGGTTCAAACCCGGAAGACGTTCTTATCTTAGTACAGCAATAAAAACTTACAAAATGCTTGACGTAGTAAGCAGAAAAATCAGGTGAAATAAAAAATACCTTAACAGTAAAAAAATCAACAATTTTAATTAGTCACTATCTCAAGCACTAAAATATAAAAGTTCAAAAACAAGAAGAGATTATGTTAAAACATCAAAGTTGGAGTTAAATTATGGTATAACCAAAAGTTTAAAATATTTTGACTATAGAAATAATTTTTTTAATTTGTACTCAAATTATAATGTTGACATTTTTATATTTTGTTTTTTAATTATAAAATTGAGATATTTATGTTTGTGTACATATTTAAAAGTTTTTTTTAGCATTATTTTGAAGCAAAATGTTACATCTATTGTTTTTTTAGCAGTTATGATTGGTTCAGTATTAAAATTGATATTGTAACAGACAAAAAACATGATTTAAGTAGTTCTTGATAGTTTAGTTCTAATTTTAGTTTTTTAAAAATTTTTAAATTGCTGAAACTTATTTTTTTAATGGCACCCTCAATTTCTTTCTACTGTTTCTAATGTAGTTTTTAATTGTTTATCAATTTTTACTGGTATTTTTTGGGTGAATGTGAAAAATATTGTCAGAACATATTGCAGGCTGTAGTTGAAAATCCAAAATCCCCAAACAAATTAGTGAAGAACTTCGTGTAATTAGTGCTACTTTAAAGAGAAGAGTACTAAAAAGCCATAAATATCATCGTTATCACATTAAACTGCATATTCACTGTTTTATTTACTGACGAAACTACTTTTCGTAGTAATGGCCGAGTAAATCGTCGTATCCGGATCTGACGGAGGTTCGTAAAAGATTACGTACTTCAAGAAGATTCTGATACACAGGAGGCAATAAAAAACAAAATAAGAACCGCATTTTCTAACGTCACACACGAAATGTTACAAAATGTGCGTGAATCTTTATCACAAAGACTTGAGACGTGCCTACAACAAAATGGGCAAAATTTTGAACACTTGTTAAATAGTTTTTTTTTTAATTTTTGTTGGTTTTTTAATGGTCTCCCTCTTTATGTTTTTTGTTTAATAGAAGCAAAGCCTACTAGAATAAACCTGCTTAATTAAAATATAGCATGTTGTGATTTAATTGAAAATATCTGCATAACTGTAGATGTTAGGAGAAAAAAGTACTAGTACAATTCGATAGAGAATTAAAAACCACATTAGAGATAGTTGAAAAAAATTGAAGGTGTTTTTAAAAAAAATGAGTTTCAGCAATTTAAAAATTTGAAAATTAGCGCTCTCATACAAAATAAGTATAACGAATTAAAAAAATCTTTTAGACCATTTAAGTATTTTTGACTTTCATTTACGAATGTACAAAAACAAATTCCAAAATTTTAACAAACACCAGTTTTGTGACCATTACTTTCTGATGCTAAATTTTTTTAAAAATTGTTAAAAAAATTAAAAATGTATTTTTCATCTAAATTAAGTTTTTATCAAACAGCATAAAAAAATGGATGAACATTTTATGCTGACATTTATACAAAAGCATTAGAAACCAAGACCGGAGTAATGGCAAACCCTGTATAAAAATGTTATATGTAATAGTGCCGGTTTTTTTGTCATGTTAAATTTTAGCTTTTTTACAATATAAATTTCTTTATTGTTTCAAACAGTGTTAGTAAATAGATATGTAAAAAAAGTTTGTTTTAGTTTTATATTACTTTTCAATTTCAACATTAAGTATAATCTATAGGTATTCTTGCAGTCTGAATGACCCAGTAACTTAATGCAAATATAATAATAGCGTTTTGTTGTGTAAAAACTTATCTGAAAAAACGTAAACGTTGTTGTTTGCTAGCTACAATTTTACAGATAAAAGTAAACACATCTTTTTTTAGCAAAAAAAATGTTACTATTAATTTAAAAAAATTTCAAAAAATATAAATTTTTTTCAGTTTAATTAAATTAATTTTTTTTAAATTGCAATTTGCAATAAGTTTAGATGTTTATCTAAAAAAAAACATTTTTTTTTCAACGGATCGCGTATGGCATTATTTTTGTAAATTATTTTAAACAAATAAGTAATTTTGGAATTTGGGTAATTTTCAATGACACTGTTGTACTAAAACCAAATATCTATTTATCTTGGTACTAAAATATAATTTAGCGTTTTGAGTATCATAAACATAACTTGTCAAAAACTTCTTTTTCTTGGTTTATAAAATTTAAGTAAATTATTTTTTATTAATTAAACGTTTAAAAACAACTAATTCAATAAATTACTAAACGTGACTCAAACATTCGTTTCGAATTCGAAACATACCCCGATCAAGTCGATTCAGTTTTAATTAAATATTTGATACTGTTCAACAAGTAATACTCTAAGTTGAAATTGCCAATAAATTTTTAACTTAAATTTTATATTTCAAAAAGTCAAGCCTTAACGTATAAATTACATATTTAAATATGCCAAAACCGTAACTAATTTAAATTTTATTCAATTTATCTTATAAAATTTTTATATCAAATTTTACGGTACTACCTATAGGTTTATGCAGTTTCAAAGAACTCTTCCTGCATAAAAAATAATTTGTATGAAATTTTTCGTGGTACAATTTCATTAAACAATATTTTTGATAGACTCTCAACACTATATCAAGCGAGAAGAATTCAACGATAGTATTTCCACTACCGATCGATATACTTTCGTACTTCATGAAGGCAAAGGGCTCTATGTAATGTCCAGATTAGTCCTCTGGACTTGCCTATAACAGATAATCAACGAAACGTGGGAATCATTTATTTATAATTAAAAAAAAAGTTTTGTTGCCAATTGTGCACCTATTTGTTTACAATCTGCGCACTAAAGGAATATTAACTTTAATAAATGTTACGAAATTGATAAAAGCATATAGCATTAACTTCTTTTATTAATTTTTTTATTTAGAACGATGTTATCGGTGTATGCTCTAATGAATTTCGTCTTATCTTTAACAAATAAAAAATGTTCGTACTTTATGAGTGACTTGCATGAAAACTATGTGTTAATTACTTATTCGTAAGTTTGCATTTAATTATTCAGCAACGAGACGGGGAAACATTAAAAGACTACGTAAAAAGGTTCATTTTTTAGAGTACGCTGAGACGAGAAAAAGCTTTGCTATACAAACCTTGTAAAGTTTGCATTTTAAAAAACGTTGAACGTCCCTACGGCATTATTTAAAGAAGGAATTAATAGTGTTTGCAATAGTTTAAAACCAACCTCTACATAATAAATTTTTTGTAAAATATGGTAGAGAAATATATAAATCTAGCAATATAGTGTTTAAAACAATTAAGTGAGCTATTTAATTATAATTAAAATAAATAGAAATTTAACCAAACTTATAATTTTATAAGGTTATTTAAAATAAACTTTATTCAAGTTTTTTAAACAAATTACAAAACAAAATTAAATAAAAATAGCAAACATAATTTTCATATTTTTAAGAAGACGTTTTGTCAACACACTTTGATTAAGTCGCTCTAATTTGAATGAATAGTTTGTTGTTGAATAGGTAAACAATATTAATACAATTCATTTTTACTCGCATTCTATGTTTCGTATAAATGTTCGTGGTTTAATGTTTTTGTTTTGATTAAATAAACTATATTTTTGTTAGACCCTCAAAACTATATCAAGTGAGAAGAACTCGACGATTGTGTTTCCAATACCGATCGATATGATGTCATGCTTCATGAAGGCAAAACGCCCAGTTAATAATCAAGATTAGTTTGGTCTGTAAGAAATAATCAACAAAATTTTAGTATCATTTATTTAATCTTAAAAAAATGCCAATTGTGCACTAAACAGATATTGTAATAAATGTTATCGTGTTTTATTTTTTTATTTTAGTTAGAACGATGTTTTGCTGTATTCTTTTTTGGCTTACCTGTGACAGATTTTTAAATTTTTGTACTTTATAAGTGATTTAAAAGAAAATTATGTGTTATTGCGTTTATGCGTTTGTTTTTAATTCCTCAGCAATCAGAACATTGTTTTAGAGTACACCGAAACTAAGACAAACTAAAACTTCTAAAAGTAAATGTTATCAATAACATTGAGTTAAATTTCACGTTGAAAGACCAAATTCTAGGAGTATTTAACAATTTGATTAATCATTTAAATTAATAAGATGTTTATAAACAGAAATTAATATTAGTTACAAGAAAGATAATTACGTATTTTTATTAAAGTAACTAATGCACACTATTATTATTTTTGTTTTATTTACAAAACAAAATTCAAAACACGTTTTGTGCAACTAGAATCAAAATGTTTATTTATTTATAAATAAAGGTATATATAAAAATAGTCTAAGTTAACAAAACCTTTTTGGTGCTACAATGCACGCCGCTTAATAGAATCACATTGAGACTTATGGTTTTTGATAACAATACCCGATATTCAAAAAAAAACAAATAATAGTTTTATTAGTAAGAAAACAGTAAATACATACCAAATATAAGTTCTAATAAAACATTTTAAAAAAATCATAATTTTGACTGGAATAAATTGAAAATTACGGACCTGTTGCATTAAATAGTTTGTTGAAACCGTTAACAAAAAAACAATATTATGGTGTTTAATTCAATGTTCTAAGGGCTACACATTTCTTCTCAGTAATTTGCTAACAGTAAAAATAAAAATAAACACAAAATAATAACATAAGACGTAGTTAAATTAAATTGTTATTCTAAGAACTAAGCTTTTTTTCCAAGTACATTGAAAATACATAGTAACGTATTTACAGATGTTTAAATGAGGTAATGTCACGCAAGTCAGTCAAAACACTTGAATAAATAAATAACACTGCAAAAATAAAGCAAAATATGCAAAATATTTTTAGAGTGCAATGATTAAATATTTTACTCACTTTACAAGCGTATTGTAAAAATGCAATTCAAAAACTCATTCAAAATAAATTTTTGTTCATGTATAAAAACAGACCTGTGAAAAAAACCAAAATTATGATTACTATAAGGATAATTGTACTAAGCGGCGTGCACTGTGTTAACTTAAAAAGCAAAAAATTGTGTTATGGTAGGATTGTCAAAATAAAATGCAATGTACAAGTCTTCAAACGAATGATGACCCTTAAAGATCAAATGCGCAGTAAATGCATAGATAAAAATTAAATTATTGTGTATTATTTATGTTGAATTTTGGAGAATTAAAATACTAAAGTAGTTCAAAACGCTAACCGACTATTTTTTATATACTTTGAATAAATGCTAATTACTATAAATAATAAATTTTTCCGTGTACTTGGTAGAAAATTGAATTGTTTAGCCAAAGATCGGGAAGAAAAGTTGGACTTTTTTCGTTAGTAACACTTTTTTTATTAATTAGCGTAAATTGTAAATGAAGAATTTGCTAAATTATTAAATATTAAACCAGATGATAAGGAAACTAACACTCAGACACTGACAAATTACAACTTATAACTTTGCTTGTTTCTACTGTTAATATTGATGTTTCAGAGATCAAAGATTGCTTTTTAATTGAACTATTAATTTTATTTTCTTCTTCTTTGTATTTTTACTTTATTTATAGCATAGGCTTCTGCAACAACACTACTACTCAAACCGCCGTGTCTTTTCAAAACTTGGATGACAGTTCCATTGCACTTTGAAAATAATTGTTTGTGAAGCTCTTTGGCTCCGGTCGAAGAAATTTTTTTGATAAAATATTGAAGGTGTTTATACCTATTGGTTGCGATGGTCCACATTTTTTGGTCTCAAATTCAAATACTTTTTGTAAAGCTTAATTCCGTTTACTCCATTTTCCGATGTAACTGTAAAGACTTGGTTTGTCTTTGTTTTTTTGTCATGTCATTTTATGATTACATTACGTCCTCCATCATCAACTTTTATTAAACGTAATTCTTTCGCCCGACATGCTCCAAGTAACGCAAGTACTAACACTACTTTCATAAGAAGAAAATTGGTATCAGAAACTTTTTCTAGAAATTCTTTCGCGTTATCCATCGATAAAACTCGAGATCTTTTTGCCAAATAAACGTATTCTTCTCAGCACCGAGTACACTGATCATGGTGTTAAAGCTTTGAGAATTCTCACCTAAAATTTAAAAATCAGTGTTAATCTTATAAATAAAATAAACGCAATCAGAATATCCTTATTTGCTCTTTGCATATTTTTTCACTCGTGAATTCAAACCAAAACACTTACTGGAAAATTATCACTTTTCTAAACTTGTAGATCAGTATAATATTGTTAAAAACAAGTTTTCTTCTAAGTGTACATTTTTACAAAATTTTTCGAAACTGTCATAATGTGTCATAAAATTATAAAAATCAAATGTAAAAACGTTTTTGCATTTAGGTTTTTTTAGATAATTTTGTTACATACCAAGACGACACAATTTTTTTAGGTTCATAGGTATAACCTAACGTTAATTAAGTAATCAACAATTTTTTATTATATATTTTTGTTAAATTATTGTTTCAGTGAGATTTAATTTGTAATAAGAATTTTGACAAGTTCTGAGTTAAGATTGACAAAAATGATATCACCTTTTCCAAGTTTAAATACATAAACGTGTTATACGAATTGACTTTATTGAACCCTTTGGCACGGATTTTTTACTATTGATGATGCACAACCCTTGTTATTGTGTTTTCGTTTTAATCACAAAGAAACTATCTGCTAAAATTACTAAAATCTTAATTTGAATTAAATTATATACATAAAATAGTCCATGGTATAAGGTCAAATACAACGCTCTATAACGTAAACAAAGTTTACAGCTCAATAACGTACACATAAGTTTGTGCTTTTTTAGTCTCTTAAATTTTTACCAGCATATTCATGCGCTTGTGCATTATTACGAAGACATTCACTTTTTAATAAAACAAAACTTTAAGTTTTAAATAAGAAAGGGACGATGTCGCAGTGCACCAACGACGCAGTTAACAAAAATATATAGAGTATTGAATGCGACATTCTGTATAGTGAAGCGTTTTAGCACAAATAATTAACAAATAAAGTGTACATTTGGAGGCTCAAAAAGTAATAAACTTAAAAAAGTAGAAAAACGCTCACTAAAAAAATTCCTCTATAAATATTTTGTAAAAAATCTGGAAAACTATGTTCGAATTAACATAAAATAATTTTAGAAAAACATGTACCACTAATAATAGTTTTTATAAAATAAAATCAATGAAAATAGAAAAACCGAATAATTGCAATTATTTAAAAACTTCTATATTTTTTTTTATTGTAACTACTCAAACACTTTTTGACGACTAGCATTATATGCTCGAAATAGTTTTGCAATCGCTGGTTTTTTCAGATGTAACATTAAATCTGTAATCACAAATGCTGTTTACAAATGTAATTTAAAACTATTCAAATTGTACAAACAAATTTTTTTAAAAAACAAAAGTTTTGAATGAAAGCACTATACCTACTACCAAAAATTTTAATTATTGCTTGTCTCATCAAAAATTGTGAAAACATCAAATTTTTTGAAACAAGTACTTAATACTACAAGAAGAAGTTGAACATATGCACATGACCTTGAACGCACATTACCATCTAGGTCACATTTAGTTAGTAAATAATTTTAAAATGTTAAAACAAACGTTTTGAACTAGTGATAAAAATGAAAACGATTTTAACAGTTTATAAAACTAATTCAACTAAAAAATTATGTGTATTAACTTTTTATCCTCCTTTTTATAAATTTTCTTATTAAATAATTTAAGTCTACTTTCGGTGTGCATGCTTTTCTTGTTGTAAAATACTGTTGAGATTATTTCATACGGTTTAAAGTTACCACTGCAGAATATAGAGAGCGAAATCAGTCTTTGTATTGAAAGACTATTTTATATAATAAACTGTTACAATTTACAATTTTTGCAGTCTTTAGTAGACAATACAATATTATTGCTTATGATTCAGCTTTGTAGCACAACACAACAATTTCTGTTTTATTAGTAACACTTTGACATATTGTAAAATACGTTTTTGGTTGTTAAACAAAATTAATCGCAAAATCGCTAACTGATTGATAATGTGGCCAACAATTTATTTAAATAGATTTTATTTAAATACATTTTAAAACTAGTGAGTTTAAAGCAATAACTGTGACTTTAAACTACAAGTTAAACATACTTAAGGTTAGTCCAGTTTGCATTTATAACGCGTAACTAGTCGTTTGTAAACGGATTCAATTTAACGGCTACAATACCGTAAACTTTACAATGTAATCAATTAATAACGATATGTACTAGTAAACATAATTAAGCAAAATTTGCAAAATTTACAAACATCAAAACTTCAAATTTTAATTAAGCAGTTGATTAATTCATAAAAGTATTAAAAATTGTCCCTTATTCCAGACGACATCGTTCTATAGAGATAATTTATTAGAACGAGTTTAACGTTTAACCTTTAAATATTAACGTGAACTTTCTACACTACACGTATGTACCTAATTTCTAATTAAAAACTTTGTTGTACATGACGTTGGATAGATTATACGAGATTCATTAAAATTACCCCACCTCCAGTAATTGCTGAATAATTAATTGCTTTACGATGTTGCGCCAAATGCGTTTTACATCTAAAATTTTGTATGTGAGATTGTGTACAAATACAACAAATTAAACATTGTTAACCGTATTAATAGACTGCATGTGCTGTAATTGTATATTATATAAATTAACAACCAAGTATTAAGCAAAGTGATGTGTGTTATATTAACTGATAAAATAAAATTCAGATACACTTTACTATAATCAACCTGTTTACTAATAAATAGGGCTGTGCATTTAACCATAGAAAAAAACCCGTCAAATATACTGTGTTACGTAATCACATTTTCTAGATTTAGAAGTTTCGTCTTTAGCACTGTTTTTTATTTGTGTCAAACGTTTAAAATTTTGATATGCTATAAAGATTACAGTATTAAAGTTTGTGCTATGCTTTGTTACCACGCTTGCTTCTTTATTGCTTGTTTTTGTAAATAAAAGTTTTTTAAACCTCTTTTATTGAAGTTTTATAGATAAAAAGTTTAATTTTTTTTATTAATTCGTTTAGAAGAATTACGCCATCAAACTTTAAAATTTAATTTTTGTGTTTGAAAACGGTATTGGTATATATTCATTAATGCTATTAATTCAAACAATGTATGAAACGTTCAAATCTTAATTAATATTGAAACAATATTACACCCAGACGCGGCATAGTTTCGAGTAACTAAATACATTTCCTTATAGCAATTTGTGTTTTGCTCAAGAAGCGTACGTGCGAAGTGCATAAATTAATCACTTTATGTATGTTTATGTATGAGTTTGTGTTACATAAAACTGAGAGAAAATAAAAAAAAAATTAAATATATATTATTATCTTTAACTGTACACACATGTATTAAGTCTCAAATTTTTTTCCCGAAGTTACATACACTAAAAGATACGTCTCTTAAGCGGTAGCGGTTTTAAATTTATCTTTAATTATGATGTTGCCGTGTTTTAGCAAAGCGTTTTTTTTCTACATTCTGAGCGGAAAATTGATGCTTTTCGTATATTTAGAAATTGTTTTTGTTGTATTTGTAACCGATTATGATAAAAAAGCAACTTTTGCTGTGATATGTGAAATGTAGTCTCAATAACATCATTTGCAAAATGTGAGTTTTAAATTGAACACGAAGAAATACTAAAATAGATAAGACTGTGTTTTTATCCACACTGTAAATAGAAGATACAGTCGCAAGTGTTTCTTTTTTTTGCAATTGTAAACAAGTACTTTGTACAGTTTGAGCAAGCGTTTAATCTTGATACCTACTTCACTCTGGTGCCATGAGCAAATTCAAGAAGATTTTATAAAATTTCTTTTAGATGGCTCAATGTGTTACATTGTACCTGTTGAAAAACATTACTTAAGACAATAAACTACAGGATGTGCAAAGACTTAATTTAAAATGTTTTATATAGTATAAACGACTTAGTTTCTGCTTTCTATTCTATTGAGTTTGATTATAAATACAATTGATAACTCTTATATAATTTCTAAAGTTACTACTCGATTCTATGCCAGTCAAATAAGACTTAAAGTTCAAATTTTGTTAATAAATTTAACTTTAATATCTAGCTTACAGCACCGTAAAACAGAACAGACAGAACGTAATACTTTTCGTCGAACGTGTAATGAAAATTCCGGTTACACAGCAATGATTTCATTTCGTAATTCGTACCAATAATATAACAAAAGCCTTTTTAACTTTTACTTATTGTTACGCTGAAATCAAATTTTAATGCTATACAGTACGTTTTGTATTTGTAATTTACAAAAAAAGAGGTTTTAAAAACTGTAATATTTTTTTATTTTTTGAAAATATAGTTTTGTACATATTTGTAGCATATTAAAATTTGTAACGACCAGTGTATTTACATTCACTTAAACTCAGGGTTTAATAAAAATATAAAACAATCATAAAAACAGAGTGTTGCTGATAATAAATTACGATTATTCTAAAATTGGCGTCTTAAATAATATTAAGGTTGTGCAGTTAAAATTAAAGCACATATCACATTTAAGAAAAAACTTAAATGTCGTACTTTTTATTTTTGTTTGTGTATTGACGTGATTACTTGTATAAAAATATATAAAAAAATAAAAATTTAACGCTGTTTAATTTATGTTTTAAGATGCTTTATTCACACATGTAATTTTAATTTTACTAGTTTTAATTTGCATGCTGGGTGTTGACGAAACGATGAAATTGAGTTATAAACATCATAAACAAAATGTTATTATCATTTATGTAAGACTTTATATGTTTATATAACACTATAAATGTACTACTAGTTATAAATAGATTGTAGGAAACCAACACCATGAATTCAATGTTCTGTTTGATGGCCTACTTTTGCGCTTCTTTGCTACCTACTTATACAATATAAAAAAAGCTTTATCATTATACGCTTTTGCTATTGTAGAGCACAAAAATGTATGTTTTTAATGTTCTTATAAGAAATGTAATATTACGTTTAATTATGCAGACACTTAATACAATTTCGGCGGAGAAGAATTCTACTATCGTGTTTCCGCTGCCTATCGATATGCTGACGTACTTCATGCAACCTAAAAAAGCTTAAATGGGAAAGAAAAACGATAAACACTGGAAGATGTTTTTTTTTATCAATTAGACATTGTACTAAAGTGATATTTTGCACATTGTTTTATTATGAATATTTGCCTTGCACTAATGCAACTTTTTACTCTAGTAATTCGTACTTTATAAATGTTTCTGAAATAAAATTTAATAACTGTTGTGTACCTTTTATTTACACGTTTAATTTCTTTTTAGTATAGAAGACGTTAGACAAAAAGTAAGTATGATTTCTTTGACGTGTGCTAAATAGATGATGTTTTTTAGATTTAAAATTAACGCATTTAATAACTCTGTAGCAAAATCTATTGTAAACAATTAATGCTTGCATGATTCAGAAATTTAATTAAAAAAATTACTTAGTCATAATTAACAGTTCAATAATATTAGCAATAAAAACTTGTTTGAGAATCTAAGAATTTTCTAAATAGTAAATATACATTGAATTAAACAATGTTAATTCATCTTTAAAATTAATCATAATATAGCAAAATAAAACTATTTATTAAGCAACACAATTAGATCGTACGAGAGTAAGTATTGACAGCAAAACTATTGTGTGATCTAGTGTAAAATGTAATGTATTTTTTTTTTCTAAAAGTGTTATTAAGTTACTGTTACGGTAAGTGTTTTTAAGTAGAAAAAAAAACTTAAAATATTGTTTAAAAATTTTATTATTACTTAAAATATTATAGTGTAAATAAAGCTTAAAACAAGTGTAATTTTTGATTAATGTGTAAGTCTTCTTTTCTGTAAAGCGTTTATTACAAAATTATAATACAAAAAAATTAAAAATGCATCGCGTTATGATTGTTATATTTATAATTTACAACTATTGAATTGTTTTTAAAAAAATTAATAGTTAAGAATAAGTAGTTTAATTCGAAAAAAGTCTAAACAACAAAAAAACAAAATAAAATTATTATAACAAATAAACAAAAACCTAACAGAAACAGTACAATTATAATACCAACCATTAAATAAAAAAATTGGTATTAAGACCACAAAGCTTATTATACCAAACTGTACTAAAAACATTAATAAAAATGTATATATACAAAATCAAAAAAAAAAATAAACGCATTTTACATGAAACCAGTGCTGGATTTACGTACCAGCTAAATAAGCTGTAGCTTAAGGCGCAAAATTACTAAGATCCATCTAATCTAATCAACAAATAATTTACTATTTAATTTTTGCAGTATCTCATATCTGTTTTGTTTTGCACTGTGGGTGAATTTCAATGACTCGAACGATGGCGACGAACGACGATAGGTGGAGAGTACCGACTAGCGAAGACGACGATATCTGTAACCGTATCCACATGTTACGCTGAGCAGTTTATCGGGATTAAGTAGAATTTATTTTAATTTTTGTTTTCTTAAGTCTTGTGAATAACTATAAAACAAGGTAAGAAATTTAGTAATTACGTTAAACATCAGAGACGGAGACACGATATAATATAAGCAATTGCATTGGTGTTACGATGTTAAAGCTAAATTTAATTCTCTAAACATTTAAAACTGATTTTTTTATGTAGTTATTTAATTAATGCATCAGCTACATGAAGGAACTTACAATGAAAGTATTTGGAGTAAGCTTAAGAAAAAAGCAAGACGTGAAGAGGAAAAAACAATGCCAAAAGTGGATTCCTTAGGCAAAGGAAGTAAAACAATCAGGACATCTGTAATAGAAAAATCTCAAAAAGTGGTTCAAATATTTTTTATTGAATTTCCAGCGGGTACAGAAGCTGCATACGATTCTATAACTTCTGCTGAAACTTTTGTAGTTTGGGTGAATTGTAATGCTGTTGAATCACAAAATTTAACTAAAAACAAAAATTTGAAATTCGATCTATCTGAAGAAGAAATAAACATTTGGATTGGATTAAGTTCTTTGAAATTTATATGTAAATTACTTTGTTATTCCTCTACAAGTTTGGCTACTGAATATTTGACGACTGGCGAAATCGTGTTGCTTATTTGAAAAAAAAATGGAGACGGTGTTCTAAACTCTGAATTTGACAAACAAATTAGAGCAGAATAAAACTACTAAAAAGAAGTCTTAAAACGTGTGGTTGCAGTTGTTTGCACTTTATATGAGAGAGGCTTAGCCTTCCGAGGAAGTTGCGAGAAGTTTGGTTCTCTACTTAACGGAAATTGTCTTGGCATTCTGGAGCTGCTTGCACAATTTGACTCTTTTTAAAACGTCACATTGATCAATTTGGCAATCTTGGTAGTGGACGCGTAACATATTTGTCAAAAACAATTTGCGATGAAATGATTCATTTAATGGTCAACAAAGTACGCAAATCAATTTTAGATGATATAAGAACCGTAGAATATTTCAGCTTATCTGTAGATTCCACACCAGATATTTCCCATGTTGATCAACTGACAGGGATTATTAGATTTGTGTCACCAGTCGATGGACAACCAATGGAAATATTTCTAACCTTTATTCCTTTAGAAAGCCACACGGGTAAATATCTGACATCAGTAGTATTGGAGTACATCGAAAATAAATGCGGAATAGACTTTTTTAAATGCAGAAGACAGTCCTACGATAACGCTGTAAATATGCATGGAAGGTATACTCGAATGCAGAAAAAAATTTTAGAAAAAAATAAATACGCAATATAGGTACCCTGCGCTGGACAATAAATCTTAGTAGACGTGCTTCTGTTAACTGCTGTTTAAACTCAGTTAATTTTTTTAGAATTATTCAGCAATTGTATGTATTTTTTGCAGTCTCGACAACGCGATGAGCTAAATTGAAGCAAAACTTAGATCCTGATACTCGTTAGAGCGCACACTGAGATGCAACGTTTGCACTTTTTCTTAGTTATTCCAAAATATCTGGCCTTCTCTATAACATTGAAGAAATTGAGTTTGTGTTTTAGCTAATGTTGTGGAACGATATATTGGAACAATTTCACAAAGTCAGTTCTGCTTTGCAAAGTGAAACAATTTGTATAGATTTGTTTAAAATGTTTTTAGAACCCAACTATAAAATTGGAACAATGTCAGTATAATTGTGAAAAACAACATCAGAACTAGCGGACAGCTGTTTTGTTCTTTAGGAACTCGTCAGCGCTAGGATACAGCGATGTGTTTCCACAACTATACTGACAGACAACCGTATTCTTTTATGTCGTGTAGACATTACCAACGTATTTAAAATGTTTTTGAAACGCCATCTTGTGGTAAAAATACCACGTATGATAATATAGAAAACTATAAATTAGTAGGGAGGGTAGAAAAGTTGTCATTGGATTTAATGACAGCGAAAGTCAATGATCTATTGACAAGTGAGGCTGCTAAATTGTATCAATATCTTGTGAACTTTTTGGTGAAAATCAGAAAGAAATTTGGCTACTATCAAATGGAAGCAAAATTAAGATTACCAGAAGGGAATTTTGAATTTGCCAATAGAAAGAGAACAAAACAAAAAAAGTAAATAAATGACGGTTCTGCTAAGCATGCATCTGAGTATATGTCTCGGACAGATTTATTCAGGGTGAATACTTTTATGGTTATCGTTGATTCAGTTCCAAATAATTTAAAAAAAAGATCTCAACTGTATAAAGATATATCCAAAAAGTTTTCATTTTTATTAAATACAGAAATTAGTTACTGTGGCTTGAAAAAAAAATGAATTTATTAAAAAAAAGTTACCCGGATGACTTAATGGAGGAGAATGAAACACTGTACAACGAATTACAGCATTTTTATACATATATTAATAGTAATTATTGCGGTACAATTACGAATTTCTAAGAAATGTACAATATTATAATTCGTGATAAACTCGAATCTATTGACACAATATTGAAACTTCTTTTAAGTCTCATGATCACGAATTGCACAGTAGAAAAATTATTCAGCCGGCTTAAGAGAATAAAAAATGAATATCGATCCACATTAGGGCAACAGAAATTTTCAGATTTAGCGGTGGTGTGCATTGAAGTTCATAAGATGAGGCAATTATGGTTTGAGATTTTGCAATTTTAAAAGCCAGAAAAGTTTCAATTTAATTTAGTTACGTTTGCACAGCTCTGTATGTTTGTATCAATTGTATCTTGTAATGTATGTATACTAATATATACTATTAATATTTTTCATTATTTTTTTAAGTAAAAAAGCACTAGGTACTTACCTTTTATATTTTAGCTTAGAGCCGCAAAAACTCTAAATGCGGCGCTGCATGAAACAACAATTTTTTTAAATTACAGAAAAGTGGCAAAAAAAAATTGTTTGCAACAAATTACAAAGCAGCAGTAAAAAAGTAAATCTAACATAGGACATTGATGATTACAGCAATCACAATTTATTGAGTCAAATTCATTACGCAGTTGACAACTACGGTTAGAATTTTTGATGTTTTCGTATTCTACATCATACGTATGTTAAAAACTAATTTACGTTTCTAGACATTATTATTTTGTGTAATAGTGTATTGTTGAAAACGGTACCGCTTTTTAGTACCCCATCCAAGTACTACTACTACTGCGGAACCATAGATTTGACTCGTTAAAATGCAATTGCTGTAGTATAGAAAAAGTTTTATTTTATTGAACTGCAGATATAATATGTGTAGGTAACCTAAATTCCAGATTTTAGACCACAAAGATACAATACCTGTACGCAAAAAGATGATTACATCTGTAAGACTTCACATAGCACACGTCGTTATCAATATTATCAACAAAAATATCTTTTGACATAGCAATCCACATAGGACAATATCGGGATGAAGCTTTAAGCGATAAAAACCAAAGTTATATATATATAAGATGGCTGATAAGTCTGGAAACGGTCAATTATCGAAGAAAATATAAAAGTTATTGAAAAAAGTTATATACAAAAATTTTAAAGTTTATTAATATCTAGTAAACAACAATAATTGTAATTATACAAAGTTGGTCATAAAAGCGTGGCACATCAAAACTGCATTTTTAATCAATTATCAAATTATTAATTTGAAGAAAAATGTATAAGACGGATAATGCACCTAAATTCAATCGTTTCCGGGTTATGAAGTTTTGAAAATAAACGTTATTGTTTTAAAATCTATTGAATGAAGAACAATAATTAATGAAATAACGGATTTCTTTTGAAAACATTCTGTGGTTCTGTTTGTCATGATTGTTTGAAATCCTATTTTATTAATTAAGATGCTTAAAACGAAATTCTGTAGATAGGTCATCAAGATACCTTAGAAACGCTGCATTGTTCTTTTGTTTTAAAATGTTACCATACCAACGAATGTCAAACATTCATTTAGCATCAAGAGTTTTTGTGCAAAATGACAAGTTTGAGTGAAAGCGAACGTATCATAATTTTGATGTAGATAGGGTATGGTGAACGCGAAGCTTTGCTTAAGTGTTGATTATGTTCAATAAGTTGCATCCTGATCTCCAAATCTACAGTTCTGTAAACTTTTGCATCGTTTTCACGAAACTGGCGGTGTCAACAATAGACTTTGAACTAGCAGCCCAGTAACTGTCACCAATGAAGAAAATTCTTTGAATGTAGTATTGGATGTAGTAGAGAATAAGAAAAACTTGACACAACAATATGAGTCAATATTCAATTTGACAAAACAATATGAGTCAATATTCAATTTAAAAGATTGCAAAGCGGGAAAAATTTAGTCTATATAAAATTCAGCTATTGCAATAACTGATTTATGACGATTTTTATTGCAGAATAATGATCTGTGAAATTATTATAGAGAAATTGGCCAAAATTCGAACTTTGCCAACCACATTTTGTTTTTTGATGAATCTACATTTTGTTTGATTGATAAGTGAACCGACACAACTGTAGGTACTGGTCCGACAAAAAGCTACATTGGATGGAACAAGTTCACATTTAAAGACCGCAAAAAGTAAATGTTTGGTGTAAAATTACTGGTGGACATATTGTAGGACCACACTTTGCAAACGGAAGTTTAAACTCTACTCGATAGTTGCCACTTTTGAAAGAATCAATTTTTTCAGACGTTAGTCGATTATTTCCGAAGAATAACGTTCCAAATCTACCAGCGCAAGAAATATGGTTTTAGCAGGATGAGGGATCCCTTGATTTAGAAATTGATGTACGGGAATACTTGAATCAAACCTTTCCTGCCAGCCGCCAGCCGCTTGACTTTTTTGTGGAAAAATTTAATTTACAAAAATAGGTCACAAAATATCTAAGAGTTGCAAACAAGTATAGTGCATGAAATTAATAATATACCTCCAAAAACTCTTCTAAACACAGTGCAAAATTTTGTTCAGCGAATTTATCATTGTCAGAAGGCCAATGATGAACACTTTGAGCATCTTGTAAAATAGGACAATTATAACAAACATCGCAATCGGTTTTTTTCAGAACCACAAAATGTTTTCAAAAGAAATTTGCCGTGCTATTAATTGTTGTTCTTCATTCAATACATTTTTAGAGATTGCCGTTTATTTTCAAAACTCGATAACCCGGAAACGATTTAATTTAGGTACATTATGCTCCTCACAAATTTTGCTTAAAATTTAGAGAAGAATTAAAATATCAAATAATACAAAATCGGTGGTTACGTATAGATAAGCACATTATTAAACTATAGCTATAATATAACATACAACACATTAAACATATTTTACATAGATTAATTCATTCTGCACTGTGTGAACCTTACTAATGCGCACTATCTTGATTTTGTTTATAGTTAACGCACTTGAACGTATCACGAGCATTTGCACTACACCACTAGTAGTTTTTACACTGGTTGAGCGCAGGACACTTTGTAGATGCATAGCAATCACTAATGCAAGGCCCAAAAATCTAGATGGTGTATTGTCTTCGACCATTACTATAATCTCTTTAACAGCGATAGCTGAGCCTTGAACTGTTTGTCACTACTTTCGTTTTGGTAGTCTTTGGAGATAATCATTGCTCCATCATCATCTACTCAATTTACTGATTGGCTCGCTTACCAAATTCTCTTCGAGTGTTGACTTTAGACAGTCGCCAATTAAAACTTGGGCTGGTGTTAAGTAACTAAGGTCGTTAGAATCTGTAGCGAGAAGAGCAATAGGTCGGAAATTAAGTACGCATTCTACTTTGGTGATTAATGTGTACATTTCTATAAACGTGAGACTAGCTTTGCCGACTATTTTATTAATATGACGGTTAAAAACCTGCACACCAGCTTCCCATAAACCTCTTTGATGTAAGGTCTTGAGCGTTATAAAGTTTTACTTACTTTTGCTATATGCAAAAGATGTTAAAAAGGTGAAAGTAAAATTAAATCAAAATAAAACAAGAATCAAAATCTAAAGGGCACAAAGAAAGTTTATAGCTCAAAAAATACCTTTGGACCTTGACAACCAAAAACCCGCTCTTTTTAAATACTTAAATAATTAAAATTACAATTTTGTTTTTAAACGGTAATAAAAAATAAATACTTTAATTTTGTGTATGTAGAACTAGTATGGGGCTTTTGTTTGCTCGTAATGAAAAGAAATTCGGGTGGTTTTTATCACTGCACTGGCGCCGTCAAAAGTATCTTGGTGAACTCGCCACATAGGCCAAATTAAGTTGTGCCGCACAAATCTTAAAATAACACACAATTCTCGGGAATAAATGAATCGTAAAAACCATAAATTATACAAACTGGAAAATTAATTTTACCATAAATACTAAAAGTTCACTATGACCCTCTTCATAACTTCAACGGATACTCCCGAATTCTGTTAAGAGTTGACTTCACACTATCGGAACTACATTTCGTAATTTTTAGGTACCTAGTAAGTTTGCAAACTTTTGCTCCTAAAACGTAAATTACTCAGATAAATAAAGTTGGTACTACCTTTGGAGATAAAACTAGTGACGTAAATATTCGTGAAAAAAGCAACCGTACAACAAAGACATGGACAAAGATACAAAATTTATTTACCGAGCAAAAACACGTTTACTGTTTTTCTCACGACAAGAAATGTAACAATTACAACAACAAAATTATCTAAAGGAGAAAATTCAGTTACCACTTTAATCTTTAAAACCTAATATTAATAATGACTAGAAATAGTAAATTACTAAATGTACTTAAAACGTAAGACAATAAAATCGACCTAAGTGATTCAAGTGCATACGCGTTAAAAATGTATTAATAAATGACAATTAAAAATTAGAAAAAAGTTGCAAAAGTAAAATAACTTCAATAAATTATTGCAATATTACTTAAATGGCTTTAAAGAACACGAAATAAATAAAACAAACTCAAATGCCTGGTCTTTCACAAAAGAAATACGTCCAAACAAGTTGACGGTTACAATTTTTCTTGCGATTAACTCTCTAGAAACCACAGTTTGATTGAAAATCATAAATGTTTTTTATTTTGTTCGCGGCGCCTAGAAAGTTGATCACATTGTCGCAAAAAAATTTTGCTCGGGAGGCTGCGCCTAGCAAAGAAATTTAAGAGTTGCTAAAAAGAAAACAATGAATAGCTTTGATAGCTATATATACAAATAGAGAACCGTACAATGAACCTTGGAAAAGAGTCGATCTATGTCGGTCTCTTCACTGCAGTTACCCGGACACTACCGCCGAACAGGAGAGTAAACAAATCTGGCGCCCGAGAACCGTACCATTCAGTAGCTTTCAATTTCAGCAAAACAGTACCGATCAGGAGTAAGCGTCACAATGGTTAGTGAGAAAGATATGAAAACGAGCAGGTAAATAGCGTAGCGAGAAAACGGAGAGATGCATCTTGAAATGTCTATTTGGAATATGTAAGGCAAGCCTTCTACCAATTTAGTCTATTCGGAGGCACGAACAGGATAAATAACGTTATCCCAATCAAGACTTTTGGCTCATATACGTTTACGTTGTAGAACGAACTTTATTGTATAGACCAGAAGGGAAAAAAACCTTAAAAAATCAAACATTCTAACAATGTAAATGAGAACTGTTTTTTTAGTGTAGTCGCCACTAAAGGGTTGAACTTGAAATGAAAAAGTGTCTAAACGAAGGTTTCAGCACAAGCCAAAAATTTTGAGAGACCTATTCTTAATCAAAAACATAAGCTGAGTTTCTAAATGACCCTCAGGAAAGCTTTCTAGAACTTCAGAGACATAACATAACAAGAAGGATCACAAATTATACGCCTTTCAAAATTAAAAAAAAACTGTGTACCATGACTTTGAATTAACAGCAACCTTGACAGCAATGGGCTTTAGAAAACGCAACAACATATCGGCATTTGTAGGTTTGAGCATGAGTGTTGCTAAACGCACCATTTTTTATCAGGATTACGGATCTTTGCTACGGACACTTCCTAGATTTTTCAGAACTTGACAAGAAAGTCTGATAGATTTGACTGAAGAGTTAGAAAAGAAACAGACAAAGAAGTTAAGGAACTCAGACTTAAAGCATCAAATATAGTAGAAAGGATTACCTTTAATTATAGAAAAACCTTTTCAAATTACTGTGAGAAATAAATCACCTCGGGTAAGCATTTCAATCTTGCCACGTACATAAAAATATTTATTGTATTGTAACGAATTTTATTATTAAAATTAAAATGTGTTTAAACTACTAAAAATATTTTTTACTTATACTAAAAATATGTACACTTTTAAATTAACCAAACTAATTAAGTCTAATAATATTTAATAAAAACACTTACACTAATTTGTATCACTTACACGGTCCGCGGATAACTTCACACACTTGTTTACACCAAACTCACGTACAAGATTATTCTCTGTATTTATCTACACACACGCGCTAACGACTTGAATAATCTTCTTAACACTGCTGTCTTCGCATTACGGCAATAACTGACCTACGATTTGTTTCTTCGGTATTTATACACATTTTGGAAATCCTTCTCGAGTGTTCCATATCTTTCGATATACGTTCTAGAAGATGGATAGCAACTTCGAGTAAGCTCTTGAATTTGAGAACGTTTCAGTATGATTGGAATGAGTAAATAGAAGGCAACAAGACATTGTGTGAGCAGCTGGAGGATTAATTGAAGAAGTAGTGTGCTTTCAAAAATGCAGCATTAGAATTATCTTCCTTATCCAAATGCCGCAATGAATGATGCTTACGGCTGCTACAATGCACGCATGATTAAACGAGCTCCGAAACTATTAAAACAACGCGGGTGATAACGGACGGCTTCGATTCTTTGATCTTTTGACATTCGTTGGAATTCGGACTTACAAGGCAACGCTGAAGTGATGTTAAGAAACGATTGCAAGTAGAATTAAATTTATTCACGCTACAGTTTTCCGAACCTCTTAAAGGTTGGTAAGTGAGCGGTTTCTATGGTTAAAAAACCGCGTATGTAATAAAACCCCACGGTCAGTAATGTACACTTTCCGAACCTGTGATTTGTGTGTGTTTTGTTTTAACTAATTTGATAAAATGACAATCATAAATTAAATACGTATATGTCAACTGTGAAGTGCCTACTACGTGTTAATATTTTACCCAAATAAACGATAATATTTTGGAAGTTGGTTTTCATTTATTTTTATTAGTTTTTTGTTATTTATTGGCTGATTGTGAATAAAATTGTATACAAACCTTGGCAAAAGTGTTCCATTTGTCTCGAGAACTAGTTCACCTCTAAGCTATGCCTCTCGGTAAACTATAGTTCTCTCGACAAAAATGGAATACTTTCCGCGTCGGTATGTAATCTACTATTATTAGTTTTAATAGACGAGGTAGCAAAATGCGGCTTAGCAAGTAAAGCAATCTCCTTATCTCGAAAAGCAACGGAAGTAGCGCCTAAAAGCATTTTTGGTATGATCTTTGTCAGAAGACGTGATTTGACTTCAGCAGCAGATCGTTTGAGATTTGTACTTGTTGATTGATGAACTCATCAATAAGTTCTTTATAAGTAGAAAAATCATATGCTTCTCATCCAAACTACGCTTAGCTAAATAGAAAATAATAAATTCAAAATTATTTTGAATTAGAAGTGCTGCTAAAGCACTGGCTGCATTTAGGTGTACTAGAAGATACGATCTGAGACTTTCTTGAGTATGTGAAACAAGAAGCTTAAAATTTAGAATGTTATCTAAGTACATTCCCACCAGACGTTTATCGTTTTGGTAACGAAGTTTGATAAGCAATTTCATAATTTGCCTTGGTTAATCCAAAACTGGCAATAACGGATTCTGCTTCCCCAGAAAGAGACGTTTTTAAATAATGAAGAAAACTTTGAAGGGAGTTAGCAGGAGAACCGCATAACTGTTGTGATGCTGCGCTATCAGTATCAGCATTTTGAAGCTTAGCAAAGATGGTCTGGATCGAGTAAACCAAATCTCTAAAACTTTTTTGAATTTAAACATCTGATCTTTCTTAGTCAAAGTGAAGTTTTTAATTAATATTTGTCCCTGAGCTTCTTTAAACTTGGATTCGCAAAATAATGATCCGTCAAGCATAAATAGATGAAATTTTACATCTTTTTTGGAAATGTTACCAGGACATTCAAATCACTTTTGGACATTATTCGTGCTTTTTAATAACTTAGTACAATAATACAAATAAAGGAAAACCCTGTATTACATCGACGTAAGTTCTTAAATAAATAGTTATTGCGCGAGTGATAACGTTATGAATATCAACAACCAATGGAAATGAATGTAACAGAAACGGATTTCTTAAATATCCGGAACCAAATGGTTTGACCTCGAGATAAATCTAGGCCTTGACTCACCTTGAAATGAGAAATTGATCGACGTACCCTAATCTTCTTTTCTAAAGGCTGGCGGAATTTAATACTTTGAGACGCTCTAGTTCAAATGCACAGGTTTTAGTTAATAAACATAATTTATAACGTTTTAGAACAACCGGGACCGTAATGGTCAGAAAGGAGATGAGATACCATTATCGAGTTAAGTAAAGTCATATTCAAAAATTCAAAAATTTTTTAAAGTAACGAATCAACAGTACCGCATCTAGCGGAAACGACTAAAAATCTAACACCCGCGTCAACAATGCAATGTGGACTATTATTTATCGTTACTAATTTTTCAAAATCCCTAAGGAACACTAAAGTTAGTTATTGAAATATCATTAATCAAAGCTATTTCACGTACTTAGACTTTTTAATTGGCGATTAATATATTTCTTTAGAAAAACTTGGCAAAGCATGCAAATTAAAAAAATATTGTAGCGGTCATTACTTCAACAAGAATTCTTAAGAAATAAAATTAAAAAAAAAAAAATTAGAAGCAAATTAAAATTGAAATCAATCATTTCGACCACATCCGTACTTCTAGTGTTAAAAAATTAGAAGAGACTGCTCAAAAAGTGCGCGTGACAAAAGTTACAAAAAGATTTAAACAATTTTAATTTAAAAACCTTTGCATGGATTTATTGACTTTTAATTATATTAATATATAGAACAGTTTACACCAATTTATTACGATTGCTAATAAACAAGACGTTTTGCAACATCTCTTTTGCAATTTTATTACTAAATACGAAAATTACTTGTTGAAGCTAAAAATGACCTAGTTACATTTAGAAGTAAGCTGATTCTGGTTATAGAAAATTAGTTTAAATAAGGTATTACGTTACATCCATTATGTTTGAGTGGGTACAGTATAATATCTTTGCTCATTAAATACTATGAGTCGCTTCGGTAGTAGATCATAGATATATTATATGTCGTAATGCACAACGTTAATTGCTATTGTAAATGATTATGGAATTACAACATTTAACTTATTGATAATAAAGTTAATCAAAAACTACACTGTTTTTATTGATATTTTTTGCTCAAATTGTCTTTTTGACAATTAATTTAAACTTTAGATTATTAGTTGCTACATGGATTACATACTTTTTACAGCACCAAACGTTAATAAAGTAAGCGATTAAAAATAATTTGACAAAACAAGACGTTCCTATTACTACAAAAATTATTAATTCCATTCCTAGTATCACAACTAATTAATTTTTTTATGTTTATTGATTCTAATAGTTATTGCTGGAAGAAATTGGTATGAAAAATTTGTGTAAAATTGTCAACAATCTTTTACAGAAACTATTTTTAACAAATTATTGAACAAAGTTTAAGTGGCCTAATGAAGTGCACGCTTGAGGCATGAACCGTAGTCATAAAAAAGTGTAGAGTGGTTTATGTATTTCCTTCTTATCAGTAAACTCAACATTTATTAATTTGAATACTGATGATAGGAAGTATACGAAACTTTACCATAATCACGGTTGTTTATCAACTACTTTAACTGGCTATTTCTACCAACTATCATCAATCGAAGTTATAAATAAACCAAGAAAGTTTTGTAACTAAGTGACGTATAAAAAAGAAAACATATTAAAATATATTTATTTAACTTAAGACAATTAAAAATATTTATGAATAAAAAACTTAGAACAACATCGTCGTTACGTTGTACTTGTTATCACTTAAAACATAACTTAAGATACTATATTTGCACATGGCTGTTGAACATAATTTAGACAAAAACCTCTATTCATTACATCCGTAGGACTCTCCGTGTTGTCGGTATGAAACCAAAGCCTAAAAGGTTTTACGTTACCTAAAAAACAATATAAAATGTAATTTAAAAAGTAATTAGTAATACACGTTTTTCATAAACTTAATTTTAAACCAAAAATAATGAGAAAAATTTATTTTAAATAAATAATTTTTTAAAGTTTAAATTAAATTTTTAGCTCACTGTTAAGTTGTTATTTATTTTAAGTTTGTTCTTTAAATTGTGTTCTCATACATGCACAAACAATTTTAAAATTAAGTAAATTGATAATTAAATAAATCCGAAACATATTTGAAGATGGATTACTGCCAATCTGACTGATATAGTAACGAAACTTTAGATCGATTCCTTGTTTATTTAGAAATTTAATTAATTATATTTCTCAAAAAAACATTGCAGGCATCAGTCACCAGCCTACATTACATTGTTTGAAAAAAATAATCTGGTTTATATTAAAAGAACGCTATTCCAAATTAATAATAAAAATAAAATAAATACTGAATTAAAAATGGCAGAGCAGTAGACTGTATATATTAAATTTCTTTAACAAAAAATTAAGGCTGGTTCAAAAATTTTTTATATGTTAAATTAAAAAATGCTTACTTCTAACAGTAGCCGGCATAATATTAACTTCTGCGCTAAACGTCCCTCCACAAATTCTATCAACAGTTGTCATTGGAGCTGCTGGTGGTCTACCTATGTTCATGGCCATTGGTATAACAAGAAAATCAGCTTGGCAAAAATTGGCACTACCAGTACTACCAACCATAGCAACAACGGCGTTATTACTATTTCCTGAGAGTGTAAATGATTGTGTTCTATTGTTCACTAGAAAACAAAACAAACATTTTTAATATATTATAAAGCAGGAGGTAGCTCAAAAAACATTCTTTTTTTTGGGTTTAGTTGATAGACATGTTTTTTGTACTACTTAGACCACCATTGTTGTAAATCAAAAACCTCATTGCTTTAAACTTCTTTTATTGTAAACTCACTTCTGGCACCTAAAATCACAATACTTTTGGCAAACATCAAATATTCTGTCAAATCTTTACAAGGGCCTCTTTACAACACCAAAATCCCAAACCGAGTCTAGCAATGAAGTGGTTCTTGTTTTACCCGGGAAAAAAGTTAAAAAAAAAGCTAAAAGTTACATACTTTATTGGAACTTACAAAAAAAATATTTTTGTATATATTGTATACAGAAGACATTAACTTTCTCTTTCTTCATTTTCCAAGTTTTTTCGCCTTCATGACACTTCTTACCAGCCTGGCTCTGTTTATGTGTTCATACCAATTTAGTTTTTTTTTAAATTTTTGTTTCCTGTTTTCATTCTGTTCTAATACGACTACTTTTTATACGATTGATTTATGTCTTTCCTGCAATTCTTCTTAATTGTTTCATTTCAGCTACATTTCTCATGTTTTTATGTTTTTTATTTGTTTCCCGTGTTTCACTGCCGTGGTATTCTGATAGAGCTGTATACTTATAGCTTTGTTTTTGTTCTATTTCTCTCTATCCGAATATTGTTCATTTTAGAGTGTAGTTTATTTTTGTCGTCTTGCTTGCTCTGTTTATTATTTCGAGGTCTATTTTTTCATCGTTTGTAAACTCCTAGATAATCGCATGTTGACACCATTCTTATCTGTCATCAAGTTTTTATTTCTTATATTTTTCTCCCGTATATCATAATTGTGTATGCTACCGTTACCTGAAAGTTTATTGTTTTTTTTTCTTAGTGTTTACAATTATTTGTCCATTATTAATATTAAAAGCGTCTGGTTAAGGTTATCTCCTTGCTTAATCCCCGTATTCATATCGAAATCTATCGATCTTTTTCTCCCCATTTGTACTTTTTCTTTTACTTTGTTGTATGAACTTTTAATTCCTTATATAATTTTCTGATTTATTTTGAATTCTTCCATGATTTTTCATATGTTATTTTGGTCAGTTAAATCAAAAACCGCTGTAGAATCAATAAGCATAACGTATAGTTCTTTTCCTATTTTATATCTTCTTTCTATTAAATTTCTGAGTATTTATATCTTTTATTTTTCCGCCTATTAAGGCTCTTATTTTACTCCAGAATTTTTTATTGTTTACTTTGTAACTTTGATCCATTTCATATCCAAAGTCTTTCCAGCTTTTTTTTCGCCTCGTCAATTCTTTCACATTCTTTCTATATCTATGGTATTTTATTCTGTCTTGTTCCAACTTTGTGTTGTTTCCATGCTTTTTCTTTCTTTAAATTTCTTCCTGTATTTCTGCATTCCACCAACCTATTCTTTTGTTATGTTGTATTTTGATCTTTCGTACATATTTTCTGCTACTTGTAGTATTATATTTATTTATTTCATCGGTCTTCTAGATTCCATCTACATTTCTCTCTCGATTCTTTAAAATTTACTATCTGTTTCTTCTTGGTACATCTTCTTTATATCTGCATACATGAGTTTTTTATTGCTATTTTAGTATAACTTTTTTTATCTATCTGATTTATCTTCGTTTATTTTAGTTCTGCTGTTACTAACCTATGATGTGTCCCTATTTCCGTTTTATTTTCCGTCCTAATTTTCTTTATTTTTTGTCTCATTTCTCTTGTGTATACTATGTAGTCTATTATGCTTTTTCCTTATCTTCCTTTTGCTGTAAATGTGTATTTTTCTGATAATAAAATTACCTATCATTAAATCGATAATTTGGCAGAATCGGATTATCATTTCTCCATGTTCCTATTTTCACATTTATATTTTTTTACTTTTCTTTTCTTTTTTCTCTTTTTGTTCTTTTTCTCTTTAGTTTCTTTTTATAGCGGTCTTTTGTTTTTTTACTATCCTGATCTTTTTCTTTTGTTAGTTGTTTGTACGTCGTCCAGTGTATTTTATTGTTCTTATTTTTTTTCTTATTTCCTTGTCTTCCTCATTTCTTTCACTAATCGTTCTTGTTTTCAGATTTTTGTCCCCATCTTTCTTTTTTTCATTATTACTTTTTTTATTAATCTCTTTGTTTTTATTCTTTATTTTCTTTATTGATTCTATCCTCTCTAATTGTTCCAGTGTGTAGATTTCGTTTTCAAACTTGTTATATCAATTTGTTATAACGTATTTTTGCGTTGTATTCCATGTTTCTTGTATCTATTATGTGCTTTATAATTCCTTTCTTTCTTCCTGTATTTGTTTTGAATAGTCTTTGTTTAAACAAATTTTCTTTCCTGTTAGGTTATTTTTTGGTTTTTGTGCTATGTTAACAGTTCTATAATTATTGGTCTATTTCTCATGTTTCTTTCTTCTTTCCTTCCCAATCTTATAATATATGTATTTTGTTTCCATTTCTATTTTAACTTCCATGTCTCTGGGATTACTCCCCATTTTTTATTTGAATTGTAATTCTGATTCGTTGTATTTATCTTCCACTCCTTGTATTATGATTTTCTTCTTTTTTAATTTCTTTACCAGTATTTCAATTGGCGTGTTTTGCTATCTTGAGTTTTTAAACCACATCTTCTTTGCAGCGCAAAGAGATCTATTCCGGTCGATCCGTCGTAAATTGTTTCCTCGTTGTATTTATTGTCATTTCATATGTGGTTGTATCATATACCATTTTTTATACAAAATTTATTTTGTTTATTCAAAGATTTAAATTTATTTAAACTTTTTTTAATCTTTTTTTTGCTTATTGTTTGCCTATGAGTCGCTGTTTAAACGTATAGTCAGAATTAAATTTTGCTTGTTACCAACTTGTTTGTCGCGTTATCAGTTGAACCTGAAACTGCTTTCAAGCTCTCGCGTCGATCTCGGCGTTTATTTATTTTTCTATTAATTATGATAGGTTATTATTTATGATATCTTATTTTCTTCTATTTTTTTTGTTTGACACTTATTACACTTTTTTACTTTAACTATTTATTTAACACTTCTTCTTACTCGCATTAATTAGCTAATTGTAGCATACACTTCCTTTCGTTGTTTTCACTTCAATACTAACCCCCCACTTAAATAAATTTTTTTTTAATGCTTTTTCTGTAAATAATTAATGCGCAAATATGTTTGACACAATGTATTGATGTTAACTTTGTTGATGATGATGAGTCTGAAGTGTTTAAAGAAGAGTGTTTGAGAAAATTTAGAAATAAACCAGTTTGTAATGAAACAGTTGCAGTTTTCAAAGATTTTTGACTAAAGTGAGATGGTTAAGCTGTGGTAATGCGTTTGAGAAAGTCTAGAACTTAAAAAAAAATTCAAGACTTTCTGACAACACATAGCAAATAAAATAATATCTGACAAAAACTAAATTGCTGATTTTGCATTTTTTACTGATCTTTTTTACATCTAAATAAACTGAATACAAAGCTTCTGGAAAAGAATCCATTCTTAGATGAGATTTGGGGGTATATAAAAGCTTTTAAACTACAGCTTAAATTATTTTCCTGCTGTGTGTGGGGAAAAAATGACCTTACACATTTTTCGAAACTGAGCAGCATGTCACCACTCTCAGATAAAAAATGAAAGGGATCTCTCAACAAAAATCAGTTTGTTTGATGCTTTTTAATGTCAACGACGATAAAGTTCTTACTCACCTTCAACTTGAACTCATTGAGATGCAGTGCAACTATTCCTTAGCACCACCAAGTTGAAGTTTTGTAAGTCCCTATCCAAGACGCAATAGCTAACTGATGCTTACTTTTTTTCATTGCTAAAAGTATCAGCATTGCAAATAGTGCCTGTTTTTGATAATATTATAAAGAAACAAAAACAATATCATACGTCACTCGTTTCCACAACGATTGCCGCCGTAGCTGAAACTTCGCAGTAAACTTAAATTATAAATCTTTGTTTTTTTTTTTATAGATTACCTGCAATAGATATGTATGCATGTATGTCCTTATTTTGTGTTTCATAGTGTACCAGTAAATGTAAATATAAAATCAAAAATTTTAAAGCTGCCCCTATCCCATAGATTATGCAAGTAATTGGTGCAAGTAAAACTTTACGCATCTTTGATCTAGACTAAGAGCTAAATTACCTAAGAACAGCGTTTAAAATCAACGGCTACACCAAGAGCAACATTGAGCGGGTCATTAAAAAAACAAACCCTAAATTGAAAGAGGGGGTCTTAACCACTACGTTCCTATTATATGTAGAAGAGTGTACAGATAAAATAAAACGTCTTCTAAACAAGTATAACAGCAATACCGTGTTTAACATAAAAAAAAGTTAACATAGATCTTTCCTAAAGCAAAGCGCAATCAAAAAGATTTCCAAGAGCTTGGTGCATATACCCATACCATGTATTTGCAGAATAGTTTACATAGGAAAAACAAGAAGACACATTAGCACAAAACTAAATCAACAAAACCAGTTTGAAATATAACCACGTAGAAAAATCATTGTTTGGAGAAACAGAACGAACACGGGACACCCTATTGAACTAGAAAAAACAAAAATCTTGTAAAGAAAAAAGATTATGTTCAAGACTTTACATGGAAGCCATAGAAGTTTAGAAGAACTGTAACAACTTTAACAGAGACGAAGGTGTGGAACTACCTAGAACATGGAAACGCAGAGTTTGAATAATCCACCCACTAAAAGATAAAAATATCGAATTGATGTCTTTGTAGGACAAAAACTTCAAGCCTTCTACTTCTATTCCTCCTTGAGATATATTTAGCAGTTTACTGAATAACGCACAAACGAAAATAAGAATAAGTGACTATTGTTTTAGTTTATGCTAGCTGAACCCGACAAACATTGTTTTGCCAAAAAAACGAATTCTCAACGAAAAAATACATATACATGCCAATTTTCAAGACGATTTTCTGAAATGTGTAGTAGTTGATCTGCTACAACGCTACCTGGTGGAAAGTTACAGCAAAAAGTATAGCGCCAAAACCTTCTCCACAAAAAAATACATATGATTACCAATTTTCATGGTGATCGTTTGGACCGTGTTGGATTTTAAAGATAACATTTATATATACAAACGTCCATTTTCATATATATAAGTGGATTAGAAAATTGCATACGCACTTCTGTCAAATGTAATTTTGTGTTTAAACAAAATTACTGCATTTATTGCTGTAGCTACTACATATATCTCTCTCTCTCTCTCTCAGCAAATTGTTTGCAAAAAAAATTCTTTGTTAGTTTATAGTTAACATTAGTTGAAGAATATTATTTGTTTACGATAACAAATAATATTATTCAACTAAGCTGTCCAAGCTCTGAAGATGTCTGACTAAAGCTTAGCTTGTGTGATAAGGATAACACGAAAATTATCTAGAATGGCAAATTGAATTACAAATATGAATTTCCTTAAATTTGTTGCTCTTATGTATACCTTTGTTCAAAAACAACGGTTTTATTAAAATCTAACACACATTGAAGAAGAATAATGTTAATTAATTATCCGTAATAACTTTTATACTAATATTCAAACTAAAACGTATCGTCGCATGTTTTCTCAATATTTTTTTTTAAACTTGAAACATTTTTACTCAACTTTTTTCTTTATTAAATATAAACAATAAAATAAGATTTTGCAAAAAAAAATAATAAAAAACAACGGGTATAAAATAATTTTAATGCTAAGAATATTTTTTACGTGGCGGTGGTAAAAATAATTAATTGGCGATGTACTTTTCATTAAATACATTTTTTAGAACTGCTTTGTATTTTTAGATCAGATTTTATGTTTTCAAAAATAAACACAATTTGATGTTACAATAACATTTCATATTATTATCTAATTTATTTTATATTAAAAAAGTAAATTATCATTCTCTTTACTAAAGAAAAACACGTGAATTGCAAACATCGGCATTCTTTGTATAAGATTGGAGTGTTTTCGTTCATGTTCGACTATTCAAATTTTTTCACAGAAACATTATATAATCTTTATTTTTCTTTTATTAAGATATAAAAAACATGCAGTTGCGCAAAATGACGAGGCATTTATTTACATTTCCTTGTAGCAGATGCTCTAAATCTCACCTTTAGATAAGAATGAAGTCATTTGAGATACAACTTTAAGGTATCAGCAATTGTAATTTGCTAAAATGCGCACTTATCTTCTTTTTTTTGTATAAAATAAACGATTTTGTGCAACCTTTTTTATAAAAGGAGCAAAGCTATTAAACCACGGAAAAAACAAATTTTACTGCAATACGTAATGTTGTTGAATCATAAAAAATATTTTACTTCTAAATTACAAAAAATTGCCAGTTGCAAAAATTATGAAATAGCCACTTTTCAAATAAAATAATGGAAAATTCATAAAACGCTAAAATAGGTGCACCATTAAAACTTAACGAAAAAATTAATTGTTGCTTACTTTAACAGTAAAGTTTAGTATAAAAATAAAATAAACAAAGTAAGTTCAGTAAAATTTAAAAAAGAAACAAAAGGTTTAAGATAATAATACTAATAATAACTGTTCTGTATGTAAAATACAAATGCATAGATATTAATTTTAATAAATAAAACCAAAAAAAATTGAACAATAAAATTATATGGTGCGTTTTCTTTTCAAAAGTTGAAAATTATCTTCAATTTGTTGAATATTCAAAATTTCACAAATATTTGTACGAATGGACCGTCGCAAAATTGGGATTGTCAGTCTATGACGCATCCAAGGTTCAGCGAGACTTTTGCCAAATTGTATCATAAAACAATGCGGAGAAATTGGTTTAGAATTAATTATACAACGATTAAGTATACGACGAAAGAATAAATACTGGCTATATTGACCATTCTAAAACAGACCCCTGCGTGTTTTTCTACTGCAAGTCATATTACTGCACAACTGATCAAATGTGTCTATTCCAGATTTAGTTTTGTTATAATCGACGACTAAATCTGGTTTTCTATTTTCACTAATATTTGCATTTTCGTGGAGGGTGAAAAGTAATAATACGATTTTGTTTAGTTTTGACATATAACACACTAAAGTTTTCTGGCTATCAAAACATAGCATTGCATTTTCGCACTTTTTATGTTTCGATTGTAGCAATTCCGAAGCTATTTCCTTTTTGTTCTTTTGTGATGTTGTAACCATCGTTTAAAATCGATTGGTTGATTGAGTAATTTTTGGTAACGGACACAGTATTTGGATTGACGATTTTCATTTAATGTATTTTGAATTTGGTTTAATGTGAATTTTAGATTGAGTTTAATAAGTTATTTTACGATTTTAAATTCAAAGTTACAATGTAATTGTTGATAAAGTTTTGTATTTTGTTACGCCGTAAAAATTCCAGTTGTGAGTTATGTTTTCCTTCTGAGATATAATCGTAATTAAATCTATTTTCGCCGTTTGTTTATTTTAAGTTGGTTTATGAGTTCGTTGTTCGAGTACATTCGTACTTGAATTTCTTTATGTCAAACGTTTAGATTACGTGGAAAAATTAAGTCGTTATCTTAATTTATTAGGCAGTTTAAATTCTTGTAATATAATATTTTGTCAAATTAACAGTTTCACGTACAAGCGAAACGCTGTGTCCTAATAATATGACTATGACGTAATAAGTGCTGTTTGCCTCTTTATTGCACTTCTTCGCGAGAGTATTTTGGTGGTTGAGGTTTCGAACGCAGCCTTTGTGGAAAGGGCAGTCGACGAAAGTTGATATATAGATGTGTTTTTGGAAAATGAGGTACAGGTCGGAAGTTAGTTGATTGGCAGACGTCAGAATGTAGTTAACGCAGGTGGTAATTCACCTTTTATAGTAGTTACCGCGGAAGTAAGTGAAAATGGTACAGTGATGCTTTAGTGGAAAATAAAACTTTCCTTTTTCGTAATTACGGTTCATGGAGATCACTGTTTTTCTAATTAATATCGCATGTTTCGTTAAGTGAATTTTGTGCGTGAGTTTGTTTCGCAATCTCATATCTTTCGCCTTGGAGGCGGATCAATAATAATTCTTCCGTTGGTAAATTTATTCATCTGGATTTGGTACCCTATCGAGGTCCTGGACGTCCTGCTGGCCTACGCTAACCAAAAGCCCGTCTTCGAGTAAATCAAGGTATTTATTTTGCACCATCTATTGATATGTGAAATTTACGTTTACGCGATTAAGTGTTAAAAGCTTTGAATTTTCAAATAAACATTACAAGTGTTTCTAAGTTATCGTTAATGTAACTAATTAATGACCGTATTTTACGGTACTGTTTTATCCCAAGTTTAAAATTTATTAAACGGGACCGAATTATCGATTCAAATTTTATATTTATATGTTAGTTTTATAAGTATTTTTCATTTTGTTTTTAAGTTATATCGACACACACGGCCGTGATCATAGATGTGTTTAGATTGATTAATTTGTGCTGTTTATTTCTTTAAAATTCTGTATTGTGTATTTTATAATTTTGTTTGTGTATTTTATTCCATTAACTGTAAATTTGTTTTGATCAAACGTGCATTCACGTAATTTTTCTATTATTTTGCTACTGTTTTGTGTGATTAATTTTGTCAATTTCAATTCAATTATTTTATTTTATTATTTGATTCATTTTGTTTTATTTTGTTCAAATAAATGTTAAATTATTAAATTGTAAAGAGCTTTTAATTCCGTCGGCCTCCGCGTGTGTAACTTTATTAGTTTATTTTAGATTTTAGCAAATGCACCCTCTAAGGTAAGTCCATTGGGGGTGCATACTACAGAAGCGGACTTATGGTTGGCAAGGGTCATTAGTCCATTAAGCTTTACCCCCTTCCTGGCGCCCTTTGATTTCGACATTATTATTTATCGATTTTGTGTTTTCGACAAGTCAATCCATTTCGATCACGAAACTTTTAAATAAAACCCACCCCGTCTCCATTGAGCTAGTGGCACAACCCCCGTTTATGTTACTACATTGCAGGCAGTGACTTTGTGTTAATTTTGGAATGTAACAATGTACCCAAAATAGTTAGATTACATGGTTCTCTTAACATTTCTTATGTCAGAGAAACTAACGTCAGGTACTTGACATAATACTCTGCTAATATTTGGCTAAAGGTGTTAGTTTTTTTCCAAGTGTAGCTGTGCATCAACTATAAACTTCGAAAACGAGTCAAATACCGTGACTATCATCTTTATCTTGTATTTTGACGGCTTGCTAAGAATATACATCCTAAATGGGCACCTTCCTCTGAAACCTAAAAGTTGTTCATCTATTGTACGATACGATGACTGTGTGTAAGAATTTCTGCGGGTTTCTATAAGAGGTTCCCATATTTCTCTAACAGCAGCAAAAAAGTTCAGAATCTGTTCTTTTGTCTCTGGTAGATTTTTCATCAGACCTAATACAATTTAGTAAAAATGCAAACTTATTGCAGCTTATGCAAGCTCGGTAAAAAGCTCCAAGATGGCTGTTTTTTTTGCAGCTGAAAATATCAAAATCGCAAAAAATGCTAGCAATTCATTGTTGTTCAGTTTTGATGCCGTTGCGTGCGTTACTTTTATTTCCCGATATCAAATGAATAATATTTTAGGCAATTGTCTTTTTTGGGGTAGTTGATAGTTTCGTAGACCACTTGTAGCCATTTTTACCTCTTAGGTTTATCTTATCTGGAGCGATAACATACTGGTGTTTAAATAGTCTTTTTGGTAACGGTTTATTAGCATCAGATGCACTATTATCAGTAACTTCTTCTATACGACTATCTTCTGCCTAAACAACCTCATCACCACCACTAGCGTTACCATCTGTTTGAAAATTTCTTGTTTGATCATCGTCTTAATCAATATTGTCCTTTTTTTAATCACTTTCACTGTCTTGGTATGAATCTCCATTATCACTTGCACCATTTATAATTTTTTTTTAATTTCTTGTTGTAGTTCCGTTAGTGTCTTATATCATTTGTTTTTTATCATCATAAGTCTACCACCTGTATATAATATATCAACGTAAACACTAATATATTGTAAATTTCACAACGCGAAGTCACAATAGCATGTTAAATGTGACAAATTTGTACAACTAACCACTCCAACGTTGATTATGCCACTATTCAGAAAGTTACTAAGCGTGGCATGACCGACTGATTTTACAAACTCATCGAATTTAAGCGTAATCAACCAAGCGTCGTCAATTTTACGACCTCTAAGTGTTTTAGGGTTAATATTGCAATTGTAAAGTATAAAATATTTAGCATTTTGCTTACTCTAGAAAATTTATCAGAGCTGGATTGATATATTAAGCACAAACCAATCAAAGTATTCAAAACGTTTTAAAAAATTAGACAATCAACATTAAATTTTAATTCTAAAAAAGTGACTTATAATAAGAAATGTGATACATGAAAGTGAAAGTGACGCTCTTAGTTAAATGCGGCGCTGATTACGATACATTAAAAGTCTGACATGTTTTAATCATAATCATAACCAAAAATTAGAGAAATGAGAAAACATAAGAAAAGTTGTAATTCGTAACTAAACCATAATAACGAAAAATAGCATCTGTGTTTTATACACACGTGCTGTGAAGATAATGATAAATGACGTAAGTCACGCAAGCATTGCACTGCCACTGAATAAGCGGAATGATCTCCGGGCTCAAGACCGCAAAGAAGCATTTTAGCGTATACTTATCGTCTTTTCTAACTCGCATAAAATATTTTGTGTGTCTCACTATTGACTACAATAATTATATCATTTAAGGTTCGGCTTCAATATTATGCACACGGGCACACATAAACGTGAGCCTCCGGTAGATTCGCAAGTTTTCGTATCTTAATTCTCAATTTAAACGCATGAAATTCAAACTCTCATAACTTGATTTAAACGCAAATTTATTGTAATTTTAAAGTAAATAAAATACCTTTCATAGTCATTTTTCCGTAGGGTTCTAATGACCTAATAGAAAAGTCGCCACTGAATTTAATAATCTCTGTTTAATAAATTGCAAATTTCAGGTTTATTTAAACCATTTTAGAGATATGAGATGAATTACAGTAGTCCAATAAAAAGAATGCTGTCTGCAAAGCTTGTTAATAAAGTATAAACCGCATTTAAACAGGAAAAATCCTGTAGAAACAAGCAAAACACAAATTAAAAGCACGCATCGTCACCAGCGCCCCGTACACCGCCTAATTAACAGCGGCTATCAGCTCCTTGGGTGCAATTTTGTCAACAATCTCATTCACGTTGCCATCTGTCACAACTTGTCGATTTTCGTAGTCTTGTATAAGGAAAGTGGCAGTTTTAATTCTTTATAACATTAAAACACTGTCATATTGTGTAAGTGGTGCTTTAGTGAAATATTGTAATTGTAATATGGTAAGTCAACCAACATATATATAATTCGGCATATTATTTTTGTTTTATTATTCTACACTTTTAATCGTGTACAACACTAAGGAAGTATGTGTTTTTAAAACTTGCGATAAATTTTCACATGGTAACTTTAAATATACATACACGGTTTCTTTGCGTCAAGTGGACTAACATTTGCTGCTACTTGGCAGATGATTTGTACTAATCACTTAAGAGTTTACATATAAAATTAAAATGGGGACAGAAAGTAAACTATTAAGTTTGAAATTTTATTTGTAAAATTGTAGAAAATTTGCAATGAGTTTACCTTGGTACTGAGAATAAAAAATATATATTCGCCAAATTTTTGTAGGATATTTCGCCACGTGCCGCATTTTTAAATTACAGTAATACACGAGAGAAATTAAGAATCAGCTTATATTTTAGCAAACAATTAGTGATATATGTGTAGTAGAAATTTCAGTAAACTTAAATAAGATGCAACAGGTTGTTAGAATAAAATCATAAACAAATTAGTAGCTTACCATAGAGCTTGTTTATTTAAAATAAAACATACAGATTTCCTAAAGCTCAGCAAAATGTGTTTTAAGTTTAAAATCTTAAGCTTTCGCGGTTATTATGTTAATGATTATAAGCGACTATGGGCTTAGACCACGTCGTAGTAAAACACCCAGACTTAACCTTGGTCCTAGTCTCTTCTTGAGAGCTAAAACAAGAAGTAAAACTTGGCTTTGCCGTATTGTCGTTCGTGAACCCAAACAAAGAAAAGTGTATATTAGTATAAATATCGTCATTTACACTTTTTCTTTCAGTGATATTTACCACTCTGAAGATGCCAGCTGCAATGTCTTGCAAAACGTCAGTTTGTTTGGGTTCACGAACGAAAATACGGCAAAAACCAAGTTCTACTTCTTGTTTTGGCTCTCAAAAAAAGACTAGGACAAAGCCTAAGTCTGTGTGTTTTGAGTTTTTGTTGTTGTTATGAGATATTGTTTAGCCACAAATTACATGTAGGCAATAAAAAAATACGTGAAACATAAAAACACTGGTTTGAACTTTTGACAATTGTTTTTGTAGAAACTATTATTTTTCAGATGTCTGATGAATGCAAGAAAAAAAACTATTGGGTTGCCAAAATTTAATAAACAAGAAGAAACAAGACCAAGAGCGTTTCAAAAACACCACAAAGATAAAACAGTTTTTTCCTGTTACATCTACATCAACTTTGAGTACTCGTTCTTTTTGCTCTTCGGTTTGGGAAAAGACGACTCATACTGATAATGAAGAAAACCAAAAGGCGCAAAAATCTGATGCACAGATTACAACTGCAAAAAAGCCACAAAACATGGTTTTATGTTTTTGTTGCAAACTTTTCGATGTGCAAAAGAATAATAAATTTTCACAAAGTTGTAATGATATGTTACCTTTAGCAATAAATCTAAGTAGACATGAAAAAAATTCATCTCAATTTAGCAACTATCAAAAACGGACAGAACTATGTCAAGCATTAAAAAATAAAACTACAATTGATAGTGCCAATCAAAAACTTCTTTCAAGCGAAAAAACAACGATAGTGTACTATAATTAAAATAATAGTATATGTTATTCAATTTTTAGCTCGACAAAATTTAGCTTTTCAAGACCAAAAGACAGTATGTTATTTCAAAATAATAACGAAAATTTTTTGAAGTGTATTGCGATGGTAAATTAATTTGATCCTATAAGTGATCATATTCAACGTGCTACTTCACAAGCTAAAAAAATGCCCACGTATCTTTGTGACAAAATCCAGAATGAAATCATATCTGTTTTGCCAAAGGAAATCCAAACTTCAACCTTAAATTTATGCAGACAGAATAGGTATTTTTCAATAATATGGACTGTACGCCGGATATTGTAGATATAGAGCAAATAAGTATTAGCATACGTTTTATCTACTTTAACACCTGTTCTAAAGAATTAGAAATTCTTCAGCTCGTTGCCTTATTTTTGATACAATCAGCATTGGTTTGAATTCTTTTATAAAAAAAAAGTTAAAAAAATCGATATAGATATAAATAATGTGAGGAGACAGGGCTATGATAACGGTTTCAATATGCGTGGTAAAAATTGCGGTTTGCAGTAAATTTTTTTGGATCTGAATTTACGAGCATTTTATATGCCCTGTGCCACTCACATATAATAAATTTAATAGTTAGTAATGTTGCAAAAGATAATCGCCAAACAGTTCATTCTTCCAGTTTTGTTAAAGAGTTATACAAATGTTTTTCTGCGTCTACTAAACGTTAGAATATCGTTAGACAATACTTAATTAATTTTACTTTAAAACCATTATCTGACACGAGATAGTTAAGCAGAATTGAAGCAATAAAGCCACTGTATAAAAATTTACCAGAAATATATGACCCATTATACGACATAACACATTCAGATAGATTTGATCTGGAATCAAATATCAAGCTAGGTGTTTAAGGAATAAAATATTAATATTTACGTTTCTATGTTTAGTTCACATCTGGTTTGAAGTTTTAATGCAAGTCAATTGTGTTAGCAAAATTTTACAGTCAGTTCTAAAACTCTACAAAAATTAAAACAATTTTTGTTCGAATTCCGTACATATGAGGAACTTAACGGTGTTATTACTGCAGCAAAAGTAACTGCAAAAAAGTTAGATGTGCAACCCAATTTTTAAACAGCCACCCCTTTACGGCGTCGACAAAATACTAAGCAGTTCTACTACGAACATAAAGATGAATCAACTTCAGATCCTAACACATTATACAAAATTAACTTTTTTTACTGCATTCTCAATCAAGCATTAATTTCAGTCAATGAAAGATTTTCCTTATGAAAAAATCACATAGACGCCTTTCAATTTCTATACCATTTAGATGCAATTAAGACTTTGGTGCAAAAAGTTGCAGGAAAAACTGAGATTTAACGATAATCTAGATATAGATGAAAACGATTTATACAACGAAATTGTATAAATCCAGGCTATGTTAAAAGATTTAAAAAATGATATATTTAAAATTTTACAGTTTATATTTTATCCAAACTTAGCAGTTGCTGTTCGAATTCTACTCACTTTACCAGTATCTGTTGCCTTCTATATTAGAAAAAATAGATATTCACCATATCATAACAAAATTTGGCGACATGAAGACTCAACAGTTGATTTTTTGTGAATTGCCGATTTTGTAAATTGTGAAAATAGATTTTATTTTGTTTTGTAATATAAGTAGGTCTATTTGACAGTTCTGAGAGAAGGAATTTATTATTAATTTTTATTTGTTAGAAGTAGCTTGTAAATTTGTTTTAATTACATGTTGGAAATTTTTTTATTTCTAAGAGTTATACAATTGCTTTTACATATGTATTAACATACTTTGTGTAGTGTATTTGATTTGTATATTTTACCATTTTTATATTGCTTGTATTATTGTCATCTGAACAGATATTTGTTTGTTTTTACTTAACTTTTTATTTAACAATACCAAACAATTTTTTTAACTATAATTTTCATGAGCGCCATGAAAATTTTTGCACACAGGTGCCACTAAGTGGCATTGAGAATAAAAAGTAACTTAATGTAAATAACTTTGTTTCGATTACTACTGCAGTAAGAACTGGTCTCTAATTCTGTTCAATAGTGAAAATGCACTGATAACGTTTGTAGTGCCAAGAATAGTAAAAATTGAATTTTATTATTATGACATTTTATTTTCGTATTTGTTAGACCATTAAAATTTTTTTTGTTTGCAATTAAAAGAAAATTTATACATTTTGTTGTTTGTTTATTTCTATACCTTTGTTGTAATTGCATGAATTTATAATAACGTTACTTCCGCTTTGGTATACTTTTAAAAATAATACTTATTAGTAGAGATTAGTATTTATTTGTATTCTAGTTATCGTACTCATCCAATTTACCCACGTCTAATTACTTCTGCCGAATCGCACAAACGATTTGGACTTAACACCTTTTATATCGAACATCAAATAACAATTATCTCAGACCTTTATTTAACAACACTTATTCGTACAACACAATGTAACGTAAAAGTGATTTTATTAATATCTTTTTTATATAACGTAGGACTGCTGGAAACCATAAATAACGCGTATGTTTACATTAGCTTACAATATGGGACCAAATATATACGTCTTCAGCAAATATAGGTTGCTGCAGTAAAAAAATTATCATATTTTACCTGTATCAGGACATTGCGTAAACTGGATGCCACAGAAGTTCCTTTCCGTACGTATGCATATGCTGTAATCCTGATTTGATAGTTGCAACCCAGTGGCTGGGTCATAGTTGAACGACCGTATCTGACCCGCTACTCCTGTATAGTATTGTAAGCATCCTTCTTCACCTGAAACAGTTATCTAGTAAGCATTATGACAAACGCGATCTTTTGTAATAAAGGTGCTTGAAAAATAAAACCCACAGCATTTGCAAGAAAACAGAACATAACTGTTGTCAAACTTATAAGAAAGTTTTATCTTTACGCTTTATTACTTTTTGTAATCAATTAATATACTATATAAAATATTAACGTGGTGAATATAGTTAAGAACTAAATAGTTTTTTCTTAATATTCGAAAGAATAAATTTTCAAACATTTATTTAAATTATTAGATAGAAATTAATATTAGTATACGATTTAAAATAATTATTGTAAAATAATATAAACAATAAATTACGTATTTATGAAATGCTTAGTAAATAAAGCTAATTAGTTATATATACCTTTTGGATACGTAAAAACGTTATTTCTTTAGTTTTACAATGTGGTTTTTAGCTTTATAAACAGTAATATAATACAAACACGTATATTTACTTTAGTAAAATATAAAATAACAAATAATGTAAAATTCACGAAAGCCTTAGAAACATCACCTGTTGCGCAAATTAAATTTACCAGTATCTGTATCAAAGTCTAAAGTGTCTATTTTATTATTAAAACAAACAGTTTAACAAAATTATTAATAATTTGAATTAGTTCATTCGTATATATTTAGTAATACGTATATGTAGATGTTATATAATTATCCGTGTTTTGTATGTAAGAAAAATGACAATTCAGATTAAAGCCGAAAATAGTTTATTGTAAATGATTGTAGTTTTTCAAAAACTGATAGAAATCAAATCTACAATTTTTAAAGAATTATCTTAATAAAATAGATTTTTTCAAAAACTAACTTATCAAGAAAAATATATTTTGTGAAAAAACTATTATATCAAGTAATCTTAGCCAAAAAATTACGAAAAGAATTATTTTATATTAATTAAAGATAAATAAAACAAAGAAACAAATTACTTATCAACGTCTGGCAGAAACTTCTAGCAAAAAGGTTTTTATAGAGCTGTTTGAAACTGTAAATTAACTTCGTATATTTTTTTCTTTCTTGATTATTTTTTTTAAATTGTTTGAAGTATCTTGTATACAAATAGTTAGCACAACAGCTGGTTAGTCGATTATGTCTTTACCTCAGACTAAAAAATTGATCATTTAAAAAGTGTAGTAAATGTTTAATAAACAAGTTTGTTGCAAAAACCTGCATCATCGCTGAGTAGTACAAGTTTTTTAGTCTGAACCAGCAAACTGGAGAGTCTTTAGCCAATTATATATCGTTTACAAAATGTCTGTGAATTCTTCTTTATCAGACTCTAAAGAAGTAAAGTCGTGTACGTGTTCCTTTGCAACACTTTCTGTGGGTTTGATTTTTTTTTAAAATGTTTTTCTTTTTTCTACTTTTCTGACTACAGTTTTTGTTTTTGACTCTGTTTCTTCTGGCAAATACTAGTGATGAAGCTTGCTTGAACTAAGTAATCCATTTGGTTAGTACGAGCCTTTTTCGTAGCTTTCGTTATATGAGGCACTGGAGAAAGCTCTGGAAGTAGTTTTCCAGGTGTTACTTCTACTTCATTAAGTTCTTAAAAAGCATATTTTCCAACTGCATTCTGGAAAGCCCTGTTTCAAGCGAGTCTCATTCTAGAAAAGGGGTTTAGAAACAAATTCTTGGCAAAGCAGTTTTTGTCAATGATTTTTTAAAGTCATTCTATTTCTTAAATTTGTCTCTTAAATGTACTACATTATTATTTGATGGTTGCGTTGCACTGATTTAATTTTCTATTACGCTTGCATTTGATCATCTTCCTGCACAAATCGTAATAATGCTTCGGCCTTATCAAGAGGTTACAAATACTGTGTAGTATTACTAAACAAACAAAATTAAAAAAATTAAATAAGTAATCGGGGGATCCCTGGCAGATGTGAAACATCGGAACAAATTTAGTTTATTAAAGAAAATAAATATGACATAATTAGAAACAAAAGATTTATATTATTATATTATTTTTATTAGAAATTATTATTAACAATAATTTATAATATATTATCATATTATGTATCGTAATATTTTTCATCCATAGTGTTTGCGCGTGCAAGTCAAAAAAAGTAAATTACCCAAGCAACATTTTGTAACCGTGGTTACGTTGTAACCAGTTGCAAATTAGTAACATTAGCACCATGGTAAATAAACCGTTGCAGCAACGTAGCAGCAACTTTCGTAATTTACTGAAGTTTCAAATCTATTACAGAAATTACCATTTTACAACTATGGTTATAAGTAAGTTTTTCTTAAACCCTTATGTAACTACAGTGTCAATTTAGTGACATTAAAACCTTCATTTCGGTTTCGAGTGTAACAGTCTTGAAACTATGGTAAAAGCGTGAATTTCTAAAACTACACTACAGTGTTAATCTATACTTTCAAACAGCAACAGAAGAAGTGCATTTTACGAGATTTTTATAAGACACATAGTACATTATCATTATCCAATAAACAATACCGAAAGTGTTTCTAATTCAAAACTATGTAAGTACAATTATTGGTATATTATATTACTATAATTTTAATCGTGCATTTAAACTACTGTTTCTAATTTAATCAACGTTGAAGAATTAGTTGCCAATTATAAGTAAGCAAATTTTAAATTGATTGTATTTTCTTCTAGGATAAAATAGAATTTGATTGCAAGGACATTACAATATTACACACAGTGATTAGAACGTGTAAATTAGATCGCCATTGCGAACATGTATAATCTTTAAAAAACCAGTCAAGAATATGATCATTGAACCGATTATAATTGCACATGTGCATTTGTAGCCTAATACAAATATTTAACTAAGAATTACGTAGACGCATTAAACTATAAGATGTGAGGAATATCTTAATCCGCCATGGTCTTTTAACACAAAGACATTTTTCTCTTAACAAAATTTATGCATTTACTATTTACAAAATTTATAAATAATAGACATAATCCGCTTTTCTTGAAAATTTGCCGTAAAAACCTGTTTACTGGTACCTACTTGCAACAGATATGTAAAAATTCTTTTATTACATCTTTTTTGTTTGAATTGAGTTCTATAAGAAACTATAAAAATTTAAATAATGTACATTTATTATAACTTTTTATATATCTGTATCTTTTTATTAATATATTTTTATGGCTACTTTTGTTTTAATCTTTATGATGCAGTTAGTAACTAAGATCTTGGATAAGTTGCTTAACAAAAGCGGTTATAAAGTAGTTTCAAATAATGGTAATAAGCAGGTTTTCAAAACAGTTACATAGCAGTTGCTGTAAACGGTAACTACAATGTTACAAATCAATTACAAAACCGTGATGATAAACCATTACAGACACGATTCAGAATAGGTAAACATGATTTGTAAAAATCCGTTATAGCAACGCTGCAAAACAGTTACAAAGTAGTAATTGCAACGGTTTCAGACACGTTGTAAAACGGTTATAATATTACTGCAGTTGCCTTGCAACTGACCAAATCCGGTATTGACAACGTATCAGGAAAGACTCAGCAACTATTCTGTAACTAAATACCTTACTGAAACCATAGTTGCAAGAGAGTTTTACAACCGTTTTGTAACTGATTTTTGCTACTTGGGTATAGTATTCCACGTTGTTATTTGATAAACAGCAAACGCACACATTTATTGATTAATTAACTGCTGCATTAGAGATGTAATATAATAGGAATGATGCAGAAGTTGTGGAGTCCATAATTATCAAAACCGTAAGTTAAAAATCCAAAAAAAAGTACACGGTGTTGCCAAACGGCTATCCATTCAAGTACTCACTGTGTTCGACATTGGTTAACTTTGGTGATCAGACGAGAGCCAACTCATCTCAACTCAACAAATTTATTTTCACTATTTACAAATGTACATTATTATTTCTGCATTTGCTATTGGCTAGCGAGTTCGGTGGGAGGGTTTTGCCGTTAAGAAATAAGATATTACAATTTTTATTTACAGATTGCGCGACTCCTAAACTTGTTTCGTTCGTTGTTTTTGTTGTTCGGGATAATTGTATACATTGTCAATAACGTTGACGAAACTAATTAACAACAAATAATTAAAAAGTATTATAAGCAATAAAAATTGTCTAAAGGTTTCTGATATTTATAAATTTTTGTTATTATTTTGTAAATAGTCAAAGCTTTTGAAGCAAGTACATGTGTTTATTAAAAAATTAGATTCAAAACACAGGCAACGTTTCAAAATGAACAGCAACATTGCATACAGTATACAATTTCAGCTCACCGAGAGAGAGAAAGAGCGGAAATCACCAAAGAAGGCTGTAGCGACACTTGTCAGGGAAACAGTTAGTTTGACCCGCTGCATTATACGTTTCACATCAATAATTTCGTTGTCCTCATCGAATTGTAATATGTCAAAATTAGTCGTGTGCGACGAGTGTCCATCTAGTATCAGTAAACTTTTTTCTGAGGTAAAAATGATTTTGTAGACAGTCCAGGAAAATTTCTAACGTCACGTACGCCAACTTTTTTGACATGCGAACACTTGAACCGGGTGTCATTGTATCAGCCCATTTCGTTTTAGCATTTTTCTCTTAAACACAAAGTAAGGAGGCTAAAAAATTCTTGCGTTACTTGCCTGTTGCTTTGCTGTAATTGTTTTTCCTTATTTGCTCAAGCTAATGCAAAGTACAATTTGATATTATTTTGCAGCCAGAGTCTGTCCAACTCGTGTGTTCAACTATAAACCTGTCTCGTATGTATTATAAATATTGCCAAGTTTGTCAAACAAACCATTCTCAAAAAGAACATCTTCAAGTTGCTTAAAATATTTTCCTACTAGCTCTTTAGACATTTTCAAAGCTCGATCTATTTAGATATTTTCAGCTTACCAGACTGTAATGTTTGAATATCTCTTTAAAAATTAAAGCAAACATGTGTTACCAGATTTACTTAAATTCAGAGAATAATTTTCTACAAATTTTTAATTACCACGGATTTATCTACTCACTATCTATCCACTTAAATTGATGTTAAATTAAAAGACGTTTGGCTAAATCATAGGTCGTAACTTTTGCTTAGTCGATGCAAAGCAACAATTGTTGCTATAGTAATTGAAAAATCCGGGGTGGTCCGTTTCTCTTCCTGATCCATCTCTTCGATATACCTTATGAGAGTTTTTAGTCGATTGTTGGAGTTTGTCATCGTTGATCAGTTTTGGCCTTTATTGTAGGTTGTTGTCACACAAAACGTTAAATCCATGTACAGGTTAATTAATAGCATCTAATAGACATTTGCTAAAGATTAGTTCTTAGTAATCAAAGTTTTTTAACATTTTCAAAAAAGCTAGTCCTTCAAGATCTATCGTGCGATGTTGTTTTTAAACATTTGACGTTAATCGATATTAAATCAAAACCAAATATTGGTTGTAAAACCACATAGTTCTTAAATAGCAGCAAAATTTTCTGATAATAATTTTCGGACATAAATAATAAGTTGTCAATAAATAAATGTTTTTTAACATTATAGTCTAAAAGTAAGAGACTCTTTCGTCTAAAGTGAGACATAGCCAGTAAGCGACTTTTTTAATCTGACATTTTAAATGGTGACAATAATGTTAATAACTGTAAACAAATTTTAAATTCAGTTCTGTCGCGTATCAATACTATAGGGTCGAAAATAATATTGCCAAAAGCTAATTTTACATGACGTCGTTAGAAATTTTAGAATTGATTTTGTCGAGAAAAAAATCCCTCAAAAACAAAAATTGATAAAATAGGGTCAGCTCCAACTTCTCAAAATGTAATTTTATTTATCTGTCAACACCGCGCACCGTAAAGAAGTGAGTAAACAAACATAAATAGATAACATGTTGTCAAAAGAAGTAGAATACGTCAACAGTAAATGGTCGTCTATTCCCAATAAGTCATCATGTACTAAATATTTTATTTAAAAAACGAATTGTTTCTAGACAAAAGTTGCGTCTTCTTCGGCCTTCCATAAATTGTGATATAAAAAACATAATTAGGGAATGCAAATTTTGCTAAAGTGTATAAAAATTACTAATAAATAGCATGTGTCGTTCTTGGACAGAACCAAAAATGCAGTTGGAAAGTATAAACATACATTTATTTGAGTTAAGATTGCAAAAGTATCTTATTCTATGCGTATGCATACTCAAAATAAAGTTTTGTAATAAAAAATGCTACATCTTTTCATCATTTGAACGAAAAGCTGGCTGACTTTTTTATGATTTGCATTCCCGCGAACTATTTTATGTGATAATAGTTCTCTTTTCAGTCCAAAAAAATTTCAATTAGTTTACAAGTCAAAAAAACATAAAAATGTTGTTTGCTCTTTAATATAATCTTTAGTCAAATAAGCTGACAAAGAAGTTTGTCTAAACTTTAAAAAGCTGTTAACAAAGACAATATATTCTAAAGAGTACGCCAAGCTATTGATAAGAGAACGCTTTTGCAACTGTCACTTATGTTATACGTTTACACCTTCGTAATCATAATTACACTCAAAAAAGTACAGTATCATCAACCGTTTTAAGTGTATTAAAAATCGGTCAAAGGGTTTGAGTATATTTGAAGAATCGTAAAAATCTTTTCAAATGGGTCAAATGTAGCTTAATGTTAATAGTTAGCACATCAGCCTATTTAACCAGAAGTAGGTGTTGAGGGTGAACGTATTAAACAGAATAACCAGAGAGAAATAGAAATGCAATAGTCAGATGGTTTAAAGAAAGTAGTGAGATTTGTATGAATGCGATTAGCGGCAAACAGAAACAACTAAAGACAAAAATTTATGGGGGTGTACTCGTTTGAGTACACAATTTGCTCAACACAGAACGTTACAAAACTATTTTTACATTTCTATTTACCATACCATAACACTCAGCTGTTTAGTTAGTTTATTAGGAAAAGATTTAGTGTTGTCATAGATAATGCTTGAAGAAACTGTAGCATTATTTTTTGATTTGTGGTTGTTTTAAGTAGTGCCGTGCGAACAAATAGAAGATCTATAGGTTCTTCTTTATCAGTAGTTGATAAATGCAACTTCCATGCATTTACTATGGCAACATTGAAAATTGACGTAATAAGAACCCAGTACCATTTTTCCTTCTAACCGTTACACGATAGGTGTTGACTGCTTGGTTGGTGCAATTTGCTCCGCTCATTTCTCTATTATATGACCGAAATACTGCTGGCTGATCCATGTTAACCATAGACCATTTTTTAATTGATTGCGTTGGTTCAACTGTATCGTAGTTGGTTGCCATGGTACAAATGTTAATATTGTTTCACCGCACTAACAAGATTCCGCTTTTTGTATGGAAACAGCTATCATAAATGGTTCTTTTTGTTTTTCGCTTTTCTTTGATATACTTTGAAATGCATTTTAGGGTCCTGTTTTGTCGTAATGTTCTAATGACCCCAAATCGTTGCTCTTAGCAAAGATAAACTGGTAAAAAAAGTCAAAAAGTCCATGTGATCGTTTGGTTCTGTCGCGCACTTCAGTAACAACTGGACAACTCTGGTGCGTAAAAATTAATCATCTCTATTAACACTGTTTAATTTTCCACAATAAATATCAAATAAATAGCAATACCTATCTGCACTACATAGACTGTAGTTCTTATACCCAAATCGTACGGGATTTCTTCTAATAAACTGTTTGGTAGAATGTTTGCCATAATATTTTATCATCTTCATTAATTGCAAACATTGGTGGAAGATGCCCTAAAATTATTATTAAACATCTACATCAATAGTTTGATTTTGTACATACGGTCATTCTTGTCAATCTTGTGAGACAATGTCAACATGAAGATTCTCATTAACTGACCAGTACAGACGTTCTTAAAAAAAATTATGGTAACCAGTCAGAAAAAAGATACCCAATTTCATCAATTAAAACAATAAAGTTTGTATTATGTTGTTGATTATACAATATTGTATTGTCTACGACATGCTGGAAGATGTTATGATCCACAATAGTATCAAAAATCTAACGAGTGTTAAGTCTTTTTATTTCATTAACTACCTTTTCGAGTATTTTACGATAGATCGAGCCACCTATTATAAGGAGGTGCAATTCTTTGCTGATTGTCTTAGGAACCAGTACTTCGTTTGATAACTTTTTTTTACTTTATTTTTGTGCAACGTAATTTCACTTTTTTAACAACAACTGTCTCTTTACTACTGCTGTTCGATTTAGAATTGATATCATAAACTTGCAATATACCAGGAACATCATTGGGAAAATCGTCATTTGCTAAATCATCCTCGTCTTCGTCATTGTCATCGTTTAAATCGTCGGGATTAGGTAGTATTCCAATTGTTATGTAGTAATAAACAAGCGATATTTGCTGCGCATACAGTGCGAGTGGTTTGACTTACAATGACAATTATTATTAACAAATGTACCGTCCCAGCAAACATAGTAACAACGGCCGCATGATGGTTAAGTGCTGGCAGTGTCGGCAAAGTACTAGCAATAATGAGCTATAACGGACCGTAGTTGGGAACATATCGGCAATGCATATTGGTGGACTCCTACTTGGCCACAGTTAGGCCGTTTACAGTGTACATTTAAATTTTAAATATACCGCCACAAACATACGCTGCGCTACCTTTCATATTTGATCGTTATTACCTATGGTTATTACCGATTGTTTACCGCCATAGATAAAATTTACCGCATTTTATGTGTTTTTTTTGTGAGTTAGGTACGCAGTAAAAATTATCAACACATCTTTTCTCTGTTCGTTATGGATTTATTATTTGAAGACGATATTGTTTAGGTCATCATTAACCATTATTAATTGCATGTGCACGTGCTAAATGATTTTTAGAGGTTAAGTTTCGCTTACAATTTTTAAGTAATTGTGCGGATATTCAAGATTGAATCCTCGAATTACATCGACAAAAGATGCCTAAAGATTTTAAATTAAAAAGTAAAAGTTATCAATATAGATTAATTAAAAAGAGAGTTCAACAAACTCTAGAACTGGCGAGTGTAGGTAATCTTATCACACAAATATAGAACTGGTAAGATAATTTTAAGTATCAACTTGAATGTAATATAAATAATGTGTTTTACAGGCGTATACCAAAAGGCGGTAGACAAATTTAAAAAGCTGGAAAGCAGTTCATCGCTTTCACAAACAGACTCCGGAGAAGAAAATATGCGTAAAAAGAACGTACCAAAAAATTTGGTTCAAGATTACATTGTTAGTAATCTTTCCTCAGATGAGGAGCTACCAACTGCACCTAAAATACCACGTACAGAAATTATACATAGACTGACACCTTTAATACCGCTTGAAAATTTCACACCATCTAACACTAATCGTAGGGTCAATACGCCAATTTCTAGATGTAGCACCCCCATCACTACAATAAATGGGCAGTGTCAAGGGTGTAACAAAACTGAAGGTAAAAGATGATTCCTATTAGTGATTGCTTAACTGTTACATTTTTTTATTTTACAGTATTATTAGCTGAAGTAATAAAAAATCAAGAAATAATGAAAAATAGCATTAATAATTTAATTCACCTACAAATGAATAACGGACACTACAATAATGTACTAATTGGTAATACTTCTACATTAAAAGCATGCATAACCAAAGAAGAACTGGGAAATTTTGACTCATCATTGGAGGAAAAAGACTACATGATGAAAATGGTACGCTAAGACACACTGTGAAACAAAATAATAAAATAAGTATTTTAAAACAGGTTGGCGTTCTGCATCTTATTGGCGGAAAAGATGTAGCTGACACTACCAGAAGAATTTTAAGTAAAATTATAAGCCATCAATTGGCGGTACAATTTAGGTGCTCAGGAAAAGACAAACTCTGTTTTTCCAAGTTGAAGAACATAATAAAATTAATAACTGGTATAAAATTTCTACTTTTATAAAACACAATATAATAACGTTTTTTTTAGTTTCTGTACAAAAAAATGCCATCTGTACATCTGCAACTCAACAAGAAATTGAAAATAGCATAAAGCCTTGGTTTCGAAATGCAGCAGATAGAGCCCGAGGCCGTAACAAAAGGACAAAAAAAGAAAATAATGAAGTACTTAATCATTAAAGATTATCAATTTAACATATATAAATTTGAAAATTACATTGATTTTTCTAAGTAGTTCGTAGAATATACTATTAATGGAAATATTATTAGTACATAATAATAAGTATAATCAGTTTGCTTTACCTAACAATGTATAAAAATATTAAGTTTGTTTATGACAACATAGTTTAGTAGAAGTGCACATATTTAATTTTAGATTTTAGTTTTGATTAATGTTTTGTTACTTTCAAGTATAATTAATTCCATGAATGTTTTCGTATTTTTTTTAGTATTCATATAATAATTCTGTTGCTGTATCAAATGTAAACTATTTTATAATTTTAATAAAAAATGTGATCAAAATATCAGTGTGCATTATACCTAATTGTAAGTGCGATAATTATTTAATCGGTAAGGGAGTGGGGTAGTAATGGTAATTCAATGCATTGCGATACAGGTTGTCTACAGGCCCAGTATCATATGCTGTTGTTGTGCCACATCTGGTCCTGCTTATGGCCTGAGTGACCTATACGTTCCGGCCCAGCAGCTTTTGCCAGTACTGGACCAGCATCTGGACTTCTGGTACATATGTACTAGGCCAGTAGTTGGCCAAATTCAAATTGTTTGTTGGGGTACTACAAGCACGTATTTCAATAAACGTTATAACCAGAGTTTGCTTTTCTTTTTATATTAAAAGTGTATAAGAACATTACACCAATGACCTCTATGTCAGTAGACTGAACATATTTGACTGCTTCTATTAACGTATCACAAGGATTTATTTCATAAAAAGTTTTAAAATTATTTGAAAATCTATTTTTTACTCTATTTTAGCTTCCGTCTGTTTGTTGTCACAGTCACAGTGCGTGTGCTCAATGTAATCAATCAAGTACGGTGATTGTTTTCGATATTTTTTACACATTATCAGACAAATTATTTAGTTAAAAAAATAACTAATAAACATGATGTTACTACATACGCCGTAAGTCCATTCATTAGGGTTCTGCTATAGTTTTGCTTTGGAGCAATGACAATTTTAAATTATTTTAATTAAATTTTAAAAACAATTGTTTTGTTTTTTGAATTAAGCGCCTGAAGCGCTCTTGTTTCGGGTTAGCTCAGATAATTTTTATTGTATTGGCAACTCTGCCATTAACAGCCATTATTAAGTTTTATTCAACAAAATTGATGTGTAAGAATACCGTTGTTAAATTTAAGTGTGCATTGTTTTTATATTAAAAATATTAAAGGTTGTAATGCGTTCATATACTGAGTGAGTTTACTTCCGACGATATGCGACGCAAAATAAATGCAATTTTGTATAGTCAGTCTTGCAAAGGATTTAACACGTGTTCCAGGAGCTTCAAGAATTATAATGAACAAATTATCAACAGCATTGGTCCTTCGTAGCCACATTAAAAAGCTTTATCTGTATTACAACAGCTTCAACGATACATAATTGAAATTATGGAAATTTCGTAGAAAACAGCATCAAGGGCAACAATATTTATAGAAAAACGTAACAAACAGGTATGTTCCTGTATCTACCTAAATTTGCATGTTACCTTAACAATCTTTTTGATTGCAATTTAATTTTTTTTTTGTTTGAATAATTGCATACCGCATCTCTATCTTTCTATTTGCGTTTTGTCGCGTTCATTTCTTTATTGCAAGTACAGTTTAAATTAAATTGTAATTGCGTTCGATTTAACCTCTATTTTGACTAAAGTCAACTGCAAAATGTCTAAAACTAAAGACGTACGAACAATTCTTGCTAACAAAAAATCTCTAATTAAAAAGCTTGAGGATTTTGAAACTTTCTTATTATCAGTTCCAAACGAAAACTTTACGCTAAAATTCAAATGTATTATGACAGCATTAAAAATTTAGATGAAAAGTACGATGACCTGTCTATTCAGTTAACTGTTTTATTAAAGGAAGATGAGGATTCTATGACTTGCGAGGATTTTTTCAATAAATACCTCGACTGCACTTCATTAGCTACAATTTTATTGTCCGATAACTCCAATTTAGGTGGAAATTCCGGTAACGTAAGTAGTACTGAATTGGCATCAGTAACGAGCGGCACAAATGCTAAACTGCCTAGTATCTCATTACCTAGTTATGATGATAATTACAAAGAATTTAAATCCTACTACAAAACCTTCATGTCGCTTATCCACAATAACACTAGTGTTACAAATGTGGAAAAGTTCATGTATCTGAGAAGTAGCCTAAAGGGTGCTGCAGCTCAAACAATTTCCAATATTCAACCTAGCGGTGAAAATTATAAGGTTGCATTTGATTTGTTGTGTGAAAGATTTAATAATCCCAAGTTAATCATCATAAACTATATCAAAGGCATACTAGAATTAAAACCCATGCAAAAACGGAATTCATTTGATATCCGAAAACTATTCGACGACTACTCCAAACACATCCGAGCGTTAGAGAATCTTTCTGTCCCTACTACTCAATGTGCTTCATTTATTTACTGCATTTTAAATTCAAAGTTAGATCCTGAAACAAAAATAAAGTTAAGCGAGTACAAACCTCGGCCCCACTCTTAGTGAAATTCATGACTTTTTTTAAACAGCAATGTCAGCTGCTAGAGGAAATATATTCAAATACTAAAGGCACTCATGACTCTGTGAAAAACTTATCTTATAAACATAAATCGTGAAACTTTCAGCAATCTCTGGTGGTTATGCCTGAACGGGCGTCCTACTTGATTTGTACAGGTGAATATTTTACTAACCAGTGTAATAAACGTTTGGCTATTTTCTGCCGCACAAAGGATTGAAAAGGCGAACAAACTCAAAATTTGTAAAAATTGTTTGAGACATGCCAGCTCATCTCATGGCAATTCTAAATACACCTGTAGGATATGTCATAAAAGAGACAATACTTTGCTACACTTGGATAAGGTGAATTTAGAAACAAAGCCACAAACTAGTAGTTCACCTACTTCTTTATTGGTCGTGGCCAATAGTTATTCTAATGCCAATCTCACGGCCGATACTACACCCACCGTTTTATCTTGATTTTAAAGTAATGATGTTTTTCTTTGGATAGCGTCTATTAGTGTTAGATCTAGAGATCATACCTGGCACGTAGCTAGAGTCATTTTGGATAATGGTAGTCACTCGAACTTTATTACCGAGGAATTAGCATCCAAACTTAATCTAAAGAGACAGCCAATCAATGCGAAAATATTAGGCATTAATTCCTGTTCCGCAGAGTCAAACTCCGTTGTTAAATTTGAAATTGCATCCAAAAATAATGGATTTCAAACCGAGTTACATTGTTTAACCTTTCCAAAAGTTTCTGAAAACATTACAATACGCCCATTTAAGAAGGATAGTTTAGACATACCGTCAACTATTAGATTGGCGGATGATGGTTTTCACCAATCCCGCCCGGTAGATATCGTTATCGGTGCAGGCCATTTCTATAGTCTCTTGTGCGTGGGTCAGATATCTTTGTTTAAACATAAACCAATCCTACAAAATACTTTGTTAGGCTGGATAGTTGCTGATCCGTACCATTATAAGATTCTAAATTAATTGACTTATTCTAATTTTATTGTAAATCTAGTTGAGAATTCTTTTGACTGTCTAAACGGATCGCTAAAATTGTTTTGGACATTAGAAAATGTTTATCCACAGAATCCTTTATCAAGGCTTTCACTACAAGAAAGATTTTGTGAGCAACATTTCGATGACACAGTTTCTCGCGATCAAAATGACCGTTTTGTGGTAGCCATCCCCTTTAATTCAAATTTGAAGAAGCTAGGTGATTCTAAAGATCCTGATTAATACAATTACAGAAAAGGTTAATAAATCAACCGCAACTGTATCAGAAAAATCGTAACTTCATGAGTGAATACCTACGTTTAGGTCATATGCGTGAAATTGCACAAGACACAGTCGATGAAACATTACATACAATGAAACATTAAACACTCCTGTTTTGTCAAAAAACGTTCCCGCTATTTACATGCCGCATCATGCAGTTATTAAATCCGGTTCACTTACTACCAAAACCGGGGTGTTATTCGATAGTAGTACAGTCTTTTTTCTATCCTCTTGCGCTTCGACTGGTGACAGAAAAAATGTACCGTCAGGTTTTGATTCACCCGTCAGAGAGAAAGTTCCAACGTATATTATGGCGAGACTACTTCTATCTACCACTTCAAACATATGAACTGCAAACCATAACATATGGTACTGAAAGCGCTTCCTATCTCGTTACAAAATGTCTCCAGCGAATAGCAGATTTGAATGCTCTTCAATACCCTAAAGTTGCTAATGTTGTAAAACATGAGTTTTACATGGACGACCTTATAAACGGAGCAAGCACACTCGAAGAAGCATTAAGACTTCAAAGAGACCTTACGTTAGTGTTGGAAGGTGCCGGTTTCCCCATACGAAAGTTCTTATCAAATAGTAGTGAAAGAGCAACTTATCATTTTATACAATTCCCTTAAGAGAACGAGAAAACGCCAAAGCGTTAGGTATTTCTTGGAATTAACTCACAGATAACATTCAGTATACTAAGATCAAACTTGCCAACGTTTCGCCGGCGAAACGTTGGCAACTTCGGTTACAACATTGACACCGTCCAAACCCCGAAGACGTTCTTATCTTAGTATAGAGTCCGGCCGTGAAAGCCTTTGCTATTACAACATTCAGTATGTCTTCGAATTGGCACAACAATCATGTTACTTCCAAGAAAGCTATTCTATCTATAGTCTCCCAGTTATTTGATCCTCTAGGAGTAATATCACCAATTGTCATCTTAGGTAAGATTCTTATTCAACGCCTTTGGAGTTTAAAAGTTTCTTGGAATGAAAGCTTACCCGAGAAAGTAAACACGCAGTGAAGCATTTTTAAAACTAATCTGGCTTCTCCAAGTTTACTAACGATACCACGTTATACCGCAGCTACAGATTTCGTAAAACTTGAGTTTTATGGGTTTTGTGACAGCAGCTCTCAAGCATTTGGTGCGTGTCTTTATATTAGAGCGCTCAATTGCCACGGTAATGCCAATGTGACTTTACTTTGCTTTAAATCACGTGTCGCTCCTTTAAACGAATGTACAATTTCACGGCTAAAGGTATGTGCAACCGTCCTCCTAGCTCAGTTAACTCAAAAGGTGCAATCTTCTCTTACGTTAGAATTCTCGTCAGTCTGGTTATGGTTAGATTCCTCAATAGTGTTGAGTTGGATAAGGTCTTTCGCTAACAAATTTAATTTAATTTGGTAAACAATACATTCTGGTGGCAGGGTGCACCTTTTTTGATAACACACGAAAACCAGTTGGCCAGTCCTACAGAAGGTATATGAAAATTCTTCTGTTGACGTGCTTAAGAAAAACGATGAGTTTACATTTACCCTCTTCTATATTTAGTACTTTTTTTTCACTATTCAAACTTAAGAGAACAGTATCTTGGATTTTTCGATTTTGCAATCATTCTCGTCAAACGAAATCTAAGCGAATCTTAAGCAGTTTACAAACATCAGAAATAAAAAATGCTATGGAAGTGCTGATCAAGTTATGTTAGTTTGAGGGATTCGGAGCTGAAATAACGTTGTTAAGGTCCAAAGGACCCTTAAGGGCAGCTTCAAATATTCTACCGCCTAATCCCTTCATAGACGAATGTGGGGTTCTTTGAGTTGGTGGAAGATTAAGACATTCCGACTACGCGTTCGATAAAAAATTTCCAATTTTAATTCCAAAGAATCATTCTTTAACTATCTTAATTTTCAAACACTTTCATCTTATGCTTCTACATTGCAGAGCTCAACAGTTACTTGCATCAATACAAAAGTATTATTGGTCTATATCTGGCCGTAATACGGCTAGAAAAATTGTAAGAAACTGCATTATTTGTTTTCGATCGAATCCAAGATCTTATGAGCCCATGATGGCTGACTTACCAGTTTATTGAACTCTTCACACTACACCAGTATTTTTACAAGTCGGTTTGGATTTTGCTGGGCCCATCTTAATTAAAGACCGTAAGTTACGAAATGGCAAGGAAGTCAAGGCGTATATTTGTTTATTTGTGTGCCTAGTTACCAAGGCTATACACCTTGAGCTACTCACAAGTTTGACTGCCAAAACTTTTATAGCGGTATTTAGACGGTTCATTGGCCGTAGAGAAATACCAACTTTGGTGTTATCAGATAATGCTACTAATTTTAGAAGCGTTGCTAAAGCATTTAAGGAACTTTATGAAAATATAAACTCTGAGCAAGTCGCAGAGTCATTATCTAAATTTATGACTTCCGTTAATATTGAATGGAAGTTTATTATCCTAGGAGTCCTCATCAAGGCTGGTTGTGGGAGAGTGGCGTAAAGGTAGTTAAAACGCATTTAAAAAGAACGCTAGGTAACTCATCTCTTACTTATGAGGATTTATTGACTGTACTAGTACAAATCGAAGCAACTTTGAATTCTAGGCCCCTTTTCCCGCTCTCAACCGATTCATATGATCTAAACCTTTTGACGCCTGGTCACTTCCTAATTACTCGTTCCTTGTGTGCCTTACCTAACTGTAACGTTACGCAAATAAAAGAGGGTCGACTGCAATTACATCAAGGTCTTCAACAATTAAATCACTTTCCAAGAGGTTCGGAAAACTTTACGTTACTAACTGAGTGTGAATAAAGTTACAAAATTATCAGTAGCAGAACACTTGTGGAACCAAGAACACACGCTAAAGTTTGACTAAATTAAAGTGTTGGCTAGAACTTCTTTCTACTTTACTAGATTAATCCGTGCAGCTGTAGAAATAGAAATACATTCATATATTATGAACCGGAAAAACGGCTTAAAACACAGCAAATATTGGCTACCAGTACTACACCCTCTAAGATTTATTTTTTTGGAATGCACAAAAACTTTTACTCCCAGTAATAACGAAAGCAGTCAAGCGGTAACGGAAAGGGAAAGTCCGTTAATTACATGATCGCTAATCATATAATACCTACACTTGCTTTTTTTCCTTTAGAGAAATTCACCACTCCGGATGTGCAAGCTGTCTTGCGAGACGTCAGTTTGTTTGGACCAAATTCTAGTTTTAGTTCAAGAAGAGACTAGGGCCAAGCCTAAAGTCCGAGTGTTCAACTACGGCGCAGTCTACGTCAAAAGTCGCTTATAACTGTAACTGTTAATTTAATTTCCCTATTGTTTTTATTTAATAACAACTCAATTGGTTGTATTTGTAACTACAAAACTATTAAATCAATTTTGTGATATTTACTTACAACAAATAAAAAATAAGAAAATCTTATTATTATAAGCCACTTTCAGTTTAGACCGCGTCGTAGTTGAACACCCAGGCCTTTTAGGCTTGTTCCTAGTCTCTCCTTGAGAACCAAAACAAGAAGTACAACTTGGCTTTTGTGGTATTGTCGTTCGTGGAGCCAAACCAACTGACTTTTCGCAAGACATTGCAGCTTGCATCTTCGGAGTCGTAAATGTCACACTCAGTGAACCGCGAAAGATTTTATAGAAGAAAACTTTATTTTTTTATAAACGTATTTATTCCAATAGGTAGTTTTTAAATTTTTCTAATTAAAAATAATATTACAATTATTAGTGCGTTTTTAATAGTTTTAATGTAATTTTATTAAACTTTAATACACTAATTATTAGTTTTTAATATTTTTAAATAGAATTGTTAGTTAAATTTAATTACTTATAATTGTATATCAACGTAATTTTTAAAAAGTTACTTACTTAATTTATGAAAACTTACCTCTATTAGGCATTGAGCATTTTATTTGTGTTACTTTTATTTTCCAATTTCTCATAAAGGCTGGTCCGCTTGTAACAACTGATAAAATCACAGGATTTGTCAATGCCTCGGCTGAATCGATGTACACTAAAAAATTCAAAGACGTAAGTTATGGATGTAGCCTATTTCTTATTCTGGTTTATCTGTGTATGTGCGTTTGGAGTGCTTTTACATAATACATATATAATTATCGTGAAAAATGTACCCAATACGTTTTGATAAAGCAAGAATTTGGTTTTGCTGTGTCGTGTTATATTAAATGACAGAGTGAAAAAGACATCGACATAAAGTGTAATTTTTCAAAGCATTTCTAAGCTAAATTGAGTCTTTTACAAGAAATATTATATTGTTTTTTTTAGAAATAAAAATATTTTGGTCGAAGATAATAATGTACCAACAGTAAAAAATTTTGTAAAATAAAAAATAATTTTTTAAGTTAAATTCTAGTTTAGATATCTATTTTTATAGCAAAAATAATATATTTTTGTTCCTATTAAATAAATGTCTGTAGTTGAGTGATTACTTGTCTAAATTTCTTCGAAACCTAACATTTATTAGAGATCAACGTCTTTTATCTTGCATTAACCTCTATAAGTGTTTTATAGTAATCTTACCAAATCTTATCATTTTAAGAACTGGTGTTATTTTAATTGGAAGTAATAAACGCTTTAAAATAATTTATGATGACATAGGATATAAATACTCACAAAATAAAATGTATATTTACACTAGCTTTCTAAATTGTGAAAAAATCTTTTGTTGGAAGACTTCTCGGAGACTCAATTTGCAGATTACATAAACGTTATTATTATAACTTCTTCTAAGAAATAATATAATTTTCGTTTATAAATATACTTTTTATATTTTTATACAATTCCGTATCTTTTGTGAACACAAATTTAAGTAGGTGTTTCTTGCTTTTTATTTTCTACTGCGCCTCTTTCGTGTTATGTTTGTTTTCTGCTAATGCTTGAACTAAATTACTTTTTAATCTATTTATTCTTTTCAAATATTATATCATAATTAATTATTATTAGTTTTCATGTTAATGCTAATACTTATTTTTGTTAGTGTATAAACAACTTTAATAATAAAAATTGTTCTAATTCGACAAAATCATTATTCTATTATAGTTTTTAAAATAAATGTTTCAGATTTTAAGCTTTATAAACTTTATTTACCTAACTTTTTATAGATTGTTTACGCAGCTAGCTAGCTTAGAGTGACAATTAATTATATTATATTATAAAATATAAATCTTTTGTTAATATAAAAAATAAAATCTGATCTAAGTAGATTCAAAGAAGTAACAAACATAACGTTAAATATTATTGACAACTGTTTTGTCTTAATAATTTTTTATATGTAGATCTATTTCACTCTTTAGATCAAAGAGGTAAATAACCACAACTTGGTGGTGACTTGGAAAACGCAACATGCTAAATTCTAAATTTTTAATGTGTAGAGAATTTTGTAGAGAAATTACTACTGCATTTATCCATATTATTGTTTACAACTTTTTATTCCTCAATACCAAAAAAATTAGAACAATAATATTTAAATTTAAAAAAAAATTGGAATGCCCTAGAATTATAAAAACAAACATCAAAATTTATTTACATACAATTTAATTTCTGTTTTACGTTTATGATTGATTATTAAAGTCGGTTTTCCTTAAAATGTATTCAACGCAAGAAAAAGTGGAAATGATATATTGGCTTTATGATGGAAATAATTCTCAAGTATGTCTTGTTGCCATAGATAACCAAGAAATTTGATTCCAGGTTCCACACACAACAGGTGAGATGTGCACGAATTTTTAAATAATAATTTTTTCAATAAGATTAGTCTAAATTGTGGAATTATAGAAGAACTGAAAAATTGTATTCAAGTCGAGTGTGACAAAATATCACAATATTAATTAACAAATGTTAAACCGCATTTTACGACAGGTTGCTATCATTTTTAATTTTTGTTATATTGTCTTTTTTTTAATAAACAAACTTTGTTTCTACTTATTTGTTTTATCGTTTTATAATTACTCATAAAACAAGTTAAATTTAATAACACTTAAATGTAAACGCACTTGTGTAATTTTATGATTCTATCGCATCATAGATTTTTAAAATAATGTTTTATTTTTTCTGTTTTTTCGGTTCTGGGAAATGAAAAATTGTGAACAAACGTAAAGATGGATGCAGAATTTTTTTCTTTATAAAATATTAGTATACACGTTTTTTCTAAAATAAGTAAGTAAGCAAATTATTCAGCATTGAAGATTTAGTATTAAAATTCCTATGTTACGTTTTCCAAGTCGATACCTTGTATAATATAACTACCGTTAACTTATTTAAATAGAACACTTACATAAAAACAGAATATTGTCCATAGCAAGTTGTCTCACAATTAAAATTAAATGCATTAATAAATAACATTTACACTGTGTGGAAATATAAAATTGCAAACAAGACATGTACACTCCATTAAACAAAAAACGAGACACCTAAGTTAGTTCGAATAAAATAAAATAGTTTGCGGTGCAAAGTAGGCTTGTTAACAAATGCGATAGACAATCATTCGTGGCCGTTACGTGTGTTATTCAAGAAATTTAAATTAAACAAATAATAAACATGGACAATACCAGATGGTCAAATTGTTTATCCACAAAAACGAAAAAAGCATTGTATTCTTATTTTTAAATAATTTGAAACAGTAAACCGTATTTTACTTTTATACGAAATACACTTACGTGCATAGAAATCGGCCCAATGTAAACTTTTATTTATCAGATAGAAAAATATGCTATTTAAAACACAACTTGAGTTTATATATATATAGAAAAATTAACATGCATTTTTTATTACTAAATTAAGCATGTTTATTTATAATTATCTAAATTAATTTTTAATAATATCGTCCCCTCTTGCCCTAAGAACATCTCCTATACGATTAGGCATAGATCTAATCAAGTTTGCAATTGTTTTTTGCGGGATGTTAAACCAATCTTTTTCTACTGCAACAGTAAGTTCTCGGATTGACATTGGGACACGAAGTGTTGCAACAAACCGCCAATTCCAATTTTCAATTTAGATGATCCCGTTCAAAACGTAAGCGTGCTTGACGATCAGCTGGGGTAAGTTTTGAACAAAGTTTGTTATTTTCGTTATAATGACTACATAAATACATTTCATATGTTTACCGATTGCTACGCATAAGAACAATATTACTCTTGATAAATTTAAACATGTGTTGAAACATATTAAATTTTCTTTTAATCAACATGTTTCTTATTTCGATCTGATAAATAGTTTCTAAAAAAGCTATTGTGAAAGTCAAAAGTTTACAGTAGGTCGCTTTCTATGCACGCAAGTCTAGTAAAAGTTCCATATTGAAACAATGCATTATAAACTTTATTAAGACTATTTTCTGAATACATTTTATATTACACCCATGTAACATCCTGTTAATAATAACATTGTAAATATAAACTATTACACTTGAGTTTTAATTGCATTTTAAGTTTTTTTAATTTTTCTTTTTGGTTGAAATGTCAAAGAACGGCAATTATTATCAATGTTTTAAATAATTGTTTACACATTTATAAAGACTTATTACCAGTGTAACGATTTTGTGTCTAAAAAGATATTTGCTGGATTTCACTGTTATACAAAATATTTTCGTGTATAAATAAAATTAATTGAATTGATTAAATAAAATTGATGTTGTTAATACGTATAGATTTAAACTCGTACCTATAATCTTCGTAGGAATAAATAAATCAAACTTAATGTGTCAGAATTTTTTAGCGAGGACAATGAAAGAAGGTGGCTGGATTTTGTAAGACGTTACGTTAATGAATCGCTGGACTTTTGAAATCGTGTTGTTTTAAACGACATAAAACCTCAAAAGTTCAAATGACGCTCTTAAAAAAGTGTTTTGACTTTGAAGAAGTAAGCTCAAAAAGTGTAGCGGAGACTGTTCAGTGAATGTATGAAGTTAGGTGGGTTTTCATGAGAGCTTAGGCGTTTTTTGGGTGATTGAAGTTCGTCTTAATACAGAAAGCTACTTAGGCATGTTAAACAACGTTATGCAGCCTTTTGTACAAATTTTGTCTGAATTTCTCCACTATTACAATATGTACGTCATACAATAATTCAACAGTTACTCAGAATGTAGGTTACTTATAGCCTTCTCAACTGTCATTATTAATTCTGTTCATTTTTTAAGAATAATGCCTCTATACAAGCATCTAGGTTAGTTCAAAACTGTTCAAATAAGAACAGTTAGTGTGAACCATTCTTTAGTTCTTAGTGACTTTTGTATTTTTAAGACTTTTAATAATATATGTTATTTTTTCACTCTTTTTCGGTTGTTCTAATAAACAACGTCTTTTATTATTTGATCTCCGGTGTGACGCCAATAAGTAAAACTTTCTAACTCCGCTTCATCAAAAATAGGGTTCTGGTTCTTAGGATTGTCACAGTTGAAAAATTATTCATATACAAATGAAAGTAAATAATTATATAAAGAACAAGTACATGAAAAACAGTTTTTCAACCGTACTATTTATACAGTTTTTAATTATTTTAACTTCTCTTAATACTATCCTTCATATTGGATATGTTTTATTGCAGTAGACAATCGACCATCACTTAGAAAGTTAGATAACCCACCTGAAGAAATCGTTTTTAACACCGAAGTAAAGATGACCGAAAGCATAAAACCTCAAAAATGTAAGCAAAGATCAAGACAAAAAATTAGAGGTCAAACTCTCTGGAAGAAAGACGTTAAAAGAAACTGAAAAACGGTAGATTGTTAAACATCAGCATCGCGTAAAAAACTATTTTTGTTAATTATCATAGAACACCGTAAGAAAAATTAAAAACTTAATAACTTGCTAACCACGGCTTTCAAACATCTTATCTTTGTAGACAAACAAACTTAATTCCAAAATTTGAAAGCACCAAAGCTGCTAAAATTTAAAGAAGAGACTATACAAAAATTTATTGTTTGTCAAACAAGAAGGGAGTTGATGTACCAGTGTGATGAACATTAGGAAACTTTAATATTTTATTGACACGGTAAGCTTACACTTTGACATATTGAAATTTATATGTTAACCTAAAATCTCATATGAAATGATCTCTTTATACCTTTTCTAACCAAATAACTTTGGATTATTAGAACGTCTTTGTTTTATTTTGACAATAATTTTAATTTTTTTTTCATGTAACATTAACTTGCAATGCAGAGATACCAAACTAACATTTAAAACCCATGTAAGAATTTGCTAATATTTACACAGATTTCACTGTAAGCTTATGTCAAAATAGAGAATAGTTTGTTATGCACAACTTTTCTACACACAAGGCGCATATGTACGTTTGTAATAAGTTTGCCGCATTTCGAGTCTTTTAAGAAATTGATTTGTGCATATTGAATTATATCAAAAATCTTGTATGAAATTTCAAATTGATTATGTATTAATAAAAATCAAAATTATCAATGCGGCGGACAAAATAGAAACGTTAAACTTGCAGTTCTCGGTAATTACATCAAAGACGAATGTCAACAGTGCAACAAAATAATCATAAGTTGTTTGTATACGGCCACTCTTGCCTAACTTTTGAGCTATTTTTTAGTTTTTAATTTTGATTATACTTTTATAAGTTTTGCAATTTATAACTAAATATATATATAACAGCCATAAAATGTTGTTTTCATATATATGATACACAATTTTTTATTTTAAAATATTTATATCTCGATAATTAAAAACTACAATTTTCTAAAACACTTCAAGTCGCAGAAAATAGAATGTCATCAAATAGGATTAAAGTGTCACATTATTTCCACGCCAGTAATATTATTTATGACTCCAACTTCGCATTACATCCTAATAATTTTAATAACAATGTGTTTTTGTTACTTTAATTGTAAATTTCACTTATTGAAGTGTTAATTTTAAAGTAATACAATGTAAAGGATTGTTAAACTATTTTAATGACATACCTCAATTATTAAGATTCTTCAAAACAATTTTAGAATTATTTTTTTAAGTAAATAAATGTTGTTTGTCGCAATACATTATTTCGGTGGTTAAGCAATACTTCTATTTTAGCGAAGAGTTATTTTCATCCTAACGAAACGGTACAACAATCAATAAGGACAAATTACTACTAGTATCTCAATTCACAAGAGGTTATCCCGTAATTCTAAAATACGTGTACTGAATAAACTGATTGAAATATAATGGTAGAAATCTTTATCGAAAATTACACTCACTTTACTTTTAAAATTATCTAATGATTTACCACTCACTGTGATTTCCTGTGTTTAGACCGCAAATTGCTGGGACCGGGTTTCCTCCCGATACAATAAATTGGTCATTATTGCACATATGATGTATCATTTCAGGTCCCACCAGTATAAATTGGTCAAAATCTAATCTGAAAAATAAATAAAAAATTAGATTTTTTTAATATTTGTTTTACGTGTTTAAGTTTCTTATTATTAATTACGGTTCAATGAGTTTATAGAAATAAATTTATGGGTTTTTCAAAAGTTTAACAAAAAAACTAAATATTTTAATTATTATACTAAATTATTTTGATTATAATATTAAATCTAATGTAAGATATTACTGATTACTTTTACACCCAAAAAAAATATACATTCGCGACAGAAAGTAAAAAAATATTCAAAAACTAAAAGTTAAATGTAAAATAGTCAACAACGATAAAAAATAAAAATTTTAGGTTTATTTTCAAAATAATAATTTAGAAAAAAATGTGATAGTTTAGAGTCGAATTGACTAAAAGTAAGAAAAATAATGTGACATTTTAAAAAAATTAAAGAAAATGCAAAAAATTAATGAAACTACACTAAAACAAAACTTTTTATAATTTTGTTTAGTACCGGCTGAGCAAAATTAAGTATTAAGAACAAACAAATTTTGTAAGAAATAGCTCAACTAATTTTTGACAAGATAATTTTAACAACATTATATATACGAATAGTACTGCTTATAAATTCGCGAAATCAAGTGCTCTTTAAGTTGTCACCATTCTGCATTTATCATATTAAAAATTTGATAGTTTTCACTTATAACTTAGTTTGTAGTTTGATTTCAAACCGAGACCAATTTTGTCTCAACGAAATTTGACAAAACAATAATTGCGCAAAAAATAGAAATTTTCACCAAAGCAATGAGTGAAAAAACTTGTTTGTTTTTAGATGAACCACTATCCAAAACTATAGTTTACAAATGATTCGCATACTTCAAGAGTTGATGACCAACGTTTGATGATGATCTTTGCAAAAGGCGTATATGCACTTTTGTTGTAGCGAAAAATATCGATGCTGTGACATGTGACAAATATTGGAATGAGGGGTCTTTAGGCACTACGGCAAAACAAATAAATAGAATTTTTTACGATGATTTGTATGTCAGGAAGCTTTTTAGTCGTTGGATCCGTGTGATTTTCGTACTATATAAGTTTTCTCTACTTTTTACTACATAAAAATTAGTAGCTGTCGACTGGGGAAAACCCATTTTTCCGTTGTCTGTGATACGATAATAAGCTAACATACACGCCCGGCGAGGCTTTCATCTTTAAATATTCACACGCATCTAAGTTATAAATCGTTGTAGTGTTATTGCTGCTAATGTGAAAGACTTTCTGGGGTAAAAATTGATTCTATTTTTGTAATTTAATTTGATTTGGTCGTAATTGTTATTAGCAAATTTTGGATATCCGCACGCATGCCTTTAATTCAAATATATTAATATGGGTTCATTAAGGATGTCAATTTGTACCCATTAAATACTACAATTGTAACCGTATTGCAAGTCCCACTTACTAAAAACTTGGCGCATCTGGTATTTTTTCTCATATATTGTATGAACCAAAGGGAACTTAGTTGTGATAACGCCATATGTATGTCATAGCTTGTTTTAGCAAATTTTAAGACATTTTGGGAAAAGTGCCGCTAGCTGGCCGCATGTTTTAAAGGAACAATTTGAAAGTAGTGTATTTTCTATTATAATCTTCTTTTATTCAAGTTGTACCAGTGTATGTACATATTAGGTTGTTGTCACAATTAATTATAAAACTTTTTTTGTGTATAATATAATATTATAATATAACTATTGAGATATTGCATATTTGTATTATATTTACCAATATAAATTTGTTCGTTTGAAATATGCAAATTAAGCCAATAAGTTTAATTTTATTTACAACGCGTTGCTCAACTGAAGAAGGTTGTATCAACAATTATTGTCTGTGATCTATACCTACATACTAGCAATTGATCGCATTTTTGTAAATCTACTTTACTTCTCTTTTCTAACTCTGTAATAAAAATATATTTTTGTTACAACTGGTTGTCATTTGTTCTCTTTCAGTCTTAGATAGATTTAAACAATGTCTACCATTCTAGTTTCTAACCGCATTGGTGCCTTTTTAAGGTAGTAGTCTGGTAACTTGGGTTCAAGAAATCAAAAATTTTTTTTTTGCTTAATTTGAAAGTACAATGTCTTGAGAATATACTATGAAAATTTCAGACAGAAATTCGAAATATTTCCGGACTCATAACGAGTTTCCTAGAGCGCCTCGGAGTCCAACCAAAACATTGTTTTTCTGGTCGGCCCGGGTCCTAACTTTTTTTCTACTGAACCGATTGCTTTCAAATTTTAACTGGCTGTTCTACACACTTATAGTTCTCGTCGGTACTAACGAAAATTTTTTTCACCCCTAACTTTTTATTTTACAACCCTTTCTTTGCTAAAATAAAAGGACTTTTTTTTTCAAAGTCCGCCATTTTGTTAATTACCCTTGAAATTCAACTTCACTAGTTCCGACCAGAATGACATGTCTATAGATTAAGAATAATCAAGAATATTTGATTTCAAATAACATCAAGAGCCAAAATCACCCGGGCCACCCACGTGCATTTTTTTTGAGGTTCCAACTTTGAGTGACAATAATAATAGTAATAAACTATTAAATTTTTTCAAGTAAATTTTTTTTTATATTTTCAATATGTAAATAAAAACACTCTAAATATTCAAGATAATTCATTTTTATTTTCCTATAAAAAACCACTCTCCAAAGAAGTCATGAAAATAGGCATAAGTTACCAGACTACTACCTTAATTATACGTAGTAATTGTGATTCATTTGCCGAATAACTGAGTTAGTCGCCAACAATCAAATTACGAAAAAATCCTCGTAACAATGTAGTTGAAGAAAATGTGGTCATTCAAATTCTGTATATAACATTGTAACAGCTAACGAGTCCTAGATATATTTATAGGAACCTGAAACTAAACAGCAATTGACTCTATGAGTGTTTTAAAGTAAACCTAAGCAAAAGTACAAAGTACTGCGGTCGCAAAAAATAATTATTGCTTGTTTTTTTTCTAAAACGGGTCATGTTGCAACGGTTTTATTAGAGAATTCACAAACAGTTAATGTTTGGTATACATTAATTTGTTTGTTGGAAGTTATCCTAAAATTATAAAAAAACACATAAACCGGCAAATCGTTGTTCATCGTGACAATACAAACGCTGACACGGCACAACAAACGATTGAGTTCTTAGTTAATAGGATAATTCAATTATTGAATCATTCCTTATATTTGATGTAACGGCCAATAACTTTTTATTCAAATACATGCGCGGAGAGCGTTTTTCATCGCTTGAAGCATTGAAATCAAATGTTTTAGAGGTACCGCGCTCGAAGTAGAAAAAGAGTTTTGAAGACTGGTTTCATCAAATGCAAAAGTGTATCCGTCTTAAAGAGAAATATTTTAAAAAACAAAAAAGCAACTTATTTAGTGTAATTTTTGCTTACTTAACATTTTCCGAAAATTTTAGCAGTACTTTTTGTATAAATAGACAGTAATTATTATTTTTTAATTATTTAAAATAACAATAAAAACTATGTTGCAACAAGAAAACAACTCCAGTTTCGAGCAAAAATAAATTGTATGCTGATTAGAGTTTCATCTATTATCATCACTTCTGCTGCAGTAGTGTAATAGGTTTCACTACTATAATTTTGCAAAAATATGTAATTTTTTGTTATACATTTATTTTTCTTTTATTAGTAGTCTTACAAATAGCAGCGTTGAAGATAGTAAAGTGACAAGTAAAACGAAAAAAGAAGCCAAAAACAAAATTAAAAAAAAACAAATTTATAAATGTGACAAAAAGAGATACATTGAAAATTAGTGCTGTGGAAAAATAAATGTTTAAAAAAAAAGTAAATTTCAAAACGGAACAAGATGAGTGTCAATCAACATTAGCATTTCTCAAAATTGTAAATTTTAAAAACACATATTTGTGTTGTTATAAGGAACTAACTGAAAAAGATAGATTAAGATATGGTGAAATCATCATTTAAAACCTTCTTAGAAACTTGTAAGGATAAAGGTTTCATTAACGAAAAAATCCGACTATAGTAAACATGGTGCATTACACAATAGAACAATGCGTCTTGACAGTCACACATTTTTATCAAAATAATGAAAGTTTTATGCAACCATTCGTAAAGCGTACTTTTTTGTGTCTCATTTAGAAGGTACTGCTCTTGACGACATGTGGTTTTAGCAGGAAGGTGCCACATATCATACTCACTATAAAACATTGACGGTTTTGCACTAGTTTGGTCCTGGTTGTGTCATTTTCCGGTTTGATGACTAGAATTGCCCGCCACGCTCTTATAACATCTTTAGACTTTTGACTGTGGCGTTATCTGAAATCACAGATGTATGCCAACAAACCTGCCATTACCAAAACATTAAAAGCCAAAATTAAACGTTTTATCAATAAAATACCGTCACATGTATGCAATAATATTATTGAAACTTTTGCCAAAAGAGTACGCATGTGCCAGCAAAACCGGTTCTAAGATATTTTGTTTCATACATAATTTCCAAATGTGTAGTTTATATATCAATAAATATTTTAATATTTTTCTACAAAAAAACATATTTTTTTACCTTGCGCTCTTATTGGTACACCTATCAGTAGTGGATAAGTTACTTTACATTTAACTGGGAGAGACTACTAATATTACGTATTTATAGTTTGTTGCTGAGCGACATTACATTGAACTGAGAGAGACATCGTAACCAAACATCAAAACTGTATTAAAGTATTTATAATATTAATAAAATAAATTTAAAAAAATATGAATGGAAAATAAAAAATTGAAAAGTGTAAATAAATCATTGATGCTTGAGTGTAGTGTTTAATCGTCTAGTTTATGGTGTATATGCTACACTCAAACGCCGAATTTGGACAATGTCCGAAATTTTTACCCATTACGCGTTGTGGATATAGTAAGATACTAACATCGCGGTGTGAGCATTTTATTCGGACATTGGCCGAAGCGAAATACCCAGAACGCGTTCTAGATAAACATAAGTGCTCAATTGCCAAACTAAACGCTACCGTCGGAGATTGAGCAAATCGATATTACCCACAACGCGACGTGGACAATCGCTTTTGCTCAGAACGCGTTCTGGGTTATTCTAGTTTGCGCAAATGCCGAATAGCGTTTCCTGCAGATTACTGACGTGTAGCTCAAGACATGCAATCCCTTCACTCCACTAGTTCTACCATTTCATCTACCATCAGCAGTTCACTATCGTGATACATACCGTTAAGTTCTTTGTTTAGTGCTATATTGTTAAAATGAAAGAATCATTTTATAGCAAGTTGATATCAGGTGGTCTTACAAATCGTTTCGTCATGGAAGAACCGCGCTATGAAGAGACCATTAAAGAAATAAGAGCGGCAAGAGAAAAGAGAAGAAATGGCCAATCTTTAACTACAAAAGACTATCGCCGAATGAAGCGCTTTGACGTTATAAACATAGGAGATAAAGAAATGCTGATTGAAAAAAGAACTGGTGAAATGACAGATATAAAATACTTTTGTCGCATAGATCAAATATATGACACAATTAATTCAGCTCACTTAAGAGTTGGTCAGAAAAAAGAAAAAGCTATGGAAGCCAAATTTAAAAAAAAATTTGCAACATTACCAGGGAGATGATTAAAATCTACTTAGATCTGTATAAACCTTGCACACTTAAGAAAAAGTCTAATAGTAAAGGAGTAGTTGTAAAACCTATCATTATGACAGCATTAAATTCACGATGCCAGGTAAGTTGTGTTTCTCAAAATAAGACAATTATTTTCATGTTTAAAATAATTCCTATGAAAATGTCAAATGGTTTATTATTTGTATGATTTTAATAAAACCAATATAAAATAAAAAATGTCAAAATGTAAGCAGAAAATGTTAACTTTTTAATTATTTAATGATTTCATTTAATTGAGCACCTATTTTTCATAGATTTTTAGGTGCTGAATCTGAATTTGAGTTTAGTTGTTGTATACCTGTTGTGGAAACTAAGGTGAATTATGTTATTTCTTAATTCTAAGTGGATTTAATTGATATGCAGACAGAGCCTGATGGTGAATACAAGTTTATCCTTAATTATCAAGACCACCTCACTAAGTTCGTCGTTCTGCGCCCCTTGAAAACTAAAACAGCTGACGAGGTCTCCGAAGTCTTGTTGGATATATTTTGTTTATTTGGGGCGCCATACATCCTGCATAGTGACAATGGAAGGGAGTTTTGTAATCGGGTAAGTGTTAAAACCAAATTCCTATAGTAAAAAAGCTTAAAATAATGACAACTTTTTACATCTATTATTCTTTTAAAAATGTTATTACATTGTGTATAGATTTTCAAAGTTTTTAATGATAATGGTACGGTTTTTAGGTAATCGAGAATCTAGCAGTAAATGGAGTGCCATAAAACTTGTACATGGAAAACCAAGACACTCACAGAGCCAAAGGTCTGTCGAACGGGCCAATCAAAAGGTTCGGGGCAGTCTCGTGGCTTGGATGGCTGACAATACCACGTCAGGCTGGGCTACTGGTCCCAAAATCATTCAAAAAACAAAAAACAACAGTTATCATAGTGGCATTAAGAGGACGCCGTATGAAGCTTTGTTTGGCTCAGCACAAGAAAATAGATTATTAGATTCCCCCTTGACAACAGACGTTGTAAATAGAATAACGACTAAGGAAGAACTTGAAGTAGAGCTCTCTAAGATTGAAAGACGTTTAGAGGAAGTAGACAACGAAGAAATAAATACTGTCGATGAAACTGCTTCGGAAATCGTGCCAAGGATTGTAGACAACCACAAACTCGTAGAAACAGAACCTATGTCTAGCGATACCATCACATTTTGTGATACTAATTATGACAAAGGGAACAGTTGTTTTAAATGTGGTCAGCATGTCCATAATGAAGATTCAAATAAACAAGAATTAGACTAGCCTCTGTGCTCTCTTTGTTCAAGAAAATGCGTCATTAAAACAAAACTGTGTAACTGCCTTAAAAAGTCAGACAGACTAAATGTTAAAGAACACGGAAAAAAAATTAACCCCAGTTTCTGTCGGAAACAACGTTTTAGTAAATATTCTTGATGTCGACCGGGGAAGATTAGCTCCTCGAAATGTAATGGCAGTGGTAATAAATAAAAACGAAGACCTTTATACCCTTGGTACGAAGCATGGAGTTTTTGACAAACAGTTTTTTAGAAACCAGTTCTAGGTAGCTCCTAATACATTTATTAGTACCACCGATATACCGGATAAACAACTCAACGTCCGTAAAGAAGCAATGATGTCATCCGGGTCCAAACAAGGTTTCGTCAGATGCGATTGTAAGAAAAACTGTTCCGGTAAATCTTGTAAATGTATGAAGTCAAACATAAAGTGTAATTCTAAATGTCACAGTAGCACTTCTTGTGCAAACAAGTAAAACGAACAAGTGAGAAGAACAGTGTTAGTTATTAGAGTAAAAGTGTTATAAACATAAAAAATTCCATAAGAATTTTGCATTTAGAAGAAATGTAGTCTTTAGTCCACCGCACATTGCATTTATTTCCAGAACAAAATGATTAAAATTCAAAAAAACATTTTAGGTGTTAACACATAATGTTTGCGGACAATACATGACATTTGAAAGATGTCAAAACTGACAATAAAATACATGTAATTATTAACAAAATTTGGATTTTATTTTACTTAGTTATAGATTAGTTAAAGATTGACCATTTTTCCTATTTTTTTTACCTCCTTTACTTCTTTAATTTTTTTTGATCGTGTCTTCAGTAATTTTGACTTGTGAGGCAACCTTTCTCTGACATCAACTTCTAAAATGATTACTTAATCCTATGAGAGGGTTGCATGACTAGAAATACCCAGAACGCGTTCTGAGCAAAAACGATTGTCCACGTCGCGTTGTGGGTATTATCAATTTGCTCAATCTCCGACGGTCGCGTTTAGTTCGGCAATTGAGCACATATGTTTATCCAGAACGCGTTCTGAGTATTTCGCTTCGACCAATGTCCGAATAATAAAATGTTCACACCGCGATATGAGTATCTTACTGTATTCACAACGCGTAATGGGTAAAAATTTCGGGCATTGTCCGAATTTGGCGTTTGGGTTAACATATACATTCAAAATTACAAGCAATGATGAGACGCTGAAAAGGAGTAGATCTGGTATCTTTTCACAAGCTGCATATGTTTATAAAGGCGGTGAATAAAGATTATGGAACTAAAAAATCTTTCGTTTTTACGGAGGAAAATCTTTGTCCCTTTTTTCTTCAATCTCCTTATGATATTTTCTTGTTTTTAAAAGTAATGGTATATATAAGATTTGACAAAGATTGGTGACAGTTACTTTATTTTTCAGGTTGTCGAAATTTGTGGTGTGCTTGGTTCATGCAGAAGATACTGAATGTGTGATTTACCCAAATCTGTTATGCAAAACGAAGAACTATTGAGAAAGGTCGAAAACTTGCTATCATTGACAATTCTAATATAGAGTGTCTTAAGTTGTTTAACCAATACGTTTCTCTACGTCCCAAAAATCTAGGTACAGATAAGGTTTTAAAGTACGCTAATGAGAAGTACATCAAGCAAGTTGTTAAGGCCATGCCTTCAGGCGGACATCTGCAGCGATTATGGCAAATGGTTAAGGTTAAGCGTAGGTTGTTGCTAGTTATAATGAAGAATCTATCGTTAACAAATTGAAAGTTTTGAAGTGCAATGCTAGAGTTGTTACTGTACTCAGACTACTACATCATTGTCAGTTAATACTGGTGATTCTGCAATAGCAAAAGCAAAAAAACTGCTGAAATCTACATTTCAAATAATAAGAATTGTACATTTAACATTTATTTAAAATAAAAATAATATTGTTTGTTATACCTCACTAATTACATGTGTAAATTACAAATACAACTTTCTTTAAAAACAATGACAAAATTGTTTCAATAGCAATTTTAAACCCCTTCAGTGCTTTAATGTTAAGATTTCACACGCTTCTTAATTTTTTGAAGAAGTGTAATATTGTTTTGCTTTTACATAGAAATGACTAATACGTCTGTCAACAAAATAAGTTTTAATATATCTACATACATTAAAATTATGTTACATTTTTCACTTAATTATTAAAAATTACATACAAAAAAATGCTTGTAATTACTTCTAAAGAGGACTGAGAAAAAATTTAAATTGATTAAAGCAGCCCGAAAAATGTCTCCGGCTAAACTTGAACGACGAATCTAAAACTAATACGCAATTAAATTAGAACTAGTCCGAACGCAGCTTGAGTACAAATTAAATGTAAAGTACAAAAGTAATAGGTAGTGTAATGAATGTTAATAAAGTTATCAAACTTATTACATTTATTTTATTAGGGCAAGTACCAAATTCGCAAATATTATCTAGGCTAACACGTCACACTCTTGCACTAATAAAGACAGTCTAAATTGAGAAGCATAGTTTGTAATTAATTAGTTCTTTTAGCAAATCAACTTTATCAATTTAAGGTATTGTAGTGCTTGGCAAATAATAATTACAAAAAACGTTACAAAGATAGATAAAATTAGTTACTAAATAACGCCATAAAATACAAATACGAACAAATCTTTAATTGTTTATGAACTCAAATGATTTAATACTGTTATTATAAAAAATTACGGTATAAAATTGCAACACAAAGTAATAATTTATAATAAAAGGGTTTTACACAGTGTTGAATTAACTCATGGAGGCCGTCGAATTCTCGGGGCCCCCTTTGCAGTTTGCAAATTACATCCTAGTACGTTTTGAACAACAAAATCCGGATCAAGTAATTTTATTAAACGAAAGAACCACTGATAAACAATATATTGTTGTATTATTTAGGAAACATTAAACTTTTATACACTAAACATTTACACTTGCTAATTTACTTTCAAGTAATAAGCGTAAAAACCAAAATATTGTCTTTCTTTTAAAATTATGTTCAGTACTATTTTGATCCCTTGTCGCGAAGCCCTATAAAGACATGGGGCTCATAAGCCGATGTCGACTTGGTCTATTAGATAATCCGGGACTATTACGTGTTTTTTTAAGTAACGTTAAAACTAATGCTTTAAACATCAGACAAACATCACTAAAAATTATATTAAAAAATTAATGACCTGTGCAATTATTTAAATAGCAATAAAAGTAGAACAAATTGTATGCATTTTTTTCTTAATGTAAATTGTTAAAGTTAAATGAGCTGCTGTTCAACATAAGCCTTCAAAATAAGTAGACCCTGTTATTAACCTTTTATAATTGTAGACTAACGCAAATTTGTATCTAATTTTAGATATTCTAAGAATAGATTTACTAGGGCATAGTAGTCTTCAATTTGGAGGTTCTACAACGTTTACAAGATAATTATATTAGGTTACAAAGCAAAACGGTTTATCATTTTTAAATAACTCTTCTTATCTAATTTTACTTAAATTGTTTTTTTTATTTGTACAGTCAGGATATAAACATCAGTTTGATTGGTTTTGTTTTTATTTCAAAATTCTGTCATATTATTGATTGTTGGTTTTGTGCAAATCATTAATATGACAGTATTTTAAAACGAAACCAAAGCTAAACTGAAGTTTAAACCTTGATTGTATTAATATCTCTAATATTTGTAATGTTATTAATTTAATTTTTGTAAGTTTTCTTTATACCACAATTTCAATATATTTTAAATTTGTTATTTGCATTATTGGTTATAAGTGCACGTCGCTTAATAGGATCATATTGAGACTTGGGGTTTTTGATAACAATAACCGATTTCCAAAAAATATTTAAAAAAAAAAATTAATAAAACATTAAAAAACCAAAATTTTGGACCGAATAAATCGAAAATTATTGCATTAAATTGGTGGACACCGAAGAAGAAATCAAAAACAATAATTCACTGTTCGATGACCACACATTTCTTTTCAGTAATTTGCTAACACTAAAAAGACCTGAATATGGAGATAAATTTAAAAAATAACGTAAATGTTTAAATTAGATAATGTTACGTAGGTCGGTTAAAATACTTCAATAAATAAATAACACTGCAAAAATAAAGCTAAAAATGCAGAAAAAGTATTTTTAGGGTACAATGATTAAATTTTTTTCTACCTTTACAAGCGTATTATGGAAATTTAGCTACAAAAACTTATACAAATTGGTTATTCTTTAAGTATAGAAACAAACCTGAGAAGAAAATTGATAACATAAAGCGAAATTATGATTACTATAAACGATGTTTTTTATTCAGCAGCATACGTCCGGCCCGTTGTTTAACAAAGTGATAACTTTACCCGAATGATAACATTAACCATTATTTCAATAAGCGACCTGCACTATATCTTGTACACACTTTTTTTTTCTTACTATTTTTTGTTGAGAATTTGCACAAAAATTTGTGTTGTAAAAAATATTACACATCAAATTTCTTAATAAATTTTTGTTATAAATATAAAAATGATTAGTCAAACTCTTGTATTACAGATTTCTTAGATCTGGGTTCTATCGGAGATACTCTCAGCATCTTTTTTTTTTCTGCATATAAAGCAATAAAAAACACAAGCCTCGTGATAATTTTTGTTTTGATCGTCTTAGTTATGCAAATGTTATTATTCCTTTATTTTTATCTGTGCAGTTTCTAATGTTGTTAATACATAAGAATAAACAACTATATTGGTCTACTATTTCAATTTCTCCAAATTTATCTTTTCTTAAATTCATTTTGCTTCTACTATAATTATAATTTTGGTTTTACTTTGATTTAAATACATTCTTAGTTTTTCACTTTCTGCAGCAACGATATTTAGGTTTGTATTTTTTCGAAAGTTCTTGCATGTCTTATATTCTTTAATTTGACACTACTAACAATAATTCTTTTATTTTATTTCTTATTATTCGCCATATACATTAAACAATAAAATATATAAAATAGTGTCATATTTTTATAGTAGCCAATTTACATTCATATAGTTGTTAATTAAATAGACCAGATGCTGTAGGGTTCCCATTCTCGTAATATCTCTCATAATTTTTTTTATTGTATACAGTCGAATGTCATGATGTAGTCTCTCTGCCATTTATAAATTTGGTTTGTTCTACAGATATTTGCTATTTTTAGTAGTAACTAATAATTTTATGATTTTTTTAAAACGGATACTTCAAAATCATCCTGGATAAAACTTAAGATATAAATCAGATATTTTGATGACACAATTACTATTTTAGTTTCGTATACTTGTTCTTGTATATACAATTTTTATAGAAATGTAACATAATTATCTCTCTCTTTCTATTCTCGACGGTTTTGTAATGCAAAAACTTGAGACATTTTTAAGCCTTTTAGTATCTTTAAGCTTTCTTGTATTATGTAATTTTGTTGAGTCAAAGAAATGATAGTGTTTCGTCTATGTCTTATTGAGTGACTAACTTTTTACTTTAAAAAATGAAATTTTTGATTTGATCACTAATCCTATAAGTGCATAATAAAAATTGCAATGCATAGTTGCGCTTAGAAGTTAACATTTTTAAAGTTAATATTAGCAGCATTGTTTTTAGTTTGTAAGTTTTGGTGTTTTTAAGATGGACATTTTTAAAGAATATTAGTTACAAATGAAATCAAAGAGGTAAAAAACTTAAAAAAAACGCTTGGCGACGACTTAAATGTTAGTATTCAATTGTCATAACATAAAAAATGTATTTTTCTACATGATCTACAATATGCACTCATCAAACAATGCCTGAGGCAGAAACAAAATTCAACAGCAGGTTTAACAAAGATTTTGTCAAATAATTTGTAAACAAATATATTGATTGAAATTTTCTTTAATGATTAAAATATTAGAAACAATAAAGCAAATGTCAATTAAAAAACTATCAACACTTATTTTAGCAAAGTTAAGCCTTTCGATAAACAATAAAACGTTTTCTGTTTTTTTAAAGATAGATTTAAAATATTTTAATGTTGGCAAAAATTAAAATCAATAATTAAAAATCTAATTTTAATAAAATGCATAAAAAGATTAAATTTGTGAACAAACTATAAAAAAGAAAATTAAATAAACTAAATGTTTTAACTAAAAAAAAGGTTGGAACATCAAGCTTTTAGCGAGAACTTTTAAACAACTTTGCTTTCAAACTTTTTTTCAACGGGTCCTGCTGGTAACAATAACGACACTACGGCTAGCTGAGATGTCCGTAAGTAGTCGTAGGCAGAATTAATTAATATTATAAAAATAGAAAAAAACGGGCGCCACTACTAACGTTCTTGTAGCATCATTGGTTTGAAAACACCGAGGATATATATAAACCCACTGTTTAAGTAGAAGAGAAAAACAAACATTAGTTGTATATTTAATGAAAAACAAAATCAATCAAATATTTACAAAAGTTTTCGATAGCAAGACTTGATTGTTCAAAGTATTAAAAAAGTAACGTAAGACTTACCCTCGGACTTAAATATTAGCTACTTTTATTTAATACTCTCGATACTTTCGAAAAGTGCAAATTTGATAAGTAAGTAACACAGTTGCAAGATTAATACAATTGTCAAAGTTTAAGGTAAATAAATAACCCAATTTTAGTTGTAACGGAGTTTTATTTGTTCAATACATTTTAAATGCCATTATAATAGAATAATGGTTTCATTTTCTATAATTATACGGAAGGAAAGCTTTTGAGCTTCTCTCAACCTGCTGAAGTTGTTTTAAATTACACATTTCAATCGAATTGAACGATCGAAGTTCTTATAAAATTAACCTGCTTGTAACGAATGTCGAAAACGAAATGTTATACAAGGCGTCCAGTCCGTTAAACGATATGTTATCGCCAAGGGCGCACTCGCTTATAGCGCGGTACTAAGAATTTTCGTTAAAGTACAAAATGTAAAAATTTATTAATAAGACATAGACCAGTTTGCAAAAATACGAGAAAAAAAAACTACCCAGATACCCAGGTAAGCTTGCGAAAAATTAATGTTAACTAAATTTTTGCTTGTAGCCGTTAATTGTGATGATAAGCACAAAACAAGTTTCAATAGATGTTTTTTGATAAAACGCTTGCTTCTAGTTATAACATTTCACGGCTTTAACAAATATATAAATTTTATTTTCAAATGTTGACTACACCCAAGACAAACTTGTATATTTTTGTTCTAAACACAAACACTCATAAGACACGACGTACTATCATTAACAAAAAATATCTTGTTAGCTCCATTGACATTTTATAACTGAGACAGAAAACAACAGTAAAGAAAGTTAAAGCTTTCAGAACAGATATTGATTTAGAATTCGTAAATGAGAAAATGAAGATTTTTTTTTAAAAGAAGAATTTAACATCAAAGATCTGTCACATACACACCTCAGTAGAATAGAGGAGCAATAAAAAAATTTAACATTACTGGAATGTGCATGAATGATTCAGTAAAATGATTAAATTAAAGAATAAAAATAATTTAGTATAAAATTAAATTTAGTATAAAATTAAATTTGTGAGCAGAAGCTATAAACACTGCAGTTTTTGTGCTCAATAAAACTGGAGTAAGCTGAAATGAAAGAAAAACAGCCCATCAGCTATAGACTGATAAGAAATTTAATTTACAGTACCTAAAAGTTTTGAGTCGCATTAGAAACTCATGACCCTAAAAGAAAAGCAAAAAAGATGAAAAAAGTAGAAAAGGTTTGTTAGTTAGATATAGTAAAACCGTTCAAGGATACAGAGTATTTTTTCTAGAAAATAATAATGTTGAATACGCTCTTGATGCAGTGTTATTGAAGAAAATGATGAAAAATCAGAATCAGAAACAAAGAATAAGTTTAGAACTTATCGACAATGACAATCTTGAAGAAGATACAATTAAATTCAGACAATGAAAAAGAAATAAGTAAGAAATGAACTATTGAAATCTATTAAAAAAGAACAGACAAAAAGAAACTGAAGATATAGAAAATCACTTCGTATACCTGATCGTTAAAATGGTTATGGTCTGTATAGAATTATGTATAAAAAACGTTACATAATAAGCCAGAAAACGTTAAAATAATAGACAAAAAGTAAGTATTCAAAAGAAAAAATAACGAAAACAAAGCTGCAGTATGCAAAACTAGGTTGATAACTAATGGATTTTAACAGAACGGTCTGTTTTTAGATTGTTACTTGCCTGTTGCTCAATTGGCTTCTATAAGAATGTTCTTAGCTGTATGTACCTAACTTAGTCACAATTCATGAGTTAGATGATTGTAGCACATGTTTTCATAGAGTAACTAAAAGTGATGCTTATATATAGCTACCAAAGGGTTTTGTAAAACAGGAAAAAACGCTTTGTAAATTAGAAAATCCTTATATAGCTCTGCAAAGCTATAGAGTAGAAAAATGTAGAAAATAATGTTATCTCTTAACTTTACTAAGTCGGAGAACACATTTTGCCTATATGTAAAAATTACTAAAACTTATAAATTGTTCATTTTATCATATGTAGATGATATATATTGTAAGACACTATTTCAAATTAAAATTTTAAGGCCTGGCGGTAAATCGTTTTCCTGAGTGTGCGCATAAAAATTGACCGTTAAGGATGTGAATAGAACCTAAGAAAAGATGTAGTTTTTAGCGAGTTTTTTTTTACTTTGCTATAAGGAAAGTATAGCAATCGCAATTTTTTGTCAAAAATTTTTATTACATAATTTTATGTTTCAAAGTTTCCTGAATCAGAAAAATGTATTTTTGACAAAAAAAATTGGGTGTCTGTGTGTGTAACGATGTACCCACATTAACTGTCGAACCGAAAGTCCTAATAACTTGAAATTTGGTATAGAGCTAGTTTTATATATTCTTTCTGTTCTATTAAAAAATGTGTCTGATAACGAAACCGGAAGTGGGTGTATCCGCCATTTTTAACAGTTTTTCTTATATAACTTTGTACGTATGTAAATTATTCAAATTATTTTAAGAGTAGTAAATGTAAATATGTAGATTCAAATTGGGCTGGTGATGGAGTTGGCTTTAAAGGTTAATATGTATGTGTAAATATATTTGAAGATAATCAATCACCAATAAAGGTATGCAATAATTCAGAATTTAATAAGCGATTCAAACATGTATATATACGATACTGTTCTATAAAAGAGAAGATACAAGAAAAAGTAAGAACAGCAGAGTACATTAATTAATTACTAAGTAAGAACATTTAACTAGAGTTTTGTAATCAGATAAGACTCTATGTTGTTAATCAGATGAGTGAATTGTAAACTGATGTTTTGTTTTTGTAATATTACAATTAAGTTCTTGTAAAAAGATTTATCATTGAGAGAGTGTGATAAACAAAATGCAATGGCAAATCTGGTAACTTAACATTTTGGATTGTATTAGTAGTCAAAATTGCTAATGTAATCAGAAATTTTCAATGTTTTATCTAACTGTCTAAACTTGTGTTTAATCAATTTTTTTTTATTTTTTAATAATCAAACTGTTATTTAAAAAACAGGTCTACCTATAGGTAACAATCTTTCACCTATACTTGCTGAAATTTAGAACTTAGAACTTAATAAACTTGTTTGAATAATCTAATTAAAACGTGTTACGTGCCCAAATTTAAATTGCGCTACCCTGTATATTTTTGGTTGACTTAAAGTTAGTCTTTTACTTCTCGACGCTATGTATCGAGTATCGTGTTTATCACTTCCGTTTGAGTCGTCATTTTACTTCCACTTTATCGTACACTTAATATGCCTGCTTGAATTTAAAGAATTATTTTTTAAAACATCCACATGTTGTGGCGTAATGTATTTTAATAACAGTTTTAATTAGTTAATTTATTTAACGCAGGATGAGCTGTTTCTATTCTTTTTTGGATTAAGTGTAATTTTCATGTCGTTTTCTTAGCATCACGTGTTACCTATAAATGTGGGTCACGATCAGCTATCTATAAAAGTTAAGCACTTTTTTGGTTTTAATTATCATTTGATGTCACTACGGTGCTTCTCACAAATCTTGTTTGGTAATAACTTTGGTAACTTTTACGATCATTTGTTTTCTATTACTAGTAGTCTAACTTAAATTGTTATCGCATGCTTATATGTAAACCGTTAATTACATATCATTTACTATAAAAATATGTTGTATTTAAAGTTAGTAATTATGACTTAGACCTTTGTTTTAATATTCTGAATTCATTACGTACTAACATTAAATTCACTTTTAAAACAGAATCAAATAACGTACTTAATTTTTTAGGTTTATCTTTAAATAGGATTAATAATTCTATCGAAAATTTATCGTAAAATTCCATTTTCTTCTATTTATCGTTTTTCACAAAAAATGTCATCTTTTAGATTCTCTTTTAATCGTTTATACAAATTTAACTTGAATAAAAAACTAAATATTATTTATAATTTAACTAATAATAACTATCCTCTAATTACGATTAAAAAACATAAATAAAATACAATTTGTTATTTTATTAATATTAAAAACTTTTCATCTCTTACTCCACTTTCTGGTAACAGTAAAAAGATGTTTTTCTCTTCCTTACATTGGCCCATCTTCTTTTCAATTTCTAAATTTATTTAAACAATATAGTATCTAAATTTAATTTAAAGGCATTGTTTGTTAATACTAAAGATAAAGTTGATATTCTGAATAAATCTGGTGTTTACAAAGTAAGTGATCCAATTCTTTTATATTGGTCGTAAGTGTCGAACAAAAAGAACAGAACACTTTGTTTACAATAAAAATAATAATGTTGGTGTTAATTTATCTAATTTTTTTTGCTAATAATATATTAAAATAAAACCACTCTTTAAATTATAAAACTAGTTATAAAATTCTTCATAATTGCAATAAATCTTAAATTAATTTTTTTAGAGATAAAATTATTAAACATTACAATTTAGAACCAGATGCGTGTTTAAACGGACTCGTTAATTTTGATAATTATTTTCTTTTTCTTGAATAGCATTTACTTCAAGTTATTTATATTTAATTTTGTTGTTAATGATATTGTTACAGTAATTTCATATACCGTTAACTGGTGGTACTTTGACCGCTGAGGCGAGTTTGACCAAAAACAAATAAAAATATATCACTCTGTATACTTTTTTGATTTTTCTGCAACGATTCTAATTTATGGATATCTAAATATCAATCTTTAAATTGAAAATTTTTTTAACATTATTTAATGGAGGTGAAATCTGCAACATGGCCAATTAATAAGAAATGGTAAAAAAAATCGTTGAATTTTAATATCTACAACATCAGGAAAAAGTCATTTTTTGTCGTTGTGTTATTATTTCAATAACATATCACATAACGATACCATATTAGCCACCTTTTTCCACAAAATGTTGTTAACGTTGGCAAAAATTTATTTTTAGATATGACGTGCAAGATTTTTACTATTTTGGGGAGAATTTGACCGCCGGGTTGAAGTTGACCGACTTTTCTTGTTTGTTCTCAGTAGGTACAGGTCGTCCATCGTAACCTTAGAAATCTCGCGCAGGTGAAACGTAGCAGCTCATAAAATTTTAATGCGTGTAAGACAAAGATAAAATAATGTTTAACCGCGTCCCCACTCTTTAAATTGACTGCGCGGTGACTTTTTGTACAGTTACGATGGATGACCATTACCTAGCGGTCGACGGCGTGCATAATGCATTTGCTTTAAGTCTATTTTTGATTATTGTGCGTGTACAAAATTTTGTAGTAATATTTTTTTAAATCAAAAATGCCTAGAGTTTAAACGCGTAAATTAGGTGCAAACCGATTTAAGGATTATTCTAACGAAACTTTAGAAAAATGTTTATCTGAAGTTTCAAATGGAAATATAAGTGCGAATGAAGCGGCAAAAAAATATAAATTCCTAAAGGTACTCTTATCAGTAAAATTCATGGTCGACACATGAAAAAAACATGGAAGTCAGACTGTGTTTTTATCTGTCAAAGAAACTGACTTTGTTGAAGGACTGGTTACTGTTTACGGGTTTTCCTATTAACACTCTCGATTTAGGATTATCTGGACCGAATAGGAAAAAATTCACGATTCAAAAACAACTTCCCAGGTAGGTTTTGTGATTTTTTCAGGGTATGATTGGACAAAATCTTATATGTCCCGCCACAGAAACGCTTTAGCCGAACGATTGAGTAGCAATATTAAACGATCCCGTGCTGCTGTAGATGAAGACTTGCTGTTCTCATTTTTCGACGAACTTCCTACAACACTTCAGGGCGTTAAATTAGAAGCAATTTTCAATTATGACGAAAGCTACCTAAGTGACGATCCTTGCAAGAAAAAGCTCATTTTTAAAAGGGGTGTCAAATACCCAGACAATGTTATTAATTTTTCAAACAGTGATGTGACCCTAATGTTGTGCGTTTCTGCTAGCGGGGATATTTTGCCACCTTACGTTGTTTATAAAGCAACAAATTTTTGGGATTCTTGGCGTGAAGGTAGACCACGACGCACTCCATGTTGCGTCAAAAAATGCTGTGCTAAGGGAACCAGATACAATCGCTCAAATCATGGTTGGTTTGATGCAATATGTTTTACCGACTGGTTTAAGACGTCCTTTTTACCCCATGCTAAACTTAGAGAAGGAAAGATAGTTTTACTAAAAGATTTTACATTTTACATTTTACAAAAGATATAGAAAAAGAAGAATATAATATTGCCTTCGTATGTCTTCCACCAAATGCTACGCACTTGTGCCAGCCACTCGACGTGAGTTTCTTTGGTTCTATGACAAACTACTAGAAGCAACTTTTGCACGAATGGAAAAAATCTAACCCAACAACTTCTTTGGTTGAAAAAAACGTGTTTCTCAGATTATTAAAAAGACTTTTCGATGAATTACGTCCTGTGTCATCTAAAAATGGTCGCAGTGGGTTTTCTGCATGTGGCATTATTCCTTCGTGTAAAGCAAATCTTCTGAATAAAGTTCCTAAAAAGACAGATGCTTTGATGCGCAGAAGAGAATGGTTGAAAAAATAATAATCGATTATTTAAAAAGCCAACAAAACCCAAACAAGTGAGATTCTACAATAAAAAGAAAAAAATTAAATGTTGTGCCTGGGCGCTCAGTTTGCGTTTGAGGACTCGCCGGAACAAATAGATGATGAAGGCGAGCATACCTTACCTAGCAGCAGTAAAGTCTTGAGTGTTAAAAGAAAAGTGTGCGAGGAAAGTGATGAAACAAACTCCGATGAAGAAGTACAGAAACAAGATCAATCTATTTTCGAAGACAACGTTCAAGAAAAATTCGATAATAGTGATGAAAAACTACAAAATGGTTTATGAGGAGTTGTAGAATATCAGACTAAAAAAACAATTAAACATTTTGTTGAACAAATTCTAGCAATCGATCATGATGTAGCGTCAATTAAATTTGTAAAAAGGTCGAAAAAAGGCAGGTTTGTTTGGCCTAATGTGCAAGACTATTTTGTTTTCTAATATAAAAAAAATTAGCTAAGCCCATAGTTTGTCGTAAGGCAATTATTATTTGACATTGACATGGCTTGTTTTAATATTCACTAAGATAAAATTATATCACCATAATAACTTTTAAGTTTCTTTTAGGTAAAATCTTATTTTATGTTTTATTTTGTTCGTTTGTAGCGTTTATATGTATATTTCCATGTTTTTTAATGACTTTTTTTTCGAATATATTTTTAATGTAAACTGAACTATGTTTTATTTAATCAAATTCACCCATGTGACACAGAAAATACGTTTAACAATCAAAATGCATTTACCCCAAATGGGGTGAACTTGATCAAAAGCATTTCTTATTTTTTTTCTAAGTCATGTTAATTTTTTGTTAATTTTGATGTAGTCGATTTATAGAAGACACCTAAATCAATAATAAACTTGCATAAACAAAAGTGCAGCAAAATTTAAAATATGAATTTTCTAGGATCAAAGCACAAAATCGGTCAAAGTCACTCCATTTTACGGTACCTACCTTGTTTAAAAAAAATGTTGAATTTATATTTTTATTTTGACATGACTTGTATATTTCAAATTAATTTATGTGTTTATTAATTGTAAGTATATTAACAATTTAAGGTTTAGATTTCACTATTGAATTATTAATTTTAGAGGCCTGATAAGGACTGTAATGGACGAAACATGTAGCCACAAATAATTAATTAATAAAATATGTATATCAAAAATAATTAAATTACAATTACACTGACAATATTTTTTTAACATTATTTTTTCAGAGATTTAGACTGCGTTTACTTCAAATACTTATTTTGCTGATTTAATCTAACTACTAACCGTGCCTTCTATAACAATTTATTTATTATAAATCACATTGTGGATTTGATTGATCACTTTTATGTAAACGTTTACTTGATTTTTTTTAGAATAACATCATCGAAAGGGATAGATCCTTGGTAATACTATTAAGCGTAACTATAAACAATTTCTCAAATGTAAAAATATTTTATATTTTTTTGTTCTCAATAAAAGTTAACATTCTTGATAATCTTGTTTTGAAAATAACTGTGAAAAACGGAAAAACCGCAATACATCAGAAGTTTGGGTAAGAATTCTATACTTGAGAATTTAAAGTATTCGCTTTTGCTGCAGTTAATTATAGAGCATTGTGTTTAGAGTAATTAAAATTAAACAATTTATTTTATTTAAAAAAACAACTTGCTAAACTACATAGTTTTATCATATAATTTAACAGTTTAAAACGATTTAGAAATGTCAATTTTGTAAAATTGGCAAACTTGGATAATTAGATTGTATTATGAGTATTAACGAAAATGATCTGATTACAAAAACATTATTGAGAAAACGGGTTAGACGGCAACAAAGACCGGAAACAAGACAATATCGAAAATTATCTGGAACGTATTTGACTGCGAGAACGGCTTAAAAGTTTAAACAGAAACTACTTACAGAATGTATGGTATAAAGATCTGTCTGTAAACATAATTACGGATTGTTGATTGTAATGAATAATTCTAAACAGTAGCTAAATACTACATAAGATTTTACCCCAAAGATTTAATGAAACTAAACAACTTGATAATAAAATAATCGAAATATATTTTGGTGCAATCAAAAAATATTAACAAAAAAAAAGTTTTTGTTTTTAATTTGAAAGCATACGAGATCTTCACAATTTATGTAAGTCTTATCTATAAATATGAACGCAATTTTCAACATAGTTTGAAGTTAATCATATGTATATAATGAAAATTATCTAAACGCACACGCGTTAATTAAACGAACTACAAACTACTTAGTTTATTATTAGTCAAGCTTAACAACAACAAAGCATTTCTAACGATGTAGCACTAAAGAAAATTTTTTTATTAATTCAATTGCGTTTTTTTTTTACAAAAGAGGACAAATATGAAATTAATAAAACAATCGTTTAGTGCCGTATTTAGAGTGTTTAAGTTTTCACACACTTTCACTGATGATAATGGATAAAAGCGATACACTTTTGTTAAAGACGCAATTTGAGTCACGTTCTACTTCTATTAACTACCAAAACAATGTATAAACTTTTTTTGTACTACTCAAACTTTTGACACATCAACGAAAATCTAATATTTGTTTTTTCTTTTATTCCCGCAGTTGTTGTTTTCGTATAATTAGCAACTTTTACCATCAGTGCAAGTTTCAAATTGTATTTGTTTGTATAAAATCGCCTGAATTAAATTGCTAAACAAATGCAATAATTCAATTATTATAGGTAGTAAAATTTTACGTTCAGCGTAAAGAAAAATTAATTTGTCTTACCTAAACTGGCAAACATCCACTTGAGATTTCATTAAACTAATTTGACACGATCCGGTTCCGTCGTATTGATTGGGATATCCCTTGTTGACAAAATATGTGCCATTCTCACGAACTGTAGCTCCACACGTTACAATAACTGCAAAACGTAATCATTATTGAATTGTTAATAAACACTAAAAAGTTCTTACAAACGCAACAAAATGCAAATCCTTCTGCACAACTGCCATTTGGCGTGCCTCCTCTTTTAAGACATTCGTTTTGAGTTAGACAAGCTCCAAGTTCTCCTGTTGCCCCAACACAAGTCTGTTTATCTATGTTTACTACTGTGAAGAGGGATAAAACTGCAACAACATTTTATTATAAGTTTTTAAAAAAAAACGAATATTATAATAGTCCAGATTTGTTGATTCATGTTGTTGAGAAATATAAAAATAAATTATACAAAACCTGACATGAAGAACAAAAAAAAGAAAAATTAAAACTTCTACATATAATAAAGTTTGTCGCTTTTTAAATATTTATCCTACATGGTAAAAAAGCATTTGAAATCAAACGTGTTTTGAAGTTTTGAATGTATTTTGGATGTTTCTAACACAATGACTTGCTGAACACACTTTCTTAATGTTCACCAGGAATATATCACTTACTACCACCTGCGTTATAAACATTATGTTACTCTTACTATCTAAAAATGTAAATGTTGTAGAGGGTTGATGCCAAAAAACACCAGTGCCGTAACAACAAAAAAAACATAAGAATTTCATTATAGATTGTTTTCCAACATTTTACACATTTGTATGTAATAGAATTGACTGTAATACTGTAGCTATCAGCTAAGAACATATCACACTAAAACACCGCAGTGCAAAATGTGTATATAAGAATTAGCAAATATTTTTTTGATAATACAAAAATTACTAATTTTTATAATTAAAGTATAAAGTCCATTACTAGATTATTAGATTATTAACAAACCTTAGAACTGAAGCAAATACGCGGGTTGCTATTTACAGATAAAAATTTTATAAATGCGTTGTTACCATAAAAGTGCAAACATACCAAAGATGCATTAATTAGTGCAGCTTAGGTTGCGGTTGCAGTCGTGGTCGCAGTCGCTACATAGATGTAAAATGTAAAATAAACCTTTACTTTCTTATTCGATCATGCATACCAAAGATCTGTATCCTTACCGTTTACCTCGCAGTCTAGAACGATGCCAATGTCAAAATAATATAGTTTGTTTTATATCGCAATTGAACTGTTGGTATCGACTTAACTTGCAAGCGAAAAGAACTCAAAGTTAAATAACACTTCTGGTTTGATAAATCTATTTGAACACATTTTGAATCCGATTCTAGTTAATAACGAGATTGAGAAAACTTAAAATTTTGAATCAGGCATCGAGTATCTTGCATCTTTTAGTTTACGTTTTATTGCATTTAAAATTGTAAACTTTCTTGTTCTGGGTGATTAATGAGAACAGAATACTTTTTTTCTAATGTTTGTTAAATACACACTAACGTTGGTCAATTCATCGAGTATAATTCCGTCTGTTTTACTATTAATGTCAGATTACTTAATAATTTTTTTCAGACAACAAATAAAAAAAAATCTGGTGTGGTCATCACACGATTTTCCTATAAGGAATGATGAAGAAATGTCTATATATTTTTTTAAGGTTGTTGTCATAAAATCACTTTGAAGTGATATGTACACGTTTGCATTGACTTTATAGCATGCTTTAATTTTTTTGAAATTTTTCTCCTTGATTTCATTAAGATATAACCGAAATATGGCAAATTGAGCTTATGTCATATCAAATAACCCCTATATTAAATTTTGTTTAGAGATAATCAATAATTTATTTTCGCTGAATTGAATTTGAAATGGACAAAAAATCGTTCAAGATTTATTCTAGAATATTGTACGATTCACTATTTTTAAAAATACACTAATGTATAAAAACTAGATAATTTTAGTTTGTTTAAATAACAATTTTAATATTTTACAGCCTTATATAACGGCTCTTTATGCACCAAACGTGTTATTACGATGACATATGTTGCCCGGTGAGCCAGTGGTGCTACCAAAATTTAATTTTTTACTTTATCTAAGATATATGACAGCACTTTAAGTGTTCAGGTCTATGGCTTGGATCGTATTTCTCTACTTATATCTGTCTTGAGTTAGGGTTCGCCAGTTCCATATATTGTGTTTTACTAAGTCTTCCTCTACGAATTGTCCCCACGTCTTCTTCGGGTGTCCTTTTTTTATTTCTTCCTCTTGGTTTCAGTATAAATGTTTTTTTCGTTGGATCGACATGATTATTTTTGTTTAATAATTGTTTTTAACTTATAGAACAAAATTATAGAAAACTTATAATGTTGAAAACATTGAAATTTTTCGCACATAGTTAGGATTGTTTAAGCAGTGAAATAGTATATTGTATAATGAGTAAGGAATGGTTGTCATTGTCAACGAGTATGAAAATTTGCAACCGAGCCGAAGGCGAGGTTGGCAATTCGTACGAGTTGGCAATACACATTCCTTACGAATTATACACTATACTTTTTCTACGACTCTATATTTAATTAGTAATCAAAGTTATACAAAATTTTACGAAAAAAATAACGCAGAAAATAAATAAACTAATTTAAAAATTTGTATTGGTAATACCTAAAATGACAATAAAAAAATTCTGTAAAAACTTGTATTTATTTTATGTCAACTTGACAGCGTTTATACTATTAGTTATCTGTTACTTTTATTTTATTCTTGTTTTTTTACTCATCTTTAGTTAATGAAATAGTGAGTATAATTTACTTGTTTTAAATACATGTAATTTTAGTTAACTTCAAATTATTTAGTATTTGAATTCTTTTTAATACATTAATTTCAAGCATAACCTAATATGAATGAGCTAGAATAGTTTGAAAAGTACTAATGATTCAATGACAAGATTTTGCTTTTGCAGCCAGTAAGTAAAAGAAATTTATTCATGCGAAGCCTGAATCGTTAACAATGTCGTCAAGTTCTGACAAATGTTGATATGTGATAGTTTTTCCTAGAAGCTTCAACCAAATAGCATGTGAATGTGACTTACAAAGCAAATAAGGTAAATTTGTAAATGTTTAAAGATAATTTGTAATTAATAGGTGTTATTTTTAAGAATCAAGCTTTCCAAACTAAGAAGGTAATAAGAACATCGTAGTTAAAGAATTGAAAAAAATACCTTTTAGAAAATGCAAAATAGTTAATTATTCTAATGGATCAAATATGCTGTAATAATTTTTACTGCAATATTAGTTTAAATATGAGAAATTAATTGTTAACAAAACACATTGTAGGTAAAAGAAACAAGCGATTCAGTGCTTTTGCTTATAATTGCATCTAAATATATAATTTTTTCAATGTATAAACCAGTGGTTTGCATTAGTCTTGTAACAATTGATTGTATTTATGTTTATCTTGTGTTATTTATTAAAACGTAAGTCCAAAGTGTTTGTGATTACATTTTTAAGAAGGTAGCGACAACGTGCAAATACATTATTTTTACAAGATAATATAATATGTAGTAAAAGTATACATAAATACTTATGAAAACTGCATTAACATAAGGATAAATAATAACAAACAGATATATGGAATATGCGGAACAAACATTTTGATATCTTGCAACTATCGATGAACACCAAAAGATTATTGGATACTTCTGAATTGTCACGCAGTTTAAAAACTGATAAATGTTCTCATAAATACTAACTTCTTTAACTTAATTTGAGAATGTTATAAAATGAGTAATTTTATTTTAAGGATTAAATTACTTAATCTGTTTATAACACTGCAAAAATCTGGTAAAATACTGTTAATATTTCCTTCCCATCAAAAGAAAACTCTGCAAGAAAATAAGTAGTTGGGTTTCAAATTAGAAGTCTTTATTTGTTCTAATTACCTTGAACTTCTAAAATATATTTATATTTCATTACAAGAAAGTCACCACTAAACGTCAACGTTTACGAATATAACCTAAAATATGTAATTTATAAAACACTTATTTTACGCTATAAACTAATGCAATACCTTATACATGACACTCAATGATTTCGTTTTCAAATTTCATAATTTGTGATGCAGAGAATATTGGTAAAAGTCTTCTAAATTATGTTTTTATAATTCACTATCCTGTACGTTAATAGGTTTGACCTGTACGGAAATGGCTTTGACCTGTACGGAAATGGAATTAGACAATCACAATGCACAACGTTGCCTAATCGCAATTAAACATGCAATGTATCGTATTATCTGTTAGTCGTAGAAAAAAACAATTTACAGCATGATAATTAAGGAGGATACGTTTTACTTATAAATTTAATGTTTTTTAAGAATTAATTATTTCTGTCTAGAGATACAAATTCCAGGTTCTGTTTTTTTGTAGTTTATTACTAAGTATTATATAGTTTGATTTCTGCTGGTTAATTTCTAAACCAGTTATTGATGTCTGCTTCTCCAAGTTTTTTAGAATACTTTTTAATTCTTCTTTCGTTCTTGCATGTCGTACCACATTGTCTGCGTAGGCGAAACGTTGGTAAGAATTGTTTATTATGTTTCTGTTTGTTGCGATATTACTTCTTCGTATAATTTGTTACAATGTAATGTTCAAACTAATGTTGCTTTTATATTCACTTGATTTTCGTCTTTTATCTTTTACTCTATTTAGTGTGTTCCATAATCTCATCTTTACTAATTTACCAAGTTCTGCTGGTATCTACAGTTCCTTCATTACTTTAAACAGTTTATTTTTTATTTTATCATAAGGGTTTTTAAAATCAATAAACAATGCATGCATTTAAATGTTTTTTTTACTAAATTTTTTGTGAATGTGATTCAAACATGATCTATTACCGACTTGCCTTTTTTAAAACCTGCTCGGTTTTGACCTATTTTGCTTTTCATTAAATTTTGAGTTTTTCGGTTTATTAGGTGTGCTAGAATTTTGTATACCACGTTTAGTATTGATATAAGTCTGTAACTGCTTGGTAGTTAGTTGTTGTTTTTTTATGGATAGGATGAACTATTGCTATGTGCCAATATTGAATGTTTTTTTCCTTTCAATTTACCGTTATAAGCTCGTATATTCTTTAATTAAATCTACTTCCGCACGCTTGACTAGTTCTATCACTATTTTATCGGAACCTGCACTTTTGTTATTTTTTATTATATTTAGAGAATTTGTAAATTCGTTAAAATTTGGTATATCTATTTGGTAGTCATTATTTGGTACTTAATCTTTTCTTCTTCTGCTTTGGCCATTTTCATCTCCCACATGTTATTTTTAAAGCAATTTGCTCAAATTTTCACCATATATGTTTCATCTGGATGTCATTCCGCTTTTTTGTCTCTCAGTCCTGTGGCTTTTATACATTTTTTTTCTGTCATTATTTAGACTTTTTGCTTGTGTATGCTGTTAAAATACTCTCTACTCTTCTGTTCTTCGCTTCTTTTTCCTTTAATCTACAAATTTTGTTTGTTTCGTTTTGTATTTGTCTTGTACCATTCCTTTATAACAATTTTTATATCATTTCACTGTTTTTCGATATATTTGTTTTGTTTGCGCCACTTTATTGCTTCTTTAGTACTTGCTGTGTATTCAAGTCTTATTGCCTCCACTTCTAGATTTTTTATCTTCCATTTTGTACTGCTGTTTTTTTATTTTTGTTAAGTTTGCGATAGTTTGTCATATTGTCATTCTTACTAAAGCATGTTCCGAACTAACGTCGGCTTTTCTGCACTACCTCGCCTTTACAATACATTGTCCATTGACCTTAGTTACCAATAAGAGGTCGATCTAGTTTTGTGTTTTTTATTCGGGGTGATCCATCTGATCTTACGCTAAAACATTGTACTTTTGGTTGTTATATTTTTACTAACTGCTAAAATTTGACAATTTTCATTTACAGCCTCATGAAGGTTTTATTTCCTTCCGCTTCTCTCTTCTTATTTTAGCATTCAACTCTGCAACAATCATTTTAATGTATAATGTAAAATTTTGGTATTTTATTTAATACTTTTTTAAAATTTAGATAAAAACCTCCGCTTTTTTCTATTTTTACTCCTTTGGTCAGGGCGTGAACATTAATGAGTATTAATTTTTGATATTTGCTCCTAAGTCTTATGTAACTTATTCGGGTATTTATCATCTTATATTCTGTGACGACTTCCCTCAACAAGGTCTTCATTAAAAAAAATTTGTGTCTCCTCCATTTAACCACACAACATCTAATTCATAATGCTGAGTTTTTTTAAGGTTTGTTTCTTGAACTGCTATTACATCTACATTGTACTTTTTGTTTCTGCTATCAACTGTTTGTTTAGTCCTTGTATGTTCCATGATCTCACATTTAATAGGTTTTTTGTTCTTTTGGTTTTTGGTTTGGTTCTTTTGGTTTACCTTATTTTTCTCTTGCATTTTCCTGTCCTTTGCGTATGTCGTTATCCTAATGTTCTGTTCAAATTGTGTGCTTTTTTTAAGGTTTTCCTGTATTTGTGTTCCATTTTCACTAAATCTTATTTAAACAAATGTTTAGGTAATATACTTTAGTCGAGTTACTTTTTATCTATTCGTTTTTGCCAAATTTCGTAGTTTTTTGTGTAGTTTTGCCTCTGTTTGCGTTAAGTCGTGTTTGATGTAGTATTGTAAACCTCTCAATTTATTTTTATTGTTTATTGATTTTTCTTTATCTTCCTAATTATCCAATTGTACTACTCTTATTACTACTTTTAGTTCTTTACTTTTTATTTGTTGTATATCTTTAATTTTAATATCTGTTTGTAATGTGTCCAAAATACATAGTACAACTTCTTTTCTATCTTTATTCTTTTTCAATTCGTAACTTTTAATGACGACTTTGTTTTTTCTCTGCTGCTTTTCTATATTTTCTATGTTTTTAAGCAGTTTAATATTGTTTCTTAGTATTTTATTTTCCTCTCTTTGTTACTGCGTCTCTTTGTGATAATTTTTCTGATCTTTTCTTATTGGCTTAACTTCCTTCGTCAATTCTCTCATAATTTTAATCAAATTTTTTGGGGGTTTTTATAGTTTTTTAAATTTTTTTCTAGCTACTGTCATTTTCTAACTCCTCCCATCTCTTTTTTTTGTCTTCTGTGGATGACTCTTCGCTTTCATATTTTTTTGGTGTCCGATGTAAGGGCATTTTAACGTATTATGTAATTGTCGTATGCACACCTGTAACTTTCACCGCATAAAAAGTGGCCGTTTGCACTTTTACTTAATTTACTCACGCAAGAATAGAATGCGTATAATTTACTTAGTAATTCTAAAGTTCAAGGATTGGATTTTTACTCGTTTATAACTACACTTTTTAGCACTTTCTGTTGATACCATTTTTAATTATTATAGACAATTGTTTTTACATTAAAAAATCACCAATATTTTAGTTGCCTGACAATACCGGTATTCGCGTCGCCGATAGTGCATCTAGTTTATCTAATATAAAAACTAAAAATAAACAAATATTTTAGTTTCTTTTTTACTCAATCTACAAATATATCTAGTAGCCTACAGCAATAAATAATTTAACGTTTAATTATTTACTAGTCAAATTAATTTTACAATTAAAATTAATGTGAAAGAATTGTTCAAAAAAATATACAAAAAAATAGAAATTTTGTTACCGTCTAAATCTAAACAGAAATATAAAAAGATATATCATTTTTGAGTAAGTATTAAAAATGTGCAATAAAAAAACGTGAAGTATTTTCAAACCACCCCAGTGACTATGTATATGTTTACGTGTCTTAAGCATTATAAGTAAATTCTGAAAAAAGTGAAAAATAATAGCTATTTATGCACCAAGGTCGACATATCCATGATGATTACGCGCGGAAAGCAACGTGATGCAGCCCGAAAAGTGGTGCATACAAAATTTTATTTTCTACTATATAAAACAAAAAGTAAAAATGTACTATTATTTTAATTCTTATTACAAGTATATCTAGTAGTTTGACGTTTTATTATTTATTTTTCAAACGTATTTTACAATCTAGATAATTGACGCAAGTTTATTTAGCTACAACATTTGCTCAAAGGTCTAAAGAAACTCTAGACCTAACCTTAGTGTAATTGGTGGACATTATCAAGACTAGGAAATAATAGCTAACCAGGTGTAAGATAGTTTTTAATGTTATATATTAATGTATATGATAGTAAATACTACAAACAGATAGATGGTGTAGCAATGAGATCGCTAATTTCTCCAGCTATTGCTAATTATTTTATAGAACATTTTGAAGAAGAAGCTTTAAAATCTGCATCTAAAAAAGCAAGATTATGATTTAGATATGTAGATGATATTTTTGTGATTTGGTGTCATGGTGAAGATGAGCTACAAATATTTTTGCAGTACCTTAACATTCAACATTCAAACATAAAATTTAGTATTGAAAAGGAAATTAATGGTATCTTACCTTTTTTTGAAATAAAGATAGAAAGAAAGCCAGATGGTACTTTAGTACATTTAGTTTATTAAAAACCAACACATACAGATCAATACATAAAGGCAAATTCACCCAGCTGAAAAACTTGGAACGATTCGCACATTATACAATCCAGCAACGATAAGTTGCTACAAAAATAAATTACAAGAAGAGTTAGATTGCCGTAAAAAAGTTTTTATAAGAAATGGTTTTAATAAAGAACAAATTAAAAAGTTTATTTGACTAAAGACAAGACCTACTTTAACAAATGATTCAATTATCAACCAACACTTTTTTGTTCTACCTTTTGTATCCAACATAAGTGACGAAATTGGAATAATACATAAAAAACTTAAGATTAAAGTTACTTATAACACTACAAATAAAATAAAAAAATAAAAAAATGGTTTTGACAAAAATACTTATGGTAATGCCAAAAAAAACTTAAACAAGATTTAAAAAGTAACTATTTGATTTAGATATAATTAGCAGTATATTTTATGATTTGTTCCTATGTCACTAAAACAGTTTATACGTGTGGAAGGTTTCAAAAGTAATTCCAGTTCATAAAAAGGTATCAAAATCTGAAATTAAAAGCTATAGACCAATTTCAATTATATCTAACATTGCAAACATTTTTGAAATAATTTTGTGCCAGTTTTTGCAACCACATATTTCTAGTCTTGTCAGTAATTCACAACACGGTTTTACTAAAGGAAAATCTACTGCAACCAACCTCTGTAACTTTACAAACTTTGTTTCTGTCGTTTTAAATGATAGTAAACCAATAGATTATTTATACAAAGTTAACCAAAGCTTTTGATCTAGTTGATCATAATTTAGTACTACCAAAGTTAGATTGGTTTATCTAAAAATCTTATAATGCTATATTTATTAACCAAACAATTTACGTTGAGTACGGTCTTATCAAATCTAGATATTTTGTTTCTTCTACTGGTGTCCTTTAAGGCTCTAATTTAGGACCTCTTTTATTTATCATTTACATCAATGATTTAGTACAAAATATTGATTGTCCAATTCTTCTGTATGCAGATGACTGTATATTTTTATAATTAACTCTAAACAAATTTCAGGTTCAGTGTACTATTAATAAATTAAAAATCCATGTAAACAAATGTAAAACAAAGAGGTTTTCTAACAAATTCCATAAAGTAAATTTTAATTACACAATTAATGGAATTTCAATAGAAAGAGTCTCAAAACAGTTAGATTTAGGTGTAAGCTTTAATTGTAACTTATCGTTTAAGCATCACGTTCATTCCATTTGTGCTTCTGCCTTAAAATCGTTGGGATTTATTATTCTATCGTGCAAAACTCTACTTCAGTATTAATAAAGCTACGTTATACGTATGTTCAAATTATACTAGAATATACTCTATTATTTGGAATCCGTATTATACCTCTTATAAAACTGAAATCAAAGCTGTACAACGTAGATTTTTAAAATATTTGTGTTTGTATATAATCTCTTGTGTACTTTTTACACATTTTTTTATCTCTTTTGCAAACACGGCAAAACATCTAAATTCGCCGCTATTAAATATGTGTAAATTGTGCAATAAGCTTTCACTTGATTATGTTAATAATTTTTTTATTTTTTGCAGTGTTTTATTAGTAAATTACATAAAACAGTCTTTTTTCATTATTTTTTATGTATTGTAATATTAGACATTTCTAATTGTAATACAAAATTAATTCATTTTTATTTAAGCTAATTTATTTAATTGAGTGATTATTGTTATTTTTATGAAATAATTTTGTTTTTTATTACCGTTTAATTTTTTATCTGAAATAGGATTTGTTAACAGAAAGTTTATTATAATTTATTACAATTATTTGTGTTTGTAAGTAAAACGATTGTTTAAATCATTTTTTAAATTGTTCTGATGTACTTACTGGACATTAAAAATTATGATTATTGTTTTAACATAATTTTGTTGTCACTAGATTTTAAATAATTAATTTGATTATTTAACAAATTAGGTAAGTTATACAGTGTATTTTCCTTTGCAAGAAAGGACCTATATAACTTTTTTGTATTAAAAGAATCAATACAAATTTTTCATCAGTTGTATAGGCCATTAAAATAAATTCGTTGTTTAAATAAAAATTTAACCAATTATAAATAAAATAACTTAATTTGGGTTTTGTTTTGCTAAATATCTGCAGTTCTGAGATAAAACAACATCGTTAGTTGTAAAAGTAGCATCATTGAACATTGAACAATTTACATTTTTTTTTGTAATTAAAAACAACATTTTTTGGCTAAATTATTTTATGTGCTAATTTTTATTTTAATTGTAGTATTTAATTATAGTAATAAGTGTTTTAACGCATTGTGGAAAACACTGTAGTATATTTAAAATTCCATTTGTAATAATTTTTAATTTTTATTTATTAATTTTTAAATATTTTAAATTAAATACAATAAATAAGTTTTAGATTTTTCACATATTAATAGAAAAACCTTTGTAAAAACAAATATAATAAAGATTATATCATTAATCTACTCAAAATTGTATTAGAAATTGAAAATAGAAAAAAAACCTATAAATTTTTCTGTTAGTAAATCATACTTGTTTTATTTTTATCATGTTTTTTATGCTTTTAGTTAGATTTTTATCGATCAAAGATAAACCATTCTATTAGAAAATCTTTAAACAAGATACAATTCAAATATAATTTTTTGTACATGTTTAAATAAAGGTAAACTTTAAATAGACTATGTAAAACATTGTATTCTATTAAACCATTTGGCAATATACAAAATTTTAAATAATGTTTGATAAAAAAATAAACATAAGTATCATTAGTTATTAGCTTTAAAGGTGAATGTACTTACATCGACTTTGTCTATTATTTGTCGAAGATGCATGAACGGGGCTGCGAAACCAATTTTGATTTCCAAACAACCAATTTGTGTTCCATCTTGCGCCGTTTTTATTTCTATATCGACTGCTGTTTCTGTATGTATCACTTTTTACCATAATTTTACTTGTAAGTATTAACAAAAAGATTTTATCTAAATTCATGCTGTTGTTGTATTAATGAACAACTTAAATTTGGTAACAATAATAATAATTATTAAATCTAGTTGATTACTTATATTAAAGCACTTATACAGTAAACTAACATTAAGCTACACTTAGTTTAGTGCCGGTCTTTTATAACTTTAGCGACACACTCGTCACAGTTGGTTGTTGTTTAACGATCTGTAACTATATTGTTAGAACTTTTATTTTTAATATTGCACATGTAAACTTGCATGCGTCAGTTTGTACTGTTCATAATTTTTTTTACCGAACTAATTGTTCCATTTACAACCTAAATGTATAATAACAAATATTTCTGCTACTTTTACTATCTTATTTTGTTCTAAGTAGTTTGCTCTAAATAATATTCTCATTTATGTTTATTTTTAATAATCTCTAACACTGTTTTCGTATTAATTATAATAAACAAAGGTGTAAAGCAACCAAATAGAAAAGCAAAGCCAAAATTTGATGTAGAATATAAGAGTAAACCACATTGGTTAAAGCATGGATTAAAATTCTTTCAAATTGTACATCATTATCAAGTATTTCTTTTCTATTTCATTTTTTTTTATATAAACGTAATTTCAAATCCTTACTTACTAACACAAAAGATAACAATGTTATTGTTGATAAATCTGATGTTTATAAATTAAATTGTAGAAACTGTAATTTTTTTTATATTAGACAAACTGGTTGTAAGTTTAAATTCAGAATAGTTAAGCATTTTATAATAAAAACTATTTTTTTCGTTTAATTATAATTATGAAATTTCAACATAGTTATTGTTAAAATAAAATTCGTTTATTAATTTTAAATTAGCAATAAAGAAACTTAATGACTATTGCGCCTGATCGATGTCAATTTTAATTTTAAGCCGTTCGTGTTTTTTAATACGTTGACTATAAGTAGTGTAGCAATGTTTTCAAAATATTGCAGGTGACTTTTTAAAAAGGTACCGGTGTTCTCCAACACATTAAAAAACCGATGACGCTAGTGTTTTAAACGTTATTAAATATTTTTTGCACATCAAACGCTAAATTTAAACACTTGTATATTTGATAATTATTTAACACTTATTACACTAAACATTTTTTGCGGTATCTTGTAAAATGTTGTTTTATGATAAGGAATTTTTAAAAAAATGCGTTTATTAGGTAAAAACACTTATCTTTCAAAAAATGTTACTAAATTTTTGATTTTTTTAAAGATTTAATAATGTTTACAACACACGTGGTTGTTATTCCAGGTTTTTTGATAGCAACATTGTGTTTTAGTTTGTAAAGTGTTGTTAAAACAACATATATTTTAAACATGGCTTGTTAAAACAACGTTCTTTAAACGTACAAGATTAAAAAAATTGAAAAAAGTTAAACTTTTTCGTGTCAAACGTTTCCATTAACGTAACATGTAGCAAAGACAAACACTGTAGTAGAGCAATTACGTTCTACTCATGCGTGAAGTGATAACGACAACAGCAAAATACTAACGACATGTACCCCAGCACGTAGTGTTAAGACTTGTTACAATTACGTAAAAAAATTACTTCATAAGAATAGTTTACTTTACCCTAAAAATATTTTCCGATGTTCAGTTTATTTACGCATACATTTATAATGCCATGAACTGCGCGATGAACTGAAAAATTAATTAGAAACTCATTAAACACTGGCACAATATAAGTGTGACACGTTACTATTTAAAAAATTCTGATACTATTTTGAAGACAACTGCTGTGTATACTTTATATATTGAATGTATGTTTGTTACGAGAATTTTCTCGCAACGTAAATTGCTAGCGACTAACTCAATTGGAGTCGGAGATTTGGGTAGTAAGCTTTGTAGAGCTAAATTATAATAGAAATTAAAAAAGCGCCAAAACGATTAGAAACTAAAATGATAGACACCGTTTAAATCTATCCAACACTGAAATAGAATAAATAAGAAAACACTGGTTATAACGACAAATATATTTATTTTTCAATAATGAGAGAAGAGAATAAAAGAATTACTTAACCTAGACTGAATTAGATACATATATAGTAGCAAAGAATAATTGTACAAATATCACAGTTACAGCCTTAATACAAATCCTGAAAGTGTGGCAACCTTTCACACAAAAAGTTATCATAGTACATACAATAGAACAAAATCAAGTAATACGTAATTTCCGTTTTAATCGTTGATTTAATGTAAAACTAGTAACTTCACACCCGTAGCAAATAGCATTTGGCGTACATTGAAACCGTAGAAACAAAAATCAGCATGTGTTAATTGTGATAATAGCTAATCTATGTCATACGTATTTCACGTTTGACAAATGCACAAATTAATGGCAAGTAAAAAAAGTACTTACGGTCGTCCAAGTCATGCGGATAGCTATCGGCACGCTTCCACCTTTCTCTAAAATCGTTGTAGTGAAGTAATTTTAGATATAAAATTGTATCACAATTAAACTGCTTATTGACAAACAATGAATTGTAGTCAAATGCGTCAAGCATCCGAGTGGTTTTCACTATTCCTATTGCAAGCATGGCTTCAATGTTATTCGAACATCACATGAAGTACAAATACAACTTGTTTCCCCAGATTGTTTTGAAGTGGCTTAATTAACCAAGAGCCCTCTTTAGTACGTGCTTTTAATTATAACCTCTAGCGGAAGGTAATGAATTAATCATGAACCCTTCCAAATTAGACTAACACGTAGTGGCATCGTAAATCGCACAAAAATATGAGTTTATGCTTATCCCAGGAAGGCTTTTACAAAAGCAGCGATAATAATACACCCATTTATAACACAGATGCTTGTGAAAATTTAAAAGTGAAAACTTCGCTGGGCGCTTGCGGTAAACCATATATGTGAAGCAGAGCACAATCAGCGAAAAATATTTTTTTAATTTGACGTTTATTCTTGTGTTTGCGACGAAAAGTGGGCTACCTCTTCATACTAAAACACTTAAAACATAACAGTATTCTTTTGAATATTAAATACTATTAAATACTAATATATTGTAATTACAATGACTACAATTTTAATGCAAGTTAAGCAATATACGAGCTGTACAAAAAAGAATTGCAACACATGTTTTTCATACTACTTTCTTTATTTTGCTTTAATTTACATAATTTGTTAATAAAAATTGTAACATATGCATCACAGCGATTTTTCATAAATAGAAGAACGGTGCGCACCTAAGCAAGATTCAATCTGATGGCTACTGTAAAACCGTTACAACAACTATATAAATAGCAATATAAACCCATCACAATTAATGTAAATATTATCTCAATCACAAAAATAAATAAAAAGTACAAAAGTGCACTTGCGTGCAATTCCCGATCTTATGTGGCGATGGTACTGATTGAATGTTGCGCAGTAGATTGAAACACAAAACAGTTCTAAAATATTTCTAATATTAATAGGTTTATTAAATTTAATACCAAACGTTGCAAATGTATTGCTTAGGCAAATTTTTACCGGTACATGCTGCATGGTTCCATAAGCTGCAACTTCTTCACAAATTTCGCTAGTGCCTGTTTTTTCGGGTGTTTAATGCGATGAAACATAATTTACGTTGATACCATATAATTCATCATCGTGGCAGATGTCACTATCACGCATATCATCAAAGACTTCATAAGAATCTAAAGATTTTATTGTTTTTTTTTCTTGGTTTTCATAATTTTTAGTAATTGATTTATTTGCTTTCTCACTTTCTTAGCAGCATTAATTCTCTATTGTTCTTGGAATTCATCTTTTTTGTTGAATGTTAAGAAAATTTTCTCGTAACTTAAAGGCAAGCGACTAACTCAGTTAAAACGGCAAGCGGGTCGCGTCTTAGATTAAATTAAAAACCAAACCAAAACAAGTAAATATCAACTAATACAGTCCTTTTTTAAATCTGTCAATTACTAAAAAAAACAAATTGGCAAAATTTTACAAGAATTTTCTCGTAACTTGATGGCAAGCGACTAACTCAATATAATTCAGCTAGTGTATCGTAGGTTTTAATGTGATTGAAGAAATGTATGCAAAATAATTAATTTTTCAAATATCACACTTATAGCGTTGATACAAAGCCTGGAGGGTAAGCAACACTCCACGCTTACAGTTATCGTAGTACAGTATAACAAAATCTAGTAATATGTAATCTCAGAGTTAAACGTCGATTTAATGCAAAACTAATGAATTCGCAACCCAAAACAAATTGCATTTAGCGTAAATTAGAACTGTACAAATAAAAATTTGCGTGCGTTAGTTGTGATAATATCTATAACTAAGTTGCACGTATTTTATATTCACAAAATACACAAATTAATAACAAAAAAAATACTCACGATTATCCAAGACGTGCGAATAGCTATCTACAAGCTCAATCATCCTCTAAACGTGCTAAGAAAAATAAAGTAATTTTTTGACAAACAATGAATTGTCGTAATCAAATGCGTCAAGCGTCCGAGCGAATTTTACTATTCCTATCGCAGATGGGCCTCTAAAATTATTCAAACATTACATAAAATATAATAGTGGTTTAATTAACTCATAGCCTCTTTTAGTACGTGTTTTTAGTTATAGTTTTCAGCGGAACGTAATGGATTAACATCAATCCTTCCAAATTAGCGTTATCCCAAGTCGCTATCACAAGTACGGGAAATCAAAGTAGATCACAACCATCGGAAAAATTGTTTTTCTCTCTTAAAAAATTGTACCTGCAAGAAGATATCACTTGACTGCGCATCGCTCTAGATGTAGCAAAAATTGGGCAAAATTTATAAGGTACAAAAATCACAACAAAGTATTATTAACATAACAAAAACACAAATTCTAACAATATATTTATTTCTAACAAAAGAGGATAGACGTTAAAATAAAAGGTAGACCAATAACAAATTAAATAACAAGATTAAATTTGTTATTTAATATCACAGTTATAATATCGATGGAAGCTCTATCAATCAGGCAACACACCTTACCACTAATTATTTTCGGTTACTAAAAAAAAATTCTAAGTAATTGATTAATTAGTAGTCAAACAATAACTTCCTTTATCTTGCAGACGCAAAACAAATCGATAATCGACAATTATGATACTGAGTTGCAGAACAAGACAAAAGCACAAAAATTTATCCATCCAAAAAATTCAGCGTCATTAGTAGTAACGTTTGTTACTTTTTTTAATTTTATTTATGAAAAAAAAAATGTGTACTATATAACCTTATGCACGACGTTTCTATTTTGGCTTTCACTACGTTCAAATGATTTAAAAAACTTGGACGAACGTCACGTCAATGTACTCATACGACAATACATAAAGTTAAAGATTAAGACTGAAAGTAAAATTGAATCAGTATGATCTAGGTCAATATTACATACATACAACAACGGGCTTGCTTAAGGCTGGCGGTTCACTGATAAGATTGATACAATTAAATTTAAAAAAAATAACCATTGTACGGTACTATTAAGTAGTATGCATAAAGCTAAATTGATTAAATAGCAGAAGCACCACTATCACATAAAACGCTATGATCAAATGTGACGCTTACTCCGGATTGAACTGCTTAGCTGTAATATATATATAAGTTTAACTTTATTTGTTGCCTTTGGCTTACAAATTCGTTTGTGCTATACTACATTTACAACCTACATTTTATATTTACATTTACATTCTATTTAGTCTTTTTTTTTTTAATACATTTTCTTATCCTTCCTCTCCCCTTAACTTTTTCCTCTTTCTCCATATTTTTTCCATCCACTCCGCTCCTTTTCCGTTTTCATCTAAGATTTCCTGTATTTTCATCACCTCTTCTCTTAGTTCCCTGCATTTCTGTCTCATGTGGTTAAGGTCTTCCGTTTCTTCTCCACATAGCCTGCACATCTTTTCTGGTTCTTCTTTCCAATATTTGTTCCCTAACTCCTCGTTGCCACATCTGAACTTTGCTACCATTTTTTCTTTTTGTTGCTTTTATTCTCTCTATCTTTTAAATATTCCGGCACTCCTTCACCCTTGATATCTTTATAATTTCTATTATATCTGCCCTCTTTTATCTTTTTCCATCTTTCTTGTTTTTTGATGTCTCTATCTCTCTTTATTATTTCTTCCTTTACCCCTACCCCCTCTTCTCTTAATCTCTCCATTTCTTCTCTCGCGTACCCGTTTCTTTTGTAATACTCTTCTCTGCCCTCCTGTCTGTACTTCACTTTCCCTCCCTTTATCTCTTTCCAACATTCTTGCAGTATTTTGCAATCTGTTCTTTCCCTCAGTTCTTCCTCGTATTTTATGGCTCTCTACCCTTATTTTTTCTATCTGTACCTCCTCTCTCACAATACAACCCATATCTAGTATTTTTCTTGTAGTCTTTCTACCTTCCTCCACTCCTTCCAGCCCCATATTTCCGCTCCATACATTACCGCCCCCTTTATTAATTTTTCAAACAACAATTTCTTTTTTCTATATCCATACTTTTTCCCCCACACCCCACACTTGTTCTATTAACCTGTTTCTTTTTTTTATTCTTTCCTTTATGTGTTCTCCCTCTTTATTATCCTGTTTCATCGTGTAGCCCTGGTATGTAAATTCCTTCACTTGTTGCACTTTCTCATCACTCCATATCCACTCCTCTCTTTTTCTTTTCCCCGCTCCTTTTCTAAATATCATTATCTTTGCTTTCTCCGTGTTTACTTCCATTTCTTTTTTTTTCATATATTTTTCTAGCGTTTTCATCATCTCTTTCATTTCCTTTTCCTCCTTAGCCACCAGCACTATGTCATCCGCATACGCCAACGACCATACCTTAGCTTTCCCTACCACTATCCCTCCTGTCTGTTGTCCTCTCATTGTCTCTTCCAGATCCCCCGTATATACCGAGAACAGGCTTGGGCTCAGTGGACATCCCTGTCTCAACCCCCTCTTTGTGATGAATTTCTCGCTCTTTTCCCCATTCACTTTAACCCTGCTCCTCGTTTTTTCGTAGATTTCCTCTATTCTTTGTATTAACCTTTCATTGATTTTTTTTCTTTTTATGTATTCCCACAGCTTTTCCCTTTGTCAAAAGCAGCTTTTAGATCTACGAATAGTGCCACCACTTTCCTTCTTTTTATTTCTAGTTCTTTATTTGCTAAGTGTTTCAGTATATATATGTTGTCTATCGCCCTTCTTCCTTTTCTGAATCCCGCTTGTCCGTCTGGTACCAAACTTCTTTCCTCTATTTCCTTCTGTAGTCTTCCTTGTAGTATTGTCGCATATATTTTGTATGCCGTGCTCAATAATGTTACCCCTCTAGCTTAGCTGTAATAGAAAGCTAGTTGACGTTACGGTTCTCGGGCGCCAGATTTGTTCGAGGAGTTTACTCTCCTGTTCGACGGCACTGTCCGGATAACTACAGTGAAGACACGGTTGTCCATACCTTCAAACGGACCTAAAAGCGGAGCGAGGCGACGGAAATAAAATACACAATTAGTAAATAAAAATAACTTTATTTATTCTCAAAATAAATAATAAGCGTTATATGCGACGAGGGCAGAAGCGGCGGCCACAACCAAGTAAGCGGAAGGCGATCTATAAACTAATGATCGATTAGCGTGTGTTCGACACGCGGTGACGTCGGTGATTAAGCGAGCAAGCATGCAATAAGGTAGCAACCTCCGTTGAATCGGTAGACGGGGTTTACTTGGATTTGAACTTGACAGCGTATTTGCAGGCCAAAGCCGAACACTACGAATACGATGCTCGGTAATGGATGGAGGAAAACGGATCCGCACGCCAAACCCAAACACTACGGATACGACGTGTTGACGGCGTATTCGCAGGCCAAATACAAACACTATGAATACGACGCCCGGTAAAGGATAGAGTAGGGAAGAGCAGACAAGGAGGGGAGCGGTATCTCCCCGGAGGTTTGGTTAATAACAGCAAAACGGTTTACCCTAAAATCCAGCTGGTGCACAGGAACCCCGAAATCGTTTTCGGTGTGAGCTCCAACTGGAACTGCCGTTTCTGCGTCGGGGTTCCAGTTTTATTGCGGACGTTTGGAAGAGGGAGAACGGTTCTAAGCGGGGATGGCATGCGCTCTGACAGATAAATTTCATGCGAGCAGGGATAGGGGTACTTGGCGGAAATCTCCTTAGTACATTTATTTGCTAACGGATACGGATAACACAATTAACATAACTTAATCTTCACAATAATAAATAAATAACGGTTTCCTTAATAAAAAAAAATTAATTCAAACATTCTATTAAAACTAAATAAAGTTCTATAATACAACTTAAACATATGTAACGATTCGTTACACAAAAGGTGCGTGAAACTGATTGACTAATTATATAAATAATTAAATATATACGATCCTGAGACTTTAAACAAAGGTGTGAGTCATATTTCGTCACTTCGGATTTATTAAAGAAAGTGGCAGTACTCCGAAAATTGTTAAAAAGGTAAGAGATAACGTGACAACTTTACCTGTATACCTGCAACGTCAACTAATCAACCAAATCAATAATTTGCTCAATACTTGAATAAGTCTTTCACAGCACATCTGCTAAAAGCGTAATGGAAATAACTAATGAAAAAAATTTAGCTTGGTTTGTTTTATTCCAGTTGGTTTAGTATTGTTTATTTTTTTTCTACTTCTTCTAATATACCTTTTATAGGGATACTGGTAATAACTTGTGAGAATTCTCTTGCAAAATTGGTGCAAACCTAAAAAAATGAGCTGTTTAATTTAAATTGTCAATTATTGATCAACATACATTAAAAAAGTTACATATTTAAAAGTAATTATAGGTAAAAGCACTTAATCACCGTTATATTCGTTTTTCTCATTCCTTTCTTGTTTCCTTCTACAGTGTGATTTTCTTAAGTAAACAAGATTGCTAAGCTACAATACATTTGTTTTGATAAAAGTTTTAATCGCAAGATTACTGTAGTATATTAGATCCATTATTTCCTTGGTGTAAAAGCAAAATCTTTTAAATAATTTGAAGTTAATGTATTCAAAAATTAAAGTAAAAAATAATTTAAAGTAAAGTAAAATTGTATGTATTTAAAGCAGGTAAATTATACTTGTCATTTTTCCAAATAGAGACAAATGGCTAAAAGTCAAGAATTAATTAATGGTGACACTTAACATAACTTAAAATAAAATAAATGCAAAGCTTTCACATATATTTTTTTAATTGCCATTTTAGGTATTGCCAACACAAATTCTTAGATTTAGGTTATTTAGTTTTTGCGTTATTTGTTCTCGTAAAAAATTACGTTTTTATTTGTTTTTAATTAATAATTAAATATAGTCGTGGAAAGGTATAAGGCATAATTTGTAACAATTGTACATAAATTACAGCCTCACTTTCGCCTCGGCTGTATACTCGTGGACAATGATAATATACTATTTTAATTATTTTATTTACTATTTAATTACTTTAGTTTTTATTTTTATTTCAGTTTATTTTAATTGTTGTTAACTCAGCTTCTTTTTAGTAAAACTTCTTTATATTCCTTTGATTTAATTTAGTTGTTGGTTTTTTATATATTTTAGTTTACGAGCATAAAAACTACTCAGGTTTTTTATATGGCGACGTTTCGTGTACAAAGTACACTTCTTCAGGCTACTGCCTGCCCGTAATGATTACATAATAATCAAAATACCCAATTGCCTATAAAAAAATTTAGTTATTTACAAATCAAACAACATAAATACTTACACGAAAAATTGAGTAGGTAAATCTGTGGGGCAAAAGACATGAACCAGTTTACATTAATTGTTGAATAGACTATAATTTTTCATTAAAAAAATTGTATAAAAAATACCAAATACAAGCTACACAGCGAATAAACAGAATGACATGTATAATCAAAATTTAAGGTAAAGCTAATATTATCAATCTATAAAATAAATAAAAGATTACGTACTAGCAATCGACCTACTATATATGAACATGAACCTACTTTGCAATTTTAAAAATTAAATTGTAAATGCTACTTAAGTTGGTATCGCTATTGAAATTAATATTGTTTTTGTGGGTATCGATAAATAATATTTCAGAAACCAATCTTTTTTTATAATTTATTCTCCACATCCAAAATTGTGGTATTATTAAAATCAAAACTGCGCCCCGTGTTAATATGAGGTAAGGATAAAGCTGCTTCACTTTTTTTGTTAGTGCAATCATACTTAAAGTTATTCAACCGATTTTTTTACCTTCTGATTTGTTTTTTGTTTTGTAGTGTACAAAAAACATTGTATTCTTCTGTTATGTTATTTAACTTTTGTTCTACTGTAGAATTGTAAAACATAAACCATAAGAAGAAAAATTGACATCATTTTGCGGCTATAACAAGAAAATGCTAGTTTTTATAATTTTACAAAATTGTTGTCCAATGTATATTAATATTTTTTAAATGCTCGAAAAAGGTTTTTTTTAATGTGAAGTTTAATTTTTGTACAATTTGGTTATTACTTATATAATTTATTTTTTTAAAACATTTGTCAACAAATTTTAAACTTTACGTAAAACTTGTTTACTTTTAGCCGATAGCACAACCAACTGCTTAAACATTATACTTAAAAAATTAAGTTTAGACTACACAAAACATATTTTTAAATTATATTAATAATCGTCTTTTCTTATACTATAAGAATTACAAATACCGATTAAGACGTTATCAAAAAATTTGCTACAACCAATTAAAAGTTTATAAAAAAACATTCAATGTATTTGTAATTAGATAATGAGTATTTAAAAATATACGTTTGAATATAATCTTTTAAAAGAAATTTCAAAAACATTACCAATTAAATTTAAAAAAAGTTCAGTTTTAAGGTAAAACAAAAATCGTTGTAAATGTAGCTTCAAGATATACACAAATTATTCGTTTAGATCTTTAAAGAGTCGTTTTAATGTATACTTTGATCAAATCATTTCAATTTTAATTAAATTCTTGTGACTGTTCAATAAGAAATACGGTTTGAGTTTAAATCGTTTCCAAAGTTTTAGCTTGGGTTATAGGTATACTTATGTTACATATGGTTACACATTATAAAGTATGTCAAAACCGTAACCAATGTAAATTTCATTTAATTTATTTTGTTATTAAAAATTTATATTAAATTTTAAGGTACCTTATATAACATTATGGAATTTCAAATAACTAACTGTTTGAAAACATATTTCGTATTAACGTTATCATAAAATTTTTTAATTACACTTCTATACATGATCAAAATTTAAAAAAAATTATGTAATTAGTAAACTTGTTTTTTTTACTTACGTACTTTATTTACTTTATTCATTCATATTTTAAAAATAATACTTGTTAACTGTAAATTATATTATTAACTCAGACGGTTTTTGATTTATTTATAATAAATAAATTATGTTTGTATTTTATAATTAGAAAATTTATTTTACAATTTAGTTAATTGCGCGTTTGTTTAAAGTTAATTATTTAACAACGTGGTAGGTAAATATTTAAAACAACACCAAGTAAGAATATTATCTTTTTACAGTAAACCAAGACAAGAAGCTTTAGTTTAAACGCAAAAAATAAAAAATTAACAAAAACTAACATTCTACAAAGTTAAAAAAAATGTACTTAGCAGATTTCAACTTCAGCGTCTGAAGTTTTAATTATTCTAAATCTGACAGCAACCGGTTCGACTCCTAGTACCCTGTTCAATAAAATGTATAAATTCCGCCTGTATACTTACGCCAACAAGAAACAATCTAAAAGCAAGAGTGTAATCGCAACGCTTGACTTCCTCGTAGCGCTTTATCTCGTTGCGGAGCGCTCCCAAGAAAGTCAGTTTTTGACTGCAAGATACAGAAAGAACAGTTTTAACTTTTCTTCTACGTTGTCGTAATAATGGCAGTGATTTCAAGTATTTAATAGTACGTCTTCATATAAAATCTGAATTGATTTGTTTACATCTAGACCTCGGCTAAGATCTTTTTGCCGTCTGATAAGAATTTTATTTATCGATTTTTTTTAAACATCGCCATAGAGTTAGAAAGGTAAATACAGGGAATTATTTTAAGAAATTTAACATATTGGTATCTGTCGATACAGAAACAAGTTTCAGTACCGTGACTAGTATATTTTTACACTCATTATTTTCTATAAGAACTACTGTTTTGTTTAAATTTTTTTATTTTGTATTAACTTCAAAATGATTTTTAAAATTTTAGAAGTTGTACAAACTTTTATTCAAGTAGTTCCTAATTTTCTTCTAGAAGACATCGTTTTGAACATACAAAAATTATTCCTAATTCAAGAATATCTAGTAGTAATATTCTCATACTAATATTGTCTGTAATAAAAAATTTTTTGAGACGACTTCTATGAAGTATTTTTTAAAAAGTCTTATTCTTTTATTGAAAGGACATTATCAAAACTTATAAATTGTTAAAATGAATAAAAAGCTTTTAATATCTTAAAGCTTCTAAAATTTCTTGATTCTACGGATCACTTAAAATTCACAAAAACAGTATTTATTGTCATCTAATTGCTAGCGCTGTAAATCCATCTGTTTATAAAAAGTTTAATGTTTTACAAATTTAATAAAACTTTAAGCAAGAAAGACGTAGTCATTTATATTTTATAGCATTATAAAAGAGCCGGTTCTGTACCATTCGGGTAAGATTGGAGACCACTCGGTGGGAGATCGTGAAAATTCGAGCTGAGTACATTTTTAGTATGTTCAAAAATATTAATATTTGGTAAGCAATTGTAATGTTGTGAAACCTTGTTGGGGTAATAAATAAAAAAAATTAAGGTAAAATCATTGTCTCTCTGAGTACCAATTTAAAAAATGAAAATTGAAAAAAGAAGCAGAACTGCAAAAACAAGCGTGGGCTTTAAATTCGTTTTAATAAGAAATAGCCAATGTAGAAGTTCTGAAACTCATGACAACTTCGAAGCAGAAGTAACCCAACAGTTGCTTCCACATCAGCATCAATAACAAAAACCAATGGCAGTCTCTCCTCAACGGATTCAAATTTTGTCTTCCAGTCCAGCTACTTGGTCTCATAGTTTGGGAGATCAGAAAAGAATATTTCTCCCAAAAGCAGGTCCACCAGATCATCTGTGCAATTATGATTTTTTGTGTGACGATTCAGGACGCAAGTTTAATTCAAAAAACTATAAACAAAGTCTTAATAACGGTAAATTAGTTTTAAAAAATTTGCTTGTATATTCCGAAACAAAAAATTTAGTTTTTGATTTTGTTGCAAAATTTGTAACTTGGCCGCATCTAATCTATCTAAAGATGGTTACAATAACTGGAAACACGTTGGTGACGCTTTAAAATCACATAAAACCATTTAGAAAGATAACAAATGATGGTTTGACCTTAGACAGATGCTGAAATTATTTCAAACCATAGATACAGAAACTCAAAAGCTCACAAATTTCAAAACAAATCATTGGAAATCAGTTTTAATGCGTATTGTGTCTATTATCAAAATGTTGGAAGAAAGTTGCTTAGCGTTCCAGGGTAAATCAGATAAATTATACAAACATAATAATGGAAATTTTTTTAAATTAATTCAACTCTTTGCGGAATTTGATCCTGTTATGGAAGAACGTCTACGCAGAATTTTAAGAAAAAAAGACATTTCAGCGACTTACCTAAGCAAAACTATTCAGAACGAGTTGATTAGTTTAATATCCGAAAAAAATAAATATTATTGAAGATGCTAAACGATTGAAATATTATTATTCGATAATCTTGGACTGCACTCCCCGGTGCTAGCAAAATTGAACAAATGACCATAATAATTAGATATGTTTTAATCAATTAAACCCATTACAACTGAAGAACAGAGGTTATAATCAAGGAAAATTTAGTAGGATTTGTTCCAATTGAGGAATCTACAGGTTTAAAATTAACTGAAGTTTTCCTCACATGGGTGCTCGTGCTGGTGTTTAAACTAGGATAAGAAATTTAAATCTTCGTGCTTTTTATGTCCCATGTAGCAGTCATTCTTTAAATCTTGTAGTGAATGATATGGCTAAATCTTCATTAGAATTAAGAAACTTTTTTAATACTGTTCAGAAGATTTACGTATTTTTTGTACCATATTTGCGATGGTCTATCCTGTTGAAACGTATAGATAACATTAAAACCTTTAAGTGACACAAGATGAGAAAGTGGAATAGATGCAATTAAGCCATTAAGATATCAAATAGGTAATGTTTATGATGCGTTGTTGAGTATATATGAAGATCCCGATATAGATTTTGTGTGCGAGATGACGCATCTGGTTTATAGAATCATATTAAACAATTTACATTTTTATGCTCGATCGTCATTTGGTATAACATTTTAAACCGAATTAATCCTGTTAGTAAATTAATACAAAGTAATGATTTTGATTTAGGTTCTGTGATGCATTTATTAAAGCGATTTTTTCCAAAATTTTCGTTCAGACAAATGTTTTACCCAAATGCTTGTAGGTGCCAAAGAATTAGCTAATGAAGTTGACATTAAAGCAAGTTTTAGTACTGCATCATGACATTGAGTGAGATCTAAAAAAACATTTTGATTATGAAAATCGTGATGAACCCATAGTAAATCTCAGATAAAAAAATAAGATTGACTTTTTTTCATGTCATAGACACTGCGATAAACTCACTCGATTTTAGATTTATTCAAATCAGTGAGCATAGTAACCATTTTGCGTTTCTCTACGATATCTACGGGTTACGAGATATGTGCAAGTAAGAATTAATAACTCACTGTAAGGATTTGGAAGTCGTCTTGACTGATCAAGAATCATCGTATATTAATGGACTAGATCTAATGTAGGTATTTACTATTTAGCAAATAAATAAATGAATAACTAAACATTTATTTTGATTTATAAACAGAAAGTTGTTTATCTTTGTTATTTTGTTATTATTTGGTTTGGTTGTAAGTTATTTGTTTTATACTTCTTTGTTATTGTTTTTCTATTTTAAAAAATTAATATTTATATTCCTGAAATCACATTTAATATAAAGTTCTTACAGTATGAGAAAACCAAAAATGTAGACCAGAAAGCCTATTTTTCAAAAGCATTGCAATTTAACACAAATTCGTAATGTCAATTTAAGATGATTTGACCTTGAATTTAAAACAACAAAAACAACAACAAAATTTTCATATTGCCCAGGGCGGCTTAAAGGCTAGATTGGCCCCTGGTAGTAATAATAATAATAATAATAATAATAATAATTTATTTATGCGATGTAAACATAGTTACTTACAATATTGGTGAAGTAGTTCATTGCTCAAAGTGGAACCTTGTTTAAAATAATATTTTATTATTCCTAAAGTCTTCTCCACAGAATAATAAAATATTATAGTTACTTACATACGTCAAATAAGAAGAAAAAAATATTAACAACAATAATAATTAATTAAAATGATTAGTATGATCGACTTGCTTGAATTATGATTTAAAAATCGCTTGAAATCGTGGAATTCTGATTGTTTTATACGTTTCTGGTATAAGTAATCTAATTACGTTCCGGTTTTAAACTATTTGGTGGGGATGCAATTGTTTGTATATAAACGTGGAAAGTGTGATGCTTTATTGTTAATTTCTTAATAACTCTCATATGTTTAAAAATTATAATAAATTAAAATACATTTTAATTAGAATCATTTTTTGCAAACTTAAACAAGACGTCTTATTTGGTATAAAATTTAATGTTTAAGTCAAATTTGTGGTAAATTTTGAGAGCAAGTAAAATGCTAAGCTTTTAAATATATAATTCTACTGCAACGATTTTTCAACAAGTTTTCGTTTGAAGATAAAAGCAAAATTAATAGTGAGATTAGTTTGGTGTTTCAACAAATATTCAAGTTGTTCAAGAATGAATCAAAAGAAGTGCGTATGCAATAAATTTATAAACAAAAATTAAAATTATGTTTGTAAACTTTAGAAAAGTAATTCACTATAGTTAAAAAGCACAAAACAAGTAAAGATTTTATGTTAAAAAATCTTGGTATGGTTTCTCGCGCTTTTTGCCCATTGTCAACATACCGTTAACAAACGCAATGCTCAATCATATTCACATTAAATAATCCTAAAACATTCACGTTTTAATGGGTAAATCAATTACTCATTAAGACGTGGATGTTGTGCATGTGAAAAAATTGCTGAAGTAAGAGTGCATTTCTATTTTACAGCGTGGTGTAATTTTTTTTTATTATCACAGCAAGTTTGGTCACCCGCTCGTGTTTGTTACTTTAGCAAATTTTAATAATTAGTTAATTACATCTTTATTGGGCCGATAACTAAGGCTTATACTGGTGTAGAAATTAAACCGTATTTTAATATAAATACCCATTCATGGGGTTTTTGCGTAATATGCGCGCGTCATCCGGGAAACATCCACCGGATACGGCCGAAGCTTGAACGTACATAAACGTTTTAATCGTCACAGGTTAAATAGCTCTTGTGTGAGACTTGACTGTCTATAATAGACTCGACTTTTTCCTAGAAACATCGGACTACCGTATGTATTAAATGTTAATCATGTCAGCAACTCGCTTTCGTTAGAAGAGCAAATTAAAAATTGCGTTTCTATATTTTCTGCTGGGGTAAATAACTACGAGGACTTGGCGGCACAATTGTTAAATATAACTTAAACGACTTTTGGCAGCCTATCTTATGTAGTAATCGTCAAATAAAATTTTAGTAACTTGTTTGTGAAGCACGATTGTATACCTATCCGTTTTAGATATGCAATTATCTAATCGCATATTTGATACATAGAGCAAGTGCTCTTTTTTTATATTTAATTACTTGTTTTAGTGTCGGTCGTATGAACAAACGACTAGACGTATACGCCTGTTATCACGATTAACTTATGCAATTTTTTTTTGTACTTATATATCAAGTTATAACGGTACGTTTTGTTTTTTATAATGTAATCCTTGTAATTTTGTAAAAATTTTACTTGTGTTCACTAACTGACTTACGTGTACGAGATGTTGCCTAATTTAAAGATCCGCTAAAACTAACTTTACTGTGATATTGTTGTGCATTTCTTTTGTGATTGTATTTTTGTTCTATTTATGTTGCCATTGATATAAATATACTAACTGTTAGACTTGTGTTGTTTAATTTATTTACCCCGCCCGGTTTGGCATTCTTTTTAAATTGAATTTCAATCGGTATCGCACTTCAGCCTAGTGCAGTTTACCGTAACAATTTAAAGCATGCAAAGTTAAAATGAGCAATAAATGTTTAAAATAATGGTACCCTTTTTTATGTTACTATCACAGGTTTTTGCATACTTTGGTAAATATATAATCGTCAAAATTTTCTTCAAAATTAAAAAAATTTTGTTTGCAATCTGCTGACAATGTGGTTAGTTTTACTGTCAAGTCTTTATTTGCTAACGTGTTCGTCCTTGATTTTATTAATATTGTTAAATCTTTATTTACGAAGAGTAATATTTTAAAGTACATATAGTACCGATTATTAAAAAATTCTTTACTTTTCAATAAAAAAAATTAATTATAAATTTTAGAAACTGCTATGGAATTGTATCCATTGTTGCTAATATGACATATCTATAATTTATCTAAAACTAAAATATTGGTACAGATGCGCTGATGACACAAGTTTCATCAGCGCATCGTAATCTTCGCGCGTTTAACGCTTTTTTACCTTATTTGAACTTTATTAATCAAAATATAGAGTAAACTAAAATGATTAAGATCAAGTTAACTTTCCCGCTACAAAATTTACTAAATGTTGTTATCTTAAGTGAGTAGCAGTGTATTTAAGAGTAAATACATAAATCATTAAAAGTTATTTATGTTCAAGTCCACGTTTGTTACTGTTGTGTTGTATTTGTTCTTGTGTTTAATTAATTTATTCTCAATGTTAGTTTGTTTGTATGTGGTAAAATTCTTAATTCTCCTTTATATCTATTGCACAATATTTACTTGTTCTTCACTTAGGAGGGGCAAGAAAACCACTTTATACTATTTCTAAGGCTACATTTCGTGCTACACGTGAGCACATCATCAGGCCACTAAAACTTTAATAAAATTTGTAAGTCTAAAACAATATAGGATTTAAAAAAAACGAACTAATAACTCATCTTTATAGCATAAAAGAACTTACACAAATAGATTACAGTGGCATTATCCAACAAATCCTGAATATGAGCAACTATGTACTAACTTATACACAAAAAAAATAAAAAAAAATGAAACAAGAAATTGTCAATCTATAAAAATTTAAAATTAATCAGAGACATGAGACGTTTAACAAGCACTTGACAAGTAATGTATAATCAAAAATTATTTAATGTCAATGCAACAAAAGATAAGCATTAAGAAGCTAAACTAGAATAATTGAACAGCGATTGAATGCCTACATGGCTATCTCATAATTATTGAAATTAAATTATTATATACACTACTTAGATTATTAGTATCATTATTAAAGTTGATATTGTTTTTATGTATGTTGATGTGTATCATCATTAAACGTTTTTTTTAATTATTCTCCACATCTAAAATTATGGGATTATTAAAATTAAAGTTGTGACCCGTGTCTATATGATGAACTGCTAACGCTGTATCCCCGTTTTTTGTGTTGCAGTCGTATTTGTGATTGTTAATCCAATTTTTTACTTTCTGCTTGGTTTGTCCAACATAACACACATTACAATCCGTGCAGTCTAGTTTGGAATGATCCTTTGCACGTGTAAGATTAGACAATAGTAATAGATGAGTTTACTGGTGGTGGGTTATCATTAGTTATGTTAGTATGAAGTAGTATTTTATTAATTATGTTATTAAAGTAGTTGTTATTCTTCAATATTTTCTTTAAAATGTTAAAGTTCTTTTCATGGAATTGAGGACTGCTCAAACGTATAATCTTATTTTTCATAGACTTAATTAAAATAATTTTTTGGTGGTGTAGATGCTTAGATAAGTAATTGATAAGAGTAACATCCAAAAATGGTAGAGATCAATTTTTTTCCATTTCAAAAGTAAATTTTAGATGTGGATTGTAATTATTGAAAACGTTTAAGGTATTACTAATTTTTGTTTCGGAAATACATGTAACGATAAAATTAACATAACATAATAAAAATGTCGGTGTGTAAGTCAAATTGTTTTTAATATATTTTAGAAGGTCGTGACATTAGCTAATATAAAAGACGCTGGATTGTCCATGGCAGTACCAAATTTTTGACTATACATTTGGTTATTAAATGTAAAATAACTGGACTCACACAGGAATTCAATAATTTAGACAATTTCGGCTAACTCTAATGCGATATGACTTTTTAGCTCTACTCAATATTCTTTTACTAGTTTAACTATAAGTTCTTTAGTAATATTCGTGAATAAAAATGTAACATCGAATGATATGATCTTATAATTAGCAGGTATTCCTAGTTCTATCAATTAATTCATAAGAGTTTTTTATATTGTGAGTAAATATATATGAGATATTTTGCAATAATATATTTAGATAATTGATAGGTAGGAGCACCTACCCAACTAGAATTTTTGGTGATTGCGACGTGGCAGCCACAGTCGGAGGAACTGTAGAGTGGCGTGCCACTAGTCACTACCACGTTACAGAAACAGTTCTATACCGTGGCTACCACCAAAATGGGGAACAAATATTGGGTGGTCGTTACGTGATTACAACCATTTTATCACTTATAAAATAACATTACAGCCAGGTAAAATCCACGTCGTTGCCAAGTGGCGGCGTGGTGACCATTAGTGGCCCTGCGAATTTCAGAAACTGCTTTAATGTATTTATATCTCTGTCCCATTTTTAAATGTTGTTTACTTTCTCACCTACATCCCTTCTTTATTTTATAAATGGACAACAAGGTTTACTTCGATCAAACTGTTTTAAGTTTCTATGAACTACATGTTTATTATTGCATTTGTACAACATTTGCTAACAGCAAAATTGCAACAAATGCAAGTTTACTGTTAAATGTAGAGGTTACAGTTTGAAATATAACCATGCGCCAACAAGATTTTCATTTTTTTTTAGAAAATCAAAATTAAAAAGTCCTAAATATAAAATAAAAATTAAATAACTATACAATCTAAAACACATTTTATTAGTATTTACATTATAAATTTAATTATAATTCATTTATTTCTCACATTCAATGTGTTGTTACTTATAAATTTCATATATTTAGAATAATTGGCAAATTTTTGTAAATGGCGGTATAGGGATTGTTCATAAATATGGCTACTTAGAAATAAAGTAACTGTTAAGTGGCAAAAACTAAGGATAGCCACTTTGGAGTTACTTCCACTCAATAAGTGGTCAAGAGAACTAAGAAACATCCAATCAAATTTCAGAACACTTAAAAGTGATTTTTAAAAGTGGCAGCATTGGTGGCGACCACGTGAATTTTGTTGAACGGCCACTCAATAAAATTTTCATGCTTTCACGTTCATCTTCATAATAAAATTGGATACATAACCTAACTAATTAATATTTTATTATCAACTTCATTTCATAACGTATAATTACAATCAATTTTTTTGAACACTCTTAATAATATTGTTATCCAGCTTATACATTTGTAATTGTTCTAAACCATTTTCACATTATGGATTATGTGTGTTATTAAATGTCAAATTTCTAATAACTAACTTCACTTTACGGATTCAACTTTTGATGTCTTCCTGGAAAGCAATTTTAGATTAGACAGATTTAAATACTAGGAGTGTATTTTTATTTATACCGAGCCGATGTACATTGTAGAAAATAGACCACGATTTAGTTACTGTAACTTAAAAGTGGATTTCAGAAGTAAATGTCACTATGTAGTGGCTTTAATCTAAAATGTCTCGTGAAAATCACTTGTGGAAGTGGCTAAAACGTTACAACAACGACAACATACCACTCTAGAGTGCACCTACATTTAAGGGATATTTTAAGTTTCCAAAACGTGGCCAAAACTTTAATAGCCACTTTAAAGTGGTTATTACTTTAAAGTAAGATTTTAGTGATTCGATTTAGTGGTCGCCACTTCAATTTGCCACTATAAAGTTAAAAAAAACTTATAAGTGATTTTACTTAGTGAAAATAACGTTGAAAAAACTTTACTTTTCACCACAAAGCTACAGAACTACAAAGTGGTTAAGAAAGGATGTATCCACGTAATTTCCACTATAAATCAATAGAATAAAGTTATAATTACTATGAAGTTGCATATAAAGTGTTAAATACGTAATAATCACTAAACTGAAGTGGCAGTATAAGTTATTCTCACTTTGATGCTACTTGGGCTATACCTGAGACAATAGGTTTTAGAGGATGTTCATCTTTATGAATCTTAATTAAATCATAAAATTTAGGTGGTGTACTTGTATGGTTTATGAGTGTTTTATACCTAATAAAGTCAATATGTCCGTTGTCGTAAAGTTGCTTGCTCAGTCTGTTGTTTTTATTTTGAAATTTAGTCGTCAGGTCTATGTCTATTTGTGTATAAATGTTATCGTCGTTAAGTATTTTTTCTTTATATTTGTCTTTATGTATGATAACTGGCGCATTACCTTTATCAGATCTGGTAGTTAAAAGGTTATTATGTGTTTTAGTGAAATGTTTTGTAGATGTCACTAAACTTCTAATATACAAGTCTTTTGTATGATTGTCTTGCAGTTCAAGACACACCACTTTTCCAGTCTATAAATAGGCCTAAAGAAGTGCGCACTTAGCTGCACGAAACGTCGCCTTATATAGACACTTAAAGTGTTTTAATGCACCTTCTTATAGAAAAACCTTAAAGAAATCGTGTTAAATCCAATTAAGAAAGAAAATAATATACAACTGTAAAAAGAATGATGTTTTAAAATCTGTATCTAAAAAACCAAAATTATGGCTTAGATAATTAGATGATACAAATGTTTCTGCAATACCTTCATAATCAACATCCAAACATAAAATTTAGTATTGAAAAAAAAATTAATCGTACTTTACCTTTTCCTAATGTAAAGGTAAAAAGAAAAGAAATAGTAACAATTGTAATACAAAATCTTAATTTACAGAAGAACTTTTTTAATTAAATATGTGAACGTAGAGATTTACAACGCAAAAATAACACAAAAGTTACAAGACGATAAAAAAGCGTAATTAAACAAACAACAATATTTGCGGCTGTGTAAAAAGGGCTGTAATTTGGCCAATAGGATCGCAGAAATTAAACGCGATAAATTTAAATCACTATTCCTAGTTATTAAACAAGGTATAGTTACTCGAAATAAAAATGGTATATTAGCACACTCGATTTAACAAAAACCTACTTATGAAACACATATTTACTTGGGTTTTCTTGTAACGTCATTCTCAGAAGTTAGCATTATGCAATTATTCTTTATTGCACAGAGCTGGCTTTTTAACTTGATTCATAAATGTTTATTTATCTAACCAAGGTTTGACTACAGCAGAAATAGTATTATACAATTTATTTCAAAGTTTACAAAAGCAAGTATAGCATTGAAAAAAGCATTAAATATAATTTAAAATACTAGGTTGCATTTTTTTGTGTAGTTTTAAAGTGTACAATTGATTCATTTTTAACATATCGCCTTATTAAATACTATACAATTTTACACAACGTTTTGATAAAGTTTTTGAGCTTTGATTAAGGTTTAGTGTATTATTAGAAGTACCTACTTGTGCATACGTAATTACAGCTCACTTTCGGTTTTGTTACATGCTTTGTTATACAAAATTTGAATAAGGAACTTTCTCCTTCACAAGAATTAACATTAACTATACAAAATTAGTATGCATTTCAGTGATTCTAATAACACACGATTGTAATCAAAATAAGATATAAACTTAATAAGATTAGTAAGCTTAAAATATTGCAGACGGCAGAATCCTTTTAATAGATAGTAGCTACATATAAAAGCATCGACATGAAAATTTGTGTAGTGTTTAACAGCAATGTAATTAACTATTATTTTCTTAATAAAGAATAATACGATTTTATGTAAATCACTTATTTATCTTTAATTATTTGTTTTATTTTTTCTTGTAAAATTTTATGATCGCAATAATATACATTATTTAAAAAAATTAAAAAACTTTAATTAGAGCCAGTTGAACAATCATGGTTTTTAAGTACCTACGGTTCAACTAACCTTGATTTAATTTTAAAATACTGTGATATAATTGGTTGTCGGTTCTGTGCTAACCAATAATATGATAGAATTTTTAAATCAAACATAAGCCGTAGTTTAAACCATGATTGTGCAACTGGTCCTTAGTAATAAATTAGGTTTCAGGATAATTTTGTTAGCACAATTTTAATAAAATAACAAATAAGTCGACAAAAAAAATGTTTTTAATTTTTTACATTTGTGCATATTTTAGAAATTACAAAATGTTTTTTTACTAAAATTTTTACAACTTTGAGAGTTGTTATGCCACTAAACATTTAAATACGTTAAAAGTGATTTGAGGTGGGTTGATAAATTTATATTAGACAAAATAGTGTAGCATTTTTTTATGTTTGTATAGTTTACACTTGATTTTAGCTTTTTTAGACATGGTAATAAAAACAGATTCGTATTATTACAATGTAAAACAAATCATTTTAACATTTATATGCATTAAAAGTGGTTTAAGAATGGGTAATAAGTATATACTGAACATAATACTGTTGCTTATTACAATGTTTTACACGTCAATTACAAAAAAAAATTAAATGTTTGGTTTTAGTAATACAAATTGGATACATTATTACGTAAATCGCATCTCGATATCATTTTTCTAAGCCAACTTACGTTATGATTGTTTCAGGTTATAACAAAATTGGTCTACAAAGCGATTGCTTAGTATCAGTAGAAATATTAAATTTGGTGTAATGATTACTAAATGGTGAATAAAAAAATTAGAAACTTTGATGTAAAAGCATTTCAATATAATTTTTCTAAGCAAATTTATGCTATGGGTGATTCAGCTTAGAGCACAGCTGGCCCAAAAAAAGATTACTCCGTATTGGTACAGCTAATAAATTAGTGGTAATTATAATTGAATGATAATTAAAAAAGTTATAAATTTTAACGTAAGCAGCACTACGATATAATTTTTCTAAGCAAAGTTACCCCATGGATGGTCCAGCTTAGATCTAAGCTAACTCACAACGCGATTACTTTGTATTGGTAGAAGTAGTAAATTTAGAGTAGTGTTGACAAATAGGCAATAAAAAAATAATAATAAAATTCTCAATTATTATTTTTGGTGTGGACTGATTTGACTGGTGCAGCTTTTAGAACCTAAGATATAAAACAGATAAAACAATAATTGTTTTACAGACACAAAAATATAATTCAAATATATAACACAGTTTATCAATCAAAGCAAAAAAAAATTGTTTTGCAGATACCATAAGAGGTATGCAGAATAAATAAATTATTCGGTTTCTTCTTCTAACTGTTCCTTACTAAAAGATATTTAGTCTTCATTTTCAGATTCTTCTGTATTAATAACAAATCGCAAAGTATCTATAGCAATGTCTATAATTGGTTTTTTCGTCATATATTTTTGTACAGCTTTGTTGACCTGTTTACATACGGAAGACCAATCTGTTGCATTAATTAATTGACATTTTTCTTCTGCTCTTCTTTTAAATACAACGTGACATTTCGTTGAGCAACCCAGTGTTTAACCCGTGCTCAAATTTCTTCAATAGGGTTCAGCTTTGGATGGTAAGAAAGCAAACGCAAAACAGAAAATCCATGTTGATGCATTAGGGCATCAATAGCAAATGTTTGATATTTTCGTTTGTGATATTTAATAATGTCATATAAAAAAGGTTTCGTTTGATTTGAATAATGGGGAATGTTTCATTCAGTCAACAATGCCAACATCTATGCTTTAGTTGATACACATGTAGGATGGTCGTCATTTGAAACATTGTGATAAAAAACATTGTCTATCACTGAAACAGTCCTGCTTGAAAAGTTAGGAATAAGTTGTTTTTGCAGCCACTTTTTCATGGTAGTCACCTGATTTGCATCCTGAAATGATACTTAAGTAACAATTCCTTACAGATACCGAACAGTACAAACGAGAAGTAAATATCGCAAGTACATTAGAGATATGTTTATTTTCATTTTCTGAATGAATCATGATTAATCGATTGCATCTTATGGATTAGCTGAGATAGAAGTATGGTTGCACATAACTTTAGCCGTGGAATTGTAGATCCGTTTAAAGAGACGACACGTGATTTGAAGCAAAGCAAGGTGACAGTGGCAATCAAGCGCTCTAGCATTAATACACGTACCAAATGCTTGAGATGTGCTGTCACAAAAACCATGAAGCTCAAATAAACTTGAAAAAAACAGATTACTTTTAAAATAGCTCCACTGTGTGTTTATTTTCTCGGGTAAGTTTTTATACCAAGAAACTTTTAAGTTTCAAAGACGTTGAAAAAGAAACTTTCCTAGGATGACAATTAGTAATATTAACCCTAGAGGATCGAATAATTCAGAGACTACAGATAGAATAACTCTCTTGCAAGTAACATGATTGTTGGGTTTTGATTCAAAGACATACTGAATGTTATTTGTTAGTGAATTCTAAAAAATACCTAATGCCCTTGCGTTTTCTCGTTTTCCTAAGAGAATTGTATATGTGTTATTTGATAAAACTTCACTACTATTTGATAAGAACTTTCGTATGGGGAAATTCATCTAACACTAGCGCAAGATCCCTTTAAAGTTTTAATACTTTTTTTAGTGTACTTGCTCCGCTAATAAGATCGTCTATGTAAAAATCATGTTTTGCAACATTAACAACTTTAGGATATTGAAGAGCATTCAAATCTGTTATTTGTTGGAGACATTTTGTAGTGAGATAGCTATCGCTTACAGCACCATTATTAAAGTTTGTAGTTCATATGTGTAGAGATAGATGTAATCCCGCCATAATGTACGTTGAAATTTTCTGCCTGACTGAATCAACACCAGACAGTACAACTTTTCTATATCACCAGTCAGTGCAATGTTATATTACCTGAAACGCAAGAGCATAGAAAACAGATTAGACTGTATCTGAAAGCCAACTATTTGGCAGTCGTTGATAAAAAAATTAGATGATGACTTAACGCTACCTTCAAATACCACCCTTAATAACCGCATGATGTGACATATACAAAGCGGAAACGTTTTCTGACAAAACAGGAGTGTTGAATGTCTTTATTGTACAAAATATTTTATCGAAATTGCAATATTTGTAATACAGTTGCGGTTATTTTATTAACGTTTTATCTAATTGTATGAATCAGGACGTAGCTTGTTCTTTAGAATCACGTAGCTTCTCCAAATTTGACTTAAAAGTGATGAATACCAAAAATAAGCCATTTTGTTTACGAGCAACTCTGTTATCAAAATGTTGCTCAGAAAATTTTTCTTATAGTAAAAGCCTTGATAAAGAATTATGTGAATGAATATCTTCTAATTTCCAAAACAATTTCAGTGATTCGTTTAGAAAGTCAAAATTTTTTTTAACTGGATTTACAATAAAATTGGAATAAGACAATTTATTTGAAATCTTATCATGATACTATCAACTATCTAGCTTAACAAAGCTTTTTTTGACCCACGCACAATAGACTATGAAATGACCTGCACCGATAAGAATATCTACCGAGCGGGATTGGTTAAAATCACTATCCGCCAATGTAATAGTTAACGGTGTGTCTAAACTATCCTTGTTAAATAAGCGTATTGGAATGTTTTTAGAAATTTTTGAAATGGTCAGACAATGTAACTTGGTTTAAAATCTATTATTTTTGGATGCAATTTTAAATTTAACAACGGAGTTTCACTGGGTGGAACAGGAATTATTGCCTAATATTTTCGAATTGATTGACTGAGACAGATTAAGTTTGGAGGTTAATTCTTTGGTAATAAAATTTGAGTAATTTCAATTATCCAAAATGACTTTCGCTGAGCGCCAGGTATGGTCTCTAGATCTAACACTAATAGATGCAGTCAAAAAAAGAAAATTATTACTTTGAAGGCAAAGTCAAACGGTGGCTGTAGTATCGACCGTGAGATTGGCATTAGAAAGACAAATGAAGAAGTAGGTGAACTACTAAAAGTTTGTGGCTTTGTTTCTAAATTTACCTTATCCAAGTGTAGCAAACTATTGTGTTTTTATAACATATCTTACAGGTGTATTTAGAATTGGAATGAGATGAGTTGGCATGTCTCAAACAATTTTTACAAATTTTGAGTTTGTTCGCTTTTTAATCCTTTGTACGGCAGAAATAGCCAAAAGCTTAGTGCACTGGTTAGTAAAATGTTTACTTCTACAAATCAGACTCGTTCAGGCAGATATTGCTAAAAATTTGACGTTTTATGTTTATAAGGTAAGTTTTTCCTAGACTCGTGAGCGCCTTTAGTATTGGAATGTATTTCCTCGACACTTGACATTCCTGTTTAAAAAAATCAACAATTTTACTTAGAGTAGGAACAGTTTCGCTTAACTTTGTTTTTGTTTTAAGATCTTACTTTGAATTTAAAATGAAGTAAATAAATAAAACACATTGAGTAGTAGAAACAGAAAGATTCTCTAACGTCCGGATATGTTTGGAGTAGTCGTCGAATAGTTTTCGAATATCATATGAATTCCGTTTTTGCATGGGTTTTAATTTATGTCTTCCCCTGATATGGTTTATGATGATTAACTTGGGGTTATCAAATCTTTCACATAACAAATCAAATGCAATCTTATAATTTTCACCGTTGGGTGCAATATTAGAAATTGTTTAAGCTGCAGCACCTTTTAGGCTACTTTTCAGATACATGAACCTTTCCATATCTGTAAGACTAGTGTTATTGTGGATAAGCGAAATAAAGGTTTCGTAATAGAATTTAAATTCTATGTAATTACGATCATAACTAAGTTATAAAAAACCAAGCGGTTCAGAATTTGTGCCGCTTGTTACTGATGCCAATTCAGTGCTACTAACATTATTCGAATGTACAGCTTTTGACAAAAGTAATGTCCCTCGGACACATAGGCAACCAAAACATCAGGTTCACGATCGTAAACGAAGATTTAAAAATAAAGACGCATGAAGGACGATTAGATGTTGCGTTGCGCTAATTTGTAATGGTAGTATTGCTAACTGGCAAAAGTGATTCACAATAACAACTTTGATAAGGTGGGATTTGTATTACCTCTAAGTGACGTAGCATAGCAAATATATTTACAAAGCTTAAAAAATAGATATTACCTGTATTAGACCAAAAATCTAATTAAATTCAATTCAAAAACGCAAATAATAAATTGCTCTACGGGCGACAATATTACAAAATAATGTTCACATGTATGATTAATAAAAAAATAGATATCTTGTCTTTCATATTTAACAATTTCGTTTTAGGCGGCAATTGTGAATTTTGAATTTGTGACAATAAATTAAAGGCGCATTATATTTGCATAATTTGATTACGGTTTCCGACAAAATAGATTCTATATGGTCTACCTATTTATATTACCTTTTTGAGTTGAACAGCCTAGATTCTATATCAATCACTTAAATTAGCCAAAAGAAAAAAAAGTACTTTGATTTTGAACTAAAAAAATAAAAATTTTATTTAAAGGAAATAGCTTGGAGCACCTTCGATAACATAGATAATGACTAAAAACGAGATAATTTATTGTTAATACGTTTAAAAATACTTAAAAAACTATTTTATTTCTTATTTGTTTTTACTTACTTTGCAATACACAAAATTTATTATTTACTAGTCATTCAAAAAATCAGTTTTTTATTTATTCTTTAATAAAGTAAAATATTTTAATGTTTTTTCTATAAATTTAGTTATGTTGTTATTCGTAATATCGTAGTTGTAAATTTTTATTGTATTACTGAATGCATTAAAAATTATTTTTTTAATTGATAAAAAATATTTCTTTTTTTCAAACTATGTAAATATATTCTAAAGTAACATTGCAATAATACAATAAAATCTTCATCCTGTAAAAAAATGATACATTAATTAATGGATTATCAAAAATAATGCATTATTTACAACGCTGTAATAATTCACACAATCGTTGCATTTAGATTTGATACCGCTAGATAAATTTATTGTGCTGTATCTTGAGCAAAAATCAGTTGTATCACAAAACATCAAAGTGCTGACGCGAACTGAGATTAATGCTTATAGAATATACTTTAGCTTTAGCTATATCAATTGAATCGATTGAAGGTTTCTTACCTAAAATGTGAAAAGTGGTTTATGAGTGTATACGTGTAATTATAAGTGAGAAAGAAAACGTCTAAAAATAAAGTTATAGATAAGCGCATACCATACTGACGCCTATCAGTATATCTTTTTTTTACCTTTTTTGAACTTTCTTTTATTTGTCACTGTTAAAATGTTTTGTTTTGAAATAAGTCTCTTAAAACTAGACTTCTGGGAAATCGCTAGTATCTTTGGAGACCATAGGAAAAATAGTTGGCTATGGGAGATCGGTGTTCCAGTTACTGAAATAGCAGAGAGGGTTGATTTGCTCTTGGGGTGTAGTTATTTAACGAAATAGAAATTTTAATCATTGAACATCATTTAATCTTGCTTTTGTCCTTAAAGCGTCGCCATATAAAGTTTGTACTATAAAATCCGTATTTTTGAAATATCTAAAAAGCTAATAATAAAATGCTGTGCTGTTTAGTAACAATCACCCGTTTTTGAGAACACTAGCTTTTTCTGGAAAAACGCTGTATATTTAAAAAAAATTATTTCTATTTCGTGTTTCAAGTAGTCATGCCATGATTATCGTTCAAACCTATAAATTGAATGTTGCAGAAAACTAATTTCTCGTAATCCTAGTCCAGTATTTAGCGCTCTTTATTTATTATTTAAACTGGACCTGCACATAGAACTTTATTTCTTCCGTTGGTTTTTAAAGAAAAAATGAACGGAATATTATGCAAACAACCATCTTTACGTTTTCAAACAAAAGGAAGATAAAACCCAAATTTTTCTTTAAGATTAAATCTAATTTTTACTTTAGCTAATCCACGTATTGTTATGACGGAAAATCGTTTATAAATTTCTGATTTTGTTTTAATGCTTACTATATTTCATCACAAACATTTCTTTTTCTCAAAAGCGGAAGTGTGAAGGAAATTTTTGTACTGTTGTATATGTTTAATAATTGTTTAATAGCTTTTTTTAATAATTGAATAATATATAACAATATGCACGACAAATTTGTTTAGCGCAGTGTCCAGCTCACAAAAACAAGATTTTTTTATTCTATAAACCTATGTAATCAAAAAAATTAACTTAGTTTTTTTCTCAGGAAATAATACGATCATCGTTTAGTGTTAATTAAGAAATACTTTAATAATGAATGCATACAACTAACGCCAGGGCATTGCAAACTATTATTACTTTTTTGGCAATCAATTTCAACTGATTAAGCGTTCATAGCATTGATATGAGACATTAATTTGTTAATTTGATGGGAATGATTTACATCAAAGAGTCGATTGTATGCATTGGTTAATATTAATTCATTTATTGAAATAGAATACTTCAAGATAAAAATTGAGACATTTGCTTATTGCAGAAAATTTTTTGAAATTCCTCAAATATAATAACTACATTTATGTTTTTATTTGGCGTCATAATCAAATTAAGGGAAATTGCACTTATATTTTACGACCCCCTAATTTTTTGTAGTCAACGCAAGTTTGGAGATGGATCCGAAGGGAACAAAAGAGAGCCAAAAATAATCGTCTCTTACAAACGAGAAAACGTACTGGACGACGCCGGATTTTAAACCATAATAACGAGAACAACATAAAGCAATGTTGCGCAGAAAGACCATTTTGCACGTCTACCATGATTAGAGATAATCTACAGCTTACTTAGAAATATCAGGACTGAGGTTAGGAAATTACACAGTATTGAAATTCACAGTCGCATTCCTGCCAGAAAGCCACTGATAACGAAAGAACATGCCCGACGTCGAACACAATTTTGTCAAGCCAACGCAAGACGAAATTGGCCGCTTGTAATTTTTAGTGACCAAAAAACATTTTGCTCTTCGGAAGATTTCAAAAAAACACTGTGGAGAGCGAATAGTACCAGATACAATTTTGAAAATATCCAACCCATAAAACGCATTAGACGTATAAGTACAGGTTATTGGAGCTGGATGAGCCAAGCATGTCCGGGGGAGCTTGTCCAAGTAAACTCAGGGTTCCGTCTGAGGAATATGTGTCCATACTAGAAGATGTTATGTTACCATCGGTTAGGGCAATTTATCCAAAAGGCGAAATAGTTTTCGTTCAAGGCAACTCTCCCATTCATCGAAGACGAATAGTTCGAGAATGGTTCGAACAACATCCAGAGATACACGTCATAGAGTGGCCAGCCAGGTCTCCAGATCTTAACCCCATCGAAAATCTCTGGACAGCTGCTGTGCGTGAATGGGAAAATAACATCATGATTTGAAATATAGACCAACTTCACGCAAATATTATGCGTACTTGGAATACTTTACACCTGAATAATATTGGTAATAATAAGATTGGTAAATACATGCCTGCTCGCATTCAAGCTTGTATTGAATCCGATTGATACCACACAAAATATTAATTAGCCTTTATTACTTTTCCTTGTTCAACTTAAACAAAAAATTAACACATTAATATTATGTTTAATTTTTAATGTTAGGGTGTTAATCATTAATTTTGTGTTTAATTTGCCTTTCTCTTTGCATAGATAGTTATATTGTTACTTACATTTATATTACATGTCCATAGATAATTGATATGTAATAAAACAATAATAATTTAATTCTTATTAACCAAAATATAAATGAGATACATTCATATTCTGATTAATACTTTACACGTAAATTTTTTTGATGCTAATTTCGCTGTTTAGATCAATTTTATAACTAAATATATGAATTAACTACAAATCGCGGGACCACGACCATGTCGTGCCAATTAATTTCACATTGATTATCAAATCGCGGTATGATGTATCTGTAATTAAAATATTTTGATTATCTCATTTCCATACTATTTCAATCTTCCATAAACTATTAATGTTATGTATGGAATATCATTGATAAACGTAAACTTGTAGTTTGTTTTAAACGTTTCATAACCAGCTTATCGATAATACATTCAATTATCTTCTCTTATATGAAAAGTAACTTGATTATATTTATACACCACAATTATGTAACTTTCATCTGTTATCTTTAACTACCTAAATTGTTACAATTTAGCCATAATATATTTAAGCCAAAGGATGGCATTTGTCAGGCCAAATTAGTGACTGCATGCTAATATTTCGATCTTCAATTAGCCAATTATGTGAGAGGTTGGTGACATTTGTCAGTTTATTGCTTATCTTCAGTTTAAGTCATTTCTACAATTTAGTGCAATAGGGAATTCAATAAACTTTCATATTACGAATTGTATATTTTATAAATAATTTGTAATTTTTAGTATAACTTAAATATGGTTACAAGTTACATGTTATATTGCATATATTGTTCATATTACCTTTCATTCCTGCAGAAACATCTTTTCTGTAAGTTTACTTTACGTAGTTTATTCATCTTAGTTAAATTAATATTTTTTCTTTACATTATGTTTCTCTTTTTTGCTGCGATGTATTTTAATAAAACGATTACATATTTATTCTTAAGTCCATTGTCGTTTATGTGATAAATTATTTTTATGCGCAAACATCTATTTGTATATCTTAATCATCTCAATGCCTTGCATAACTATAAATTGTACTTATTGCTTTTAAAATAAAAAAAATATGTTAGTAACTTCACGTAATAAATAATTACACTGTGTGAAGAAACCACTGTTCAGATTTCAAACCTTTATGTAACTTAAAGTTGACTGCTTTAACGTCACAATTTTTTTAGTACAACGTAATTAAAAACAAATGAGGAATAAAACTGTTTTAAATATAGTAAACAGACAAAGATGAAGAATATAATATTTTATTTTGAGAGTTATTAAGAATAAAGTCTTCTATTTTTGGTCATTATTGGTAATGTGTCTATCTAATTCCTTTATATAATAAAGTAAATTTATAACATGTAAATCTGCTTTTGAATGAATTGACCATTCTGTTTAAATTGCATGAACCAGTGTCCCAAGTGAGTAAATACCTTAAAACTAGAAAAATCTATACAACTCCTAGCTATTTCTGTTTTTTAACAAAATAATATTACCACACACAAAATTTAAATTTTTTTAGTTCAAAATCAAACTACATTTTTTTCCTTTTGATTAATTTAAATGTTTGATATAGAATCTAGGCTGTTTAGCTCAAAAGGGTAATGTGAATAGGTAGAAACCGTTTAGAATCTATTTTGTCGGAAACCGTATTTAAAGGAAAGTAAATATAAATGCGCCTTTAATCTATTCTCTATTAAAAATACAAAATTCACAATTAGCGTTTAAAACGGAATTGTTTGGTATTAAAAACAAGCTATCTATTTTTCTTACTAATTATACAATAGACTTGTGTAATTTATAATATATAATTATTGTAATATTGTCGCCCGTTGAGCAATTTAATATTTGCATTTTTGAATTGAATTGTTAATAGATTCTTGGTCTAATACACGTAATATCCCGTTTTTTAATGTTTGTAAATATATCTACTATGCTACGTCACGAAGAAGTAATACAAGTTCCACCTTATCAGAGTTACTATTGTGGACTACTTTTGCCAGTTAACAAAACTACCTTTTCAAATTAGCGCAACGCAACAACCGTCCTTGTTATTTATAAATCTTCGGTTACGATCGTGAATGTGATACTTTGGTTGCCTATGTGTCTGATGGACATTACATTTGTCAAAGACTGTACACCTAAATTGGAGTTATTGGACAATAAAATGGTAGCTAATGAAGTGCAAGTGCAAGGTATTTATTGAAAAAATCTCTTGCAAGTCATAGAACCATCATCTTTGTTTGATAAAACAGTTAACTGAACAGACAGGTTATCGTACTTTTCATCTAAATGTTTAATGCTGTCATAATACGAGTTTTTTTTATCAACGTTCTCGTTTGGAACTGATGATTAGAAAGCTTTTCTAGCTTTTTAATTATGATTTTTTGTTAGCAAGATTTGTTCGTATTTCTTTAGTTTTAGACATTTTGAAGTTGACTTTAGTCAAAAAATATGAGGTATGCAATTTTATTATTAGAACGGCAACTTTAAACTGTAATCAAAAAGATTGTATTGATGTATAAGCAAATTTAGGTGGATAAAGGCCTGTTTTTTAACGTTTTTCTATAAATATTGTTGACCTTGAAGCTGTTTTCTATAAACTTTCTCTACTATTGTAATACAGATAAAACTATTTAATGTGGTTGCAAAAAAACAATTTGTTGTTGATAATTTATTTATTATAATTCTTGAAGTCGCTGGAACATGTGATAAATCTTTTGCAAGATTGACTATGCAAAATTGCGTTTGTATGCGTCGCATATCGTCAAAGGTAAATTTACTGAGTATAAAAACCCATTACAACGTTTAATATTTTTAATATAAAAAAATGCAAACTTAAATTTACACAAAAGTATGCTTACGCATCAATTCGGTTAGAAATGTGTTAATAACAGAGTTGCCAATACAATACAATTAACCGACATAATCCGAAACGAGCGCGCTTAAGGCGCTTAATTTAAAAAATGGCAATAATTGTCAACACCTTTCAATGAAGCACATAGTGGCACATTTTGCGTTCTGTTGTCAGGTGCGAGAACGAACCAAGCGAATAGTTTACCGATAAGTAAACATGCTACTTACAACTGACTCTAAGAAGAGCATTCATTTTTTAGATTTAATCCACAAACACTTACGGATTCTTGATTGTCACTGCGAATGCAAGACGAATCGGAAAATGAATTCGTTTAAATTTGAATGGCAGATCGGGTAAAATCATCGGAATTCTCAGAATGAGAGCTTCCTCATCTTAAAATGTTCCTTTGAGTCTTGTAGCATAAATTACATTGTTCATGAGTTTTCTCACCACTACTTTCCGTTACATAGTTTTTGTTAGTTCAGATTTTAAAGCATGATGACTACCGATCCAATCCTTAGTTGTAACATGTGCGATGGCAAGTCAAGCAAATACAATAAGGTTAGAAATAAATAGTTGATTGCTTCGTCTTTGTTTGTTACACAGTAGACATATTTGTAATAATGCAGTGGACCAACGATTTAATTTTGAATTGAAAAGTGTAAGTGATCTACACCTTTATTCTTTGCCACAAGAATTGATCGTTCACTCAACTAATTGTTATTTTTGCGGTTAGCAATAATGTTTGAAAACATTATGTTAATCAGCTAGTCCTTCGTTGAGACAAAATTGCAAAAATTCGACTATCAAACACACAGTCAAAAATTTAATTAATTAATTAATGGCACTTATTTACCAAACATATGGATAGCGTTTATTAGTTTTTTTTTATTTATGTGATGAAGTCCAACTATAAAAATTATTTACGACTTTTTGAGAACGGAACAGTTCCTGATATTTTTTGCGCCACAATGGCCGTGCGTCGAATTATGTTTATTTTGTTTTGTTTGAGATTTGCTTGCATTACTACGAGAAAAAGAAAAACAAATAATAATTTAGTTGCATTTGATGTTTGATGTATTGAGTCAAACATTTGACAGTTGTAGATAGAATTTAAAAAAAACAGGAAACAACCAATATCATATCTATTTGGACACAATAAAAATTTAACAATTTGTTCCCAAAGAAAAATCTGGTTGTAGTATTGCTTTCCACAATGCATCAGAATCAGTTTGACCAGGAAACAAATAAACTACTCATCATAAACTATAATTGTCATAAAGCAAGTAAAAGCCAATGTAGAAGCACTAGATTAACTCCGTTGCAAAAAGAACGCGTTGTTGGTCAATGGCAACATTTTATATTATTCTAAATATTGCAGGCGTCAATAGTTACCTACAATAAAAAAGTTAATTTTGTGAACGAAATTGTATAAAGAAATATTTAAAAAAATCTGGGAATGGTTTTAGTGAGACCTCACCTTGATCGTCGGGATGTTAGACTGTTAACTCCTAAAATAAAAGATATGATAATAAAACTAGGTAGTACTCCACTTTTTAGATTCTCTGTAAAACTAAATTTATAAGAAAATCGGGATGATATTTTTACCCAAAACATGCAGACGAAAACCTAAGCAACCATGGCAAAATAGTACAGTCGTATTGCGCCATTCATAAAATGGCAGTTTTGTAGTTTTGTAGTATTAAATTTAAAACATTGACAAAAAATGTCTATTTGTTGAGAAATTTTGGTCTGCGGTTCGTGTGGGCCTTACCAGACTATTTATGTAATATTATTTCATTACCACGTAAGAGTTAAATTTTGAAAAAGTATTTTAGCTTTGTCTTTCACTTCTATAATTTTACGTGCTTTAGACCAAAATATATGGATCGGAAGTGTACATGAGCGTATTCATTACATCTTCATTCGTAGACGTGGTGCTTTATGATGTTATTTTTATGAATTAATACCTTGTGAACAAAAGCAAACATTATAATAGATTTCGTACTTTTGTACATAATATTCATCTGTTGATTTTGCATAGTCTGTTAATGTTTTGGAGTCAACAACGGTAATATTAGCGATAGTTTGTAAAATTACGTAAAATTTTTTGATAAGATATTTGTTTACTCTAGTTAATTTGCACTGCACGTGTAGTTAACAAAAAACGTTTTTGCGGTATTCATTTGAATTTCCATTACTTTGACAAGGTTTATCAATAATTAACTCAAAATCATTTTTAATTTTTTTTTCTATAGTTTCTTTCTGTTTTTATTTTTGATTTTTTTTCTGTGTTTTAAGCAAATCGTTTTTTAAAATGTAAATTAGTTCTAGATTATTTATTTTAGATGGTTTTGCAAGACATTTTGTGCACGCTGAAGAAGGTATGTCAGTCAATATTTACGTTACCTTTTCATGAAACATTATCAGAAACATTTTATATATTATTCGGTTTCAACAAGTTAATTTTTATGAAGGTAATTGAATATTTTGGTTTGGATATTTTGTTTTGTTAGCGTTGCATGTCTGGCCGTATTAATTAATTGTTGTTGCATCTTCTTTCCACGTCTTTGTTTCACTGTTTTCTTTCACAAAGATTTGCGTCACAGTTGCTTATGGAAGTGGTAGTGCACCAAGTTTATAAAGATAGGTGGTTTTGGTTTTGGGCGCAAATGGCTCACAAGTTTACCAACTATTCAAAAACATAAATCTTATCCATTAAGAATATCCTTCCGATTTTCTTGCCGTCAACATATGGCAACCTGGTCACCCAAAAGCAGAGTCTAAGCAGTACATCACTTTTACAGTTCCAAACCGTGGGTTAATCAAATACACGCGGTTACCGTTTGGTTTAGCTAACACACCAGCTTCTTGGCAGAGGTTGATTAATTGAGTTTTAGGTCCCGAATTAGAGTTTTACGTTTTTGTTTACTTAGATGACGCGATCTAAGAGTGGCTATACGTACATCTTTGTACCGATTATTTTTCGAAATTTGTTTTGTTTTTCCTGTTACGTTCCGCTACTGCTGTAGCAGGCACTAAGCGTCTTAAAAAAGACGTCTTTTTAATGTTTGGAGTTCTCAGTATTTTCTGTGCGATAACAGCAAAATGATTTTAGACGCTAATTATTATGCACAAGCAAATCTAACAGAAAAAGTCAACAGAGTCATGCAGACAATGCTATCGTCATATATCGAAGACCACCACCGACCTTGGGATAAGTATCTTGCTTAACGCCGTTTTTCGGAAATGGTGAAGGTGAAAATTGTCTAGACGGGTCACGTCATCTCAAAGCTATTAACTCAGACACTATCAACGATCTAACCTTTGCAGATCGTACTTTTTTGACCAAAAAAAGCCAAGCTTTTCGAGAAGTTTACGTCGACATCAAGAATCGCTTCAATGCAGCTTATGACGGCGTTAAACATTATTATGATTTACGTTGTCGTCTAGCACTTTTTGAGGTGGGAGACAGAGTATGGCGAAAGATGTCTTTTCAGATGCATCTCGATATATATTACACACACTAGTACTAATTGTAATATGTTGCTAATATAATAAACAATATAAAAAGAAACAAGTGCAAAACATGTATATACAAAAAATTGAGAAATAAAATGATAAACTAATTGGGGGTATTATTGAGGTTAACAGATTACTACAATTAAGAATATTTATAGGTTACATATATAGTAAAGTATTTGTTTAGATCAGTAACGCAACTTAAAACAATAAATATTTATATTTTTATTGTAATATTTAAGAAAAAATAATATAAAATATATTTATTCATAAATTTCATTAATTTAATGCTCGTATTGTTTTTACAGTTATAGACACAATCTTAGGAATCAATGTTGGCTTTTTTTCCACAGCGTTCTTTTAAAAAGGTGCACGTTGGCGGAAGATTTTATTAGGACGTGATAACTAATTAACGGAAAGATCTACAAAAAATATTATCACAGATAATGAAAATTTAAGTTTTAATAATGCATAATCAATTATTATCTTAGTGATATGATAAACTTCATAAAATCAAATTTTAAGATGATAATGTTATTTATGCCTTTATACAGTTTCTCTCGCCTAATCTATTGGTTTAAATATTGCTGATACATATTTTACATGGCGCTGAATGTATAATTATTTAAAAAAAAAAACAGTTAAATAAAGGTATTACTAAAAATTTTAATTTTTAAAAAACTGATTTACTTTGGAAAACCCATTCACTAAAACCATAAAAAACGACGCACGTTGACATTTTTTTTAAAAATTAAAATAGAAATATAAAGACAAAATAAAAGAAAGTTGCATGTGAAAGAAGTGAGAAATGAATTTAATTAAGAGTCAATCAATCTTACAAGCGTGGTGCTTGTAAGAGATGCTTAGTTGGTAAACACAATATGTAATAATCGTGTTTCACAAGTGAGTACACGTTAAAATCGTCCTTTATAGAAAACCGTAAACGCTGAACCGTCTAGTAAAGAGAAAGTAAAACACTTTGTCAAATAGATAAAAGAAATTATTTTTTTCAATTTAATAAAATCAATATGTTGACATAATTTTTTTATAAGAACCAAACAAAACATTTTATTCAATGTTTAATTTGTAAACACCTTTTTTCGATGAAAAGAAAATTACGGTAACAAATATCATTATCGAATAGCATTTTGTGTAGCATGTAATTAGTATTTCGACACACGCGTAAACTAACGTTTGCACAAAAATCGTTTCAAGTCTAACGATTTATTTTAAACATTATCCGTTCTAAATAAATTCAATAAAACGTAATTTTTAGTTGCATAATTTGTTATTTAATCGTAATTACGTTTGATGAAAGTTTGATTAATGTTCATCAATTCTAATTCAACAATGAAATGTTTATTCCTGATTTGTAGTATGTTATTTTGTAAATAATATATATTATTGCATTTTACAAACTAAATATTTGTATTTGCAACTATGACGTAGCTCATTGCTAACATCAACGTAGTGATAATTAATTCGTAAAGATTTGTAATACGCATGCATGCTTTTGTTTATTGCACTTTTACAAACAAGTTTTAAATTGACGTTATTCGTTAGTTTGATTAACTAAAAACCTTATGTTGAAAAATTTTAAATAAGATTTTTCTAAAGGTGTCTTTATGCTCGTAAACTTGATATGAATAACAAATACCTTCTCAAGTTTTTTTGACCATTTTCAAAAGTTTTACAATTTGTTTTTTTTTGAAAAAGTTTTTTATTATAATTCAAAATCTTTGAAATAAACTTTAATATGATTTTAACTATTATTTCAAGTATTGCTACTTCGTTGTACCTTGAATTGGGTAAGGAATAAGTATATAGTACTTAGTTTTGTGTTATTTATATTTGTTTCTATTACAGTAAATACATTGTTATATTCGATTTATTATTACAAATAGTTTATGTGATTAAATTGTCTTATTAAAAAAATTAAATGTTTGTTGAGTGAGGTTTTACATGTTTTATACGGTTTTTTTACAGGATTTTAGTAATAACATATGAAATAATCAGTTCTATGTGTCCTGCAGTACAACAAAAACTTTCCTTACTAATCTAGACGTGAACAAGCATTTTGTGTCCGATAACTACAGATTACTTATATTATAAACATTTACAAAATTATGAAATTTGAAACATATACTTTTACTTGAATTAAAAGCAAAAACCATTCAAAAATTGAAACTGTATAGAAATTGATATCGATTTGTTTTGACTATAGATTTTGTCTAAAATTCATTTAGAAGCTTACACATCTTACAAATTCACACTTGAGGGTTTTCAAACCTGCACATGCGTTAGGAAGCAATACATTACCAAGCTAAGTCGACAGTAGATAAAATTTATAAATTATAATTTTTCATGTGTGTGACGTATCCAAAAATCGGAAACTACTATTCACACTTTTGTTTCCAATTTTTGTAGCATTTGGACAAGCTTAAACATGGAGAATTTGCTACTTTTATAAATCATTAATATTTTTAAGCTTTGTGAAGTTGCGAAATAACTATTTAAATATAAAAATAAGTGTCTCCATGGGCAAAAAAAATTTTTTGAAAATAATCGACGCACTACACCAGACAGTGTGAGTATAGATGTCACTTGATTAACACTATCGCGTCCAGGATGTAGTTGAATCAGACGACCAAGTTTCTAGCGAAGTGGAAGAAGCTTGTCATTTTGTATATCAGACGTCTGTGACTTTGATTTTACGTGCTGTTGAATGGTAGAAATATATTCTTTACTTCAGCATTGATGCAGTTGTTTAATAAGCTGATAGCGGTTTAATCGTGATTTCTTGATGTCGCTGACGTCTGGATTGGGTTAAGCCGTTGAAGATCAACCAATAAATAAATGTGTCGACGTCAACAAATACAGAACGTTGGGATCAGGGAAAAGTGGGGATGATAGACGAAAGTTAAGAGTTGCCTCGATTTGGATAAACAACGTGCAAATTTTTTTGTAAAAATTGAGTATCCTAATATCCGTTTAATATGATGTTTTACCGATTTGATACCAGCTTCCTATAGATATCCAAAGTAAGGACTGTGTGCTGGTATAAAATGGCATTCAGTGCTTTCATTGTTTATCATTTCAGTTATAGAAGAGTTATTCTTTATAATAAAGGATGATAGTTCTTTGAGCTCAGACCTAGCACCAACCAAATTTGTATCATTATCGGAATAAACGTCTTGAAGTTTTCCTCTTCGTGAAACAAAACGTCAAAAACTCATTATTAACGTTTCAGTTGATAAACTGGATAATTAGCTCCAAACGAACTGTTTTACTAATAAAGCATATAAACAAACACAAGTAGAATTTATAAAATTTAGAAAATCTTACGGTCTTTGATTAAAAATGGTCCACCAATAATCAATTCCTGTAGTATAAAATAGCAAAGTGATGTTTTCCAGCTATTAAAAAATTATATTCTTTATCTAAAGAAAATTGAGAATTATAAAGTACAACTAGTATTGTTACGATCATTTTGTTTAATTAATCTTATCCATATTTTTCGACGCATTAGTTATTTTCTATGCTTTTTCCGGGACGTGAAACACTATTTACAAGTTAAACCAACTTTACGTTATACGCATGCTTTAAGATAAAAATGCATTAAGAGGTAGCCATTTTTATATACAAAACGAGTACAGCGAATTTTTGGAACCAGCTGCATTTTGTTTATGCATCCACTAGTTTGACTACTCTTAGATTTTTTTTGCGTATTGTAATTCGCATGTCATTAGGTAACCGTTTCCGGTAAGCGATGGTTTGTACTTTTGTCTTGCGCATCTGCATTAGCTTCGTTTTAGGTAGTTTAGTAGCGAAACGGAAGTTGTATCCCCACGCAAGGACTTTAATTGTCAGAGATAGTAGGCGTGATTCAACCAGTTAATGTTTGGTCGTTTTATTGTTGCTGCTACTACGGGAGGAACCTAAATTCTTGCTACTTGTAGCCCTGGTTAATTTACCGCAGATTCAGGAACCCAAGATAAGCTATAAAACTTTCTTAATTTTATTTTTATTAATTTAGTTCGTTAAGCATGGCATGTACTTGAGCATGCGTAGTTATTATTAGTTAAGCACAATTACCTGTATTCCTTCAAAATTTATGCGTAGATAGATATAGTTCATTAGTGTACAGCATGTAACGATACAAGCGCTTATATCGAGATTGATTTGGGCCGTTTTTGTTTTTTTTTATTGTTACGCTTAAACATATTTTAAGGTGTATACTCGGAAAACAGGCAACTGCGTTATCTGTATTTTATTTAATTTTGCTTTAAAACTTTAATTAATATTCCTTTTGTCGCTTAACGCTTTTTACTGCTATTTTAATTTTTCCCACCCTTAAAAGAAAGCTTTTAGTGCTTGTAGTTGGTATCCATATTAGTAGGCTTTACATAGACGGAAATATAGTGCTAGGTACCCGCAGACCTGGGAAACGTTCCGGGTTACGTTTGCAAATTGAGGTTAATTCGGTGGCGACCTTATAATTGAATCTTCTTGAAAAATAAAGAAAATTATTATCTACGCCCTCACGACTGGAGCTAGTTGGCCTGCTTCTGTTGGCCTAGTCGACTTGGGGTTTTCTCGCATTGCTACCCAGCCTATGTTTGTTCGCGCCAGCGTTAGCAGTAACAGTATCTAGAAAAGGATTTAAGCTTACTAGCGCTGAGGATTGTTTTAAAATCTGATTGGTTTAAATTGCTTTAGTTCGCCAGAAAAGAATTCTCTTTGCAAAATTTTTATAACTCACAAAAGAGCAGATCGTATTTTTGTACTGGTAAGTGGACCAGTGCATGGCTTGTCGCGATCTATTGCACAGTTTGTTTAAAAGCACAAACAATATGGAACTACTCTTACTAACCGATTTGTGCCAGAAAAGTTGTTAATTAAGATAAGATCTTGATCAATAGTAATAAGTGAATGCAGTTCTTTCTTCGTCTTATGAAGAAAGAAGTCCCCAAAGTATCCTCAGGCCATAAAGTCTCCTAACCTATGAGCCAAGAAGGGCCATGCTACCATAAATTAGATTTTTTTTAATTTTGAGGAATGACTACTCTGGATAACAAATCAGCAGGATTTAGTAGAGTCTGACCACAAATATAGACATAAGCATACTCAAAGCTTTCAGTATTTGTTCCAAAAGTCTTGACAAAAGAGCAGCACCATAGAGTACAAGTTTTGGAATAGTGATTGGTTTTAAAGCTGCTGAGTTTGTTTTGCTACACAAAATGTGTGAATAAATTTCATTGTAGCGAATAATAAACCCTACATAAAAGCAAACTCTATATGCATGCATAGAAGCATTGCAAAACCCATGGAGTTGAATCTCTCTAGAGCTACTGCTGGTAACATGTCGCGGAATTCTTAAATCATTAAAACTAACTAACTCGTTGCGATATTAACACTAAAATAACTTCTCTAACCAAAGTTGTTCTTGCACTTACAGTGCAGGGCGCGATCATTCCCAGAAGATCAAATATTTGTGAAATTTTGGAAAGTATAACGCACTTAGTAAAACATTTGCAATATCTGCGCACATTGCGCGAGCTTCGTCAATACTGTCGGCGCCTGTTAGAAGGTCATCGACATAAAAATCAGATTTAATTATGTTAGCGATGTAAGGTTTAGCGCAAAATATTGAAGCGACTTTGTAAGAAAAAACCTCCACAAAATTCTCTAAAACGGCCTTTCAGCAAGAGTAATCAGCACTTGCCAATACATTTTTTTGATGTCAGCTGAGACGGCATAAGCGTGCTTACAAAAGTAAACCAATATAGTAAACAAATCTTGCTGAATTGTTGCATCAACCATTTGAAAATCATTCAAAGAGCGACCTGACGTGATAGAAGGAGATCCAGTAAAAATAACACAAAGTTTTGTTGTGAGAATGTTCTTTTTTAGCATCCCATGCTGAGGAAGATAGTAAGAGATTATAGCGGAATCTGGAATTGACACTGTCATGTGTCTAAGATCTTAATATTCTTGCATAAATAAAAAATAACGATTCAAAAGATCTGAATTAGCTTCAAGGCGGCGCTCCAAAGTCAGAAATCTTTTTTGAGCAGCATCGAATGATTCGCCAAGAAACTCGACTGGTTTCTTTAGTGCAAATGAAACGACAAACCGACCAGTAGAATCTCTGCGGAAAATTTTAACAAAATGTTCTTCGCAAGCATTTTCTTCAAATGAATATACTTTTTATTTGAGATAGCTTTCAAGTTCCCAAAACTTAGAAAGAGGATCTGAAATACCATTTACAACATACAAATAACAATGTCTTTGAAAAGGTACCAATGGGCTTGTTGGACCGGATATAACCCAACCAAATAAGTTTTTTGAAGAGTTGGACCTAGACGAATCTGGCCTACAGATAATAAATTAAAAAAATCTTGAAAACCAATTAAAAGATCAATTGTACTAGTTAAAAGAAGGGCCAGATAATCGAATGTTATACCAAATCTTAAAATTATCGTAGTCGACATAAAATCTGAGCAAAACCAAACATGAAAGCGAGATTTTAGAATTAACATCATGTCGTGAACGAATAAGAGAAATGGATTTGTTTATCTTTTTTAGAACAATGTTTGCATCATCAATGTGCAGGTTTAATTTTTTACAAAGATTAGAAGAAAATAAATTTGACCGAAATTTTGAGTCAAGCAAAATGAATGAGTGTGAGTTTCCGTAAGAATCCAAAACCTTGACGAAAGAATTTGAGAAAAGTTTTTGCAAAGCGCCATAGTAACAATTTTAGATTGTTCAGAAGCAATGTCTGAATTACCAGAAGTATTTGGCTACATCACATAATTAACTTTAGAAGAAAGCGAAATATGCAGCAAAGTGTGGTGTTTGCTTTTACAAGTTTGACAAGTGTACTTTGAGGTACACTGCAATAAAAATTGTCCTTTGCGAAAGCAGTTAATACATTTTAGACTAGCTTAGCTTTTGTTGAGGCGGCAACTCCAAAAACTGTTCACAATAACTTAAGAAATACAAGCCTTTGCAAAGCACACATAAAATGATGTTTGCCACAAATGAATTAAAATAATGTAATTTTGATTTCTTTTGAGCTACTTTGGAGTGACCTTTGGATGAAAAACTGCCTAAAAGATTAGCTGCGCCTGTAAAAAACTTTTTAAACCCGTTGCGGGTTGGAAAATCAAAACCAGAGTTAAAGATTAAAGATTTCCATTCACGCGATGGCATTAAATCGCAATTAAATCTGCTACTTATAAATTTTTAAATTTTAAATTTCCATGCAACTCTTGTTATAGTTACATATGACAATGTTAAAAACGTTTACATATAATATGCTACCTGACTCTCGCACGCTCACAAAACGTCATTACTAAAAATAACTTAACAACGTGTCTGCGTTGAATGTGGTAAACCAAGATACTTAAGATGTCATCAACATAAAATTATTTTTGTGCTCAAGAGTTTATTTGCAGTTGGGATTGCAAATTGGTTTGAGTAACTAATTTCGGTGTTTAGCCAGTACTGCTTCTTATAGCATAAAGTTTCGATAAATTAGCCATCGGCTCTGTGTTATAATATATAAACAAGTCATCAAGGCAATACCTATTAATACAAAAGCATAGAGTATGTGATAAGTTGATGACTAAATGGTAGTAAAACGAGATAGCAAGGTTTTGTCCAGAAGAATACCGAGCAGCTTCGAGTTTAATTAAGTACAGGTTTTAAACAGATATAGACTAAGAAATAGCTATCAGGTCGTAGTTACAAAAATTTGCAAGTTTAATTATCTACACTGGCTTATAGTAAAATTATAGTTATGTGATCTTTTGCAACATACTGCATCCAACTATGTTACAAATTGTTAAATTCAAACTTAAAAGAAATATTCTGGATAATTTTAAAAAATATTTTAAGAAAATCATAAACAAATGGCGTATCAAAAATTAATAAAATTGATTAAAAATGTTTTTATACAAACATAAATATGTATAAAACCCATAACCCATAAACCCTATAAGTTACGTTACAATTAAAACTAAACAAAAATTTTTGTGATTTTTCGTGTAACATAAATATCCACTTTGCGTGTGTAAATAAAACTACTAAAAAGAGAAATTTTATTCATTTAGTCGTTTTTAACAATAGTTACAGCTAGTAAAAACTTAAAAAATTAATAAACATAATATATGTGAATGTGTGATTATTTAATATTCTAATGTAAAAAGTTTTACTATACGCTTTACTACAATTAGGTTAAAGTTCTAATTAGTTTGGTTTATTTAGTTAGTTTAGTTAATATTAAAGGTACCTACTATAATTGCATTTCATATATAAATGTAATCGCATAAGCAGTATAATTAACTAGTTTGAGGCAACAAAAGAATTTGATACAACAAAACAATACTGTACCTAATTAAGTACTAAAGCTTTGTTTACCCATACAGTCCACGAGTTTACAATTTAAGTTTAAATATAAATTTTATAAAGCAGACTGTTTGACAATATTTATTGCTTACTTTTTCCGAAAATTTACTTTCGATATGTCAAGATGTATAAGCGCTTTATCAAAACGACTATAGAGACAATTTATACAACCCCAACTTATTCAACAACTCGCTCTTTCGTGTCCACTGTAAATTCTTTAGAGTATTTTCGTTGTCATGAAAACATCTTAAGCTTACCTATTATAGAGCAAAAATATCTCAATTAATTTTTTTGCATAATAATCACTTCGTTGTAATATTTCAACAAAAATAAAAGATCATTTTTTATTATTATGTATGTATAATAAATCTAAAATAACATACGTTTATGCTTTCTATGTAACGTATTTGTCATAAATGCACCATAAACTAAATCTTCTAACTATAACTTTAGAATAGTTAATTAAAAGGTTTCAACTAATAAAGTTAATTCTAACTAGATTATAAGATTACATATTTATTCTAACTAAAAACGATTAAATGTACAGTTTTACAATATAAATTAGTAATATTTTGTTACCTGGGAATCAAAACAAACGCTAATTACTAAACGAAAACTTTGATACGCAGAGTATTTGTCTACATTATATCAAAACAAGATTAGAAATCTAGCATTGGTAGTTTAAGATTGTTAAGATCAGATTGTATTTTCTAATAAAATTTTCAAATTATGTAAATAAAGTTTTATGTAGGTACTCGTTATGTATTGAGTGCAACAATACTTTTTCTGTGCATAAAAGATTAAAATTTATTTACGCAATTTGACTTCATTTATTAGTAAAACATTAATCACTTGGCTATTCAAACTTACTTTTTTGTTAATCTATAGAGAATTTACAGTCTACTGAATCTTTAAAGAATTATCAAGCGTGTATTTAAAAAAATAAAATTTGTATCACTCGGAAAAGGAGTGCAACAAGGAGAAAATATTTAAGAAATTGACAGAATATTATAATCAAAAATACGGCAGAAACATATAAAGTAAACTTAAAAAATTGGTTTTATGAGAAGAACGCGCCGCACCAGTGTAAAATAAATAAATAAGTGCATAGTCAATGGTTTTATCGGAAACGGTGTTTATTTAAATCTACAGTTACAGTGATATATAAATTATAGTGAATACCTATTTTATTAAATTTTATACTTACTTATAATTTTCGTAGAGTATGTATGTTTTAGTTTTAGTAAAATTATTTACATTAAGAATTGCGTAAAATAGTTTAATTAAATTAGGTTTCTAAGTTTGCAACAATAATAATAAATAACAAAGTTGCACCTGAAAACAAAAGTGTTTCATGAATGTGTTTTATCAAGAATGACACATGAAACAAAAGTTAAGGACAAAACGCACCATAGAAAGGATTTGAGTACTTCAAAGGGAAATAGAAAAACTCATGTTGAACTTTACAAGAAGAGAAAGTCAGAAATGAAAAAATAAGGTCGATAACAAACACAACATACATATATAGGCATCAGAACAGCACAACTAAAATGGAGTTACACCGGACATGTAGCTAAACTAAAGCAAATAGATGGAATCTGAACATAAAAGAAGAAGAGGAATACCATCGATGCGCTGGTACAATGATGTTAAGAAAACGACTGGATTTAAGTAAATTTCAATAGCGCAAGACCGTAAACGCCAGAAGGAAAGTTTAAATCTAAAAATAAATTTAAACATAAGAAGAAAAATAATTTTGTTTTCTAATTTAAATTTTTTTTTCTTAAAAAAACTATAGAACTTTCATAAAAAGTTAAATATACCTTCTTTTTTGTTTTGGTTTTACTTTGTTTACGATTAATTCTCCCGCTTCCTGTGACATAAGTTTGGGTACGCCGCTGGTTTAATAGAACACCTTATTCTAGTGTAGTAAGCTCGAAATATACAAAACTGTGGTCTAAAAATTGAGTTTAGTTGTAACGATGAAATTTTTAAGTTAAAACTGGTCTGTATGCTACGTTAGGATATATTTAGATTGTAATTACAATGTTTATATTGATGGTTTTGTATGTAAAATGTTAGTGTAATGTTAAATTTGTATATTGATATTTTTATAAGTCAGTTATTGCTTATTACAGGAGAAAGTTTGTATATATGCATTTGTTATCAGTTAGTTTTGTAACGTGTGCGGTTACACATATGGTAGGATTGGCCGAACTGTAAGATATTGTTTTGAATTTTGCGCCAGGGGTTGGTTATTTTTCATTTTACTAGTTTGTGTTATTGTAAGACTAGACCCCAAGTTTAAACACGTTAGTGGGAGGTTAAATTATTCGTTGTTTGGCGGTCTTCTTGTAAACTCGCATGCACTTCCGTTTATTGTTTTATATATATTAACTTACGCAGTTATGGTTAAGATCTGCTAACATTTTTTATATTAACCCGTGTGCTTTTTATATCTTTTGCAGTTTCCACAGTCTAAACCTCGTAGTAAATAGCGCTGCTTGTAATAAAATTGCCACCAAATGTTAGTTATGCAACTAAAAACTTTCAAATCAGCTAGTCATAAGTTCGAGTATTAACGCAAATATTTAAAACATGAACTAATGACTTCTAGAAAGCGCGGAAACAAAAGTTATTGTAAGATACTTGTAAATGGAATATAAATATTGTTTATGGAAGAGATAAACTAAATTTTATAGTTACATATTGGTTACTGGGGTATCCTTCAAATAAAACTACGCAACTGTCTATATTACAAAATAAACAAAACAATACTGAACAAATCAAACCATGCTATATCCTATACCTTGCGGTGAATAGACCCACGATTAAAGTCATGACATTTAAATGCTATAAACGTTAGTCAGGTGGATTTTTTAAGTCTTCAAAAATCAAATATATTTGATAGAAACTCTAACGGAAACGTTTATAAAAACATTTTACAACAAATTATTTAGTAACATACTTAAAAAGGATATAATAGCAATGTAAAAATATTGTTTGGTTTTTTAATTTATATTCTGTTATACAATACGGAAATTTTGTAATTGCGAAAATTATGTATGCTTACGCGTGATCGGAAGTACTCCTAAACCATTAAAGTTACAGTTGCCAAATATTGTTATAGTATCCGGTCTTCTCCCTAACCAAAATTCATCAATAACGTAAAACCGGAAATAACATTTTACTGAAAATTGTATTTAATTTTACGTGTTTGCAAACGTGATGTTAATATTAAGAAAGAACGTAATAAATACTAGGTATATAGAATTTTTATTCATAAAAAATGCTTCATCTAAAGTTAATTAAAAATGGATTTTAATTTGTAAGAAAATTTAAATATTAATAAAAAAGTACCTACATCATCTTATACTATACAAACGTATTAAAATTTCTTTAGAAATGTTTGGAAACGATTTAACTAAAGCACATAAAAGTATATAATTTAAAAAGATATTTTAATATTATTGCACCAGATTAAATTCAATTTTAAATATACATTTATGTAACTTTTATTATTCTAATCATTGTTGTTAAAATAATAAAAAATAAGAATAATATAGAAAATGTCCATTTGTTACCAATTTAATTTTATTGTATTTTGTTTTTAAAACTATTGTTAACAAGGCAAAATAAACCTTGAGTAGAAAAAAGCATTTAAAAAATGTCTGATAAAAACAATTATTTTACACAAGTATGTTAATGCTAAAAAATATTAATTTAACTTTAATTAAAACAAAGCTATACTTAACACGGTGAATAGATAGAAGTAAGTCTCACCCACAAATGGTTTTGTAATTGGTTAATTCAAATTACGCGGCAAAATTACATTAAAAGTCCGATTCACTTCGCGAAATTATACGTTTGTTTAACTGTTATCAGTTTTTTGTGTACACAATTTATCATTTAAAGATAATCTTTTTAAAGACCATCCGATTGTTCATATCAAAGTAAAAAATATTTTTTCTTAAAATACTTACCAATTGACAAAACAACATGTTTATAGGTTAGCTAATACAGTGTATTATGGATCTACCATGAAGAAATAAATTCTAGATTATTTAAAAACTGGTTTGAGTCAGTGCTAAGTAAGTTAGAACAAGAAGCTGTAATAGTCCCTACTCCATGTTTGTTATTTACTTTAGAAACACGATGTTTATATATTCAACTGTAAAAATAATGGCAAGTTCTTATGTTCTGTGCACAATATTTTGATTTCAAAAATAAATCTAATTTTAGTAGCATTTAAAGGAGTTTTAAAGCATGCATAGTAATAGAGAGTGAGACAAGAAACAGAGCAAAACTCGTGTCAGCTTTATTATTTTGGGATTCAATGGACAACTTCAGCAATGTAGTACTGCAAACTGCAAAATTAGATACGTGACGGAGAATAATATAGTAATAGATGAAAGTGGTCTATTTATTGATAAAGAATACGGTTATTTAAGAACTTCTCCAAATGGTAAGTTTAAAAAGTTTAACGTAGTTGTTCCTAATAATATCAATATAGTCGAAAAGTAAACATCCATATTTCTACCCAGTAATTTCACCAAATTTTAAATTTATCATTATCTTTAAAAATTTGTTTGTATTTAGAGATTCAAGAACATATGTATTTTACAAATCAAAAATGCAGATTTACTCTCTATTTAATACAGATGCGACAGTAAATCTGACGTTTTTGTGTCTTGTGAAACACATAACTTATTTAGTAGGTACTGGTCGCATTAAAAAGGCCAACAAACTTTCATTACTACGTACGTAATAGCAAAAGCAAAAAGTCGTAGGACCTTTTACTTTTCAATATCGGTTATTTCTAAATTTTCTCGATAAAAATGCAATTTTACAAAAAGCAGCACAAAAATAAGTTACTCTGGTCGAAAGTATCATAGCCTTGCGCTGCATTTTTGTTCGGTACGCTACCCATGCAATGAATGAAAGCAGAACAACAACTGGCGGCTAATACATAATTTTTGGCCAAAGATAGTAAATGTGACTGGACCAGAACTGGTTAAGGCCCCGAATGATAACGCCATGTCAAACGTGGCAATGAAGTATCGGCCAAGCATAACAATTAAGTATGTGCCGAGTGTGTGAGCCAAGTATTAGCGAAACATGGCAACTAAATATGGACCACGCTTGGCAACCAAGAATTATACAATGCTTAGTAATTAAGCAGCAACTAAGATAAAACAACATGTATACTTTAAATACGATCAATTTTGTTTATTTATTGTTCAGTTGTCGACGCGGTCTGACAAGAAACAAATGAGATATTACTGAACTGACACCCAGATAAGAAAGTTAAAACAGCGTTCCATAAATTATGTTATATGTAATTTTCAAGAATGGAAAACCGTGCATGAAGTTGTTAACATTCTCCAGACAATTTTTGTTATGTTTGTGGATTATATGTTACAAAATCCCAAAAGAAACCTTTAAGTGAATTAATTCAAAGATGTTATAAGACAAAATACCACATATGCATATGCTGAAGAATATAAGGGTTTTTATAAAATCTTGTTACAACGGCCGATGCTTTAGCGTCAATGAACAAATCATGTCATCGACTGTTACTTCGGTCTTGCAAAAACTAACAGGTCTTCATAAAAAACGAACAGAAAGTAATGTATTCATACATTCCATTTGTAAACAGACCATTAAAAAAAACTGATTGTGAGCTAATTCCAATAATTAAAATCCTATTGCAAATTCCATGGACGAGAAACCACAGCTAGTTACTTAATCAAACCTCAATTACTTGATACGGATTTTTAGGTTTAACCAAAAAAAACACAAACTTTTTATATTTTTGAGGAAAATTTCTTCTCTTTCCGTTGGTTATAAGTCCTTGTTTGTCTTAGCTTCAAACGTTATACTTTTCTTAGATGATTTTTTCTTTGCATTTTTGTTTCCATTCTGTTATTCCCAAAATTCTCAAATCTCTCTCTATTAGTTTCCTCCATTCGTTTTCGGTCCTTCCTTTTCTTGGGCTCCATTTTTTGTTATGTTTGATCCTAATATAGTTTTTATTATTTTTCTTTTAAATATTTTCAAGTTTTCTTCTTTTTTTAAAAATTTCTGCTGTTTCTAGAACGTACGTCCATCTAGGTCTTATCAATGTCTTATATATTTTAATCTTCGTTTTTTTTGAAGATTTGACATTCCTCAATCTTCTTATTTCTTCACTTCATTTTCTGCTGGATAGTTGTTTTCGTGTTTTTGCAGTTCAGTTCTGCCTTTTTGTAGTTATTCTGTAGCTGATGTTTCTACTGTAAATATTTTTCTTAATACTCTTTCCAGATATCTCTGATTTTTTGGGGCTCATACTCTATTTGGCTTTCTTTGTTTTTTTAGCCCTCTTGTTCTAATTCTAAATGTATCTGTTTTGTTCTTTTTTGTCTAAACTATTTTACATTGTGGTGGTTGATTTTTCGTTTACTTGTTTTATTTTGTCGGTAATTTAGTCACTGTTTTTTAAATTCTATATATTATATTTACATATTGCTTTTAACTTTTTATATCCTCGTCTGTCTTGTTTTCTTCTTGTTAATTCATTTTTTTTGTTTTCTTCTCTTTTAGCAGTCTTCATCCTACCAGTCTCTCGTTTTTTTGTCTGTCGCACTTTGTATATTTTGCTTTGTCTCTCTCCATATTTTTTTTATGTCCGTCGTGTTTATCAATTTATTTTCTGTATTTTTTGCATATGTTTTTTAGAATTTCTTCTTTGTTTTCATGCATTGACAAGCTTCTAGGTTTGTTCTTGTTGCTACCCTTTTAATGTTATTGTGTTTTTCTAATTTTATATTTTTTAGTTTAACTATTACTAGATAACGATCTGATTCGCTAGACGTTCTCGTATATATTGTTTTGTTGATTATCTTTTCTGTGGCTAATATATGTTGTTAAGCTTTCTGGTTCTCGTTTTTGGTTTTACGTATGCGAATAATCAGACGATTTTTATTTTTTTTTCTAGTTATTCGATTTTCTTTTTTTGTCTGCATTAATTGTACATTTTAGTTGGTGGATATTCAATTGTCTCTCTTAGTTTTCTATTTTTTGGTTCAACATCTCCTACTGTAACACGTCCAGTTTGTTTTCTATTCGGTTTTCCCTCTGCTCCGCTTTCTTCCAGAATATATATTTTTTGTCCTTAATTTCTAAAAGAATGTCTTTCATATATTACCCTGTAATTTTAGTTTTGTGTGTTTGAAGAGAATCGGTTTTGTGTCTAGTTACTTTTAGATTTGTTTTTGTGAACTTGTTTTGTTTTATCTCACCGCGCAAAAAAGCAGAGGCGGGTTATCCCGTCGAATCCTAACTCTTAACGGTGTTTTTACGTATATTTTTCAGTTGCGATTCATTAAATAGAAAATTTGTCATACAGCTGTTTAAAAAAAATATTCTACAAAGATTAGTGAACAAAAAATATGGGGCCGTATTTTCCAGCCGTGGTTATCTGCGCTGTGTGGCTAGCCTTGGCGATTAGGCGTCGCGATCCGTTTGACTTTGTTGTTGCTTTTAATGTGTACGGAATTTGTTTTTAAAATAACATGATTTTTTTGTACCGTATTGTTACTCTATCGTGGTGCCACTGATGCTGATCTATTTTTGCTTTTTTCTAACTTACCTTACTAATTTTACAATTTAAACTTTCTCAGCAAATTATTAAAAATAAACGAGCATATTCACTGCACTGTACTACACTCAACGATCAATTAAAATTTTGTTCGAGAATCTTTATTAACAAAATAACATATTTTACATTTTACTACAAGAATCGACGTATGTATTATAGAATCGTCACAACAAAAAATCATTTTTTTTACAAAGTTGAAATAATTTTTTTGTTCTCAGAAAATTTAATCTAAAGTTTGAACTGTTAATGGATTTTAATTTAAAAGATTCTACTTTTTCTACACATTAGATCAGAATTAATTAAACAGTTTTTAAAAGCACTAGGAAAAGATAGCAACTGTTTTAAATACTTAAAATAGTATATTTCATTACTAGGCTTGAAAGAAAGCTTTTCCCGTGCGAGCTTGCGAAAACGGGAAAAGCTCTTTATGCCATGTAATGAACGATATTTTTCATTATACCTGTCTACAAAACTAGAATAAAACATATAAAAATTAAAATACATATGTCTGAATCACCCTTCATTAAAACAATGCATATCTAGAATGTATTGGAAATTTCATGCATAATTGTTTTGACGTGAGCCAGTATTTTAAAAGATAGATTCTGTAGAACATAATTTTGAAATACCAGAAAATATTACTCAGCAAGCAGCAGAAGTACGAGCAGAATTACTTCCTAAAAAATCTCGAGACAGATATGAAAAAGAAGATCGCTTGTTCTATGAATGGCGCGAACAAAAAAATGTAAAATCTGTAAGTGATAATGTTTTTCTTGTTTATTTGTCAAAGAAAGCTAAACTTTTGAAACCATCTACCCTGTGGAGTCGATTCTCTATGATAAAAACTTGTTTATCTATTAAAGAAATTATAGACATTAGCAAGTAAGTACAATATACTATATACTTGCGTAATACTTTTATTTTTTACTTATCCACTGATGCATTCATTCGTACAAATTTCCACAAACAATCGCATTTCTCAAACGTCAAGCTGTTGGTTACGTACTTAAAAAAGCCAAAGTATTAACAGCATAACAAGTAACCAAATTAATTTGTGAAGCTTCTGATGAGAAATGGTTATTGACAAAGGTATGTGTTTGACTTATATGTAAAAAATGTTCCTTCCGATAGTAATACTAACCATTTTTGTACAGGTACTTTTGATATTTGGTATTTAGGGAGCATGTCGACACGTCGGACAAAAACAAATCGGAGAGTTCGACTAAAACTGCAAATATCAGTAACAATTCAAATTGTACCAGTAATGTTATATTTATTTAATTTATTGTTAAAAATAAAGACTGTTTGGTTAGTTCTTCTTTTACTTATATACATTCCTAAAAAGCAATGTACCATAATTGGCTGTTTACAAGGAAAACTTATATTTTACGTCACTCGATCTAATAAACTTGAAATAGAATTTACCACAAAAATTTCGCAACAAAGAATGTGGTTCAACTTGGAATACAAATCAAGATTTTCACGGATGTCAAAAACTTAGTGTAAAAATGCAGATCGTGAACATTAATTTCATGGCGCGAAAATTTGACTTCAATAAAAATGTTATTATAAGACCCGAATAAGACCCAAAACTGTTAAAATACATTGAAAATATACTTTAGGAAAAATTAACTCTAGCTGAAGTATCTAAAAATTATTGTTTTAAAATTAATCGTTAGTATTGTTACCTACAATTAAAGTCACTAGTGTAATGTTATTTTTAAAAGTTGGCAACATTGGAGCACGGGAAAAACTTTTCCCGGGCACTGCACGGGAAAGATGACCTTTCATAGTTCATAAACTAGTACATATGTTTTTATTGTGGTATATGAAAAATAAGTTTCCAAAGCTGTCTGGCGCAAAAATTTGCGAAGGAATATTTTTAGGTCCACAAATTAAGAAGATTTTCAAAAACAAAAATATTGGCAGCGTAGACTTCTTCTAACACATTTGCAAACATTTTTTGGGAAATCAAAAGAGTAGAAACTACTAAGATATCGTAGTTAAATTGATAGAACACTACAAACATTTAGGTGCCAAATGGCGCTCAAATTACGTTTTTTGCAGTCACATTTGAATTTTTTTCTGCTAATTTAAAAAAGATTCGTGATGAACAGAGAGAAAGATTCCATCAAGATATTTCAAAAATGAAAAAACGATATTAGGCTAGGTAGGATACCGTTATGATGGGAGATTATTGCTGATTTCTCCTTAGAAAAAGCAACAGGCAACATAAAATAAGAAATATCTCTATTTATGCAAAGCTTTGATATGTCAAATTTTTTTTATTATGTACAGTTAAGTGTTTTTGTATTTTTGTTACTAGTTAAACATTCTAGTATTTGTTAATTCAAGATTTTTGTACTTATCAATTTTTTTATAACTTTAAAACTAGACGTGATGAAAAAATTTTTGTTTAACCTTTTAGTTAAAGACTAAAAACTATACACCTATTTATACAATAATTTACAAATGTTTTCAATTGTTGACTAGTGTAACTAGTAGAATTCAGATTTTTTACAGGCCATACTTTCACAATATTCTTATATTCTGGATTTATTCCGTGTGTAAAATTGTCTACAAGTTGAGCTTTTGTCATACATTGCAGGGGACATCTTCAAAGCATAAAACAACCAGATTGAATAAATTTTAAAGATTTCCTTTTGTAGATCGGATTCTTCCTAAAAGAACTGGTTTTTAAATATTTAGCAGTTCAGTTCACCTTTTTGGTGTCAAAAATTAAATAATTTTGAAATTTGCTAGGATTGTGAATTTATGTTTTTTACTTTAAGCATCCGCGGCTTGCGCCGCCTTATTAAATAACAAGGGTAAAAAAATTACTATAACTTATTTTTAATAATGGAAATTCATATATGACCGTTAGGTGTAAATGAATCTTATGATTACCTTGTATTACAAAAATATTATTGCGCTACAATAAAAAATAAATACGAAATTTAACTTTATATTTTTAAAACTTTATTATTTCTAACACATACATACATACTTAGAATGTAATGAAAGCGGCGCTTTTATTACGTTTTATATAATAGTACAGACTTAAAGAATATAATGTCTCATTGTTAAATATGTTTACATTTCACGCTCCCTAACACATTATGGTCAACTTTCCGTAACATAAAATCTAAAAACAGCATTTACGTTATGGTTGAAGTACTGGAAAAGATAAATACTGTTATGTGATATAAAATTTATCAAACTTACGAAATTAAATAACGCATATATTTATTTGTTTCATAAAATTCAAATACAAAGTTGACAGTTTTTTTGTAGTATATACCCCTTGGTATATACCAATAATAATTGTAAATATATATCGCGTGATTAATAAAAATTGATAAAAATGTTATAAATTTGAGTATATGTTAAAAAAATTAGAAACAAATGCAATTGTAATTGTAAGTCATTGAATATTTTTTTTTTTAGAAAAGTGTGTTTGTAAATTGAATTGTTTGCGCAAGTGATTTTAATAGACCATCACTCTTTACAATGTGTGGTAAAAAATTAAACACCGACAAATTTTGTTAAAATCTATATAAAATTATAGATAAATGTTACTCTGAATAAGCCATAACTGTAATGCAACCATTAATTTTTTTAACTGTTACCAATAACTCGCTTTTTTTAGTTTGTTTCCGCTATTACAAAATTACCTTTTATGCGCTGTTGAGTCTTCTATAAGACATCTTCCTCGACACATCTCAAACATCATTTGTCATTATCATCTTCATCTTAGAATTAGCTTTAAAAAGTCTTTGTAGAAGCCTTGATATCACAGTTATCCCAGCCGGCAATAGCAATGATTCTATTCTGTCAGAAGAAACGTAAGTTCTTTTAACTTGAAATTACACTTTAAAATTAAACGTAAGGTTAACCAAATCATCAGATCTTCTAATCTATCTTCTAAAACCAAATGTCAACTTATTTCGTGTAAATCAAAAACCATCTCGTCTATACGTATTCAAATTCCACAAACAAAATATACCTCCTCGACTTATTGTTATACCATCCTTATTATTTACAAACTAGCCTCTTTTCGCATCCTCAACTCTCAGCATTTTATTCAACGTTTGAAAACTATAAAACTTAAACCCCACTATCTTTTTGTGACTTTTGATATCACTCTATTTTCACGAAGGTTTCTATTAAAGATTATCATCATCAAACAGATTTATTCTCATCATGGCAGAGATTTAAGTTTGCAAGTTTATAGATACCTCTATAGACTCTTCTTTATCTACCGTTGCAGCTAACATTTTTATGAAATCTTTTAAAACTGTTACATTGGAATTATTGATAATAAAACCTAAAATCTGATGCAGGTATGTTGACGACACGTTTATTGTTTGATTTCATGGTAATCTCAAATTGTCTAAGTTCTTGATCATCTAAACAAGCAACACACAGACATCAAATTCACCATAGAAATCAAAAATATTGGTTCTCTCTTGTGACTCGTAAATCCAACGGATTTTTAGGACATTTTGTTTATTGTAAACCCACCCATACGGACAGATGTAGTCATGCTTTGTCTCATCATTGTCTTGCACAGAAACGTTAATTAAATCAACATCAAACATTAAAGACTTCATAGCGTTTTTTCTATTTTCCGACTTAAGAATCTACTAGAAAAGTGTTGAACAGTGGTTATATGAAGCGGGTATTCAAGTAGTTGTTAATAGTCGTCTACATCCACAGGTTTAAACACCTAAAAACATTTTTACCTCTAAATCCAATACAAAACTGGAATTTTTACCTTACATTCATGCCACAAATCAAATAAAACCACTTTTTTATAAAAATGACATCAAATTCATATTTAACTCAAGAGGTACAATCCGTCAAATCTTTTTTTCTTCGAAAACCAAATTTTGTACATTTTCAACTCAAGATTTCTTGTTTACGTGGCTTAGTCTACATCGCTGAAATTGGTAGTTTTGTCATCACACTTATTATGAACATGATCGTTGTATACAAGAAAAGCATATTTCTAAATCTGCCGTTGTTAAAATCGTTTTACCACAGATTACAACATAAACTTTAACAATGTTTTAGTAATTGCAAAACTTTATTCTTTTTCAAATGGAACATCAAAGAGATCATAAAAATTATCAAACATTCCAATTCCTTCAATCGTGACCACGGTTTTAAACTAAATCTCTTCTTTATTTTCCGGTTGTTACTCGTTTATCAAATACGCGTCTCATTTTAACTATAAACTGATCAGAGTCGCGGTCAACCAACCGCTACGAAACTTCTTTTTTACATACAAAGACTACTTTTTAAGCCAACTTATAGTTTAATAGTTTAAAAGCTGGTTTAGTTTACAAGTGGATTACCTAACTCTTTAAAAGTTTTTAGCTAGATTTTGGTTGCTTGTTAGTCATTCAATTTTTTTCACGCTTTGATAAAACCCGTTACAAAAGTGGGCAATAACATCGATTACAACATTGGCGCCATCCAAACCTAGAAAATGTTATTTTCAAAAATAGAAACCACTTTTATAAGACGTGGATTGCTGTTCAGTTTCTTTGATAGTCGTCAGGAGCCAATAGTTAAAATTATTCGATTTATAGTTACTATTATTTTATACTAACATTAGAATGTCTTCCGGGTTTGGACCGTGTCATAGTTGCAACCGAAGCTGCCAACGTTTCGCCAACTTTCGTAAGGGGATTTCATCAGAGCGTGAAATAAACCGCATAACTCAAACAAGCAATCGAAATCTAACTTAAGAACTTCTCAAAAGTTAGGTTATCCACTTGCGAAACAAGTCATAACCTAAACTCTGAAAAGGTAAGAAAGAAAACGATAACCTGAAAAACCAAACGAAAATCTAACAAAGAACCACTACCGAGTTAGGTAATCAACTTGTGAACCAAGCCAGATTCTAAACTCCGTAGAAGTGACTTAAGAAGAAATAGGAATCGTCACGGATGGTTGAGCTCGACCCTGATTGGGTTACGGTTGCTAGTGGGCGTGTTTTTGATAAATGACTAATAACCGGGAACCAAAGAGGGGATAGTTCGACACCATGATCGCGATTGAAGTTATTGGGGTGTTTGAAGCTTTCTATACATAGAAATCATCATTTCTATGTATAGAAATCATCAATTTTTGTTTACGTTGGGTGTCAAGGCCAGATATCAGACAGAAGAGTTTTCAAAAATATGAAATTGGAAAGAGATATGCTCAATCTGCCACAAATGGCAACACTTTTTGGAACAGGAAAACTGGTACCGTACGTCCTCGCGGCAGACGATGCAATCCATTTGTCACAAAATATAATGAAACCATATGCAGGGCACTAAAAACGTGGATCAAGGTAACGATCTTTTAATTACGTAAGTAAAGCTCGAAGAGTGGTCAAAAACGTATTCGGAATCCTGGCATCTGTTTTTCGGGTCCCTCGTAAGCCTGTGTTACTAGAACCAAACAAAGTTGAAAAAGCTGTACACACATGTGTTTTGTTGAACAATTATTTACGTAGCAATCTGGACTCAAAAGATAGTTATACACCGCCAGACTCGTTTGATGTTGAACATTTAGATTCTGGTATTGTAAGTGGAGGATTTTGGAGAAATAAGTAGAGACGTGTCAAAGCCTGTTTTCACTAAGCCGACTGTATCCGTAATGATACAAAAACCATTTGAAGTTACTGCTTTGTATCGGTACTTGAGAAACACAACAAAAACAGTCGCCGGTGACTCCTGTCTTTAAAATATTTCTAAAACGTTTCTGAAAAGCTTCAGTTTAATTTTTTTTAGTACTGTTTTAAAAAGAAAAAGAAAAAAATGTTCTATCAAATGGTGAGGTAAAAATGTTCCCATTTGAAAAAATTACGCAGAACGGCGTAATTCATAAACAATTGCAGATAACAAAAATTCAAGTATTTCTAATTGTAGATAAAAATTACATAAACAACTTTTATATTGAACATTTTTTACTAAAATAATTATTAACGACAATTATTCGCTGTCTCCATACTTTTTACTAACCCTGTATGTACTATATACGCCAGATATTTGAGAGATTAGTTATCTAAACAACATTCTTTACCTTTCGCTTTTTTGTGCTCTAGAAAGAACAAAAACTATGTTAAAGAACGATGTTTTTGCTTTAAAAATGCTACAGAATTAATAACCATAAAACTAGAAATCATTTTTTTAATTAAAATTGTGTTAAAGTTAAAACTATTGATAACAATCTTAAAATGCTTTACTACAAAATGTAAAAACAAAACCTTTGATAAAGTTAACGCTAAAATGAGTTTAATAATCAAAAACTAACAAAGTTCTTAAACAAAAAAAATAAAAATTTAAATAAGTAATGGTATCGCATTAAAAATGTAACAAATTAAACTTACTTTATAAAACGCCGTCGTACGAATATTGCAAAACACATAATTAAAAATATATATAGAAAACTTTATTTGTAGAAGAAAAAATAAAAACTTGAGTAAATAAAAAGTTATCAGACTATGAGAAGTAATATATAGCAACTGCCAATAATATAAATGATGAATTCTTTTATTGACTTTAACAGTATTTGACGCACGTCATCAAATTATTTTTCGATTCTGGCAATGCTCAATTTATTTTTTGTGCTATTAGATAATCGTCCTCTGTATAACTCAATCTTAAAATATAATATTATTACAATGATTCTGTATAAAAAATAATAGAAAAAGATAGAAAGTTTTGGTTTTTTGTTGTAATTATTTATTTATACATACGTATACTATCAGATCAATAAAAACTATAAACTTTTCTCAGTTATTTCATGTATATAAACTTTTATTCACTTAATTAGTTTTATAACCGACTGGCGTCAACTGTACGCTTAGTAATGAACTAATAACAAATAAGAATAGACGCAAACCGAAAGTTTATATGTTTTTAGTCTCAATTTACTTCATTCACTATAATATTGCATCCTATAAATACAATAAATTCTAAACTAAAACAATGATTATAAAAGAACTGATTTAGTATTTGTTTTTCAATTGATTAAGTTTTGTATTCTTTTTGTATATCATAACATAAGATGGTGTATTTAATACGTCACAACTTGAGATCATTGTCATTGCAAACACTATAATTAATCATCTATCAAATGCTTACATAAGATACATCATAATTCCCTTAGGTTATTCGGGTTAAAGCTTGAAATCACTGTTCATGTCAATTCAATTTTATACATTTACATATCTTTGATAATAATACAATGTTCTATCAAGTTTCAATTTTCTGCTTTCAGACGTAGAAAATTATTCGTGTATGTTGAATATTTGCAAAGAATTTGGTTTTTATTGAAGATGTGATAGAATTTAATCTATTCGAAAAAAATTTATAGTATTTAAAGCATGTTAAACATGAATTTAAATCTTTATTTCTCATAAAAATTCAATGATTTGCGTTTTAGCTTTTAATTGTGAAGAATAAATCACAATAAGAAAAATAATATATAAACATATATAACTGCGGTAAAAGCCAATACGGAATAAGTGAGAAACGCTTAAATTTCGCGTCTTAGATTAGTTACATCTAAAAGTTCAGAATTTTTGCCCACAAATACAAAAATTTATAGCGCAAAAAGTAAACAAATTGAAGTAAAACTCACGCCGGCACTGGTTTCTCGACTGCACTGTCGCCGACACGTAACTGAAATTGACCGTTTCCGGGGAAACGCGCAAACTAAGAGAATTTTACTCGGTCATTTGTATTTACTTTCCGCTTCCATCAGGACCACAAAGCTGTAACGGATTGTTTTGAATCACGGTAGTTACGCTCTTATTATAGATGGCGTTAGCATTAGATAGTTTAACGATATTATTTTTGATGTTTACGTCGTATTTGTTATTTCATCATCTATGGTTTACTGTCTTAAGTCAATGAACACTCTTTATTTTAAGTATGATTATTTTTTAAACGCCATTTAAGTTTTGTTTGGTTTGTTTCCTTATGTCAAACATTTTAAGAATTTGAATACAAATTAATTTTTGTTATATTCGATTCCTTGTTTAATATTAGTGTTATGTTAAAAATGCTTTAGTATAATGTTTGTCCCCTGTATAAAATTTGTTTTTGATACGCCCACTTTTCGTTGTTACAGTAGGGACAAAAATGACAAATTGAAACTATATTCGGTAACTGTGATACACTTCACATGTATGTTCTAACATAAAAAATTCAAAAACTTTACAAGCATCTGTGTTATAAATGCGTGTATTATTATTGCTGTTTTTGTGAAAGTTTTTCTGAGGTAAGCATTTGACTCATATTTTTGCGATGTACGTTAATTTTCCCGTAATTGTCATAGCGATTTACAATACCGCCACGTGTTGGATCAATTTGGAAGAATTCATGATTAATCCAACACCTTCCGTTGGAGGCTATAATTAGAAGCACGTACAAAAAGAGATTCTCAATCAATTAAGCCACTTCCGAGACAATCTGGAGGAATTAGTCATATTTTGTGACGTTCAATAAACCTTGGAGGTGCACCTGCATTAAGATTACTGAAAACCACTTGGATGCTTGACGTATTAAACTAGGATGCATTGTTTGTCGAAAAACAATTTAATTGTGGCACGATCTTATATCTAATTCTTCTTCATTTCCTTAGCGAATTAAGAGGTTGGTTTGAGCGTGCCGTTAGCTATCCGCATAAGTATAGTTATTACAATTAACGCATGCAGATTTTTATGTTCCTACGGTGTCGATTTACGTGAAACGCGATTTACAACGGTGTGAAGTCACTAATTTAACATTCATTCTAAGATTAACTTTGAAATTATATATTACTTGATTCTGTTCTGTTGGATGTATTTCGATAACTTTGCGTGGAAAGTTGTTTAACTTCCAGGACTTGTATCAACACTATAACTGTGGTATTTATAGAATTATTCTATACTACTATTGTACCTAATTCTTTTAACTCTTAATCGCTTCTTTTTTTATTAAAAAATAAATACATTTGTCGTTATAACCATTGTTTTGTCATTTATTCTATTTTAGGGTTGTATAAATTTAAACGGTGTTTATCATTCTAGATTCTAATCGTTTTGGCGCTTTTTTAATTTGTTTTATAATTTAGCATCATGAAGCTTACTACCGAAACGTCCGAATTCAACTTAATTAGTCGCTAGCCCATTACGTTGTGAGAAAACCCTCGTTTATTTCAAATGTGTAAAATTTATATTAAGTAGAAAACAAAGTAAGAAAATTCAATCGCTGTGAATAAAGATGAAGTTGAAAAATTTGTTGTTCGTTTATTTTTTGCATCGGTAATGGTTCACTTATGCTTGATTCCACGGATTTTTAAAATTATACTTTATGCTAACTAACACTTAACTAACTCAGTTGTTCCGGTGATTGAGTTTCGCGGTGCTAAATTATAAAGTTAATTTAAAAAAGCGCCAAAACGATGAAAGACTATGGTGGAGACAACAAATGACAAGACAGAAGTTGTGACACAAAGTATATCTATTTTATCACAAACAGCAGTTCACGTTAGAAAAAGATACATAAATATATTTATTTAAGTTTGATCAAACACTTGCACGTAGGTCGGTATCACAGACAAAATATAATATGAACCTTTGGTTGAGCAACACGTCGTACAACAAAGTGACGTTGTCGGCCTATCTTTTACATTCTGACAGCAAATAAATTTATAGTTATAAATATTATTCCTAAAATACAACTTTCGATAACGTAGAGAACCAGAGCGCACCGTCTAATATTATTTTACAAACAAAACAAAATCTTATCGTTAATTATGACAACAACCAAACATGTGCGTAAAGTCGTGTGTAAAACTAACTGGCAACGTAAAAAAATTAAAGTAAGAAATAAATTACTCACAGTTTAGTTTTCCTTCGAAACCTGCTGCTAGCTAGAACCATCTTCTGAGTATTTTTTAAAATTTACTGAAATATAACTAAACGTACATATGGTGTTATCACAAGTAAATCTCATACATAATACGGTTACGGAAAAACAATCAAATTTGCCAAGTTTATTATCAGTATACATTTGCTGTATCTAACCTTAAACAAAAAAGCGAGTTAATACTACCAAAAGACAAAATATTATTAATCACAAAGAGACAAGAAATCAAATGTTTCTTTAGAGTCTTATTGAAAAAAAACTTTAGCAAACTAGTCCTACCAAACCAATAAAACAAAGAACAGTGGCTGCAGAGTCTAAAATAACAGCTTCTAATAATACATTTCAAAAACTACAAAATATGAGCTACAATCATCTCACACTAAAATTGAAAAAAAACGCAAAACAAGTACTAACAGTAGTGAAGATGAAGAAGAAAAAGAAGAAGAAGAAGAAGAAGAAGAGGAAGAAGAAGAAGAAGAACCTCAAAAATTCTGATTGTGATAATTATAATACGACAATGGACATAAATCAGTAGGTTTTAAAAAGTTCGCTAGAAAAAAAACAATTATTAATTTTGTAAGTAAGCAAATAATAAAGATTGTGATGCATCGTAGAAAGTTCATTTTATGTAAATGGTTATAAAGATGAAACGTTGAAAGCTGTTTTTAAGTCTGCGAAATTTGAATAAGTCTTGAATAAGGCGCGGACTAAAACTACAACGTCTTAACATTATAAGATAAGGTAAACAATGTAAATTCAAATATAAAAATGCCACAAGAGTGAACCAATAGACGTTTGTTTCGCCCTTTTGGGGCCTTTCAGCAGTGGGAGAACACTCTACTGCACTTCCACAAATGTATTATACTCATAAATTGTTAGTAACATCAGTGAAACTTAATGGCAAAGACATCTCATAAAATAAATTTACAGTGTATGAATAATAGTATGGAAATGGCTATAAAGACAGAAACGTTGAAAGCTAATTTTACACACGCGTACTTCAAATAAGTTTTGAATAAGACGCGAGCTAAAACCACAATGTCTAAACTCTATAAGGTAATTAATATTAATGCAAATATAATTTGTGGAAGTATAGCAGTGTTCTCCCACTGCTGAAAAGTCCCAAATAAGGAAACGGCCGTCCGATAATTCACTCTGGTAGCATTTTTATAGTTGCATTGACATTGTTTACCTTATAATGTTTAGACGCTGTGGTGTTAACCCACACAAACTTATTTTAATTACGCGGGTATAAAATCAATTTGCAACGTTTCCATGTTTATATCCATTTACTTACTGTTATTGATACACAGTAAATTTATACTACGAGATGGCTCTGCCCTCGAATTTCACTCATGTTGCTAAAATTCATTTTCTAAAACATAAACGCCAAATTTTGTTGACTACTTGTTGAAAACATTGACGTTTTTAAAAAAAGTGTATTGCTTGTTTGTCTCAACCAAATACCGATTGTAGTGGAACAACTAATTGATTTACTTATTTCAAGTTAGTCAGATAGTCATTGCAAAAGATAAAGAAGATCTCAATTACATGGATAGCAAAAAGAATACGAGACGGCAGACCTCCAGATGAATCTAGCCAGATGCGAATGCCTCATAGTAGGCAACGAAGAGGTAAACAATCTAATTATGGACTCGGACATAATAAATAGAGTAAAATGTAGTAAATACCTTGGAATAATATTAAATAAAAAAACAATAACAAAAACAAAATCGAAGAAAGAATCAATTAAGGTAGTGGTTTTTTGGAAAACTTAGAAAACCTGAAAAAGTCGGGAAATTCAATTTTTATTCGGAAAACTTGAAAATGTCAGAGAATTTAATAATTTAAGTTAAGGGTCTAGAATAATATGACTAATTTCTGGTAGGTTTCAATTAGTTACTGAAAACCTGTGTTGAAACAATAATTGATGTAATAAGTAATAACAATTTTTTAATCGATTTTATCGATTGATCGATACTATGTAAACGTGCAATCTGTGCCTAGTGAATTTGACAACTGTACATTCGATATAACATATAATGTAATCCTAGGTTTGATTCAAACGTTGTTATAATAAATCTTATATCTACATCAAATACACAAAGTTTTGCTATATTTTTATAGTCTTGACATGCATTTTTTATTTTAGATTTATTAAAACATTAAAAACCAAAAACTTGCATCTCAAAAATCTTTTTATATTTGATTATATAAACATCATTGTTAATTAAAGTAAATTCAAACAGAATAATTGATAAGCAGTAATATTTCGATTTATAAAAATTTATAAATTTTGAAATAACTTGAAATAAGTAATGTTGAGAAAATACTTTTGAGCTTGAGTTTGAGACGTCGAAACATTTTTATTTTTCATGAATAATTTGTCAATTTGTTTACTTACGTATTAATTTATTTACAGTATACAAGATGTCAGAAAAAAAGAAGAAATTGTCCGGATACCAAAATTTGCCGAATAAAAGAAAAATAGAGGAAGAAGTGGCAAACCATGTCAAAATTATGCATTTTCTTTTCAAAACCCGAGTCTACTTTGCCAAATATAAATAACAACAATAATACAGCTGAATTTTAATATTCTGACCTGTACTTGAAACAGTATCAGCAGCAGACAAAAAACTGATCTTCTAAAAAGCAATCCTTCAACATCTCAAAGTTCCGCTGATAATGAAAAATCAACACCATCAAAAATTACCAGAACGGAAAATATGAGTCAACTTTTGAAAGATCCTTATAATATTCAAGAATTAATATTAGTAAAATAGTTCATTAGTAGGACGTGGCCTGGTCATTATCAAAACAAGAAGAATATTTATCCGAGAGATAGTTCAGAGCCGGGGCGTAAGTTTTCCAATAGTTACTTCTTTAGAATTTTACCAAATAAAGAAAAAAAATTGCGGTTTTGGTTGTTGTATTCCGAAACAAAAAATTCGCTTTACTGCTCCTGTTGCAAAATTTTTAATGACAGCGATTTGAAACCTGTTTGCCTTAGTGATGACATTCATGAAAAGAGCTAGAGCTAGATCTTTCTAACTGTTTTAATAAAAATGAAATAATTGCTTCTAAAATTCAAAATGTAATAAACAGAGTAGCAAGTTGTTATAGAAAGAATTTTCTAGGTGATTCAAATTTTAGGTCAGCAAAATTTAGCTTTTCGTGGAAGTAGTAATAATTTGTTTGAGAAAAACAATGGTAGCTTTTTAAAAGGCATAGAAATTATTTTTAAATTCGGCTCGATTATGTCAGAACATAACACAAAAACTATCTCGGGAATAAAATACAAAATGAAGTAATCAACTTGATCGGTGAAAATATGAAATCCAAAATTTTAGAACTAATTAAAAAGGCAAAATATTATTCCATATTATTACACTGCACTCTTGACTCTAGTCACCAAGAACAAATGTCAGTTTGTATAAGATTTGTTAATTTAAAGAGCACGAGAATTAGTATAGAAGAACATTTTTATTATTTGGTCCTATAGATGATGTGTCGTGTGAAGGCTTGACAAAATTTCTTTTGTCGGCGTTAGAAAAACAAGACTTAAATATCAACGATTTAAAGGGTCAGGGTTACGACAATAGAGCAAATATGCGTGGTAGGCATAATGGTCTACAAAAACTGGATTTCAATCCGCGAGTTTTTTGTGTTCCTTGTTGCAATCATACCCTAAATTTAGTCGTCAATGATGCCGCAAAATCGAATACTTTAAGCATCAATTTTTTTCTTTAGTTCAAGACCTGTTTGTATTTTTTTCAACGTCTACTAAACGCTGGTCGGGTACTCGATGGTTTAGTACAATAGATGCAACAACTCCTTTAAGGTATCAACTTGGGTAGGTTTATGATGCTCTGTTTGAAATAAGCAAAAGAAACTTTAAAAACAAGGTAAAAAAATTTGGCTGCACCATTGACCAAAAAATTGGAAAATTTTGAGTTCATTTGCATTCTTATATTGAGGAATAATATTTTGAGTAAAGTTAACATTGTTATTACAATTATTCAAAATCCGAACTTTGATGTTGCTCAGTGTTGTAATCATTTAAATATATTAAATAATTTTTTGAAAGCTTATCGCTCCGATAAAGGTTTTAATGATCTATTGATTGAAGCTAATGAAATAGCATCCAGCGTAGACATAGCATCAAAATTTAAAAAACAAAGAGGTCTAAGATTGCAAAAAATAAAAAAAAACATTTTAATCATGAATGTGACGATGAACCAATCCACGACGAAACTTTAAAGTTCAAAGTTGATTGTTTTTTTTTAATGCTCTAGATCATAACATCAGTTGATGAGATTCCAATTGCTTTCTTCTTACTCTAATAATTTCGCGTTTTTATGGAATATTGATAAATTTGAAAATTATTCTAAAAACGAACAATTAGAATTGTCTAAAAACTGAAAATTTATTAAACGACAAAACTCGCAATGAACGAGACATAACTGCCGTGGAACTTGTTAAAGAATTGCAATATTTACAAAATTTTGATGAAAAAGTTATTACGTCTCCAGAAGACTTATAACTATAACAATTAACAACTTGAATTCTTTTCCTAATACGAGCATAATACTTCGTATTTTATTAACAATGCAATGATCTTTTTCAAAACTCAAAATAATAAAAAATTATTTGAGATCGACCATGGGGCAAAACCGACTAAGTAATCTTGCCATCATTTCAATAGAAACGGGCCAACTAAAAGAATATTATATTGGATATTAACCTATAAAATGTGACATGTTGCATTAGTAAAAGAATATATGGTTTTTATTTGTCGATCAGTTTCGTCCTGTGATATATAAACAAGTATTTTTAATGTTTTAAATATTTTTTTTATTTCTTGTGCTTTTGTATCATATATTACATTTGAAACTAAAATACAAAAAAATTGAGATGTGATACTGTTAGAATATATTTTTGTTTTCTATAAGTTTATAATTATGTTATGTACCTCAATGAAAAAAATACTTGTATGGCTTATGGCTTGTACCTACTTGTAAAATATAAAAATGAAAATAAATTTATAAAAATACTTTTTAGAAATATTTTTCAATAGTGGATAATAATACCTAACTTAACCTGCATCTGTACTCACATACACGGAGAGAAATCTGCAATCACTAGTTATGAATAGTATGTTCATAAATTACACATTTAATAAAATTTATAAAATATGAATTATATTATGATAAAGAGTATGTAATACGCATACAACATTCCTAAGAGTGCAATTTGTATGCGTTACGTATATTCATGTATTATGAATATGGTTTATAAATGTAATAAAGTTATAAATTGTTTTCATATTTTACTAGTTATCACTATAGTTATAATTTTATCTTAAGTTATGAACAAACCTTCTTATATTATGATACATCAGCAAAACCAGCAGAACGTTTCACACGCAGATAGTGTGTGCATTGCATCATCTACAGAAGTGATTTTATCAATTGATCAAAAGGTAAGCAAAATGGAATAAAATTGTCATATATTTCTGTTTTTTGAGTTCTAATGTTTGTATATTAATTATTTTCTACGAATATACATAAGATACAAATATTAGTACTTATAACACATTCACATACAAATTTATAATTCTTGCGTAAACTAGTAGGTAACGAAATTATATTACATTATAAAGTATGTATTTGTATGAGGTGTACCAAATTAATTTGCCGTTTATCTCAATTTTACATTATATATTGTGCGTATTTCCATTTCTTAAAATTAATATTAAAAACGTTAATAAATACTAACAATCCAAAGTAGGTACATATGTTCTGTTTTGTATTTAAAATGATAAGTTTCTCCGATATCAGCTACTGTCAAAAATGTTTATATACATTAGAATTTTACAACACGTTCTAGTCATTTATGCACATACTTCTAAGGTAATCAAATCCCTATCGCGAAACGATTCAAGGAATTATATTCCGGTACCCGTATTTATTACCACAAAAACATACAGTTGTCAAAGTAGTTATAGTATCCAAAGTAATCAAATAACGAGTTAAAGTAACAAATACAAAAAGTATAAGTAAGGGATAGTAACGATTACTTAAAAGTAACGAAATTCACCATCACTTTAACTTGAATTAGAATTAGATATACAAGATGTTCAAAGTTATCTGTTTATTATTGCTATTTTGATTAATATTAAAGCTACGAATTAGATTAAATTGAAAAGTTTGAAATACTTTTGATCACTTTCTGTTTATTTACATTTTCTAATACACATACGTCTTATTTCTAGATTTGCATCGCTATAATTTCACTAAAGTATTGCAAAGAGTTGTAAAACCTAAAGGCCATAAGAAAATAGACAATAAGGTATGGAAAGTTAGCATGGAGCATGGAAGTTTTTTAGTTCTGAAGTGAGAACAGTGGCAGATATGTGTAGTAAGGATGACGATAATCTAGTTTGCTTTGGTAACGGATAATACTACGTATTTATACAATAATTTTCTATAAACTTTTGATACCTACTTTAAAATAATGGATTTGATAAACGTTGTAATAGCGGCTTCCACGGCCGGAGTCTATACTAAGATAAGAACGTCTTCCGGGTTTGAACCGTGTCAATGTTGTAACCGAAGTTGCCAACGTTTTGCCCACTTTCGTAAGAGGCTTCATCAGGACGTCAGAGAAATCGAAGAACTCAAAGAAGCAACCGAAATCTAACTAAACACTTCTCAAAAATTAGGTAATCAACTTGTGAACTAAGCCAGATTCTAAACTCAGAAAAGGTAAGAAAGAAAACCATAAACTTGAAAAAGCAAACAAAAATCTAACCAAGAACCACTACAGAGTTAGGTAATCAACTTGTGAACCAAGCCAGATTCTAGAATCCTAACTCTGTAGTGGTTCTTTGTTAGATTTTCGTTTGCTTTTCCAAGTTTATCGTTTTCTTTCTTACCTTTTCTGAGTTTAGAATCTAGCTTGGTTCACAAGTTGATTACCTAACTTTTAGTTAGATTTCGGTTGCTTGTTTGAGTTTTTCGATTTCTCTCACGCCCTGATGACCCTTACGAAAGCGGGCGAAACGTTGGCAACTTCGGTTACAACATTGACACGGTCCAAACCCGGAAGACGTTCTTATCTTAGTATTGATAAACGTTGCTGCCTATATGATAAGTAAACCTATTACAATAATTATTTGTATTCATGTTCTTCAACTTCAATATTAAAAATCGTTTTTGTTAAATTATCTTGACTTCAATAGAAGAAAAGGTTTGTGGTTAGCAACTTGTAAAATTATTTTTTTAAATTGTTGTTCAAGTTCTGTTTCAGTTTTTTTTATATTATTTACATTTTATTTATTTGAATAATGTTTTATTTTTTATAATAATCTGTATTATTCTATAATGATATTATGTGTTATTAGTTATGTATTTATTCTTGTATTATGTGTTGTATTTAAATTATTTAGTTGTAGAAGCGTCGTGGTGTACTTATAGCTGCATTAAAATTGTGTAACCATCGTAAAAAAAATAAACATTATTGAAACTCGAAATATATGTTTTATTATTTATATAAGTATATAGCAGAAATATCTTTTGTTTATTTCGTATCAGAAGAGTAAAATTAACTCCGAAATTTTGATTAATATTCATAATTATTAATCCACTATTCTGAATATCATTTAATAAACAATACTTTATTTATCACATATTATGATTGGCTGCTTAAAAAGTTATTCTTTATTTAATTAGAGTTTATGAATATTAATCATAAAAAAATATAATCATAAAAAAAATGTGATTATTAAGCATACATAATGAAAATACTTCGTTACTGGATGTGAATTATAATCATAATAGATGTGACTTAAATCACATATTACAATTACCTGGTTAAAATTTTATTCTTAATATGATCATTGTTTGTGAGTATTATTCATAAAGATATGATTATTACGCATATATAACCAAATCGTTTACTTCATAACTTATGAATTATAATCATCATCGATGCTAACATGACTATTCACAAATTATACCGATGGTTTATAAATTTATGAATACCTAGTAGTAGTTGTTTTTTATGCTTAAATTACGCATAAGTTGTGCGTCTTACGAATGATATCTGAAAACATTTCTCTCCGCGATGAACGTAATACAAATTTGGGGCGTTATTTTAAATTTGCACAAGGGCGCCAAAAGTGCTAGGCGCGGGCCTTAATTCATTGTGTTTACTTCATTCTTAGTTATCAAACTTGTATAACTTAGCAATTATTATTGAGTCGTTCATGTGGTGTGAACTAATAATTTTTCTTATGGAAATCATGCGGTCGTCATAGAAAGGAAAGCATCAAATCAAATATTGAGATTAATGTATTTAATTTTGTCGATAAGTTTAATTCAAAAGACATAATGAAAAATTGTAAAACACATTACAATTTACTGTCAAATTACGTATCTTACATCAAAGTTAATAATCCCGTACTTTACTTATATTCGAAATTTTTAAGATGTTGGCTTAATTTTTCATCCCATTTATTGTTTCTTTGTTACAACAAATATTTATTAATTTCCACTCTGGATAATTCCCTTGACACATAAAACACGAGAATTGTCCAGAATGGAAAATGGAAATGGAAAATACGAATAAAACCAATGGAAATCTGAATTCTTCTATAACAAATTTTTACTTAATAAAATATTATTTAAATTGAGAAAAGTGGGAATCGTAATTGGAGTAAAATTAGGTATGTGTAACATAAATAATGAATTTTTTTTGTTCTCTTATTGTTTGAACATAATAAAAATGAAAACAATGTTTTTTACCACTAGACAGACAGATGTTTATGTCATTTATTCTTCTCATAAAAATATTGAAAAAAGGTAGTATTGAAAGAAGGTTTGTAAAATTTAAGTTATTAGGCGCCATCTATACCTAGTTTTATACATGAAAACCAAACCTTAGAAATTATTGAAGTAGAAATCGTTTTGCCGGTCAAACCTAAATAAATTTTATATATAAATAATCAATCTCAAAGCATTTTTTAACCTAAAAAGCAATGAGTATATCAATCATAAACCACACCTACTATTTTAGCATACAAATATTTGTTAGTTATTTAGAATTATTAACATATAGATGGCGCCACTATAATAAGTTTTCTATTTTATGTTTTCACTATTCTTGCAATTTTTATTTCATATGTTAAATAAACCTTGGGAATTGTTAAATACGTACTAAACAATGAAAATCTGTATATTAAAATCAATAAATATAAGCTTATATAAAAAAAATAATTAAATCAATATACAACTGTAATTTGTACTTTGAAATTCAAGAGTTAATTGAAAAGTGATTTTACACAGCCAGCGTATAAATTTTTGCAGTAGTGTTTCTAATTTTAAATATTTTGTAGAAGTAGATGTTGCTTCAGAAAGCAACCGCGCTATCAAGAGATGATCATTACGTCTTGCAACTTGCACAAAGAAATCAAATTTTTAATGTAAATGATCAATTTTCTACTGTGTTACAACATTCAATTACAAGGATGCACTACAAATTGTTCTGTTAATTCGACCGCGGTGGTACGATTTATTGTAGATTTTTTTACTGAAATACGCTAAGTGGTCTTCTTCTCAATCAGGTAACCAGATTCATTAATTTTAGTTAACATAGGAAACAAGTCTCTATGTTTAGAAAATAATATCTTTGTAAACTATCTTACAGTTTTGGTCTCATAGTTACCTAAATACTGTTTCCTTTGCACTAACGTTATTTTTCTATAGATTCTCCAACATCAACTGTGCCAGTTTACACTCGACGTACTCTTTTTCCTACATTGTCACATGTTTAAGTTGATTTACACAAGCAAAAATCAATTGCTATTTACAAGATTTTTTTTAAATTTCCATATAATGTATGTTTCCCAACAGTTTTCTATTTGTCACTAAATTAGCAATAATTATTAATATACTACAAATTTTAAGTAGGCAATTTGTTGTGTATTTTTTAATGTAAGTTGAAAAATATGGCTTATTTTATTAAGAAATAAAAAATTGGTAAGGAATTAAAGTGACGGCTAGTTATATTGTAATAAAAATTTCAACTTTTTTAGTAATCTTATTTCAAATCTCAAAATTAGCTTTTTCAAAAAAATTAAAAAATAATTATTAATAATTGTTGAATAAGAACTAATTTTTTTAAAATCTGATTGCTCAGCTTACGAGATGTTAGTAATACGAGAGTAATAAATTGTTTAAATAATTAACTGCTTTTGTTTCCAGACCGCAATAATTTAACATGTGTTTATAGCATTGGTTTATACAAACTTTGCTAATTTGAGCAAGACCTAAGATGATATTTTTGTTATACTCATTTTTTAAATTATTATAAAACATTGTTTTAGTATCTGTAATCACAACAAACTAATATCACATCGACGTCACTGCCAAACATTATTTTCCTTCGAAATATTTTTTTTGCATATTATCACATACATATTTTGTATTTACTTTTTTATAAAATTACGCAATACTTAAAAAAATTTAAGAAATAATTAAAACAATAACAACCATAAAAGAACTTTTTAGAGTAATTTAGACATTGTCGTTAGTTTGTTTTTAAGTTAATAAATTTTTTTCTTCTTTTAGTTCAGAATACTGATTCATTGTCAAGTAAGTTGATTTTTAATAGAGTTTTGAGTATATTTTTGATTCAAGTTTAGTAATTTTTTTTTTGGTTGGATAAATACATTTACAAAAGTACGTAGAACTTTGGAAGCTTTGGCATTGACACAATCTAATTCAAAAAAACTTCTATAATGAGCAATCTTCTAGAAATGTTAATCATTTATGACATTAATGCTTGTAGCTGATAATAAAATACACAGCATAACTTAATAAATAACTATTTAATAACACTGCTATAAAATCAAAAATGATAAAATACGATGAACTATAAATATTTGTTTTTTTTTCTTTTCTTGTTTATCTTTCTTCTTCTCGTAAAAGTCTCACACTATAACTATAACTAGCTAAAAATAAGATCGACGCAAGAACGCATTTATGTAAAATACCGTCCCTTTAGCTGCGATTAGACTACAGTTGCGTATGCTCATGCAATTGTTTCTTTAAAAAAGTTTGAAAAAAGTAGGTACCTACCTTTGAAAAGTAATAGGTTTTCGGTGAAAGTCCATTCTTAGATCATTTGTAAACAGATTTGTGCATATCTTTTCACTTAAATTGACATTTGACAATTTGACATAATAATTGAATTATTTACCTGTATCTCTTTGATTTTTAAATGTTTTGGAATTATGATACACATCACTGGATTTTAAGTTGCAACCTATTCATAAGTAACCTTCCTGGGAGATAAAAGTTAACCCATGCAATTTTAGTTTCATATCATTTAACATTCCATTTACAATGCGGTTCACTATGATTATGAAATTTATAGTTTTCAACACATATTATTTCGATAAGTATGTTATATCGCTAGCAAAAATGTTGAAAAATATAGTATATTAGGTGCGCGAAAAATAAATGACGTTCCCAAATTTAGTTGAGACGAGTTCTAGTAAAAATATGAAGATTTTAAATAAACTATAGATATTTATTTTTTGAATGCTTTGTTATGCGTAGGTTGTGTTTTTTAATGTAAGAAAAGTATAACAAAGTTTATTGTTCTTAACTGTGATAAATATTAATTTTTTTATATTGAAAACCGTTTTTCACAGTTTTTGCGCACTTCTCAACACAAACGTCAAATTATTTTTGAGAGATTTTGAGTTTTTCGGGGCTTTCTAGTCTCTGTTCGAGTAATAAAATGTTGTATTTAACTTGTCTTTGTCTAAATTGAACGTTTTTTTCCCTTGAAGACTCGTTTCACTTGGGTTTAAAAACACCCTTTTGGGAAAAAACCGCCCAATTCACACAGGAACTCGTTAAATAAACTACTATTATTTTAGTTTATTTTTAACTAACACTATGGTAAATTTTTAATAAATGGTGGACATAATGTTTTTTAGAGAATTTTAAATTTAACTAAGGTTCTGCTCAACAGGAAAATTCAGAACTTAATTAAAACCAATATTTTGCACTGAATACGCTAATCCTTGCAACCGCTGCTGTTGTCGTCATTGTCCGTTAGGTTGTTCATTTTTAAATCAAAACAATTTTTTTTTTATTATCTGGTTTCTCCTTTATGATAATTTCTTAGTAAAGCCTATCTTACTTTGTATCAAGGATAAACGCCATAAACTTTAGTAGCAAATAATTCACACTTTTTATATTGATTGCAGGTTTAGGATTCTTAAGAAAGTATACTATATCTGTGCTGGTTTTTATATCAAAGATCATAAATCAGTAACTTGAACACAGTAGAAAAGTAACGGCTTAGCGCTTACTTCTAGTATTATCTTGTGTCAATGCTTTGAAACTTTGACTATTTCTGTTGTGCTTTTTTTCAATAAGCGAAAAATCTTGATCCATACACAAATATGAGTGGTTTCTCACGAAAAATAAATAAGTGAATCTACTTTATTAATGTTCATTTTATTGAGAACACTAAGATTATCAATCTTATTAGTAATAATTAAACAACTTGTTTCGTGGTAATGAAGAGCCTATGAAAAAAAAATAATAGCAATATAATAATTTTTGTGCTTCCATCCGTTTTGATGTATTTTACAGGCATCATAATCGGCCGGAAATTTTACTTTTCCGGCCTAGGCCGGTAAAGTGTAGTAGAATTTTACAACTAAAAGTTGGCACTAATAATTATTAATTAGTTAAACGTCATCTGTCAATCTGACAGATTTATCAACATACATCATTATCTGTGTTATTCTTTCGAATAACGCTAACCAAATTTCTTTAATTATATATAACAAATTTGGTTATACCGTACAGTTGCTAAAAACAACCATAGTTTTATTTTCATATAAGTTAAATTGTAATAATATTATGTAATTGTCAAATTAATTTCAAAAACAATTGAATTTCGTCATTACAGGTTTCAATTTTATCAACATATGTTATTAAATTTTATTGAAAATCAATACTTAAATAACTGTTTTTAATAAATTTATACTATAAAGGTCAGCACAAAAAATTTTGCGTATCACACGTCCTAAAAGTATTTTGCGAGTATTCGCATTTTGTAGGCCTCGGCTCCACCTCGGCCTACAAATATGCTCATACTCGCAAAATAGCACTTTCTGGACTAGTGATACAAATAACTATTTGTATATTACATACTTTTGCACTAATAAAATTTAAGCGTGTTTTAAAATACTTTGTACTCATTTAATTACTCAAGATAATAGTAATTTAATTATAAAAATTAAATGCCGTTTTGATGGAACTTTGAGAAGAGCTTATATTACTGAACTTGCCGATGGTAGATGTACGACAGATATGAAATTTGTATCAAACACATAGACGTTAACAAAATCGCTGTTTTTTTCTAATTTCCTAAACCAAAAACAGACAATATTAACATTTCGTCACTGGTTATAATCTTGGAGCACCAGGTAAATACCGTCAGCACCGGAGCCACAAAAACGACTAGCAAAGCAAAGTTAAAAAGTCAAAGAATCCCAAAAAAAGACATTTACTAATATTCTTTTTCAATCATTCCAAAAATGTTCTGAATAATCCAAAGTGATCAACACTTTAATACTTGGATGGGTTGACAAACTGAAAAAGGGTCAAACCTTTCCACGTTAGGATTACACCCATAAAAGAAAACTCCTTAAAATAACAGAAAACCAGAATGTTTCCAAGAAGGTTCTTTTTAGGGTTCCAAAAACAGTATTGGAACTGCTACCTTGTTGAAAAGAATATTGGTACAGAACATTAGTACCAAGACGTGGCGGGTGGTTAACACTAAAACCAATGCAAAAGAAAATCAATACCTTTTATACAAAGCTCATGCAATACCCACCCACTACACTTTGGATTTTCGAAGATTACTCTCCGGGTGCTGATCAATTCCAAAAAGGGCAACAAAAAACCGGTTGCTACAAATACTGTCCACAAGGCAATAAATGTAAATCCAAAACCAGCAAAAACGCACTGACTACAAATCTAATGCTCAAAATTGTTTAGATAAAAATACATTACTGGTGGTTTTTGCAAGCGACCCCAATGCACACCACACCCTGTGGGAAAACACAAACGCAAATCCAAGAGATGAAAAACATAGTAAATAATAAAACATAATAAATAACAAAAATGCGCCTACGTTTATAACCTTAAACTTGCTAGTTCAAAGGCAAAAAAAAATAAAAACGTGGCATTTATCAAAAAAACTTTTTTGTTTGATCATGGTAGTAGAACAAGGAGCTTGACAAAGCAAGGGTGCGCACTAGAAAAGCGGAAACTGGGACGAGTACAAAATCACCTTCACGACATACAGCAATGCTATTAAAAATGCAAACAGGGATTATTAAAGAAAGTATTGTAGAGACATAGAAAACAAATATTACATGTTTGAACTCCAAAAAGTTCTAAACAAAAACCGTACTAAAAACACAGGTTCCATTTTGACCGAAAGCGAAAAGTTTACGGACTCAGTTATACGCTGCAAAAGTTACTGTAGAAACACTTCTTAGGTTCATTGTTAACTGAAGTTTTTAAGCCCCAAAACCTAGATGTACTGAACAAACAGGCACTTAAAAGGAACGGGGACTTAATATATACTTATTCAATACGTTTATTCTAGTTTAGTCTCTAAGTATTGATGAAATTTATCCCCCCGTGCTGCAAAAAGGATTTGCTGCTCAGCGAAACGGAATATGTAAGATTCTTAAAATCTCAGCTTAGCATTTTTGCATATACCCAACAGTCTTTTATTTTAAAACAACTTGAAAAGTAGTGAATCAATACATATGAGACGGGACACTAAAGGCTTTGTCTCTGAACCAAAACCAATATGCATGTCAATCTGGAAAATATTGCAATGGGTGTTTTTCTAGATATTGAGCATTTGCCAATACTTCATTCACCTCCACTGCAAGAGCAACCACACCCTTAGTGAAAACTGGAACCACCCACCGGAAAACGGAGGTTATAAAATTATTTACAATGTACCTACAAAGTCAAACTTTTATTGACAAAGAAAATTAAATATCGGAGACTTACGCTTGACACTAGACTAACTTTCAGTTTTCATCTGAAAAACGTCACAACGAAGACTATCAGAGTTCTTATTGTAAGCAAACTGATAGTTAGTCCCACATCAGGATTGAAACCTATAATGAACAAATGGTTATATACTGTGTTGATAAGACTTATCATCATTATGAAGCGTTTGTACAGAAACAGAAAATGGCATCTTTGTTCATACCAGGGGAGATATACGTCCACAGCAGCCATAAAATCATTACTTTTTACTTTCATCAAAAAGTAACAGCATAAGAAACAGCATACAAGCTGCTAAATAATCACACGTCAACTACCGGGACATACAAACCTATACACAACATGCTACGTAAAAAAATGTTAACTATGAGATCTGACAAAAGATGATCACATCTTTAAGACATTTAAAACGATAGTACCGTCACGAAACAAGTAAACATAAAACAATTACTCCGGTACCTGGTACATAGATGTAGTCAAAAAACGCAATTTTACTAGTGAGGAATTAATAGTAAACATAAAAAACACTTTTTATTTAAAATAATTGTTATGATTGTGTAGAACCTGATTTTATTTTGGGGTTAACCTACACGATCCATTTATTTTAGATAAGAAATAACATTATCACGTTTTTTGGCTTTATATTATATATGTACGCAGTGTTGTGCATAGATAATTAAATTTTTATCTAAATGAGATAATAGATAATTTTCAAATTTTATCTAGATAATGATTTCGATACAAGTTGAGGAATTTATCTAGATAATAGATAAAATAATCTAAAATTTATGTAGATGATTCTCTCACACAGGTGGGTTGTAATTAGATTAATATTAGCAGATGCTTATACATGTTATTTATTATCACGTAAGAACAAAAACTACGCAAATCATTTTTTAAATTGACTAATGTTAGAACACTATATGTGCATAGATTTTATTACGAACTTCGACACATTGCCATTTTAAAATTAGCATCGCTCAGTTTGTTCTTTCTTGGTGTAAAAATTAAGCACCGGTACTAAAAAGTTTTTCAACTGGCGCCGAAGATGGTAATGACGTATTGTGTTTGATAAACAACTTTTTTATAAATGGAAATGTGTCTAGCAAGGTTAGGTTTTTCTTTTTAGAAGCTAGGAAAGATATGACTTCAATATCTACAACAGCTTGACCTTCGCATTCTATACTTTCTGATCTTGAATCGGGCGATACACTTAAGAAATTAAAGAAATTGTTGCTGTAATAACTGTCAGTCGAACTTTCGGGATTGCTGCTTCTTGCTGTCGAGTTATTATTGATAATGTGTAATTCGGTTTTGAACATTTCTTTACAAAACGTCAAATGATCTTCGGGAATGCATTCTGTTTTAAATTTTGGATGGCTCATAGGAGAAAGTACAGAAGGTTTCGCTTTTGGATTTTTTAAATTAAAAATGTAAGCAAACCTTTTTCAAGACCTAATACGATTGCCGTTCTTAATGAGTTACATTGTTTCAAATCTGTTATGCTTGATAATTTTTGGTGTATCATAATGATTGTAGGTCCCACATATCCTAGGAAACAAGCATTTTCGCCTTGCAATTTACCTAAAAAACAAGTTAGAAGCTCCATAACGTTTAAATATTCTTCTAAAAATTCCCATTCTCGTGCTTTGAATTTTAGTAGTTTCAACTGATCAAAAATCTCAGGTATTTTCTCTTTTTAACTACAAATTTTTTTTATGCTGTCAAAATTTGAATTCCATCTTGTCAGTTAGGTACTGGAAATTTGCACGAGCATAATTCTGCTAGTGCACTGCGACTGATCAGATTCTAAAATGTTTGCAGCCTACGAAATACTGATCTGTAATTCTTTTTGAACTCCAAAGTTTTTATTGGAAAATTCCTTACGTCATTCGTAGCTACTAGATTCAAAGTATGAACCACGCAAGTCATTTGATTTGGTAAAATTATGACATCGTCATCATCAGCCATGTAGTCATCAGTGTATTTTGGGACTATATTTAAAGCTAGTTCAATATTCAAAACTTGAATTCCATCATCATTCCCTTCTCCTAATAGGAAATTTATTAAAATATAAACTAATAATTATAATACCGACACCTACCACTATCGCTGTTATCATCGTTGTTCAAAAGACTGTCGTTATCATTGATTGAAAGACAATCTGGACTACTATCATCACTGTTGGTACTGTTACTATAAACCCGGAAAGCTTTTCCAAAGCTAGAAGCATTATCAGTTACAATATGCGTTACTTTTCCAATGCCAATTTCAAAATCTTTTATTATAGAATAAATCATAGAAGCAATTTTTAAATTAGTATGGTTTGATTTCATTTTCCTGCAACCCAGAACATGGGATTTCCTAGTAAAATCATCACAGATGTAATGGTAAGTCATACCTAAAAGTAAAAATTAATGAAAAATGAATAATGTATCTTAATGCAGTGTTTTTTTATTTGTTAAATGTGCTACTGGTTTTTACTTTTTTCTTAACCGCCTTTTAATCAATAGTGACTAGTAAAATAAACGCGTAAATTTAAAAAGAATTAATTTGTTTTTCTATTATTGCATAAAAAAAGTAAATCGCACAATAACGCTTATCAAACGTGTAGAATTTAATTAAAACAAGCTTGCTAAAAATTGTCATTTCATGATAACACGTTTGTCATGCTTATTTTTGTTTTGAGTGCATGTGTCACGTTACAGATTCTTTAATCGATGTCATCGTGATATCAATGTTAAAACACTGAACATCGTGGTTACGAGCAAATAATAGATTTTAGACAATAGGTATACGTATTTCTAAAAATCGGTTATTTATTTAATCACCGTTTGTTATTCACATATGCTACTCGGATGCTTACGCGATATAATTGCGGTAGTTCTCAGTAATAGTTGTGAAATCACATTAGAGTTATCACGGTGCTGAGGAGTCTCAAAAGGTCGACACAGCTGTCCATCGTTTTTTAGTGTTGTTTTTCACAACTATAATTGACTACTTACTACGTTTTCAGTTGGTGGTTCTTATACGACAGTTTGATCAATGCTTAATTGACAACAGTCGTTTTGTGAACTAAAAAGTGCCAACTAATTTTTGTGTGATTTTATCTATATTGTTCAGGGGAAGGCAACTTTTGTTTTCAAAACTACTATTATTGAGAGCGTAAATGTGGTAAAAACCCAAAAGAGGAATACTTCAAATATAATTTTAAAATTTTTAGAACTTATACCTAGATAACTTTTATTATTGCAATTCCACAAGTCACAAGTTAAACAGATTCTCGGCTGTTTTTTCAATATGTCAATTGCTTTACATTTTGATGTGTTTTTTTTCTGACTTTTTTGTTATTTTTTTTGGTCTGAAATTTTAATTGATTTATTAAAACTGACACCTTGTATTAATTTTTTAAATAAATTGAATTAAATTAAATTATTCCACTATGTAATCTAGTATTAGATCATTCAACTAGAAGTTTAAGTAAAGATTAGTTGAGCTAAAGTAATTAACTTCAAATTAATAATTATAAAAAATAACTTACTTTTTATTCAGAAATTTTAAAGGGCGAATCTTCTGCACACAGGGTTTGCTGAGTTAATTAACTGCTCAAATTTGAACTGGATGAATTGTCGCTGGTAGAAGTTTTTCCTTTTATGTGTTGTTGATTTCATTTTCGCTTTTCTTTTAGTGTCATAAATAAGGCAGAATGCGTTCTCTATAAACGTATCATATTAATTAAATAGAAAATATAGTATAATAAAATAGCTGTTTATTTAAAAAATACTAAAGTTTACCTGAACGTGACTGACAAAATTTCCAGTCGATTTTGTTGATCCACTAATTATTTTTTTAAATTTTTGGCATTCAGCTGTAATTTTATTATTGTCGTTTTCTGGGTACTACAACTATGATTATGTACATTTCCTTGCGAAATTTTGCCTTCGTTATTATTTTCATTATTGACACATAGAGTTGATTGTATTTCTCGTCGTTTAATCAGAAATTGATCTATTTTATACTTAGACTTTTTAATAGTATATAATAATACTTAAGCATCAAGGTTATTTTATGCAGGTACACGTTTTGTCGACACCAGCAAAATTGTAAAACAAAAAAACTGCATAATATACCTAGCGATTATTTTATTCAACATGATATTAGCGCTTAATTTTAACAGTATTGCCAATTATATTTACCAATCTAATAATTATAAAACTACTGTTGCTTTTGAAAATCATCTAGATAATTTTATAATAGATAACAGAAAAGTCATCTTAGATAACCAATTAGATAACATTTGATATTCTTATCTAGATGTATATGTATATACGTAACCTTCTGCCTGAAATAATTTGTCCGATTCTGTAAAAAAAATTCAGATATGGTTGACGTTGAAAAGTTTTTAGTACATTTTTGGCAACGTCAGAACCCATTAACTAAACTAAAAAAAATCATGAGTGAATTTTAATGGCAGAGCCATCTCATAGTAATTGACTGTGACATGAATAATAATATGTAAATCACTATAAAGATGGAAACGTTGAAAGCGGATTGTATACGTGCGTTATTCAAATCAGTTTAACTTTTTAAAATAACAATGTCAACGCAAATGTGAAGAAAATGCTACCATAGTGAACCACTGGATAATCGTTTTGCCATTTTCGGACTCTTCAGCAATGTGAGAACACTCTACTGTACTTCCACAAATGCATTGACAGACCTATCGCTCTATATTAATAAATTATGTTAGTAACATGAGTGAAATTAGATGGCAGAGCCATCTCAGTATAAATTTACTTAAATATTAAAAATGTGATCCTTTTTAAATTTTTGTTATGTACACTGATATTCTTTTCAATCGCATAGTTTTAGTCGTTTTTCATAGTTAACCTCACTATAAAAACAAAGTAAACGTATATATTCGTTCTAATTAGCAATCAAATTACATAATAATCTGAAATTTTCCTTTTTTTATAAATTAAGAATCATTTAATTCAGGTATAAAGTCACAGTTCCTCGTTTTTTGGTTAAAAGTAATAACTGTCAGAATAAAGAAGAAATAATTGCATGACGTAAATAAAAACACAATAAATAAATTAAAAAGAATTACTTTGAAAAAAATAGCAAACGTTTATTCTAATCCCTTACGTTATTTATATGAAATTACTTTTTTTAAATTAAATTCGGTAAATTGCCAAAACATCACACTGCGCGACGTATGTAATAAAATTTAATTAAAAACCCTTACAAGTTTAATTAATAGATTCAAACACCAACACAACAACAATGTATTAAAATACATTCAAAGACATAACTTATTACGTAAGATGTTATGCATAAACATGTAAGCTGCTATAAATAATAATAAAATTATCAGTTATAACTAGAAATATACACGTTTAATTAAACTTTAACATCAGTAAAATAAAAAGTTAATACACTCAGCCTTAATTTTATATGCACATTTATGAAAGTGGTAGTAACAAAAATTAAATAATTTTAATGTAAATATAAATTTTATATATACGTTATATTATTTATAAATTAACTGTGCTACTGATGAATACATGATATAAAAAATTGACTAGGTTCTTCCTGTCCGGTTATGAGATGATCATAAATTTTTTACGTACAAATTAAAGTTTTGTGTTAGAGTAAGCATGTATAAATAAATAAATAATTATAAATACCGTTTAATTAGCTATAATTATTGTATGATATTATTTTTTTGTATTCAACGTTGCTTTTAGAAATGTCGTCGTGTAGCACAAAAAACTTCTAGTGATCTGGATATTAGCGACCAATAAATACTTTATTGTTCTGCAACAATTTAAGGATAATTTTTAATTATTGAATAAATAGACACTTTCACAAACGTCTTAATGTAAAGCACGCTTTCATTGAATTGATTTTTGTCTCTTTAGTATTGTTTCATACAATTTTATGTAAAATGAATTTTTTTTTGAACAATTAAATTAACTGATTTTTTTTCTTTTGATGTACAATAGACAAAAATGTGAATTTCTTATAATAACTTAAATAAATGCTTGCTAGTAAAAGCAATTTTCTAATGGATTTCGTTTTGTCTGATTTTTTATTTTCTATACATATCTTCTGATATCTCCATCTGTATTTATATTTTATATCCTGGAAATTTATTCAATTTTTTGTTTTCTGTTTGTATTTATTATCAGTACTTTTAACGCCAATTTTTATTCCTGTTATAGTATTGTTTTTTTAACACAGCGAGTAATAGCGAAGGTTTCTACATCCGGCGTCTATACTAAGATAAGAACGTCTTCCAAGTTCGGACCGTGTCATCGTTGTAATCGAAACTGCCAACGTTTTGCCCTTCAGGGCGTGAGAGAAATTGAAGAACTCAAACAAGCAACTAAAGTCTAACTGAGAACCTCTCGATAATTAGGTGATCTACTAATGAACCAAACCAGATGAAGCTCGTTACGAAAGTAGACGAAACGTTGGTAACTTCGGTTAAAACAATAACACGGTCCAAACCCGGAAGACACTTTTATCAGAGTATAGACTACGACCGTAGAAGCCTTTGCTATTACATTAACAATATCTACGTGAAAAGTACTTCTTCTAAAACTTTCGTATTTTCCAAACATCGCCACAAACTCGTAAATTTTTTGTGCTCTTTAACTTTTCTTACTCGTTGTCGTGACCACAACATAATTTCTGCATTCCTTAAAATCAAGTTCTACATTCAGACACGTTCTTCTAATAACATTCTACACCGTGCTATTCTAACGTTGATACGCGAACGGATTAAGCAAACCAGACGAAAGTTAGACAACAGTTCAAAACAACTCTTTTATCTTCATCTTGAGTTGGCCAACACTATATCCCCGGATGATTGGAAATTCTTTGACAACATTACTTACCAGCAATCTGATACCACTCTACGACTAACCACTGAAAGTCATCTCAACTAGTTTCAATAAGTTATTGAAATCTAAGAATCATAAAGTTTCATTCACTGCTAACTATTTGAAGACGGTCGTCAATTTATATTGTTTGACTCTCACTTCAGGTCAGGAACCGGTGTTATCTAAAGATTTGAATTTTGCTGTTGCTCCCAAATGTATTCCTCAAGAAGAAATTTTATGTGCTGTCGAGTCTTCAATAAGACATCTTCCTCACCACATCTCAGATGCAATTCGTATTCACACTAGCAGAGTCCTTGAATTATCTAGAGTTCCTAAATTCAACAGTTCTAAATCGAAAAAGTTAGCCTTAAAAGTAGGAACCCCGATATTATTGTTTTTCCAGCCGACAAAAACAACGCTACTCTTGTTTTAAATCAAACGCTATGAAAATCCATTCTATTTTGTCTCAGGAAACGTACGCTCTTCTAATTCGTAATCCCACTTTGAAGATTGAAGTCAGCCAAATCATCAAATCTTTCATCTACCTCCAGAAACTTAACGTTGACTTACCCCTGCAGATTCCAAACCACCTCGTCTATACGGACTTCCCAAGCAAGGTATTCCTTTTCCACCTATCGTTAGTACTATCTAATTTCTTACCTACAAACTAGCTAAGGTCTTGCCTAACATTATTTCTGAATTTACAGGTAAAGCCTCTCTTCTTACATCTGCAACTCTCAACATTTTAATTAACGTTTAGAAACTATAAAACTTGAACCCCAAAATCTTGTGAGTTTTTATGTCACTTCACTTTTTACCAAAGTTTCTATTAAGAATTTGATTATTATCATTGAACAGATTCTGTCTCAATTTGGCAAGGACTTAAATTTGGTTTCTCTTATTGATAAGCGTTTATCATCCACTTATTTCAATCCAATTTGATAACAAGTTTTACGAACAGGTTTCCGGTGCTGCTATGGGTTCAACTCTATCACCTGTTGTGGCATTTTTATGAAATATTTTAAAACGGTTGCTTTAAAATCATCAATATTAAAACCAAAAGTATGGTTTAAGTATGTTGACAAGACGTTTATTGTTTGATTTCATGGTGAACTCAAATTGTCTAAGTTTCTTGATCATCTAAACAATCAACACCTAGATATCAAAATTTACTATGGAAATTAAAACGAATAGTTCTCATCCACTTCTTGACGTTCTTGTAAGCCTGACGGACTTCTGAGCAATTCTGTTTATCGCAACCCTACCCATACGGAGAGATACCTTTATGCTTGGTCTCATAATCATCAGTAACGTTCTGTTATAAAATCTGGTTTATCGCGCTTTTTCTATATGCCAACCCGAGGATCTAGACTCGAAACTCTGTTATGTTACTAGAACTTTAGTGAACAGTAGTTATATGAAACAAGATATTCAAACCATTATTAATTGTCATCTGCATTCACGTGCTCGATTCCCTAAAGACATTTCTTCATCCGAATCCAATCCGAAATTGGCATCAAATAAGGAAACTTCTTTGTTATTATTAAACCCACATTAAACTCGACAGGCAAAACCTCTAAGTTTCTTCCTAGTTTAATAAAACTATGTTGTGTATTTTGGCGCGTTGTTTAAAAATAAATCAAATATAAAATGAGATAACAACAATTTAATAATAAAATAATGATTTTCTAAATGCAGAAAATACACCGTAAATACTATAATAAAAATTCTAACTACAATAATTTCTTGGAGGCACGAATTATAGGCAATTACTTTACACAGATTTTTATGCAGACGCAAATCCTTTAGTAAGCTAGATTTCATCCAGACTTCTACCATCACATATATACTTTTTAATAGCGCGTAATAATCTTTTTTAATCAAAATACTTGTTAGGATGTTTCAAGTATCTGTAAACATAAATTAACATCATATTATGTAACAATGAAAATTTTGACTTACTTAAAATTAAATTGTTTTAAAAGTTTTTATAAAATTAAACAATTCGTATTGGACATTAAAACGTCTTAAACCCTCAGGATCATTCAAGATTATTCCAAGCAATTATCAAAAAAGACATAATGTTCTAGTAACGTATAATATGAGAATATAAAAAATAATGGCTGAAAGTTTGCAAGTCAGTCGTAAGCAGAACTTGGCGGTTTAAATAAATAAGTTAACGCGTCGACGTTTATATATTATACTATCTCCAGTGATAGTCATAAATAAATTATTTGTAACTTGTTTTTCTTAAATATCGTTCTTTATACATTTTATTAGTGTTAATAGTCGTATCTATAATAATCGTGTTAGTTAAAAATACATTAATTTTAAAATTCAAAACTGTATAATTTTATAAAGAATGCTTTTAGTTAGGTACTTTACTATTACTGCTATTCTTGAGACTAAATTTTTTTAAATTTTTGTTATAATATTTTAAGTACGCGCTATATAATTTATTTTTACATAGGTATAATAAGCAAAAATTAAAATTTAAGAAATACGTGAAAATTACATACTAACCAATTTTTTGTTAATTTTTTTTTTTAGATGTCTTCACTTAAATGCTTATAAATTTAAATAGATAATAAATTATATCTTATAGGTTTTTAAAATTTTAACATCTGTCTAAGCCGCAGTTCTCACCCGTAACAGATGTATGTATTAAGCAACATTTACAATATAAAAATCGAAAGACAACGTCGTAAAAATCGACGAAATTCAAAGGTCACATAATTCTATAAAACTAACAATTTTATTTAAAATTAATTTTGATTTAAATATAAAACAGCAGAATTTTTATGCATTAATAATTCAAATATGATCAATGGTTTTTTAAGTTCGTGTAAATTCACCGTAAAGTTATAACAGCATGCGCATAAACTTTGTATTTACAAGAATCTCACGCTGAGATTTTTTGTTTCAAATACGATTTTAAATTTTCGGTTTGTTAGATTAAGTTTATTCTACGAGTATACTAATTACTATTTGTCTGAGTTTTGTAGAAAGTTAATTAGTGATTTTGTTTTGATTTATGCTTTGTTCATACAATTTTTCATTATCAGATTTAGGGTTTTGGCAAACGTTGCTTGTATACAAAACTTAGTTTGTCAGGTAGTTTTAAAAATACTTGTAAAGGGAAGCCGTTTATTCTTCTTTACAATGCAATCTCATAAAATCCTCGTTTATATTGTGTAATGGCACACCCCATTGCTATACTAGTGCATCCCGCTAAGAGGGCGGCACGTGTAACTCCATATATCTGACACCCTTTTTTCAAAAGTTTTTCTCTGGTAGACCCCCCGCGCATGGGAAGTTTATTAAATGGTATTTATATTGAAGACCACCAAAAGTTATCAAAACGTATACTTTGTAAAAACACTGCTGGAACAATGCAGGTTTTACCACTGGTACACAAAGAGGTATGTGAAACCAGTTGTGCTTATATACATACATACCTACAACGTGAGACTAAATTCGCATTGACTACAAACTCTAAAAAATTTACTTGAAGTTACTAAATTTACTATTTTAAAGAATCTTGGCCGTAGGTAATTTATTCAAACTGCGGCCAAATAGATACCGACAAAAATTTTTATTTTAGATATCGTTTTAGTATTCAGATGTTAGTAGTTTAAATTAAGTTAAGTTAAGAGTTTAAAATTATTAACATTTTTTATACATCATTGTGTAAACAATGAAGTTTCTATTATTCAATTAAGACCAAGTATACATTTAAGTTTTAAAAATCGAAAAATTAAACCAAAATTAAAATAAGCATGCCAAAAATAAACAAAAAATATAATAATCTATTAATTAAATTTAAAACAGTGCAACCAATAACTATTTCGTTTACAATTATTTAAAAACTAAAAATTTCAACAAATTAAAAAAGTATTAAAAAACTGCAAAAAATATTGAACGGTAATAACAAGCAATCATATGTATATCACATAATATAAGAGCGAACAAAAAAATAGAATCAAACCATCTATCACTAGAAATTGAGTTAATTAAAAGAAAAATAAAATCAATGTAAAAAAATACATAATTAAGTATGAACAGAAACAAGAAGACGTAGGCTAAAGAGATAAGGTAACTAACTATAGAATAAAAAACAAGAATAAGCAAAATGTATGAAAATGAACAACTAAAAATTAAGAAACGAAGAATGAACAAGAGTAAAAATGCTTAATAGAACGGAAAGTGAAACGGAATGGATAAAACAGGTGCTGAATAGAAAAAAACAATTTTGTAAAAAAAAGTTCCTTGAATGGAACGGTTTTTTTTTAAATTATTCATAAAATGTTTATTTTAAACAAGTTTCCAACTACATTAAAATAATTAATTAGAATAATTAATATTGATTAGAAGAAATTGTAAAAATAATAGTACGAAACGAAAATTTGATTTTGTTCCATTTCATCCTCAGTGTGTTTTGAATGGGACAGTATCATGTAACAGTTACAAAATCAAACCAAAAATTTCAAAATTCTAGCAAATTTCGATTGTTAAACTGAAAAATCGATATCAAATCTCAAAATTGTTTGTGTTTTAATAACTATATATGGTCGTCATAGTTTTCTAATTAAATCTACTCTATCAATATTTTAAATAAGATGTTTAGCTAGTAAAAGAAATTAGTTTCCGAATTTTCTTAAAACTTTAATTCCGACCTCAAAACTTCTCAAACTTGTTCTTTTTTGTTCAAAAGTCAACTAAAACAATAGTTATTTGCACTACAAGTAGCAGTAAGTGAACTTTTTTATTCGAGGTGGAAGAACGCACCGAGGCTACGACGCTTGTATACAAAGAAATTCAGTATAAAAATTTTTATCATAAATCCAATTTGTAATCGGTACAATTAGTGATTCGTACAAGGTCAAAGATTTTTCTAAAATCAAAAGTAGTGCTAAGGCTCGATATGAGCGAACAATATTTTAAGGAATGGTGCAACTAAAAAAATGTTAAGACAATTAATGAAACTGTGCTTTTGGCATATTTTAACGACAGGGCATCAAATCTAAGGTCTCCAACTAGCTTGTGGAGTGAATATTCGACATTAAAATTAACATTTTGTGCTAATGAAAATCTCGACATTTCAAAATTCAAGCAGGCATACGTATCTATATGATATTTTAATTTTGCTAAATGTATCCTAGTATTTTATAAGACATCTCATTTCTCAAAAGAAAACATGATATGTATATTCTTAAAAAGGCTAACATTTTTACCAAGGAAGAGGTAACCGATGAACTTTATAATTTAAACTGCGAGGACGTTGAAATTAAACCTGACGTAGGGGTTTGTAAAGATGCTGCAGTCCAAGAACAAAAATCTCATCTCATCATTTGTGGTAACTGGTTGCAGTAAAACGGTTAATTGGTTCAAGATTCTTGAAAAATACATGAAGTTGCGTTCTACCAATCCAACGAAAGTAAATTCTTTTTACGTTATGGTAATGGTAAATGTGTACGACAAGTAGTAGGTAAGCATACTTTATCCGCTATAGCAATAAAAATAGAAAAAAATTTAAATCTGGAATATTGCAAACACTACAGCTTTAGGAGAACCTCCACTACTCTTTGGGCTAACAACGGGTCGGACGTCATTTCTTTAAAAAGACACAAAGGGTGAATATCCAACATCGTTGCAGATGGGTAGGAGACACCGGGGCGAAACGGGGTACCGAGGCAGAACGGAAATTTGCCGATCCAGCCGTCCGATATTATAAACGCCCTTTGGTAATATGCACTAGAGTGCTACTCATTTCATGTTAACAACAATCAAGTGATTACAAACAATTGGGAGTGTTTTTGAGCAAACGTAATGAAATTTTGTGTGTTCGTATAACTTTTAGGCATACAAAGTAAGTTAATTGTTTATCTGTTTTGGAGCTTGTTGTTTATTTTGCCGTATAGAGCGTGTTTTTAAGTATCTTTTGATATGGTTACTTTTTAGATATTGGTAAAGAATGCCTGGTGAGAAGTTATGTTTTGTTATTAAAAGTATCTGGGACAGGATGGGGTGGAGCGCAATAAGGTCATTCCCCATTCTGCCCAGTTTTGGTTCACAAATATGTTAGACTGTTAGACAGCAATGGAGTACTGAATATATAAAATTAGCAGTAGATTCAGTATTTAGAAGTTAAATGGGCTACAAAAAAGCGTCAGACCAGTATGAAGTTCCGCAAACCACATTAGAAAGATACGTAAATAAGCGGAAAAATGATCCAAAACTATGGGGTTAACAAAACTGCTGGCAAATATAAATGTGTTTTTACTAAAGAACAAGAGTTAGAACTGGTTTCGTATTTAAAGAATATGCAAAAGTGACTGTTTGGTTTAACTATAAAAAAACTAAAAATATTTGTCTATTAACTAGCGGTTTAAAATGGTTGTAAGCATCCATTTAATCAAACGAACAAAAATGGCAGGGGAAGATTGGGCGTAATGTTTTATAAGACGCCATTCGGCTTGAGTAGGTCCGAGGCAACTTCCAGAGCGCGTACGATAAGATTCAATAGAGCACAGTCGTGCAGTTTTTTACATTGTTAAACCAAGTTATTATTGAAAAGAATATTACTAGTGAAAGAATTTATAATTGCGACGAGACCGGTATTACGGTAATTCCGAAGCAACATTCAAAAATGGGCCGAGATTAATGACTGTGGAAGTGTTTTCTAAGTGGTTTACAGTGTTTATTGAACTTTGTAATGCAAAATAACAAACTCCTATCCTCTTACTTTTTGATGAGCACGCATTTCACACAAAAAACTCGAACTAATCGATCTAGCTCGTGACAATGGTGTAATTTTATTGTCCTTTCCACCTCACTATTCGCATAGACTTCAACCTCTAGATGTGGCGTTTTATGAAACCTTCAAATCATATTACAAAAATTGCGAAAATAGTTAAGGTCAAACCCAGTTAAAGTTGTTACTTTATTCCAAATATCAATCTTATTTAAGCAAGCCTTCGCTAACGCTGCGAAAATGAAAACTGCGCTAAAAGGTTTCGAGAAAACTGGTATTTAGTCAATAAATGAAAATGTTTTTACCGATGATGACTTCTAACCAGCCGAGACAAGTAATACTCCCATTACTAAAAATCAAGCCAGTCCTAAGCTTGAAATACAAGTTGGTCCTACTTCAATCAAAGAGCTTGAATCACCAGAAGCTCCAACAAACAATGAGGCTCCATTCATAATACCTTAACTCAATTTCCCAAATTACGATGAAAACTAAAACAGACAATTAAAATAACCCTCTACCCCAATGTTCCTGGATGCCTAACACTCTTAGCGCACAAAAAAACACTCAGGAGCTCTAGCTTTCCAGCCCTTTCTCCGGAAATTATTATGGTAATACCAAAAGTAAAGACCACCACCGTTAAAGGAGTGCAAAGAAAAAGAAGCAAAACTACTATTCTAACATCGTCCCCTTATCAAAAAGAACTGACCGCAGCAATAGAGAAAACAAATCAGGTTAAGGAGGCACAAAAAACAAAGTTAGAAAGAATGTGTCTGGTTAGAAACACAAAAAGGAGGAGAAAAGATGTCTATTCCAAAAAAGCAAAAGATGGAAGTTAAAGAAAGCTCTGAAGAGTCTCAGGAAGAAGCAGACCTTTTATGTTTATATTGCAATGACCAATATTTAACTTTACTTGAAGGTTGGATTTCATACCTTCAAAGCAAAAAGTGAACTTACAACTCTTGTGCGGGAATAGACAGTGGTGACGAGTCTGAAATGGTTTTTGAACTTTGTAAGCCCGATAACCCCATCCTGTCCCTGTTTTATTAAATGTTCGTTGCGAACTAACCAACTCAAATAATTTTGCTTTTATGAGATCTTTTTAGAAATAATTATAGGTATTTTTCTTGTCTGCAATTTTTACGATTACAATAAAATGGGGTGAATCACAACACTTTTGAATATTTTGATTTAAATATCTCACGTTTAGAATTTTTTTGATTCTTTTTCCATTCTTTTTTGCAAATCTTGTTCTATTAGTGTTTTTTTTTTAATTTTGTTTAACTATCGCGCAAAACAGTTTTATAGATCTAGAATAACGTTTAAGGGTTGCGTTATATAAATCTTCTTTTTGACAAAGTTCCACACATGTTACTAAAATACGCGAAAACAAATTATCCCCAGTTTTTAAACCACTCAAATGTTTGCATAGTTTATAACTCTGCTCGTTTCTGTCATCGGCCGTTTGTTTTCCAGTTCAGGAGTACTATTTTGTGCTTTAGTTCTTGTTTTGGAACTACTCTCTAGCGCAAACACATCTTGATACTGCTAGATGAACACTTTAACTTTAGCCAGCTGGTTGTGACTTAGGTTTTGGCACTTGAAGATAAAAATGTCTAATAGATGTTGTGGACACTAAAATTCCCGCTTCTCACAGTTTAAGATACTGGCGTGCATTGGCTTACGGTCTTCTTTTGCAACGTTACTGGATCTGAGTTGACATTCAAGATTCTTATTGCCATCGTGTTTTTCACTAATTTTCTGCTAACTAGTAGTATCTTTTCAATGAAGTCACCTTCTATTGGTTCAATAGCGCGAATGTAGCATTTTTCACCGTCGAACTTTAGGACATCGTTCTTCATATCCAAATGGAACCCATACTTTTTTATCCGTTTTCAGGATAACTTCCTCCATGATGTCGGCTTCCAGTACTTGACGGTGAAGTACCGATTTTCCAAACCAATGGTCACTTTTATTTGTTTGGGAGTAGGTATTTCTTTGCTCGTTGCCGTTTGAAGTCGTATTGTTACTGGTGATATCTTCTCATTTTCCACATATACGTCAAGATAAATAATATTTTTTATCGTTCCCGTGTCAACCAAAAATTGATCACTTCGTTCAATGATCTGTCATCGAAATAAAAGCTGTGCAATTGGTACATAGGCGATGCCATTTTAATGGTGATTTCCGGTGCATAACTAGATAAAGTGAACTTATGTTCTTGTTATTGTCTGTAGGGGTACTCTTTCTAAGCGCTTTTCCGCGTAAGGTTACTATTAAAGACGTTGCTTTCTGCTTATTACTCCAATCATTAGCTGTAGCTGCGGCTTCAAACTGTAGTATGTTGACCAAGGAGTTTTTTTGTCAAAATTTGGAAGTATATCTTTAAATTTACTAGTGGTTTTTTCCCGATAGTTTATTATTAAATCTTCGCTTGTGACGTTTCCTTCGCTGTGACAATTTATTTGGTTTATTTTCTCGTCAAGCAGTTGTATTTTCCTTAAATTAAAGATACTTGCTTGCGTTTCTTCTTGCACAGTTTTATTCTGGTTCTCTACGCTAGCTTGTGCTTGTTTTTTGGCAAGTTTTATTGGATTTTCAATATTGGTTTGCATTTTTTTCATTTTCTGGAAGTTTTCTAATATTTTTTCTTCAAGTTTTTGGAAAGTTTTTTTCATTTTTCTAAAATTTGCTTCTATTTTCTGAGAATTTTTACTCATTTATTCAAAAATTTCAAACATGAACCTATTTTCAATGCTTTTACCAGCATAAATTATAACACCAATAAAAAGTTTAATAAGAAATACACTAATTTTTGTATAAGACTAGATTTTAATAACGACGGATTGTTTATTATTAAATGCACAAGCTAGAACAGCTATGATTACACTATATAAAGAAACACACGCAAACCGCAAACTAATAATTGTTTATTTGCACATTGTCAACGTTTTATCAACTATTTTCAATTAACGCATGCCTAACACCAGTGTAATAATTTTTAAAACTCATTTATTTAAAAACAAAATATTTATTTACGCGATGCACATTTATTTATTTAAGCACACGCGTTAAACTCTAATTATTTAAACCGACAGTTTTTTTAACACTTCTTCCCACTTGATTCGAAAACTGACCCAAACGTCTTCCAAATACATTTTATATTCTTTCGTTATTGGAATCCAGAATATTCTATTCTTTTCGATCAGTGTTACAAAGTTTCCAAATACTCTGAGCACGCAGAAGAAATTTAAAATAAGGAAATAACAAAACATCAAGTTCAAGAAACATAAGAGTAGAACTTATTAAATTTAATGAAAAAAAAATACAATTTAACTTGTATGAGAAAAAATAATAATAGAAAATAAGATAAAATACTAGAATACAAAGAAAATTTTCAAAATAACTCAAAACTACATTTTTTTGTTAAATGCAAATTGTTAATCATTGCCAAAGAAAACATTAACGTCATAAGCAAAAAATGGATAAAGTTTTCATGTCGATATTATTTACTTATGTTTTTCCAAAACTTAAAGAAAAGGTACTAATGAATGTTTAGCACTCTTCAGATTTATAAATATTTTTGAACATTATTCAGGTTTGATAATGTTACCATTGAATATAAAAAACTACTTTTAGATTGAATAGATTTTTGTTTTTTTCTAAGAATTTTTGAATAAATGATTTATTTATTTAAAAATTTTAGAAAAAAGCAAGAATCTATTCAATCTAAAATCGTTCTTACTAATTCAAAACAAAAACGGCGATGTAGAGACACTAAATTACAAGTTGCAAATTCAACACCAAAAATTAAACAACTGGTTTTCTGTTGTTCATCTTGGTCTATTCTTTAAAAATTTATATCGAATCATTTCCGAAAGTATTATAAATAGAAGGAAGTTGTTGCGCAGTTGAATTACAAATATAAAATGATAGTAATTTTCGATATTCTTTGTGTTTAAAGCATTTATGTCACTTCAACTTGATTTTCGTGAACCATTGTCATAAACACGTTTTTTTTGTTGAAAAAAAAAAAGAACTCATGAACGAAACTGTCTATAATAACGATTATAAAGGAAACGCAACAATTGCAAGGTGGCACTGAGAACCAAAGAAGTCACAAGTCATTCTTCGGTAGCCTGTCAATGGAAACCTATAACTAGTGTCAGATAGTCATCAGCCATCAGCTTGCATTCAATTATTTGCGTCGAAGACTGATATGTTATTTTTTAAACATAACTTACCGGATAACATCGCTTAGTCATTCAGTTTTTTCGCTTATATAAATGATTATTTCTAAAATTGTTCCTATAAATAATTTGTTTTACAATAGCTAGTATGATTCTAAAACGTGAGAAGCTAAATGAATAACTCGTTTTGTTAAAAACAGTTAAACAATTTACCAGAAAAAGATATTTTAATATGAAAATATTAATGAAAACAAAAAGTACAATGATGAATTGTATAAATAATACATAATTCATAATGTTCCTTATTAAATTTGAGTTGTAATTAAAAATAAAAAGGTTAGTTATAAAAATATTTATTTATATTGTTATATATTTAACTCAACGATTATTATAATCTTTTATTGTAGTAAATTTTAGGTGAGATGTAAAATGCATAATTTAATTAATATTTTTACATTTTAAATAAGTAAATACGTTGTTAAAGTTGTTTTTATGGTTGTTTACCGTATATTGTTATTATTGGTTGAATGTCTTCTTATGTGTTTAGCTTTAATTATTTTTCTTTCTGTTCCCATTCATTGATAATAGTCACAAAATGTATTTTTTAACTTGCACACACATTGAAGTCATCACTCGGTGTACTTAATTTTTTCCCAAATATGTAGATATAACTTGATGAATTCGTGGAAGACGTTTAACTGTCATTCGATTGTATATATTATGTATTTAAATTCTCTTAATCTGTTTCTTTTTGAAATTACACAGTTTTCTCCGCAATATAATATTTATTTGAATTAAGGCTAGAGACATGTTTAGATGATGATATGTTATCCTCAGACTACTATTGAGCTTATAACACAAATAAACTATAAGTTTTTGTTCGATCTGTTGTAATTTTGTGAACTAATCGGCGAACGTGGTCAAAACCAAGAAAAGCTAAAGACAATGCCGACGCTAAGCAGGGAGTCAAAACCAAACATGTTCGAACTGTCAACTTTACTAAAATACATGTGTAAATAAAATGCCAAAAACGATCAAAATGCCGAAAAAGTTTATTGGCCAAAATGACAAAAATCTCCAAAATGCTGAAGTTACTACATGAACAAAACGCCGATATAATTCTCGGAAGAAATTTGGGAAGTGGTCAGAATATAGGTAATCTCGATTAAGATTGCAGCGCCACTGTGGTGTAAATAGAAACCTGACTTACAGTTTTTAATTTATTTGTTTTCATTATAACGATACACTCCTTAATATTAATATTAAGGGCTCACACTTTCAGGATAATTTTTTTTTGACACCATGAACAATATTTATACAGTAGCGTAAAAAAATTGTTCGTTTTTTTGGCTCAATTCTAATGAAGACGATGCGGAAGGAGTGACAGCCACGCAAGTACTACTTGAGGGTCAGTATAAAAGCAAACTTCGTTAATACTCGTAAAAGCACAATAAAGTTTAATCGAATGGAAAAGGCGCGCTAGCAAAAGCGCTATACAGAGTTCGGGATTTGGAATTGACAAAATTTTTAATAGGGGTAGTTTTGACTTAGCGGTAATAAGATGACAAGACTGTATTTGTCAAGACTCAACAGAACTATACCAGGCGTAAATAACGGCAGCGTATCCTCTCTGAGAAGCATCGCAGAATCTAAATACGAGTAAGATTTGATAAGAAGGAGAGATGAATCTTAGTATGTGTGTTTGAGAGATGTAAGGCAAGCAGTCTACCAATTTAGTCTATTCTGAGGCATGAACGCGGCTAAGAACGTCGTTCCAATAAAGATCTTAGGCCCATATACGCCCCAACCACGAAATAAATCGAGGCCTTGATTCACCCCGAAATGAGCGATTGCTCGACTTGCCCTTACACTTTTTTCCAAAGACTGGTGAAATTAAGTTCAAGTGCACAGGTTTGAATAACAGAGTTGCAAAAACATACTTTCTTCACGACCAGAATGCAATTAGATAAAGTTTAAACATAGACTTGGGTTATTTATATTAACATTTGAACAAAAAAATCAAATTCAATTCGTTTATAAACTGTCACATTTATACATTTTTAGTGCAAAACATTTTTATAAAATTTTAACTTTGGTAACTTATAGGTACTTGAAATGTATCGTCAACTTAAATATTTTACAAAATAAGATAGTTGAAAAATATATTTCCAAATATGCATCTTACATGACTGTAATGTTAAAACGTAACGTCAACAATTTAATCTATAAACAAACAATTTAACCAATCACAAACAGTGTTTAAAGTCCATTTATGAACAATAAAAATAGAAATAAAATATAATTTTACAAATAATAAAGGTTCGTAGCTTTATGAATAAAATATCTTAGTCTTAACGTAATTTTTTTATTAGCATTGGCGTTGAAAACCATGTATTTGCTATTAAATTAATAAACTTTAATGATAAAGCAATTTGTGCAATTTTATTTTTCTTCTAATACGAGTAACAACATAGCCAATTAGTGTAGTTTTAACCATTTTATATAGTTGGGTGGGAATTTATTATTATTATTAAGCATAATGTAACATAACTTAATATTCTCACTGAAAAAAAAGTAAACAATTCGGATGTAATCATTTATCATAAAACATACATGTATATCATTATTATGTATTACGCATGCATTTATAAAAATTTTTGCATATTAATATAGTAATATTCATATAAATCTGCAAATTATTAAAATAGTACTTGTGTAAATACAAGTCTTCGTGTGTCACGATAGACAGTAAAAATATAATACGATGTTCGTACATGCTCGAATAAGTACAAAACGGACATAGGAAGTTATAATTAATTAAATGTATACGTATGTACGTTTTATTATAATTTTATAGATTAATAAGCGCAAAGTGATAAATTTATGTCACGTTATAAGTATTTTACAGTGCAATTGTTTCTTTGCTCAATAAAACCGTGGTTCAATATATTCTTAAGAATTAATCCAAAAATACAAAGTACGTAAAAATAAACGTTTCGTTAATTTTTTCCAGAAGTAGAAATTCTACAGTTATAGTCTGTTAAACAAATTCATGATAAACCTCGTCAGTGAACACCGAGAGATTTAATTACATAAATCATTTAACACTTGTTTGCATTCATTAACAGTACCTTTACAAGGATACTAGGAAAACGCTTGTTATTCACCGCGGTTTTTACGTACCTTGTAATAAACATGTCATATTAACTATTTTGTGTTTATATTCATCAAAGCAAAAAACTCATATTATTAGTTATTTACATCTTAAAGATTGTATACAACATCTGGTTTATCTTTTAGTGAAGAATATCACAAGACTTTACAATGACATCAGTAATGTTAAAAAAAATAAAATAAAATGTTAGAATTTATGATACAAATATTTTAATTTTTTCGTTTAAGATAGAAAGTGCCTAATACAAAAAAACGATAACATAATTATTCACTTTCGGTACAGTTATATTAGATATTATCAAAAACGTCTTATTTTATGTACAAAATAATGTAAAATTATACTGTCATATTCGAGCCGTTACAGAATAAAATAAGATTTATTTATTTTTTTTTAGATAAATATAGCAGCCACCTAAACGGAAAATATGAGAACTAAGCTTCAAAATCTGCGGTAGCAAAACAATCGTCAATTCAGATTTAAAAATGACAAAACTTTTAATTTGCACTCGTTCTGGTTTTGTTATGTGTATCTTCGTTCTTTTAGTATTGATCTGAGTTTATTTTTACTTTTTCTTTATTAAACAGTAATTACAACATGCTCATTTCAAGAACGTTCCATCTTACATAACGTCATTATTAAATTTGAATAAAATTAAATAGTTATAGATACAAATCTGACTTTTTACAAAAATATGGCCGGTAAATCAAAGCACAAAACATCATCACAATCGTCATAAACTTTTTCAAATAACAAAATCTTTCTGACGTTGGTTGTTTCGTTTAGACAAAGCTACCGAAGTAGCTGCTTCTACAACTAGAAAGTCGACTACGTTTATAAAACAAATAAGATACATTTTTAATTACTTTCAGCATCTTTGTGTTTAAAAAATGTTTTTTGAAGTAAAACGGATTTAAGCACGACTTGGGAAAATCTCATTTTTTTTCTGGCTGAAGTAACGCTCATGTAACAGCTCACATAATGTACGTTATTTAAAAACAGTAACTATTGTACTACCAAGCTTACAAAACTCTGGAAAATATGCAAACTTATTTAAAGAACAAATTGTGTCGACCAATCATGTATTGCGATTCGCTAAAGTAGAATAATTTTGTTGACATTTTGGTTTTTATTAACGTTATTTTGGCTTGACATATTATGGTTTGCTTTAATATTTGAATTATTGTCTTGTTTGTGTACAAATCTGTTCTTTTAATACAATCTATTTTAATTTACTTCTGCAACATTTTGTAAGCATGTAGGTTAATTATTAATTAAAGTAATTTTTTGTATTATAGTTTTATTCCATGGAAAGCAGAACCCGAGAAATTGTTCATTCCAAAGCACGAAACATTATTAGAAATGTAATTGATTTTTTTGATAAATAACAAGTAGCTTGTCGGTAAATGTATTTAATTAAAATTCTAAATTTCTTACTACTGCGACAGAAAAATCCTTGATTTTTCTTGGATTTTATTACAAGATAATTTTATAAACGTAAGCTTAATCCAATTGAATCCATATAAAGTTTGGTAAAATTAAAACTTGAATTGAATAATATTGCACAAATATGGTATTAACATTAAAAAGTTAGTTCAAAATGCATTTTTTGATTTAACAAGTAAAGATTGGGAAAAGCAATGCAATCATGTGTTACATCTTTGTAAAAAAATGTGGAAAACAGATGGTTTAATGTATAAAGTTGTAAAATATTTAACGTTGACATTTACAACAAAAAATAGTGGTTTAGATGAATATGAGCAAGAAACTGAGGAAAGTAAATTTATAAGAAACGATGATTACTTAGTTATTGACCTCGGTCACGTTGTATGTTATTTAATTAATAAGAGATATATACAATGTGTTGTATATTGTACTAAAACGAGTATGTTTTCACTTTTTTGCTTTGTAAATGTTTAATAAAAGATTTGTTAAAAAACCGTACTAGTGGTGGTTATCATAATTGTGATTAATGATTAAATTGAAACAAAATAAAGTGTGTTATGTTAAAAGGGTTTTTGTATGATGTTTGTCCTCTGTATAAAAATTATTCTCGGAACGCTTACTTTTCACCGCACTGGCAAGGATAAACGAACGTTATATGCGCCCGATGCTTTCATTGCTAATTATTAATACGCATCCGTGCGAATATTACAACTTGAGTAAAAGGCTTTAGTGAGGTAATTATTTGTTCCCTATCTTAGTGGTTTCATTTAATTCTTTCGTAGTTGTCATTTAGAGGGTTCTTAGACACATGTAGATTTAGATTTAGTAAAACTGGTTTATTTATTAGAAAAATTTTCATTTTGACGTCACGTCACTTGTGTTGAAGATATCTAGTATTGGAAAAATTCTAATCGTATTGGAAGACTCATTTAATACAAAAATATAATTAATTTGAGGAGAACTCTGCGCATTTGATTTGTATTCATTGATTGTATAAACTAAGAAAAAATTTACTCGTGATACGGCTTTGTTTATTTCAGCAAATGTTAGAAATTTCCGAAAATGTCCCGCTAACTAGTCGCATTCTTCAAAAGAAAACTAAAACGTAAATATTATACTTAATTCTTTGTATATCCGTGGTCAGTCGATTGCACGAACGACTGAACGTACATAGTAGTTTGTTATCACAATTAGCTATACAATTATTTTGATGTGTCATATATTATTAGACAGTGCGCTTTAGTTTTTGAATCATCCGGATTTGCATATTGGTGTTAAAATTTGCGAATGTTAATTTCTTTCTTTGCAGAATGTTTAATGTGACCAACAAATTAAATTTGTTGTACGATGTGATACCCAACCGAAGGGGCTTTATTGCAATCATTTTTGTCTGTGATGCTGACCTACGTTCTAGCGTTTGATCGCACTTATGTATATATATATTTTCTTCTGTCTTGTCATTTGTTCTATCACAGCTTTGAGTAGATTCAAACGGTGCCTCCCATCTTAATCTATTATTGTTTTGGCGCCTGTTTAACTTGTTTTATAATTTAGCACCACGGAGCTTACGATCCAATCTCCGAATCCAACCTGAGTAAATCGCTACCTTTTCAAGTTACGAGTTAATTATCGTAACAACTCAAGATTGTTCATACGTTATTCAAAAACATGTTTTTAACTACAGCTCATACAATCAATTATACATTTACGTATTAGTAATTTGAGTTGCCTTACATTTTCTAATTTAAAATGGCAGAGATCCAGAAACATTTTATCTTTTATTAATAAATAAACATAAAAGAAAATCAATTACAACTAAGATTGGTAAACCCTTTTATGTTAGGAGTGGCTATAAAAACTACTTGAAGAGTTTTCTTATGGCGACGTTTCGTGGAACGGTTGTGTCCACTTCTTCAGGCCAACTGAATTTATTAAAAAGAAAACAACATAAGTAAAAACAGCAGTTACAATCCGGTGAGAGCTACAAACTATTCTTCTACTTATTATAAATGCTATTTTTTTATAATTATAGATGATTACTTACGGAAAACAATTAAAAAGTAGACTGGTCCGCAAACAACGTCATAAATGTAAAATTAATAAATAACAAAAAACAAAAAACAATTAATATAAATTACACGATACGATGTACAAACTAAATCACTAACAACAATTTTATGGTCGTGTGATATAAAATATGAGCAATGCAAAGATAACCCAAAACATACCCAAGGTCTAGGAAATTTTAGAGATAAGGTTATTATAAACTGTACTAAGATTGTTAGTATCAGTGTTGAAATTAACATTATTCTTATGTTACACACAATGTTGTATATAAAATCGATTGTATGGATTGCAATAAATGTTATATTGGTCAAACGAAACAAAAAACTATTAACAGAATTAAGAACCACCAATATGATTGCAAAAATAAAAAGGCAGAATCAGCTCTTGCTCTCCACCATATTAATTTACAACATAATTTTGATTTTAGTAATCCTTCTATATTAGATGTAGAACCGAAATTTTATAAAAGATTAGTTGCAGAAATGATATTTATCACATAACATAAGAATAATGTTAATTTCAACACTGATACTAACAATCTTAGTACAGTTTATAATAACCTTATCTCTAAAATTTCCTAGACCTTGGGTATGTTTTGGGTTATCTTTGCATTGCTCATATTTTATATCACACGACCATAAAATTGTTGTTAGTGATTTAGTTTGTACATCGTATCGTGTAATTTATATTAATTGTTTTTTGTTTTTTGTTATTTATTAATTTTACATTTATGACGTTGTTTGCGGACCAGTCTACTTTTTAATTGTTTTCCGTAAGTAATCATCTATAATTATAAAAAAATAGCATTTATAATAAGTAGAAGAATAGTTTGTAGCTCTCACCGGATTGTAACTGCCGTTTTTACTTATGTTGTTTTCTTTTTAATAAATTCAGTTGGCCTGAAGAAGTGGACACAACCGTTCCACGAAACGTCGCCATAAGAAAACTCTTCAAGTAGTTTTTATAGCCACTCCTAACATAAAAGGGTTTACCAATCTTAGTTGAACTACACATTAGGAGGTATAAAACACTTTTCTTAAAAATCAATTACCTGAAATGATAATTATATTAATTTAATTTTAATCTTTTCAGTTATATTTGTCACAAACAACAAAGTAGTGTTACTTCAATCACACGTAAAGATTACACGCCCTTAATTTTTTTTTAAATTAAGAACCTCTACAAAATTGTTTTGGAAAATACGTAGTTAAGTATCTAGGAAAAAACAGTTCATGCCATTTATATGGTACGTGTTTATAATACATTAAAAAGTATAAATGGTTAGATCATTTTTTAACAAATAAATATTTTGGAGTTTTGAACCGCGTTCTATATTTACTCTTTTCACGAAATAATTGAAACTTAGAAAGTTTACAAACTTTGAAAAATTTACAATATTTGACGTTTCGACAGTGATGTCGCTGTCTTTCTCAGAAAAACTGAAACTGAAGGTATAGGATTCTGACAAGCCTTTATATTACGCCGTTCGGGCTAGATCAGTTTAAAAAATATTAATTGTTTTTGCTTTTGCAGCTAGTAAGTTAAATAATTGATAAAAACAGCAATTTAGTAACATTTTGCTTGTGCATTGTTATAAATGAATTATAATTATGAGCATCACCATAACTATAGAAATGGCGTAGCAGCAAAACACACGGGTTTCCTACCAAAAAGACCCCCCAGCAGCGTAAACTTTGTAGTACTTTTTTTTCATGCAACTAAAAAATATGTCTGAGGCGGTTTACTAATTTTAATGAAATGTGGTACTTTTTTCTTGAATTAGTATATTGTAGTATTAAAGTTTAATTAATCTGTATTTACAAAAAATGTTTACTTTTGTAGTTCTACGACCAATTTGAGTTCAAACCGTAATTGTTTTTTGTTCGTAGTGATCAACTTTCTAAATAGTTGCGATTCTCATTTCCAGATTTTCTCCACACTGTTAGTCTTCTAAAATCTGACCTAAAAAAAATCTGGTTTTATGTATAAAAAGCATATGAATACAGTCTCATTTTTCCAAGCTGATGTGTTCTTAAGTGAATTCTAATTTCTGTGCGCGATTGTCATGTCGAAGTACGGAAGCTTTAACAGTAGGTCGAGCATAGAGATTAACATCCTGCAAATTATATCTTACAATTTCACCACACTCTACTATTTGATGGATATTTTGGAGCTCAATTTTTAACGGTTTAGCTGTAACATTCGGTTACAAAAATATCGGACACGAAGAAATTTATCCTGTACAGTGTACAGCATTCGTTTTTCTGATTTTTTACATTACCAGTTTCTTGATAACGCTGGTACAAGCTCACCATTTTGATACAAATATCATTATCTGAACTTACCTGTTTTCCAAAAACAAAAAACAGCTAACTAAATCTAGAAAGCGTCAAAATAAAATCCTGTATGATATAAAAACAAAACATTTGGAAGAAAGTGTAATCCAACATCTCTTGATTTCTTTTTGCAGAATCGCTTTACGGGACTTTTTTATGAGTAGCTAATATGAGATAAACATAACCTCCAATCTGTGCTAAGAATGTGTTGTGCATTTTGATATAATAATTAATAAAAGCGTAAACAATGGCGAAACAAATAATATATGTGCTTTAAAAATACTGTTGACAAAATAATTAAAAGAGCACCCAAACGAGAAAAAAAAGATTAACTACTGATCTCGTTTAAATCAAAAAGTGTCGAAAGTTTCAAAACACAATTTATAACAACAAATATATTTATTTCAAAGATAATAGTTAAAACGAGGTAGAAAGATCCATCAACAAATATCAATATGCTATTAGCTAATGAGAAAAAAATTAAATAACCCAGTACTGTCTTGAAAGTAATTTACTATTTTAAGTCCTATACTGAGGTATGTTAAAATATCTCAGTATTACATGGTGTTATGCTTTGCAACGGTTTGCAGCTACAGCGGCTTCTCAAGTTTGAAAGTATGTCAGTTTATGTTTCCAACGTAGTGTGATAAGTGTTTTCTTCATTATGATAAATAGTGCTTATAAAAGATCACAAAATATAGTTCTAGCAGCTCTTTCTTCAATGAATTTAGAAAATCCGTAATGTGAATAACAATTTAAAGTAAGTTGCTAACTTTAAATTATTACAAAATATTTTTTGTTGATCCTTCATGAACTTGATGTTATTGTTCTCTTAAATTTTTAATTAAATATAAGCTGTTAAAGATATAAATAGTAAAATATAAAAGTTAGCAACATGCCCAACGTGTAACTAACCGCGACACACATTCTATAGCGACTAAAGCCGGATTGAAGTTTAAGTATACCAAATTGAGAAATTTGCCCGGTACTTGTATTATAATCTCCAATATGAATAGGTACTTATAGAAGTATAACTTTACAAAAATTTGGTAATATTCAAAACCAAACTGAAATTATAAACGATTTAAATTCGTCCTTCCCTGAAGTACATGATTTGTCAGTATTTTCTGATTATGATAATGACATCATTACTGATAAAGATTATTCATCATCAGACATGTCAACATCATCTAATGGTTTTGATAAAAGTCACAAATTAACTGCATCTATTTTGACCAAAGCAGCAACAACCGGAAAACTATAGTTAATATTAGTAATAAAATTAAAGCAAAAAAAAGACCAAAATGAAATTCGGTGGTACATAAATGAAAGAAAACAAAAGGTAAATTCCGGAAAAGCATATAAAACAAAAAATAAAAAAAAATTAAGCAGTCCTGTGATTCTAAAAAGTGCAGATTTAAATGTTCGTAGAAAATTGAACACGATTAAAGTTTTTACGAAATTACATGCAAAGTAAAGCAAGATAATTTATTTCCAAATGTATGAAGACTACTGCTGCTCAAAAATATCGAAGACAGGGTCAAAACATGCGCTAATTAATTTTGCATATTATTTATATGGGAATAATAAACCTATTCGAGTTTGTAAAAAGTTTTTTGCATCTACACTGTGCATAAGCAATAGCGTTATTAGTACGGTTGTCAGAAAAACTACTTCGGAAGAAATTGTAAAAGAAAGAGCTCAAGGAAAGCATGGGAAGCAATACAAACTTCCTAAAAAAATAACAGATGGAATAATTGTTTACATTAAATTCTTTTCTCGAATAGAATCTCACTATTTTTAAGGTACTAAACGAGAGTACATTGAAAGTAATTTGCATCGCCTTTGCATTGAAAAATGCAGAAAAGAAAACTTTCCGTTTCCAAAATATTCGGCTTATGAAAACATTTTTCACACTCAATTTAATATAGCACTTTATCAGAAAAAAATAAACCAATGCTCATTATGCACACGGTTTAAACATTTAACTGATGCTGAAAACGATTTAGAGGCAGTAACGTGATAAATTTTATGATTTTTGATGTGTCAAACAGAGAGAGTTTCTGCTACTCTTGTCATGAGGCTATTATTGCTAAGAGAGGTGCGAATGAAATGCAAGCTGTGTACATTTATTTTTGCAAAGCATTGGTTGAAAAAACGTCATATTTTATTCTGATCATTGTGTGAGTCAACAAAAGAATAAATTTGTTGCCACACTGTATTTGTATGCTGTTGAGCATTTGCCAATCAAATATATTACTCATCAATTTTTGGTTATCGGCCATACCGAAAATAAAGCAGATAACACTCACTATTAGAAAAAGAAAAAAAGCGAGCTCTTTAAAACGGCTCAATTTTTTTGCAATATGAGGTGATTATGTTATTGAAAACGGGTACGCCATTCGATGTTAAAGAAATGAATACAAAAGGCATCATAGACTGGAAAGAGTTGTGTGGAAAGCGATACAAAAATTTCAATGTGAATTAATCAGGACAAAAAGCTTTTCGTTGACAAAACTGCAAGGTCTTGTATACATATGCCACGCTAATTTCATTCCTCCCGTCTTTCATAGCTTTTATCGTCAATTGGAAGCGGCTGCTTCAATAATCAGATGAAGTTTGATGCCGACGGAAACCCAATACTTTTGAATAACGCCTCTATAACTAATAACTTGTTTTAACTGTTCTTCTAAGTTTAGTAAATAAATAATAAATAATAACGTTTTATTTAAGTGATTAAGTAAAATTATAAGTTTATTATTATGAATAGTTTGAGGCATCTTAGAAAATCAGCAATGTTCCTCAACGCTGCATTGCAAAAAACATCTTTAAAATTTAATAGAAAAGCAAACTTTAATTACAAAAGCAAAATTTGAAACATACATTTCTCATAATGTGTATTCAATATACCTCAGTCTTGCATAAGAGCAGCGATAGCGTTATCACAAATAAATTCTTCAGTTTCATACGATCTGTAAGAAAATCCAAGTGCACCAAATTTCCCTACCTTAGTATAGATATTTTCCAGCTATTTTCACACACTCTGTATATAACTATATAAAAAACACATTGAATAACTATATAATGTAATATGTATGTATATTTTATTGGTAAAGTTTACCTACAAAGGACAAACTTACTTTGTTCTACTGTTGACTCACCCGGTACATAATATGTATATTACATAAGTTAATATCTTAATGCTATTATTAATCATGGATATATTATTGAAGTTAACAGTATTATACCTTATCGTTACAAATTTTTTTGAGTTTAATTCGGTTTTAGTCATAGGTGAAAAAATGTATCATTTGACAAACAACAAAAGTTATTTTATTATTTCTTAACAGTTTAAAGTCGTTATTTCAATAATTTTTCTTTTCGAAGATCTTGTTAAGAATACTTCTGATTTACGTGGGAAATATCAAACAAATAAATGTAGATTTGCACTTAAATTTATTATATGTAGACATAAAAAGAACAGCTATGTAAAACCTGCAATTTTTAAAAATTTTATGCTTTTTAAGATGCTCAAACACTAAAACTTCTAACCGTTCTTAATTACTGAAGTTTTTATTATCTATTTGCAATTAAAATTTGGTTAAAACAGAAACAGTATAAACAAAAATTTGCAAAAATAAATGCATGAATAATGACATGATAATGATTTATTTCAATTATTAACTTCATTTGATTAGTATGTTAATTATCGGTATTAGGAACGGTAACCTAGTTAATAAACTTTGAAAAGTTACTTCACGTGAAAATATAAAACTTATAAGTACTGAGGGAAAAAAATTAACAGCTATAAATTCTACAGACACGAGTGATTACAGAATGTAATTATTGCCATCAGGAACATATTTTATTTCTCGACAGTGCCTTTCGTGGAAGACTGACTTGCAGTTCCACGCAAAATTCAAACCTTTTTTAAACACAAACTATAATCATCATATTAAAAGAAAAATTGCAAGAATTGCAGTTACTGTAATTTATAAGATTACTCCACAATTGCCGACGTCACTGCGTTTACAGCTTTTTTTCTTTTTCTAGAGACTCATTTAAGAATCTATTTAGTAGTCCTTGATTGTACTACCAGAATTAATTGGTCGGAATTTAGTGTAGACAGACCGGTTTGAACTTAAGCGGGCGTAAGATTTGTCTTCAAGCTTCTATCTTCCATTCATTGACAAGTTAGTTTATCTTGCGTTTCCCACGGATACTGGAATGGTACAACGGTAGCTCTATCATCCATACATGTCGTCCACAGATACCAGCAAGAATCACATCACTTCCAAGCATTCATAAATGTACTAAAAGACATCGCCTTTTTTTATTTTACGTCGAAACAGTAAAGAATTCGGAAACTTCTTTAAATACTAAAAAAATGTCGTTTTAACAATTTCTTGTTGCATTTTTATAATTGTACATCTTGCTAAATATCAATTAATTAAACTCGCTTTTAAATTCTCACATATTCTGTAAAATTTTTAAATTTAAATTATATGTAAAATCTACCGGTAATATACATCAAATATAAATTAAAACCTCTAAGAATTTTTATTATAATTTCGCTGCCACTTCTTAGAATTATGGTGGTTTTTTAATTACCTTGAAGTGCGTCTAGATGAACAGTTTTTACACATTACTGTTTTTTTATTGCAAAAACTATTTGAATAAGTCCGATTATTCTTGAATAATTTTTAAAGTAAAATACTACAAAACTTGATAACATGAAACTAAATCAAATATGTACATTAATTTGCAACGTTTCTAAATGCGTTTCGTTTCCTTAATAAACCAGATTACCTTCATTTTTTTTACAGATTATCTTCAATTTTACTAAAACTTTTTATATTATAACATTGATTACTGAAATTTTTATATAAATGTTAAATTTAAAATAATTTAAATATATGTATCCAAGGTCAACAAGTTTAAGGAGACCCACTTAATTTGTTTATAATTAAAAACAAAAATTGAAACTTTGTAAATGTTTGAAACCTAAATGCGAATCTTAAATGCAATTTTTGTTCAAATAAAACTATAGTTTTTACAGTTGTCGATTTTTTGTTTTTCAATATTCTATAACGGTTTAAGGAATTTTCTTAATTATTTGCATAAAAATTAATACACAGTGCCTGCCAGAAAAATTTCGATTCGAAAAAAAGTAACTATTATAAATACGAAAGAAAATCTTTTACTCTTGATTGCTTTTTGCAATTTGCTGAAAAGGATCTGTTTAAACTGCATATAATTAAAAAAAATAATAACTTGTTTGCATATTACCATTATATTACGCAGAAGCGGAAAGCATAGTGGAATAAAAAAATTAATTTTGTCAACATTTGGTAAAAAACACGGGAAAAATTTGTTTGAACTCGACATGAAATCATAAATAAAAACTGCATCTAATAATAAAACGTTTTCAATAAAATAAACTTAAATAAAAATTAAATGTAATTAATAGAATTATTTTTTTAGGTTTATTTAAGTGTTTAAAAAAATCACTAGCAACTATTTTCTATTATCTTTCCGGCAACATACAAATGTCATGCCATGCCATTCACAAATCCAGCCATTTTTAATTTGATTGGAATAATCGGTAAAAGTAATGTCCGGTGAATATGGGGAATGAAATAAGACTTCCTATTTTAGCGCTTCGGCGGTTTTTTAAATGTGATAGAACCTTACCATGTTGCCGTTCTTGGTATTGCAAGCGTTTTTCTCTAATACACGACTCAATCGCATCAAAGTCGTTAGCTACCTTCGGTGATGATTTTGTTGAATATGAAGAGCTCATAGTACACTACAATCAGCTGATTCCATCAACTTATACGCCGGTGATATTAATACATGGTCGGACTTATCCCCCGATTTTCTATGCTTTGAGCTATTGTTATGTATCCACTTTTCTTCACCAGCCAAGATACAATGCAAAAATTATTTCCTTTCTTGTCGTGAAAGCAGCTGTTTACACGTAAAAAACCGCTATTTGACGTATCTTGGCTTTAATTTGTACGTCATCCAATTTTCTTGCTTGTGAATCATTTGTAATGCTTTTAACACTAAAAGTAAAGATCCAAATGACCGATCTTAATTTAAATTTTTTCTAATGATGTAATTTCTTAAGAATTTTTGTTTGTATTATTATTGTTTTTCTTATGATAATTACCTGTAGATACGGTTACGGTCATTATGACCGGTACAATTATTTCTTAGTCTACATATTTTGACAAATTTCTAAACAATTATATTACTTGTTTATCAATATCAATAGCGACACTTCTCTTAAAGGTTTTGAAAGATTAGTAAGTATAGATACTCAAATTCTCTATGTTAATCTGTATGCTTCAAAATTTCCGGGACACACGGTATGAACAAGCCAAAAAATATAGAGAAAAATTGTTACTTTTTAACGTATCTTGCTTTTCCTTCATGTTATGAAATTCTTTTCTAAAAAGAATTGTCGTAGACAGGATTCGAACCTAGGATTATATATGGAATTCACTTTAAATTATAAATGAAATATTTAATAAACTGTTAATGTTAGAAAAAAAATTTTATTTGAATAAATTGTTAGAAAGAATGAACTCTATAAGAAACTGGAATAATTTACATACTTACATAATTATATAAAAAAAACTGTTAAAAAGGGCGGATACATCGGTTTTTGGTTTCTTTGTCAGACCCATCTTTTGATAGAACCGAGAAAATATAAAAAGCCAGCTCCATACCCAATTTCAATTTTTAGGGCTTTTGGTTCGAAAGTTATCGTGGGTTCTGATTCAGGAGAACTTGAAACTTAAAATTATGCAATAAAAAAATTTTGAAAAAAAAATGCGATCACTATACTTTCCTTATAGGAATAAATCAAAAAGCAATTGCAAAATTTATAAAAAAATAGTCTGTGGGAAATGCGTTAGCATTATAACTAAAGAAGTTGTTGTTCAGAGTGTACTTAATTACTTTCTACGTCTTAGTATATTCAAAATTATAAAAATTTTAGAGTTTAAGTTTATTATTTTATCTTTACACAGCAATTCTAATTTCTAGCCAATTTGACCGACATCATATTTATAGGTAGGTACAAAAATTATGTCGTATTTCTAGTGTTAAACGTTTGGAAATTGCTGTGTAATTAGGGATGCCATACGTCCGGAATTTTCGGGACATGTCCGGTAATTTAAGTCTTTTTCCGGCATACAGGACGAATTCTCAAACGTTTGGAATTGCTACTATTTAGGTAAAGAAATTTAAAAAAATAAACCCAATATTTTTATTAAAAAATCAATGTTACATGCATTCATTATGATCATTTTTCTTATATTTAGCGCTCCAGGGAATACTTTTCAACACTTCCGAATCTTTAATGTTAGTTTTGTTTTCTCACATAACAAAGTTAACATTTTATTTACAAGAAAGTCCGGAAATTTCTTTAAAAATCCGGAATTAATTTCGGAATTTTGATTTTTTTGTCTGGTAACCTTATAATTTGTTATGTTCACAAATTAGTAGGTTAAAATTTTTCAAGTATAAAAATTTTTTCGAATATAAAATTTGTCCCTCGACAGGCCTACTTGCGTAGACGGCTGTAAAACAAATTTATTTCCTGTTAACGTTTGGTATAATACGGACCATTCGTAGCGGTATTTTTACGCCTAACGAGGCTTTCACCATTAGGTTATTTCACGTGAATATGCGAATTAATTTTCTGGCTACTTAATGAAGGCTTAGTCGGGGTAAGTTGTTTGATATTTTTTATTGGGGGTTTAATTTGATTTCTTTTCTAATTGTCTATAGCGGATTTCCATACCCACCACACGTCTCCGTTATCGGTGTAGATAACGAACAGGTGGCATATTTGGGAAAAATTTCCATGACGTCACGTTACTATAACTCAACTGTTCACAACTTCAAGAGGTTAGAAACCTTCAAAATTGTGTTAAAAGGAGCTGCTACCATAAATTATTACGTTAAGTCAAAAGGAAACGCTGCGCATTCGCTATCTCAAATGATTGTATGTTTTTAAAATTAAATTTACTTGTGTTAGGCGTATGTACGTTTTGTGTTAGATTTAATATTATGTTTTAGGTGATGCAAGTACGGAATTAGCTAATCCCCTACTGTATAAAACCTAACTGTGAGTATTACAATTTCTAATTTTACAATTTGTATTTTGATGGTCATGTCGATTGTTGACCGTACGTGCATGTTAGGTTAACACAATTAATAATAAGATCAATTTGTGCTTCACAAAGTCGTGGGCAGTGCGCATTGAGTCTCCAAGGCTTTACTTGTTTTTGTGATATACTTTTGCGATTTTAAATTTGCGAATATAAAGTCATTCCTTCTTCGTATGTAAAAGTTTAGACCGACAAGGTCAGTTTGCTGTAAGACGCGTTGCCCAGAATAAGGCGCAATTTATATTTAGTGCGACCAATGTATCTTTGAAAAATTTACGTAATTATATTTATGTACCTTCTTCGTCCTCTTTGGAACTATCGTCTGTGATAAAATAAATATATATTCTGTATTATTACTTCTGTCGTGTTAACTGTATTTTGCAGTTACGGATAGAGCTAGACGATATCTCCCTAATTTAATACTTTATTGTCTTGGCGCCTTTTTTTTAGATTTACTTTATAATTTAGCATCACAAAGCCTACGATTCCCTCTCCGGAAAAACTGTGTTAGCCGTTTCTTATTTTTTTTGGTTACACAAAAACCAGTGTAACAAAATTGGCCGTTTAACTTTAGGAGCCTGATTTACATTTACATTTACATTTGACACTTGAGAAACTTTTTGAAAGCAAGGAAACGCATTTTCAAGATCGCTTTTCTTAAATATTTGTTGTGATTTTCTTATTTTCTGACTTTCTTATTAAGTCATTTGTATTTCAGGAACGTTTACTATTCGAGCCTTATCTAATTTTTTTTATAAAATGTGTTGCTAGGATCATTTTGATGTATATAGAAGAGAATATCTAATAATAATATCTAATATAAACAACTTATATAACTGGTAAAATAAAAAAGGAAGTTCAGTTCTTTGATTTCCAAGGTCACCACATTTAACCACTCTTGACTATTATCTTTGGGAACATACAGAAAAAATTTGATGTATTCAAATAAATGACAAATTAAAGATAAACTGATTCATCCTTAATATATATTTCTTCTCTTCTTCCATTTTTTGAGGAGCCAAAATGTGTTGAAAGCAGTAGGAAGACATTTTGAATCAAAACATTATTCAAAATGGTGTTTGTGTTTTATCGCTACAGCAAAAAGATAGATTTTTGTGTAATATTATCACTAGTTTGAAATCCGATTCGACGTTCTCTAATGGTGCTTACTTGTTGCATAATGAATGTTTTTTTTTGTTGCCGAGGAGTAAGTCAAATATACACTTTATGCATTCCGGAGTCGTTACAATTTAAAACTGCAACACGTTTCTAAGAGTCTTTTGGGCATTTTGGAGTTTATAAAACTTTATGTGCTCTAAAACAATTTGCGTGTTGGCAAAATATGTCAAAGACTGTTAAACAAGTTGTGAGTAAGTGTCAGGTATGTCAATTTTTAAAACATAGCACCCTTCCATCTGCAGAGTTTCAATCCATTCTACCTGAGCGTCCTCATAAGCTAGTTGCGTTTGATTTGTATAGTCCTTTGCCTATTTCAAGAGGCGGATTTCAATATATTTGTGTGGTATTAGACCTTTTTTTTAAACACATTGTTTTATATGCACTTAAAAAAGCAACGACTATTTTTGTTTTAAATCGATTGACCTCAGATTATTTTTTTGAGTTGGCAAACCTAAACGGATTTTGTGTGATCAAGGTACACAATTTACAGCAAAGTTTTTTAAGAATTCTTTTACTCACCTAGGTATTTAAGTGTCTTTTATATCAGTTTGACATCCCCAAGCAAAGTTCACCAAACGATGTATGCGCGACCTTAGTCGGTTACTTAGAACTTATTGTTTTCAGTCGCATACGAGATGGGTAACCGACTCTGTTGCGTGTAGCTGGATAGTATCCCGGTCCAGAGCCAGGTCCATCCCCTTCTGACCTGTCATCACGACCGAATTTTTTAATCAGGTGATCTAGTTCCTTTACAGACGAATAACGTTTCTGTAGTTTATTGGAAGCAGAGTGCTAAACTGAGTTGCTGTTTCAAGATCCATATAGAATTGAAAAAACAAGTGTCAGCACGCACTTCTGCTTTGTCAAGATGGTTCAGAACGCGGCACCTTTCATTCTTTGCACCTTAAGCGATATATAACTTGTGACCCCAATTCACCAATTTTGGAGTTTTAATTTCGGGTATGTTTCTTATTATATTTGTTATTTGGGAACAAAATTTGAGTCTACAAGTTGGAGGAAAGATGTAGTTGTTTTATTTTACGAAGTTAGATGGCAATTTGAAATTTTTGGTGTTTCTTCAAAATTCTTGGTGATAAGATAAGAGCATTTTCGTTTTAATAAGAGACACGCGAGCTTCCATCTTGAGCTAAAGTGAATGTTTTAAGTTTACGAGACCATGGTGTCAAGAGATTTTATTATTTTATACCAGACAGGTAATCCTTCAATTCTTTTCATATATATAATTTTGTCATGTCTCGTACTGTCCTATGTTCCTCCATCCTTTCGAGTCTCCCCTGTGGTTGTCGCAACATTTCTTTTGTTCTACATAATTGTTTAAATAAAGTTTGCAATTTTATAATTTTATTACAGTCTATTGGAAACACTTTGTTAATAAAATATTAAATAAAAACAAGTTTGTATATTTGTTACATCACCTTTTACTAGTTGAAAGTATAAAAATTTATAATGTAAAAATTGAATAATTTTTATATTCAGGTTGATTATTAGAAATTAAACTTTTTATAAATTTTTTTAGATGCTGGTTGATCAACTGTCAACGGAACTTCAATTAAATAAATTTCATCGCTGATTACAATGATTCAACATCATACGTGGATGCAAAAATTGACACTAAACGATATGCTGCTTGCAACTCTATTGATTCTAATTCTTCTGCTGTCGTTTCAGGAAGTAAAAATTTATACATTGTAGAACTATCGTTAATAACATAAATTTCAAACGGATTAAATAAAAATGCAATTGCCGGTTTTAATATTACTAAATCTGCAAATTATTGGTCAAATTCATTCAACAGGTATTTTAATTTCATTTGATAGTTGATGATGGCTAGATGTCAGATTCTGATAGGTTTTTTTAAGAGTGAGTGATTGAATGTTTGTTCTATTACATCCCTTATGATTGCAACGAAACTATTGTAACTGTTACGCGTTGTTCATCTCTTCCTTACACCATTGATGGCTTTTGTTTTTAGTTCCTTTTTTAGGAAAGATAGTAATACCATTTTAGGTAGCATTTATGGTGATTGGCGCGTCACGCTCGTGTATACCTAACCAGGCTGCTATTTTATTGAAAAAGATTATTATTAATAACATACCACTACATCACAAGATTGTCAACTAAGTTAATAAAATAAAGTACAATTATTTTTTATAAAAAAAAAGTTTGAAAAAGTGCTTTTTCTATGCAAAACAATCATAAATTCAATCTCTAAATTAAAAGTTGTAAAAATTCATTATTTAAGCACATTCTACATATTGTTTTGTTTTTATTTTCTTTCGTTAAATATTATTTAACAATGACAATTTAACGTAAGATTTAATTATTTTAGTATTCAGTTTTTTGTAAGCATTGTTTTTGTATTTTTATTTTAGATATATTACTACTAACAGTGTATTATTTTCGAGATCAACAAACATATTGTATTTGTAAGGCTTATTGATTGATTAACAACATTTCAACAGATATACGGGTACAAGCCGCATCGGTCACACATCCAATAAACACAACGTCTTCAAATTTATTATTTCCGAAACCTAAAACACAAAATCGAAAACCATAACCATTAAATTTCGATATCTTGTGAAATCTGAATCTTCGGTTCCTAGATAATAACAATAAAGAAAAGCATCTTTATTTTAAGTATTTATCCATAGAGTTACAAAACGATAGATGTGTATATACAATAAATTTGAATAATAAAGATAAAAACCGCATTTAGTAAATAGCTTAAGTTGTCATGAGAGGTAGCACCTTAAAATTCGACGAAATTTATTTTGGTATAATTAAGTATGTCGCTTAAAAAGAAGCATCGGGATGGTTTTAAGTCTGTGGTTGCAAGCCACATATTATTCTATTGCCGAAGATATCTTTATCCAGGTAAGGTAAAGATTTGTTGGTCGGAGTTGAGGCGCTACATGTATATCTCATTCAACGGCGATGTCTCGTCGAGGACTAATTTATGGACAACCCGTGCAGTTTTGTTAAATTATCGCCCATAATATTTACAGTTCATTGCAAAGCAATAATGTAGTTTTAGTGGCATTTGGCGTTTGACAACTGTATAGATTAAAACAATTTTTGGCTTTTAAAAGCTATCGTTGACAAAATCAGTAAGTTTATCAATATTAATTTTGTTGTCATAAGGATAAAATATATGCTTTAGCTATATACTACTACATATAATAATTTGTTAGCTTCCACATATTTAAGTCTGATAAATTATTTGTTGCTAACGGTTCAGAAAACGTGTTGTGCGTTTATTTAGCAATAAACGTTTTTAAAAATTTTATACAGAATATACTAAATATTATCCTAACAAAGTACAAATGTTTTAACAAAATAAAACTTTTCTAAATCTAAAAGTCTAAAAAAAAACATTGCTTAAGGTGCTCAAAAAATCATGTCATAAAATGTCCTAAATGTTTTAAAATAGTTTTAAAATAAAAACAATTTTTGCAAACGTGATTTTCATTTATAACAAAATAAAAACATAAATATTAACAAAATTGGGTTAAAACGAAATAGATCAGAAGATTTTCTATACAAAATTTTTAGATAGAATCCATGAAGATGAATTGTTTCTACCTCGTTACACTATAAATATAATTTTAGCGTATATTTTAACTATAGATAGATTCTAGTACTCAAAACAATTTTTTTCTCTTCTTTAGTACACGGAGAGAAATATGCTGAATTTAATCATTACAATTTCATATTTAAAACATTTGCTTTTTTTCTAAAACTGATCCACATTCAAATAAAATTAAACCTACATGTTCTAAAACTTAAAATAAATTTCTTATTGCAATCGAAACATGTTTTTATTAAGTCATTCATAATTATAATGATACAAGGAAAAAATTTTTGTTAAAATTAATACTACAAATTGATCAAATTCAACCAATTTGTATAAGAAATCATATCAACGATTAAAGTAGGTGAACTTGGGTTGATTGTAAAGTTTAGAAGTTGGAAAATCCTTTGATAGAAAAAAATATTTTTCCAAAAGTTACAAGATTATTTAACTCGGATGGTGTAAATTCGATTAATATTCTAAGTGTAACATACTATTAATGCTGATGCGTGTACATATTGGTGTCAAGGACAGTATTATTTGGATTGGTAATATTACCAATAATTATAAATTTTAATGTAATCTAGGATTAAACCATAAACTGTAGTGATGATAAAAATATAACACATTTATTTTGAATTTAGCAAATAAATACGTTTAAACTATGTGTATATTTACTGAAATCATTCATACCCTGAAGCTGCAAAAAAGCAAACATTATGACACTGCGTGCTCTAATTGATACAAAGTGTTATTACTATTAAACCTATTTATGATAAAACGCAACAATCAACAGAGATAAGAAAAAGCAGTACTTGTCATAACTATGGTTCTTCTCTACGATCACATTAAGCAACTTTTGAATGATAAGAGAAAACGATGTTTTCTTAAATTGATATATTATAAAATGTATACAATTCTTTTTCAAAATATTTGTTGTAATAAAATGAAAGTTTTATTTAAGCCTACATCGGCTTGACTCAAAACCAACAGCCTATTTGCATGAAATATAGCTGTTTTTGCTTTACGCTTACGCTTCCAATGGTATCGTTCGATGCTTATTACCTTTTTTGTTCACATTGAAGAAGGGAGACCAGGAATATGTTCTTTTACTCTAACTTCAATAAAGCGTCCCGTCTGTCCTATATAAGTTGATCGACAGGAACAATTATTTTGTAAACTCAGGATTCAGGGTATCCTTAGTCGTAAAGACAGTTTTGATACTATGTTTCTTTAGCACCCTGTTTATTTTAACAAAAAGGGCTCTAAAACATGCCGGAGTTTACAACATTTCTTGTTCCTGTGGATCAAGTTATATAGGACAAGCGGGACGCTCTATTGAAGTTAGGGTAAAAGAACATATCGCTGACTTCAAACACCGCAGAGTTACAAAATCAGCAGTGGCAGAACACGTATGAAATGTTTTCAGATATCATTCGTAAGACGCACAACTTATGCGTAATTTAAGCATAAAATTTATAAACCATCAGTATAATTTGTAAATAGTCATGTTGGCATCTATGATGATTATAATTCATAAGTTATAAAGTAAACGATTTCGTTATATATGCGTAATAATCATATATTTATGAATAATACTCACAAACAATGATCATATTAAGAATAAAATTTTAACCAGGTAATTGTAATATGTGATTTAAGTCACATCTATTATGATTATAATTCACATCCAGTAACGAAGTATTTTCATTATGTATGCTAATAATCACATTTTTTATGATTAATATTCATAAACTCTAATTAAATAAAGAATAACTTTTTAAGCAGCCAATCATAATATGTGATAAATAAAGTATTGTTTATTAAATGATATTCAGAATACTGTATTAACAATTATGAATACTAATCATAATTTCGGAGTTAATTTTACTCTTCTTATACGAAATAATCACAAGATATTTCTCCTAAATACTCTTTAAATTAGTAAAACATATATTTTTTTTACGATGATTACACAATTTTAATGCAGCTATAAGTACACCACTATACTTCTACAACTAAATGATTTAAATACAACACATAATACAAGAACTAATACATAACTAATAACACGTAATAGTATTTTATAATAATACAGATTATTATAAAAAATAAAACATTATTCAAATAAATAAAACGTAAATAATATAAACAAAACTGAAACAGAACTTGTGCAACAAAATATTATTACATGTTGCTAACCACCAACCTTTTTTTCTATTGCAGTCAAGATAGTTTAACAAAAACGGTTTTTTATATTGAAGTTGAAAAACATTGATACAAATAATTTTTGTAATAGGTGTACTTATCATATAGGCAGCAACGTTTATCAAATCCATTATTTTAAAGTAGGCATCAAAAGTTTATAGAAAATATAGAAAATTGTATAAATGCGTAATATTATCTGTTACCAAAGCAAACTAGATTATCGTCATCCTCACTATCTACTACTATTAGAAATAGTGTAAGATAATTTAGTTTTTGATGCATAATTAATTAGGGGGACCGGAAAGTAATGTCGTATTTTTACGTTAAATTAAAACGAATAATTTTTTTATAATATTTATTTTTAATCAATGATATAACCACCTACATTTTCCACAACCTTTTGCCATCTAGTGGACAAATTTTCTATACCAGACCGAAAAAAATCTATTGGTTTGTCATCAAAATATCTGGAGATGCCATTTTTTTAATTGTCCAAAGTTTGAAATTTTTTGTCACTTAGAAAGTGCTGTAGAGATCGGAACAAATGAAAATCTGAAGGTGCGATATCAGGTGAATATGGAGGGTGAGGCAGCACCTCCCATCCCAATTCATTAATTTTTTCTAGCGTCCGTCTTGCACAGTGCGGCCTTGCATTGTCAGGTTGAAGAATGACACCTTTTCTGTTGACGATAGCCGGGTAATTCTCAACTAGAGCTTGGTTCACTCGATCTAATTGTTGACAATAAAGGTCCGCATTAACAGTTTGTCCAAGATTAAGCACTTCAAAGTGTACGATTCCGCCGATGCTCCACCAAACACACAGGTAAGCGCCTTCTTGGGGTGTAATCTCGGCTTTGCAGTACTGCGTGCTGGTTCATTTGAGGAGAACCACTGCCTTTTGCGTTTTGGATTATCGTATAGGACCCATTTTTCATCTCCAGTGACCAAACGATTAAGAAACGGTTTTGCATGGTGCCTTTGAATCAATGCATTGCACGTGGTTGACCTATTGGTTTTGTTTTGCTCTGACAAATTATGGGGGACCCAAACACCTGCTCTGCTGATTTTTCCTATCTGGCACAAATGTACCTGGATGTTCGACCAAGGCTGGTTAAGGATGTTCGACAATTCTTCGATGGTTTGGCATAGATTTGCTTCAACTTCTGCCCTTAGAACGTCGTTGTCTAATGACATTGGTCTTCCTGGTCGATAGGCGCCAGAAAGATCAAAATTCCCAGATCTAAACTTGGAAAATCATCTTTGGCATTTGCGAACATCTAATGAATCAAGGTAAACATCGCTAATGTTCTTAGTCGCAACCCTTGCGAAATTCAAAAAGCATACAATGACGAATATGCACTTCCTGTATTTCGCACGCCATTTCACCCCAATTTGCAAAAAAAACTATTTGATTTTAAATAATTTAGAAGTGAACAAGTCACACTAATATAAAAATAACCTGTGCACGTGTTCGAGATACACAATAAACTGGCGAACGATTATCGAATGTCGACATGTGCAAAAACGACATTACTTTCCGGTCCTTCTTTATATTTCCGTTTGTTTATAACAGTACACACATATCTGCCACTGTTCTCACTTCAGAACTAAAAAACTTCCATGTATCTCTAATGCTAACTTTCCATATTTTATTGTCCTTTTTTCTTACGGCCTTTAGGTTTTACCACTCTTTGCAATACTTTAGTCAAACTATAGCGACGCAAATCTAGAAATAAGTAGGTGCATTAGAAAATGTAAATGAATAGAAAGTGATCAAAATTTATACTTCGGGGTTAGAAAATATTAATTTTGTCCGGGGAAACCTTATTTATGATATAAAAAGTATACCTTATAAATAAACTGTTAACTGTAAAAAGTTGAAAATAAAATTAATTACAAAAGTCTACTTGAAGAATCGAAATATACTGGCCTTCATCGGCAATGTTGACAACTTAAAAAATGTGGGTTAAAATATTAAAAACTTCAGATTGTCAAATAATCGAGAAATCAAAAATGGTATTGCTGAAAATTAGCAACTTCTGAAAAAATTATTTCATTGAAGTTAAATTCTAAACAATAATTAAAATTTTGCTAAAAGTAGCAAAAATAAAACAAATAAGTAATAAGTGTTCAAACTGCTTTCTAATTAATTCTAAATTTTAAAAAAATTTAAAAAACATTTTTGGCGATTTCTCACGTGCTATATTAAAAAAATCAACTTTTCAGGATGTCAAAATTTTCTGAAAATACCACTATCGCCATTTTCGATTATTTGTGTAGGTTTTTGGGATCAATTTTTTTTGTGCCTTGTACCTATGTGTAAACGAAAGCTACTATTTTCAACCCTTGCATAAACTGTGCAATTAAGGGTATTTAATTATTTCACCATAACATGGACGCAATACAATCAAATATATAAAAGTAGTTCAAAATCTTGTGGACAATGGCTTTACTTTAAAATTATCAATATAGACTTATTTATATTGCAAACGTGTCCACAATTATCTGTTTACTATTGCTATCTTTCTTATTTCAACTTTCTCATACTAATCTGCAAAGTTGTGGAAATAGAAAAAGATAATATGAACCGAGGTCCGTTAATTACGCTAATCGCTAATGATATAAATATCGTAACTTACACTTTTTTCTTCAGTGACATTTACCACTGTGAAGATCAAGCTGCAATGTCTTGCGAAACGTCAGTTTGTTTAGGTTCACGAACGACAATACGGCAAAGGCCAATTTTTTCTACTTATTTTGGCTCTTAACGAGAAACTAGGACCAAGCCTAAAAAGTCTAGATATTTAACTATGACGCGGTCTAAGCCGAAAGTTGCTTATAATTATAACCTAAGTTTAATTTAGGTAGTAATTTTGTACATTAGTTTCAGGCTGTAAAACAACACTTACAATCATTGTGATAACACTTAAATATATACTTATCTGATAAAAATTATCTTATCTTTAAAAATGTTGCAAATCAATTTTTACATATCTAACAACAGTTTTCTAAAGTTTTAATTTTACCACCCAGGTCGCATGTCACTCAATAAAATTCTCTTTTACTGAAATATACTTAACATAGAAGAAATTCAATATCAAACAGCAACAAATTGAGTATGTTTGTTAAGCTATCATTGCAACGATAGTTTAAATTTTTGCCGCCAGTTAGCGTATTGCTTAGCTTGAATCACCTATTGCATCAACAAATCTTATATTTTTAACATGCTTTTATGAGCTTGGATTGTATGTATCTATCTATTTAACGGAATTTTTGAGCTTAATTTTCACCGGTTTCTAGAAGTCTGATCAAATTGAAACTTTGCACACGTCTCAAGGACCGATGACAATTTCTATTATCCTGATTAGGATCGTCAAGATTAATAAATTTTTTTACGGATCTTCTGCATGAGAGGAACAAGAGAGAGCGCTTGTGGCACTCGTCTCAGCACGACAGAGCCAAAGACTTTTTCAAGATAGCTGCGTTCTCGTCTCGTTTGTTCTTTATGCATATGTACTTTCTGACGAGTCTAATAAACATATATTGCTATTAATTAATTAATTGAATCTTCTTCGTTTAGGAGGGGCATATAAAACCACTTTAATTTATTTTTGTGGCAACGTTTCGTGCTGACGGTTAGCACTTCATCAGGCCAAATGTAATTTATTGAACTCGTAAGTCAACACATAGTAACAACAGAATGAAATTAATAGATAATTTTTAACACATAAAACTTACAGAATAAAATCAAGTGGATCAATCCACCGACCAAGGACATTGGCAACTTTACGAGCTAGTAATTAATAATAACTACAACATTAAACATACAATGGTCAATAATTAAAATTTTAATATAACGTAGGACATACACGTTCAACAAACAATTGACAAATGTAGTGTAATCAAAAATTTATGAATGTCAAGCGAAAGATAAGAATAAAGAGATAAACAAAACTGAATAACGATAGATCCAACCTATATAGTTATCTCACAATTTTGGATATTAAATTATTATAAACGCTGCTTAAATTGTTGATATCGTTGTTAAAATTAATATTATTATTATTAACTAAAAAAACAGCTGCTTAAAATGTGATTAAAATTTAAGCGCAATAGCTTATTCTATTCACCATGGTATTAATGAGATATTACATGAGTATAATGTAAAATGTGTCCAAAAAATAAAATAAAATTTATAATACACTGTTTTAATATGGAACTTTTATTTACGTACGAAAATATTTCGTATAAAAACAAAACTCAGTTTACTGTTCCAAAACATTCAAAACTAAAAATATATTAAAATATTAGTTTTTGTGGATAAACAATTTGACCTTTTGGTATCGTCAATGTTTATTGTTTGCCTAATTTGACTTTTTTAAATACCATCGCGAATAGCCACCAATGATTGCCGATCGCATTCGCTAACAAGCCTAGTTTACACCACTAACTATTTTATTCGAACTTACCAAGGTGTCCCGTTTTTTGTTTAGTTCAATGTACAATACGGGTTTCGTATGATTATAATTGTTTTGTTTAAAGACAATTATGATTTCGATTTTATGTTGTTGCTTAACCGACAACACAATCATAATCAAATGACTGTAACTAAAAACATTTAGACGAACGAATACTTACGCGCAGTATTGTATGTTTGTCGTGCGCCAATAAGCATATAATACATTTATAAAAATTCATGTTTTAGACGTACACTAATGGAAATTAAAAATAAAAAAACACAAGCTTTTACTCAGAATTCATAAAAACAACTCTAACGTTACCGATGTAAATTAAATTCCAAGAAAGTTCTACACAACTTCAACTGCACAAACAGAAGCGCTTTTATATTCGATTCGAAAACAGCGTTCAACAATAGTTTTTGCCTTCCTGTCTATTGCCTACAAAACGAAGATTTCATAAACGATAAAAATTTTTAATATCTTAATTACAAATACAATTTGCATACATTGCTCTATTATATTGATAAATTGTGCACGTTTAATTCTTTTATAATTAACTAAGTGGAAGCAATAAATAAAGAAAACAATCTCCTTTTGGTTTATCAGATGTTAGTGTTGTGCATTTTAAATTATTTCATGCATAGTTAAAAAAAAGAACGCTTCGATTGTTTCATTACACGCACCTTCTGGTAATGTTACACACCATTCATTAGGTATTTAAATATTGTTTCATGATACTAGTGTTTTTAGTTAATGTAAAATAATTGTAAAAATCTTTTTTTTTCAAGTGATGTAGGTTTAAATTTAACTTTAACGTTTCACTAACTACACTGTCAACTTTTTCAGAATTAATCGAAGCACTGTTGAATTTACCTTTTTCTTTCCATAATACATATACGTTGTATTAAAGTAAAATAAGATCAAGATAAATACTCGAGTTGGATAAAAAAAAATAAATGGACAATTCTAATATATTTTTTGCATATTAAATTGCTTAGATAACATTTTGAATAAAACATGTTAAAGAAATACTAAAGGCGGTATGATCTATCCATTAATCTAAGTATATAATTATGTTTCGAAGCTTTCATTCTGTTTATGCTACAGTTAACATTTCCACTGTGCTAGTGGTACCATGGTTCAGAATCGATGTAGCATGTACCTATTGCTCATAATCAACTTTGTAAATGTGCATTTGTTTACATTCTCATTATTAAACGTATCAAATAAAACTATAAATAATTATAACATTATGTTTTTAATAATCCATGACATCTATTTATCATTATTTTAGATTTAAATTTACCTATGTGTTTGATATATAGCGTTTTGCACTTGATGCAGTAACTTTTATATCTGATTACATCTAGTGTTACACGTACCAATTGCAAAACAATTTAACAAAAAAGGTTTTAAGTATTTCTACTAATTGCTGTTTTATTTGGCACAACTATAGCATTCTATTAATAATTATTTTTATTCTTCTGATATCTTGTAGCTTGCAAATATCATTTATGAATAGCAATTCTACCGTGATTGAAATACTGTATATACAAGATGTATCTGTTTAACAAAGTGGTTATTTTAGCAGGTTAAATTAGAGCTTAAATACAATTAAAAAATGTCAAAATAAAAATTCCATTAAAACATTTAAGAAAATCAACATTTTTAGCAATATAAATCGAATATAAACATTGTTCTAAGAAGTGTAAATTTCTTCTCAGCGATTTGCTGACACCAAAAATAATAGTAGTTTACGTAACAAGAGTCGAAAGTAAGAAATAGCATAACGAACGTTAATGCGACGCGAGGCCGCACGGCCGAGCGTTGCATTTGAGTGAGTTATGCTATGATTCTTTCGACGAGAGTAATGTACATTATTTTTTTTGCCTTTTATAAAATTACATTCTTTTTTGAAAAAATAAAAAAAAATCAACAGAAATATAATATGTTGGTACTACATTTATTACTAAATCTGTCAGATTTGACATTAACTTTAACATCGTTTTTCTTCAATTTTAACTGAATTTCAAGATTTTTAAAATGATTTTTCCACCTGTCGCATACTCATTCTAATATATTAATTGACTTTGAACACTTACTTTTATGTGGATTCCTAGTTTTCATTTTGCCACCCTAGAGCTTTTTTCGTTCATTACGTAACTACACTAACAAACGAATATTGACGTTTGCAATGTTGGCAGCACAAAAAAATAAATACAAAATTTATTTTGTAAAATACTCGCGTAAACATTAATATAAAACCGCCAGTGAAAGTTACTTTGTTGAATTTTATGAATGTTTTCTTTATTTCAAACATGCGTGTTGTGAAAATTCAGCATTCCATTCGTGTAAAATAAGTCATCTGAAAATAATATTTTGGCACTAAACTCAAGTCGCGGTTCAAAATCAACGTCGATTAATTGTTGGACTCAATAAATATGATAAGGGCACAAAGAATAATTTCTTAAAACATGATGGGATACGTTAACAGCGCGGTTTATTTCTCTAGCGCTACTTCGTGTCCGATTTTTTACAATTTGCAATATCTGCACATACATTAAAGAAAAACGAATATTAAAATTTTACTTTTTATTGAAAATATATTTTTTTTGTTGCTAATACATGAGGTGATTTTTATCGACTACGGCTTTTGTAGGTAGGAAGAACACCTCTAGTTTCTCTAAATTTTGCATTTAATTATCTGAAGTCTTGTTTTGGTTACAACCAAAGATAAACCTAATTGTGTATACAAAGTACATTTTGTTAATCTAGGTCAGTAATAATGCTAAAAAATAAACATTACTATGTACTAGTCAGGACCGGTCTAAAAACTTTAATTGCAAATATCTAAAAACCTTTCGACCAAATCTTTAAAGGAAAAATTATCATTTAACTCCACAAGAAAATTATTTCTTAAGTATGTAGTCGTATTTTAGATATATCATGTATAGATAACTATTAACTAAATTGTTGAAAAAAAATTTTTTTATATAAATAAATTTGTCAACAAGTGAGAGCACTGAAGTGCCAATTTAATAAATGTGTTAAACTTTTTTTTAGTTTTCAAACCATAAATTGTTAGTATACTAATCGAAGTCTATTTACGTACTTATTTTTTACGTTTTACTTCATCTACTCTGTACTATTTTCTATGTTTTTTTCAAAAATAAAGTCAGAAAGTAAGCAGAAGTTAGCTGTAGATTTTTGTAAAAAAAGTGTACCAAAATTATACAAATAAACAGACTTTGAAAAATTTTTGTCGATTTCAATAAAAACATATTTTTTTTAAACAAACGAGAACAGCTAATCTTTTTATTATATTATTTTATTAAATCAGATGGAAAATAATATCAGTATTATTTTGACAATTGTGACCTCAATACAGTTATAATACTTTCTTTTATAGTAAAACTTCTTTGGCAAAAATCAATGAACAAAGTACTCAGTTACCTGTCGACATGGGAGCGTCAAAGATTATCAATTGCTTCGACAATAAAGAAAATAAAGTGCTCGGCCATCACGTACTGGTAAACGACACTACAGAAAAAGCTATCCTGCACCGTGCAACCCCTATTGAGTAAAGCCTGTCTAGAAAGACTGAAAGTGTGGAAATGGCACGCTTTGATGGAAATCTTCGGGAAAGGTACATTTGCGCTATTAAATAAATGGCGGGCGATTTGGTTAAAAAAGAGCTACTGATTGGTAGAACATTAGTACGAGTGAAAAATACGGTACCGGCAAGGAACCTGAATGTCAATTTAGATCCTAAAACATTGAAAAAGAAGACCGTAGTATGCCAACGAATAACATAATTTCAGATTGTACTATACGTGAATTTTAGTAAAGTTGCGTCGCCAAATAAGTACCTACAGCAACTATTAGACATTATCATTTTCAAGTGCCAAAATCGGAGCCACGACCAACTGGTTTAAGTTTAAGCATTGATCCAGCAGTATCAAGTAGTGTTTGTGTTAAAAAGTAATTCCAAAAAAAGAACGGCGTCCCTAGTAGTACTAATAAATAAGAAGGATGGATCAACGAGGTTTTGGATAGACTACAAATAGCTTAACAAAATGACTAAAATACAGTTGGTGTTTATCCAGAATTGACACGATACTTTATATACTCTCTCTAGATCGCATTAGTTTTCTAGATTAGAGATAAAATATGGTTATTGGCAAGTAAAACTGCAAGCCAAGGACCGTAAAAAATCAGTTTAAAATTGGAACTGGTTTGTGGCAGTTTACTGTTATGCGTTTCGGTCTGTGTAACGTTTGAGCGTTTGATAAAGATCATTTTGCGACTACTGTATTGGAAGACGTGCTTGGTTTATCTAGATAATGTGATTGCGGTTGGAAGACTCTTTGAAAAGTATTTTCAACAGCACAACAATAACCTAAAACAAATATTCCAACGACTATGTAGGACAAATCAAAAACTAAGGCTAAAGAAATCCCACGCATTGAAACAGAAATTGCAATACTTTAACCACGGCATATGAAATGAAGTAAAGGCTGACCCAGACAAAGTTCAAGCAGTGCATGCTCAAGACCAATTGACAAACATTAGGTTAAAAGTTTCCTTAGGTTTATGCACTTATTATATACGATTTGTCCCCAAATTCGCCAAACTTTTGTTAAAATTGACTAAAGAAAGAGCAATTTAGATAAAATAAAGACTGCAAAAACGCTTTTCATCAACTTAAACAGGCCCTAATTACTTTAAAGTTATCTAAAAGAAGATGAAACATTAGTGTAAAATACAAACGAAAGTAATCTGGTTATAGGTACAGTTCCTTCACATGTTCTGTTCTGAGACAAGCGTTTCCGAAATATTTGGAACATTTGATGCAATTTTCAAAACATGTGCTATGTTTTTTTAAATTTAGCTTGTTCTACTGGTTAATGTTAGTCTAGTTTTGTTGTGTTGTGTTTTTTTAAAATATAAACATCTTTTTTCTTCTATTTATTAGAGTTTTAATTCTCGTTTTCGTGTTTAGCTTGTAAGTGTGTTGTCACGTAACTAACGGTTTATCTAAATTTTTTTTTCTTATTATACTAATTTATGCCCACTTTTAACAACAGAAATTTAGTTTTAATTGTCTTAGCTTTACTTAAACCATAACAATTTGAGAATTTGACTTCTTTTGAGCATATTTAAAGTATTTTGTGTTAATTTCAATAGTTTGAGTAGATTACATTAGTTTATGTTTTCTTTACATTTCTAATCTGACAATTCGTTAACAAAAAAAAATTATAAAAAATCTTGTAACATTTTAACAATTTTGATTGCACAAGATGTACCCTAGATGTCATCGGTGAGTTTACTATAGATCTCTTTTAATTACTCTAATATTAATTTAATTTTGGTTGTTTAATCGTGTTAACAAATATAAGATCTATGATAGAATCAATTTAATTTAATTCTATCGTAATTGTCTGTAGCGAGTTTTCATACCTCCACCTGTGTTTTTTTATTTTTGGAGTTGATAAGCACATGTTGCAATTAGAAAGTTTTCATGATGTCACGTCACTGGAGTTAACACCACTTACACTTTTAAAGGGTTGACTACAATCATATTAAAGGAAACAATTACTGAATTTACGAAGTTAATTGGAGAGAAACGGATTTACTTGTGATGACGCCGTATGTACGTTTCCTTTTGTGTTAGATTAGTTTTAGGTAATACTGGAACGAAACCAGCTATAGTCCCTTACTTGAAGAAAACTAATTGTAAGTATTACACTTTATATTTTAAATTCTTGGTATCATGTTGATTATAGAATGACCGTACATAGATGTTAGGTTGTTAACACAATTAATTATAAAATCGTTTTGTTGTGTCATATTGTTATATGGTGCGCTTTGATTCTCTACATTTTTAATATTTGTACTTTTGTATTTTAATTTATGCACGTAAAGTTATTCCTTCTCTGAATATGACAGTTAGGCTGATTAGGTCACTTTGCTGTACGACGTGTTACTCAGTCGAGGGCGTAACTTATATTTTGTCTGTGATACCGACCCATGTACTAGTGTTTAGAAAATTTATATAAAATTACTTATGCATTTTTTTCTTTGAACTACTGTTTGTAATAAAATAATTATTGTGTTACTACTTCTGTTTTATCATTTGTTCGATTTCAGCTCTGGTTAGAATTAAATGGTGTTTACCACCTCTAATATTTCATCGTTTTGACGCCTTTGTAAATTATTTTATAATCAAACACTACGAAGCTTACGACTCTATTTCTGGAACAACTGAGTTAGCAGCCTCTTTTTTTTGTTACGAGAAAAACCACATAACAGGTAGAGGAACTTTACTTTATCAAACATATAATATAACAACTAAACGAGTTAAAGAACAATTAACACTTGCTAAATCTGTAACAATAACTACAGATGGCTGGACATCTATCAGCAACGACAGTTATATTTCTTTAAATTTTTTTTTTTTTATTTAATGAAAGTCATATGACGCCAAACGTATCCAAAAAACTTAAACGGATGTTGCTCAAATAAAATGTATTCGAAAGAGTAAGGATTGTTGTATGCAAATGCTAGTAAATATGAAAGCGGCTGTTAAGATTGCGGGGCTGGAATCATGTGGCTTGTGTTGTATATGTGTTGAATCTAATAGTCAAAGCAAGTTTATTAACTATTCAAGAAACCCTAAAAAAGTTAAAAATAAAGTCCAATGTTTTGAAGAAATTCAGTCTTTGCACAACGATTAAGAGATTTTTAAAAGTAAATAGGTTTTAACTAAGTTCTTAATTTAATGCAAGATGTCTTAATTAGATGGAACTCAACGTTTGAAATGATATAGTTATTAAATTTAAAAAAACCATTAGTTGCTGTTATAGCTATAATTTAGTTTAAACATGAACAACTACGTTCGAAAGAGTGTATCGTGCTGCAGCATTCAGCGAAAGCATTTCAAATTTTTTATGAAATCACCGTAGAAATTAGTGCAGAAAAAATGTGAATTCCAAAAATTATGTAACATTAAACTTTCTATTAAAAGAGCATTGCAAAAAATGTTATCCAGTCCAGATCTTCCAGAACAAACAAATCAAATGGTCACTATATTAATGGAAATATTAAGGACAACCATATATTCAACATCTCTACGTTTATGGATCTACGTTTTAAGCAGCAAGAGTTTTCAAAAAATTATGCTTCTGAGAAGACCAAAGACTGGGCAACAAAGTTGCCTACACAGATTAAGGTGTCTAATAAGGGAAGTGATGAACAAGCAGCCAAAGAAAATCTTTGCAAATATCTTCATGAATTTTTATTTAAAACAAGTGAAAATCCATTTGAACGGTGGAAAAAAAGATCAAGTGTCTACCATAGACTCTTTCATGTAATGAAAAAAAATGTTTGTGTATTTGCAACATCAGTACCTAGTAAAAGGGTTTTTTTCTAAAACAGGACAAACAATTAGTGAACGAAAAAGCAGATTAAGTGCCACAAACGTGTCCAAGTTATTGTTTTTAAATTTTAATTTAAAGTATTTGTAAACGATGTTTAACTTTTAAGTAATACATTTATTTTTCAATCCTTTTTTTCTTTCTTAAACTTTTTTATTTTTAATTTTTTTGATCAGAAACATGTTTTTTAGTTTTTACCGATTTAATAAGACTTGGTGATCGACTTTAATGAGTCAAAACTTTCGGGCTATGTCGATGATTCGTTCGTTTTGAATGAGTCGTTCGCAAACGACACATCTATAAGATGCAGGAACAACGCAAATAGCGGAGGTCAATAAGCGCCATTCATGTTCTCAAAAGCAGACACGACAAAACTCTCTCAAAATGTACAACCTGTTAAATATTTACTAATATATTTACAATCGCAATTGTAATACATTTTTATATCTGCCTGTTATCGCCAAGGACGTTTCAATACATTCAAGCGGACAAGGCACTTGCATTTGTAAAGGTGTAGAATGCACACATATTTTTATAATTTTCCTTAAAGAATTTATTTATAATTTAAAACGTTACAAATAAAATAAACAATTGTTTTCGATATTTCCAAACATAATTTAATAGGTTATGGGCCCAGGACGTTTTTGTGATTAAGTTCCAGTAGTGTGTGTTTCTGTATTTAGACAGTTGTTAAGTTAACTGAAAATGGCTACGACAACATCGTCTTCACGCATAGAGTTGTTATCGAAAGATAACTATGACACGTGGAGTATGCAGGTAGAAGCTCTACTTACAAAAAACGACTTATGGGAATATGTAAATAGAACCAATGTAATGCCGTCAGCAGGTACATGTGACGACTCGTCCAGCGAAAATGTCTTGAGAGAAAATTGGTTGAAAGCTGATAAAAAGGCGAAAGCAGATTTAATTTTGTCAATTCAACCATCTGAACTAAAACAAATTCGTGGGTGCGAAACGTCAAGGGACGTATGGATTAAATTGGATTCAATATATGCTTCAAAAGGTCCTGCACGAAAAGCAACGTTATTGAAACAATTAATGCTTCAGAGATTAGAAGAAAGTGGTGACGTGAAAGAACATTTGGCAAAATTTTTCGACGCTGTTGATAAGCTCGAAAATATGAATGTTAATATAAATGGTGATTTGTTAACTATCATGCTTTTGTATAGCCTTCCCTCAACATTTGAAAATTTTCGATGCGCAATAGAGACACGCGATGAACTCCCTACCGCCGAAGATTTGAAAGTAAAAATTATAGAAGAGAGTGAGGCGCGCAGACAAAGAACTGATAATGTTGTAATCGCCATGGCCGCGGGTAACGATAAAATTAATGAAAATTCTCGAACTACAAGGAAAGGAAAATGGAAAACAAAACGTGGTGTGCTTAAGTGTTACAAATGTGGTGTCTCTGGTCATAAAGCGAATGCATGTAATGAGAATAAGCACGTGAATGATAAAAGAAGACCTAATGAATCTTATGTTGCAAGTCATACAATTACTAGTATAGACAGTGCGAATAACGAAAGGTGTAATGAAAATAAAGTCTGGCTTTTGGACAGTGGTTGCACCGCTCATTTGTGCGGTGAAGAAAGGTTGTTCAAGAGTATTAGTGAGTCTCCAAAAGTTAAACTAAAACTAGCGAGTCAGGCGTCTGCTGAAGTGAAAGTAACGGGTGTTGTTCATATTTCGGTAGCGAGTGATAAAGGTCATCGACTCATAGAGTTCAAAGACACTTTGTTTGTGCCTGATCTCCGAACAAACCTAATTTCGGTCGCCAAAATTACAAACAAAGGACATGAAGTAACTTTTCGTCAAAATGACGCGTATATTCGTGACAACTGTGGAAATGTGATTGTAATTGCCGATCGGATAGGAGATCTTTACCATGTGCGCAAAAATCTTGAATGTGCTCAAGCTGTTTTGCAAGCTAAGTGCTCTGAAATTTGGAAATGGCATGAGAAATTAGGACACTTGAACGGCGAGGATTTAATGAAATTGGTTCGCAAAGGTGTCATATCTGCAAATGGTGTTGAAGACGCCGACCAATTATTACGATGTGAGGTGTGTTTGAAAGGTAAAATGACCGCGTTACCTTTTGTAAAAAATAGAATACCGTGTAATGAAACTTTAAAAATTGTTTATTCGGATGTGGTTGGTCCATTTAGAACTGAATCGACAGGTGGTGCTAAGTATTTTGTGACATTTGTTGATGATAGCACGAGGTGGTGCGAAGTTTACTTTTTAAAGACAAAGTGCGGTGTGTTTGATGCTTTCAAACTTTATCAGAAATTAGTAGAAAGACAAACTGGAAAGAAGGTGAAATGTCTGCAATCTGATAACGGTGGCGAATATTGTAACACCGAGTTTGATGAATATTTAGCTGCAGAAGGCATCGAACGAAGATTAACAATCCCTCGAACTCCGCAACAAAACGGTGTAGCGGAGCGAATGAATCGTACGCTATTAGAGATGGCTAGATGTTTATTGTTGCAGTCCAGTTTACGTGCATCATTTTGGTCAGATGCGGTTGCTACCGCTTGTTACATACGTAACCGATGTCCAACTAGTAGCTTGAAAGGAGAGATTCCTTATGAAAAATGGACACAAAAGAAATTAAAAATAAACAATCTTCAAACGTTCGGGTCGAAAGTGTTTGTGTTAGATAAGAATCACCTGAAAGATAAGTTTGAAGTCCGGTCTATGGAAGGTGTGTTCGTGGGATATCCCCGTGATAGAAAAGGATTTCGTGTGTGGATACCAAATTTACGACAAGTTATCAACGCTCGTGATGTAAAATTTTTAGGTATTGCCGGATATGCAACAAATGATACGTGTGAGTTAGATCATTTGTTAATGTCAACAGAAGAAGTCGACAAAGTGACAAATATTCCAAAATCTGTAGAGTTTTCACCGCATCAGTCAAAAGTAACCGAAGTCCCCGATGAACAACCTATTATAAAAGTGCAATTTCCAAATAACATAACAAAAGGTCCAGGCAGACCGCGTTTGTTGCGTACTGGTAGCAGAGGGCGACCGAGGAAACTATTTCAATCGCGTAGTTCTGTATCGCAAAATACAGAAGAAACTCAAATTGACGAAATAGAACGGGACGTTGATGATGACGTTTTTGTGAACGTCGCGGAAGTTAGTATTCAAGATGCTTTAAAAAGTGACGCGTGTGATGAATGGAAGGACGCGATAGAAACCGAAATGTTAAGTTTAATTAAAAATGACACATGGGAAATTGTTAAGGAAGATAATTGTAAAAACATTATTGGGTGTCGCCTAGTTTTAACAAACAAGTTTGATTGTGATGGTGAAATTAAAAAACGCAAGACTCGACTGGTAGCTAAAGGCTATAGTCAGAGATATGGTGTTGATTATCATCAAACGTTTGCTCCTGTGGCTAGATTAGAAACATTAAGATTACTGTTAGCTCTTGCAGTTCAGTTCAATTTAAAAATCTATCAATTCGACGTTGTAGCGGCATATTTAAATGGAAATTTAAACGAAAAAGTTACGATAAAAGTGCCCGATATGTTGTATGAAATGTTAGAAAGAATTTTATCAAGACACAAGTTGACTTTAGATATTGAAATTCGAGCAAAGAAAATGCTTCAAAGTTTACGTGATGGGGGCAATGCGTGTAGGTTGAAGAAAGCTCTGTATGGACTACGACAAGCAGGTCGTCAATGGTATAAGAAGCTTAGTGAAAAACTTTTGAGTTTAGGAATTAAGTGTTTAACGAATGAACCTTGTTTGTTTTACGACCATTGTGATGGAAGTTTAGTACTTGTGCTTGTGTATGTTGACGATATTCTTATCGCTTCGCGAGAGCTAAAAGTTGTTATAAAAATTAAACAAAGTTTAATGAAAGACTTTGAAATTAAAGACCTTGGTCTTGCAGAAAATTGTCTCGGTTTTGAAATTAATCAAAGTGAAACTCAAATTGAACTTTCACAAATGGGTTATGTACGAGGGTTATTAAAGCAGTACGGAATGGATCAGTGCAATACAGTGGCAACTCCTTCTGAAGTTAACGTGGATTTTAACAACGATAGTGAGAATTTGTCACAAGACTATCCGTATCGTGAATTAATAGGTGCTCTAATGTATTTGTCAGTTGGAACACGTCCGGACATTTCATATACTATTTCTAGATTAGCGCAATTCGTTGAAAAGCAACGCATGTGTCACTGGAACTGTGTAAAAAGACTTTTACGGTACATAGCAGGAACTGCAGACTTTGGATTAATATATACAAAAAATAATAAACCATTAATTGGTTATGCCGACGCAGATTGGGGAGGTTGTGTTGTAGATCGACGGTCGTACACGGGATACGTGTTTTTACTTAGTGGTGCAGCTATTTCGTGGAAATCGCAAAAACAAAGGACGGTTGCGGTATCATCTACAGAAGCTGAGTACGTCAGCCTATCTGAAGCAGCCAAAGAAGCAATTTATTTACGAAGTATGTGTCGTGAATTAAAGTTAAATGATATATGCAATGTGACGTTGTTCGTTGATAACAGAGGAGCTGAATGCTTAGCTAACAATCCTGTATTTCATGCTCGTACGAAGCACATCGATATCAAGCATCATTTTGTGCGTGAATCGATTAATGACGGAGAGTTTGTTTTGAAGCACATTTCAAGTAAGAATAGGATAGCAGACGTACTGACGAAACCGTTACCACGAAGCAGTCACGAAAAATGCATTGAAGGACTTGGAATTGGTAGCTGGAAACACGATTGTGAATAATGTGCGACTTGAGAGGGCGTGTTAAATATTTGCTAATATATTTACAATCGCAATTGTAATACATTTTTATATCTGCCTGTTATCGCCAAGGACGCTTCAATACATTCAAGCGGACAAGGCACTTGCATTTGTAAAGGTGTAGAATGCACACATATTTTTATAATTTTCCTTAAAGAATTTATTTATAATTTAAAACGTTACAAATAAAATAAACAATTGTTTTCGATATTTCCAAACATAATTTAATACAACCCACTTTATGTTATAATTGAAAATGCATAAGAAATATTTATAGATCACTTGTGACAACTTCTTTACTACGGCATAGTTATTCAAAAATTTGCAAAAAACCTATACAAAAAATACGTGCTTACTCTAAATAAATTTTCCCTAAATTCGTAGTAATCATTTTCACATAGGTGTACATATAACACTTAACGATAAAAGCTTTTTTGGGCGTATACAACGCTAGGCAAAGTCTGCGTATTTCGAACTTTATCGGAAGAATGAAATGAATTCGTGTTTGACAATTTGACATACTAGCCGTACTCCAATAATAATAAAAATTAGGCGTGCCAAAGATAAATTTTATACTAGAGAATTTTTAATATAACATACCATTCCAAATGGATAATAGCTACTAACAATTATTTTTATAAGTTTTTTATCTATTTCTTTTGATTTATGTATTGGTAGTAGCCTGTGTGAAAATTCTGAGACAAAACTCTGCGATTTCTTTTCTGCAGAGCTACTTAAGTCTTTTAAAACAGTGGTTGAAACTGTTGAAATAGAAGCTGCAGAAGCAGTGGACGTAGTTGCTAAAACTTTAGTATTTGTATTTACTGAATTTGATAACGAAGGTAAAAGAGTAACGAATTGTAAATATACGTATATGTCAAATTAATGTATTGTACTTTCGCCCTCTGTCGATAAAGATGTGGAACATAATTTCCATTTCGTTTTGACACCTTTAATTTTGGTAAAATGAAAGCTGCGATTTCTATTCATTTTTGTAGAAAACTAAACAAAGCAAACAAACTCAGCATCATTGAATACTGAATCAGTGATGAGCATTGTATTGCTGACTGTTTAGACGTAATAAACCAAAGTGATGATGGTTGGTATCGTTTTTTCTACTTTCATCGTTAGTTGAGATGTTTTAAAAAAATGTATTTGTCAAACAACTATTGGTGTTAAAAAATCAGTTTTAAAATATAAGTTGTTGTATTTACTGCTGCAAACAACTCATAAAGTTTTCTTTTTATAAACTTGTGTATTTTTTACAACATATATTTTAAAAAATAATAATATTAATACAAATTTAAAGCATTAACAAATTTCTTAAATTTTGTTAGTGATAAAACCTATACTTTTAGACGCTTAACGTTTTATTGTGTTTGTATTATTTTTTAATTCTCAACAAAGTTGCATGCCAAACATTATTTTCAACATTTTTGACGTTTCTAATCAAATAATGTCTCTAACAGTACTGTACAGTGTCACGAGGAACAAAAGTGTATGTCTTATAAAGTAGATGTATTTCCTGAGTTTTTTTTTCATTTTTGTATTATTACCATAATACTTAAAAATATTTTGCCACTTAAGATTATTTCTGTATAAACAATAATTTCTACTGTAGATTTACATTACTCATTAGGCATTCAACATACAGTTCACTGTCATCAAATTTTATTCACATTTTTTAACATATAAAAACACCTAACTTAAGCATAACGGTATGAGAACGAACTTAGTTCTTCCAAAGACGTGAATGAAGTTGAGTTATTCCATACTGTTTAAAGGTTTACGAATAAGTTGTCTTAATTACTTATTCCTTTTTCTAAACGTTAATATTCATACGATACCCAATTTGCATAATAAAATACAAAATACATTAAATTGTTACACTGTGTTCGGCTCTATCTAAAAAAGTGATCTACATTTTTATCAACTAAAACTGTAACTATCTACAAAAAGTTCGTGTTAGTAATAAGCATCAATCATTCTAATCGGCAGCTTGATCTTTGGCAGATGACTATAAATATTTCTGTGTATTCGACTAGAGACTCTCGTTTTCATCTGATAATAGTTACAATATCTTTGTGTCCTGTCTATTAAAAGAAATATTTAAAAAATTCGTTGATCTCGTTTTTATTTAAAGTTAGTCGTAAAACGCTTCTATATAAATTAATTTTCATTAAGAACGCGATGACACTGATCTAACTTCATATGGCGCAAGAAATATTTTTATTGGGAGCAACCTCGACATAAAAAATCGTTAAAGGTAAACACATGTATGATCAAAGTGCCACTATAGCAGGTGTCTCATCAATGAAATCAAACATATGGCAGTCTATCTATTTGATGTTGGTACACGTCGTTGGAGATCCCTTTTTCTGTCATTTCCTGTTATTGTTACTTTTGCAAAGAATAGAGTTAGGGTTACAAACGTATTTTAAACAATTTCGACAATGATTAGTAAGTTACTGCTTAATTATAAACTAAGTTTTAGGTAAAATATTTGAATAATTTCCTACAGTTTAAACTTTACAAAAAATGTTGCCAATTCACATATTTATAAGTATAAATCTACTAGTAATAGGTAGACAACTCCTTGTTTTTAAGTAAATCACATTACACTGACTATTAAATGAAAGCTACGAATTTATATTGAAAAAGTGTCTTCAATGCGTCACCGACTTGATTCGATTTACTGAAAGAAAATACGTATTCAAAATTATTGTCTGCATCTAAAGTTCTGAATGTTGTTTTGCAAATATTTCTTTTAAAACTAAGCAATTAGAGTCGTATCGTAGCATCAACTATGTATATTCTATTGCTGTTACTTGAATCAAATATACTTTGTTTAAAGTTGTACCTAAAATCAGTGTAGTTGAAAACGCAATAAAGAATTGCTTTATAACTAAAAACGTTCAAAGTTGCTTCCGCAATGCTACAAAACTGTCTCTACAGTTTTTGACTTCTATTACAAATCATATACCTCTGAAATTTATTTTTTTTTGTTAAAAGCAATTTACTGTTAACATGATATGGTTACTACTTTTAATTTTGTTTATAGCACTTTTAATATATTGTTAGCTTAAAATATTTCTATTGAAATATAATATAGTTATTTTAACATTTTTTTTAGTTTGATATTGACTTGGCTTAAGCTTCGAAATACTTGGCGCTATGCTTTTTTTACGAAAAAACGAAAACAAAATTTTACAATTCTGGTATTGGTAAACCTTAATAACATCTGAATAAGGACATGATCGAATCTGTACATTATTTTGTTTAATTTTTATCAAAAGTAGTTATAAATGTAAAGGTGAAATAAAGCATTATGAAGTATATAATAAATATATACTGTAATACGAACGCAATTAAAAAATGTCTAAAGACAAACGCAATTAGAGGTTTTTTTGTATAATATTGACAGATCTGAAATTAGTTGGCGTAGTGCACTAAATCAAAGATCTTTAAAATTAATAAACATTTTTTAAAAACCGGATCAATCTTCTGCGGGTGTAAAACAGCGAAGTTATACAACTTAGAGAAAAGAAACAAAAATATTTATAAACACAGTGTTCTACAACATTTTGTTATAAAACTAGTTTTATGGTATCCATCAGCTGTCAGTACCTAAAGATCAAAAAAGTTATAAAATAATAATAACACGTCTCGACTTGTCTAAACTTGAAAAGATATTATTAAAACATTTACGCCGACACCGGCGCTTATCGTTGTGTTTAGTCTTGTGGTGAATCGTCGCTTTCTCGTGATTCATTTTGCTTTAATCTGCTTACGTGGTGTTATATACGCCATGGAATGATCAAAATAACTGATTACTCATTTAATTGAGCTATTTCGTGAGCATCGAGTGTTACGAGATCCTACCAATTTGTATTTTAAAAATTGGAATAAGAAACACGATACATGAAATGAACTAAGAGCAGAATTAAAAACAGATGCAAATCAAGTTGAAAAAAAATTCGATTGTTTACCAGACAATTTCAGCGAGAATTGAAAAATGGGAAGAGTAACGATGGAGTTGATGCTTTGCTACAAGCTTCTAATAATTCAGGAACCCTGCACGGTCAACTATGCCTATCGGTGAGAGGGGAGGTTCAAATGATCAGTCTATTTTAATGGGCGCCAGATCTCTTTTTGCAGATATAGTTCCTACTAGAACAGCACAGGAAGCCCAAAGGTTGTATAACATTTTTAAGGTTCGTAAAACTGAAAGAATTGAAGAAAGAAACCAAATCGTTAACAACAATTGTACTTTAGTTAATGTTAGAAGGATAACTTAGATTAAAATTTGAATCAATAACAAGTAGAGATAATTTGATAGCATCACAATAAATAAATTTAGTTTGAGTACAAGTGTACATAATACTAAAACACCAGAAGTATCGACAACTTACAATACACTTAAATCATAAGTGTAACAACCAGGACATACAAAAATCTTTGTAAGTAAATTACATTAATAATAATAATAATAATAATTGACAGTTGACGTAATCAGCATGCGATAGCAATTTAACTTAAACTAATTGACTAATAGTAATAAGAAGCAAATCATTTTAAACGTTTCGACACGATTAGTAAATATCATTCATGAGCAGACCGTAGCGACAGCGAATAGTTAAAATCAAAAATTGACCAAGATTCAGGTGTACTTTCAGAAAACGTTTTCTTACTGGCTTCTTCTAATTAAACTACCTGAAAATAATCGTGTCTACCTGGTGACTTATAAATACTACAGTAGGTAGAAAGAAACATTAAATTATTATATTAAAAGATAAGGGAACCAAAACGTATCGTATGCTGTTACATATGCCCTTGCGTCTGAATGAAAATATCAATCGTATCTGGTACATATGCACTTTTGTCCAAGGTGGTATTATTTAAACGTAAATTGCCTACGAATAAAAATATCAATTGTATTTGCTTTTGTATGGGAGAGTTTGTAGATCCAATGATGCATTGGATGCCTTTTAGAACTTTTCCATCGTAGATTTTAAACTTGTACAGACAAGGAAACTTAGATTTGGGAGGTAGCACATGGCACCTGCGTAGAATAAATTAATTAGTTATAGATATTTTCAATATACATTGTGTCACAGCACGTGGATGTTTTAAGAAATAATTTTTTAATTTACGCAGGTTTAGGTAATGTAGTGAACGACGTGAAACGTAAAAATGACAACTTTCGTTTACTCGGCCGGAAGGAACCAACGATGCTCGATAGATGGCGTCGAAAAATGGAAAAGTAACTTTAATTCGAACAATATACAGGGTAGTGCATTTTTAAATTTATGCACGTAACAGTTTTTTATAAAACAAAGTGGTTGTTTTTTAAAATGCTTCTATTTCTAAAATACAAAAATCATCCACGTCATTCTACTGAAAGAGGTCTACCTTCCAACCAATATGTTGAATCACAGGACACCAGTAATATTAAATTCAAGTATTTTGCTACCGCACTTGCCCTTTCTCACGGGTAAAGAATAAAGAAAACTGTTGTATTTCTTTGCCTATTTGGCTGCTGTTTTACTTTCCATGGGCCAGGTATTAGTTATCTTATGAGTGTGTCTTTTGAATCAAATGTTCAGTCGGATGCAGATGACTGACTTTTCCGCAAAAAAATGTGGAGATAACAGCTTTTTTTCAAGCTAAAATATATCTTATAGTTGAAATAGTCGCTTCCAGTGTTTATTGGAGTTTGTAAACATGAGTGTTTTGAATCGATACTGCCACAACAGAGGATAATACTACTTTTGGTCAAAATTATTTGCAATCTGTAGCCATTCCTTTTGATGTTTAAGCATCTAAAGAATGAAAAATTATGGTTTATTATTATATTTATTTGAATGCAATGGTAGTCTAATCAAGTATTGTACAGTGCACACCATAAACATTAAATTAAATGCTATTAGACATAAAACTGTTGGTTTTCTAGAAAGAAAAGCGATCACGTCCAACAGTGCAAGTAAAAACTGTAAATAAAACCACTACAACTACAGGCATCAAAAGAAGAATATTAGACGCAAAATCTGAAGAAGCGTATGCGGTAATGAGGTAACTATCAAGTAATATTCAAAAGCGAGATGACTTTGATGTATATGATGAATATGTAGCAAAGATCTTGCAGAACTTCAAATGCACATCGGTTCTATCATACCCAAAATATAAAATAAATAACATTAAATACCAAGCAGAAACTGCAAACATACTACTCCCGCTGTTCACCAGTTACACCAGTTCAAAAAAACACTGACACTCCATCATGCACGTGCGCAAAAAACAATTCTGAAAATAAGCTAGAATTTTCACAACTTTTACTGAATTTATAAGTGTTCTGTATGAATTTTTTTTTTATTAAACTAAATTAATAAAAACGTTTAAAATGTATACTTACTTTAATTTTGCTTTTCAAACAGTGAATGAAAACGTCAGATCTCCACTCGTTAAAAATCTCAACGTAACTGCTTGTGTCCTTCCTGTCCATTTTATGGCCGATTTTCTTTATAAAGTATTCAAAATCAGAACTTTTCATGTAGGCTGTTCTTAAGTACAAAAGCAGGCGTTTTACTAGCTGTCGTAGAAAATAATTGCACGTTCTAAATATAATATAATAAATGCAATAGATACAATAGAAATTAATTTAAATAATTCATAACTTTATGTACAACATAAACTAAACAATGTAATTAACAAAAACAATCAATTTTGTTGTATCAGGTTTCAATTCTTCCAGGTTAGGGCCCCACTCTTATCGCGTAGTTTCCGGAATTAATCTACAAGTGAACGTGGGTATAAAATGGCGATACTTATTACGTCAACGTGTAAATTATTTTACAGTGAGTGATTTTGGGTTGTAGACTCGGCAATTAGTAACAAGAGTGTTAAGTGGTTACCTAAGATTAATTGACGGTGAGTATAGATAGAATGAGTTTACGGGAGTTGACTTTTGCTTTTTGCCAGCCTTTTAATTATTTTAACGGTTGGCGATAACGAGACGGTGCTTTCGGAATTTGATAATCGAATTCGCAGAGTCCAACTTTTGATTGAGTCAACGAAAATGGATGAAGAAATAGAATTACAAGACGTAACTAACGGTTACGCCAAAATCGTGTTCTATAATGCAAAATACGCTATTGAAAGACAAAATAATCAATGAATTTACTGCAATAATAAATTTTGCAAACCGGTAATTAATTTACTAAAATATATATACGCGTTAGTGCTTATTTTAGGGTGTGTGTAACGATTGTACTGCCCTCAGAGTCACTAAGTAATCTGTACAGCTTTATAGTGATACACTGAGTCGGCTATACAACCCTTTACAAAAGGTTTGTTCTTGCACAAAAATAATCACAAAAGTGTAACTTACCAAAATGAACAAAATTACTGACGCAATAAAATAAAACGGCAAATAATTAGATGAATAATTTTGAAGTTAAATGTAGCGTTGTGTTAAGAAAATTAAAGTAAATGGCCGGGTCAGTTCTTGCAGTCATATGAAATAAATCGGTCAAGTTAAAATCGTAAAAGAAAATCGGTACGGGTAGTCAGTAGGAATAAGTTCAGGAATAACAAGATCTCAGATTCGAATAAAAGTTGGATAAATGTGGGGTACGAGTTCTTACGAAGAGGATATCGTCTTACAGGAACTGGGACCGTCTCATTACATACATCTCTCTCCAAGGAGACACACAAGTGTCGGGACACGTCTGGGTAAGTTATGTGCTTTTAGTACTTACAAGTATTCATCTTTGCAATGTTCACTGTTTTGAAGGTGTTATTTTCGGTCCAATCAAGCTGTAGTTAGCACATGGTGTTGTCGACTAGCAGAATAATCCCCCGGTTAGCAGCGTTTTGTCGTTTCAAGTGTATGAAGGATGTGTTTGGTAATTTAAATCACAGCCCGGTGTAGTGTAAGCAGTTCCATTTAACAACATATCCGCGGTGAGATGTTCGAGCAACTGAAATTCCAACATGAAGATATTGCGTCTTAAGTTTATGGCAAATAAATAATTTCCCGTCGGTTCAGCAAGTTCTCCATTAGCTAATTAAACCCGGGTTGGTTGATTAACCAACGCTTGATCGTGGCTCACCAAAGCTTGTATCATAGAACTAATGTAACATCTGGCGGCACCAGTGTCAACCAAGACGTAGAACTTACGATCGTAGACGGTGACAGGCAGGAACAAACGGGAATCCACAGTGGTCTCAGCGGGTGCGTTCGTTTTCTTCGTCTAAAGGAAATTCTTTACGTTTTGTATCCATGCGGTCTATTCTTGTTGGTTTCGAGAGCCTGGGATGATTTGGGTGACTAACAAAGGTTCTTTGTTGTTTTTCGGTTAGATGGCGTTTACGGTGGCGTCTCTTCGTTGGCACTTACCGTCGTTATTTTAGTTTTAACATATTGGTGTTGAGTGGGTTTTGCTGGTGAACTGACTTAAAAATCACGTACCAATTCGTTGAGCTTAGCTAGGCTTTTGAAGTCTTTGAGTTTGATGTAGGGTTTGTATGCACTACTCCTGTCGTCGCATAAGCGTTTTGGCTTCAATGTAGTCTCTCGCTTTCTTGCCATCTTTTTAAATTTAGGTTCGCACGGGATCGTCGAGTTGACGCTGATAGCGAAAGTCTACAAAATGGGGCTTAAAATTATTTATAAAAGTTTTCCCACTTACGGTACGAAAGTAGAGCCTCGTCTTTAAACAATACGGGAAGTGCTTATAACAGGGTTGTTCCAGAAAGTTCTTAAAATTTTTCGAAAAACGAAATGGAGTCTAAGTTTTCATTTGGAAACATTGTGTTGTCGACGTGTTTTCTGAGACAGATGGTAGTTCTACCAGGAACGTTTATTGAGATTGGCGGCCTCTCTCGGTTACGGCTAACGTGCTGGGCGCGCCTTCTTTGGTTCTTACAAAGTTAGTTCGACGTGTTTTTAGCTTGTTAACTCCGCCGCTGGCAGTACGTGTAACTCGAACTCCAAACAAATGTTTAAAACAAAATTAGAAGTGCTTACTTTTAGGGCAAGTTAGAATCTTGGTGTTTTTGCTCCGGATGCCCAATTGTAAGCCGTCATTGGGTACAAACGAAGGCGGCTTATTAACCTAAAGTAACTGTCGTAAAAAAATTGAACGTTTTAAATATAATATAATAAGAGCAATATATACAATAAAAATTAATTTATTTCATTGATAACTTTATATAGAACATAAACTATATAATGTAATTAACAAAAAAGCAATAAATCTTGTTGGATTGGATTTCAATCCTTCCCGCTCGGGGTCCCACTCTTATTGCGTAGTTTTCGGAATTAATCTATAAGTGAACGTTAGTATATAATGACCATACTTACTACGTCAACGTATGAATTATTTTGAGTTTACAGTGAGCGATTTCGGGTTATAGGCTTGGCAACTAGTGACAGGAATGGTAGCGGATTACCCAATAGTAATTGACGGTGAGTATAAAAAAAATGAGTTTACACTTTGCCAGAATTGTTTTAACGGAGAACGGTGATGAAATTGAGAAAAGGTTGCGTGTAACGACTGTACTGCCCTCAGAGCCGCTAAGTAGTCTGTAGAGTTTTATAGTGCTACACTGAGTCGCTTATACAAGCCTTCGTAAAAGGTTTGTCAGATATAAACGCCGCCTCGGTAGGTTATATTTTCTTGCACACAAATAATCACAAAAGTGTAACTTACCAAATTGAACAAAATCACTGACACCATAAGATGAAACGGCAAATAATGAGATAAATAATTTTGAAGTTAAACGTAGCGTTTCGGTGAGAAAATCAAAGTGAATGGCCGGTTCAGTTTTTGCAGTCGTATGATATCAATCGGTCAATGAAAATCGCAAACGGGTCGGGTTAAAATCGCAAAACAAAATCGGTAATAGTTAAGAATAACTAGAGTCGGTTGATAAGATTAGCTTGTTTTCAGGAAGAGTTCAGAAATAACGAGATCTGGGATTCGAATAGAAGTTGGATACATGTGAGGCCGTTTATATACGCATCGATGCTTTGGTTGAGTGCTCACAAAGAGGGAATCGTCTTGTAAAGCTCAAAATCTTCGCGTAATTTCTTAAATTACTAATTAATTTCTTAAAAATTGCAGGGACTTGGGCCGTCCCGCTACAGTCATTTTTTAAAAGTTCTTAAAACTACCATCACATTGAGTGCCTCCTGTCAATGAGTCTGTGTCTTTTCTTGCAAGATCCGTTAAAAATATCTAAAATTTTCGTTTAAACTTAACGCGTCGCATACATAATTATACAAGCTACTGCAGTCATAATTACATCCTCTACGTTTAGCGCCATTTCACATACTAGCAGCTGTTTTGTTTTGTTATATAATATGGATGCTAATTGATTTGTTGTATGTACAACTTCGCTATTCAACACGTCTTGTTAGGTACATAATCTAGACCCGCCTTTAGTGCCGTTGACCAAGCTTTCGTTAATAAAAACGTCGTTAAATTCTATTTTAATCTAAAAAGTTTCGACTTAAGAATATTTGAGAAAACAAAAAGTTTTTGTATATTGAAGCTTCTACACTTTATACAATTTTTTAACTAGACGGTAGACAAAAACTAAAATATTAATTAATGTTAAAATTATTCTTAAATATTTTAAAGAATTTCTAATGTTTCTGTTGTAACACATTAATTGTGAAAGGTTAAAAGTAAGCACCTGTTTTGACTAGCTTAGTATCGAAGATTGCGTAGATCAAGATAGTGGTGACAGGAATAGAGTCGTAAGTCTGTAAGAAAATTAAGTTAGACTACAAGGAAAAAACCCTCAAACTTGCAGCACAACAGTGTGTTAGAAAAAAAGTATGTAGTGACAAGAATATTTCTAAACTTCATTGCAACTAGTAACACACATTAAACTAATCATTTTACAATTAAAGTTACCTATGTAGTTTATGCACTGCAAAGAAGAGACAAAATTGTATGTCAAAGTGAAAATGATTTAGAAAATTGTTAAAGACTAGATTTCTGATGCTTTTCCTACAAATTCTTACGTTTCTACTAATTTCCATAATACTTGTACAAATACAAAATCAAGGAATGTTACAAAAGTCGTCAGACTTAAAATGAATAACGTCTTTCACAAAATTTACAAGTTAGCTTAATTTAGGAAGAGCAGAAAATAGACTGACAATGTTGTGTTTTGACAAGACTTTGTCAATACGATCTGTAGTACTTTAGAGATGGTTTGTGAGAAGTAAACTTTAAAATAGATTCTGAAATACTTTTTGTAGTTATTTGATTGTTTTTAAAGATTTTAGAGTTGACTTTCAACTTTGTGCATTGAAGAATTAGCCACCGATAATTTTTGAGAAATGTTTTGGTAAGAAAATTTGTGCTGTGTTAACAAACCATACCTTCACTTCAAGTAACTATAATCTCTACACATGTATGTTATGTTAAATCGTTAAACGCGTGAGGACCATATTGTAAATGCACAAATGTCTTCAACGGAGCTATACTAGCATTTTAGATAAGCGTGGATATTGTTTTCCGATGTCTTATTCTATTCATTAACTCTATCCTTTGCAGAATTATTAAACTTAGAATCAATGTAAATATAAATAAGAAGTAATTGTTATTAAAAGAAAATTAGACAATATATCAGTAGACATTAGTCATTATATAGTATAGTGACGCTTTAACTCTTGAAACAATTGTGTTAATATCTTAAGTAAAAAATTAAACATCAAAAATTGTAAAAATTACTGCAAAATACTTAAATCAAATGATAAATATAAATATAAATTTTGTCAGTGAGAGGTCAGGAAAGGTCACGGTCAAAAAGACCGTCTGAGTATGAGTTCAATAAATAATGTTTTGTTTTTAATTCTAATAAGCTCTTAATTAAAAGTACGCTATGATGTCAACGAAGTACAAAGGTTAAGCTATAAATTTGTCTACATTTTAATACTCTTTTGATATTTTGAGTTTCTAAAATATTTATGTATGTTTGTTTTTAGGAAACACAATAGCGTTTTGCAATCTCTAAACTAAACAGTATGGAAAATTTGAGGTGTTAACTTTTTGAAATGCTAATAGATTCAATAGTAAGCTATTATCTGGCCGAATATTGGTTTTGTCTGACCATTATACAAAAAACACTTGTTTTTACTGTCAAAAATTATTGTGTAATAAGCAAAAAAACTAATTTCTATGTTCTGAGTTGCATAAAAGTAGAACTTTGTTTTATGTTTTGTTGTATGGGTTTTTAAAGGTGATCATGATTTGTCAATTTGTTGATTAACATAATACAAAAAAGTTGTTTTTGATAACGAAGTTTAAAATTTTTACTTTTTGGTTTTTGGCCAAAAAAACATATGGGTAACTTTTTTATTTTTTTTAACAACTAATGTTTCTAATGTTCTGTTTTAATGTGGGTATTAAGCGTCTTAGCAGTACTAACAAGTTATATTCTGCGAAGCTTAAAAGTATGTCCAAAAAATATGCAAATTATAGTAGATTTATTTCACAATTAGCATTTAGCAATTTGTAAGACAGTTTGCTAATACACGCTGTTGATCAGCTGCGGTGAAAATGTACAATCTAACCAATTTTTAGCAAAAAAATGTGTCTGTTAATTAACACAGACTTAAGAATTACGATGTAACACAAAATATTTAAATAATGTTACGCACTACAAATAATAGCACCGACATTAATACAGTAGTGGTCATAATTATAATATTTTTATATTTATGGACGCTACTAACACATAAAATAGAAAATAAATTTTTAAATAAACGGCTTCTCAAAAAATACGCTTTTTAATGTTTTATGAATGTTTTGCGTTTTATTATTATATAGTTTTTATATTACAATTTACAAAATACCATGAACAAGTTGATAGTAAAGTGAGAAATTTTAACTTTAAAAATCAACTTAGCACCAAAAAAGGATATAAATAAAAACTTTTTAAAACTTAAATCAATAATTTGTTAGTAAAATTTTGTTGTTTTTATTTGTATGTATTATTTACATGTAATTATTTTTTTTCTTTAAATTTTCTACATCTACTTCACTTTAACCCCTACTTGTTTACACATTTTACACTGTCTTTGTATTTCTAAAGTCAGTTTTTTAATTTGTTTTATACTTTATAATTTATATTTCACCTTATTTAATTTTTATAAAATATTTAATTTTGAGTCAAATAAATCGAAAATTACAAACATGTAGCATTAAATAGTTTGTTTTTTTACTGTAAATAAGCGTATTGTAAAATTTCAGCTAAAAAATTAATGCAGAATAGATTATTGTTTATGTATAGAACCAAACCTGAGAAGCCATAAACCGATATTATCATTACCATAAAAAGTGTTTTTTTTTAATTTGGTAGCATACGTCCGGCCCGTTCTTTAATAAAGCCGACTGATAACATTATCCGTGATTTCAATAAGCGGCGTGCACTGTATATCTAATTTTAAGTGTATTTTGTAGGTTTAGATAGCTTTGCTCTATACACTATAACTCAATAAGTTTATTAAAAGTCCACAACTTACATATATGTATATTTGTAAACAAAACAACGAATTATGATATTTTAATGTAATGTACACTGTGATGTAGTAAAAAATACTTATCGTTGCCCAAAAATTATGTTAACTAATATTTTGCAGTTATAAATGTAAATATTTATAATAACTGTTACTTGAAAATAACTGTTATAACCGTCACTACTAAATAACCGTCATTATTAGTTTGAAGTAATCCAAAAAGTAAATAATTTATTAACGTCGGTTACTTCAAAGCATTACATATATTAATTTTAGACACAGATGTGAATTAAAACAAAATGTGCACATCTAAGACCATTAAAGTAATAATTTATATTGGTTACATAAACTTAAATGTATGCAAATATCTGCTCTGTTAAAAAAAGTTATTTTTTTGCAAACCCTGACATGGTACTTGCATAAAATAAAGTAAGTTATATTTTTTTAATAATATTTCTGTTTCAAAAAAAAGCACTTTTACAAAATCACATTTTCTTAAGTAGTGTGGTTTACTTTGCACGAAGACAACTAAACAACTTTTTATGTTAAAAACAATTGATATTAAATTTGTATTGTTTATGCTATAAGCATTTTTTTTGTATAAATAATATTTTATTAAGTCAAAATTTAGCCAACTATTAAATTTAAATTTATTAAAATAAAAACTAGTGTTTTAAGTAGTCACAGAGCGGTTAAAATAAAGCAATATGTATTTAAACGTTTTTTTTTTCAAACTATAGTATTATAATAAGTTTTGCTGTAATTTTTGTTTGTAATTTGTCAATGTTTTATCTTCATTTATTTTATTACCAAGACTTCCATGAGACACCGGGATGAATGAAATTTTGATATATTAGTTTGCAAAACAATAGGTAGAGGTTTTACAGGATCTCGTGAACTGTGGTGCTGGTAACGATTGATGTCAAAATGTTGCTATCATCCGTCATAAAAACATTCGGCGGTACATTCTTCCTAACCTATCTTTGGTTTTGTCGTTATATTTGTAATTAACAAGTCTTTACAACTACTTACTTTTATTTCGTATATAATAATATGATTGTTTTTTAAATATTTGAATTTTTGGTTGACGTTTAATAGACTAACGTTTTTGAAACTTGCTTAGACTTGTCAAATTTTTAGTTTAATAATTCTGATTTTCAACTCAATCACAGTTCATGGCATAATCAAACGCTTCTAGGTACTTCAGTAATTTGCATTTTTTAATTTTTGCTAAGTATTATATTCTTATAAACACAGAAATATGTTGTCTTGTCTATTTCTTTTTCATGTAAATTTAACTAGAGAAGCTAGTAATCTTTGCAAAAATTGAACAATCGAAGACAAGTTAACAAAACATCTTAAAAACTAATTCTGGAAAATTGTAAAAATTAGTAATTAATGTGTTTTTTAGTGCTTAATAATGTCTATGCTAAAAATAATTGTTTTTATTACAGTTGCAGCTACTAAGATTGAGAGTCAAAGTTTTATGGTAATTTCACGCACAACAAAATATTAAAGTATTAATAGAAAGAGTGGTAATATGTGCATTTTAACTAATGCCCACAGACTAGCGTCAGCCGAAACCTACATTCACAGTTCGTGTATTCGCTGCTATATTGGTCTATTGCTCTGACTCAGTTCCTATATTGCTGTCGGTGTAATAAGTTGTTTCTTTTTTTGAAATAAAGATAAGTTTGGAAGGTATGTATTTTCTTTCATATTTAACTGATTTTTCATTTACATAATTGTTTTCAAATTAGCGGATGTCCATCTATAAGGTTTAATAATTAAAAAACGTAATTTTGATTTTATTTTAAGGAATAATATATTTTATTTTTTATTTCCAAACATGTCGAAAGTTGTAAGATGGGCATCCAAATGTTGTTTTTCCTGGATGTTGCATATGCCAAGAAAAAAGGTATGAAGCGGAAATGATATGGCAATTGCGTAAGAAGCAATAGAATTGGATTGAAAAAAGCATAAAAAACATTAATGCATCATCAGGATGAGTTGCTGTAAGTGAATTGGACCAAAAACCAATTATTTATTAAAAAAACCTAGTTATTATAGAACGTTTATTGTATAAACTTACCTTTCACAATGTCTGTCAAATATACTATAAATTATGTAAAAGAAATAGAATAAAGCTAGTAGAGCTTAGTTTGACCAGTTTAAAAGTTGTTACTAAGACGTATTGTTGTTCTTCAGGTCAGAACAATAAAGATGTCAACAAGTTTTTTGATCTTTTAAAAGTTCAGTTTAAAAAAATGTAATTATCTAGTAGATATAATGTTTAACGTAGATGAGACTGGAATTTCCGTTGTGTAGCCAAAAATTTCACGAGCTGTTCGGTTTAACCATTGCAGTAAAAAAAGAAAACAAGAAGAGTTAACTACAAATCACTAAACAATTTATGAAACAAAAGTCAGACATCTCGTTACCATTTTGTGAGTCATGCTTATCGTGGTTACAGTAGTGCCAAGTCTTCGCGCAATCTATTTTTTTATTTTGTAGGTATTACATAAATTCCTAGAAGCGAGTTTTGCTACTTCAGTTTTTGTTTCTAAATTACTGTGACTTTAGCACATGAGCTGTGCTGTACTTAAAAGTGTAAAACATAATTAGTTGTTTTAGACATAAAACTTTCACCATAAAGCATATTAAATTATTTTTAGGGTAAATGGTGTATATTTATTTAGAAATAATATAATTGCTATATTTCGAACTTGGTCTAAGTTCTTCGTCAGGCAAAAATTATATTAATTTGACAATTATAAAAAACTAAGGTAACTAAAAACAATAACTATAAGCGTTGCAACGCTATAAGGGAACTAGATAATAAGCGCAAGTAATTTAGCTACAGCATTCGCTCGAAGGTCTAAAAGACAACCACCATAAAAACTCTAGACGTAGCTTAAGTGTCAATGGTGGACAAATTAAGATTAAGAAATGACAGGTAACCATGTGTCAGAAAGTTCGTAACTACTGTCTCTATTGAAATTGTTACGATGTTTGATAATTATTATATTATATTATGTATTTGGCTTATGTATTTTTGGTAATCCAATGATTTAATGGTTAGTTTTTATGTTTCCTCGTTGTTCACTAAAGTTCCAACACTTGATACTTTACAACTTTTACAACGACAGTTTGATAATGATACCATCAAGTTATTTGAACATTGTTTGACAACATAATTATTTTTGTTTAATGGTGAATACTACAAACAAATAGATGGTGTAGCAATGGGATCGCCAATTTCTCCATCTATTGCTAATTATTATATGGAATATTTTGAAGAAAAAGCCCTAAAATATGCCTCAAAAAAACGAAAATTATGGCTAAGATATGTAGATGATGTTTTTGCAATTTGGTCTCATGGTTTAGATGAACTACAAATGTTTCTTCAATACCTTAACAATCGACATCCTAACATAAAATTTAGTATTGAAAAAGAAATTAATGGTACCTTACCTTTTCTTGATGTAAAAATAGAAAGAAAATCAGATGGTACTTTAATACATTCAGTTTATCGAAAACCAACACATACAGATCAATACATAAACGCAAATTCTCATCACCACCTAGCTCAGAAACTTGGAACAATTCGCACATTATAAAATCGTGCAACAATAATTTGTCACCAAGATAAATTACAAGAAGAATTAGAACACTTTAAGAAAGTTTTTATAAGAAATGGTTTTAATAAAGAACAAATTAAAAAGCTTCTTAGACCAAAGGCAAGACCTCCTTTAACAGATGATTCAACTATTAACCAAAACTTTGTAATTCTACCTTTTGTTTCCAACATAAGTAACAAAATTGGAAGAATACTAAGTAAACATAAGACAAAAGTAGCTTATAATACTACTACTAAGATTAAAAATTTGTTGAATCCTATAAAAGACAAAATACCTTACAATACCTGTGGAGTGTACCAAGTCCCATGCACTTGTGGCAAGGTATATATTGGCGAAACGGGTAGAACTATAGATACGAGATTAAAAGAACATAAAAGACATCTTCGTTTAATACAACCTACTAAGTCTGCCATTGCCGAACATGCACTTGACACTCTTCATGATATAAACTTTGAGAAAACTAAAACAATTTCTAAAACAAAGAACTGGAAATCAAGAAAGGTTAGAGAAGCTATTGAAGTTGTCAAACATTCTAACAAATTCAATAGAGACAGTGGTTACGAACTTTCTGACACATGGTTACCTGTTATTTCTTAATCTTAATTTGTCCACCATTGACACTTAAGCTACGTCTAGAGTTTTTATGGTGGTTTTCCTTTAGACCTTCGAGCGAATGCTGTAGCTAAATTACTTGCGCTTATTATCTAGTTCCCTTATAGTTATTGTTCTTAGTTACCTTAGTTTTTTATAATTGTCAAATTAATTTAATTTTTGCCTGACGAAAAACTTAGACCAAGTTCGAAATATAGCAATTATATTATTTCTAAATAAATATACACCATTTACCCTAAAAATAATTTAATAATTAGTTGTGTTGCTTGTGGCTGTCCCAAAACTCAAGAGAAAAACATGTGTGGAATTTGATGGCAGAGCCACCTGGTAGTAATAAATTACTATATATGTAAATAGCTATAAAGATAAAAACGTTAAAAGCTGATTTTATAACCGCGTAATGCAAATAGGTTTTGAATAAGCCACGGGCTAGAATCACAACATATAAACAGTGTAAGGTAAACAATGTCAATGCAAATGCAATGTTAAATCAGCTTTTAGCGTCTCCATCTTTAAAACCATTTACATGAAATTACATTAATCGGTAAGTGTCAAATTTTTTATACCAAATGAGTTTGTTCAAAAGTTATTTATTATAAGAAAATCTAATCTCACAAATACAGTCATCATACCCATACGTAACTGACGACCGGATACGAGTAATCTCTATATTAGACTAACATCGCGGTCAACCGTATTTCTTTGAAACCTTAACTCTATTTTTTTCTTATCTAAATGAATTTAAGGATAAAAGACAATTAGTGACTGTAGAATGTTGCACTAGTATTGGAAAGATATTTATTTTACTACTTCTAATTTTTTCTTGCAAAAATATGACCGATAGGCTTGAATGAAGGGTACACCACTGGAATCTATTGCACGATGTCACCTTTCCGGATGGATTCAAGTTAATTTAATTACAGGCTGGTTTAAGCATTTTATAAAAAACGCAAAGTTAACTATTTCCTACGAAAAAAATATTGAAATTATTAGCCTCGTTTGCTAGAATTATTTAACAACATTGAACACACGCCGTTTAAGCTTCAGCCTATTGACAAGACGCTTATTATAGTAAAGCTATACGATAATGGATGCGCCACAGTAAAAAACCTGTTAAGCCGTATGACATTTATAAGTTTTTTGGAAGAGCAACATGTTCAGAATTCGATATAGAACAAATACAGACAACACGACTTTACGAACAGGTTTTAATTATGCTAATATTTCGTTTTTGCAAAGTTGTTTCAAGAGACACTGGCTTTTTGATGCTGTTACGTTTTTATTTAGTAACGTTCTCAAATGAACGCACCAGTTTTCTTATTCAGTAACGTAAATATAAAATGTGCCTTTACTATTAGATGCGGGTTTGAACTAAGTCCAAAGTTTAGCGCATGCGTTACTTGTATTTCTTGTCAGCTTGTGTTGTAGTTGCTAAGCACGTAGTTTTGACGCTGCTATAAAAATTTAATTTTAAATGGTCAACTCTTAGCTTGAGGGTTTTTTTTTTTGATCTTTCCGATTTTCTTTATTTACCTTGGCTGCTTTCCTAAATGTAACCGGTTACCGAGAATAAAAGGGTACAAGATGGCGGGTGAAAGTCAACTTTGCACAACTTTCTTGCGCCGATGCTAAAGATGGCGACGAGTGCCGTTATGTGTTATAATTACGATATCTGATTGAGACAATTTATCTAATCCTTACTGTTCGATTTGGAATAATTACGGCGAATGATCGTTTCTACCAGATTTCATTGAATGCAGCTTATGGAAATTTACAAGGCTAATTTTCTTGTTTAAGTTAAGTAAACGTAACTTCAATTATCAGCTTCTATCTATTGTTGTAATTTTTGCTTATGTGCTAACCTACATTAAATGTGAATTGTGGGAGTGCTGTCTTACTTTTGTTCTGTTTTAGCTATTTTCTTTTCCGACCACTAAGGACGAACACTTGGGCAGAGCTCTGGACAAGTCAGTCGATCGATCGGTGTATGTAAAACATTGTTACCTGTGACAGTAAGGTAGTATTCTCTTTTTTCATTTTATGTAGTGTTATGTGTTTTAACGATTCATAATTGGTCGTGTGATTGTGACTAGACCAAGTTTGCTTAAGCCTTTTAATTGAATACACGTTTACCTCATTATTACTTCAATATTACTTAAATTTTCTTTAAATATTACTACGTATGATTTAATTGTGTTTAATCGTACTTAATTTTACTTAATTTGTTTGGATTACTCTACGAGTAAGAAATTTGTTTCGACGATGATTGCACTGAGGAAAATTATTCCTTAACGGTAGAAATTACTAAGTTTCTTTAATTTGTGTTCTCGACTCGTATGTATTTAGAGTCCATGTTACCTTAGGTCTAATTTGCTTACTATATGTATATATTATTATATCTATTGTATCCTTAAGTAGTTAAGTATATTTACTGTATATGTATTTCTTTGCTCGGCTTTGGTAATTTAGCTAGAATTACACCTGTTAATTCAAAATAAACTACCTGGCGCCTGTATTTCTGGGTATGTTCTAAATCTCTTAAATATCAACGTGCATTTAATTTTATTATTATATAAGCTATCTCGAAATTCGGCTGCATTTTTCTTTCTAACCTGCTTCCCCTCTCCTGAGCTAGGGCAATATTCTTGTGACTATTAATTCCAATTGGAATTTTTCTACATCCATTATTACTACCCCACTGCAGCTGGTAGGGGTTGGTAATAATGCAGTTGCTTTTCCAAAAAGATATTTGACTTGTGCCTAAGTCAAAAAAGAAAATTACCAATAAGGAATTGAAACCTTGTAAAACAGCATTAATAATCTTTTTACAATATAAAAATATAAAAATGAAACATTAGCTTAGGTTATTTCTTATTAAAATAATTAGACAATGTGCATTTGTTTACTAATCATTTTGTTTTTGCTTATTTTTTGCACAAGCATTTTTTGTCAGATACGCAGAACATTTGTAGCTTGTACACCTCTGACTTATTTGCTACAGTGCGGTATGACAAATAGATATTTATTTTCTTAAAATATTTTTTTAAAATTGTACAGTCAAAATTGCAACACCAAGAGGAGGTGAAAATTTTGTGACCAAACCTAGCTGGAAGGTTTAGTTACTCAGAGGTAACAAATGATTAAAATTAAAAAAAAAACAAAATTAAACACAATTTTTTTTTAATGTGTTGATCCCTCTGTATTAGTTTTGCGTTTTTTTACTTTTTGTGATATCGATTCCAGCAATGGTCGATTGCTTCTTCTTCTTCTCTTCCTCTTGCGGTAAGTTCCTCAGTCTTTTTCTCTTAAGATATTAACATGGGCCTCTTAAAATCGATCCATAGAGTAACTTCTTTAATAGGGACAAAAGTTATCTTACTAGAAAAACGAGTCTTCCAACTGCTGAAGAAATGTAAAAATATGGGGTTCTAATACTTCGTAAACATATAGCTGGGCGTTTATATTGCCCGAGATAAAAACCAAACAAAACTTGCTACCATATGCTATAGCATCCTTTACCAAAATCCCCACAGTGTGGTGCACATACCGCTCAATAAAAAATTAAAGATTGCTCCATTTCCCAAATCTTTGTCTAACTCTCATACGGCTATTATGCTTCCCCAAACAAAATCGGAATTCATCGCTGAAAATTACTCAATATGATTCCAGGTTTTTTACAATCGTAACCTACAACACTTTAAACGTTAATGTTAGTGTTGAGATGTCAGTGATAGCACACGATGTGACTGATAGAATTGCAATCCAAAATTTTTGATTTGACAGTAAACTATTCGAAACCATTGATCAGAAATTGATCTAGCACTGGAAAATCGGGCTCACATTGCCATAAGTCTAAGATGACAATGCTGCACTTTATTTGTTTACCTCTGTCCTCTAGTTTCTTGTCTGCAGCGATTTTGACCTTCTCTAGTACATGCTTGATAATAGCGCACAGCAAATTTTGTAATGAAACCTGAGAGAGTTAGAATAATATTTCTAAACAAATTTTTCTAATAATTTTTTGCGATGTGGGATGTCAAGCAACATCAAAAATTGATCATGTTATTAAGATCGCAGTAGGCTGAATTTAAAGTTCGGATTTCAGTGCAAAAATTCAAATTTATATTCTTTTAAATGGCAAAAATATGCTAGTACGTTCATATTAAATGCAACACACAGTAAATATATTATAAAGGAACAAGAAACAAAGATTTATGAAATTAATGATTCATGAATGCGTATTAGTGCTTCAAATATGAGCATCACCAATCATTCAAAAGATCGAAATTTTTTTAAAATCTCATACTTCAGCACAACACATTGAACAATCATTTTTAAAAACTGGCCTAAAAAGGTAGTTTCTGCATGATAATTTCGCAGTTTTAAATCGTCCTTTATTTTATATATAAGTTATTAATCGTTAGTACTTATTCTTTTTCCTTAATAGTCTTCTATGCATTAGACTAATACATTTACATCCTATTATTCACCACCAAAAATATTTGCAAAACCCAAAAATATACTTGTCGAATATGTCTCAACGGTTAATTTTCGAATGCATGTTTATCATAATTAACTATATTTGGCGTTGCAAAAAAAATAATAATCTCCGATTAAACTGTTGTTAACAAAAGATTATCTAACTGGCGATATTTGGCTGATTAACCTAAAATTAAAGTTTTTCAATAATAAAAAATGCATGGTTTAGTCAAAACTATAGCTACGTTTAATTCATGTTTCGTTTAATAAAAACTTATTTAACAAAATAACTATTAAACAAAAATAATTATGTTGTGTTCAACTTGTCATCTTCTTCCTCAAGTATTGTTGAAGACAGCTTCACAGCATAAGGTTTATACGAGATAGAGAAAATCCTTATGAATTGTTAAACGACATTGATTTCAAGAAGAGGTTTTGATTAAATAAAGCCACGTTTATAAACTTGGTACATGCAATTAGAGATAGAATCGAACCAACAAGCTATCGAAACAAATCTTTTGATGCAAGAGTACAAGTATTAATTCCTCTATCCGGCGCGTCACAAATGAAATTGCCCATCATTATATAAAGATGCCTAGAGCTATCAGACAATTAATGAAAACAAAACAATGGTTCTTTCGCATTTCTGGTTTTCCACATGTCGTGGGAGCTGTCAAATGCGCACATGTGCATATGCATACAATCACCCGATGGTCTAAATGCTGGATCGCATCACAACAGAAAAAGATATTCTAGCATTAACGTTCAAGCAATTTGCGATGCCGACTGAATGCATTTTATTGTTCGTTGACCAGGATCAGTACATGACAGTATTATTTTTAACCATTCTCTTTTTTTGGTTTATTTTGTATCGGAAGATATGGCAACGGTTACCTATTAGGTGATAATGGATATCCATGTAAACCTTATCTGGTTACATCCAGCAAATACCAGTGAAGTAGTATATAACAGAGCACATATTATGACAAGTAATAGCATAGGAAGGTTCTTTGGAAATTTGGATTTCCTTGCTTACAATATGGCTGCCGACTCAAAATTAGCATTACCATTAATTAGAACAGTTTTTAATACGCAAAATGTAAAAAAACATAGTTTATTGTAATTTTTTATTTATAAAACTAACACTGTGCTTTATATTTGCTTAAACTTGATTAAATAATATTACCGCTTTCAGTAATTACAGTTTATAATTTTTTTCTTTTGAAACTTTTCTTTTAAATAACTCGCGAAGGCTTGTCACAGGTTCTGCAAGAAATAGGAGTGTGTTACGTGCATAAATTTCAAAATGTAATACCCTGTGTATTTATTACATTAAAGTTAGATTTCTACTTTCAACGCCCTCTAACAAATTTTGTTTTACTTCATTTCCTGTCAAGACGTTAAACCGTCAACTACTTAAAATCGTGCTTGTGATGTTTAAATTTTAATTTTCTAACATCATTTGCGTACGTAGTAAACGCATTTCTATTAGTTTATTCATCACAGGGTAAGTTTTTCCTATTAGTTTTTAGAATTCTTTAATTTAATTTGCTAAAGCTAAAAACGGGACTTCGACAAGAAATTTTCTCGGATGTACTGTTTCTTATGAGTCAATCGAGTGCGATATCAATCATTAACTTAGTGTGCAACAGTATTTGATAACCTGTTTTTACGTCTAATTTCTTTTAGCATAAATTAAAAATTTTGTAGTTTTTTTATTTCGTGAGTCATTCTGTTAACACGATTTGCTTGGTCATAAATATTCCAGATCGACTCAACGAGGAAAACGTTTTTTCGGTACATAAAGGTCTCTCACAAAATTTTGCTTTTTACTCTAACTTACGTAATGACAATAATTGTTTCAATACTATTTAGATATTATCATTAATTATTTTTGTATGTCGCATGCTGTGAATCATAGATATTTGTCATTATCAATTTAATTTTTTTTGCTACCAACACCCTATGTGTAATTTAAACCTATGTAATGTGTGTTGCCGATACTCCGGACATTTATCGATGAAATAATTTACGATAAATTTCTTGTGCTCGTTAATAATCTACGATATTAAATTAATGTACGAACCTGATTTTATTACAAGCTTAGATCTTCTGTCTTAATCGAAACAGAAGTTTTACTAAGTAAGATCTGGCGCCCTATTTATTTGAAACTCTCCTATCTCCGACTAGTGTGAGTTGGCCTTGCATAGTACGTAAGACCTATAAGCTTGTAGCAAGTGTACAAAAGACAAGAATACGGGATTATACAAGTTTAGGGTTCAGGTACATCAAATTCCCATTTACCCATTTTTAATAAAGATACAAATTAATATTACGTTTTATTGTAATTATCTCACAGTTTACCAAAATAATAAACCGTACTTCGAAGCAATTTTGATGTGGCTTAGTCTGGTATCCAATGTTTACTAGCAAAACCTCCTAATCGGCAGTTCATAAGAGGTTAAAAACTACACGAGAAACAATTTTTTTATCGTAGGTAATACAACTTTTAATTTTCTGTTCTTGTTTACATCCCACAAAACCATAAGTTCCATGTAGGTTCGATAAGCATTCCCAAATATTCATTTCTAAAGCATGCCAATAGTAGTATGTGTATGGACTTCTAATAACACACTTAATTTAAAACGTATTCTATAAGAATGCCTATATAAGAAGAATAAAATACTCTAAAAGATTCTTTTAAAAACACTTCTATAGGAATACTATATTTAATTTAAGAAAGAAGTGCTTATAGCAGCCTTAAAATTGGCAGTTGATTGGAATCACTAAAGTATTAGAAATGTAGCATTCTAATTGCGTTCCCATATTGATTCTATAACAATGCATATAGAAGGAGAATAAAGTACCCTAAAAGATTCCTTTAAAATCACTCCTATAGGCCTTCTATATTGATATAAAAAATAAAGTGTTTATAGCAGCCTTGACAATGTATTAAAATTCAAGTATTACGACTAACATGATAACATTCTTTTAGTGTTTTAGTAGGTACCTCTAAAATCGGTTTAATCGTTCTTTATTTGAGATAAAGAAATATAATTTTTAATATCAGAAAAAACCGTTTGTAAAAGTTGCTAAATTGTAATACCTAAACAAAAATAACTTCTTGTAGAGATTAAACGCCCACATCTAAATTTTGTTGATAAAGATATGTATGCAATAAAAAACTTATGCATTCGCGTTTGATACTGTAAATGTAGATAAGATACTTTGATTTCTGAGAATTGTGACGAGATATGTACCGACTACCGAGTTTGATTCACCAGAAACGCTTCTAAGTAAGTACTTATACGGTTACGGGTATATGCAGTTTTACGTTTACGAAAGGAAGACGACTTCGGGCTTAGTCTATATTTGTAAATGTGTTCTTTTTTGTGCTGAATTAAAGAAGAAAAAGCTATTAGAAGTTCTGCTGATTTAAGTAAAAGTAAGTACAAAAAGAAACAATTGACAACATATCTATTTTTGTACGATCAGCTTATCCACGTTTTAGCGCTTTATTGTTATTGTTTATTTTTTACTTGGCATCCAGTTATTTTTTTAAGAACATGGGTGGCCAACCTGCGGACTTAAACTTAAAAAGCATTGTAATACAAAATTTATTTTATTCATAAAAAGAAACATATTTTTGCTATGAATCTAGTGAAAATGTATGCGACTGATAATAGATAATAAAAAGTAATTAATCGCATAATTTTGTTATAGAGTTAACCCAAAGTTGATTCAAAGGAGTTCCTATAGATGTTATTAATGAGAAGGTGTTCCAATGGCTACGTCATGGCAAAGCGAGATTAAAAAATGAAATAATTAGGATGATGCAGCAAACTACAAATTCGCAAACCATTGATTAAAAATTATTATAGTTTAGACAAAGATACTGTACAAATTTCTTAATAAAAAATGACTTAAAACTAATCATTTCATGCTTTTTGTGTTTCTTATGGTATGCTATTAAAACCCTGTAAAAGCATGCAAATCAATTACCTTTTAGTCGTTAACTTTCTCATGCTATTTTACAACATAGGAAAGTACTACATTGGCACTATTTTAAAGCACTCTAATGGAACGTGAAAACTTCTACCTTTGGCCTGCTTTTGTACAACGTCTAATAGGACTCTATAAGCACTAACTGTACAGCATTCTACTGGAGTGTCAAAACCTATCTCTAAAGATAAACCATTCTACTGCTACAGGAAGGCTTTCAGTAATATCAATACTGCCTCTATGCTTCTAAAAGCATTATTATGGAACCTATTTGGTTTTGTGGGATGTCTTGTTTCACAGCTCTATTTTATCTTTAGTTTCATATATACAAAAAAAATTTCAGGTGTTTTGCTGTTCGGAGGTTTAGCCGATGCATTACATTCGTTGGTGATGTTTGTTTACACCAAACATTTTTTTAAAAGTATAAATCCTTTATAGGGTTTATCTTCTTTGATATTGTAATCTAAAGTAAAGGATAAAAGAAATTAAGCAAGAAAATTATGGAATTAAGAATTTTTCATTGGTAAACATAAAAGTAAACTTATCTATACAGAAGCAAAATTTTCCATAATGATAATATAACTATTTATAAGAAAACGTGAATAATAAAGTAGTACTCACTGTACTACCTTATTTATTAAAGTTTCTTTCTTGATTTGAGTAAATATTTAAATAACCTTCTTTTTGATAGCCATCTTTTTTTGCATAAACTGACATTAAAACGCGCGGTTGTCAAGTTCACTAGCAGTTAATGATCGATTAACTAATAGACCGTTAATCATAGATTAAATTGTTTTGTGCAATGCAATGAATGTTAATCAACCATCATCTTGAATCTACGATTAGTAAATCGCTAATTAACCAGACTTTTGTGCAACCGGCTATAAATAATTTTTAATAAATCGTTTACGTAAAAAATATATTGTACGCACAGTCTCAAAGTCTAAACGAGTTTATCGTTTTCTCTATTGCCGAATTGTGTTTTTACTAAAAAAAATGTAATTTGAGTTAAATGTATTTTCCTTAAAAAAACAATCTAGAAATTTATGGAAAATGAAGAGTAACGGTAAAAAACTGTAATGATCTACGGATTAGTAATGACACAAACGCAGATTTTAGATTTTTTGATTTGATAAGCTTCATAAAAACAAACGTGGTGTCTCAAGGACGCCATTATTTTTTAACAACACAAAACAAAGCTTTTACCTAACAAATTACATCATTTATCGCTCCCGTCGCTCAATTACGCCTACCTTAATAACCAACCGACAATATTTTGTTAATACATCTAGTTTCGAAGTAGATGCCGTTGTATATACAGGTTCTTTGTTTCTAAACTCCCACATTACACGATAAATTCTTTTTTTTAATTAACATATAAATCACCTTAAATACGGGGTAGGAGCAAAAGTAGGATATAAAAGGTGTTAATTCTCTATGTTTATGCTCTCATTGACTGAGCAAGAACCGACTTAGAGCCTGCATTTATCAAAGAATGATGCTTTTACATGTTTATCTTTACATTATATGTATATGAACAGGAAATAATCTAACACACCAGAACACAACAGAACGGGTTTATGTGAAGTAAATTACCAATTGCGGAAGTACCTAGTTAATAATTAATATTCGATGCATCATTATCTAGTAGGCACTATCAGCACCTGTTGATAAAACTTAAGTGGTATTAATTGACTTTATTTTTCGATTCCAAAACAGAAAATTAACTTAAGTTTATAAATTTTATTATCTTTTCTTGTATGGTAATATTAAAAGTAAACTGTTTTGCTTATCTATGTTAACGGCGATTCAAAAATTATTTAATTATTTATTGAACATACTAATTTAATGTACTATTCCCAAACAACACATTGGTATAAAAAACGTGTAAATGTCCGCCGAATAGACGTTTATTAGATATTAAAACGGTTTTAAACGCGTTATTAACGTTTATTAGACGGACATTTAGACGTTTTTTGTACCAATGTGTTGTTTGGGTTAATACTTTGCTAAAATAATAAAAATCAAAAAACAGAACAAACATTTTGACTTTGTAAGTGGTCGAGTTTACACGTCATTGGTAAATATTTGCGTTAATTGTGTAATTATAAGTTTTGTGGAATAGTAAATAGGATGTATGTACAAATGCAAAAAACCGAACAAAACAAGTATTTCTTTGGTTAATGAAATTATTGTTTAACGTTTCAAAATGAATACAAAACTACAAATCAACATATTTCATATGTAATAAAACAGTCGCTGAACTGAGCACACAGGCCATTAAAATTGACTATGTTTAACAGTTTTCAGACGAGAAAGCTATTCTAAAAAAAGTTTTGTCCGATTTTTTGCATATCTGTCGCATCAAGAATTTTAGCTATAATAGTGACAACTTTGCAAGCTTGAATCCAAATGTTTTTAAGGTCATAAAGATATAACAACTCTTTCTAGTTAAAAGTATTTTTTAATGGCAGGTAAGGCGTTGGCAAAAAAGCACGTATTGATAATAACATGATACATATTGTAACCAATTTTATTATTAAAACTAATTAATTTATACTAAAAATACGTACACGTTTAAACTAACCGAACTAATTAAATAATTTGAACGAAAGAAAATGAAGAAATAAGGGACACATGTGAGATCCAAGATGTAGTAAGATGGGCAAGAGGCCGGAAGAGAGAATGGAGAGATCACGTAAACAGAATGCCAAATGAACGGCTGGCAAAAATTGCGAAAGAGGAAAAACCAGATACACCTCGACCACCTGAACGACCACCTATGAGATGGTATGAAAGCTGCGGTCCTCAGCATCCCAACTACGCCTGCAAACCATTGATGCAAACACAGGACTTAGTCCTAACGTACGAAGAAGGAAAAGAAGAAGTATTTACTAAAAACACTTACACTAATTTATCTATATCGCTATCACTAAAACGAAGATAAGAGACAAGTCACACACTTGTTTAACACTTATTGTTTACGTTAAAGTCACGTACCAGGTTATTTATCTCACACGCGTTAAATACTTATTTATTTAGACTTGAATAATCTTTCTAACACTGCCGTCTTCGAATTACAGGAAATAACTGACCTACGATTTGTTTGTTCCGTATTTATACACATTTTGGAAATCTTTCTCGAATGTTCCATATCTTTCGGTATACGTTCGAGAAGATGGATAACAACTTCGAAAAGTCTCTTGAATTTGAGAACGTTTCAGTATAAATACTCCTATATTCCGATACATATTCATATTCCAATACATATCAATATTCTGATGAGTGTCAATATTCCGATACGATAATGCTCTGATACATATCGAAATTGTAATATTGATACTTAATTGATAAAATTCCGCCGTATTGTTCATCTTTTTACCAACCTTTTTCTCTAGCGAGTCTTGGTAAAAATCACGTTACCACGGCTAGGTGAGAAGTCGGTGAATAGGTGTAGTTAAGAATGCTATAATATATTACCAAAATGAGAAAAAATGAGGCTCCATTCCTTGGTTCATAGACAGCAAGAGTACATATGTACCCACTGTCGAAAAAAAATAGAAAAAAACGAACAACTGTCAACGAGAGAACGTAACAAATTGTTTGTATATACTTCATAATTGATAACAAAACAAATCAGCAAATACTAGCCACAATTCATCAATGACACAGTCACATAAGGCAAATCAATTTAACGTTAACAACTTTTGCTGCTACTCGATCAAATAGATAAGAAAATTTAGTCAACTTTAATCACGAGTAATAAATAACAGAGTCAAAAATATAAAGCATAATCGATCAAGCATTAACATTTACATGCATTCGCAAAAATTTAGTTCTCGAATAGCAAGACGTGATCGTTCAAATTAGAATTAAAACGTATGACATGCCCTTAAACCTGAAATTCTTTAACGTGCTGGCTAGTAATAATTTTTACTTCAGCAATATTACCCTCGACACTGACGAGAAGTGCAAGCTTGTAATCATCGACTGAAAATTGCCAAACTGACTATGAATACGACTAACATTTAAGGATACTCAATCTCATTAAGTCAACATAAACCTAATACTCAATTGCAAAAAACTGAACGCTAGATAATATACTCGACTGAAAGCAAAATATTAATATATAGTATAAGCAATAACGCTGAAGACTTAACATGATTGAATACATCTAAAAGCGCGATTTAAAGAAATGCAAGTACATACATAAAACAAATTATAAAATCAGACACAATTAATAACGCTGAAAGCATAAAATAAGTAAAACCACAGCTAAGAGATAGTTTTCTAGTTAGCAAAAGCTAATCGAAATCAAGGTCCTCTTTTTGCAGAAGCCGGCAAGGATTAGATAGGTGTAAAACATGATATGTTTCCACTTTTCATAAATGTAGTCGTAGAAAACTACTCCGAGCTTATACGACTATGTATTCTCATTTAAATATCGAATTATACAGCCGGTAGCACGCTCGCTACCAGTGTCGTACCAACATTTTTACTACAAATTGTGAAAACTTAATGACTAACGACACGTAATAACTTTTAATTATAAATAAATTGAGAACAAAAACCGACAAAGCAAGTGTTAGGTAGTCTAGAAATTCATTTAAAAAAATTGTATCGGTTACAGAAAGAAATTAATGTATTTATTGCTAAACAAACGTCAGCTATACTTAAAATACGTAATAAACATTAGTTAGTAAAGTAAAAACTTTTTCAGCAAGATTGTATTAAAACGATATAACAAAGCGAGTAATTTTGTTTGAACAGATGAAAATTTTTGGATAAATTTATCACAACAAAGATAATTGTTTTAACGATATTCATCATAAAAGATAAATTAACCGTTAGATTGTGCTTGCAAGCAATTATTGATAGTATCACGGATCTTATTAAAATCAGTTTTTGTAATATGTCTAACTAATCGATAAATGATTAATGCACATATTGTGTACGAGCGGGGTCTGAAAAGTTCCCGTGCGTGTACTAGCTAGAAGAACAAGTTGGATGAATGTTAGTACAACTTGAGCAATTTATTTGGCAGGCAAGCTTTTATAAGTTGCTTTCGTGTATACAATTATAAAAATTGCAAAAACACTTTAAAAAAAAAGTTTAAACGTATTGGTTTTCCAGAAAAAAAAATAAAAAATAATAGAGAAATATTAACGGAGAAACAAAATATAGATTAAAAAGGATTTAGGTCTAGTTATTTAAAATGCAAGCAATTAAGAGAGTTTTATACCTAAGCGTTGCGTACTTTAGAAATCAAACTGTACCATTACCATAATAACTTGAATTACAAAAAATATTAAAAAAGGTTAAAAAAATATTACTTCTCAATTTATTGCAAATGAGCGTATACTTTATTGATAATGCACATTATTATAATAAAGAAGTAGATAAACAGCCATTATTTCTTACAAGAAAATATGTAGAAATCACAGTTTCATATAATAAAGCTTTATAAACTCAAAGGTATCAAATTGATAAAATGTTAAATAATGCACACAAGATTTTACAATTATCTGAAATTCCAATTCATTGGAGTCCACAGTTAGCTGTACCGCCAATCAAAATTTATTAGAAGATTGTAAATGTGTATAACTTCCTCTGTAAAAAAAATAAACGAATAAGTTTATACGAGCATTCAAGATGAAATACTGTAGAAGCAAAAGAACGCATCAGTTATATTTTTACAGGAAATTGCACATAAAACAGTTTTGCCTAAGATGGATGTCGTGCGTGTTCGCTGTATATCAACAACACATTTGCAAAACTTACTTCATTATCCCTTGAACTTCTAACTTTTTCAAAAGCTCAAAATTTTCCTCGATAGGCAAAATTTTTCGTACAACAAAAAAAAGTTTGCAACAAAAGCAAATTATAAAAGAATATTAAATGCACAGTTTGCTTACACACATGTTGTCAAAGATTATAATTTAAGGAATTGTTGTTGTGATGTATAAAGTACAGTATTACTAAAACTCGTCTCACCTAAAATCATGTCAATCATTTTTTGCGCAGCTAATAGTATACCAACATTTTGTTAGCAATGTAACATACTTATTAAAATGTATTGAAAACCACAGGTTTGATAACCATAGTGAACCGCATTGTAAAAGGAGATGTAACGGTATAAGATTAAAATGAAACTTATTCACTTTATTGAAGAAATAAACGCTTTAAGTTCCGCAACCAACGTTGCAAACAACACTTGCTGCTATCAGTAACCTCAAGAGTCTCGTATCTACAGCTTATCATCGATACTGGACTAATTTTTTTGAAAAAAGTAGACAGAAAAAGAACAGCATTCCAGCTTGCCAAGTTTAGCTTCTTCGATCTGTAACAATAAATATCCAATAAGATTTTAAGTTTCCGGTAGTGTAGTGTTTTGTGTGATTAAGTATTTTATTACTAAACCTACGTAGTTTTAACGGATTTGTCACTTTATCCGACAATGGAGAAGATTTCCGGTCGACGCTTCTGCTGAGTTAGTCTCATATCCATCTACTTCGGTCGGGTTTACAAACACCCAAAGACTGCAATTTCTAAATCACTTACCTCAGCAACAAACCACACTTAGGGGAGAGTTACAGTCGAATTGATACATTTTTGCTACTGCACATAAGAAGAAAGATCCACCTAAACACCTGCAGGATCTCTCTCAGACAATTGCAACCTACGCAGCAACATCCAGCATCGAATTAAGTTAAAATTAATTTTAAGCTTTCTATTTAAAATTTGTTTTTTTTCTGTTCTGTCGCATTGTATTTTCTTTCTCATTTATAGACATTTTTTTTAGTGTTAAGTTTATTAAGCAAAGGAAACATGGTGCATGCTTATCGGTAGTAACAAGTATCCAAACTAATCGAACTTAAAATTTAGCTAGTTGAACAATTGTTCGTTACATTATTAAAAATAAAAAAAACAGATATTGAAACATCTACAAGGTGACGTTTAACTTTTCATGCAATGCAAATAAGAATATTTAATTTTGGAGAAGTTACAGATAACTTTGTATTATTTATAGTTTAACCCGTACCTTCCATTTTATATAAAAGATATGCAAAACAATTTATTATTTTTCTAACCTGGTATCGCACACTATGAGAAAGCAGATAATTTATAATTGATCTGTAAGAATCTGATTCCGGCCATACAATAGTAGATCGATAGAATGACTTTCTATATTAGGTAACATTGCCACTTCAAATAAGACACTTTATTCTCATTTTGACTAAATAATTTGAAACTACCTAAATAGTTTATGTATATTGAAACTAACGCTAATACATAGTAACTTTAGCATAAGTAAATTCTATATTTAACAATTTTGTTGAAATTTGTTCAATTAGAATTTAACCTCACTTTTTTGTATACAAACAAATCAGTTGTTTTAAAATTACGCGTATAAACGACGCCAACTAGTATACGCAAAAAGAGTGTTCCTACAATGAGTGTCGCCATCTAATTTTGCGGAACAATTTTTGTAGTAAAAGTTCCTGAAAGATGTTCTGTCTTTCTACTATATAGTCTTTGCATAAACATAATAAAAGTCGTTTGTAAGAACAAATTTATGATGATGCACGTGCTTATCTTATCTATTAAATATGCGATGTGTGTGATAAAGATACAAATGGCGATTTAGGTGAAAAGATGTTTTGAAGAAATCTGTTTATAAATTATGTAAGAATGTATTTTCACAGCAAATGTAATACTTTTAAAAAGTACCTACATTTTTTTTAACAAACAATCGCACATTAAAAAAGTGGCATTAAGAAACTAAAACGTATAATTGTACACTACTGTAGTCTAATCGCCGCCCCGGGATCTTCGTTTTAGTTAGTCATAATTATAATTGCAAACATAATTTTTTGTTATAACATTGTTTTCTATAACAAATTAAAATTGTACTTAATTAGAACATTAGAAGCTATATACAATTCAAACAGTGAAATACTTTATTACGACACTTTCCACAAATGTAAATTTTACAGTGATCACAAACGTTGTTAGTTTTGGTTTCACATGATTTATTTTAACATCTACCCCTTTTCCTTGATTCTAGTTGTCTGTTTAATGTTTCCCTCTTTTCTTTTGTCTTTGGTTCTGGTACATTCTGCCTTTGACTTTTATAACTAGCAGCTAACTCTTTACTTATCTTCAATATAAATCCTTTCTTTTAAGCTTCTGCCCGGTAATTTTTTTATATATAACAAACGCATTTCTGCTGCAAGATCCAATATATTTAAAAAAACCTGAACTGGCCATCTTCTTGATCCAGACTTGACGGAATATTTGCTAGCTATCTGACCAACGATGTTAACTCCATGTTTTGTGTCCTTGTAAAACAGCACAGTGTCTAGTTTTTTCTTTCCTCCTTCCTCGGTAAAAACGGACATGTGTAGACTACTAAGAATAATACCATTTTTATTCGTTTTCTCCTGGTACACTGTAAGTGTGCAACTATTATTATTCGATTTGAGAACGGTGGTTTTATACAAACTGCCCTTGCTATTTTTCATAAAATTTCCTTTCTGCGTTTGTTCATGGTCCCAACAGTTGTAGTGTTGAGTTTTGCTAGAGTTTAATTTCAACCAAACAAAATTATGTGCTGTAACATTTCTTCTTCTTTTTTTAATATAAGGTTTTATCAGTTTCAGTACAATGTACTCAAAAACTGAATGCTTGTAAGGTTTTGTATCATCCTTTCCTTCATATGGAAAACCATTCAAAACGTATTTTGCCTTACTGTTCACAGCTAACCAGAATTTTATCCCAAGTTTGTCTGGTTTATTTGACATGTATTGAGTAAATCGACAACTTGCCTTGGTAAGAAACAGCTGTTCATCAATCGTAATATTTTCACTAGGAATATAATACAGTTTGCAGTTATCAAAAAACTTGTTCTATATTTGGATAGCAAAAGCAAATTTTTCAACATTTAGTTGTTGACTTCGTGTTGATTTAATATCAAATCTGAAATATTTTATTATTTCTTTAAACCGATTTCTAACCATTGTTTGTTTGAGAAACGGTAGTCCCCAGGTATTGTTCTACAAGCTATTGGCTTCTTAACTTCTAGCCCCATATGCACCTTGTTAATATAAAATAGCAATGGATACATCCAATTATTTGGAAGCTAATGTTTAGGCAGGGTTTTGTAGTTGTCTCTTTGCTTTAGGTTTTGTGCATTATTTTGTAGTCATAAAATAATCAACAAAAAATCTCTAAAAAAACGGAGCTTGTCAAAACAAACTTTTTTGGCGTAATGTGTTGATCCAGAATTGTCTCGTTGTATTTTGTGTTAGACTACTTTTCCACAATTATTGACATTAGTAGCTATCGCTTTCCACTGAGATTTAGCACGTGAAATATGCATGGATCTTACAGTTAAAAGTCTTTCTTTGCGTAGCTTCTTCTTTTTGCCTACAATCTTATCTGGGTTGTCAGTGTTATTTATAATATTATGAGACACATCCGTTACCGGTTCGAGTTCAGTTTCACCACCGTCATTTTAGTCAATACAGTCACTTCCATAATCACTTGAAACATTTTCGGAACAAGAAAGTTCGTCTGATTTACTAGTTGACTTACTATCATTTTCGGAAGCAAATTCGGACAGAGCTTCTAGTTCAGCTAAATAAACTTGAGCTCCTTCACGAGATAAACCTTTATTAGACCACATGTTGATAGTATTGAGTTTGTATAATGTGAAGCAGTATCTACATATGTAGCTCTTATAACTAATTTTTTCAAAATTTTAAACCAAAACCGTACGCTTGCACATATAAGTACTGTTGACGTACGACGGAAAGTCACATTATTTATATATATCTAAAAATACCTGTATCGTTATAATCTCATTATCATTAGCACCGCAGGTCATTATCCATAATTGCACTTAATTGCTATTGACAATTAAATTGCATTTCCTTTAAAAAGCAAAGGTTTAATTATGTTAAGATTTCTGGTCATAATGACCGGTAATCAGTGTTGTGCATTACCTAGATAAAATTATATAGATAATTCATCTAGATAATTTTTCATCATCTTTTTCCTTATCTAGATAAAAGTATTGAATATTATCTAGATGATTATCTTAGATAATTTTTCTGTTATCAAACATGAAATTATCTAGATGCTTTTTTAAAAGGAACATATATTTTTTAGTTAAGATTGTAATTTTTATATTTGTAAAAATAATATAGTTGGTAATGTCTGGAGTAATGTAGTATAGTTCAGATCGCTAAAACCTGATAAATAATCGCCATAGATGTTTCGCATTTTTGCAGCTTTTCTGCTGACAAAAACTAGACTCACATGACCTTAGGCGTAACATATGCAACACGAGATATAAGCAAAAACACTATTCAAATTGCTTTTTGAAACTGAACCAATTGCGATAAGTATCTTATCGTCTTTAAAAACAATAATAAGCTTTTTGATATACTATAGGTACATACATTTATTCAACACATTATGTATCTTGCACGATTCATACATTGAAATTAACAGCTACTAATTTTATAATTTTGAAAATCTAATTAGTTAAAGTGCTTACACAGCAAAACTATGCCAAAGTTAAACAATGCTTAATTCAAAAAGAGAAAATTGATGCGTTTTGAGCAGTTGAAAGTGTCAAACCTCGATACACGTGATTTAGAGTTCTTTTTGAAGAGTATTTGTCATTGAGCTATTACCTTACTCTTTAAATAAACTTGAGCTAGCTGATGTAAGCTGTTCAAAATTTAAAATACAATAAATTTTTGAGGAACAGTTGGTTTTTTGTAAAAAATTTGCTTAAAATATCAAACTACAATGATAACTTAAATTTAAAAACAAAAGGCAATAATTCAGGGAGTTTGATTGACGGCTATGAGCAATAATTTTTATAATCTTTTAGGTTCAAACTGACGTTGATATCAAAATGAAATTGAATATTGAAATACTTTAGTCCTGATAGTCTAATTTTTGCTTAGCAATGAAAATTTTGAAAGAACCATATTGTATCAAGATTTGTAAATAATGAAATTTGTTTAATATTTTACAATAGTAGGTCATTAAATCAATAAAGTTTCTATCATGTCTTTTTTCGATTTTTATTATTTTTTTAAATTTGCTTTTCAGTTTTTTAATTAGTAAATGTAATAAACAATCAATTAAAATTATTACCTGTTTGTATCTATTTGATAGAATCATTTATCATATTATCTACGTAAATTATAGATTATCTTATCTATTATCTAAATAAATTCTTCAACTTGTATCTAAATCGTTATCTAGATAAAAAAATTAAATATTATCTATTATCTCATCTAGATAAAAATTAAATTATCTATGCACAACACTGCCGGTAATAGCGGTTCTAGGAATGAAAATTGAAATAGTCCAAAAAAAGGTACAAATATGTATAAACAATTAAAAACTTAAATTGGTAAAATGACCGGCGCAGCGGTTCTAGTGTTAAACTTATTGCTTTCGTGTAATTTTGTTGAGTACGTTTTGAGATTTTTGAAAAGTTTAGAGAATGTTAGTTTTACACGAGTTGTTTTATGTTGATATAAAATCAGGCAAGAAATTTAAAAAAATCTTATTTAAAAAAATCACCTTACCAAAAGTTTAGATTTAATTTGTGAATAGGCATTTTGAACTAGAGAATAATTGGACAGTTTATTTACCTCTTAGATCATATATCTATTTAAATATTGGATTGGCAATTGGAGATTGAGACCTGCTTGTCGTAAAACTAAGGTATAAAAAAATGATTTGATTTGGTATTCTATAGAGTGCTTTATAAGCAATATTCTTAAAATCATCAAAAATAAAGCACCGTTATTTTTAATGATATAAAAAAACTTACTAAATAAAGTAGTTGGGAATTGAATTTTATACATCAATACCAAATTTCAAGAATGAAAAATAATTTTGAAATTTTTTTAAAATGTGAACGGTGGAAACAGTTTGTTAATCAGTTGTTTATTATTTGCATTTGTGTTAATGTTGTTAATAATATCTTTTATTTCAAATTGATTAATCAGCTAAAAAATTAGGTAAAAATTGTATTTACATTGCCTGAAAAAATTTATATTGTGGAATGTTACAGAATTATTGTCTCACGTACTGCAACTACGAGGATAATTAAAAAGTTCCTGACTACTGGTAGTTGTTTTAACATCAAAAGAAAAGAAAAGACATACGATCAAGACGATGTTGGCAATATAATAGCTTCGTTACAGAAAATCCTAGAATACCAATCAGAGAGAGAGAAAGAGAGAGAGAGAGAACGGTTAGCAAGTTTTAGGTACAAAGAATTTACGAATTAAACAAAATTACGATATATAAAATAAGTTATAAACATACGACTGAAGAATGAGATGAACTTTGTTTAACTATAAAATTATGGAAGAAAGATTTTTTTATTATTACATAATTTTCTCAGATAAATCCATATTCACAACCAATGGTGTCGTTTCTTATCAGAATTCTCAGTATTAGGCATCTAAAAACCCTAATTTTAAAACTCATTCTAGAAGACAATATTATAAACAAATGGAACTGATTTACAGATTTTTGTAAGATTTTCTCAGGAAAATTTAAACATGTTGAAAAATATGTGTTTGCTTTATTTTTAACATGACTCCACAGGCATGATTAATCAATGGTTGCATGTCAATTTTAGAGATAATTGGATTGCCAAGAGCGGCCCTACTAAGCGTATAACAATTTTAAATGCCTTTTAGTACGTTTTAACTATCGATTACGCAATTTGCAATTGTAGTTGCGTGGGAGTAAATATCTCAATAGTTAGTATTTTTCTTAGCTGTAATACGGCACAACTTCTGCTTCATTTCCAGATGCGCTTAAACGCCACTGTTACTTTAACGACTGTGCTGGTAGGAGGTTCAAAAACAAAATTCGAAAAATTCTTCTTGATACATCGCATCTAGACTTTTAAGGGGTCACTAAAGATTAACTTTTTGGGTTGCACTAAGGTTAGTGATGAATTTATCTAGACGTAGTTGCAGATTGCAAATTCTCTAGTTTTTTTGGCTTTTGTTTTGTTACCTCCATGTTGTTTAATTGCTGACGTTTCACCACTGCGGTTGTTAATTATTCCATTCATATTTAACGCTTAAAACAGTGTAATCAGTAACAAAAGAGTATGGTCTGTTTTGATGAATGCGTTTCTTGGTTGTACTGTTCTTTAGAATATTTGTTTCTTTCCAATTACTAATATGACGGGTCATGCAAAGACAACCGTGGGAATAAAAAATAGCTGTGAAAACGTTTTGACGTAAATTTTGGCGAAGTTTCCTATAAACCGATTTGAGTTTGTTTGGTGCTTAAACATTTACAGTGTTCATTGTTAATCGTGGTAGGAAGTCACGGACTACGTGATAACGTTATTGCATTACTTCATTTTAACTTTGAGTATAGTTCGATATTCTCTAAATTAAGACTACTTGTTTGTGTCATTTAAATCAAAATTAATATCATTAATATTTATGTTATGTTTTGCATTAAAAGAGTTATGTTAAATGTTAAAAAACCTGGCATCTTTAAGTTAATTTAAACATGTTTTTGCAAATTGAGTATTTTTTGTTATTAGACTGATTTGGTTACTTAAACTGTTGAAACATCAAATTAAAAATTCTTATAATTATAATTCTTTTATAACACTGCACAAGCAGAAGTCAAATAAATTACTGTTGACGTTGCTTTCCCATCAAAATAAAAATTGCAACAATGGCGCGTTTAATATAGTAGCACAAAAAATAAATGATTATTACAACGTTTCGATTGCAGGTTCTCTAACAATCGAAACATTGTGATTTTGATTTGTTTTTTGTTATAATAAGACAATGAAAGTTCAGTTTTTGTTATTATAGTGGCAAGGTTGTGAATTAAGTAGTTTAATTTAATTTAATTACCCTTAATTTTCTAAAATATATTTACATTAAGTTACATGAAAGTTATCACTAAGTAACAACGTTTGCGAACATAACCTAAAATAATAAATCTACAAATCAAACTTTTTTACTCTATACGTACTGTCAAAACTAACGCAATAGCATCTGCACGGTTCTAAATGATTTCGTATTCAAATTTTATAATTATGGTGCATGGAATATTTGTAATTTTCTAATATAGTAGAAACATAGTATCCAATTAAATTTTCTCGGACACGTAGATGATGTTTATTTAAACGTCATTTTTTTTCGCCATTGACAATTTTTACAATTTTGCGTTTTCGAGCTATGACGTCATCGACACTGTTTTTTAATCGCAACTTATATTTTTTTAACGGATTTCGATAGAGTTCATTTTTCTGGTACAAAATGTCAAAAAAAGTGTGACAAACTTAACAATATTGTTAAAAGTAAAAGTAAACATAATTATTCTCATTTTATCAACGCGTACTACTTACATTAGTTTCTCCATATAATGAATAGAGTAAAAAAAAATTTTAATTTTCAAGTTTGTAAAACCATAATATATGATACATGTTAAATTTGTAACAAAAAACTTTTTTGGTGACGATATCAAAAATAAAGTTGATGATAGTTTCTCGGAGTCGAAAGGTGGAATAAAAAATTTAAAAATACTATTCTGTATATGTTAAATTTTTTTAACAAGAAACAACAAAACGTTAAAAATCAGAAAAAAACAAAATCCCAAAAATAATTTTTCAAACATTTTCAGTTTGGTGCATAGTTTTGTCACAGTCTGTACTCTGTTTTAATTTAATGTAATGTCTATCCGCTATTGTCTGCTTTAAAAAAGAGAACTTAATTTAATTGCTGTTTAGGTTAATGATACAGACTACATACAAGCGTGGCTTACTTAGGTGCCTAATAATTTCATATTAATAATATCAGAGCAAAACCAAAAGTAAAAATCTAAAAATCAATAACTCAGTATACAGTAATTTTCAAACATTTTAGATGAATATGTTCATCATCAATCTAACTGTCGCACACCGATACTCTGTTGTTACCATACACTGGTGGTCTTCCATCTTTCACAAAGTTTATATCGGAAGAACAATAATACAAGTAAAATAATTCTTGTTGATGTAAATAAATAATAATATGTCTAGGAAAAGTGTACTAAAGCATCGGCTTAAATTACTTATGCATGTAAAAAAATAACTAAGCCAATACAGTTTTATTTTATGCTACTGACGTACAGATACGCGTCAAAATACACACCGCCTTTATTCGATGGACGCGAACGTCGAGTTTTTATGAATAAAGTTTCAAACCGACGCCTCTTGGAATTCACTAATGAGCAGTTGGCTTGGTATCAGGACGTGTTGTCATAGTAACTACGTTTACTCTCAGATCAGTGATACAAGGAACAGGTCAACTGCTCTAAAATTATTTAAAAAATCGTGTCGTATATAATTCGCGTTTTTTAAAACAATTAAATATTCACTCTAACCAGTACATTCACTATTAATTAATTACTGTCTAAACAATCTGTTGTCTACAAAAATTATCGCTACTTAATGATAATACACCTATATAATAAAAAAAGCTCTAATTTTAGTCACTTTAAATTATTCCCTGCTAATTTCTTGACGTTATCTAATTTATTTTCAAACGCATGCAGACGAAAAAAGTAAATTAGATAAATTAGAATTGCTAAGTTTATTTTCGTTTTTTTTTTCACTTCCAATAGTAATTTTTAGATTAACATCTAACGTTAATTTGTAAATTATGGCACTATTGTGCTACCATATGGTAAAATTATCTTTATTCTTTCAATTCTAAGGTTGTATACTAATTCGTGTAATTTTTGTGTGCTGTGATTACATCTAAACTATAGTAAAATTTAGCAAAACTGTTTGAAATTATTATTAAGGTTATTAAAATTCGATATTTAAAACTGTATGTGTTTACTTTCTCATTCCTAGTTTGAATTCAAATTAGGTTTTAAGCAGCTACGCAATTTTAGTTAAAAAAATTTCAACGGTATTATTGTTAATCACTGATTTAATTCTTTTATTTCTTTAAGTTGTTAAAACAAAATAAATAAAAATATTAACATTGTTAGTCCCATGTCGGGCCTCTGAGGCTCATAATGGATTCTAGGGTTGAATAAATTTTTAAGGAGCGCTTTCGGTTGCACCGGAAGCACACCAAACTTTATTATTTAAAGTGAATTGCTATATTTTTAATATAATTTGGTTATTAGATTTAAAGTATTTGCCGTCGTTAAAGATGCTAAATAACATTTCTTGAATAAAATACATGGACAAGATAAACATTGTGCAGTTGTATACTATACACGCATAAATATCATAATTGCCCAATACTTTAAATAACTTTTATAACAAAGATTAATTATATGATTATAAAAAGCAAATCAGTTCTAATCGTTTCGTATCACGTAGTTTTCTAGTAATGAAGTTTAAAGATTTCATGTATAAAAACGAACATTTGAAATGGAGATCTGTATTAAAAAAATATCTAAATTTTGATAACATTGTGTGGTAGTATACTAAAAGCGTTGTAAAACAATATATAAATTTTAGAAAAAAATATGTAGCTCATCTATAAGACTAAATCACTTAAAAAGTTTCATTAATTTTTAATTTTTGTGTAATTTAAGCAACACATCGACAAGCGTTAAGTAGGATTATTTCAAATAGAATGGAGAGCTAGTGAAGTGTCCGAGTCAATCGTAAAACAAATACATATAATAAAATCCGTGTTTACTGCAACCCGCGAAAATTACTAGTTTAAATTTATATTTATGATATAATTCGTAATTTTCAAATTTTTATTCCATAATAACCCGTAAGTAGATAATAATAAAACGAAATGTAACACGAGGCAGAAGTGTTCAAATAAAATCCAAAGGCTTATGTATATATATTTTTAAAAAGTAATAATTGTCAAAAAAAATGTATAAAACATTTTTCATGTTGTTATTAAAAAATATATATTAATATTGTATAACATATTTTTTTATACAGTTAACCACAAAGGCCAAATTAAAATTATAGTAATATTTGCGTTGTGTAACAGCTGTTTTTGTACTACTTAATAATAATAATTATTTTTCGTCTTCGATTGAGATTAATTATAAAGTAAAGTGACAAGTTTAATTTTTTTAATTTTCTATAGTACCTGGAGATTACCTACACGTGTATTGTACGGAGACTTGATTTCTACAATGCTGTACCGCCTAGATAAAATTTCTCGCCTTTTTCAACAAACTACAATATCTCAATTGTTTTTTGCAAGTTTGAAAAAATTTTAACTGTTGTGATCTTTTCCGTTAATAGTAGAACCATTTCAAAAAAAAACTGGTGTGGTCACCACACGGCTTTCCTATAAGGGATAATGAAGAATATCTACATATTTTTTTAAGGTTATGTTGTCATAAAACCATTTTGAAGTGATATGTACACGTTTGTATTGATTTCCTAGCATGCTGCAATTTTTTTGAAATTTTACTCCTTGATTTCATTAAGATTATATCCATTACCTTTTATATTTGTGCATCTCGATATTACTTACACTTTTAGTAAATCAGTAAAAAAATTGTCGCAGGCAAGATTCAAAAGTATATTATATTTGTGAATTCATTCTAAATTACAAATTAAATATCTAATAAACTGTTAATGTTAGAAATTTTTTTATTTAAACAAATTGTTAAGTAAAATTATCTCTATAAAAAACTGTAAAAACAATTCGAATAATTTACATACGTACAAAATTATTAAAAAAAAACTTCTAAAAATAGCGGATACACCCACTTCCGGTTTCTTTATCAAACCCTTCTTTTGGCAAAACAGAGAGAATATAAAAAACCGGCTCCATACCAAATTTAAAATTACTAAGACTTTTGGTTCGAAAGTTATCGTGGGTACATCCAAAGATAATTTAAATAAGATGCAGCACCCCGTATATGAAGAAGTCAAAAAAATATAGTTTTTTTGACGTATCTTGCTTTGCCTTCAAGATATGGATTTTTTTTCTAAAAAAAATTGTCGCAGGCAGGATTCGAACCTAGGATTATATATAGAATTCACTTTAAATTATAAACCAAATATCTAATAAACTGGTAATATTAGAAAAAAATTTTATATACGTACAAAATTATGAATTATGAATATGAAAAACCAGCTTCATACCAAATTTCAAATGACTAGGACTTTTGGTTCGAGAGTTATTGTGGGTACATCCAAGGATGAGTTAAATAAGATGCAGCACTCCGTATATCGTGTGTCCCGGAAATTTTGAAGCATACAGATTAACATGGGAAATTTTGATTTATATGTCCCCAAAGTGTTTTTAAGATACCCAGTATCAGAACATATGACAATGTTGTACCACAGAACGTTTTGCGTAATAATTTTTAAAATTTAATAACAAATATTTCCTAAAATGTATCCCGTGGTAAAAAGCTTAGTTTAGTATTTTTGGTGATTTTTTGTTTATTTTTTCAAAAAAGAATATGATTTTGTAAAAGGCAACACAAAAAATAATGTACGTTACTTTCTTCAAAAATTTCATAGTATAACTTACATCCAACGCTCGGCCATGTGGCCTCGCGTCACATTAGCGTTTGTTATGCTATGATGTACTTTTCGACGCTTGTTACGTAAATTACTATTAAGTCTTGTTACAAGTTTTTGGTATTACGAACCTTGCACGGCCAAACTCTCAATAGTCGGAAAGGGGGTAGGTTTCCAAAAAAATATATATAAAAGATGTTTCAGGGCGCCAGAGCTTATCCCAAAGTCATACTTCTGTCTGCTCACAACAGAATGGGGTAGAACTTGTAACAATTCGAAGATTTGTAATCCTTCTACTCAGCTGTTCGAGTAGCCCAAACTGTAATAGCGAAGGCTTCCACGGCCGGAATCTATACTAACATTAGAATGTCTTCCGGGTTTGGACCGTGTCATAGTTGCAACCGGAGCTGCCAACGTTTCGCCCACTTTCGTAAGGGGCTTCATCAGGGCGTGAGATAAATCGCAAAACTCAAACAAGCAATCAAAATCTAACTAAGAACTTCTCAAAAGTTAGGTTATCCACTTGTAAAACAAGCCATAATCTAAACTATGAAAAGGTAAGAAAGAAAACGATAACCTGAAAAAGCAAACGAAAATCTAACAAAGAACCACTACCGAGTTAGGTAATCAACTTGTGAAGCCCCTTACGAAAGTGGGCGAAACGTTGGCAGCTCCGGTTGCAACTATGACACGGTCCAAACCCGGAAGACATTCTAATGTTAGTATAGCCCAAACTGGTTCGTAGGAAAAAAATAAGCACACAAGAAAAAGAATTAACAACTTTAATCGCCCTCAGTCTATCAATAACAGTTATCACAGTTGAAATTGTATTAAGTAACAGTCATTACACCCCACAGTTGGAGTTATTAAAGACTAGAAAAATTTACATTAAATAATTATAACGATATTAACGTTTGAGTTTGGAATAGTCAGTTTAGAGAATTATAGAAACAAGAAAAATTAAGATTTCGATGCCTACAACATCGGCAACCCACCACACACAATTATAAACAACCGAGGTACATATTTTTCAACTACATACAATATGCAAAACATTTATTTCATTGAAGTTAAATACCCTAATGGTAGCTACGCCTTATACTTATTTACTAACGTTAAATTGAAATCCCACAGTTCGTGAGTAATTGTACGTGACCACGATATGTAAAGTAAATTCAAAGCACTCACCGAACTCCAGTACCCACTAGCCCAAAGAAAAACGTTTTTTTTCTTCAGTGGCCTGCAATAAAAGATTAATACGAATCGTGTCACAATCCCCAACTCACAAAGATCGTTCAGCTAAAACAATTTTATATTAAATAATTCATGAAATATATCTCAAAAGTAAACAAAACGTGCATCGATTACTGTATGTAGTGAGAATCGAAAATAGGTGGTTATTAATATGATTAACGTCGTGTCATCCACGTGTAGTATAAATTGGCTCAGAACGCCTCCGAAGACCTCAATTGCGCGGCTTGAAATCGCCTTCTACTAGCGCTCGAGTCCGGCAACGTGATGCCTTAGTTAATAATAGTTACGATATCCATTTATCGAGAATCTAACAGTTATAACAGGAAGGTACGCAAAATGGCTGTCAAAAAAAAAACGAATTACAAACGAGTTTATATTAAAAGATGACTTTAGCTTACCCTGTAACGTCTTAACGAAACTAGGAAATTAAATAATTATAAATGGTTTTCCATTATTTCCCCGATGGTAACGGATATATTAATATTTACTAGTTACAGGCCATTTACATATTCACGTGTGACGGCTTTCTACCAAATGACATCTAATGCGCAAAGGATAGTTAGCGGGTGTCAAAACTCGAATCTAATTTCACGTCGAAAACCCATAGGCGTACCTAATGAAGATTTCAACCGTAACAACAAAGGCGTACGTAATGAAAATTCGACCGTAACAGTCTTTATCATTTTGAACATCAACATAACTTAAAATGTTGTGAATTTTATAGCACAATTAATGGACGCACGAAATTTTTGAATATTGTTTTTTAAAGCAAGCTTTAATAAAAGTGGCATCTCATTTTCTTTAAAAATTTTATTTAAGTTTGTAACTTTTATTACGTAGGTAGTGGTTGACAGTGGCGGCTGGTGGTCAATCATACAAGAGGGTCATTTAAAAAAAAACACAATTATCGCAAAAACTTTAAAAAATCATTCTTACAGTAACGCGATTTATATTTAAGATATTCGTCTATCTTTACCAAAATAATCAATAACAAGCTCATTAAAATTTGCAATGTTTTCAATTGAAAATTTTTTAGTGCTTAGCATAGAAATGTTTTAACTCTTTTTAACGTAGAGAAACATCGCTCTCTTTCCGCTGTAATCATAGATAAAATCAATTAATTGTTTTATTTAATATATCTATCTATTTTTACAAACATTTTTATTGTGGTATTTATTTGACTTTCGGCAAAACGCTACCAAGTTTAGCAAAATTCATACAATTTTTCATGTGATTAACTAATCATATTGACTTCTTTACTTTATATGTTTACTGATCTGTCGAATTTGAAGTAAAGGCTTGTACCACCGTCATTATGAAACAAAAACGATAAGTCGTCCCTTACAAATGAATATTATCAATCAACTAAAAAAATCACTGTAAAGTTTGTTTTATGTGATAAGAAATATCCATTTCAGCATCTTTGTTTTATACACACGTACTGCAAAGGTAATGATGAATGACGTAAGTGAAGTAAGCATTACATTGCGTAAGCGGTCGAGCTGTAGACCGCACAAAAGTATTTAAACATTTACTTATCTTCTTTTCTAACTCGCATAAAATTGTATTTTGTGTGTCTCACTCTTGACTACAATAACTATCATTTACGATTTGGTTTTAATGTAGTATACATGCAAGTATACATGCGGGCATAGTTTGGGCACAAGTTCGTGTCAGCCTTGGGTAAATTCGTAAGCTTTCGTATCTGTGGCGTTTAAATTGGCAATTATTTAAGAGCATAAAATTCAAACGCTGATAATCTGATTTAAACGCAAATGTTTTTTAGTTTTAAAGTAAATAAAATACCTTTCTTATTTTTTGGAGGGTCATTGACCAAATGACCTAATAGAGAAGCCGCCACTGGTGGTTGATTAGATCACTTTGACACGCGCCAAATAAATCCATATGATTTTTTTTATCTAAATTAAATTAAAATAAGTTACGCCATGCAATTTCATACTTAATTTAAAATCTTTCAGTATAATATCGCTTTCTATGGCTGTATTTGATCTTTTCTTTTCAAAGAATTTTTTTTAAATTTATACTCCGATTTAATAGCACGATCAACTTCTTCTTTTCCAGCTTCTAATACTTTTTATGACAAACGTCTAACTGAAAGCCCATTCCTCCAGTGAACTTGTTCAGAACCTAGAATAAGATAAATTGATTACTTACAAACTCAGAAAAACTACTAAAAGCACTAACATCAAATACTTTCATTACACAGTAACGCATGTTTGCTGTCAAATTAAAACTAAACTTAAGAATTAAATTTAAACGTGCACTAGAGAAACCTTAAATCCATAACTTCGCTTTTCGATGCGGTTGCACAATAGTTAAAATAACAAATGGTAATATGATTTGTGATAAAAACATAACAAACGTAACAATTTTACTTCAGTTGCCAAAAGCCACTCAAAACCGTTGTTGCTAACTCAATCTGACGACAATGGTATCACCTTTCTTTATTCAAAATAACATAGGTTAAGTTCGAATAGCTACTTTTACTGTTGACTAATCAATTTATTAAGAAACTTATCAATAGAAAATACGTTAATGAAGTATTTTACAATATATACAAGACAAGAAACAATTATTATTATAAATATTATGAAAAAATAAGTAAGGACATAGATAAATATTTATTATAGTAGAATTCAAGTTTCCACGGGTTACATTCGTAATACAATTTTTCATTCTGGATAATTCCCGTGTTGTCGTTCCGGGCTCTGAAGATATCCACTGCGACTTGTGACGATAGTTCAGCTTGTGTGATAACGTCAACACGAAAATCATCCGAAATGAAAAATTGTATTATAAATATTTATTGTTCCCAGAATTAAGTCTACCAAGACTGATGCTTCAGAACTTGAAAAAATTGAAGAACATTAACTTTTGTAATTGACCATGTTATTTAATTACCATACAAAATACAACTACAAACTCAAGAAGTAGTTTGGTCTATAATGATCTAGTTTTGAGATATTTGTAATTAAAGTTTTCAGGCCAGTCCTGACTATCTAAAGCTAAAAAAATGGAAATTGTTCGTTGGTTGTAACTATGCGCTAAATGATAGGCGTAGATGCTGTAAAATCTATGAAACGTATTGATGTATTGTGTTAATTATTCTTTTCTTTAATTTTGCATTATCTACAAAATAAATTGTAATTTTTACTGTTAGTTACAATGAAAGCACATAATAATAACACAAATGACAAAGAAATTAATATGTTCAGAGTTTTCATTCAGTGCAATAATAATACACTAGAAGCAAGCCCAGTGTTTTTAAAATTGTTTCCTAAACGGCGACAACAACATTCTCAAGTTTTTACTAAACTGAAAGCAAATCTACTGAAAACTAGCAGTTTTAGTGTGATACTGCAACGAAAACATCAAAGAGGTGCTATGGAAAACGATAAAATGTTTGTTTTGGGCTACCTTTCAGCGTGAAACAGTAGTAGACTTAAGAGTTACTTATTACAAGGTATTTGCAATCCTCAAAAAACATAAAATGACTTCAAAATAATAACCACTGCTGGGATGCCAAAAATCCTATAGAAATACAACCATACAGATTTAAAACTAGGTTTTCTATTAACAGATGGCTCGGTTTTGTAAATAATTTCGTTTTGGGTTTTTTTATGAAGAAACTTTGGCGTAATATGTGGTTTCAGAAAGACGATGCGCTTTCAAAAGCCGTTAAAGATGTTTTACGTCAAAAGTTTGATCATAATAAGAAATAGCGGTTCTGTGCTTTATACGGCCAGGTCGCCCGATCTTATAAACAAATGGTTTAAGTCAGTGCTGTCGACAACATAGAAAACCTTAAAAAACTCCAAAAATTTCCGTGCATGTGCACTAAAAAAAGCTCAATTATGTGTTCAAAACAATAGAAGATACATGTTTTAAGTAATTAAATTCTAATGTAGTGTAGTCGTTGAAATTACTGTTGTTATTTTGGTATTTTATTGGCATTTATCAAAACATTGAAAAAAAATTAAGAAAAACTTTGTGACTAAATTTGCCCTAATGATAAGTTGTTTAGTAACATTGTAAAGAAAGCACTTTAACATATTTTAAAAAAAGAATTATTTTGCGATACTTGTTAGTATTTGTGTAAATTGTTTTTTTAAATATGTAGCATTATCAAAATTTGAATACAGAGTATTTTTGTTTAATCATTTTTTTTATATTTTATAATAAAATAGATATATGATTAGATGGATCACACTGTATATATCTATATTTAAGTATAAAAATTACACTGTATATACGCATAAACAAAAATGTGAAAATAAATATTGCACTCAGCACGTACAGAAAAGAAAATAAACAACTCAAGAAAAGCATAAAGGAATTTGCAAAATGTTATGGTCTTTTTAGGAAAATTCTGGCTTTAAAAAAATGAAAATTGTTATTTGGACCATATATTGCTAGTATAGTTCAACAAAACACTGTTTAGTAAACGGATCTATAAAATCTTGTTAATCAATTATTTCAAATGCATCGGTCTTATTTACAAAAGTTTGTCAAGTAATTACAAAGTTTGTTTTATAGCGACATTTTTACTTCAAAATAATGAATTTATAGAGATTTACTATAAGACAAAAAGCGGCAACGGAACATATAAAGATGTGAGTAACTTCCGCCGTCAGCACTGCTCAGAAATAAAAAAATAGTACGCAACAATAAGATCAGAATCAAGAAGATACTAAACCAATCAAATAATTGAATGTGATTTTAAAGAAATATTATCCTAAAATAAGGACATTAATCTTTATATATTTTAAACGTGGTTTTTTTAACGTTTTTGAAGAAAAAATTGGGCTATTTGTTTTTCGTTGACAATCATTTTTAAAAAGTTTCAGAAATTTTGTACTTTTACTTTAAAAAATACGTATATAATGTATAAAATGTAGACAATGTAGATAATGACGTAGAGAATGTAGAATAAACGCTATTTTTAAAAACCTAACCTGTCAATAGCTGTTAAAGTTAGAATTTGACAGTTGCTGATTAAAATCTTCTTTTAATTTAGCTCTAAGATTCTAGTAGTAATTACAAGTTTTATGTATTATTGTGGACCGAGTAGCAATATTTCAATCTTTACCAAATTACAAAATTAAAGCAAAACATCTACAAAGACAGTACTGAAGTTTCGAATTTAAATAAAATTTGTTCAACAATTATCAAGGAAATGTAAACAAACTTTTCTTTTCAACAAAAAAAAACATATTTTTTGTTTTATTTTAAACAAACCTAAGACTAATGTTATACAAGCAAATTTAAATAGATTGTTTTAAAACCTAAATAGAATGTAACAAGTAACAACGTAAAATGAGCCCAATACATCGACGAAATTTGTTTATGATTTTGAACAAAACTTTACGCAGATGTATTTTACAGCGTTTTGTTGCTGTCAGCACTTTTCTTTAAAATAGTTTATTTTCCGCATTTTATTCGTGTTTTATACATATTTTACATACTTTGTCATTTTCTACATCAAATGTGTCATATAGAAATTGTCATATTCTACTCGTAAAAGATTCAATTTTCTATATGTTGTAGAATACGCGCAATCACTGCTTACAATGTTATACGTTGTGGATTTAGCCCGCGTATTATTCAGAAATTATTTGAATTACGCGAGTATAAAATCCATTTTCGTTTCCATCTCTATAGCCATTTACATACTAATTCTAATTAACTGGCAGAAAAAAGTAACAGCTTGAAAAAAATTTGTCGACTGTGTCAAACTACAAAAATAGTTTCATCTTGCAACATGTTTCTTGCCGTGATCATGACGATTTCTATATCTGTATTTAATCTTAAAATAAAAAAAACTATTTTTTTCTAACAAGAACCATTGTTTTGTGTTTTATTAATTACGTAGCTGATTTTATTTGTTTAAAGTTGTACAAATAAACGATAATTACTAAATCATCATTAGAATTATTAAAACCTTAACACAGAGTTTTGAAACTACCTAAGCCTAAGCTTTGCAATGCATTGCAATAACTAACATTTAAGACGACGTTAATTAAATTCCTTAATGAACGTAACTGAACACATTTTTATGGTAATAAAGTTTTTGAAAATTTATCCCAAATTTAGTAAATGTGAGAGAAACGTTTTAACATTAATTAATTCATCAAACCAGTGACAAGTAAAAAAAATTCCCACAAAAAATACGAATTTAATTAATAATAATTGGAGATTTATTAAGATTTTTGACGCGTTCTTCCTTAAAAAAATACGACGGCGTTTAAAGAAAAAAATTGAATATATTCAAATCCAACGTTTAATAGTTAGCGTTTGTGGGAGGGTTCCGTAAAACTTTAATTAAGAATATTTTTTTACACGACTAAGAATATGTTTGCTTCTATTGTTCTTTTTAATACAATATTTATGGTAAAATATGTAATGTTCATTATTAACTAAGCAGATTTTAATATAATAGTTTAATTAGCGGAAGTTCCTTGTCTAAACGTAACATATTCATTCATAATAAAAACGAAGGGTACATCATTAGAAAAAAAAGTAATAAATATCTTATCATGAAGGGTAGAAAAAAACGTAATCTGATCTTTAATTCCTTATTTTTGCAATTTGTTGTACTGATTTGACTTTTTAAACAGATTGCACATATGTATGACATTGAAACAACGCTAACAAATAACGTATAATTATACACCTACATTTTAAATTAAAATAAAATTTTATAATTTATAATAGTTTTGTTTACAAATTGTTTAATTCATTGTTTTGCAAATATTTATTTCTTTGTAGATATTAATCGTTTTATTAATCGCCGTAATACAATACGTTTTTCACAGTTTAAGTTAAAAATACCCTTCACAACAAAATGTATAGATATTATCAATTGTTGTTTTGTATAATTAATTATTGTTTGATGGGTTTTTTTTTTGACAAGTATTTAAGCATTTTTAGAGTTTGGCTGTTGAATATTTGCCGATAGCACACAACAGTAGTCTTAATACCATTTTGTTGTTATTGTTTATATCCAGTAAAAAACTAAATTTCACATTAAAAGTACTAAATATTACAAATTTCCTTGACGTTAAAGACCAACTAGTTCAAGTAACATTAAATAGCACCTGGCCGTATGATTTTTAACTTAACTCTTGTCAAGATGCTGTTAACACTTTTTTCTTGCTGCAGTTAGATAAACAAAACAATTAATGTCGATTATAATTGTAAATATAATCATCAGAACAAAAACAATGATTACGAAAGTTTTACACTATAATTTTTCAGCCAATCGGATATTCTTATTTTTACAGTTGGCTTGGCAACTAAAAATTTTTTTGAAGATTATTACTCTTATTTGAATAGACTCGAATTTTTTTTGTTGTGACATTTTGTTTTTTTATTATTAAATATGCAATTTTTGTTTATTTAAAGAAACACAGTTTGCAAATTTTAACATTACAATTACACCTTCCAATTTTATCATAAAACCACGTTATTGTATGTATATTACACAACTCAAATGCTGAATTAGCTCATTCGCCAAAATATTTCAAAAATACAAAAACTTTCAGCATTTGCTTTCGATTTTCTAAAACACTAGCAAACGATCAAAAATTTCAAAACAAAATATTTTATAAACCACTAGATCGATTTTTAAAAATCATTTAAAACAAAGTCAGCTTCCTGCCATTAAACAAAAAAATTAAACAAGAAAAACAAAAAACAAACAAACAAGAAAAATAAAACAATAATCAATAAAACAACAAGGAATGCGCTACATTTGATTTTTAAAATGGTCGTCATTTGCAATGGCGATTTTTCGAAAAACAAAAAACGCCAATAACTATAAACCGGGGCTCCAAATCAAAAATTTGAACTAAGAAAAATGTTACAATGAGTTCTAACTGGTATTTTTGCTGCGTACGTCCTTATTCTTTCGTCTCCGTCTCTCGTGTTTTCTGCATAAACGTATTTAAAGTATTCGACGCATGTATCCACTTTTCTTTTATTTGTTTTACATTTGCATACTTTTTCTAGTAATTCTCTTTAATTTTTTTTAAATTTTGGAGTTGATTTCATTTTGTATCATTTTATAGTTTTGCATTCTTTATCTCTCTGTGTTGACATATTTTCTGTAGTGTTCTTTTCTTCTCCGCTAATTTTTTTATTTTTGTACAAAATCATGTTTTTTATCTTGACGTGTTTGTCTTTATTGGTTCTTTTGAAGCTTAATTCTTCTCTTTCTGTACCTTGCTTTGTAGTATATGTTGCTTTAGTTGATTCTGATATAATCTATGTATGCTTAGATCGTCTAGTAGCTCTATTTTAAACTTTTCTACGTATTTGGGTGTGTTTTTTTAGTTTTCTCTGGTTCTAATCGCATTTTACATAACAATAGCTTGTGATCACTATTTCTGCTGCATTTAATCTTCTGGCATCCACTTTCTGAGATGTATGTGTTCATTTAAAATTATGTAATCAATCATTGATGTAGTCTCTCTACTATTTTGCTATCTATACTTATATTTCATAATGTTACAAAGATATAGAATTTTTTTGTTCGTAAAATACATTACTAATTTCACCTAATCAGAAGAAGGATACGGTGTGGGTCTAAATAAATAAAGTGCTAAACACGTGTGCCACGCATAAATAAACAAGTGAAAATAAATACTAGTGTAGATAAACGAAAAATGCAACTTATCACGGATAGTGTTTGTAAATATCGAGTGATAGTATCATACAAATTACTCGTATGTTGTTTTTTTAATGACGTTACATTTTATTAGTGTTAATGAAATTATAAAGTTAGTTGGGAGCTGTTTTAATATGTAAATATAAGTAACGTAATATTGGTCCCGTAATAAAAACGTTGTGTGATTAGTACGTGCTTGCGCGTGTCTGTTTGTTACCGTTTATTAAATCTTTTGTTCGTCAATGCATATAAATAGTTATTTAATAATAAAAAATTTGGTCTCTATTAAAATTTAGTGTTATAGAAAAATTGCATTTTAAAAGTGACGATATATCTTATTAAATTTTTTATTAGTGTTATAATTTATTTCGGTGACGCGTTTGCAAGCGGTGAAAATGTATGCAAAACTATTTAAATCTTTCTGATCAATAAAAAGTTATTAAAAATCAATGAATAAAAATATGCAAGTAATAATGTCGAAATATTTTTAAAAAATAGAAAAAAATTATAAAAATGGAAGAAATACTGTCTGTAATTTCTCAGAAAATAGAAAACAATACTAGAAAAAAAATTGTTAAAATTTTCAGGTATGAACGAACTTGCATTGAGAGTCAAATGAAAACCATCGAAGAACAAATACAGGTTAGTGTAAAATACTAAATTAAAATGGTTTAAGAGAAAACTCAAATATAAATGTTAAACCTTAAAGAAAAAATTTGGGAATCTATAAATGACAGAATAGAGGCAATGGAGGACAAATTGACGGACAGAAGAAAACTGCTTGAAGAAAGATTGAACCAAATGAGTTGTCAAGGTAAACGACGTGTCACGAGCAAAAATTTACTAATAGACCACCGATAAGAAACCACTAACAAGTTTAAAATTGTATCTACAAATGGAAAAATTTCTTGGTCAACATACTAAAAGCACGATTATAAGCGAGTTTCATTTTAGACCGCGACCTAGTTGAACAGTCAGACTTTTTAGGTTTGGTTCTAATCTCTTGTTAAAACCAAAACAAAAAGTAGAACTTAACCTTTGCTGTATTGTCGTTTGTAAACCCAAAGAAACTGACATTTTGCAAAACATTGCCACTTGCATCTTAGGAGTAGTGAATATTACTGACCGACACCTTGTCATGATCCAGTGGTTTTCCACGCTGGATTTAAAGAGTGGTAACTGACAAATGGAATTAAGACCCAAGAACCGTAAAAACACAGCGTTTAGAGTTGAAACTGGTATTTGACAGTTCACTGTTATGCCCTTTATGTAAGGCTCCTGCAACGTGCGAGCGTTTGATAAAAACCATTTTGCAAAGACTGTCTTAAAAACGTATTTGGTTTATCTAGACGACGTAAATGTAGTTAAAAGGTCGCTTGAAGAACATTTAAACAACCCAAAGGAGGTGTTCCAATGACTACATGGGGACAAATCCAAAACTAAAACGAAAAAAATGCCACGTATTTAAAAAAATAGTCCAATACTTTGACCACGTCGTATCTAAACATAGAGTAAAAACTAACTCAGACAAAGTTCAAGCAGTGCAAGCATGGCCAAGACTGATAGACAAACGTTAGCTCCAAAGTTTCCTTAGATTGTACACTTATTATAGACGATTTGTGCATAGATTTGCCAATGTTGGCAAACGTTTGACATAATTGATAAAAAAAAGTACAGAATTCAAATCAAATAAAAACTGCAAAAACGCATTATATCAACTAAAACAGTCTCTAGCCACTTCACCGATTTTAAGTTATCCAAAAAGAGATGCAAAATTTGTTTTAAATACCGATGCAAATTATTCATAGGTCTTTTTGCAGGTGCAAGACGAACAAGAAAAAGTCATTGCATTTTTAACAAAGTTTGTTCATGCCAAAAAAAACGTTTGTGTTACCATAAAAGAAGTATCAATTAAGAAAATTAAGACGATGCTTCTCCATCCTCAATCTGATGGCATGGTTAAGCGCATGCATCGAAGAGTCAGAAAGTACTTAGCCGGAGTAATGTTCGAACACCAAAAAGATTGGGATCAATAGCACTTAATAGCATACCGATCTCAAAAATATTAGAACCAGGTATGACATCAAAGCACAAAACGGTAGGTTTTAACCGCGCGACATGATGTGGTTGTATAATCCCCAAAAAAGACGCGGTTTGTTACCGAAGTTGCAGAGGCAATGGGAAGACCCTTATAAAGTTGTGCAGCGTATTAATGACGTCATAAAACCACCTAGAAGCAAGCCAAAAGTAGTCCTCGTCAATCGTCTAACATCGTTTGCTAAATAACAACATTGACTAAAACTAGAACCTAACCAGAGTAATAACAAACAGAACCAAAAATGTAGTCGATTAAATGGACTTTGACAAGTTTAATAGCATGCATCGGAGTTTTGCAAAAGTTAAGTTTAGAGTTACAACCGAGAAGCAACAAAACCTGTTCTAAACATGAAAAGATTACACTATCACATTTTGCGTAAACGAAGATCTTGAGATGTCCAGATGTCTAGCTTTATGTTCTGGACAGAACAATAGTAAGAAAAGGACAGTGAAACGCATAGAAACTGTGAGATCACTCAAGATAATTTGAAGTAATTACCGGAAGGTTCTCGAAACAGATAAAATGAAATATAAAAAGTGTTTGAATCCAGTCAGAAGGCTAATCAAGTCTACTCAGATAAAGCATACGGTGTTTATGCACGTATAAATTTCTTTTATAAAGTTCTTATTAAGAATTAATTTTTTTATAAAATAATTTAAACATATTTGACAATATTGTTTAGTCTGCATTATGGTTGAAATTATAAATTGGTTATAAATCAATATAATGTAATTAACTTAAAAACTTAAACATTTTTAACAAAATTCAGTTTAGTTTTTTCCATGTTTCTGTAAAGTAATAAATAATTTATTTACTTAAACTAACCCAAAATATAATTTAAATTAATTATTTTTTTCCGTATTTAAAAAAAAGATAAAAATAAAGTTGTCAAATCACAACGCATTTTATTTATTCAAATAAATAATCCAAAATTAGCAAATAATGCATTAATTACAAGTGGATATTGTAATCTGATACTTTGCATTGACGCTTACAAAAAGTGTAAAAAATGGAATTATTGGCAAATAAAACAGACTTGAAGCCAACAAGTTTATTTTTTTGAGTTATCTAAAAACCGGAATTTCTTAATCTTTTTTGCTTATTTACACCAAAAAGACGAGCTGCTTTTCTCACATGATTAGAAATTAATTAATTATTCACTATTTAAATATTTTAAATTATTTATTATCTAGCTCAAATTTATAACTAGGATAAATGTGTTACGATGAATTGTTTATAACTTTGAAATTGTCTTATGTTAAAACAATTAAATTTTAGCTTCAACAGTTGTTGCCAGGCAAGGTTTTTAAAAATGCCGTTTTTTTTACATTTTCTACGCCATTGTATACAGAATCTATAATGTCTACGCATTGTCTACCTATTTTCTATGTACACGTGTAAAAAATTATTTGTACATTGCTGCATGTATTTCGTCTAGCATATTTCGAAAATAAAAAAAAAACACAGTAATAAATGATTTTTAGTAATACTCGGCAAGCAAAAACTCGAACCAATAGTAATTTGAATTTTATCAAAAGTAATTGTACATACCGGAAAAAAATAAACAACCACAAATAAATCATTTTTTATTTAAATATAGGACAAAATATCACAAAAGCAATACTTAAAGAAATGTTTGCTAAATTATTGTCTTGTCATAATTGTACAATACTAAATTGTACTAAATATAATGTGTTGAAGATTGTATTATCCATTGTTTAATTTATATGTCATTTTGACATAAACTGTTCAATTTTGATTTATTAATTCATTTATTAATTAGGCCTGATGATGACCGTTAGGTCAAAACATGTAGCCACCAATAATTAATAAATAAAAAATAGTTATATGGGAAAGGCATTAAATCATTTAAAATTATAATGTGTTGGTTGCAATAAAAGTTATTAAAATTTTTTTATAAATATTGTTCTTTATCTTATATTAATAATGTTTGCAATTTTTTAAACTTTTGTGTTTTTAAATAAAATTGATAACTAAAAAGTTTTTAAAAACTATTAAAAACAATTAGTGATAAGTAATCATTAAAACACTCTCTATTCCAATACACAATTTTATGATGTATTGTTTTTAACACGATTTTAACGGTCGTCGTTCCTTTTTCGTATCGATCCGACGCCATATATGGACGGACAGGTGAATATTGTCAACAAGCGACAAATTTTATAAAAATATTGTAAAGATAAAAAGAGTATGCTAATTAAAAGTAAACATGCCTACGAAAAGGTATTTCAATTTAAAGTTATTGAAGAAATTTTTCAACGTAATGAGTTAAGCGGTCAGCAAGCCTCAGCTATCTGTGCAATCTGCTACTGGTTGATAGAAGCTTTCTTTCAGCCGACTAACAACTTCGATATAAACTCGATCACTTTGTAAACGTCAAGACTGCATAGCAAACTATAATAGGTACATGAAATTATAGAGATACGCAAATGTACTTATTTATCCTTGACTTGTACGTAAGAAAAAAATATTTCCAAGCATTAAAACATAAGAGGATTTTGTTTACTAATAACGTCCTTTAATTAATTACTTGTTATAACGTTTGACATAGTTCTTGAAAATGTCAAAAGGATTATCCTGTGGGAAGGGTTTTTAATTCAGCTGCTTTGCCCACGTGGCTGGGACATGTGATCCCTTTCAGCGCACACGAACTGCACGTGTTTTAAAACATAATGCCTTGTCAATAAAACGCGATTTGGTGTATTTAGACCTCTTAGTGATTTTAATGACTAAAAGGATTTTTATTTGTTTCAAACTGTACTTAAAACTCTACGTTGAAACACGTGCATTTATTTTTGTGTTAATTCGCCTACTAATATTGATTATTGTTGTGTGTAAACTAATAACGTTTTTATTTGGAAGACGACGTTAAAATATTCAATTGTTTTAGCTTAAAAAACCATTTATGTTGAATTCTTCAAAAAATAGAAATTCAACTTCTTTGTAAAAAAACAGAAAAGGTGTATAAATGATTAATTTTAAAAATTAATCTTCAATTTTTTGTTATGTAGTGTTGACACCTTGTGGCGGCGATTTTATGCAAAAACTAACGTATGACGCCGGCTATTTTTCTATGACAAAATTTTAAAAATGCATAAATTTAAATAAATTTTAATAATTTTATTAGGTACCTATGCTCATTTGCAGGTAGTCTATCAACGTATAAATTTGCAAATATTGTACACATATTAAAATATTTTATTACATAGTTACGAAAACCAAACGAGAAGCTTTCGATATTTGAACAAGACCGTATAATCTGTTCTATTAGCTTCACAACATTGAAGTGCGCCATGAAGTTAAATTATATTTTACTCACTGTTAAAATTATCAAATAAAAATTTGTTTAGTAAGTCAGTTTCTGTTCATAAGTAATGATTTTATACCTAATATATTTAAAGTCAAAAACAATGCAATCGAATTGTAATTGGATAAAAATTGTTGTAGTTAAATTGTTAGATTACTTTTATGTCTGCATATTTCCTCCCTACTAATTCACTTTTTACTAACTTCTACGATTTTTTAATCCTAGAAATAGTTACTATGGAAATCATTTTTAAAATCTTATCTTGTTGCGATAACTGCAAAATTTTCAAATACTTAAAACCCAAAAAATTTCACTCAAAATACGTTGTTTGAACTGAAAGGCTTTTTGGAAAAAGTGAACACAATTTATTTATAATTTGTTGTTAAATTTAAGTTTATTTGTGTCTGTTGGACAACACAAAATTAAATTAATTTGTAACCGTAGTTACTATAGTATGTTATTAAGCTGTTTGATGATTTCTATGCTAAGATAAATGGAATCCTAAAATGATATTGATTTTAAAGTATAATAATTTTTAGTTAAGTTTCCAATACGGTTCCAAGAAATTTGTTGCTGTGAGAACGATTATTTTAATGATTTATTATAAATTTGTATTTGCAGTAATTAATTGCTAACTGCTAAAAAGCAAAGACGTATTTACTTTCTAAGTTTGCGTATACCAATAGAAATATTTTTGTACTTTACTGAATTTTGTCAGAATCTATTCGAAGACAATTTTCTTTTTTAAGAATAAACCATTTTTATTTTTTTTCCTTTTTGGTTTCCATTTCATGCTCAATAAGAAACCGCTGTTTCATAAAGTATCGTAGATGTTTTTCTCAAAACTTGAAACAATATTCTTAATTTCTGTTACTTTTAAAGTTACATCGCTTATTTCAGGTTTCCCTAGTCAATTGTTGTAGTTGACGTTTTGCGTCTTTCAATTGTTAGTCTTCTCAAATCTAAATGGGTCTATAAAACGTTTATATTTGTTAAAATATTTTTTTTAAATAATTTTGTAGTCAAATTTTATATTAGTGCAATGTGGTTATGTAGAGCAAACAAAAAAAATTCTTGCACTTCTTTAAATAACACAGACCCATATCAAGCATATATTGTTTTCCAAAACCCGCTACATAACTGCCTCTTTATGTTTTATAGTAGTAAATATAAAACTGCCTTGGTTGACAACTCATAGTAACTTTATACGGATTTTCAATTTTGATGGTTTCTAGTAAGTAAAAACCCAAAATGGCATTCAAAAAAATTTTTTGGTTTTTTGATAAATGCAGGACATCTAAGTGCTAACGGCACTAGCTATGATGTTTTGTGGAATTCGGTATATAGACCTTCAATCTTTAGAACAGCTATGGGGTTGAAATGCTTTAAATTCTTATTACCTTTTGTGCGTTTTGAAGTACGTGCTCAAAAAACACAAACTGGCACTTGTGCGAGAAATTTTGGCAGGGTATATAATAATCTAATAAAACACTATCTTCCTGATAAAAATATTACGGTAAATGACTAGCTGATACTGTTTCGTAAAAGCTATCTATTCAGGCAATACATGCCATTGAGGACAGACAAATAAGGCATAAAAATTTAGCGGGTTGGTAATTTCAAAACCTAGTATACGTTGAATAGGATTCTTTACAGAAGTAAAGTGGACAAGAAAGTTTCAAAAAAAGTAGTTAACGATGCAGTGCAAAAAAAAGAACCCAAAAACGAGAAAAATAAGTTATTTGTTCGGGTAGCTAATGAAACGTTGGAAGAAGACAAAAATGATGAAGATACTGGCATTAAAAAAAAAGTAAAGCAGTCAAGAAACGACTGATTAAGAATATGAATATAATAGTGACACCTAGAAAACTTCGAACAGAAGCGCTGATAGAAATAAAATTAATTTTTCAAAGCGTTACTACACGAACAACGAAACTCAAGCAAATAGACGTACAGTACAAAAATTTGTAAAACAAAACCGGCAAATAGGGAAAAATACTAAGCGGAAATAATGCACAACAGTGAAGACCAGTAAAGTCAACAAAATTTGAGCACCTACAAGTATTGGTTCGTCACAATCAATTGATCAACATAATACACATTAGGCATTTATATAAACAATTCTTTAAATTCAAAGATAACAATAAAACAATAGACAGGTTAAAATAGAATCTAAATTTAAAATAAAAGGTTTATGTAAAACCTGGAATGAGAATTAAATGAAATCGATAAAACAAAAAACTATGAATTGATCAATCAATCCTGTTTGATACTAGTGGACTGTAATCAAAGGTTAACAATACAACGGTTACCAAAACGACTGAAGGAGAACAATAAATACAAAATTTTCCCTATCAGAAAGCCATAGGATTACGCATTTATGCAAGTCAACTTACGAAACCAAATTTAGTCTACTTAGTTGATTTGTTTAGTAGATTCAACAAATTAATTTTTTGCAGCAGTATTCTTTTTAAATTTTAAATTCTATTGATTGTGATACTTAGGTACTCTTTGTGTGGGTTATGGGGAGTAAGTTATTACAAAAATATAATTTCGTCGTAAAGTGTTTGCTTATTGCTTAGGTAAACAAAGTCACTTTTATATACTATTGGTAGACTAATAATTTTAATAATGTATGATTTAACCAATAACTATGAATCCCCTTAACTATTTAAAGTTACTTTTGTTTTATTTAAGTTAAAAATGGTTTCCAAAACATTTATTTGCTATTAGTAGATCTTTATCTATTAATTTGCTTGTAATTGCTATATAGTCATGATGAACAAGAAAAAATAAGTTAAAAGCTAAGCATAAACAAATTTTCTCGTTGCAGTTTTGAGTATATCAGATACTCTAAAGACTGAATAGTACTGCAGCAAGCACTAAGTCTTGTGGTAACCCATTGCATGCTTTAATCACTTGCCACAATTACCTATAAAGTTCTGTCACTGAAACATGTTGTTCATTAGGTTTACAATAGTGCAGAGGTTATTACAGTGTCGACAAAAACTACGCTAGTTTTAAAACAGTGCTAGATCTCTGTAGTTAAAGTGAGATCTGGAACCGACTTTTTCTTCTAAAATGTGCTCTAAAATTGTTGGAGCAAAAATATAGACAGTTTGTACGTTAAGGGTAGTATATTAAACATTAGCAATTTCTTTGTTTTGTTTGTAAAAATGTTCACATAATATTATATTAATTAACGTGGGTTTTATTAGCATTGAATTAAAAAAACTTAAATAACCAAGTAACTATTTCTTTTGATAACGCTGATAAAAAGTCAAGGAATAAAATAAAAACTGGCTTCTTAAATAAAACGTAAAAAAACTATACTTTTCAAATAAATAAAAATTACATTTCCATTCTTTACATGTTGGAATAGCACGTTATATTTAACATTAGTGTTCTAATGCAGTTTTTATTTTTATTTTTAGAGCAGTGGTTCCCAAACTTTGTTGACCCACGGATCTTTTTTTATAGTCACAACTTGCCCATGGACCCCTGCGTGAAAAAAACTACATAAATGCATAATAACAAAATTACAAATTCAACTTTAATGTCATTAATGTTAAGTGGTGACGTAAAAATAAAATATAAATAAAACATTTTGTTAAGAAGTATTTATTAAAACTATAACTTTTGTTTTAAAAAAAAAAAAAATTTTCTTAATGACTTCGATGAACCTGATGGGATGCTATGAGTGTATTTATGTCCGGCTCAATGTTTGTGAGTAGCAACCGCATATTCGAGTACTAATTTTTAGTCGGTTTCTTTTTTTTTTTTTTGGTAATGAAGGTCATAACGGTACTGAATCTACGTTTTACAAAATAAGAAAACGGAAAAGCAATCAACAGTTTCTGTACAATAACCCATAAACCCATAATGCTGGATATAAAATTGGTATCTGTTTTTTTAACCAGAAGTTGTCGTATCCTTTTTTAAACGTTAGTTTGCACTTCCTATCTGTGGATAATGTAATAAGTTGCCTTTGTATTAGTATGTATTCATCTGTATCTGAATTTGATTACTTGCAAAAAAGTTCAACACGCAGTCGTGAATATACAAGTGAAGAATGTGTTCAAATCCTTGGTTAAAGTCCGAATGAAACGCCGTTAAGCGTTCACAATAAGCAAACAAATCTTCATCTCTATTTTGCAATTTTAGAAGATTTGAAAACTGAGAACCTTCTCCTTTTTCCAAATTTTGTTTGTATAGCAAAGGTTTTGCAACAAACGCAAGTATTACACTTTAAACTTGGATTCAATTTAATGTGTCACTTTGTAGTTTCAAATTAGTTTGAGATAATTAAATTCTGCCGCAAATCATTGTCTTTACTCTCCAGAATTTCCAACACTAAATAAAAGAGCGAATAGAAGGGATAAAACATGCACCAAACAAAAAGTAGTGTCGTTCGTGAACCCAAACAAACTGACGTTTGGCAAGACATTGTAGCTTGCATATTCAGAGTGGGAAATGTCACTGTGACATTTACCACCATATCATAAAAAAATTCTCGATTTTTTGTGAATCGCCAATTTTTTAGTTTGTGAAAATAGATTTTATTTTGTTTTGTAATATTAGAAAGGTCTACCTGACAATTTTGACAAAAAGAATTTATTATTTGTTAGAAGTAGCTTGTAAAGAAGAATTTGCATAATCACATGTTGGAAATTTGGTTATTGTTTTAAAGAGTTATAAGCATTGCATTTACATATGTATTAACATACTTTGTATAGTGTATCTGATCTGAATACATGTTTGTTTGTTTTTACTTAACGTTTTATTCAACAATATCAAATAATTTTTGTACTTATAATTCTCATGGGCGCCATAAAAATTTTTGCACACGTTTTGGCCTGGCACTGTATCGAAAGCTGGTTTGTGTAACACGGTGCGTATTACTTCACTTACAACTAGTAAAACAAGCTTCTTACCAATATTGTGCGGCTTGCCGAACTTCACAATCATTAAAGAACTATTAGAAAAAGCACGCAATTCATCATATCTCTCTTAGATGTTGTCTCTATGAGTTCTTGTAATGTCGATGTTTTCAAATATTTTTCTTTGATTGTTTGAAAAAACGTGAAACCCTTATCTTTTTCTCACTATGGACTTTTAATAAATGTTCCTTAAACATAGAAAGTTTCGTTAAATAATTTGACATTGTTTAATTACATAAAAGACACATAAGTAAAGTACTATTTTCTGATGACGTAATAAAACCATATTTTATATATCCAACACTGTACTGTCTGAATTTTTTCTTTGGGTCACTTATGCTGTTATCCAAAAAAAAATCCAAAAAGATATAGGAAAATATGTATATTAAAATTTTTATTTCTAACAAAACGCTGTTAATTAAAATATATATTTTTTAAATGTAATGTTCCAATGTAACGCACCCTTGAATTAATTATTTGAGATGTCAGAATAAAATTTCATGGAAATGTCACATATTGTGTAGGTACTCATTGTGTACAAAGAAAAATAAATAATTTACATTACAATTAATTAACAACAGATAATAATAATACAGTAATTCCAAAGATTTACGGATTTGAATAAAATAGTAAGTTATATCTTTTAGGGTGCATTATATTTAATTATAAATATGTCTAACTTCTTTTACAGAATCTTTAATAATATATTCTTTAGAAATACATTTGTGTTAGAAAAACTTACAATCTCTTTATTCTAATATACTTACATTACGAAAGTATTGTATGTGCGTAACAATACAAGAAATTATAGTTCTTTTTGTCCAAAACTAGGAAAATTTGTTGTATACATTTTACATCACGCATATTACAAAAATAAACTGTTGATTAGATGCACGACTCTTTTATAGTTCATATTATAGACTAGTTGGTACAGGTATCGGCTGTATTGCATTCCTGTATAAACCTATTTATACAAGTTTATGCCCGTTATTACTTGTACTATATGCACCTGTCTATATTTATATTTTATTGAAGACGTAAAAATCGCAAATAATTTATTTATTGTTATTATTATTCCATATCAATTAAAATGTAATACAATTTTTTAATTTTATATAAAACTTTGCGCGGTCTCCCAAATCAATTTGAATTTTACGCGGACTCCTTGAATGATTCTGGAAACTCATGTAGGTCCGTAAGAACCACTTTGGGAACCACTGTTATATAGTCATTCATAAAGTGCCAAAAGTACGAAGCTCAGCAGAAGCCGAAGCAGCAGTTATTCCAAAGTCGGTCTACTTGACCATAAATGTTTAGAAACATAATCACCGTTTTCTGTTTGTTGTCCTAAAGTAAAAACGAATATGTGATGAAGCAATATACTCTGTATTCGAAGTATCTGCGTTAATTTACAACTTTACGGTAGGTACTTATCATGTAACGTAAATGTAATAATAAAAGTTGTATAACTTGTTTAATCTTTTGTAAACAAGAAGAGACAAAAAGTTGTTTTTTAGGGTGGCGTTTTTTGACGTGTAAGTAAATACTCGTCAGGTTACTGAATTTATTGATAAAAAAAGCGGAATTATCTTAAACATATAAGAAATTCTTGATATTACTTAAACTAAAATACAAAAAATTCAAAACTTTGATTTATTTTTGTATTAGTGATGGCAATGCTTGTTTTAAATTTCTGTCATTAGTTTGTTATTTGAGTTTTAATTTCTACTCTTGTTTTAACCTCTTACTCTTATAAAAGATGCATAAATTTACTAGAAACAGTACGCTAATATTAACATATTTTTAAATAATTTTAATGTTAACAAGAATAAAATAATTAACAAATAATAATTAAAGTAATATTTTAGAGATACATATTATTCAAGAATGCTTCAATTGCGTCTTCCGACGTTAAATAATCGTTTTCAAAATATTTTTTTTTATCGTTGGCCAATTTTGTTGCCTTGCGGTATTAAAAAAATATAATAACATAACATACTTATTGTAATACAAACATTTTGGTCGTAATTTTATTAATTTTAATTGTTCATTATTCATTATGAAACAATGGATTCTAAAAACATTTTTATGTTACGTACTTACAACAAGATATTGTTAAAACAATTTACAGGTAATCAATACCAAAGTTACAATTGGTAAAATATTTACCTTACAGCTTAATATTAAACAAATTAAAAAAACCTTCGGAAAATTTTGTATAGATTTATCTAAACAAAAACCTATATTCAATGTAGCGATTTTAATGCACAATCAAAAAAATAAAGACAAGAATTAAAAGACCTGCCTTATCATTTCATTAAAATCAACATAGATTAAAATTGTCAGTTACTAATGGTGCACACTACTATTTAACTGCATGATGAAGTATTACTAAGAAAAATATAAAGTAATTATATAGAAGGGTGTAAAGTGAATGTTTTAGAACTCATACACAAACTTTTTTTTAAGATAGAAATTTTGATTACACCAATAATTGCAATTTTGATATTTACTCAATAAATCACAAATGACCAAAACAGTCCTAGAAAATAGAAGTAAAAATGGCGTCGGTCTGTGAAAACAAGTTTTCAATGCCAAAACATTTAGTAGCACCTCCTTGCATCTACCAATGCTAATTAAATTTTTACATAAGAATCCCATTTATTACTTTAACAGTACTTTTTGTTAACCATCAAATCAGAAAGAGATTTTAACTAAAAAATTCTTAGTCGTTATTTTTTTTTGAAAACTTAAAAATGGCGGTGTTAATTTACAATAATTAAAATAGTGTATAAAGTCAACAATCTCTAAATAGATAGTTTAAAAATTCTATCTCAAAAATCGTTAAAACTAGAAGCGCGTATAAAAATAATCTTAATATAAAATCGGCGGTTTATTTATTTTTATTTTTAACTACCAAAAAATTTATGGGAAACATAACGGGTATCGATAACATCATTTAATTTTTTCTAATTTCGTTGTTGGCAAAAGCATCTTTTTCTTGCGTTTCGTCAAAATTTATTAAATCGTAAAAAAGGTTGCTGTTATATGTATTATGCCTATAAACGAGACATACGTTAAATTCAATAGATAAAATCCTGCATCTGAAAACCGCTTTTTCAGTCCCTTGAATTTCGAAAAGTTGAATTAAGCTAAAGAATATCCAATTTGTATGCGTCTCGTTAGAGGGCAGGTGATGCTGACGTTGGACAAACGCCAACTAATCCATAACTGATAAGTGGACTTTGTCCAACCGCCACTACCGCACCTAATTACTTTTAGTCAAACCCTAAACGGACAACTCTTTTACTAAATGGTGTGCCTACAATGGCATGCTTTTCTAAAAGCTGACCGGTGGTAATATATTTTCTCTTATTTATTTGTTATGCTTCACAATTAAATACATAATTCTATTTAAATATGTTTACGTTTTAACTGCAGCATTATTCATTTGGTGCGCTTAATTTAATTAACAACTTAAATTTTGAAAAATTAGTAAGCAATCGTTTCAAAACACGACAGGAAGAAAACGTTATTTTCTTGTCGATTAAACGTACGCATCTAGATAATGTTAATAAAGTAGATAGTAATAGTCGTTGAAAACATAGCTACCACACAAAGTTCGTCTCTTTCTTAATAAATTTATAAAAAATGCGTAACAACGGATTTAATAACAATTTTAAAATTTCTTCAAATAATAAGATGGCTTTTATCTTAAAAAAAAATTTAAATTGCACACTAAATTAAGAAGGTACAAAAATTTTTAATTTTTTCACAAACGCATTGATAACGAATGCTTTTCGAGTAAAACAAAATTTTATAAATGTTAACTTGTTGCTTAGATATAATTTAACTGAAAAAAATAACCGACTTTTGGTAAAACCACCAGAAAAAGTGTCTCCAAAGTATAAATTAGTTATTTGCAACTGTCATATAATGACTATGATTTGACACTATTTGAAGTGTCATAATAACATTTATTACAGCACTCGTGCTTTTTTTAAATTATTGTCACACTAGCGTGTTAATAATTTTTTAAATGAAATTAAACGACTATATGAAAACTCATTTTTTGTAAACATTAACAATAAAATAATAAAAGTTGGATAAATTAATGCCAGATGCTGACATTTAATGACAATTGTATCTATGCATGTTGCTGAGGTAATACAAATTCTTATTACTTGTCTTTTTTATTTACTTTTTAATCTAATTATTTTTATTTAAATAATTATTATATACCAGGAAGGCCGTTTTTTTTATCAAAAGTAATGTACAATTACGGTTACTTTTCTACGTAATCACTATGAAGATTGAGGCATTTGTCATATGCAGTACTCTTTTTATAGAATGTTGCCGCCAGTGATTTAAAGTGAGTTGCGCTGCCTTACAAGCTACTTTTTGAGTTACACCAGCATTGTAAGAACGGGCATTGTTTAGATCAAAACAATTCCATAAGTCATAGCATGCCTCTCTTTTGTTTTGAATAGATTTTCATAAAAGTCGCAGTTTCACAATAAACTATTAATTGTGGTTGCATAAACTCCACCAGCAACACACTTGTTTGAACTCAAAAAACAGTAGCCATAACTTTACAATTGATAAAATTTTTTTGAATATTTTGAGTTTGTTTGGAAAATTTGTGTGCATTTATTGTTGTGATTGTCGTTTTGTTTCAGGCGTGTCATATTGGATCCAGGTCTCATCATCTGTCACAATGGATTTTAAAAAATCGTCTATATCAGTATCGTGGCAGTCAGGAAACGGTAAAACTATAACTATTTTGCAATTTTTGTATTCGTCAGTCACAATCTTTAGGATCCACCGAACACAAAGTTTTATGTAGCGTAACAATTTAGTAACAATAGACTACAGAAAAGCCCTGAAAATTTTATAGAAAAATCATTTATGGTAAATTTAACACACTTTCGTCCTTGACTACCTTTATCACGCACATCAGTTCGGCCATCTTTAAATTTTTGACACCATCACTCGTAAAGTTTGTTCCATAGACTCGACTCATTTTTTGATAAATTTTTGCTCCACTATTCCCTTTTGCCTGTAAAAAACAAATAAATAAATAAATTTTTTTGACGCGCGTTGAATAAATCCACACTTCAAAAATAAAGTCAAATGTTAAATATAGTAATTAGAAACACTTGTTTATTGTTTATATACTTATTTATACACTTTATTTTTCAAAGATTTTATAAAAAATATACGTAGTAGTTATTTGCTTTAAAAGTAGTAAATATTGTTATATTATTAGTGAAATCAAGCAACCTGTATATAATATTTGGAATAATTGATGCTTTTTTGTAAGGTTATGCCAGCTTGATACACATCTGAAAGCTGCAAATAATGCAAACCAAGACCTTGTGGATGGCAATCGATGCTTTGTAGTATCCTTAAAACATGTTCTTATATTTTCATATTTAAATTCTAACCATTACAAAGTTTATCAAGAAGTTTGTGGTTACGATCTTTGGAAGCCAACAAAATTTTTCTAACTTGCTTGTAAGATCTTGGAAACTACAAACTATAAATGCAGAAGTCAAGGGTAGAGTTGCCCGGTATTTTACAAGATGCAATCAACAAACTCAATCAAAAGAGTATGAGCTCAAGGATAGAACCATCAAAAACTAATTTGTATTATTTTAGATGCAGCAGAATAAGAAAGAGTTCATAAGTTATTGCCTGTACAATAAATTCTAGCCAGGGTGTGAAACCGCAAACTAGAAATCACGTTTATTAACCGTCAATATCCGTTTTGCTGCTCAAAAACGTTGTATTGGAGCATCTTTTGCTTAACGCGTTTTTCTATTTAGTAATTTAAGACTCTAAACTTACAATTAATGTTGTAATCGTATTTTTGACAACAAACAAAGAAAACTATTAACGTGAGCTGTAATTTCTCTTCGCACGTTGGACTTTTTGTTAAAAATCTCGATCAAAATAAATAGCTCTATATTATTGATGTTTTGAAGTTGAGATAAAAGTCATTCAAATCATCTAGATCATCGATTTTTAACCGTAGGGAGGGGGAACTAATAAAAGGTTAAGGAACCGCTTATCTAGATGCTCCACTAACACCAACAATCTTCACTACCTAAAAATTAAACAAGAATTGGGATACAGTGCACGTCGTTTAATAGAATCACATTGAGACTTGAGAGTTTTTGATAACAATAACCGAATGATAACAAAACCCAATATTAAAAAAACAAGACTTGTTTTTTTAATACTTAGTAAATGTTTGTTGGTTAGAAATCAGTAAATATTTAACTTTGTTAATTAAAAAGTAATGTCAAAATAAAAGTTCTAACAAAACATTTAACAAAACAGACTTTAATCGAAATAAATCAAACATTACGGACCTGCATTATCAATAGTTTGTTGACACGTCCGTCCCGCACTTTAATAAAGTGATAACTGTATACAACTGATTATCCGTAGTTCTAATAAGCGGCGTGTACGGTATTTAAATTAGGTTTAAATAAATGTTTTACAATGTAGAACTCTTATAGAGTTTAGATTTTTGATTAAATAATGCTAACAAAACTTCCTTGTTTACGTGTTTTTTACAACAGTCATCAACTTGCCGATGAGCATTTTTATGGTTTTTGTGTTTTTACTGGCAATAGACTGGACAGTCAAGTAACCGATTGCTCAATATCAGACAATTAATCTGTATCAAATATTTTTGTAGATTTGCTGTGTCAAACATGCAGAATAAAGACCTTTACAAATTTTGTTTTTTTTACAAAAAAATAATTTGTCTGAAGTAGCTAAAATAAAAATTATAATAAAACTTTTTAGTTGAGAATTATAAAAAATTAAAAATATCCAAATTTAACATATTTTCAAAATTGCCAGAAAGAACCATATCTGCAATTCGTAAAAGTTCAATTTTTTTCTTCTGAGAAAAATATGCTTAATAAAGAAGAAACTGCACAAATAGCGGTTGCCACTTTTCTTGTAAAGTTAGACTTACGATTACGATTCCTGTATAACATTGAGTGCACTGCAGATGCAATCAATGTTGTGTCAAAATCCCCCGCTTGACTAAATTATAGCTTCAACGTATCAAAATTATTTCATTAGGAAACCTTTCCTTATAGTATGAGTGTCATCAATAATAAATTTGCAGCGATTTATTATCACGCGAGAGTGTCAAACCATCAAAAACTTATACGTCACTTCTCCACCAAACATTCTAAAGAAACCGTGGAATTTCTTTGAATGAAAACTAAAACCCTTAACTAGCAGCAAAATACTATAATATGGTAATAAAATAGTAGGTACTGTTATTTGATTATTAAAAACAATATTTTTCTATGTTATATTTGTTTTGTTTTTTTGTTTTTTGTCTGCTAGGTACCGAGTCGTAAAGCAAGGAAGTCGCATACAGTTTCCGAAAATGTTATTTTTCTCTAGATATAGTTGAAGTTACGTTAGGTAAACAAGAGACCAGCAAACTAAGAAGCAAGCCGTTTTTGACAATACTATTGAACGCAGAATAAAAAATATGGTCAGTAATATTTGAAAACATGTAAACGGAAAATTGAGAAACAGATCATACTTTGGTTTGCAGTTTGACGAATCTACTGTTGTCTCAGAGTGTGCGAACTTTGTGATAATTGTGCGCTTTGAAACAGACAAAAAAATCACAGACATTTTATTTTGTTAACCATTTTTTTGCAAATACTATAGGTCAAACACTACTGTTTTTAATCGTTTTTAACGACATGAGTTTGCTTCAGACGGTTTTCTAAAGGAAAAATAATTTTATTATTTTTCTAACTTTGTTTGGGTTTTAAAATTAGCATTTTTGCTAATCTTTTTAACCATTTTAATATACTAAACAAGAACCTCCAAAGAAAAAAAGAAAATATTCCAACAGATGAAGATGAAATAGAAGAACTTTGTTTGTGGACAAAATCTTTGCTTAGAAATATACAGCCTGTTTTAGAGTAAGCGCCTTATTTTTTTTAGCCACGCTATGGGCACTATTTTCAAAACATTTGGTAGTAATATGTTCCAAGATATTCTCTACACGATGGTGATATCAGATTTTCAATTGGATGAATTATTTTAAAATGGCGAGTTCCAACTTTTTTTTAATGAAATGCCAAAAATATTCTTTTTACGATATTTTAGTTTTTTTTTAATTTATTTTTTTCTCTATCAAAAAGCAAACTAACATTTTAATCTAGTTGCGCATGAATGTTTTACACTCGATGTTATTTTTGTCCAAATATCAAGTAGCGGTAGACACAACAGAAACAATTTATTTATTTTTAATAAACATCTATTTTTTGAAAATTTACATCAAATAAAAATTAGGTACTAAACACTAGAAATGTTTTCCTTCTTTTTCAATACATAAATTGAAACGTCGTTCAATGGAGTCAAATTCTTTCTTGTATATTTTCAATAGTTGTTGTTTCAACGATATACACCAGGGTTTTACATAGCCCCAGAGAAAAAGTTCAGTGGTGTCATATCAGGTGACATAGGTGGCCAACCACCTGTTCCTCCATGACCAATCCAACGGTTCTGGTATCGATTATTTTACTCCTTAACTGGAAGGGCATTATGTGCTAGAGCGCCATCGTGCTGCCACCACAAATTATTTTTGATATTTTGTGGAAGTTCATTTAGTTGATTTTGAATTTCATTTTCTAATAAATTGAGGTAATTCTCTCTATGTAGTCTATTAATAAATATTGGCCCAACAATATGCTGTCGTATAATTCTACACCACACGTTTAAAATCCATCGATGTTGACAACGTCGCAGACGTGTCCAGTGTGGATTTACATTATCGTAATAATGCATGTTATGTTTTATAACAACAACATCATTTCGAAAACTTGCTTCGTCTGAAAATAAAACGTTTTTAAAAAAGTTTCTATTTTGTCCTATCTGTTGCAAACCCCACTGTGCAAAATTAATTCTTAACAGAAAATCATTTTCGCTTAATTCTTGGTGAAGAATCATTTTAAATAGGTGAAATTTTTTATTTATTATCTTCCAAACTGAAGTACCTATGCGATATTCCAACCAAATTTTTGCAATATTTCTAGTACTTACATGGGGTTTCTTTTAATCCACAATTCCTGTTTCAGGCGTTCTCTCCAATAATTTAGTTAATGTTCGATGTTCAAGGTGCCTTCTATTTGGATATTTATTTCTGTACAATCTGGCTGCTTCATAAAGATCTTTATCTGCTTTTCCAAATATGAGGAGCGTATCAATTAACTCGTCTCTCGTATAACTTAACGGCATTTTAAAAACGTATCGATTGATTTTAAAATTATAATCTTCAATAATACAATTGATATTAACAAGCACCGATAACTAAATTGCATTGATTGACGTTTGACTACTAGATTAAGTTTTAATTTTCTTTTGTGTCTACTGCTACTTGATATTTGGACAAAAACAACATTGAGTGTAAAACATTCATGCGCTACTAGATTAAAATGTTAGTTTGCTTTTTGATAGGCAAAGAAATGAATTTTAAGAAAAACGAAATACTATCGTGAAAATAATGTTTTTAGGATCTCAATAATTAAAAAAAAATAATGGCATTCCATTTAAAAAAAAGTTGAGAGTCGCCATTTTGAGATAATTCGTCCAATTGAAAATCTGATAACACCGTCGCGTAGAGAATGTCCTAAAATATATTACTGCCAAATATTTTGAAAGTAGTACCCAAAGTGTGGCTAAAATAAATAAGGCGCTTACTCTGAAACAGGCTGTATATGAATCTTTCCTTTGCCTTTAAAAGATTCTCAAAAAAAGTGATATTTATTTTTATTTTTGTACAAAATATTAAATTTTCCTTCTGTACTTTTTTGTTTTTTTTTTATTCGGTTTATATTTATACAAACGATTATTTGATCAATACTTGTATCGGTGCTTAATTCCTTTATTCGATTATTTCAGTCATACACAAAACATAATAAAATTATCAAAAAGATTCTTTTTTATGTAAATGTTAAACAGTCTCTTACTAAATTTATTCATAATTAAGTTGACTAAAAAAATATTATTAATACATTTTATTTGCTACATTAAGTCAATTTAATGGTTGGTACACATATTTAGGGCCTACTCTACTTTCAAAACACAAATAAATCAATTTATATATAACTAAACCTCAGATTAATTTACGTAATTTGTAATAAAAGATGTATTAAACACAAATAAATACATTATTTATTTTATATGTAATGCCATGGGTTTGGCATAATTTACGTTATTTTTGTCTAAATGTCAGTATTTTCGACACCATAACTGTTAGCATAGTACTATTACTTTTTAACTTAAATCTTTTATTGATCGCAGTTTTTAAAGTAAATCTTGTATTAAACGAGGTTAATTAAGAATAAACATTAATCAGTTTTAATACTTAAAAGTTGCCGAATATTTATGTTGAGGTAATTTATGTTAGTATAAATCACCAATAATTATTTTTATTAAAATTTAATTTAAATAATTAAAATATAAGATGTGGTTATAATTAGATAACTGAACCATAGACTTTAAGTATAGACATGATCCGTCAAAATGATGGACGCAAAGAAAAACAGAGATTGATATTGTAGCATTCTATACGTACTTAAATTTTTACTTTCTTGTAAAGAAAGTATAGCAATCGCAGTTTTTTTTTTAAAATCTTTTTTTTGCATAATTTTACTTCCAAGGTCTCCTGAATCAGAAAAATGTATTTTTAACAAATAAATTTTGGGTGTCGGTGTGTGTCTGTGTGTAACGATGTAACTCTCGAACCAAAAGTCCTAGTGAGTTGAAAGTTGGTATGGAGTTGGCTTTTCATATTCTCTCGGTTTTATCAAAAGATGGGTCAGATAACAAAACCGGAAGTGTGTGTAACCGCCATTTTTAACAGTTTTTCTTATATAATTTTGTACCTATGTAAATTATTCGAATTATTTTTACAGTTTCTTATAGAGTCAATTCTTCCTAACAATTTATTCAATTAAAATTTTTTTCTAACATTAACAGTTTATTGGATATTTGATTTATAATTTAAAGTGAACTCCATGTATAATCTAGGTTCGAATCCTGCCTACGACGGTTTCTTTAGAAAAAAAAATTATATCTTGAAGGGAAAGCAAGATACGTTAAAAATAACAATTTTTTTCTATATTTGTTTGACTTGTTTATGTACGGAGTGCTGCTTCTTTCTTACATTATCTTTGGATGTACCTACGATAACTCGCGAACCAAAAGTCCTAGTAACTTGAAGTTTGGTATGGAGCTGGCTTTTCATATTTTCCCATCAAAAGATGGGTCTGATAAAAACACCGAAAGTGGGTGTATCCGCCATTTTTAACAATAAATATAATAAAGAAGGTAGGAAAAAATATATACACTTGTTATTTTTTCTCGTTGATTGTTTTTTTTTTGTTTTTTTTAAATCTTTTTGATAGCGGGTTTAAACGTATTTTTGGTGTCTCCGAGCCGAGGATTTTTCTAGTACACAAGAGTGCCGCCTATTTTTTCTCTTGTCTATTTTAGCATCGTCAACCACGCCCACTGACTAACATATCAGCTAGCCGTGACAACGTGGTGGTTACCAACAGGATTCATTAAAGCAAAAGGTTGCTAACAAAGCACTCTGAAGTTGTTCAGACAAAATTCCGACAAACATTAGCATTTGTTTTTTAATTAGCCTAGCTAGATAAAGATGCTAAAACATCTAGGATTTTTTGTTTTTAGTTCGTTTTTGTTATCTACCGACACTATAAAGGTAAGTGCACAATAGTCGGAGTCAAACGAATGTACGCGCCGCAAAAGCCAAAAAAAAATTTAATTTGAACGAAAGCGCACACACTAAGTTTCTTCCATTTCTAGCTTTATGTACATTATTCTTGACAATATCAGCTTAAATTCAGTTATTCTTACCTCCACCCCCTTTGTTGTCATTATTCTTACTCCTCGGTTTGCTCTTGTCTCATCTTGACTGTAGAGTAAAATATATTGTATTTTCCTATTTTAAATTTTTCATTTCTTCTTATCTCTGTCTCATTTATTCCTATCAACTGCATTTTGATTTCTCCATTTTTTGGGGCAATTCATGTTTTCTATTTCTTAGCGATCTTATATTCCATGTTATTATTTTCATATTTATATTTCCTCTATTTTTCTTATTTTTTTATCATCTTGTTCTTATTTCTCTTTAATTCGCAGTCGTTTATTTTTTTGACTGTCCTGACCTTTTTTTTGATCTTTGTTTAGATTTGTTATGGTTTTTTAGGAGATCTTTTACTAGTCGTTCTTGTTTTCAGATTTTTGTCCCCATCTTCATTTTCTCCATTATTACTTTTCTTTTTTATCAGTCACTTTTCAATTTATTTCCTCTACTGATTTCATTCTCTCTAATTACTTCGTTGTGTAGATTTTGTTTTCAACTTGTAATTTGTTATACTGTAGTTTTGCATTGTATCCGATGCTTCTCGTTTCTTTCATATGTTTTATTATTCGTTTTCTTTCTTCTTGTGTTTGTTTTAGGCAGTTTTCGTTTATCCAAATTGTCTTTTCTTTTAGATTTTTTGCGGCTTTTATTATTTACTGATTTTTGTTCCATGTCAATAGTTCTATCATTATTGATCTGTTTCTCATGTGTCTCTCTTCCTTCCTTCTTAATCTTATAATTTCTTGTATTTCTTCTTTCATTTTTATTTTCACTTACATGTTTCTGAGGATTACTGTAACTTTTTTTTATTCTAGTTCTGATTCGTTGTATTTTCTCTTCCACTCCTTGTATTATGATCTTTTTCTTTCTTATCTCCTTCTCCAGTATCCCAATTCGCGTGTTTTGTGAGTTTATTACTATTTTGTATTTTTCCATTTTTGATCTTTAATTGTTTCATTTCGTTGTTTATTTTATCTAATATTTGGTTCATGTCTTTCGCTTTTTTGTCTAAATTTTTGGTTAATTTTTATTGATCTCTGCTAGTATCTTCTCCATTTTCTTCATTTCCTTTCTATGATCTCTAAGCCACCACTTCTTCGGCGCGCAAAGATGTCTATTCCGGTCGACCCGTCGTAAAATGTTAATGTGCCTACCTTTGTAGTAGTATCGTTAGCGTAAATCAATACATCACTATCTTCTGTAAAAACTAGTGCACGAGATTTTATTTTTTGGAAAATCTTTAGTGAGTCTTGAACTTGAAATGGTTGGAATGTAAGATATTCATCAATTTGACAAATAACTAATGCAAATTGCGTCACTAATACTCTCTTAATCAGAAATTTTAACTGATAGAAAAATACCCACGTTTAATGGATGATTTAAAAAGGTCTACAAATGTAGATGAAAAAGATTACACAACTGTCTATTAACGTTACAGTGTATACTATTTAAATTATGATACATGTTTATTATATTTTTATTTCACAAGCACAATAATCTGTAAGTGTAAACGAAAATTATTGGTCAGTTTCTCTGTCATTAGTTTACTGGCGTTTTGTTATAAGCTAAAGAAAGCATAAATTTAAACAAACAATTACGTTTACTTCCACGTTAATATAAATACTCAAAGCCGCTCTAAAATTATTATTACAAATATCAAATACCTAAACGCATATTTTTGAATTAGCTTTACCAAAATTATATTTATTCTCTTAGAAATTTTGTGTTAAATTTGAACAAATTATTTATTAGTCTCGCACGTTAATTTATTTCTTAGTTACACCAATAACCTCCCAGTCCTATTTACATTCGTTCACTTTGTTTTATCTTAATCCGTAATTCTAAATTATTTTTTTGCGATTTCATACTTTTTATGTTTGTTATGTTTTGAACAGGTCTTTAAGTTAAAAATATGTTTTAAAGCAACGCCTGATAGGGCGCAATTTAATAAAAATAGCGCTCCCAAGGAAACATCAACTTAAAGCAGTTTTATTTTAAAACGTACTTACGCTGTAATGCATCTACAGATACTGACATTTACATCTCAATAAGCTGCAAATATCTGAAAGCATTTTCGACTAAATATTACACTTCAGAAAGTTGATGACCGATTACTTGGTAATTTTTTTTTCGAATACGTAACAAGTCGTCCGTGATATTTAACGGTGTTGTAGTATCGAAGTTACAGAATTAATATTTCTTAATCTCGTTTTCTGTTGAGACAAGTTATTCAAGATGATTAATAATGCGACACTATCTATAATTATTTTAGATACCTGTGTCTACTAAGGTCGACATTTTAAAAATTTTTCTTCACGCGACGTTGGCAAATCATAACACAAGAAATATTTGTATTATATAAATAAATTGAATGAGATTACCTAGTTTATAAATAGCATTAAAATTCTTGTCTTTGTGAGTGCTTTACGCATCTCGAAGCAAAGGTAAAATATGTTGATGTAACAAACTGATTGCTTATGAAGAAAGGAATAACACCCTCTAATGTCTGAACACCCGTGGTGGTGCCAATACCTTTTTAAAAACCACGTTCTATTGTTACAATACATTTATCTTTTACCGCAGGAATCTCATCAACACCCGCAATTACAAATTAAAACTATGATCAATCAAACTAGTCTTCAGTTAGATGTCGATATAGCTTTAATAAAAAAAAGTAAAACAACGACCGGTGCCAACATGTTTAAGATTTTATAAACTTATCTGTTGAAGACTCACACCAAAATCAAGAAATCAACCAAGCAGAAGTTATGAAGTGACAGGTGTCAATTCTATTTAACTGTTAACAGTTTCTAGAAAGGTTCGACCTTAAGAGTGGCTATAACTGGAAGGGCAGATGACGCTCGTGCCTCATTGTTTGTCAATTTGGTGCACTAGATTATTTATTTTTTTTGTTGTTGTTCAAAAGGTTTAGAAGAATTTGGACTTAGGGATATTACCTACCCGATGCTTAGTGTTTATACCTGAATTAAGTCATGTTTTGTAACAGTTCAGTAGGCTATTGAAAATTTGAAACGAATCGTTTAGATACAGTTATTATTTTGTTAACTACTAGTATTAATAATAATTTAATTTAGTTTTCCAATTTTTTTTTTGTTTTTAATATACACAAAAAATAGTAAGACATTTGTATCTTATTGATAGTTTTAGTTAAATTTCTTCCACCCTATTTAAGCACAGTTTTTATTTGTGTCATTAATGTTTTTTCTAGTTTCTATTTGATATTCTTTCTTGATTTTTTTCTACATTTACTAATTTTGCATTTTTTTTTTAAATTCGATTTCAGACATTTATTCTTAATCTGTCATACAATTTTTTTTAACCAAATAAGGTAATCCGATTGTGTTATTATATAAATCGTTATGTAATAGTTATTTGTATCACTAGTCCAGAAAGTGGTATTTTGCGACTATCAGCATATTTGTAGGCCGAGGTGAAGCCGAGGCTTACAAAAAGCGAATACTCGGAAAATACTTTTAGGACGTGTGATACACAACATTTTTTGTGCTGATCTTTATAGTACAAATTAATTAAAAGCAGTTATTTACGTATCGATATCTAATAAAATATAATAACATATGTTGATAAAATTGAAACCTGTAATGACAAAATACAATTGTTTTTGAAATTAATTTGACAATTACATAATATTATTACAATTTCATTTATATGAAAATAAAACAATTTATGTTTTTAGCAATTGTAAGATATAAGCAAATTTGTTATATTTGTTTAAAAAAAATTGTTAGTGCTACTCTAAACAATAACACAGATAATGGTGTATGCTAATAAATCTGACAAATTGACAGATGACGTTTAATTACTAGTGCCAACTTTTAGTTATAAAATTCTACTACACTTTACCGGCCTATGCCGAAAAGATAAAATTTCCGGCCGATTATGATGCATGTAAAACACGTCAAAACGGATAGAAGCACAAAAAATATTTTGCTGTTGAATAGCAGACATAAATTTGAAACATTTAGCATAAAATTTAACTTCAATTTGTCGACGTCTACCAGTTTCTAGTCTATAGCTTTTGAACGGAACTAGCTTCATATTTTTTTTCGGTTAAAGGATTTAAATGACATTTTAATACAATTTTGATACTATATCGTTTACTAGACGTAAAAAAAACATTTTTTTGATAAAACTTTCCTTGCTAAGAAGCAATAAAATAATATTTTTTTTTTAATTATTCCTAATAATAATCATTGATCTGCAGTCCTATGAACTAAAAGCAAATATTAGAAATTTGTAAAACTTAAGTACGATATTATACATATTTAATTGCAAAAAACAAGTTTTAAGCTACAAAAATAAAAAACGAAAAAAAATGTAAATTAGCCATTTTTACCTCAGGGGTTGACAAGATGCCCCACAAATAGTAGCAGTAATAGCCTATATACTTTGATGCAAGAAAAAGTTAAGCCTTCTTTTTAGTAACTACTCTTCTACAGGTATAACAAAAAGTTAGAAATTTGCTGCATTTATCATGAAACCATTGTTTGCAATGCAAACATTTTATCAAGTTATCATTTCTAGTTGTTTCGGAATATTCTTTTCTCTATTTCGACATAAGAATTGACGATTCTTACACTAAAATCCGTGTAAGAATTAGCAAACTCTTCAACGAATTTTAGTAATGTTAATTTTTTCAAAGTTGGTATCTTTGCATAATAAGTTGACGTTACATGAAAAAGAAATCAAAATTATGGTAACAATTAAAATTAAAATGTTTATGTCAAGATAATATAAATACGTTCTAATAATTCAAACTTATTTACTTATAAAAGTATAAATAGATCATTTCGTATGCGGAACGGGAGGTTTGAACGCAGCCATTTGGACGCCGCTGTTTGGACGCAAGGTTATTTGAACGCAGGTATGTTAGAACGCAGAAGTTCGGTAATGAACGAGTAAAACGCAATATTATGTATTTTATTACACAAAAGATCTACATAGATATAAAATCAATTGTCCATTAAATAATTGTGCGATATACCTCTTAAATATTCAATTATATTACGGTTATCGTAATTTGTTACCAGGCGTTTAATTCGGCTATCAGCATCGCGATATTTTTTTAATTTCGTTTGTGGGGCATGTCCCGCAATCAATTTCTCATAATACAAATTTCTACCAGCTTGCACTTTCCGCAAACCATCAATAAAATTCCATATTGTGGGATGATGAGTAGAAAGTTCTGTTTGTAACCGTCTATGGGCCGCTTCAGCATGGTTATTGGTTCTATCGATGTCGCCATTACACGGCTATAGACACTCCATAATTGCGGTGGAAACATTTCGAGACGCCTTCCATTTCCTCGACGATTTAGTCTTCCTATATAAAAATCCTTGAACCAATTTAATAGAGGGTGTAATTCTACAGGAAGTTCATCTGCGAGACTTTCTGTAGCAACATCTAAATCCGCAACGGGAACGAATGCTAAGAAACTTAACATTCGAGTGTGCAACGCAAAGTCCCCTTCATTATTGTATCGTTGCAATAAGTGTAGCTCTCCCAGATGTTTTTTCAAATTTTGTGCTAGATGAAAAAAACATCCAAGCAATTGCGCGTTTGGAAATCCGATTTGGAACGCTCTTATAGCTCCATGTTCAAAATCGCACGATATCTTTTCGGGGTCCAAATTTGGTTCAATTTGTTTTAATTGTTCGATCATCAGTGTGCAAGTTGCCATTTGCTTATTTGGCAAAAGGGCATACACAACAGGATGAACGCCTCCGAAACGTTCTGCCATGATTACATACACTTGCGAAAATATTAATGGGGCGGATTTAAACGTTCCATCGACGAACCAATGCTTTGACTCCTTAAGAACCTAAAATAAATTAAATTACAATAATAGGCACATAAAAATAAATTGGAATAGACCTTACATTTACGCTTTGTTAGCGGCCAAACATTAATATCCTATTAGGTGTTGGTCCGCTGCCGTTTAAAAGAAAATTTTCCCGTATGTAATTCGCCACGTAGGTTTTATATTCTTCTGGAATTAGTAATTCTTCGGCCGTTAGTGGTGCAGGTGGTGCAACATTCATTTGGTTCCGTTTTCGTCTCACTATTTTCTTCAAAACATCACGATTGGGTAGCATGTGAACTTCGCGATAATCCAACTACACAATTATTAATTACTTGGCTAGTTTGCTCCATTGTATCTTCTGCTCTTCTTTTTATTGCAGTCTTTACGATTTCGGCTTCAACGCGAGCTGCAGAACTTCCATGACAATGTTTATTTAAACACGTAACGACGGTATCATTTACTGTATGGATACGGACCTTGCAACGTTGTTCTCCATCAATCGACCTTTGGTCACACCTCCAAAAACTCTTTTCACCACAGGCACTTATGCGATCGAACACATATACAAATCCATCGTTATGAAATTTTTGTTTACCTTTCTTACTGAGAATCTCCATAAACAGTCAAACAATGCAAATACAGAACAATCACAATAAAACAACTTTACAAAGTGTAATTGTTGAATGATGTGAGCGAATTACTGGTTTTTCTTTTATATTTATTTTATTTATTTTTATTAGACGTACTCCTATACTCATGATGCTGATTGCTGTAGGTACCTATATGACAATAGGTAATAATGTTATCATTACTAATAATAAGGTAAAAGGGAGAAACAAAGAAATTCCTAGACGCGGCCTAATTGAATAGCGATTATGGAAAGTGAAATTTTTATCTAAAAGATGATTACGGGATAATTAATAAATAATAAACTTTACTTAAAACGTAAATTCAATTACACCATGTTATTGTGACAGAAATTGAAATTTTTTTTCTACGAGCAGAAAAAATTCTGTTATTTTTCAAATCTGCGTTCAAAAGTCCTTGCTTCCAAATGTCTGGCGTTCAAATGTCCTTGCGCCTAAACGGCGGCGTTCAATCGGCTGCGTTCAAACGGTCGCGTTCTAACGTCCTAGACCGTTTCGCATGAGATTTTAGGTTAACACATAAATTTCAATATGTCAAAGTGTAATCAATTCAATAAAATACAAAAGTTTCCCAATGTTGTTTTAAAATTAACATTATACGGAAAATACTAAAATTGAATCGAAATAGAAAAAACAGTATAAAACACACGTTATAGAATACGTTTCAATCACTCTACCGTTTCATAAACTCGCCGCTGCGCGGCTCATGTATGCAACCCGGTCTTGTGATTAAAGCGCATATCTTCTGTAACTTGTGTTTTAATATACTATTCCACATTCTACGCAGTCATAACCTATACTTGACATGTAGGAACAAAAAATCTATACCAACGTTACCCTGATGTAGATATTTTTTGTAATTTAAGATTTTATTTAAATATTGTAAAATGTGTTTAAAAATAAAAATAATTTTGTCATTTTGTTTTCAACAACTGCTTTTTTTTTATTTCACAACTATGGTCTTACAATTACAACGAAACGAATAAACAAACAGTTTTTAGCACATTTTTGTTATACTGTTTTAACCTTGATCACAGTGTTGGTTTTTAAAATTAAATCTAATCTAAAAAATACAATTATTGTGTTACAATAATTTTCTCATATCTTAAAGGCAAGCGATTAACTCAGTTTGATTCGGCAGGCAGCTCGCAAGTCTTGGTGTGCTAATCCTACAATAAATTAAAAAGGTGCCAACACAAGTAAATAACACCCAATACAAACCTTGTTTAAACCTGTCAATCACTAAAAGAAACAATTTCCAAAAACACAGATTCTAATAGTAATATATTTATTTTCAACAAAAGAGAATAAGAGTTATAAAAAGAGAAAGAAGTAGACAAAAAACAGGTAAATAACAATAATAGATTCGTAGATTAATGTAGCAATATCACTACTATAATATCAATGTAAACCCGTTCGTTCATACAACACACTATACAACTAATTATATTCAATTGCTAACAAACGTTATAAGCGATTGATTTTACTTTAAATATAAATATTATTTGATCAACTACCTCGTCTACTATGAAGTCGCAATATAAGTCGGCAATCGCCAATGATAATAATAAACGCAAAAAAAATAAAATATTGGCACAAAAACTTATCCAACCGACAATTCTTCGTCACAAGTAGTAACGTTCACTATTTTTTTTATTTGATTTAAAAACAAAAATATGCATGGTATGTTTATTTACGACGGTTAATGTTACTTTGTCTTTGGCTATGACTACGTTCAAAAGATTCAAGAAACTTGACGGATGTCATATCAACTTACTCAACGACAATACATAAGGTTACAGATGGTATAAAGTTTGCTACTGAAAGTAAATTTAGGAAAGCTGGCGGTTAGTGAATACAATTGAAAACGATTACATAAAAGCAACAGTATACAATACTAAGAAAAAGTGCGTACAAGGCTGACATAATTAGAATAATAAATATAAATGCAAGAAGGTATACGCTATTCTAAGTAATGTGCATAAAGTATTAACGAATAACAAATGGTGTTTCCACCTCGTGGCAGTTTCCACGTACTAAATATTAAAGAAAGTAGTATACTGCAGGTAAAATTAGTTGGTATTTGTTAGTTGACAAAACGACTGTTGTCAATTAAGCATTGAACCTGCCGTATAATCTTTTACTAAACGTAGAGTTAAGCAGTTTCTATTGTTGCAGCAAATGTTGTTGAAATTGCTTATGTCGTTCCTAGACACGCACGTTTCTATAAGTTGCTAAACCTACGGTTTTTTTAATGTTATGCCATCAAATTCTAATATGTGACTTTAAAAACTGTTACTATAGAATATGCCTAAAAAAACATTTCCACTTTTATACATTATTTCCATTATAGTTCCACAAACTCTAAATGCCCAGATGGCTTTGTTGATTGTTTTTCTACTGTGAACTTCTCTTTGATGTACCTTCTATCTTGTTACTACTAAGACTTTCATATTAAAATAGTGATACCATGTGCATATTCTTGTATAGTGTTATGTTTTTGTCTTCATACAAGTGTTGCTTGTTGCAACGAAACTACAGTTTGTATTGAAAGTATAGTTAGAATCAAAACGAAATCTAGATCGCGATACCTTATTTGCAACGGCATCATATTTAATCAAAAAATTATATTTAATGTCAAGTTGACTCTTAGTACATTTTTTGAGTTTGTAGAGTTACTGCATAGCTCGGCTTGCAATCGATACCAGGTTTTCAAACATCCGGTAGAGAAAAACTAAAATATTGGTTATTATTAAAAGGATTAACTGTAGATAGCTATAAACGATGGTAAATACGTTGAGTTAGTTTAACACCCGCGAAATTCAAAATAAGTTTTGAAAAATTCGTCGGGATAAAACCACAACGTAAAAGGACATTGGGGGTGAGCAATGTCAATGCAATTGTGTAAACGCCACCAGAGTGAACTACTAGACAGCTGTTTCGCCCTTTTGGGGATTCTTTAATATTTCAATATGCACTGTAATTTTTTTGTTGTCAAAACTTTAGTGCTCTGAAACAAAATAAGATTTCTTACTAGATGTGTACCGATAATGCTTACCTAGAAGGTTATGGAGGACGATTACATCTTTTACGTCTTTAAATACGAATTTCTACGCTTTTACCAATTATTTCAATATAAGTACGACCACAAGAGCAAATAATGTTATAAACGCCGTTAGACTGAAAAGGAATAACATCTTCTGCAAGGTTTAAAAGTAATTCTACTTAAGGAAGATTAGAAAACCTAGTAGCAAAGTTGTCTTTTGACAAGATCTTTTAATACGACCTGTAGTATCTTTGACATAAATTTATTAGATAAGCAATAAACAATAATTAAACCAGGCTTGGGCCAGCTTTGGAAAAAGTCTGGAATGATAATCATGGCCCAGTCCTGGTTGCTAGGCCTGGGCCATGCTCAGTTGCAAGACCTGAGCCATAGTCAGTTGCCAGACCTGGGTCATGCTCAGTTGCCAGACCTGGGCCATGCTCAGTTGCCAGACCTGGGCAATGCTCAGTTGCCAGACCTGGGCCATGCTCAGTTGCCAGACCTGGGCCATGCTCAGTTGCCAGGCCTGGGCTATGCTCAGTTGCCAGACCTGGGCCATGCTTAGTTGCCAGCACTGGCCCACGCTTAATTGCTAAAACTAGCTCAAAATTAAATGCCAAGAATTAAGCATTAATAAAACAATGGAATAAATAATTGTATGAACGTATTTACACTTTATTGTTATTACTTGTATTATGTACTATTTAAATTACATAAAGTTTTTAATTACTATTTAGATCTCGTCTTAAATTATATTAACATTTAGCTAGTACAGTTATTATTCTTCATCACTAGTTCACATTCAAGTTCAACTCATTTTGGCACCTTTTGTTTAATATTTTTTGGTTTTCTGTATCACTAGGGTCATTAACGTCACTCATACAGCTGATGTTTACACTTTGATTGTTTAAACTTTGCCGGTTAACATCTAAATTAGTTTTTTTATTCAAAACTTTTTTGGTTTATTTAACGCACGCCATCTTTAAACTCTAAGGTAAGAATCAGACATAATTACTTTTAGTAGCCTCGCCTGGTGATAATTGCGGAGTAAACAAAAGAAATTATATTTAAAGGTTTTTTCCTTCTAGTTAAAAAGTACTAACATTCAATGCCTATATAACTGAAACTCGGAGATTTGATTCATCACCTTTACTACTCTAGCAATGAGAAAAATCTTACATTTAACTAACAGATGATGTAAACAAGGATGGCGGCTGCGCTAAACGAAAATACCCGAATCTCGCCATACGTAACCGAACGGCTCAAGTTTCAATTCTACACTTTCGATATTATCATAACTCAACTTATTAACCAATTTTTTAAAATCTTTAACATTGAAAAAAAATTATTATTGCTATTTTCTTGGATAATCCAGCCTTGGCCAAGGCTGGGTCAACCAGTCATGAACTAAGCTTGGGTCTTGGAATAAGAAGGCTGAGTTATCCAGGCTTGGGCCAAACTTGGATTATCATGGAATGGCCAAGGATGGGTTATACAAGCTTGGGCCAAGCTTGGCTAATAATTTGCATGGCCGAAACTGGGTCAACCAGTCCTGGCCCAAGCTTGGGTTTCCATGAAATACCCAAGGATGGGTTATGCAAGCTTGGGCCAAGCTTGGGTAAGAATTGGCATGGCCGAGGGTGGGTCAACCAGTATAGGACCAAGCTTGGGTCTTCATGGAATAGCCAAGGCTGGGTTATCCAGGCTTGGGCCAAACTTGAATTCTTATGGAATGGCCAAAGATGGGTTATACAAGCTTGGGCCAAGCTTGGCTAATAATGTGCATGGCTGAAGCTAGGTCAACCAGTCTTGGCCTAAACTTGGGTTTCCATGGAATAGCCAAGGATGGGTTATGCAAGCTTGGGCCAAGCTTGCGTAAGAATTAGCATGGCCGAGGATGGGTCAACCAGTGTAGGACTAAGCTTGGGCTCCATGGAATGGCCAAGGCTGGGTTATCCAGGCTTGAGCCAAACTTGGATTCTCATAGAATGGCCAAGGATGGGTTATCCAAGTTTGGGCCAAGCTTGGCTAATAATTTGCATGGCCGAAGCTGGGTCAAACAGTCTAGGCCCAAGCTTGGGTCCTCATGGAATGGCCGAGGCTGAGCTACCCAGTCCTGGGCCAAGTCTGGGCCAATACAGGTACGCCAAACTTAGGTTTCCCAGTACTGGCCCAGGTCTGGCCCCGTTGTCTAACTCTGGGGTTTCCTATATGGGTTCTTTTGTTCTCTTGCTTTAGTAGAAGTAAATTAAGTAAATCTTTAAGTGCGAAACAACCATGTTGCCAGTCAATTGTTTGAGATATTTATTTCGATAAAGAAATGATGTGTCATCAGTCACCAGTAAAGTTGACCGTAAGTTCTCTAGTATGTAGGAATGTAAGATTCTACTGATTTATTAGTATTGATTCCTCTGTTGTTAATAAAACTATAAGTGGACCATGTTATATTGTCAAATTTTGTCTGAGAAAAAAACTTCTACGACAACATCAGTTGATAAAAGTTGAATAAAGTCATATTAATTAATAAGTTTTGATGCAACAAAAAATAAAACTATTTTTTTCCTTTGTTTCTTTTGTTGTTATTTATAATTTACTAAAACTACTTATATACTGTTGCATAAACAAATACATCAAACAATTTAAGAAAAAAGTAACTGTTCTCAATATAGCCTACCTAAGTTTTAATTGTTTAAACAAGTAATTATTAAATTAAGTTTACTTAATAAATGCATTGTTGAAACGTTACTAATTAGAATGTATGGACATAATTTTTAATTGAATCTACCTAAGCAGGAACCGGAAAAAATACTAATAGAAAACGGTAAGTAGGTCATAGTGATATCTAATACGGCCTATAATAAGATAATTATTAGTTTACTTAAGAATAAGTTTAAAAGTCATCAAGTTTTTTATTTTTTTAAATTTATTTTACTGCTTCTTCTCTGCAAACCGCAAAAAACAAATGTTTTTCGGTTAATTTTTTTGAAGCTTTTAAAGTTTTGAGGTTTAGACTGTTGTTTGTTTTTGAAGGAAACAATAATGGGGTATTCCCGCTATTCATTTTTAGAGTGTTCGTAATTGAAAGTTTTCGTGAAAACGATAAAAGATAACTGAACAAATCAAACTTCTTGTTCTTAAGGAAAGTTGAATGTATGTACCTAAAGATTAATTCTACATTTTTAAAGTTGACCTATATTTGCAATATTTTATCTTTGTAATGACGACCTTAAATTAAAAAAAGGCCGTTTAGCTACCTAGATTTATTGTATCTAAAACCAACAATCTTTGAATTATTGCAATAGACATTATATAGATTGGGAGATACGAACAGCATCAAAACACGGTTACAGTTTCTAAAGTAAAACCGTAATTAGATACAACAATGATAATTTAGATTAGTCGTAAGTTTATTAAATGTTAACTATTGTTGTATTTCTAAACATTATAAAGTTGACTTTGTTTTTCGAATAGATTATCGTTTGTTTTACGGTTTATTTACAAACAGCAGTAAGTCGCCGATGTAACTTTATTTATGTTCCAGGAAATGTAAAGCTTCAACTTGGACTAGTAATTGTGATTACATTTTTTGGATTATTTTTTAAATAAAACTGTTTACATGTCGACGTTAAATTAAGTTGTTTGTTAAATTAATTTACTTAAAAGAAACCGACAATTACCTATTGGTATTTTCGATAGGTATACATGGACAATTACAGTTCTCACATAAGGTCCAACTTTTAAATTTAGCGTTGGCTATTAACTTTTAATAAAATTTACAATGCTACCGAATACTGAAACTGCACTTGTAACCATCACTTCAAAGACAAATTCCGAACTTTCAAACCATAATTTTATATTTATTGAAAGCAATAGTTATTGCACCCAGTCCTGTAAATCAACCAACAGACACCAGCAATCTACATTGAAATGCAAATAGTACAATAACCATCCCTTAAAAAGATTCTCCCACGAAAGAATTCGTTTTTAGGAATCCAGATTTGTCAAAAACTGCTTTGAGTCATTTACGTATTATAATTACTGCAAATCCGTAACTTATAAGAAACGTTTCAAATTTTATCGGATTGTAAACACTATTTTCTTTACTAAATCATTTTAAATTGCATTACATTAAAAGCAAGACGCGCTTATTTCAAAACGCGACTTCACTTTCCGAAACCCGATTGACTTAGATTACGGCAGTATTATCGATAAGAATATTGCTTCTCTATTTCAAATTTATGTATGTATTTCAATAATTGTACACGTTCAGTACCGAATAATCTTTTTTCGTACAATAAATCCAAATTTGCTTATATACTTAATCAAAGCATGGATGTTATAATTGTAGTAAACACTATTTATTGAATGCGTCTTCTCAGAAAATACTATAATAACTTCATTTATTCATTATACCGATTATACTATAAATTTAATAATGAATTATCGCTATATTTGTTCAAAGTGAAGAAGCATTAACTAAGGCCACCGTAACTGAAAGCGAAAACCTACAATTTTACTTTTGTAAAACGTTTAGTACTTTACATGAAAATACTTGTTATCACTTCTTATCTATAATTCCTCTATCTCACATAGCGTTCATATGCACACGTCGGATTAACGGTATCTTCCTTCGAACTTTATTATTTCAGTCGACGACTTTTAACTTTTTTTCTAGAGTACCTTAACTGTTTAATTTTAGATAAGCTTCTTGTTTTATTAATTAAAGCGGATTTATTTAAAAAATAATCGTTTTAATTAACAAAACACGTGCTTTTGTAGACTAACGAGTTAAAAACTCTACGGTTCCTGACCGAGGAGATGTTTTTCCTATTAGAATTGTTCAGTAAAGTTAGATATATCAGTTGACTTAAAAGTATGTTTAAGAATTGGTATCTGGGTCGTGCGGATATAATAGTTAAAGGTGGTATAGCAATTCTCTATGAGCCAAAGGTATACCATTTCCTCGTTTGACATTTTTCCAAACAAAAAGAGAAAACTATGATTGTGATACGATTAAGTTAAACATCCGTAATGTCATGTTTATGTACATGTGATTTTTCTTTTTCATACTAAATGTTGCAAACTGTTAGGAAACCAGTAGTTAAGTAAACTTCTTTTATATATTTTACGCGTGGAGTTACGTCTTTGTGAATATAACGCAATGCGTTTAGTTGACAAGCTTTCTGTTTGCGTCTGTTCTTTTTTTTTTATTAAAATTTATTTGTGCGCACGTTTGTTTTATACCAACGTTATCCTATTATCAACATAAGTCTTGTTTTCAGCATCTTTTTTTACTGCAATAAGTTTTTGGTTTTTATTAAAAGAACAAAATATAGTCAATGCATTTTAAATATTTGAAGCATAAAGCTATCACCATGAAACATATTAAAAAACGTATAATGATGCGAATAAGTTACAGTTAAAAATTCAGTTTTTGAACGTAAACTACGTTTTTCATTAGATAACAATTAATAATAATTAGAAACTAGCAAAACTAAATAAAAACAACGTGATAAAAAGACAAGATGTTTCAGCTAAAGCATATGCCTAAAGATCTATAGTTAACTATAGTTAGGTAGTAGTAACTACATTTAACATCACGAAAACCTAACTATAGCTAGGTAGTAGTAACTACATTTAAGACTACGAAAACCTAACTATAGACACTGCAGTCTTGGTAAAAACATGGTTATATAAAGTACGAAAGTTTGCGTTTATATATTGATCTGTATGTGTTGGGTTTTAATAAACTGAATGCATACAAGTTCTATATGTTTTTATTATCTTTACATCAAAGAAAGCTTCGAGTAGTACTGCAATTTTCTTTTTCAATACTAAATTTTATGTCAAATTACCGATGGCTGAAAATTAATAAAAAAATTGTAATTAATAAAAAAGCCACAAATTTGGTTGTTTGGATACAAATTTAAAAGGTTTTTTTTTCAAAATGATATATAAAATAATCATAATATAATGTAATACTAACAATATTGATCAACGAAGAAAAAAATTTCAGAGAGATAACGTGGTTTGTAGCTAATAAGCAGTCCCGCGCCGTACATAAGGGCAAAGTCGTGTGGTGGCACGACGGCACCGGGGCGCCGAAAAGCCTCAAAACTCAAAAGTAAAAAAAAGATAAAGCAACAAACAACATTGTCAAAACAAAATTTATAATGATAAAAAAACCAGTAAGAAATTGTTAGCTATTACATTGTTTTTGCAATAATAGCATTTATTCGATCGAATCCGTAATACGTAACATGATAACATGAATTGTGTGAACTTAAACAAATCTGATTTTATTTATGTTTGAGCTTGAAATTTGGCTTCCAACCTGCCAACGAGCAAACAAGCGTTTTTTTTTCTGTCTGAACTTGCCATGTACGAAACTTTATATATTTAAGCGCTCCATCGGTCTTGATTTCACTTGTTGCCAGATGCAGGATCGATAATTAACTTAGCGGAGTGAAAAGGTGCATGGGGTAAAAGATATCTGCTTTTGAAACTTTAGCTTTTTGTAGTTTTACAGACTTTACAGTGATGTATTTTGTGTTGTAAATTAAGGTGAGCTCATCTAAAATTTATTTTTTATTTTAGATTTATTAAAATATTAAAAACCAAAAACATGCATCTTAAAAATCCTTTAATATTTGATTATATAAACATCATTGTTAATTGAAGTAAATTCAAACAGAATAATTTATAAGCATTAATATTACTATTCATAAAAATTTATAAATTTTTAAATAACTTAAAATAAGTAATGTTGAGAAAATGAGTTTGAGTTTGAGACGTCAAAACATTTTCATTTTTCATGAATAATTTGTCAATTTGTTTACTTAATAATAATAATACTTGTTTATGTATTAATTTCTTTACAGTATACAGGATGTCAGAAATAAAGAAAAAATTGTCTGGATACCAAAATTTGGTGAATAAAAGAAAAAGAGAGAAAGAACTGGAAAACCATATCAAAATTATGCATTTTTTTTCAAAACTCCAGTCTACTTTGTCAAATCTTAATAACAACAATGATACAACTGAATCTAATTCTAAACCTGTACTTGAAACAAGTATCAGCAGCAGACAAGAAACTGATTTTCTAGAAAGCAATCCATCAACATTTTCAAGTTCCGCTGATAATGAGAAATCAACACCTTTAAAAATTACCAGAACGGAAAATAGGAGTCAACTTTCGAAAGATGCTGCACTATGACCAAATTACGTTCTAATAACATTCATGAATTAGTTGAATGTGGCCCTGCTCATTATCAAAACAAAAAGAATATTTATCCGAGAGATAGAATTTTACCGAACAAAAAAAATTGAGCGTTTTTGGTTGTTGTATTCCAAAAGAAAATTCACTTTACTGCTTCTGCTGCAAAATTTTTAATGACAGCAATTTGAAATCTGTTCGCCTTAGTGATTAATCTGGTTATAATGACTGGCAGCATTTAAGTGAACATTTAAACATTTATGAAAAAAACAAGTTACATATCGAAAGTGTTTTAAAATTTCTAAGTCTTTTTAACCGTTTTAATAAAAATGAAATAATTGATTCTGAAATGCAAAATGTAATAAACAGAGAAACTTAATCCTGGCAAGCTGTTATAGAATTCATTTTCTACGTGATTTAGTTTTTAGGTCAGCAAAATTTAGCTTATCGTGGAAGTAGTAATAAGTTGTTTAAGAAAAACAATGGTGACTTTTTAAAATGCATAGAAATGATTTCCAAATTCGGCTCGATTATGTCAGCACATACAAAACGCTCTCAAATAAAAGATCACAAAAACTATCTCGGGGATAAAATACAGAATGAAGTAATCAAATTGATCGGTGAAAATATCAAATCCAAAATTTTAGAACTAACTAAAAAGGCAAAATATTATTCCATATTATTAGACTGCACTCCTGACTCTAGTCAGCAAGAACAAATTTGAGTTTGTATAAGATTTGTTAATTTAAAGAGCACGGGAATTAGTATAGAAGAACATTTTTTATTATTTTATCCTATGATGATGATGTGTCGGGTGAAGGCTTGACAAAATTTCTTTTGTCGGCGTTAGAGAAAGAAGGCTTAAACATCAACGATTTGCGGGGTCAGGATTGTGACAATGGGGCAAATATGCGTGGTAGAAATAGTGGTATACAAAAAAAAATGTGGATTTTAATCAGCGAGCTTTCTTTGTTCCTTGTTGCAATCATACCCTAAATTTAGTCGTCAATGATGCCGCAAAATCAAATACTTTGAACATCAATTTTTTTTCTTTAGTTCAAGAACTGTTTGTATTTTTTCAACTTCTACTAAACGCTGGTCAATTCTGAAATCTAATTTATCCAATGTAACAAATTTAACTTTAAAACCTTTATCGGATACTCGATGGTCTAGTGGAATAGATGCAATAACACCTTTAAGGTTATCAACTTAGAAAGGTTTATGATGCTCTGTTTGAAATAAGCGAACGAAACTTTGAAAAAAACGTAAAAAATTTGGCTGCAGCGTTAGCCAAAAAATTGCAAAATTTTGAGTTCATTTGCATTCTTATATTGTGGTATAATATTTTAAGTAAAGTTAACATTCTTAGTAAATTTATTCAAAAACCGAACTTTGATATGTTTGATTTGATTTTGATTATGAATGTGACGATGAAACGATCCACGACAAAACTTTAAAGTTCAAAGTTGATTGTTTTTTTAATGCTCTATATGTAATCATAACATCAGTGGATGAGAGATTTTAATTACTTTCTTCTTACTCTAATAATTTTGCGTTTTTATGGAATACTAATAAACTTAAAATTTATTCTGAAAACGAACAATTAGAATTATGTCAAAAAGTTAAAAATTTATTAAACGACAAAACTCGTAATGAACGAGACATAACTGCCGTGGAACTTGTTACATGATTGCAATATTTACAAAATTTTGATGGAAAAGTTATCACGTCTCCAGAAGAAACTTTTAATTATATAACAATTAAGAACATAGTGGATTCTTTTTCTAATACGAGCATAATACCTGGTATTTTATTAACAATGCCGGTTTCTACTTAGCTAAAATATTAATAATAATACCTAATACCTGGATAGTTTTTCCGTCCTGTGATATATAACAAGTATTTTTAATGTTTCAACTATTTTTTTTATTTCTTGTGCTTTTGTTTCATATATTACAGTTGAAAATAAATTACAAACATTGTGAGTTGTAATACTGTTAGAATATATTTCTGTTTTCTATAAGTTTATAATTATGTTATGTACCTCAATGAAAAAATACTTGTATGGCTTATGGCTTGTACTTGTAAATTATAGAAATGAAAATAAATTTATAAAAATACTTTTTAAAATTATTTTTCAATAGTGGATAATAAATCCCTAACTTAACCTGTAATAGTAATATATGAACGTAATACAAATTTGGGGCGTCATTTTAAATTTGCATAAGAGCGCCAAAAGTGCTAGGTGCGGGCCTGGTTAGAGTAATTACTTGAGATCGACTTGACGAAGCACGATTTAAGTAAAAAGTTGAGAAAAAAAAAGGACAAATACATTTATTATAGTTAAGTAGGATTGTGTACATTTCTGGTTTGTTGTGAGAGTAATAGATTTACTTAATTAGGATTTGATATCACTCTAATAATTTAAAGCAAATTTACGAAAACAATATTCTTTAAAATATTTTAAATAATAATAAGTATAAGTATGTAATACGTAATAACACAAAAATGGTTAAGACAGAACCGTTTATTCACTGTATTAGATTTTTTTTTTATTAATATTATAACACTTTTGCTACTGGAATTATCTTAGAAGTGCAATGTTTATCTTGTTTATTGGTTTGAGAGTTTTTCGTTTACTATGTCATACGATGAATTTGTAGAACACGTTTATAATATTGTTTGTTATTTCAACTGAAAAGTTTTTTTAAATAAAACAACATATATAGGTTTCAAAATTCTGATGCATTGTGTAAACAACTTTGCAGTTTCTTTAAATGTAAAACGTACCTTACGAAATATTACTAAAATTTTACACATTTGTTCTATAACAACATTCTAAAAATACAGTGGGATATAATAATACTGTAGCTTAGTTCAACTAAAATTAATTAATGTAGTGCCAACATTTTTGTTAACTTTTATCCCTAAAAGGGATTACTTATAAAATGTTGCAACTTAAGGTCCAGTGGCGGGTACAATAATTCCAAGACGTTTAAAAACTGACACTACGTATAAATAATTTGATTATTCTGATTTAATTTCAACGTGTTGTTTGTAGGAACAAATATGATGTAGGTGCTTATCTCTATTAACACACTACATTCATTTATTTGATTTAAAAACCTTTGTATTGTTGTTTTCAATTTTTTTTAAATTAATTTATGTAATTGTGTTTTTAAAACACCATTTGGCTTTAATACCGTGAAGCAGATACAACTTAAAAATTAGATTGAATTAGAATATCGTCTCTAACAGTAAACATGTGTACCTATAATTAAGCTCTAAGTAAATACATGTATTACTTTTAAAAAGTACTTATTTTTTTTTAAATAAAAATATAAAACAAATAAAATGATAGTACGTTACTGTAGTTTAACCTCGACGCAAGAAGCGGGATTATGCATAAATGTTTCGACTATCATAATCTATAGGTTTCAAAAAATATGTTAAATAAAAAATAATTAACTTTGCATAAATAAATGTTATTGTATACTATATTTGATAACATATAAATATGTACAAGAACATACATATTTTGATATGTATATTTTAATTACTGGAACAGCGCCATCTCTTCACACCTATGTCAGTAATGTTACTGACGTTTTAAGATTGTATCTACGTATAAAAGTGCAACATTTAACTATTTTATAAGTTTTTAAATATTTATTTTTTAATTGTAATAAATAATCAAAAAAATTGAATTTGTCAAACTGCAGTGAGTGTAACCATTTAAGTACATATAACAACAGAAAAATACACGTAACAGTTGATAATTTTTTTATATCAATTTGTTTGTTTAAATTATTGTCGAATTAAATAAAGTGAATACAAACCTCGTACTTTTGTTTATACAGGGCTCCAGCTAATAATAACCTCTATCTTCGAAAAAGCTGTCGTTCTGTAAAATACCACCTACAGGTACTCGAATGTAAATAACTATTACAATTGTCAACTTACTTACTTAAAAAAACGAACTGTAAAACAAGACTTTAACTATATTCTTATTCTATTGCCTTACATTGCGCAATTCTAGAATTTACTTTTCTTGGAAATATATTATTTCTTGTATTCTGTTTGCATTTTCTACATCAAAAATGTGCCAAGTAAAAGAGTATTTCTACGTGTAAAAAATGTGTTTTTTACGTAATGTAGATTACGCGCGAATCATTAAAAAAACAACAGTGAAGTTTTAGCTTTTTTAGCAGATGTTTATCTTTGCGCTTACCTAATAATACCTAATACACACTTGCTAGAACTGTTGAATAGTTTTTGTTATTGAAACGGTTTGGAAACATAATAGATTTGTTCTCACCTTAACCGATAGACGAGTAGATCACAATTCAAAAAATATCTAAATTATATTGGATTTCTGGTTCTCGATTTGCATCACGTAGGTAGTCTGTTAGCTCGTTGCTACACCTAAATTGTTTGTAACTATTGTAATGAGAATACAAAAAAAACGCAAATGATTAAATTTAAAATACAGAAAATTAAAAAGAAGAATTGGAACAGTAACGACTGTTAATTGCACATACATTGATATTATAAAATATATTAGATTTATTGTAAATTCAATTTCCTAACCAATTATATCGAATGCAATTTTTTGTAAACTTGTGACATAATTTTTGAAGTCAAACTCAAAAATTACTAAAAAATGTAAAAAGCCCTTCAAAGGTTTAATACATTCATTAAAATTCCGATTTATATAAAAACAAAATTGAAATGGCAAAAAATTAATAATGTTGATAACGATTATGATGAAAGAATTTCGGTTTCAGAAATAAAAAATCCGATTTAAAGCAAATAAATGATGATATTCGTGGAAATCATGTTTTTTATGCAAATAATCTCGTCGTAACCTTTTACTTTCAGCTTCATCATAAATGTTTACGAATTGATGACAACTTTTAAGCTATTTGACCCCACTGTGCAACATAGTACTAAAATAATAAACACGCTGAAAATGTCAATTTTATCTTAGAACCGGGTCGTATAAATCTACCGACGCTATTTTTTTTACGTAAACTATAAAAAAACAAGTAGGTTTACTATGAGTCCCTCAAATTTTTTAATTTTAAAAATTCGTATTTTTGTAATTATGAGAGAATAATAAAACGACTTTTAATGAGACTTAATAATGCATCTGCAGTAGGTATAAAATTTTTCTTTTAGTGAACATTTTTTATAGGAAAGTATAGGAAATGCTAGATTTCTGTTTATTATTTTTCTAGAGAAAAAAACCTGTATATGCCTGTTAATGCAATTGAGGAAATTGAAATTACGTGTTTGTGCGCTCTTCTCTAGAAGTCACTTGATTGAACGTTGCCGAACGAATTTGATATGCGGGGCTGTCACTTGTATGGTGTACGCTTCAAATACACACACATATGTACGTATTGATAAAAGAGATAGTCCTTTCCACAATTCTGCCACTGGCGTAGGTAAAACCCCTCTTCAAAAGGAGGAGTTTCGTTTGAACATTGCGCTTTTGTGTGCGCGCCGCTAACAGCCTTGTACGGTCTGCCGTACTGCGCGGATGCAAGCGTGTGTGTGCCATGCGCGCGAACTTCAATATGAAATATCTACATGTGCACGCTGTTTTGCTCTATTTGTTTATATAGAAAATAATAAGTGCGAAAATTAAGTGCCGTTTTATCGAGACTTTAGTATCCGATTATTACATAAATTTAAACACCAGTGACGTTTAGGTAAATTCCGATTTTAGCCGTATAGTATAAAACGCAAAAAGGACATTTGTCGTGAAAAAATTGTTAGTCGGCGTCTAAGCGGGATCGCGCAAAATTATTTTCTTACTTAATCTTGGAAACTTCAAATTAAAATAAATAAGTGTACATGAACCTTTGATAACTCGAACCTTAGCAGTGAACTTTAAAATAGTGATAGTGTGTGTGCCAAGAGAGGAAAAAAGATAAAAGTCACAACAAAAACTAAATTTTGTGTGACACAAAAAACACAGATTTTTTTAAGTGTGTGTTTTGTGCAACCGACGGCCGGTCACCTTCCAATTTAAACTAAGGTCCGGCAATTCCTTTTGGTGATTGCGCTTTTTCTGCAGATGGGAGTGTTCGAAGAAACGAACACTCGCACGCCCGGGATGCATTGGGTAAGTTTCGTCCACTAAATACTCCAATTAAACGTTACGTAAATCTAAAAATTTAGCGTGAGAAAAGGTGCTAACATTGAATTGTTCTAATCTCACAATGACGCACCGCTCCGAATTTATAGCATTCATTCTTATTTAGTTTTTAAGAATGTTTATTCTTTGTAATGCATGTGAATCATTACAAGTGTATATCAAGGGAAACTGTCACATAATTATGCTTAATTTATTCTTGCCACGACCACAATGGGCATCGTTGGAATTTTTAAAAAAAATACAGACCATTAAGAGATATTTTCATAATTGTTACTACTAATTCCAGCTGTAAGTACCCAAAGTGTCTCTAATTCTTAACACAGTCATTGAAGTTCCAACCAATTAGAAAAAAAATAATTCCAGGCATTTTTTCCGAGCGTAATGAATTTTTTTATTTTGTTTTTCTTTTTATAAAAATTGCCGAATTACGTTAACTTTCAGAGCTTAATAAAATCCAAAAAGCTTTTTAAGAAAAAAGATTATTTAAATCGTCGTGAATCTGCTTCTGGTTTTGACGGCATTCTTTAAGATTTTCTGTCAGTCCTTAATTGAAAATTAAATCATTAATGACAGAGAAAAATGTACAGGAAGTTTGTTATTAAACTATTTTGGTTTTGATATAAAGTGCCTTTTTCTCATTAATTATATTGCTGTTTATTACTACACCTAAATAAGCTGCGAAAAATTAAAAAAAACGATAGTTCGATATTTGTATGTTTTACCAATAAATCTGTTATTGCAAGGATCAAACGTAACGGTACATATCGCAAAACAACGTTTTCATTGCAAGTCATTATTTTAAACTTTTGTCATTTATGAACAAAATAAGCACCTGATACAGCAAAGCAAAAAGACGCTTAACAACAAATTAACATCTTTTAATAATAAATTTAAAACTTTGTTACAACTTCGTAATATTATTTACAATTAAGTCATATCGTGATCACGCATATAAATTAAAATTAACACAAAAAATCAAGTAAATTAAGTGATTTAAATACATTAACAGGTTTATTAATTGTGTTTGTCTTTGATGCTTGCAACATTTTTCTTCCTTAAAAAAACAACGGTGTTAGACACCTGAAGCTGTTTAACGTGAAAAAACTAAATTAAATAAGGGGTGTTTAATTTAAGGATTGTTAACTATAATTCTAAATGACTGAGCTTTTTTAACATTTACATGAATTTAGTGCTTGTATGTTATTTCCTATTTACTACAGGAAAATTAACTTTTTTGTGCAAAAGTTTTACATACACTATAAGAACTTTCACAAGGTCGTTTGGTGAAAAATAATTTTTATGTTAAACGTGTTTGCATAAGACGTAACTGGAAATGGTATTTAACCTTATTTTTCTTATTTGTACTTAAGGTAAGGAGCAAAAGTAGAATCAAACGTGTTACTTTGTTACGGTCACAATAATTGCTTTTCATTTTCGTCCGTCGGACGCCCGAATGTTCTAACAAAACGTGAAAAATGAATTAAAGAACCAGTTAATTCAAATTAAAATGAAAAAAATCACATGTGAATCGAACACCTCAAAAACTTTCCTTTGAATATTCAAATCATAAACATTAAATTATTTTTTTATGTTAATCGCGGAACGCGAAAAAAGTTTTTTTTTTGCGAAAAACAGCTGCTATATGGTACTTCATCGGTTACTTTACTTTTATGAAAAAATTTTGAATAACTAAATTTTAATTTAAACGATACCTACTGATCGTTATTACAGCCTGGATTAGAAAAGTATGTTAATTTGTATGCTTATGACTTATGGGATGCGATTATTTATTCGTTAATAAATTTATTAAATATTACGTTGTGTGTTTATATTAAAATTTGTATTGTCAAATAAAAAATAAAGGAAAAGTTTTAAAACCACACAAGAACTTATAATTTAGAGATACGTTTTTGCGGTAATAAACAAAATTATTTCTAAGTACTTTGCAACTAAAATTAAATGGAACATTTTTAATTACTTTATTTCGTTGAAACTTCACCTTTTCAAAATTTGTAAATAAATATTATAAACAATTAATGTTTTTTCTTGCTTAATTAAGCTGTCCTTTTACGGAACATTGTTATAAATTAATTTCTAAAAAAAATTGTTTCATTTGTTGTGGCTGTTTTAAATCATGTATTGTACTTTAGTATTTAATACAGTTAGTATTTTAATCTTTTTCTTTAACTTTTATTGATGAAATAGTTTTTTAATAATTGTTTTTGTACACTTACGACAACACTGAATTTTTAGTTTTTCAGTGGTATCTACTTTGTTGTGATAAACAAAATTATTTATTTACATAAATCCGATGAGAACTCATAAACATTATTAGTTTAAAACACAAGATAATAAAAACTCTGACTGGGAAAAAAAGAACGAACACTTACCTAGTTATAGATATAATCACATTTTTTATAGAAACACGTTTTTAATTTAAAAAAATTTCTTATTTAAATCGTTAAAATAAATTTTTAATTTAAAAAACAATCTAACTTAGTTATCTAATTGTTTTTTTATATAAAATTTAATCGGTAAATTTAGTGTTGCTGTATCTTGTTAGTACTTTCGTTTCAAATTAATACAATATAATTTTTTTACAAAATTATTGACATTTTTTTAACTTATTTAATTATTAAACTTATTTTTGATATTGGTTGCTGTTTCAGTTGTGAAATTGTTTGATTATTTTGCAAGGGCTAACTTTTTCACTCGTAAAAACAAATGTTTAATTGAGATTTTTTTTAGCAATAACGTCTCAGAAATATATATGGGTCTAATGCACCGTTTGGGGCTGCTACAAGTTTAACCATGCTCCCATAATTCGAGTAAAACCATTTTCTCTAACTCTTGAAAAAAAAGTCGGTTAGGTCTTAACAAGTTATGACTATTTAACACGAGTAACATTTTTTTTTGGTACTGGTATTCGTTGTCTTTTAGTTAATCTATAAATAAATAAACTTGAGCACAGCAAACTATAAGTAAAAACTTAAAACCAACAGAACACTTTTTATTGATGCAAATTTTGCTTTTTTGGTTCTTATTTTTATTACTGCAAAATTAAAGGTAATGGTTATACAGTTGAGTATGTTTAGTCGAAAATTTACAACGGCAAAAGTATAAAAAAATTGTGTCTAAAAACTTTATTTTTTTTTAAAATGTAAGTTTTTTATGAACTGGAACCATAAATTATTTTATTTAATTAAGTAAAAAATTATCAAATTTTTGTTTCCAAAATTCAGTCACACACTTGGCATTAGTAATCTTTTGTCACACAAAATTTATTACAAAGTACTAAAATATGGTAATTCAATTGGTTTTCTATTTTTTTTTTGTTGAGGAGATAATTTTTGCTATAAGCTAAATAGCAGAGTATGCCATGAATATTTAAAACCTATTTCTTTAACTTTAAATCAATTGATAGAAATTTAAAGAATTATAGTTTTTTAGAAGCGTTTATTTAATTTATTTTTGGTTTTAGATCACTTACAATTGTTTTTAGGAACCTACACAAAATTAGCGTTTTTTCTTGATTTAAAAAAAAACTAAAAATTTTGCTAAACATTTTTTAATAATAACACATCTAGTCGTATTTGTTATTTTTTTTAGATTTTTGAGATTTGTATTTAAATCCTAAAACAAAGTAATCGACAGATAAAAGATTACTAAATGTTGAGCTTTAAAATCCAAGTTTTTTTGAGAAGATTCTTGGTGTTTCTTTATTCGGTTGATCTTTATGAAACATTAAATCGATAACTTTAGACCATTTTAGGTACTTTATCTTGTAAAGGCCAAATTTACTATCAGTGTTTATCAAATGATTTCAAAAATTCATTAAGTCTCTTATATTAGTTTTTGAATCTTAAATTCAAAATTTGAGTTTACGGTTGTAGTATTTTCCTGGTGTGAGTGTAAACTTGTAGTTTGATAAAATTTTTCTTTTTTTGTATTATAGGTAATCTTAAATAATGTTTCCTAAATTTGACAGTTTAAATTAATTCATTGGTTGTTATTTTATCGTTTATAAGTTGTTTTTAATCTTTTTAGTCTGTTACATATTTTTAATTTACATATTGCTGTCTTTTTTCCAGAATATTGTATTAATATTTATGTTTATCATATTAGGCACAATTTGCTGCTGTTTTTCTATTTCTTTTTGTTTTGAGCGACGGATACCATTGCAATATACTTGCATTTAAATTTTATTATTTGGTTTATTAGAAGAAAATTAGTCAAGTATTTTTAACCGTAAACAAAGATACTAAAATAGGTTAACTTGTTTTCTGTTTGTATGATTGTCGATTTATCAGGAATTAATAAGAGAAAAATGTTCTTATGATTAATAATAATTTGTGTCTTATATAAAACTGAGCTAAAAACGGTTTCGATAAATTTTATCTTTCTAGTAAAAATTTTTTTAAAATAACGATTTTAGAAGTTACTCTAGTTAAATTTTTTAAAACTGAAACCTGTTTTTGATTTTTTTGAGTTAATAAAGTCATGTTTGCTATTTAACATTTTATAATTAGTTATGGGCTGTTTTAAATAGGACTTTCGTAGAACTTTCGTAATTTCCCGTAGATATCTTGGATTCCTTCACCCCGTGGAAGTTTCTCACGAAAAAAAACAAAGCTTTAAAACTAAGGTTTCAACTATAAAATAAAATGTATGAAAATTTTCTTGAATTTATCACTTTAAAAAATGCAAATTTTTTCACCTAAAATAATGTCTACATACTTCAACAAATTATTATTTAAGGTTCAAATCAGGAAACGTCATAAACAAAATTGACATATCTACATTGTATATTTATAGTAGCACAATTACAAAATTTAAGAATAAATAAATTTTTAGTTTTAGGAAACTGAAATAAAAGTATTTTCTTGTTAATGTTCATATAATTTACATTTAATAAACAATGCCAAAATAAAATTGTTTTTTTGCGCGTATAGTCGCAAGACATATAAAACGAGTTTATCGTACAAAATTATCGTATACAGGATGTTTACAATATTTAGTAAGCACCGATAATGATAACTGTTTACTTTTTTTAAGCAGTAACTATTAATCATACGTAGTATTATTTATAGAATAAGAACTTGGTAACAAACTGATTTTTAAAAAAGTATTGCAGTTTTTTCGGCATTTCTTTTGTACTGTCATAAAAACACCGATTAACATCTTAATTATTTAACAATGACTATAAAAAAATTATTCTAAAAATAATTAGTTTATAAACAGCCTAGCGTATTATCTGTTGTTTGTTTTAGTTTTTAAGGGTCAACAAGATCCGTCTGCGAGAGATATTAAGCGATTAGGTCAAATATTTTTTGTGGTGTAGTTGATACCCCGCGTTAGAGATTTTTCTGAGGTTAAAAATTAATAAATAAAACTAACAACGAAATGTTGCAGTAATTATTCACAAAGGATACAAGGATTGAGACAAGCTTCACGGGTACAAGTAAAAATTTTCTCAAAAGAAAATACCATGCTGTTATGTAAATTACTTTCGTCGTTTCTTACAGTTCGTGAACCAGAATATAATGTTTAGATCACGGTTTGTGCACACTTGAATTATATTACTTATTTTGTTGACGTTGTGTTACAATAGGAAACCCAAATATTACAGCTAAATTTACATGAAACTTATTTATGCTTTTGTTTTGTTGCTTTGTATCATTAAATTCGTTTGCCGAAATTAAAGAAGCAAAAACGATATTTCAGTATCATTACGTAATTGAATTACGATACTACAAATTTTGCGCATCTAACAGAAATGCTTATTTGCTATTCTATATTTAAACAGTCGACCTCAACTTTTGGTGTTGAATTACGGACGGAATTTTGCTAAATTCGGTAATTATAAGATTTTAGTTTCATCAACATTTTCGAAAAATCTTAATTTAACTGAAACGACGGAAAAAACCTTTGAATTTAAGCAGCTAGATTCAAATCAATTCAAATTTAAAAGGGTTTGGATTTCAATAAGTAAACCATAGAATTGATTCAGTCAGTTAGGTAATTTTACTTTCTTACATTCATATAAGTATTAAATAAACTTGAAACAATATTTAATTTTTTTAATTGATTAGAAATTAACAGTTATATACTTAAAATTTTTAAGAAGCTTGAATACCTATAGGTAATTATTTTGTTAATGAATTATCAAAACAGATATTTTATGGTTTTATGTAATAATAACATAATTATTTTTAATTTCTTTTATATTTTAAGTTTAAATCATCCAGTTAAATTAAATGTAAACTTAATTTATGCTACCTATTTTACAAGTTACTTATGCTTATACTTAATTAAATAAATTAATTTCACAATAACTAATCTTCATGCATCTTCATCTTTTAGAACTAGAAACAGCTTAAGATATTTTCAAATTTTATTGTAAATACACTGTAATTATTACAGTAGAAGATTAGTGTTTACATTTAGGTAAAGTTTAGCAATATTTTTCAAAAAAAAAAATGGTTTTACTATTAACAATTGTCCATGTTTTAGTTAATTTTACTTAAAATTAGTACAAATTAACTTTTAACATTTTTGATTAAGCATTAATATTTACTTATACAAAACCAATTTGGTTTTAATTAGAAAACAGGTAGCAGTTTGTAATTCATGTATCGGTCGTACGTGAGAATTTATTAGTCCTAGAAAACCGGAACAAATAAAAATCTGATGAGATTAGGTTTGGTGAATACGGCGGATGTGGTTTTTCTTTTTTTTAATGTGTTACCTTCTTCGTTTAAACATCACAGTTTTTTTGACATGAATAATAACTGTCGCAATTGATGCTGATGGTTCAACAAGGTTTAATATAATAATAATGATAACAGAGAATTAGTTGTAAACCTATGCCAATTAAATAACCTCAGGATAAACAATAATTTCTACAACCATGATGAAAAATACAAGTACACGTTCGAAAGTACACGGAGAGAAATATTATACTGAATTTAATCATTACGATTTCATATTTAAAGCATTTGCTTTTTTTCTAAAATTGATCCACGTTCAAATAACATTCAACGTAAATGTACTAAAATTTAAACTAAATCTCTTATTGCAATGCAATTACAGAGACAATCTAATAAAATAGAAGTTTAACTCAAGCGTACATCGGCTTGACTCAAAAACAACAGCCTTTTGCATGATACATATCAATTCCGCATAACCTTTTTTTCCGTGTAGTAGAGGTCAAAAATCCATCATTGATTAATAGTAATCAATCAGAACGTATTATCATCTCAAGTAAACTCGTACTAAGAAAAATAAGAATGTAAATACCCAGATAGTCAGTCAGTAGTAAAGGGTGAAGAAAGGAAACAGGTTAATAGGACAAGTCTGGGGTGTGGGGGAAAGAGTATTCAAGATGGATATAAAAAAAAGAAAATTGTTGTTTGAAAAATTAATAAAGGGGGTGGTAATGTATGGAGCGGAAATATGGGGCTAGAAGGAGTGGAGGGAGGTAGAGGGGCTACAGGAAAAATACTGGAGATGGGTGTTAGGACTGGACAGGGATACACCGGGGTATATTGTGAGAGAGGAGGTACAGATAGAAAAAATAAGGGTAGAGACAGGAAAAAAAGCAATAAAATACGAGGAAGAAATGAGGGAAAGAACAGATTGCAAAATACTGCAAGAATGTTGGAAAGAGACAAAGGGAGGGAAAGTGAAGTACGGGCAGGAGGGCAGAGAAGAGTATTACAAAAGAAACGGGTACGAGAGAGAAGAAGTGGAGAGATTAAGAGAAGAGGGAGTAGGGGTAAGGGAAGAAATAATATGGAGAGATGGAGACATAGAAAAACAAGAAAGATGGTCAAAGATAAAAGAGGGCAGATATAATAGGAATTATAAAGATATCAAGGGTGAAGGAGTGCCGGAATATTTAAAAGAAAAAAATGGTAGCAAGGTTCAGATGTGGCAAGGAACAAATATTGGAAAGAATAACCAGAAAAGATGTGCAGGCTATGTGGAGAAGAAACGGAAGACCTTAACCACATGAGACAGAAATGCAGGGAACTAAGAGAAGAGGTGATGGAAATAGAGGAAATCTTAGATGAAAACGGAAAAGGAGCGGAATGGATGAAGAAAGTATGGAGCAGGAGGAAAAAGTTAGGAGGAGAGAAGGGATAAGAAAATGTATTTCAAAAAAAAAAAAAGTAAATAGAATGTAAATGTAAATATAGAATGTTATGTAGTATAGCACGATCAAATTTGTAAGCCAAATGGCAACAAATAAAGTTAAACTTATATATATATACCCAGATAGTCAACACAAAATAAACTAATGAAAGAAGAAAAGATCAATATCGAAACGCTATGGAACAATTCCACAAAATATTTATACTAAGAAAGACTAGCTGAAAAAGTCGTTAGACAGCTGACACAAATTAAAAAGAAAAATAAAAGAAGCCGCCGTACAGCCACTAAGAACTTGATAAATGAACACATGACGGAAACCAAATAAAAAAATATGATTTAAAAATAAAAATTAAAACAAAATGTAAATAATAAAAACTTACATAGAATACATAACCCATAAGACACAGTAGTCACTTGACAAATTTAAAAAAATACGAAATGAAAATCACCAGGACTAGACAAAATTCCAAATGGAGTATTATAATATAGACCAGGGATTTCCAACACGCGGCCCGCGGCTTTTATTAGCGCCTATTTAATGGTAGCTATATAACTATATACCTGTGCGGATGCGGCCCCCTATTTACTCCATGAATCTAATGGCGGCCCTCGGTCACTCATAAGTTGGAAACCCCTGATATAGACGGAAAAACTCAATTACAGAAACGCTAACAAAGAAAATCTTATTAGAACGAAAAAGCTGACAATAAAGAACCAGTCAATTACAGAAAAATACCTCCTGAACACTATGCTCAAGTTGGTAGGTAACCTACGTAATTACACGAAAAACAATTATTTCATTACACAAGCAGAAAATCTTAAATTGATGCTGTTTTTGTGAATGTAGAAAAATCTATAGAATATAACAAACCTGCATTCCTATGTTTTATCAACCTACAAAAAGCCTTTGACAAAAGTCCAGCTGAAAGACATTATAAATCTACTGCATAATAGAATACCGAAAAATATTAAAAATATCTACTCCGAAAACAGCATACAAGCGCGAATAAATACAAAACTTGCAAATAAAATGCATGTAAATAGCGAAATTTGACAAAGAAATTTACTGAGCCTGCATCTATTCAATGTTGTAATAGACGAGATCATTAAAAAAGACCGGTAACTGCTATAAAATAGTCAATCACAATATTATATTATGTTACATTGATGACTCCGTAATTTTTGCAGAAAATGAGAACAACGTACAAACAAATCTACACCTGTTTAACATAGCAGCAAAACAACTTAACATGAATATAGCGGCCCGTAAAACTAAATGCATGACAACCAAAAGAATCAATCTGATGTAAACTGGAAGTGAATCAAAATATAATCGAACAAGTACTGTCATTTAGAGACCTAGGAGTTGAATTATCAAGCTTTGGGAATATAGATAATAAAGTATCTTAGTAGTTCATAAAGATGTCTAAACGCGACCATATGGCGGAATAAATTCTTAAACATTAAAACCAAATCGAGAATATATAAGCGCGTTATGAGACCTATCATGACATAATTATACAGCTGAGATTAGACCTGGCACAGCAAAAACAAAATGAAAATTGAACACGGCAAAAATGAAAATAGAAAAATTAATAAAGAGACCTTGTATGACAAAGAAAAGAGTGAAAGCATAAGAAGACTGTGTGAAGTAAAAAATATCGGAGAATGGACAACAACAGAAAACGAAAATGGAATCCACGTATAGAGAAAATGGAATAAGACATAATTGTAAGAAGATCAAAAGATAAATTTCCCTTAAGAAAAAAACGTAGGTCGACTAAGAATAAGATGGAGGACAACCTACATCTAGAGTAATAGAGAAGGAATGCTAAATCGATGATCTATAGGTTTTAGGCTTACTAAGAAAGGAAAAGAAGAACGTTTGTAACGATTGTGGATTAAGACAATAGAAAGCTAAAATCCGTTATTTTAACAATGTACTCTGGTAGAGGAAATGTTGTTTCTTTCTGAAAGAAATGTTCTTGTTCTTTCAGTTTTTTCTATTTTCAAGCAATAGGATATAAGTTTTGTTCCATTACAAATCATTACAAGTTTTGTGTTTATTTTGATTGTACTTAGTTTATTGACGTGCTTTATTTATTACAATCCTCTAAACTTCTTACGAATAACTTTTATTGCAATGGCACTACAAATTTAGTTAAAAAGCCATCGTTTTTGTATTTGAGTTTGGGAAACAGAAAACAATTCGAATAAAGTCGAAATTCTCGTGAATAGTATTCACTTTTGTACTATCTAATGCAACGTTTTTGGTGTTTTGAATTACACATAAAGGTACCTTAACAATTACATGAACATATTTTTTAGCGCTAATTTAAAAAAGTAAAAACTATTTTAGTGTCATGTCGGTTAAAAAGTTAAAAACAGTAACGTAGTTTAATTATTTCTAACATTTTTCTTTTTTTAACATACAAATTACTAAGCATCGCTTAGAATAAAATTTACTAATTAAACAAAAAAATCACGTTGACCAACACGTTCTTTAATCAATGTTTATTAATCGTTGTGGTATTATTTTTATTCAACACATAAATTATTTAGAATATTAACTAAACTTTATGAGTCATCAAAATTTAAGTTGTTTGCATATATATGATACAAAAAATGTTTTTGTTAACACTATGTTATGCAATAGTTTTTTAAATCTTCGTCACACGAACGCTTCAAATAAAATCTTGTAGTTTCATTTTATTCATACTGTTAATTAGAAGATACAATCAAATCAAGTAACTTTAACTCCTATCTCGAAACATTTTTTGTGATTTCTAAAATCGCTACTATTTTATTTTACATTAACTTTTTTTTAATTAAAGCATTTGTTTTAATTTAATGGAACTTGCGGTAAACATGAATAGTTTTTATAGTGTAGCAATTTTTTCTCAATTTTCTATATCCGTCGTTTAATTTATGCTTCCCGCTGAAACTACTATTCGCATTTCATTAGCTAGTTTTACGTAAAAACTGGCATAATTGTTTTGAACTAACAGTTAGTTTCATTCAAAAGTGGATTATCTAGAATCTAATATATATTTTATTAAGCACTTATCAAAAATTAAGATTAGGGAAAACGGAAACTATCAATATTTTTCAAAATAAAAATCAAGTAAAGTGCAAAGTGAACAGAATTTTAAGTGACGTCGCCTAAATACGAAGCATAAAAAGTTTACTACATTTCCAAGAATGTCGCAATAAATAATTTTTTGCAAAAAAAATATTATGTCACTTTTACTAGGACGCGTTTTTATTAGTGCACAATTTTTTGCAACAGAAAAACTTTATATATCGCGAATTTCTAAATTTATGCATTCATGAATGTAATTTATTTAGAAGTGAAGTTTTAGAGTTTCTTTCATGTGAAATGTTGAACGCGCGCGGACATTTGATTTATGTCATTGAAGCTACAAATTCTATGCAAACTAACACCATCCAATCTCAAACGAAGTCGAGTATATAAATAAAGGTTTCGCATTTGACACTCCCCAAATTTATTATGTGAAATATTATGTAGCTCAACTTTGAAAAATGTCTGTTTAAGATCGTTAATTACCGGGTCCACCGTAAAGTGCCAGGATATCCCTCGAACTCGTCGTATTCGTAGACAAATGACTCTAGGAATAATTTATTTTAAGAAGTAAATTGTTAAATTACTGGAAGTTAGTTAAAAACGTTGTTGAACGAAGGATTAATTATTTTTGTGCATCATAAGTGCAAGTGTCTGCGCTAATTCTATAGAAAAAAAACCTTATAATTAACCTTAACCTTGACTTTTTTGAATTGCTATTGCCTAAATTGGTTGTTTTTAACTCTAAAGAAAATTTTGAACAGTTTTAACAGATACGGTTTTGGCTAATTCCGATTGAGTGTTCTTTCAAAAATTTTATTTCAAGTAAAAATTAACAATGTGCATTTTCTCCTGCCCTGTAGGTAAAAACCTTTTTTTAGATTATTTTTAGAGATAATCTTAATAGGATTCATAAGCATTATGTAGTTATTAAATTATTATATCTTGCGTTTCTAATGATATTTAATTGTATGGTTTATATTTTTTAATTACAAAGGAAACTGTAAAATTGAGTAGATTATTTTGTTACCATACAGATATTTATTATATTGTGGTAATAGTCGTTAATTTACTATTATCAATATTTCCGGCTATTAATTTTTTTCTCTCTTGCTCCTGATTCATATTTTCGTTGTTACAAAAGTTTATCGCGTTCAATAGCTGTACCTATACATACATATATATGTATATCGATATTACTTAAAGTTCTAAAAAAAAATTATTAACCGGCCATAATAAGAATTAAATAAATAATTATAATAATTACGTGAATTAATGTACTGTACAAAATTGCGAATAGATAAAAACAAAAAAATGTGTATATAAAAAAAGAATCTAAGTGCAAACTTCGATTAAACCAAAGATAAATGTTAAATTGCTACTACATACATTGTTAAAAAAAATAAGGAAATATTAAACTTAAATTTTATGCTAATTTACAAAACTTGCTGCATAAAATAATTTATTGCTTTTTTAATGTTTAGAACTTGAATCGCTTCATAAAAATGATGTAAAGAAGATTTGAGATTCGTTCTGGCGGTGAAAGTCATTATTCTTAGGTATATTAATAATAATTACTTGATTAATATTAAAAGTAGTCTATTCAAGATAAATAGTGTTTAGTAGACATTTTTGTTGTTGAAAGAAATATTTGCACAATTACAAACGTTTTTTTTATGTAAAAACAAAAACTTGTTAATCATTGAATCTTATCATTTTTAATTTTTTCTAAATACGTACTAAGGAAATTGAGGTCGTTATTTATAATTTATGGAGTTGTAATATCCAATTATATGTAATTATTATATTAAAGCTAGTAAAATATATTTAATGTCCAAGGGTGGGAATCGAACTTACGTTATCTAATTTTCTATCGTACATACATACAACATACAGTTTATATAAACATACAGGACAATATTTCTCAGTAAATACGATTTAATGTAATTTTTATTTCTCAAACAAAATGTTGCCGACATAGTGATTTAGTGAGTTAGATACCGTGAGTTCGATTCTCACCCTTGGACGATGAATATTTTAAATTTATTTTTGGGTTAATAACTAATACAATGGTGTTATGTATTTATAAATAGATAGTGTAGGTATAGTGAAAATGGTGTTTCACACAATATATTTTCTATAACCATTTTATGCATAAAAAAATATTGAAAATTGCTGGACCGTGCAATTAAAAACAATTGTTTGAGTTGTTTCAATTTTATACAAATAATCTAAATTTAAAAAAAAAGCTATTTGTGTCGTTAGTGCGAAAACAGTTTTGAGACGAATAGTAGTTACAATCTTACGAGGCCTCAAAAACTCATTTTCTATATAAATTTAACATATAAGTTTTTTCTTGGACAGATATATCTAAGCAAACTACCTAAAGCAACGTAACGTTTACTGCGCATTTGTAATAAATTTAATATAACATAATTTTAAAAAAAAAATTAATGTTTAATTTGGACCTTTTTTAACAAATAATAAAATTATGATAAGTAAAACACAATTTGGTATTTAGGACAAAAATTTAATTAGTTTTAGTACAATTGTCATCTCTACGACAAAATGTCAAAATGTCTTTTTATACAGTACACTTATTAATATAATAATAATATATAGTATAATATAAATATTATATGCAAATCGTAGTAAAATGGAATATTTTTATTTAGTATTTATTATACAAAAACTGTATTTAGTTTTGGTGTCTCTTTACTTGATTTTTATATTAAAGTATTTTTACTATTTGAGTATTATATTTTAAAATTGTTGATACACTTTCATTATTCTCTATGTTATAACTTATTGTTTGGTCAAAAACTAAAATTTCTAAAAGCAATGTAAAATTTCAAATACAAAAAATCTGAACGAAATTTTATTAAAAAAATTAGCCACGTTTTTGATATTGCGTATGCCAATGCACTGATGAGACCGAGTTGTAATAGCTTAAAAGTGCAAAAGATGACCGAAATGTTTACATGAGTTGGAAAAAAATTGTATTGCAGCAAAAGCCGACAATTAGCAGTGGTTCCAAAAACGCTTAGTTTACTCGTTGATAACTTGGCTATTAGTGTTTAATTTATTGCTGTCACGACTCACGAGTATTTAAGTACGGTCAGAACTCTAATAAAAGATTAGATGATCATTAGACTAGGTACGTTGAAAGTAAATTTGGCTAGAAAACAAAAAAGCGATCGCAATGCAGTAATTTCACCTTACAATATGACACGTTGTGGTTTTAGCTTGCGATATATTCAAAACTTATTTGAATTACGCGGGTATAAAATTAGGTTGTCAGCGTAAAAACAGAATTTTTCACGGCCGGAGTCTATACTTAAGATAAGAACGTCTTTCAGGTTTGTTCCCTGTCACTGTTGTAAACGAAGTAACCAACGTTTAACCATCTTTTTAAAAAAGCTTTATCAGGACGGGAAAGAAATCGAAGAACTTTTTCTTTTTATGTTTTGCGTTTTAAACTGTAGGTCTTATACAATTCTAAAAATACAAATGCGCACAGTAGAGATAGCTGCAACCGAAGACGATTCTAAAAACAACGTCTTTGAAAACTTACATTTTGATAACACATTTTTTTAACTGACGGTAATGTTTTCTTATCGTCTTATGGTATTTACTATAAAATTAATTATTCTTCACTTAAAAGCAGCACCGGCGCCAGGTGTTCTTAGATGGGTGGGCACAAATGGGAACAGTGTTTTTGGGGTGGCAGTCTACTGCGTAAAAATATTTTTTAAAAAATTAATGAGGGTTTTTAAAAATAAGTAAATTATTTAATCTTTACTACCCTTCTCGCGCCGTCGCTGCTTAGGGGAGAGTAAAAACCACAAAAGTTTTTTCCCGTACCACTGTAATTTATTTTGTAAATATTAGTCAAAACAGAATTGAATAATAGTTAATAATAATTACATATACAACTTATAAGAATGGTTTGAGCTTTGTGGATGGTCAAAATATTACAAAAGCTTGCAAAAAATCAACGAACTTTACAATTTTATAATTTTTGATGTTGAAGAACATGTGCTGAACTTATGTATTTAAACTCTAGAATTCAATATTCTATACCATACTGGTTACATTGAATAATTATACAAGGTCCTGCAACAGTGCATCAGGCTTTCCCAGCGCCTTTCCCGTGAGCGATAGAAAAAAATAATTCGTACAAAATGTTATTGGTTTAAAAATCTTTATGTCGTAAAATTATTTTCAAACATAGAAGGTGTTATAACAAAACATTTTTTTTTTACAAATAATTCCTAATAAAATGTTTATACCATTCCCTATACCTAAACCTAATAGTTTTTGAGTTATTTATTTTTTTTCGTAAACATTTGACAGTTGTGTCTTTAACAAAAATAGCCTATAACTTCTTTGTTTTAAGTTCTATTAGTATCCGGTTTAGATTTTTAGAATCTTTAAACATTGTTTTAATGATTTCATGTCAAACTTTGTCATACTTCTAACCTATTACTTGATAAAAACTAGCATGAATTTGGCAAACTTGAGACGTTAATAACTTTCTTATTTTTAATCAAATACTATATACCTATGTTTTTACATAATTAATTTTTTTTTAAATTACTTTTTGATTGGTATAACCATTCCTTATAACAATTTTGTACAAAAATAAACATTTCACTACGTTTCTATGCACCGGAGTTTTTCAAGCTGTCAACTGTCAAAATGTAAGAGTCAATATGAGATGAACAAAAACAGCTAATACTTCTGTTTTGCGATTAATTCTTTTATTTCAACACCATGAAAGATAACATTATTAATATAAACGAGAAACAAAAGTAAATGTTCAAAAAGTTTTCCAATTTCATTTAGGCACAAATTAACTCTCCACTGAAAAGACCTTTCCACTATTCCTAACATTTCAGCTGAAATACTTGCAAAAGCGTCTACAATTTGTTGCTTCATATTCATGTGTGTTGTTGGTGGTTTTTTTATGAACAACGTCTTTTAAGTATTCCCATAAGAAAAAAGAAGTAGTTTAGGTAATAATCCCGGTAATACATTTTGCAAAATAAGAAATGTGAATCTACCACATGGTTTCCAACAGTTCCTCCCCAGACATTCAAAGACCATCAATGCTGATGATCAACTTGTCTTATAACATGCGGATTTTCAGTCGAATAATAATGAAAATTGTGTCTGTTGACAAATCCACTGTTATGGAATGCCTCATCCGTAAATAAAACATACTGGAAACGCAGAATCTTCCTGTATTTTCAGTTTTGCCCAGTAGTACTTAGTTCTTGATGTAACTGAATATGATATGCATGATACCGATTTTTCTTCAGAATGCGCTATACTGACATTTTGCTAATACCGGTTGATGTTTTTTTTCGCTAATGTTCGGATGTTCAGTTGCAGTTAATAGCACTGAAAATTGGTTTTCCTCGTTACTGATAAGTTTTATTCATTCTTGTTTTTTGTAAATTACACTTCCCGTTTCAATAAATCTATTGAGTACGTTTCTAAAACTATTCTCATCCGGATGTCTTCTGTCGGAATAACGTGTCGCGTCACAATTTCTAGCAGTTACCCCCAATCCAAAATCCTATTGACTAGTTCATCTTTTATTTAGTTTATTATGAATGAAGAAAATCATTTTTTTGAATGTATAGAAATCAAATCTTACATTGACATTTAGGCACTTGCATTTTGACAGTTTTTTTTGTCTCAGTTTGGTCTACTTCAGTGCATAAAAATGTAGTGAAATGTTTATTTTGGTATAAAATTTTGTGTAATTATGTAAATGTGTTAAATATCTCTGAAATAATTAACTTTAGGTATAGGGAATGGTTCCATTGAAGATATCAAAGTTTTTACCGTTTGAAGTTTGTCAAATTCATGCTAGTTTTTATTAAGTAATAGGTTAGAAATATGGCAAAATTTGACACGGAATCATTAAAACAATGTTTAATGATTCCAAAAATCCTAACTGCATACCAATAGAGCTAAAAACAAAGAAGTTATAGGCTATTTTTGTTGAAGACACAACTATCAAATGTTTAGGAAATAAATTAATAACTTGAAAACTATTAAGTTTAAGTAAATACATTTTATTAAGTACTTAAAAAATTTAAAAATCAAAAAATATACACCGTGTCCCATTTGAAAAAAAAAAATTTTTCGTTATACTGTTAAAATTGGGACATCTTGTATGTTTGAAAATAATTTTACGACAAAGATTTTTAAACCAATAACTTTTTGTACTGCACTGTTGCAAGACTCAGTTAAACCTATAATAAATATGTCAGCATTATTTTCTGTATTGGTTAGTTTGAACAAAAATGTAATCTTTTAAATTTTGAATCTAAAACAACTATAGAAAATCAATAAAACATAATCGCAAATGATTTATCCAAAGGTATATGTTTCTTAATTAATTTTGCCAATGTAATTTAATAATTTACAAAAAAATTCAAGTTTGTAAACTTAAACCACGCCGTCTCCTTAGTCTCAAATTCAAATTCAACGCAGGAAAAAAGCAGATGCTCATCGTGCTCATCACCATATTGAAATTTCTAATCTAATTTTTTTTGTGAAAGTTAATTAATGCGTCTATCAAGTTGTACACGAAAATGTCAAAAGTGAGAAAAATGAAAAACACGATTCATAAATTCATAATGTTGAACGTTGACCTTTGAAAATTTGAACGTGACGTACATACGCACATACGATTCAAAAAAAAATTTACACTTTAATTTCAATTAATCAATAAAACAATTTAATGTTAAGCACTTAGTTTAATAGGTGTAATAAAACACAATTGAGCGTAAAATAATTCAAATATAATAAGTAGTAAAAATTGATTATCAAGTTGAATAAATTTTATTATGCAAATTGTAATGATTAAAATTAATGGTTAAATTTAAGTGTTGCATTTACAAATTGCATAAATGCAACCAGAATCTAAAACTTACAGTGGAAATCCGCAACTGTCAGGAAACGGTAATAAGAATTGTTATTTTATTCAAATCCTCATTTCTCGAGTACAGTTGTAGATTGTATCTTAACGATAATGCGCACGTTTTACTTTTAATTATATTTTCAATTCCATTGTTGCTATACTTTCATGAAAATCTGTAAGTCGTGTAATATACGTACATTTTAAAGTTATTTGATATTGTAAAATGTATGTTAAAAATAACATATATTATCATTTAATATGCCCTCAGTTGTAGACACGATGCCGCAGCTGTTGTGTAAAAATTGGTTTAATTTCCTTCGCGACTTAACTCACCTGCTTGCATCGTTTAAAAAAAATGAATTAATTTTCATGCAAAGCTTGATCTTTCTTACATCCGCAAATGTGCTTCATTAAGCATTTTTACTTGAGCTTAATTTTGCAGGATATTAATAGACGTACGTTGTTTGAAACTTAGCAGCCGCTTGTTGCTGCTTCAATGTTGCAGCGTAGGTGGTACAAGCGACAGTAGCAATAACTAATTGTAAAGATCGTTCTGGTTTATCAAGAATAATTGGGGTTGACATTAATACTAGCAGTTTGCATACGTTTTTCGCGGAAAAAATGTGATTACCTAATAAAGACAATTTTTTTAAATTTCTACTGTACATTCGTTTCTTCTTCATTTTGCTTATACTTTTTTACGGTACTAAGCGTGTGCCAGTTGTTTTTTTTTCCTATATTATTTTTTAATATAAAAACGTTGACTAATCTTGTTGCTGCATTTATCCTGTTATTGACCTGGTTTCTTAATTTCCTCTGTTGCTTATACTTGGTACTAAATTTTTTGAATTTCAATTTCTTTTGAAATCTTATTTGTAGACATGTTTAGTCAAATTATCTATGCATTTAATTTTGAAAACTAGTAAACGCAATTTTTCTTGCACTGCACAAATTATAAATCTTATACGAATAGCATCATCTATCCTACCAATTCATTTGTTGCAATGTAAAGCGCAATCGGTCAGCTTATTCTGCTCTGAAGATCTGAAAATTAAAGTACGGTACCAAAAGAAACTCCGGTCAGAATTCAACTGACTATTGGGTACTATGTTTGTTGTTATGTTGTTATGTTGACATCAAAACTAGAAAATAATTCTAAAAAATACACGAACCTGTCAGGAATGTCTCGCTTTTATAGACCGGGCTCTGATCGACAAAACTGATTAAAACAAAAATTTCGATTAATTATTTAATGGATTTCCTAATTTTTTTCTATTAGTAAAAAAAACATTAACCCATTTCTTACTGTTTTCAATCAAAATTTGATGACTTGTTTGCAGCATGTGCTCTGCTACTGTTGACTGAGAAGATTGTTGTCGACTACGAGAGCAAGGAATTTTATGAACGCCGTCAGACTGCAAAGGAATAACGGTTATCACTTGATCTTAAAATCGACCCAATTTAAGAAGAGTAGAAAACCGATTGATAATGTTTTTTTTCCGATACGATCCGATACTTATGACATAGCGTAGATAAGCGATAGACAACGGTTGGGTCTTAGATTTCGCTATTACTCTTGGTTTCGCAGAAATAATCTTTCTAATAGATTTTGTAATAGTTTTTCTACTGTAGTTGTTTGCGACTAACACCTTGGTTAAATAATTTAGTTTTCTTTTAAAGATTTTAGGGTTGATTTATAGAAACAACTGGGGAATTTTAAAACTATTCATAGTAGATAGCAAAGTTTGTTTATAAAATAATTCCAACATTTTATAAAATTTATGAGATTAAGTAAAAATTTTGTACGTTTGTTAATCTTAGATAATTTGGCTCTATAAAAAGTTATTGCAGTGGAAAAATATGTTTAAAACACAGTTTGATTAGTCGCAGTTGTTGGGGATTTTTAAATATCTCAATAGATTCTCTAAGTTTCTGTATATGTATGACCATAAGAGCAAAAAATGTTATAAATGTCGTCAGACTGAAACGGAATAATGTCTTTCACAAGATTTTAGAATTAGCCGAATTTAGGAAGAATAGAAAACTTAGCGATAATGTTGTTTTTTGAAAAAAATTTTTATTCAATCTGCGATAGACAACAGTTGAGTCTTGGATTCCGCTGTTACTCTTGGTTTGGTGGAAATAAAGTTTGTAATAGAACATGTAATCATTTTTTAACAATTTCTGAAAAGAGTGATCGTGGAAATATGCATTTAAATAAGTTTTCCATAAACTGATTGTGCTAATGCATTTCGAGTAACTAAAACGTCTAAAAAATGATAAGAACAGTTGTCTTCTAATTACAGAGTACAGTATTTTGATGAATAGAGTATAATTGACATAAAAAATCGTTAATTGTGGAAAAACCGTGAAGTGGATTACAAAAGTGTTATTAACGTATCTGTACTAAGATTTGGGTTTTAGATCAAATGCAGATTTTTTTTTCAAAATTTTTCTGATGAAATGGGAGAAAGTTTTGCAGCAACTGTCTGACGACTTTATGCAATTCTCGGCCGTAATGAATTATTATAATGTGATTGATTCATGATAACAATAACAGTGGGTCTTTGTCAGCTTTAAAATTGACTATAGATTCATCTTGCATAAAGGACTTTTATTAAAAAATCAGATTTTGAGGAATAATCAATTAGTTTAATCTAGGCTCTAAAGACGTCTACTGCGACGTGTGATAAAAGCTCAGTTTGGGAGAAATCGACCGCACGGGAATTATATAGAATAAAAAATTGTAATTCAAAAGCAACTCGTATAAATTTAAATTATGTTAAAAAAATTATTTTCTAAATTTTTAACATATTAATTTCAAGAATTTATATTTTATGTTTTAGAACGAAGACTTTTAAAAATGTATGTACCCTTATTTGAGGTCTCTACAAAACAGCATTTAATTACCCGAATCGCAATGTAGTCAAATTGGAATCGTCTATTTTAAAGTAAAATACATAAACTAAAAGTAAAAATGATCTGGTTCAAGAAAGAAAAGATTCAATGATCGAAACTAGTTTCTTTTTCTTAGATGAAGATTTTGACAACTTAATTATAATTGATGCAGTATTATCTATTGTGAGGGTCACATTTTAAAATACACTAAAGAATAGTTTTGACGAGTTTAATGTTGACTAGGCTACACGTGCGCTGATAAGAAGCTTTTTTTAATAGTGATTTTGACATACATATTTTGTTTTTAAATTATTTTTCTATGAAATTAAGTACTAGCTCATTTTTAATTTTTTTATTCTAAGCTGTTTTTCTTGTTTTCCTAAATCACGAATAATGTTATCAGTCGGGTAATATTATCAATTTATTAAAAAACGGACGTATGCTGTTACATAGAAAAAAACATCGTTTATAGTAATCATAATTTCGGTTTGTTATCATCAATTTTCTTTTCAGGTTTGTTTCTATCGATATACAATAACTTATTGTGCATGCATTTTTTAGCTTATTGTTCACAATACGCTTGTTTATAGTGAACAATGTACCCTAAAAATATTTGATTTGCATATTTAGCTTTATTTTTGCAGTGTTATATATTTATTCGAGTATTTTGACTTACCTTCGTAACTGTGTTATTTAAACATTTGTAAATGCGTTATCTTTAAGTTACTATGCGTTTTCAGCGCACTTCAAAAGAATGTGTAGTTCTTAGAATAACAACGTACTACGTCTGGAGTGATTTTTTATTTATTTTAATTTTTAGTGTCAGCAATTTTTTTTAAATATCGAATAAAAACGTGCTCAACTTGCCGATGTTTTGTCTACAATTTTAAGAGGTTACCAACATTTTTTTATCCTTTGCTTCTACTGTTACACTCGTATGAAAAAACCCTGTATTTGTAAACGTAAACTATTAAATAAAACTTGTATATGTTAGATCCACTGTCGCCAATTTTAATTTAATTCTTGTAACGACAACTTGAATACAATCTGTATTTCCTTTTTGTATTGGTAAAATTAATGTTCTAATTTAAAAACAAGAAACAAGTAATTCAACATTATATTTAAAACTGACTTCTGAGGGCTTTAGAAACATTACTAGCATTAATACTATTTTTGACTGAAAATAAAGAATGACCAAAGACGCTTTGACACTTTAAATTATGGTTGAACAAATTGAATAAGTAATTCAGAAAGTAACTGTCAATGATCATATATCTTTGTTTGTTTGCGTGTCTACGTCTTAATCATCATCACGTCATATTTTAGCCGACAAGACGTCTGATATAAAAGAAAAATTAAATGGATTCTACAACTGCCAACTATAATTTATTCTACATAAATAGTTTGTCACACTGTTAGTTCGAAAAAAATTAAATTCAATTTTTGTAAGTTGGGGTTTTGAATATTTTAGCAAAAAACTGTTGTCAAGTAAAGTCGAATTGTTTTTTCAAACTTGTTCAATATTAGTTGAAGTACTTTCGTTATTAGCAATAGTTTGTAATGTGCACGTGATTACTTTTTAACCACTTTGTTTTGGGAATAATAATACGCTCTGGTGATAAATTTTGAAGTGCGCCGTTTAATTGCAAAGTTGTTTTTTCCCATAGAAAAGTTTATCAGATATCATTTTATCGTTAAATTTTGATATAATATAAATATTTTAGACGAAAATACTTGTAACTGATATCAGGCGCGTTTTCATCGTCTACTTCGGTATTAGAAAGAGTACACTCTGGGAACCAAGCTCTATCCTTGTCAAAATGCAGCTCAACCTAACGTTATTTTTATATTATTTAAAAATAAATACTCTGAGAATGGTACAAAATATCCCGTAATCTCGGGAAATAATTCCAGGCGATATAAAAATATCTAACGTGTTTTGATATAACACGGATGCTTGAATTTATCAATGCGACCGAAACAGTTTCCTGAACATTCCCGATAAGTAAAACCACAAGTGGGAGTAAACATAACTCTTTTAAGTCAATTACATTGTTAATTGTTTACAAAGAACAAATTGTTCTTAATCTTGTTTCGCTTTAACTCAAATGAAAACAATTATTTCTAAGCTGTTCAATTTTCAATTCTAATCTGGGGTTTTGCGTGCAAGGGTTATTAACCGCAACCGCAAGATTTTAAATTCTCATAAAAACGTCATATCTTTTAGATTTTTTCTATGAGTTAACCAAAATTTTGGTTTCAATTAAAATAAGTTTATTAATAGAAGTCGAAATTTCACTACTTATCGCGGTGTTTATTTCACACGCCGCTTTAACCATTCGTAAAAGTCGTGCTGGATATTTTATACAATGTAATAAAAAGTTTCTTTAAGTTTAATAACCAATTAAGAATTAATCAGAAACTTAATATCTACGCCTGGTCATCATCTTTGGTTACGAATCATTACTATTTTTATCGATGGTTAATCTATTCTTTTCTAATTTTTTTCCAAATTTATGCCAGCTTTGGGTTACTAATTACGAATAGTCGACGATGCTATCTGTTTTAATTGGTCATTGACGGTGCTTACTGTTATTTTCAGCTTTAATACGTATTTGGTTTGAAACACAGTAGCCTGTTTTATAGAAAATATTCAAATAATTATTTTATTTGCAGTGAGGTCGTAGGCTTAAGAAATTGGGAGTTTTGTGAAATCGTAGAAATATATGTTCTTTTTCCCACAGTTTAAAGGTATCGATATTTTTAGTTTATGCGACTGGTATTACAAAGGAACTGATCATATAATATAGTTTTCTTTGCTATAATATAAGAACGTCTTTTAGATATTTTTTGCAGTACGGGTAATAAACAACACATTTATTAATAGTTTTGTCAAAGGAATGAAAGACAATGACTTTGTGAGCTTTGTGTTTTTTTACATAATTTTTTTTTAAATAAGCATGATTTACAATTTTGGTTAATGGTGCAAGGTTCGTAAAGAATATAACCTTAACATAAACATTCAGTTGTTTTAAAATAATTGAAAAGCTGTAATAAGGCTTTCGCAATATTGTGACTTGACTCCTCATTAGAAAACTGAAATTAATGTTAATTAATTTAAATTATAGTTTTGATGCGACCCTTATTTCACGCTTAGCGCGCACCTAAAGTCCTTATTAACTGGTTAAGCTTCAACTCTTAACGGTCTAGAAGAATTATCTATCGAAAAGATCGTTACGTGATTTTTCATCCAAATAAAATACAATTACTAAAGAAAGGGTAAAACAAACTTAAATAATATATTGGAAAATGTACACAATGCACTTTCATAAACGAGTTTCCATGTTGCAAGTATGGATTGGACGTTCAGATAAGGGACCGCTAAACACAACTCACGGCTGGGTAACCTTCCTTTCAAGTTCTCTGTGAGAACTGCTCTCACACACATCCTTTACCAGAATTTGTTTAAACGTAAAAGAATACCCTCTGTTGTTTTTTTTTATTCTTTAAAGCGCTCATTTGTTTTCTTTAATGCACATTTAGGGCGAAACTGTCACTGAATAATAAAAAGATAATTTGTTTCGCAACCGCTGGTTATAAATCACAACCTATTTGTACTGAAATATTGCAAAAAAACGGTAATAACTATGTCTCATATCTAATTGCAAATATTCTTTATATGAAACATAAATATTTTATAAGAACCGAGTACAACTCAACTTATATGGTCTTATATCAGCAAGGCAAGTTTGAAATAGCTGGTGGAAAATGTGCACTGAACCTACTTTGAAATTCAATATGGTTTTTTAGACAATTCATAATTCATCCAAGCTAACAAACCGTACTAGTCGTTTTTGGTCATTTTGACCAATAACAGCATTTTCTGTGCATGGTAGTTGTTGCAATTGCAGCCAAGTTATGAGATTGTTGTGACTAGTTTATTGGTATCTGTTTTTTTATCTCTAAGCTACTGTTGACATTATTTGCTTTTGGCAACATAATTTTTACGTACGCTCGCTGTGTGATAATTAGTTGCAATTATAAGTAAAACTTTTACTTAAATAAGCGTAAATTCTCGTAAACGACTGTTCGAAAAAGCAATACGAGGAGTTGGAATACAAATGAAAAGCATTAACTTATTCTTTTTACTGTTTTGTTCTGACAGAATATCCTAAAAAGGGAAATTGATTTATTCAATTAACTCATTTAAGCTATCGTATTTAAGCAGTTTTTATCGACGTTAGAAACGAAGAAAATATTTATTGTCTTGTCAACAGTTAGGTTTGAAGTATTAATTTTCAATGCACTTTATACTAAACACGCAATTAGTCGTGTTACTTAAAAAAAAGAGTTTACCTGCAATTCTTAAACACCTTCGAAAAAAGTTAACTCTTTAACTAGTTTTTTTTCTTTCAGTCAAAGTGTATTAAATCAAGACAAAGCTACACTTAGAAAATGAAACAAAAATAATAAATAAGAATACAAAGATCGGTTGGATTAACTTTTCGAAATGAGTTCGGCATTAAAAAATTTTTAATTAGAGTTTTGAAAGCTTTAACATTTCATTAGTAATTTGAGTAACGGCAATAATATTTGTGCACTAAAAGTTATACAGTAAAACGTCGATTATCTTGGTTAATAACAAACTGGACTGCTCCGGATTAGCAAAAAATTGGGATTACCAAAACAAGAAACTTAAAAAGGCTATTTTATTTTATTAACAATAATATAGGTATATTATGCATTGAAAGCCTCAGAAACAAACAGAAATTAGACAAAAAAAACTTGAAAATAAAAAACAGATAAAGTTGATATGTAGGTACTTTTGAAAAAACTTGTAATTTTTGTCTGTTTGGAAGAACTAACAAGTCGTAGAAGGGAACATTATTTTCTTCTGTCCATTTCAGGCAGACAAAAAAACTTTTAACAACATCATCATTTTTAACTGTTGAATTTTTATTTGTTCTAGATTTACCGTTAATTTCTTCATTAATTTGAGTTTCAACTAGAAACAAATCTTTGTTTTTTTCTATCCATTGCTGAACATCTAAATCAGCAAAAGTCATTTAAAGTGTTCAGCATTTGTGAAACATCTTTCAGAGCGATTTGTCGTTCTCGAAGTTGACTTAAGGAAATTACATTATCGGTTTCTTATTCCGAATCAGAACGGGAAAAAGACTACATTCAGTTATTTTTTTCCAATACTTCTGCAAAGTATTTACAGAAAACTTTTTGCCATGGGTTGCTAAGTAAGCAAACAGCATCTTTTAGATTTACTAAGTTTTTTATCAACTGAGCAACGTTTTTAACTTTTAGAGATGCTATAAGAGCTAAGAGACTTTTTCAATTAAATTACTTAGTGAACCTAATGGCGTTTTGATCCATCGGCTGTATTGTACAATTTGGTGGAAAGAAGAATTCTGTAAATTAACCATCGTCAATTTTTCAATAGACCCATGACTAGAAATCGATAAGAAGAATAGCACGTTTAGGTAAATTTTGTACATTTTCTATCAGCAAAAGCTAAAGTTTGTGTAAGTCGTCAGCATTTACACAAGCAAAGAAGGTAACACACTTTTTGTTTATCTTCAGTCCTGGTGCAATTTTTTCTTGTAAGCAAACCATTGCTTTCTCTGGAAGCATTTTTCAGTACAGTCTCGACTCATCTGCGTTATATATTTGGGCTAGAACTAGATCTAGTTCTTTGATTTTTTGTGATAACGCGGATATGGATTGATTGATACTAGTTTCTCTGCACACCTTCAAGCCCAGCAAACCATGGTTTTATCCTGAAATTTGCAGCCCAACCTTGTCTGGCTTCGAAATTGTCTTTTCCATATATGGCTTGATGCAACTGCTTTGCGTTTACTGACACAATTTCATATTATATAGAAATTTGCAAATAACTCAAACAAGCAACCGAAATCTATCTAAGAACTTCTCAAAAGTTAGATAATCAATTTGTGAACCAAGCCAGATTCTATACTGTCACACGGCAAGAAAAAACCGATAAACTTGAAAAGGGAAACGACATTATAACCACTACAGAGTAAGGTAATCAATTTGTGAACCAAGACAGATTTTAATTCTAGTCTCCGTATATAAAGAAGAAGTATTGTCAGAACTGTTTAAGTTCGACTCTTATTGGGTTATGGTCGAAAAGGGGCATGTTCTCGATAAAGAAGTAATGACTGGGAACCAAAGACGGGATAGTTCAAAACCAGGATTACGATTAAAGTTCTTGAGGGTGTTTGATGATTTCTATGCTATCTCGGATATTCCTATTGAAGAAGATATTTTAAAATCACCAACATGTGCATGTTCTAAAATGCGTGTAATAACAGAAGGATCGGTTTTACCAATGTAGACTAAACCACATGAACAAAAAATTTGGTAAACACCTTAAAATAAAAATGTAGAAAATTTGTCCTTGAAAGAAGGAAGAATCTAAGATATTTTGCCTGTCGAGTTAAATATAGATTTATTACCATTCTTACAAAAAAATTTCTTTATTTGATCTGTAGCCTTGTGACTGTCGGGTAATAATGCCAATTTCGGATTGGATTCGGAAGTAGAAACGTCCTTAGCCTTGTTCACCAAAGCTCTAGTCATATGACGGTTTAGATTTTCATTTTATTGTTCACCAAGGTTCTAGCAAGATGACGGACTGGATTCTTTGGTTGGCAAATAGAAAAAGCGCGATGAACCAAAGATTCAATAACAGATCGATTCTATGAAAGATGATGATGAGACGAAGCATGAATGTATTTGTCCGTACGCGTGGGTTTGCAATAAACATAATGGCTGAGAAGTCCGTTGGGCGTTTGAGTCACATGAACGCCGAGAAATGGAAGAGAATCATTAGTTTTGATTTCTATAGTAAATATTGATATCTAGGCGTTGATTGTTTAGATGATTAAGAAACTTATCTGGATTGGTCGCAAGTTGCTTATCCATCTTTTGAGAGGTCTTTAGTGGGATTTCGGTTGCTTGTTTGTTGAAGTTTTTGATTTCTCTCACGCTCTGATAAAGCACTTTATGATAGTGGGCGAAACGTTGGCAAGCTTGATTAAAACATGACACGTTCCAAACCCGAAAGACGTTCTCATCTTAGTATAGACTTCGGTCGTGGAAGCTTTTGCTATTACATTAACAATCTCTACGGAAACCTCCGTTCCAAGCTTTGTCACAAACTCGTCAACTTTTTGTGCATTTTAACTTCTCTTAGTCGTTGTTGTGACCTTAACATCATTTCTGCATTCCTCAAAATCATGTTCCACATTCCGACACGATCTTTTAAAAGCATTCTACACGGTGCTAGTCTAGTGTTGATACGCGAACGGATTAAGCAAACCAGACGAGAAATAGTCACCATTTCAAAACAACTTATTTATCTTCATCTTGAGTTGGCCAACACTATCTCCGGATTATTGAAATCTCTTTGACAACATTACTTACCAACAATCTGATACCACTCTACAAAGATCACCTCAAAAAGTTTCAATTATTGGAATCCAAAAATCATAAAGTTTTATCCAGTACTTACTCCTTGAAAACGGTCGTCAATCTATCTAGCTTGATTCTCACTTTAGAACAAAAATCGGTGCATTCCTATTCACACTGGCAAAATCCTTGAATCATCTGAAGTTTCTAAATCCAACATTTCTAAGTTGGAAGAGTTGGCCTTAAAAAGTCTTCGTAGGAATCCTGATATTATTTTTCTTCCAGCCGACAAAGACAACGCTACTGTCGTTTTGAATCAAATTGATTATGTTGCGAAAATCCATTTTATTTTATCTGAGAAAACGTACGTCTTCTAACTCGTAATCCCACTTTGAGGATTTAACGTGAGGTCAGCCAAATCATCAAATCTTCCAATCTACCTCCAGAAACTAAACGTCGACTTACCCTTTTAGAATCTAAACCACCTTGTCTACACGGACTTTCTAAAGTTCACAAAGAAGGTATTCTCTTTCGACCTATCGTCAGTACTATCCAACCTCCTACCTACAAACTAGCCAAGTTCTTGTCGAACATTCTTTACAGATTTACTGATAAAACGTCTTCTTACATTCTCAACTCTCAGCATTTATTCAACGTTTAGAAACTATGAAACTTGAACCTCAAGATCTTCTTTGGAGTTTTGATGTCATTTCACTTTTTACTAAAGTTTGTATTAAGAAATTGTTTATTATAATCAAACAGATTCTGTCTCAACATGGTAAAAACTTGAGTTTGGTTCCTTTTATTGATAAGAGTTTATCATGCACTTACCTTTAATTTGATAACAAGTTTTACGAACAGGTTTCTGGTGCTGCTATGGGTTCTCTTCTATCACCTGTTGTAGCTAACATTGCTATAGATTTTTTAAAACGGTTGCTTTGGTTTCTTGATTATCTAAACAATCAACCCCTAAATATTAAATTTACTATGGAAATTGAAACTAATGGTTTTCTCTTATTTCTCGACGTTCTTGTGATTCTCCATAGGGCAAATTTCAACACTTTTATTGCAAGGTGTTTACCAAATTCCTTGTTCATATGGTTTTCCTTCAATAGAAAATTCCGGAAAAGCATAGAAATCATTAAATACTCTAATAACTTTAACAGTGATCATGGTTTCCAAATCTATCCTTTTTGGTCATTACTCCCTTATCGAAAACACGCCCCTTTTTGACCGTATCTATATCTGAGTCGAGCTTAACCAGCTGTGACAATACTTCTGTATATACGGAAAACAACTTCTTCTTAAGTCACTTCTATGGAGTTCAGAATCTAGCTTGGTTCACAAGTTAATTACCTCACTCTGTAGTGGTTCTTTGTTAGATTGTCGTTTGCTATTTTAAGATTATCGTTTTTTTTTCTAACGTTTTTAGAATCTAGAATCTGGCTTACTCCATAAGCAACAGCTAATTTTTTGCCACTCTCGCTTTGTCTCTTTAATATGTCAAGCTTTTTTTCAAGTTCTATGCTTTTATTCTTATACTACGAAAATTGACTAAAACACCTAATGCGTGCAAAATCATGCCTGAACCTGCATGTAACGTAATACGAAATACGTGGTCCACATTACAAAAAATTCACCGATCCGGACTGTAACATATATTATGCAATGCAAATAGCCATCTTTATTACTAAAGAATCCAAAAAATGGAAGTCCGGAACTTTTAAAAGTTAATATTGTAGTTTTTGGTGTTTTCATATCATTTTAGTGATAGTACCACAACATTTCTTCCAGTCTCATCTTCTTTATTGTTCAATATCTTTATTGCTACTACTACTAGACATCATGTCTCTTGGTGATGTCTGCTGTTGAATCAATAGAGTCGGTAAGTTCAAAAACTCATTCTTTTAGATATGCGTTCCATAGTATTAATACCAAGACGTTGCGACGTACATTTTCTGTTTTTATATCTTAAAATAAACTTTGGATTTGCATACATTTTTAAGGTTTTCACTAAAAATAGTAAATTTTCTTTGCATGTTGGTATTTGTGTTAGAATTCTCAGTTATAATAAATGACTTAGGTCTTTTTCGCTTTCAAATTGAAGTAAAGTTGGTTCTTCTCGTCGACATGTCCCACTGACGCCAACAATCAACATTACCTAAAAGTTAAATAAAAGCAGTAATATTTTAATTAGCTTCCCAGGAAACTTCTTTCATTATTAAATATGTTTTATTCTCTGATTTGTTTAGAAATTTATCTATTTCTAGTACTAAAAAAAATTGAATAATATCCCACTGACTTTTGCTAATTACAAACCTTTTATGTCTATATTTGTACTCATTGGTAAAATCTTTAACATTGAATAAAATGCTCCGCAATGCAAAAATCTTATATGTTTTTAACTTTTCTTCAAAATATACTGGCAAAGATAGATACTTCACTAATCTATGAATACGGAGTGAAACATGATCTGCATAATGGAAATGTACAAGCTAAGCCTTGTTGTCGCCTTATAGACTTGACCTAAAATGCTGAAAGATGCTGATGACTGTGTTTACTTATCTACGCTTGCTGTTTTCTTTTTTGGTTTCAAAATAAAAATCTCCGTTTGATAAAATACTTTCTGTCAACTGGCACTATAATGCTATAGTGTTTGTCGTTTCGTTGATTTTTTTTGGTTTTATATACTATGCATATATTTTTTTTACTATAATGTTTCTAACTGCCCTCATAAAAACCTTATAAAATTCTTTCTTTATCACACAATGATCTTTTGTTGTTTGTTTAATTAAGCAAAAGTGTTTATTGATTTTGATATTTGGTTAAAAAACTTTATCTGGGAAACATACTATTATTTTTATACATTACAATCAAAGTAAAAGACAATTTAATTTAAAAAAAAATAATAGAAAAATGAACAATACAAAATTTATTTTAAAAAAGTTTAATAAAATAATCAAGAAACGATTTTTTTTGTTTTGAAATTTGTTCCAAAACAATCAGTTCTGCATTGAGTAAATAAAAGGACAAAATATTGACAGAATTACATATCACTAGTTTTTAACTCTGTTCTAAAATTATAATAATATTTATAGTCGTGTTTACAATTATGAAATACAAAATATTGACGATTTATTTTTATCGCGTTGCATAGAAACTATTTTTTTCATTTTCATCTTGCGTAACGGAGTATTAACATCCTAATGGGAAATCACTAAAAGGTCAATGGTAAATTATTTAAATTTGGTACCTTAGGAAAATCGTTCATTTGAATGGCATTTACGTTAAGCAGATTCAATACAAAAAAAATGTGAAAAAACAAAAAGTGACTGCTTAAAAAGGTGGTCGATTAACGTTGTGTGCACGCAATCGTGGCACGAGGTGTGCTTATAATTTTTCAGGTGCAAGAAGATATAATTGGCAGTTTTTGTTATGATTATAATTATATAAGTAGTTTTAATATCCTTTGCTTTGCATGTGTTTATTAAAATTCATGTCTTTATTTTTTCGGATCATTATTTTATACCAGTTTTAATTACAATGTCTACGTTATATTGCTTTTTTCAGCATAGGCTGGTTGAAATAATAACTTTTCAGTTTCTACATTTGTACATCTATGTATTTACAATCGGTACGTTTAATGATTACAGGTTGGCATAAACCTTTGTAGTACAACGACAGTTAATATATATGTCGGAGGCACCGAATATAAACCCTGCCTGCGGCCATGGATTGTGTACACGTGCACTTATTTGTTTGTGTTCCCATAAATTATGTTTCAAATGTTTAGTCTTTGTAACTTAATAACTTAGAATCAACCAATAAGGATTTGATATTTTCTAATATTGCCTTATATGGGCAAGGAACGCGTGTGAAATTACAATTCTTTCATGCGAATGAAACGACACTAGCTAGAAAATGTAACTTGTAAGAGGGCAGATTGAGATGAGATTTGGTGGTGACAACTGAATAAGATAAAAGAGCTAGTGTCGGATCGTTTGTTCCAGTGTTGATCATTAAACGTTTATAAATTTAATTTTTATATTAATGAAATCGGTTTTGTTTGTTTGTGTTAATGACTTTGTTTGAAATTTGTAATCGTAACTTTTGCAATAGTAAATAAATTGTGTAAACGGTCAGTGTCGTGCGTTAATAAATTATCGATGCAGTCTAACCCAGCGCAAACGCCCAGCGAAGCCCCTTTTATTTTCGATGCGTCTCTGACATCAGAAGTGGGATAAAGACTGCAAAATGATAATGAGGATCCGTTACGAAAAAGTGCAAGTTAAAGTGAAAATTGTAGTGCAACTCTAGAAAGAGTAAAATTGCTACAACAGTTATTGTTGGTTATCTTACAAGTCACCAAGTTCAATAAATTTTACAAATGTAAAATTGCCAACGTATTTTAAAAATGCAGAAAGTTGATGCACTATTTTTGATTTGGATGGAATATTTACGTGACCGAAACAAATTGTTTTAATTCAACTGTTTTCTGAAACCGTAAATGGAAATTTTAGTGTTGCCATAAACAACCAATTAATTGATGAAACGCTTTCGACAATACAGAATATTCAGAATGTATTCAAATTTAAAAAAAATGATTTATTATTTGGCGTAATTGTAATCCGCTACGTTAAGGGCACGTGTACCATATTACAAAGAAGACTCGGTAAGCGACCGGCGCTATTTCTTTCTGGTCATCAAACTAGATCGAAGCGTCGAGTATTGTCACCGTCTTTTAAAAATGAAGGAGCTGGACGTCTTGAACTTCAATGAAGACACCGCAGTGTATCGCCGCTTAGAAACTCGATAGGGGTTCGTGACCCTGTGGCAACCCAGGCCATGCTTCCGAATGCTGTAGTTAAAATCTGGTGAGATCTTTCCTGTTTATTTAATTTGGATTGTCATTCTTATAAACAAAAATATTGCCGTTTATGAAGTGGCAAATGTTTGAACGACATAACTACCTTAGATTAAAAAAAAATGTCACTATTACATTGCCAAATGATTTTTATACAGACAAACATTATAATTAGTAAACGTTTGATAAAACAAAATTTTAATTTGAAAATTAATTGAACTGATTTTATTGATTGAACATTTAAATTTACCTGAATGAAGATGCAAATTTTGAATTAAAAAGAAAGGTTGTTCATACTGTTTTTGTGTTAATCACAGGAAGTTTAATTCTAACACAATAAGTGTCTACCAGAAAAATATCCGTCACCTTTAATTAGAAATCAAATTATTGCTTACACAATGCATACTATTTTGTGTGTAAACCGGTGTAAACATTGAAATTATTTACATTAAGGATGATTTATTTCTTTTTCATCTTTTGTATGACTAAATTTTTAAAACGCATTTAAATTGTCGTGAAAACTTTTGTTAAAGCAAGTTTTTGGATTACCGTAAACAAAAGTAAAATTTAAATTAAAAAGTCGATTATGTTGCTTCTGTAAGAGTTAAAAAAAAAATTGCGTTAATCTTCAAACAACGTCTGTACTGCGATGAGGCAAATGATAAAGTAATTCCTAACGTCCGACCCGTTTCAACTATTTTTAATCTTGACTTGCCAATCGAACTTCATACAGATGCTAGCTCAGTTGGTTATTGTGCTGTACTTTTTCAAAAAAAGATAGGCTAAAATTCATTCTGTTGCGTATTTTAGTAAACGTACTACTGGTTCAGAATCTCGACACAATTCTTATGAGCTTGAAACTCTAGCAGTCAAAGCTGCAAGGCATTTTCGTCAAAATCTTTCAGGCCGTTATTTTACAGTCATTCAAGATTGAACTATCTTAAATCATCTCGTATAAAACAAGACCTTACACCAGGAGCCCATCGTTGGTGGTCATTTTTACAGGCCTTTAACTTTGACATTCTTTATCGCGAAGGAAAACGCATGAAACATGCTGATTTCTTTTCACGAAATCCATCTACATCAAGTAAAGAAGTGTCTACTTTATCATCACCCAAATCTAAAAATGACTCAACTTATATGATTCAGGTTAACGACTTATATTTCGACTGGTTGAAAGTTTCTCAACAACGTGATGATAATAGCTTGGTTCAGTTAATTGTGCCGCTTTGTGTTGATCCTGGTTTGTATAACCAGATGAGGCAGCCGCTTTGTGTTGATCCTGGTTTGTATAACCAGATGAGGCAGTTGTGCCGCTTTGTGTTGATCCTGGTTTGTATAACCAGATGAGGCAGTTGTGCCGCTTTGTGTTGATCCTGGTTTGTATAACCAGATGAGGCAATTGTGCCGCTTTGTGTTGATCCTGGTTTGTATAACCAGATGAGGCAAGTGTGCCGCTTTGTGTTGATCCTGGTTTGTATAACCAGATGAGGCAATTGTGCCGCTTTGTGTTGATCCTGGTTTGTATAACCAGATGAGGCAATTGTGCCGCTTTGTGTTGATCCTGGTTTGTATAACCAGATGAGGCAGCCGCTTTGTGTTGATCCTGGTTTGGATAACTAGATAAGCTAGTTGTGCTGCTTTGTGTTGATCCTAGCTTGTATAACCAGATGAGACAGTTGTGCTGCTTTGTGTTGATCCTGGTTTGTATAACCAGATGAGGCAGTTGTGCCGCTTTGTGTTGATCCTGGTTTGTATAACCAGATGAGGCAGTTGTGCCGCTTTGTGTTGATCCTGGTTTGTATAACCAGATGAGGCAGTCGTGCCGCTTTGTGTTGATCCTGGTTTGTATAACCAGATGAGGCACTTGTGCCGCTTTGTGTTGATCCTGGTTTGTATAACCAGATGAAGCAGTTGTGTCGCTTTTTGTTCATCCTGGTTTGCTTAACCAGATAAGGCAATTGTGTCGCTTTGTGTTGATCCTGGTTTGCATAACCAGATAAGGAGTTGTGCCACTTTTTGTGTTGATCCTGGTTTGTACAACCTGATGAGGCAATAATGCCGCCCTGTTGCCAAATTAGATTTTTTTGTTTGATGTAACTTAAAATTGTTACTTGATCTACTTCTTGATGTTTTCTATTTCGTCAGAATGGACGAGCGGTATCAATTGAAATGGCATTGTTATTTACGTTGCAGCAACTTCCTTTTTACAATTGCCCGAGGACGTGCAAAATGTCAGAATGGCCGTGTCGGAGGCACCGAATATAAACCCTGCCTGCGGCCATGGATTGTGTACACGTGCACTTATTTGTTTGTGTTCCCATAAATTATGTTTCAAATGTTTAGTCTTTGTAACTTAATAACTTAGAATCAACCAATAAGGATTTGATATTTTCTAATATTGCCTTATATGGGCAAGGAACGCGTGTGAAATTACAATTCTTTCATGCGAATGAAACGACACTAGCTAGAAAATGTAACTTGTAAGAGGGCAGATTGAGATGAGATTTGGTGGTGACAACTGAATAAGATAAAAGAGCTAGTGTCGGATCGTTTGTTCCAGTGTTGATCATTAAACGTTTATAAATTTAATTTTTATATTAATGAAATCGGTTTTGTTTGTTTGTGTTAATGACTTTGTTTGAAATTTGTAATCGTAACTTTTGCAATAGTAAATAAATTGTGTAAACGGTCAGTGTCGTGCGTTAATAAATTATCGATGCAGTCTAACCCAGCGCAAACGCCCAGCGAAGCCCCTTTTATTTTCGATGCGTCTCTGACATATATTATCTAATGTTTGTATATTATTTGCCAGGAAAAAATGAGAAGAAACAATCATTAGTTTTTTTTTAATTCTTCAAATTATAAATACACTGGCTGCAATTATTTTATTTTTAGAAACCTAATGTTGATCTCATTCAGAAGGATTCAGAACTATTTATTGGCGACGTTTCGCAACTTTTACGGCAAATAGTTTCGCAAATCATATTGTAAACATAAATTTTATTATAAACAGTCTATGCAAAAGAAGTTAATGTGGTCAAAGTAAGTGATACATACTTTCTTTATACCAAAACGAAGACGAACTGTACTGCATTTGGAACATGTATTCTTATCAGAGAAACCGTATGCACTATACTAAGTTTTGAGCAATATTCAAGCAATTCTGAGAGCATTTTTAGTTATCGATACTGTAAATTTTGAATTCGAAATTTGAACGTTCGAGTTTGTATTTATCACCCTTTTTTATGCTTCTCTGCTATCAGACGTAGCATAGTCGTTCAGGATAATCACTGCATAGCTTGTTTAAATCAAAGAATTTATTTTGTGGGACCTTTAGTTTGAAATGTACAGTATTGGAAATAAATTATCTGATGTTCTAGATTTCAACTCTGACATAGAATGTCTTGAAAGCAGATGGAAGGTATGTTGAAAAAATGGCGACTGATGAATCGCTATTGCTATTTTATTCTAATACAATCACCAGTTTTCGGTTTCTTCTATAAAATAATTTGTTTTTTATTTGGTTCTATTTATATTTTAGACTTCTTTTTGTTTGTTTGTAGGATAAAGAAGTAACAGTAATAAAATGTATAAATATAAACAAATTTTAACGCATTTATTACTTTAAGTATGAGTTCATTTATGAACTGATCATTTTATGTTAGTTTTTGAAATAACAGCCATGACGGACTGGGACTGGGACTTTTTAGCCTGAAATATTTCTAAAACTCAAATGAAATGAGAATCAAAAATACAGTTATATTACGATACGATTTATTAAAAAAACACTTTATTATTTGGTGTTTACTAAAAGATTAATAAAACAAATCAGTAAAACTAAAAGCAAAGGAAACCTCAAGGACTCCTTAAGACACGCGCTAACGTAGACAGTACTAAATCACAAAACAATATAATATTTCATAAACATTTCTCTTTGCCTTCGTTGCGCTTACGTAAAATATTTTATTCGGAGAAACCAGATGACTACTTAAAAAAGTGACTTCTAAGAAAAATATTTAAAAAAAACGGACATTCTTAAATATAATTTTGAAACTCATAGCTAAGCATAAAAGTATCAAATTACTAGTTATGTCAGACGTTCCTTCTTCGAAGTACAGAGAATTTGACGAGAAATAACGGTTAAAAAGGTCAAATTAGAAATCCGTTAGTGTGTAATTTTTAATTACGAAATATTTTATTATTTTAAATGACGTTTTAATTAAAATTTGATAGATTTTTATTTTTAAACGCACGCTTAGTGGTGGCACAATAAACAGTTCCCATCGAATATATTAATCGGTTTTTTCTTCGATTTTTAATTGAAAAATATTTTTTTACAATAAATAGATGTAATCACAAGAGTGTTTGTTTTAAAGCGCGTGCCCTCTACCACATAACTTGGTGATATTACGGGGTCGTGACCCGCCCCGAGACGGACAACCAGAGTCTGACAGCTATCACTCACGATTATTGTGATGCACGATTTGTCCGAGTTTACTCGTTATCTTATGGAATGCGTACGTTTTCGAGTTTGTTTATCATTTTTGTAATAATATGGTGTTACTGGTACATTTTTTTCCATAGAGTTTTTGTACAAAAAGACGATTGTCTGCTAGTGCAAAGAACTTGTAGTGGTATAGGTCCTTTCATATCGCATTTAAAATATTTCATTCTTATTATTACTCTTAGGTGGAAAGTTATTGAACCGCTTCTTTTTCTTCTTCTCTTTACTGTCAAATGAACCATGATGCCGATAAATTTTTGTTTCGCATTAATACTGATTCTTTGTGTATTAAGCAATTGTAATTTTGGCAAATGTAAAAAAACTAGTACACTATATAAGAAAAGATAATAATCTACCTCAAAATCAGTGGTGTGCAAAATGTTTTTTATCCAATATTCTTGTTTGGGTTGTCAAAATTATATAAATAGATTGTTGCAGTGGCGTAGCTACATATTCAGCGCCCTGGAGCAAGTTAAATCTGTGCGCCCTCTTTTTTTCTTGGAAGAGTCCCACTAAACATTATTATATTTATCTTTTTATTTTAATTTTATTATTTAATTTATTTAAAACATAAGACACATCCAAACAGTAACATTAAATTAATCAATATTGTAATGTTCTACGTTACCTACATTAAAAAATGTATAAAATTATACTCTGTGACATAGAAACTACAACACCAAGAAGGGATGGGAATTTTGTGACCAAACTTGACGGAAAGCTTTAGCTACTTAGAGGTAGAAAATAATTAAAATTAAAAAAAAAAGAACAAAAAGGAACACCATTTTTATTTAATTATATGTTGGTTCCTTCCTTATTGGTTTCACACTCCCCTCACTATTCTTACCATCGATTCCAGCAAGTGGTCAATTTCCTCGTGAGTTATTGTATTCCAAACAACTTGCAATTTATGCCGAAGAGTATCCTGCCTGTGGAAGATGCGCTAAGTTTCTTAGTTTTTTATCTATAACGTCCCACGTGTGTTCAATAGGCGAAAAGTCGGTAGATCTGTGTTGTCATAGTAAGAGATTAACATTGGCTTCTTCGAATCGGATTATAGACTGTCTTGTTATATTAGGGACGGGCATTATCCTGTTGGAAAAGTGGGTCGTTCAACTGCTGAAAGAATGGAAGAATATGACGTTCTACTACTTTGTTAACATAGCGTTTAGCATTCATATTGATTCGTATGAATAACAAACAAAACTTATTTTTATAGTCTATAGCACCTCATATCATAACCCTCACAATGTGGTGCACATGCCGTTTAACAGAAAATTGAATATTGCGCCGTTCCCGTTGTCTTCGTTTGACTCTATTCATATGGCCATCATGCAACCCCAAACAGTCTCGAGATCCCTGAAGACTACTCTATGCCATTCAAGATTCCAGTGGAGTCGCAATCACTACTCCAAATGTTGATGTCGGTGTTGAGCCGTCAGTAGTAACACAAGATATAACCGATAAGATTGCAATATCAAACTTTCGATTTGACGGTTAACTGTTCCAAGGGTTACAGAACGACCTTCATTATCTAACCATTAATCGGCGATTGATCTGGTGCTGAAAAATCGGTCTGTTATTGCCATAAGTCAAAGATGGTGATCCTGCACCTCATTTGTTTGTCTCTGTTTTTCAGTTCCTAGTCTACGACGACTCTGACCTTTTCTATTCCATGCTTGATAACATAGGATGATAGTGGATTAGTTCCGATTAAGACGATTTGCAATTTTTCTGTACGAAAAACCACATTTACGTAAGCTAATAATTCGGCCTCTGTGCAATTCGTTACATTTCATTTTCACGCATAATCACACTCTCAAAATACGTTAAACAGAAAAACCACAAGAAACAATAATATTTAAATTATCCAAGGCTCGCACGAAATACACACGATAATGAAGTTAGAAACAAAAGAAAAATCAGCTACGCCATTACCACTTGATCAATTTCAATAAAATTTACTGCCTCTGATTCTGGGCAGCTAAACCTTTCTGCCAAGTTTGGTTACCAAATTTTCACCAAATGCTGTTTCAATTTTCATGTCACAGAGTATATTATATAAAAAACCTATTTGTATTATCAAATTGTGAACAGTGATAATTGATTAAACATCTTTTACCATTTAATAAAACTGTTAATTTGTTTAGTAGTGTTATAATAAGCTTTTTCAAAATTTGCATCTCTTTGACTTGTGCACCCTCAGAATTCGTGCTCTCGGAGCAGTTCTCTTCAACTGCTCTGTGGTAGCTTTGCCTCTGGATTGTCGGTAGTAGCTGATGTTAGATTTTTATTTGAGATATTGACGAATCCATGGATTTTTTACAACTTAATTCATTCTAATTTTTTTTACTATACCATCTTTTATTAATGGAGATTAGCAATAATTACTGCCATTTTACTTAATTTTTGTTTTTTTATATTGGTTTCATTAAGGATTCAACGTTCGAATCTATACAAAAAAAGTATTTAAATTACGTAAAGATTGACCATTCTAAGTCCAAAGTTTTAAGTGAAAGTTGGTTTACAATTGTGTGCTTTTAAAGAAAGCAGTTTTCAGTAAGAAAACAAAAATTAATGTGTAAATTATTAAATGTTTAATATTTTCATTGGGTAGGCACTCTACTAAAAACCTTCTACTCAAAACCTTTCTTTGGCAATATGAAGGCACGAACGAATTTATTAATTACTGAAGCTAAATGATAAGAAAATTTATCATTAAAAATCAATGAAACTAAATAGAAACTATTACACTTTGTTCATTTATCAAACATCTTGATATACAAATGCAAACCAATTTTGTAAAAAGTGTGGAAAGTTGAGGAAGAGCTTTTTGGTACATAGAAAATACTAACTAACTTAAGATATACGAGAGCACATTTGTGAGTTTTAAATTCACAACTGATAAATGACAGTGGCTTTGATGAGATTCTGCAAAGAAGTAAAAGGTGACAAACAAACAAAGCGGAGAAACTTTAAAAACTTTGTTGATGAAATGTTGACAACTGTTTAGTTTTTTGACACATCAAATTTGCTTATAAACTTTATAAACGTCTCAAATAATAAGCTTGTCAACGTTTCCACTTCTATAACAACTTTCAAATACTACTTTTTACATAGTTTTAGACTATGAGAAAGCTCAGCTATCATGTTTTGTTTATGTTTATGTTACATCATTTATTAATTATGGAAGTACATTAGTGTTTTCTCACTGCTGAAAAGACGAAACGGTCGTTCAGTGGTTCACTCTGGCGGCATTTTTACTTTTGCATTGACATTGTTTACCTTACAATGTTTATGCGTTGTGGTTTTAGGCCGCGGTATATTCAAAACTTATTTTAATTACGCGGGTAAAAATTAGCTTGTCAACGTTTCCACCTCTACAACATTTTTCACTATGAGATGGCTCTACCATCATATATTGTTTGTTCCAAACAATGTTTCTTACTGTTTTTTCTGGTGTTTTTATTTTGTTTTAAAGTTTTAATCTTCTTCTGCTGCAGTAACGTTTCTTTTTCGTGAATTTTATTCATCTTGTCCAGTTTGTATTGTTTTGTTCTGACATCGCAGTGTGTGATTTGCTTAGTTTTTGTGTTTCTGGTCTTTAACATAATATGATTTGTTACATTTTGAGATTTCAAAAATAATTCAGGTTTTGTTTTACTGTACTAAGATGAGAACGTCTTCTGGGTTTAGACCGTGTCATCATCCAAACCGGGAAGACGTTCTCATCTTAGTATAGACTCCGGCCGTGGAAGCCTTTGCTATTACATTTGTTTTACTGTTTCTGTACTTTATTGTATCGAAACAAATTTAGTTCAAAAATGAAATCTGTAGAATGAATTGTGATTTTTACCGATTATACACTAATGATCAACAAAAATTAATAGTATAAGCTTACACTATGAACTTACGAAAAAAAATTTCGTAATATTGACATACTAAAATAGTTAACAAAAAATATAATTTATTCATTTCAAAACACTTACTTAACAAAATAAGATTGATGGCACTAAAGCATACTATGACACTTAGAATTTGAATCACGTTCAAAATATCAATCATTAAGTGAGAAAACTGTTGATAACGATGTCATCTTCCTTGCCAGAAGAACGTTTTAGCTTCATCAAATGGTAATTTAATCACATCAATGCTTGTGGCAATTTTAAAATTTTACATTTCAATGTTGTTTACGTCTAATGTTACGTAATCTATACTTTTTTATTTCAATTACAAACTAGTTGACAAAATATCAAAGGCTTCTACCAGCGAATAAACGATAAATAATTCTACACACGTTTTTGATGGCCTGATTTATTTAAAAACCGCGGCCGTAGACGAATACAAAATTATACTATCACATTTAACGATACCCGATACGTTATATTAATAATGAATAATTTTACGCCAGCTTCGAAATGAAGGCGGAACTGGTCCTGTAGGCGCATTCATTATGTCTTAATCCCTTAATATGTAAATGAGTAGGTATGTTAAACCTACGCTTTTTTACAAAATATTCTGCGTGTGATTGTATAAAAATTACCGATGATGATAATAGCGTGTAACTTGACATAAATGCTGACAATAGCAAAAGTTCACAGTTCACAAGTCTTTGTAGAGTGCGTGCAGTAACAGATAATAAATTCATTACCCAAGTGCAAATAATTCTAATTACTACTCATGTGAAACTAGTGTAGGTCTATGAATATGCAATGAACTTGAATGTATTGCAATTGTCAGACAATAATTTAGCAACACCGATCTGCCGGTTTAATTTTCTCTCGAACTTTCTTCTTTTATTTCTAATATTATTTCATTTGCAGTTAGCGTCGGGATAAAACGATTTATGCACGAACAAGAATGTACATATAAGCATATATTATGTCAGTATAAATTCTCAGTCAAAAATTATGTATTAATGTAGGTAGGCACCTGTTGATACAATTTTAAAAGCGACCAAACCTGTGCCAGAAGTCGGCTGACTTTCAAACTTACCTGCTCTTTTTCATTCATTATTAAATAAGCTTTTGTGACCATGAGTCAAATGCATAATGATTCATGTCAGTGTAAATACGAACATTTTTCACTCTTTGATTGTTTTCCGAAGTTTTAGAACGTTGTGCTTGAGATTAGTGTTAATTAGATAATTGGTTGCGTAATTGTTGAAGGACGTCTGTAATCAGGCCAAAATTGTTGTCACATTGTTATTATTTCTTTTAAAGTGATCGACAGGTACAACTTATGCTAATTAGTAAAAGGAAGGCATAAATGAAATTCTTAGTATTTAAATTGTAGATGTGTCAAAGCTCAATTTCTGGACAACAAATCTGAGTTCAATTACACCACTTCACTAATTACTGTTTACAATTATTTGATCAAGTAAAAGTTTCGATTAAACTTGTTTTGTAGGATCTAAATAAACCAAGTGTAATGATCTTTTAAAACAACGCTTAGTCAAATTGTCTCATATTAGTGTTCTTACAGTCGACGCTTCTAAGGTTTCATGTGTCTTGCCAACTTTTTGATTACGTAATACATTTACTTAATTTATTTTTATTTGTTCCACAAATAATAGACTAAGCTACAAAAATTGAAAACTTGTCTATTAATGACTTTCGCAAGTTAATGACATAGTTTAAAGGTAATTAAGGAGGCACGCATTTAAACTAAGAAGTTTTCGCAGATTTAGCATTTGTTAACGAATAAATCAACATATTTTTGGTTTTTGCTATTTTTGCGTTAGTGTCCCGTTACTAATTTGATTAAAATTACCGATGTGATAAATTAAACCACTAAAAATAGTTGTAGTTCTTCGAGAATTGCTTTGCCGAGTTTGTATTATAAGATTTGTTTAACTTGCATACTTTTTCTTTTAATTTTGCATCGTAATTACAAAAACTGTGTCAAAAATTGTTTAATTCTACAAGACATTTTTGAAGCCAAACATCAAATAATTAAAAAAATTTTGGATTTTAAAAGAACTTTTGCAAAACACGACCACTTTTGACTTATTCTTAATCGATTTTTCATCACCGATAAATTGAAAAACTACCAGTATAGTTAAAAACGTTTTTTACTAGTAGAACATTGTTTTTTACTGATTTCAAATATGGTGCCTAATTTGAAGATGTTTGTAGTTTCCAGAACTTTTTGTTTATTTAAAATCATGTATAAATAAAGAAACCGCAGAATAAGTATTGCAGGTAAAAATGAAGAGTCAATAAAATACTTTTATTATCTCTAATTATGACACTGATGAAAGTGTTAAGTCTGATGATGATGAAATTACACCGTATCACTTCTGATGTACTTTACATCTAAACTGAATCAAACAGGTTAAAATCATCCAGAATAATCATTGTTTACATATTCTCTTCTAGTTTTTAATTTTAATCATGCGCACTGGCATTGTCATTTTGTACCATTTCTGTGTAAGAAGCCAAACAACGTGGTGCCAAGATGTCTCGTTCGATAAGGAATGTAAAGATTATTAGAGACATTGACTTAATTTCACTGGGTCTCATATATGTACTGAACCAAATATATCGACAACTAGCCGGGCTTTTTTGTTGCAATACGACAAAGATTCGACTGGCGGGTGTAAATGAACTAAATTGTGAATGGGACTGAAAATGGTTACATTTTTCATTGAGCCTTCACTGCGGAGAAATCATCGGTTCGGGAAACTACTCTTTCATCAAAAGTTGATAAGGGATCGATAAGTATAATAGTTTTTCTTTTTCTATATAGGTTCCCTTGATTCTTCAGAGATTGCCATATATTCGGCTTCCATGCATGACAAAGCTACTGTTTGTTTCTTACTTTCCCAAGAAACTGCAGAACCTGAAAGCCCTAAACCATAACCAGTATAAGACCCCTAATCAACGAATCATTGGTCCAATCAACATTTGCAAACCCTTTTAGGTCTGCATTTCCCTTTACAAATACTAAACTCAGCATCTTGGTATTTTGAAAATACCTCGAAATTCTTTTTACACATTCATTGTGTATCAATATGACAATTGTTAAACTGACTTCAGTAAGTAACAGAATAAGCAATATCAGGCTTAGTTAATATCGCCAAGTACATCAAACTGCCAATAAGATGCTGATAAGGAGTATTATTACAAAAGTGACCTTATTCAAGTTTTAACTAGGTTCTATCAGAGTAACAACTGATTTATATAACTCTCCTGATCCAAACTAATTGCATCAAAATTAATGTGCATTCTAAAACATTTTAACTTGCCATAAATTTTTAACTTGAAATCTTAAATCTGATTCCTTTTTCAAAAACATGATTCTTTCTTTATCTTTTGAAAAAATAAAAAAAATCATCATCATATAAATCTACAATATTAACATTACTACTTGAACTCTTTATAAACAAACAATTGTTCTAATTCTGATTTCTTATATTCTAAATTAATTAAACATTCTTCAACCCTTTTGTACCAAGCCCTTGAAGCTTGTTTTGTTCTATAAATTGCTTACAATCATTTGATATGATAGAACCTTTGGGTTAATTCATATATAGATTTTCTTCTAAAAACTTCACTATCCACTTTTAGTTTAAACCCCCATTAGCAGTCTACCACTGTGCCATCTTCTTAAACATCACTAAGTTTCCAAGTTTTGTTCTCTTTAAACGATTCAAGTTCTTCGATTATTGCTTTTTTCCAGTTTTGGAATCGGGGTTTGACAATGCTTCTTCAACGGTAGCTGGGTTAATATTTAAATCAATATTACTGGGGCACATATAACTAACATAATCAGAAAAACTTTTTGGTTTTCGTATTCTTTTCAATCATTGCATTTCAATCTTTTTCATTTAGATTTTGTTCACTTTTCTGCTGTACTTCGTCAGTTTTATACCCCACTAAAACTGTTAAATCTTTAATTACATTTGTACTCACCTCATCTTCTTTTGCTTACTGTTTTCAGTGCGCTCCATTATTACTACATCTCGACTGGTTCTATCAATTTCACTGTTAAGATCGTAAACTCTGCTGATATCTTCTCCATATCCCACGAGAATTTTCTTTATTGCTTTTTTATCTTATTTCAATCGTTTTTCCTTAGCTACGTGAACCATCACTGTACTGCCAAAGATTCTGAGATTAGAAACATCTAACTTTTGTCCTGTCCAAACTTCAAATGGTGTAATATTATTTAACGCTGAAATTAGTTACCTATTTCTCAAATACACGGCCTGGTTTACTGCCACAGCCCATAATTTCTTGTTTAAATTGGCATCGAATAACAAACACTTAGTCTTTTCAACAATGCTACAATTTAGCCTCTCTGATGTTCCATTTTGTTCAGGCGTGTAATGATTTATCTTTTGATGAATGATTCCTTTTCGTTTTAATAAACTTTCAAATTTATTACTACATAATTATCCCCCAGCGTCAGTTCTAAGAATCTTGATATTAGAATTATTTTGTCTTTGTGAGATGCTTTTAAATTCTTTAAAACAGTTAAACACCTGATCTCTCATTTTAAAAAAATACACAAATGTCATTCTACTGAAGTCACCAGTAAAGTTTAGAAAAAATCTGAAACCACCAATTGATCGATTTTTCATCGGTAAACAAACGTCTGTATGTAGGATTTGTGACAGTTTCGTAGCCCACTTTGTGCTTTATCTGTGTTTGATAGATCCTGCACTACATTACCGTTTTTTATATAATTCAAATTTTCAGAATTGATATGACCAAATCTACGATGCCATGTATTACTGGATGCTTTACCTAAGATAGCAAACAAACATTTTTTTAATTTCTTAACATTTAATCTATATACACATCCGATCATTTTTGCCATTCCAATGACTGACAAATTTAACTGTATTTCCGTTTTTAATTGACTTACCGAAAGTAAATTTGTTATCGATGCGGGCATACATTTTTTAACAACTTCATAGCATTCGTTTCCCACAACTGTCGTAATAATTGTGTCTGCAGTACATGTCACAGGAACTTTCAATTGATTTGCTACCATAATTTGGTGCTAATTCGTCATTGAAGCATTTTTAGCCCAACTGTTAAATGCATACTTGCGCCAATATTGACATACCAATCTTCTTTGTTAAAATCTTCACTTAAAAACACTTCACTAAAAGCGTTCACTGTACTCTGCTTCTGTTCATGATCACCTTTCTTTCTATTTTCTGTGACATTAGTACATTAATGACCAAATTGTTTACACTTAAAACATTTCACGTTTCAAAATTTACCAGTCCTATTCACAAAATGTTTCTTTTCTTCAAGCTTAACTTTTCTGGCAAAAACGCTTCCTAACATGCCGACATCAACTACCATGTTCAACAACTTCATTTTGATGGAATCTGCTGTTACAGAAATTTCAGAGTGTTCGATCGCCATAATCATTGACGAATATTTTTTATGTATTCCTGCTAATAACAACGATCCAATCCACTCATCGCTTATGGGAAAACCAGTACCTTTTAGCTTTTGACCTGTTTCGATAATTTGGTTTACATACTACACCATTGACTCACAATTATTCAAGCGTACAAAAATCAAACTACGCAGTAACGAAATTCTTCTCGTAAAACCTGTGTCATCATACAGAGATTTCAATGTTTGCTGTTTTTGATTTTGATCTAACATAAAGAGTAGTATCGATAGTTAAGATCAGCTTTGCTTTGACTTTAGCGTCATCCGTAGTTTCTTCTGATATGCATTTCTGCAATCTTTCTAGCAATAAATAATTCTCAACCGCAAACGCCCAATTGTAATTCTCACGACCTTCAACTTTGGTACTTCTAGTAAATAACTATTAGCCATTCTTGTGCATTCCAATTCGCAAATGGTTGTTGTGAGTTAGAATATTTAACACAGACTGACTTTATTTAATGATGGTCACTACATTCATGCTAAATGGCTTTCATATACATGGTGCGTTACAATGCTGTGATATAAATTACAACATTTATTTGGCGTTTAGTTGCTGAAAACGGTGGTGAGGGACAGTACTTGCTCAAGTAAATAGAAAGATATTTTATTTACTTGACTAAATAGCTTGGTGAATGCTGCACAAATACTAAATGAAGTGGTTTGCACGTGCAAGTAACTAAATTTTGTTAATTGATTTAGTAACTTGCTTTAGCTATATAACACAAATGCAAATTCATCATTCAAGATAGTATAGGTAACTATGTATCATATTGTAATAAGTTTGTTAGATATAAATTTAGTGTTTTTAAGTCTACGATAAAGCCGTTCTAAAGTTTAAATATATTTGATTATAAGATGTGTTAGACCTAAAACAATTGATCACTGTCATTAAATAGACTCTATTTTTTGACTAGGCATTATATCTCTTTTTCCACAGTGCTTTTTGGTCTTAAATAAACACGCAATAAGTAAGAAATACTGATCTCTATAATAATATAGATAGCTGATACTATAGTCTGTCATTGACGCCTTGAAAAAAATCATCACTTGTGTCACTTGTTACTGAGACAGGAACTAAAATTTACGTGACAGTTTAATTGTCAGTGAATTATTAATTATTACAAAATAAAGAAAAAGTCGTTTGATTTAGTTCCCATCTTAGTATTTTGAGACAGCGCTTCAATGCAGTCCAACCCCACATTAAAAAAAATATCAGCTATCTACATATATTATTATTTTAAGTTAATGGTTACTCAACTTAAGTGAGTAAAAAAGTATAATCACGACGAAGTAAACTCTATAAATTGCAAGAACCGGTTTACAATCAAAAACTGGTGCGACTCAAAACATTAGTTTGTTTAAGTAATAAAACGTTTTTAAAATTCAAAAAAAATGTTAAAATAGTCAGTTAAATCATTCAACCAAATAAGTGCCTTAACATTTTTAAGATACTCGGTTGTGCGAAGACAGTGTTTATGTAGGTATATAATAGTAACGTGTGATCGAGATTATTCGCAACTCACGTGACTTGTTTGTTTACTTGTTTAGGTATATTCACTGTGTTACCTATACTACAGAGTCACGTGGTTAGAGAATAATCTCGATCTCACTGTATTTATATATAGTACAAAAAAACTAAATAGTTAACGTCAAGTTTTGAGTATAGCTTAGGTAAACCAAGGACAAGATTAAAACTTTCAGTAACGTATACATACCTAATAAACTTTTTTGTAATTATAAAAAGAATAGTTTTTTACATTAGTACTTGTTTGTGTGGTTGAAGAACTAAATCATTTTGTAGTTTACGCAGTTTTAATTTTCGTTGCAAGTATTGAGATGTAACCCCGTCTTAGTAAAAGTAAATAAGTATGTAGTATATAATTTTAAAGTTTTAACATTTTTTAGTACTTATACGCCAGTTGTAATTTATAAACAAGGTTGATCTTAAAGAACTTTTATTAAAGCAAGTTATAAGCTCTACTTTAATAAAAAAATATATACTCGCATGTTTATACAATCGCAAATACTTTGATAAAATATTTAAAATTTATTTCATTACTTCAACATGCAATGCAGTGGCAGTAAATTATTAGTTGGTTTTCTTTGATCGAATTCGAAATAAAATATGTGTGACATAAGAAAAAAAATCGAGCACATAGCGAAAACTTTTTTTTAAATTATGCTTTCCTTGTACGTTTAAAACCTGCTCGTCACCATAGGTGCTCGCATGCAACAAACCAGAGAGCTATTTCCCAAGCTACTGAATACATGTTATGAATACTGACAAGAAGTACTACAATTTTTTTCAACATAGAAAATCTTAATCTTTCACAATGCTCTTTCCCATAAATAAAGCGTATGCCTGAAAACCGTTCGTAAATACACGTACCTATGTCGGCTAATGTGTAACCGTAAATATTCCATCACATATTTTAAAGAATAAACACGATGGGACTCATCGTCAAAGCGATTTTCTAATTTTAAAACTATTTTACGAGATCTACGTTTGTATAATAGTTCTCTACTTTTATGTGCGTTATGTAATACCTTCGGAAACTATATGTATAATGAGTGGCTAAATTCAGTAGCTATTTCAGATTGATTATTTATTAGTGAATTTTACAATCCATTAAATTTATAAACCCCAATTAAAAATAATCGACACAATAAAAGTAATTTGGTCTAATTAAAATTCAGCTACATTCAAGTAGTCGTAGACGTATGTATCGAGTTTTTTTTGTCTAAATATGTTCAATAAAACAACGTGTGACGTAATAAATTTAAATTTGAGTAGGTTTTGGAATTTAATTAATCGAATGTTCTTTTTTTTCAGCAGCAGCACGAACAGTATATAGGCCCGGCTTACGACCCATCCCGCGATCTCTCGCCGAATCTTCCTTCGTGTGAATCGTCAATGGGGGACGTAGACCCCAGTATATCTAGCGGCAGTTCATGCAGCACACCATCAAATAATAACCATCATCAATCATCGTGTTCTTCTGATATTTGTCGACCACTTCAAACTGAAGTTTGTGTTACATCGACGGAATATAGGCCACACCATTCCTACGAACATCAAATACCAAAATTAGAACACATACCTAAATTAGAACCAATACAACCATCTACCACGCCGCCATCATCACCTACTTGTAATGATGATGTTGCCATTTGCGCTGGATGCGGAATGAGAATTACTGATAGATTTTATCTCCAAGCGGTTGATAGAAGATGGCATGCATCTTGTCTTCAGTGTTGTCAATGTCGAAATACGCTCGATGGCGATGTAACATGCTTTTCGCGAGATGGCAACATCTATTGCAAAAAAGATTACTATAGGTGAGTGTTTTTATACTCGTCTTATAACAAATTAAGACTTCGATATAATATCACTGGTTCCAGCTCGATTTTTTTTGTACGAGAGCATGTCCTAATTAATTCTCGCACAAATTTTCTTCATCGACTCGCTTGTGTATTTAAAGAAAACTACGCACCATTTAAATATAAAAACAAGCAACTGCGTCGGCTGTTATTAATTGTATAACAAGTTATATAAATGTTTCACTGTCATCCTTAGTCACTACTGGTCGTAGTACTATATAAAAGTCGAAGAGTGGTATGCAAAATATTTGAAGCACTGATTTATAACCTAAATTTTTTTATGGTTACAAAGTAAGGTGCAATGACCAGGTATTTTAGTGTCTTTAAAATATTTCGATATTTATGATCTGTCCCGAATAACGATTATGTAATTTCTTTTTGTACATCAAAATTTTATGTTATGACGTTCCTGTGTAGGTTTCTTTTTCTTTGCGGCCAATGTTGCGATTATAATGACATATGTGTTGTCATGGTAATGAGTCATTGATAAGTTGTTTTGGCCACGCTATAAATAAAGTAGAACAAAGTTTACGGTATCGAGTCAACACAACTTTGATCCCGCATCTTCTACTTATCAATATCGTATATCCAGAGATAACAATTTTTAAGTAATCAAGCAATATTAAAAAATACATTTAGATCTTTGGATAGCAAAAATCAAGGGTATGATAAACAATGCTTACAAAAGCACAAACAATAAGACTACACATTAAAACTTGGTGCTTTCCGTCACTAACTTACTTTTATTATTATAACTCGAACTAATAATTTTGTGATTTGGTTATTAAGACTGAAACTATTTTTTTTTAATTTATACGAATATTCGATTACCGATTACTATTATTATAACAGAAAGTTTAGGCAAATGTATCAAATCGTAAATTTGTTTCGTGATAACAGTTATCAGTTTAAATTAAGCGACCAAGCTGTTTCCAATTTCCAACAATCACCACTAAATATAATTATTATTGCATTTCAAGGTGAAAATCAAGAAAACGCCTTGTTTAAAAATTGTTTTCTGTGTAGCATTTCTTTCTTGTCTTTGTTATTATATTATTGCACGTTTAAACTATTTTCTATTAATCCTTCTTTTAGTACGAGTTCATTTCGAATAGTTTTTAAATCTTCCAAATGGCATCTAAGGAAACGATTGTTTATAAAGTTTCTGAAAATTCCCAACATTATAGAAATAAAGGCTTCTCCAGATACAATTATTACTAAAAGAATCGAGTAAGCTAAAATTAATTTTGAAATACTTAAGCTATATTTTACATGAGAAATATCAACTAAAATAAATGGTTTTTGAAATTACAAATCATTGTAGTGTCTCATTTAAATGCATTTAAACGACGTAAACAAAACATTTTTAGCTGTCATGTAGGTGAAAGCGATAAGAAATGTTTAAACTTTTATCACTGTTTCATTCCAAAGATTCCGTGATATACATTTGTTGCTTGATAATAAAGTTTGGTCACAAATTGGTTTTGAAGTGTACCGGAGGAAAACGAAATCACTTAGGTTACATGATGTCTCTTATGTGATTTTGTCGAAGAAATTCTTAAACTGTAAAAAGAAAAAAGAAAATAGCGAATTATTAAAAAATAATATACTTTATTAATAACATTTGAAGATGAGAAAAAAAAAACGCTTCTAAAGATATGACCTCCAGTACCGGCCGGCAAATCTAACTCCTGTAAATGTTATTTAAACAGAGCAATAATTAGAAATATAAGGTTCTGACATATCGGAAATGTTAGCACAAGCCTCATGGATCCAAATTTTGCAGTTTCCACATTGAATCCAATCTTCTTCATGATACTCAAGACAGAAAGGACACACAGTCTCTAGTCTTTCGTTTTTATTTGTTTTCTTTTTTTTCTTGCTGACTTGCTTTCTCGAGATCAAACTTTTTCTTTTTTTGCTAACTTCCTTACCTGGCCACAAAGTCTTTCTTCGCTTAACTGAATCAACCCTTTATTTGCTTTTCTAAAAGAAAGTTTTTGTATGACGAACTTGTTAAGATTTCTCTTCTCTTCTTTTGGAAGCATCAGAAACCGGTGATAATTTAGAAATTTTTGCTTTAAAATCTTTAACTGAGTGGTCACGAGCAGCATTAGTTTGAGACGGAGATTATTGAGGCGTTGAAGTTTTAAGTACAGAAGCAGAAATAGCAGGGCGAACATCGAACGTTTGAGAAGCAGGAATCAAAAGTTGAAGATCAGATGAAGCACTTTTTAATGTATTTTGTTCAGGAGCTAAAGATGATTCTACCTGTAGAGAGGACGATTTTATCTGGTTCATCTATCCAGATGTTAAAGCTATCGGTTCTGAATCTTGATGAGATAAAAGCAACGGTTCTGAACCTGATTGCGGAGTTTCTGTTAGATTAGTCATTGCACTAGCCATAAAATCTAAGTCACTTAAAACATGCTTGTTAAAAGGCTGGATTCCCGTGCACTGAAAGCAATTTACATCAATATCAATGCGTGAAACTTAGTTGAAAGCAGAAAAAACTAACCCTGCCATCTCATATTTGCTGATTCTAATGCCAGGATTCGATCTCATCTAGAGAGCAAGCAGTTTTAAAAGGCTTCATAAATGTCATCATCATCAAGCGGCTAAAGCTAATAGCTCAATGATTTCCAGGTCTGTATTAGTAGTGTGCCCATCTAAAACTACTAAACTGGGTTCTGTTCAGTTGGACTGGCATACTTTATGAAGTGATGCGTCCACTTAAAAATATTGCGGCATTCATCCAGCTAGTTAACTGGACTTTGCCGACACCTTTGTGTTAAACGTTGATCATCAATCGTTCATGCATTCGGGCTCGTGGGAACACAAAAAGTGGTGGTACAAATTGAACCCCAGTGTTCATTGCAAAAAGCACTAACATTTTTATTCTAAATTTTTCTATTGAAAACACTAAATTGTAAAAAATAACGATTAGCGTTACTTGTATTATTTTATTTCAACAACTCATGATGCGTACTTGCTTTTGACAAAACCGACATAGTTTTGTTCTTGTAAGCACAAGCTTTTTTTTACCACGTTTTTGTAAACTATTTACTTCTTATCGACAGTCACCAAACAGCTCAAAAAGGTGACGTTTTTGTGATGAGCAAGATTAAAAAAACATATGGAAACACTACCTAATACATTTTTCTCACTCACTCACATTTTCTCACTTTAAAAACTAGGTTTTTTTTATTAATGTGATTGAAAGCAGTTGTGTAATGAATTTGAATCTTGAATACAATCGTCCTGATCATACAGCGGAGCACTTTGTCATTGACACCTGATGGCTTTCTATATCTAAGTTCATTGAAAAAAACACCTGAATAAAATTTCGTAAACTATTTTTGGCATGTTTAAACTATTACTGCGGCTTCTACTAATAACTTATACAAACTTAGCTATCTCCAACGCGATTTTACACAATATACAATGGCCTAAGGTTGCTTTTTTGCTCATCATGTTAACGGTTCTAAAAGTTTAAGAAAAGTGAATAATATTAAAAATTTTAATAAACTGTCTATCATATGCTAATATCTACTTGTAATAGCGAAAGCTTTCACAGCCGGAATCTATACTAAGATAAGAACGTCTTCCGGGTTTGGACCGTATCATTGTTGTAGCCGAAGTTTCTAACGTTTGGGCCCCACTCTATGGAGTTTAGAATCTAGTTTGGTTTACAAATTGATTACCTAACTCTGCAGTGGTTCTTTGTTAAATTGTCGATTGCTTTTTCAATTCTATCGTTTTTAGAGTTTAGAATCTGGTTTGGTTCACAAATTGATTACCTAACTTTTGAGAAGTTCTTAGTTAGATTTTGGTTGCTTATCTAAGTTCTTAGATTTATCTCACGTTCTGATAAAACTCCTTACGAAAGTGGAAGAAACATTGGTAACTTTGGTTACAACAATGACATGGTCCAAACCCGCAGGACGTTCTCATCTTATGTTATTACATTAACAATCTCTACGGGGAGAATATTTCTTCTAAAACTGTAAAACCTCCGTATTTTACAAACTTCACCACAAATTTGTCAAACTTTGTGCACTTTAACTGTTCTTAGTAGCTGTCGTGACCACAACATCATTCCTGCATTCCTCAAAATCAAGTTTCACATTCAGACACGCTCTTCTAAAAACATTCTACACAGTGCTAGTCTAGCGTTGATACGCGAACAGATTAAGCAAACCAGACAAAAGTTACACCATTTTGGAACAACTTTTTTATTTTTATCTTGAGTTGGTCAACACTTTTCTATCAGATGATTGAAATCTTTCTGACAACATTACTTACTAGAAGTCTAATACTACTCTACGACTAACCACTGATAATAGTTCTTTCCCATTTCTTGGCGTTTTTGCGACTCGTAAACCCGACGGACTTCTGAGCCATTTTGCTTATTGCAAACCCACCCATATTGACAGATACCCTCATGCTTCGTCCCATCATCATCCTGCACAGAAACGTTCTGTTATTCAATCTTTGATGGTTCATCGCGCTTTTTCTATTTGGTAACCTGAGAATCTAGATTCAGAACTCCGTCATCTGACTAGAATCTTGGCGAACAATGGTTATATGAAGCAAAATATTCAAACAGTTATGAATCGTCGTCTACATTCTCGATTTTTTCGATTACGTAAGGACATTTCTGCTTCCGAATCCAATTCGAAATTGCCATTTTTTATCACATATAACAAACTTTACAGTGATTTTTTTAGTTGATTGATAATATTTATTTGTAAGCGACGACTTGTCGTTTTTGTTTCATAATGACGGTGGTACAAGTCATAAAAAATAATAGCTAATAATAGTTTACACGTTTAGAATATAAATTTAATGCTCGTTCTCAGCCTTTACTTCAAATTTGACAGAACAGTAAACATATAAAAATAAAGAAGTCAACATGATTAGTTAATCACATGAAAAACTTTATGAATTGTGCTAAGCTTGGTAGCGTTTTGCCGAAAGTCAAATAAATACCACAATGAAAATGTTTGTAAAAATAGATAGATATATTAAATAAAACAATTGATTGATTTTACCTATGATTACAGTGGAAAGAGAGCGATGTTTCTCTACGTTGAAAACAATTAAAACATTTCTATTCTAAGCACTGAAAAATCTTCGATTAAAAACACTGTAAATTTTAATGAGCTTGTTATTAATTATTTTAGTAAAGATAGACGAATATCTTAAATATAAATCGCATTACTGTAAGAATGTTTTTTAAAGTTTTTGCGATAATTGTGTTTTTTTTTAAATGACCGTCTTGTATGATTGACCACCAGCCGCCACTACTGTAGATACACTAAAAAGATTGTCAATGATATAGGTAAGTAGATTGGAAATCATCCTGTGGGAACATTTTGAACACAAGATAGAAAATACTGAAACATATTGTACCCTAAACAAGAATGGATTAAAAACTTTAGAATAAATAGGAGCCAGCAAAATATAACCAAATACAAATCGAACTAACTTAGCAAATGGATTAGAAAACACCAGGTAATGTATTTCAAAAGTTATTAAATAAAGTGTGGAAAAAATTTAAAAATGCGATAGCAGTGAAAGTAAAAGTACCTTGCGATATCTGTAAAATGCATTTGATTGCAACTTCAAGATGTTTATGCAGTAGGTAACACAACCAACAGTTAAATTTTGCACGTTGATTTGTGCTTAAAAATAAACTGTATCTACAGTTTTAGAAAAGTCTTTTGTAAGACATTTGGGAAAGACAACTGTTGAATAACAATTTTTAAGGTACCGTATCGTTCAAAAAAAAACTTGTGATTGGCTTTTACATTCTGCAGAGGAATCACTACAATCATACATACAATAAAAATCAGTTTGAAATCAATTAAACCAATTTACTTAAAGTCAACACATTTATTAATTGATTAGTTGCAACAGCCAAAATTCGTCGAAGACATGAACACACACGATAAATTTGTTAAAACATAAATCTTGTGTACATTCGGAAAAATACAAAATATAACTATTTTTTATTAACCGACAACAGCAAAGCCGCTGTTTTCTCTAACACAATTACAAAAACCTATTTTCACAAATGCCCATGAAAACAATGGAAAGTTGTAGTACATTGTGTACAATATTCATTCTTTGGCGCGTTCAATTTAACAATTGTGTGAATGTATTAAACCGCAGTCTCCCACTTGTATCGGTAGAAAAAATTAATGCGCGCTTGTATATAAAAAAAAGGGATTATTGTATCGGTTCTTTTTAAGCAGCTTGGTGATTGACGGCTAACCCAGTTTTTTTCGTTTACACCAGAAAGTTAAATAGGACAATTTCGCAATCATAATCATATGATTATCAGTTTCACGTAAGCACTCAATTATTCCGTTTATGATGTATATCTTTAAGTAAAGAGTGATTGGAATTTAATGCGAGTTTAATGTAAATATAATATTAACAATATTTTACATCGCATCACGAGTTGACTTATACAACTGTCAATATACCTCACACAGGCCAAGTGTATCTCAGATCTATTGTGTGCTGACATGAAAATTCGAGCGGCGGCAATTTATCCGCCGATAAGTCTCTCTCTCCTGGAGGTAAATGGCCAAGTCGTGACCATTAGCCGGACCAACCGAGTTAGGTAATGCAACTTGATGTATGAGCTTTGTACAGATTTACTAGATGCTGATAATTGATTTTCTTGTGTAATTTAATTCTTTTGGCCCGTATTACTTTCTCTTCGCTATCTATACAATTTTTAGATCTTGGTACATCGTTTCTTACACATTGTACCGGTTAACCTTGCGTAACCAAATACGCGAGAAAGAATATTACGTCTAAAAATACTGGGTCAATGTAATACAGCTTTTCAATTTTGTTGAATGTAGAAAAATCGCAGCTATAACGGTATCACGCTTTTACAAATTCATTCTTTAGTCGCAAGATAACAATAAAAGATCGAGAAAGAAAAGCTTCTAATTGGATGCACTTTGAAGAAACGATTTCCGCGAATCAATGACGAACCAATAGCATCGAGGGAGTAACAGAATTGCATTGTGACTACCGACCACACATGGCGTTGCGCAGTCATCGCCTTTCGATCCCAGGGGATAACAAACTTCACGTAAAATGGACGTGTGCCGTCTTCCTTTTTACAAAAGCAAAAATGCAAACCACTTGAAGGCTTAACAGCAAATAACTTGTCTATACATAGTTACACAAAAGTTTCTCCGCGTAAGAAAAATCGTATTTTTCCTTAAAGGGCTATGTGATAATTTTCTCATTATTCTTGTTAGATTATTGATTTACCCTTGATGGTCATGTAATGATACCTTCCGGTTTTATGGTTCTTGTAAATTGGGGTTACCTGTTTCATGTTTATAAACGGTTTTCTCCTCCAGCTGTGATTGTTCCAGTTTAAGGTAACATCTGGAGTAAATCTCGGCGATTATAGCAATTTTCAAAATCATGTTGCCATTTATTTTAATAAGAAAAAAAGAACTAATTTTAAATCAAATTAGAAGGTAATAAGAAAAAAATTTTAATAAAACACATGAAAACATTTTTATATTTTTATTTCAACGTACCTACTAAACTTAGATACGTGCACGTAATTCAGAAATCGTTTAACTATGCACGTTTTGTTCAATAGTTGTTGAGCATATATTTCGTGCAGTGTCACTGTAATGTTTTTTATACGTACTCGATGACCCATTTAAAAAATCAGTTAGTAATTTAATGTGGACGATTGCTATCATCTCAGTGATGATAAATTTGTTCTTAAAGTTGATAATAATGAAACGTGAAAGAGAGGCTCATAGTATCTATCAACATGTCCAAGCAAAGCAATAACAATGATATAATAAATTAAAACAACAACCATCCATCGAAATACGCATTTGTAGTTTTTAAAACTTCAAATATACTTACTTTCGAATTAAAATGGAAGCAATCTTGTCGCACTATCACTTAAATAAAAAAAAGCACTAAAAACCAGAATGTTTTTATTTAAATGCATTTAAACACCGTACGCGTTTCGACAGCTATGCTACCATCATCAACATATATACATTTTTTTTAAATAGAACACCTCGAATAGTAATACGTTTTTGGAATCTTCTTGAGGTCTACTTTACAACGAGATAAGGTTATAGACACCTTAGTTAGTCTTAAAAAAACTGTAAGCAGTTTTAAAACTTTTTTTCCAAATTTATTACTTCAAAGACTTACATGCTTTTGAGAAACAAAACCTTGTATCAAAATGATATTTTGGTATGAGGTTTAGCACTATTTGAGATATTCATAAGAGTTTCGAAAACGTAATTGTGTTCTGCAGGTCAAAGATGTAGAACTTTAGAGGGCCAAAACTCGAATTTTTAAAGGAACTACCTAATTTAGAATTAGACATCTTGCACTGAATTAAATTTTCTATCAAACTGGTAGGTATATGATATTATCCCAAAGGCAATGGTTTTAAAGATATATTTTGTTGACAAAAGTAGACTTTTCGACGGTTATGTTATTGTTGGTAATCTATTATGCTATGCAAACAATTACGAATTCTGACAAAAAGTATTGGATTCTCTATTTTAAAAGTCAGTGAAATAGTGTTTTTATAATTTTGTATGAAAATGAATTTTGCTACTGCAGAAATGATCGGTGTGATTTATGTGCTTGGAGCAAGTGGCAAAAACTGTCTTTTGGCTAAAAGAACGTACCAAGAGCGGTTTCCCAAAAGAAGGAAATCATCTAGAAGGCCTTTTTTAAGACGTAAGGTGGCGTACGAGAAAAACGTTCGAACAAAGAGGTTTTTAATTGAAGAAAATGAATTTAATGTACTTTGGCTGTTACTGAGAATCCTCACGTAAGTGGCAGAAACTTACAACAACTAGATATTATCTATCTACTACAGTGAGGTTTTAAAAAAAAAATAAAATACGCTCATGTTATATTCAGCTATTGTAAGAGTTGAGTAAAAAAGATAAACAAAGAAAATTAACATTTTATAATTTGTAAACATTTCACAAAAATAATTATGTTAACTGCCATAATTTCTACTATTATTATTATCAAAAACTACATTTTATATATTATATTATAGTACTGGGAATTGCCAAATTTATTTAGAGTTTTAACAAACTCACTTGTTCAGATTACTAGAAATTATTCCACGGAATATTCTAGAGAGTATGTGGTATTTGCATGATGGTGCTCCTGTTCACCACACTGGTCCTATCTATCATCACCTTAATGCTACATTCTTACAAATGTGGATTGGAAGAAGCGGTCTAATTGAATCGCCTCTACAATTACTTGACTTAAGGGATGATGTGAAAACATCTAACACTAACGCTAACATCGGCGAGGAAACTTAAGATCGCACAACGCAAAATGAAGAGGGCAATGCTTGGAATAAGGCTGTAAGACCACGTAACCAACGAAGATCTTCGACGGCGAACTGGGTAGGCAGACGTCATCCAGCGAGTAACTACATTGAAGTGGAATTGAGCCGGACACGTTACCAGGATGAGTGAAGACAAATGGACGAGAAGGCTACTAGAGTGAAGACCTCGCATTGATAAGCGCAGCAATAGACGATCACCTACACGCTGGACTGACAATATAAAGCGAGTCTCAAACAATTGGATTCAGGCAGGACAGGAACGACAGAGATGGCGAGCCATGAGGGAGGCTTATGTCCAGCACTGGACAACTAAGGCTGGTTGATGATGATGATGAAAAATAGAATTACACAAATTTTTCAAAATATTCAACTGAATAAATTGAGAAGTGAGATTACAGAGATGTATTAATTCTGATAAGGATCACTTTGAAAATGGTTAATAATTCAAGAATTATTTAATTTTGCTTTTAAGATTTTTCGTTCTTATTATAATTATCGTCTGTGTTAATTGTTTCGTACCATGTAATTTTTTTTGTTTATTATTTTTTGTTGCTTGCAAATATCCATTTGTTTATTTTTAGAAAAAAATTTAATTTGTTTGTCAAAATTTGGAATTATTTTCATAGCATACTAGATTATCAACAAATAACCTAATACTAATAGCCGTCAAAAAATGTACTTTGTTATTAAAATAATATATCTTGAAAACAATTGCTTCTGAGGTAGTTACATGGTACATCATTTCAATAAAGAATTCAATTCTTAGCAAGATGTCAAATTTCAAATTAGGTCGTTCTATTAAAAAAAGTCCAGTTTCGACCCTTTAAAGTTCTGCATTTCTTACCTTTAATACAGAACATCTTGCATTACACCATTACGTGGATGGATACGTCAAATTATGATTCAAGCTTTTTTTTTTAAGTTTGCCATTTTTGAAGTCATAAATTTCTAATAGAAATTTTAAAACTACTTATAATTTTGTAAAGACTAACTTAAAGTGCATATAACCTTATATCATTGTAAAGTAGACCTCATGAGAATTTTAAAAACGTATTAATATACAGGGTGTGTTTTATTCAAAAAAATGTAAGTTTGAATGGTTCTGATATTATAGAATAGCTTATGTATTTGAAAATCATTTTAAAATGTAAAACTTTAAGTACCTTACAACTTTTATAATTTTAAATATTTTGTATAATAATAGAGATATTTTACTTTGATACACTATTGGCCCACCGATAAAAATTTTTTTGGTATACTAGTTGATCTTAATATGTAACGAATTTTAAAACTAACTTATTTAAATTAACTATTTACATGTAGTTTAGATATGATTATTAAGTATAACTAACCTCTATACGTAGCATTCACTATTAACCTTTCTTTTTAATCAAATTTCTTTGAGTTATAAAAATTTATATAGAAATTCTACAATTGGCATTATAAGCTAAATAAATTTTTATTATAAATTAAATTAAAGCTGTTTTTTAACAATTCTGATTAGAAGTTTAAAATACTTTAAGGATGTTTAAGAAAAACAAGTAATTTATGCATACTATCACTCGATATTTATAAACACAGTCTGCAGATTGGAATCCAGAACATTCCATCTTTTTCAAAATTTTTAAATACTTTAGGAACGCTTTAATTACTTTATGTCTTCTAACTGGTTTTAATTTTGGTTTAGGAGGGGTAAACCATTTAATACTATTTTTGCTAATTCATTTCTTTTATTTTTATTTATTGATGAAAAAATTTTTTCTGTTTAAAACAACACATCATAAACACGTGGAAAGACATAACGAAATTAAAGGTTAGAATAGCTGATGCCAATGTAATCGTCAGAAATGCAAATAAAAAATATAGTTAGTACTGCGACTTTTTTCGCTACAGTGCGACTAGCACAGTCTCTTTTTCGTTCTGGTGCAACTTACAAACATTTCAGATTTACCCTCGCTGAAGAAGTTTTAATTCAAAAAGATAAAACTAATGGAACTATCATTTTCTATAGTTTTTTCACCGCTGCCATTTTACGTTTTCAAATTTTACAGAAAAGTGTTAATTATAGTTAATTTGCATTAACGTGGAAATTGCAAGTTGCTACTTATGTGGTTTTAGAACTACCTTTAAAATTGCATAGTGGAGATTTATTAAGCCAAGTAGCTTTGCTTGAAACGTAAAAGCTGGGCTTGGGCTTAAAAGTCAAGCTTTTTTAAATAAAAGCTTGCCTTGGCTTGATGTTTGTGGATACAAGCTTGGTTTAGTTTTCAAGCGTTTCCAATCTTTCAAGCTTTTTAAAGGTTTTCTCGCTTCTTTTGCAAAAGTAGTGCATTGCCTTGGAACACGTACCCTACACGTGTTACAGCTCACTGCCACAATCCACAATATAAATGATATAAACAATTACCCAACTGCTAGCATAGAGTATCTCATAACTTCGAACTGAAGTGAAGGGACAACAAACACATCGTCTAATGGGTGTAATAAAAAAATTAATAAATAAACCCAAATTCATAGTTACATTTACTTAATTATCTAATTATTATTTTTATTATAAGAAATACACAATAAACATTTTATGGTTGTGGCAGTAGTAGATTTATTTAGGTGTGGTAGGCAGTATCATAGACACAAAATACTACCCTCTCAAAATCCCGTTTGACTTCTGTTTGATCCCGAGTTATGAGGCGTGTTTTTGATAAACGATTACAAACTTAATAAAACATTTTCTTGTAACGTTCAATAAAAATGTGTCCTGATTTGGTCTAAAGTGATATTTACAAATAAAGTTTTGAGGGCGGTTTTGTCAATTTAAATAAGTTTGAAATTTGATTTTAACCATGTGGTAATGCTGTGATATCCGTATTTTAAAACGTTATCATGTATTGCCTTGATTATGGTTCTTTTTAATTATCCGTCACCCACAAAATAGATTGATAGTAAAATAATTATAGCAAATACCAATGTTTATTTCTTTACACTGACCTAACTTAACAAACTGTACTTTGTGTACTCGATTATGTTTATCTGCGGTTGTAACCAAAACAAGAAACAAAAAACGTTGCAATGCAAGAAGTATAAAATTAGCTTTCTTAGAACTCAGTTCAACAATTTGCTTAAATTCTGTTTTGATTTTTTTAATTGACGCTGTTTGCGTATGTGATTTGTGAAAATTGCCTTTGATAAACTATTTTGGAGCAAAAGTTTTACGTCAAGATAATATTATTTTCAAGAGCTTAAAAGTTTGGTAAAAGTTTGACTTATAAAAACTTGGCTTGGCTGATATTGAGCTTGATTATTTAAAAGCTTGGCTTGATTTTTCGAAAGCTTGCTTGATTTCAAATTCAAGTTTTTGAAAACAAAGCCAAGCCTGTGAATTTCTATTGCACAGTGATTCGATTGGTCTAATCTTTTGGCCAAAACGCATTGAGAACAATCTACAGTATCAATACTGAATGAGTAGAAATTATAGTCCATTTTTAATTATCTTTTACTGTATTATTTATCTGTAATCTTTGGGAAAATTAGTGTTAATACATTTTTTTATATGATTTTGTAATCTCTTGATTATGGTGCAGAATCCTGTATTTTTACCGTCTTTTAAAAACCTTATTACCTGCATTACAAGTAAATGTGTTACATTTGGTAACAGTCAAGTTTAGTTTTGGACACAAACTTGGTAAAGATAAACTGATATAAAAATATCTGTTAGGTTTAAATGTTAATGTCAATGCCAAAACTTTGCCAACATTTGTACAGTGCCTTATCAGATCGTAAAAGAAATAAAAAAATCTAAACAAGTAACCAAAATAGAACGAATAATCTCTAAAGAGATGTAATCAGCTTGTGAACGAAAATTTTAAACTCCAAAGAGGTAAGAAAAAAATTTATCAGCTTGAACAGGCAAACGAAAATCTAACAAGGAACCACTACGGAATTAGGTAATTAACTTATGAGCCTAGTCGTATTTTAAACTCCATACAAGTGACTTAAGAAGAAGTATAGTTTCCATATATATAGAAAACATTTTTTTTAGATTTGATGAGAGCGAGAATGCAACAGGTTTTTGTTGACAATACATGTAAGTATTCTCTGGTTTGTGTCAGAGCTAGACAATGACAGAACTTATATTTAGCTGGTTGTGTTTTACTACATTCTCGACATGTTAGTAGCCAACTCAAATTGTGTTTTATTATTATTCTCAACATTAATAGAAACTAATCTATTCAATTAAGACTTCCAAAAATTTCAAATTACTTTACCCTAAAGAAACTTTTTTTTATCTAATACTTGTTACATATTTTTTTACAATAAACACAAAATTATTGACAAAGGTAAATTGAAAATAAATACACTGACCATACGAAATTATGCTAACACATGGTTTAAAATGTAAAAAATTAGTTTAACATAATTTTTCAGCATAACAAAATCATTTCAATTTATTAAAAGTTTGTACAGTTGTCACATTAATTTCAATCAATCAATTTTCAAAGTTTTAAATCTTAATTGTTGCTGTTTATGTACACGTTGGTGAAGAGTTCTGTTTCTGCATACGTTGTGTCGATCTTACAAAGAGCTTCAATTTATAACAAATAAAAAGAAAACATTATAATAATTGCATAACTGTGACTTATCAAATATTTACTATTAGTAAATTATTTTAATTAATTTATAGTCTGTTTAAAATATCCGGTTAGACTAAAATGGTGCTTTCCTTAGATATCTCTTTTTGGATTATTTATCATGTGTAAAATGTCTTTGTTCCTCAAATTTTCTTTTTAATGACAATGTTGTTGTTAAAATAAGAATTTATAAGTAATCAACGAATTAAGACAGTGACTTGGTTAGTGATGTTAACGCACTTTGACACTATCAGTTTTTGGTAAAGAAAAAGTAAGCACACTTCGATAAGTCAACAGACGTTTCAAATTATCGACAGTAGATTTTAAAGGAGATCGAATGTTTCCGGCTCTACACCTGGAAGTTTAAGTTTCTTCAGCTTACAGTTTTTACATAATTTAATAGTTTAATGTATGCTAATCCCTTTTAAGTATCTCAAAGTTGCTATGAAATCGATGGGGTGTCAGTTAATATTTAAATAATCAACATGCGATCGTTGACCTAACTAAACGAAAAAAGTAAACATACAAAATACGCAGAACAAAATTAAAATATATATATGACGAGTTTTTGTAGAATAGTTTATATCGTCAATATATAATTACTTTGGGAAACAGGTCTTTCAGTTGCCTCAAGTAACCTTCACCTCGATCTCTTTACGTGAACTTAATTCACGCGTGCCTTTTTGAATACAACTTTTTAACGGTATATCTTCATCTTCATTCAATTCGAAAAGGTGATAGTCGTTGGCTAAACTTGATCAAAGTCACCGATGTCAGCTCAATATCCAGATAAGTGACACGTAGGCCCAGCCGAGACGGATTGATAGCAGAATGTGTTGTAAATATCAACTACACGATTATTATTGAGCGTGCAAAATGCCGTTCCTCAATTGGTATTTATGCAGTTACGATATTAAATTTATACCAAACCGTTTTCATATTTCTTATTGCGTTGATTACTTTCACGCTAATCACAAAACGACAAAATCGTACGCAATAGAAGTTCGTCTTTTTAACAATTTACTGTTGCATACCAATTTTCTTTCATATTTTTCATAATAGACTTGCTTATACAAAAAAGGGGACAAGGTCTTAGTTGTTCATGAAATGTTGTTTTAATCAGCTATGCAAATTTAATACTTTGTATTATTTGTAGCTATTGCATATTTTCAAAGGAAAAAATTGCACAACGCCAATAAACATTTAATTACTTTACTTTAAACTTAATTTAAAACTAACTTATTTTATTACTTAGGTCTGGTTAGTTAGAGGGTTACGGTACCACTAAAATAATTGTACACAGTAAAAAATATATAGTTAAATTAACTACAATTTTTAGTTCCAGCAGGTCCACTCCTATTTTTAGTAAATTTATCAAAACCTATGGAACCAACTTCAACAACAGCATAACTGTCAAACTGTACTACATTAATTGTAACAACAACATTTTGATACATGATTATCTAAAACTGCAATAATTGACATTATATGAGTTATTTCGACAACGTATTTTGTAAAATTTACTGCTTATTGACCTAGCATTATCCCATCAGTAAAAGTAACTAAAAAATACAGTTGCTATTTACTCTAACTAAGTAACTATTAAAATGTTGTTAAATAAAAGTGAAATTAACAAAATATTTTTTACTGTGTATGTAAAATCTGCGTCTTTTTGAATTTTTTCTAAAATTAATACTCTTTGACGTCGATTCTTCTTGTATCTAAAGCTTTCTACCAATAAAATTATGGTTACCCAGAAGAAACCTCAGCACAATCACAATACGTAGATGTAAAAAATTTAAGCATTTGTAAAAAAAAACAAGTAAGAGCGATACCCTGAATAAAGAAACAATTTTGTCACAAAAGAAATACTTAGTTCGCGTTTTAAAGACTTTTAATAAGTAAAAAAAAATTTTTTTCTTAAATTATTTTACTTATAAGTAGCTGTGGAAACAATTGATTTGATGATTGTCAATAGCTACGTTTTGTTGACTCAGCGTTTAACATCGTTTTATCGTGTAACACAGCAGTTTTATTGTTTTTGCAAGCCTACTCAGATTTGATGTGCTAAAAATTCAAATTTACCATAAAAATACTTAAGATAAAGGTTTATACATTTTGCATTAACATATTTGATAGAAAGGTTATGATGGGATCATTTACAACGATCTGATACAACAAGACAGGAAACACTTACGAACTACGTTCAGAAGCATTGAGGTTACGTGGCGAAATCAAAGAGCAGAAACAAAAAACAGTTATGAATGCAATAACTACAACAAAATGTATCTTCTACTGTACATATATAAGCTTTAAAGGTAACTGTTTTTCAAAATATGACTAATAACACCCAAAGCATTTTGGATACAGAACTACAACTATATGACACTGTAATCGAGCTTATAGCTATTAAAACAGTAAGCAAAACTAATGTTAGTGGTCTGAAACAAAAAACCATAAGAGAATATTTTACCTTTAAAAAAATATACAAGAAATAACGAAAAGAACAGACAAAGCAATTCGACAAGTTTTTCTAAACATAACAATCTTACTTGACGGTTAGTTCTAACACATAATGAGATGAAATGTCAAATTCAATGCTAAAAATTTTGATTATTGATGTTGAGGTTTATTACCAGATTGTCAACCTAAGAAGAACGTGTTCTACTCTACGGCGCTTACGTGTTATGAATTGTGATCGTATAAAATTCAACAGCTTGCATTGGAATTAAAAACTAATCGATAAGAATTCAATACTGCAAGTAACACATATACATCTGTATAAAATATACAGAGTGTATCTAATTAACGGGGTGTTATTTTAACAAATGAAATTAGAGCATTAATACAAGCAAAAAATGTCAAAGTAAAGTAAATTTTGAAAAATCAAAATTTTTAGCAAAATAAATCGTAAATTACGGACCTGTAGTCTTCTAAGGTTATTGACATCGCGAATAAAAATAAACTGTTCTAAGAAGTCCAAATTTCTTATCAACGATTTGCTGACATCAAAAATAAAAATAAATACAAAACGATGTTATCGAAAAAGTATGCTAGATAATACCTGTCCCTTGGATAAAACACCAACGTCTAAACGTTGCCGGAAATTGTTTGTTACTCGTGTAAATAATTGCACATTCTGTCTAATTACATTTGCAGCTGCAAAACATTGATTTTGCAGTTTTTGTCTATTATTTACGAGGGATTTGTATACTTCACCTTTCACATAGCTCCAAAAAAAAGTCTAACAGGTTAATATCTGGCCTACGGGCTGACCTGCATCTAGTACTTTTTCTTCCAATTCAACGAGCCGTAAAAATTATATTTAAAGAATCGCAAACGGAGCGAATTACCTGCGGAGAAACTCTATCCTGCATAAACCATATTGTTCTGTGAACTGCAAGAGGTAAGTCATCAAATTCCTGCGCAATTTTCTGGTAAAATAAACGGTCTAATTAAATCATTTCTTGATACACCCGCCCAAATATTAATAAAAAACCGCCATTGAAAGTTACTTTGTTGAATTTCATTAGGGTTTTCTTCATCTCAAACATGCGTGTTATGAAAATGTAGCACTCCAATTTGTGTAAAACAACACTCATCTGAAAATAATATTTTGGAAGAGTCAAAAGCTTCTTGTCGCTGATGAACTCGTTAAACATGGTAATAGCACAAAGGATAATTCCTTAAAACACGCTTTAGCGTACTATGGAATACGTTAGTTAAGCGGTTTATTTCTCTGGTGTTACTTTGTGTCCGATCTTTTACAATTTACAATATCTGCACATACATTAAAGAAAAACTAATATTAAAGTCTTTTTCGACCACTGTTTTCGTAGATATGAAAAACACTTCTAGTTTCTCCAAGTTCTTGCACACAATTCAAAATAAAGTTTATTGAAGGCAATTGTTTATTAGAATATTGTTCAATCCACAATCTACGTGTGGTGTACAGGTTATAATTACACTCACCGTACATTAAAACAGTATCACTGTTGTACATAATAAAGAAAATTGAAATTAAATATTATGAAGTACGAGTAAGTTTACACAAATCACTTAGCATCGCAAGCTGAATTTTGCATTTAATTATCTTTAGGTTACAAACAAAGATAAACGTGATCGTGTACCCAAAGTACATTTTGTTAAACTAGGTCAGTAATAATGCTAAGAAATAAACATTACTACCTATCTATTTTAATTATTGTATTAACAACTGATTTTGTAGATAATGGAAAATTAAAGAAAACAATAATTAACACAATACATCAATACGTTTTAAAGATTTTACAGCATTTACACCCATCATTTACCGTATAGTTACAATCAACAAACAATTTCCATTTGTTTAGATAGTCAGGACCGGCTTAAAAACTATAATTGCAAATATCTCAAAACTAAACCACTTTAGCCCAAATCTTTAAAAGAAAAATTTTCATTTAACGCTGCCAGCTCCCATAGAGATTAAAGCACAAGCACAATGATAAGATATAATTAAAGAATTCTAAGAAACCACATCAAATACGCTTAGAAACTTTTGCAAACTTATGAACGCAATTACAAAAAACTGAATGTTTTAATTTAAAATAAAAACAATAAATCAATCCAGAAACTTGAAAAAAATATAAAAAAGCAACTTTGGTATTATTGATATTGATTATTGATGTAATATCCAGAAAAAGGTAAATAAAAAATAAATACAGAAATAATAAATATAAAAAACTTATGTAACAAAATATATTTAGACATTAAGATTAGAATGAATGAGGGACGAGTTAATAGCACGTAGTGATAAACAAAAACTACACTTGGTCATGATAGTATACATTATGTAACATGTTGCCAAATGTGTGTCATTTTCGTGCTCAGATGATGCTTATTGATTTTTCTTAATCTTTAGCACTAAATTTTGCAATGTAATCACATATAACATATAAAACTTTTAGATCAAACGGTCATTTTTGGTTATTTACGTAAAAAAACAAAGGTAAAAAGTTAGTTTTTCAGTTCCACTAAAATTTATTATTAATTTCAATTGCGGTAATAATTTTTAATGACATCTTTTAAATCCAACTAGCAGTTTTTGATTTTTTCTTCAATATGTTTCAATAGAAATTAGCGGTAGTAACATGAAATTTAAATTAGAAAGTGCTCTACAATCTCCGTACGTTGGTTCGTCTCGTCGATTTAAAGCATGACAAATCATATTAGTTTTTCATACTACGGATGTCTTAATTTATGTTTAAAGACTCGCTCACACAATTTACATTGATTTCTACCTTAAACTATAAAGAATTGAGAACCAACTTCAAAATTCAGATTCTGAGAAATTGTAGTTTTATCAAAATTACGGTTATTGCAATGACTACTTACTTAGGATCAATAATAAACTTTTTCAATTTAAACGATGCTTTTTCAGTTTTATTGATATCTATTACTGTCGAGTTCTCGGTTGAATAAATGACGTTCTACTATGAAACGGACAATAAAAATTAATGTCTTCATTCACTTACTTTTATCATTACAACATAATAGTAATTTACCCATTCATTCAGTTTTGACTTTTTCTTTCATTTTAACTGGAAGTGTTGGACTGCACTGAGACAAACCGAGTTTACTTGTATTTATATTAATTATATTATAGCAAAATTTACAATGCCTACAAGCGTTTTGCGTAAATAAAAAGAAGCATCGCAAATAACAGGTTATTTTTTTCTTCTTCGAGAAACGAGCTAAGCATATAGCTTGAGTAAAAGCAAAAACGTAATTACATATTTTGCAGGTATTAAGACCATGCAGGTGTTTCAGGGTTTCTAAAACACAGGAAAGAAAGAATTTAGCACTTGTATTTTTGTCGAACGCTAGTTGTGCACTATAATTTTTGCAAAATTATGTTAATTTTACTTAATTATTGTAATTATTTACTGTCAATGTTTGACTTTTAAGATAAAATATTTATTTGTACCCTCGGTTAAGAGACGAAAAAATCATTGGACCGTTAAAATATTTGGCATCGTTTCCTGTAATTTACCGTTTACTTATTTAGTAAACAGCTATTTCCTCAAATATTTATGTATATTTAAAAATGCGTAAAGGCACATAAATTTCTTTTTGTCGAGGAATATACATTTCTTGTTCTTTTTTAACTTTCGATTTTTAGGTAAGGCATCGTTTAACTTGCGGTTAAAATTATGTGAACTTTGGATACTGCGACAACTTTACAATTTTTTTATTATCTGGTAATAAATGTTTTGAATTTCTATCACATTCTTGTAAACACGAGGTTTGAGAATTATTTTGTTAACAATTTGATGTGTTTTGGAAAAAGTTTTGATTTTATTTTATCACACTAGTTTATTAAAAAATAAAAAAAAATAATGGTTTATAATCTCTAGTAAAGATTTCTTGTACGCACAATACTTGAGTTCAATTAGTGTCTATTTGAGTAATTAGCTCCTCAGTTAGTTCTGATACTTGGTTGCGCCTGCGAAACTTTTTTCTAAAAGTTCCTTTAGAATTTATTGATACAGCAATAGATACACTTCGTTTCCATATAACAGGATCAAGTACACATAGCATTGTAGAAATGTAGGTTGAAATTTTTGCTAAATATTGTTTTTCTATAGTTAAAATCTAACGTTTATAACTCATCTTGTGTAAACTATTTTAAGAAATAGAGACAATTTCGGGCCTTACTAAATCGATCTTTCTCGGTTGCTTTTTATTCAGCTTCTGTAGCTTGATTTTTGAAATAGATTTTCTACTAATCTCACGTTTTTTATTTTATTTTGCGTTTTTTCGTTGACTGACACTGTTTTCTACCGTTTAATAAATTTACACTCATTCTAGTACTTAAAATTATTATTATTATTAAAATTATTCAGTTTCTTGCTTTTTTTTAAACTTTATTCAGGAGATAGTTCGTCTTGCACTCCTGCACTGCGGTCTCTTTAGTTTTTTGTGCACTTCCGTTTTATTACTCCCTCAGCAGTTCTGTTTCGTCAATGAAGTCTAGAAACTTATTCCAAAGGGCTTTTTCAATTCATTATCGGTTAGTTTTGGCTTGCCGAGAATCCTGTTTCTATGCGTTTGATATGCTTCGCATTTACACAGCAGATGCTGCAGACTTTGGTAGTCCTCAAAGCATCCGCGGCATAAAGGACTACCTTGTAGTCCCATGTTACGCATGTGTTTGTTAAAGCTACAATGTCCTGTGAGTGTCGACTCCAGCTTGATAGTGCATTTTGAGTGTTTGATTGTGGGTCTGTAAGGAAGAGTTTTGAGGGACTCGTCCGTGAAGAGTTTTTCCATAGTTGTTTATGCTCCGCCGGTAGTTTGTTGCGAATTATTCTGGTTCTGGTCTGGTAAGCGATTCCGAAAACGGGTTCAGGTTCGATATATGTCCCTGCTGTGCCCTGTTTAGCTAGCGCATCTGCCATTAGGTTTCTCTTAACACTCTGGTTTTTTGGTATCTAGATGAGCTGTACTTGTTGCCGAGTTGCTAATATTTCCAGACTGTTTATGCATGCCATAATCAGTTTTGATTTTATTACCAGCGATCTTAGTGCCAGTAGTGCTGCTTGACTCTCAAACATGATTGATATCGGATAATTAGCGTATGATTTCGAGTCAATAATGTTCCCAACACACTAGTTGATAGCAGTTTTATGTCATCCGTTTTCCGTCATTTGGGAAACGGAACGATTGCTAGCTTAGTTGGGTTTGCTGATAGTTCTTTTTTGCACTATTTTTTGAAATGTTTAGTGCACTTTGCAGTATGTTCGATACAGTTGTCTCAAACTTCCCGATTGTAATAATAGTGAAATCGTCGGCGTATCGTAAGCGAATACACTTCCGTCTTCTAGTTCTTGTAGTAGGCCGTCCATGACGAAGCACTATAGTAGATGTGACAGCACCCCGCATTGTGAACACCCGCCAGCCACTTTGGTTCCTACAGTGCTACCGTACAAAGTAGCCGTTATTGCCCGATTCCTGAGAATTCAATTGACTCAGTTTCGCATTAGAGGTGTGATGCCTTTTTTCTCTATTGTTTTTGCAATTGAAGTAAAGGTAGTATTGTCAAATGCTCTTTCAATATTCAAAAACGCACCCAATGCAATATTATTGTATTGGATTGCATTTTCGCATCTGTTTACTAATTGGTAAATTTTTAACTCGCTAGAATTTTCGGATTGGTAGGCATACTAGTTTCGGTGCAAAAGCAAAGTTTTTAGTACCCCGTATATACTTGTTGACTACTTTATCTAATAGTTTTAACATGAAGAAAGTCAAGCTGATCGGTTTGTAAGATTTTACTTGGGCGTAGGTAGATCTTCCTATCTTTGGTATAAATACCACTTTGGCAATTTGCGAACTATTTGGTATATAGGAAAGTGCTAAGCTGATTCTGAGAATTTTGCAAACTGCGTTTCGCAGAGCAGCAAATCCTTTTTGCAGCATGATGGGATAAACTCTATTGGTTCCTGTAGACTGAAAGGGCTTAAACGTATTGATCCCCCACTCTAGGTTTTCAGGATTGATTATTTTTCTCGCGAATTTTTCGGTACCGTTTGGGTGGCCGTTTGTTTGGTACCTTTAGGCCCTGGTGCTAAGAAGTTTCAGTTAACGATGAACCTGGGAAGTGTTTTTGCAATCGTTCTTACCAAATACCTTCAACCGAGTGTATAAACTTTCCGTTTTTGGTCAGTATAGTACCGATGTTTCCATTGCGGTCTTTGCTCAGAGTCTTTTGGAGGCGAAAACTTGTAGGTTTATTTTTTACGTCCTTACAGTACTTTCTCCATAACTCTTTGCTTTTTTATTGGTATTGTTGTATGTAAGGCTGGTTTTGTAGTCATCCCAGTCTCCGCTCTTTTTGATTGTGTTAAATAACCTTCTCGTGCGTACCTTTGCTTTATTGAGTTTCTTGTTCCACCAAGTTATTTTGTTGGAGGTTCGTTTGACAGTTTTTGGGCAGCTTGCTTCAAATCCGGATTCTAATTAATTAACAATACTGTCCGTTATTAGTCCTAACTCGTGCGTTGATCTTGAAACTGAAAAACAGTCCCCGATTTGGCCGGTTAAAGTTTCGTTGAACAACTTCCAGTCGGTTTTCCTTGGGTTTCTATACTTCATTACGAGTTTTTTATCTGATTCAATGTGCAATCAAATGTATCTATGATCAGATAAAAAGGTATATCATGTCACATTTTTATCACTTTGCATGCCTTTGGACTAAACAGCATAAGGTCAATGACTTCAATGCGGAAACGATTATAAACGTATCTTTGTTATTTATTATGTCTAAATTAGATTATAGAATAAATTCTAAAAGTTATTCACCTCTTGGATTTGTGTTTCTGCTTCCTTACAAGGTGTGGTGTGCATTGGCATTGCATCTACGAATCTGCGGTTTTTGGTCCTACTGCTAATCAGCCGTTGGATTTCTTTCGGCGGTGGTGGTTTTGTCTGGTCGTGGGGAAGATAACCGGATCCGATAATGAACTACCTCTTGTTGCCTTTTTCTACTATAAATATTTTAGCTGCCACTAGGTCCCTATAACATAAATCTCACAATAATATTAAGTTTAGTGCATTTTTTATAATAATGCATGGGCGAGGGTTGTGCACAAGTTGGGCTACAAGCAGCTATCTAACTGGACAGTTCAACTCTTTTATTGTTTTCTTGTAGATCGGTGGCTGCTGAACAAGGGCAATATCAATATTGTGTGTCACGATATAAGCACCGAGGGCTGTTGAGGTTGCCCTGCAGTAATGTATATTTATCTGAACGACTTTGAGCATTAGATTTGCCGTCAGTGCGTTCTTTCTGGCTCTAGATTTATATCCATTGCTTCGTCGGCATGGCTTGTAGCATCCGGTTCTTTGCTGTTCTTTTTGGAACCGGCCAACTCTGAGATGCTGTTGGTTGGCTAATGCTTCCACTTTCTCCCAAAACCCTTTGTTTATAAACACGTAATGAGTTCTTTTTGGATTTGGTTTAGTGTTAACCACCAGTCACGTTTTGGTACTGATGTTGTTCCGTAGTTATATTCTTTTCAGTAGAGTGGTCGGTACTAGTACTGTTTCCGGGATCGAGGTGATAACCTTTTTGGGTGCAGGAAGGTTTTTGAAATAAATAATCTCAAGTCTCTTATCCTCCCCCAGTGATTTCTTTTTGTTTGATGTGCCGACTAGCCACTCTCTGGTGGTTTTGTCTACGCACGTTATTTTCAGGAATCCCCCTTTATAAGTACATTCCTGAAAACGCGGACAACCTTCTTCAGTTTGTCAATACAGCTGAGTATCGAAGTTTTTATGGCTTTGGATTCTTCAGGACTGAAGGTGTTTTCAGGGAACTCTTTTGGTATGATTGCAAGAACAATTCCCGTCAGAGTGTCATTGAATGTCTTTTTTTGGGTTTCTTCGAACTCTCGACTTTGCTTTACCGGTCGTTTTTATTACGCTGATGTGTTTCTGCTGGAAACGTTGTGCTTTTACACCCTTGTTGTTCCGGCCGTTGGTACAATTGCGTGTGCCGTCTGGTGTAGGTTTTGCTCACGCGTCCCTGCCGTTAGAATAGAACAAGAGCTTTTATTTTGTTTTTCAGCTTTTGCTTTGCCGCCTCCGAAAACTTTTTGTGTTTTTCGGGTTCGTGCTCAGCATCAGTCGATATTTTTGGGTACTGCTCAGAGTCCCTGTCGTTTTTTAATGGTTTTGAAAGTGGTTCCATAATGTCGTGGTGCATATAAGTACGGATGGCATGAAGCTTACCGTGCGCAGTGCCCGGATACGCATGGAAGGCTATATACAACAGGGTGTGTTTCGTGCTCCGAAGTTGAAACCAGTGACGACTGGTATTATATCCAGTTACGCATCTATCGGCCTGGTCCTTCGCACTTTAGATTTAGGTTTTTAATGAGGTTGTTTCCTCTTGGTTTAGAAAATTAAGCCAAGACTCTCTAGCACTGCTTGCCCTTGAGACATGTCCACAACTGTAAGAAGTTTGGGTTTGGCTTTCGTGCTTGCTGGCCAAAGTCAGTAAAGCAGCGACAGGCATTGTTATCCCAGTGTTGGCTGTTGCTACAACATTACCACTTGAGCTGGGAAAGCTGATTCGCGTGACAGTAGTGTCGAAGTACGCACGGATTTTAGACCGCGACTCTAACACTTACTAAGGTAAACACGGTTGTCTTGACTCAGCCAGTATAGCTGCGTACTGTGACACTCTATCTACCTTCCTATCTATCATCTAGAGACGCGCCCGATAGGTAGCTCAATCCATGAGCAGTTTCATGGTAGATTAACTAAGCATAGCATTGTAGAAATCAGTGCTGAAGTCAAAATTTCTGCTATATATTGTTTTTCTGTAGTTCAAAACGCATTTTTATGAATCTAACGTTTAAACTCATCTTGTGTAAACAATTTTAAGGAATGGAAACAATTTCTGTAAAATATGTCCATACTTAATGTCAAAAAAGTTTAATTATTTAATTTGAAAATAAACAATTAGGAATCTATCAATTGCTTCCTTAAACTTTCTGTCACATCTTGGCCAGTAAATATAGATTTTCTTAGATTTTTGGAAGTACACAGAAGAACGTAACTTACTAAATCGATCTTTCTCGGTTTCTTTTCTTCAGTTTCTATTACCTGATTTTTGAAAATAGATTTTGTCAACCTCAGGTTTTTTATTTTATTTTGAGTTTGTTGTTTTTGGAAGATAATTCAGTGATACTGGCAAGCATTGTTTTCTGCCGTTTAATATAGTTACACCCATTCTAGTACATAAATGTAAATTTTTCAGTTTCTTGGTTGATCGCTTTTCAGTTTGTTAATTATGCAATTGATATATTCAGTTGGGTATTTTGTTTTTAGTGGTCTAAACAAACTTTTGTCGAGAACTTGGGTTATGTTTATGTTCTGTAAAAAAAAATTTACCAAAAACAACTTATAAATCAGTTTGAAAATGGTTTTAGGATAATAAGTATGCTACTCTTGTTTATATTCAAAATTCTGTGGAGTTCCTTTTTCAGTACAGTCTTTAAATTGTTAAAAAATCTATTGGGCTGAACTTTATTAGGTAATCTCAATTAGAACATTTTAGAGAGACAAATACTTACTTGAAGTTGTGTTTAATTAAACAGTTTTTTCTGTGCGTTGTGGATTTCAAATTCGATTTCGGCAAAAATAACAAATGAAGTTTTTGTTGGTCATATTGTAAATGTTTTCTTTACGTGCGTCATAAAATCTTTCTCAGAAATATTTCTTAACAAATACACAGATCGCACTGGTTCTTTTGCAACTTGTTTTAATAGCAGCTTCTTTTATAAAAATTGTATTGAATAGATTATTTTTGAACTTATTTTTACTAGCACGACAGTCATTCGATTCCAATTCTAAAAAGAAATTTTTTTATGTTTTTTCTTGACACGTCTGTACTTTTCTGGTTTTTACCAAGCCTTCATACTCTTCCTTCAGATACATTTATTCCGTTATATATTTTTCTTTTAACATTTATCTCTACATCTAGCGCCGACAAAAACATTTTCTTACATATTGTTTTTTCTTAGTTTCTTTTATGAGATAATAATGAACAGTGTCACTTTTTCTAAATTATTCTACTTTGCGTTTGCTGTGGACAACGTCGACCATTAAACTTAAAAACTCTTTTTCATAGGTATCCCATGTTATGTTTTAGAAAAATTCAAACATGTCTTTCTGTTTTTCTCCAAAAAGTTTAAACAAAACATATAGTTCTTGATTTTTGACTTTGTTGAAATTTTCAACTAGATCATAAAGTAAGTATCTTAATCAGTTTAGATGATTGTCATCATCTTGCTGTTTTAAAGTAGATAATTTTTACGAATAATTCTAGTTTTGTTTCTTATCATTCTTGGCTCTTCTTGTTTGAAATTGTTTTGTTTTTTTAAACCTAATGCTGTTATTCTACATTCAAACCTTTTCGTCTTCTTTTTCTGTCGGTGAGCTTGAGTTATATGTTGTTTTAACAAAATCGGTATCTCTCAGGCTAGTGTAATTTTCTTTACTTCCGAGTTTTAATTTGCTAACAATTACTTTATTAATTGTTGTCCAATACTAAAAATGCGTTAACAGGAATTTTGATGTAAAATTCTTTTGGTCGGCTGTCTAATTTCTTCTTGAACTTAAAGAATCTTTCTCAACGTATTTCAATGAATAAAATTAATTTCGAATTCGGCATGTTTACAAAATTAAATGTTTTAACATTGCTTAAAACATATTTAAAATGCATAGTTGATTAGAGACAAACATAAGTTTTTTTGGTATTAAAGATGTGTTTTACATTCCTTGCAAGTAAATTTGTTTATTTTAAATAATATCCCGGAGGCGTAGCATTTGTCAAACGCGAGTCTTTCATTAACGATCTTAACACCTAACAGTAATAATAATAAACAGTAAGGTAGCGAAATTACTTGTTACGGTAGCTAAACTTCAATAGAGTCAATTTTGAAAAGATTATTAAAATCATTGCCGAGATGTGCGTTACTTAATTACAGAAGAGCGTTTCAATAAAATCATTCAATAACGCGATAAAAGCTAAAACGGTACTAACATTGAATAGAAAAGCATCTGATGGGTCATCTTGTAACAGTTGGCATTCGATACTGTTAACATCAACTGGTGCTGACATTTCTTTAACTACAGTTATATAGAATCGTAAATATTTTTTTGCGTTGCGTTAATATTGAGAAAACAAGCGAGAAAAATCATTGTCTAGACCTTTACCCTAATTCTGGACCCCCAGGGCAAGTTTAGTCACGACAGATCTTAAATCATACACGTTACTTATTTTTAGTTTGTAGATTTTACAGACACGCAAACTTCCTGTCCATATTCATGTGATAAATACAAAATGATATAATATGTGCTTAGATTTGAGTTTTTGTGTACTTACAATTTTGTAATTACGCACTTATTATTCTCACGCACGTATCAATGAGCGTTTTGCCTTTTTTCGAAAAATATTAATAAATGTCAATTTTGCATGAGAAATAACAAACAAAAAGGACATGAAAATTACTTTAGTTCTCAGATTATTTGTGAGATCATTACGACACGCCATATTGAGAAATTGCTGCACGATATCGACAAAGACAAGAAATTCTTAGATTATTTGCAGATGGTTCCGACTTATTGCATATAATTGTTTTTCTTCCGTTTAGATAATAACAGATTGACATTGCAATTCGTGATTTCCAATCATTTTACTAACCGTTTATTTTCATCGTTTGGTAATCTTTACTTTGAGTTTGCAACACGCCAGAGCCTAACAGTAAGAATAAACATAAAATTCTTAGTCAAAATTAAATTTTAAGAAAACATTAAAAAAATGATATATCGAAAACATTTAATTTGTAGTAAATATTAAGCATTTTATGTATTGTAACACCTTCTTGTTGAAATCGGTTCTGAAAACAATTTAAAAACACTTAGAGATTTACAAAATTCTACATCTAAAAGCTGAAGCCTATGAGCCGTCTAAAAGAGGTTTTAGTTAATTTAACCTATAGTTTTTCTTACAGTTTTTGTTATAGTTGTTCTGAGCTGTTTGTATACCAGATTAGACTTTCACTAAATAATTCTTGCAAAGCTTTCTGTTACTTTTTTTCATCTTACATCTTACTTTAAAAAAAACTAAGGGTGGGTTTACAAAAAGTGAATTAAATATTTAATCCAAGTTAATTCGTTATGTGATTGGTTAAATTTTGGCGAACAACCAATCAGAAATGAAAATTTTAAGTTTAATCACGATTAACTTAATTTTGATTTGATTCGCTTTCTGTAAGCCCACCCTAAGCTTAGTATTACGTTTTTGTTTTTAATTTTTAATTTTGTAGTAAACATCAATATTTAAGTTTCTACTGCACAAGTTTAAACGTAATCAATTTATTTCCATTTCAAAAATATTTGTCGAAAAAACAATTTTTAACTCTGGCAGAAAGTGGGTTTATAATTTTTTTCTTTCTTTTGCCAAATAAGCAAGACGGTTATTTGACTTTTAATAAAGATTTCAACAGTTATTAAAAACCTTAGAATTGTGTTTTTTTCTGAAGTAACTTAGTAACAATTTTTAGAAGAAATGTAATTTAATAACATTTTGGAATCATCCGATTGCCAACAATTTATATAACAATATTAATAAATAAATCAAGAAATTATTTACGTTTTTTTTCGGTGACATTTACAACGATAGTTTTTGTCGCCACCATTAAGAAATGTAAGTAAATAAGGTCAAATTTAAAAATAATATAAAAAAGAGTATTAAAACATCTTCAACAGTTTAAAAAGTGAGTAAAAGTCAATTTGATTTATACGGTTGGGAAAAAAAGTGTAGACGAACAATCTAAAAGCGATATTGTGTAGTCACAAACATCTTGTAGACAGAAATACAACAACGTTCAAGGGATTTCATTATAAATGTCGTGTAAATTAAAGTTTAAAAACGAAATATTTATTTACAATTTATATATCTTTCTCGAGTTTATTTTAAATATTACGGAAGCCAACTCAAAAATATGATTTCATCGAAGTGACGTTTCTTTGGCATGTCGACGAATTTCAGTGAGCACATCAAAACAGATTTATAATGTTTGTCGTCCAAATTTTCAAAAATAGATCGTCGCGTAAAAATACGTTATATTAATATTGCGGCTAACCTATCATTACTTGGCAAATTTACCTTTAATTGTTAAAACCGAACTACGTTTGTAATTGTGTGATAAATTATACGAGTAAGTAGATAATGATGGTATAATTATACACATTGCAGATAATAGGTTAAAATTAGTTGGCCTATATTGTTATTACTAAGCCACAGTATCGATAGATGATAAATTACGACCTTTGCACAAAATTAAAACTACGTTACTACTACTACTGGTGCTGCGTTGTCTGCTTTTTCTTTACGTTCAAATGGCATATTAAACTATTTTTTCTTTTCTTGTTTTGTCACGGCCTACGAATTCTTCATCGCGTGTTCGTCTGTCTGTTCGTTGTACGTTCACCTGCTTACTGAACATGCTACTCTATAGCTACCATGCTATGCCATGTCGTGATGCTTTATGTACATGCATACGTGTAAATTGCCGGACTGTTCTTAAGTGTAATGCGCAAGCTGTTATACACATTCTTTTTTCAAATTACAGTTTGCTCTATATTATATGAGGCAAAATGATTGATTCAACAATTTTTCAACAACATGGTATTATGTAAATAGTGTATTATTAATTGGCAGTTGATGCTTTGATATTGATCTTTTATGAATGTTAAGATGCAAGTAGAGAATATGAAGCTTTTATCTTAAAAACTAATCGATATGGTATATAACTTAAAGGTTCAATTTAATATGCAAAGAATGTGTTTGCTTTGCAACTACAGTTATAACGAAAATGACGAGAAGAAATTTAGTGCACGCTATGAGCAATAGCCAATTTACAAAATACAACGATCAGCAATAAAATTCGTTTAATTTGTGGTTAAAGAGCAAAAACTTTTTTTGCTAAAATAAATAAATTTTATGTTTTAAGAGTAAAAAATGAGATTCATATGTAACTACTTGCTTTTATCAGAAAAAAATGGAAAATGTTACTAAAAAAACTAGGTTTTAATATTTAATTGTTTTAGAAATTTAAATTGAAGCTTTTTAAGAGTTTTATGTTTTGTTTATTTTTTAATTTGTTTTTGTTTCGTCTTGTTTTCTTTGGTTTTTTTATCTTTAGGGCCCAAATATCGTCTATGTAACGAAATGTTGATATAAATGTGTTTTTGTGCTGCCAACACCGCAAACGTCAATATTCGTTCGTTAATGTAGTTACGCAATGGGCGAAAAAAGCTATAGTGTGACAAAATGAAAACTAGAAATCCACATAAAACTAAGTGTTTAAAGTTAATTATTATATTAGAACGAGTATGCAACAGGTGGAAAAGTCATTTAAAAACTCTTGAAATTCAGTTAAAATTGAATAAAGCGATATTAAAGTAAATGTCAAATTTGACAGCTTTAGTAATAAATGCAGTGCCAACATTATATTTCTGTTGATTCTTTTTTTATTATAGAACTATAGAACATACTTGTGGGGATGTCCATAGAACATCTTTGTGTGGATGTCCATAGCACATTTTTGTGTGTATGTCCATAGTACATGTTTGTGCAGATGTGCATAGAACATGCTTGTGTGGATGTCTATAGAACATTTTTGTGCGAATGTTCATAATACATGTTTGTGCGGATGTGAATAGAACATGCCTGTGGGGATGTCTATAGTACATGTTTGTGCGGATGTGTATATAACATGCTTCTGCGGATGTGCATAGAACATGCATGTGTGGATGTGTATAGAACATTTTTGTGTGAATGTCCAAAATACATGTTTGTGCGAATGTGTATAGAACATGCTTCTGCAGATGTGCATAAAACATGCTTGTGGGGATGTCCATAGAACATCTTTGTGTGAATGTCCATAGGACATGTTTTAACGGATGCGCATAAAATATTTTTGTGGGGATGTCCATAGTATATGTTTGTGGGGATGTGCATAGAACATACTTGTGGGGATGTCCATAGAACATGTTTGAGCGGATGTGCATAGAACATTCTTATGCGGATGTCCATATTACATTCTTGTGTGGATGTCCATAGCACATTATTGTGCGAATGTGCATAGAACATGCCCGTGTGGATGTTCATCGGACATGCTTGAGCGGATGTGCATAGAACATTCTTGTGCGGATGTCCATATTACATTTTTGTGTAGATGTCCATAGAACATTTTTGTGCGAATGTGTATAGAACATGCTTCTGCAGATGTGCATAAAACATGCTTGTGGGGATGTCCATAGAACATCTTTGTGTGAATGTCCATAGGACATGTTTTAGCGGATGCGCATAAAATATTTTTGTGGGGATGTCCATAGTACATGTTTGTGGGGATGTGCATAGAACATACTTGTGGGGATGTCCATAGAACATGTTTGAGCGGATGTGCATAGAACATTCTTATGTGGATGTCCATATTACATTTTTGTGTGGATGTCCATAGCACATTATTGTGCGAATGTGCATAGAACATGCCCGTGTGGATGTTCATAGGACATGCTTGAGCGGATGTGCATAGAACATTCTTGTGCGGATGTCCATATTACATTTTTGTGTGGATGTCCATAGAACATTTTTGTGCGAATGTGTATAAAACATGCTTCTGCAGATGTGCATAAAACATGCTTGTGGGGATGTCCATAGAACATCTTTGTGTGAATGTCCATAGGACATGTTTTAACGGATGCGCATAAAATATTTTTGTGGGGATGTCCATAGTATATGTTTGTGGGGATGTGCATAGAACATACTTGTGGGGATGTCCATAGAACATGTTTGAGCGGATGTGCATAGAACATTCTTATGCGGATGTCCATATTACATTCTTGTGTGGATGTCCATAGCACATTATTGTGCGAATGTGCATAGAACATACCCGTGTGGATGTTCATAGGACATGCTTGAGCGGATGTGCATAGAACATTCTTGTGCGGATGTCCATATTACATTTTTGTGTGGATGTCCATAGAACATTTTTGTGCGAATGTGTATAGAACATGCTTCTGCAGATGTGCATAAAACATGCTTGTGGGGATGTCCATAGAACATCTTTGTGTGAATGTCCATAGGACATGTTTTAGCGGATGCGCATAAAATATTTTTGTGGGGATGTCCATAGTACATGTTTGTGGGGATGTGCATAGAACATACTTGTGGGGATGTCCATAGAACATGTTTGAGCGGATGTGCATAGAACATTCTTATGTGGATGTCCATATTACATTTTTGTGTGGATGTCCATAGCACATTATTGTGCGAATGTGCATAGAACATGCCCGTGTGGATGTTCATAGGACATGCTTGAGCGGATGTGCATAGAACATTCTTGTGCGGATGTCCATATTACATTTTTGTGTGGATGTCCATAGAACATTTTTGTGCGAATGTGTATAAAACATGCTTCTGCAGATGTGCATAAAACATGCTTGTGGGGATGTCCATAGAACATCCTTTGTGTGAATGTCCATAGGACATGTTTTAGCGGATGCGCATAAAATATTTTTGAGGGGATGTCCATAGTACATGTTTGTTAGGATGTGCATAGAACATACTTGTGGGGATGTCCATAGAACATGTTTGAGCGAATGTGCATAGAACATTCTTATGCGGATGTCCATTTTACATTTTTGTGTGGATGTCCATAGCACATTATTGTGCGAATGTGCATAGAACATGCCCGTGTGGATGTTCATAGGACATTCTTGTGCGGATGTCCACATTACATTTTTGTGTGGATGTCCATAGAACATTTTTGTGCGAATGTGTATAAAACATGCTTCTGCAGATGTGCATAAAACATGCTTGTGGGGATGTCCATAGAATATCTTTGTGTGAATGTCCATAGGACATGTTTTAGCGGATGCGCATAAAATATTTTTGTGGGGAAGTCTATAGTACATGTTTGTGGGGATGTGCATAGAACATACTTGTGGGGATGTCCATAGAACATGTTTGAGCGGATGTGCATAGAACATTCTTATGCGGATGTCCATATTACATTTTTGTGTGGATGTCCATAGCACATTATTGTGCGAATGTGCATAGTACATGCCCGTGTAGATGTTCATAGGACATGCTTTAGCAGATGTGCATAGAACATTCTTGTGCGGATGTCCATATTACATTTTTGTGTGGATGTCCATAGAACATTTTTGTGCAAATGTGTATAGAACATGCTTCTGCGGATGTGCATAAAACATGCTTGTGGGGATGTCCATAGAACATTTTTGTGTGAATGTCCATAGGACATGTTTTAGCGGATGCGCATAAAATTTTTTTGAGGGGATGTCCATAGTACATGTTTGTGGGGATGTGCATAGAACATACTTGTGGGGATGTCCATAGAACATGTTTGAGCGGATCTGCATAGATCATTCTTGTGCGGATGTCCATATTACATTTTTGTGTGGATGTCCATAGCACATTATTGTGCAAATGTGCATAGAACGTGCCCGTGTGGATATTCATACGACATGCTTGAGCGGATGTGCATAGAACATTCTTGTGCGGATGTCCATATTACCATTTTGTGTGGATGTTCATAGAACATTTTTGTGGGAATGTTCATAGTACATGTATGTGCGGATGTGCATAGAACATCTTTGTGTGGAAGTTCATAGAACATATTTGTGTAAATGTCTATAGTACATGCTTGTGCAGATGTGCATAGAGCATGCCTGTGGAGATTTCTATAGTACATGTTTGTGCGAATGTGTATAGAACATGCTTCTGCAGATGTGCATAAAACATGCTTGTGGGGATGTCCATAGAACATCTTTGTGTGAATGTCCATAGGACATGTTTTAGCGGATGCGCATAAAATATTTTTGTGGGGACGTCTATAGTACATGTTTGTGGGGATGTACATAGAACATACTTGTGGGGATGTCCACAGAACATGTTTGAGCGGATGTGCATAGAACATTCTTATGCGGATGTCCATATTACATTTTTGTGTGGATGTCCAAAGCACATTATTGTGCAAATGTGCATAGAACATGCCCGTGTGGATGTTCATAGGACATGCTTGAGCGGATGTGCATAGAACATTCTTGTGCGGATGTCCATATTACATTTTTGTGTGGATGTCCATAGAACATTTTTGTGCGAATGTGAATAAAACATGCTTTTGCAGATGTGCATAAAACATGCTTGTGGGGATGTCCATAGAACATCCTTTGTGTGAATGTATGTTTTAGCGGATGCGCATAAAATATTTTCGAGGGGATGTCCATAGTACATGTTTGTGGGGACGTGCATAGAACATACTTGTGGGGATGTCCATAGAACATCTTTGCGTGAATATCCATAGGACATGTTTTAGCGGATGCGCATAAAATATTTTTGAGGGGATGTCCATAGTACATGTTTGTGGGGATGTGCATAGAACATTCTTGTGCGGATGTCCATATTACATTTTTGTGTGGATGTTCATAGCACATTATTGTGCAAATGTGCATAGAACATGCCCGTGTAGATGTTCATAGGACATGCTTGAGCGGATGTGCATAGAACGTTCTTGTGCGGATGTCCATATTACATTTTTGTGTGGATGTCCATAGCACATTATTGTGCGAATATGCATAGAACATGCCCGTGTGGATGTTTATAGGACATGCTTGAGCGGATGTGCATAGAACATTCTTGTGCGGATGTCCATATTACATTTTTGTGTGGATGTCCATAGAACATTTTTGTGCGAATGTGTATAAAACATGCTTCTGCAGATGTGCATAAAACATGCTTGTGGGGATGTCCATAGAACATCCTTTGTGTGAATGTCCATAGGACATGTTTTAGCGGATGCGCATAAAATATTTTTGAGAGGATGTCCATAGTACATGTTTGTTGGGATGTGCATAGAACATACTTGTGGGGATGTCCATAGAACATGTTTGAGCGAATGTGCATAGAACATTCTTATGCGGATGTCCATTTTACATTTTTGTGTGGATGTCCATAGCACATTATTGTGCGAATGTGCATAGAACATGCCCGTGTGGATGTTCATAGGACATTCTTGTGCGGATGTCCACATTACATTTTTGTGTGGATGTCCATAGAACATTTTTGTGCGAATGTGTATAGAACATGCTTCTGCAGATGTGCATAAAACATGCTTGTGGGGATGTCCATAGAATATCTTTGTGTGAATGTCCATAGGACATGTTTTAGCGGATGCGCATAAAATATTTTTGTGGGGAAGTCTATAGTACATGTTTGTGGGAATGTGCATAGAACATACTTGTGGGGATGTCCATAGAACATGTTTGAGCGGATGTGCATAGAACATTCTTATGCGGATGTCCATATTACATTTTTGTGTGGATGTCCATAGCACATTATTGTGCGAATGTGCATAGTACATGCCCGTGTAGATGTTCATAGGACATGCTTTAGCAGATGTGCATAGAACATTCTTGTGCGGATGTCCATATTACATTTTTGTGTGGATGTCCATAGAACATTTTTGTGCAAATGTGTATAGAACATGCTACTGCGGATGTGCATAAAACATGCTTGTGGGGATGTCCATAGAACATCTTTGTGTGAATGTCCATAGGACATGTTTTAGCGGATGCGCATAAAATATTTTTGAGGGGATGTCCATAGTACATGTTTGTTGGGATGTGCATAGAACATACTTGTGGGGATGTCCATAGAACATGTTTGAGCGAATGTGCATAGAACATTCTTATGCGGATGGCCATTTTACATTTTTGTGTGGATGTCCATAGCACATTATTGTGCGAATGTGCATAGAACATGCCCGTGTGGATGTTCATAGGACATGCTTGAGCGGATGTGCATAGAACATTCTTGTGCGGATGTCCATATTACATTTTTGTGTGGATGTCCATAGAACATATTTGTGCGAATGTGAATAAAACATGCTTTTGCAGATGTGCATAAAACATGCTTGTGGGGATGTCCATAGAACATCCTTTGTGTGAATGTATGTTTTAGCGGATGCGCATAAAATATTTTTGAGGGGATGTCCATAGTACATGTTTGTGGGGACGTGCATAGAACATACTTGTGGGGATGTCCATAGAACATCTTTGCGTGAATATCCATAAGACATGTTTTAGCGGATGCGCATAAAATATTTTTGAGGGGATGTTCATAGGACATGCTTGAGCGGATGTGCATAGAACGTTCTTGTGCGGATGTCCATATTACATTTTTGTGTGGATGTCCATAGCACATTATTGTGCGAATGTGCATAGAACATGCCCGTGTGGATGTTTATAGGACATGCTTGAGCGGATGTGCATAGAACATTCTTGTGCGGATGTCCATATTACATTTCTGTGTGGATGTCCATAGAACATTTTTGTGCGAATGTGTATAAAACATGTTTCTGCAGATGTGCATAAAACATGCTTGTGGGGATGTCCATAGAACATACTTTGTGTGAATGTCCATAGGACATGTTTTAGCGGTTGCGCATAAAATATTTTTGAGGGGATGTCCATAGTACATGTTTGTGGGGATGTGCATAGAACATACTTGTGGGGATGTCTATAGAACATCTTTGTGTGAATATCCATAGGACATGTTTTAGCGGATGCGCATAAAATATTTTTGAGGGGATGTCCATAGTACATGTTTGTGGGGATGTGCATAGAACATACTTGTGGGGATGTCCATAGAACATGTTTAAGCGGATGTGCATAGAACATTCTTATGCGGATGTCCATATTACATTTTTGTGTGGATGTCCATAGCACATTATTGTGCAAATGTGCAAAGAACATGCCCGTGTGGATGTTCATAAGACATGCTTGAGCGGATGTGCATAGAACATTCTTGTGCGGATGTCCATATTACATTTTTGAGTGGATGTCCATAGAACATTTTTGTGCGAATGTGAATAAAACATGCTTTTGCAGATGTGCATAAAACATGCTTGTGGGGATGTCCATAGAACATCCTTTGTGTGAATGTCTATAGGACATGTTTTAGCGGATGCGCATAAAATATTTTTGAGGGGATGTCCATAGTACATGTTTGTGGGGATGTGCATAGAACATACTTGTGGGGATGTCCATAGAACATGTTTGAGCGGATGTGCATAGAACATTCTTATGCGGATGTCCATATTACATTTTTGTGTGGATGTCCATAGCACATTATTTTGCGAATGTGCATAGAACATGCCCGTGTGGTTGTTCATAGGACATGCTTGAGCGGATGTGCATAGAACATTCTTGTGCGGATGTCCACATTACATTTTTGTGTGGGTGTCCATAGAACATTTTTGTACGAATGTGTATAGAACATGCTTCTGCAGATGTGCATAAAACATGCTTGTGGGGATGTCCATAGAACATCTTTGTGTGAATGTCCATAGGACATGTTTTAGCGGATGCGCATAAAATATTTTTGAGGGGATGTCCATAGTACATGTTTGTGGGGATGTGCATAGAACATACTTGTGGGGATGTCCATAGAACATGTTTGAGCGGATGTGCATAGAACATTCTTATGCGGATGTCTATATTACATTTTTGTGTGGATGTCCATAGCACATTATTGTGCGAATGTGCATAGAACATGCCCGTGTGGATGTTCATAGGACATTCTTGTGCGGATGTCCACATTACATTTTTGTGTGGATGTCCATAGAACATTTTTGTGCGAAAGTGTATAGAACATGCTTCTGCAGATGTGCATAAAACATGCTTGTGGGGATGTCCATAAAACATCTTTGTGTGAATGTCTATAGGACATGTTTTAGCGGATGCGCATAAAATATTTTTGAGGGGATGTCCATAGTACATGTTTGTGCGGATGTGCATAGAACATTCTTGTGCGGATGTCCATATTACATTTTTGTGTGGATGTCCATAGCACTTTATTGTGCAAATGTGCATAGAACATGCCCGTGTAGATGTTCATAGGACATGCTTGAGCGGATGTGCATAGAACGTTCTTGTGCGGATGTCCATATTACATTTTTGTGTGGATGTTCATAGAACATTTTTGTGCGAATGTTCATAGTACATGTTTGTGCGGATGTGCATAGAACATGTTTGTGGTGATGTGACTTTATTTTATTTGCCATTAACAAAACAAAAAAACGATTGTTAATGATCTTAAAGTATGCGTTAAATTAAAATGGTTACAAACTCTTTGGTTTGTAGCACAAAGTAAAAAAAAATTAAAGAAATATTTAACACATACTTTGAAATCATTAACAATTGTTTTTTTTGTTTTGTTAATGACAAATAAATTAGAGTTGTTAAATAAGTTAGGTTATACAAAAAACTTTATGTATTTATTATACAATTTCCAGTTTTAGGAGACTAGGTATTTTTTACTGTGGTGTAGACTGCACTAGCTGTAACCAACAGTCAGTCAAATAAAAAAAATGTCATTAAAGAAAATGAGACTCTAAAAGACGAAGAAGTTTGTGGTTAGATTGTCGGTTACTTGTGTTAGATTCAGCGGTTTTTCTTACACCTAGACGAAGCAGTTTACGAAAGCAGAATATTTGTTAAACACCTTAGTTTCAACATTCAATTTAATTCCGGAAAATTGTCAAATTCTTTCGAGCGACGTTTCTTAACGCTTACGGTTTATACTTCATCATTATTTATTAATAGAATGAATTGGATTGTAAAATTATCAATAATTGACAAAAAAGCTACACGTTGGGATATTCTTCATTCAATTGTGAATCGAAATTCTTAATGGTAAAATGATACATCTCTACGAGGTTCTCGAAGTTCGGATTTTTGGTTTACAAATAAGTGTTAGCGTCGATATCTGTTGGTAGAGATAGCTGTGATTAAGAATAATAAAGAAACGTTTGCTTTGTTGACAATTTTTTTTTGATTTCAAAGTTTGTTTTTACCATTTTACTACTTTGTTTCTGATGTTTTGTGTACTTTTGATTAGTTCTTGAGGTTCTGTGTTTTTTGTGTTCTTTGTTATTGTTTTGTTCACTTAAAATGGCTTTTACATTTAATGAATATGCCACTATGTACCTAAAGGAAATACATTTTGAAGACTAGATCAACGACTTTGAGAAACTGGTTCGTTTTCACGAGAAACGCATTTTGGTTGACCAAAACATAAGTTTGCAATACAACTAGAAGAACAAATTTTAGATGCTGTACACGAAGATTTTTTGCAGTGTACCCGACAGTTAGAAATTAAATATCCCCGGTAACAAGACTGTTCACTTAGTTTTACAAGAAAACCTGCTTTATCTATCTATCAAGTTTCTAAAGTCCAGCTTCTCTATGATAACGACAACATATTACGATTATATTGGGCAATATATCTACCAAATTGTCTTAATGCCAATGGCTACCTTAATGTATTGGAACAAGTTATTAACGAGATGCAGTTGAAGATACGGCATAACATAATTTACATGCACGATTAAGCTCCTGCTCACTTTGCTCGTAATGTAAGAGAGTGGTTGGATGAACACTTTTATTAACCCTGCGTTGAGCGCAATAGTAACAGCAACATGTTCAGGTGCATTGCATCTATCAGATTACTAGTATTAATCGGTTTGTTTGCATTTGTTAAACCGTTTTAAATTGTTTTCTAAGAATTTAATATTAGATTAGAAACTATAGAAAGTGGCAAGTTACACGTAATATTAGACTGCGCAGTCTCCATACGGCAAAAATATCTTAAGCATTGTACCAGCACAGTCTGTCAGATTTATGGCGCCCAACGGAGGGTTAGAAAAAGAATAAACGCAGCGAAATGATACCAGAAAGGCTCAAACAAGTAATTCAGACGATACCTCGAAGGTTGCATCTGCATAAAACATTATTAATTGTAGGTATATAGCTAAGTATTATTCTGACAATAAATAAAGTGCAGAGCAAATCATATCTTGCGTAATGTGTTGAATTTAAAACGTACTATGAATGACGAGTGAAATGTTTGAGAGAGAGAGAAATAAAAAAAATAACAACAGCAGGCATTACAGTAGTATGCTAGTTTACAGTGTTGCCAAATGTATGTTTTTTAAGTGGTTCCTAAAGACACACGAAGCATAATACAATTTAACATTAGGATTTTTGATTGCAAATTGAACGAAAAATGTCGCAGCATATAACTTTTCCGTCAATGTATACATGCTTTGTATAAGCATATACCGGGTGAATGAAACCACCCGCATCAGTATTTTTTTATCGAACGGTGCGTCGTAGAAAGTTTAATTAAAAAATATCATCATAAAATCCATTATAAAGAATCGAATGGTGATTTTATTTATCGAAAAAGTTAGCATCCCGAGTATTCGATTAAAGTAGTAACATTTTAAATTTATTGTTAATAAACAAAATTGAAAAGTCGACTTTTAAAATCATCGAATTTCACCGGCAATTACCGAATTAAACAATGTCAAACACAAGTTTTAATGTCAATAGTTGTAGAGGCCATCCCATAGTGTGATTTTACTATGCGTCTAAAGTTTACTGTAAATAGCTATAAAGGGCGGTAACACGTTGAAATTAGTTTAACTCTGCCATCAAACACTTATAAATCGTAACTTCGTTATACTTAAATATAAAGCTATAAGGGGCGTCAATGCAATTGTGGGAACTACATTAGAATGTATCTTCTATTGCTGATGAGCGCCAAAAGGGCGAAACGGCCGTTCAGTAGTTCACTCTGGTGGCGTTTGCACAATTGCATTGACATGGCTTTACTTTCAATGTCTTTTTACGTTGTAGTTTTATCCCGCAGAATTTTTCGAAGCATATTTTGAATTTCGCGGGTGTTAAACTAATTTCAACGTGTTACCGCCGTTTATAGCTATTTACAGTAAACTTTAGACACATAGTAAAATCACACTTTGAGATAGCTCTGCCATCAAACACTTATGAAATAAATAAAATTATTATTATTACCATTCGATTCTTTATTATAGCTTTTATAATACATTTTTTTAAATTTAGTTGTCTACGACTCGCCTTTCTACAAAAAAAATACTGATATGGGTGTTCTCATTCACCCGGTACATGTATAGTTAAAATTATTTTTTATAATCACTATTTAATTTATTTCCGAAGCTCAATTATAAAAATCATCAACAACTTACAGTAAAAATGTATACAAGAAATATATTTGTCAGTGACTGTTTTGAAACTATGCGATTTGAACTATGTAAGCGCAATCTCAACTATCTAATAAAATTATGCCTAGGCAACGCTATTTAAGCAAGTTTGGCTTAGCGTTAACTCTAGTATTCTTACAGTCGAGTGTTTGTACCCCATTTACATTAATCCAAGCTTATATTTTTGTCATAACATCAATAGTGACAACTTTTGTGATTACAACTGCATAAAACCGTTTGTTTTATTTGTAACTAATTTTTAGTAAGAAATAAAAAAACTTAGAATTAGATTAAATCATGATCATGATCAAGATGAAGCATATACGTTATGTGTTTAGAAAGTGTAGCTGTTATATTCGAGTAAAAAAAATGTTGAGATTAAACAAGAATCAATAGGTAAGGTTGACTCATCTAATGTAAACAATCACAGCAACAAGCTGTAACATTTTCTACAATTGCACATAGAGAACAAATTCTAAACCAAAGACAAATCTTACGTGTTTTTTTTTCAGCAATTAGCTTTAAATGCTATTCTTACCTGTAGTTGGTTACATGAATAAAAGAATACTTGTACAAATAGTGAAAAAAGTAATGAACGTTAACAAGAGTCGATACAAGAATTTATAAATAAATACCAGTGCAACTGTGTTTGCTTGATGGGATATCAATTATCAGATCGTGTAAAAAAACTTTGTTTTTGTAATGCTTATTACTTAACTGGAATCATAACTGCATTAAATCTTATCATAAAGTTTAATTTATGGTCATTTTGAAAATGGATAAAAAACATACACTTTCTAAAACACAGATTTTAAAAATATATAACTGTTAGTTAGTCATTTACTTCTTTGAGATGTTGTAACAAACTGATAAAGATGACTAAACTAAAAAGGTTTCTTTTCATGGTTATACACTATGCTCTTTGCTTAAATTTAACGTTTTATGTCATCTTTTAATACAATATAAATGTCAGCATTTAGTTATTGAGTAAAATATATGCTACAAATGTGTGTTATCTAATGTGTTAGTTTTGGCTAGTAGAACATCTTCGCAGAATAATTCACTGAAGTCCAACCTTGTTTTTTTTGCATGGCTTTGTCTATATTCAAGTGTTGACTAGTTATTTTTAATGTTATGTTATTGAAATAAACATACAATCTAACTGCTATTTTACATACTGCCCTGCTAAGAAAGAAGGGCGTATCTTGCATTTCACTTATTCTGTGTTGTTACTGTTTGAAAGATTTGCTTCGTGACAACTTTCTTTAGTTATATAGAATCACTCGTAAGTTGAGGCACTAAGAGGTCATACATATACTTGGATAGGTATTTTTTTTGTAAGTAAGGCGAATGTAACAAAAAAACTTTTCCAACCTGAAAACTATTATAATTATGAAAATTCTTATTTTACTCCAAATCTTCTTTGGTGTCAGTATTATTAATTGGAAGTGATTTCCAAAACGTTAATCTTGATTTAGGTAAAATTGCAACCCATTTTGAAAGAAGGTTATATTTTCTTTCCTTAGAAATTTCCTTGAACTGAAATTTTTGTGAAAGGTTAGGAATGATTGTTTTAGCATCCTTTGTAACCAAAAAAAAATAATATTGTGTCAGAGTTATCAAAACTGTTTTTGTATTCCATTGCTTTGCTGCTTCCTTTAAAAACAATTTGGACAATATCATGCAAAATGGGTTTATGATTATTTTATTCAATTTAAATTTGAACAGTTTTTCCATTAAAAAAAAATTTCCAACTTTTTATTTTTGAACTGGAATTTTCAACACATCTAGCAAAATCTTGAAAGTCATATTTTTCTGTTTCTTTTTAGCTGCAATTCTACTTGATGGTGCAAAGAATCTGCTGACATAAAAGTGTGTCCTAGTTCAAAGAGTTTTATAGTTAGTAATTACATTTTGCAATAATTGATCAAATAAACAAAGAAACTAAACAACGCTCAATTCTTGTTTTGAGCGGCATCGTTGTCTAACCATAACGTAATTTGCTTGGCATTGCGTTTTTCTAAAAAAAAATGCATAGAATGCAGAAATGATGTTTTCTTTTTTCCGATCAGATACACCTTCATGCCATATGCATGCAATTGAGTTGGATGCGCTATTCTTTCTAAAAGAAGCAAATAATTCATGATATGCTATGACACGTAGAGCCCACATATAGAATTTAACAAATCGGTGCTATAGCGATCGTAATATCGTTTACAATGTTGGCTAAACATTTTTTCTGTTATTTCAAGATACTATTTATTCAATGATAGACCCAAACCATTATTATAACATAATGTTTCCTTAAGGCTTTTGATGAGACTAATAAATACGTTGTTACTAATGTCTTAAGTGTCAAAAAAGCTTTCACATCTGGGATTACTCATGACGATTTGAGAGAAGCATCTAAACCCAGCGAATAAAATTTTTGAAGCAGATAAGGAGCTTCTGCATACACCCATCTTTTCTATTCTCACATATGAAAGTCAATACTGCAGAAAATATCTCCCTCGTTACTACACTTTTTCTCAGGTCTACAAAGAGTGATATTCACAAGAAGAAGAAAGAGCGCACTGATCAAATAACAATACATCAAGTCCAAGCAGAAGCCGCTTACGGAACTAAGCGTATAAAATAGGGATTTTAATAACAGATTTTATCAAAGTCAAGTATACACATTCGAATTTAAACCAACATGCTAAGATCTCTATAGCACCACTTTGTTAAATTTTATAAGTGGGCTCATTAACCACAAGATGGCGTCGACCACAACACTTTTATATGTATACACATTCGATTTACAGTGTATACTGTGTTCCGCTATTTCAATACATTTCTAAAAAAGGCAAATCTGGACCTTCAATTTGACGCTACATAGGTGCAGTAACAATCAAGCAAATAATTTAATGTGGCATGAAACCATAGCAAGCAGTGGAGCTAATCAGATAGCTTCATGTTTATACAAGCATCTTAGCCGTACGCCCTCACAAATTCAGGAAATCACATTCTATTCAAACACATCTGGTGGACAAAATAAGAATTTCAATTTTGCCATTGATGTTAATGATAGTTCCGATGCATTATCAACCATAACTTTTTCGTTTCCAGACACACTCATATAAAATGTTATGAGGACCACTCAACTATTGAGAAAAAAGAAAAAAAATATCTATGCGCTATAGACCATCCACGGGACTGCGTAAATCCTGTTCGTCTGTGTGGGAGGAAACAAACCATTCGACTATCTACAAAAATATCTTTGTACAAAGAAAAAATAATGAACAAGGAGACAAACTAATCTGGACAGATATTAAATGATTAAAATAATCTAGACAACCGGGAAAAGTAGAATATAAGAACAGCCTAGAAGAAGATTATTTTAAATAATTGGATTCATTGTAAGATGCCAAAAACTTCTACCTTCTTGCAAAATACCAAATCCGATAAAACTTGAAAAAAAGAAAATTTTGTTGCAACTATTGCCTTATGTAAATGAAAATTTCCACGAATTTTTTAAAAAAAATTAAGAACTAAAGAAATGTTTATTCAGATTCTAACTCTGAGGACGATGAAGTGATGATTGTATAAGTTTATAATTAAAAAAATGTCAGAAAGATTAAAATAATAACGGTTTTTTTCAATCAAGGCATTCTCTTTTTGATACATTTCTATTATTTTACTATCTATAATTTAATTTATTTTCTTAACTACAGAATTCTGATTTTATGTTTTGCTAAAAAGTACATAAATGCTATTTTTTTGTTTTGATGCAACAGTTGCATTTTTTTTTGTTTTTTTGTACTTACAATTTTTGTTTTACCTCCTATTTGGTTTTGTGAAAAAAAGCAATTTAATTCATGAAATGTCTCATTTGCGTTGTTTTTGTTTTCTATTTTGTTTTGTTTGGTCTGTTTTGCTTATTAATTTTTGCAGTATTGTTGATTTTGGACTAATACAAATTCCTTAGGCATAGTGTTTCTTTCTTAATTGTTGTATCGTTTCTAAACTGAATATATTTTTTTAATGCGTACAATTTATTGTGGGTTTTTGATTGATAGGTGATGATGATGATGATGATGATGATAACAAATAAATAACAAAAAGCATTTATAAAAAATATTAGAAAAGTTATTGACATATATTCAAAAAAATATTATTTTGCATCTTTGTTTCTATTCACCGGTTTGAAAGTAAAAACTCACAACTACATAAATGTGTTTAAAAATATCTTTTATAATGGATTATTAAAAGTAAATAGTTATTTATAACGCATTCAAGCACTATTCAAATGGTGTAAGAATAAACTATAGTAAAAAAAATAAAATAAATGTGTAATTTGAATATTGATGAACACATTCCAAGAAGGACTCTTGGAACGCCTCTATTAATCATTTTTAATTATAGTATAGTTAATACGTATCGTTTTATATAAATCACTTAAGAGTATTAAATTGTTACTTTATATGAATATTGTTGGTCTTATACGCATTATACAGGATTTCCTGACCGGCTTCTTTTATGTATTTTTCCTCTTCAAGACGTTTCGTTACTTGATTACATGAGAACGAGTTCTCATCAACTAGCGTACCGTATAAGTATATTTATGAAGGTATATAATTTACAGTATTTTATTAAGATATCTGATTTTAGCTTTACTTTATTTTTTTCATTCTTTTTTTAATTTTTATTTTAAATGTCATAATAATGTTAGTTACTGAAATTAAACGTTGCATTATAAAGTACCTACACGCGGTATCGCGTAACTGTAATATCACATTTTACACTTTTTATTGTTTTTTTATGTAAAATGTTTAGTTTCTGCTTTGTTTTGGTTTTTTTGCAGCTGTTGCTTTAAATTGATGCGGCTGTTAGGAATTTAAATTTGTGCGGCCTTCTTTTTATTTCCTTGTTTAATTAAAATGTTTAGTGGGTAAGGTTATTTTTTATCGTCATGTCAAAAAAAGAACTGAATAATTTTTTTAATAATATTTTAAAAAAAACCTAAAATGATTATAAAAGCATGAAGCTTATCCCAACTTTTACAAGAACAATTGTATCATCACCACATAAAAAAGTTTCTTATTGTTTTGTTTAATCATATGAATTAGAGAAAAAATGGGGTACTATGTTTAGAGGATGCATTCTTGTCTGTAGTATAATAAATGTAGTTGTAGAAGCTGCTACAGTAAATTTTACGTAAAACGTTACTCAACAATTAGTCAAAAAAGCATTTACATTGTGTTTATCTTTCTAATTCAAAAGAATCAAGAACACTCTAGATAGATATATTTGACTAGAGTACTAAGTAAAATAAAAGTTCCCGAATAATTGAGCGCAGAAAAGCACATCAAAAATATTAAAAATTAGACAAAGGAAAAATTTATACGAAAAACTATATGAATATTTAGATAGATCTTACTTTTTTTACTTTTCATAAATTTGAAAATTTGTTTTAAATCAGTGAGACAAATTTACCTGTAACCGGACAGCACAACATTTAACATGTGGATTATAGTAAGATTTACCTACCTCCACTCTATGTTATACTGGTCTTATGAAACATTTTGTTCCAACGATCGTGGAGTCTTTGTTGGACCAGAAATATAAAAGTTGATTTGAGATCCATTGTTTAGATTGGAGCTCACTGAACGAGAACAATCAGCTTGGAAGGCATTTGTGCTTGTGCACAACTTTCTTGGAAACCATAGAGCAGACAACTATGTAGAACTTGTAGACAACTTGCTAACAGCCTACCAGCACCTTGGTTTCCAAATGTCACTAAAGAAGCATTTCTTACATTCGCATCTTACTTTCGTTTTGTCAAAGATGGAAGCCGTGAGTGACAAACACAGGGAATGCTTCTATCAGGAGATGTCCACCATGGAAGATACCAAGGCCGCTTTAATACTAAGATAATAGGAGATTGCTGTTGGTTTTTGCAAAGAGCAGAAATGATGTGCACAAGTGGAAACCAAAAAGCTCTACACAGTTTTAAATTAAGTTATTGGCAATTTTAGTGTAACTAAGGGTTCTTGATTAATTGTAGAAGTAAATAAACATTTTTAATTTAGTGTTTTCATGCCAAAGTAAGCACATTACTTTCCCAATTTTTTTTTCACAATAATAATAAAATGTAGTTAATAATCTTTGATAACTTTTACAAGTACATAACTTTTTTCTTGACGTGCCAGAGCAAATATGATTGCAGTTCTCTATTCAGCGCATATGAAATACTATAAGGAATGTATTTTATAGCCAGTGGCAAGAAAAAAAATTATTTTGTTACGTAGTGTTATATATAATATAAGGTTTTAAGGCTTTTAACAAAGTTTTTTTGTTATGTTTTTAGTTTTGAGTTGTACAGTTGTCTTTCAATTTCAAAGTATATACTTTTCAAAATATTTTTAGAATATTATTTATTTCATTTCTTTTTTTTTGTTTAAACATTTGACTGTATTTAGTTTTTTTTTAATTATGCAATAGTAATAGTAGTATCTTTTTTAGCAAAATTAAGGATAACAATGTCAGCGTTTTGCTCAAACAATGTTTTTAAAAGTTCTCTTCTATGCAAAGAAAAAAATTTAAATAATCATAGTAAGGGACGTTTTCAACAAGTTTAAGAGCAAAAACGTACCCTAGATAAAACGAGTTTTTCTACAGTGAAAAAGGTTGAAAAATAGTCGCTAAAAAGAGAACTAAACAGATTAGTCATATCACCTCTATAGAAAAAGATGAAAACATCACAATGATTATTAGATTTATTCCATCTGTTTTGATATATTCTTGTGTCAAAGTAAATTTTCGGTTATCAGTTGTTTCTTTTTCAAACACTGCAGTGCACTGTGATGCATCCTAATAGATTGAGAAAGATTTGTTTTTAAAGTTTTGAGTTAACTCATTAGAATATTAATATTTTTTGACGAGTGAACGTATTGAAAAAATGTTATTACAATAACTTTTTCTCTTTGCATCACTAACAAATTACTACATTAGAGTGTTCGGTTCATTTCTCTCTGCTGAGACAGTTATATGACGAACCACGAATAAATATGTTATAAGAGCACTAACCAAGAAAGCATTTATGATGTCTTTAACATCGAAGAATTTAATCTATAAGTTGGAGAAATCTTCTTTTTAAAATAAACATTTTTGGCGATTACGATGTTATTGGTGCGATGACAGCTATTTCTCAGTTTGCTGTGGTAAATTTAAAAATCAAAATCTTTTTAGAAACGATCTTTGAACAATATGCAATTATCAACCATCTAATAACAAATATTAGACAAGAGGTGCAGTGTCGTAACAAAATGCCTGAAAAACGACTTCATTGTGTACATCTAAGAACGTCGACAAGCATAAACTATAGTTACACTAAAATCAAAGGTTACTTATTAAGCGAAACACAAAAAAAGTTGTTTACAATTTTCTGTTTGTACCGATTTGTATTTTAGATACTTGGCTTTTAATATGACACTTGAAGATTGAATCAGCGGTTCTTAAAATATTTTAGAAAAACTAAAAATTGCTCAAATTAGAAGTCGCTATAACTTTTTTTATTTAAAGGAATTTTAAAAACTAAAAAGTTTACATGAAAACATACACAATTACCTACATTTTCATCCCATCTGTGTATTTTAACGCCTCCTAGATTTTGAGATGCGGTTGTTATCTTTGGTTTTTTTCTGTGGCCGCTATATTGGATTTTTGCATGGAAAAATTGGAAAAAAAATCAACAAATTCAACCATGTATCATACAGGTATTTTAGGTAAAAATAAACCCCAAAAATCAACTTCTTATTATTAACCCATTAACTGTTAAGTTGCCATGAAAAAAACAATAAATCAATAAACAACGAAAGGTATAAAAATGATCAAAATCAACAAAAACGTGAACAACTAAAGAAAAAAAAACAACGAATTAACAAAAATGTTCAAATGACCACCATTGTTTAGTACACATCTGTGTACTCTCGTAGTTTTTAAACATTTTTTAAAATGGTTGGGGTTATTTTATTACGCGTTTTCCTAATTTTTTGTTTTAGATCATTTACATCACGGGGCGTCGTCTTATAAACATTATGTTTAATAATTCCCTATAAGGAAAAATCCATAGGGGTTATGTCTGGAGACTTGGCCGGCCAATTTTGGGTCCATTATTACCAATTCAACAGTTTGGTTGAAAAATTCCGTAACACACTTATCCCAATGTGCTGGTTTGTTTAAAGAGAAGGTCACCCAAGGGATCTTGTAAAGTGTTTCTCAGCATATCCAAATAACTTTTTCCTGTTAAATGTTCCTCAAAAAAGATAGAGCCCACTACCCTTCAGTCCAATACTCCAAGGAAAACATTTACACCAAACCTCTCCTGAAATGCAGTTTCTCGGTTTAAATGTCCATTTTCTTGAGTGTAACGATAGTGGACGTTTTTGATAATCCAGTTATTGCAGAATCTACTTTCGTTGCTCCACAGAATTTTTTTGAGAAAATTTGAATTCTGTCTTTTTTTTCAATAACCCCTGGCAAAAAAATTTTTGTTTATTGTAGTCCAATGATCTCAAATGTTGTACCTTTCTGTAGCGGTAATGTCTGTATTTTTGTCTTTTCAATACTTTTCTTGCCGACATTTATTGAACACCAGTTTCCTTTTCGATTTTCCTCAGAGATACCTCATTATGATTCAAATTTTTAAAATGCACGTAACCTAAAAAAATCAAAACCTACATTATAAAAAAAATATTTATAAAATATTACCCAAGACATTAGTTTCCTCTTCACCACCTGCTGCTGTAAAAATTATTTTTTTTTAGGTTTTTCAATCGTATCAAGTTTGTGCAATTTTTTTTCTAATCGAGCAAATATTTTGGTATCAGAAACTTGTCTTTCGGGATGCAAGTCTGCACATCTTTTTGCAGCATTGCGAAATGCTCTTGCGTACTCAAAAAGCATATCGACTTTTTTTTATTAGAATACTTCATTTTCATACACTTTATGGAAATAATTCAACACCGTGTTGATAAGCGTAAACGTCATTTGGATTAGATTGGATAGTCAATTGTTCCTCTTCATGGCAACTTGACAGTTACTGTGTTAATAATAAGAAGCTGATTTTTAAGTTTTGTTTTTATCTAAAGTACTACGTACGATACATAATTGAATCAGTTTACTTTTTTTATATTTTTTTTATTCAAAAATTTAATATGGCGGCCATAGCAAAAAATAGTAGCCGTATCTCAAAATGTAGTAGGTCTAAAAATACACAAATTGGATGAGAATGTAATTAACTGTGTATGTTTTCATAAACTTTTTAATTTTTTAAAATTTTTTTAAATAAAAAAGTTATAGCGATTTTTAGGTTTTCTCAAATATTTTGAGAACCGTTGATTTTTTGGCAATCTTGAAACATCATTTTAAAAATCATGTAATTGCGCAACTTTTGAACATTTGATACCCTATTCCATCTAAAATCGTTTCCGAGATAGCAATGGTATACTATCAAAGTTTGGACAGGTATTTTATGTATTATTATACCTATTTTGGTTACATTTTCTTAAAACATAAGGTAGCTAAGTTGCATTAGTTTTCTTTTATAAATAATTTGATAGTTATTTTAGAAAAGTTAAGTTTAGAATTACTTTTTTTTTAAATTGGAAAAATTATGCCAAGTCAAAAACTTCTTTTTATCTGATTTAAAGTTAACAAAATTAAAACAATTTTGATTCCATGTGGAAGCAAATAGAAGTTTTTTTGTTTATTTTGTCAATAACTCTTGTTTTTATTTAATTTAAAAAATACACTATTTAGAAGTTTTAGAAGAGTTAACTGGTTTTTGATAGCAAAAACTGTCACTATTTTTGAGTTCCAATTTTGAAATGTAAGAATATAACTAAGTTTAATCGACTATAAGAAAAGAGTGCTAAAATTAACTTTTTTTATTACTTTCATGCTGTCAAAGTATGTTTCCTCGATATGTCTAAAATCAGCTGATTGCACATTTTTTAAAATATTATGGTCTTGATAAGTTGATTCAGCAGTCGTGTTTTTGATCTTTATACAAAGCAATTTTATCTATCGAGATAAGTACGCCGATACTTTAATAGTTTTAACGTTTTAGAAAATGTGGGGGCCAGTGGAAAGCGTGTAGATACATAATTTTCATAATTTCTTTTTTTGAAAAGTGACGATCAATTAAAAAAACTAAGATCTTAAATGATCACTTCTTTGCTCGCAACTTTTTTTCAAAATAAGTATTTTGAATCAATGATTATCACCTGTAAAGATCTACTTATTTTATTAAACAATGTGTTTTTAGAAGCAACGACTAAACTAGAGAACGATCGGTTGTTGCGAATATAAAAATTTGACATTTTACATCATTTTTTTTGTGGGGACCAATGGCTCCCATGGCCCTCGCGATTTCAAGGTGTCTGGTTCTATCGTAGATAACGCTAGTGGTTATGTCTTATATCTCTCCATATTTGCGTCTGTGCTTTTTTTATAGAATTTTTAGACAACAGAAAAACATATCAAAGGTAACTATAATGATGTCAGTTTTTATGTTTTTGTTTTTCATTTTGAAACAGCAAAGTGAGATATAATATTTTATTATAATTTATCATTTATAATAATTAAAGAATAAAACTTATTACAGTATCAGCTCTATTTGTTTAATTTAGTAATATTTTTTTTTCAAAATTATTAAAAATATGTTGATGAACACAAATTTAAAATAAACGATAAGCCAAAATTTATTATTAATGTACATATACTTGAAGGATTCTGTCAGAAATCATTTTATAAGATCTATCTAAAAGTTGCGATCATATTTTTAGTTTACTTAAACTACTTTTCAACGATTACACGTATATGACATTATTAAGAGATTTTAATTTGTTATATTTGCATTAAAAATTGCGTTTTTAAAATGTGTTTTAAAAAGAATTTTGAAAATAGTTGCTATGAGACAGGTGCTTTGATGTTATGCATTGATATAACGACGCCAAAATAATTGCGCTGTATTGTGCTTTTTTTGTCCTAATATTTTATTGTCTTTTTGGCTGTTTTAATGCAAACATTTATTTTACTTGATTTTATAGTTAATTCAAAGTGTAGAAGAAAAAAATTGTTTGCAAAATACGATTTTCTAGATTTCTTTAAAAAAATGTAATGGTAATAAAATGTACGTTTCTATGTTACTGTAGGCAGTTTTATTACTTTCTAGAATACAGTTTTTAGAAAAAAATGTTCCTGGTTGTTTATTTTGATAACATCAGCTACATGCATACCGTATAAAAGTTTTACATTTTCTGCGTTGACCCCCTACTGATGCCCACTGAATACATTCATTTGGTTTCAACTTACACTTCTGCCATCATTTTTGTTAATTTATTTACGGTGTTAGTATTGTTAAGCAACTACATACCTTAGTCTCTTATTATATTAATTATTATTACTACATATTTTTTTAAATTACGTTTTACTGGCAGTTCTAATGAAAAGCTTGAATAATAGAGCTATACTGTCAATTCGAGCTGGCGGAAATAATTAGGTGTCATTTACAATTACTGTGCCTAGTTACACTCAACGTGCGATTGCTCTTTCATTTGAACCGCTTTTTAAGCACAGACGACAAATTATTTATAATAATTCCCAATTTTGGTTTAATTAGATTTTTTGATGACAAGAAAGATTAATCCAACTGAGACTAACGATTTACAAAGTGCTTTGACGAAAAAAGTGATAGCATGAGAAACTTTAATAAAACTGACCTATAATTTGAACAAAAAACGTGTGCACTAGTTGAAGCTAGCTTTTTACAATTTTCACATGACTTTTCACAGTGTGTAATTAATTGCAATGCAAAAGTTTCGTAGTTAATTAGGTGTTGGTATCACCACTACTTTGTTATTACGTTTTTTAGTACAAAATAAATAGTACGTTTTTTTAGAAAACGCTGCGTTCATGTTGATGTTTACGTCCGGTCTGGCATTATGTCTTCATTACTTTATTACCGTTTCGTAACGTTTTTGTAATAAATCTCCCTATTAAATAGAGTTATTATTTTGACAACTGCTTTAGAATTCACTCTACAGTAACAAATTACTTTTTTTGTTGGACAGTGTTAGGGTTTTTATAGTTTTCTATCGTAATGCGTGAACATCATGATCAGTTTAATAAATAAATAGAAAGCCTGTGTTCACGGTTAGTTAGCAATACGTTATTACAATTGGTAATTACTTTCCGTTAAAGCATTAATTTTTGTAATAACATCATGTAGTTGGTTTTATGTTTGTTGAACCTTAAAATTAGGAAGATGTATATAATTGATGTAAGAATTTTGAAGATTCTTACCTTTTCTCATACATTTTAAATATACAGCGTCCATTGACAATAAATATGTCAATTCTTCAACGCTGAACAACTTGTAACATTATATGAAAAGGAAAAAATAAAAACATGTCGTAAAAATTAAAATTCCCATATATAAAACTTCAAGTTTACATTTTTGGGTATTTATAGAGTCATAATAACTTTGTCAAGATCATAAAGAACCTTGAATAATCTGGAAGCTGCTTTCAATGACATGTCAGCTTGACTCCACGTGAAATACGACATATAAAATTAAAAAAAAAAACTTATTGTAATTTTGTGATCTAAGCTTGGCATTAACGTTTTGCGACAATGTTACTTTTGCGCATTCGCTTAAATAATCTATAAATTTAAAAACACTTACGTAAGAAATATTTTCGTTTCTGCTTGAGATATTTTAGAGGATGTTCAGTTAAGATAACGTTAGAGAATCTCGGTAACAATTTTTTCTATATTTTAGTAACATGTTGTCACGTTTCTGAACTACTGTAAGTTTGACCCCCTACAGATTTGTGGCGCTTTACGAATACAAATTCCAGTTTTATTCGTTAGTCATAAACAAAACTGATTGATGTTTCTAATTACGGTTTTTTCTCAACACTGTTAAAAAGGTATACCAGCTGAGTTTTGATGTTATTGTCTCAAAAACGTTTACTTGGTGAATTCGATTATAAAAAAATATTTTTATTACTCGAATGTTTTTGTGCAATAACTTTTCAAGCAGTTACCCACTAATCATATCGATTTAGATGTTTATCTTACATTTGACTTTTAAGATTTTCTCACGCAATGGGAGATGGTACTTATTACCAATTACAAACAACAAAAATCTTGATAAACTTTAAAAAATTCTTGGCCCGGTCTTGTCGGATTTCGTTTACGTGTCGCAAATAAAGAAATTACAATTTCCGCACGTTATGAAGCTTTAATGTTTAAAGCTTGTAAAACGTATATAATTACTATGGTTGAGACCCAGTTTTTGTCCTCTCACCAGTTCTGATTTATGGCCTGTGGCCTAACATTCACGAAAGTTCTTTATCATTACACAAGTTATCGTAATGTTGTCTGGTCCTATACATACATATAAGAAGAAAGAATGTGGAGCAGTGGCCGGTTCAGCGTACTGCATAATAATACCGTAAAAAAGCTTAAGGTCGACGTTTTATATTTTCTATTATATTAACACCACGAAACGGATTCCAACAATTTATTTCTATATTTTCATCTGATAATCTCAATTTTCGCCAACTAAAATTCCATTCTGCCAGCGGAATTTCACGATAATCTATAAATCGGTTTTAAATTATTTTAAACATGTGAAATGCGTAGTTTCTTTATCAGAGAAAGAAGTCACACATGTAATTAAATTTTTTAATGCAGTAGACGTAAAATACAAAAACATTTTAAGTAATAGCGGAAACATCGATGTTAATTACGCTTTAAATATTAATCATGGGAACATAAATAAGTGGTTTAAAGAAAGTTGTAAAAAAAAAACGATTGATTTGCGGATCTATTAGATTAAGATTCAAATAAAATGTTTATTTATTTTTATTTTTTATAGTAATAAAAATAGAAGCATTTATATTTTTTTGTTAAATCGCGATTAAAACAACTTGATCTAGATTTGCGTAAAAGTGCAAAAAGAAACGTAAAAACAAATTGAAGTAGTAATACATATAAGATTATCATTCATTTATAAATAGAAAAGAAGAAATTAGAAAATAACGTGTGTCATAACGCAAATCTATTCATTTATTTTTCGTGTTTTTATACAAAATTAAATGTCAAAATTATACGCTTTTAAGCTACTGCTGTAAGAATTTTTAAATTAAATTAACAAAAATTAAATGTTGAAAAGTTTGTAATAAATTTGCAGTTTATTCACCTGTTAGCAATATAATAAGTAAACGTAATCTACTATACAAGGTTTCGCCAAAAAGATTATGTAATTTAAATAATAATTTATTTCGGCATTCATTCTGTGCTTTTTTAATTTTTTTGACGTATTTTTGCTTTGTTTTTTTAGCAACCTGTGCATTTTTTGTAGTATCAAAATGTAGTTTTTACATGGTTATTTTTATTAAGGATAGAAAAAATTTGTATTAGTCTCTGTCTAGCAAGTACTATTTTCTAATAATTACTCAGCAATTACAACATTCAAAATGACAGATAAAACAAGTTTTGAGAAATCAATTGTTTTAGGCACGAAATTTAAACTGCTTGAACTTTTTAATCATTTCTCGTATAAGTAACAATAGTAGCTGTTGTACCAGTTTTTGTCTTCATTTACAATAGTTTAACTGCAATCATATTGCTATTTTATCTACATTAATATTTGTATTTCTTTTTTAAAACCACAGCAAGCTATATGTATTTATCTATAAGGTTTTACCTATTTTTTCAATCATAACTTGTGATATACTAATTAAAAATTTTATTTGAAATAAAATAAAGGTTAATTGATGTTTTAAATTAAATTAACGAAAAAAGAAATTAAACTGTTAAATGTCAAACCGCTGTCTTCTAAATAACGTTATGTCATTTAGTAAACGTCTATAGAGTTTGTTGTTGAATAAATTATCGATTTATTTTTAATTTTAATAAACCACAAATTATTGTAATTTTCTCAAAATTAAAAATGAGTATTTAGGAAATTGGTATTCTTTATATTTGTGGTTTTACGAACGCTCATACCGGGTGATTCAGGAGGAAGTGACAATATTGAACAGATGATACTATAGATAATTCTCAGTAAACAAATAGTAAATTGTTAATACCAAACTAAAAAAATTTATTTTCTCTATTTCGGTTTTAAAATTACTCTTTTACGCACGCATTTTAGTGTTAGAATGAAGTCTATTCTTTAACGATTTTTGGTAACTTTTATTTTCTAAGTTTTACATTCTGATTTCTAATTGCCACCCAATGACAGCAGAAAACTAGGTAAATGTGTCAAATATGTGTCAAATATGTCTAGTCAAATATGTCTAGTCAAATATGTATCACCGTTGCCAACACAAAAAATCTAATAAAAATTTCCCTGCTGGAAAATAATGGACATTTTGAATTTAATAAATAATGTAAATATCGACCGAAATAGAGAAAATAGTATAAAACATTCGTTGCAGAAGGCTATTCAAAGACTTATCCATTCTGCAACTCGCTGCTTCGCAGCTCGTTGCAGAAACCTGAATGCGTGTTTGAATATTTTGCCTTCTGCAAGTTACATTTTAATATACTATTCAATCGATTCATATTTAAATTTTAGGAGCGGTAGTTTCTTACACTGACCGTTTTTTAACTTTTGCAACCTAGTGCTTGATGTCTCTTAAATTATTAGTTAAATTCCTTCTTATTTGTACTTACTAAGATTTTTTTTGTGTCCTCTGTTTTGCCTTCTCTAATTATGTGTTTGTTAATCTTGCTTTTACTTAATTTGTTTACCATCAATATTTACAACATGACTCAACCAGGTGACATATCGTTTACTTGTTTATCTAATGATTTTATTTCTAATTGTATTTTTTAAATTAAAAAAAAAATTAATTACGTTTATTTTTAGATTTTTCATTTTACTGGCTTTTATTTTAACAAAATTTAATGTTATTGTAAGTACCTACATAACTACAACCCGTTAACAAAATTTGCAAAGTTGTTTTTGTCAGTTGTTCTTCGTTTTTAAAATTATTTGCTTAACAGTATAGTACCATTTATGTTCACTTCAAGCAACTGTTTTTTCAATTGGCTTCTTCTCTTTCTTCACTTAAAATGTGTAGTAGTTATCTTTCTTTAATTTTCTAAGTCTCTTTGTTACATCTTAGTTTTAAAATATTAATCTTTTTTTTATATATTATTCTTTTTTTGATGATTTGACTGTTGAATGGATTCTGGTTCTCCTTTTTTAACGATTTTTGTGTAGGTGAGATTCTTTAGTATACCTACTTATTCGAGTTTGATAAAATTGTTTTTTTTTCAGAAAAATTACTTTAACTGTTTTTTTAGCAAGTTTATCTTCTAACAAAGTTTTTTCCTTAATGTGGTCTTCAGAAAAATTACATTGTTATCTAGGTATATACTAGATACTTTTATTATCGTTTTCTTTTTGTTTTTGCTTACATCAGCGTAGTTTTTTTTAGTAAATATGCTTGATTAGTAAGTAAAATCGATTCGTTTTTTAATTACCGGATGCTTTCCTTAATATTTAAAAAAATAGTACTCCTATCGCCTTGTGTGGTCTGGAGATTAATATATTTACGTGTAACAAAGTTTTATAATAAAGTTTAAATCTCTATAAATACTTTGAATTGATATCTATTAGAAAACGTCATTTCTTGTTTATTATTTTTTGAATTAATGTTTTTTAACTAAGAAAGTAAAATAGTAATTTAATGTTTTTTTCTTTGAAAGTAACAAAACGTATTTAACGTAAGTTATTGACATACTTAAACAGTTACATTAATAAAAATTGATTGATAGACTGAACGTAAGCAGAAAATTTATAGCTGCAATTTCCAATTTATGAATCGCATGTACTTAAATTCCAAAGAATCAATAACTTAAGTTCTTAATGTCAAATTAATGTTTGATATACGTCGAGAATGTGTAAAATATGTTATGTAATCTATTTGGTACTGGTTGTTTCAATAGGTTTTTACTTTTGAGCTTGGGGTGTAAATAATGAATGCAAATGCGAATATATTAATGACAGCGCAATTTTTATTGCTTGTATAAAAATCTAATGAATTCGTTATTATTTTCTTTTAATTCTCGGCTCTGTATCAGCATAATTATAATACGTTGTCTGGACCTGTTAACTAAACGCTTCGCTGACGCAGTCGCGGCGGGAAAAATTAAAAACGGGAAACCTTCAGTAATTATTTTCACGCATTACTTGACGTAAGCTCTTGAATTAATAATATTAATTAATTCAATGAGTTCGTTTATAATTGTTTATAATTTCATATTAATGCAAACGCGTCCTCCTAAAACAATCACCAATTAGCATTGTGTAACAAGCATTTGGTCATAATATGGTAAATACGAACGGTAAGAAAGACAGTAAATAATCTAAAGTCAGAAACGGCATTGTATTTCGCTTTGTTCATTCAGCCATTTTAAAATATATTCACCATTGTATTCCAGGAATCAACAAGCAGGGTAAAGTCGTATTTTAAATTCAACAAGAGCAAGATGTATTCACTTGTCTTGTCTTTAAAGGTAGCCCCCACGGATCACAAGCCTTTACTTGTCCCAGCTGTTCAAGTTGGGGACCCACTGCTCCTTGAGTGGCTGCTCTGAGACAATGCCCCATTGTATGCAACCAATCTGCATAATCAGCAGTCTTGTCCTGCTTCTTGATATTTATTAGAAGCCTTTCAAAGCTAGTTCCTATCGCTACCGTATAGACTTTTTCCTCGCATAGTTTTCAAATATTTCTTTTAACTCGTAAATTTGTTTTAGCATTGTATTCGTTACCCAATACCTACTAATTGCGGAATTATGCAATGGCGTTTTAAACAGGAAGAAGTTTTGTTTAATAACTCAACGAATTACAAGGACGCAGGTCATGCTTCGAAATGTTTCTTAAAAAAATTGGAATTTCAACTTCGCCGCAGCTTAGTCTTACTTTATCTTTTTACGTTCGAAAAAAACGCATGCATTGCTACACGTAGAGAATTTCCGTTTTAGTCGTACATGTTTCTAAGCAAAAATGCTGCACATTTCCCTTTTGTAAATTTCAATGGTATTTGCGCATTTACCCACGTAACTTTAACAATATAAAATGTTTGTGTTCTGACGCGGCGTTAAAGTCTCCATAAACAAATTACGTTTGTTTGGATAATATGCATTGTTGGAATGGAGTTTTTTACAGTTAATACTTTTCCATACATTAATAGGTTTAATTCCTTTGATACAAATTTGGTTAGTATTTAATACTTCTTATATTTACGTTCAGTTGTTACATTATTGAAGTAGTATACACAGTTTGATTTTGGTAAAATATTCTTTTACGATACTGATTGTTTTTTCTATAGTTGTCTGTAATTTCCTCACCTACGTATGTGACGAACAGTAAATGGTGTACAAGAATTAAGATATGAAGATATAACGTGTAAGTTAATATGGGACAAATTGTAGGTGCAGTTCAAGCAACTTCTCTACATAACTTCTCTATCTGATGACAGCAGCAGGTCGATAAGACAAGATAATATATTTAAATGGACAGCACTAAATCTGAACGACGTCATAAATATTAACGTTATGACAATCCCGTTTGAACTAAATACTCCACTGACAGTTTGTAGTTTTAATATTCATATCTAACGTCTTGATAAATTTTGTACCACGCGTTACTACACATGCTAAAACAATTCTTTATTTGCGAGATCAAAATCAAGATCATAAAACAAGAAAATTATGCAATGAGTAATATATAGTTGACGGTGTATAAACTTGAGCGACTGTAAAAGCGAGTTACTTTATTTTTGGGCGCGACGAATGTATCCATTCATCAACCTGCCCGTCAAAAGTTGGAAGTTAGGAACCGACTTTTCAGCCCACGTGCGTCTTTGACAATAAAATTAAAAAGTGTTTCATTATATTTACGTGAAAAATAAATGCTCTTGGCTTGGGATAAAAGTACTTTTAATCAAAAAAACGACGTAATTAAAAATATATAGTTCAACGCACTTATTCATACATCTCTTTTTCTTTGATCGTTAATTGATACGAGAACGCTATCGATTAATGCCAATAAATTATAATCAACTAGATGTATTCAAATTTAATGCGCTTGCATTAATATTTTTATTTTATTTTTTTTTATTTTAACGGATGGTTCGACATTAATCTAGACTAGAAGATTAAATATTTTGACATTGTATGCGTGAGACAATATTTTTCATTTCTACACTAACACAATTATTTTTTTGTCTATTTTGAACGATAATATATACACTTAAAGTAGAATGACTATAAATCATAGAATCTTGTGTATGGTTTTCTTAGAAGTGGGTTAAATGTATAAAGAAAGTGTCACAAACCACCAATAAACATAGTACTTTGCTTGACGGTTAATACTAATGGAGTAAGAAATAATCTAGTGTTCTAAATATTAAAAAAAATTAAACTGTTTTAATTTTATTTTAGGGGCAAAAACGAAGTGTTATTACACAAACAATCATTAACTGGAAGAAAATAATATTGACACTGTGATATTAATATCAAATGTTTTTGATCATTATTCTCATTAGCTACTCTATGACTGAAGAAATCTTTATTAAATACATTTTGATCAATTAATAAATCATTCAATTAATTCTCTTCTATTATACCTAAGGTGTATTTTCTATTAAATCGATGCTGAAAATCATGAGTAAATAATTGTATATAATCTTAATATAATCAATTACTTCATTAATCAGTTAGATTTGTTTCTAACTTTATTAAATGAACGTTCTAATTAATTAAATTGTTGTTTCGTGAATTATAGTTAAGAGTAAAAATTATTTGTCTTTATTTTGTCGGCTACTTTACTAATAAATTTTATTACCATTTTTTTTAACATAGTTTGAGAATTAACCAACTTCTACTTAGTCCTTTTTATAATTAACGACTAAATGTTTTTTCAAACTAAATTCCGTAGGGTTTGAATTTATAATTACATATTTTTCAAGGTCAAGTTATAAATTGATTGAAATAGATCAATTAAATTTTTTGTAAAAAAATGATATTTAAAAAATTTTATAACTTACACATAATTTACGAGCTTCTATCTAATAAACCTAGAACTTTATCTTTAAATAATCAATTAAATCTAACTGCCTATGATCTTAATCTTTAAATATGTTTTTAATCGATTGATTAAATAATCAGTTAAACCGGTTTCTACTTAGTTAACTGTTTTATTTAAATCAATTAAATTGTATTTTGTACTTGTAAGTACGGACCGATTAACTGATTTTCTGTTAATCAATTAGTATAATATATTCTTTATTTTTAAAATGTTTAACATTGATTAATTAGTTAATTGTTACAATAATAAATTAATTTTGGTCAACTATAATTAAAAATAGTTAAAAACCATTAATTATTGAAGTAATGCAATCAATTTATTGATTATTTTCAAATTAATTTTTAAGTTTATCTTGTATAACTAATCCATAATATTACAGTTTTGTTTATTTTTTATACTGAATATTCAATATTAATATTAATAGTAGATAATATATCTACGCTAATTTTCGTAATAGTTAAAGGCTTAGGTTTGCAATTTAAACCTAATGTTTAAATACGTTGTAGCAAAATTTTGCCTGTAAAAAGCAAAAATAAACGCTTTTAACTAGTTACTATAATATTAACAAACCTGTTTTTTAATTTGTTGTTTAATGTTAATTTAGAAAAAAAATTGTTTGCAGTGTATGTGTGACAGTTTTGACTTTTTTATATGCAAAAAACGATTAAAAATTTATTGCCATTGTAAAAAATGTATGTCGACTTTTTTTGTGAACGTAACAGGATTAAAAGCGTAAGAACCACTGTGAAACTTTGGGAAGATTCAATTTATGAACCGGTAAAGAATGCTTTCAAAACGTATATAAGGTTTACGATTTTTCATAAATTTTTCCAGATTTTCTTGTACTGATTTTTGCGTGATTCATAAGCGGTGTTATTTTGATTAGAGAATGTATACTTTTGAAATTATAAAATCTGAATAGATTACATACATATATGCATATTGTTTTTCAAAAAATATAAACCAGACCAATAACAGGTTGTTGCAATATGATTTCTATGTTAAATAAATAATCAATATAAATAATGCCCATGAATATGCAGAGCTTTCGCAGTATATAAACACGTTCGGCACAACCAGTTTGTGTACATTAGTTTTTATGTTAGCAGATATTACACATTTATTTACATACGTGTAGTATTTGAAAACATTTTTGTGCAAGAAAAATTTCCTCAAAATCGATTTCGGGGAAGCACCCGTTTTTGTCTTAATCAATGATCTAAATAATTTACATAAATAGCTCTTTGAAAAATTATTGCTACGCTTCATAATTAAGCTGCACTATTAAATAACCTATTTTTTTATGCGGAAATCAATAAAAGATGCCGACGTATCCAATTAGGGTTTATACCCATCCGGAATGAAATTGTTTTTTATAAAATTAATTGGGCATTGACTGGGCCAATAAGGATACTGTTCTCAAAATATTCAGCTACATTCTACTGCCTTTGTCTCAGATCAAACATGGGAGATCGGTTTTTCAATTCTTACACAAAAACTTGTTTTGATTTTGATTGGCTGAATTGAATCCCGACTAGTTTTTTTTCCCTCTTTATTTTCTTATTGTGAACAACGAATACACTTCAGCTTATATGTCAAGATTCTTATTTATTGATGTCTTCGACGCTAATCAATATTCCACTTTTATAAAGTTCCGAACAGTGGCGTCGATTAAATTTTCTGTTTTCAATACAAAACTGTCGTTTCTCGTATAATTAAAAAATATATTTCATTGTTAAGTAGAGAATAAAAAAATAAGATCTGTATCACACTAAATATATATGCGCACAACCATCAATTTTAAATTCAAATTTGCGCAATACAAATTAGAAATACGAAGTATTATCTAAATTAACACTTGTTGACGATGAGGATGTATAATTACAGTTTTTTTTATAGAAGAAAGTATGGGTATTGGTCATGGTTTTGCTTTAGTACGTTTCTCAACACATAATTTACGAACGGTGAAACAAAGCGCTTTTATAAAATATACCATTGTTCACATAATAAATTTATAGTGCGATTTATGTAATGCTACGACGTGTACGTGTAATAGATAATCTTTTTTTCAAACAAACTAAATTACATGCACTTTAATTTAATTACAATTAAATATAATTTTCTACCACTAACATTCTGGTTGAAGAGAAAACAATGGTAGTAAAACCTATAAAGCTAGTTATTTTTTTATTTGAATTGATTTTTGTGACTAAATAAAATTAGACTATACCAAAGTAGTACATATATATAACGAGTAAAAAATTGTAGTGATTGCCAACGAGTATAAAAGTTTGCAGCCGAGCCGATTTATACGAGTTGGCAATGCATATTCCTTAGGATTTATACACTATACTTTTTTGCGACTATATGTATAATTATTATTGAAAATCAAATAGAACAAATGACGTGGGAAAAAGTTTTTATTTCTTTTATGTCAATTTGTTTGCGTTTATATACGAGGGGCAACAATAAAGTAAGGTCTCCTATTTTTTTTTATAGAAAATGACATTTATTTACTAAGTATGAGACATTGTTTGAAAGGCCAGGATCTTGGCTATTTTTCAACATAATCGCCATTTTTTTCCAACACCTTCCGCATCTGCGCGATGTACTTTTCTATGCCGGTATCGTACCACTTTCCGTCCGCTTCGCGCAGCCAGGTGTTGACCTCTTTTTGAACCTCCGCGTCCGACGCAAACTTCTTCCCTCCGAAATGTTTTTTTAGGGCGGGGAACAAGTGGTAGTCACTTGGGGCCAAGTCGGGATTGTAGGCAGGGTGATCAATGATTTCCCAGCCAAATTTCCTGATTAGGTCCAGGGTCGCTTTGGCTGTGTGCGGGCGCGCGTTGTCGTGGTGAAACTTCACTCCGTTGGTCAGCATTCCCGGGTGTTTGTTCTTAATGGCACGGCGAAGCTTTTCTAATGTCCCACAGTACCTTTCTGCATTGGACGCTGACGCGAGGGGTACTTCCATTGTTGATGGCTGCTCAGCCAAGACTGAGCCGTCGGCGTATACGCGCCCAGCAACAGGGTTGTAGTGGGGGAACCAGGAAACTCGGCGGGGTTGCCAGATTTGGCCTAGCGCGGAATTCCACGAAGTTACAGAGTTGGAGACCTTACTTTATTGTTACCCCTCGTATATATATAATGTTACTATTATTTATTTCTTGACTTTTCGCTATTTATCCTTATTTACAAAAATAGTAAGAATAATTTACGTGCTTTAAATACATGCAATTTTAGTTAACTTCAAATCGTTTACTACTTTAATTTTTTTGATACATTTATTTCAAAGAAACCCTAATCTGAATCAGTTTGAGAAATATTAATTATTTACAAGATTTGCCTTTTGCATCCCGTAAATAAAAGAAATCTATTCATACCAAAGCCTGAATCGTTACCAATGTCGTCAAGTTTTTTTGACAAATACGATTTGCAGCAGAATAACATGTGAATGTGACTTACAAAGTTGTAATTTATTGGTGTTATAAGGAATGGAGTTTCACAAACAAGAAAATTGTAGTTGAAAAATTAGTAGATTCAATTTTGAACTAAAAACTGTTTTAATCTTTTTGGTAAGATTATTTACGTTTAGTAAATGCAAGATAAAGTTAATTACACCAATGAATCTAATATGCTACAACAATCTTTACTGCAAAATTTGTTGAAATATAAGAAATATTGAAATTGTTAACAAAACAAATATATTGTAAGTTAACAATCTTGTTACTTATGAAAACGATAGTACAGAAACAAAAAGTCAATTACAGAGATAAAGATAACAATGATAAATTGCTTTTGCTTATAATTACTTTTAAATATATAATTTTTTCAGTGTATAGACAAATGATTTGTACTAGTGTTGTAACACATTGACACCATAACAATTGATTGTTTTGTAATATTCATCTTGTGTTATTTATTATAACGTAAGTACAGTGTTTATTATTATTTTCTAAATATGCACTTGTATTAAGTATAACCTACGGAACTAGAAATTTTTTTTAGAAGGTAGCGACGGTGTGCGAGTACAGAATAAAGGTATACATAAATACTTATAACAACTGTATTAACATAAGCATAAATAGTAACGTAAAGATTTTTGCCATGTTTGAAAGAAATATTTATCGATGAATGCCAAAAGATAATTGGGTTCTTGTGAATTGTTATGCAGTTCAAAAAACTGATCGAGTTTAAATTATACCGACTTTTTTAAGTTAATTTGAACATGTCATTGCTAATTAAATAATTTTGTTATTTGACTAACTCGATTACTTAACCTGCCAAACATGCAAATTTTAATAACTGTTGTAAAGTTTCTAAACGGTTGATTAAAAAATGCTCATAAACGAAAGTCCAATAAATGTTTTTTTTTCATCAAAAGAAAACTTTTCAAGAAAACTAGTAGTCAGCTTGCAAGTTAAGTGTTTGATTTATTTTATATACCATATATTTAATTTAAAAATCAAACTGTTTTACTCTATACGTATCGTCAAAACTAATGCAATAGCATCTAGACGCCTTAATGATTTTGTTTTCAAATTTTATAATTATGGTACACTGAATATTTATACAAATCTTATAGATTATGTTTTCATAATTTATTATCCTGTACGGTACTGAGTTTGACGTGTACCTGTAATGTTAAAAAAAATAGTTTGAATAGTTTGTCACACAAGTCGACTGTAGCGTGCAAATACACCCTTAAGTCGTTTACAATTTTAAGGTTTAGACAATAACTAAAAAAAGGATAAAAACAACTAAGTGCAAATATTGCATTGACTATACCTCTAAGGCAAACAATACTATTCATTTTATGGTCATAATTTGCTTTTTTACAAACCACTTTGATCATCATTACCCAGATTTTCTTGTCGACTGCTGAACATAGGTATCGTCTAATGTAATTCATATTTTTTATCTTTATCCAATTGACGGTTTTCTTTTTTAGGTCATCTGTTCATTTGCTGGGGGATCTGTCACAACTTTGTTCGTCTTGTCTAGGGCGTTGTTCGATTATTCGCATCTTCTATTAGTTTCGCAATAAGCTGTACGATGTCTTTTAACCACGTCCTTAAGCGTATGGTATTGTTGGAAGACCTGTTCTGTTTTGTGATTTTTAACATAAATCTTTCCATTTCGTTTTGTTACTTTCAGTTTATGAGTTACTGTTCTAGTAAGAGACAGCGTTTTGGCCCCATAGATGATCACTGATAGTACACGTTGCTCAAGGACTTAACCCATTCCAAACCCATTTGTTTTTTGATATTGCAAGTTTGATTATCTTTGCTCACTCTGATTTTATAGCCTAAGTATTTAGAGTTAAAAAGTTATTTTTTGTAAAAGTATATTTTGTATATTGTATATTTAGTCTTGTCCATAATTATTTACAGACCTGTTGTTTTTATGGTTTCTTTTAATTTTTATACCACTTGTTAGAGTCTCTAATGTAAAGGGTTATCAGCACTGGATTGTTTGCAAATCTGTGGTAATTTAAATACTCGCCGTCCACTTGTATTCCGATGTTATTTTAGTTTAAAGATTTAAATGTATACCTTGTCATATACAATTTTCAATTTTTAAGTATTGATAGGTTCGTGAAGTTTAGCTGTAGCTGTTGTGTTGCTATATATGTATGTATTGCAATACTTTGGTGTATCTGCTATGCATTAGAACTGCCATTATTGCTGAATGTTTTACGTTGTCAAATGCTTTTCTAAAGTCCGTACATATTAGTAGTAGAGGTTTGTTGTAATCAATGGTTTTTGCTATAAGAATTTTTAATACCAACAGATAATCGTTTGGACCGAAACTTTTGCGAAACCAGCCTTGCTTTCGAGGTTGTTAAAAGTTTCTTACCTAAACGTTTGTCTAGAATATTTTTAAACAGTAGATGTGGGCAGGTACTTTATAATGTCTGTTGCGTCTCTTTTTGTATTAAGACTCAGGTAACGTTGTTCCAAGCTTAGGCAGTGGTGGCATCATGTAACTACATATTGAAAAACTGTAATAAGTTTTCTAATAGCTTGTTCTTGTGACTTTTGGTTATTGGTTAGAAAGTATTAAATACATACAATATCTGTCTAATTAAAAGGTTGTTAATTTAAAAGATGAAATTATAACATCAATATACAAGTAAAAAATGTCAACATATGAAAAAACTCAACATTTTCAGCCAAATAAATCGAAAATTACGAACCTGTTGCGTTAAATAGTTCGTTAATACCGTTAAAAAAAAGAAATTAAAAACACTATCATGATGTTTAATTCACTGTTCTAAGAACGACACATTTTTTCTTAATAATTTGCTGACACTGAAAATAAAAATAAATACATAATAATTGTTTTTGTTTATGTATAAAAACAAATCGAAGAAGAACATTGATAACATTAATCGGAATTATGATTACTATAAACAATGTTTTTCTATGTAGTAGTATGCGTCTGGTCCGTTTTTTGTATAAGCTGATAACATTACCCGACTGATAACATTATCTGTGATTCTAATAAGTAGCGTGCGCTGTAATATAAAGAAATCAAATTATGAAATAATATATAATAAACATACAAACTAATTTATCCAACAGGCGTTTCATACATATATATTCAGGTATATTGTCTATGATCGATAGAATTTAAATAATAGGTACGAATTGTTACATATGGTTAGGATTTTAATGAGGAATCTATGAACATAAGCTTCATCTTAATTTTTGATGGCAGCCCTATAGTAATATTACGTGTTTGTTTTAGAACGATTGTGCGTCTATCTATAAACCACGTGTTGTGTAGATCCCGATTAAATCTTGTCAGAAATAGTAAAGTACACTTTTGGAATACATTGAAACTTGTAAAATACGCAGCTACACGACTAAGCTGCAAAGATGAGGTGTGATTTTACAGTTACATTTAATTAATTTAAATATATAGTATATTTTAATAAACCAACACGTGTTGCTATAAAATAAATCTACTTTGAGTACTCTTATAATCATACATAGTGGATGTATGAAATCATGTTTTTGGCCCTTCGAACTAAACCTAAAAGAACATTTTTGGTTTTTTTAATTTAAGCTTTGATATTTGCACAAAGGTTTTAAGTCCACTAATTTGAAAATTTGCTTTTGTCGAATTGCATACTTTTTATTGGTTGAACAATTTACATATTGATTCGTGATGTTTTTTTTTAAATGGTCTCGATACATAGTACCTAATGTTAGAAAAAAAGTTTGCTTTAAATTTAACACAATTGTGCAATAATCCAAGTATAACATTTTCTAATCGCATGTAGCTTAGATTATTCCTGTTAAGGATTATCTGTGCGACGAAACTGTAATACTGAATGAACTTGATTTTGTAAAGCACTTACCTATTAAATCTTGTGAAATCAGCATTGGTTTTGCTTAACTAATTTACTTAACGAGATCGACAACATCCATTAAAGCGAAAAGAGTAATAATTGTCACCATCAACATTATACAAAGTAGTACAAAATAAAAGTAAAACCAATGAAAATCGCTGCATTTAATAAATACGTGTTATATCGTACAAACAGGTTGTAAAGACCATTCTTTAAAATATCATCACATTAAGTTGAGTAATTGTTAAATTCGAGATAATATAAGAGAAGCGGAGAAAAAATGTTGAAGTGGCGATTTATAATGATATATAAAGTTATAATTACGAGAAACGAGATCATTTATTCTTGTCGTCAATTTATATTCGTTGTAATAGACGAAAATGGTGTTGAAAACAGTTGTATACAAATGAGAAATAGCAATAATAATACTGGTAGTTGCTTGTGTTACAACTTATATTGAAGTTTCAACTTGAAATAAAATTACTTAAGATGCTTATTTTTATTTCTTTTAAAAAATCAGGTTGACATCCACCTAAACTAATGGTCTCGAACTTCTGTATTTATGTTTTATGCAAATGGGAATATTTACATATATTTCTTACAATAAAAAACTAGAATGTGGGAATGCAATAAAATGAAATTTAAAAAACACTCTTGTACGACTCCGTAATTTTATTGGTAAATAACTGCATATTGGCGTTGCAAAAGTATTGCTTAAGTTTCTATACTTCATACGTATACTTTATAAAAAATTTTGGTTAGCCGTTTTGTAAAATAATTGATCGTAATGTAACGGCCAATTGCAATATCTATAAATAAGTTCTATTTTGAAACAGAGCGTGATTTTTTCTGAAAAAAAATGTTTCTTCTAAGAAGTAGTAGATGGTGCACGTAATTAGTAGTAAAAGATGCCGATGCCATATATCTCCTTCCAAAATAAAATTCGATATTTCTCATTTTACTTCGTGTCACAGGATTTCCAAAAATAGCTCGTAGTATAAAAAAGTCTTGGTGATTTGCTACAGTTGTTGACTTGCGGTCGGTCTTTTCTCTCTTAGTTTTAATGATCACGAAACTTTTTCTTTTCCTACGCACAACGTCTCACTCAAGCGTCATGTTCCTCCTTCTATGTGCCGCTGTCCAATATTATCCATAATTCTGTCAACAGAATGCTAATTACCTATAGTTTATCCTTCAACGAGGATTATGATATCAACACTTGTACTGATTTTTTATAATGCCGCGTCTTGTACAAACGCGTGTAGGCTGTTAAATCCTAATTTTTTGTAACCTTTACATAATTAAAATCGAAAGATTTTTCTTCTAATCCGCATTTAGCTAAAAGCGTTATATTTATTTGTTATTTAGTAGGATTAGTACACCCCGCTAGCTCCTTTAAAATTACACTTATTTAACAAAACGTCCAAATGGGGTATTAGTTAAAAGGGTTGTTGTTTCTGGCATATTCTTTAAGTGTTTACAAAGAGTATATAACAACATTTGCTTTGTAAAGAAAACGTCTTTGAATACCTGTTGAGAAAGTGTCGCTTACAGTGATTTTAATAGCTTTCTATTTGTATCTAACACTTTATGCCTAAATGGGTTTTTGGGGTGGTATGACAAAATACTTTGTATTTAAACTTAGTTTTTCAAAAAAAAAACAAAATATAAATTTGAAATAATTAAATTACTGATTGTTTATCATTTTTTTCTCGAATTGTGCTATTTTTATTTATAATTTTGACCTTTGAAAGCTACCTATTTTTATTTTTAACCTCCGAACGACAAGAAAATAATTGTGTTATTTTTGCTGCGTATGAAAAAATTATACGAGGATGAAACTACTAACAGACAGTTAATTAATTCCATGCGATTATTTTGTGATATCAATGTTCGTCTAATTTTTTTTTCGTATGAATTGTTTCGATCTTTCACTAAAATTTACTAAAAGATGTTTGTATTTTTTTTCTTTATTTTTGTTTTGAGATAATAGTTTTTTCTCTTGTTTTTAAGCTTAAAAGACCTACTTACATTAAACAGTCGCATTTCTCAAAATTATTTTTGTTTATAAAAATTATAAGTTATTTAAGAAATCCGTTTTCCTAAAGTAATTAAAATTTGTTAGATTTTTTCTTTTATTTCAATATATTGTTAAATTACATTTAATTAATTGTTGACGATAAACAAGATGTTTACGTATATATATTCGTTAAAAAACAGTTTCTAACTTTTAAAAAAAATTCTGTATTTATTGTTAATACATTTTTTGCGTTTATGTTTTGGCAAAAAAATTAATTTGTTGGGACAAGTGATACATGTCATGTTTGTAACAATGTTTTTTTTTATTAACTATTTTACTGTACAAGTCAGAAGATTGTAATCTTTAATATTTATCTTGTTGCTGAAGAAAAATATTTCATTGCATTGGAAACATTTTTTGAATATAAAAACACATAATTTATTGAATATAAAAACTTTAGGTAAGATAAGTACAAAGGCTTGATTGTTAAATCAGCAATGTAGATCAGATTTAGCTTTGCAATAAAATCTCTCTGAATTACAAGAGGCATATTCGACTAGACATATACCTATTTAAAATTTTGGTTGCTTCCATCTTTCGAATGTTTGGTTCTATTCTAAATAAATAATAGTTTAAAAAAACTAAAAAAACACGCTTTTATAGCTAACCGAACTAAAAACTAGAAAATAATTTTTAATTACAAAGAGTTTATAATACAGTAGTAAAAGGTCGAACAATCAATCATAATTTGTCACCTCAAAAGAATATTATAATTCAGATTAATAAAAAGCGTGAAGTGCATTTTACTACATTTTATTAAATGTTACAATCATATTATTGACAACTATCTATGAGAGGAGAGTTATAAAAATGTAGTAAAATGCACTCCACGCTTTTTACTCTGAATTATAATTTTCTTTTGAGGTGACAAATTATGATTGATTGTTCGACCTTTTACTACTGTATTATAAACTCTTTGTAATTAAAAATTATTTTCTAGTTTTTAGTTCGGTTAGCTATAAAAGCGTGCTTTTTAGATTTTAAACTATTATTTATTTTCATTTTTAGTTCGATTATTCAATTATGTATTTTAATTCATATTCGTTATTTCCATTTCAATCGGTAAGACTTTGTGATTATAAATATTTTGATCCTTCGTAATTTAATTCCTTCTTTATCGACTATAAATTCAAGGCCGTGTTGTTTATCAAATTTTGTTCTGTAAAATCAAGAAATTGAAATTTCTGTCCTGATTATTTTGTTGTAAATAAGAAGTCTTTTTCTGAATCACGGTTATTAATATATTCGGAATATTATAAACAATAGTACCAGTTTATTAGACTCGTCAGAAACTACATATGCATAAAGAACAAACAAGACGAGAACGCAGCTTGAAAAACAAGCCGAGTCCAAAACTGCTCGCCTGCGCAGTTTACGCGCTCTGTCTTTGTTACTCTCATGCAGAAGATCCGTAAAGAAATTTATTAATCCTGACGATCCTAATCAGGATCATGGAAATTTTTTATCAAATTATTGCATTGTCATCGGTCCTTGAGACGTGTGCAAAGTTTCAATTTGATCAGACTTCTAGAAACCGGTGAAAATTAAGCTCAAAGATTCCGTTACATACATACATACATACATACATACATACATACATACATCCCGAACTAATAAAAGCGTGTTAAAAAAAAAAAATATCTTACTTCAAAAAAACTTGCAAGACACTATTCTGTTGTTGAAAATAATTTTTAGAAAAAAGCTTAGTTTTGAAGAGTATACAAACGATTGAAACTATATCTACTAAAAAGCTTAGGGTTTAACATGCCTGGCTTGGTTTTCAAAAGCTTGGGTTAAAATCAAACGAAGCTTTTAATAAATCAAACGAAATTTTTAAATAATCAAACCAAGTTTAATATCAGCCAACCCAAGATTTCACAGGTCAAGCTTTCACCAAATTTTTAAGCTCTTGAAAATAATATTATCTTGATGTAAAATTTATACCGCACAATCTGAAGAAATCAATACAGAAATTAAGCAAGTTGTCGAACTTATAATTTATATTTTTTACAACGTTTTTTGTTTATTTAGCTGAAGTCTTGTTTTGGTTACAACCGCAGATAAGTATCATCGAGTATACAAAATACATTTTCTTAAGTTAAGTCAGTGTAACTACAAAGAAATAAAGAGTGGTATTTGCTGTAATTATTTTACTAACAATTTATTTTGTGGATGACGGATCATTTATTGAAGAGAATGCAATACATGAAGACGTTTTAAAATACGGATTTCACTGCATTTGCCGCATGGTTAAAATCAAAAGTCAATCTTCACTTATTTAAATAGACAAACCCAGTCTAGAAACTTTAATTGCAAATATCACTTTAGACCAAACCAAGAAAATTTTTTATTTAACGCCACAAAAAAAGTTGTCTTGAGTTTGTTGTCGTTTATCAGAAACACGCTGTGTACTAGGTTACTTCATAACTCGGAATCAATCATAAATCAAGCGGGAACGCGTCATCACACATTGAAACCTCGCATCCTGAATACTCTGCAAAGACAGTATTTTGTGCCTATTACATATTTTTTACAATATTAGATAATAAAGTTAAAAAAAAATAAGAAAATGTGTTTAAGCCATTATTAAAATTTTTATAGCCACATCCTTAATAGTTATTTAACGAACAAGGTTGTTAATGATAACGATTAATAATCGATAGGATTTTTGTATTTTAGTTTTTCATTTTACACGTCTTATATATGTATACTCTGTGACATTGAAATTTCAATACCAAGAAAAGGTGGGAATTTTGTGACCAAACTTAACAGGAAAATTTTAAAGAAAAGAACACAAGATAAGCACAATTTTATTTAATAATGTGTTAGTCCTCTCCTATTGGCTTCATACTCTCTGATTCTTCTATTCATAATGTCCCACACGTGTCCAATAGAGGAAAGGTCGGAAGATCTGGATGGCATATTTCAAGCTTAAACCATAACATAAAATAACTTTTCAAGGCAGTAGAGAGAAAACTTCTACAATAGACAAATAACAAACAGAATGATCAAACCTGAGCAGATATTAGATGTGAGAGCTCTCACATCTACAAACATAGGATCGGATCATAATTTAGTGATGGGCAAAATTACCATATCAAAACCAATCGCTAGAAGAAAAGAAACAAAAACAAAAACTTTATCTATTAAATTTAATATCGAATCGCCTAAATCTGAATCATCTCTACAGGCTGCGACTAGCTCATAATATAGACAAGGCACCTATCCTCCAACATCACACTGTAAAGAATGCGTATGAAATCTTATTAAATAATATAAAGTAAGCAGCAGCTGAGGCGTTAGGAACAAAAACTGTTAATACGAATACACAACATACGAACAAAATACCATGGTTTAAACCAGAAGTAAAAACAGTAGCGCAAGAAAAAAAGAGTGCTCACTTGACATACATATCCAACAAGAATCAAGAAACTACATCAATATAAGAAATAAAGTGAATAACAGAATAAGAGAAATAAAAAGAGATTATTGGAAGAACTTAAGTAAGGAAATGAAAAGTGACTTATACAAAACCCAAAAGCGCATTTGGAAAATGCTTAGAGCAAAGAAAAGAGAAGTCAACGAAACAGTACAATTAAATAACATATCGGCAGTCGAATGGACCAACTATTTCCAGGGCATGTACTCAGGAAACCAAGATGAAATCGAACCAACGGATCGACAAAGAAGATTACAAACAGAGGTTGCCACGAACATAGAAACCTGGAAAAAATATCCGAAGAAGAAGTAATACTACAACTAACACAAATTAAGAATGGAAAATCTCCAGGCCCAGATAATATCCCAAATGATCTGCTGAAATGCGGAGGAATAGAGTTAGCCAAACAGCTCACTAATATGTATAACAAAATTTTAGAAGAGGCGATAACACCAGAAAGATGGAAAGACAGCATAACTATATCATTGCTTAAAAAAGGAAAATCCTCAAAACCACCTAACTACAAAGAAATACCTTACTGGATACATCCTTGAAATTATTTACTCGTCTTTTGCAACAACGCATTCTCAACCATATCTCAATAAATGAAGAGCAACAAGGTTTTCGGAAAAATCGTTCGACTGTTGACGCAATATTCGTTGTTTGGCAGGTCGCAGAAAAAGCAATAGAATTCGACAAGGCATTCATGTGCCTTTTAGATGTAACGAAAGCTTTCAATAGGGTACGCTTGACGGATATTGTGAACGAATTAAACAGTAAAGAAATACACCCAAACATTATCGAGACGATAAGGCAGCTCAATACAAAGTAATTGAACAAGCCTCTGAGTTCAATTATCTAGGATCCACTATAGCACCGTACAGATACCTCAAGATTAGTGTGAGACATCAAATTAACAAATCAGCGAGAATAGCTGGAGCCTTAAGCCTCCCAAGAAAAGCAATACTCGGTATAACAAGCCTCTAGGCTTTTGAAAAGAAGAAGACAAAGCTTTTCTTAAAATTAATCTTATTATTAGTAGTAAAATAATGTCGACGAGAAGGATAAAGCAAAGAAGACAATCAACGAAAGAAAGTAACGAGCGTATATAATTCTTTCAAGCAATAACAATTGCCATTATCTTGTTATTACAAACGATAATATAATAGTACTTAACAAGATTTAATAACAAACGAAACAGAAAAACAATACTACTGGATAAATAAGCTAACTCTGTCAGTAATTTTTAACACAATACACCGCTAATTATTGACATCACCGTACGTTTACAATGCAAAATCTATTAAATATAAATATTTACATGCAGTTGCAAGTAATGTAGTAATTAATAGTTATTTAACCAACAAGGTTGGTAATGAAGGCAATTAATAATCGAGACATTTTCACGCGCGAGCGAGCGCAGCGAGCGAGAGCGTTAATGTTGTCGAGATTATTAATGGCATATTATCAAACAAGTTGGTTTTTAAGTTTTTCCGTCGATCGTATCTTATTAATTTTTTGCATTTACTCATAATTTTATAATTTTATCTACTAAACAATTGTTTTATTTTTGTATCAACGGTAGTGGGATTTTTAAGTAATGGGAATGCTATATGACCTCAACGCGTCAATTAAATTTTAATCGGATTGATTATAATTAGTTTTGAAAATATCAATGATTGCAAAATTTTTTTAGTTTTATGTGATTAAAAGTATGCTAGGTAATCGAAGAAAATTACATCTCGAAACATTAAAAAGTTCTCTTTATCAGCCGAAAGGTAATCGTGGGATTGTTTTCTTTGTTACACAGAAGCTGAACTAGATGTAAAAAGCAAATCAAAATTATTTATAAAGCAAATAAAGTGTTTATACATTTAAAAATGGTTCATAAATGACGAATATTGTTATTAGGAATAAAACTATAGGCTAACCAGGAAACATTAAAAATCTACGATAAAAACAATGGTAATTTGAATACATATTTACTTCTGTAGATAAGAAAGTTGTAACAATAAATATTTTAGTTTGGTAAATGTAAGTGAATGTTAATTACAACGGTGAAACAGATGTCATAAACAAATTCTTACGACAGATTGGGTTTGAGTACAAAAAATGCCACGAATTATAGTTTAGTGTTGTCGCTAATGAATGATGGCTTTAGAGAGAAGAAACTAGTTCACCTACTTATAGATTAAATATATATTTTCTATCATATTGTGTTACTTTTGTTTATAACAATATTTACATAATGGCAATTTAAAGAAAAGAATGTGGTATGTACATACGAGAAATGCATAATCGGTTGTTGGTATTATAGATTTGTCATATTAACCATAACATAATGTGCCACATTGTAGTTTTTAAATGAACAGCATGCAAAAAGCTGAATTTTAGTAACACAATTGTTTAGTTAATCTTTTTAGTTTATGATTTACTATAAAAATGCTGTTCACTAACTTATCGATTCAATTTGAATCTGATAAAAGTTCATATGTAGTTTAGCAAAGCATAGTGAGCAATGTTTTACAAATTAGTGCAAATGTCAGAGAAGTAGTTGCTTAGATGAAGAAGGTAATGTCGAAGAAAGTAACGATAACTAAATGCTTATTGTCTTATTTTTATAAATACGTAATGTTTTCGGTATGTATGCAAAAGAAGTACACGAGTATCACTACAACACAGTTATATGATAAGTATTGGTTTATACAAAATATACGTTGTTATTTATGTAATAAACTAAAATCTGTTTATTATAATTTTAATATACCATTTTATATAACATACAAACATCACCACTTTGATATCAGGAAGGCTCCGTAAAAGCAACTGAAAATCATCGATAAAAACCAATTGACAATTTGTGTGCTCATAAAATAGTCAGATGATGTAGACCACAATTATTGTTAATAAGGACTTTATTTATCAGCTTCTTTTAGCATCTTGGTAACTCCAAAGTATATCATTTTGTTTTCATTTTAGTGATCAGGTTACTTAACCTACAATTATTGGAAATGTTTAATTATAATAATGCACAGGTGAATTTTTTAATTTATTTTTTATTTAAAAACGCTAACTAATACGATATACGTAACCTCATAAAAATCTTAATTCTCTTCTACGATTTTATTGGTTAGAAAAAATCGAGCATTAATAGAAATTCGTTGATTTCATTGGTTTAAAAGTAGTGCGGTAATAGGGGCTATTACCGCACTACTTTTGATACATTATTATACGTTAATACAAGTATTAATAAACGATCGACGGAAAAAAAAATTAATAGCAGATGTTTAAAAAAGTACATATTGGAAATCTTGCCCCACTAAAGTTCCTTAAAGCAAGTAGTTGGATGCCAGCTATATTCGAAATGCTATTCTCAAAACTTGAAAAGTATTGAAGTCATCAGTCACACAATAATTAGATCGGTTTATTGGATATGAGACGTCATTCCAGAGAAATTACTCTATCTACCTTTAATAACGAGATCTACCAGATCCGCTGTGAGAACCAGCCAAATCGAGAATCTCTTTAATTTCGTTAATATACATAAACAATCTTCATTTCAGTGAAATCGTTAAAAGCGTAATAGAAATAATTGACAATGAATTTAAATAGAAAGAAAAATTACTTACAATTAAGCGGGCAGGTTTTTATTAAAATTGTACCACTCACAGCGATCTTAAGACAAGAAATGACAAATGACCACCGGCACAACTTTTCCTCCAAAACTACCGAATAAATCCGAATTATCTAACAGTGGGATCCGCATACCAGTGACGTAGTGACAATTTTATTAAATTACAAAAATGTGAAATGTGGATACGAATGACAAGTAACAAAACTTTAAAATAAAAGTGTTCAAACGTAGAAATTTTGACTACATCTCGAAATATTGAAAATACGTTTTTATTTTAGTACAACGTCTGACTGAAAATTTTTGTTGCCACCATAAGACAGCGTTTAAAAATTTTTATATGATGGATGTGGCACACTTTTACTTGGTGTACACGTGCAGGTGTTAAAAAGTATCTATGTATATATATACATACAGAAACCTATACTTTCATCTCGTAAGACAGTCGTTTTTTTTTCAGATGCACAGTTTTGTTTGACTTGGCAGAAAGACTCAATAACAAAATTATAAATCTCTTCTGGATATTGAATCATTATAATATCACAGGCAACGAAAAAATACACAAAACTAACAATACGAAGATTATCTAAACTACATTTTGACCTAACCTTTTCTTTTGATTAATTGATTAGAATATAATTACAAGAAGGCTTTTGTAAGCATAGTTGTTTAAAATTAACTGTACAATTAGTTTTGTTATGTTAGACTATGAGTCTCTTAACATGATCTTAAACTGTCTACAAACGTCTTTTGGAAATAAAAATAAAACGAAAACTTTGCAAATTGCAAATCAGAATTTTTTATTTATATTTTGCCATATTGAAAGACTATTTACTAAATTTACTAAAACTAAAACTACAAATTACAAAATATATAACTAACTACTTAATGAAACAATTACTCATTAAATTAATTTACTTATCATTGTAAATGTAGATTTAAAAAAGCACAGTTTGCGATAACCCAGATAACTACGCAAACATTTATTTATACGACACACGCGGAACACTGAATATGCACTTTTTGTTTATATAAACACCAGTGCGTTTTTTACTGCAATTTTTTTTTTGCGTTTACTTTTAATATGTTTCGTTATCGTTGTTTAAAATAAACTGACGTTTTCGATACTACGTCGAACTCCTAGAACTAGGGCATAAAAAAAAAGAATCTGAAACAAATCGAACCGTTAAAGAAGCAATTGAATTATTATAAAAAAAAATTGTCATTCTAAAAGAAAAAAAATTTGCAGGAGTGATACAAAAATAAATCATATTTAATCAAAATTTAAAAAAAAAGATAATCTGATACCGAAGCTATATTAATTTCAAACGTTTTCGTAGAAAACTAATCTCGTTCTAATTTTTATATCAAAAGTTAGTATTGAACGTAAAAGTCTTTGATCTTTATGTTTCTATCTAACTATTTGACCTCGTCTTAATTTTTGATGTGATTTGTAATAACACTCTTGTAGTGTTAATATTTTTAACGACGAATTACCGTTTTGACGCGCACAAGCATTAAAATAAATAATTAACCATTAAACATTTCTTCTATTTTAAAAGCGCATAATGCAACTGTAAGTAGCAAAGTATTATTGGTAATAAAACTTTATGTTCTATTGGTTTAACAACCAAGATTGTATTGAAACTAAAACAAGAATGTAAAAACATATGTAAATTCTTAAGCCAGTTTTTCCTTTTACTTTTGGAACGTATATGGTACTGCGGAAACAAACTAAGGGGTGTGCGTTTGATACAAGAAAAAATCTGTTTCTACAAATATATAACAGAAACTGCTTTGGGTAAAGCGGCCGGATTACATTGTTGAAATTCACGACGGGGGAGCGTCCGGGCACCCCCTGTAGAGGTTTTTGCTATTAATACAATACCGTCACTCAACACTAGTCTGAAATATTCTTTATTCATAAATAGGTTATAGTGCAGATGTAAAAACGGATTTGGAGGATTTGTAGATGGTATTGTTGGTCATTGTTACAAAATTGGCAAAAACGGAGACTTTTCCTCAAACGAGAGTGTTTAAGAATATTTATAATATATTTAAAACGTCCATGAAGGTTATGTGGTTATTGCTGTCTTGTGATGAAAGATGTCTTATTGATTTTACGGTGAGTTTTACAACTTAAACATATGTACGCATAAATTAAGGTTGCAATTTTGTCTGCCTCGGCAAGTGTAAATTACGTTTGGACAATGTAACATCATGTTATACATAGTTGTTGATATTTAAATATATTTTAAGACAAGTGAATTACTTGACGCTGTTGATTAATTAATTCAAAGCTAAATTTGCTCTCCCCAAAAATCGACGAGTTTCGAGGGTTACCTTCTAATGTGTTTATTCGAGCATATGTTACATGCTAAACTCTTGTTGATCTCAATAGGGGTTTGCCATTGTCCGCTTTTATTCAATATTGCATTTTAGCTTTAACCGTATTGTTATTGTTGAATACAAAATTGTTGTAGTGGGTTTTTAAACAGCGACCTACTGTTTATATCGCTCAATAATATAACTGATCTGTAAAATAATATTCTCTTCTTATTTTTCAGATTATTTGGAATGAAACGGTGCGCTCGCTGTCAGGCAACAATACTTTCGTCGGAATTAGTAATGAGAGCACGTGAACTGGTTTTTCACGTACATTGTTTTTCTTGTGCCGTCTGTAACACACCGTTAACTAAAGGCGATCATTTTGGGATGCGCGATGGTGCGGTGTTATGTAAATTACATTTCGATATTCCTTTATCCGAACCTTCGCACGGATTATACTCGGGTCCAATGCATTATCCTTCGCCATTTCCAAGTCCTGAATTCCATTCGTGTACACCTCTGCCACCTCCGACACCTATCGAACCCGTTGGTAAAGTTCCTTTCTTTAATGGTGCTCCCACGCCAAGACAAAAAGGAAGACCGAGGAAAAGAAAGCCTAAGGATTTGGAAAGCATGACCGCTAGTTTAGGTAAATAACGCATTATTTTTTTATACTCACATTGTAATTAAGACTGATGTTATTAATGGCACGCCTTTGTAGTGTCATAAAAGTATTTATAAGGGCGTAAACGTTACTAATCATGCAAGACTAATTGAATCGCTAAGTTTTTTCGTTTTGTAACGCATTCGGATTGTGCAAACAAACACTTATAGCATGAAATATGTGTCAATAAAAATAACTTACTTTAGTTATTATCTAATTATACTAAAGATAGGCCAAAGGAAATTGATTAATACAAAATACTGTATAGAATTTATGCTTATATAAAATTTATTCAATTGTAATTTGAATTAGTTTGATCCCGTTTATAAATCAAATCAAAATTTGAAGTTTTAACATAAAAATATTACTTAAAATCCAATCTTTTTCTTAACGCCTTCTTCTTGTCTACGTTAAACATATTTGTTTGTATTTATTTTTTTATTGTTTCAGACAAATTAGAATTGTCAAAAAAAAAGACATTTTCTCGTATTTATACATAGAAATTTGGTCTAATTAATTAGACACCTAATTAGAATGCTATCATAACTTAGAAATCACAATAAATACATTTCTTTTCTGAGATAGATGGCGTAACAGGTCTGTGAAAACGAATAAGTCATAACTGGAGATAGTATAAAAATAAATGTCAGCACAAATTTATAACCTGCATAATTGCCAAATTTGTTTTGTTGATTTTGATTTAATTCTTATATAGTGTTTCGAATGCAGAAACTTAAACCTTGTCGTTAGTATGAAAAACTAAATTGTTTAAGGACAAAGTTGCGTATTGTAATTTTAGGAAAAATTGTTGTACCTTGGAATATTTTTTTGACAAATACAAAATAATCAGTAAGACAACAATAAGTTATAATGGTTTTTATTACAAACATTAAAGAAAGAAAATTAATTAACATTGTAACTTGCAAAATCAATTTGAAATGTCTTCTTCGCTGACATAAAATAATACTTTTGTAAAATTTTATATAAAATTCAAGTAAATTTTGTATTTTAGAGCAAATTTGACTCACAAAATGTTTTGTGGCTTCTCTCTTTTGTGGAAACTGCACTAACACCTTCGACCTCCATTTTTTGTATTTCAAACGTTCTTTGCTCTGTCGCATTTTGGATATCTTATGCAACATGTTTTAAAACTGTTTCTTTATCATAATCATTGCTGTATTTTTCTTCTTGCCATACCTTCTTATTGTCTGAATCAGAGCTACCAAAATATATCTTTTTCTGTACCTTCTTTATTTTACATTTTTCTCCTGGAGTTTTCTGCTTCTTTTCTTTTTCTCTTCCCATTTTCTTTTGTTTTGGAGTTTCCATTACTATGCGTGTTTACCTGATTTCCGTTTTAGGTTACTAACTTTTTTGGGCCGCCTTTGGAAATAGCTGAATTATTTTTGGCGTAATAAAAAGCTTAGTGTCGATTTTATTTGGAGTATGAGAAAAGGTATGCATGTTCTTGTTCTTATGAGTAGATTTTGGTTTATTAGAATCATTAGTACTTTAATTGTAAAAAGTTTTTAGCGGCTTAAACACTGTCAAGTTAAGGGGTTCATGTCTGCGTAACGTATAGGGTGGAAATAAACCATTATTGTTCTTATTTTAGAAGCATATTTGACTGCTTCTACTGACAAATGCGTTTCACGGTTGTCCAAAGAAGGGATAACGCGTTTATCTTTTGAGGGCTTAATGTGCGCATTAAAATTTTTCAAATATTTAAGGAAAAGTAATTCGTTACACGAGCTGAGGAATTGGCTTTTCTAATGGTGCCGGATGGTGCTTTTTAAATCGTAAATTGTTTGTAGTTTACCCTCGGGAAAATCAGCATGGTGGATTATGGTTGCGTAATGCAGTAATTGCCGTAATTAACGTTACCAATTGTCTACGCTCTGCTGTAACCAATTCCAATTTGTTTAAATTCTTTTGACTCTACTAGTCTGCTTGGTTTTTGCATGGTTCTAAACATTGTTTCAAAACCGCTTATGAACGTCTTCTATCTTATTAAAGAAGCGGCCAACATGATGTTTGTTGAAGCGTGTACACCTTGACTAACTGATCGATTAAAGTTTTCTAGTAGCTAATCATTTAAAATGTTTTTGCATTAACAGTCTCATCTACTCCTCTTTTACAATGTTGTTTATATTTAATTTTGTCGGGCGCTTCTATTTATTTGTCAGTACAAACTTGGAAGCCAGCTTGCGAACTTCGTTTTTTTATTAAACCGTACTACATTTTGGCGATAGTTGCCATATATTTCTTGCTTAAAAATTTTATTCACGTTATATTTCACACGTTTTTCGCAGTCGCGGACATGTTGTTTCAAGCTTTTGCGTAAATGTCCCGACAAGAACTAGTTAGTGTTATAGATGGAATGAAAAATAGACTGTCAAAACTTGCTGATGAATCAATTCAGGACCCGCCTACTAGTGCTGACGATTAAAGTTTTTAACCAATACCTAAAAAAAAGAAAAAAGTTACCTGTTCATCTTAAAACCCAAATGAGTGCTGAAGAAGACAATCAGTCAGGTTATTTGTAGCCCTGATTACCAAACGCTATCCAATTCCAACTCCGCTCAGTTAACACAATTAAATATAATGATACCTGCAGATATGTCTGCTAAAAAATCTCTTTAACCACAATACGACCATCTATAAACCCATTAATAACAAAGATGGCAATCATGTTCCTCCGATAACCCCATAAGAAAAGTCGTGGCCTTTTACTGCAGCATTTCTTAATTCTCTTAAAATAAATTTTACTAATGCTGTTAATGTTAATAAAGGCAATAAAATCACTCTTTCCCACACACATGCACTTTCCAGCGATAAGCTACTAAAAGTAGTAATTAGAGGCATTCCTTATCGCTGTGTAAAATGTGGGATTTTTACCCATCTTACACATATACTAAGACTCGCGATCTACTTGCTAAATGCGCTAATTGTGAAAGACCTCACTCCGTTAATTATATGTCCTGCTGCTACCAAGCGCACATTCTCCTATGCAGTACAAAAATCTTCTGCTTGGAATAACGCTCAATTTACGTCTACCACTTTACTTCCTCTTCTTCAATCTACCAAAGAAGTGTCCTTAGCTACTTATCAACTACCAATTAACAATATAACGAATGATACATCATTTTCTCATCCAAACAAATATGCTCAAATTGCAAGACTTTTAAATGACATTTTAACAACTTTTAGTCAATCTAATCTTAACAAACTAACAACTTCAGCTTTTTTTATCGCAAACCCAACGGTTTTGAAAAATTACTTCTCAATAATCAATAATGGCAAACTTTATATAACATCCCTTAAGATATCCTTTTGGAATTGTAATAGCTTTCAATATAATAATAATTCTGTAAGCTTTGACACTTTCTTGATCAGTACAAAATCGATGCTGTACTTTTATCAGAAACTCACCTCAATGCTTGCCATAACCCTAAAAATCCCAATTAACCTTTTTACCGCACCGATTCTGACAATAAAAAAAGGCACCGGTATTTTTGTTGAAAGATTCTTTCGGCACCATCAACAGTCTAACTCTGCCCGTAATCATATAGAATCAACGTCAATATTGCTCGAAACCTTCGTCGGGATTATTAGAGTTGTCTCATGTTATAAACCACCCAAGTTTCTACTCATTGACGGCGATCTTAATCGTTTATTTCTTAACGATCAACCATCCATTACAGCAAGAGATTTCAATTGTGAACATGTTGCTTGGAATAGGCGTGTATGCAATCCAAACAGCCGTAAAATTATATAGAAGGCCATCATCACTTACCAGTTATTCCACCAACTGAACCTACTTTCTTCCATGACACCTACCGCCCGCACATTTTGGACACAGCAGTCCTTCAGAATATTACCCATTTTTTCCACCATATACTCTATTTTTGAACTTAATTCAGATCGCATCCTCGTTATAATGCATTTTTCAACGCTTACAACTGACTCTGCGTTCTGTTTACGATTTCATACCGACTGGACTAAATTTAATCAATTACTGATAATCTTGGCCGAATCCCAATTATTCATTCGCAAAATTACTTTGATGAAAATATTACGTTTTTTCAAACAGCAATCGTTAATTCCCATAACCTTGCTACCACTTCGACTACCAAATATTCAAATTAGCTACCTATTGAAATCAAACAATTAATTCGTCGCAAAAACCGCGTTAAACATAAATATATCAAAGAACCCTTAACCCTCAATACAAACGAGATCTAAACAAATTACAAACTGAAGTACGTCTAGTTCTACTAAATTACAAAAACGAGTTCTGACATCCAAATTAGATTCTCTAAATCACGACTCCTGCTCATTTTGAGGCATGCAAAAATTTTATGTAACGTTTCCTATAGATTTGATCTACTAATTAATTCTGCAAACGGTCTAATTTATTTTCCTCCTGAAAAAACAGAATCACATGCCGATAATTTTGAGTAATAATTCTCCAACTACCAACTACATTGACCGTATGGACGGAATTAACTCAAATGTCAGATTTTTATCGCAAAATCACTCAGATCCATCACTTTCTTCAGTCTCTCCGTTTCAAATCTTACAAATTATACGATTTCTCAAAAACCTGAAAGCTCTCAGTCATGACAAAATTTCAAATAAAATTATTAAAAACTTTCCTCAGAAAGCAATTATGTTTCTCGCCGTCATCGTCAATGGCATACTAAGACTAGGATACTTTTTACATGACTGAAAGACAGCTGTTGTAATAGTATTTTACCAAAACCTTTAAAACACTATAAATTTCCACAAAATTACTGTCCGATAAGTCTTCTTCCTGTCATCTCCAAAATTATCAAAACAATCATTTTTTTTCGTTTGAACTTAGAAATTTCCCGTTTAAAAATTCTTCCTGACGAACAATTTGGGTTTCGCTCGAACCGAACAATTTCTCAGAATCACCGAATTCTGTTACCATTCCATGTCCGACAATGAATCTACCGGAGCAGTTTTCTTAGACGTATTAAAGTATTTGATTGAGTTTGGCATGATGGCCTTGTTTACAAATTAGTTTCGGTTAAAATTGTTTTTCAACTGATACGTATCATCTATTTTTTTATCATGCATCGTCACTTCCGGATAATATTATATAATGTTTCGTCCTCAATCAGACCCTTAGCAGCAGGAGTTTTGCAAGACTTTGTTTTATTCCCAACGTATGACACTCTCAAACCCCCTAATATAAAACTAGCACTGTATGCCGACGACACCACTATTTTTGCCTGATCTTGGCAAATTAAACACATAAGTCATGGTTTACTCAAATCTTTGGCTTATCTCTCTTGTCGCAAAAGCAAGTTACACTCAAAAATTCATCACGCAAACTTCCAAATCAAATCCCAGTCGTCCAAAACAAATGCCTGAGAGTATCCTTTAGCGCATCTTGGCTCGTCAGGAACAAAGATATTCACCGCGTTGCCAACTTTCCTATCATTGAAGAACAACTCCTAACAAGATCAAGAGCACATTTTTTTAAAAATTCAAACCATCCAAACCCAGCTGTTAGGAAATTTACAGACTACGACGAGTCTCAAAGTACCATCGAACGCCCAAGAACCATTTGACTTAGAAATTAAACATCCCAAGTAATCTATCTATGTCTTTAACCGCTCTATTTAAATTTCGCTATACAAGACGACGGGGTAAAAGGAAAAATTTCTGGCCCATCAGTAAGAGGATTATTAGATTAGATGTAAACTTTGCTTGCGTCACAAATAGGTATTCTAGTCTCTACGGGTGTACTGATTTTTTCAATGGCTCTTTCAATTGCCGCCACATTCACTGGTGGTTTTTTTTGTTGCTCTTGCTTCTTGACATCACACAAGTTACATAATGCACTTTAAAACGTCATTTTTAAATTGTGTTTCAAGGTACACCTTGCACAAGCATAAACAAAAGTAAACAACAATACATATAAAAAATCAAAGCTAATGAGCAGTCAAAGTAGTCCAATTGAAAAGGAATTATGGCAGAGTTCTTTTATTACAACGTTTGAAATATAAACTTGCTGTAGAAAAATATCAACAGTTGAATATTCAAATCGTGTTCTGTCGGTTTCTTTGTCCTCTACGTTTCGAAATAAACATTTTATTTACATTCAAACTGCATAACTCTTGAAAATTAAAAATTTTGAAAATAGTTACGGAATTACTATAAGAGACTCTTTTTAATGACTCTAGTAATTTTTTGTCACATAACTGTAGCAGGTATACAAAAATAAAAACAAAACAAAACTAACGCCCAATTTATCTTTAGTATTCAACCGTTTTTATTTTTTTTTGTTATTGGTAATGTTTAAACCTGTTTTCGTAGATCCTCTTAATTAATTTTTTAAAACTATTTTTAAGTAGGCATTGTAATTGTTTATTAAATTTACTTTATAACTAAATGTATTATTTTTTCTATAGCTATTATCGTTTTCTTATAGTTCGTCTTATTGTTGCAAGCGAGCAATTGATACACAAAAAAAATTAATTTTAAATCTAATATTTTTTAGCAATACAAAGCTTTCAGGCTTTTTTAGGGTTAAACTTTTTACTATTTATGAATGACATATTACAGGAACCTAAAAACCAATACTATGGATATTAAGTAGTAATAAAAACCAAATTGAACAGTTTTTGTTATTCTTCAGTATTTCATTTATGGAATAATTTTATTACAAATTTACAAAAGTTGATATTTCCTTTCAAGAATACAAATTTTCTAAAAGTGTTATCAGAAATACTACCTCTACTAGGTGTGCATATGAAACCTGCAAATTAGAATAAACGCTCTATAGGAGTAGACGAGCAAAAGCTTGTGTTTTTTCTATGTAATAGCATACGTCCGGCTCGTTCTTTAATAAAGTGATAAGATAACATTACGCGACTGATCGTGATTCCAATAAACGGCATGCACTGTATTATACTATACTAAATTACAAGGAGTAACTGACCTTTATGTGAACTTTGAAATTAGTGGTTGCTCTGAGGGATCCACTAATTATTGTTTTCGTTTTTATACCACTTAATAGGATCACCATTATTCAGTTTTTGCAGAAGTTTTATTGACATTTTTTTTAAATATATGTATAACTCTTTTTGAAAACACTTTTAAAAGTGATAATCGTTATGGTTCCATTTTTAATTGTTTTGGTAAATCACTTTCAGTGTTATTAGATTTATTTACCATTTGATTTCAAAATTAAAATTTTATTATCTGGTAAAGTATTAAAACACATAATGGTTAATTTTTTACTACCATAAAACTTGATTGTAGATATTTTCACACTCTGAAACTATAAAAAATAACTGTCTTGACGCTGTGTCTAATTATGCATCACACTTTCAGGGTACGTTACTCAAAAATATCAATTAGAGCAATTTTGATCATTCTATATTACCAACACGTTTTAACTTCTTTTTTTACTCTTTACTGATTAGCGGCGTATAAGGTATAAGCTCATAGTGGTTTTTGTTGAGTAATCTTTTAGTCATATTACGTTTGCGTTTAACTTACCTGTCGGTTTTTTGATGTCAGGATAAAATCTATAAAAATTTATTTACAGAACAGTAATCTTTTTTACCTGCATCGATATAAATTCTACTAAGCAGTTTTTTAGTTATATTCGGTTTTGTATGAAATACTACGTAATAATTTCGAAACAATCTTTTTTCGACGATTATACTTTCGAAAAAGAAAAAGTGCGGGTTTTTATTAAGATGTTTCTTATACGATGATCTACAGTTTAACAAACGCGATCTTTATTTACCTGTGTTATTTCGGTGTCAACAAACATCATTTTTCATTGTGCTAATGTTTAACAGCCATTTAAACCGTAAGTGGCAATTTGTCACGCCGATGGCCGAAGCGTCTTCACTTTACCTGTTCAAATCGATATTGTGAAATATGGCAAAAGTGACAAACCGCGTTCGAATATTTTATTTTTCTTACATCCTAAGTTAACCGTAACAACCGCAAAGTAAATATGTGGTTGCTGCCGAACATCGATTACAAACATCCGACCACAATGAGGGTTGGTTTAAAAGCTTACAAGCTCTTGTTGTATTGTGTGAACGTAAATTTACACATCAACGAATCAAGGACCATATTAACATAAAACAATTTAATACTCTCATCAGCTATTGTTAATAGTCAAATAAGCGAAATAGGTACCCTAAACTACCTCTCGGCAGGGTCAAGTTTATTTGTTTTGACGGTTATGTGAACTTTATATATCTACTTGAAATTATAGCTGTTATAAAGTTTACAACTTCATTGAGGTGTAAAAGGGACTTCAACTGGGGCAATTTTATACCATTATTGGAAGTTTACCTCGAAGATTGCACTTAATTTATTTATATTATGATCTGTTTACAACTCCGACATTTTTATCTATAAAAACACTAAGCTTTTAAACAAGCCGGTTGTTGAATTTCTTAGCCAATAATAATAAAATCCATTAATGGTTTTGACCGTGCGCGTTCTTAGAAATTCTTTAAGGTACGCTACGTGCGCAATTCGAGTGTTTAACGAATTAAATTTATTACGAATTTTATCGCCTACAAATAGTAGATACAAACAAAATGGTCAATTTTCAAAAAACCAAACTACTACCGGAACAAAACCAATTAATTTTATATAACCAATGTATTAGCATATCTCAGTTTCGTTTTTAATACACCATAAACGCAGGAACTATAAATAATCTTTTCGCGTTACACAATCGTGCTGCTCAGTCATTTATTACGAAAATCATAATTTCATAAAAATAATGATTCTTCAACCTTGGTTGAAGAAATTTACATTTTTCTGCAGTAAATGTAATGAAACTGCCTTCGTATTTTACAGGCGGTCGGATTTTCACAGAAACGAATAAGGAATGAAAGTTGTTGAAGACCTTTTACCAAAGTTTCTCGTTTCCGATGAGAAAACTGAAAATAAAAGAAAATGCCTATTTTAATATTATCAAGAACTTAATTATTAGAATGTTTTATGTTGTAAAGTTGTTTATCTCTTTTTCAAATTATTGTAAACCATCGCTATCGTTTTTTCTTCCTGTATTTAAATAAAATAAATTGAATTTATATATGTACATTTGCATCGTTTATTAGTAGAATTAGTAAAAATTAACCAAAGGTTATACATCACTATATTTTCATAGTAAGGAACGAAACGAAATTGTTGTTGAGGTGTAGCATATATTACTTAACATCACGTTAAAACTAACTTGCATTAATTAGTAAAAGCAATAGTCATACTAGCAGCAAATCTTATTATTAAATAAACTAATGAAATGTTCCTTTAGAATAGACCAAAAACGACACAAAAGACTAAACGGCTTGATTACTCAAGTTTTGTCGGCCAGATCTAGTCGATGAGATTCGGTCAGCAGTTTAAGGTAGAATTAGAGTAATACAATTTGTACATTAATATAAGCAATCAATAATATAGAAGTGATATTTGTACAAATCAGAGAATAAGAAAAGGTGGCGTCATCCTGGTAGTCTTTGTACCAGTATAGATGATCGTAGTACGACTTAATTCTCTTAAACATTCTTTGCTTCTACGTTTTCCTCTATTATTAAACGGCTTCGCATGAAGATGTGCATACGCATTCTCAAATCGGTAAAAAACAAGTAAAAAATGAAGTAACGTATCTTAAGAATACCTTAGGATCACGTTTAACACGTGTTCTTTATCAACATGTCTAACGCGACCCCAAAATTACATAATTTATGTACACCAAATTTTTTTACTAATATAACTGTGTGATAACTTTGGATAACATGGATCTCGCGAAGGGCTCACAATAGTGTTACTGCTTCCAAATTAAAATGGAAAAAAGACGGAACGTAACTAATTCTCCTTATACGTCATTACCAACAAATACTATATTGAGATAGGTTGGAGTGAAAAGGCATTTTTTTTTCTTCAATTTAATTAATAGCCTATGTATGGAAAAGTTGTTAAATGTAAGAGTTATCATATCTGCAAACTTTGAACTTTCTAGAATGCTATCTTCGGCTGTCCATTTGGTAATTTGGTAATGAAATTTTAAAAAAAATGTTATTATTTGACAATTTTTCAACCAACTCTTGCCAAGAAAATGGTTGTAATTTATTTGCCTATACGGGTAAAAAGTAATACAAATTATGTAGTCTTAGGAGTAAATTTTTGGCTGCCCTTTTGGCACAGAAATCTATTTAAAAAAAATATTTGCGAATTTCTTATGCAGCTCCTCGCTTGTTTTCTATATGAAAACAACCCAGAACTCACCACGTCGTGGAGGTGGATGCATATCGAGTTCCTTCACTCTCCCACCCTTGCATTTAAAAATGTATTACAAAAATAGCTTATAATACCTTAAAATATTCTTTTTTTGTGTCAAATTTAGGTAGTGCGTCCTTCGATGTTATTCTAGATCTTATAAATCCATCTTGTGCTTTGTTGCCACATACTGCAGCTGATGCTTTGCTAACCAATTTTACACTCGTTCTACTGCTTGGGAATGACCGGGATACCTTAAAATACGTATTTCGTCAGGTACATCTAAGATCATTGCATTAAGATCATTGTCAGAAATAGAAACCGTAAGCGGTGGTTCTGTAAGTGAAATTGATTGCCAGTCAATTAAGTCTATGTAGTCGTCTGCTTCGAAATTTAATGTAGGAATCTTAAATTCCCTAATATTTTTCTTTGCTTTCATTTGTCTGCATTTCAAAATTCGACGAAGACCCAATTCTCTCACATGCTTCCGATCATCAGCCAACATTGCTAACAAAATATTTTCTGGGTGCGCAAAATATCCATTTCTTTGCAGAGTTCGATCAATTATGGCCTTTAAGTCTTCGGACAGAAATCGAGATTTTCTAATTATAGTAAATAAATGTTTACTTCCATGTCGACACGATGACTTCGTTTTAATATCGAACCATGCAAATGCGTATACTCTAATAACATATTCTGTTAAAACTTTCAAATTAGTCGATGGAAATTCTGTTGAGACATATAGTCTCAAAATTCTATTTGCCGTCGTTAACCACCTGGCATGACTCATCTTTCCAGGATTCTTTTTTGACAAACTTAATGAAATAATATCCTTGGATATTGCACTGCAAATTTCATACAGATACCGTTGATCTGTATTTAGTTCTTCCACCAAAACGTCAGGCAAAATTACTTCTATGTTTTCAAAGTTTACTACAGGCATTAACTCCCAAGATTCCAACATTTTTCCAATTTCTCCAGAGTAGCCTTTAGGCCCGGTTGTTTTTCCATCCAAATGTTGTAATAGATGACGTAACGGTAATTCATTTTTGTGTGCAACAGACATATAAACCATTGTAAGGAAACACCCACATAAATTTCAAGTTGTTTTATGATACCATTTTTAGAACCCGTATTAACCACTGTTCCATCACAACCAATAGCTTTCATCTTTGAAATATTAACATTTGCCTCTAAATAAGTTAAGATACTTGTTTTAATAGAATGGGAGCTGCCTGATGTTGGAGTTACATTCACAAGATAAGTGGATCCTAGTTCTGAAATTATAACAACATGCTCTTCCGTTATGGCTTTTCTAGCCATTCTTTCAGATTTTTTTTGCAAAGTTAAGGTCTTATCTTTTCGACCATCGAAGTAAATTCCATATTCCGATGAAGAGTAGCCTTCTTCAACTTTCCTTTACAGATTTCTACGTGTTTTTATTCTTTTCTTTCGGATTTTGCTTTGATCTACTATTTTCGAACAATTGTCCTCATTAATTATTCTCATATCTTTCAAGGCCGCATTTGTAAGAATTGCTGCTGCCCTATCAGAAACACCAGTTCTGTCGCAAGCCTGTGCTACATTTGGAAGCTCAGTTCTCATTTGTGAAGTTGAAGCAGAATCTCGATTAATAGTCTTTTCATCCGTTGCATGTTCCGTATCTTTATTGCATTCATTAGATGATATTAAAGTCTCTACATCTACAAGCTGTATCCACTTGTAAGTGGAACTTTTGTCTTCTTTCTCTGTTTTCCTCTTTACGTTTCAACCTCTTATGAAGCATTTTGGTTGCTTTAATATCAATACCTCCAATGAGCATTTTTCGTGATGTTCTTTGATCTGTTAAAAAAACTCTTTCCGCTACAGGAACTTTAATTTTGCATTTACAGATCAAGAAGTCTTTACATTTACATAACGAAATATCGAAGAGTGTTTTCTCTGCTGATTTTCTAAATGAAACAATTTTTTCCGAAGAGCTTAATTTTCCGTCTTTTTTTACACGCTTTTTAATATTATGATATTTTTGATAGTACTCTTTTATCTTATGTAATATTTGTTGGTCCGTTACAGTACTAATTGAACTTTTTTCCCACAAACATTTCAGATCCTTTATTAGTGACGAACGCGAACACACATCTGTCAAACCAGGCTCTTGTTTATTCACAGTTAAAAGTTCTTGTCGTACATACAAATAATATCTCATAACGTCCGCATATGTCGGTAGTTAAATTCTTCCGGAACACTAAACACTGGGCAGAAATTATCTGACCGCATTCGAGGCATTTTTGGAGGCACTAAGTAACACGAATAAAAAGTATAAAACAAATATAACAACCTAGAATGAGTGGAACGCTTAACTGAAAGGCGTTTAACTCAAAAGCATAACGCAGCTAAACTGATTCAAGTGAGTGCGTGCGTCGGAAGAGGGGGTACTATGTTGGTAGAAATCAGATTTCGGACGTGCGCAGAGGCATCTAACACTATTACATCAAAATAAGGCTCATTCTGATAATAAGTTTGTATTTATAAGTTTTCCGCCAAATCCTGTAAAATACCTAAATTTTAAATTTATGGGGGCAGCCAAGGGGTTAATCCGATTCAGCTGAAATTTTGCACTACATTTAGGTTTAACAATAGACAACTTTTCCGCATATAGGCGTTTAGAATTTTTGACTTTGATTTTTTCACTCCACACAAACACTATGAAGATTACAAAATTTTTGATCTATACTTATTCTTGGAAGTTTTTTTAAACATTAATTAATATTAGAAAGCCAGTAACAAAAAAGTATCCGTAGATCAGTTTTACGTAGAGCAACTACTTTTAAGTTTAAACCTCTTGTTTCTTCAGATTGAGATACTCCCGATTAACCCGTTACACTGCAAACGGTTTACGTATGTCTTACTGTTGATTTAGCGTATAGACAACAGGTCCGTAGACATACACGGCGTAACCCAAATTATTTAAGTTTTAGCGATTAACCAGTTTGGTTCTTTAGCAAGAATTGTGCTTTTACGTTGGAATTTCCACAACATAGCTTGCATTGCAACCACACACTCTCAAAATGACCAAACGGAGGCAAGTTTCCGAACCTTTTTCAATTCCGCGCTTACCGATAGTCACGATAAAAATGACGTAACTGAAAGAACATTTTCTAATTGTTTTAGAGCCTGTGTTCTAACGCTTGCAGACTTCCGCTTGCACAAATACAGCCACTGCCAAGCGACGTGCTTGATCAGACTTGTTTCTTCCCAAAATTTGGCATCGGATTAGAGACATAATCGCTGTATGCGTAAAGGAATTACGATTTTTTATGACACTCGATACGTTTTGTACAAAAAACGTATCTACTGCTAATTGTTTTTGTGACGTTTTAGGTCACTTCGTCAAAGAGTGTGTAGATGTAACGAAAATAGTAAATTTATAAATTATAAGTGTGCCATATCTGTTGATACGATTACAGAATGATTTTTGTGGATCAAATAAAATAACGATTACAACTCGCAACAAAAAAAGGTGTACACCTGTACGCAGAAATACAAATCAAAGTCACAAACTACTAATGTAGAAAACTTTTATGGACGTTAATTAAAATTGTGATATTACAGGTCAAATGGCAATATAGAAATTGAACGAACGAGTATTTGATAGGAAGAAAATGAACATTAAACATTAGCATACAGTATTATTAATACCCCTAATGCAAGGTTATTACTTTAATTTTTATCAAAAGGTTGATATATGTGTGAAAAATCAACGTGGTAAACTACCGTCTAAACCTAGTCGATGCATTTTAAACAAATCACGTTTAGATATAACAGGAATAAGTTTAAGGCACAAATACCCACAACATAAGATTGAATTAGAATTATTACAAAATACAACGTATACGCTACAGCTATCATGAATATAAAGTTTCTTGTATAAACACGTGGCTCATACAATTGCTACGAATGAAGAAAAAAAAAGAAGCTAACATACGCCAACAAAAATCTATAGAAATTGGCGTGATGACCATTAATAAATCACAATTTTTAAAGTTTCTTGTTGAGCAACGTGTTCACTTTACAGTTAACGTGACGAAAACAAAAAACTAAGTCATCCGACAAAAAATGACAGTTATAAAACCAAATGCAAAGTTGCCAACTAAAATTGGTATAAAATTTACAAAATATACAGTGACTGATAAGAAAATATTAACGTTACATAGTATTGATTGTAAAGTGTCGATTGCATGATAAAATCATGAAAAAACGTAGGTTGAGATTTTAAAATGCACGAACAGGAGGAACTTCTTACTCTTACTTACTTACTATTACTACTATTAGGTTAAGATGCACTACGTCTTCCCTCGTTGCCAACAAAAATAAATTTCGGGATTGGCCAGAAACGTAATTGTTTAATGGACAGGCACAACGCAACCTTAACAAACAAACGTGCAAAATTGTTGTTTGTAAACGCATCATATTTGTACATATTCGATTCTTGAAAGTTTTTGTGATGAGCATATAAGTCGTTGCTGGAATTGTTTTTAAAGTTTTTAGTACAGTGCAAGCAGCTCATTGGAATCACGGATACTGTGATCAATCGAGTAATGTTATCACTTTATTAAAGAACATGCCGCACGTATGCTCCTACATAGAAAAAACACCGCTTATAGTAATCATAGTTTCGGTTTATGTTATCAATTTTCTTCTCGGGGTTGTTTCTATACACGAACAATAACCTATTTTGTATGAATTTGTTTAGCTGAATTTTTACAATACGCTTGTTTAGAGTGAAAAATTTTATAATTGTACCCTAAAATAGTTTTGCATATTAGCCTTATTATTGCAGTGTTATCTTGACTAATCTACGTAACGTTACGTCATTTAAACATGAAAGACGAGTGCAATAATAATGTCAGAATTAAAAATACAAAATGTGTTCAAGTATTGGTGTTGGTTGTAGAAGCCTTGAATCTCGCGTTGATGAAAAACAAAGCAACTATTATAATTAATATTATTATAATCTATTTAATTATATTAACATAAAAAAAACATAAAATATGAAAATATTTATTTTTAATTAAATTACAGATTCAAGAAGAATTGTATAAACGTTATACTTTGTTCTTCACAATTTATACATTTTTAAAAAAAGATTATACTAATACATATATTCTGCTTTTGTAAATAGAAATGTCAAATTTTAATTTTTTTGTAGATATATTTTATATATGCGTTAACTGGTGAACACTTTTCTTGTCATAAATTGTCTTTAATCTTTTAGTTTTAGTTTCTAGAGATTAATCCGATTATTTATTTAATCTATTGACTTGTATATATTTATTTTAGTTTAATGTTTCGATAATGATGTTATAATCCATATCAAAAATTTTGAGGCTAAGAAGTAACTCAAGTTGTAAAAAATTGGATTTGGAAACATGAATTTTGAAAAATACATCGCTAAAAAACGATTTTCACAATTATTTTCAAGAAATTTATAACTAGGAATTTGCTTACTTGCATTCTTAAAAGCGTTATTTAGTCTTAACTTTATATATTTTAGCTTTTATACTTTTTTCTTTAAGGCAAATGTAGATAAAAATGGTTAACAAAGAGTAAAACCACGTTTTATGTACAACTTTTATAAAAATGGAATTAAAGAATTTTAATTATTTACCAATTAGGTTTTGTCCATGTAGAAACCCATCTTAGGAGGCGTTTGGAACGTGCTTTGAGAATATGATTTACATTGTTATACAATTATTGTAACTATCGTTTACATGTAATTAAGTACGTTTCAGCGTATAAACGTGTTTTTTTATATAGGGTTTTGTTCTCTTTTATGGCGTGATTTCAATCATAAGCGGTGTCTTAATTACTATTACTTCTTTAAATGGACATTTCTTAGTGATTTATTAAAATTTGTGGAATAATACTCGCATTACGTTTTCATTTTTTCTTTACTTGTTAGCAAAAGAATTGAATAAGTTAACACTTACTTTGTTAAACTTAACTTTTTGATATTTAAAAAAAATATTTATACTTTTTTTGTGCATCTAACAGTTCTTTACCATAAAGTTTTGCATTTTAATTTTGTTGGTTTTGTACTTGATCAATCAGAGATAGTTTTCTTTTTTTCTATTTAAAATTAATGACTCATGTTAGAAACTTCTTCTGAAGTCTTCTTTTACTCTTGTTGAATTTCGTTTTGTTTGCTTTCTAGGTATCGCAGTTCTTGCTTATTTTTCACCGTTTTGCTTTTTCTTTATATCAATCTATTTGTGCATAGTTATTTTAATTTGTTAATCAAATGTTTAGTTATTAAATGTAGTTTTTGCTTAATTCTAGTATTTGCCGTTTCTATAATTTTTTTTAGGTAATTGCGTAATTGATATAAACAGTATTGTTTATTTAATTGCCTTTTAGTAGATATTATGTTTTTATTTAATTTATAGTTGCTTTTTTATTATCTATCTTATATTTTTAAGTACTAGTTTCTTTCATAAGTTTATATTATTGGAGCTATTATACAACTAAACTTTGATATTTTTGTTTTATTTTTATTATGCGAAAATTTGTTTATAGTGTTTGCAATCTAATTTTTTGACACTATTTTTATTGGTGTTTATTAACTATCGCTAATTATTTTTTTGTTATTTTAAAGTCGACAAATTTGGATGAAGAACAACGGAAATTGGTTTACCGTTACTTTCAGTAACATAAACAAAATGTGGAACTTCGCATCATAAATTAATGTACAAATAAATGTAAAAATTATAACTGCACAATTTTTGAATCTTAAATCGTACGTGTTCACAATCACTAAATTTAGTAACATTTTCGAGCTTGTAGCTGTATTAATTACATTTAGTTTTTATTGGCCGTTATGGCAAGTCGTTCCTGTCGGTGCCTTTAAAAGCTTAATTGTTTTACCAGGTTGGTTTATTTTCGAGTTTCTATCATTATTATGGCTATTGATAGTTAACCAACCGGTGGTAGTAAAATGTTCCGATGTTTCCCATCAGCTTCAACGACAGAAGATATAACACAGCAGTTTGTTTTAGATAAACTATCGAGTAAAAAATTGTGTACGATATAAAAACAAGAAACATAAAACTTAGAACATTTCAATTCTTTGACATGAAGTAGGTTATCTTGGAATATCTTTGGTAGACTAAATTTTAAAGAACAGTTAAATTTTACGTCCTTCCCACAAAAGTCGTTAAAAACAGTCGTAAAAGAACAAAAGTAAGTGGACAGAAGAAAAAATATTATCGACATAAAACTTTTGCGGCAAATTTGACGGATATTAAAATATTGACAGTAATAAATTTCGATTCGAATTTGAATTTGTTTTTCTTAAATGTAATTCTGGTTGTAACTTAACATTGCTTCACACAACTGGAGCATAACTAAATTTATATCTGTCAAGCTTTATTTTTGTTGTTTCGACCGGCGAATTTTTATTTTTAGAACATTTTTAAATTTTTCAACAACGCTGCTTTGTTAAAAGCAATTCATCGCGTACTAACACTAAATTTTACGATGACGATTTTATGCGTTATTAGGACTTTATTGTTATTTGCATTGAGGTTTATTTTATTACTTGAAAGTGTTATTTCACTTAAAACGTTACTGCTTTTTATGCCAAGCTACAAATTGAAAAAAAATTGCAATTATCTGCTTAATGCTATTAAATCAAATTGTTTTGAAAAAATCTATACTTATAATGAACCTACTTTTGCTATTTCTTTACTTACGCGTTTTACTGCGTTTTTTTACCTCAAATGTTTTCGGAAACCTATTTACAAAAGGCATAACCAAAATGAATAAATCTTTGAAGTAGTTTAAACAATGAAAATGAATAATCAATATAACTTTGAACTTTGAATACGTACAAAAATAAAAATTATGAAACTAAACTCATGTTATATAACGCCAAGATCATCATCATAGATTCTCTCAACTAAAAAATATAAGCCAAGATAAAACGAGATGGGTCTTAAACCTTAAAAAGGTTGGTTTCTTTGAAGAACTGTAGCACTAGAATGAAACTAGTTATCTGTTGTGCTAGATCCGAAAAACACAATAAATGCTGAGAAATGTGTCAAACAATTTTGTATTTTTGTTATCATCAAAAAGTATCAGAAATCTATATTTTATTGACTCTAAGTGTACCAGATAAAACTTTATAATAAAAATATTTATGTTATCACAATTAAATAATCTTGTCTTTCTAGTGAAGTTATCAAAATATAATACACTAAATTTTAGATGGGAAAAACAACAAAAAAAGTGGTGTGATTCAGAAAGGGTACAAAAGCGCATGTTATTAAAGTTTATGCATTTTTCCATATAGATAAAATATTTCGCAGCAAATGCCTAAAACGGTGGTAGAAAGCATAGAAAGGGTTGCATATGCCGATAATGTAGCAGTGGTAGTAACGATATAAAAAGAAAAAAATAGATTTTTTTAAGTATCTTATATTGAATGACTCGATCATATCACTAAATTTAATTGATTTATTCTACCATCTTTATAATTTCTTGCCTTACGTTCTTGTTTAGTTATTAATTTTTACTCTTTTCTTTACAAAAAAATGTCAATTCTAAAATTTAAAACTTACTTACGATTACTATAACGTTATTTGCAAAACTTACTTTTTTAGGTGTTAAAATATAAAAAAAAATGTGTAAATAAACAACGAAGCACTGTCATAATTTTCTGTATGTATCATACATACATAATGTATGTGTTTTTAATAAGCTAAATGTTTTGTTATGATAAATGTTATATTTATACAAAAAAAATGAATTTTTTTTTGCAAAGCTCACTTTTTGTTACACACAAGAAACCATAAAACCATATAAATAATAAAACGTTCTAATAATTTTAACCGCTGCCACAGTTTCAAGCTTTTGCCGTTGTACGTGCCAATTATTACGCTTGACAAAGCATGACGATTTGTCTTTACATTTGGAGGTAATCTCTAATCTAATCGTGCTTCCTCCGACTTGAATGATTGATTGAGTTATTATTCGATGCGCGGAGGAGTATTTTGTTGTGGTTATACCAAACATTAATATTATAAATTGTGAAGTTAAGTAAGTCATTTCTTTGGTTTTAACAAGATTTATGAAAATGCGGATTTTTAGTATGAAAACGTCAATTCATAACTACTAATAAAATTAAACTAAAAAGTCGAAAAAAAAGCATTAACAAAGAATGAAGAATACGTTAATAAGACTAAAGACAAGGCTAAAACACTTTGGTTTCAAAGAATAATTGTTAAGGTAGTAAGTTACTTCTACTTTTACTCGATTATAATCAACACGGCAAGTGGCTGTGTTTAAACTTAGCTGTTAAAGCAATATCTTTGAGCTTTATCTCGGCGAATAAATACAATGACATTCGAAGCAATTATTTGCTATAACAAATAAATTAACCGAAATTTTTTCTTGCAACGGCATTAATTGTGCGCTACTGCATCGAAACCTTTTTGATATCGATAAAATAGAGTTACCATAACAAAAACTTAAAATATATGAGGGTCGTTTTAATTAGGTTAGATACTTTTACGACAAACCGGTCACATTCTTACAGACCCGAAATGTCGTTCGCCAAATAAAATATATTCACCTGCTCCCAAAGCTTTTACAAATACAAGCTACGGTTAGAGTTGCTCTATATATTGCCCCCATATCGACAGCCGATGACAGCACTGCTATAAACGTAAATAACTTCAAGACGTATAAACTATGTGACTTTGTGTCGACCACTGTCCACATGATCATTCTTTGCTACTTCATTTTATTTGTTTAATCATTTCTTTTTATCTCACCACAATCGAGGCTTTGCCCTTAAGACGTTGAATAATAATGATTTTGCTGTATCCGCTGGTTCTGGAAAATTAAATACTATCCTTAGAATTTATAGGCGTCACCTTAAACTCATGCTTTACGTTTTATTATTGTTTAAGGCGTAATACAAAACACGGTACGACGGTGTATGTAACTATAGGTTTGTTCAGATTTTTGATAAGCGTTCTGATGTAATCAACCTGCAAAATCAATTTTCAATTTTGTTCAACTTCAGTTTACGTATATTATGAATCACTGTAAATAAATCATAAAAATTAGTTATTTGCAATTAACCTGTTTTATATAATTAGTACCAAAATGTACGTTTGGTTGCATACGGTTTGATTATATTTTAGTGTTATTTATGTGATTTTAAATTTTCAATTTAATAATTTTGATGATGTTCATTCGACAATGATAAATAATTTTTACAATTAAATTTAAAATGATGTTTATTTAATTTAAAAGGCTTGTCAACTGGAGAATTACTCAGAACACTAATTAAATTACAGGTACTTTAAGTTTATAGAGTGTGCAACTATATTCTATCCATTTTCAAGTTGAGCGGATGTAAAGAAATGCACGCGGAGTTTACGTTAACAAAATATGCATACAGGCTAGTATTAGGAATTTTGCGTAATTTAAAGTTATTTAGTTTTGTACTTTAGTAAACGCGGTTCACATTTAGTGTATAATAAAATTATAAAATAAAACATATACGTTTGTATATATAAAAAAATATATAAAGAACAATAAAAATTGTAACGTGGTTTTTCTCGTAACGACGATCAACTGAGTTCTTCCCGTGATTGAGTGCTAAATTGTAAAGTAAATATTAAAAAGCCGCCAAAACGATGAAAGACTAGGGTGGGAGACACTGTTTAAATCCACCCAAAACTGTAATAGAATAAATGACAAGACAGAAATGGTAACACAGCGTATATTTATTTTATTACAGACCGCGGTTCACGTTAGAAGATAATACATAATTAGATGTATATAAATTTGATCAAACACTAGCACGTAACTCGGTATCACAGATAAAATACTAAACAACCTTTGACTAGGCAGCACGTCGTACAACAAAGTGACCTTGTCGGCTTAACGTTTACATTCAGCAGAGAAACGAATCTACTACGTAAATTAAAATACAAATTGTATAATTAATTGTGTTAACAACTTAAACAGTACGTACAGTCGTTGTTACAATCGACTGACCACCAAAATACTAAAAATAAAAATAGAAAGTATAATACTTACAATTAAGCACGCGACTAGCTACCAGCACCTTTGCAGCATTTTCTAAAACTTAATTGAAATTTAACAGAGACGTACATAGGTTGTTATCACAAATTAAACCCATTTAATTCATACGATCACTGAAAATGAATGAATGCGCAGAGTTTCTCCGTAAATTTATTTCGTAAATTCAGTAAGTGTTTCCTCCAATACGATAATAATTACATACAACGTGACGTCATTATGGAAATTTTCCCAATTCAACATCTGCTTATTATCTCCGCAGACAAAGAACACATGTGGAGGTATGGAAACCCGCTACACACAAGTTCGGAAGAATTAAATTAAGCCAGAAACATAAGAAACAAATGTTTACCCCGAATACAGACTTACTCAAATCGCAACAATATTCTATTCCATATGTACATGGATGTGAATAATTAACAATGACAGTTTTGTTGGGCGTACACAACGCTATATGATGTCCGCGTTATTCAAACTTTACTGGAAGAATATATTGTGTTCACATTTGACATTTTATCCATACCGATGCGACTAAAAGTGAGCAGGGCGTTCCAAGAACAAATCTTATGCAGGGGAAAAACATTATACTAAAACACGGCGATCACGCATCAATCATTGTTTACGAGCGCTCTAGCTTGAAATTAGACGAAAAATAGAACTAGTCAAAATTTTACCTTTTGAGTTATGTTTGTCACTGACTAAATTGTCTATCATTAACAAAAAAAATTAACAGTTGTATGAACACAGATCAATGGAAATCCAAAAACAAACTTTGGAATTTGTATCTTTAATAGATCTTATAAAACACCTAGATAACGTCATTTGCGCGTTTCAATAGAAATTATTGCGTGCTTTAATAAAATTGTGTAATTTTTTTCTTTAAGATTAGTATTACTGACTTAATTTTAATTAATTGACAAGTGATTTGAAAATATGCAGTACATAGGACAAATCTACAAAATTCTCTAGATTTTTATAATTTTGGTTTAATTGGTCGATAAAAGGGGCTAAATTGTAAAAAATAGTATAAAAAACTCGTTCATAAGATTTTTATGGAATTTCCAAAACACTTTTCTTAGTAGCATCAATAAAGCTTAATAAAAGATAAAGATAAAGATGAAGATGAAGATGAAGATGAAGATGAAGATGAAGATGAAGATGAAGATGAAGATGAAGATGAAGATGAAGATGAAGATGAAGATGAAGATGAAGATGAAGATGAAGATGAAGATGAAGATGAAGATGAAGATGAAGATGAAGATGAAGATGAAGATGAAGATGAAGATGAAGATGAAGATGAAGATGAAGATGAAGATGAAGATGAAGATGAAGATGAAGATGAAGATGAAGATGAAGATGAAGATGAAGATGAAGATGAAGATGAAGATGAAGGGTTAAAATAACATTAAGAAACACCAAATTAAAGTTAGTTATTTTATTTGTTTGTGTTTTACTGAATTCGAGTTGTTTTGATGACAACGATTCAAGCGCACATTAAAATCAATCATCAATTTTAATTAATTTACATCTAAGATAACAATCGTTGTAGAAACAAGAAAAAGTTTTTACACGATTTTTTTATGACTAATGTCTGTTTGTATCCCAGGAGATAGTAATAATGCTTACAGTTTCTTTCTTTTGCTTTTTCTCTTTGGTCAAATGTATTTTACTGACTTTCTATAGTATTTTTCACTTAAGTCGCTTTGATATTAATATATCAAATAAAATATACTATTTGTCAAAACTTTTTCCCGTTGTTACAAATGATTTACCTCTTTTTATAAGTTTTAAATTTAAAAAAAAACGAACAAAAGGTTCGAGAGTTTTATCAACAATTTGCTAACTACTTTACTAATTATATATTATTATGTAACGCAATACTTCTAATAAAATTGTATCTGTAATTAGTTCAAAATATTTTTTTTGTTGAGGCAACTTCCCAAATATGTGATAGTTTTCTTGTGTTATAGCTTCAAAAGCATTATGAATTTGAGCATACAGTTGTTCTTCCTTCGTTGCCTTACTTTTGGACGTTGTCCATGACAAAATATGCACCTTGTATATTATCTTCGACTGAGTGGTCAATAAAAACTGTCAAGAGTTCAAATAATTACAGATCTTAATATGATCTTGCTGCCTTTGCTATTTTTCCTGATCTTTTATAATATCTTGAATTCACTCGAATCTTAAATTCGATAATAAAAAATATTTTTCTCTATGAACTATTATTCTGTTGTATTATACAGCATAGTTAAACCTACTTTTAATAGTATCTGGATTGTTAGGCCTTTCTGGAACAAAAGAAACGCGTTTAACAGAATACTGCAATGTTTTTGTTGTTCTGTTAATGCTCACCTCTAGTTATGGATTTTGCTCTAACAGTTTGGTTTTTATTTCTTTTAGTGTCAAGGTGCAATTTTTATCAATTAAATTTAAGGTTTATTTTGAGTAAATTTTTTGTTCAACACTTTTTTTATTCACTTCGTTTGTTACTTTGTACGTTTGTGTTTGGCAAATTGTTGTCATGTCTGGACTGACAAATTATCATCGTTTATTCCTCTCATTATTGAACCATATACCTCGTTCAAGATTTTGTTCTTTTGCTTTCTTTTAGCATTCGTTTTTAATAACTATGTGCAATAAGTTTGACAAATACAAAAATTTGACGAAAGGGAAAATAGTTTGACATACACAGCACTCTGTTTAATATAGATGAAATAGTTTTAAGTAATAGTAAAATACATTTGACAAAAGAAGAAAACCAAAAGAAAAAAAACTATAATGTGTTTTTTGTTTTATTACTATCTTTGACAATTGTATTTGTGTTCAGAAGTGATAGACTGAGACATTCAAAGACATTTGTTAATTCTAATCCTTTAAGTGCGATGTTTTTTTATAAAATTCTTGCATATAAAATAAAAATATGTTTACAGTGACTTAAAAAGATTTTGCCAAAACACTGTAGAAAGTGCGTGGTATGATTTGTCAAATATAATGTCAACATTTGATTGGTTTTTTACACGTTTTTGTACTTCAATAGACGTTCTATGGATTCTATGATTATTAATAATACTTTTTTCCGAATTTTGAAAATTATAAATAACTTTGTAACCAATGCATTTACATTTTTTTTTATAATTTGTATAAATTTTGAATACGGCAAAGAAATACACCAATGTAACAAACCAAAATTATTTCTCTTTTTCTTTCGAATATTCCTAAAAGAAAATTCGTAAATTATTTTTTCGCACTGACAGTCAGTTGTTCAGTTGCAAATTTGTTTTAACAAAACTATTGCTAAATTATTTTTTGTGCTTCCATCCGTTTTATTGTACATCAGGCATCATAATCGACTGGAAGTTTTACTTTTTCGTCCTAAGCCGGTAAAGTGTAGTAGAATTTAATAACTAGAAGTTGTCACTAATAATCATTAATTAATTAAACGTCATCTGTCATTGTGTCAGATTTATTAACATACACTATTATCTGTGTTATTGTTAAGAACACTAACATTTTTTTTAAACAAATATAATAAATTTGATTTATTAGTGTTATTTTTATATAAGTTAAATTGTAATTATCCTACGTAATTGTCAAATTAATTTTAAAAACAATTGAATTTCGTTATTACAGGTTTCAGTTTTATCAACAAATGCTATTAATTTTTTTTAATCAGTACTAAATAACTGTTAACAAATTTATATTATAAAGGTTAGCACAAAAAATTTTGTGTATCACACGTCCTCAAAGTATTTTGCGAGTACGTATTCGCATTATGTAGGGTTCGGCTTCACCTCGGCCTACAAATATGCTCATACTTACAAAATAGCACTAGTTTTCGTTACTTAAAGTTTTTTGTATTTTTTTAGATGCACTTATTTACTTTAATGACGTCATGTTATGCAATTTTTTTATGACAGAGTCAATTTATATAGATCTAATCATATCAAGATTACTGAAGTGCATATACAAGGAATGACAGAATAACCTTAAACGTAACCGGTAGTAATAAAGTTTCATGAGTTCACCTAGTTTTTGTCGCAACTTTAAAAGCAAACGATAAAAACTGTTTAAAAGTTTTGAAATTTGTTGTAGAATGTATTCGCTTAGCAAGATTCTAATAGCTTCAATTACATTGACTGCTATCGATAAAAAATATTCAGCATTTTTGGCAAAAGTTAAAAGAAACGTTTCAAGTAAAATTTTTTAACCAGTGTTTCTTATAATCTGTCTTCAATTGGAACATAGATCTTGTTAGCAGTTGTCTTGTGCGTTTCTTGTCGTATTCAAAACATTTTGAATTGTTTCATCAATAGTTTTACTTATCAAACTGTCTATGATCTTTTTGAGCCATATTATTAAAGTAAATAAATAAGAAATAGTGTAACAAACGCCATCTCGTGGAATATTAAAGCATTTAAATACCTACTACATTTATAAATCTTAAACTGCGTATATCACAATAACAATTAATTTTTTATCAAAGCACTCACATAATACTATTTTGGAAGAAAAGTAGTAGTAGTATTATTCGGTTTAGCAGCGATCTTGATCATGATTTGCAGCATTGTTAATAAGGTAGTAGACATTCTTCTTTACGCGTAGTTCAAGGCGTAATGTTATTGGTACACACAAACTGAATTACTTCAAAATAAGATTTAAATTTGATTTCAACCTTATTTTTATTTTATTTGTTTATGGTAAATAAAGAACATAAAAAGGCAGGGTTTACGCTAGTGCAATTAATATTAACATAATCAATTTGATAATTTTGGACTAAATTTGAAAAAAAAACAATTGCTATTTATTTTTATTTTTTTAAGAACCTGGCATTAGATTCATTTTATGCTTTGCGTGGCTTTGTTATTATTTGCGTTTTAGTGTTTCATATTTCATTTGTATTATTTATGAATGCTTTCGGTGATAGGACTTTCAGAGCTTTATCTATTGCAAGGAGTGGGAAATTAGTTAGAAATAAAGCTTTCGTGTTGAAATAAGATAATAACATACAGGTGGATGAATCAATAAACTTATTCATAAATCAAGTTAAAACAAACATGTAAAACAAAACTTTAATTAAACATCTAACTTTTGTCGAGAGTTGCATCGATAAAGTGACACATACATGGATTAGCTGTTTGAACAAGACCTGATCAGATTGACGGCAAGTTAATTGTGCCACATGACAGGAGATCTTTCTGGCTTGCGTCTGCCGCTGCTGCAATCCTCTTTTGTTAAGCGGATTGTTGAGAGGGGATTATGGCGCACCATATTGCACGATATACTAGAGGCCATTTTACTCTTAGGTTTTTATTTTATTTTGTTATTGCTTTCAACTACGTACTATACGTGTATATATTGACTTACGAGAGGATAAAAGAAAATTTATTGTGTTTATTTTACTTCTTTTCTTTATTAATATCTATTTGTTCTTTTTAACGATTACTTAGCCACCCAACGTTGTAAATCGCTTTACGAACTTTATAAACATTCGCCCCTTTAACGGTCATCCCAAAACATTAATCACAATTTTTTATTGTGTGTTTCGTTTTTATTCGTATTTATTTATGGTTAATAGTCTATTTAATTTTAAATCAAGCAGAATAAACTTTGTTTTATTAACTTTTTCTTAACTCAATAACCACCAAAAGAAATTATAACAAAACGTAAGAAAACAAATTAATTTTCCAAACAAAAATTTGCATACAATTTATTTAGAGTTTTGAAAATTGAACCCACTATAATCATAAAGTTGTAACATAGTTTACTTATCTGATTTGATGTTTTTATAGACTTTGTCGTAGCTATTTGCAGTAAAACGTTTTTTCTATAATTAATCATACCATACATTTACTTGTATTGGCTGAACATAACGAAATTTATAAAAACAATTTCACTGTTGAAAAATGCATAGTTTACATAGTGTACTAAAGCAGGTCAAAAAGTCTCTTAAATTATTTGATTCATTAACTAATTAGTTGCATTTGCTTACTTGATATAGACGTTTTTCAACATTTTTACTGAATTTTATTATTGTCTAGTTGGTTTGCTCAAAAGCCATCCATGCAATCTCAACTAACTACTATAACTATTCCTTTTCTTCTGTTTACAGCAATTTTGGTCATCTTTTTTTTTAATGCTCTATTTTAAGTTAGATTATTTTATTTTTTTACAACTAGTAATTGAGATACTGTCACTACGTAGCGTAGTATAAGGTTTCTGTTCACAGCAGATGCAAAGTGGAGTATTACTATATTTTTATTAAAACTAACTTGATGTAAAGTTAACTTCAGAAAGTATAAACACGTTTAAGATTTTAGGTAAAAATGTACATGAAATAAAATTAGGAATAGTTATAAAGCATTTTTTATTATACATTCATTTTTTATTAGTTTAGTTAATTCTGTGAATTTCAATCTAATAAAACAAAAGCAAATGTTTTAATTTTCACTAAAGTTTTATATTAAGTTAGTTCAGATTAGAGGGGCTTATTAAATTATACTATGGATTCATCAGATAACAGGGAAAAATTTAGAATCAGTAACTTTTTATTTAATAAAGATACAAACACATTTTTTTTTATTTGTTTATTTATAGATGCAATCAGTACAATAAAAAAACAGTATTGTAAGCAGGTTTGAAGTATGTTTTTGTCGTACTTTGGGTTGATATCCCATGATACCGATCTCCACTTTTAACTTCTATTTGTTGTGTGAGTACATACTTGACTCTTAAGTTACATTTTTAGTGATATGATGTTACATCAAAACCTATAAGGTGACTCTTTTTAAACTTTGTTTAGTTTTACTATTGTTGAATAGGTTTACTGCTAGGGCATTTGGGTCGGTGTCAAGTCGTCTTATACAACGTTCACTGTATTTTCTGATCTCTTTTTCAACGGTGTACATTTTCAAATCATTTTTAATTTCAATGTTGGCATGTACCATGGTGCGTTTGTGATAATGCGTATTACCTTAGATTGAAATCTTTACACTATGTGATTTGGCGGCTGTTCCTCACAGTTGCACTCTATAGGTCCATATAAGCTTGCGGACTACTTTATAAATCAGCAGTTTATTAGTTACTGTCAACTTAGGTTGTCTTCCTAAGAGCCAGTAATATTCTTTATATTTATGTCCAAGTTCTTTCCGTTTGTTGTGCATATGCGTTTTCCAGTTTAGCTCTCTATCTAGGTGCATCTTTAAGTATTGCACGCTGTCGGATTAAGGTAGAATTTGTTCATTTAATGTTAATGATGTTGTAGGAGGTTTACATCAATAACTAGGTCGGAGTGGTTTACTATTATTGCTTTATCGTCCGCAAATGTTGCTGTTGTTATATCTTGACTGGTAGGTAGGTCTCGTTCGTGCTTTACCATAAAGTATCTCACATGTAGATATGATTTCAATATAACGTATAATGTGCGGAGAAGTTGTTTTTTTAGTTTTTAGAGCCTAGCTTACATCCAAGGAGGCTGCTACACTGTAGTTCCTGTATTCTAAAACCTGGTTGATATTATTGACTACTATATGGACTTGTTCAACGGTGCCGTGTGCTTGTCTGAACCCAAACTGGTAGTTTGGGAGGAGTTTGTTGGACTCAATATACGACCCTAATCTTGTTAACAGTAGCTTTAGGAATTAGTGTAATTTAGGCTATTTTTTATTGTGCTGGAGGCGTAGTGTTGCATTTAAAATGATTGTGAGTAGGGTCTCAGTATAAAATGATACAGTAATCCCATTTCTTGTCGGTACCTTTGATCTTTGTGGACATACAACTTGAGCACAAAAACGAGTGTGCATAGCCTAGACGCATGTGAGTATTACATTACTACAACCGTAGTTTAAAAATTTAAACAGTTTAACATACATCAGCGATGAATGCTGACCATATTTATAGAAAAATAATTAATAAAATTGTTTTTGGAATACACGCGTTTCAACTTTTGCGTTTGCTAGGTTATGTTCATTTAATTACTGCGCAAGGCCCACGCGCAGAAATATTTTTGTTCAGAAAAAATGTAGAAGTGCAATTACTGTATGGATATATACTGTGGTAGGACATTCCCCTTCTTAGGTAGTTGTTTAATTAGTTTTCCGGTTACAAGGTCACAGTCTGGGGTTGTTTTTAATCATCTTATTTACTTCAGAACCTGTGAAGAACTTTGGTATCGGTGACATCTGGAAAAGCTCTTCCAGTGTTTGTTTTGTTCTTCTACTGAGAGAGGCTAAAATATTTTTTCCTGGTGGTTCGTAAATGCATATGCTTTTTTTAGATTAGTCTGGGCCCAAGTTTTGTTCTGTTTGCAGATTGAGGGGATCGGTATTTTATAGTTTTTTATGTATTGTGCTACCTTCTATAAGAAGCCGTTTGTGTCAGTTGTGCTGGTTAAGTTCTCTAGATATTTGTTAAAGGATTGGTTCTTTAGATTTGTTATGAGATTTTTAAATCGCAAGAGGGTTTGTTGTAGCGGTTTTTGTCTTGTAGGTATCTGGTTCTCTGCCAACTTCTTCGCAAACGTTTTTTTTCTGCAATCTTTTGTTATACTAATACCGGGCATTTCTGGTTCAACTTCATGTTGCAATATATGTTGTCAGTTCTTTAAAAAATTCTTGTTTTAAATGTTTTAGATAATTGATCGCCTGTTCGACATTTGAGTCTGTTTGGAATGGAATGTTGAGGTTTGTTTTTTGTTTGATTTGGTAATTGTAGTATTCCCAGTTTGTTCTTTTATTGTAGATTTTTTCTGACCTGTCTTTTTCAAAGATTGTACTACTAACAGTAGCTATTACTAGTGTGTGGTCTAAATATAAGTCCAGGTTGAATTCTTTATTTAGGTAGCTACGTGAGATTCCTTTCGTTACTAAGTTGGGCAGCATGTCTTGGTCTGTAGGTCAGTATGTGAGAGTATATGTTGATTGATGGTCTAAGCTCAGATCTTGCACGATGCTGTATATTAATCTTCCTCTGTCTGGCGCTGTTATTGAATCTTCATGTAGTGTTTTTGGCGTTGTTGTCGCCGCCTGCCAGAAATCTGTTACCTAGAGAGTTGAAGTATTTTGAGGTTTCTTCTTTTTTTGCTAGATAGTTTGGAGATAAGTAAGCAGCTGAGATGGTGAAAGGGCCATGCCTGTCTTCAATAACGATGCTTGTAGCCTGTAGAAAGCTTTTTTGGTACTTGAGTAATTTGTAGTTTTTAATGTAGTGTTTAACTAGTATTGCTGTTCTTCCTCTGGCTGTTTCGTCCACTTCCGGATGAGTAGTATGATAAAAAATGTAATTTTTTTATTGTTAAAGTATGTGTAGCTGGTGAAGTGGGTCTCGGATATCAGGAAGATGTCAATTTTGTTATGAATTAGGAATGTTTCTGCTTCTTGTTAGTGTTTGACTAGGCTATTGGCGTTCCATAGGGTGATCTTATACAACTATGCCATGATTAATTATTAGGTTAGTTAGTTGTTTGGAGTGTTCTCTTAGACTTGTGATTTCTATTGCCATTTGGTTCATGGTTTATTGCTGGTTTGTTATAGTTTCTTGTAGGAAAATAATAATCCACATGTAGGAAACTATGAAGTTGTTAGTTAGATAGTAAGGCCTCAGATTTATTAATCAATTAACACCCGAATGGGATAAAACTATGGCAATTTGTTTTATATAGTTGTGGAAACTGCATTAGAGTATTCCAGTGCTGAGGAGTCCAAATAGGACGAAACAGCTGTCCACTATGGTCTCTAAGATGGTTTCTGCAATTATATAAAAAAATTTTTGCACTTGCGTAGTACAGTTAGAAATATTATGCCGCGTATAATTCAAATGACGTTTAGCCTCAGATTTATTGAAAATAATAATATTGTTGTCACTAGTTACTTGGGCCTACGTTGGTTGCATTTGTTGCAGTGTGTTTGGGTTTTGTTGTGCTGGTATGGTTTTGTGCTTTTAGAATAATGTGTTGTTGGCTTTGGCGGTTTGTCATATTTAAGTTGTGTTGGTGCTTGGGGGGGGGGTATGTTTTAGTTTCTTTGCTCTCTCAGCTGTCAGATTCGTTGGTGTTTTTACTATTTTTAAGAAGATAGACTTGCAGCAGCTAGATAGTCTTCGTCGCACAATATACATTTTGGATTCTTGCCGTTTTTCTCCAAAGGCAGCTTTAGCTTTCTAACAGTATCAAGGTGTCGGGTTTCCTGTGGTTCTGATGCGTTTTCTATTTCGAGTTTTTTCTTCTCTGCTAAATTTTTGTTGATATCGATCAACTGTATATTTGGCCTAAAATTTACGAAAATATGTTAAATTGTTAACATTTTAGACAAGTTCTTACAGAATGTAGCGTTAAAGCAATATCATTAGTATCTTCGTCCTTATATTTCTTTAAGCTTGCTAATGACAACTGATTTTCACTAGTATCACTTTTCGAAAATATGATATGCCAACATTTTGCTGTTGTAATGTTGAATCTTTTAATGTAATGTTTTTCAATGCAAGGTCCGTGCTTTATTTAGATTTCAGTATTTCTCTGTAATACAATTTTGTCAGTCGTAAAATATTTTGATTCATTAGGTAAGAAACTACTTATAGAGAACTTTTTCCATGATTAAGAAACGTGATTTTTATTAGGCTTGAATGTGTGACTTACTGTTTTTAAAATCTCTAATCTTTTATTCTTAATTGAACATATTGTAGTTTTGGCAATCTCATACTTTTTTGAAAGTGCAGTGGCACTCATACCGATTATATGCTCTTCTATTATTTTTCTTTACCTTGCCATGAGAAACATTTTTGTTTAATTTTTTTAATTTTAAATTTACATGTTTCGCCCATATAAATAACCATACAAACGAATAGCATAAACACGACTGATTAGTAACTGATTAAGTACATACATAATAAGCAAAAGTATAACAAGTACGGCATTGTTTTTTTAAACGAATTCAGGCACTAACAGGTTGTTTACGTTATTGAAATTTGTGCTGTTCACATTATCGAGTAGTAGTTATTGTTCACATATTCGGAAGTTCACGTTAGCGAAATTATACTTTAAAAAAATTAACTGCTTTATGAACTAAGTTTTCTGTTGTTAGATTGCTTACAATTTAGCAATTTCGATTCATTCTACTTCTGATCAATACTGAGCTATGACAAGAATTTACCTTTATCTAGAAAAATATTTCAAAGTTTTCTGGGTATCATGTGACACACCCGTTGCTAAATAATGAATGCATACAGTTGGCATCAACTCTATTAACCAATTCTGAGTTTATAGTTATCATCTCCCACCTTATTGAATTGTCACTTATAGTTTTAATTTGCCAGAGCTTACTCGAGCTATATTTTCATTATTAGTATTTAGCAATATGAAAGATTTTAACGTTATGTATAGCCAGAATGCGTTAAGAGATTTGCACTTTGTATTTGCTGTATTCAATTACATTGAAAAAAAGCCAATTGTATGTAGATAAAGGTTACAACTGCACACAAAAGAAGGATTCTTTCTTATTCTGTACCAATCGATTTACCTGTTTCTGTGCCAGAAATGCCTAAATTTAATTTAGAATTCTACTATACGTTAAATGAAGGTAAAATGCAATGACGTAATGTGAACTGTGAATATAATCCAACCAGCTGCAGTAGTGCTATTAATAAATTTTAATTATTTTGGTAGTGTATCTTAAAAACGCTTGAAAATATTTTTTCTAAACGATGAAATAATAAAATACACCTATTGCCAAAGACTACAACATACTTCAATTTTAAAACAAATGCCTTGAAATCGTCTTAAGTCAGACATCTTTAAGATGTCTTAGAGTAGATATTGTTAAGATAAGCCACAGACGTTCAGACATAAAATAGGCATAAAACAAACGTCTTGAAGATGTTGTGTACTGTCTGGTGTTAGTTGCTTCGAAATAAATTAATGAAAAACGGCAAATTAGCATTTCATGCATGGAAAGGTCAATGGTAACTCGTTTGCATGAATATTTATCTGAAGTTGGCACATGTAAATCAAGAAACGGTGGTACTCATCGGTTTAGATCAGTTTCTAGTCTTAAGCCAAAACTAAACATTTTAAAGCGAACTGAAAAAATCTAAGTGCTGGTACTAAAAAGCTTTCAAAACAAATACGTATTAGTGCTTTTATTTTAAAGTGAGTGTTATGTCAACATGTGCTCATATTATATTCAAAGGGAACACATTCCTATTGTGTCTAATTACGTATATTGACTAGAATTGCAAAAAATGAAGTTATTAGAAAAATATGTGGACTGTTCCTTTTTTAATTGAAAAAGAAAATTAGCCCTGTGCATAGTGCAACGGTGGTTATTACATGTAATCTTACTCATTTTATTCTTTTTTGGTATTTGAGAATACTCATTCAAACCTTCATCATTGTGTCATTTTGTAACCAATGATTTTTTTATTGAATAATTTACAAATATAATCAAACGTGGTTTTTAAAAAAATTGTATTTTAAAGTAAACGTAAAAATGTATCTGTTTATCAGTATTTACTTAAATAGCCCATGTTGAGACAAAATCTATAAGAATTGCTTAGAAATACAGTATTTAATTAGAATCAATTTCTATATTTTAAATTGACATAGTGGATTTACCCTTAAGTACAAAACCTAAATTTTGCAAAAAATTCTCACATACGGTTATATCAATAATGTAAATTACTCAATTATCTTTCTCATGCACAATTGTTTCTAAACTCATAAACGTATTCATTTAACACGCGGACTTCAACATTATTACAACACTGTTTAAAAACGATTTTTTTAGTGTGGTTTCAATTACTTAAATTAATAAATCTGCTTGCGAGTATTAATAGATTACATTGAATATAACTGAATGGGTTTATTCACCAACGCTTAAGGAATGTTGATATTTTAGTGAGCTTTGACTCTTCGCGATAATTGTTATCGGTTTTTTTTTCTTAAAAGAAAAGACACAGCAGCAACGTTCCTTCCCATGCAATAAAATCGTTTGTTGCAGAAAATTTTTCACAAAAACAATAAGGAAATACACAAAATGATTTATATGAGAAGGTTTATAGCTTCACACGCATATGGGAAAATCAACAACAAAGAATTATGGCTTCTACAGAAAACATTATTTAAGCTCAGATTTTAATCGAAAAATGGTCGATGTGTTTGTCAATGTTGAATTTGTTGACCAACATTATCGACAGAAAATATCGTGAAGCAGGAGCCGCTACGCCCACTTTAGCTTGTACCATTCGGCCATTTAAACCTACACGCTTTTTTTTACTTTTTTTATTGCGTTCGCTCTTTTTTACATATTATTTTGTACGTGTTCTTTTTTAAATAGTTATAGTTTTAAATACCGTTTTAAGACAGAATAATGATTGCAGATTTAAATTCAGATTATTTGGACATGTCATTCGGGCGATCACCTGGAGGGCCGGGCATGCCAGGATCTAACCAAAGGACGAAAAGGATGAGGACGTCGTTCAAACATCATCAATTAAGAACAATGAAGTCCTACTTTTCGATTAATCACAATCCCGACGCGAAAGATCTAAAACAACTATCACAAAAGACTGGCTTGCCTAAAAGAGTTTTGCAGGTAAGATTTTTAAGTTGATTGTTTTTCGATGTTTATTTATGTCGGTATTAAATATTTATTAAAATCTATTTTATGTTCTTACCAATCGTATAAACGTCTAGTTCGGCTTTTCTCATTGAAATATTGGAGTTACGGGAGTAATCGTAAAGTCTTAAGCCTAAGGCGGCAGTAACGAGGGCCAAGATAAACAACCTCACTCGACTGAAAGATTTTAATAGGCCCAGTTTTTACAGCCAGCGGCGTTTCAGATGCTGCACCAATTGTTTATCAATGAAAAAAGCTGAATTTGCACTTTGTAATTTTCTTCCTTCAAATTAATACAGTTATTTACACTACCTGCTCGAATTTTTGCTCAAACTTACCAGCAAGCTCGGAATGAGAATAAACTTACCGTTTTTTCTTTCTGATAATATTAAAATCAATATAAGAACAGCATATTCGAGCACGCCTTTTTAAATCCACCCACCCGCATCTTCAAATAAAATAAATCATTCTACCCTCGCGGATGCGGTCCAATTACTCCAACTCAACTTCCATCCCTAGAGAGGGTTTTCTTGCAGTCGCCATTTTGTCAGTGTCAACTTTCAACTAAAAGAAAAATGTTAAAAATTTACCGCCCCGAGTTATGTCTATTTTTAGATCAAAATCAATATCGTCAAGAATCTTTATATAATTGGAAAAAAAATTGCACGGACTCGTACAACTATTCGTATTCGACTTTGATTATATTTTCTACTTGTGTTTTTCTCGCATTAATGACTTTTGTACATGCAAAGTGCAAATGAATCTTAAACAATTACGTTAAAGGAATTGTTACATTCACCCGGATGTGAAAAATTAATAACTTTCGTTTATGGAAATTTATTCTTACACTTTTTTTTACATTCTCATAAACTATACTTTTCTTCTGCCTTAAGAATATACTTTAATTAGTGCATGTATAAATTTACAACTGTTCGTTTGGATTAATTTTACGTGTAGTTTATCAAGCTGTAACTGAAGCAAATTGTAAATTCTACAACTTTAAAGTATTTAATGCTACGTTTTTAAGGTAAAGTTGAACTATATGTTCTATGTTTCATTGGTGCTTCTCAAAAAAGTATGTTATTTCAGCTCTATATCTTTCATAATTGATGTCATGAAATACGTTTTTAAAGAATTGTTAATATTATAGTTGTTAATGCTGTTCGTAAACGTCAACTGGTCATAATGCACTTTTTTTAATGCTTTATTTAGATCATTGTAAAGTATGTTCCGAAATCTTATAATTTTTTTATACTATCGTTGTCAAAATTTTTTAGGTTTTAAATCTTACAACAGTAGTAAATTCTTCTATTTTTTAAAAATTTCTGTTTATTAAGCTACTACACAATAAAAATTCTATTTTAATCGCGATGTAAATCTTTTTATGAATTGTTGAATTGCAGAAAACCAAAGTTTAGGCTGAGAAATGAGAATTTTCTTTACCCATTTGTACAATCATTTTTTATCTTAATTTTTATCTTTATCTTATGCTTAGTGTAAATTGCTAAAGTACCAAAAAAACTGTACTGTGTACATGTTACCTTGACAAAATACTATTTGGCGTCGTCGCACTGTGTTTTTTTTTCGAATTTATAACTGAAGTCGTGAGATCCAACAATGAAAAATTTTGGCAAAAATTTCTTATGTTCTCATATACTACACACGATAAAAATTTTGAACGAACGACAAAACACAATTTTGACAATAAATTTTTGAAAAACTTTGTTTAAATAAGATATGTATTAACCCAAACCAAAGATACAAAAAAGTTGAATAAAAACTTATTTTTGATGAGACCATCGTCATTTACTTAAAAACATCCAGATCATCCAATTCCATTCCAATTTTTTTAACTAGATAAGAGTCCAATAATTTCATGAAGTATAACTACAAATGAGTTAATTCAAATTATTTAGTCATTCTCAATAAGTTCAGCAGGAAGTTTGAATGGACTTTGTTCACAAGTGTTGAAGCATCTCTCTCAAAAAAAAAAGATTGGAGATTATGGCAATAAGCTATTAAAATCTATTAAGAAACTGATGTATGGTTTCCATGAATTTCTGAATTTTTTCCTCAATCATTTTTTGCCTTGCACTAACTGCATTGACAAAAAAGATAAAGGCATTTGCTCAATTTCTGTTGGATTAACCTGGCGAAGATTAGCAGCGAAATCTGTATGTAATAAAATTACTCCAATACTCATACCAAAGTTTTTCCCGGTTTAATTTGGCGTTGGAATTCGAAAAGGAACTGAGACTACAGCTCCTGCTGCTCGACAACACCAAAAATAGCAGATCAAGTACCCAAAATGTTGTTTTTTTTTGTTAAACAATGCTACAAAGATCTATCAACATTAACATTTAGGGATAGGTTAATTTCGTCTGCGCTAGGAGTCCTGCCAGGAGACTCGCTTGGCCCTGCTTTGTTTTGTTTAACAGTTAATGTTATAATTCAAGCTATTGACACATTTTTTAATATATGGTTTGTTCATGACCGATGTGTTAATGGAAATCAAACTGAAGTATTGACAGCCATCGAATTTATTATCAAAAAATAGATAACATTAGTTTGCAATAATATTTTGAAAAATGTAAACTTTTAATTTTATGGCAAAGTACATCTGATGCACACTCAATATTGCGCCAAACATAAAAACGTTTTTTTCCATTAACGGAAAATCGGCTAGAAAAGTTTTGACTAAGGATATTGGGCGATCGCCTCCTGAAACTGATTGCTCATGTTGCATATTTCTTACTACAACTGTTCATATCAATTTCTCGTCTCATTTACTTTTAGGCATCAAAATCATCTTCAAGATGTTCATAGTTCATAGAAAATATTTGTAATAATCAGTTTACTTTACAAAGTTGAGATCAGTGTACACTTCCTATTGCTGTTAAAGGAACCAGAATTAGTAAAACAGCTGATAATGCAGTTTTAAGCTTTTTGGCAATATTTTACAGCTGTTTACCACTCATTAAAAGCATTGTATGTTTACATATAATTGAAGATAACTTTGTCATTGACACTGAAAAAAAAGGTCAGATATGCCAGTAAAATTTTCTGATTCTGACAGCCGTCACATAAATCTTGGTTCAAAATTTTTGTAAAAAAAGAAATCGAAAAACTTTTGCTTCAAATACCGGGTGATCACGAAAAGATACGGGTGATAGCTGCTACACAATCTAAGGATGCAAGAGCCTGGCTGACTGTATTTCCTTCAACTCTGAGCACACCATTAAGTTATGACGTTTTTGGAATTTCATTTGGCTTTTGACTTGGTTGCAACATTATCGTCCTTCACACTGTATTTGTGGCAAAAAAGTGCAGGATGTATTTTTTTATGTAGCAGTAAATGAATACGTTGCTAGAGCACTATTCGTACCAAAGATAGGCTGATTTTGGGAACTTTGAGTGTGTTCTCAATTTGATGACAAACATCCAGACACACTGTCTGGATGTTTGTCATCAAATTGCATCACACTGATGCATGGTTCTTGGAAAAAAGACTTTAAATGTGTACATATTTTTGCCTTATCGTATACCAGGGGATCATCGACGAAATCGGGTTTTGCGGTTTAAGTCAAAAAATTCAGAAGTATTACGATCTTGAAAATAGCTACTAGTTTGTCCTTATTGCTGTTGAAACATCTAGTATTTATGGCAAAAAATGATTTTTATTCATTGTGGAAGGTGGGAACAAGGTTTCGAAAGAAACAGAGATCAATATCATTTCTATTCCAAACGCGGAAGCGTTTTGGGCTCGATCATTCAATGTTTGACCAGAAACTTCTGCTTCTAGTATTTGCTTATATCTGCTTGGGTTAAAATCTAAATCTAACTTTCATTTTCCCCGTAAATGTTTTAATTATTCTATTTGTAATTTGTTAATATTTAATATACACTCCAATTAAACAAATTTTGTTAGATTACTTTTTTTAATGTATTTTTGTTTTATCACCATGCGTACTGCGTTTTATATTTGTATAAATATGTATTCGCTTTCAAATGTATTTATCTCGGCTCCTTTCATACTTTGTTTTGCACAAAACGAATTTCTTTTCGATATTGTCATATAACTTATCCACATTTTTCCACTTACTATAAAACAGTTAGTTCTGTATTCGTAACTCTATGTTACAAAACAAGTTTAGTATACTCAATTTAAAACTAAGACACTAATCAGTATGTTTTTGTAGATTTTTTATAGTTGCCAATTTTTCTTAAAGGTTTTTTCTATATTTTTAACTTTTCATTGCATGTTTCCATTATTGTTCTAAACCAAAATGAAAATGGAAAACAAAAAAGCAACAACTTTAAAAGCATGTTAGTAGGCGTTTTAGTAATTTTATTCTATTTAGTTTTTGTACTGATACAATTATTGCATTGATTCAAGTAAACAAATTTAATACAGAACAAGAAATAAACACACACTACAATTGTATAAAATATCAGTTCTTTAACAAATTTTGTTTCATAAACTGAAAGTTTGATCTCTTCATGGAAAATAGTTTTTTTTTGCATTCATAATTGCAATGTATTTGATGTGGGTATTTCTAGATATTAAAAATCAACACCGTCTTACGTACTAATAATTACAAAAAGCAAGTTTTAAGACAAAAACCAAATTTTAAAAAGCAATTGAAACAAAAGAATTTTTCTAACCAGGATTAAACAATGAGCAAAAGTTGTTTTCGTCGACAATCGTTTTTGTACATTTCGTTTCTGTTACCATAACTGCCGACAGCGGCTAATAACGGCAAAGACAGGTATTTTCAATATAAATTAATTGACGTCTGCAAAAACAAACAGCACCTTCTTTAAATGTAAACAAAGCTCAAATAGATTTATCAAAGACGGCAAGGGAAAAAAGTATTTTGTGCAAATTATTGGTACCAACTCCATCACTTCTAACTAATTACGACAACTTTAATTAAGTGTAGTTTCTTCTTTTTTGTTTTATTTTTCTAGTTGTAATCGGGCCATCGCAAGCTGCGATACAAATCTGTTGATTTTATGTACGCGCTCGTTTCGTTCAAGAGCGGCGCTTAAAAATAACTTTGTAAGAAAATAAAATGATGCGAGTGTAAATGTCAATTTGATGAAAAGTTTCTTATTGGAATAGTTTATACATTTTTAGTGTAAACACATAATTCAAAAAGCAAGTTTGTTTAATGTACGGTTTTAAATCAGAAGACAGAGAATTAGTCTATTTAAAATAAACATGCCTAAATAAATGTTCGGTTTGTCAAATTAATGTAGCGTTGGAATAGTAGTCAGATGAAATATTATTTCCGAAGTCGAGTTTTTTATTGGTATTAATCTTCTTTAATTTTTTCTTCTTCTATGATTAATTTTAACACAAAGAAGTTTTTGTGATAAAAACTTTTTTCGTGTAGTTTCGATCGATCGGAGATGGAATTGAGCCAATTTAGTACGTGTAGAAGTAGATCTCCATGGCAATCCGTCAGTTTGGTAATTTCTCACTGCTAACATTCCGACACAGACGCCTTCAGCAATTAGCAGAAATAGAAATAGTCGCTAGACTCAAACGATGCTTTGTACAGTCGCCCATGCACAACTACATGCGAGATTTTGATAGGATAACGAAGAAAAATTGATGCTTAAAATATAACGCTATAGAAAGAAATTTTATATACGAATTTTATAGATTGGAAACTTGTCACGATACAAAAAAAAACAGCTAGAAAAATATAGGTTTATTTATAAGTGAAAAAGTAGCAATTAGTCTGATAACGATTGAAAGAAAAATACGTTCATTATGCAACGAGTTTGTAATTAATTATAATAACAAAAATTATATGCGTAAATCGTTTTGATAAATTAAAGTTAATACGTATATAAATCATAAAAATAATAATAATCAGAAATAACTATAATTTACATTCATTTTGAGCTTTTATGAAGGTAAACATTACAATTTGTACTAGTTTTTCAACACAGTGTTTATGAATTATAGTAATTAAAGATAATGAAGATCTTAACTTGTTTTTAATAACATGCTGCTAATGCATACTTTTCGTATTTTTATTTTTTGACCCACAATTTGATGGCAAAGAAAAGGATTGCAAGATTAGAAGGTACAACAGTAAAGTGTTTTTTACGGTTTTGATCTTCTGTATTTTTTTAGATCGTAAAGAAAACATTCTATGGCATATTTTATGTATTCAGTTCGTGATAAGTCTTTTGCCATTTTTTTATTACCGATAAAGATTATTTAACAAGCTTCTGGTTTTACTTCTTTAATGGTTTCATCGATTGACTTTTATTAATTTTGTGAAACTTACTAATGTAATTCCTGTTTGTTAATTTTTATATAATTCGCAAATCAGATATAATGTCGGTACTGATAGTGTATGTTACTATTTTTAATAGGTAATAGATTGTTCTTGTTTTTTTTAATGTAGTTAGTCTCTAGAGATTCAAAAGTAAATGAAAGCCTTATATAATTACAAAAACATGTATAATTTTTTTGTTTTAAAATTTTATATCTGAAGTAAGATGTCTTATTTGATGTCATTTAAAGTAGTTATTCTTGAAATATGTTTTTTTTGACAAAATTCTGTTTTTTATGTAGTTTTGTAAAATACAAAATTATTGTAATGTATATTTTTACATTTTTGCAAATATTTTACTAACCAACAAATTAATATAAAACAAGTAAAACAAATTGTTTTTTGGTAATTGACACAAAAAATTATTTAATGTTCAGTCTTTTCTTTTAAATACTGATTGCATACAATTTAATAAGACAGCATAATTCTTTGAAAAATTAATTTTGCAGAATTAAGAAAGACCTTAAGAAATAGATACCAAATCACTTATTTATCAGTTACATCGTAAAACCTTAACAAAACTGTTACATTAGCTTTAAAAATAAAATCTTATACCTCTTCTCCTGTCAAAAGTTGGTTATCGTAATTGCTATGAGTATTTTGCTGACAACTGCTCAGAACAGATTGGTGCTGTTGTAGTTTAACCAATCGCGTGGATTTTTAAGTAAAAATGTTTTATTTTCCCTTGCATTAAGGGTAGTAGCAGTACATGTCTGAAGTTTTTCGTAAGACATTTACGACCGCCGTTCATATGTAAGTTGTTCACAAGGAGCGCATTAATTTCTGCATTGAATCTACCATGCCTCACTGGTGGATCATGTGGGATACACGAGTCTTCTTTGTGCTCCACCGGTGAAGCATGCTATGCTGTCTGTAAGGAATTTTCTGCCTGACATGTTGATCACAACTTTGTTGCATATCTTACGTCCACCAGGCGCGGCTCCAGCAGTTTATTTCGGTGGGGGCTCCGTCAGTTTAAAGCGGGGGGGGGGGGGGCGCTCATCACATTTTTAAATAATAATGTATTGAATATGGCGTTAATATAAAATTGAATAACACTTCGTTATACACCAAGCTTGTACTTGCAAGCGATAAAGCATCATAAATTACACAATTATAAAAAAAGCGAATGTATTACATACAAAGTAAGAAAAAGTGCAGTATTATTTTCAATGTCGGGGGAGGCCATAGCCCCCCCCGGCCCCCCCCTCTGGAGCCGCGCCTGACGTCCACGTGTTCTTATTAAGTTATGTTTACTCACTGAAACCAGCGTAAGGACTCATCCTTTCTGTTCATTTTCATTAGTTCTGTGGATGAGTACAGTAGGCGAGCTTTCATTATTTAGTAGAAAACTTTATTATTTGGCCATAAATGTTTCAAAATTGTAGATGAAAAATAAATTTACAAATCAAAAAACCGCTAGCTATCTTCTTGCTACACATCTAAATTACTACCATCTCAGATATCCGACTCCGGTTTAACGTTCGAATCTGATCCAGACGACTGTGAAAATTTCTAAAAATTTGTATGTAGATTCATAAAATGAATGTAAAGTCAGAACTTTGTAACAGTATTGCAGTGCAATTTGAATTTTCTGAAAGAGTGGTGTGAAAATATAGGTAACACATCAGACTCTTACTCAAAGCTCAAGCACAAGTAAGTGTTTTAAAAACTGGAGAGACACTGACAGAGAAGAAATAAAGAAATTCCTCGCAATACTCATGGTTATGGTTATCAACAAGTTATTGTCTGTATTGATCAAAGGTTAAACTGTATGGCAACGATCTTACAAAAAAAGTTTTGCTGACAATAGTGTTACTAATAAAACCGCGACAGACAAGAAAGGCAAACTTTAAAAAAATTAGATACATTGTTGAGTTGATATATGAAAGATTTTAACTCTTATTTGCATGTGGCAAACAAATAGTTATTAATGAAACAATGGTGCCACGGAGAGGGAGATTGGTATTTTGATGACTACACGTATAATCTACGTATTCATCATTGATTACAATAAAGCAAAAAAGGAACTTGATGTTTCAGATCTAAAAATTCATTTAACATTATACCAGTCTGAAAAAAAGTATAAAATGGTACAAAAATGTAGTATTTGAAGTAGTTATTGGAATCAGCCTCGTGAATGCTTAGGTGTTTTATAATGGTCTCAACAGTATATACAAAAATATGATTATGTTGACATTTGGAAAGAAGATAATTGCAGAATTGCTAACTACTGAGAAGAGAACTAACTTTAATGCCTCGAACGCAGTTGAGTAAACAAGGAAAAAGTGTGCACAGGATTGGAAAGTATAATCTGTAGTATATCCAAGGCGCAAAACATGTAAAATGGGAAGTGAGGCAATACAATAGTCAACCAAGGCAATATTGCAACCATTTCTAATTTTGGGGATGATTGCGAAATTTTTGATGAAAGACTGGAACAGTACTTTTTAACAAACAAAATTGAAGCTGGGCGTAAAGTGTCTATTTGATTAACATTGGTGAGCGAAAATGTATATAAAATACTGAAAAGTTTGCACTTTCCAGATAAGCCTATAATAAAACTTTTAAAGAACTGATTAAACTAATGTCGAAACAGTTTAAACCAACAATTTCAGTGTACTCCAAAAAATCCAGTTTGATTTGTTGAAACTTGTGACTTGTAAGTCCGTAAGGGAATGGTACATTAAAGTTAAGGATGGGGCAGCCTAGTGCGAATTTGGAATTAAGTCCAACAATAAAAGATACGTTTGTAGTCGGAATGAAAACAGGAAGAATACTGGATCGATTATGTGAGGAGTTAATAACGAAAACATTGCAAGAGTTATATGACATAACTCTCGCAAAGGAAGTCAGGCTCAAAAATGAAAAGGTTAAGTTACCTAGAAAGGAAGAGAAGGGGCGTAATGAAATATTTTTATTGCGGAAATAGTGGTCATGATTTTAAAAATTGTAAATTTAAAGCTTAAAATTTTTATAAATGTAAGAAAAAGGGGCATATTGCAAAAGTGTGTAAAGTAAAAATCGATGATAATTTTCTAGAGGACAACTTTGGAAGGAGAAATTGATTTTTTTTAATGTTGATATTTTTAATTTTAATAGCAAGAGCTATGTAAAACCAGTAACTATAAATGTAACTAAGAAATCTATCATAATGGAGATAGATACAGGGACAGGGTTGCCTTGTTTATCGTATAATGTTTATAGTGAAAAATTTTTAAATGTTGAAATGCAATCTACAAATGTATTAATTAAAATTTACTATGGTCAAGTAGTAGAACCATAAGGCGAAATCATGGTAGACATTGGCATAAACACAATAGTCAAAACCTGTACGTTATTAGTAGTTGATTCATTAATAGGTCGGGACATTTGGGGAAAATTTGGATGGACACTGAGCGAAACGGGTAAAGTATTTTTAAAAGGTTTAAAGTAGATAATAAAATCTAAGTTTGTCAAATAAATGTAGAGCAGACAACGCTACAAGAGGTGTTAAGATGTTTTCTTAATTTGTTCAAAAACGAATTAAGTACGAAAAAATAAAATTAGAAACGGTAGTAGGAGAATTTTTCAGAAACTTTCTCCGATGCTTTTTGCTTTTCGACAGAAAGCATTAAACGAAATGTAAAAGTTAGAAAAAGAAGGGGGAGTTGAGAAAGTAAATAATTCCAGCTGGGAGAACCTTCTAGTTTTAGTAATGAAAGCAAATGGAATGGATGTGAGAGCGTGCGGAAATTATAAAGTAATAATAAACAAATTTTTGAAAGACCGTAACCATCCGTTACCTTGGATTGAAAAAATTTGCAAAAAGCTTGATTTATTAAACGCTTACAACCAAATTTTGTTAGACGACAAAACTGCTGAGCTTTTAATGTAGATTACGCCATATGGTATTTTTAAAGTCAAACGACTACCTTACGGATTAAAACCCCCGCATGTTCTATATTTCAGTGCAATAGAGAAAAAGTGTTACAAGATTGTAAGGGTATCGTAAACAATTTAGATGATATTGTGGTCACAAGCGAGAATGAAGTGGCACATTTAACAGAGTTTGATCTAGGTTGGAGCAAACTGGTTTTATATTAAACTAAACAAAATCTCAATTTTCCTAGAGCAAAATATGTTATCAGAAAAAGGATTAGAGAAAGATGAGGCAAAAATATAAGTTATTTTAAAAACGCCACGCCCACCGGCATGATCAATTATTACTCAAAATTTATACCAAACATAGCACTAAAGTTAAGACCGCTGTACAAAATAACAACAAGTTGAAATTGGACGACACTTGCAATAAAGTTTTCAAATTTGTAAAAAAAAAATTACATCAAAACGTATTTTATCTTATTTTGATCTAAAGAAACCGATCATATTATCTTGTGATAGCAGCAATTATGGAATCGGAGCTGTTTTGCTTCATGTCATGCCAGATAGAATAAAGTACCTAATTACATTTATTTTAAGAGCATTGTCGAAAACCGAAAGAAGTTATAGCACAAGCAAGCCGTTAGTATATATTGGACAGTAGCCAAATTTTACCTATATCTAGCTGGACTAAAATTTGTGATAATAACCGACTATAAACCTTTAATAATAATATTTGGAGACTTTAAATGCCTACCGAAAACGGCAGCTGGAAGATTACAAAGATGTTATTTGTATCTGGAGTTGACTATACAATGCAATATATAAAAGAAAATGATAATGTGAAAGCAGACTGTATAAGACGCTTACGTAAAAGAAAAAACAATAAGCAATGAAGTAGATTACGATTACCTAAAATTTTTAGAAAAGGTTATGCCAATAAATTCAAATAAATTACGACATAAAACTAGACGCGATGCGACATTAGGTAGTGTGTGAGAAGTGACTTTCATTAGGTCAGGATTTCCAAACAAAGTCAGTGACAACCATTCAGAGCCGTTTTGACCAGAAAATCGGAACTTTTGGTGGAAAATAGTGTGATTCTATGTGGTTATCGTGTGGTTAGCTACAAGGCTAAGAACTCAGTTACTACTGAATTACATAGCGCGCACAAAGGTGTCAGTAAGATGAAGGCAAATGCCAGAGCGTATTTTTGGTGGCTTTTGCTTAACAAAAATATTGAAGAAGTTGCGAACAGCATAAAACATTTGATTCCGCCACCATACCACCCACCTACTAACGGCATTGCGGAAAATGCAGTGAAAAATTTTAAGAGTAGTATTAATAAGACATTGAAGGATGACACTAGTGATAATGAATGACTTGAAACTGCCATGAATTGTTATTTGTTCTACTACAGAAATTCTGTACACACTGCTAAGAGTGTTACACCAATTAGTTCAGTTTTTAAACACAAGTAACAAAACAGATTTAATTTGTTCATAGAGAAAAATGTTAAAAACAGTCACGAGAAGAACTACAAAAGCATGAATGAAAGACAGTTTAAGGAAGGAGATATAATTTTGTGTAGGAATTATAGAAACCCGAACAAAAAGAGTTGGATTGAGACGATGAAGTTTTAAGTGATAGGATGTACTTATGTAAGACGCTAAAAGATAATTTAGTTTGGAAAAGACACGTTATCAGGTTCTAAGATCCAAGCTTGTGGTTGACTTAAAATCTGATGATGGAAATAGTTATAGTAGCTATAGTAAAGAGGTAAACTTACCTGTAACTGAGACAGTTATTGTCGATCGCGACACCAAATCTAATACAAATGTTGACTTATGCACAAACGATGATTTAATTAGTACTGGTGATGATAATAATGCAGTCAGTTCAAAAGTAAACAATGTTCTGGACACAACTTCTAAATTACAAAATAATTTGGAAGGAAATCTTGAACCAGACACTGATATTGCTCAGAGTCCAAATGTAAGTAAGAATTGCTACAGAAGGTTGAAAGAGAATATGGGAACCAACGAAGCAAAAAAAAAACGTTCTCAAAAAGTGCTCATTTACTGTCAGGATTATAATGGAAATCCATCATCCTGTATTCTATGTTTTAAAAAATCTGTCATAAATGCCTTTGTTTCTATAGAATAATGTAGTCTATTGGTATTATCTTCAATAAACTCGGTTTTTGCATTTTTTACTGAAACCGTAATTCAAAATCCTCATAACGAGAACTCATGAAAGATATATGAAGAAATAATATTATTATAGCTGCAGCTGCATTTCGGAGACTCTTTTTGCGCCGTATCCACGACAGTTTTGTTAGTTTGTCTGTGTGACTGACCATCATCAGTGTGACCTACCGGTGGGGCATGCCGTCGTCAACGTAATAATACATCTTTCTTCTTAATTGTTTTGCTATTCGCATCTATTTGGTCTTGTTGAGCTTTATCTTTGCGTTGTAATCATTACAGATATTATTGACTTTACTGTGCATGGTTGGAAATTTGCCAGATTAATTGTTAGCAAGGTAATGTCATATACGTATTGTGACGAAATCAGTTTTCCCTGTATCTAGAGCTTTATTAAAAGTGATTTCACTATACATGTTAAACAGAAGTGGCAATATCACACGTGCTTGCCTCACTTCACGACATATTTGCTTATTTAGTTATTTTGCTGTTTATTGTTTACCTTTATATTCAACAATAACACCTAATAGAATTAATAAAATGTTTAAAGTATCGTCAGAAGCAATTAAATTTTAGCAATGGCTATAAAAACTGGAGTAAACTTAGTTGAGTAACCGAGCAAGTAGTTCTTTGGTCTACGCTTCAGTAATAAATTAAACTCTCTTAGTTCATATAAATTTTGTGTATTAATTTTGAATTAATTGATACTGTAAATGGAATATTTAAATTTGATTTAAAAACAATGTAATACACAAAATCTATACGAAACTGAGAAAATAATTTTTGAAGTAACAAAAACTTTAATTTTTTTTAACTAAATTGATCAAGTTTTAAAATAAAACTAATTAAAATTTTAAGTTGGTTAATTTTTGCAATTTGATTTATGTACCACATTAGTAATAATTTCCACAACAACTAATAAATTTAAATTATGTTCTTGGTATAAAAAATATATACGGCTTTGCTAATTTAATTGACCGAAAATTAGTTTCAGAAGAAGATCTAAGGACTGACAAATTGCCGTATTAACGACGCGTATAGAATTTTTTTTAATATTCGTTTTGCGTTATTGTACTTTTAACGGTGTCACAAAGCCCGTGCGAGTTCGAAAAGCTTTTTTCTCAAAAAGTCAAAAGTAGATCGTTCATTCAACGTTTGTTTGTAATCGTTTATTAATATATTAAACTGATTAGCCGTATCCAGGAAGGAAATTATTGTTAACAATTTTGGCAACACTTCAAACCACAACATCCTTTTAGAAAAATTATTGATTGTGTTTTCTTTGTAGATTATTAATCGCTTACAACTACCGTAACGATTATAAAAATTTATTGATTGTGTAAAAACGTGTTTTGTCTATTCAGTTTTTTTGTTGTGAGTAATTTTTTCTTGGTACTTTCGGATGTACGTACTTAATTGCATCGTGCATGCAACTGATCCTTCTTAGAAACGTAACCAAACAAAGATTACACTAAGCATCGCCTAGCGACTTTATTTTTCTGTCAAGCCGAAAGTATTTATATTTTAAAGCATTCAATTACGTGAACGCATTGAATTTTTCAAATTAACACGTTTCGTTTATAAATAAATTAATAAGGCGTGTATTTTTCGTCTAATTAATATATTTCCGTCGATGCAAAAAATTGAAAAAAATCTTAATGAATAGACCATTTATAAGATCAAAACAGTCAATAAGCTTTTAAGAATGTTTCCGTTGTCGCAAAACAACTTTTAAACATTCGCCATATTAATCTTATAAGAATCTATTTACGCTACGAGTCATTCCATTAATCAGGTGACTAAAATGTCTACGAAAGCGGCTGTTTTATTCCGAATAAGGTTGCCACTATTAATAACAATAAAACGAACGTGGTAATAATAGCATTACAAGAACCGGATGGTGAGGATCCGTGGAGGAATCTTAAACTACCCATTATCATTTGTTAACGCTAGTGCTTTCAACATGGCCGACGCAAAAACTACATGAAAATGAATTAGCAAAATCACGAACAAGCCAGTTTTTATATAACCACATTTTATTCGTTTGCTATTTGAATTCACAATTGATATCTTCCATTCTATGTATTCTTCGGCTAAACGACAACGATTTAAATTATTCCTTCGCTGTCAACACGTTAAGTTACCACAACGAATTTTTTAATCAATTTTCGAACAACGTTTCAATTAGTGTTTTTTTGCAGGTTTGGTTTCAAAACGCTCGAGCCAAATGGAGAAGAATGATGTTGAAGCAAGAAGGGAAATCCGGAGAAAAATCTAGCACTGATGGTTTAAGCGACATGGAGCTCTACACGCACGGTCCTGGGGGTCCAATGTCCGGCAGCATACAGTCTCTGCCGCCACAGAGCCCTCCGTTTATGCTTCCATCGGGAAGCCCATCATCATCACTCGATTGTTCTTGATACTCTTCTGTAGACGTTATAAAATGTTGTTGGACTTTCGAAGGTATGAAGTTGACATCCCAGTTGTAAAGTATTGTAAGAAACCTAACCACACACACACACATAAAAAATGTGAAGCCAATAAAAATATTCCTATTTATTTACTTAATTAAGAGGCACATGTGATTGAAATTTATTTATTAGATCATTTAAATATCAACTATATACAGTGAATTTAATTTTTTTTCTAGATTTTAAACGGTTAACTCATAGAGGTAATAATTTATTTTTAAGGAATATCATGTACTTATTTTAAAATGTAAATATGGCGTTGGTTAAGGGCACATTTCCTATTTTTACAGTGCAAAAAATATGTTTAATTTTCTTGCTCATTGCGGTGCCCATTTTAGATTAGACGTTTAGGAACAAAAATCATTCGGATTTTAAACACATAAAAATGTGGTCCAATTTTTCCTACATCAAACTTTCCGACTGATTTTTGTTAAATTACTGTTTACATTGTTCCTATAAGAAATAGACTTAATAAATAAGGAGCACGTATTAAAAAAACGCACTTTCTTATATTTATAACTTGTTAAAGCAATGACTTGCGCAGATTGTTTTTTGCATTGTCTTCCTTTTTCCAAAAAAGAAAAACCCAAGAGAGTTTGGTGTATTAAACAAAGACAGTAAAAAGGATGGAATATAAGACAAAAATTATTGTCTTCCTCGGTCGCCAAACAAGTTTTATTATAATTTTAAATTCGATTCAAAATGGTGCACGTTCATTCATAATATTTTGTATTCGAAAATCGATGTTATAATCAGTCGTATTTACATTATTGGATATTCTTCACTACCAAAAAAATCAGTGTTTGTGAAATTATATGTAGTCTGTTTTTAAAAATTTATTTTAAATACGCACATACAAAATGTTGACGTTATTTACGCTACCTCATTTTTTTTGTACATATAAAGGTAGCAAATCCTATTAATAAATAAATTTAATTACTTTAAGGAAAGAAGTTTTTTATTTGTTGGTTTTTTTGTTTTATTGCAACAACTTTAGTTTTCGTTACAAACCGGAAACTGCAAATTTGCTCAACTGACAAAACAACTTGTGTAATAAAGCTTTTGTGATGTTTAATTTGTAGCAAACGACTTTATTAGAAAAACATCAAATGGGTGGGTTTATTTTGGCATGATCTTATATTTAATTTGAAGATCTTTAGTTAAATCGCTTAATCTCTCTACATATTAATTACGTTACATCGACGAAAAGCGATTAAAATGCAAATTGTTACTCAAATACTGTTTCGTTTTATTTTGGTTTTAGCATAAATTCTATAAGTTCTATTAACTAACAGAATTATAAAGCTTTTTACGAAGCAAATAAAAAGGTAAGTTACTGTAGTACTAGTTTTATGAACAAAAATAGCTCATTCGTCTAATTAAAACAAAAAAAGACCAATTTAAACAATATATTTATCAATTTCAAATATATGAAAAAAAATTTAATAAGATATGTAAAACAAAATAAGTACATCAAGTTTTAATTGCGGTTGCTAATGGAATCGCTTACGAGCTTAAGTAACTCACACGATTTTTGATTAAAATTATTTGTTGGATTAGATGACATTTTTTATTTGTTTTTATACTTATAAGTCTTTATATATATTTGTTGTTAGAGATACTACATTGTTTTGGATACTTTTAATAGTTAGTTTAATAGTTTTAAAACTTCAATACTATAAGCTTAAAAAAATATTTATTTAAAATTCATAGAACATGGAAATATACATACACAGTGAGAATAAGAAAAATGTTTAAGAATGTAGTTAACAACTTTAGAAAAACTTGTAAGAAGACAATTATGGTAAATTAATTTTTAACCTAAAATTTTACTTTTTTTTTCAGCAATGTTTTTATGATGATAAAATAATTGTTAGCTCTTTAATTGGTTTGTAAAGTCTACAGCATTGATTGTCCTTGTTGGCATAAGTTGGGCATCATAAGATCTGACAAAGATATTAGAGGTACCTACATACATACATGTTGTAGGAAAAATTATATGTTTATTTTAAGATTTCGGTTTATTTTCTAATCAGAAAACAAGATAAGATACGTAAATAATTATCTCATACTTACGTATTAAAAAAAGTTTTAACTTTTCAAAAAAAGTTTTTATCTAAATATTTGTATTTTAAAGGAAAAAATTGATATACTTAACATTATTGGAAAATTGTTACTTTTAATAAAAATATATAACACCTACTAATGTTTCATAAATTAAACATAACAAAACCTACAGTAGCTTCAGATTAACTGACTCCAACCACAAAAGTTGTTTATTTTATTTTATTTGATTAAATCCATTACGTTTTAATATGCTCAAAATAAGGCTTAGTATTATAAATTATATTTCATATAAATCAACAAAGCTTTCCTTATAATTAGTATTTTGTTTAAAATTAATTAAGGTTACATGTTTTGGCATTATGTCATCTTCAGGCCTCTAAAATAAATCGAATTTGAAAATATATAAATTAATAAACTTACAGATTAATTTAAATAAAATAAATTACATGACAGTAAATTGACATATAGGATTGAGAATTATAGATAAATAATTAGAAATAAATAAGACAAGAGTAATAACTTAAAAAAATAAAAGAAATGAAGTGAAAAATATTATTTAAAAAAAAGAAATTGTTTATTAGCATTATTGATTTATTGTGATAAGTCTTACGTTCTTTAAAAATTTCTTTCATTTCTAACAAATTTAGTTTAATTTCTTTATTACAAATAGATGGAATTTCTTAATCTTTGTTTAAATTAAAAGGACGATTAAAATTTAAAATGTGTCTAGCAAACGAAGATTGAGATGGGTAATTAAATATATTATTATTTTAATGCATGAATAATGTTTTAAAAATCTAGTACGAAATTTACGTCCAGTTTGATTTATCTCAAAAAATTGCAATTACTACATTTTAATTTGTGAAGTCCTGATTTATCAAGAATGTCAATTTTATCTTTTGTATTAACTAATAAGGCTTTTAAATTATTCTTAGATGAAAATGAAATATTAATATTACAACTCAAATTTTGAAATTTAAATGAAGAAATTTCTATGGATGGAGAAGAGAAAAATAAATTTTAGGTTTATTGGAATTGAAAGTTAGACTTGTCAGGTTTTTAATTTCTATAGAAAAACCAATTTTATGTTGTAATTTTTTTATAAGATGTAAAGTAAACGGTTAAAGAAAAACCTAAAATACGCTCATTTAAGTGAAAGAGAAAATGAAAAAGGAATAACATGATCAGTACTAGTAGATTTTCTATAAATTCCGATTTTTAAAGAGTTATTTAAATTTTCAATAGATATGTCAAGAAAATTAAGTAGCTTGTTGAATTCTTCCTCTAAAGTAAATTTATTATTAGGATGTAAGGTGTTAATTAAGTATTTGAAAACAATGATCTAATTCGTAGTTACTACCTTTGAATATGACTAAAATATCATCAACATATCTTTTATAAAAAATAAAATGTTTTTTGAATATATTATTTGAAAACATTGTGTTAATGTAAAGAAAATTTCTGCAAGTAATGGAGAGAGTTTGTTACCCATAGATAAACCTGTTTTTTAATGTAAGTTTTATTATTAAATATTTAAAAAATTTGGCTTAAACATAAACTTAAATAATCAAGAATAAAAACCTAAATGTGGTCTGGAAGGTTGGATTCATTAAGAATTGTTTTAATTATTTCATGACATTTCAGAAATGGTACGCTAGGAAAGAGATTAATAATGTCAAAAGAAACAAGAATAAAATTTTTATAATTTTTGGAATTAAAACTCACCAAATCTTTAGTTAAAGATTGTGAGTTAGTAATAGAATAAGCAAATTAAAAATTAATGTGAGAATGTAATGTTTTGTTAAGCCACAATGAAATTTTAGATACTGTAAGATTAGTACAAGAAGCAATAGGTTTTATTTTATAATTAATTTTATGAATTTTTGGCAAACCTTTATTTTGATTAATATACTTTTGAACTTTTTTATATAGGTCAAACTAGACGTACTAGATTTTTAGAACATTATTTATGCGTTAAAATAATAATATATTTAACTACCCATCTAAATCTTTGTTTGCTAAACACATTTCAAATTTTAATCATTATTTTGATTTACATAAAGATTATGACATTCTTCATATTTGTAATAAAAGAATTAAACAATTTTTTTTAAGAATGAAAGATATTTTTAAAAAACATAAGGCTTATCCAAATAAATCATTAATACTAATAAACAATTTTTTTTTCAAATAATTATATTTTTTTACTTCATTTCTTTCCTTTTTTTAAATTATTACTTTTGTCTTATTTATTTATAATTATTTATTTATAATTTTCAATCCGATATGTCAATTTATTGTCATGATAAGTTTTGGCATTTATTTATTTTATTTAAGTTAAATTAATTCATATATTATTTTATAAATTCCATTTAACTGACTTGTAGATGACATAATGTCGACACATGTCGTTTTAATTAATTTTAAATAAAATGCTAATTATGTATTGCAGGAAAGGCTTTGTTGAATTATTTAAAATACCTACAATTTAACATAAGTTGCTTTGTTGTTGCAATTTTTGACACGATTGAATTGGTTTATACCAAACTTTTAAAAAACAAAGTATAACATCATTTACAACTTAGTCACGTAACTAACATTTAGCATGAAAACATTTTAGTGATAGTTGCCAAACTAAAAACACAATACAATAACCTATACAAAATAGCAATTTGATAAAAATAGTGTACTTGTTTACAAATAATTTATATATTTTTGTAACCGTATATCGTCCGCGGATAAAATACTTAATCACTTAATGCACTAGTTTATTTAGCAACGACATGTTTTCTTTTACACTGACGTTGAACTTATTTATTATAACCCTTACGTGCTTCTTCTTCAGATTAAAAATGGGCTTCATTTTCTTTCCGATACCTTTTATATTTTTATCTGATCCTGATAATCACAGGATTTTGGTGGAAGTAATTAATCAGCAAGGGTAAATTAGCATTTTTAGAAGCCACGTAAATAGATATTCATTATCATTGAAAAACATTTCTCTCTTAAAGTATCTTGTATCAAAAACAATATTACTTTTCTGTAAGTAATAACAAACCTAAAAGAATAATTAACAATTTCTATTGTTTTTCCAATTATAAGTCTTTAACGTTTTTAACAAAATCAAATTTAATTTTGAAATCAAGTCTTGGTATGTGAAAAGTTTAAAATATTCCAAAAAATTAAAACTTTAGTTTTAGCGGAAGTTAAAGAAAAAAAGACAATCACTCTGTATATCTGATAGGGACTAAATAGGTCATATAAGCACAAATTATTGCCGTAAAAAGTTTTTTTTAAAAAATCAATAATTTAAAAAAAAATCCGTTTGGTGCCGACATTTTGGCGAGCACTGTATAAAAATTCGTATAATTTTTTTTTCATAAAGATAATTTTGATTATGCCTAACAAATTTGTTTTTATACATGCTCTAAAATCGCTGTTATTTTTACCACGTTTTTGTTTCAATATTTAGATATATTAAAACTTTTGCGTTTAAATTTACCAATCAAATTATTAGATTTTATCCAAACCAGAAGTCTAACGGTACTTTACCTAAAACATTCCTTGAGCTGTAACTGAGTGCTTAAGGTGAATCGCAACGATTACAATAAATTGATTTAAAAGGAATTATACTTTGCAGATGGTAGCACTTGTTTTATAATATTATTTACACTGATTATTGTATACAATGTGTCCAAGATAACAATTCACAGCATGGTAATCTTGAAAATTGTAAGAGACAAATTTGGTTGAATGTGGAAAATTTTATGCAGTATAAAACATTTTTGTTATTGAATTATTTGGAACAAAATGGAATTAAAACTGTTTCTATGTACAATGTGTTTCTGATATGATTGAACATATGGATAAATTAAGAATTATAAAAACAAATAAGTTACGAATATTACAAAAAAAATCGCAATTTTTAGAAAATGTTTACGTATTACAGTTTTCCAGTTTTCGAAATAAAACCAAGGATACTTTTTTATTGTCATTTATCAAAACGTACAAAAGGTTATTATTTTAAATAGTTACAAGAAAAAAATAGTGTTTTTTATTACAAATATATAACATTGTATTATACATTATAGTTCTGAAACTGATTTAAAAAATATTTTTTTATTTTGTCCTTAGTTTTTATATAGCCAGATTTTAATTAAATTAGTAACCGTTGTTAAAATGTCAACAGTTTTGTTTAGTTTTGCTTTTGACACTGTTGTTGAAAACGGTTTAGCTTATTTTGACGTTGTATTTGTTATTTACTAACAGTATGATATTACTATACAGCAAGTAGTGATATAATTCCAAATTTAACTTATAACTAAATTAAACAAAGTCAGCGACTAACAAACTAATAAATAAGTTACCAGATTTAAAACAAAAATTGATATTTATTAACAAACACAACACAAAAATACTACTAATTATCTTGCAATTTGGTCATATAAAGCAATAAATGTAGAAAAAACTTTTTTTTAAAATTAACTTATAAAACGTAATAAATTTGTAAAAAGAAATCGTTTTCAAAAATAATGTCAAAAGCAAAAGTATAGTCGTTGCCACGAAAGATGAGCTCTGCGTCATCACCTTGCGAATTTAGAAAACACGTTTTATATCATTCGAATAAAAAAAAAGAAAAACTGTGAGTACAACAGAGACAATACTATTTTTTGTTTGTGTTGTAAATAAATCGCTCCATTTACTTCATCGTTGATTGACATTAGTTGACATTTGTCATAAACCGCTTATTTACATTTCAAAGTTTCAGTTCTATTAGGTTAATAAAACCTACGAATAAACGAACAAAACATGTTCAAGTAGATGTAATCAACCTAATTATGCATGCAATTAATTTGTATTTTTTGTTTAATTATAACAAATATATTACAAACAATTGTTCTTGAACAAATAGTAATTTTGCAGTTTACTATATAGATTAGCATTACCAACACTAGATATTTAATTATGTTTACGTAAAATAAATATTTTTAACTGGCGCATTTGTGAATTTATTCCGGTTTTGTTTTACCTTAATTTGGTCCGAGATTTTCCAGTCGACAGTGTGCCTTTGGCGATGCACTAACGTAGACAAGGGCCGTTTATTTATGTTAAATACGGTTTTAGTGTGCGCTACCATTTTGAATAACAAAAATTACAGTGACCGGTCTCGCAGTCGAAGCAGTTCGTCGCAATTGAATTTGGTGAGTTGCGTGCTATTTGCTACTGTTGGTGGTGGACCGGGGGCATTTGTGGCTTAATCATTTTTTGGCGCATGCATACTCCCACTTTTGATCTTATCGAGTCGAGATTAAATTTATCATTTTCCAATCAAAATTGTTGTTTTAACATCTACAAATAATTTTAATTGCATTTAAAGCTAAGATTCAACATTTGGACGACATCTATAGAGACTTTGATTGTGTAATCGATAAAATTAACGCATTTTGTGCTTCATTTCCGAAAGAAGAAACAGTAGACATTTTTCAGTCAATGACTGCATTTGATATTTTTTACTATTACGTAAAGTCGGTGGCCGATAAATACAAAAGCGAATTGTTCTTAGCACTCAATCTACAGTTCCTAACCTTTCTACACCTGTAGTACGATTACCAAAAATTGAGTTACCCAAATTTAATAGTGATTTAATGAATTGGCGCTGCTTTAGAAACTCGAATATTATTTGAAAGCTTCTTGAACAGGCGTAGCAACTGAGGCTATTTCTTCAATTTTCTTTGATTCTAATAATTTAGCTAAAGCTTGAAGAGTTTTAATTAAGCAATTTGATGACCTTTGAGTTCTTGCGGTTAACTATTCACAACGGATTTTGGTTTTTCCGCAGTTAAAGACGGAATCTTTGACATAAGGTTTTATCAGTGTTTAGAGAGAACGTTTTAGCTTTACAAAAGTTGGATATCTCTGACTTGGCTGAATTTATTTTGTTACACTTATGTCTAAAAATCTTGGACAATAATATTCGATATTAGTTAAGAGAAAGATTCCACGAACGATGCTTTTCCTACTTGCGATTTATTGATTTCTTTTATCGAATCAAAACGCAAAATCTTTCAAATTACTTTGGTTTTAAGCGAAAGTTAAAAAAACTTGCCTTCTTTAACACAAAATATTAAGCCTAAATTTAATCAGAAACACAAGGTGGATTCTTTTGTTAGTTCAACTAGTGTTGACAAATGCTCTTTGTGTTGACAGTCTCATAGGTCGATGAATTGTTCTAAATATCTCAAAACCACTCCTAATATACGTATTTAATTGGTTAAACAGCATAACCTTGTTTTAATTGTCTTTCGTCAAAACATAAAAACAGTGGTTGTATGTCTTTGTATCACTGTATCACTTGCAAGGAACGTCACCATTTTCTTTTTCATTTTAGGGGTTCTCAAAGTAATTAGTCCTCTACTAGTAGCAATATCTCAAACCATCAATCTCAAGAAGATAAACCTGTTAAAGCTAACACATCTTTACCTGATTGTAACAACGATACTATGGCGGTGTTACAAACTAGTTCTTGTAGCACTTTCTCTGCAAATATTTTGTTAGGTACAGTTGTATTACATATTAGGGACGTCTTTAGGCGTTTGGTTCCTTTCAAGACTGTGTTGGCCTGTGTGTAGCAGGTCTCAAAGATCATTATTGACGAAATCTTTTGTAGGTAAGGTAGGCATTCAACCTACTCGTTCAAGAGTCTTAGTTGCGGGAATAAATCTTCACCTACTTTACTTCTAAAGGAGTTTAAGTCAATTATACCATCCTATTTCGATTATCACTTAAAAATAAAATTTGAGATTCTTTCAACCTTTGACTTCACAATTATAATGGGTTCTGTATTTTCTTGGTGCCGCTTTACACCTACAAATGATACAGGAATAGCATTATTATTCGTCGTATCAATGTGTTAAGACTTGAGTACCGCCATTCAAAAATTCTGGAAATTAGAATTGTTATTGTTCAGAAAGATCTTGAAGTGTCATTTTGCGAATGTAATTTCTTTGAAACTCATTCTGATCGATACGTTGTCAGGTTACCTTTTCGTAAAGATTTTAAAATTACATCAAATAACCGAAGATTAGCTGTTAATCGATTGTCCTCTCAAGAGCGGCGTTTTGTAAGTCAACCTGAAAAAGCTATATGGTATCGTCAGTTTATGAAAGAATATTTAGAGTTAAGTCAAATTAAACTCACTAACAAAACATCAAAATACACTATTCCTCATCACGCCGTGTACAAGCCTGAAAGTAGTTCTTTCAGTACTACCTCTAAAATTCGGGTAGTGCTTGATCCCTCCGCAAAACAAGTTGATAAATTTTTTTTCACTAATGTCTTTTAGCGGGCCTTATTCTACTATTTAGCTTAGCGAATATTGTGTGCAACTTTAGGTTGCACAAGTTTGCGTTTACTGCAGACATTTCTAAAATGTTCAGGCAAGTTTTTATCTATCCTGATGATTAATGTTTTCAGCACGTTCTTTAGAGAAATTCTCTTGATTTTTTAGTTGAAACTTTTGATTTGCAGACAGTCACACATGGAATAGTGTTTACATTCTTTTTTGCTATTCGAGCTTTGTTTCAATTGTCTTGTGATGAGAGAAGTAGGTATCCCACGGCGGTACAAACACTTAAGGAAGTCCGAAGAAGAAGTTCTTCAAATTTAGCTAAAACTAACAACAGTTCAAAGGGTTAGTTTCCAAAAAAAATTTTCTGACCTTGTGAACGGTAAACCTGTGCGCCAGTCTTTGCAGGTACTAGCGCGATTTGTTGACTCATTGGGATTTTTTAGGGTGGGCGGTCGATTGTCAAATTCCGGTTTGTCGTGATCCTTTGTTATTGCCGAAAAATTGTCATCTAACGAAACTGATTGTACAATACTATCATGTAATTTATTTACTTGTTGGTCTACAAACCCTTCAAGCATTATTACGTAGAGAGTTTTGGATTGTTTCTGAACGCTCATTAATTAAGAAATGGGTGCGCAACTGTCTTGTTTGTTATAAATTTAATTCACAGATTCCCTTATGAGAAGCTTACCTAAACTTTAAATAATTTGCCCAGATCGACCATTCGTTCACATAAGGGTAGATTTTGCAGGGCTCTTGTTAATTAAATCTTTAAAACTTCTTAAAGCAGCTATTAGTAAAGCTTATTTCTGTGTGTTTGTTTGCATGGCGACCAAAACCAAAATTAGCATTATCTCTCTCTATTGATGCATTTTTGGCTAGTCTTAATCGATTTACGTTTTGCCGGGGAGCTGGTCATTACTTTTACAGTGATCAGGGAAAAAAACTTATCGGTAGTAAAGCTTTTACTCTTAGTCAGTAACTGCTAAATTAAACAGCATAAATAGCATACAAATTATTCAATGATCGACAGTAGCATCATAGATCTGATTACGAAGAAGAAAATACAGGTTGATACAGTTGCATGCTACATAAAAGATGCGTATTTGTTGACCGTATACCCAGTATTTTGATGTGACAAACATTATCCCGTCCTTGAACCTTAAACTCACTAAAAAAAAAAAGAGTGTGAACGTATCTACTAGTGACAGTAGTAGAAACAAATTGTTTTATTCTATCTGCATACATCATGCTAGTCACATTTAATTAAGCAGTTTGAATGACATGATTTAATGCGCTATTTGTATCTATCTATCAATCTATCTATATTTAGTAAGTAAAGTGAAACTACTTGATTTGAGATTACAGCAATGAAAGTAACGGATGGTATAACAAAAAGGTCTATATACTTTTTTTTTTGTTATTATCTGGAAAAATTCTACTATTTTCTTTTTTAAGAGCAAAGTTTAGGTACCAAAATTTGTCGCTGCGATGAGTAACCCGGCACCTCAAGTTTTAGCTAGGCTTGTCATGCATAATTTTTTGTTTGTACTTAGCAAACTCACCTTTCAACTGACATTATTGTTATGTTACGTGGATTATGTTATCACTTGCATACCTGAGAACGAAATTGTCAACACTTTAAACATCTTCAATAGTTAGGATCCACCTTTAAGTTTAACTTACGAGGTCGAAAGTTGTAGTTTTTTACTGTCTTTAGCTATTAAGTTAATGGTAAAGTAGTTTGTCCTCCTGTTGTCAAGTTGTAGTTAGTTCTAGTTTTTATCTTCTTTAGGAGGAGCAATAAAAACCACTCTAAACTGTTTTTATGGCCATAAAAACAGTTTAGAGTGGTTTTTATTGCCCCTCCTAAAGAAGATAAAAACTAGAACTAACTATTAAGTTAATTAAACATAATAATTCTATATTAACGGAGTGGTGCACTATAATGCCCAGTTGCATCAAGCAAAGTTAAATCTGTGGTTAGATGATGCCGTTGGTATTTACGTTATTGGTCGTCAAGTATATGATTTTGTACTTGACGACCAATAGCAACATTTTACGATATGACCACGTAGTTATGCAACCGGGCTTAAATCTGTAGCAACCAACCGTACAATTAGTTATCTCTCGAAGCATATACATGATCAAAAAATCATAATAATTAAATCTATAGAAATCAAAATAGTTTGTTTAACCATTGACGCCGAAATGATAATAGAAAACAAATTTTTAGTTTTTCTAAAAATTAATTGATTAAAGATCTCTACTATTCCAGAAAAAATAAAAAAAATGTATGGGAGTGTAGTACTCGTTTGAGTACACTGTTCACTTTTATCTCCTGCTGACATGGTAGTTCTCAAAACAATTTTCGTCAACACAAAGCGTTATAAGACATAAATCCAACGTCGATGCATTCACCATGGCAACATTGAACATTGACATAATAAGAACGCACTATTATTTTTTTCCTTAACCGCTATACGATAAGTGTTAAGTGTTGAATGCTACTCCGCCCACTACTACTGCTGGTTGATCCATGTTGACCTTGGCTTTTTTTTAAAAACCACTTTTTAACTGTTTTCACTGGTTCAACTGTTGGTTGTCATAGTACAAATGTTATTACCGCACTAATGAGATCTTCCTTTTTGAATTAAAACAGCTATCAGAAGTGATTCTTTTTGTTTTCTACATTTCTTTGACAGACTTTGAAGTGCATTTCTTTGTCCTATTTTGTTGTAAGGTTTCGGCACCTCTAAATCTTACCTCTTTCGATTTTTTAGCAGTAACAAACTAGTAATAAAGGTGCAAAAAACACTATGTGATCGTCGACAACTCGGTAGTCAAGGGTTGATCATTTTCATTAGTGCTATGTAATTTTCCACAATAAGTATCAAATGAATAACAATTCACATCTGTACTATATAGACTCCAGTTTTTATACCGAAATCGCACGGGCTTTCTTTTAATTAATTGTTTGGCAAAATGTTTGCCATAATACTGATAAAAAATACCCCACTGTTAAAAATTCTTATTCAACATCTGCATCAATAGTCTAATTGTTAAGCAGAGTGAAAACACACCAACAAAGAAGTAAAAAGTAAAAAAATGTGTTTTAACTAATTTTTACACGGCCATTGTTATATCACTTTTACATTACATACGCGTACCGAGCTGTAGTTAACTTTACATACATGGTCTTAATAAGTTACACCAAACTTCAACACCTTCACTCATTAAAAGAATAAATCAAAAAATTGATTTACAATCGTGTTTGTATTTTATTCTTTTAATGCTCAGCCATTTCCACGCCGCGGGCACAAAAATCATGTTTACCTCTCGTAACAGCCTTTGTTAAGCTGTCGGCTACTATTTTTTTTATGGTTGATACATGTTTTAATTTTATATCACCCTTCTTCGCCGAATCGCAAATGTGTTAGTGCTTAACATTCACATAGGCTGTTCTGGCGCGAAAATCATCTGTTTTAACCGGGACCAAAGTGCTATGGTTGTCACACATCTTTATTGTTTGGTTTGAGGACTTCACCAAGCTGCGTTAACCATCCTAGTTCTTTAATGGCCGCCGATAATTCTATGTACTCGGCTTCAGTACTTGATAATGCGATAATTAATTGTCGTCTGCTGTCTTAAGACACTGGTCCAACGCTTATGTGAAAAACTTTTTTTTATCTAAGTCTGATGCTCAATCTGCATCGGAAAATCTTATAAACGACACGTCACAGTTTCTGTAGTACTTGATTTTGCGTTTACTGGTTCTTTTCAGATATCCAAAAATATGTTTGACTGCCATCTAGTGTGCTTTGGAAAACTAGAATTGTATCGGTTAACATCATTAACAACCAATGCAATATCAGGTCTCGTTATCTTGAGCTGGGTATCAAAACTACCCTCTTGATACGGAACACCAATTACATCTTGTTTCTCTGTAACATCTTTTGGACATATTTTCAATAACAATTTTTGGTTTGGATCAAATGCATATTTACAATCTGCCATATTGAATTTCCTAAAGGTTTTTTCCGTATATTTGACTTAGTCCACATTTATTGTATTTTTTGTATGTGATTGATAGTCCAACACAATTCGTTGCCTTCCTCGTGTCCTTAATTTTAAACAAATGACATAATGCTTTCTTAATGGTATTTTTTGTCTCTGCGTTTAACCAAAAAATTAATGTCTTCTACGTAAATGACTACAATTAATTTTTCATTAATGAAATAGAAAACGCACGGAACACTTCGCAACTGATTAAGCCTAAACAACTTTAACATTTTGGTCAGTCTTGTTTCATTCTCTGGTAGCTTTGTTTTAATCTATATATTGCTTTCTTCAGTTTGTACACTTTATTTTAATATCTTCTAAACCTTAAGGTTTATCCATATAGATTCTGAAGCGATTTATGACATACATTGTCAAATTTGTTGCTTCAACCTAATAAGTCTTGCTCAGTTTAGCATCAATTAATATACATTTAGCACGCATCCTATTTATACGCTCAACTGTACCGTTTTGCTCTGGTGTAAATCTGACTAATTTAACCAACGTTTAGTCTTTAGTTTTCAGAAAATAAACAAAAATTTTCCAAGAGTAGTCATCAATAAAAGTTAGTGTATATTTAGCACCTGCGATTGATGGTGTCTCCGCAAAATTTTGCTTTTTGCCTTTTTCGTTTCGTTATTTCGGCTGCACTATACTGGGCATCACTTGTTAGCGGTTCAATGCACAATTCTAATCCCAATACTTTAAGCATCGCACCATGTGTGATAAGTTCCAGCTCTTTTTAATTTAGTATTTGACGACCAGGAATCACTACTTAATGTTATTTTAATTCACACGAACACAGACGTATACCAATTTGTCTTTCTTTTAAACCAATCACAACACATTAAATTATTAAAAGTTACTCTTGCAAAATACGCAAAAAATTCTCACTTGGTTGTCTTTTTTATTAGTACATAAATTTTACACAAACTAATCACTATTAACACTATCTTTTACTTCTAACAAATTATTGCGGCACGGAGTTGTGCCCATAACCCGTTGAACAGAGCGGAAACATACCTAGAAGGAAGTAAAAAGTGAAAAATTTATATTAACTAAACTCTTATAGTATTTTTATATGACCATTGTTATCAATCTTACAACACATGCGCGTACTGCGCTGCAGTTAACTTTCCATGCATGACCCTCGCTAATAAATTGAACCGTACTTCAACACTCATTTTGTACATACGTTCATTTTTGTCAATTATGGTATTGTCGTTTTAGTAAAAATATATTTTTATTTTGAGGTATTGCTTAACTGTCATGAACTGTGAGACAATGTCAACATCAAGATCCTCATTAACTAACCAGTACTAAAATTCTCGAGAAAGTTTATGGTAACCAGTCAGAAAACGGATACCTAAAAAGCTTCTCATTTCAATAATTGAAACAGCAAAGTTTGTATTTTTTTGTTGTCACTCACATGATCCACAATAGTTCTAAATAAGTTAACAGGTGCTAAGTGTTTCATTTCATTAGATACCTTTTTGAGTTTTTCACGAGCACTATTTGATGAATCGGACCATCCACTACAAAAAAGTTCAATTTTTTGCCAATCGACTTGGGAACCAGTACTTTGTTTGGTAACCTATTTTGACTTTCTTTTGGTGTCACAGAATTTAATTTTTTTAGCAGTAACAACTGTCTCTTCACTGCTGCTGTCCGATTCAAAACTGATGTCAACTGTAGTTTAAAAAAATTTGCCAGAAACATCTTTGATCAAATCGTCATTTGTTAAATTATTTTTGTCCCGTTCATTATAATCGGTTAAATTGTTCGAATTAGGTGGTGTTACAACAAACTCGCGGTTCTTATTTTTAGACTGAACATATTCGGCTGCTTCTACTAACGTATTACAAAGTTTTATTCCATGAAAAATAATTGTGTTTATTTAATAATACATTTCTTTACTTCTTTTTAGCTACCGTCTCAAATACAAAATTAGGTTGCTATGGCAGTGTGTGTGTACAGTGTACTCAATTGAATACAGTAATTATTTTTGATATTTTCTATATATTCTTGGACAAATTATCTAGTTGAAGATATTTAACATACCTTTACTAACCTTTGGTTGCTAATAATAACTGGAGTAACAAACTTAAAACTATTCAGATTATGTGTAAACTAATAAACAGTTTACTACGGGTAAGCACAAATTAGTCGTGTAGGAACTAGTTGACTGACATCTGTCACACTAAACACAATTGTAGTGCAGAAACCTGCAGTATGATTTTAAGACATAAAGTAGATTATATCATCAAATATTGGGGGTGTAACAAACTCAAAACAAGCTGTACTCAACCCATCACCTTCAACTCAAAGTAACTCTAATTCTATTTGTGAGTATTAGTACTAAAATCATAAATATTCCCGGTTTAACAAAAAACTTAATCCCATCTTTAAAAAATAAACATTATTTACAACACCATTTCAAAACAAAAGATAAAACGACAAACAAAATGGTATATACAGAACCGAGTGCATAGAATGCATTAAATGCTGTATAGAACAGACTAAACAAAAGAAATTATTAATTGAATAAAAAAACTATCAACAGGATTGTTCTTACTTTACATTATATTAATAATGACCATAATTTTGTTTTTAGCAACCCCACGATCTTAGATGTGGAAGCTAAATACATATAACAAAAGGATAATTGCCGAAATGATCTTTTACCCCAAACAATGCAGAGTCAAATAACGTCGGCAATCTATATAATGATCATATCCATAAAATCATATTATGACCTTGTTAGCTACATTTATTATTAACATTTTTAATCGATAACATACATATACACTAAAATATCAGGTTTTCCTAGTTTTTTTTGTAATTATTTAATTGTTAATTTTTTTAATTTTTTTTCCTTCTAAAAAACCGCAGTGGCGTGAAAACGTAGACACATTACTCTACAAAACGTCGCCCATAAAACACACTAAGTAGTGTTTTTTTTGCTCTTCCCTGTACTAGAAGGATTCACCACCTTTCTAAAAAAACATTTACTGTCAGAATATTAATTGGCACTAAGAGTATAACCACGTAATTAAATATTTTGCTAAACAAAAAATTATTGCTTGTTCTTTGCTATTTTTAACTTTAGCAACGGTTTCATGTTTATGGGTTTTATTTCATTTTGCGTTAAAAAAATTTGTCTACACCCGCTCAACAGAGATATTTAACCATATAAGATAAATAGCATAAGTATTGTTTAATTTTCTACATCATAGTCAAGCAGAAAAAGGCTACTAAATCATGAGCTTCAATTGGCAACACCAATGTTACCAATCAGTAACATTTTTTGTGTAACTAACAGTTATAAGTTTTTATCTAACATTTTTTGAAAAAATAAACAGTTTTATAAATATTTGCATCCTTAATAAAAGTGTGAATAGCATTTTACATATTTATAAATATTCTTATTGAGCATAAGCACATTGTTGTAGGTAACATAAAGATTTGAAAATATCTATAATTTATTTATCAAAAAATATTATCTATACATGCTTTGCAGGTTTCTAGTCATTGACTTATTTTTTACTCTTGGAAGATAATACTGTTCAAAAAATTCAAATGATAAGATAATAAAGGAACAACAGTGTCATGACAAAAGATTTGTTCTGAAACTTCATAATTTGTATAAAGCCTGTAGGATTTCATTGCATATCTATGCACAATAAAAAAAATCGAAAGAATCAAATACGAAATAAAATCAATTCTATAATTAGACAAAACAAAATTACTTTTAAAAAGCGATACCAATGTGAGATAGTGCTTTTGATACCGATTTCGCTCAAGTTAAATACATTTGTACAAGTTATTTTATTTCTAAATTTAAAAATTATAAATAAAGATTAGGAAAAACAATTTAAAAAAAACTAAAACAAAATAAATAAGTGAAAGTCAAAAAACAGTATAATAAAAATCAGTTTTTTTTTGGATAAAAAATGATAATTACTAAAGAATCTGTTGACATAATTTACTATAAACTACTATTGGCGCTATAAATAAAAACTGAAACCCACAAGCAAGAATTTTTAAAATAAACTCGCGTGTTAAGACTTCTCATCAGCGAGGTCGATAAAATTTTCAAAATTTTTAAATTGACTAAGCATCTGGAAGTATTTTTTTAACAAATAATTTGAAATTCTGCCAACTTTAAAGTACGCTGATGAAATAGTTATCATTTATAAGCATAGTAAATTAATTAGAATTAAACACAACTTTTTTTCTTGTTATTAGTAATAGTTTCTACAATAATGTTTTTAATCTAAATTAAAAAGTTAAGAAAAATAAAGTGATTAATTGACTTAAAAATCATTAAAAAATTATGTTTACGCGTGTAAAGAAATACAACTTTTGTATTTTAAGAAACTCGAACTGTGTTGACTAGTAATTTTTAATTTATTTTAAGTTAGCTTCGAATTTCGGTTTTATTAAAAGAACGAATTTTATATGTTGATTTTATTTTATTACTATTATTAACTTTAATTTATATGTATAAAAATGAATGTTTGTATGTTTGTTCTCTATGCGTTTGTGTGCAATTTATGCGATGGCGATAAAACTTTAAAAGGTTCTTCTGTGTACGCCTACAAGTATTCCTGGCTGATAAAATATACCTTCAAAAAAATTTTCTTAGTCAGAAAAGTATATATTTTGTGCATTATATAAAAATATAATATATAATTTATTTTGAAGAAGAAATGTCATTAAACGTGTTTGAAGATTATTTTATTTTTTCGATTCTAATAACGTCAAACTAACTTGATTTATCTAAACAAGCATTATTAACCAAACAAATAAATTGTTCTTTTTCTAAATAAAGAAGCATATTGAAACATTCGAGAAATTATTCTTAACTTTGAGAGTTTTCACGAAGTTGTTATCTATTTTCCAGAACGTTTACCGAAAAATATAGAACATTCGCGAAGAATTGCCAAAATGTATAAATGCGGTACCAACGAATCATAAGAGTTATTCCAGCAATTCGAAAACGGTAGTGTTAAGAAGATTATTTAAGTGTAAATAAATAAGTGATTAACGCGTGTGTTCGAGATAAATATACGGAGTATAAACCTTGTACGGGACTTTAAAGTAAACAATAAGTGTTAAATTAAAGTTATCCGCGGACTTTATCTTTGTGTAAGTGATAGTGCTATATATAAATTAGTGTTTATTAAATATCCTTATATTTAATTAGTTCGGTTAGTTATAAACGTGAACATATTTTTAGTATAAATAAATTAGTTTTAATAATCGTTACAATGCAATATTTAAAGTGTCTTTTCTGACAAACCAAAAATTTTTTATTGGCTGTAAACGCTGTAAGTTTTTGTTTCCAACTGAATAATCTCCCAAACAAAATGTTGGCATAGCTTAAAAACACTTACTGTCAACTGACTACTATTGTATAGACATCTACACCCATTTCAACTATTTTAGCGTTATGAAATTTCAATGTTGTCAGATTCAACTAATCATTTTTTTTTTGCATTTTTAAGCACCGCTATAAAATTCTGTACAATATCGCTTTACACCAAATGTATGTATTTTCTAATCTGCCGTTTTCACACACAAGTTATACAATAAAAGTTATGGTAGCGCTCTTGGGTAGCGCCGACGATATATGACGTGAGCAGGCGATTTGTTATATTGTCGCAATTTTTTCATCACTTCAGTGGTAAAAACAAAAGCATGGACCGAGGTTTATCGGTTTTTGATACAAAATTTTGAAATGTTGTGACAGCTTTTGTGCAATTTTTTTATTGTAACTTCGATATAGATTTCAGCGACTGCTAAAGCTTTCCAGCCTCCATGTTTTTTACTTGTTATTAAATCTTCACCACGGTTTGTTAATTCAGAAACTGAGCTACGTCGAAAACAGTGGCCTGTATAATCTTCAGGATTGAATAAACTCAAAAATGTAGCAATGTTTTTTGGCATTTGTCCAATATTATTTATACCTGTTGATATAATGCTACATTTTCATTCTTGATATGTCAGAAAATACCGATCGTGTGGTGTATGTGCAGGTCAAAACTGATAATATTATTTTATTAAATTTATTCAAGTAAGTTCAGTTATTACAAACACTCGTGTGACACTATTTTCAGTTTTAGGATTAGATACAATGATTGAGTCCATCTTAAGCTCAAGATCCTTAATACTTCACATCAGCTCTTCACGTCTGCAAGCACCTGAGTATCCTATAATTAAGACATTCTGAAAAGTACAAACATGTTGTACATATCAATGAAATTAAACCAGTTTTTATTAATTTTAGGTACTTAAACTGTTAGTGTACTGCATAAACTGTGCACTTTAATACCTATATCTACTTACTTTCATTGCAAGATAACGATCATCATTGGCTTCAACAAGAAACTTCTCAGTACGTTTGAATTCCAGAATTTTAGATTTTTTAGGCACATAATTTTCAGAAAATCTGTTCAAAAAAACAGTTACTTTTAGAAATTTATAATATGAATTCATCGTAAATTATTCAAGAATGGTTATTTAAACGCCGGAAGTAACGGCAACATACAATACAAAAGCTTAAATTACACATAGGGTGTTTATAGCAAAAAAAATTAAATTAATAACAAATATCTGTGATTAACAGCATGCGACACACAAAAATAATTAATAAAAATATCTAAATGGTATTTAAAGAATTATTGTAATTACGTAAGTATACGTAAGAATAATAAGAAAAATTCTGTGAGAGACCTTAATGATGACAGAAATGTAACTAAATAAGACTTACCTACAATTCAGTACTTGTACAAAGAAAACGTTTTCCTTGTTGAGTCGATCTGGAATATTAACAAACAGAACAAATCGTGTCAGCACAATTACTTACGAAAGCAAAATCTACAACACTATTCATTAATGCTAAAAGGAATTAGCAATAAAAACCCGGTTATCGAATGCTGTTGCACACATTGAATTAAAAAAGATGTCGCAGTCTATTGACTCGTAAGGAACAATACATCGGAGAAAATTTTCTTCTCGAAATTTCCTTTTTTAGATATAAAGTAAGCTTTCCAAGTTATAATATTTCCATTCAGGTATTTAGTCAATATTCACCCTTCATTGGTAGAGAATACACCAAACACATGTGGACTAACACGTGTCGGGTCGTGCCTGTGATGAATAAACTAATAGAAATGCGTTGTCGTTTTATATCATAGCCTAAACACAAGCCGATTGAGTTAGAATATTAATTTAGACATTGTAAGCACGATTTTAAGTAATGGACGGTTTAACGTCTTGACAGGAAGTGAAATAAAAACGAAACTCGTTAGAGAGCGTCGAAAGTAGAAATATAACTTTAGTGTAATGAATATACAGAGTATTACGTTTTGAAAGTTATGCACGTAACAATGTTTATATATTTATTTAAGTAATTATCGTGTGTACACAATGAATAGAAAAAATGTTTTTTTTATTTGCCAAGGTTTGGACTAAGAAAATAATTCGCAAATTCGTTTTTTATGTCATTAGCACGCCTGTCACCTCTCATGACACTGCCTTGACATAGGTTTTGCAACCCTCTTGTATAGGTAACAATATACATACCAATTGAACGAAAACCATCTTTTTGATGAACCAAATTACGTAAAATTACGACAGCTTTTAGAATATCATTCGCAAATGGTTTAGAAACATTTAGACCTTTGTGAAAAATTTACCACTTGTTGCTAAATAGACCAAAGCTACTTTCCACAAACCTTCGGGACTCGTGTTAATTGATAATTGAAGACTCTTTTTGTCATAGTAAGGTTATGTCCTCCAAATGGTTGTAACAAATTTTTACTTAATGCAAATGCCAAAATACAGTTTTTAAAAAAACGACAAATCTAAATTCGCCACTGTTATCAGAATTATGGAAAATTTATAATTCAAGTTCATTGAGCGGCTATGCCAAAATGTTTAAACCCGTAGAGGTTTACCATCAACAGCTCCAATGCAATGTGAAAAATGTGAACTTCTTCAAAAAAATTCCGAAATATTCAACTAGTCTTCTTGGGAAGGTGTGGGCAGATATTCTTCTCTAAAATCATTCCATAACTGTCGACAAACCGTTCGAACTTATAGTTAAGATACATATCTTATAAGTAAAGAGCGGAAGTTGGGGCAGTAAAAATCTTCAATAATTGCGCTATAAATTGCATATAAAATTTTCAAAAATTGCATTAAAACCTAGGAAAATTGCAGTATTAAAGATAATAAAATGAAATCAATTAATGTATGTGCTTTGTACTCGTAGAGATTATTTTCCCATCATTTACATAAATTTCACCATACGTTTTAATTTACGTATTACTTGCAATTGATGCAGTTAACTTAAGCATCTTAATTAGTGCAAAACGTCTCAAAACTATCAAAAACTTGATAGAATTGAAATCAATAAAAATGACGGTAAATAGCATATCTCATTCGTAAGTTACGATATGGTAACACGCATTAAAAGCATAACAAAACCTTAAGATCAGGTGATTATGATATTATCACCGTTTGTTTGAATGAGTTAGACAATGTTGCATTTGATAAAACAGCACAATTATGGAGTTCCGTTGTCTTTATTTATATAAAATAAATAAATATACACTACATTTTGATTGCTAAAGCATCTGCAATCGAAACGTAGTGTATATTCTTTTATTGTAAAACCAGTAGTGTTCACCTGATGACGATTGCAGATACTCTAGCAATCGAAACGTAGTATATACTGCATATGTATTTATTTTAAAAAAATAACTACAATAGAAATTCAGAATTGTGCTCTTTATTACCGTTCTTACCAAGAAACCCAGAGAAAAACTTAAAGTTAAAATAGGTCTAAATGTAGAATGTACTTGTCTTTTAAATTTTTTTTATTAAATTGCAAGAAAATTTGCACACATACATAAATGTATTCCCACTAGCGAGGTATCTCTAAATACTAAAGTATTGTTTTTCATTTTTTATATTATTGTGTAGGAAAAGCCGTCAATGACAAATGGAAATATAGCTTCAATTTTTGTTGAAATTTTTAGAGAAAGAAGATACTGAATCCAGTATTTGCGGCAATACGAAAACCTAACAGAAATGCAGCACCTGCGGCAAGTTCCTTCTGTGCTCGAAAACGAAGCAAATACAATATAAATAAAACATACAACGTCACTTTAAAACCCTTAGACGTTATTTTCTAACCCCACCACCCATTTCAAAAATAGATGAGTATACGGTTTTTTTTAAATTGATAATACCTTCAGTGAGAAACTTCACAGAAGATGAAAAACTATAGTTTCGCATGGGAGTAGTCTAAATAATCAAACAAATTAAAGAAAAAAAACACAAGCGACAACTCAGATCTCTATCGACGCGCGCGTATCATTATGCCTCCGAATCCTACTGTTCATCTGTTTCAACACCAACTTCGGAATACCAGTCCACAAACTATTCGCTTGAGAAAATTGAATATAATATAATTATTAGAGTACATTATAATTTTATATATTTATTATTTCAAGCAGTATTAGTATTACGTGTTAATAGAATTTTACCACGTTATTTCAGTGCTGCCACTGGAAATTGCAAGTAAATTTTTCCGATATTATTACGAAGTCGACAGGCGACACTACCCTATTCTGACCTAAAGAATGCTATAATATCTCGTACATCCATTACAGAGACCCAAAAGTTAAAACAACTAATAGCAGGTCTGATATTAAGAAACCGTAAGCCATCGCAATTATTGCGACACATGCGGTCATTAATAAGTACCCCACAGGCAACAGAGGAAAGGGTCCTGAAAGAACTATTCTTACAGCAAATGCTTACAATTCAAAAAACGTGACGCCGCCACAGGAACAATAGCCGCCTCTGTATGTAATTCACATCATAGACTTTATATTAGCGATAAGCTAGTGGTGCGCTAATCATATTCTTAAGCTTTTGTGATAACAGATGTGACAGATGCTATTCTTGGTGCAGATTTTTTAAAATATTACAAGCTTTAGTGTACGGTGCCCGGTAAAATCGACAAAGGAAACAGGTATTCGTGCATTAGTGGAGACCGATGCAGCATTTCAAATGTTGGTAAGAAAATACCCTGACCTTGTTAGGCTTACCAAGCTTTGGAACCCTCTCCACAGTGTTGCCCACTATATAAAAACCACCGGCCTACCTACGCACAGCAAACCGCAGAGAATAGCACCAGAAAAATATCAAATAGCACGTCAAGAGTTTAAGAAGATGCTAAAAACCGGAATAATACAAGCTTCTTCTTCCCAATGGTCGAGTCCATTGTATTTAGTCCAAAAAAAGTCTGGAACCTGGAGAGCTTGCGGTGATTTTGGGTTATTACATAGAAACACAGTTTCTGATCGATACCCGATTCCACATATACAGGATTTCACACATAACCTAAGTAGCAAAGAAAAGATTCTCGTCGGTAGACCTGGTTAAGGCATACTATTAGATACTGGTGAACTCATCTGACCGGCCCAAAACAGCTATATACACTCCATTCGGTCTATTTGAATTCTTACGGAATCCATTCGGGTTAAGAAACGCAGCACAAACGTTTCAGCGTTTTATCGACCAAGTCCTGCATGGACTACACTTTGTATATGCATACCTGGATGATACACTTATTCTTCGACACAGGCAAAACATCTAGAACACGTAGACCAAGTGCTAAACCGGTTAAATCAACATGACATTGTTATTAATCTAAATAAATCCATATTTGGAGAGACAGAAATCAATTTCTAAAGAGTACGAGTATCACAGGATGTATAACTTCCCAGAACGAGTTAAACCCATAGCATTTTATTTGCAAAAACTGACACCAACAGAACAAAAATACAGTACGTATGATCGTAAGCTGTTGGCAATTTACAGGACAGTATGTCATTTCCAACATTACCTAGAAAATAGAAATTTTATAATATATTGCGACCACAAACCTTTATCGTATGCCTTTTATAAAAAAAACGGATAAATGCAGTCCCAGACAAATTAGGCAACTTGATTTTATATCGCAACTCAGTACGCATATTAAATTTGTTCCAGGCAACGAGAACTCTTCAGCAGATGCATTGTCTTGCGTAGAATCTGTAACACATCCCAATTCGATTTGCAAACACTTTCGGAAGCACAGACAGCGTAAGAGCGGCTAGTACAACTGAAGCTTGAGAATAAATACAGTTTCTCCAGACAAGCAGCTTCATTGTCCGATATCAGGTTATGGTATGAGACAACAAATGGTAATAGGTTTTACATACCACCACAGTTTCGAAGGAATGTAGTCAAACTGGTTCCAAACTTAGCACATCCTGGGGTAAGAAACACTGTAAAACAAAAAATCCAAAAGCATTTTTGGCTTAGTATGAAAAAAGAAACGGTGAGATGGGTTAAAGAATGCATCAGTTACCAGAAAGCAAAGGTTTACAGGCATACTAAGGCTTTTCTTGGTACTTTCCAAGACACATATACTCGTTTCACGCTTGTTCACCTAGATATTGTGGGACTGCTCCTACCTTCGGAGGGTTCCCAATACATGCTGACAATGATAGATCGTTTTAGTCGTTGTCCAGAAGCACTTCCAATCAGAAACCGCCGAGACCTGTGACCTCATTGATCACTGGCTCTCAAGATTTAAAGTACCGGTTACGATTACCACTGATAGAGGAACACAATTTGAATCTGTTTTGTTCACATCACTAAAGAATCTAACAACTGCTTTCCATCCAAGCTCTAATGGGTTGGTCGAGAGATTTTATCGACGTTTAAAGAAGGCAATCAAGAGCCAAAATGTTTCCTGGACACAAGTATTCCTCTTAGTTCTACTTGACATAAGAAGTTGTTACGGACAAAATTTTCATTGCGTACGCCTATGTATTTTGACTTGAAATTAGCTTACGGTTTGGACGCCCTCTACTGATCCTTTCTCGTGACTGTCATTCGACGAAGTAAACGTGAAGCTGTAAACGACAGTAACGGGCCGGTGCCGAGATTTTTCAAATTGATTCTTAAATTTTTAAGAACATCACGTGTGATGAACATAAATTTATAAACTGAGGTAGAAGTTATTACGATTCTTTCGGCACGGGGTAAGATATTTTGTCTTAAATCTATTAAGGGTCTTTCGTAATTTCTATATTCATATGACAGCCGGTTCCGACCACGTTGTCTACCATTTTGGAATTCAATCAACAATTGGGATGCATAACTACTATTAATGAATAAATCCACCGATCATATCAGCTGTTGTGAGGGCCTGCTACTTAAGTAACATCGGGGTCTAGTCGAACGTTGTGTCGGGGATGTTGAATTGGAATTAGCAGTAGATTGTGTTATCAGACACCTGTCCTGAATTGCTACTTATATCGTTCGATACCTTGGGGTTCGATATTATGCTTAATGAAGAAGTCGAATGTGTTATCAGCCACCTGTGTTAAGATTATTTCTTACAGTACACGATACAACGGGTTTTTATATGCCATTTAATTATTTATTAATACTATCTTTTGTAGCTTTTGTTCTGTGTGGACTCGATTGTGATCCGATTTGCTTTTCACTATTGATTACAGGCCACTGACGAGAAAACGTTTTCTACGTGTAACTGGAAGCTGGATGTTAGGTGAGTTATTTATTTGACTTTTTATATCGAGATCACCAAAGTTATACACATAATTATATTTAAATGTTAATGATTGTAACTGCGTTATTGCTTATATACCAATAAGGTAATCTTAAACATGTCATACTTGTATCGCATGCTGTGAGGGAAAACCTAGTTATTCGGGGACTTTCGATGCTGTCCTTTTCGATATAATTTTCTTATGTGATGTGAGTTGCCGATACTACAGGCATTTATGTAGGAGGATTGTGATATAATCTAGAAAATTTTATGTACTCCTTAATCAAAGTTTCCTCTAATTATTAATGCAAATTGTTACTCATTTTAGAAGTTAAGGTTGGCGCATAAGCAAACTGTGATAGGTATTAATTCTACCTGGAAAACATTAAATTTCATATCTTCTATTATTATCCAACGTTAAGCCATTAAATCGATTATACTTGTTAATCTTTCTTTTTATCTTTCCTGCTCTTGTGATTATCGTTACCTATTAATTACTTTTGGCTACTCGAACAGCCGAGTATAAGGATTACGAACCTTAAATTGAGTTACAAGTTTATACCGTCTGTCTTGAGTGGGACAGAAGTGACTTTGGATCAGCTCTGGCGCCCTGAAACATCTTTTCTGTAATTATGGTGGACCTCCCCATCTCCGACTATTGTGAGTTGGCCGTGCAAGGTTCGTAAAACCAAAAAGCTTGTAACAAAGTGTTATCAAAGCTGACATCGGTTCAACAGTTGCAGAACTGTTGCATGGAACTACCTTAAGACTCCCGAGTTACCTCATCGATCAGCCATCAATTGTCAAAACAACAGGTACCGCAAACACAAATTTTGCTACACAATTATAAACCTATATGCAGAAAATGCAATACTCAAGAACCACAACTTACAACAATAACCGTTACACATACATACATACCCAAAGATTTACATTCTTTCAAATTTGTGTTTGTTTATGCAGAAGGGGTACAGAAACTATTAAAACCGCCATATGACGGACCGTACAAAATGACACAAGTATAAGTATAATGACAAGTATTTTGCCCTTCTAATTAAAGGAAAGAAACAACAAATATCAATAGATTGTTTAAAAATCGCATACGTAGATCAAGAGGAAGAAATTAGAAGCGAGGTTAACCAATAATCAACAAATAACGATCACCACGGGCGTGCCACGCGACTTGATAGCAGTGGCGGCGACACAACTTCAACTTCGGACACCAAGAAAACTACAAAATCAGGACGAACTGTTCGGTTCCCAAAAAATTTAACCACTTAGTATCATGTAGCACTGTTTTTCGGGTATTGCCGAATCACAAAACTTTCTATCCAGTTTTCTGGTTTTCAAATATGTTTCCTCCCCGTAAAGAGCGTCCAATAGTAGAATGCAAAGTTTTACGGCCGTTGTATAATGTAGCACTGTTTTTCTGGTGTTGCCGCGTCACCAAAGTTTCTTGAAAGCCGTAAAAGTTTGCATTCTACTAACTTGGTATCAGCTGTAGAATTATTTTGTTAGTTTAATAATTTTATTATTTTTTGTAAATTAATTTGTAAGCTTTTTTATCCCATATGTAATTATTATTATTAGTGCCGTTCTGACTAGAGAAGGAGGTAGTGTAACGACCTCTAACATTTAGTTACGAAAACATCTTAACCATCACACGACGCGCAAGAATAGTAAAAAGAAACAAAAATCCAGTCGCGGTTAAGTCGTCCGCTAGTCAACAGTACGCATCTGTTGCAGCGTTTATGTAAATTAATTGTTGTAAATAACGTAGTATTAGTTAATAAAATATGTTTTCGTTAATACATAATAATTTGCCCTTTATCACTAAAAGACTGTACAAATTACTTTTGGTTTACTTACTTTTTATTTTAAATTTAGATGTACCTGTTTCTTAGTTATAGCATTGGTTATAGCTCCCCTGTACTATAAAACTATTAAAAGAGAGGTCGAGAACTTGTAGACTTTATTGCGTGATTAACTCGTTTATGCATAGAAACTGAATTATTACTTAATCATTTATTCATTCATCTAATATTTTATTATTAATATATATTTAAAATTAATGAAACATTAATTTTTGTAGTAAGATAGATACAATGTGTAATGATTGTACAATTTTCGACTAAAAATAAACCGGAACTAGAGAAATTACAACAAAGATAAATAGTTAAGTGTGGATGTTGAAAAGTGATCGTTCATTTCGTTCAAAGCGGCATCTGCAGGTTGCTTGTTGCCTGTGGTTCTTATGTTGATTAGCAACAAAATGAAAATCATTATTACAAGCACCGACAATGACAACAATTGAAAAGAAGAAAAAAATGTTCCGCCAACTTAAGTTCGTATCGTCGACGCAATTTAAAATTAAAATGGTAACAGATAGATAAATAAAGTTTGCTTTTTTAAAAAAATTAAAAATCATTTTCGTTTCACTTAACGAAATAGTAACTGAGGCGCATGATTAATGACCGAGTTTAAATCATTTTATATTAATTTAACTTTATGGTATTGAGTGCATAGTCATGAAGTTTATATCAATCAAACTCTCATAAATGATATTATTAGTAAGCATAAGCAAACGTATGATTTAAATAGTACGAACTGCGTTGTTGATTTTTTGTTGCATTCCGTTCTTTGTCAAACTTTATTTACGAAATGATATTTTGCGCACCCCGTATTGTTTAATTACTAGTTATGTTAAAAAAAACTTTTTATGAATAATACGTAGTTGCTTCATAGTTGAGGTACTTTTTTAAGACACAATAATACCTTAATACCTTACGTTGATTTGTTAAGCTTCAATCATAGTTTAAAGCGCTGTGGAATTTAGGTGTAATCGTTGCCAATTTACTTTTAAGTTTATTTTCCAGGTGTATTTTACATTACATTGAAGTAATATTAGAAACGATATCTACAGAACAAAAGTAAACACAGTATAAATAAGTCTATTTAATAATATTCTAGTTTTTTATATACTGTTTTAACAAATTGATTGATTTAACAGTTTACCTATCAATATCGTTCAGACTCAAAAGTTCGTAAACATAATCGAATATAACATAGCAATTATACATCACACACAATTAAAATTAATTAAATTAACAAATAATAACAAGTACAATGTGTGTAAATATGTATATATAATAACAAACAAGAAACATCTACACAGTACACTGACATTCTCTAAGTTAGTGCAGCAAAGTTTAGTCACAGTTATCAGCGTGTAAATGTGTAAGCTAGCAAATTACACAAAATTTTTGGAAATTCTGTTTTGCTAAATGTAAGGTAGTGTCAGTAAAAAATTTACAATGTGTTTAGTGACAAAAATTGTTTCTGCTGTGGGTTCATATCACAAGATATTCTAATTCAAATGTGTGCGCAAAATTTTTGCTTACGCTGTTAGTACTAGAGGTGACCGAAAGTGTTTTAATTATTAACACCGAGCAAATTAAATGCATAATTCGGATCAATTTAGACTTGAAAAAAGAGTGCAGCATATCCGTAAGCCGACAGTCATGACTGATGTGCTACAAAATTAAATAGGTCTATAAAAGTATCTAGTTGTGTAGGTACAATAACCTACTCGTCGAAAAGAATTCTTAATTTTAGCAAAGCAGATAAACTTTTCTCTCCGCTAAAACCCATACCGCAGCACTAAAAAGTTTTTAGGCTCCGAATAAGTCAAGCAAGACATTGGAACCCACCGAAGTCCGACCTAGCAGCTTCCTGTTTTGTTTTCCGGCTACAGAAACAAACCGAATCGACCCTTTTCTTAGTAACCACATCTCGACGATTGTCATCTGTTACGTTGTTTCAGTATACCTCGACAACAGCTCCGATAAAACCCGCTTTACCGGCCAAGAGTAAACTTTTCCAGCTGGCTACTGTAAGTATCGGTCGTCCTAAGTCCGCGGCAACTCACCTCGTTGTTTCTGTGTGCTTTTAAGGGGAAGGGTAATATGTAACGAGACAAAATTGCTGACTGCAAGTTTAAATAAATTAATTAATAAAATTTGTAATTACGCGTGGATTTTGCCCTAGTGCCGTAGATCCCACCAGCACCAGAACGACACGCGCGATGATTCTTGCCACAAGTGCAGCCAAGTAAAATAAGAGGAAGGTATAAAAATTTGCTACACCAGCTGTAGAAAGCACCTCTCTTCCAAGATCAGTATCGGTAGAACGTTTCTCTTCTGAGATTTGTCCCGGTACAAGCTCTATTCTGAAATCCGTTTCCGAAGACAGTTTCTCTCTTGAGAGTCTGTAACTCAGTGTATTAACTAAACTGATTGATGACCACCGTGTGTACCTTGATTATTCCAACGAGTTTGTTGACTCAACTAACACCAACCGCTCCATTGATCCTGTATTCTGGTTTATCGAAAACATCATCGTTTTATTTTACTCATTTTTACCAAGTCGATCGTACTGTAAGTAAATGTTGTTTTGTGGAGTATTATATTTGTTTATTCTTGTTGATAGTTATCTAACAACTTTTTTATTTGTGGGGTTAGAGATTTAATATCCCTGATTGCAAATACTGAGGGTATTAGCCACCCTTACTCTGCGGTCACGTATCGCACATCCATCGAACAGGCTGACCAGCACCATTAAAGGCGCTTTGTGCGGTTAGATATTAGTTCTTGATGTCAAATTTCCAGGTAGGTACACCCACATAAACAAAATTTTCAATTGCTACCGCGATCCGTCATATTCATTAAGAATTACCTGTTTGAATTCACTGAGTTTATTGCATTCATTCATTTTCACTTACAATTCAGTTTCACATTAGCGACCTTGATCTTTCAATGACACTTCTAATTTTATTAGTAGTTTAATCAACGCTCTTCAATTAAAAGTTATTCGCAACACCTCGCACTTGCCTGTAAAATATCGTAATTATTGGTGCTGTAATTAATTTCTGAAAGATTGTTTAATAAAGGTTTTTTATTATTTTTAACCAAGTCTGACGTCGAGTTTTAAGATTTACTCGTACTCACCTGTTTGTTTTCTAGTTTCTCGTTAATACCCGTTCCGACTAATTAATTTAAACTCACAGTATTTCACACACATCCATGTGGACATCCGAATGAAAGTCTGTATATGGGGTTAGCATTTATTTTTGATGTTTGTGGCTTACTTTAATTCTTCCGTAATTGTCTGTAGCGGGCTTCCATACCTTCACGTGCAAGCAAGATAAGTATTTACTATAATTAAAAATTAAGCTTGTACATAAACTTTAATCCAAATCTTTGTTCACAAATGATGTAAGGCCATTTTTTTGACTTATTCATATATCACTAAGTATGTTAAAAAAACAATTAAGTTAAATTTGATTATATAATATATAAATAATAAATCTAAGTTTTAGTATCACTTCATTGTTCACAATCATTAGAAAAGAGTTAACGTTTGAATTGGATATTGGATCAAATTAAAAGTCACACTACTCTTGAATTACCTGTATCAGAAATGATTACTTCTTTATATAATTCCCGTTGTTTCACAAGCAACTGTAATATGTACATTAAAAAAATTGGTGCGGCCATAGGTAATCCAGCGTCTCTCACTATAGCTAATCTCGTAATGCACGACTTAATAAATTATGTACGTGATAAATATTCATTAGATCCTACATTTTTGTTGTGTTATGTAAATGATATCTAATTGGTGCTATCGAGATTGTAGCATATTGGTAGTTAGATTTACTAACCGCAAAAATTTGAAAATTGTATGAAATAATACACAATTGTAATCCACCAACGAATATAGTAAAAAGTAACTATATCAGCAAAATTGCAAAAATTACCACAAGAGAGTACCAGTGTACGGCCGTATCGCTCGTTTAGGGGTCATCTCTCTCTGATGTATATATTGCTGTGTCCAATTTAAATTTAAGATAAAACAAATAACACCTCAGCATGTATTCTTATCGCCCGGCTAGCATCTTCAGGGTAGGTTGAAAAAATATAAAAACTGAAATTTGCTTTTACTACCGCCTGCAATAAACAATAAAAAAATCTTTTATTATTTCACCTTTATTTTTGCATATAAAAAAAAATCTAAACACACAAAGAATTTCTATAATTAGCAGTCTCGCCCACAATTTTTGATAAAAAATGCACGCACTATAGTTTTGTCTTTAGTTCCATTACCCAATCTCATCATCACAAAACTGTCCTGTTTTAAACACATGTGAATCGTTGTACTTCTAATTGTTTGTTTTTGTAGATGTGATTGATTTATTTATTGAATTATCTATCTCCATTAATTACAATTAGACGACACTTCAATTAATTAAAATTTTTGTTATGATTGGTCATTCCCAATGTTTCTTTCTTAAAAACTCAATCATTCATCTCTATCATCACGATTCGACAATCTTCCGCTATGCCTTCTTTTACTCCAACCATCACCCCTCTTTTTTACTCGAAAAATAACAGTTTGATCTTGTGAGAAACTTATGATGACACTTAAAATAAACAAATTTTTAAAACTACAAAAACATCGAGAAGAGAAAAATTCTCATTTCATGCTTATCGCTAAATTGTAAATTTGTTTTCAAAATAATGAGAACAATAAAATGTAGAATGTAGAAACAATTCTCAAAGACTGTGCCAGCTGATAAGCAACACCTGCTCTAACTCTTTGATATGATTACCGTATCTGTAATCTTAAGAAATAAAGTAAGTAGTATTTTCTTACCACAGGTATTACGACATAGTCTCTTGTAAGAAATAGGCAGTTCAGTACTTCGAGACAAAAATAGAATGCTTAAGCACCCTCCCTTTTACCAATTTCTTAAGGAACATGTTGCAGACAAGCCCCCTATCTCTTTCGGATCCTCGTGCTGCTGCCAAGCCATGTTGCACGAATCGTGGTCGCTCTCTTTTCCGTTAAATGAACTCCTCTGATACCGTGCTGATCTTCGTTCAGTACTCGCTCTTTTACCTAAAACAAACTACCAAAATAGCTAGGATCGGGTAGATTGCTGAACGTTTTATGAGCCTTAAAGCAAATTTCTTTACATGCTCCCTAAGCGTATTTAACGGCGTACGGCTAGTATACGACGCTTTTGCTGCAGGAACTATGTTTCTATTTACCTAGTGGCACCAGGAGCCAATCCGATATTTAAACTAAGCATCTGAAACTTCAGATTTTCCGGCAGGGTTAAACCCGTAGGCGTCAATTATCGTGCTTCCAGTTTTTGTCCAATTCCAAACACCGTAATTAATTAGAATTTTATTTGTCGCATAGAAAAACCAATACCTTCCCGATTGAAAAAAATATCTACTCTTCTCACCAATTCAATATTTTTTGTACAAAACCAATATTTTACTCCTGTGACACATTTTTAAATTGAACAAAAAAATTAACCGCGTTGTATACTGATAGCGTTTGTCTAAATTATTATTGTTGTTTAATTATGTACCTTTCAAACTAACAAGTGTTTAGTACATGTCAGTTACAGAACTAATCTACTTTAACGTGCAAATCTTTTTTAGTCTTTAGAAAATGTACCGGATTTAGAACGTATACAAAATGTTATCAAATAATTGAATGTATTTATTTATAATTATTAAAAAAATTATTATTATATTAGATACATGCTTTAAGAAAACTTTCGTACTGCGGGCACATCTTGAAATAATTTTTAATCAAATTTATTCTAGACAAGAAAACAGTATTTGTTGATTTGTATGCTTCTGTATGGTCTATGCTGCGGTGCAGTTTTACCGCTACACTGAGAGAAAAATATTATAACAACTATAGTTTTTAGTTTACCAAAACTCTCTATGATCACATTTTTCTCAGTGTTCAAATAAAATTAATCCAAAGACATTATCAAATCAAATCTTCTAATAATGCACTTTAATAAGTTTGCGTTATGTTTTTTTTAATAATTTGTTATGTTTAATACATTTATGCTATTTGACAGTGTTTGATCAAAGAAGTTTAAAAAAAAATTTTTTTTAATTAAATTTAGGTAAATGTATTGCTTGTTAAACGGTTAAAGTTTAATTATTGTAGTTTTTTTTTCTTATAATTATTTATTTTTTTCTTTTTATTAGAGGACAATCTATGTATGTATGTACCTATATAGTCCTCGCAATTTTACTTTCGATGCACGTCATTAACGTCAGTGACGTAGTTATTCAACCATGTTGTCGGTATTATCATGTAAACTTACTGTTTTCGTACATTCTTAATATTACATTGCATATTACGTTTTCATTAAATGTTTCTACATTCGTAACAGTTGTACTACGCTTACGTTTTGAAGAGATCTAAGAACCTCGTTGTTAGCAACCGTTGTACATACAGATATAACTGTAGAATATATGTATGTATTACCACAATTTAAATATTAAGTAAAAGGGTACTTCTCGCACAGCATTTACTGATATCAATGGACCACCATTATCTCGTTCAAGCTCAAAATAGTACAGTTTTGTATCAAAAATAATTATAAAAAACAATGAGCACTTTGACATAAAAAACACAAATTTAATTTGACAGATGTCAACAACGCTGCAACTGTAGTAAGCACACCAACAACGTGATAAAAAAAATTCAATAAGACAATTCGGTATTTATTTAATTTTTGCTATAAATAGGGTGGTATGAATTTTACGTCATTAATGACGTGCATCGAAAGTTAAATTGCGAGGACTTTAGTACTCAAAAAAATGATGTTTCTAACTAATTATTCTAATTACATTGTATTTAAAAAATGCAATCACAGAAGTCACTGTTTTACGAGATATTGAATGACTTGCGTATATCGATATAAAGTAAATACAGCTTGCGTTCAGACTGCCTCGTCATTGGTTCTTTAATGTACCAGAAGAGCTTATGTCGTCGGTAGGGACTTTAATGCCGGTATTTGAACAACTAATCATTCAATTAACGTCTATTGTTAGTGTACGTATCGTATACCTCTAAATTTACAATTATTTATAGATTTGCACCCTTTGAAAAGTGCAACATAATACTTATGCTGTTCTTAACATCATGATTGCACGTTATTCATTTTGTAATTTTCTGATAGGGTTTTGTATATCTTATCTGATTTTTCTCAACGAACACTGGGAGTTTTTTAATGCTACTTTATATAATCACCGAGTTTCCATCATAATACTTTAAATTGATTGGATTTTGCTTTATACGTATACACAGTGATTTATACGAATCTTTTTATAACCATTCGACGCTAACAAACTAATACAGATAATACCTATTATTATTATTTCTGTTTCAGCTGTTCATGCCAATTTAGAAATATAAATGCTTTAACATGTTTACATGATACTAGCTTACTTAATATTTTCTTTAAACTTTAACATGTCACCTAGTCGTAATAAAGTCGTTTCCTTCCAAAAAAGTAAACTATTATGTGTGATTTTCTATTCACGTTTTTATATATGTATTTAAACTTTTAAACACAACAATACAATGTAAAATTGCTTGCTTTTTTGAACAGTGGACACAACTACGTAAAAAAACACCAAAAATGTAATGTTTATTTACTTATTTAATTTATACTTTTCATACTTATAATTATAAATATGACTGATATTGTTTTTTTTTGTTATTAATATCTGATTCGGCTTAATTTTCAAAGCTTCGATAACTTTTACTTCCAAAATTAAATTAAAACTGTGAGTGCTACTTTTTAGTTCATTTTATAATTTTTTTACTTTTTATATTAGTACATTTTTATCGCTTACAATTGACAAGTTAACTGAAACAAAATTTATATTATTTTTTTTTGGAGTGTTATATTAAATAATAATTAAAAAACTTGTCTTTTCCAAATATTGTGTATTTAACACGACTACAATTGTTTCGACTAATTAATACTAGTAGAATACATTCAGCTTTCCCCCACCACTTTCGCGAATTAAATTAATTCGCGGGGTCAATTAAGGTTATTTCGCGGTTTCGCGTTTTAATCGGCGGTTTAATTGGCGTTTTCGTTTTAATCGGCGGTTTAATTCGCGGTTTTGCATATTAATTAGCGGTTTGATTAAATTTTACCGTTTTTAATTCGCGATTTTGATTTTAATTCTTGGAATAATCCATTTGATTAAATAAATTTAATTGTAGTTTTAATTCGCAGATTGATTAAATTATTTTAATTCGCTGTTTTGCATTTTAATTAACGATTTAATTAACCCTTTTTCGTTTTTATCGGCGGATTCGGTGTTTAATCATTTTAATTTGCGATTTTGATTTTAATTCTTGGAATAATCTGTTTGATTTAATTGGAGTTTTAATTGGCGATTTGATTAAATTATTTTAATTCGCGTTTTGATTTTAATTTGTAATTCATGGAATAATCTGCTTGACCAAATCATTTTAATTTGCGTTTTGATTTACGTTTTAATTCTGTTTAATCAAATGAATACAAAATTAATTTATGCAATTACATTTATTTAATAGATATCAGATCATGACTTCAATTAAACTTTTGATTGTGTGATTCTTCGAAAGTCTAAACTACCTGCAAGTGCTTACCTATTTGAGCTACCCTTGTCCATTTCTTGGAAAATAAAAATCGGGAGAAACTCTTAGAATTTATTGATTGATTTTTGGAACTTTTGCATATACAAACAAAATAATTATAGCTTTGATGAGTATGCACTATTTTATTACCATAATTATTAATAAAACCGACAAATTATAAATTGTGTAACAATTACAATTAAAAATTATTGATCTACATACAGTTGTTTCACTTTACATTTTTTTTACTACATGTTAGTATATCTATTTACAAAATCGGAACTTATAATTTTTGCATTTACAAACAAAACTAGAAATAATTATAGCTTTGATAAGTACCTACTATTTTCATAACATAATTATTAATCAAAATGACAGATTATAAAATGTGTAATAATTAAAAATTATTGATGAACATACATTTTTTCACTTTTACATGTCCAACACACTTTTATAGATGGTGGTGGTCCGTCTAACTGTACATTGTCTTTGTTGTAATGCTTCAAACAGGATAGACACTGTTGTAGTTTAACGTTTTCTTGATACCTTAGCGGTAAATTTTCTCACACTTCTTTTAATTCGTACGCAGGTACATTATTAATTAGAAAATTGATTGGAAAAAATTTTAATTCTCATTTTTCAATCTTCTTTAACGATTTTCTTATACCGTTTGTACGAGAACAATAAGCATTGATCACATAACCAACTTTATCTATGACAGATTCTACAGACATCTTATGCGGTACTGACAATATTTTAATCCTCAAGTATTTAAAGACTAGCACAGTTCGCATCTTGATGACGTCAACATTTTCTGCCTGCACCAACTTGTTGAAAGTAAGCTAAATGTATTACAAATTCATTTTGTTATGATTCATATTTTTATGTACCTATAGACTACCAAAGAATTTATCGTGGTGACGTCAGTTTCTTTGAAATCTTTTATGCCTGCACCAACCTGATGAAAGTGTATTACAAAATTTATTTATTATGATTCATATTTTTATATACAAATTTACCGTTTTCATTATTAATTAGTGTTTTATAAATTGCACCCAATTGAATTATGAATAACGTTCTTTGTATATACGTATTCGGTAATGTGGATCCAAAATATATTCTAATTTAGAACCAATACTGTTTATTCGATTTTGAAAACGGTCTCTATCTATAACAGCTTCTATCCATTTACCTTTACGTGCTTGATGATAAGCGTAACTCCACACAACCATTTTTAATACAGTATTTTTTGATTCGTCAATTACTACCCTTTTCATCATGTTCCATAAAAATTTTATCAAACCTATAAATGATGACAAATCTTTTGACTTAATTGAAAACAAATGCAACATGCAGATGGGTGCACGTTTAAATAAGGTAACTAAATCACATACAGGTCGCAGCACGTTTGAACAAACGTTTTTGCTAATGAATAGAAGCGTGGGGGTAGTAATTTGGCGAGTATAAAACTAGATGTTATTGCTGCACTTGCAACAGATCTAGTTGAACTCTACAATTGTATGTTTAACGGTGAAACAAGATAAAATGTACGCAGCAAAAATGTATAGACCTTATAATACTTCAGAGGCCCCTACATTAAAGAGGAGAATTGATCAACGTAAAATTAATTTTCCTGAATTTAAACCTGTGAACACTGATTGTAAAAGGACTGAAGAAATTGGTGCAAGATACTACAACCTTAAAATAGAGAAAGAAGAGTTATCACTAAAAATGCAAAAGGAGCGCCATCGTCTTCTTCATGAGTTAACTATACCGTTAAATATTAGCGAATCAAAAATTGTGTCTGTTGGTACAGATGTGTTCAATAATTTTTACCTTGTGTAAAAATTATAAAACAAGGCTTGAACCAAGGGGTGTGTTTTCATCAAATGGATATTATGCAGCTTTTCGATCAGATTAATGACATTATTGAGTGTTTGAAAACTGATGATAACTATAAGTGCGAATTAAAAAATTACGAGATTATTTGTTCAAATGGTGTCAACGCGGCGAGATTTGTACCAAAAGATCCCACAGATGTTTTTCAGTTGTACTTAGGTCTCGTTACGTTAGAAAATCTTCGCGACATGAAGAACTGTATTATAATCAAATTGGAATCGTTAATATGTGTTGATGACATAGTTGATAGTTTTACCACTGACGTAGTAGAAGCTGTTGACAGAAAAGGACTGAATAGTGCAACTCGCAGTGACATGTGTGAAGTTTTATCTAATAAGTATATTGATAATGTAGTCATGCATGAACTAGTATCCAAATTTCCTAACTGTATTTTTATATAATATAATAAAATTTATGAACGATAATGATGATAGACATTTGTATCAAAGTTTTCATACTTATTATCCTTAAAATATGTATGTACGTTGTGTTAATATATAAACTATTTCTAATCACTTTTTATTTATTCCAATTTAAACAGTACGTGATGGCGTACCAATTTTATCATCCTTTCTCAGCTATTGTTGCGGGACCCTCGGGTAGTGGCAAATCTTACTTTATCGTCAACTTTTTAAAACATATTGAAATGTGCAATGTTGAGTTTAACAAGGTACTGTGGTGCTACGATGAATGGCAACCATTGTATAAAGATATGAATTCCCTAGTAGAGTTTAATCATGGTTTACCTAGTATGGATATGATTGATGGTACAAAACCTATGTTAATTATAATTGATGATTTAATGCGCGAAACTAATGAAGCAGTAGTAGATATATTTACTAAAGGCTGTCATCATCGCAATTTAAGCGTGTTTTTCTGACTCAAAATATATTTCATCAAGGAAAAGGACAAAGGGACATATCGTTAAACGCCCATTACATTATTTTATTTAAAAACCCTCGCGACAAGGCGCAAATCAAACATTTGACCAGACAAATTTGTCCTGAAAATACAAAGTTTTTAGAAGAAGCTTATAATGATGCAACATCGAAGCCGCACGGTTATATGTTAATGGATTTAAAACAAGATACACCTGATATTGTTCGTTACAGAACATCCATTTTGGCGAAAATGGCGCATGTTGTGTTTACATACCAAAAAAAGGCTTTAAATACACGTCTACCGATAAGTTTGACATTATTCAGTCGTAATGGGTTCATCGGTTATTAAACATGCTGAGCTGCTTCGTGCTTTAACAAAATTAGGGCCTAAAGAACGCAACGCTTTACTTAAATGTGCAAATGATAAACAGATACACTGTATTTGTGAATGTGTTTATAACACTTTAAAAGGAAAAATTCCTTTATCCAGTACTCAGAAAGCTCGACTCGGTCGTCATAAGAACACTCTAAGAAGACTCGTAAGACAGGGCGAATCTATTAAAAAGAAAAAACAAATACTGGTGCAGCAAGGAGGGGCATTTCTACCTTTTATCTTAGCACCTCTAATAAGCAGTGTAATAGGCAGTCTTTTAAACTAGTTCATGAAAATATATCAAAAATGGAACATGCTAAAAAGATGATTATTGTTCCTCCCGAATTCGTTCAGCGCTTAAAATCTTCGGAAACTACGCAAAATAACGTTTTGTCGCAACTGGACAGTGAAATGCACAGTGTTCTAAAATCACAGTTATCAGACCATGACAAGTGGAATAATTATAATCAAATTTTGCAAAGGTATTTACACTTTGCGGATGAAGTGAGGCAACCAGTTAGTATACCGATCGAAGAAAAGAGACGTACGATGCTTTCAAACGACGATATAATAGATACATTACCAACTACGTACAAGAAAAAAGCTGAGAACTTTATACGTATATTAAGTGCATCGGGTGACGTAATTTGGGATAGAAATGGAACGGTCTCAATAAAAGGTGAAGTACTACCTTCATCAAATATTATCGATTTGGTTCATGATGCGCTTAGACCCCGTAAAAACACAAATCCTTCTGGCTGGCGTCATCTTGCATCGTATATGAAAGACATTAATTTTCCACATGAGCTGGTAGGAAATCTGAATCGACGCAGCATTCTTTCTTCAAGTACAACACCGGAACTTAAAGCGAAACTGAGCTACGACGGGGATGATGAAATGAAACCGTCTAAAATTGAAAAGGGTTCTACACAGAGACAAACCAAACGTAAATCTATTTCACGAGTTTTAGATTGGGAATCGTTCAAATTATAATGGAAGTTATCTACTACAATCCCGCTCACGCTAGCGGTTTTGCCGGAACAGAGTCATTATTTCAATCGTTAAAAAATCATCATAACCGTAACAGTATCAAGAAGTGGTTAGAAGAACAAGATGCTTATACAATTCACAAACCAGTCAGAAGAACGTTTTTAAGAAACAAATACATCGTAAGCAACATAGACGAACTGTGGCAAGCTGATTTATGCGATATGCGAACTTTACGTGAATACAACGACGGCAACAGTTTTATATTAACAGTGATCGATGTGTTTAGTAAAAAGCATGGGCAAAACCTATAAAATTAAAGACAGCTAAAAATATAGTAGCAGCGTTTACCGAAATTTTTAGTGAATATAAAAATACACCAGTAAATATTCAAACGGATAAAGGAAAAGAATTTGTGGCTGAATCAGTGCAAAAGTTCTTTAAGGAGCGCAACATTAATTTTTATGTTACTAATAATCCAGACGTGAAAGCAGCAGTGATTGAGAGATTTAATAGAACACTTAAAACGAGAATGTGGCGTTATTTTACATTTTCAAACACGTATCGTTATATAGATATTTTATCAGACTTAACAGCGTCGTACAACAATCGCTATCACCGAAGTATAAAGATGGCACCTAACGAAGTAAACGATACTAACATTTTACAAGTTTGGTACAATTTGTACGAAAAAGGCGTGGGTAAACAGCGAACACCTAAATATAAAATAGATCAACACGTTAGAGTAAGCAGAACTAAACAAGTTTTCGAGAAAGGATATGTAACAAATTGGAGTGAAGAAGTGTTTAAAATCATTAAAGTTATTAAACGTAAACCGCCTGTTTATAGACTTGAAGATTTACAAGGCGATCCTATCGAAGGAACTTTTTATGAAGAAGAATTGCAGCCCGTTAAAATAAACTTTAAAACGTTATATAAAATTGAAAAAGTGTTGAAAGTAAAAGGATCAGGTAAAAACAAAAAGTATCTGGTCAAGTGGAGAGGTTATACCGATAAGTTTAATTCTTGGGTATCAGCTGCAAATTTTAAGAAAATATGAATACCGCATCGGAGTTTTATCTTACATTATTAAGTAACAGTTCTATGAACTATTTTCCAAATAACGTTACTACAAGTTTTATAACTCAATTACCTAAACGTTTAAGACTGACTGGTGAATGGTTGGTTGGCGTATCTGAAATTCAATACCCGTGTTCGCTTATGGCTATAAACGAGGGTGACAATTTATTGTACTATAGAATTGACCCCCCTGAAAATGAAGTCGACGTGGACAAGATTTTAGAAACCGCAGCTAAATATTTTGTTAAAAATCGTGATTACGTTAATTACTCTTTCAACGGATGGCATGTTTTTAAAATACCCTCAGGAAATTACGAATCGGTTGAAGCTGTCATTACTGTAATGAATAACAGCGAGCTAATATCTAAATTATTTAAATTTAATTACAACAATATTACAAAACGTATATCGATAGAAATAAAAACGAGTTTGTCTATGATGGGTTTTTCGAGAAGATTGTCCTTGCAGCTGGGGTATGCTCCAGACGATAACATAGCCGTCTACACAGATTCCACACATCCGGCAAATATTTGGTCTGGTATTCCATCTCAAATGTTTATTTATTGTGACGTCGTAGAACCGCAAATAGTTGGTGACATTTTATCACCGCTTTTAAGAATTGTCAACATTACGTCGGATGGATATAATTATGGATGTCATAAAGATGTCGTGTTTTCACCAGTGCATTATGCACCTGTGATGAGGAAAGAGTTTGAAAACATCGAAGTAAATATAAAGTCCGAAACTGGGTTTCCAATGCCATTTGAGTTTGGAACATTGAATTTAAAACTACATTTTAAGAAACTTTAATAAAATGAGTTGCCCCTATCAACAGTATTACATGAATCAAGCCGGCAGCGGTATTGGAGCAATCTACAGAGGAGCCCCCTATCAAAGAGGTCATGGAATAGGAAGTTGGTTAGGTGGCATATTCCGTAGTATAATACCATTATTTAAATCAGGTGCTCAAGCGGTAGGAAAAGAAGTCTTAAAAACTGGCAGCAGTATTCTAGGTGATGTGCTAGAAAATCGACCAATAAAAGAATCGTTTCAAAGCCGTACGCGCCAAGCTGGTCAAAATCTTAAACGAAAAGCTGACGATAGAATAGAAAAATTAATGGAGGGATCGGGATATAAAAAGCTACGCCAGAGTCAAACACGTCAGTTGGTACAACGTGTTGTCAAGAAAACAGCAAAACCCTTAAAGAACTTAACTTGCAACGACATTTTTTCTAATTGAAATGGCGTTTCTTCATGCACAATCATGCGAATGTATTAAATCCGAATTAGACTTGTTCGCTCTTCCGTCTACGCAAACAAGTATTGAAAATGGTGAATGGATATTCTACAAACCATTGTCTTCACTAACGGATGATGCACCGATAGAGTTTGTTGTGCCCGGAAATGGTAACGATTATTTGGACACTAGCCAGACAATGTTGTACTTAACAGCTAAAATTGTTAAACAAGACGATACGTCGTTAATTGACACCGATGACGTAGCACCAGTAAATAATTGGATGCATTCGTTGTTTTCGCAAGTAGAAGTGTATTTAAATCAAAAGCTTGTATCGCCACCAAGCAATACTTATGCATATCGTTCATATATTGAAACTTTGTTAAATTATGGAAAAGAAGCAAAAATCCCATCTAACTTGCACTTTATGGTATAGTGACACTCCTGGGAAGATGGATAATCTTCAAGAAAATCAAGGTTGTGCTAGCAGAAAAGAATTAACTAAAAACAGCAAACAAATTGAGATGATCGGACACGTGCATTCAGATCTATTTAACCAAGAAAATTTATTATTAATGGCGTCGAGATGAAAATTAGATTTGTGCGGTCAAGAGATTCATTTAGTTTAATGGCAGCTCAAAATTCAGCATACAAAGTGAAAATCATGGACGTTAGTTTATTAGTTCGACGCATGAGAATTAACCCAACCATATTACTGGCGCACGCTAAAACTTTGGAATCCACATCTGCAAAATATCCTATAACTAAAGCTGACGTTAGAGTTTTAACTATTCCATCAGGAGTACAAAGAAAATCTCTTGACAACGTTTTCTTAGGGCAACTACCGAAGCGGTGTATCATTGGTTTTGTATCAAACAAGACTTTCAATGGTGATTACAAATCTAATCCCTACAACTTTCATCATTACAAAATCAATTACATGTCTTTATACATCGACGGACAACAAATACCATCAAAACCGTTACAACCAGATTTTACAAAATCTAATTATGTACGCACATATCATACGTTATTTTCGGGAACAGGAATACATTTCTTAAACGAGGGCAATGGAATTTCGCGGGAAGATTACCCTAATGGATACTGTCTAATGGCGTTCGATTTAACTCCTGATTTATCAGCAAATTCTAGTACTCATTGGAATCTCCTAAAAAACGGCTCATTACGTATTGAAGTAGGATTTGAAGAAGCGCTGACTGAGACTGTAAATTGCATCGTGTACGCAGAATTCGATAACGTTATTGAAGTCGATAAACATCGAAATATAATGGTAGACTTTAGTAGTTAATTGTAAACCGTTGAGAAAGATGAACGCGTTTGTTGATGTGCAAGGTTTTCGATACGAGAATAAATTTATACCGAAAGAGATAGCAGTAGTGTCAAACGATGGCCCTTTTCTAACTCTATTGCTTATAAAACCACCTTCAGATTTTTCAACTTTATCTAAAGCTGAGAAGAAAGAAATCTTGTATTTGGAGAACCATTTTCATGGACTTCGCTGGGGTTCTGGTTATATACCCTATGAAAAGTTTGAAGCTGAAATTACGCGCATATTGCAACCATTTAATCGAATATACGTTAAAGGTGTTCATAAAGTGGATTTCTTAAGCTTTTTAACTAAACCAGTGTTTAATTTGGAAGATTACGGTTGCCCTGCTATACGAAAATTAAAAAAAAACGTAAAGACCTTTCGTTGTATACATCACAACATAGAAGCGCCAATGTGCGCTTTAGAAAACGCTTTGATAATCAACGATTGGGAACGGGAAAAACGCCGTGATGAACACATTACATCTTCAGCAGGCACTGAATTTAATTCCGAACTCTTTGATGAAGAATGTTTCTCTTCATGTTACTGCTTCGGACATGCTACCTAAAACGGTAAATAGACCTAGTGCAATTATCGTAAACACAGCTGCATCCACATCACCGGGAGAGCATTGGGTAGCTATATTTATTGACAGACATGGCAATGCGGAATATTTTGATAGTTTTGGAAGATATCCTCGGGGGTTACATCTAAAATTTTTGAAAAAGAACTCGAAGTGTTTTGATTATAATTCTAAAATATTACAAGATTATCATTCAGATGTGTGTGGTCTTTATTGTTTAATGTATTTATATTTTAGAATCAATTATGTACCTGTAACTGAATTTTTAAGCATGTTTGATACTGATTTAATAAAAAATGACTGTATTGTAACATTATTTTCTAAGATTTTTAAAGAAAACGAATGTATTTAACGTAGCTAGTAGTTATTATGATAGATTAAATTTTATGTGAATATGTGTAATTTAATTTTGAGTAAATAAAAACTATTACAATTAAAAAAATGTTTTATTTCAAATAGATAAATTCAAAAGTGACAAAAATCGTATACATTAAATTAAATATTAAATTTAAAACAATTATAAACAACCCAAAAATATTATATGACACCGATATCTTCAATAAGCCCTTGAACATTATACACGTATAGTATCAATAAGGGTAAATGACTCATACATTTCAAACAAGATTCTACTTGCAGAAACTGGAAAACTTTAGTCACTTTGTACTAATATAAATAGGGGTGCACGTTATAGAAATATTTTTATAGTTTCTCGATTGTTGTGAGAACAGTGTCTACTTCACAAGTTGATTTAATAAATTTATAATGGCTCAATCGTTATCAGTTACTGATGTTTTAAATTTAATTGATGCGGGATTTGTAAGTGCGAATGAATTATTTCAAGCTTACGAGTTGATTTTAAAGTATTTAAGTGCTGGTGCTTCTATGGACGTTAACGATTCCAAGAGATTTTTCAAACTAGCTATGATAGTTTACCATGGTCAAAAAGTAAGTACATACAAATTACTTTCTTTACAAAATTTTATATTCAATAAATAATTATGCACTTGGAAAATCAAAATTTGTTACAATTCAATTTCACAAATGGTATTTTAGTACTTATTTTGTTTACGTTATTTTTAATTTTATGTTACTTTCTAGAAAGAGGTCGAGAGTCGCAAAGCGAATACTTCGATCGGATCATCTGCAGTTCCCTCGACATCAAAAGACATTCAACACGGAGGTACCTTAAATTTAACGTCGGTCCGTAAAGAATCTCGAAAACAGACAGCTAAATATTTTCGGATTCTTTCAGAACAGGAAAGATTAATTAAAAAATTCGGTGTTACATCCAAATCGGTAACATTGAAATTTAATAATCCGGACATTGAACAAGGACCAATTGAATGGCTTAAAGTAAGTACTTTTCGTTTATCGTATATTATAATTATTTGGTTAAACATTCATTTTTTATTTACTACATACTGTATTCACGATCACGTAAAAAGATTATCTACTCTTATTTTTTATTACGTGTTTCAACCCAATATTTTTGCGAGTTTTGCCGTGTACGACAAAGTAAACAACGGGAGCACAAAAATTGTAAATACATATGTCCTTCGTGCCATTCTGGTCCTCCATGCAACAAACAACTTGAAAAAATTGTTTGTAAAGATTGCAATCGCGATTTTAGAGGTGAAAATTGTTTAAAACAACACAGAGACAAAAAATTGTGTAAACAGCTTCAACGGTGTACTATTTGTTTATCCAGTATATGGAAAAGCAAATATCCACATAAATGCGGTTTTCGATACTGTTCAACATGCAAAATCAATCAACCTAATAATCATTTTTGTTACATGTCCAAAAACAAAATCAATGAGACTAAACGCGACAAAAACTTTATTTTCGTTTTTTACGATTTTGAATGTAGGCAGGAAACCCCTTTAGATGGATCTGAGTGTACATTCGTACATGAGCCAAACTTGTGTGTGGTCCAAAATGTTTGCAAACTGTGTATTGAATCGTGTATTGATAACGACGATAATATAAAACAAGATTGCAAACAATGTGGAAAACGAATTCATATATTCGATGAATCTCCGGTGACTCAGTTTCTTGAATATATAACAAATTTAGCACGCGGAAATAATGAAATAGTTGCTCTAGCTCATAATAGCAAATCTTATGATTGTATATTTATTTTAAAAGAGATAATGAAAAATCATTCTGCATGGAACCCAAAAATCATATTTAATGGTACAAAAATTATGTCAATGACTTGTAATTCAAAGATAAAGTTTATTGACAGCTTAAATTTTATGCCTATGCCGTTGAGTAAACTACCAAAAACTTTTAATTTCGAGGGGTCAAAAGGTCACTTTCCCCATTTCTTTAATACTGCAGATAACACTAATTATTTAGGACCTTTGCCGGACGTACGTTATTACGGCATTGACGAAATGTCAACTTCTGACCGAAATGAGTTCTTGCTGTGGTACAACTCTGAATTAGCACGTGGTACATTATTTAATTTTAAAAAAGAAATTGTTAAATATTGTACACAAGACGTAAATATTCTGCGAAAAGCATGTTTGCAATTTTGGCAAAAATTTATTTTAGAAAACAACGTCGATCCTTTCCGCGAGTGTTGTACCATAGCTGGGGCTTGTAGCTTAGTTTATCGAAGAAATTTTCTTACGGAAAACACAATTGGTCTTATTCCAGCAGGGGGTTACCGTATGTCTAATAATCAATCGAACATTGCACTGAAATGGTTATTATGGGTACAACATAGTCAAGGCATAACCCTTCAGCACGCACTTAATGGGCGGGAGGTACGTTTGAGGGAAGGAATTCTTGTTGATGGTTTTGACGAAACTAATAATACTGTTTATCAATTTCACGGATGTTTTTATCACGGGTGTGAGAAATGCTTTCCTAATCAAACGGTAGAGCTCAATAATGATAAAAATAAAACCATGTTCGCTCGTCGTGAAAAAACTGAAGCTACATCAGCAAGAATTCGCTCTCACAACTACAACTTGATTGAAATGTGGGAATGCGTATTTAAAAAGTACTTAAAAGAAAATCACGAAGCAATGGAATACTTAAACAATAACAATATGCTTAAAATAACTCCTTTAAATCCCCGTGATAGTTTCTTTGGTGGACGAACAAACGCAATTAAATTATATTATAAAGCGGAAGAGGATGAAATAATTCGTTATTTAGACGTGTGTTCATTATATCCGTATGTAAACAAATATGCAAAATACCCAATAGGACATCCAAAAATTTATATAGGCGAGGACTGCAACAATATTAACTTAACGACTATAGAAGGTATTATCAAATGTACAGTAGTTCCACCAGAGAAACTATACCATCCTGTTTTGCCTCTGAAGATGCATAATAAACTTATGTTTGTCTTGTGCCGAACATGTTGCGAAACGATGAGTCAAAGTAGCTGTTTTCATACACAAGATGAACGTAAGTTTACGGGAACCTATGTTGCAGACGAACTCCGTAAAAGCATTGAATTAGGTTATGTGGTGTTGGAAATTCACGAGGTGTGGGAGTATAAAGTGTGTCAATACGATAAAAACGTTAAGAGCGGTGGTCTATTTTCCAAATACGTAGATCATTTTCTGAAGGTAAAACAAGAATGCAGTGGTTGGCCTACGTGGTGTGTAGATGAAACCACAAAGGATCGGTACATTCAAGATTATTTAACACATGAAGGTATAAGCCTTGATAAATCAAAAATTAAATCAAATCCGGGGCTACGATATATTTCTAAATTGTTTTTAAATTCATTTTGGGGAAAATTTGGACAGCGTGAAAACTTAACTCAAACAGAAATTATTTCAGAACCACACAATTTTTTCCAACTATTGACCGATCCTTCAAAACAAGTGCAATCTATATTACCTATTGATGATAATGTGATTATCGTAAACTGGCTGAGACCTGAGGAATCTGTAGATCCGCTTAAAACAGTAAATGTCGTATTGGCTGCTTATACTACCGCAAATGCTAGGTTAGTTTTATACAATTATTTAGAACAGCTTGGAAAACGAGTGCTTTATTTTGACACAGATTCTGTCATTTTTACGCAAAAACCTGGTCAATGGGCACCTTCGGTTGGTGATTTCTTAGGCGACATGACCGACGAGGTAAAATCGTACGGCAATAATAGTAAAATTGTTGAATTTGTTAGTGGAGGACCAAAAAATTACGCGTACAAGTTGTTTTCAACATTAAAAACGATTACGTAACAGTATGTAAGGTAAAAGGCATCTCATTAAATTTCAAAATGCCCAAGTTATAAATTTCGATACAATAAAAATGCTGTCTTAAATAACGCACAGGAGGTATATGTAAAAACAGACCGGCGTATTGCTAGAACTTCTACCTACGATGTTGTATCAAAACCAGAAACAAAAACTTATCGTGTACAATATTCAAAGCGGCGTCGAATTAACGATACATACGATACACTACCGTACGGGTTTAACTAATTTTATCTATATTTACTTATTTATGTATGTAATTAATAAACTTGTATACATGTAATTATAAATTGTAAATTGTAGTGTTATTTATTTTAGAATTATTTATATATTTTGTAAATAGGTATACTATCATGTAGTAAAAAAATGTAAAGGGAAAAAGTGTATGTTGATCAATAATTTTTAAATATTACACATTTTATAATCTGTCATTTTGATTAATAATTATGTTATGAAAATAGTAGGTACTTATCAAAGCTATAATTATTTCTAATTTTGTTTGTAAATGCAAAAATTATAAGTTCCGATTTTGTAAATAGGTATACTAACATGTAGTAAAAAAAAATGTAAAGTGAAACAACTGTATGTTGATCAATAATTTTTAATTGTAATTGTTACACATTTTATAACCTGACGGATTGATTAATAATTATGCTAATAAAATAGTGTGTACATGCAAAAGTTCCAAAAATCAATCAATAAATTCTAAGAGTTTCTTCCGATTTTTATTTTCTAAGAAATGGGTAACTCAAATAGGTAAGCAGGTAGTTTAGACTTTCGAAGAATCACACAATCAAAAGTTTAATTGAAGTCAATGATCTGATATCGATTAAATAAATGTAATTGCATAAATTAATTTTGGATTCATTTGATTAAACAGAATTAAAACGTAAATCAAAGCGCAAATTAAAATAATTTGATCAAACTGAAATTATTCTACGAATCAAAACTCGAATTAAAATAATTTAATCAAATCGCGAATTAAAATTCCAATTAAATCAAACAGATTATTCCAAGAATTAAAATCAAAATCGCAAATTAAAATGATCAAACAGATTTTTCCTCGAATTAAAACGTGCATTAAATAAAAAACGCGAATTAAAATGATTTAATCAATCCGCGAATTAAAACTCCAATTAAAACGATTTAATCAAACAGATTATTCCAAGAATTAAAATCAAAATCGCGAATTAAAAACGGGTAAAATTTAATTAAACCGCTAATTAATATGCAAAACCGCGAATTAAACCGCCGATTAAAACGAAAACGCGAATTAAACCGCCGATTAAAACGAAAAACCGCGAAATGACCTTAATTGACCCCGCGAATTAATTTAATTCGCGAAAAGTGGTGGGGGAAAGCTGACGGCCTTCTACTAATACTTTAAAGTCATCTTCAGGTTTTCAATAATTGCAGTTGTTAACACTGAAAATATTTTAAAAGATGTCTATAAACTATAACTTTCTTCGTTGTAAATACGTAAGACCACCTATATAAGAATTAGAGTTAAAATGTATTTTTCTACATTTTTTTTAATATACATATAGCATCAAGCACGTATTTGTATATTTAAAAAATTGCAGATTAGTTTTGAAAAATGTTTGTACTTTTAAGCTTACATTATCTTGTTGCATAGAAGAATACTTGGAGCAGTCCCGCGTACATGAGAGCAAAGTCGTGTGGTGCACGACGGCGCCGAAAAGCCTCAAAACTTAAAAGTAAAAAAAAGATAAAGCAACAAACAACATTGTCAAAATAAAATTTATAATGATAAAAAACTAGTAAGAAATTGCTAGCTATTACATTGTTTTTTTATTTGTTTATATTTTCATTTTTACTCTTTGAGATGAGGGAACCGAATTACTTCTTGAAAATAATATATTTTCCAAATGAGAATACGCAATAATAGCATTTATTTGATTGAATACGTAACATGATAACATGAATTGTGTGAACTCAAACAAATCTGATTTTATTCATGTTTGAAGCTTAAAGTTTGGCTTGCAGCGAGCGAACAAGCGTTTTTTGCTGTCTGAGCTTGCAATGTACGAAACTTTATATATTTAAGCGCTATTGTTAATTGAAGTAAATTCAAACAGAATAATTGATAAGACCTAATATTGCTATTTATAAAAATTTGTAAATTTTGAAATAACTCGAAATAAGTAATGTTGAGAAAATACTTTCGAGTTTGAGACGTCGAAACATTTAATTAATTTGTCAATTTGCTTACTTATGTATTAATTTCTTTACAGTATACAGGATGTCAGAATAAAAGAAGAAATTGTCTAGATACCAAAAAAGAGAGGAAGAGCTGAAAAACCATGTCAAAATTACGCATTTTTTTTCAAAACTCGAGTCTACTTTGCCAAATATTAATAACAACAATAATACAGCTGAATCCAATATTCTGAACCTGTACTTGAAACAAGTATCAGCAGCAGACAAGAAACTGATCTTCTAGTTTCTAGAAGATCAGTTTCTAGAATCTAGAAAGCAATCCATCAACATCTTCAAGTTCTGCTGATAATAAGAAATCGACACCTTCAAAAATTACCAGAACGGAAAATATGAGTCAACTTTTAACAGATGCTGCATGGCCAAAGAAATTACGTTCTAATAATATTCAAGAATGAGTAGAACGTGGCCCTATTCATAATCAAAACAAAAAGGATATTTATTCGAGAGATAGTTCGGAATCGGGGCGTAAGTTTTCCAATAGTTACTTCTTTAGAATTTTACCGAAGAAAGAAAAAATTCAGCGTTTTTGGTTGTTGTATTTCGAAACAAAAAATTCACTTTACTGCTTTTGTTGCAAAATTTTTAAAGACAGCGATTTGAAATCTGTTTGCCTTATTGATGAATGTGGTTACAATGACTGGCAGCATTTAAGTGAACATTTAAACATTCATGAAAACAGCAAGTTACATATCGAAAATGTTCTAAAATTGCTACTACACTACGCTACTAAAACAAAAAAGAAGCCTCTTATGCCTCAAATTCATGTTTATGAGACACAAAAAGCACATATGAACTGACTGTAGAATAAATTAACTAAAGAAGAAAAGCAAACTACTTACGAAAGAACGTAACCAAATAATTTTTTGTCTAGACAAATGTTTAAACAAGGCAGAGACAAAATCAATAATATAATTAATAAATAGACATAGTCAAAATAATAACATGCATAAGATTCTCGATAACGAGACTTGATCCTTAAAATTTGATAGAATAACAAACACTCTGCATTTGGAGTCTTTTATAATAATATTAAATACATTTGTAGATTACTCCCAGATATCACGAAGAGTACAAGCTTGCATTCGCCGACTTAAATGGCCACCACCGGCCGTAAATACGTAGTGAACAATATACCAAAAATACTCAGTTCAGTGCAAGTCATGAACGTAAACAGAATATACCTACAGTTTGACCAAGGCGTGTCTGGGGGAGCGCGGATCGTACAAGGTATAGCCTGATGAAAAAGTATTTCGGCGCTAATTTTTAAAATTAGGCAAGCAAGCAAACGAGTAGTACTCAACTGCATAATTGGTTGCCTAAGTTATAGTTAGAAAAAAATTAAAAAATCTTCGTATAAAACATGAACAATCACTGTACAAATATCTCATTTTAATCTAATCATTAATCAAAACTACAATAACCACAATTAGTATAAAATACATAAAAATGCGTTATCTTTTATTTATTAAATCACATTAAGGTCAATAACTAATTAATTATCATTACCTGAAGATTCACTTTCACTTTCATCCGTTTTCTAAACGTCCTCATCTGAATCACTATTATTTACTGTAAATGTCAAACTTTCAACAACTTCATCAACTAAACAATCTGCTTTTCACATTCACATACTCTATATACATTCAATTAGATTTAATTCGCAATGGTAAGGAAGCAATCTAACAACACTTAGTCACTTAGTAATTTATCAACAAAATAACTTTTTGATGTAGAATGCTGCTTGACTAAAATCAATAGTTTTGCATTTCGCAATTTATTTGTTGTAGAAATTCCATTCCGACTACGAACCAATATCTTCTTTACGATTGCTTTGAGTTGGAGGTTTGTTTATTTGTTTTGAGTCCATTAGGAAGTAGATTTGGAATAAGTTGCTTCTCCAGCCATTGCATAAAATTTGTATGATTTATATCATCATGATAGTCACCAGACGTAGTTTGTGATTTAAAAATTAAAAGGCTGTTGTTAACAAACCCATATGAACCACCTGCATGCACTATAATATGTCGTTGCCCAGTTCGATCAGATTTATAAACACCTAGTTCTTCTGCGGACTGCCAACACTTGTTAACTCCATATGATGGGTGAATATCTAAGTACGTTACTGGTTGCTTATTGTTGCCTTTAGCATTATTTTCTCTCAGCTTCTTCAAATATCGTAAACGCCAAGCTACAATATCATTTCGTTCCATTAAAACTTTACGTTTATTACAGCATTTCTTGTAACGAAACCCAAGTTTTAAAACATTCTTTCGTAAAGTTTCACGTTCTCCCATGTAGTTGACTTTATCTTTAATTTTTTTCACTAACACTTTCACTGTAGGTACTACAAACAAAAAGTAATATGAAAAGCCAAAATAACAACGTAGATAAAAACCAAAATGTCGACAAAATTAATAAATAAATGCTTATGATTTTAAATGTACTTTAACGAATCGCGCTATATGATTGTTCCACACACACAATTTGTCTTTTAAATTAGTTCGCATATTTTCCGGGGTTTTTGTAAGCTTGGTAGCACAGTATTTACAATATAAGCTGAACACTAGATAATACTACTTAGATAATAAATACTCGAGTGAAAGTAAAATATTAATTGACGATTTTAAACACAATGAACATAACTGAAGGCTTAGTATAAAGGAATGTAGGTAAGTAATTAACGAAACTGAAAGCATAAAGTAAGTAAATAGCATAAGAGACTATACAAGTTATCCGCAGTCGATCAAATCAAAAACAATTTTTTTTTAAGTTTCCCGGAGGGCATTTACTTAACTCTGATTATCGCGCTGCTGTTTAATAATATTGAATATCAATTCAGTCTTAAAATGATTTCCCTTCTTGTAAAGATGAAGATGGGAAAAAAATTTTGAATCTACCCAAACTTGTTGAAAATACTTTAAATTGGCAAAATAGAATCAATGGCGGCAACCGCCATACATGCGAGAGATTCTGTAGTAAAAATACCAATTTAAAAAAGAGAACACTTACAGTACGGTACTAAGAATTTTTGTGAAATTAAGAAATGAGAAAATTTATTAATAAGAACACGTACACATGTAAACACTAGTGGCGGCTCGAGTGTTTTTTTAGTGCAATTTTTAAACTTACATCTTACTTGATTATCCAACTCTGTAGTTCTTTGTTAGATATCGTCTACTTTATTTAGTTTTCAAATTTTTCCCGCCCCTTAAAAAGTGGGCAAAACATTAGCGACTTCGGTTACATTATTAACAGGCTCTAAACCCTAAAGACGTTCTAACCTGATTGTGCTATAAAGTTACGAATGTCATTTCGGGATTCGGAGTAGAACTGTCTTTTTGTTTGATTAAAACTTTTTGTTCGTATTAATTAGGACAACTGCCTAAAATATATTAAATAAACTTTGTTTGTTTGTTTTTGTTTTATATTTAAATATTTTAAATAAAACACAGATAACATAAATTAATCAATATGCAAGAAGAGTATAATATTATTCAGAAGCAAAAGTGCATTTAAGACGTTTGTAATTACTTGTCTGACTGACTCATTATAACTGCTTTAAATAAAGCGCTTATCGTTTTGCAGTATTCCTTACAAATAATCAAAATAAACACTAATAAATTACAAATATCGTGAGTAAATATGAGTAACGGGAGATGTTAAATTGTGCCCATAATCGCCCTAAATCGGGCAAACTTTGCTCGCACATCGTTTACGTTCGCACATTCAAAATAGGTACATATTGCTGACTGCTTTGGAACATAATTTTGAGTATGTCTTTTCTCGTTTGACTATTAAACCGAAATTAGATTTGATAAAAAAAAATTAAGAAAATGTTAATCATTTAAACTTAAAACTTTATTTTTCATCATTTACACTGTTAGAGAAAGGAGAGCACGTACCCTTGTGCTCTTTAAGACAAACTACTACTGTTAAGCACTCTAGTTTTTTTCTTACGGAAATTTCTTTTTTACTCATTTCCATATGGTAATGTCATTACTGTACTGTAAGATAATGCATTATAAAAATTTAAGACACACGAATATTTCTTGCATCACACTTAAATAAATTCACAAATAAGTGTATTAACATTAATCAGTTTGTTGAAATGCATGTGTTTTGTCATTTATCGACAGTTGCAGTTTTCATACCTATTTACGTTTACTTTTACTCAGTATTATATTATAATCTTATAAAAACAATCCATTTCCGGTGTCACTACTTTGTTCAAACTTATGATTGGTTTTGTAGCTTATACTTGATAACACTGCATATTGAAAAAATAATCTTAACCACTTTGTACTTAAGTTATAATAAAAAACATCAAATAAATATTACAAAAACAATCAATTTTTATGGTGTCAACGTGTGTTATAAGACTATTGTAAATCACTCGTTTGAACAATAAAAAATTACATATTTCTAATGACAAGCAAAAGCATTTAATCACAGTAATTTTTATCTTTGAAATCAAATTTTTTTTAACGCAAATGTTTAGTGTTAACAGATTAAAACAATTTTAAATCCAAAATAACGGTATTAAAACCATCACTTCTTCAAGTGAGAATTTCATATTACATTTTTAGTTTGTAAAGTGTAATTTCTAAAAACAACACCTATTAATTACAAATTATTATTAGGGGTTTAAATAAAAACATGTTCCAATGTTTTATATATGTTTGAGCGTCGACGGACTTGCTTGTAAGTTTTTTTTAATATTAAAACCAGAAAGTGCACAAACATTCTGAATGTATTTTGTTATAGATGGCGATTCACGGAACTGGGAGGTTAGACGTATGTATATATAGAATGACTAAATATATTTGCTTTATCGTTAGTATACATATATAATGACATGTAATTTATTATAGTAAAATAATTGCAATATTCTAACATGTCAGGTTGAACCGGAACCAATTTAGAACTTCCTTCTTTATAAATGTAACCACATTTAAAACAGCACTGCCAAGAAATGCTACGGAAGCAACTTCATGATGGTATAGGTAATTAAGAATATGGGGATAAAAGAACCACTGTTAGTTTGTTATCATATAGGAAACTATAATCATGTTTTTCAATATATTTTTAAGTGCAATGCATCTATTGTCTGTGCATTGTAGTATTGGCACCGATATATGAAAACGTAAAATTATTCTTGTTTTAGTCTTCTTTGCCAAGGTTTGTTAAATATTTTTATTAAATTAAATGATTTTATATTTTTATATAACCATTTTTTTAAATCAATTTTAAAGAGACTATTAATAGTCTATAAAAGATGTATTAACCCTCTATTGCATGAATTTATTCTAACTTTTTAAATGTGAGAGAAAAACCATAGCTAATTTTATGCATGCTATGCTGACAGATAGTCCAAATAAGATGATAATTTTACTACATGTTGTAGTTTAGAGCTAGTTTTACTTACTTTTTGTATAAAAACCTAAATGTGTTCATTTTGGCATTTAACCCTAGATTTTTCTCATCTTTTTTGCATCGTTTTCTCTGCGAGGTTCTTGTTTGTGGTGCTCAGTATCTCTGGTTGTGGGTTGCCTTATTAGTGGCATCTACAACAATATTTTTATAAATCGTTCTACTGCTTTGATGCCAAGGCATATTGGTCGATTTTGATTTATTTGAGAATTGTATATACATGTTTGAATAACAGTTTCTTAAAGAAAGTTTTCAGAAAAAACGTAATTGAATAACATATAGATTATTTAATTGTCAGATGTTTCGCCTAATAATTCATTAGCGCGAAATTTTTTCTACATTTTGTTCTTTCTATTAGTTTTGACATGTTGGAACAAGAAAATTTCATCTTCAACATTATATTTATTATCGTTGTTTGCCGTAGGCGTTTGTTATTTTGAAATGCATGGCTTATCAATTTCGTCATCAGATAGCTCAAAATCTTTACTTCCAGAAGAGATTTCCCAGATGTGATGACGTTCAACCTCTACAATACGCATGTAAAACGTTCCACAATCTATTTGTAATCGTGGCAGCCTTATATATATAAATAATTTTTGTGAAGTAAACTTACTTTTATTAGGGAAGATATAAAACTTTGGATTGTACAAAAACATAAACATGTAAGCATATCACTAGACAAAAAATTTATATTTAAAGCTATTCGCGACATCTATCGGGAAGCGGCTCCACCAAGACTTTACACTACGTTTCCGAAAAGAAACACTATGTATAGGACGTATGTAACGGGTATAGAAAATTCTGGATCAAAATATAAGTTTGTGTTATCATTTGGAAACATTATCTGAGAATTAATTAAAACAGCTAAAATAAATATAGACACTGTTAGTTCATATATCTGGACGTTGTAGTTGATACTGTTTGTCTGCGAGGGATAGGTGAGAAAAAAGAATAGACACAATCATTGTAGCAATGAGTCGGTTTATACAACACAAAAATAAATTGCTATTTACCATGAAATTCAAATGCATTCAATAATCGATCTTTACTGCATAAAACAGGGTCTACCACGGCACTCGTGCATTAGAAGTATTGACGATGATACATATACAGTAGGGTGATTCGTTTTGACTGAATATTTTTTTTCCAACGCTCCCGCAGCAAAATATCTTTCTATACGCTGAAAAAAAGATCCTGTCCAAAGCGGAGCTCTTAATTTTAATTTTAAGTACTTTTTTTTTAATTTTGAAGTTTTTCCATCTAAAATACACGTAAAATTAGATTTTTTTTAAATTTTTATAGCTCTGAGACATCACATGGTATCGTCATTCCCGAAAATACGTCTTTTTCAGAATTTAACGCTCTAAAAAAGTCTCCATTGTAGCAAGACCGTAATTTTCAAGTTTTTTTTGTGATTTAAAAGTAATTAAAGTAGTAATTTTATCGATTTTCAGCGAATTATTTTATAAAATGCTGATTATCTTTGACAGTATCAATTTTATTGATTTTATCCACAGGACTTTTTTTGTAGGAAATTAAATTTCCTAAAAGTTTGTCATTTACATTTTTTCATTAACTCTCGTTGTTTATGAGATAATGGCCAATTTCATGCAAAAATCAGGTTTAAGGGCCCGTAATACCTCGCCAGTGTGAGTTACGGTCTTGCTACAATGGAGACTTTTTTAGAGCGTTCAATTCTGAAAAAGACGTATTTTCGGGAATGACGATACCATGTGATGTCTCAGAGCTATAAAAATTTAAAAAAAAAATCTAATTTTACGTGTATTTTAGTTGGAAAAACTTCAAAATTAAAAAAAAAGTACTTAAAATTAAAATTAAGAGCTCCGCTTTGGACAGGATTTTTTTTTTTCAGCGTATAGAAAGATATTTTGCTGCGGGAGCGAAGGAAAAAAATATTCAGTCAAAACCAATCACCCTAATATACAGTTCTGAAATCTTAGAAAATGAAATATCGTGTAGATCTTGTTAGAAGCAAAATATTTTGTACAGTATTTTAAATTAAAAAAATTTTGCGCTCACATTTCATAGATCTCACTTATTTTTAAAAATGAGAAACTAATTCTACGGGTCGTAGAATTCAGGTTTCCACGGGTTGTTTTTGTAATTACCCCACGATAAAGAGAAATTCTGAAATTAATAGACGAATACCGCACAAGACCTGTTCTATAAGATCCTACAAATGAATTATTTAAAAAACGTAATAAAAAAGATGCTTGGAAGGACTTGACAAATCCGTTTAAAATAGACGCGGTTGAAATTAAAAGAAAAATTAATTCACTTTTAGCTTATTCAGACGCGAAATACAAAAAATAGTACTCAATCCATCTGGATCCGAAATAAACTGCTTCTTCTTCTTATTATTATTATTATTCGTACAAATCCTGCCATGAAAAGCGCCCAATGTCAGTAGCAACATATTCTGCGAGTTACTTTCTGATATTATAGCACATGGCTGGTGACTTTTAAAAAAATATTTTTAACGAGAATAGAGATGTTTAGTTGTTACTTTCTTTCCGCCAAGCTCTGTCGATTATTTTCCCATTTACTTCTTGATCAAACGCTTCAAGAAGAGAATACAGGCTTCGTGAATGTTTGTTTCTTCTAAAAAGTTGTGAAGATAAACACAAGTCAAGACAATCTTTTCTGCTTTTTCAGGTTTCAAAAGAATACGCAAGACCCAAAACAGGACAAATAAAATTGCAAAAGCATTTTCAACTAAACTTCTAGTTCTTGAAAGCCGGTAATTAAATGTTTGTTTTATGGATCTTTTTTAGTAAATTCCTGCGTAAGGCTTAAGAATGTGATGCTGTATAGCAAAGATGTCATCAGCAACAAATACATAAGGCACTGGTTTTTGCCTGCCTTCCAATACGTACTCTGAAGGCAAATGTAAATTATTTTCTTACAATTTTTTGAAAAAAATTGTATTGTGGAATACACCACCATATCAGGAAGTCTTTCTTGACACCCAACATTTGCGTACAGAAAACAATAATTCACATCAACCAGAACAGCTGTGAAATGTTTGGCGCTTACATACATTACAATAAGCGTACATCCGCTGAAGTACAACACCGTATTTCCAGCATAATCTTCAAATGCAGATATACGGCACTATATATTTTCGGGGATGACATCAATTACCTCAAACCCAACAAAGTCGTTTGTTCCTTAGAACATGACGTATACTTCATTACAGTCATCTCTAACAAAATGGTCTCAAAGTGCGGGTTATGCATCATCAGTATTGTATCTAGCACAGACACCGCTGAATATACGACATTGGTACACACACCACTGCAATTGCCTCAAAATGGACAGTAAAGTAACTCAGCAATACTGCCTTCGGCAGCTTTGGCATTACGAAGTAAAATGTTCCACCCGGATTTAGAAGTAGGGATTGAATCCCAAATGTCAAACTCTCTTTCAGATGGTGCGTATCCACAATATGATATAATTAGATATATCACAACTTTCACAAAAGAATAAGATAATCATTAAATATCATTGTTTTAAACCAAATTAGAAATTAATTTCTGTCTTTTTTCACACTAAAGGAATATTTGTTTATTTAATTTTTTCAGTTTTGTTATAATAAAATGTGTTATAAAATTTACAAACTTTTTTTTTACTTGTACATATAGGCGTAAAGCTTCTACAATGGCATCACAAACTTTGGGAATTATTCTGGAATTACTTGCTTTGCAAATTTTAAATAAGTACATTAGACTACCATATAAAACCGTTGTTGTTCAAAATCTCAATGGTAAGGATAATCCCTCTTTGACAGATATAGCTTTTCTGTAATTGGTGTCTTGTTTCATTAAATTAAATCTGTCGGCGACTTTCTACAATTTTTTTAAAATCTTTCCGACTTTTTTGCTTCTAAATCTTGCAAGGATTAGTCGCCTCTCACTTTCCTACCACTTGTTAAAGTCTTTTTCCCATCAACTTGCTTCCTAAGCACATCTCCGATACCTAGCCCATCCAACTGAGTCTAATTAGTCTTTTCTTATATTTTACACGTTCCTGAACTTAACCTATTCTTCTTGTGGCGAACTTGTACCTCCATCCTTCTTCTCCTCCTAAATAAAGTTGTCATTCACCATCTTGCCTTTCTCTTCTTTTTATCTTGTCGTTTGCGAATTATTATAATTAAAGCTCATACCAACTCTAAATTACTATTGTATTTTTCCATTTTTAACTTAATGTTTATGTTCGTCACTCCCGGGTCATCCGAGAATATGATCAAATTTTTTGCACTCGTTTGAATAGACATAACGCTCTTACAAGCCTATGGTCGCGAGCAAATTCAGAAAAGGGCATGCTAATAATTGCTCATGTTCGTTTTTTTTCAGTGGAAACGTACCTTTACAGATAGGTATAGGAATACGAAAAAAGGTTGAATTACGTACCTTCTACATAAAAAAAGTAATTTTGTTAGTCTAACAGATTTTAAACTTTCTGTTACTAAAATTTTTTGTAACATTATGATAAAGATTATCTTGCCTTTGAACTAAAAACCAATAGTAAATGATGCTCATAAAACAAAAACTTTACATAAAATGTGTTTGGTAAGGTAGTTCTGATTTTGTTTGCTTTAGTTTTACGTGACTTTTATGAGTACTAAGTTTTGCGAAACACTTATGGCATTATAAAACTAAAGACAAATAGTAGGTTATTGCGTTTGATATAATAATTTAATAATTATAAAAAATTTTTTAAAGATTTTTAAAATTTTTCATGCTCAACAAACGATGATGTCATTGCCGTTTGTAACCGAATCGTATTAATGAAATGCTGGTGTTCCTTTGTATAATTTAACATACCCTAATAATGTCATCAGTTATTTATGATTACATGAATTACATTAAGAGCAGATGATACTACAAAACAAAAAATAAGTAATCAGATAATTTTTATCTTTTTCACTTTATCATTTTGATATTCGTCCCCTGAAAATAAAATTTTTACGTAATTATAACGAACTTATTGCCGCAGTACAATTAATATTCATTACGCACACTTTCCTAGCAGTAAAAATCTTAAAATATTAATTTTATTTTATAATCTTGGGGTTGTGTCAAAATAAGATATAACTTCGAAGATAACTGTTTTTAATTATACGTATTTATTAGAGTACTAAAATTAAATAATGTAATAAAGGAAACGTTGACTATTACCAGGTGGACTAAAATGATTTCACGTTTAATTAACAAAACTAAAGGCCACATTTAAAAAAAAAGTGAATAGAATAAAAACCCAAAGGCTTAATTGGCGTAGCATATGCACTTGCTATTTATATATACCCTCTTGGCTTAAAGCTTAACGTGATCCCTAAATAATCCGGCGCTGTTACCGGCTCTTAAGCATTGCCCCTGTAAAGTATCTATCGGACCCTAAAACATGCCCTAAGTACAGAGAATATGATGTGTAATGGTTGTTAACATGATCAAGTGTGACATGAACATATTAACTCACATTGTCGCTAATTCAATGGTTTCCATGACCAGTTGGCTGTTAACGCAGAAAATTATACGAATTAGGGGATGCGTTACTCCTAGATAACATCTCTTTTTTCCAAAGATTATAAATTGATTGCCCAACTGCGTTCAAACGGGTTGATTAAAAGAATGACATCACAACTCAAAGATTAAGTGGTCATAAATTTACTTTTACGGTTGCAGTAGGGTTGAATGCATTGTTAATTGAATAAAATTAAGAAACATTGTTTGGGGTTTTGGCTTTGCTTTTGAGTTGTGAGCATGTGGCAATTATTACTAAAACACAATCAAATCGTCAAAAAAAAATTGCTGTTACAAAATTAAGTGCGGTAAATTACGGCATCCGGTAGTAAACAGAGCACAAAAGAACATTTCGTTTTTATTGATATTAAATTACGTTTGCATGATGTAATTGACTTTAAGTGTGGGTTTTGGTTTATAAAACCTAACATAGAGTAATTATGTAAAACGAAGTTAAAACCAGATAACGAAAACTATGATAGCGTTGGCTGGTAAATAGATTAAATCTAAATATTTTTATTTGCACACCTATCGTTTAATGTCTTTATGTCATTCGATTGCTAATAAATATAATTATTTTAAAAAATAATGCAATTGTTGTAGTTTCTACTATAGATAAAATATATTCAAGTTATGGTTATGGACATCATGTATAGCAATTTTTTGCGGCTGTTACAAGCTCTGTGGGAACAATCTGTCAGTTGTCTTATAAAACTTACAAAACATTTTTGTTGTGTTTTACAGTTTAAATGAAAACTCAAGAAAGTAACGGTATCTCCTTTTATAATGTTTCAAATCAAAACGAAAATGTTCACTTGTTTAAATTGTTTTTTTTTTAATCTATTTTTATTATTTACTGTTTTCTATAATTTGTTTCCTTTTTTTTACTATTTTTTTGTGTTAAACAGTTTATTTTTTCCATACATATCCCTAAGTATTATCGACGATTTTTCTGCAATATATCAGATATTTTTGAAATTGATTTCAACGTTATTTGTTCTTAATTTATTTTTTAGGTATAGCTTTTCTTTTGGTTTGATTAAATTTAACTTCCTATCGTATTAATAATGTTCAAATTAACAGTTAAGTAAATTGGATTTTGTTTTTGTTACTTATTACCATATGTACTACTAAAAATAATATATTCGTTCGATTATGATCAACCAATTGTAACGAAAATTAATTTATTTTAGGACGACGAACTTGCAATAGCATTTCAATAATAAAATTTTAAAACAGTAGAAAAAATAATAAAAATTGTTCTTTAATCACGTCAAGTTTTGGCGCAGTTTCTTATGGAGCATTTATGTATAAACACTATTGTCATAAAAAAATAAAAAGATATTAACAATACTTAACAAATACGGATAATTATAAAACGCCGTATTTTATTTTGATATAACTCGAAGATTATAACTTGAAATTAATATTCCTAAATTTTTACTGTTGAGGAAGTGTGTGTAATGAATATTAATTGGGTCGTGAGTAAAGTTCGTTATAATTAACTTAAAAAAATATTTTTATATGACAAATTCTAAAATATTAAAGTAAAATAGATAAAAATCATATGATTACTTACATTTAGTCTTGTAGTATCATCTGCTCTTAGTGTAATCATAAATAATTGATGACATTAAGGTATAAATTAAGTTAATAAAAAAGCACCAACAACTTATTATTTTCTACTCGGTGAGGTCATAGTTTGTTGGCCATGATAAGCAAGTATAAGTATTTTCAAAATCTTTGTAATTAAAAAATATTAGAATCTTATAGTTCTAATAAAAATATCGCTTTAAAATTTTTATATAAAACGTAATTTTTTTTGTAGTATTTGAAAATAAAGCTTTTAGATAAAAGAAATATCATAAATAATTACAATAATTATTATAATTATTTTTATTTTTTATAAAATACAAAACGTCAATTCATTACCTGAACAACTAAAAAACAAGTACTTACATTATTCTCGTGCTTCTAGATAAATCAACTTGCATTATTTTTTATTGCCAACGTTTTATAAATTCGTTTATAGTTTTCAGTTTGTTTTTGTTTGGCGCATTCTTGGGCGTCATTGCGAATATAGCAAAATAATTGAAATGCAATGATAATAATAATCGAATATAAATTTTATTGAACTCCAGGGTAACTACACACATCATCTAAATCGCCAGCTAGCTAAAATATAAGATTTCAATTTAGAAAGTAATCTACTTTTTCTTTCTAACGTGATGCCAGGACGTTAAGAACGTAAAGATCGTTTTAAAAAAAGCACGTTGTTGAGTTTTGTAATCTCACCATTAAATTAAATTGTAGCCAAAACATCTAGATCTAGAGCCTCTATGAAAACTCACCGACACAATATCTCTCAAGTAGACATGCTCTTTCATATTTTCAATTTGTATTTTGATGTATAATCTGTGAAATTGTAAAACTCGTTTAATCATCTTAATTATTTACATTTGACGATTTCACTTGTTTACAACATTAATAAAGTCGCAAAAATCATACACTTTCTTACGAGAGGTTAACCACCTAGCAAATTGAGTGTACAAGACCCAGCGACTGTGGAGCGATTTTGACGATAATGATAATTTTCTAGCGATTGTGGCAATTTCTGGGCTATTATGGCAATTTTTTGGTGATTATTGTAATTTTCCGGCGATTTTGGCAATTTTTCAGCAATTGTAGCAATTTTTCGGCGATTGTAGCAATTTTACTGCAATTGTGCCAATTTTCAGGCAGTTTTAACATTTTTCTGCTATTTGTAGTAATTGTATAAATTTTCGAGTGATTGCAGAAGATTTTGTGCGATTGGGGAAATTTTCGAGTGATTGTGTAAATTTGTGGCACTTCTAAGTTTTATCGAGCTTTTTTAAATTAAAATATCTCATTGTATACGAATGAAGTGTTTGAATATTACAAAAATGTTTATTGCAATTTCATTTACATTAAAAACTGTCGTTAGAGTTTAAACTGAATTCTTGATTTAAATTGAGGGTAAATAAAAACTGTTAAATACTGCTAACAAAGCAAAACATTTTTTGCTAATTTTATTTGTAGTACAGATAAGTAAGTTTGAGCGTGGGTGTGCGAGATCTTACTGCCTTATCTCTAATTGTAACCAATGTATTTGACACTTTTTTTTTACCTGAACCTGAAAATATTAACATTGCATGTTCAGTTACGAGTTTAGTTAGAATAGAATTTGTTTATTGCAATAGGCGTTGAGCCAAGTGGCCAAGAATAAACAGTTTGGTTTTCTTTCTGAGCAGTAAATGTATCTTACAAATTTAGATTTCTTATAAAAGTAGGATTAATGTTTGGTATGATACTTTGCAAAGTTTGGTAACTTAGTGACGTTATGACGTCACAAAGATGGCCGCCAAGGAAAAATCTTTATTAACTATTGGTTTCATTTGTAATGAGTGATAGTAACATACAGATTTTGATTTTGAAAATCGTAGTCTACCATTATAAAGTCAGGTTTAGCTTGTGAAGACTAACAGTATCATACAAATTTTAATCAAACATAAAGACAGGATCAATGATTTGGATGATACTTTGCAAAATTTGGTAGCTAAGATGGTGGCGGTTTTCATGATATTGCTTTATAATTTAATATAGACTTTGTATTCACTTAATTCTGTTTAACAAATTCAAATTGAAACATAAAACTTAAATTTAATTTAAAATGAAAATGCATTGTCATTATATTATACAGCATTATATTAATATTATTATGTATAACATTGTACAGAGCATATATAATTATTTTTTAAAGAAACAATAATATTCATAGTCTGAATCGACGTTTGAGTCGGATAAAGCTATGAGAATATAATCTGGTTGTAAATAGTTACTGCAAACCTGAATATGACACATATCCGTACATTTAAATGAATTTTTAATACAGCAACATGTGTTCGGCTCACAATCTTTCTTGCATGAACATGACAATAATTCAAGAACAGCAAGAAGTGCTGACACAGTTCATCCAGTCGGTATATAACATGACCTTTAGGTGATGAAATGTTTGACTGTGGATCTAGTGCCTTCTTCCATACCATTGCTTGAAAATTGACTCTTGATATATGTTTATGTAGTTGCTACAGAATAAAATGTACCTCGTTGTCACTTGTGGTTTTGGTAGTAGCGTCTTGAGAACTATCTTTGTTCCGTCAGGTACATCTACAGTTTCTCCATGCTTAGACATGCCACTTGCAAATTCTTTGTCTTTACGCACGTTCTTTAAGGCTGTAGCTTTTCCTTTTTGCAAATGCACTCACTGTGTCAATTGATAGTTCTCTTTCTTAGGAAGATATTGTATTGTAGTTCGTTGAAAGAAGGTATGGCATATAACAAGGTCTAACAGCGACATCAGTATCATCACACTGAATAATTACATTTTTAAATCCAGATTTTGCTGTATAATGTGCGTGGAGCAATAAACGTGTATTTCTTTCTTCGTGAGAACACTGCAATGATGTTACTTCTGTTGCGTTACTTGATATTACTTGGTAACAGAGTCTTCTTATTGATATATTTCTGTACTCATGAAAAACAATATCAACTGGGGAATACGTTTCTCAAACAATTCTGGAAAGTAATTTATCAGCTAAGAGTTCAAAAGTGTTTAGTACTTCAACTAATTTTTGAACTAAGATGATTCCATCCATAACATGTGCAACCTTTTTCGGTAGTACTAGCTGAAGGGAAGATCTTACTTAAGAGTTTAAATAGTTTAGCTTTATAAGTTTTTTTTATTGTTCCATCCGTTGCTGCTAAAGCCCGTGAGAAAGATTTTAGTAGATGTTACAAAACAGTTCTCATGCCAAGCTTTCTGCGTTGAGCAACAATGCCATCTGAGCAAACAAACCTCTATCTGCTTTCAGAATTAGTTCTTTTACATTCACTATTATACGTTGACCGCTTTCTAATGCTTTATACACAGTTGGATATGTTCTTATTAAAGCCATCATATCAACAAAATACACAGGTAAATATAGAGCATACTTTAGATGATCGTACGCAGAGCACCACGGCATGATCATTCTGATTCCTGATAGATACCAGAACCAGTCAGCCTCTCTAGTGGCTCTAATGAATATTAGTAAAATTTCTACCAAGTCAACATACCACATCTACAGAAATGATACACTTTTATAATCTTTTCTTAGAATATCTAAGTATTATCCAAATGCAACACATATCTAATGCAGAAAATGTACTTCCACTAACGAGCTCTGAATATTGTACTTCATGTAATGTTGTTATATTGTCATACAACTATGACAGCTCCTTCCAAATCATCTAGGCTTTTGTAAACATCTGTATCTTTTCTTTCAAGCTACGGCAAAAATGACTTTTTGTTGCAGATAATCCATCATCCTAAAAACGCTTGTAACAGATAGGTATTTTTTGGAAATTAGAATTCAGACAGGTCTTCAGGCGTTGGTGGCCATACATTTCCATTTTCAAGTTGCAAGATTTCATTACGGATTAGACATGCAGCAGTAATCAGAATCTTATTGAAACATGTCTATATTGCTTTCAGTTTTGCTTATAATTGGTCATTCATTTGATCCAAATCATGTCTTGACATACTGTTTAGTAGCATTAACAGGTGACCACTATCGTTAGAAACAAAATGAATTTTGAAGCTATACAAATTTTCTAACTTCCGTTTTAAGTTTGTTTTTTTTGTGTAAGACTTCACTTGAGAGACTCTCATTTTTAACACTTTGAACGTAACGGCTGGTAACCTTGGTAAATCTTAAAACTTTAGGATTATCAAGAAGTTCTTCCATATACTTAGTTTACTAAAAACAGCTTGTTCCACAATATCTGAAATTTCTGTTCTTCTAGCGTTGTTTCCGCTATTTCAAATAATTTTGCTGAACTATCACTGCGCGTGTACTTACGATAGCATGGAAAATGGTACTTTGCTTCTGATAAAACAAAACACATAGTCTCAGCTAATTCAACAATTCTACTGTCATTTTTTGATATAGCAGACGCTTTGATCGTATTACTGGATCTCAATTCCACACATTGCACTAGTTTTTTACGTGTTCTACTTCCTGGCTTGTACTTCTGTTCTTTCTCACAAATAATGTAGATGAATGGTAGAATTGGTCCTGACGTATTTTGGTGTAATGAGTTTTTAGGTAACCGCACTGTAGAAGACACCGATGGTTTATCCGGTAATTATAATTAAGGGCGCCATATCAATCCTAATTAACACTTCTGCCTCGATCACGACAGACGGTTCAAACTTGTAACGAATTTTTAGGTTCGTAATCCTTGTTATTCGGGTGTTCGGGTAACCACGATTTAAAGAAAAAGGTATGTTACCATAAAAGAAAGATGAACAAGTATAAAAACTTTAATGTGGTAACGTAGAGGATTAACAGGAGTATATTTGATTTCTCAATTCATAAATGCTAGAAAGATTAACAAGTATAATTAACAGGTGTAAAAACTTTAATTTAGCAACGTAAAAATTAACAGAAATATGTTTAATTTCTCAATTCATAAATGCCAGACATATCGGCAACACACAATGCATAGGTTAAGTTGCATCAAAATATCGAAGAAAATTTCGTAATAAATATTGTCTGTCCACAGCATGCGATACATTCTAAATGATAATTGAAGTTACCTTAATGGTATTGTAACAGTAAACTTAATTACGGAAATTAACATTAGCCAAAGTTCCGTGAGTGACTTTTATGACAGCGAAGAAAAATAATCAAACAGACTTACCCAAAATCCAGTGCTTACTTGCGCGAAGAAAACGTTTTCCCCGGTAGCAGCTTAGAATAGATATTGAATAGCAAATCGTGTCACACAATAACTCACAAAGATAGGAAGCTACAAAATCGTTAATAATAATAAATTAAATGAGATATAAAAACCCGTTGTATCGAATGCTGTTAGTTGTAATTACGAACAGGTGGGTGGTAACGCAATCGGCTGGTGTACAAAAAATAACATCTCCAAAGTAATGCTTGTCGAGACTTCGTTTTCGTGCGGGTAATATGCCCTTCAAAAATCTTACACGTTCGGTAACGGTATTTATCAATAGTAATTATTCTTTATTATTCTTTATTGAATCGAACATGTGATTGAAACGTGGCAAAACCAGCTATCAAATTAATACAAAAATTACAAAGGAATCTTAATAAACCGGATGCAAAATATTTTACCCTGTGCCGAACAGATTACAATAAACTTGTAATCGACTTACAAATTCGTACTCATCACAATGGATGCACTTAGAATCTTAGGAATCAAGTCAAATTTTTCGACACAGACCGTCTCACGTAGTTGACAGCTTCAAAATGGCTCCGCAACCTCTCCGTGACCAAAAAGATCGGCAGAGGGCGTCAAAACCAAAATCTAATTTTAAGTCGATATACAGGGTACTACGTTATGAAAATTTCGCACGTAACAACTTTAATACACGAAACTGTTCTCCGGTAACTGGCTTTATAATTTCTAGCAACCTTTTGCGTTTCCTTATTGTCGGTGCGTTCAAGAGAGTTTTTTATAATTCGATAGATGATTGGCTCACTAAACTGCTGTTTCGCTGGTACAGTGAATCATGCATTCATCGGTTGTCAGTTTAACTTTATTTGCCAGTAGTGAAAAGTCTGTACCGGAATCTATATCTGAAATAAAAAGGCAAAAGTTGACTATCGGCAAATTGGAATAACAAGACCGATATCTGCTGGGCGACCATCTTTGTAACATCATCCCGTCACTAAGCTACCCTATTTTACAAAGTATCATTCCAAACAGTAATCTTCGCTGTATGCTGAATCAAAATTTGTATAACACTTTCACTCCTTACAAATGAAACCAGACTTAAAATGGGTAATTACGATTTTTGTCCGGCGGCCATGTTTGTAACGTCATAACGTCACTAAGCTAACAAATTTTACAAAGAATCATACCAAACATTTATCCTACCTTCATGACGAATCTAAATTTGTAGGTTACATTTACTCCCTAGAAAGGAAACCGCTTATGGCTTCTGGCTCAACGCCTACAACGAGTTGTTGTAATCGCAGTGATGACGGAAAGCGCAACAGACAGTGTAAATCCTATAGAAATGTTCTCAGAGAAACTCGAGGAAGATCTGCACTTAACAATACCTTTGTTTATTAAAAACATTCTAAAATTGAGTGGATTGGCAAATCCAGTTTCTTTATCAAATTTTAATGATGCAGACTTCAGCAAACTTGAAATGTTTGTTAAAAAGAACATGGTTAATTTAATTGACGAAGGATTAAACATAGTTGATTATATTGGTTTATTGTATAAAAATTGCAGATCAGTTTAAGTTTATTATCGGACATAGAAAACTATTGTTACGATTGAATAAATATTTGAAAAATAAACCTCAACTTGTATCTGAACTAATTAAACAAATCGGCGCAGAAGTGCATCCGGTGAACAAACGAAAAATTAAATATCAACAGGAATATCATACTTCAGCTGAGCCTGGAAGTACACAAGTTTTTGAATAAAAATTTGACACAACATACTAATCAAATAAAAGAACTGACTGGATAAAAAAGTTGACTAGAAGTAGCAACTTCAATGATAACATACAACGTGCTTTAACTAAGCAAAAAAAAACTAAAGCCATTTCTAACTGGACAACTTTTTTTTAGATTAATGTATGTATTCAAAGTAACTTCCCAAAGAAGTTCCCAAACATGAAACAAATTAATAAAAAAGCCAGACTTATTTATATTGCTGATCTCAAAAATAAAAAAGAGAAAAAAATCAATTTCCGGTTTTATTAGTAGTACAAAGTTTAATAAAAAATGAAAATTTTTAGAATTTTGTCAGCTACAACTTTGTATAACACATCTATTTTCGTAAAATTCATATTTTTAAAGTTAATATCGAAGTTTTGAACGTTTTTCCAGTATGGTGACCCTAATGATAGATTTTGTAAGCAAAACATCAATTTTTTTCAGAAAATACCATGTCTCTAAGTTTCATCAATTCGACAATTATTGGGATCAGCAGAGGCTTAAAATTTTTCGGAAAATGGGCTATACGTTTTATTTTTCTATTTTGTCCACCTAGAAATAGATTTTCGCCTCCTAAGCGATGGCCCTTCCTATACTGTTTAGAAAATAATTGTTTTTTAATACAATTTTTTTAAGATAGACAGACTGCAAAAATAGAAAACTTTACTGAAGTTCATCGAATTTCTACGCTCATGTTTTGAAGCATATTATTCGAAATAAAAAAACATCGAAAAAAGTGCAAGGTAGAAAACAAACCTCGACACAAAGCACTATGTTGCAATTTTGTGCAATGAGAACAGTATTGAAGTAAATAAAAATTCTTGTTTGACAAGTGAATATATTGACATGGACGACATGAAAATCAAAGTCATTGATTAGTTCGCCTCAAACAAGAAGTAAACGCTTGAGAGACCTCCATTGTCTAACAGCAGGTCTGCTAAAGAAAGGGCCCTCAAACAAGTAGAGTTTAGAAACGTAGTCGAGGAGAAAGAATCAAAAAAGAGTTAGAGAAAAAGTCAATAATCAATTTCTAATCACTAGTTTTTATAAAAGAATCACATTATTAGAGAATTTACTGGCGGATAATGAGAAACTGAAAGAATAACTTTTCTTACAGACCAAATTTTTATACTCAGATTTAAATTTAGTTCAATTGTCACATTTTCTTGCATGTTTAGTTCCAATTTCTAAGAAGAAGAACTATATATCAAAACATATAAGACAATACGACAATGATTTAAAAATATTTTGCTTATATTTCTTTATTGTTGGAGGAAGACAGATATACGAAACTTTGTGTTCAAGCATGAAAAATTCGATATCTTCTATAACAACTATAGGTCGACACTTCAATACATATATGAAACCTATTGAAGAGGGAGTTTTGTAATTCCAGGATCTTAAGACATTTTTTAATGAACGTAATTTTCTTAAAATTATCTGGGTATCTGAAGACGCAACAAAAATAACAGTACAACAGTAAAAATAATGAAATTGTCAAATGGTTTGTCACACAAAAACAGATTTCCAGCATTATCAGCTATTGAAACGTATTATACAGATGAAAACAGAGCTGAATACGTTTACGATATAATGGCTTAAACACCAGCCGATAAAAGTCCTTTTTAATAAATCTGAAGCTAAACTCTATCTTGTAGAAACGGAGCTACTTCATAGATTCCTACATGTCATTCTTTTGCTTGTCAATGTTTGGCACCGATAATAAATTCACTTATGAGAATGTATTACAAAGATGGCAGCGAATTAAAAGAAGAGCAGAACGATACGGCAATAAAATTTTTGGATATTCTACCTACGGAGACACACTTTGACAGAAATGAGACTACTTTCTTTACTTCAACATAAAGAAGAGAAAACCACTAAATGTAAAAAAGTTCAATTAAAAATACTCCTAACATCAGGAAAAATTTGTATTCAAGATACTATTCATATCGGCCCCAAATTAAGAACAAGACTGCTTAAACTTAACATACTGTTACCTATGGGCAAGTTTTTTTGTGTCGCCACATCACATACAGAAACTGATAGCTATTTTACCGAAGGACAGACACCTGTTAACTATGACAAATATAAGAGGCGACGATAAAATAAATTTTAAAGCTATAGAACAGTTATCGCTTTAAGGTTTAAATTTGCTTAAAGAATACGTACCCCAAAGCAATGCTACTACTGCCTATTTAAAAACTGTTCGCATTGTATTACAAGCATTTTTAAATAAAGATTTAGCAATGACAGAACGTTTTGAACTCATTTGGCACGCCGTATTTTTTTTGTGTATTTTGGCTGAGAGACACTACAAACTTATTCGTTGTTAAAAATTGCTACGTATGCATTGAATTGAATGTTTATGCACTTATTTTACTTATTAAAACACTTAGAACTGATAATTTTCTTCAAAGAATGCACAATTAGTCACCTGGTTATTTAGTTCGCAGCCATGTGAACAAATGTTTAGAACGACACGTTCTTTAAATCCAACGTTTTTTACAATCGTTAACTTTAGTCTGCAAAAAATAAGAAATAGATTAAACAAAATGAAACGAATATCAAAATTATTAGTGATTTATCTAAAAATTTTGTTTTTCCAAGAGAAAACTTGATGACAAAAACCAGTCATTTCTTCTTAATAATTTACCTGAATGATGTAATTAATTTTGTGTGCACGAAAGCTTTTGAAATAGCAAAGCAAAACTCCACATCTTAAGAAATAAAATCCAAAAAAGAATATTAGCAAAATATTAATATAAATTTTGACTCTGACTTGATAATTCCAAATGTTGACACCGAAGATAAATTAACAACTGTTATTCAAAACATATTTAAATTTAATGGGATTACAAGTTAATATGAATTAGCAAACGATCAATACCTAAATTTAGATATCCTTGAATCAAAGAACCTGGATTTAAAAAAACTATAACATTAAACAGCTTGAAGCGTGCAGTCCCTTTGTTTATGCAAAGTAAAAGACAAAATTAAAACCATTAGAAAAACTTCTCTGTGTTGGCTACTTTCTAATAAAACTAACAAAATCATTTGTTTTGCAGAAGCATCATTGGAAGCACAAAAGCTCAAGACTTACTTAAGATAGGTATTTTTAATAACCGAAATTCTCACGTTTTGGTCAAAAAATTGTAGTTTTTTTATAAGAATCATAATGAATACGTTGAAAACCCATTGTGGAGTTTTCCGGAGAAAATCAAGATCAAAGTTTTAAATAGTTGGCATTTAGAAAATATTTAAAAAAGAAAAAAAGGGAATACAAAAGTTGTAAAAAAATTTAATAGAACGTTAGAACTATCAGATAATTTAAAAATTTTTAATATCTTGAAAACAAAGCAGAAAATCTAAAAGTTGGAAAGAAAATAATTATTAGTTTTAACGAGATCTAAGATTTGCGTTTTTGTTTACTCTTAGTGGATAACCTCTGTATAAATTATATTAAGTGCTGGTTTTTATTACTTTGTTAGTTAATAATTCTTGTAGTGTGTTGCGTTTTGTAACAATATATAAAAAAACAACCAACTTTTTCAAAAAAACTATGCATGAACATGAGAGCTGAACCCACGGGTCTTTTATACTATCACAATTTATGATAGTTTTTACATGGTAACGTTTTATATCTTGCCTTTGAGCTACGTCAAGAAATTTACACTTTTATACAACAGTCATGAAGTTTCCTGGTACTTTGTAGAACCGACTTTTTGTTCAAACCATAGTGTTTGTGTAATGTATTTAACATATATGCTTTGAATTGGTCTCTGTAAAGCAATAACATCCTTATTTGAAAATTTTTATTAAATGTTGCACTGTTTAAGATAAATTGGCAGTTGCAGATAAGATAAATTAATAAGGATTGCGATCAACATTGTTTCTTTGAGACGCACAGATACGTAGTCCTTAATAAAGTCGTTGTTTATCAAAACTTGTCGTTTTTCACAGATCACTGACTGGTTTGCAAAATACTTTCCGGAAAACAATGTTGTGAAATTTGCGTGAATACCAAATTCTTTCCGTGCTTAAACCATTCATTTTCAGTAAGAAGAGAGTCTAATTAAAGTCTCTTGAAGCAAGAGGTTAAAAGCTAAGTGTGTTTCTCTATTTAGTATATACAATGGTTATTTTGTGTAACTATTTTTTTGAACCACATTGTTCAATTTTGTGCAATAGAAAGTAGTAATTTGTGTGTGTGTGTAATATATGAGGTTGGTAGTAAGTATTAACTGTCAGATCAACGTATTGACTTTAGTCAATGTTAAAATTATCAGAATAACAATACAAATGTCAAGTATCTTTAAAATTAGACAGTAGGCAGATGCTGATCACTGTTAACAACTATAATATAGCAAAAATTGCTGTTATACATATCACAATGGTTTGTGATACATACATTACAGTTTTTATCAACAAATAAGTTACAATTCTCGTCATTGTCATTCAGAAATCAATTAAGTTCAAATATGTAATAGTTATTTAACTAACAAGATTGTTAATAACAGCGATTAATAATCGAGACATTTTAACGCCGTGAGCGAGTGTAGCGAGCGAACGCGTTAATATTGTCGAGATTATTTGTTGCCAATAACAAACGAGTTAGTTTTAAAGTTTTTCCGTTGATCGTACGTTGGTAAAACGTGTGAAGTTATAAGGAAACGAAACTATACGTAACTGGTTCTTATATCTAGTTGCCGTGCAATACCGTTAAATCAATGGTTTCTAACGGTTTAATTGGTTGCTATACAAAATCGTTCATTAATAGAAATTCACTCGTTGGTTTAAAATCGTTTATTAATAGGAGATTTAACGATCTATTTTTGATACATTATTATACGTTAATGTTGCTATTAACAGACGATCGATGGAAAAAATTCTTATTCTGCGTTATAAAAAAATGTGTGGCAATCAGTAAGCTCATTCATTCCATGAACTTATTTGCCCTTAAATATTTTTAACCGTTTATTTATCTATATATATATATAAATGTTATGTTGGTTTGTGTACGCTTCAAAAACTCAAAAAGTGCTGCACCGATTGAGTTGAAATTTTAACATGATATAAAATCCGCATCAAGGATTGTTTTTATCTATTTTTTGCATCAGTCACATATCTGCGACCGCGAGAAAACAGTTTTTTTAACGATCAGCTGTGTACCAGTGACCGCGCCATCTGTCATAAGCGAGGAAAACACTCGCTGATAACCGCAATAGTAATGACGCAGTCACATGAGAAACAATTTCGTTCCCAATTATATTGTTTATTTACAAAAAAATTTGCATCTGATTCTGATTATTATACAATCTGAATTAAATATTCACTTAAATCAAGAATTTTTGGTGTGATAGTGTTGTGATCGAACTGCGCCTTTCACCAAATCGTAAGTAGAGGTTATATTTTATATCAAAGATGGACAGTAAAAATATTATTAACTGACAGTCAAAATAAAAGGACTTATTATAATTCAAGTGAATTTCTAACAGAAGTGAGTGGTTATATCTTTTTTATTACATCTAACACGTGGACGTAATTATATTATTTAGTAATTATATTATTTATTTTGGATTAATCTCACTTTTAATGTATATAAATATAATTACATTAAAACTAGCAATTATTAATTAATAGGAATGTCAACCATTCAATCACAATGTGCCACTGCGAAGCGTGGCAGGGTATAGCTAGTTTATTATATAATTGTTTACCATATTTTTTGTCACTTTAGTTTGTCTTAGTTTAGATTATAAAATTACCAAACGGTACAACTTAAAATTGTAAAATTTTTGTTGCAATGCAGTGTACAGCTACTGTTAGAATTTCGGTTGTGAATATTTAGCTTTAACGTAAAATTACTGATAAAAATGCATTCTAAGGTTTTGATTAAAATGGAATACATTTTTGAAAAGATAAACTAATATTCCAGGAACTTGTAGTTACATCCCATTGTGTGAATAAAAACTTAATAATGGATGAAACAATCTTTTATAGTTAGTTTGTCTTAATGTAATATCCGGTTTAAAATTTTAAGATATAACATTTTTATTAAAACTATAGTAGGAAACTCGACACTTGTCCCCCACCACTTTCACTGTTGTGACCTCGGTGGAAACGTGCATAATGTATTTTTTGGGAAATTTTATTTTCCTTCTCACATTTTTTTCTCTCTCACTTTCACGGACGTTACTAATGACCTCGGAAGGAACGTGAGTAACTGTATTTTTGGGAAAGTATTTTTCTCTCTCTCACAATGAAATTTTTCTTCTCTCTCTTACAGCGAATTTTTTTTCTCTCTCACACATTTTTTTTCTCTCTCACACATTTTTTTCTCTCTCACACATTTTTTTCTCTCTCACACATTTTTTTTCTCTCTCACATTGTTACATCATCGCATAATTGGTAATTTTGATTGCGTCGTGCGTCATCGCATAACTGGTAATTTTTTATGCGTCATGAAGTCTCATGATTCGAGCGAGAAGTATTTTTATTTAAAAAAAGCTGTGGGTGTACCTGGATTTGAACCCGGGCTTCTTGATTACAAAGCGGCGACCGTAACCACTGGCCTACGCAAACAGTTGAATCAAAACGGTGAATTGTAAATAATATAGTGATATATTAAAAAAAAATGCCATGAAAGTACTGAAAGCAGGGTTGAAAAACGTGATTTGTAACAAAAGAAAAAATGAGAAAATTTTATACAAATAGTTTTAAAAACAATAAAACTACATATAAAAACCTTTATTTTTTAATTCAATATAAACTCTTCTATAAAATACATTATTTCTAATGCGCCTTCTGGAAGTTCTTCCCACTCGTTTTGTACAAGTATAGCTTCTATTTTAGAGTTTTTTTCCAAGTCTTCCTCCATTTTGTCGTCTTTTTCATCTGCAATATAGTTAGTTGTTCAAGTTGTAAGCAATAAAAAGTATTTGTACGTACCTTCCGAGGAAATGCTAATGATGCTATCATCGGCACTATCAGCTGACATAAAACCTGATAGATCCTTTATTTGAGGAGGTCTTGCGCGACAACTTGGCAAATCGTCTTCATATATGCCTCTAGCAGATGGAGTACACCAATCTCTTTGCGATGTAGCCACTATGCAGCAACTTTTAAAAAGATCTGTGAAAATCATATATTAACGTGCATAGTAAAGATAAAGGATGCTATACCTGAGTTCTCTAAATTAACGCTGCAGTTTTCACAGATATTTTCCGATTCAAAGACAGGACTACTTAGAACCGCTAAACCTTCCATTGCAGTAATTATACCTAAAAATTATTTGCAATCAGTACTAGCGGTGGGTATCAAACATATGAATAAAATTGTCATTAGCTGTAAATATAGTTTTACACAGTTGGAATTAAATATGTAATTGCATAAAAAGCATTACTGTATGTAAAAAAAAAGATTATATAAAAATTGTACTTACCAATACTCGTAAGATACAGGAATAACGCTCGGATATTGTCTGACACACGCCGAAATTTTACTGGTAATAACATATTTTGTGAAAGCCAGGCATCAACGTAAATGACCATGTAATTAGATATAATTACTTAACCAAACGCATTCTTCAATCGATAGTAATAAATATAGTTTGAATAATTTAGAATTAAATATGAAATCACATAAAAAATTAAAGGAACAAAAAAAAAATCAGTACTATTTCTAGAAAAGATTATTAAAAAATGTTTGACGCTATAAATATTTTTCATGTAGTTAGCAATTGATGGCATAATTACATTCAACTTATTACCAAAACGTATTCCTACATAAACCATAGTTTGAAAAAGAAACTGTTTTCGGATAAACAAATTTGAAAGAACTATAAAAACTCATTATAACTTTGTAAAAAAAAATAATGTAACACCATCTTAAAAAAGTAAAAACAAGCATAGACTTTAAAAGTTATAAATTATTTTGCGAAAACCATCAATAACATAAGCAATAACATAAATGACCGCGTAATTACTCATAACTAATTACTCTAATGCATTTTTTAATCGAATTATAGTTTTAAAAAATGGAATTAAATATTTTACCACATAAAAAATAAAGTCAGAAAAATCAATACTATAATAATATGTAGAAAAGATTATTAAAAACTGTACTTACTAATACTCTTAAGATACAGAAACAACTACTCCTGTTTGACGTTATAAATATTTTTCGCGTAATTTTCAATTGATGATATAATTACATACATTTAATTATCAAACCGTATTCCTTCATAAGCGATACTTTGAAAAAGAAACTGTTTTCGAATAAAATATTTTGTACTATAAGAACTCATTATAACAGTGTAAAAAAAATGTTATAGAACACCATCTTAAAAAATTAAATACAAGCAAAAATTTTAAAAGTTATAAATTATTTTGCGAAAACCATCAATAACATAAGCAATAACATAAATGACCGCGTAATTACTCATAACTAATTACTCTAATGCATTTTTTAATAGAATTATAGTTTTAAAAAAATGGAATTAAATATTTTACCACATAAAAAAATAAAGTCAGAAAAATCAATACTATAATAATATGTAGAAAAGATTATTAAAAAACTGTACTTACTAAAAAAGTAAACGTTTTACTTACACTATACAAGTTAAATAGGTATTTAATTTAGAAATCAATTTTTTAACTATGATTCAAAAACTAACGTTCAAAAACTTCAAGTTATTTTTTTTAACATTAGTTTAAAGTGAAACATTATCAAAATTATTGAAAGAAATGTTTAGCAAAAATCTTTACGAGTTTTAAAGAATGTAAAACATTTTAAAGTTGAGTTTTGTTTAGTTATAATTAATCAATGCAAAATCTTAAAACAATACTTCAAAAATATTTGTTTTTAATTTGTATTTCACACTCAGTTTTCAACTTTAGAATGATAAATAATAAAACTTGAATGATTTAAATAATTATCAGATTTTTTTTAAAGAAATACAAATAACTTTAAAATTTTGCAGAAAGCAAAATATGTAAAAATTGTGTGTATTGGAAATTTTCATTAATGAATGTAAGATTCCAAAAGTAGGTAATGTTGCTCATTAATCTAACGGTTTTAACTTATGTCAAATATTTTACAATCGCTTATATTTTTTAATATGAATCTTTACAGTGTTAAAAAATAAAATATTTCAATACAGCAAATATTAAAATATTGAATTTCAAATTATTGATAATCGCTTCATAATTATAGTGACAAGTTAGCTAATAAAATTTTCATTTTATTTTTGATAACGAGTAATTGCTTATGTAGAAAGCCAGTAATTAATGTAATAGTAATGATTATGTAATTATCGTGACAAATTCTAGAAATTAAGTAAAATTGTTCAAAAGTATTTTTATGTAGTACATAAAAAGGATACTGTTTACAATTAATCTTGATTTGTAATATAAAAATTATTCATGTTGAGAAGCAGAAAGAAAAGAAAAACCGAAAGGGTAAATATTGCACTCGGACACTATACTAAAAAAAAAAAATCATGTACCTTTTGTTAACGATAACGTGTAATATGACTTATACACAAAACAATTCTAGCATTTCGCACATTCTATTGCGCAGACAAACGGCATTTAAAGCTAGATTTTATCTATAAGAAAAAAAAATACATATCAACAATAATCAAAACAAAGAACTACACAACGCAACAAAAACATTTATATAGGAATTGCAAGTTGTTATTAAAAAATCTACTCGTGCACATTTTAACACGAATGATTCACAAATTAACCTAAACCCAATTAACATTTTTTTCTCTACCACAAAAACAAGAAATGTTATTTTATTACTAAAGACTTACGTACAAACAAACAAGTAATGCAAATTACTGCAGATCAAACATTAATTGTAAAACTAAACCGAATTACAATTGTATTTGTTTAAGCTGTATTGTAGCTAGAATTCTAAATTTTAAGTATTGTTACTAATAAAAGTTTCCTTATAACAAACAAAAATTCACAATTACAAGTAACGCAAACTAAATATTACAAAACGAATAGTTAACTAGAACAAAAAGATAAACGTCTTGAATTCGTTAATAACACCAGTATACTTTTTAACAAATAAAAATATTAGTAAATGTATTAACTGTAGTTAACGTCAAAACTAAACAACATTATTGAAACAATAAAGATTATTTGAGTAACATACTATTGAATTTCATTTGTTAACAAAAATTTTGATGAACAGTTTAAAACTTATTTTATATAAAAATTATCTAAAAACACAATTTAACAAAGTTGTTGTAATATCAGCTAATTCAAAAACTACTTCTTAAAAAATTAATACACTTTACTCTAAGCTGGTGAAATAAAATTCCTAATGAGATCTGTATACGTTTCTTTTACATTAATATTATAAACTGTTTAAATCGGTTTGTAAATATTATAACGTTACAATTACTTAAGATTACAAGCAAAAAAAATGTTATTCGAAAACAATACATATAGAAATAAATGTTTGTAACAAGTTTAGAACACGTTTCAAGATAGTGAATAACTTGAAGACTTATTTTACACCTCAACTAGACAATGTAGAAAAATGTGGTAATTTTCACGATTTTATTGAAAATGGTAAACCAAATGAAAATATTAATCATTTTTGTAATAAACACGTGATTACTAACAAATAAACTTTTTATTTAACGATTAACAGAAAAGAAAGAAAACATTTTTAACAAAACCTACAAGCAAAACAAAGTTAAATAAATAAATAAAGAAAACGTGTAAAATTAAAAATTTTCCTTGTACAATTTTAGTTGTAGTTATAGTAATTACAGTCAATAACAATGTAATTAATGACTAAGGAAAGCCACAAAAATATTTGTAACAAAAACTATCTATCAATTTTGTTTTAAACGAATATAATTAGATACTTTTATATCATAATCTTAAGAAACAAATAAAAAAATTATTAAAAGCGCAAGAAAAGCAATAGGAATTTACTGGAGTTATTAGAAGTAAAAGAAAAAAAACTTTTGTCAATGTTTATAATTACTTAGTCATGCTGAAATAGAAAATGAAGAATCATTAAGAATATAATTTTAACAAAAACTATTTAGCAATTTAGTTTTTTTTTTTGTTCAAATAATTAAAATTAGATACTCTAATAGGTACCATAATCTTAATCAGTAAACAAATAAATTATATATTTTTTAATGGACAAAAAAAGCAATACATGTACAAACTGTAAAAGAAAAAGTAAACATAAAGCAAAGTTTCAAAGAATAAGAGAAGGAAGGAAACTACGTAGAATATAGAATATATGTTCTAATAAAACTTGTTTTATAGTAAATGGTGTTATTGTTTAATTAAAAATTTTAAACTTACGAGTTTTTAAACGTAGTCTAGGTTTTTTGTCAAATAATAAATTACAATCAAAAATATCTAGAAACATTTGCATGTAAATAAGCTTATATTTTTAATTTTGCCATTCGTTCAAAATTAAATAATTGTTTAAAAGATTGTAACTAAGAAAAAAGAAAACGTTTAGTTATATCTGACACTTTTTATATATTTTTTTTTGGTTTGACAGGTTTTACCTTACATTTTTACTAAATTAATTCAAACTGAATCTGTTTAAGCAATAACCGATATCTAGTTTATTAACCTAGAATTTTGTATTGAGAAGCAAGTTCGAGATATTCACAAACGAATAGACTTGTTTATAATTTCAATTTTTGTACTAAGATATTTCTTTTGTGTGATGTCATCTTAATAACATACTTTGTTCCACGGGTGCACTAGTGTAAAACGTTATTTAAATATTATAATACGTTTTTACAATTTAAGAATTTTTAAACTTAAAGTATTAGCTCTATGGGCACCTACGTAACGTTTCAATTTCTTCTCAAAGTTAATGTTACGAGTAATTATTATTAAAATCAAGCTTTATTAAAAATAGAAAACAAAATTACAAAACCATTTTAATACGCAAAGCAAAACTTATATACACATTGTCACTTAATCTATTGTAAACAATTACGAACACATTCATTTATAAATTTACTTTGTACATACGAGGTAAATTTATTAAATGTCATCTTAAGTTGGTAGTAGTGTATTTAAAAGTTAATAAATAAATCATTAAAAGATATGCTGTAACGTTTCAGAAACATTTAGCGTCACTTTGAATTATAAAAAGATAGGGGATACAAAATAGAGCTACGCAAACCAAAGCAAATTGGTCTCCAATCCGCAGTGGCGGACAACTAAAGCTATAACAGGACTACTTTTTTAACAATTATGAAAATTTTATTGTCTACACCAACGGCCCTTGGATGTTTATGTTACCTTTATAATTTTCTATATAATTTATTAGTTAATATAATGTATGAAACCGTTTTAGTAGTTATTTTTATGACTAACTGCTTTCTTACATTTATAAAAATTTACATACAATATAACTGGTAATTTTTGTTTACTTTTGTAAGCTTTAGTCTAAATTTCTTTGTTCTGTTATTACTGTTGCAATGAAAAACTGTACGAACCATAATTCTAGCAAATGATAAATTACGTTCAAACAAGATTTATTTAAAATATGTATTTAAAATGAAATAACGATACACAGCTTGTTGCAAACTAGAGCAATGGCAATCAGACACTACCATATATGACGCGCAGTAAGTCGATTTCAAATTCTTATCTTCCATAATCTAAGAGTTTGACAATAATTAATTTAAATTACACTTATGAGGTTTTACCAACTAACGTAATATTTGTAATAAGCTAACCTTACTTCTTATATGTTAACATAACCTCACGTTTATAATAATTAGACTAATAAATTGCAAATCTTATTATTTTAAATAAGCGTTATCATTAACCTTAATACAATCTTTTAGATGTAAAATCCAAAAACTTATAAGTGTGGTTAGATTATTACAATAATAGTGAGGGTGATTCTCCGAAAAGTGTTGAAGTTTAGGTGTAGTAAATAACATTAACACAAGTAAAAAAAATATATAAAGAAGTTAAGTTTAATTGCACTACCAAAAAACAATGAATTAAAATTAGCATTGTTTTATAATTCGCCATGAATACAGTTCTAGCGTGATTTTCAAAAATTTGACATGTCAGCATCAAACTTGTAAAAACTTTATATAAATTTTATATAATATAAATGCATTAAAACACAATTTGTCTCTGTAATTTTGCAATAACTTACCTAAAATTGTTATCTATTTCTTATTTTAAACTGTTTTATTATTTTCTTTTTAATTTTACAATTGATTTTCTAATAACAAACTTTACTATAAAATTTTAATAACTACTAATAACGTTAAAAATAATTTTGATTGATTCGTTTTATTGAAAACATAAAAATTAAAGCAACTTATAATTATAACATAAAATTAATTTTTTGAAAATTACTTATTTTGTGTCAGTAATAGCCAATAGGTAATATTATTGTGGTCATTAAAGCCCTTGACAATTATATTTCTTAACATCGTTCAAGTTTAATTTTTTAATACGAGTTATTACTATCATCAGAATCTAATTATATGATTTAGTAATTAAATGTTTAGTTTTTTCTATTTTTAAACTTAACAGCTAAATAAGTTATTAGTCATACAAAGCCTTAAACGCTTCAGCATGTAAGATTTTTAAATTAATTATTGTCAAACTCTTAGATTATGGAAGATAAGAATTTGAAATCGACTTACTGCGCGTCATATATGGTAGTGTCTGATTGCCATTGCTCTAGTTTGCAACAAGTTGTGTATCGTTATTTCATTTTAAATACATATTTTAAATAAATCTTGTTTGAACGTAATTTATCATTTGCTAGAATTATGGTTCGTACAGTTTTTCATTGCAACAGTAATAACAGAACAAAGAAATTTAGACTAAAGCTTACAAAAGTAAACAAAAATTACCAGTTATATTGTATGTAAATTTTTATAAATGTAAGAAAGCAGTTAGTCATAAAAATAACTACTAAAACGGTTTCATACATTATATTAACTAATAAATTATATAGAAAATTATAAAAGGTAACATAAACATCCAAGGGCCGTTGGTGTAGACAATAAAATTTTCATAATTGTTAAAAAGTAGTCCTGTTATAGCTTTAGTTGTCCGCCACTGCGGATTGGAGACCAATTTGCTTTGGTTTGCGTAGCTCTATTTTGTATCCCTATCTTTTATAATTCAAAGTGACGCTAAATGTTTCTGAAACGTTACAGCATATCTTTTAATGATTTATTTATTAACTTTTAAATACACTACTACCAACTTAAGATGACATTTAATAAATTTACCTCGTATGTACAAAGTAAATTTATAAATGAATGTGTTCGTAATTGTTTACAATAGATTAAGTGACAATGTGTATATAAGTTTTGCTTTGCGTATTAAAATGGTTTTGTAATTTTGTTTTCTATTTTTAATAAAGCTTGATTTTAATAATAATTACTCGTAACATTAACTTTGAGAAGAAATTGAAACGTTACGTAGGTGCCCATAGAGCTAATACTTTAAGTTTAATAATTCTCAAATTGTAAAAACGTATTATAATATTTAAATAACGTTTTACACTAGTGCACTCGTGGAACAAAGTATGTTATTAAGATGACATCACACAAAAGAAATATCTTAGTACAAAAATTGAAATTATAAACAAGTCTATTCGTTTGTGAATATCTCGAACTTGCTTCTCAATACAAAATTCTAGGTTAATAAACTAGATATCGGTTATTGCTTAAACAGATTCAGTTTGAATTAATTTAGTAAAAATGTAAGGTAAAACCTGTCAAACCAAAAAAAAATATATAAAAAGTGTCAGATATAACTAAACGTTTTCTTTTTCCTTAGTTACAATCTTTTAAACAATTATTTAATTTTGAACGAATGGCAAAATTAAAAATATAAGCTTATTTACATGCAAATGTTTCTAGATATTTTTGATTGTAATTTATTATTTGACAAAAACCTAGACTACGTTTAAAAACTCGTAAGTTTAAAATTTTTAATTAAACAATAACACCATTTACTATAAAACAAGTTTTATTAGAACATATATTCTATATTCTACGTAGTTTCCTTCCTTCTCTTATTCTTTGAAACTTTGCTTTATGTTTACTTTTTCTTTTACAGTTTGTACATGTATTGCTTTTTTTGTCCATTAAAAAATATATAATTTATTTGTTTACTGATTGAGATTATGGTACCTATTAGAGTATCTAATTTTAATTATTTGAACAAAAAAAAAACTAAATTGCTAAATAGTTTTTGTTAAAATTATATTCTTAATGATTCTTCATTTTCTATTTCAGCATGACTAAGTAATTATCAACATTGCCAAAACTTTTTCTTCTTTTACTTCTAATAACTCCAGTAAATTTCTATTGCTTTTCTTGCGCTTTTAATAATTTTTATTTGTTTCTTAAGATTATGATATAAAAGTATCTAATTATATTCGTTTAAAACAAAATTGATAGATAGTTTTTGTTAAAAATATTTTTGTGGCTTTCCTTAGTCATTAATTACATTGTTATTGACTGTAATTACTATAACTACAACTAAAATTGTACAAGGAAAATTTTTAATTTTACACGTTTTCTTTATTTATTTATTTAACTTTGTTTTGCTTGTAGGTTTTGTTAAAAATGTTTTCTTTCTTTTCTGTTAATCGTTAAATAAAAAGTTTATTTGTTAGTAATCACGTGTTTATTACAAAAATGATTAATATTTTCATTTGGTTTACCATTTTCAATAAAATCGTGAAAATTACCACATTTTTCTACATTGTCTAGTTGAGGTGTAAAATAAGTCTTCAAGTTATTCACTATCTTCAAACGTGTTCTAAACTTGTTACAAACATTTATTTCTATATGTATTGTTTTCGAATAACATTTTTTTTGCTTGTAATCTTAAGTAATTGTAACGTTATAATATTTACAAACCGATTTAAACAGTTTATAATATTAATGTAAAAGAAACGTATACAGATCTCATTAGGAATTTTATTTCACCAGCTTAGAGTAAAGTGTATTAATTTTTTAAGAAGTAGTTTTTGAATTAGCTGATATTACAACAACTTTGTTAAATTGTGTTTTTAGATAATTTTTATATAAAATAAGTTTTAAACTGTTCATCAAAATTTTTGTTAACAAATGAAATTCAATAGTATGTTACTCAAATAATCTTTATTGTTTCAATAATGTTGTTTAGTTTTTGACGTTAACTACAGTTAATACATTTACTAATATTTTTATTTGTTAAAAAAGTATACTGGTGTTATTAACGAATTCAAGACGTTTATCTTTTTGTTCTAGTTAACTATTCGTTTTGTAATATTTAGTTTGCGTTACTTGTAATTGTGAATTTTTGTTTGTTATAAGGAAACTTTTATTAGTAACAATACTTAAAATTTAGAATTCTAGCTACAATACAGCTTAAACAAATACAATTGTAATTCGGTTTAGTTTACAATTAATGTTTGATCTGCAGTAATTTGCATTACTTGTTTGTTTGTACGTAAGTCTTTAGTAATAAAATAACATTTCTTGTTTTTGTGGTAGAGAAAAAAGGTTAATTGGGTTTAGGTTAATTTGTGAATCATTCGTGTTAAAATGTGCACGAGTAGATTTTTTAATAACAACTTGCAATTCCTATATAAATGTTTTTGTTGCGTTGTGTAGTTCTTTGTTTTGATTATTGTTGATATGTATTCTTTTTTCTTATAGATAAAATCTAGCTTTAAATGCCGTTTGTCTGCGCAATAGAATGTGCGAAATGCTAGAATTGTTTTGTGTATAAGTCATATTTCACGTTATCGTTAACAAAAGGTACATGATTTTTTTAGTATAGTGTCCGAGTGCAATATTTACCCTTTCGGTTTTTCTTTTCTTTCTGCTTCTCAACATGAATAATTTTTATATTACAAATCAAGATTAATTGTAAACAGTATCCTTTTTATGTACTACATAAAAATACTTCTGAACAATTTTACTTAATTTCTAGAATTTGTCACGATAATTACATAATCATTACTATTACATTAATTACTGGCTTTCTACATAAGCAATTACTCGTTATCAAAAATAAAATGAAAATTTTATTAGCTAACTTGTCACTATAATTATGAAGCGATTATTAATAATTTGAAATTCAATATTTTAATATTTGCTGTATTGAAATATTTTATTTTTTAACACTGTAAAGATTCATATTAAAAAATATAAGCGATTGTAAAAAAATATTTGACATAAGTTAAAACCGTTAGATTAATGAGCAACATTACCTACTTTTGGAATCTTACATTCATTAATGAAAATTTCCAATACACACAATTTTTACATATTTTGCTTTCTGCAAAATTTTAAAGTTATTTGTATTTCTTTAAAAAAAATCTGATAATTATTTAAATCATTCAAGTTTTATTATTTATCATTCTAAAGTTGAAAACTGAGTGTGAAATACAAATTAAAAACAAATATTTTTGAAGTATTGTTTTAAGATTTTGCATTGATTAATTATAACTAAACAAAACTCAACTTGAAAATGTTTTACATTCTTTAAAACTCGTAAAGATTTTTGCTAAACATTTATTTCAATAATTTTGATAATGTTTCACTTTAAACTAATGTTAAAAAAAATAACTTGAAGTTTTTGAACGTTAGTTTTTGAATCATAGTTAAAAAATTGATTTCTAAATTAAATACCTATTTAACTTGTATAGTGTAAGTAAAACGTTTACTTTTTTAGTAAGTACAGTTTTTTAATAATCTTTTCTACATATTATTATAGTATTGATTTTTCTGACTTTATTTTTTTATGTGGTAAAATATTTAATTCCATTTTTTTAAAACTATAATTCTATTAAAAAATGCATTAGAGTAATTAGTTATGAGTAATTACGCGGTCATTTATGTTATTGCTTATGTTATTGATGGTTTTCGCAAAATAATTTATAACTTTTAAAATTTTTGCTTGTATTTAATTTTTTAAGATGGTGTTCTATAACATTTTTTTACACTGTTATAATGAGTTCTTATAGTACAAAATATTTTATTCGAAAACAGTTTCTTTTTCAAAGTATCGCTTATGAAGGAATACGGTTTGATAATTAAATGTATGTAATTATATCATCAATTGAAAATTACGCGAAAAATATTTATAACGTCAAACAGGAGTAGTTGTTTCTGTATCTTAAGAGTATTAGTAAGTACAGTTTTTAATAATCTTTTCTACATATTATTATAGTATTGAGTTTTCACACTTTATTTTTATGTGGTAAAATGTTTAATTCCATTTTTTAAAACTATAATTCGATTAAAAATTGCATTAGAGTAATTAGTTATGAGTAATTACGCGGTCATTTATGTTATTGCTTATGTTATTGATGGTTTTCGCAAAATAATTTATAACTTTTAAAGTCTATGCTTGTTTTTACTTTTTTAAGATGGTGTTACATTATTTTTTACACAGTTATAATGAGTTTTTATAGTTCTTTCAAATGTGTTTATCCGAAAACAGTTTCTTTTCAAACTATGGTTTATGTAGGAATACGTTTTGGTAATAAGTTGTATGTAATTATGCCATCAATTGCTAACTACATGAAAAATATTTATAGCGTCAAACATTTTTAATAATCTTTTCTAGAAATAGTACTGATTTTTTTGTTCCTTTAATTTTTATGTGATTTCATATTTAATTCTAAATTATTCAAACTATATTTATTACTATCGATTGAAGAATGCGTTTGGTTAAGTAATTATATCTAATTACATGGTCATTTACGTTGATGCCTGGCTTTCACAAAATATGTTATTACCAGTAAAATTTCGGCGTGTGTCAGACAATATCCGAGCGTTATTCCTGTATCTTACGAGTATTGGTAAGTACAATTTTATATAATCTTTTTTTACATACAGTAATGCTTTTATGCAATTACATATTTAATTCCAACTGTGTAAAACTATATTTACAGCTAATGACAATTTTATTCATATGTTTGATACCCACCGCTAGTACTGATTGCAAATAATTTTTTAGGTATAATTACTGCAATGGAAGGTTTACCCGTTCTAAGTAGTCCTCTCTTTAAATCGGAAAATATCTGTGAAAACTGCAGCGTTAATTTAGAGAACTCAGGTATAGCATCCTTTATCTTTACTATGCACGTTAATATATGATTTTCACAGATCTTTTTAAAAGTTGCTGCATAGTGGCTACATCGCAAAGAGATTGGTGTACTCCATCTGCTAGAGGCATATATGAAGACGATTTGCCAAGTTGTCGCGCAAGACCTCCTCAAATAAAGGATCTATCAGGTTTTATGTCAGCTGATAGTGCCGATGATAGCATCATTAGCATTTCCTCGGAAGGTACGTACAAATACTTTTTATTGCTTACAACTTGAACAACTAACTATATTGCAGATGAAAAAGACGACAAAAGGGAGGAAGACTTGGAAAAAAACTCTAAAATAGAAGCTATACTTGTACAAAACGAGTGGGAAGAACTTCCAGAAGGCGCATTAGAAATAATGTATTTTATAGAAGAGTTTATAATGAATTAAAAAATAAAGGTTTTTATATGTAGTTTTATTGTTTTCAAAACTATTTGTATAAAATTTTCTCATTTTTTCTTTTGTTACAAATCACGTTTTTTAACCCTGCTTTCAGTACTTTCATAGCATTTTTTTTTAATATATCACTATATTATTTACAATTCACCGTTTTGATTCAACTGTTTGCGTAGGCCAGTGGTTACGGTCGCCGCTTTGTAATCAAGAAGCCCGGGTTCAAATCCAGGTACACCCACAGCTTTTTTTAAATAAAAATACTTCTCGCTCGAATCATGAGACTTCATGACGCATAAAAAATTACCAGTTATGCGATGACGCACGACGCAATCAAAATTACCAATTATGCGATGATGTAACAATGTGAGAGAGAAAAAAAATGTGTGAGAGAGAAAAAATGTGTGAGAGAGAAAAAATGTGTGAGAGAGAAAAAAATGTGTGAGAGAGAAAAAAAATCGCCGTAAGAGAGAGAAGAAAAATTTCATTGTTAGAGAGAGAAAAATACTTTCACAAAAATACAGTTACTCACGTTCCTTCCGAGGTCATTAGTAACGTCCGTGAAAGTGAGAGAGAAAAAAATGTGAGAAGGAAAATAAAATTTCCCAAAAAATACATTATGCACGTTTCCACCGAGGTCACAACAGTGAAAGTGGTGGGGGACAAGTGTCGAGTTTCCTACTAACTATCTTAGTTTTGTACGTTGTATTTACTCAACATTTTGTTTACTATTTTTGGTAGTAATTTAAATTGCATTCTGTACACATGCACGTTTCATTTCATTATTTGTCGTTTTAAAAACTTTGAAATGCTTAGTCTTGTTTTATAGTTGATTAATCTTGTTTTCAGACTGATTCTAGTTATTGGCTTGCAGCACCATCTGGTGAATTGGCGGTACCAAGCTCGAATAGACAAGAAGACCCTTTTTAGAACAGGCTAGCAATCTCTTAGAGATGAACAAAAATATTGTTAACTAAGACACTCTACGTCTTTCGGACTAAAAAATATCGATTATAAGAACAATTGTAGCTCAAAGACATTCTAGATAAACTAAACTATGTAACTACAAAGTTATTTATTTATTCAACACAATTGTTTTTGATATTTTTAAACTTTAATAAATAAATTCAATTTGAATTTTTGTTCATTTTATAAAACTTTCGTTCTTACTTGATTAGTAATCTTTTTTTTTGTTCCTTGGTACAATAGAATTCATTCTAAGTTGACTAATCAATACGATGTTTTCGCTACTAAAATTCAGTTTTTTTCTTTTTTTTTCATTATTTTGTTCTGTAACCTTTAATACTACTAATTTTTGCCTTGCATTTTATTTGAAAATAAAATTATCATATTCTTCTATGCTTAATATTAAATTGTTTCATTTTTGCAATAAATCTAAGTTTTTTAAATATATTTTAACAACGCATTTAATGCCAGCATCGTAATTATTAGTCGATATAATTTTGAGATTTATTTAATTCGTAATTTAATTTCTTAAGTAAACTATATTTTTCTATACTAATTATCTCTTATAAACTTTGTCGGTAGGTTAAAAATTGTTTTCATATCATTAAACTATTATTCAATAAACGTAAAAAACACTTTTTTTAACTTATAACAACGGTTTACACTGCACTTGAAGGATTGCACTACTTCAAAAAAAAAATTTTTAATTACAAAAAAAACTATCAGCTTTTTAGTATTTTTTTAAAAATGTTTATTAATTTTTTCCTTAACATTTATACAAATGCGAACAAATCAAATTTATTCAAAATGTCTTATTTTAAAGAAAACGCAATTCTGTATAACCTATTATTTTGCGTATTATAATAAAATAACTTCAAACTCAATATTTCTAATAGTAAGAGAAAATATGACAAGTGAATTTTGAATAACTATGTGAATATACAAGTTAAACGATGCAAAGACTACTTAATTTCGTTTACTTTTTGACATTATTCGAATAAAGCTGTAATAATATTAGGAAATTGATAGCTTTGACTTGTGACGATATATTATAGTAGCACCATGAAAGTTAGCCACGGGTCACTGATGTCATCAATCAAAAAGATACTAACATATGTAACCACATATGCTTAACAGATGAACTCAGATTTAGTTGCATTTCCCATGCTTAGTGAGAGACGAATTGAGAATGGAACAGTGTTTTGTTACAGGAATTCAACGAAATTTATTTAAGTGCTTTTTTAAATTCTTATTTTGTAAAATAAAAAGTCGTAAACAGGTTATGTTTTATATAAACGTCGTATGATATTCTATCTTAAATGAAACGGTCCAAATGAACCACGTTTAATTAAATGGTTACGATCGAGTGATTTAAATGCTCGTAATTTGTTAACATTAAGAAATGGAGCGAGTATTTTCTTCAAAACAAAAATTTTGTAGCGATGAAAGTTTTATTTATTTTTATTCATTTGACGTTGAGATGCATATAATCGTATTATAACATCACGTAAAGGTTTTTCAAAAGTCTAATTCGAGATAATTCAATTTTTATAATGATATTAAAACAATGTTACTATTAATTTTTTGAATACAAATGTCCGGTCAAAGTTTCCTTATTTTAATCGCATTTAACAAAATAAAATTTTGTAAATATACTATTGTATTAGTGCTCCATGTGGTACGTTGCAAAAGGCCTTAAATATGCTTGTTAATGCACTTTTTAAAACGTCTGAAAAAATATAAACAATTAGGTAAGTAGAAAAATATACATATAATATATAAATCTATTTAAATGTGAAACTTTCTCCGTTAAACATAATAATAATCGTTTTAATTTAATAGTGTAGGCTTTATTGTTTTATAAACTCTCAAGCTTTTAAATTAAATTTAATTTTTGGTCAAGTGACGAGGTTTTTATTTGACAATATATTCTTTCTTTCTTTCTTTCTCTGTAGCGTTACAACCCTGTGTGGGTTTTAGCTGACTTAACCACGAGTTTCCATTTGTCTCTGTCTAGCATCAGTTCTTCTCCGTTTGTTATTCCCATTTTTTCTAGATCCTCCGTTATTCCATCCTTCCATCTTTTTCTTGGTCTTCCTGGAGGTCTTTTTCCCGCTGGTACTTGTTCCCATACTAGTCGTATTATCGTAATAATACGTTCCTTTTCCGTTTGTGCCCGTGCATGAATATACCGAGATGAAGCAAATTGACAATATATAGTAAAAAAAAATTATTTTTTCTGCTTTTACAAGATTTTTATATAACAAAGCATTGTTACCCGACAGCTTACATAAATAGCACTCATTTTACTCGGAGTATTATTTTCTCTACGTTCGTGCAGTGTCCCAGTCCCAGTTCATGACAGCAATGCTAGCATTTTAGCAGTATCTGTTTTAGTTTGTAAAACTGCATATTTTAGTTGATGTCTATATCCAATATCCATATTTATACTAGAACAAAATTAAAGCTTAATTTATTTTTCAACTATTGACACAGTTATACCGCCCGTGGATAACATAATTACTTTAACAACACATTCTTTTTTACACTGGCGTATTTATTTGAATCCGGACTAGCTTGTTTAACAGATAGGTTGCACACGTTTAAGACTAAACTCCATTTTGTTCGTTCACCTTTAATGTTTCACCTTATCTTGGACTAGAACATTTCAACTCTTTTGACAATCGTCTCAAATGTTCCAATTATTTTGGAAACGTTTTACTGCTTCCTTCTTAAGACTGTTCTCTACCAGAACAAGAAAACTGGACGCGCTACCAGTAGAAAAGATCGTGGCGATAACGACAACGAATGTTGAATACGCCATTAACGAAAGGTGCAAATACTGATCCGAGTTTCTTTGGTTTTCGGACTCTACTTTGACATTGTTCGATTTATCCGTTCAACTATGCCATCAAATTGAAGATGGAGAGTGGTCGTCCTAGTTTTCTTAAATCTTAGCAGTCTAAAAACGTTTTCAAGAGCAGACTTAAAGGTGCGGCCATGGCCGAAATGTAATTCTAGCGGAACTCGAAACCTGTAAAAACTCCTTTACCAAAACGTCTGCGTTCATTTTGTAAAATAATCCGTTGCCACCAAGATGTATTTGTTATCGAATCTGATTCTGGGAACGGCCTTTTGATAGCAATCGCTACTCTCTCTAAAGAGCTTCCTGCGTTATACTGTTTGTTGCGTTTTTTTACTGGGTCTGATGCGCAGTTTGTGCACTTGCGGCCTTATTCTATTACTTTTTTTTGCATTCAATAGAATCTTTTCCGCACGTTACCTAATGTCTTCTTTAGTGTAGTTGTGCTTTAGTTCATTTCTAGATACGACGTGGCCAATGTATAGCAACTTTCTCCTTAAATACGTAGTATTTCTTTCGGTTTAGTTTAAGATTTGTCTTACGTAGTCGTTGAAACACTTTCTTCATGATGTGCAAATGATCTTCAAACGACGTTGCAACTACAATCATGTCGTCTAGAACCAAGCACGTCTTTCAAGACATTCCTTGCAAGATTGTCTCTATCAAACGTTCAAACGTCACAGAGGCGTTACACATGCCAAGGGGCTGAAATTTAACTTGGAGAATCACTATATATCTTGACAAGGTGTCTAGAGTATTGTCAATTTTCAATAAAAGACAACTGTCCTTTTTAGTTACTACTGCTTGTAGTCTACGCAAAACTTTGTTGATCTACCTTTCTTTTTTTACTGATGCCACTGGGGAAGTCCATAAACTATTTAAAGTTTTAGTCACACCTTCTCTCTCCATATTCATAATTATTTGTTTGGTTTTTTTCTCGTTTTGTCAACGGAAGTTGTCATGGATGTTGTCGTTTTGGTCAAGCGTTTCCCATATACATTTTTTGCTTCATCACGTCAGTTTTTCTTTTGGAAACATTTTCCAGCGCAAATACATCTTAGTTCTGCTATACCAACGCTTTAACTTTTGCCAGTTGGTCTGAGTCTATTAGTACAATAATGCGTAGAGTCTTCTCAAAGATTTGCATTTAGACGTACCATCACTACACTTTCAGTGTTTTCAAGCAGAGTCACGTCTTCACTTAATAAGATTTGCACGGTTGCAAATGAAAAGTATATTCATCGACTACTAGTATTTGATGGTAGAATACTACATTTCTCAAACCAATTGTTGCTTTTACCTGTCCTAAGTAGATATTTTTGCCAATCGCCGTTTAAAATTGTACTGTTTCTGTCAAAACAAATGATAGTCTTTGTCGCTCAGGTGTCGACCAGTAACCGAGTACTTTAATCTTTTTATCAAGGTAAATACTGTGCAATTGTTCTATAGGCGATGCAATTCAAATGTTAATTTTTGGTACATGACTAGATGAGATTAACTTTTGTCTTTTTTGGTCAACTTGTTCAAGACTTTCAAGCGCTCTTCTTGTCTTCTTGATAAGCTTAGTACGGCGACGTCGTATGTGTTTTATTTTACTACAGTTTGTAGTCATCATTCTTTTTTCGGTACGCATTCGTCGCGTTATTTTTTATATATGTACTTTCTTATGTCTGCATTGATCCTGCTATAGCACAACGGATTTTATGATTGTCTTGGTACAATGATTGTTTTGCTGCTTTAAACACAAAGGCATGCACTAAAGGGTTACCCAACGTTTTAGATACCTACACTTAACTGTGTTTTGTTGTCTTAAAGATTGTCTATTAAAGCTTGTATAGTTATTTGCTCTAGAAAACGATCTCCGTATCAATTGGTAGAACTTGTCAGCTTTAAATTCTTGAAGAATCTTCACAGCTTCTTGAACGCGGTTTTTTATCTCCATATTTCATTTCTAGACGTGAGATTAACAATTCGTACTTTTCTTAGAAGTGGCCAAAAACAGTGAAAAATGTTAAGCAATTCTTCACGTAAAACTATTATTAAGGACGCCATTTTCTGTTGCTTCAACTATTAACGGTACCTGCGGTTTCAAACTGCTTGTAGTATTTTGACTAAGGAACTTTTTCGTCAAAATTTAAAGGTGCAATTCTAAACTTATGTATGGCTTTTTTTCAATGTTTAATTAGTAACTTTTCAAGCAAATTTATTTTTTTGTCTAATTTGTTTTCAAACTTATCAAAAATTTATTTTCTAAATTTGAAATACGTGCTTTGGTTTCCGATCGAAGATTATTAGTACAAAAGTGGCGGTCAATTCTTTTGTTTTTTTTTATTATAATTTCTTCAATCACGTACACTCAGCGACATCGTAGCTAGCCGTAGTGACGTAGTTGTTACTAACAGGGTTTGCCACAGAAAAGGTTGGTAACAAAAAGTCTTGTGGTTCGTCATCTAACGTCTTTAATAAACGTATTAAAATTGGAACATCAGCAGAAAAATCATAAAAAAAAATAAATAGATTTGCTACCATTTTTGCAGTGAATGAAGAAAATGTTTTAGTAAAACATATTGTTCAAATGGAACAATATCTAGAAATAAAAAACTCTAAAAAACCTTTCTGCTGGTTTCGGTAAAAAAAATTTTTAGTGTTAATGAGAAATACTTTTTTCTAATAAGCAGAGTGTATATTTGTGACAGGTAGGCCTCTTTGTGGTTTCAAAAAAATCACTTAAGGTAAAATCTATAAAAATATAGAAACAATTAGCAAGCTATACTTTTGGTAAAAGGTGCAAAAAGACATTATATTTCTCTACTCATTATTATGGCCCAAGTACGTCAAATTCTTTTGTATCATATTGGAATACCCACAATAACATCTAAAGTACTTGCAGAAATCAGAAAGCACACAACACCTTCTTTAAAAAAATTAATTTTGTTCCTGCGATAAGGAAAGCTCTATCAGTAACAAAGCAAAAATTGTAGTCATCCAATGTTGTACCTTCTAATAACAATTTCACATCTGATGCAACTGTTGTCGTAAATTTAATCGCTCTAAAAAAACTGGTGTGGTCCTTACACAACTTTCCTATTTTCTTTCCTAATTCAAAAAACTTAGGCTTATAATTTTATTTGCTTAAAAGTAATAATAGTAAAAGTACTAAATATTACATATTATAAATAGAATATCTAATAAACTGTTAATGTTAAAATTTTTTTATTTGAACAAATTGTTACAAAAAATTATCTCTATAAGAAACTATAAAAATAATTCGAATAATTTACATACGTACAAAATTATATACGAAAAACTGTTGAAAATGGCAAATACACCCTGTTATGTTAAAAAGTTGGTAGACTAATTTTCAAGTATAAAATTTGTCCCTCCACACATCCCACCTCTTTGTCTGCAATGTCATATTTTATAAGAGCGTATTTTATTCATTACTTGTTAACGTTTAAACCGTTCTTAGCGGTATCTTTACGTCCAACGTGGCTTTCACCATTAGGTTATTTCACGTGAGTATACGAATTAATTTTGTGGTTACTTAGTGGAAGCTGAGTCGGGGTAAGTTGTTAGATATTCTATATTACGGGTTTAATTTGATTTCTTTTTTAATTGTCTATAGCGGATTCCATACCCACCACACGTTCTCCGTTATCAGTGAAGATAACGAACAGGTGGCATAATTCGAAAAATTTCCATGGTGTCACGTTACTATAACTCAACTTTTCACACCATCAAGGGGTTGGAAACCTTCCAAATTGTATTTCTTTTGAGAGGAACTGCTATAAGTTATTACGTTAAGTCGAGAAGGAAACGCTGCGCATTCGATATCTCAAATGATTGTATGCTTTGAAAACTAAATTTACCTGTGCTAGCAGTATTTACGTTTTGTGTTAGGTTTAATATTACGTTTAAGGTAATGGAAGTACGGAATTAGCTAATCGCTTACTGGATAAAACCTAACTGTGAGTATTACAATTTCTAATTTTACGAACTATACTTCGGTGGTCATGTTGATTGTTGACCGTACGTGCATGTTAGGTTAACACAATTAATATAATATAATATAAATTTATTCCTTCTTCGGATGTAAAAAATAGACCGACAAGGTCAGTTTATTGTACGGCGTGTTGCACAGTATAGGGCGCCACTTATAATTGGTTCGACCCATATATTAACGTTTGGAAAATTTATATGTATGTACCTTCTTCGTAGAATTATTGCCTGTGATAAAATAAATATATATTCTGTGTTATTACTTCTGTCACATTATTTGTTCTTTTCCAGCTACGGGTAGAGTTAGACGATATCTACCTAATTTAATCTTTTATCGTCTTGGCACCTTTTTTTAATTTAAATTATAATAGCATCACAAAGCCTGCGACTCCCTCTCCCGGAAAATGTCCAGCTCCATACCAAATTTCAAGTTACTAGAACTTTTGGTTCGAGAGTTATCGTGGGTACAATGTAACACACACCAACACATACACACACAGGCAAAATACATTTTTTTGATTCAGGAAGCTTTGAAACGTAAAATTTTGCAAAAAAATCGATCCCTATACTTTCCTATGCTATTGCCAAAAATCGTACCTAAACAATCAATTAAAGAAAATCGTAATCGAAGCAAAACAGCAATTATTACATATTTACCATATATGACTGAACTGAAATCGGGCCACATACCAAATAATTCCCAAAAAGATTTTTTTTTCATTAATGAACTTGTATCTTCATCAACAAACTATTAAAAAGGAAAAACTACAAGAGGCATAAACATGAGTTGCGAAAAACACATCGTTGGAAGAGTAGAAGAAGCAAATAAGTTAGGGGTGGCTTACGAGATGAAATTCACAAGAAATTATCACAAACATTATAATAGTTTTATTTCCAGAAGTTGGTAATACGGTGTGTATTTCAATGATTGTCCGGTGTTTGAATTTGCCACTTGTTGATTCGTCGACGAACCAACATTGTTTGATTATAGTTACTAGAATGACGACGCGGCAAATTCAAACACCGGACAATCATTAAAATACGCACTGTATAACCACCACATACAAAATTTAATAAAATAAACAATAAAATCACACAATAAACACTTGAATTTCTTAAAATAACTAATTTGTTTTGCATTGTCTCATTTATTTTTAGAATCATTTTACTTTACCACAGTTGATGTTTTACTTTACGCTAATGAGCGAGGTAAACTAAAATGTGACTATGTTATCAAATTGAATTCAATAACTTGATGATTGTTAGACTCTGTATAGACTGAATTTTTTTCACAGTCTGTATGAAACAATACAATATTTGTTTTAGAAATTTAAATTATTGTTTATTGCAAACTTATCCATAGTAAACTTATTTATGCCGGCGACAAAGCATTCGTAACTTACTTTAACCTAGGTTAGATGTTTACACGTAGAACAGATACTGCTTAGGTTGTAGTATTATCGCTTTTCAAACTGTGAGGTGTTATTCCAGCGAATTGCAGGTGTACAGAAGAATGATTTTTTAAGGTAAGTTTAAAAGAGCATATGATGTATAACCACATAAAAACAGTTTTCTTCTTGAGAGTATTTTTTTGCAAAAACTAAGAACTTGAATAAAGTTACAATTGTAAATACTCCATGAAATTCTTGATAATATGTAGGTATAAGTGGTTTGGTTTAACTCGTGTAAATGTGTTATATTATTAGTATGATATACCTACTTGTTACTTTCTTGTTCACGCATAGTAGCAATAAACTTTTCGAAATGCTTGTAATTAATCAGTTTAAAGCATTTTTATAATTGTTTTTTTCAGTTAACTTTGTTAGTTCTACATAACGATACTTTAAGATTGTAAAAAATATAATCTTTTGCATTTTTAAAATCACAAATAAAATATACTTTGTAATGCTATAGTATCCTTACGATATACGTCTATTTTTAGTTTATTATTGTGTCTTATTACAAGAATATCGTGATTGATGAATAACACCTTGAAAATATTTGTCATATGATAATAAAGATTGAGTCACAAACATAAAGTTTAATTTTGTTGATGCACGAGTTCCTCTGTAATTAAGCAAAGGAAGAATGAACAATAAGTAAAATTTTCTTAATTCAAGAATAAGTACTTAATAACAGTAATTACGCACTTTACTCCTTTCCGAGATATCGAAAAAATTAGGTTACACTCTCGCTTTAATACAGGCATTTGTGTTTTCCCACGCCCGCGCTACCTGAGAATCTCGAACTCGCGATCTTTAAACCTTTTTACTTTGATAAATTACAGCGTCTGCTGTTGCTTCAGTGTCATAAGGAAAAATACCGACGTGTCAACAACAACATTACAATCTACCAAATTAAAACTTCAGGTGTATTAATACTCAACTTAAAACTGTTTGATTTGAGTCGCTGAAAAATTTTGGCATCGTCATCGCTGCGTCGTCAGTTTTTTTTCCTCTCTTCTAAAATGAATTATCATAGTTGCTACTGCATTTTTTTTAAACTCATGATTAACTACTGTTATATTTCCATACCATTGAAATGTCAGCTCTATTCGTCTTTTTATAGACGATGTAACAGTTTGATTATATAGGAAGTCATCAGTACCTTTATATGTAATTTTAAGCCTTAAATCGTGCTCGCACAAATAAAAATATGCCGATCGATGACCTCATTTAAGAAACATCTCTTTCAATATACAATTATGTTTGATTATTATATTTAACGCGTTACATAAGAACTTTGCCGCAATTATTAATACAATAGGGACGTTCTGCATATATGTGAGATCTATTAAATATGGTTTGTTTTATTGATGATTTGAGTGATAATATTGATGACATTTTCGAGATATTCTTAGAAACATACAACAATTGGGTATTTGAGGTTAAGAAGTATCAAAAAATTTGTTTGTCGTGATTTTTTGCCAATATGTTACCTTTTTTATTTATATTTTAAATTGTCTCTATTACGTCCTGGAGATTTTGTAGTTTTTTTTATAACATTTAGAGTAAATTTGTTTGCAATTTGCAATAAAGTAAGTTCTCCTTTTTATATTTTATTTACAGTTTTTTCTTAAATAATATCATACAGGGTTATACTACAATGTGAGGATAAAGCAAAGAACAAAATTTATAACTGCGTTATTTAATGTTTTCAAGCTCGAACAGATCAATTTTACTTTTTAATCAGCCACCATATGACATAATAATTTTACTTATGACGTCATGTATTTTTGTACAATGACAACCCCAATGTTTTTTGCTGCTTTTTATTAGATGGTCCAACTACTTAAATTATGGTTTAAAAAAATTAATACCATAGATAACTATTTTTTGAGAAAATTAAGAAATAAATATGTAACTTTAATAGAAGCAAAATATCAAGATGAATGTATATCGGAATTTTATGTAATAAATAGTAACCAACAAAAACAGTACGCTGCATTGGTGAATAGAATAACTATAAATAGCTATAAACGGCGGTAAACACGTTGAATTAGTTTAACACCTGCAAAATTCAAAATCAGCTTTGAATAATTCCTCGGGATAAAACCACAACGTAAAAAGACATAGGGGGTAAGCAATGTCAATGCAATTGTGCAAACGCCACTAAAGTGAACTACTGGACGGCCGTTTCGCTCTTTTGGGGCTCATCAGCAGTAGGAGATACACTCTAATGTAGTTCCCACAATTGCATTGACGCTCCTTATAGCTCTATAGAATGACGATGTAACGATTCAAAATTATTTGATGGCAGAGCCATCTCATAGTGTAATTTTACTATGTATCTAAAGTTAACTATAAATAGCTATAAACGGCGGTAAACACGTTAAATTATTTTAACACCCGCGAAATTCAAAATCAACTTTGAATAATTGGTCGGGATAAAACCACAACGTAAAAGAACATTGGGGGTAAGCAATGTCAATGCAATTGTGCAAACGCCACCAGAGTGAACTACTGGACGCTATAAGGGGCGTCAATGAAATTGTGAGAACTACATTAGAGTGTATCTCCTTCTGCTGATGACTCCCAAAAGAGCGAAACGGCCGTCCAGTAGTTCACTCTGGTGGTGTTTGCACAATTGCATTGACATTGCTTACCCCCAATGTCCTTTTACGTTGTGGTTTTACCCGGCGAAACATTCAAAACTGATTTTGAATTTCGCGGGTCTTAAACAAATTCAACATGTTTACCGCCGTTTATAGCTATTTATAGTTATTCTATTCACATGTAGGAAACTATGAAGTTGTTAGTTAGATAGTAAATATTACAACCGCGAATTTCAAAAAATGTATTTGAATTATACGCGGCATAATATTTCTAACTGTACTATGCAAGTGCAAAAATTTGTTTATATAATTGCAGAAACCATCTTAGAGACCAGTGGACAGCTGTTTCGTCCTATTTGGACTCCTCAGCACTGGAATACTATAATGCAGTTTCCACAACTATATAAAACAAATTGCCATAGTTTTAATCCCATTCGGGTGTTAATTGATTAACAAATCTGAGGCTAAACGCCATCTCGTAGGAACGGAGCTACGTACGAGTTAATCCACATGTAGGAAACTATGAAGTTGTTAGTTAGATAGTAAATATTATATCCGCGAATTTCAAAAAATGTATTTGAATTATACGCGGCATAATATTTCTAACTGTACTAAGCAAGTGCAAAAATTTGTTTATATAATTGCAGAAACCATCTTAGAGACCAGTGGACAGCTGTTTCGTCCTATTTGGACTCCTCAGCACTGGAATACTCTAATGCAGTTTCCACAACTATATAAAACAAATTGCCATAGTTTTAATCCCATTCGGGTGTTAATTGATTAACAAATCTGAGGCTAAACGCCATCTCGTAGGAACGGAGCTACGTACGAGTTAATCTACATGTAGGAAACTATGAAGTTGTTAGTTAGATAGTAAATATTACAACCGCGAATTTCAAAAAATGTATTTGAATTATACGCGGCATAATATTTCTAACGGTACTATGCAAGTGCAAAAATTTGTTTATATAATTTATATAATTGCAGAAACCATCTTAGAGACCAATAGATAAACCTGAAACCTGTAATGACGAAATTCAATTGTTTTTAGCAATTGTAAGATTCAAGCAAATTTATTATTTTAGACATAAAATTTATTATATTTGTTTAAAAAATGTTTATTAGTATTTTTTAACAAATTATTTTTTGCTTACCTGCCGCCTCAAAAACGTACCACGCCGTCATACAAAAAGATTTTAGAATTTACCGTATAATTTAAAGATGGCATTATGCATAAAATGTTTCATTTAAAAAAATACTAATCGATTTGGTCCTTTTATCATGAACGCACAGTAAATGACTATATTAACTTTTTTTATTGTTTAAAAACATAAGACATAATATGTGTTAAAATCATATTAAAAACGTGTATTTATACGTATTGAAATCCCGTTGAATTAGTTATCGAAATTAAAATAAGAATTTTTTCTTTCTGATGAAAAGTTTTGCAAAAATTGGTGTTGCATCTTACACGACGATATTTGATATATTATATTACTGAGTTTCGTGGGGCGCCAAAAAGATATTGTGCCCCAGGCGTCAGTTATGCCCGCTACGCTACTAATAGTGGTGATAAGTAATAAAAAAGTAACAAAACTTTCAAATATTATTTTTGATGTGGGCTGATTTGGCTGGTGCAGCTTCCAAGACGTATTTTCTAACTTAGTTTCGGTGTTTTTGTTCTTAGTGTTATTTTTTGTCCGATCGTACTTTTTTTGAAATAAAGTTTGTTTTTAGTTATTTTGTGACGTACTATTTTTGTTTCTTTCTGCAGCCAATCGTCTTTCTTCTTTTCTTAAACTTTTGAAAATCAGTTTCTACTAGTATTTTCAGTTTGTTTTAAGTTTTTTTTATCTCTGATAGTTTCTGTTTGTATATTTGTATTTTGATCAGATTTTTGTGTTTGCAATTTTTGCTAATTTAACTAAATTGTTTATTTTTAATTAAATTTAAATAAAAATAAATACAAATTTATTCATTTATTTATCAATATAAATATATCGTAGAGCACTCAAACCTTACTCAACGAAATTCAAATATAAGCTGGAGTTAGTTTGTCAGTTCTAACAAAGTTTTCACAATTCTTACAAAACAATTAGTTATAATATATTGTTTATCGTCGTGATTCGTGTTTTCTGGTAATAGAATTTGCTTCACATAAAAGGTAACGATTATTGTTATTATAAATAATGTGTATTTGTAATTGCAATTTTATATATCAGATGCCGAGTAGAAGTATTTGCAGTGTTGCTATTTGCAAAAACAATTTAAAAAAAGCAACGAAGAGTGGATTAAAAAAAATGTTCTTTACGTTCCCTAAAGAATCTGCTGTTGAGATTATGAAAAGTTATCGTATTGATAAATTCAATCCTGGACACAAAAAGGTATGCAGTGAAAATTTTGCACTCGAAGATTATAAAGACAAAATTCAAGCTACGGTCATAACATCAGTTCCTAAGTATTTGAAGAAAAACGGTATGTTGACAATTCCTTCTTTACATTTGCTTCCATCACAATCATTGAGGGATAATGAAAAATTAATGTCAAGAAGAAGAATAAGGGCCAAACAAAAAGAGCAAATTTTGATCCAATAACTAATTCACTCCACAAGCGAGTCAGAGTGTGAATTATTAAATTTGTAATTAGTTGAAAACAATAGTAAAGATTCAACTATAAATTAATTAGAATTATTGTCAAGTATGCAGCAAGAAAATAAATGTTTAAAGAATAAAATAAAAATGCTTGAGGAAAATGAAGAATCGCTTAGTAAGATTATACAACAATTAGAAAATCAGTTGAAAGCTGAACAGTATAATTTCGAAGTAAGAACTAAATTGGCATTCAAAAACTTTCCGACTTAAAACCAAGTTAAAATTGCCTTGAAAAAAAAAACAAAAGCAAGGTAGAAAGTGGAAGAATTATCTCGAGCTTTCACGCTGCGCTATTTAAGCAAACGTTGCTATATTTACCTAAGAAAGATTGCATTATCCACTTTCTGAATAGTCGACACTGCAACAATAGGCTGTAAATATCAATTTAAAAGGCGGGATTTTAAAAGTGTTACGGATTATGAATACTGCAGACAAAACTAAAAACAAAATTGGTTGCACTACAGTTTTAACATTTGATGAGATAAAAATTGTCTTGTTATATGAATATGACCAAAAAAAATTAAGTTGTAAGGCCACATTCATACATGCAAGTGATAATGGCTCGAAGCTTGTTTAATCAATGGAAACAGCCTGTGTACATTGGATTGACCAAAAGATAAAAAAAAAGATGTTAGAGACTATTATCACTTGGTTGCATAGAATTGGATATACTGTGATTGCTTGTACTTCAAACTGTGGTAGTGGTAATCAGGACCTTTGGAAGATAAATATTAATATTGAAAGAATCTACAGTGAATATTCTGTTATATTATATTTTTGTCTTTCATTTAATGAAATTATTTAAAAATTAGTTTCTGAATACTAAATTTGTCTTGTGTGATGGAATCCATATCAATAAATTGTCAGTACAAAAATTAATTGAGAATACAGGATCAGAAATAAGTTCATGTCACAAATTAAGTGCGCTACATGTTAAATGTGGAAAAACAAATCAACAGAATGTAAAATTAGCCGCACTGTTATTTTCTATCACTACCACAAAAGCTTTAAAACTTTATTTACCAGGCGATGATAAATCCTTAGCAAGGAATCTACCTAGACGAGTTCATCCAGTTAGTTAATAATTAGTTTGATACTATAAATTCTTTTTCTTCAGCTGCTAAAGTTCGAACCAAAAAGCTTTATGGTTTAAACATGAAGTTCTAAGTTTTATGTTAAACACAATTATTGAAATGCAGTGTGTTACAAAAAACACTTTATAAGTTTTCCAAAAAAACATAATAATATCTATCAAGTCATTACAACGTCTGTTTGAAGATCTGAAGTGTCATTTAAATATAAAACACATATAAACTAATCGTATTAACCAAGACTGCTAAGAAAAGTATGATAATATTTTGTGTTTCTAGAATTAAAATTTCACCATTTATCCTTATTTTCAAATAAAAACTTCGGGAGGTTTTCACGACCATCCTTCACCACTGAATGCTCTGTACAGGATATGCATGATGCTTTCAAGTAAAAATTCTGGTATTGTGCAGACTCATTCAAATGTTGAATCTTTATCTGAAATTGAACAAGAAGATTATTTGCTAGCTACTGCTTTTTAAACAGGCTCACATTGTAAAGGTGAGTATTCCACAAACACAACAAAAAGGTGTTGTTTTTGATTCTGGAAGCACTGACTCAAGTAGCACTACATCCCTTGCATCAGACCAAGAAGATAGACTAATTTATATAGCCGGTTATTTGGCAAAATGATTTTTAGAAAAAAATCTTTTATTTTATACTCTACTAATCTCTGTTTTACTAGACCCATGCGAGTCTAGTAAATCGTATTTACCTTACTAAAAATTTTGTACCATACTGAAAATGTTGTATGTAAATAAATTGATATTACTGTGGAAACGTCAAATTTTATATAAAGTTTGCAATAAACTCAGTTTAAGAAAAATTTTTACTTATTACAATGAAAATTAATTAATCTGGACTTCTTCGTTTAGGAGGGGCATGTAAAACCACTTTAATTTATTTTTGTGGCAACGTTTCGTGCTAAAGGCGAGCACTTTATCAGGCCAACTGTAATTTATTAAACTCGTAAGTCAACAACATAGTAACAACAGAATGAATTAACAGATAATTTTTAACACATAAAATTTACAGAATAAAATCAAGTGGATCAATCCACCGACCAAGGACATAGGCAATAATAAATAAAACATTAAACATAAAATGGTCAATAATTAATTTTTTTTAAAAAACGCAGGACATAAACGTTCAACAAATAATTGACAAATGTTGTGTAGTCAAATTTTTTTTTTATTACACATTTGTAATAGTGACATCAGCTCTGGCATTTGCTAGAAGCGTATATTAACTTGTTGAATTGAGTAATTCAACCGTTTACAATAAAAATAAAATCAATAAATCTGAATATTCAATATTAAAAATATAGTAGATGTGCATTTTGTTTGAAATAAAAATGTAAATCGCTCTTCAGCTCTTACAATCACTAAAGTTACACCTTGTCCGAAAACCTGGTCTATAATGTTTTATTTTTAGTATCTATTAAGAAATTTTAGAACCTGCAGACATTTACAGTTTAGTTTGTAATAAAACTTAGAACATGTGTGAACATATTCTTAATTCAACCTGACTGAAAAGCTAAAAAAACTGTACCATTGCAGTATGAAAAGTTTTTAAAGTTGTATTTTATCGTTTAAATTAAAAATTAGTGCTGATTATTTCTTGGCGTTTCTAAGGCTAATCAATTTTGGTTTTTACTAAGCATCTTAATATTAGGAAAACAAATTTCAAAAATAGAAAAATAAAAATTGAAATTGTTGCTATGAACTGTTTACATAAATTTTATTTTAAAAAAACGTAATCTAAATTTAAAAATATCTATAGTATTGTAAGTTGTTAACATTATATTTTATTCAAGTAGACTAATATTATGATTCTTATCTTAATCCTAATTTTTGTTAGATAAAACAATACTTTAAGGTTTAATTTATATTTAAATTAAGTTTATTTTATCCATACTTTAAGTCAACCTTTCAGCTATTATTTACTGCAATTTGTAAACGTAACGCGTGCCATATTTTTATTAAATTGCGTTTAGTCTGAAAGCAAAAATCGCATTAATGCTAGCACTAACAGCATTCAGGACCACCCTACAATCAATATATTTTCTTTATTGCCCAATCTGGAACCTGTCATAACGAGTATCAGTGAAAACTTTGCAGACTGTGAGAAATCCCTCGTATTAATCTAAACAATCGTACAGAAATTTTGGTCATTATCAAGCCCCTTAGAACATAAAAAATAAAAACTATAGAAAATCCCTACAGGATATAAAGAACGGTAGTACTTGTCGAGTAGGATATTATTCTTATTTCGAGATTTTTATTCGCAAGTCTGCGTTCGCACGTGTCATTACACGTGACCGGCACACGGGATATGTAAACCCATTCATTAGTGCAACCACAGGGAAAACTAAGCTCTATGATGTATACCACCCTCGAACGTTCATGTTTTTGGGGGATGGGTATGTAAATGATCCCAAACTTCATTACGCATAATTTTAATAAATTCAAAATTATTTTTAATGAGCAGGTAAAATATTTGCAAATGACAGAAATTCTTGTGGCAAATGCACTATTGTCGCGCTGTAAATTAGGAAAATGAAAAAGTTAGAGCTTGCGACTTGCTAGCGAAATAAAGCTGTAGGCTTGTGCACCCTCCCAATTAGCGAACGACATGATCCGGCGGAATAATGACGTCATGTGTCACATTGCACTTACACGCTTGTTGATCTAAAGGGCATAACTTCAAGTTATTGTTATTGAGCATTTAGGCAAAACTGAGCCTTTTAGAAACAAGCTTTAAAGTTCAAAATGACGACTAGCTTTATTCGCAGTACTATGTTGTTCTCATCATGACTGTCCTCGTGATAATTAAATACTTGATATAACGTGACTAAAAATCATACCCGCTTAAGCGTACAAATTTAAAATTAATGATTAATGATCACGGAAAGTGTTTAAACTTTACTTATAAAATATGAAGACCTCATAAGAAAAGCAATTTCGTAACCGCGAGGAGTCGACGCGTGTGTTAGAAATTCATCTATAGATTCAATTCTCATCGTAAATCTATAAAACCACCATCGCTGTTCTTAAAACAACGTGTTGTCGTGTAATTATCATTCTTCGTCGATAAAACAGTTGGAAAGTTTCTTTGTGGTGCTATACACCGGGTGCTTCCAAACATACCCCCCGTTAAGAGATCTGTTAAAGCAACCCACCTCACGAAATTAGATTGTTTAATTTATGGCATAAATTTGTTATTTATAATTTCTTTTCGGATTCATCCATTTGTTGATTCAACAAATTCTTGGGGTCCCATAAACTCTTAAACCAACAAGCATACATACATATATTCCACGCGTGTCTAACGAGTTTTGCTATAATTATAAATGGGTTAAACCTAACAGTGTTATTGGGATTGGTAAATTTTTAATGACTATTGATTTATTGCTTTAAGTAAATCTACAAAACTAATGTATTTTTTTTTCGTAAGTGCATAAAACAAAAAGTATTGTTATTTGTGGAAGCTTTTTGTAAGTTTTCTTATTCGTATGTGATGAGTTTACATCAATTTTTTATATTTTTTAAATCTGTATTTAATTTTACAAGTTGCTTAGCACACAATCGCGTCGACTTTTATGTGTGTGTAGTGTATTATTTCCTTTAAATATTATCCGTTTTTACCGTTAATTTTAAGTTTACCTAAACATTTTACTAAACACAAAAAGCTTGTAGAATAAAACTAAAATTATTCAAAACAGCTGAGAAAATTAAGTACTAAAACCCAACTAACCAATAATATTGTATTCTTCGAGTTCGAAGATCGTGATTTAAACGTAGTACCTATATTAATTAATACTTAGCGTTCTCTATTGACTTCTATTTTACATATATTTGACATTTTTCCCAGGTTGATACTTGTCAGACCGTCTACTACGTCTAGTCACTTTCTTGACGATCTTTCTCTCATTCTCTTGTCTTCTACTTTTTTTTAAACCATGAGTTTTTCTTGGTTATATCTTGATCATCGCGGTCTAATCAGATAATAGTTGGATTCTTTTTTGGTAATAGTGACTAGTCTATCTCTCATGCTAACTTCTTGAATTACAGATTCGTTAGTTCTGTGCTTTATTCAAGATACTCTCAGGATCTTTCGCGAATACCGCCTTTTATTTTTATTTTTTTGAGTGTCTATGTTTTTACTGATTTTTATTTTAACCGTTTTCTTTATGCTATATTTCCAAATTTTGTTTAGTTTTGTTGCAGCAGTTTTTGAAAGTGTTATTCTTCTTTTAATTTTATTTGTGCAGCTTCCTGTGTTGTTAATGCGTGAACCTAAATAATTTTAATTACTCTACTATTTTAATTTGTTCAAATTGGTGAGTTGACTAATTTGTTTTGTTTCTACTTATGATCATAATTTTGATTTAAATTAAATGTAAATAATAAAATAAATAAAAATTGTAAAAAACAGCTTTAAGCTTGAAAAATATGATAGATAGATAGATGATAGATGAAGTTTACTGCACAACATTTTTTTAGAAAAATTAGTTCAAGTGGTTAAGCAAAAACAATTTATTGGATAAATAAGACAAAACGTGATTTAAAGAAAAAATAGTGCCAAAAACAATAGTTAATATTTAATAATAAAGTAAATGTGTTTTTTAATGTGGTTTTATACCTTTGAACAGTTTGTCTGACTTTTTTTTTCCTTTCTTTTCTTATTTAGCTTTTAGACCTAAGGTGACGATTTTAGTACTTATTTCTTCTAGTTTATCTTATTCGTTGCCATGGTTCTTATTTCTTCTAGTGTCTTTCCTCTCCGCTTTTTTCCCGTCTTTGTTGTTCCCAATTCGTATTTTTGGATTTAATTTCTTTGTTGTAATTATATTTTTATCTTTAATTCGCTGTAATTACTTTTGTATTTTTTGTATTCACTTCCATTTTCAAGATTTTTTATTTTTTCAGTCTAAGCATTCATTAACCTTTGCAATTTATTTTATGTATTTAATATTAAGACGACATCATCGGCATATAGAAGGTTACTCAGTTTGACTGCTTCTAAGTTTATGTGTTCGACTACTGTACCCGGCTTTTTATGTTTTCCATTTATTCTTTTGGTCATTTTATCTATGGTGATAACAAATGGTAAGAGGCTTAAACTATCTCCTTGTTTTATTTCTTTATTTATTGTGCTTTTTTTACATTAGTCCTGTTACTTGTACATACACTAGCTCTTACTGCTTTATATGTGCTTCTAATCGCGTTTTGCTACCATCCCACTTGCTTTGCTTTTTTAACTTTAATTTTTTGTATTGTCTTATTTATTTCTTCTTTCTTATTTTTTGTTGTGTTATTTGTTTTTTGTGGTTATATTTTTTTCTCTTATTTCCGTTCGATATTTTCTGCATAGTATGCTTTCTATGCTTCTAAATTTTGTTCTGTCTGTTTACAATTGTTTGTGTTTGTTTCTTATTGCTCTTTTATTTTACTTTTTACTTCTTCTTTTTTTTATTATTGTTCAAAATTTTCCTGTAGTAAGTAGTTTTCTGTATTTTTGGTTTTTTAATATTCTTTTTCACGCCCTTTCTTTTTTCCTTATATTCTTGTTTATCCTTTTGTGTTTTTGTTTAAATGTTGTTTTTTTCTTTAAATGTCTTCCATCTCTCTTTCAATGTCTGTTCTATTTTTTCTTCCTCTTGTTTTCGCAAATATCCCATTCCTTTTGTTATGATCTTTACCGACTCTAATCTCCAATTATGATTGTCTTCTCATAATCTTCTTTTAATTTGTCTGTTTGTTGCAGGTTTATGTAAAATTCTATGTTTTTTTTGCTGCTTTGTCTATTAGTTCATATATTTGTATGATATTGGTTATTTCTTTCAATTTTACACTGATTACTATTGTTCTCAAGTTAATCACTCTAAAGTCTATTATTCTTTTAATTATTTCTTCCATAACAATTATTCTTACATATTTTTTTGTTCAGTTTTAATCCCCAAGTAGTATAATATGTGGTTGTTAAATAAGTACTTCCATCGTTTTTCTTTCTTTGTTTCATTTATACTTAGAATTTGTATGTTATTAAAATCGATTGCTTTTATTAATTCTATCTCTTTTGCTTCATTGTTTTTTTAAATTATCTTATTTAATCGTTTATTTTTATTGCGGTAGTTCATGTTTTTGTTTGTCTGTTACATTCTTTCTTTAGTTTTTTGGACGACGTTCTGTGAATGTGGTGGTTTTCTTTTGTTTTTTTTATGTCTTTATCTTCTTTATCGTTGAGTAATATTATTACTTACTATCCTTACTTTATATTACCCATATATTTGTCTTCTTTTGCATCAACTTTTTCTCTTGCTGCCTCTTTTCCTTCTATCTCTTCCTATTGTTCCATCTTTTGCGATTGTTCTAAATTATGAATATCATTGTTTACTTTTAGTTTTCTATATATTTTTATGTGCTTTATTAAGTTTTTCTTTTCTTTAAGAATTTGGATAATCTTTATTGATCTAGATATATTTTTCTCTCAAGTATTTTGCTGATCTAAGTAGCTCTTTTTTTGTTTCAATTTGCTACTTCTATCAGTTACTAATTTGTTTTTCTGATGTTCTTTCTCTTTCTTTTCCAGCTTTCTGATTTCTTGAATTTCTTTTTCCATATTTATTTGAATATCAATATTTTTGAATATTACATTTTTATTTCAGTTTTAGTTTGGACTTCTGTGAGATTTCCTCTACTCTTTGTATTGAAATTCTCTTTTTTTGTATTTTATTTTCTAGTAATTTAATTCTTATATTTGACATTTATTATTATTTATTTTGAGCTTTGGTTTGTTTTACCTTCTTGTTTATGTTGTTTAATTTATTGTTTATAATCTCTGTTTTATTACTTAATTTATTTAATGCTTTCAAATTTGCACTTTTATATAAAATTGAAAAGCTGTACCAACAAAATTAATAAAAAGTAGTTTTACATGCTACGATTTAAATAATATAGCAAACATGCCATAGAAAAAAAACAATTAGGTACGCTTTCAGCTACGTACTAATAAAAGATTCACATGAAAAAATGTAATAATAAACTTGTAAAGATGCAGATACTAATTTTGAGCACTTGATTGTTACATCAGTAATAATACAGTTTTTCTTAACAAAAAAAAAATAAGAAAACTAAGAGAAGAGTACTGTATCGTAGCAAAACTAGAAGAAACGAGTAAAAGACAATTATAAAATATTTTTAAACCAAAAAATTAAATTAAAATTAAGGTATAACCAATAGTGTAACTAATAATGAATTAAACTAGCAAAAACAGTGCAAGGTAATCAAAACATGGTGAAAAAACTACAAATATGGAAAAGAAAACAAAACAAAAATAAGATAACAATAAAAAAAGAAGATAACATATTTTGCTACACTAAAACACAATACCACAAACACTAATAAAATTTATAGCTAACTAATGAAGAAAATAATCACTTACAGATAATTTATATTACTGTAACCGTACACCGTTCGCGAAAATTACTTCACTTATTTTACTCTACTGGCATACACGTTCAAACACTTACTAGGCACTTATTTATATAACACCGGCAAACTCTTCTTTAAGATTGACTACGTATTTTTTTGTTTGCTTTTTATATATTTTTCTTATCTTTGTCTAGAGTATTCCGTTTTTTTCTTAAATCGTCTAGAATATTCTCATTGTTCGAAAACGCTTCAATAACAAAGAAAAGAATAATGTTGAAAGGTTAAAAAGAAGTGGTAAAATCAAAACATTTGTTTTTCCAAAGTATAATTTATATTCATTTTATTTTAATTTAATTTACTTAGGATGATTACTCTTTTAAATATTGACATCTAATAATGAATTTTTTAATTCGAAACAAGTTATGTCGCTCGGATTTCTTTAATCAGTCGTAACTTGTAACTTGTGCTTATTTTTCTTAAATTAGTTCTGTGCGAAAGACTCAAGTCCGCTTGCATAAAGAATTGTTAACTATGACGATATAGTTATGACTACGTGTTTATTTCGTTAAGTGTCGTCACTGGCCGTTAAATACAGAATCAATTGTTTTTCAGACAACTTTGTCATATCAATAACTACTATTTAGTTAACAACGGTGTCAGCTAACAACATAGTTAACTTCACTTTATGAAATCTGGCATAAGTGTTTCCTAATTACCTAATAATAGTGGTTTTTATTCTTTTAATATAAAGAGACCAAAAAACAAAAAACTTATTCAAAATTAGATTCATTGAAAAAAAAGATAAAGAAAACAAAACTGAATATAAAATAAAAAGAAACGCAGCAAATAAACTATAAAAGAAGAAAAAGAATGATTGGTCATACAAGAAATTAGAAGAGATTGAATAAGAAGGCAGAAACTTCAACTTAAAACAACTTTACAAAAAAATTAACTCTAGGACAACATTAACACAACTAAAACTAGAGGAACAACAGACAAAACCAGCAACATAAAGAATAACCTGAATTCAAAGATACGCGACATATGGAAACAACACTATCAAGAAATGCAAAAATGCAAAAGGAAGGAAGACAGCTAAATTAAGAAGAAAGAAAATGCGCATAAAATGAAGAAATACATGAAGAAATAAGAATAAAAAATGGAAAAGGGTCCCCAGACGAAATCGATGCTAAAATATGGAAGACAGCATAGATATGTCACTTAATCAAGCAAATATGGAGACAGAACAAAATGCCAAACTGGAACACTAGTATAATAATATCAATATATAAAAAAGAGGGGAGGGAAAACTGCAAAAAGTACAGGCCAATAGCTCCGTTAAGCACCACTTATAAAATCTTAGCATACTTAGGCATACGGCAGAAATAAAACTCTAATAAAAGCAGAGCGTTGAGTAAACTAACAAACATAAAAATCTATAAGACCCTGGTACGACCGATCATAACATACGTTGGAAACAATAACAATAAACAAAAAAAAGAGAAGAAGAAAAAAATCTAAAAATCATAGAACAGAAAATTATGAGAACAATAATAAAACCAAACACAACAAGAGATAGAGAAATCAGATTGAAACGTTTTGATATAAACGGAACAGCACCACAGTTTACGAAATCCAGAAAGACCTCTACATCTACAAATAAAACACAACTCGGGACCCATAAAGCGTCTCCAAAACTCAAAATCAATCCTTCCGGGAACCTGTTGAATAAACATTTTCCAAATTCAGTTGCAGTTTGCGCATTCACTGTAACAGTCGCATCATTCTCGTCTTCAAAAAAATAGAAACCAATAATGCCGAATTGAACAGTTGCGCACGAAAATGTCTATTAACAACTTCATTCAAATGGAAATATGCCTCATTACTCATGGTAATAATGCATTCGTCCAAAAATATTTGTATTTAGAATGCAAATTATTATCACTGCGTATAATCTTTTTTTTCTAGTATCTAAACAACGCACATCTTGTAAGAATAAAATTATAGGGTTTTCTGTACAATTGTGCACATAGATTCACGGTTCATTCTCAGTTTGCGCTCATGTCTTCGTGCAGACCGTTCAAAGCTAGGAATCGGAGCGGCTCTCGCACTTTTAATGTTTTCTGGTGTTCTTGCTGTCTTAGGGTCACTTGTTCAATCAATACTTAAACTTCAGTCAATTAAATTTAGTATAATTTTAAACATATTATTGGTTCTTGATTTCCTGCTAACCAATAGTATATAAATTTTAAAATTAACCTAAGTTTGGTTAAACTGAAGTTTAAACTCTAATTGTACGAGTGATCTTTAGTTGAACCCGGTGGCTTTTTTTAACCAATAGATTTTGTTATCCGTATATTGTTAACCTAATTGAAAATTTTATTGCGGTTAGGAACGGTAGCGTGATTCCTACGAAAAATAGACTTTTCATTCTAGGCAGATGCGTCCATCCGATAATCATCCTTCTACTGCTCCATAGCTACTAACACGGCATCGGCTATCGGCATAGTATTAGCGTTTTTAGAAACGTATGATACTTATATTGTCACGGACATACTCCATTAGCTAAAGATATAGAGACCAAAGTAGCAAATCCATTTGATTACGCTCAAAGTGGTTTAACGTAACTATGGCCGGGCATTGTCTTGTTGGGACAATAGATTTAAGTCCTGAGGTGTAGAACATGTTCTCTCTCTTTTCCAATGAAGATCAAAATCATCTACTACAGAGAACAGTAGCCCCCGATACCATAACTCCCACAATGCAGTGTACATGTATTTTTACAGAAAATTGGAGATTACGCTTTTTACCACGTCGCGTCGCTTGCTCACCCTTGCCCGGCCATCATGCATATTTAAAGAGAATCGCGATTTGTTGCTACAAATTACTATATTCTATTCCTGGTCCCACTGAACTCGTTTTCTGTACCATTGCAGTCAATTACGTCGATATTCAGGCGTGAGCGGCAACGCAACTCAAGGTGACGACAGTATGAACGCAGCCCTAAACTTTTTACGCGACAGTAAACAGTTGCAATCGCTCTTTTGTGAAAGTGAAAAGGTTTCTTAACGTCAAAAATCTAAGGCAGCAAGATTTGCGGTATGTCGTTCTTGGACTGCGTCTTGTACCGCTTGTTTTTTTGTTTGGCTTTCCTAAAAACATGCAAAGACTTACTGTAGCTAAAAGAGTCAATTGTCACCTATCGTGTTTTAAACAAGAAAATGTGACAATATAAAAACCAACGTACCTACTAATATGGCTGACAAACTGATAGTTTTGATTTAACCAAAAAATCTATGTATAAAATATTCTTGAAATAAATCATTACTGTGTGTTTTGATTTCTATGTCACTTAATATGATTATCATAACTTAATGTAATAGTTATTTAACCAACAAGGTTGGTAATGAAGGCAATTAATAATCGAGACATTTTCACGCGCGAGCGAGCGCAGCGAGCGAGAGCGTTAATGTTGTCGAGATTATTAATTGCATATTATCAAACAAGTTGGTTTTTAAGTTTTTCCGTCGATCGTATCTTATTAATTTTTTGCATTTACTTATAATTTTATCTACTGTACAATTGTTTTATTTTTGTATCAACGGTAGTGGGATTTTTAAGTAATGGGAATGCTGTATAACCTCAACGCGTCAATTAAATTTTAATCGGATTGATTATAATTAGTTTTGAAAATATCAATGATTGCAAAATTTTTTTAGTTTTATGTGAATAACAGTATGCTAGAAAATCGAAGAAAATTACATCTCGAAACATTAAAAAGTTTTCTTTATCAGCCGAAAGATAATCGTGGGATTGTTTTCTTTGTACACAGAAGCTGCACTTGATGTAAAAAGCAAATCAAAATTATTTATAAAGCAAATAGTGTTTATACGTTTAAAAATGGTTCATAAATGACGAATATTGTTATTAGGAATAAAACCAGGAAACGTTAAAAATCTACGGTAAAAACAATGGTAGTTTTAATACATATTTACTTCTGTAGATAAGAAAGTTTTAACAATAAACATTTTAGTTTGCAAAATGTAAGTGAATGTTAATTACAACGATGAACCAGATGTCATAAACAAATTCTTACGACAGATTGGGTTTGAGTACAAAAAATGCCATGAATTATAGTTTAGTGTTGTCGCTAATGAATGATGGGGGTTTCGAATGATGGCTTTAGAGAGAAGAAACTAGTTCACCTACTTATAAATTAAATATATATTTTCTATATTGATTGTTGTGTTACTTTTGTTTATAACAATATTTACGTAATGGCAATTTAAAGAAAAAATCTGGTATGTACACACGAGAAATTCATAATCGTTTGTTCGTATTATAGATTTGTCATATTAACCATAACATAATGTGCCACATTGTAGTTTTTAAATGAACTGCATGCAAAAAGCTGAATTTTAGTAACACAATTGTTTAGTAAATCTTTTTAGTTTATGATTTACTATAAAAATGCTGTTCACTAACTTATCGATACAATTTGAATCTGATAAAAGTTCATTTGTAGTTTAGCAAAGCATAGTGAGTAATGTTTTACAAATTAGTGCAAATGGCAGAGAAGTAGTTGCTTAGATGAAGAAGGTAATGTCGAAGAAAGTAACGATAACTCAATGCTCTGTCTTATTTTTATAAATACGTAATGTTTTCGATATGTATGCAAAAGAAGTACACGAGTATCACTACAACACAGTTATATAATAAGTATTGGTTTATACAAAATATACGTTGTTAGTTATGTAATAAACTAAAATCTATTTATGATTATTTTTATATACCATTTCATATAACATACAAACATCACAACTTTGATATCAAAAAGGCTCCGCAAAAGCAACTGAAAATCATCGATAAAAACCAATTGACAATTTGTGTGCACATAAAATAGTCAGATGATGTAGACCACAATTATTGTTAATAAGGACTTCATTTATCAGCTTCTTTTAGCATCTTGGTAACTCCAAAGTATATCATTTTGTTTTCATTTTAGTGATCAGGTTACTTAACCTACAATTATTGGAAATGTTTACTTATAATAATGCACGGGTGAATTTTTTAATTTATTTTTTATTTAAAAACGTTAACTAATACAATATACGTAACCTCATAAAAATCTTAATTCTTTTCTACGATTTTATTGGTTAGAAAAAATCGAGCGTTAATAGAAATTCGTTGATTTCATTGGTTTAAAAGTAGTGCGGTAATAGGGGCTATTACCGCACTACTTTTGATACATTATTATACGTTAATACAAGTATTAATAAACGATCGACGGAAAATAATATTTCCAAGTGATATAGTAACGCCATCTCGTGGTCAGTTATTCACGTATAGAATTTATAATACATATTATATTTTGTTTATAACTTGATTCACTTATTTTTACGTTTCTTTTTTCCAAATATAATAGAAGAATACTATGAATATTTATAAATTCTTATAATAACACTCTAACAACCTTGCGTCATCAATAACTCAGATGGTAGTGTAATATAATCTAACCTAAAACAATAAAAAACGTAGTACCAACATGAAATTTGTCAGATCTTCAATATTATTTTTTTAATGTTTTTTCAGAAAAAAAATTGGAAAAACGGCAAAAAAAATAATGTAAGTAACTCTCGTCGAAAGTCACATAGCATAACTTACTCTCGTGCAGTACTTGGAATACGGTCTCACGTCGCTTTAACATTCGTTACGCTATGCTTTAGTTCAACGATAGTGACATAACTTACTATTTCAATTTCTAATTTATGTAATTTATTAGTTTATAAAAAATTGGTAAGAAGTGTTGCGCAAAAGCGGTTTTAATATTGATGGGGTATTCGTTTTCTTACTGTGTATTGTAAACCTATTTTTCTTGTAAGTTTAATTTTTGTTTATTAAAAATTGATTTTTGTATGTCATTAGCAGTAAATTACCGTCAGTAAGACTGTAAACAGATAATGCATTGTCGATTTCTTTATCATTTGGTTGTTATTTGGTAAAGACAGTGTTACTAACTCGTTTTCGCCTTTGAATACTAAAAAGGTATCACCTTAGGTCAAAACTATGAATGAACTAAAATAATAAGAGAAATGCTAATAGCACTATCCTTTTCTCAATGAATTTCAATTTAAGCATAGAAACACTTACATATAAATCACATATAGACTCACCTCTTTATTACAACGTAAACTCAATTGTAAAAAGGTTAGCAAACAAACAATTTATTACTGGTCACGTAAATTAAACCATATAGTAAATTATGAGTATGCATGTCTGTGAGCTATAAATCATAGAAAGAAAGAATTGTGGTGCATCTAATTCGGCATGCAGCCGTCTTGGCGCCACTCTCGGTGACCTTGTGCAACATCCGAAACGTTAAAATTGCATTTTTTTTGCTTAAACGTTTACAGTAGTCACTCTGTTTCTCTCTTTAGGAAACGAATACTATAAGAAGTGAGTAAGATAGTTTGTCACACTTAATTAGAAAAGCAGAAAAATTTAAGCATATGCGGTATGAGCTGAAATCAAATGACCCATATGGACCGCCCTATAGAAATAATTATGTTTAGTAAATCTTTTATGAGTGGTAGGCTTTCCGTCTTTTTTCGGTCGTAATGCGGTGATGCGGTTTAAAGAGACGCGTGGAATAGTTCTTGTAACTCATTTTAAAGGATATCATGTGTTTCTGGTTAAGTTTGTGGGTTATGTTTTACATTTAGGAACAAGGAAATGTTATAGAATAACTTTGGCTCTTTTACTAGCCGCCCTGTGATAAATTTATTTCATTAAAACGTGGGTGTAGAGTCTAGTTTTACTTTTGTACGTTTATTTATTTGTAACATAATAGAGTCAGTTACGAATTTTAAATGGTTACGCTTTTTATTATCGGTACAATTCAAATTAATCTTAATTAAGTTTTGACAATTTAAACTCTTAATGATAAAAAAGTTGCTGGTTTTATTTGATCTTTTTTCACTGAAACGTGCGAATTGTTTGGTTATCTTAATATTATTAAATCTAATGCCATTTTAGAGTAAATTTCAATGTTGTTATAAAACAAATGTCTATTTCGATTTCTATTAACTAATCGATCATTTGCATTATAATTAAAAGTTCGTTTTTTATAAGTTTTACATCAGATACTTTTGTTTATAAAACATATAACAACGTCTTTAACGATAATTTTCCCTTAATGAATTTCTAATATTTATTTATTTTTTTACGTATAGATAATAGTTAAGTGTTTTTTGTTTTGCTAGTATAAACATAAGCGATCATGTTCTTTTCAGAATTTACTGAAGTTTCGTGTTTTTTACTATAAACTTACAAAAATCGGATTAATAACACAAAATATTAATTACTTTTACTAATTTATGGAGCAGCTCTGTTACTTTTATTAGTGGGCGCAAATTTATTTTACAGAGTAATTTTAGCAAGTAACGTAAAGTTATTAACTTGTAACTGTAATGTAAAATTACTTTTTAAAATGTAAAAATGTTTAAATTACACAATCACTATGTCATACTACTTTACATCAACAAATGTAATTATACTTTACAAGATTTAAGGAGTTTACCTAAAAATTAACGGTTTTACATTGCTTTGTAAGATTATTTTATCGAATAATTTTACATAAAGTAGTGAAGGTAATAAAGTAAAAATTAGAGCATAATTCGCATGTTTTAAATAAATAATATTTTGCCTCTATCTTCAAATAACTACTACTTCCTAATGATCTTGAAGTATAGATAAATATTGTGTGTTTATTGTCATTTTATTTTTATTAAAAGGAGATTACCACCCAAGTAGCACACTGCCCTCATAATGTCGTCCATATTTGGTCTTTAATCGTCGGCGACGTCCCGGGCTCAATAACTGACGTACAAATGTCGTTTTTTACGATCGAAATATGACGTCTTGTTAATACGTCTTTGTGACGTCATTATCTAGTCCTTTAATGTCTTTTTTATGTGATAAATTTTTCCTAATATGCAGCGCCGCCTCGTGCATATGGTCCGCCTGTGTGCAAAATAAAAAATCCGCCCCCTATTTTTTTCAAAGAGACATTATTAAAAATTATTAAAAGAAAACAGAGCTAAGGCAGTTATGAGATGAAAAAATAAAAATTTACCTTCAATCTCATACAATAATTATAAATACTGGTCATACATATAATATAATAAAATAAAAGTAATAAATAAAATAATAACATATTCAAATAAATGAAAGTGATCATATTCTATTGTAAACATGACGATATAAATATATATAGGTAGGTAAAAATAAGTGTAATTTTTCTTATTAAAACAACGTTTATAAAAAAATATATCTTATCTAATATACAAAAAATAACAATTACTCTAAAAACAATTTATCACAAAAATAAAAAAAATGTATGTACATTAGCTAGAGTAGGTTCAGAATCTCGTGGCACTCGAAATGCGCGTTGGGGTTTATTTAAACGCGATACTAATATGAAGTTCTATAAATAGTTACACCTATAATGTACTACCTAATGTACTGTACTTGTTTAGAATGGCAATTTACCTACTTACCAATGTTTCTCGACGTATAACGTCGTGCCTAATTTCCGAAATTGTCCCGCCGCGCATCACGAGTGCCACGAGATTCTGAACCTACTCTACTCACTGTAACTTAAAAAACGCATTAATTAGATAATATTTACCCTTCGGGCTTTGGCGGCTACAAAAGTCTTAATCAACTCGTCAATATTTAAATTGTCCATAATATTATTTTCAATCGAAATTAAAGATAAATCTGAAAGACGCGTTTGTGTCATAGTTGTCCTTAAATAATTTTTAATAATTTTGAGTTTTGAAAAACTCCTTTCACCCGAAGCAACAGATACTGGTAATGTTAGAAAAATTCTCAACACAATTGAAATGTTGGGGAATGCATTGTTTAAATTATTTTCGTAAATGAAATTTAATAGATCATGAGGGGACATTTCACTTTTAATAAAACTTTGCAAAGATTTCAGTTCCTCAAATAGTGTTATGCCGTCAATGTCGCGGTCATCTAAATTTTTATCATTGGTTAATTTAATCTGCAAATCCTTGCAATGTTTTAATATGTGTTCGTCTTCCCAATCTTTTAAGTCATTAATATTATGTACAATTTTAAATATTCCGTTATTTTCTTTTAAGTACTTAAATCTATTAGTAATAGATGAAAAAGTAGTATCAAATATCACAAAATAAAAGTTTATGTTAAAATTATCTTTCGCATTTCGTACAGGTTCATCTCTCGATTCATAATCAAACATAGATTTTTTTGTTCTTTTTCGAACTTTAGGAAACACAGGATCAACTTCTAAAATATTGGCGAGTTCTTTTGCAGAATTAATAATATTCTCAAAATGTGTATCTGATCTTTGATCTTTGAATGAATTTATAAGATGATCAACATGTTGAGTGACTGTTTGAATATTAATTGTAGGGTTTTGCATCATTTTATTTATGACATTAATTTTGGTTAATATATTGTACCAAATTATTATAGAGCAAATAAATTTGAAAGATCTTATTTTTGAAATTAAATTATTTGCTTGATTTCTTCCGTCTATATCTTTATTAGAGTCATCTTTCACAATGTACATGAGGGCTTGACAAATTTCCAAAATATTGAGCTTTAAAGGTCTTAGCGCTTCCACTCGACTTTCCCATCTGGTGTTTGAGAGGGGTTTTAGAGTTAAAAAAATTGGCCAGAAAAATATATTCTAAAAATCGCTTTATTAGAGTACAAAAATCGATTTTTAATTATTTAAATCACCATTCCTACTTTATATTAGGCCTGGGTCGTCTATCGATATATCGATACGTATCGATATTTCGATGCGTCTCTAAATGTCGATATTTCGATAGGTATCGATATTACGATATGTATCGATATTCTGATACGTATCAATACTTCGATATATCGATACGAATTGCGTATCGATATTCAATTCGATGTATCGTATCGCCCACTACTATTTATAATATAGAACTAGTACAATTGTGCTAGTTCGTTCAGAAACTACACGTCACTAGTTACTATTACTAGTTTCAGCACGGATAGTTCACCTTCAAAATTAAGTTATCGAATTTTATAAATGGAATCTCCTACCAAAGCTTTATTGAAAAGAAAGTATAAAATACTGTAAAGTAAATGAAAACGGCAGAGAAAAAATACAAAGCCAAACTCTGGCAAACGTATAGATTGAAGAAAAAAATTCAACTTGTCAAATAACATACCGTTTACTCTAAAAATTTTATATCAGTCAACGGTATCTATTAAATACAACAAACGATTATTTTGAAGAGTTATCTTATTACTTTCCAAGCATTCCAGTCTTATCTTTTTAGTTTGCGTTGAAAACAACCGTGTCGCGACTATCCAAGAGTGAAATTTGTAGGCAGCGGGGGGCAGAGAGCCACAAAAGTGAGATATTAATACGGTACGATTTTTAACATGAGCGTTGCGAGTCTTTATACACTTCTTCAGTCAACGACCGTTGACTGACAACGACTGAATGCAGTGATGCAGTGTGAGTGGAGTGTGGATGAACGCTTCCGTTGCCCGCGCTCCGCGCTGCACGACTGCCGACTGCAAATTGCAATCTTCACTTCACGATCTTCATATCAATCATATGATATCGCTTTATTGGCGTAATTTTGTATTTTCTTCGACAATTTTCTTAAAAAAGAAAATTGGAGAATAAAAATAAAGTACAGGCAATCCAACGTAACCTGAGAAATCTCGCGCACAGAGTAAGGATAAACGCGCAGGAGAAACATGCGTGTATGACAAAGCTAAAATGATGTTTAACCTCGTCCCCACCCTTTAAATTGCCTGCACGGAGTGCGATTTTTTCTCAAGTTACGTTGAGAAAGCCTGTATCACGTCACGCTTTACTTTATTTAAACTAAAAACCAAAAAAAAACTTCCTCTCTGGTTGAAAATCCCGCCCCTCTGATAGTCCGCCCGTGTGCGGTGCACACAATGAACACCCCCACGAGGCGGCCCTGCTAATATGAAACTGAATGTATTTTTACTTTTAAATCGAATAACAATTAAATAGGTAACAATTACCAATTTTCTCAGTGAATGATAAAAGTAAAACATCTAATTAGTTAATGACTAAATTCTCCTAAATTTAGCGTCAGAATACATAAACAATTAAAAATTGTGTCGTGGTGAAATAAAGCAAATCGTTCATTAATACTTCATATTTCTAAATTTAGTTCACAGATTTACTGAAAGAGGTTTTTGTATTTACCGGGATTTTTGCACGCGACCACGCGCAGTCGCGTATACTTTTATTCATCCTATTCATCTTTGTATTCATAAATCAACTTGAATAAATCAAGGAATAAACTTACTTATATTTGTGTTTGTAAGTGCGATTTTTCTGTTGTCATTTTTGTCTTCCTGATCTTCTTAAGTTTCAAGGAAAGGTAAGTTCAAAATTATTCAAATTATTATTTTGTTGATCGAGTTGCAAATGAATGTAGTATGTTTCTTAACCTCACTTTTTAGTCATTTGATGTAACCTATTGAAGCGGGAAATTTTATTTTATCTACTTATTCTAACTATTGATGTAAACTCATTACATAATGACATGCAGATGACTTATGTTGGAGTAGAATTTGATAATGGTTGAGGCATTTCCATAGTTTATTCTGCTTGGTTAACACCATTAAAAAAAGAGGTTTATTGGCCACCAAAACAAACAAAGAAAAATTTCTTGAAGCTTGTAACGTGTAAATTCAAACTTGAGCGAAAATCCGCCTGATAGTTAGGCAACTTACCGTAAATACGGATAAGTATTCGACCTCGAGTCGTGATTTTAAGTTACGCTTGCATAGGGCGCTCGAGAGTAGTCGGCCATCTACAAACCTCATTTTTTATTCTGTCGTTTGGTTGTGTAAGGAACGTGGAATTGTCGGATGGCACTCAATAACAAATCTGACTAAACGTTCGATGCATATAATACCAGAGCGATGTATTTTGCTACAACACTCATAAAGTAGCTCCTTAGTTTCTTCGTTCTTTCGTTCTTTCGTCGTTTTGTCTGTACTGTTGGGGTTTCTACCATGTCTGTGGGAATTTTCTTACGAGTCTGGTGAAGATGGTGGACCGTGCGCTTTTGGAATCGCTGAACTAATGCGGTAATCGTAGTCGCAGAGTAAACAAAAAAAAAGAAGGATCCCAGTGGATCGTTGGCGCTGTGCTAAAGTGAGGGAATGAAGTATCGAGGTATTTATAAACTCCTTAACTTAGAATCGCGGGAGATTCACTAGCCGTCGGCTCATTTCGTCCACGCGCTTCGGGGTCAAGACTGCTGCTTTCGCTACGTACGTTTCGTGTTAAGTGCAAACAGTGCGGACTTCATATTGTAAACATTTTTGTAGTTCGAATTTTATCTCGTACATCCGGTACACCTTTTGTTTTGTAGACTACAATTATCTCTAATTTCTTTAATCGAACGATATTAATGAACTTTTAACACTGGAATAATTCTGATTAATAATATTTAACGTCATTTTGCTTTATAATGTTAATAGTAATGAACTTTTGGAACTAGAATAATTCTGATTACTAATAGTTAACGTCACTTTTCTTTATAATGTTAATAGAATTAATTACGAGGGTTATCAGACGCCTTAATTGTAATGGTCGATCTATAACGATTATTTAACGTAACCTACACTTATTATCTTATGTTTCATATAAAAGAATATTGCTGTTATCAAGGGTAGAAATTTGGGAGCTATGCCGTCTCTCAGAAACTAAACGAATGATACTTTTATTACCGGTCGTGCTGAACTTGATATCAAGGTCCACGGGCGGTGTTACGTACGTGAACGCGGATAAGTCTTGCTACTAGTTACGGTAGCCGCGGAGATATCTTTTAAATATTAACGCTTTAAATTTTTTTGGGCTCCCAGAGTCTATTTTTGGGACCTGCTTTCAGCTTGTATGTATATTGTATGTATATTATTACCATTGTTGTGGTGTTATGTAAGATAATTTAATTGCGGATTATACCAGTAGCGTAACCGTCGAGGGGCTTTTTCCGTTCCGGAATTGGCTATTAATCAATATCTTTAATAAATGGTTATTGTTAATTCGTACTATGTTTCTTTTGGGAGACCTCGGGTCTAGGATCTCATTTTCTCCTACCTAGACTGTGTATCTGCGATAAAAATTCGAGAAGAGGTGGCGCACTTGGGCATTTAGCTTACCTAAAGAAAACTTGGTGTCTTACGATTTTCTTTTACCCGACGACCATCTACGGTGAGGCTAGCCGAAAGGTAAGCAACAACATCTTGGTAATTAATTTCAGTAATTTATTCTTTCTTTCTTTCTTTTTTCTCCACCTCCCCCATTGGATCATAACAAATATTGTAACAGGCTATTACAATCTGGACAAGATGCTTCTGAAGATGGAAGTTGGAAATTGCACAAAGTGCAGCGTTTATTTTTTGAAACGGGTACGTGGCAGTTTATTAGATGTATTTATAACAAGATTTATGCAAACTATTTTAAGTTTTAGAGAATAAATTTTAATTATTGTTTGCCTAAGTGTTACAGCTTCTGCATGAATTTATATTTGTCTATATTCTTTGAAGATCATTATGAGACTGCTCAACAAAAAATAAAAAAAGCTGAAGATACATCGAATTTGGATACAGATGTCCCAGATGAGTCTTTAATCTTAGCTCGAAAAAGATTGCGAAAACCAATAACATATTCTAGTGATGAACTATCAGATTTGGAAATTCATCAAAAACAAAAAAAAACATAAGAAGCAGCTCCCTAGACCACCACCACTTTCAAATGCCTACAACAAAGGTAAGGAACAATGCCAGATTAGCAATTATTTAAAAAATGGCAATTATGATTATTATAGGTTATGAATCATCTTCACAATTAGCACAAGTATCTCAACATCAGGTATTTTCTCAGCGAACATCTCTAAGGTCTCATAATCAAGTAGAATTTTTAGATGAGGATAATACAAGCAAAAATATTAAAGGCTGTCTGCACTTGCTGTTACAATTAAAAGTTTATTTATTTTTTAACAGGATATGGTGTAACCACACATACACCTACGCCATTCTTTCGTGACAAGGTCAATACACCTCAGACCAGCATTAGACATTTGACAAGTACATCACTAACCCGTGAAACTTTCAACGGTCAAACCCTTGAGAAAAAAAATGGTATGTTCAGAAATAGTTATTGGTTCTCAAATTGATTTTCGTTTTTTTAGAGTCAAGAGATAAGGCTATCATTGATTTACTAAAATTCATTAGAGAACAAAATTATCAAATATTAAATTGGATCACGAAACAAAACAGTGTTGGTAATAATACATTTAGTACTTTACCAGATGATATTGGAGTAGATCTTCCTTTGAAATTGGAAGAAGATTTGCAACAATTAGAAATATACACTGTTGACAAGAATCATTTCTTTGCTTTGGTGTGTATTTTGTGATGTTTTTAGTCCATTTCTACTCAACTTTTTTCAGGATTCGTATTATTCAACATTGGGGGGCAGAGATTTTGCTGCTCATACTAATGCTATTTTAAAGTCCCTTCTCTCATTGTCCCTTGCCACCAATTTAAATTTTTACGGTAAACGAAGACACAAAAAAGCTTTTAAAGAGCTTAGATTAAGGGACGTCATTGTTCGTAAGTTTTATCTTCCATGTGTTTACATACGTTTATTGAATGTTTTCCATCTATTATATTTCAGATGCGGTTAGAAAAAACTCACCTCAAGTGAAACTATAGTTTCTAGAAGACAGTTGTATCGAAGAGCTGCAGCCACACGTCTCGAGTTGATCTCATGCTCCAATCTACCTGTAAGTCTATCATTAGTTAATACATATTCTAATATTTCATTTGGTGAACATTCAATAACATTAGATAATACTCACAAGTTATATAATGAACAAATGAATAAATCAAACATTTTAGCCCACGTGCACAATACACCAATTTTAGGTGACAATAATGACAATGACACCCAACACTTTCCTGAAGATATAATTTTAAATAAAAATGAGTATGACTTACCTGATGACGTGGTCTCTACTGATTTCTCTCCTACTGATTTAACTGTTGCTTCTAATAATAATTTAAACAAAGAATTAACTGATTGGGCAACGGAAAGCTACGTTAGACGTAGTGTAGTTACTCATCTGTTACATATTTTACACCCATACCATAATCAACTGCCCATGGATAGTCGCACATTATTAAAAACCCCAAGACGAACTACGACAAGATCGTTGTTGAACGGTGAATATTGTCATTTTGGATTAAGTAATGGTTTAAAACTTAAGTTGTTGTCTGCGCCTACTGTTTTTCTTAGTAAAACTATATATGTTTCATTTAAGATTGACGGATTACCAATATTTCATAAAGGCCACAAACTTCAACTTTGGCCTATTTTAGCTTTAGTGAAAAATTTTGAAACCGAACCTTTTGTAGTTGGTTATTTCTTGGGAGAGGGCAAACCTGATCCTTTGTCAGAGTATTTAAAATATTTTTTAAAAGAATTATCACATTTACTTTCTAATGGTATAATAATAATCGATAAGTTGATTGAAATTAAAATTCACAGTTTTGTCTGTGATGCGCTTGCACGAGCTTATTTAAAAAGTGTTAAACAGCACTCAGGTTATGCCTCTTGCGACAGATGTGAGGACTATGGTGTATATGAAGGACGTATAATTTTTCAAAACATGTCAGCCAAAAAAAGGGATAACAGATCATTTCGTTCTCAATTAGATAAAGAACATTATCATGGAGAATCGCCGCTATTAATTTTACCGATTGATATGATTTCTAACTTCCCAATAGACTACATGCATGAAGTTTGCTTGGGGGTAATGAAAAAATTGCTTAAAATTTGGACGGGTAAGCCTATTAGTCAGGTTAAATTGCGATATACGATTCTAAAATCGATATCTGAAAAAATTGTTCAACTAAGTAGATTTATTCCATTTGAATTCAATCGAAAGGGGAGTCCTTTGACTTACTTAGCGGATTGGAAAGCAACTGAACTGCGGTTATTTTTGCTCTATACTGGACCAATTATTTTATGTAGTGATAATGTTGATGTGGCTATATATGAGCATTTTATGCTATTTAGTTGTTCGCTTATGATACTTCTGTCAAAACGACACATTAAATGTCTGGGAATCGGTTTAGCACGCCAATTATTGAATTTATTTGTAAAACACAATGTACACTTGTTAATCCATTTGGCAGATGATGCTGAATTGTACGGCCCTTTAGATAGTGTTTCCCTTTTCTTCTTCTGAAATGTTTAGTCCAATCTCCCAACAATCCATTGCAACAGATTCATAGACGCCTTAAAGAAATAGAAATGACACAGCATGAAAATCGGGAATATACCTCTTTTCAGAATTTACCACAGTATCACCTCTCCCATTTTTCTGGACCAATTCTAAACTTTGCTTGTCGACAGTATAAAAAGCTTTGTTACAAAAATTTTCAATTTTCTACTTTCTCTCATTCAGAGGTAAATTGTTTTTGTCTTACAGCAGAGGGACTAGTTGTCAAAATACTAAATATAGTGGTTGAAAATGACAAGAAATGTTCCATTTTAGGAAACCGTTTTCAGAATTATACTGCCTTTTTTAGTTACCCAATAGATTCAACAAAATTTAATATTTATCGTGTGAGAGATTTATCCCACAACATTGAATCATGGCCAATAGATTACATTATTTCAAAATGTATTGTTTTTCCTCTTCACCAAGCGTGGGTGTCATTGCCGTTACTTCACCATTAATTGTTATCTACTTTTATTTTCTTAACATAGAACATTTTTCTACTTATCCTTAGAAGTTTATTATATGTTTCTATTTAATAACTGTTTTATTAACGTTTATTTAATTATACTTAGTTTAAAATTTATTATATATTTATATTTACTGTATTGTATATTCTATTTCATTACCGTAACACATTAGTTTACTTAGTTTACAGTTTCTGTTCTTTGTTCTAATAAATATATACAGTATTATTTGTATTTTATTGCCTTGATACACGTCAATTTTGATAACAACTGGTACGCCAATTTGACGTAGGGAAAGACGTACAAGGTTCGTCATTATTTGACGTCTTCAGGATGTGACATTGGACGGTCATATTGACGTCAGATGTTCGTCGTTTGTGACGTCGGATTGGTTGCCTTAAGCCCAAATATTGACGTAATTATGACGGTAGTGTGCCACTTGGGCAGGTACTGTTTTCCGTTACTGAAAGTCAAAATTTCCTCGCATTTATTATATACTGACCAGCAAAAATAAAAGTCATTAAAAATTGTGTTTTTTGGGTAAATGGTGTAATATATTTATTAAAAAACTCACAAGCTTTCGAACGTGGTCTACGTTATTTTATTATGTTTATTATGTTTTATGGTGAAAGTTTTGTATCTAATATCTAAAATAAAACGCTTATATAGAATAGAGTATTTATGACATCTATAAAAATGTGACTTAAGATTATTATAACTAAACGTGTGCAAGAAGGCATTTTACTCTATTACCGCCGTTTATGTATGCTTAAATAAAATCTGGCATTTTGTAAGTATCTACATTTTAATTACTGTATTGACGCAAATTTTAAACAGAAATGTAAATTATTTTTTGTGCTGCCAACATCGCAAACGTCAATACTTGTTCGTTAGTGTAGTTACGTAATGAGCAAAAAAACTCTAGGGTTGCAAAATAAAAACTAGAAATCCACATAAAACTAAGTGTTGAAAGTCAATTATTATATTAAAACGAGTATGCGACAGATGGAAAAGTCATTTTAAAAACCTTGAAATTCAGTTAAAATTGAAAAAAACCGATGTCAAAGTTAATGTCAAATGACAGATTTAGTAATAAATGTAGTACCAAGATTCAATTACTGGTGCTGTTTTTTTTTATTTTTTCAAGAAAGAATGTCATTTTTCAAAAAGCAACATAAAAAATAATGTACGTTATTTTCATCGAAAGTATCATAGCATAACTCACTCACACGCAACGCTCGGCCGCGCAGCCGCGCGTCGCATTAACGGTAGTTATGCTATGCCTTACTTTCGACCCTTGTTACGTAAATTACTATTACATTACATAGTTACATCATCTTCTTAATGATTATATTGCGGCTTCTGCAAAAGTAAAAAATTATAGTTTTACTATTTTTAATTAGTAATAGATATATACCTTAATTCAATACAATATCGGGATTCTAAGAAAAACGCTATACTAACTACTAATGCTACTAGTATTACCAATGATATTACGCGTTATTACTTAAAAATGAAGATCAGTTTCTATTAGTGGCTACATATTCAGCGCCCTGAAGCAAGTAAAATCTGTACACCCCCATTTTGCCTGCAAGAGCTCCAGCTTAAGATAAAAAATGCGGAGATTTTTTAAATTTTTATCACCAACTGTAGAACTATAAAAAGTGCTATTAGAACTCTTATTAATTTAAAAAAATTTTTTTTACAAAATGTGCTGAGCGTGAATGTTTACATTCATTTACATTTATTAAAAATTGTTAATTGTTAAAATAGTGATCTAAAATTACACATATATACTTTACTTGACCAGAACTATTCAGAATTCTTATCAAAAATAGTAATATTCAACGCGTTTTAGTACTTTAGAGAAGAGAAGTGTCGTGAACCGTGAAAAAATCAGGAACCGTAGAACTATGAAAGGTGCTATTAAAACTTTTATTATTTTTTTTGTATTAATAGAATGTCGTGCTAACTTCACAGACACCTCGATAACTGAACTAGTAAATGGCGAATGAAGCCTCACGAATCAAAGTCAACGCCCGTTATCTTTGTCAACAAAAAATTATTTACTCTATGGAAATAAGGTACAATACCTAAACTAAGATAGAAAAAACACGTCAAATTATTACTATCACTAACAAGTGCTTAAACCAGTATGGACTTATAGTCCGCTATAGAAATGTGCAAACAAAAAACAAGTTAGTAATAACACAAACATTTCAAAATAAAATACTTCGAAGTGGTACATTAGAAATGAAGTTTTTCATAAAGACTTGTAGTTTGCTACAGTTGCTAAAGAACTACGATTTGCAAGAAAATACTATTGAAAACACGACAAATATTAATTTAATGTTGGCACTACAATTATTACTAGTAAAATCTGTCAACTTTGACAGTGAATTTGAAAATTTTATGTTCGTTTATGTTACGATACGTAGAGTGCGCAGTAACAAATATTACCAAATCCGAAATATAAAATACTCTAGTATTTGAATTGATAAACTTTTTCAAACGTTTTTTTCTTAATTTAAAAAAATAGAGTCTTCTAAATGTATTTTCCAACAAACAATTTTTATTTTATTATGTGACTACACTAATGAACAAATATTGGTATTTGGGATGAGGACTGCACAATAAAAGTAATGTTAAAAGTTATGCTATAAACTTTCGATGAGAGTAACATACATTATTTTTTGTCCTGTCATGTAGATTTTTTGAGAAAATTAAAAGAAAACATTCAAAACATCACATGTATAATGTTGGTGCTACATTTGTAACTAACTGAATCTGTCAAGTTATAAATTCAAAGTCTATACGTAGTACAAACTTCGAAAAATATTTAAATCCATAAATTTTCAAAAATTTTTTTTTAATTTTAAGTAAAATTCAGAAACTGAAATATATTTTCTATCAGACACACATTTCTACTTAAATAATAATTGACTTCAAAAACGTAGTTTTATGTTGATTTCGTTTTATCATTTTACCGCTTTAGCTTTTTTCGTCATTACGTAACGATACTAACGAACGAATACTGATGTTTGCGATAAGGCCAATGAAGGCAACACAAAAACTAATTTTAGCAGTTATATCAACTATGCTATTGCTGCACTAGACATATCAGTGAAGCGATAGAAATTATTGGACTTTCTAAGTTCAATAAGCACAATAATTACAAGTTTTCTGTCACATATCTACTTGTTATTTTCCGACCTTCACTTTTTTCACCAAAACAGACCTACCTAAAGCTTTCTTTATGATTTATAGTTTTATTGGTTGTTTTCCTCTAGACCAGTAGTTTTCAAAGTGGTCCTTACATATCCACAAGGGTCCCAGGAATTATTCAGGGAGTCCATAAAAAATTAAAATTAATTTTGTGATCCGTGAACAACGTCAGCAGGTCTGCGAAAGGTTTAATATAAAATTTTACAGATTGGGCATCTTTTTACTAATATGGAAGTTAAAATAAATAACAATGAATAAATTATTAACGATTTTTACGCTCTAAGTAAAACGTAATTTTATACTATCTACACAGGTTTATACAGGAACGCAATAGAGCCAATACCTGCATCAACTACAAAAGAGTCGTGCATCTAATCAACAATTAAGTTTTGAGTTATGTGGAATGTGAAGTACATACAACAAATTTTTCTAGTCTTGGACAAAAAAAGTATAATTTTTTGTGTTGTTACGCAGATAGCTTACTTTCGTTACGTAAGTATATTTGAATTATATTGATATATCTTTTTAATTTAAATTTATTTAAACTAAGCGATACTCCTGTTTACGTTGATTAAAAAATTTTTATGGTTGGGTCAATTCGATCATTGTAAACAGTTGCAAGTCAAAATTTCGTTGTAATTATTGCACAGGATAATTTGGTGTAAAGAAGCAGACACTTTTTAGTCTGCGAAGCGTCGCCAGTCCATATCTAAAGCAAATTAATTTGTTGCCTACCACCCACCTTCTATTGGAATTAAAACAATTACTATTTGAAAAACACAAGGAGGATAATAATAAATTAATATAAAAAAATTATATATCACAATTATCAGTACAGTAATTGCTTAACATTTATTAAGGACTTAAGAAAGTATTGGAAGTTTTTCTAACACATGTGTTTTTAAAGAATATATCATTAATGATTCTGTAAAAAAATAAGACATATTGTGTTTTATAATTTAATATCCTGTTTTATATTTTTGTTTATTTTGTTTACTTCCACGAATAACCAAATTCGCGAATGTTTGGAATTACTGTATATTACTGTATTATTATTTTCTGTTGTTAATTAATTTTTGAATTATTTATTTTTATTTTGAAAAATTAACACAATGAGTACCTACTTACACAATATGTGACATTTGCATGAAATTTTATCCTTAAATCTCAAATAGTTAATTTAAAAAAGCGTTACATTGCAGCATTCGATTAAAAAATTATTATAATTAACAGTGGTTTGTTGCAAATAAAATTTTTGATATATGTATATACATATATATATATTTTTGTTCTGCTTCAAGTTTCCGCGAGCGTTGTATATGTAGCTGCTGGGCTTCCGGGATTGGCTCCGCGTTGTCGTTGTAAGATGATTTGTAAACAAATCGTTTGTATTTTGACGACGTTTTGGCAAAGTCTCATTTGCCATTTTCAAGTCTTCCTCGTTTGAGCTGCTGCTTTACTGCGTGTCAGACGTGGACTGATTTTCGTTTCGATCGTTAGTTGTTTATATCTGGTTCTTGTGGTACGCTTTGGTGCGCATGAGTGATTATTTGTATGGTTCGCTGCTTCCGTTGAAAGGGGTGTTGTCGGTTTTCTATTTTTAGTATTTCGCTTCGGTAAATCTGCCGTAGCTATGTCTTTAGTTATTGGTAAAGTTGTAGGTCTTCTTGTTCTTGTGGTGGTAAGTGCTGGTTTCCATGCTGTCGGTAGTCTTTGTGTATCATCTCTAGTGTTGAGACAATTTGGCAATTTCTCAATCTCAATTGCTTCTCTGATGATCCTTTTTGTTTTGTGTTCAACATTTGCAATGACTTTTGTTTCGTCGAAGTTGATTTCATGAGAAGTTTTTCTCACATGCTCTGCCAATGATGATGTTGATTCTTGTTTTATTACTGCGTTGCGGTGTTCTTCGCGCCTTATATTAACTCTTCTGTTGGTTTGCCCCACGTAGCAGCCATCACAATCTTTGCAGGGAATTTTGTAGACCCCTTGTGATTCCAAATCAATCTTGGTTTTTGGATTAGGAAAAATTTGATTTATCTTCTTTACGGTGTTGAAGATGGTCTGGATGTTGTGTTTCTTTAAAACTTTGGTGATCTGACCAACGCATACGGACCGATACTTGAACGTCAAGTCTCATCACCATCCATCGCAACTACAGTCGGTAGTAAAAACTCTTATAACAAGATCAGAACGCCTAGCTGACGTAGAGAACAAACAACTAGAAATGCATAAAATACAAACCGCATTACAAAAAAAAGGTTTTCTCTAAAAACCACATCAGAAGAGCGTTAAGACCACGCCGAAACAAAGATACAGAAGAAGACGAAAACAAACCTGATGCCACAGCCTTTCTTCCATACATAAAAGGTACCACAGATAAGATCAGCAAAGTTTTAAAGAAACACAACAATCCCGGAAGCCCAGCAGCTATATATATTTTTCTATATCTTTTTGGGTCCCTTTTTTTAAATAACAGTATGAGTGAGCCGAATAAAAAATGCAGTCAATACAGTGTTAAATTAATAAAATATGGTATTATTTCGTCACTACGAAATAGTAATTTAATAAAAATTCACACGAAAAAGGATCGACGAAATGGCTCGGTGTGCATGAAACTTTTAGGGCGGGTTGCACAACGCAAATCAAAAATGTAACAACTGATCAAAACAATTGTTACATAGCCAATAAAACCAGGTTTATTGGTAATGTAACAATCGATTCCAGAAATAATCACTTGCTACATTTTTGATTTGTTTTGTATAACCGGTCTTTAATTTGGCTGCTTAAAAACATCTGAATTTTATATATAGCGTAACGAGTCAACATTTCCAGGAAACAAAGCTTTACTTTTAATTTATGTAAGATCTTCAAAAGATGAAAAATTTTCTCAAAAACTGTAACTTGCTGTTGGAAACTGATACAAAAGATGAAACGTTATTTACTGAATTAAAAAGATTTTTTGCAGGTAATATTTAATTTTGCCGGCTATTTTTTTATTGACGAATACATGGTTGCCTAGTGACCAACAAAAGATAACTTGTCTGGGCAAGTTTTTTCGAAGTAATCGCTACGCAACCATGTAACAGTGACCAATAAAAAACTATTAGGCAAAATTAAACATTGAGCTGTATTTAGTGAGATAATTAACTTCATAGCGTTGTAGACCAATGAGACATTAAGAACAATGTCACATGCACCAATCACAAGTTAGAAATGATTTCTTTAACTGAAAAGAATGTATGCTACTTTTCTTGTCGCTACCTCATTGTTTTAGCATTATTTTAACAACCATTAATATTTAAAAAAACCAAATGTCATTTTGACAAAAATAAAAATGAAAACATTCAAAATTCGATTCCGAGAAAGACAACTCAAACAAAATAATTCTCAAGCTACGTTCACTAATTGTACTTTTAATTATAATTATAATTGTTCTCATAAATAAAGTTGTTAAAAATTTGACGTATTTAACACTTCATTCAGTTAATTCTCCAACCGAAGATCATTCGTTCTCAACTCTTAACTCTTGTCAGGCAAGATTTTTATTTTTTTTATTTGCATTGATTTCTAAAAAGTAACTAAACTCGATCAAATTCTTGGGAAAAGAACTTTTCGTCAATTTGATTTCGTTTATTTGCCAAGCAACCAGTGCTCATACAAAATAAAAATCTTGCCGACAAGAGTTGAGCATTTATAATCTTACCGTTGATAATTTAACGAGTAAAAGACCATGAGACAAACAATGTCACTTTGACATTTATTGTGTTCAATTATGCAACTTTGTAAAATAAAACAATTATTGAAAACGCAATTATTGAATATATTTTGTCCTGATGCTGTTTCTTGAAGTTGATGGTTCTTGTTGCACCAAAGTCGTATCTTCTCTCATGTATAATACTATGTTAGAGTAATGTTTTTGATCCCGTTAGAGATAAGGTTTAATAAAATTAGCAGTAGTGTGTCGTGTTATCTTTATTAGTTGTTCCCCATTTCCAGCTTTTGCTAACACTGATACTGCTATTGAGCTGTGCGAATAGTTAGTAATTTTATTTTCTCCTGTATTTAATTCAACTTTTTCGGTAGATTCCTTAGTCCATTTCGATATCATGTTAATTTTTAATGGCATATTTTTTTTGTTGAATTGGGAGTTTAAAACAAACGATCTATTGTAATATTTAAAAGACGTTTATCCAACAATTTTTATTTTTTATAAGCAAAGTAGAACGATCGCAATTTTTTTTAAAAACAATTTTATTGCATAATTTTATGTTTGAAATTTTGTATAGAGCTTGCTTTTCATATTTTCTCAATATTATTAAAAGATAGGTCTTATAAAGAAACGGAAGTGGGCGTATTCGCTATTTTTAACAGGTTTTCTTATATAATTTTGTACGTATGTAAATTATTCGAATTATTTTTACAGTTTCTTATAGAGATAATTATTTCTAACAATTTATTCAAATAAAAAAATTAACATTAACAGTTTGTTAGATATTTTATTATAATGTAAAATGAATTCACAAATATAATCTATAGGTTCGAATCCTGCCTGCGACGATTTGTTTAGAAAAAGATTCCATATCTTAAAAGGAAAGCAAAATACGTTAAAAATAATAATTTTTACTGGTTTACTAAAGAGTAAAACAATATCAAAGCGCACAAATATAAGGGTTAGTCGATATGAAAACATAACCTCAATTTGCAATATTTCGGTTATAACTTAAGAAATCAAAAAAAAAAATTTTTTTTAATTTAGCATACTAGAAAGTCAATACAAACGTGTACATATCACTTATATAAAAAATAGATTATATTTGTAAATTCATTTTACCTTAGAAATAAAATATCTAATAAACTGTTAATGTTAGAAAATTTTTTATTTGAATAAATTGTTAGAAAGAATTATCTCTATAAGAGACTCTAAAACTAATTTCAATAATTTACATACCTACAAAATTATATAAGAAAAACTGTTAAAAATAGCGGATACACCCACTTTCGTTTTTTTTTATCAGGCCCATCTCTTGATAGAACCAAGAGAATATAAAAAGCTCCATACCAAATTTCAAGTTTCCAAGACTTTTGGTCTGAGAGTTATCGTAGGTACATCGTTACACACACACACACACACAAACACCCAATTTTTTTTGTCAAAAATACATTATTCTGATTCAAGAGACATTAATTTTTTTTTTCAAATTGCGATCGCTATGCTTTCCTTATAAGAAAGTAAGAATATGTAGACATTCCTTCATCATTCCTTATACAAAAGTCGTGTGGTGAGCATACCAGTTTTTTACTTAAGTTTATGAGTCAGTTTTGACTTTTGCCAAAAGAGTTCGAGATCCACTGCTCTATACATTCGAGCAAACGTTTAGTTTCATGTAACTTTCATATTTTATTAAGTTCTACAGTTGTATGCTGTTTGTAGTTACTTTAGTTAAATAAAATTGTCATTTTATGAAATCTATCACTTGGTAAAGAACACAGATACACGTTCGAAAGCTAAAAACATACACTATTAATCCGAAACTATTGTTGGTATGAATAACTATAGTCTGCTTCTTTAGTGAATAAAAAATTGATTTAGATTCTAGTGGTGCTGATGTATCGAATTTTTCTTTTTACAAAATCAGTAAAATTACAGAAAGAAAATTTGCTTTTAAATGGTACGTTTTCAAATACAGCATGAAATACTGCCGTGTACTTTAACCTCAGAACAATTAGTAGAACATTTTATGTTTTTATGTTTTACGTATGATTCACGAATTCCTCTGCAAAAGTAATGAAAAAAGAATTCGTACATTTTGCTAAGCTCAGTTAACTACGGAACACCGTTAAAGTTTTGTAGCTCCGAAAAAGGCCAAACTAACGTGTGAAATACAATAGCGAGTACTATTATCACGTGTAACTGTCGTCTTAAATGCATTCATCAACGAAATAAAACAAAACAAAAGATTATGTACAAGAAAAAATAAATTATTTTTTATTATTAGAGTGTCAGCCACGTACAATTTTACCATAGGAATTCGTCCATATAAATTATTTAAACACATTCCAAGTGTTATAACATGTTTTATTACCATTACGTCAGTGCTTTCCCGTATTTGGTTTTCTTCGGCATTATTTAAATTAAACAAAAACAAAGTTTTATGGTTATTTAGTGTTATTTGATTGAGAAATTATAGCGGCGGTTCGGTTTTAATAGGTATTTGTTGCTACCTATAAACGCTTTTATTAATGTTTATATTTATTTTATCTTCGAAGTTGTGTGTTAATTTTGAATATATAACAGCTTGATACTTTTAAATTGATCGCTTGATTAAATTTTATTTCTAATTTAATTCTAAAAATAATTTTTTTTATTAAATTTGTAATTAAACCAAGTTTTTATTTTGATCAATTTCTGTCTAAGAACAGAATTAAGCGTACGTAGAAACGTTAAAATCTAACTTATGCGCGTCTAGAGTTTTGTGACAGTTATATTTGGCCATAAATGAAATAAAATAAAATTATGACTAAGTCACGTATTATGGTGAAAATATTTTTGTATAAAAATATTCATAGGTGGAACTGAGACTGATGGGATGCCGTTACACTTGTTTCTTGTCATCTGATAAGAGCACCTTTGGGTTAAAGGTTGCTTACGCTCGTAACAAAAATTAAGGTTCTTTATTTTCTTTATACGATACAAATGGTGATTACAAATTTTGTAATGGATTACAAGATACAACGGCTATGTCAATGCTAACTCTGTGGACAACTTCTGAGGTGCGGTTTATTCTAATATGAAAGGTATATCACGTGTTGTCATCGACTCATCAAATTTGAACGAACTTTGTATAATAAAATATAATATGTTATGAGTAAGTTTTTTATTTAGCAACTAATTCAAATTGAATAAACAGATTAGGTAAACACATTTTTGTTACTTAGAAATAACACTTTGCAACCTGTAAAATGTCATTAATGTTTTAAGACGTATAAGAAAATACTAGATACAAATCTGGTTACTTAAAAGTCACAAAAACTAAATGTAACTTAATTATTATCACTTTAACACCTATTAGTAGGTACATGATTACATATTTGAATTTAGACATGTAGATACCATAAGGAACAACGCCTCCAAGCGTTAATATGGAACGCCGTTTTACTTTTTATTGCCCGTTTTTATACGTAACTTATAAAATAACTTCTTGTGCATATTAAAAATGTTTGTTAGAATTTAAATGTTGCTTTAAAAATTTTCGCGTAGTATATTGTAATTTGATTTAAAATGTTACTTGAATCAAAATAAATGTTAAAATTAAAGTAAGTAACATTATAAATACTCGAATTTTCACGAATAAATTAAAATGCTACAATAACTTTTAGCAACTAACATTTTAAATGATACAATTAAAATGTTAGTTGATAATTTTAATTGGTCGCTTCAATCGGTGGCGTCATTTAGAACTACAATGTGCATGTATTTCCTTATACTGAAATAGTTTCAAAAGCTACCACCGATCACAGCGACGAATTAAAATTATCAACTAACATTTTAATTCTAGCATTTGAAATGTATGTTGTCAAAAATTGGTCTAGCATTTATATTCATTCATAAAAATTAATTGATTTCTAATGTTACTTTATTTATTTTCAACGTATATTTTTATTCAAGTAACATTTTAAATCAACTAACAGTTACAAACACCAAGTTTTTTAAACCAACATTTTAAATGTGGTAAAAATCAATAACATACATTTCAATTAAATCTTTTAGTTACTTTATTGTTTTACTATTGAATACTAAATTTGTTTTGCTACAATTTTAAACAAACTTCAGTTTTTATTAAGTTTATTTTCATGTTTGTCTACTTATTTTAATACAATAAAACTGTTTGTTAAACAAATTTAACACATTTAAATTGTTAGCTGAAACGTATTTAGTAATGCAATACATTTTGCTCAAAATTTTCTAACAGTTATATTAAACACATTAATTTAAACTGAGAAATGAAGTATATGAACAAACATTTTATTTCATGTAACACTTTTTATTAAACACACAAAAAATAACAATCATTTAAATTGGAGAATTAAAATGTATGTCGAATTAAAATGTTACATGAATTAATATGTTTGTTGATAATTTTAATTCTTCAATTTTAAATCAAGAACAAAATTACCAACAAACATATTAAATCTGAATTAAAATGTTTGTTGATAATTTTAATTCTTCAATTTTAAATCAAGAATTAATTTTACCAACAAACATATTAATTCTGAATTAAAATGTTTGTTGATAATTTTAATTCTTCAATTTTAAATCAAGAATAAAACTACCAACAAACATATTAATTCTGAATTAATATGTTTGTTGATAATTTTAATTCTTCAATTTCAATTGGCGCTGTAAGTTGCGGAAGTTGTGAGTATTTTAACCAAACTATAGTGCAAGTTTACCACTGGTTAGAGTACTCACAACCTCCGCAGCCTACAGCGCCAATTAAAATTGAAGAATTAAAATTATCAACAAACATTTTAATTCAGAATTAATATGTTTGTTGGAAAAAATAATTCTTGATTTAAAATTGAAGAATTAAAATTATCAACAAACATTTTAATTTAGAATTAATATGTTTGTTGGTAAAATTAATTCTTGATTTAAAATTGAAGAATTAAAATTATCAACAAACATTTTAATTTAGATTTAATATGTTTGTTGGTAATTTTGTTCTTGATTTAAAATTGAAGAATTAAAATTATCAACAAACATTTTAATTCATGTAACATTTTAATTCGACATGCAATTTAATTCTACAATTTAAATGATTCTTATTTTTTGTTTGTTATATAAAAAGTGTTACATGAATTAAAATGTTTGTTCATATACTTTTTTTCTCAGTTTAAATTAAAGTTTTTAATATGATTGTTTGAAATTTTGAGCAAAATGTATTGCATCAGTAAATACGTTTTTATTTAACAATTTAAATGTGTTAAGTTTGTTCAACAAACCATTTAAATCTACTAAAATAAATAGACAAACATAAAAATAAACTTAATAAAAATTAAAGTTTGTTTGAATGCAACGGAATTAAATTTAGTAATAAAAAGCAAAACGGCGTTCCATACGTTAACCTAGTAATCAAAACACTAAAATTAATCATAAATTGGCATTAAAACGTAAAATCAAAAAATTGATAAATTTTACGGGTAGTTTGCTGAAATCAAAAAACCAAAACGTTAATAAAGTCAACAAGATAAGAAGACGTATATTATAATAAGTAAACAAAAAGTCAATAATTTATAGATGACACGATCAAATCAAATGTAAATATTGTGATGTACAAAAGTAATACAACAATATGATGAATAGATAAATACATCTTTAATCTTGTACTAGTTTCTTGTTTCTCTCTAGAGCATTATTCAGTAGGGACAACAACTACAATTCCGAACTAAAATGTTCATTGTTAAAACTTTCTTATCTACAAAATTAAATATGTATAAACAGCTTTTAGTTAACTATAAAACAACTGTTTTAAATTTAATGATTAGAAATGAATGCTAACAACCATTGGAAATTATAAAGGTTAGCGCCAAATTTCCACTTTTTTGACGATTAGACCTTGAGCTATGGTTTAATCAGATCGAGGCGCAGTTCACAACTTTAAATATAACACAAGATTACACTAAGTATTTTCACGTGGTGTGGTCTTTGCAAAGACTCGAAGGTTAGCACCAGATAAGTTAAAAATTGCTAACAACAATTTCAAATCATGCTCGATCAGGAAATATGCCGACTATCAAAGAGTTCATGGTCTAGTTTATTGGATATGGTGCCAAAGAAGAATAATGATTGGAGACTTTAGAAAACTAAACTCTTTTACAATTCCCGATCGCTATCCTTTGCCACACATAAGTGATTTTACTTATTTTTTAGACAAGAAAAAGATATCTACAAAACTAGACTTCATTCGAGCATATAATCATATTTCTGTAGATTCAAAGGATATTGAGAAGATAGCAATTATTACACCTTTCGGTTTATTTAAATTTCTGGTGATGCTATTAGGTTTATGCAACGCGACCCAGAGTTTTCAAAGATTTATACATAAAATACTTGGTCATTTGAACTTTTGTTTCAGCTGCTTAGACGATATTTTGATTTGATTTGATTCAATTGAGGAACATTTGGTTTATTTTGAAAAATTCCTTCAACGTTTAAACGAATTCTTTATCACTATCAACGTATCTAACATTAGATGGTATTTATTCGTAAAAATTAAATAATGCCCAACGTAAATACAGTACATATGATCGAGAATTGCTAGCTATTTACAAGTATATTAATAATTTTTGATCTACTAGAAGGTAAAATCTTCGTGATATACACAAACCGCTAATTTTTGCGTTTAGGCAAACATTGGACAAAGCTTCACCACGTCAAGCTCGACAATTGGATTATATTTTACAGTTTTCTACTTATATTAGACATGTTTGAGGTACCAAAAATATGGCAGCTGATATGCTGTCTCGAATAGAAACAATTAATACGCCATCGTTAGACTACAACAGAATACAGAAAAAGCAGTCCGAAGATGAAGAATTAAAATTATTATTAAATCAGCTATCTACACATTCTTTGAAATTGGTAGAAATAGGAATACCGGACAAAAATATAGCTTTATATTTTGATATTTCAACCGACAAATCTAAACTTTACGTTCCAAAAAAGTGGTAGTGAAAGAGTGGAAGATACGAAAATGTAAGTGAAAGGTTTGAACACATAAATATCAATATAACAGGTCCCTTGCGCATATCCGATACTTATTCACATTGTTTAACCTGTGTTGATCGATTTTTAGGTTAGCCAAAAGCAAACCCAATTTGAGATATGACCGCTGAAACAATTGCCAGGACACTATATACAAATTGGATTTCACGATTTAGAATTCCGAGGAATGTAACCACGAATTGGGGAAAACTAGTTCGAGTCACATCTGTTTAAAGCTTTAACTAAGTTACTAAGTATTCAGCATATACTTACAACGGCTTATCATCCTCAAAGCAACGGTAAAATCAAAATATTTTACCAAATGCTTAAAGCAGCGTTGATGAGTCATGGTAGCAATCAATGAACAGAAATATTACCAACGGTTTTGTTGGGACTATGTGCATTATCAACCGAGGATAAAGTTCATACCCTCGCGGAATATTTATATGGTCAAACTTTATATCTTCCGGTAGATATATTTCAATCACCAAAATACGAAAATAATAATGACTTATCTTCTTTTGTAAGCAACCTTCAAGAAAATATTTAAAAAATCAAACCAGTTTTAACAAACAATCAGACCAACCAAACCATCTTTATTCACCCTAAACTAACTAAAACAGACACGGTTTTCGTGATGATGAAATTCGAAAATCATTACAACCCCTGTATGATGGACTATACCGGGTTATCACCCGACAAGAAAAATATTTTCGTTTAAATGAAGTTAGTTCCATAAACTTTATTAAATAATTATTATGAAGAACTGAACTTTACATAGGTATGAAAATTACCATTGTTTTTACCGTAGGTTTTTAAGGTTTCTTGGTCAGCTTGTAGTTTAATATCTCATAACAATATTCGTTATTTACAAACTGTCTTTTAATGTATAAACATTTACCTAATTAGTTATTTCAATTTGCCTCAGGTTCTGATTGTGTATAAAGAAAACAATCACACGATTACCTTTCGGTTCAAAAAAGAAAACTTTTTGATGATTCACATAAAACTGAAAAAAAAGTTGCAATCATTGATACTAAAAACTAATTATAATCAATCTGATTAAAATTTAATTGGCGCACTGAGGTTATATAGCATTTCTATTACTTAAAAATCCTACTATCGTTGATACAGAAATAAACAGTTGTTAGGTAGATTGTTACAAGACTTTCTTGTAACTTAATTGCTAGCGACTAACTCACTTTAATTCGGTGATTGGATTCTAGGTTGCGGTGCGCTAAGCTGAAATTTATTTTATTACAAAAAGAGAAAATATAAAAGAAAAGCGAAGTAAATTTTCATGGGTGCAAACTAACGCTAGAACGTAGGTCAATATTACAGACAAAAATTGTTAAAGCAAGTCCTCTTCGGTTGGACAACACGTCGTACAAAAAATTAAACTTGTAAGCCTAACTTTTACATTCCAAAAGAATCAATTTACATTTGCAAATGATAACATAAATATGCGAATCTTAATAATTCAGAAAACCAGAGCGCACTGTCTAATAATATGTTACATACAAAAATAAATTTACAGTTAATTGTGACAACTTGATATGTATTGGCAAAGGGGTGTTGTCCGTTAGAATTGTCGTAATTCTCACGACCTTTCAACTTCGGTACATTTACTATATAACTACTAGCCATTCTTGTACATTCCAACACTCACAACACAATTTTTTTAAAAACACGTGGCATCTATTGGGAAAGGATTGTTGTCAGTTAGAATATTCAGTACAGACTTTATTTAATGATAGTCACTACATTTATGCCAAATGGCTTTCATACTTTATATACATGGTGCCTAACAATGTTTTGATATAAATTCTAATACCCCCACTATATCCAAATATATCCTTTACACCTAACTTATTTAAAAGATATTTATGCTTGACGGAGTCAAAGCTTTTGTAAGTATGTCATTTAACATGCCAGTTATAGGCAAACACTGCATTTGAATTAATTTTTTTTAAATTACTTCTCTAATGAAATGGTGTCGCACATCAATGTGTTTTGACCTTTTATAAAACATAAGATTTGCCAACAGTTTGAATGCACTCTGATTGCCATTAAATATAATAACTCATTTCAGTTTTCCAATTAACTCTAATAACAAATTTCGCAAATATATAGCTTCCCTTGATGACTTAGAGATTCCCATATACTTCGCTTCCATGTTTGACAAAGCTACGGTATCTTGTTTCCTAGTTTCCCAGAAAACTGCAGAACCTAAAAGTCCGAAGCAATAACCAGTCATTCGTGGAATAAGCGATTCAACGAATTACTGATCTTGGTATTTTGCAAATAGCTTAAAATTCGTTTTGCACATTTCCAATGTGTATCATTATGACAATTATTAAACTTACTTAAGTAGCTAACAGAATAAGCAATATCAGACCTAGTTAATACCGCCAAATATATCAAAACTGCCAATAAGTTGCTGATAAGGAGTTTTACTACAAACCTTTTTCTACTTTTAAATTGCAAATAATAACGCCCATCACCTTCACTATCTACACCCATTTGCAATCTACCACTGTGCCACCCTCCGGAACATCACTAAGCTTTTAAACTTTGTTCTTTTTAAACAATTAAAGTTCTTTGATCATTTCCTTTTTCTAGTTTTCTACATCAGGCTTTGACAATGTTTTTTCAACCGTAACTGGGTCAATATTTAGATTAATATTACTGGGGCATATACATATATATACATATACGTATCATAATCAGAAAAACTTTTTGGTTTTGGTATTTTTTTCGACCTTTGCATTTCAATCTCAACATATTTTTTAATTGGTGTTCCTTTACTTTTCTGCTGTATTTGATCAGTTTTATCTCCCACTGAAACCGTTACATTTTCAATTACATTTGTACTCACATCCTCTTCTATTGTAACATTTCGACTGTTTCTAACATTTTCACTATTAGGATAGTAAACTCTCTAGCCCTTGATATCTTCTCCATGGCCCACGAGAATTCTCTTTATTGCTTTTTTATTCCATTTTAACCATTTTTTCTTAGCTACGTGAACCATCACTGTACTGCCAAAGATCCTGAGATTAGTAACAATTGGCTTTTGCCCTGTCCGAACTTCAAATGGTGTTATAACACTTAACCTTTTCAACAATGCTACGATTTAGCCTCTCTGATATTCCATTTTGTTTAGGCGTGTAAAGATTTGTCTTTTAATGAATAATTCTCTCGCGTTTTTATAAACTCTCAAATTCATTACTACAGAATTCTCCCCCATTGTCAGTTCTAAGAATCTTGATATTAGAATTATTTTGTCTTTCTGAGATGCTCCTAAATTCTTTAAAACAGTTAAACAGTTAATTTTTCATTTTTTAGAAATACACAAATATTATTCTACTGAAGTCAGGAGTAAAGGTTAGAAAATATCTAGAATTGATCGATTTTTCATCGATCCACAAACGTCTGGATATATGATTTGTAACAGTTCTTGAGTTCTCGTACCAGTGTAGGGAAATGATAAACGTGACTGCTTACCCTCACAACAAATGACACAGTTTTGTGGCCCACTTTGTGCTTTATCTGTGAATGATAAACCTTGCACTATATTACCGTTTTTCATTTTATTCAAACCTTCAGAATTGATATAACCAAATCTACGATGTCATGTATTACTGCATGCTGTTCCTAATGTAGCTAACAAACATTTTTTCGATTTTTTAACATTTAATTTATATACAACTTTATTATAGGTTTTACAACATCCTCCTTCAAATTGAACTGTATTTCCGTTTTTAATTAACTGACTCACGGAAAGCTAGCTTGTTGTCAATGCGGGCGGACACACAACACATTTTTAACAACTTCTTTATAGCATTTGTTTACCACAACTGTCGTAATATTTGTGTCTCCAGTACATGTCACGCGTCTTCCGATTGATTTGCTACCATAATTTGATGCTGGTTCGTCATTGAAGCATTTTTAATCCAATCTTCGTTGACTGTTAAATACATACTTGCGCTAGGATACACATACCAATCTTTCTTGTTCAAATCTCCACTCAAAAACACTTCACTTATAGCGTTCACTGTATTTTGTTTCTGATCATGATCACTTTCTTTCTGTTATCTGTGACAATACATTTATTCGTGTAATGACCAAATTGTTTACACTTAAAACATTTTACGTTTCTTAAGTTACCACTCTTACCGACAGAATGTTTTTTTTTCTTCAAGTTTAATTTTACTGGCAAAAGCACTGACATCAACTTCCATGTCCAACAACTTTATTTTGATGAAATCTACCGTTGTAGAAATTCTAAAGTGTTCGATCGCCATAATCATTGGCAAATATTTGTCTGGTAATCCTGCTAATAACAACGATCCAATCCACTCATCGTTCATGGGAAAACCAGTACCTCTTAGTTTTTGACTTGTTTCTACAATTTGGTTTACATATGATGACATTTACTCACAATTATTCTAGCGCACGGAAATAAAACCACGCAGTAACAAAATTCTTCTTGTATAACTTACGTCATCATATAGAGATTGTAATTTTTGCAATAATTCCTTAACTGTTTTTGATTTTCCAATATGCAAATAAAGAAAAGTAACGATTAGCTTCGCTTTGGTTTTAGCGTCATCCGTAATTTCTTCTGATATTCATTTTTATTCAATCTTTCTAGAATTAAATAATTCTTAACAACAAACGCCCAATTCTCGTAATTCCCACGGCCTTTCAACTTTGGTACATTTATTAAATAACTACTAACCATTCTTGTGCATTCCAACACTTACAACACATTTTTTTTAAACACGTGGCACTGAGTCCATAACTTATTGACAAAGGGTTGTTGTCAGTTAGATTATTCAGCACAGACTGAGTTTGTTTAATGATAGTCACTACATTCATGTCGAATGGTTTTCATGTTTTATATACATACATGGTGAGTAACAATGTTTTGATATAAATTCTAACAATACGTGCGTGCAACCGACTCACAACGTAGATGAAAAAACTAAAGTAGGAAATATAATACTTATGCAACTAGCTAGTAGCACCGTCCCACAATTTCTTTAAATTTGCTGAAATAAGCAAACACATACATACGGTGTTATCACTAGTAAATTCTATTTTGTTGATACAATTAATGTGAAAACTTAATGTACCGAGTTTCTCCTAAATTAATTACGTTATTTTGATAAATGGGCTTTCCAATACGGTTAGAATTGTATTAATTTAGCGATGGTTTTGATATCTTCATCAATGTGGCGTGACTTCATCATAATTTTTTTTTAATAAACAAAACGAATTTTTTAAAGATCTCCACATTAAAGGAATAACGTGTGGGTATCCAGAAACCGCTAATGACCATACGGGTCAATTAAAATTAAAATTAAAGTACATCACAAAAATATGAATCAATGCTAACTCAAGAGAATTTTTACAAAGCGTGAATAATTAGAAGTAAAAACTTGCTGGGGACTTACGTTAGAACATGTATGAAGCGTACCACAATCACCAAAAAAGTAATTTTTTTTCCATCGATAATTCCATGTCAAATATTAAAGAAATGACAGCAACCACTCCCAATGCAGCGAAAAGTGAGCGTTCCGGGAATAAATTTTGTACGGTACAAACATCATACCGAAACACTTTTAACATAAAATAAAATTGTAAAATTATAAATAATTGCAAAAATTAATAATATACGATCGACGGAAAAATTTAAAAATCAACTCGTGTGATAATATGCGATCAATAATAAATAAATAAGTCTCGATTATTTATTGCCCTCCTTACCAACCTTGTTTATTAAATAACCATTACATATGTTGCTAATACTAGATACTTGCACAGACATAATCAAGTATGCAACATTTTTCACTAAAAATTAGCTAATAAATTTAGTTTACTCAACACATAAATTACGATAAGTATTAACCAAAACGTGTTTATTAAAATATCAACTATTTATGCTAAATTATGCAACTTTTTTATACGAAACAAAACATTAAAATAAAACAAAACACAGTAAACATAGAACACTATCTTAGTTTCTCATTTTCGATTATCACGTAATTAAACTTTTAATTAGAATTTGATACTTATCCAGTTCTTATACATTAAATTTTACATACAAAAAAAACCGCTAGTATTTTTGGAATATTTCGGACATACAGTCCCTGTTTAAATATCAAAATATTTTTATATAAAACAAACTACGTTTTACGTCGCAAACTAAGAATGCGAAATTAGTGCTAGTTTAATTTGTGCAGGCGTATTTTCCAAACTTCAAGAATTTGATTAAACAACTCATAATTAGGATTAGTTTTTAACATTAACTTTAACCTTAAGTGTCAAATAAAGATATGACTCACACCTTCGCTTGAAGTCTCAGGATCGTATAATTTTAATTACTTATATAATTAGTCAAACAGCTTTATGCACCTTTTTTATCATAGCGTATTTTGTGATTGTGATGCATTCGTTAATTAATCGTCTCAACTTTATGCGTATTGCTTAATAGGGTATAATGTTATTTTTTTTTTATTGTATCAATCTTATCAAGTAACCGTCAGCCTTAAGCAAAACAGTTTTTATATGTAATCTTAACTTAGATCACACTGCTTCAATTTACTTTCAGACGCAAACACTATTAATTTTATGTATTGTAGTATGATACATTGACGTAATATCCGTCTAAGTTCTTCAAATCATTTGAACGCAGTTAAGACCAAATTGGGCATTAAATAGAAACGTCGTACATACGCTTATATACTACGCATATTTTGTTCATAAATCAAATAAAAAGAATGTAGCGAACGTTACTACTAGTGTCGAAGAATTTTTCGGTTGGGTACGTTTTTGTGCGTTTGTCTTGTTTACCAACTCAGTATCATAACTGTTGATTATCGATTTGTTTCGTGACTGCAAGGTAGAAGAAGTAATTGTTTGAATCTCAGTTAACCTTGCATATAATTAGTGGTATGGTGTGTTGCTTGATTGATAGGCTTTCTATCGATATTATAACTATGATATTAATTGACGAATCAAATTTGTTAATTAATTTGTTATTAGTCTATCTTTTTTTTATTTTGACGCTTATCCTCTCTTGTTAGAAATAAACTTATTGTTGTTAGAAATGCCATATTTCGGTTATTAATTTAATGAAAACGGGAAGAGAAATTTCAAAAAAATTATAGCATGCTGGAAAGTCAATACAAACGTGTACATATCACTGTAAAGTGGTTTTATGACAACATAACAAAAAAAAATATGTAGACATTTCTTCATCATTGTTTATAGAAAAGTCGTGTGGTGACCACGCCAGTTTTTTTTTAAATCCTATAAAAATGAATCAAATAAATTTGCGACTTTTATTGAAGAAATTACGTAAGCACATTCTTCATTCATGTCTACAATTGTAACATAAAATGTATGCAATAATTAAATGTAATAATAAGCATTTTTTTGTATCTAAATGCTATTAAATAGTAATAACGATGGATGGAGTTTATTTGAAAAACTGTTACGAGAATGCGGGAAATTACAGAAAAAATTAATAATTGTACTTAATAATTAAATCTAATAAACATTTTTTTGTATATAAATATTAATAAAAAGTAATAACGATTTTTTACATAATTTTGCATTTTACACGTTTAACTACTTAGAACAATTTGCTGAGTATGCAGTTGAAAACATCTAAATAAAAAAATTGTGTTTTCATATATTTAGCAAAATGTTATAAAAATGTATTTATTTGTTTATTACTTATTTTAATTTCCATTCTTTTGTATTGATTTCAGTTATTATTATAATTAAATGTACAGGCTAAATCATAATGATTGAAGTTTAGTTATATTTCCCGCTTACACAAATGTTTAGTTTTTCTTTATTTATTACTCATTTATTTTTAATTTCTATTGTTTTTTATTGGTATCAATTATTATTTTAATTTTATTATACACATTTACAAGGTTAGCCAAACTATCCATCTTACCTGAAATTCAAATTTAAAAAAACATCGCAGGTTATTGGATTTTATCCGATCTTACCCGAATGCAATCGAAAAAAATACGATTTCTCTCGATCTTACCCGAACGCATTAAAAATTTAAAACGGTAGATGAGTGTGGTTAAGCATAGGTAAATGTGGTTTTGACTAATCAAGCTACTTAGTAATCATTAGAAGTGATTCGTTTGAGATAGTGTGAACGGAAAAATTTACATGTTAATTGTCTATAAGAAAAGTAGAAGAGGGGAGAGTAGCGCAGAGCTGGTGAATCCATCCTAGTTACTTAATTTACAAGAAAAATCATAAATAATATGTTACTCAAATTAATTTAAGTTTTAAAAGAATTTTGTAAGCCCAATAGTTTTCCTAAAAATTGCATAAAAACAAGTGGCTCCTTAATCTACAAATGATTTGTTTTGTGTGTGAAGATATAACTCAAGAATATATAAAGCTCCAGAAAAAACAGCTTTATTAACAATGGATTTGCGTTCACAAAGTTAAAAATTTGAGTGCACAGACAACAATTCTAAAAGTATTTGAATGCCGAGGCGATACAATTAAAAAAAGTTTAGTTGTACGGACGAATACGGGGTGAATAAAACTGATGGATTAATTTTCCTCTACAAAATTTATTAACATTAATTAAGTTATCTTAACCTTCGGATTGCCAAGCAATTTTTGAGGCGCCGATTACCAAGTGGGGTCAGATTTGACCCCAAATTTTTTTTCTTATTTTGTAAAGAAAAATCGATTAATTTGTAATGGTAACTTTTATTCATATTTTAAATTAACATTAGATTTCATATAAACTAATAAAAATATAAAAATAAAATGTAAACATAAATTAGTGAGGGCAACAACTATTACATATTATCAGTGGCGGCTGGTGGTCAATCATACCAGAGGGTCATTTTAAAATATTCAAAAAAACGCAATTATTACAAAAAGTAAAAAAAAACTTTTTTGCATTAAAGCGATTTATATTTAAGATCTATTCCTCTATCTTTAGAATCAGCAAAATGATCGATAACAAGTTCATTAAAATTTACAATGTTTTCAATTAAAGATTTTTCCATGTTTCTTCACATCCACAAATGCATTCTGATAAATCGTACATAGATTCTTTAAAATTACGGTGTACTTCTTTCGCTTTATGTTTACTTGTTTGTCGAATTTGAAGTAAAGGCCGAGGACGACCATTGGTTTTAAATTCTAAACGTCTTTCAAAATTTAAACTATTATAAGCGATTAATTTTTTTATCAAACAAAAACGGTAATATGTACTTAACCATAATTAATTTTCTTTTAACTTGTGAAAGTCATTGACATTGGTTACAAACGAATATTATCAAACAAATAAAAAACGAGTGCAAAGTTTGTTGTATGAGATAAAAAATGTGCATTTCAGCATTTTTGTTTCAGAAACACGTATTGCGGAGATAATAATAAATGACGTAAGCATTGCATTGAGTACGCGAAATGGGACTCGGCTGACAACCGCAGAAACCATTTAGTTGTCTTTTTCTAATTCGCATAAGATTGTATTATGCGTGTTGCACTCTTGACTACAATAAGTATCATTTACGATTCGGCTACATTATATAATACAATATAATACACAGGGACTATAAAACACAACAGCCTCGGGTAAATTCGTAAGTTTTCGCATATGTTGCGCTTACAATGAAAATTGCAATGCAAACGCTGATAAATTTGATTTAAACGCGAGTTCTTGTAATTTTAAAGTAAATAAAACAATTTTCTAATTCATTTTGGAGGGTCATTGTCCGAGTGACCTAATAGAGAAGCCGCCACTGCATATTATTGTAGTTTTTTTCTGGAATTTTGTTTACATACAAAGAGTTTGCACTTTTCACATGTTTCCGAACATTTTTTCATTTCATTTCATTTGCTCTTAGACATATCTTACAACGACCTCTTTTTGTGTTGTTCTGTGTCTGCCAAACAATATTTTTTTACGTCGCAAAACAAATAACAATTTAAAAATTTGTTATATATTATTAAACATTGTTGAAAGAAACTCAGCTAAAAAAATATTGGAACAGTTGTAAAAAAAACTTAAGAAAAGACAACAAAAAAGGTTAAGTTGAAAGTAGCGTGTTTAAGAATAAATAAATAGATCATTACAGATTATGTTGTACCTTTTGAAAAACATTTAGTATGACTTTACGAGCTGAAAAAAAATTAATTAACAGAAAACTCAACTCGATCTCTTTCTTTTTGGCTCACGCAGTAAAATCACATTTGAGTCAACAAAACTCTTGATTGAAGCGACGAAACAAAACGATTTTGTTGTTAAACTAAAACATGTATATTACTGTTATAATTAAAACAGTTTTGTCAAATGACTTAGTTTTTATTTAGACTAAAATAAATAAATTTATTTACGGGAAATACTAGTTTCTGATCAGTACAACACATTTCTTTATTTATACCAATTGGTCTGTTTTATTTTGCCCATAATAATACTGTAAAATAATGACTAATATGTTATTAAAAAAAAATGTAAAAAGTAAAAACTACTTACTTCATTTTTTAAAGTAAATAAAACTTAGTAGATAGGTTCATTCCTACTAATCCATATAGACACCTACATTTAAACATGTCTTAAAACAACAAACAACTTTCGGTCTATCATCTTTTGCATCAGTGAAGTCATTAGTTTCGATTAAATTTTTATTAACTATAATAAACTAATAAGGTAATACTCATTAAAGTAATACTGTTTCACACATTTTAATTGCTTACACCATAAACAGAACGTGAGGTTTCTTATTTATAAATTTAATTTGTTTACATCATTTTCTTCAAAATTCCATTAGATTTTATTTTTTTAAAATACTGTATCTTAAAGTAATTTTTTTCTTAAAAGTTAAACGATTATTTTCAAACGTATATATCAATAAGAGTAAAGGAATTACAAAAATATATTAAACATTTCTATTGAAAAGATTATTAAAACTTTTGTACTAAAATATTGTAGTTATTTAACTAAATTTAGTTCGACAAAACCAAAATATAGAAAAAGCATATTGATTGTACGGTAAACAATTTACTTAGGTCTCCCTGAAAGCTTACGATGCCACCAAAGAAAGAATGCATCAGAAAGTATTTAAGACCACCACGAATAAAAACATTAAGCAGCAACAAGTAAATAAATAAAATAACTCTATTAAACGATGAACGTTAACATATTCAGCGTCAAACAATGCAATAACAAATACGTTTCCTGGTCACTAAAATGCAGCACAAATATTAATAAATCAAAATGAAATATAAAACAGTTTTGCAGATATCAAAATGTAAATTATTTTATGAAATTTGATACGCCCTCGTAAATAAGAATAAAAAAGCGGGGTAATAAATTACCGCTCGCGTTAGGTTTCTGATTTCTATCATAAAATAGTTGGTCGTAGTATATTATTATTATAGTCGACAACTCCTATGAGCACATAATTCACAAAGGCACTAGTTTAACGCAAAAAGCGTGTTAACGAACTTACTTTTTCAAAAAATGAAATTTGGAATTTATTGAACTTTTCTGCAATTTATTGAAAACAGTAATATGTATTTATATGTATAAAAATAACATCCAAGTTATGAAACGTAATCATTTTAAAATTAATTACCTGGTCAATAAGCTTATCATAATTTAATCCCAAAAAATTACAAACAGTTATTTCTTTAACGACTGCTCTATAAAACCGTTAAATTTTGGGTAGCTTGATTTAATAATTATTTTTCCGTGCACTTGATAGAAAAATGACACATTGTTTAAGCATAAAATATGAAGAAAAGTGGAACTTTTCTCGCAACATTTTTTTTCAAAAATTTTATTAGCGTAAGTTGTAAATAAACAATTTGTTAAATGATTAACTACAGTGAACGCCGCTTAATAGGATCACGTTGGGACTTGGGGTTTTTGATAACAACTGAATAGTAAAAATATCCAAAATTTAAAAAAAATGTTTATTTGTTAGAAAGCAGTAAATACATACCGCGAGTGTCTGATTAAGAAGTTGTTAATTTAGAAAATGAAATCATAGCATCAATACAAGAAAAAAAATATTCATAAAACGTTTAAAAAAATTAAAAATTTTGAGTCAAATGAATCGAAAATTAGGGACTTGTAACATGAATTAGTTTGTTCTAAGTACTGTTCTAAGAACTACACAATTTTTCTAAGTAATTTGCTGACGCTAAAAATAAAAATAAATATAAATTAACGTTATCGCATAAGACGTAGTTAATTGAAGTTGTTTTTCTAAGAACCCACATGTTTTCAAAACGTTAGAATAAATAAATAGCATTACAAAGATAAAGCTAAACATGCAAAACAACTATTTTTAAGCTACAATAATAAAAAATTTTACTCAAAACTAGCATATTGTGTAAATTCAGCTACGAAATGCATGCAAAATAGATTATTGTTTATGTATAAAAGCAAATTTGAGAAGAGAACTGATAACATAAACTGAAATTATGATCAGTATAAACGGTATTTTTTCTATGTAGTTCTTTAATAAAGTGATAACATTACCCGACTGATAACATTATTCTTGATTCCAATAAGCGGCATGCATTGTATTATACTAGAAGATAAGGAAACTAGCCACAGCGCAAACACTATTAAATTACAATTTATTACTTCGTTTGCTTCTATTGTTGACGTTAACGTTTTAGAGGTCGAAGACTGCTCTTTAGTTGAACCAAGAAAAATATTTTTTAAATGCTATTCTTGACATAGGTTTTTTCAACAACACTACTACGCCAGTTTAACTGTCGCTCATAAAAGTCGCTAATGTCATTCGAAAACCATGGTCTGTGAAGCTGTTTGGGTTCGGTAGCTCTAAGTACGCAACAATTTTCTTAGGTGTGCACTTCCCTTGTTTATAAAATATAAATAGCCTGCGATGATCACATTTTTTGGTCTCAAATTCAAATACTTTTTGTAAATTTTAATTCCGTTTACTTTATTTTCTAATGTAACTGTAAAGACACGTTTTTTTTTCTTTGTTTTCGTGTCATGCAATATGCCCGCGATCTTGCACATCGACTTTTTTTAGTAGATGCCTCCCGACATACTCCATGCAACGCAAGTAGCGACACTATATTGATAAGTATAAGACTAGTATCAAGAAATTTTTTCATAAATTTTTTTACATTATCCATCCAGAAAACTGGAGATTTTTTACAACATAACTGTCTTTTCAACCTATCAGGTAACCAACAATTTTTTATATTCAGAAATATTAACATTTTAATTTTTTTGTAAAATACTTTTCAACATCGAGTACACTAACTACAGTGTTGAAGGTTTAGTTTACCTAAGAATGTTTAAAAATCAGTGCTATTGATTCTTATATATAAAAAAACTATTGCAATAAAGTACGCAATTGATTCAATTACCCTTTGCACATTTTTGTCATTACTCTAGCTACAGAACTGCTGGTAAGTCTTCTAGTACTTAGCTTTGGACTTTTCAAGGTAATAAACTTGATTCATTATTCTCGTTTAATTGACTCATTTGATAAATTATTTACTTGCTCATATATTTTGTCAACAAATGCTCAACATACACTGATCTCCATAACAATATGAATAGCTGACACTGTAATCTTTTGTTGACGTTTTTAGAGAAAACCTAAGCGCTATTCGCATTACGGAGACAGGAACTAAAATGTAGCTCTTCCAACGACATTCGAATAACACATGGTGTAAATAAACATAATTTAGTGACGGTTTAATTATGCCAGTAAATTGTGTCATAAATATTATATTCTTAAGATATTTTTTTAAAATATTTCACAATGTCAATGTGTAAAAATTTTTAGAAAGTTGTATGAGCGTATCAGTAATAGCTTTTTTGAGCTTCTTAAGTGTAAAGCCTTCTTTACAATTTTAAACACGTTCAATGTAAATTATTTTTACGCACAATATTATGACAGTTTGATAAAGTACCGTACAGTGCGTTAAAATGGTCAATAAATTGTAAGCTTTAAACAACATCTGATAAATGTGATAAGTACGAACGAATTTACTTGGTTTAAATCAATGTTACTTTACATTGTATTTGATAATACAAATGTACAAAACACAAATAGTTTTTAATTTAAATTTTCAGATTTGTGCACATCTATGACCGTTAGAGATGGTATTTACTTCTATCATTATAAACCGAAATTGCCGATGATGAACTTTTGTTATATTATTTCTATACCACTAACGAAATAGCCGTTTTAATAAATTTTACAAAAAAAATAAGATTATAATTGAAATAGTTAATTTTTTTTTAATTATGTTTCTAATCTTTGTTTGATATGCTGACGAAGTAAATCTGTAAATTGATGATAAATTAATTTTAAACCTTATTTAACTACAAACTCTGATCACGCAACGAAACGTATAAGCACAGATTACCACCTCAAAATATTTGAAATGTTAATCAATTCCCACTGTTTTCTTCTTATTTTAATTTGTAGAAAGTACACGAATTTATATTTGATGATATTTACAAAAGTTTGACGATCTCCGTATTTTCTAAACTTCGCCACAAACTCGTCAAACTTTTGTGCATTTTAACCTTTCTTAGTCGCTGTCGTGACCATAACATCATTCCTGCATTTCTCAGAAGCAAGTTTTACATTCAGACACGTTCTTCGAAAAACATCTTACACCGTGCTAGTCTAGCGTTGGTACGCGAACGGATTAAGCAAACTAGGCGAGAGTTAGACACCATTTCGAAACAACTCTTTTACCTTCATCTTGAGTTGGCCAACACTCTTTCCCCAGATGATTGGAATCTTTTTGACAACATTACTTACCGGCAGTCTAATACCACTCTACTACTAACCACTGAAGGTCATCTCAAATATTGGAATCCAAGGATCGTAAAGTTTTATCTACTACTAATTCTTTAAAGACGGTTGTTAATTTATCTAGTTTGATCCTAACTTCCGAACAGGAATCGGTGCTATCTAAGGGTTTAAATTTTGCTGTTGCTCCCAAACGTATTCCTAAAGAAGATATTTTATGTGCTGTTGAGTCTTCTATAAGACATCTTCCTCGCCACATCTCAGATCCCATTCGTATTAACACTGGAAAAATCCTTGAATCATCTAAAATTCCTAAACCCAACATTTCTAGGTCGGAAGAGTTAGCCCTAAAAGTCTTCGTAAGAACTCTGATATTATTGTTTTTCCAGCCGACAAATTGATTATGTTGCGAAAATCCATTCTATTGTGTCTGAGGAAACGTACGCTCTTCTAACTCGTAATCCCACTTCGAGGATTAAACGTGAGGTCAGCCATATCATCAAATCTTCCAATCTACCTCCTGAAACTAAACGTCGACTTACCCCTTTAGATTCTAAACCACCTCGTCTATACGGACTTCCCAAAATTTACAAACAAGGTATTCCCTTTCGATCTATCGTTAGTACTATCCAATCTCCCACCTGCAAGCTAGCCAAGTTCTTGTCCAACATTGTTTGCGAGTATACAGGTAAAACCTCTTCTCATATCCTCAACTCTCAGCATTTTATTCAACGTCTACAAACTATAAAACTTGAACCCCAAGATCTTATTGTGAGTTTTGATGTTACTTCACTTTTTACTAAAGTTCCTATTAAGGATTCGCTTATTATCATCGAACAGATTCTGTCTCAACATGGTAACGACTTGAGTTTGGTTCCTCTTATTGATAAGTGTCTATCCTCTACTTACTTCCAATTTGATAACAAGTTTTAAGAAACAGGTTTCTAATGCTGCTATGGGTTCTCCTCTATCACCTGTTGTAGCTAACATTTTTATGAAATCTTTTGAAACGGTTGCTTTGGAATCATCAAAATTAAAACCCACTATCGAAATCGAAAGTAATGGTTCTCTCCCATTTCTTGACGTTCTTGTGACTCGTAAGCCCGACGGACTTCTGAGCCATTCTGTTTATCGCAAACCTACCCATACTGATAGATACCTTCATGCTTTGCCTCATCATCATCCTGCACAGAAACGTTCTGTTATTGAATCTTTGGTTCATCGTGTTTTTTCTATTTGTCAATCTGAAGCGAGATATTCATAGAGTTATTAATCGTCGTCTCATCTACGTACTCGATTACCTAAGGACATTTCTACTCCCGAATTCAATCCGAAATTGAACTTTTTACCCTACATTCACAAGGTTACAGATCAAATAGGGAAACGTCTTCGTAAGAATGGTATCAAACCTATTTTCAACTTGACAGGCAAAATCTCTCAGATTTTTCCTTCTCCCAAGAATAAATTTCCTACACTTTCATTTCAAGGTGTATACCAAATTCCTTGTTCATGTGGTTTAGTCTACATTGGTGAGACCGGTCGTTTCGTCATTACTCGCATTTCAGAACATGATCGTTGTATAAAAAAAGGCATAATTCCAAGTCTGCGGTTGCTGAACATCATTTCACTACAAGATAAATTTTGATAACGTTTCGGTGATCTCCATTCTTTTTTAACAGGAAATTTCGAGAGAGCATAGAAATCATCAAACACCCTTATAACTTCAATCGTGATCATGGTTTTGAGCTATCACCTCTTTGGTTCCCGGTCATTAGTTCTTTATCGAAAACACGCCCTCGTTCAACCGTAACCCAATCAGAATCGAGCTTAACCAGCCGTGACGATACTTCTGCTTTATATACGGAGACTATTTCTTTTTAAGTCACTTCTATGGAGTTTAGAATCTGGTTTGGTTCACAAGTTGATTACCTAACTCTGTGGTGGTTCTTTGTTAGATTTTCGTTTCGTTTGCTTTTTCAAGTTTATCGTTTTCTTTCTTACCTTTTCTGAGTTTAGAATCTGGCTTGGTTCACAAGTTGATTACCTAATTTTTGAGAAGTGTTTAGTTAGATTTCGGTTGCTTGTTTGAGTTCTTTGATTTCTCTCACGCCCTGATGAATCCCCTTACGAAAATGGGCGAAACGTTGGTAACTTCGGTTACAACATTGACACGGTCCAAACCCGGAAGACGTTTTTATCTTAGTATAGACTCCGGCCGTGGAAGCCTTTGCTGTTACACGTTAGCGACTAACTCAGTTAAATTCGGAGATTTGGGTTGTAAGCTTTGTGGTGCTAAATTATAAAACAAATCAAAAAGGCGCCAAAACAATTAAAAACTAGAGTAAAAGCACTGCCTAAATCTATCCAACACTGAAATAGAATAAATGACAAAACACTAGTTATAACTACAAAAATAGATTTATTTTTCAATAATGATAAAAGAAGAGATTAAAAGTTAAAAGAATTACGTAATTAAGACAGAGTTAGCTACATAAATAGTAGCAAAAAAATAGTTCTATAAATATCACAGCTATAACGTTGATACAAGCACTGGAGGTTAAACAACCCTCCACACAAAATTATCAAACTACATCCAACAGAATAAAATTAAGTAATATGTAATTTCAAAGTTAATCTTTGATTTAATGTGAAACTAGTGACTTCACATTCGTTGCAAATCGCATTTCCGATAAATTAGCACCGTAAGAATAAACAAATCAGTATGCGTTAATTGTGATCATTGATAATAGCTATATCTATGTCGTACGTATTTCACGTTTGGCAAATGTACAAATTACTGACAAGCAAAAGAAAAAGGAGTACTTACGGTCGTTCATGCGGATAGCTATCGGTACGCTCTAACCATTCCTTAAAATTGCTAAGGAAATGAAGCAAAATTAGATATAGGGCCGTATCACAATTAAATTTCTTATCAACAAATAATGAATTTTAGTTAAATGCGTCAAGCATCTAAGTGGTTTTTACTAATCTTAATCCAGGTGTTCCTACAAAGAACATTACATGAATTACAAATATGACCAATTCCTCCAGATTGTCTAGGAAGTGGCTTAATTGATCGAGAGTTCCTTTTTGTACGTGCTTCTAATTATAGCTTCCAGCGGAAGGTAATGGTTTAATCATGTATTCTTTTAAATTGACCTAACACGTGGCGGTATCGTAAATTGCTATGACAATTACAAAATTAACGTACATTGCAAAAATATGGGTCAAATACTTACCCTAGGAAAACTTTCACAAAAACACCAATAGTCATAGTGAAATAATACCAACATAAAAAATTAAATGTATTTATTATAAATAATTATTATAATAAATATTTATTTACATTAGCCTCGGTCAAAACGTTTAATACAAGTTTCGTGCGTTAGAGTATACAGCGCTCCAGCTAATGAAAAACTCGCCCTACGTGCTCATTTGCCAATGAAAACTGTCGCGCTGTAAACTCATTTAAACGCACCCATCTGCAAAAAACTATTATTTTAAATTCTGATTTCGATAAGTCTCTCACAGTTTCTTAGATTTTCTTGGTTTTTAGTTAAGCGTTGTTGATAAATTTGATTTCTTGACGTTTCGGCCAACATCTCGTAATCTTCAGAAGATTTTTGAAATTAGCGACTGCCGCGAAAACCTAAAAGCAAGAATAAAATCATTAAATTATTATTATTTCAAATTAGTTTTTATCTCCGTATTGTGAAACGTTGACTTCGGCGCAGTCTAAGCCCATATTTTAAAATATTTCTCATATCAGCTACACATTAGAAAAATGAATTTACAGGTTTGTGTAAATTTGATTCACTAGTTAATTCGAATATTTACTTGAAAACTATGACTAAACTAAACTCGTAGAGTAATATACTATTACTATACTATAGTTATAATAAAAAACAATTTTAACAGAGTTTTTTTACTTTAAGAGAGCACAAACTACCGGTAAAAATAAATACGAATCTTCAAGTCGTGGCAATTTCCGATTAATAAAATCTATCTATTACAACGATATACAAGACTTGTTTTTAAGCATAATGAATTCAGAAACTTTTTGACTACAGAATACAGTTACAATTGATTAAGAAATCAAAATCAATCAGGTAGCCTGCTATGTCATTCTCTCAACGTCATTTGACTTTTTTGTGTGAGATTTTCAAAAACTCAAATGTACAAAAAATGTATAAAAATTTAAATGTCATATGTAGAGCAATTTAAAAAAAAATGAACACAGTTGCTTTACAAACAGTTTCGTCAACTTCCAGAACGTTCACCAAAGGATGTAGAAAATTCTCGAAAGATAGCGGAAATGTATAAAAGCGATACAAACAAATCATAGGTCAGTTATTCGAAGTCGGCAGTGTTAAGAACATGTTTAAATAAATAACTGATTACCGCGTGGTTAAAATAAATATAATGGCGTTCAAACGTATGTGTCTTGAATCTAAACAAGTGTCAGTTTTAGATAAACAGAAGTTATCCGCAAACATTATTTGTTGAGTGATTGTAATATATAAATGAGTGTAAGTGTATTTCTTAAATATCGTTAGATTTCATTAGTTCGTGTAGTTATAAACTTGTAAATAGTTCGTTATAAATAAACTAGATTTAAAATTAGTTACAATACCTACGTTTTTGTGAAGCTGTTACTGAAAGAAGCAAACTGTGTATTTTAAAAAGCATTTGTTTGTTTGAATAACTGCTGTAAAAGCTTCAAAAATATTAGTTTTTATTGTTACTTTAAGTATGCTAATTGTGTTAAAATTATTAAGACCTACTTTGTTTATTTTTATTTACATTAATTTTGTATCTTTTTATGAGTATTGTTTTATTTTATACAGAGTAGGACTTTCATAAATTTTCTTATTTTATCTGATTTACTTTATAATAATGTTAAACTGGTAAGAGAAAAAAATTTACTATCGCTAGTCAAAACAAAGCAAATATGAATGTTTCAAGATCACTGCGTGATTAATTTATGCAACATTTTCAAAATGCAAAATGAGCTTGTAATTACTTACAACGCGTCGCGTCTAATTTAACCTAATTTGTATCTATTATCGTCTCCATGCACTGTATTTTAAACTGAACACAACGTATTTTTTAAACCAATGTTTATCTAAGAAAATTAAAAGTTACCGGCCCAATACAATAAATCCACATTCAAAATCAATTTTTATAACGGCAATAAATTTAAAACAATCAGCACGTGCGTGAAGATATAAAAAAAAATGCATAATAAGCCTTCATTTATGCATTAAACATCACAAAAGAACTAATCAAAAAGCATTTTCATAAAAGTAATTTTAAATTAGAAATCTATTTAGTTGATTTATATTCTATTGGCACGTCAGAACTTCTTTAGCATACATAACCGGTAATAAATATACTTTTTTTCTCTTACGTTTTGTTTACATTATCTTAATTGGAAATTCTATTTTAAACAAACAAAAATAAAAAGATATCATAAAGGTGTAGTAAAATTTTAGCGTATGAAGAATGTGTTGCCTAAAGAAAGTCATAAATTTGTTTTGTTTAACTAAAGAGATGAGATACAATTTGTAAACTAATTTTACTAAAAGAACAACCTTATTTGTTTTGGTCTAACTCAACGAAGATGGAGATTTTAAAAGATTACTTTTGTAATTGTTTGTTTATTTATTTATTTTTTTTATAAAACGAGTAAAATTTTTGCTGATATTAATGAGAGTTAAATTGTACGTGAATGAGAATAATATAGAACAAAACAGGTAGTATTTAATTATCAAAAATAATTAAGAATAATTAGTGAAAGTCTTCGTTTTCTTTCAATTATGGAATTAATTGCGTGTACCTTCGTTTTTTTTTGCAAATTATATTTTACTTTTAAATTGTTTCGTTAAATGAAAAGAAATTTTAGATGTATTAGAATTTTAATATTAATCGAATCGGTAATAAATTGAAATATTGAAGCAGGATATTTGAAAGTGTTTTATATGGAAATTATGAATGTAATTTCGTCGGCAAGGATCATTGCTGTCACGTTTCAGGATTTATGGTGACCGTACCTCCCACTTCCACGCCAATATATTATAGGAACATTACGGTTGGCGCCTAGGAATTTTAATGACAAAATTTTAAACTTGACGCGGGCGTATAAATATGTTTAATTTAAACGTTTGTATAGAAAATCGCTTTGTACACTTTCCAAAGCTTTAAGTGCTAAACTTATAACAGTTAGAAAGAAACAGCAATCTAGGTAGGTACATAGATTATATTTTAATATAGAAGACTATATTAACGCATGTCTTGACGTTTATGATTTTTTAATGTCCTAAAAGGTTTCTGTTTTTTGCCAAACAATTATTTTAATAATATAGGACTGGTGTACACCATACGAAACTGATAAAACTTTAATTCTTATAACTGAGATTGTTCTTATCTAAGTTTTGTTATCATTAATTATTTTTGAATTTTTATTGGTGGAAAAGTCATTTAAAAAATCTTGAAATTCATTTAAAATTGACAAAAACGAGGTTAAAGTTAATGTCAAATTTGACAAATTTAGTAATAAATGTAATACCTGTATTTATCGTGATTTTAGAAAAATATTGTCAAAAAAATGTAATTCTACAAAAAGCCACAAAAAATAAAGTACGTTGCTCTCGCCGAAAGTTTGATAGCATAACTCACTCACATGCAACGCTCGACCGTGCGGCCTCGCGTCGCATTAACGTTCGTTATGCTATGATGTATCTACTTTTGACGTTTCTTACCTAAATTACTATTATGTTTCAAAAAACAATTGTGATGAGAGATAAAGTAAATAAAAGTTTATCTAAAAAATATTCATGTGTTTAGTCTAAAAGAACAATTGAGAACAATTATTATCTGTACTAACTTTAAGTAATTTAACACGTAAACAATGTTTTGTGTGGTAATGTGTATACAAAACCAAAAAATGTGTTTAAAAAAGTTATAAATATTATTAGCGCCCGACTTATAATTATATAAACGCACATAATTAAAATTAAAGTTAGCAGCCCCATTAGTTGACACTGCTAATTTTACGTTCGGCATTTAAAAAACCGAAACCATTAATTTTCAATTTGCGCTACTGGATTCTCGGTAAATAAGCAAAATAACTGGCCATTAGCAAAGAAATCTAATTGAATCGTGTCATGAGATGTCGTGTATGGAGTACCAGTAAAATAATTCAGGAGTTCCGTCATTTTGTACGTAAGTATTACTACGCCAAGGTATCTACGAACTAATTGCATGCAATTGACAAGATAACCGTTGTATTTTTATTTGGTTCTTCTTCCAATTACCGCTGTACAGACAAGTGGGTGGTTTGCAAATCACTAAATCACGTCGTTTAATGGGGACTTAAAGAAGGTGCACATGTGAACGACGAGAACCTTCAACGCACCAACGATACCTTGTGACGCCAACCGATGACGCATTTTTCACCGCCCTATATACCTTTCACACTTCTTTTACATTGTCAAGTAACCGCAAAGAATATCAATTTCTTGTTATAGATGAACTGGCTCTTCGAAATTTGTATCGAGCACATGTGGTTGCTTTAAGAAGTCGCTTTTTGTATATGAATGTCATTAATAATTTTTTTTTGTTTTAATGTAGACACGCTCATTAGTACTTAGTATTGACTAATTGCTTATTGACTAGAACGCAATCAGAAAATTACATACTTTTAAAACATCAAAGTAAAAAGCGTTTTAAGTTATCTCTGATAAGTTCGACGTAGGATGTAATTCATTTAATGATGTCAAATCAATATCTCATTACTCACTATGAATTCATGTACATACACAGCAGAAATTGCTTTAGTATATTTTTAAAGAAAAAAGTAAGCTACTTCTAAGTTACAAAAATTTAAATGTACAATTTTAGAGAAATCTGCTTAATAAAACTGACACATCCGTTTTTAACGTCTTTAACAATAATTATAAAACATTGTACGTAAATTGCATTCAAAATAAAAATTTAAGATACGGTCATTATCCTTAAATTTGTTTTCTATAATATAACAACAATTTGTCAAATTTTAAAAAACAGTAAAAATAGTTTGATAGACTAAATTCGCATATTTTTTTTATCAAATCTTATAAACATTACCTGTAGATACATAACATAAACAAAGTGAATTAGGTAGTAATATGCAGTGAACATGAACTAAATTGAAAAATGTATATTAAGGCCGTCTGACACTGTACTAAATTTTGCACGAAATTTTTCATGAAGAAAATGTGTACAAAATATTGCATAGTGTCATACGCATCTTGTAAGAAAATTGACAACAAAATTTGTGTCCAGAAAATTTTTAGAACATGTTCTAAAAACTGGATAAATTTCGTACAAAAAGTGCGCAGAATGTTGCGCGGCATCTTCTATTTATTCGTCAGCGCAAACAACCAAACCTAACCTACATAAATTTGTCACATAACCTACATATTTTAAACCGCGAAACGCCGAAACCTTACCTTACTTTAACCAATTATATATTACTTTCTTTGCTTTAACGAAAGATTTTTTATATTATGTCGTGGTCGAAGGAACAGTGCCAAATATTATTGCAAGAATATCAAAAATATCCTTGTTTATTTGCTATTAAATCGCCGTTATATAAAAATAAACATGCACGGCAAGAAGCTTTGCATCGAATAGAGGCAGTGGTCAAAGAAGTGAGGCCTTCAGTGACCATACACGATATAAAATTCAAATTTAATGGTTTAAAAACAAACTTTATGGTTGAATATAAAAAGTGGAATGGCAGCAGACGCAGCGGTGCTGGCAACGAGGATGGTACTGATGCTGTAAGTTGACATTAAACTTATTTATACCTTTGCTAAGTACTGTGATAATTTACAGGTGTATACACCAACTATATGGTACTTTAAATCAATGTTTTTTTTACTGGAGCACTGCCAGGTGCGAATGGCTACTGATTCCTTAACAGAACAAGTGGAAACAGTGGAGGAATCGCAGGAGACAGAATGTTCGGAATTACTTGGTAGGAGAAGATGGTGTGCTTGAAGACGTCAACAACACCCCAGAATACATTGATACACCGTCAGTATCGCCGGCTGCGTCTTGTTCATCGCCTAGACAGCACAAACAAAAGAAAAGAAAAATTCAAAATGATGTAGTTGAAGCAAACCTTATACGAGAAGCATCAAATACACTGGCTACTATTAATCGGTCCATGAGCGTAACCAATTATGTAAATGATGAAGACGAAGCATTGGCCAAATATATTATCACTAAGTTAAGGAAGATATCACGTGAGGATGTTCGCATGGATGTTGAACAACAAATACTTGAATTCCTGCATCGTGGTATCAAACAATGTATTGATCAATAAAAACACATTATGTACATATTAAAATTTTTTATTGCCTGTTCTTGCCAATCTACAGTACCCTCTGGAGAATTAAAAAAAGTTTTAAACTGATTTCAATTTCTCTTGCACTGCCGGAAGTTCTGTTTCCACATTGTCGTGTAATTTTTTGAAGATTTTTCATGTCTTCATCAATCTCTATGTATGATTGAAAATTTTCAGTGGCAAGAAAATTATGTAATAAAACACAAGTTAATGTGATGAGTTCTACTTTTTCCGGAAGTAAGATTAATTGGATTTAAAGAACCCTAAATCGATTTGCTAAAATGCCAAATGCATTTTCAATTATACGCCTAGCCCGAGATAATCTGTAATTAAAAATTCTACATTCTTTGCTAAGCCCTCGGTCAGAAATGGCTTCATTAAGTTGCTCGATAAAGCAAAAGCATCATCGGCAACAATAACATAGGAGTAGTGGTTTGTTCATTCCTGGTAAGACTTCAGGCGATGGCAAATTAAGGAATTATTTTGCAGTGCCTTTGACAACTGACTGTTGTTAAATACACCACCATCGCTTATACGTCCATTAACACCAATATTAACATAAATGAATTTATAGTGGGCATCAGCTAAACCTAGCAATACTATACTATTGCAACCCTTATAATTATAGTAATATGATCCACAGGATATTGGTGCTCTAAACGTAATGTGGCGTCCATCGAGGGCACCTATACAGTGAGGAAATTGCCACATATCATTAAAATCTTCTGCAATCTTCTTCCAATCTTCGGAATTTCTTGGTGTCTGTTGAGAATAATTAATTCTTTCAACAAATCTAATAAATGTTATATACCTTACCCTTAAGTAGTCTGATTTTAATTTGGATACAATTGAACTACATACTTTAGGAATAAAACGGCTTATTGTCGTTTCGTGGATTCTTGTGGCATACATAAGCGACCTAAATGTCTCCCCCGTGGCAAGGAATCGTAGAGTAACTTCCAACCTGCAATTGATAAGATGGATGTTATCGAACATAATCTAACGTGTATGAATATTCTTATACTTACTTACTTCTAGCAGAATACATTCTCTCAAATGTGTATCTTGCTTAGTTATTTCGCCTTCCACTAATGATAATAAATGTTCAAACTGATCAGTGTTTAAGCGAAGAAAATTTCTGTACAAGTAGGGTCTTCTTGTAGGAGCTCATTGTTTAACATATTTAAAATACCTGTTCCGTTGTTTCGGCATTGCAGCCAGTTTCTACACCATAACCGACGTCGATTGCGCCGTTGTTTTACCAAACGTAATAACATTTGTGCTATCAAATTATGGAAGTTGCAGTAAGTGTCGAATGAATTAACGACAGTTTTGTATCCATGATTACAATTTATAACCACACTACACTAATAAGTCAAAAACATCCATTTATGAGGTTATGTAAGTTATGTTGCATTTAATAGAATAGCTAATTTTATTGAAAGCCAACAAAAACACAGAATAAACAAAATTCCCTACACACTAATCGAAACTGCACAGGCGCAAATACAATTTTCCTTACAAAATTTAGTAATAGTGTCAGACAGATATAAATTTTTTGTATTATAATTTTTTTATAAAATTGTGAATCAAATTTAGTTTATAAATTTCGTACCAAATTTAGTACAGTGTCAGACGGCCTTTAGGGAGTATTTGTTGCTTTCTTTGTCTAGAAGAATTAGAAAAATAAAATACGTTAATACACTATTATTATACCCTAAGCGACAGAATGAATCTCGAGACGCGAAGCGTCGATGTGTATAAGTCCCACAGTTATAATAATTTTCTCTATTTCGACATGAAAATTAGCGATTCTTACACTAGAATCTGTGTAAGAATAAGCAAATTCTTACACGAATTTTAGTAACGTTAGTTTTTTCAAAGTTGGTATCTCTGCATCGTAAGTTGACGTTACATGCAAAAGAAATCAAAATTATTGGAAGTTAACAATTGAAATTCAAATTTTGATGCCAAAATAAAATAAAAACGTTTTATTAATTCAAAGTCATTTAATTATAAAGGTATAAAGAGATAATTTCGTATGAGATTTTAGGTTAACACATAAATTTCAATATGTCAAAGTGTAAGTGTTGCCAATTCAATAAAATATTAAAGTTTCCCAATGTTGTTTTAAAATTAAAATTATACGAAAAATATTAATTATTGTATCAAAATAGAGAAAATAGTATAAAACACACGTCATAGAATACGTTTCAATCACTCTACCGCTTCATAAACTCGCCGCTGCGCGGCTTGTGTATGAAACTCGGTCTCGTGATTGAAGCGCGTTCATTCTGTAACTTGTGTTTTAATATACTATTCTCAACCGTGTTCTATATACATTTTTCTACTACAATAGTTGTTAATACATTTTTTAATCTCCTTAAGTGTAAACCGTATTTTAAAATTCCTTGTATATATCAAATGTAACTTGATTTTTACGCACATTGTTATATGACTGTATTGTAAAATCCTCAGAGTGCGGTAAAATGAGCACAAGTAACTCGTGGAAGAAAAGCGACATGCTGAAACTGTGGAGAAGTGAGCGATGTACGAGAACGCTGTACTAAACCCAAAAGAACACCGGAATACTAGAACAGTTTGACCGAGTGGGGCAAAAGTCGACTTCAACAGGTCACACCCCAGAGATTAGCATTCAAATAGCATCGCCTATAAACTAATTGCACAAAATTTATCTTGATATTAAGATCAATAACGAAATGTTTAGTTACTGGTTGATACGAAAGCGACAAAGATTATCATTCGTCCTGACATGTTATTGGCAAATGAGAAGACATCACCAGTAAGAGTACTACTTCGAACAATGGCGAGCGAAGAAATACCTACTTACGGGAAAGTAAAAGTGACCATTGATTTAGAAAATTGAGTACCATCAAGTACTGGCAGAAGAAGTATGAGTTCAATTTAGGTGTCCCGAACTGCTTTTAGTTATTTTGACGTAAGACGTTGAATGACGCTTTAACCCATGTTTTGGAGTTTTAGGTAGCGAAACAGGCGTCGGACCAAGGTAGGAAATCATCGCAAAAATAGTGCGACGTATTTTCCGCGAACAAGTAGACCGGAGAAGATAAATGCTAAAACTGCGAGAAAGTGAGTCATATACGATGGCGCTGTACTAAGTAAAAAAAAAGCCCAAAGAACAAACGAAAAACTAAAACAAGTTGACCGAATTGAATAAAAGTCGACCTCAACGAACCATGATCTGGAAATTAACGTTCAAATTACATCGCATACGGAGCAATTACACAAATTACACAATTAACGCGATGGCAAGATCAATGGACTAAGTGTTTAGTTATTGGTATACACAAGAGCGATAAAGACTCTTATTTGTCGTGACGTGTTATTGAAAGATGCAAAGTCGTCACCAGTAACAGTAACAGAGAAGTAAAAGTGACTTTTGATTTGAGAAATGGAATACTCGATCATCAAGTATTGGTAGCCGACATCACGGAGAATGAACGTTATAAAAAAGTATTGGTTTCATTTGGATATGAAGAACGATGTCCTAAAGATCGACACTGAAAAAACATATTCGTCAGAGAAGGCAGCCGTACGAGACGTGACTCTGCCTGGAAAGTCTGAAAATGTGGAGATGGTACGTCTGAAGAAAAATTTCCGGGAAGAGACTCTTTTACTGAGAATTGACGATGTTTTAGACACCCGGCCAGAATCACAGTGGTGTTCCATGTTGGATTTGTAAAGTGGTTACTCGAAAACGGAATTGGAACTCAAATATAGTGAAAAGACAGCGTTTACGATTGGAACTTGTTTGTGGCAGTCTACTGTTATGTTCTCGATTGTGTAACGCTCTTGCAGCATTTTAGCGTTTCCTTAGATTGTGGACCTATTATAAACGACTTGTAGCCGCAATTGCCAATATTGCCAAACTTTTGACGAAACTGACAAAAAAAAGAGGAGAATTTAGATGAAATGAGGACTGCGAAAAAGCTTTCTATCAACTAAAACAGGCTCTACTCACTTCGACGATTTTAAGTTATCCAAAAGAAGATGAAAAATTTGTTTTGAATACCGATGCAATTAATATGGCAATAGGTGCAGTCTAGTCACAAGTGCGAGATGGACAAGAAAAACTGATCGCATATTTTACTAACGTTTTGTCCAGACCAGAAAGGATTTATTGTGTGACTAGAAGAAAACTATTAGCAGTAGTTACTTTTATAAATACTTGTATGAACGCCACTTTTTACTAAGGACAGACCATGCCGCTTTGAAATGGCTATTACAGTTTCGTAATCCGGAAGGACAAATGGCAATATAAACTATATGACTATGCACAGAACACCGTGCCGAAAGCAGTCATCACAACGATGCTTAGTTCAAAAAACCATGTATGGCAGACTGCAGTCATTTTTCGCGACTTGAAGAACAAAATGTTTCCAAAGAACTGCTATGGATTACAAAATAAGAGTATTCTGAATTAAAAACAAATGGCCGAATACCAACCGGAAAAGAAATGAGTGCTTTGAGCAGAAACATCAAAGCGTACTGGGCGCAGTAGAGCTTTCTGACACTACAAAACGGTTTTTTAAGCGATCCCTAAAAAGTGTCGAAACCACGGAAAACTACAGTTGGTAGTACCGAGATGTCGAATGTCAGAGATGTTGCAGAATCTGTACGGTGGTGCATCAGAAAGACGCGTTGACGTAAAGAAAACATTAGGAAAAGTTCGAGAAAAATTTTATTGAGGCATAAAAGACGTTGTTGAATGGTGCCGTAAGTCACTGTCTGCATATTAAAAAATGTATAACGTGGAAAGCAAGTATATCATGGTAGTGATGGATTATTTTGCTACAAGCTTATAGATGTTACGAACCCTGCTTGGCCAACTTGCACAAATTAATCAATGAGCACAAAAATTTATCGTAGATTATTCAACAATGGTTATATAAATTCCAAAAGTAACGGCAACACACAATACATATGTCTAAATCACACATAGAGTGTTTATAGCGAACAAAATTGAATTCATAATGACAAATATCTATGATTAACTGCACGTGACACACAAAAATAATTAATGAAAATACCTAAATAGTATTAAAACAATCATTGTAATTACGCAAGTTAATAAGAAGCAAAATTGTCGTGATACAACTTAATGACACAAATGTAATTAAATAAGACTTACCTACAATTCAGTACTTGTCCGAAGAAAACGTTTTCCTCGTTGAGTGGACTTGGAATATTAACGAACAGAGCAAATAGTGTCAACACAATTAATGCTAAAAAAAATTTGAAATAAAAACCGGTTATCTAATACTGTTGCACACATTAACAAGGAAGAGTCGCAATCTATTGATTCGTAAGAAACAGTACATCGGAGAAAATTTTCTTCTCAAGGTGTCCTTTTTTAGATTTAAATACATACATAAATACAAGTTTACCTTGTGATGAATAAACTAATAGAAACGCGTTGTCGTTTTATATCATAGCTTCAACACACGCCGATGATGTTAGAAAATTAATTTAAACATCGCAAGCACGATTTTAAGTAATGGACGGTTTAACATCTTGACAGGAAGTGAAGTAAAATTGAATCTCGTTAGAGGGCGTCGAAAGTAAAAATTTAACTTTAGTGTAATGAATATACAGTGTATTACATTTTAAAATCTATGCACGTAACAATTTGACGAAATGGACGGAGACAGCTAAAGTCGCTGGAATTACATTCCGATCAAGCTCGCAACTTTGAGTTTGCGCTGATTCAAATACTTTACCGACTGTTGGGATTTAAAAAAACTAAGGCGACGTTTCCCCCATCCTCAATCTGACGGCATGATGGAAAAATACATAGCCAAAGTAGTGTCCTAATCAAAACGATTGGGATCAGTTCCTACTTGCACCTCTTCCTAATCGCATACCGATCATCTGTTTACAGAAGCACAAGTCAAACACCATTCTGTGTTATGCATGGTCACGACATACGACTACTATGCGACCTCCAATTTGAACGAATACCGCAAGAAAAAGTTGCTAGAGAAAACTACGTCAACAAGTTGGTTGTGGTTGTACAATCTCCAAAGGAAGACGTGGTTTGTCGCCGAAACTGCAGAGGCAATGAGAAGGTCCTTATGAAGTTCTGTAACCTATTAATGACGTCATATATTGTATCCGAAAACCACCCAGAAGCAATCCGAAAGTGGACATCGATCGTCTAGTCCCGTTTGCTAGCGATAACAACGTTATCTAAGATCAGATCCAAACATATTCTCTACCGTTATGTATGTCCGTGATTATAGCAGTGCATTGTGACGCTTTTGCTTACTCGTTTACTGTCTATGGTGCTTTGGAGTGTCAAACCGCACACTTATACCAGCGGTCCGCAGAACACCAATGGTTCACAGGATAATTTTGGTGATCTACGGAAAATTAATTAATAGATTAATACATATTTCCAGTGTAACTTAGAAGTCAAACTATTTTTCCGTCACCAAATAATTCGATATTTTAAGATCTTTAGTTTGATAATGGTTGGCTAGTCAACTTGCATACCGAACAGATGTATTTAATATGTTAAACGTCAGAATATATTTTTAGAAGACAATTTACGGAACGTATTTACATTGCCAGACAAAATTAACGCATTGCAAAGAAACGCGGTTCGATAATAAAGATTTGCAAATGTTTTTCAAGCTCGATTATTATATAAAACATGAGGTCACCAATTTACAGATAATAACTATTGTTTGACGACATTTAAAGTCGAGCACTAATTTTTTTCTCATTATTATTTAAAGAAAATACTCCTTGACGTGGAAATACTCAGATCCTATTCGTATTAACACTGGCAAAATCCTTGAATCATCCAAAATTCCTAAATCCAACATTTCTAAGTCGGAAGAGTCAGCTCTAAAAAGTCTTCGTAAGAACCCTGATATTATTGTTCTTCCAGCCGACAAAGGCAACTCTACTGTAGTTTTGAACCAAATTGATTATGTTACGAAAATCAATTCTATTTTGTCTGAGAAAACTTACGCTCTTCTAACTCACAACCCCACTTTGAGGATTGAAAGTGAGGTCAGCCAAATCATCAAATCTTCCAATCTACCTCCTAAAACTAAACGTCGACTTACCCCATCAGATTCTAAACCACCTCGTCTATATGGACTTCTTAAAATTCACAAGCAAGTATTCCTTTTCGACCTATCGTCAGTACTATCCAATCTCCTACCTACAAGCTAGTCAAGTTCTTGTCCAACATTCTTTGCAAGTTTACAGGTAAAACCTCTTCTCACATCCTCAACTCTCAGCATTTTATTCAACGTCTAGAAACTTGAACCCCAAGATCTTCTCGTGAGCTTTGACTTTTTACTAAAGTTCCTATTAAGGATTCGCTTATTATCATCAAACAGATTCTGTCTCAACATGGCAAGAACTTGAGTTTGTTTCCTCTCATTGATAAGTGTCTATCCTCTACTTACTTTTAATTTGATAACAAGTTTTACGAACAGGTTTCTGGTACTGCTATGGGTTCTCCTCTATCACCTGTTGTAGCTAACATTTTTATGGAATCCTTTGAAACGGTTGCTTTGAAATCATCAATATTAAAACCTAAAGTGTGTTTTAGGTATGTTGACGACACGTTTATTGTTTAGCCTCATGGTTTCTTCATCATCTTAACAATCAACACTTAGATATCAAATTTACTATAGAAATCCAAAGTAATGGCTCTCTTCCATTTCTTGACGTTCTTGTGACTCGTAAGCCCAACGGACTTTTGGGCCATTCTGTTTATCGCAAACCCACACATACGGACAGATACCTTTATGCTTCGTCTCATCATCATCCTGCACAGAAACGTTCTGTTATTGAATCTTTGGTTCATCGTGTCTTTTCTATTTGTTAACCAGAGAATCTAGACTCGGAACTCCGTCATCTTACTAGAACCTTAGTAAACAATGGTTATGTAAAGCGAGATATCCATAGAGTTATTAATCGTCGTCTAGATCCACGTACGCGATTACCTAAGGACATTTCTACTCCCGAATCTAACACGAAACACTTTCATCTCAGGGTGTATACCAAATTCCTTGTTCATGTGGTTTAGTCTACATTGGTGAAACCGGTCGTTCCGTCATTACTCGCATCTCAGAACATGATCGTTGTATAAGGAAAAGGTATATTTCCAAGTTTGCGGTTGCTGAACATCATTTTACTACAGGTCACAAGGTAGATTTTGATAATGTTTCGTTGATTGCCAAATGTCCATTCTTTTTCAACAGGAAATTCCGAGAAAGCAGAGAAATCTTCAAACGCCCCAATAACTTCAATCGCGATAATGATTTCGAGCTATCCCTTCTTGGGTTCCTTGTCATTAGTCATTTATCGAAAACACGCCCCTTATCAACCGTAACCCAATCAGATTCGAGCTTAACTATCCGTGACGATCTTTTTCCTTTATACACGGAAACTATTTCTTCTTCAGTTACTTCTACGGAGTTTAGAATCTGGCTTGGTTCACAAGTTGATTACCTAACTCGGTATTGGTTCTTTGTTAGATTTTCGTTTGCTTTTTGAAGTTAACGTTTTCTTTCTTACTTTTTCAGAGTTTAATTATGGCTTGTTTCACAAGTGGATAATCTAACTTTTGAGAAGTTCGTAGTTAGATTTAGATTGCTTGTTTGAGTTTTGTGATTTATCTCACGCCCTAATGAAGCCCTTTACGAAAGTGGGAGAAACGTTGGCAACTTCGGTTACCACAACAATGACACGGTCCAAACTCGGAAGACATTCTTATCTTAGTATAGATTCCGGCCGTGGAAGCCTTCGCTATTACATTAGCTGTCACGCTGGTGATAATTGATTCTTAATACACTTAGAAGTGAAGATGTGCTTGAAACTTAATAATTGTTGATATTATCTATTTTTGTTGGTTTTTTTTAGATAAAATGTTATATAGAATGCTCTTTTTTATTTTTTTACTTTGTTAATGCATCTATTTATTATAATTTTTTTTTGTTTGTTTAAATAAGATTATTTTATTTTATTACTAGCAACCTTATCGTTGTTAGAGCTGCTTAACTGTCAAACATAATTCATATTGCACTGGTATGTATGTATGTATGTATGTATGTATGTATGATCTAGGGTCTGTAATGTTCTTGACACACCAGTCGATAGTGGCAAGTTCAACTTGAAAATCGGACGTATATTTACCGAAGATTAACAAAATTGGATTACCATGGTGCCTGTCTCTATACAGGGTGTATCTGAAATACGACTGCAAACTCAATAAGTAATTTTCTTGTAGCGTTAAATGAAAATTTTTCTTTTAAAGATTTGATTTAAAGTAGCCTACTTTTGAAATATTTGCAGTTATAGTTTTTAGGCCGGTCCTGACTATCAAAACAAATAGAAATTGTTTGCTGATTGTAAATATGCGATAAATGATGGGTAAAAGATGTAAAATCCAGTATCAATTGTTAATAAAATAATTAAAGCAGATAATAATATTTATTTCTTAGCATTATTACTATTACTGACCTAGCTTAACAAAATGTACTTTGTGTACACAATCACGTTTATCTTCGGTTGTAACCAAAAGAAGACTTCATATAATTAAATGCGAAATTCAACTTTCTTAAAACGAAGGTCGACAATCTGATTTATTTCCGTCTCGATTTATTAACGAATATGCTAAGCGATTGGTGTAAACGTATTCGTACTTTATAATATTTAATTTAAATGTTCTTTATTATGTACAACTGCAGAATATAGTGATACTGTTTTAATGTACGGTAAGTGTAATTATAACCTCCACACCAGACGTATATTGTGAAATAAGCGATATAAACTTTATTTTAGCGTGTGTGCAAGGACTTACAGAAACTAAAGGTGTTTTTTTCTACATACAAAAACCGTGGTCGAGAAAGACCATCCCATGTATTACCAACGAAAAAAATAAATCTTTTTAATGAAACCAAAACTTTAATATTTGTTTTTCTTTAATGTATGTGCAGATATTGTAAATTGTAGAAGATCGGACACGAACTAGCATTAGAGAAATAGGTCGCGTACCTAACGTGTTCTATAGTTTGCTACATCGTGTTTTAAGAAACTATTCTTTGTACCCTTACCTTGCTCAACGAGTCCAACAGTTGATTGAACCACAGCCTGAGTTAGTGGTTGCAGCAACAAGAAGCTTTACGCCCTGACTTTAGTGCCAAAATATTATTTTCAGATGAGTGTTGTTTTACACTAAATGGAGTGCTGAATTTTCACAACACGCATGTTTGCCGCACAAATTATTTTTTTCTTCTATGTAAGTTGCTACTTTCAGTACTCAATATATGTGTATCTTTACGTGTAAGAGTTGTTTGCTTTGACAATTATCCAAGCATAGATTAAAAAAAAAGAATCAGTGATTTAAAGTTGATTTGTGAATCATCTGCAACAACTGCCATTCGTTTCTTAGTCTTTTCTGTTTTTCTTTTCAAACCTAAATATTGAACATCGACCTTTCTCTTGCCCCTGAGGCAATCCGACTTTGCGGTGCGAGGTTCTAAACGGGTCGTTCTACCTACCTGAGAAAAATGTTCTTTACAGGTATCAAAATCGGTTGGAAATTTTACTTTTTTGGCCTAAGTCGGTAAAATGTAGTAGAATGGTTATATTTTACAATTGCTAATAACAATAATAGTTTTATTTTCATATAAGTTAAGTTGTAATGAAATTATGTAATTGTCATAGTAATTGTCAAATTAATTTCAAAGACAATTAAACTTTGTCATTACAGGTTTTAGTTTTATCAACACATGTTATTAAATTTTATTAAAAATTAATAGTTAAATAACTGTTTTGACAAATTTATACTATAAAAATTACCACAAAAAATTTGTATGACACGCTCTATAATTATTTTGCGAGTATTTGCATTTTGTAGGCCGCGGCTTACAAATACGCCCATACTCAAAAAATATCACTTTATGGACTAGTAATGCAGATTTCCTGCTTATTAACGCACAGAAAAATAGAATTTTCCGGACTAAGGCTGTAAAGACTTTACAAGACGCAAAATGCTTTGTAACTATAACTGCCAACAAAATAGACAAACTTGATTTTTGTGGAATTTATAAAAACAATTTCTAAAATTTGTAAATTTCAAATTTTTTTACTATTTTCCGAAAAATTTAATACAGAACACGGCAGTGACTTTTATGCAAATGACTATTATTTAATACTGAATATTAATCTCCGCTTTACCAGACACATGCGAGTCTGATAAATTGCATTTACCCTACTAGAAATTTTGTACCAGACTAGAAATGTTGCCATAGCTACATAAAATGACATAACTTTGGAAGCGTCAAATTTTATATGAAGTTTGCAGTAAACTCCCTTTGAGAAAAAATTATTTATTACAATGAAAATTAATGTTAATAGTACAGTTTACATTTTCTTGAATATTAATTGACGGTCGGGTACACTTTGACGCCGCCGTTTTGACGCGGCCGGTTTAACACCGCCGTTTTGACGCGAGTCGTTTTAACGCTAGGTCGTTTTGACGCTAGACGTTTAGACGCCAATGCTATTATTTTTACCTTTAAAAAAATAATACATTAATACTTTTATCAATTTTATTGGAAACATTGCAGATTTAAGCTATATTAGGACTTTGTAAGTAAGATAAAGTTTTTGTAAAAATTCAAACACAAGTAATTTACATTTTAATTATTACAAGTAATAATGATGTGTAACAATATGAATTCTATTATCGGCTCTTAGATATTTCTGTAATTTTGGATTTGGATTATTTCCAGCAATCAAATGTTCCGTATAAACGTCCCTCCCATGTTGGATTGTCTTTAAAGTGTCTATAACCTTCCATATAGTCGGATGATGCATTGACAATTCGATTTGAAGTCTATGTGCAGCTTCAGCGTGATTATTTGTTAAGTTGATGTTTTGCTGAACACGTTGGTAAAGCGACCAAGACTCTAAGCGAAAAATCGGAATTCGGCGCTGATTTCCTTTTCGCATTCGACGGCCAACGTAGTTGTTTTCCAACCAATCTAAGATAGGTTGCAATTCCAGCGGCAATTCATCTGTCAATAGCTCAAGTGCTAGGTCCAAATCTTGAATGGGCACAAATGCAACGGATGTGATCATACGCACTGATAAATCAAAGTCGGCGTCATTTTTATACAGTTGTATTAACTTGTGATTTGATTTTCATGGGCCCTTGAAGTTATTAAATTTATATCTACTTAATTACGATATCAAGTTTAAGTTTGTATTTTTAATATTATTCTGAATTAATTATATGATGTTTAATGATTATATTATAGCGTAAATAAAGTCTTTATACCTTAAATCTATAATGTCTTCAATACAGTTTATGACAAAAAAGTATTAAAATATTATTTTTCTTACGATCAAAAATAACAGCATTGGCGTCTAAACATCTTGCGTCAAAACACACTAGCGTTAAAACGATCCGCGTCAAAACGGCGGTGTTGAACCGGCCGTGTCGAAACGGCGGCGTTGAATAGCACCAAGCCGATTAATTGATGGCATCTTGAGTATATTAGAGGTAGTTGCAACGGTTTTTATAGTTTTTTTTTTTCATTATTCTGCAACATTTCAACAAAAGATTCTCCGCCCTGTATCATTCTTGCGACGTTCTTTTTTTTCGTTGTCGGAATCTTGTACATAACGTTCTGCAACCGTCGAACTTTTCTATCCACTCTGTCTCTTAAGAACAGTGACATCAGCTCCGGCATTTGCTAAAGACCTACGATAACAAAGTCCAGTAAATTATTTCGTCTTTTTTTTAGTGTATCCAACAAACTTTGCAGTTTCTTCTACAATTTGAGTAAATTTATGGATTCCAATCCCGACAAGAAAAATGAATAATCTTTACCATTTTGAGATCTTAATTTCATGTATTCTCTACATATTTCCAGGTAATTTATGTCATCCACTTGGTTGATGACAGTTAAAGTACGATTTTTGTTTGTCTTTTCTATTTCAGTTGGGATTGTCACTACAATTTGGCTCTTTGTGTTTTGAATATGTTCATGTAGCATATTATGCATTTCGTCACAACGACAAGCACCTGCGATGCCAATTATTGAAACAACCTTCATTAATAGCTACTGATTGGTTGGTGCATCTTTTCGAAAGTATAAATTTCAGTTCGCGTAAATACCTTAGATCAAACCGGTTCATACGCAAAGGAAACTTGCTTTAGAAAAGCACACACGTTCAAAAAAGCGGAAATATCCACATCTTTATGTACCATTAGCATTTTTTTTATCATCGAATATTTGGCCCAAAGTGAAGTTGGCATCATTTTCTTCGACTAAAATTAGATTTTTCAATTATTTCGCATTACATTTAAAAAAACTCCCCAAATCAAAAAGATACGCCAAAATAACATACTCACTACTGTCTACGACACTGTTCGCCCTCCGCCATTCACAAAATTGATCGTATTCCATGTTATATTTTTCCGCAGATTTAACAGATACAATTTTTCCAATTGCTTCTGCAGTTTTTTCATTAATGATGTTAGGATTCATCATCTTCGAAATTATTAATTAAATACTGTCAGATCAAACAAATAAAGTAATTGACTTTTGTTAACCGCCTTTATTTGTAAAATATTTAATAAAACAGCTCCTAAGAAATGAATCTATAGCCAGTATGAAATAAAATGTTTTACACTATTTGTACGTTAAATCAAATTACGGTACTCGTTTCGAAACATTTCATTCGATAACGTAAGCCTTGATTTACCATACTCATATGTAAATAACTATTTTTAATTACATTTTAAGAAAAAAATTTTTTGCTAAAAGTATTTTTATTAAACATTATCTTTCTGTAATGATAAAGACATAAATCAGTCAAAAAAAATTAGCTCCCTATGCAGTTCTTGTACTAACTAGTATGACACTATACCTCAATTGTTATAAATGGCTTTTTGTTACACCGACTAAAATAAAATATAAGAAGGAAATTTTAATCACTAGTAATCTCTCTATTGCTTCTTGCATTATTACTAAAAATGTTTTGAGTACACGATTTTTTCCGAATTTAAAAAAAATGTATAAGATAATAAAAATAATGATAATAATAATAAGTAGAATCTTCTACTATTTCATAGATTTTCTTTTTATGTAACATTCCAAATGTATAACAAAGTAATATAATCGTTTGTATTTAAATTTTAATGCGTAAGTCATTACTTTTTTTAATTATTTCCTTTTTGAAATAGTAGATGTGTTAAAATAATTTTAAATTGGTTCAATTTTGTGTATATGTTGTAAGTTAGCGGCAGAACAAAGAAATAGGTTCATGTTTCAGAGGGGTTTGCTTTTCGTTGGGGGTTGAAATCGCTGTCTTTGTATTGCTTTCTGTAGATGAATGACTGGCACGAACCAAACGTATACGGTACGTGCCAATTAATCCACTCTCGGAAATCTTAAACTTTTCATTAAAAATAAATCTTTTTCAACGTTACTTTTAAATGTGCTAAGACAAATGGAAAAAATCAATATTTCTTTTTGAAGAAGGTGTGCTTTTACAACGGTTTATTTCAAGTCACTTCCTGGTAAAATCTATGAAGGTGCTCGAGATTAAACTAACAAATTGACGTCGGTGACTCTATGTAAATGATATCGGTCTGTAATAACAAGAAAAAACCAGTTCCGCATTAAAATATCGTTTTACACGTTTTTTTTATTAAACTCCGTTATTATTTCAGATTGATGGTTCCAAATAAACTATTAAAATGAGAACGGCTCGTCTTATATTCAAGGGTAATTGCATATTGATTTTTATATCACAAAATTAGTTTTGTCTCTTTTTATTTTTCAAATTGTCGGAATAACAACGTTGTATTTTTAATTAATCTTTAAACTGTTTTAATTTAATTTAATTTAATTTAATTTAATTTGATTAGTTTTACCTTAGTTTCCATTGTCTAGATTTAGCTTTCAACGATTCAAAAAAAGTCTGTTATAGTTTTTATTTTTAAACGTAGATTATATCTTTTTAAAAACGATTTTTAAAAACTGTAGAAGTTAATTAATTTATTGAAACTATACCGTAGTATGCAATTATGACTGAACGAAAAAGTGACGTAGCGAAATGTTTCTAATAACAAAACTAAAATAATAACTATTTTTTTACTTTTTTTTTAATTTTGTATAAATAATCAGATGAACCAACGTTTACAAAATATGCTTTTCAAAATACAATGTGTATTTTATCAATTGGAAAGTCTTTTTCTCGAATAACTAAGATTAACATTTTACGAATTTTCTAATGTCCATTTTCTGTATAAAATGTATAATATTTAAATTATTTATTTTCTGGTTTTTTTTTTTGTTCTATTCTGTTTTTTCTTTTGTTATAATCTTAACTTAAACGTATTTTTTGAAGCACCTTTAATTTTGTGTTTTGAAAGTATACAAACTTTAATTTTACGCAATAAAACAAAAAGCAGATAACATGCACTAGCCACTAAAGTTCTTAGTGATAACCGCAAGTTAATAAAACAAATAAGCTCCAGGCTCTACACCCAGCAAGACAATATATCAAACAATATATTAAGATAAAACCAATAATTTTATTATTTGTATTTTTTATTGTTATAGTGTTGATAGTTGTATGCATACATAAGCAGATATTTAATTATACAAAGTATTTGTCAAATCTTAGAACAAATTGTCTGAATAACTGATATTTATTTTATCGTTGCTTATTTTTGTAACCTGATATGGTATGATGCTATAATGTGAATTGGTGTAGAGCAGAGGTTCTCAAACTTTTTTGTGTCGTAGATCCCTTGCCATGTTTTTTGGTTTTGGGTAGACCCCCTACTTACCTGATATTGATTTCTAACTGTAGTTCCACTAGGTAAAAAAAACTAAAAATTTCCTTGTATATTCCATAATATAGGATAAATAACGGGTATTTTGTTTTGCAGCCAGAATTGCTAATATCCGTTTTTAAACTGAACCTTAAGTTCTTCGTTTGTACTTAGTTCAGTCAGTTCCCCTTGTATTATGACATTCGTTTCTTCTATGTCACCATATGGGTTAATTACCCACGGTGGTACTACCATAGTCAAAACATCCTCAAAACTAGTTTCAAAATCTGAATAGAGGGCATTTAAATGTTGAACGTAAGTTGAAACGTCGGTTTTCTGGCATTTTGTGACAAATTGGGGAACTGGAAAAATTTGCCCCGTTCAATATTTTACTTCATTAGTTTAACTCTGGCAAGAAACGCTGATAAGATGGACTTTGTTTTAATCAAATTTAGACTGTCGCCTTGTAACTGCAAATTAACCATATTAAATTTTGTAAACACATCTTTTAAATAGGCGATGTATGTTTTCCACTTCGTTAAATCGTCTTTTAAAAGTTTATCTTTAGTATCCAAAAATTCTAAAATAGTCTCAAAAAGTACAAAAAATTGTATCAAACATAATCCATTCTAGAGCCAGCGTACTTCAGTGTGAAGGAGTAATTGATGAAAGTGTTCGTCATTTTCTTCACACAACTGCGCAAATAACCGTGTATTCAACGCGTTGCTTCGGATTCGGTTTATTGCATTAATGACTAATTGAAGAGATTCATGCAATCTAACACTCAAATTTTTAGCAACTAAATGTTGTCGATGGATGACGCAATGTATTGCTAACACCCCTGACACATTTTGTTTTGAATAGCTTACAAATCCACGATAACGTCCAACCATGGCAGGTGCTCCATCTGTAGCTACTGATATTATATTTTATAAATGGATTGCTTTTTCAATCCTTCAAAACATGAAATATTGATTCACTTTTAGTGTCGGTTGTCAAAGTTCTTGCGAAGAGCAGTTCTTCGTAGATTTCTTGATTCATACTAAAACGAACATATACCAATAATAATGCTGTATTACCAGGTAAAGTTGACTCGTCCAGTTGTATAGAAAAATGGGTCGTTTGCAAATAATTACACAAGAAGCTTTCAATATCAGAACTCATTTCACCAATACGTCATTCAACAATATTGTTGCTTAAGGGTCTTCTTTTAATGATATCAGATGCAGGTTTGTGTAAAACAGTTTTTAAAACCTCTTCAACGGCTGGCAAAATTAACTTCTCTCCGATAGTATGCGGTTTTCCGGATTTTGCTTTAAGTAGCGAGATATTGTAAGACGCCCGCAAACCATCATCGTTTCTTTGTGACGTCGAAGCGAAGATTCTGTCCAGCGTGGGTCTTTTCTGAAGTTTATCTTTGAGTGTTTGAAAGTATTTCAAATCTTTATCTGTTTTATCAGGTGATCCTGCAGCTTAGATGGCTTCATAGCGTCTATGCCCAAAACTTTGTTGCATAAAAGGCACATAGGCAATTGTTTGTCCAACAATGATGGAATGAAGCCAAGTTTCAAATAATCAACACTGTACTGTCTACATTTCTTTTTAGATTCGGACATGGCATCAGTCATCTATGGGCAAAATTAATCTATTTAAATAAGACATAAAATCCAGCAGCTGTATATTAAAAAATCAAAGTCAAATTTAAATCGTATGATCTTAGATTTTATGGCAGGCATAGGCGTACAGCCATTATAAATGAATTTGAGAAGGGGAATGTTATGAATGTTACTTAAGGTTTTGATATGATGGAACTTAAAAGAAATTTGAAAATAGCATGACAAAAAATGTTAAAATAAAATATTATACAACGAATAATAATAACAAATTGTTATGCCATTTATCTCTATGTACATTTGACTGTCATGTGTAACACTTCACTGGTTCCACTTTAGCAATAAAAAAAAATTAATTTTAATATAGAAAAGTATGTACAGTGCAATATCCATAATACGAACTTTCGTAATCCGAACATTCTAGTAATAATAATAATAGTGTAACGATTAATGGACAAAAGTACAATTTCTTACTTTTTTTGTGAAGTTATTTGGTAAGATATATGTATTTATAACAGAATAATAAATGCCTAGCAAGGTCGTGAATAAGTAAATATTGACACACATACATATTTATTTATGTGACCGGCCGAAATATGTAGTTCAATTCCAAATTTTGTTTTTTAAATATGTTTCCTATATGTAAACATTTAAATTCTATGAAAAAAAAACAAACAAATGAGAGTGTGTACTGGAAATTCTTCAAAAAACACGCAGCTGTACAGTTGTGGATTTCTTATTTTCTTAATTTATCTTACAAAGTGGTAACCGATTGTATGGTAATAATAAAATACATACGTAATATGTATGTACATTTGTCTTTTTTTAGATTTTTCTGAAAACATTCCATCATCCGAACATTTCCTTGCAGCAATTAGTTCGGATTACGAAGATTGCACTGTAATTATAATAACAATTGCTAAAGCTTTGAAAAAGAAACTATTGAGGAGTACTCTTGTAATTTTGCATGATTTGAATATTAAACTACTAATAACTGAAATCATGATCGGCGTACTACGAGCACAAAACTAAAATTTAATGAAAAATAATGTACTTTTCTCCGGCACTCTCAAACAAAATAACACTGATTCACTATAATTTGTGTGATAAACTACCAGTTTATATTTTTTTAAATATTTTCTTATCACTTTCCTTTTCAAGATTTAGGAAAAGAATAAACGTATTTGTCTCAGATTCGTATTTATAGAGTGACGAGTTGAACAAGTCAGTGCAAGTTCGCGAAGCTCTGTGACTGCGCGTATGCTTGTAACAAGATGATACTGGTATATCATTATGTGCAGGTTTTTACAAGTTCAAAATGTATTGCAACCACAAAGCAAATGCCTACATCCTACAACTTACACAATTTTATAAACATATATAATATTTTTTTTACTTCATATGTAGTTTTATAAATAATGTATATGTCTTTATAATATAAGATAAATATAATGTAAGTAAATAGATACTGTCAGTGTATGTTGAGATCTACTATCGTTGACCCCCATTTTTATTTCATGGATCCCCAAATTTTTTTTGCTGACGTAGACCCCTTGCAGGTTGACATAGACCACTGGGGGTCGATATAGACCACTTTGAAAGTCACTGGTATAGAGGTATAATGTCGCTTATCTATTACTCCAAATTGTATTTTTTTTAAATAAGTTTACTTTTTTAAGGTGCTGGTGGTAGTAGCAGCTCAAACCTAGTGCTTGTTGTTGTTGCATTGATACTACTTGTTTGTTTTTGTGATATCTGGTTCTTTCCAACGTTAGCTATAACAACAATCAGTTGAATCTACTACATCATTAGTTGGTAAAGTTTCTATCTAGAAAAGTAATTACAGAAAAATTGTGCATGAAGTGTACCTACGCACAACAAAATTAAGCTTTTTTTGTTTAGATTATTAGGGGCTTTTGACTTAGACCCTTGTCATAATAAATACTCATAGTTTTTTATCGTGAACCAAAATAAAAAATTAAACATTTGCCTTTGCCGTTTTGTCTTTTGTTAACCCAAATAAACTGAGGTTTTGCAAAACATTCCAAATTGCATCTTTAAAGTAAAGAAGTAGAAAGAAAAAGTGAAACTTTTTCTTATTAGGTATAGATGGAGATAAATTAAATACAAGTGTTTCTAATTATAATACCCGGATTCAAAAAAAGTACGAAAAGATACAAGCAAATCTATAGAAATGAACAACAACATAAACACTCCTGAAGAAATAGAACGGAAACTAGACAAAATAACGGTCGCGTTGCAAAAGGTCAAAAAGAAATATTTCAAAACGACAAGAATAGACAAATTTCCAAACAAAATCAAGAAAATAATAAACGATAGAAACAGAAAGAGACGAACTTGACAAAGGACGCTGAACGACAAAACTAGACAAAAAACGAAGTAACTAACAAAACAAATATGAGAAGAAATCAACAAATGGGCTAAAAAACGAAAAAAGGTAAAGGTGAAAGACAACCCGTTATGAAAACTGAGGAAGTTTTAAAAAAAGATACCCGCAAATGCCAGCGTTAACAAAAAACGACCATACATACGTCACACACATAGAAAAGGTCGAATTGTTAGCATAAACTTTCAAAACAGTACACAACAATTACGAACCGTACGACGAAGAACAATCAGAGATCGCGGACACGGTAGACAAATTCATTAAAACGACACACGTCATCAAACCAAAAGATTACGAAGAAACTATATATGATTACACAGAAAGAATTGAAATCAGTCATAAAAAAATTACCAAACGACAAAGCACCCGGCAAAAACCAGATCGACAATAGAATAATAAAAAACCTACCTATAAAGGCCATTAACGCCATGTTTAAGACGGAACAGTATCCGGATAAATGGAAAACCGCGGAAATGATACCAAACTCAAAGCCCGGAAAAAACAACAAAACATCGGACGGCTGCCGTCCGATAAGCCTGTTATCGACAAACTAGCCGAAAAAATGATACTAAACAAGATCGAAAAAGACGATTGTCAGTTCGGATTTAAAAAAGACACAACACTACACAACAGGTTAGTTATAGACATTTGCGCTAAGTTTCAACAAAAAACAAAACACGGTTATGCTCCTGCTAGACGTGCAGATAGCGTTCGATACAGTGCGGACAAAAAGACTACTATATAAAATGATAAAACAAAACTATTCACCACACATCGTTAAACTAATAAACAACTATCTCATGGGAAGAAAATTCCAAGTCAAAATAAGTAACGCCCGGTCAGAAAATAAAGCAATCATCGCCAGAGTACCTCAAGGATTTGTCCTAAATCTACAATTATTCAACACCTACATAAGAGACTTTCCCAAAACGAAAAATATAGAGAACGCTATCTACGCAGACGATACAACGATTTACACGAACGAGCACAGCGCTCGGGCTGCCAACATGTTAATAAAACAACAAACGGAAAGGCTACAACAATATTACTACGAATGGCAAATACAAATAAACGAAAACAAAACAGAAATCAGCGTTTTCACTAAAGAAATTACGGAAAACAAAATACTAACGCCAACAATAATAAACGGAAGAAAGATCGAAACGAGCAATCAAGAAAAACCTTTACTCGTTGCTCAGCGCAAAATTCAAATTAAACGCCAAAAATGAGAAATCAATCTATACTTCAATAATAAAACTGATCATCTTGTATGCGTCTCTGTTGTGGAATATAACATCAAAAAAAAAACACCGTTACAGGCGTCTCAAAATAAAATCATGAGACTCGTCACTGGCAAATGCAGATATACAACATCTAACAAATACGTCCTAATACAAAACATCATAAAAACAAGAGCACAGAACGGCCAATCAAGAATAAAACACAAAATATCATACCAAAACCTGGCATTATACCAAGAACAAAATTGAAAACACTTCTGCCAAAAGCAAATTTTTTATTATCCATACACGCCTAAACGCGTCGCGTCGAGCGGATATTTCTTCTGCATAACAAGAAAACAAGAACATAAAGAAACATAAGAACAAAAGGAACAACTGCGAATATAAATCATTAAGTTTAGAAGTCGCACAAATGTACACAAAATGTAATTCCCGTCGCTACATTAGACAAGCCCTTTTTTCTGTGCTTAATCAACATAGCAAAAAGAAATCATATAAAGATTTGAAAATATTGTAGATAAATATTGTTCAATTGAGTTGAGTTGATAACTGCAGGCTGCGTGTTCAATACCTTGCATAGTATTTTTTTTTTAAATAAATACTTTTACTATAAATTTATATTTACAGTTTATTTACAATTGACACAAACAATTAACATTTACAGTCAATTAATAGTAATTTGCATAACAAACGTCGAAAGTGAAGCATAACATAACAAATGTTAATGCGATGCGAAACCACACGGTCGAGCGATGCATGTGGGTAATTTATGTTATCAGATTTTTGAAGAGAGTAACGTACAATATTTTTTGTGTTTTTTGTAAGATTACATTTTCTTTCGAAAAAATAAGAAAAACCCTTGGAATCATTAGAGATTTGTTGGTACTACATTTATTGCTAAATCCATCAAATTTAGTTTTGACTTTTTTTCAGTTTTAACTAAATTTTAAGATTTTTAAATTACTTTTCCATTTGTCACATACTCGTTCTAATATAATAATTGACTTTGAACACTTAGTTTTATGTAGGTTTCTAAATTTCATTTTGCCGCTGTAGAACCTTTTTTGTTTAACACGTAACTACACTAACAAACGAATATTGACGTTTGCGATGTTGGTAGCTCAAAAAATTATTTAAAACAAGAACGAATAATTTTTTTAAAACTAGCCTATGGTATACGCTACGTTTCTATCCCCTTGTTTTCACCGCCGACTTCTTTTTCGACCAATAATGCATACGTTAAATTACCATTTCTAGCTACGCATTCTTTTCCACTACTGGTTTTCCCATCTTCTACCTTACTATTCTCCTCATCTTAATTTTCTTAATGCTCAGAAATTGTAATCCTACTCGCTAAAAAAGTTTTACTTCAAAAAATAACTGTTGCAGTTAATCACCGACGGCAACCAAGGATAATACATTGAAATGAAACAAACTAGAGGTATTTACTGCAACATTTTCTTGACTAGATGTAGTCTATGAGATTGGATACTACGTTATATTTAAATAATAATATATTACGTAACAGTAATATAAACTATATCAGAGAGTGTTTCCTAGTGCTAATGATCCCCAAAAGGGCGAAACAGTAGCACATTGGTTCTCTCTGGTGGTAATTTTTGTAATTGTACTGATTAGATTAGAAGTTAGTAGTAGTAGTTTCATCGATAGGATTTTCGAATTTTGCGGTTACTAATTCAACTACCAATATGCTACACTTTCTATAGCTCCAATTTGTTAAAATAATAACGTTTGTGTACAAACAGAAGTGTAATACAAAAGTTTAATTACCGTTGGTTATTCCTAGAGAACCAGTAAAGTTGATGATTTTGTCCTAATAACACAAAACCCACAAAATAGGTGTCAGTGATCGTAATAGAGTGTTCGAAACGTTAATGCACAATTATAAAATTTATTCACACAAAGTTTCTGCATAAATAATAAATTGAGATAATTTTGGATAGTAAAAAATTACATGAATTTTGTTATGCTCTTACAAAAACCTACTATTCCAAAGCAAAAACAAAAAATGGCAGCACCGGAACGAAAAACAATAAATTATATGAGACGTTGCCAATTAAAGTATTTAGATGCAATATATAAGGAGTTCCAAAAATAAATCGTTACAAAACCTAACCTTTGTAAATAGAAAAATATTAAAACAGGTTTTTGCCAAAGATGGAGTTTGCCGGCTGTTACCAAAAAATTGATGGCAAACATGTTGACATTCGGGCACCTAAAAATTGTGATAGGAAATACTTTAATTACTGCTGTAAATGACAAATTGTCATTTTCTTACATAAACATCGGATGCAATAATAGTCCTTTAAAACTCATTATTTTGAGCGTTAGAAAACCACCTACTACCGCTTGACAAATAGAAGGTATTAATAACAGAGCACTTATGTCAGAATCTTAAAAAAATCTAGTTACAATAATATATAAATTACTTTAGTAAACTGTGTGTTTTATTATAATTTTCCTAGTTTTTTGTGTTTAGTTTAGTAAAGTAAAGTGATTTTAAATTGAAGTAATGATCAAACATCTTAAAAGAAGCTCATTATGTCTTAACAAAATTTGCTTAAGAGAGATATTACTGTTTTTTCTTCGTATTTTTGAGAGCCACTTTAAAAAGTTATTAACGCAAAAGCGAAAAAGTAGGCTAACGTCAGCAATTTTTTTTTATTTGTTCAGCTGTTTTATCAGTTGTTACTGCATTGTTAATTTGACATAAATTTTTTTGGAATTATTCTTGATAAGGAAAATAAAAATAGTTCATCGCACTAATAGTGAATACGTCGAAATGTTGTTAATTTATAGGAAAGTACGTTAGCATTCTGCTGCTACAAGTAAATTATACCCTGAGCGGTTTGCTAACAGGCCAACACGTATTTTACAAAAATTCACCGCTTTAGTCCGTGTACAAGAAACTAGTGTACGGCAAAGAAATCAAGGTCTGGACTTAGCCGACACCAACGAATTTTAGATTTAGCTGATAAATATTTCGCTAATTAGATATCTAAAATCGGTTTGTCTGGCAAACACTGCGCAAGATACAATTATATTTTTTTCATGTATAACAACTACAGGCTTTGCAACTTAAAAATCATTCTTTACGTTTACAATTTTGTTGATGGTTTCTACAAAATCGTGCTGAAACTTTTCTTTCATTGTACTGGCGACTAATAAAGCAACGTTTACACGTAACGACATAAATAACTGCATAAAACTCATATCTGAATAGTCGAAAAACCACATGTCGTTGGTCGTAATTATTTCCATCAGATTTTTGATAAACATTTACGCCGGACTGGTCTGCGGACAACTTATTGGCTCCTTTGTGTTGCCAAATGAATTGGCTGAAAACAACTAGAGTAAAGTTGATTCTATGAAAACAAAAAATATTTTTATGTGTTTATTGTTCTTAACTGTCATAAATTTTAATTTTTCGTTATTTTAAAGCGTCTTTGACGGTTTTTGCCAACATAAATGTCAAACTATTTTTGAAAAATTTTTAGATTCTGTGAGCTTCTTAGTCTCTGTTCGAGCAATAAAATTTTGTATTCAATTTATTCATATCTAAATTTGGCGTTTTTTCCTTCAAAGACTTTTAAAAATGCTCTCCTGAGGAAAAAAAACGTCCAATTTACACATGAACTCGTTAAATAAACAACAATTAATTACCACTTAAAAATAAAAACAAAAAAATATATACTAAGATAAGAATGTCTTCTGGGTTTGGACCGTGTCATTGTTGTAACCAAAGTTGCCAACGTTTTGCCTACTTTCGTAAGGGGCTTTATCAGTGCGTGAGATAAATCGAAAAACTCAAACAAGCAACCGAAATCAAACTAAGAACTTCTCAAAAATTAGGTAATCAAGTTGTGAACCAAGCCAGATTCTAAACTTGAAACTTGAAAAAGCAAACAAAACGAAACGAAAATCTAACAAAGAACCACTACAGAGTTAAGTAATCAGCTTGTGAATCAAGTCAAATATTAAACTCTATAGTAGTAACTTAACTTGATTCATAAACAAATTTTTGATTTTTTTCACGCTCTGATGATACCTCTTACAAAAATTGTCAAACAGTTGACTTTGGTTAAAACATTGACACAGTTCCAACCCGGATAACGTTTTGATCATAGCGTAGATTTGTTCGTAAAATTCTCGGCTGTTACAGAAAAAGTAAACAAAATAATGTTCCAAAAAACTCAACTTAAAAAAAATAGTATTAAATACAGCAAACTGAGATAAACAAGAATTAGACAAGATTAGACAGTATGCGAGATATTACTAACTAACTAAAACGGAACAACTAGATCAATGGTTTTTAAAGCGATTCCTAGGGAACCACAGGAGTCCCCAGGATTATTCAGGGGTCCGTGAAAAATTAAAACAACGTCAGGGGGTTCGCACAAAGTTTAACATATAATTTAAAAAATGTAACACATTTTTTATTAATATTGAAATTAAAATAAACAACAAACAAATAAACAGGTGCATAACATACAAGTAATAACAAGCATCGCGGTGAGTTATCTATTCAGGTTTATACAGCCGATACATTCATCAACTAGTCTGTAATATAAACTATAAAAGAGTCGTACATCTAATCAACAATTTAGTTCGGTGTTATGCATGATGTGAAGTGTTGGACAGAAAGAAGTACAAATTTTTGTACTGTTACGCAGATAGCGTACTTTCGTTACGTAAGTATATTTGATAACTCTTTTTAATTTAAATTTATTTAAGCAAAGTTATTTTCTTGTTTTTGGTTAAAATATACATGTATCATAGTTATTAATACGGTAATCCCTTAACAGTTATTAAGAAAAAAAATTGCAGACAATGCAGTGTTGTCAAATAGGGTTTGATTCCGCCACCAGGAAATAGTACTTTACCTAACATTTAATAAAAATCTATAGTAAAAAAAAGATTTTATGTTTTTTCAAACAGTAAAAAAAATATTTGAAGACATGGACATTGCAAGAACTCATAGGAACATCTAAAAGAGATAACGATGCTGCGTCTTTCTTATAATATTTCCTTAATGATTAGAAAGTCCGGAAAGCTGCACGCTATTGGTGAAGAACTTATTCTACCAGCTTTAAATAAGGTAATACGTACGTACCGTGTTGCACAAACCAGCTTTCGATATTATAAAAAAAATTCCGCTGAGTAGTAATACTGTACAAAGAAAGATCGACGAAATGGCTCAGTGTGGAGAAACCTCTTTGAGTAACTACTTAAAAACATCTTAATTTTCTATACAAGATTACCAGGAAACGAAGTTTTACTTTTAGCTTATGTAAGACTTGTAGTAAAAGATTTTCTCAAAAATTGTTATTTGTTAAATGTTTGGAAACTGATAAGAAAAGTGAAACCCTTGACTAATTTCATCTCCGTTGCTACTGACAGTGCTCCTGCAATTGTAGGACAACACTGAAGCTTTCTGGCATATTTAAAACAAGATATACCGAATGTATTATCGGTACATTCTGTCATTTATCGACATCGTTTGTCCGCAAAAAACCATAGTGAACGTTTGCATGAATCACTACTTTATGTCACAAGAGCAGTTAATAAAATCAAAAGCAATGTCTTAAATGAGAGATTAGTTGCTCAACTTTGTTTAGAAAATGATGATGACTATAATTTACTAGTTAAAACAGAATTTTATAAGAGTCATTTTTGGATCGCTTCTATTCGCTCTTTGATTCAGTGTTGGAACTCCTGGAGAGTAAAGACAATGATTTACTGAACAATTTAATAATCTACAAAAATGACTTTGCTTATATGACTAATTTATTTGCCAGATTTAACGAGACTAATTTAAAAGTACAAGGTAACACATTAAATTTAATCAAAGCTAAAAGTGTAATATCTGCGTTTGTTGCAAAACTTTTGCTATCCAAACAATACTAGGGAAGAGGAGAATGTTTTCACTTCCCAAATCTTTAAAAATTGCAAAATAGAGATGAAGATTTGTCTGCTTATTTAAGGACGCTTTATTCGGACCTTATCCAAAGATTTGAAAACATTCTTCACTCGGATATTCCCGACTGCGTGTTGAACCCTTTTGCCAGTAGTCAAACTCAGAGCACAAATACAGATGATTCCATACTAATGCAGAAGCAACTTATTGAATTATCTACAATTGAAGAGCTGAAACCTATGTTTACACAAGGATACGACTACTTTTGGTTACAAAAACAGATCCCAATTTTATATCTATCAAAGTAACATTTGTAATTTTTCTATTATGCATTTATATAGTTTTTTTTAGAAATTTAGGAATCACTGATCTAGATAATCGCTAAAAACCACGAATAACATCATTTAGCGCACTTATTTATTAAACACAACGCGTTCTTCCTTTCACTGACGTTGTACTTATCTATTTAGACCGAACTCCTTTGTTGAAAACTTGACTTATGCTTGATTTATAACTTCTAACTTCCAATCTCGTCTTATCCGGTACAAGAATCTATCTGCTTCGATAATCGTCTTGAATGTTCTAAATGTTTCAGGAATGTTTCTTCAGCATGCAGAAAAGCAGATCAAAAGGCGTAATGTTATTTTAATAGGTAGCATAGAATGTTCACGCACACTTGTAGTAAATTATAAAACAAAGTTGATGTTGTAATGCTTCGTCATAGCAATGTTTCTTATCAAAATTACTTTGTTTAAATCAATAGAACAGAAACAAATATATTTAGCAATCTTGTATTTTTTTTTTAAAAATGTAATAACATTGTAGTAACCAAAAGAAATGGAATTTGATGATTGTCGATAAACAGTTTTTGTTAGTTCAACAAAACTATTAGTTTTCACACGCATGTGTTAAAAGAAAAATCACGCGCGTGTGTTTATAGAAGTTAAAGATTTCTTTTAATAACAGATACCAACGAGAGAATAGCAAAAACGAGCAAAAGAAATTAAACTATACTTCTATTGACTTTTAAACACGTCGCTAAAGCATTAGTGGCAAGAATGTCAACATACAACATAATTTATAATTTTTGGTTTTTTGGCATATTATAAAACGAAAATATTTGTCTCTACATCTATAAACATCAATGTTTTTTTTAAATTGTCTTTAGAAACTTGTTTTGATAAAAATAATAAGTTATTGATAGTATGAATATTTGGCACAGTATTTTTAGCGTAAATTTGATTTTGTTAATATGACAGTTAAATAATTTTGATCCAATTTTCTTATGTACTTGACCCGCTTATTACAATTTATTTTTTATATTCGCCGCTTTATTTTGTTATTTATATTACCTAATAAATTAACCCAAAAAAAGAATTGGTCACGTGCATACGTTCATGATTAAATTTAGATGCAGCTCTTTCAACTCATTCAGCTTTTTAACTGAATTAAAACGATTTGAACGTGAAATATGAATATAATAACACAATTTTTCATTAAAGAATATAAATTCGACTATAATATAAATAAATCGTCTGTGATTATGCGCTTTAAAATATTCATTTAATATGCGTAGGTAGGAAGAGAAACAAATGATCATACGATATAAATATTAATGAGCCGAGTTTTTCTAAATTTATTATACACCTAAATGTAGAGTTATTTAAATATTGTTATTGTTTGTAGTTTTGCCAATTTCGATTGGAAATTATTGTGGGTGATCGTTTATAAGGTACATATTTGTACTTTAATTGAATTTTCTTTATGGAAACAAAAACACTCGAGCGTTATTAATTGAATACAATTTTCGTATGCATTTTTTTTAATTGTTTAAATTAAAGCCATTGTTATGCGAGTTCTTCTTCCTGCAAGAGAAAAATAAATATTAGAAACTACTAGATATATTCGTGTTTCTTCTGTGCAGTAAATAACTTAACAAAATAAAATTACTATTTTTAATTATAAACGAAAGCAGTAAAGTCTGGCTAATGCAGTGTTTTATTTAGTTTACTGCTATATAAACGTGACTGAGAGCCAATCTATCGTTTGAGATCAACATAAAAAACCTTCAGTTAAAGACATTTTGATTTCTCACTTTGAAAATAAAGAGTACTTTATGTTTTGCTATTCTAAGTAAACAAGAACTGCAGATTAATAGAAAAAGAATAATGTGGAAAAAAATGTATTTACAGTTTGAGTTTATTATGCTGAAGTAAAATAGTTGTTAATTAAACCATATGCTGTCACCGACATTGCAAAGGTTTTGTCTAGTTTTGTAAGGTGTTTTATCAGGTGAAAGAAATATGATTACAACAAAAGATGACTTATAAAGTCAAGTCAAGTAAAAAAATGGTTGTACAGTATTAAGGTGACATTTTTTCTCAAATAAATACTTTGTCGAATTTTACACTTTTACATTTCTTTTAAAAGATAGATTTGTGTGTGTTATAGAAAAACGGTGTCCGTTTGAAGCCTAATGATTTTATTTTGATAGATCGGTTAGTTTATACCAAACATTTATTTAAATGAGATAGATCAAAGAGAGCTGCTTGAATTTAATATTCATACCATATTGTATCACCGAACTACAAGATTATTAGATAACCTATAGGATATTACTATAAAATTATTGATTATTAAAAACGGTTAAAAACTCTAATGAAGTAGAGCCTAAAAACTAAGTTATTGTACTAGGTTGTTTGATACCTTGGAACACAACAATAAAACTATGGCCAAAACGTGCTTCAGTTGTGTTTGTGTTCAATTTAAGTTAAGGATCTTTTAGATTTCATTTAAATTAGACGCCGAGGCCGGAAAAAAATTGTTTGGTTTGAAAACATTTCATAACCGTTCAGCAAACGTTGGTTTGAAACATTAACCAATGTAAAACGGTCAAAAGTCAATACCATGTGAAAAATGAATTTTTGCTAGATCTGTAGATTATAACCGTATATGCAGTGTTCTGCATTATCTAGATGCAATTATATAAATAATTCATCTAGATAATTTTACATCATCTTTTTCCTTATCTAGATAAAAGTATTGAATAGTATCTAATTGATTATCTTAGATGATTTTTATGTTATCTATCATGAAATTATTTAGATGATTTTTTAAAATTACCATAATTTTTTTAGTTTAGATTTCCTTTTTTGTAGTTTGTATATTTGTAAAAATAATAGTTGGTAATGTAGGTGGTAATGTAGTACGGTCCAGATCGCTTAAACCTAATAAATAATCGCTGTAGATGTATTGCATTTTTGCAGCTCTCCTGCTTATAAAAACTAAACTTACATGAGCGTAAATACACACAATACGAGATATAAACAACACCACAACTCAAATTACTTTTTTAAATTGAACCCGTTGCAATAAAGTATCTTATCGTCTTCAGAAACAATAATAAGCTTACATTTATTCAATATATTAACTTGCACGATTTATACATTGAATCTAATTATTTGAAATGCCTACACTGAGCAAGACTATGCTCAAGTAAGAAAATGTTTAATTCAAAAAGAGAAAATTTATAACTTTTTGAACAGTTGAAAGTGGCAAAACTCGATACACGTGATTTAGTGTTTCAAAGAATATTTAAGTTATGGAGCTTTCACTTTGCTCTTTAAAAAAAAACTTTTTGACTAAGTAAATCAACACGGAGAGAAAAGTTTACTGTAATAAAGCAAAAACAGCTATAATTTATGCAAATAGGCTGTTGGTTTTGAGTCAAGCCGATGTACGCTTAAATGAAACTTTCATTTTATTACAACAAATATTTTGAAAAAGAATTGTATAGATTTTATAATATATCAATTTAAGAAAACATCGTTTTCCATTATGATTCTAAAGTTGCTTAATGTGATCGTAGAGAAGAACCATAGTTATGACAAGTACTGCTTTTTCTTATCTCTGTTGATTGTTGCGTTTTATCATTAATAGGTTTAATAGTAATAACACGTTGTATTAATTTAAGCACGCAGTGCCATAATGTTTGCTTTTGTGCAGCTCCAGGGTATGAATGATTTCAGTAAATATACACATAGTTTAATCGTATTTATTTGCTAAATTCAAAATAAATGTGTTATATTTTTATCATCAATACAGTTTATGGTTTAATCCTAGATTGCATTAAAATTTATAATTATTACCGATCCAAATAATACTGTCCTTAACACCAATTAGTACACGCATCAGCATTAATAGTTTGTTACACTTAGAATATTAGTCGAATCTACACCATCCGAGTTAAATCATCCTCTTGTAACTTTTGGAAAGTTATTTTTTTCTGTCAAAGGGTTCTCCAACTTCTAAACTTTACAATCAACCCAAGTTCAGCTTCCTTAAATATGTCCAAATCATTTTCGTTAGGCACACAAGGGATGTAACATCAATTTCTTTTTCTAAAAGAAAAGCAAATGCACGATAATTTCATTTCATTGCAAAAAACTAAGTCATACATGCCAAAAAATGTGCAAGCTTTGCGACATAATTCTAATATATAACGAAAGTGAACAATATTCAAAATCAGAGTCAATACTTACTGATAAGTTTCTTATAGTTTCCAATCATTCACTAATTAATGTAGTGAGTTATGTTATATTCTGCAAGCAACTCACTATAAAATGATGGATCCATGTCGTATAGTACCAAACAAAAGACTGTCGAAGTCACGTTACACGTTAATTTATCTTTGCCACAGCTTTAGCAAAGAATTTAGCATATATTGCGAACCTTAACTTAAATTAAATTGCTGACACCTTATTTTAGACCAGCGTGAAACAAATAGTGATAACATAAATGCTTACTTAAAACGCCTACTTGTTGTTTCGTAGTAATTTATTACGTACTTTAATCGTTGATATGATTTCTTATAAAAATTGGTTGAATTTGATCAATTTGTAGTCTTAATTTTAACAAAAACTTTTTCCTTGCATCATTATAATTATGAATAACTTAATAAAAACATGTTTGGATTGCAATAAGAAGTTTAATTTAAGTTTTAGAACATGTAGGTTTAATTTTATTTGAATGTGAATCAGTTTTAGAAAAAAAGCAAATGCTTTAAATATGAAATTGTAATGATTAAATTCAGCATAATATTTCTCTCCGTGAATATTGTAAAATATCTTATGAGTACAATTACTGACAATCTGTCAAATATAATTAACAAAACTGCAAAGCAAAAATGCTTATTTTTTATATTTGGATTTGTTGCACTTACCATTTTAAAAAGTAGGTACTGAGCAGACCATAAACTATTTGGAATATTGGAGCCAGTTAAAACCCAAATATTTTAGGAGAAAATAAACTTTGCTTACGTTTTTAACTTAAAAAATCTATAAGCTAAACCTTTAAGTGCTCGCTGATGTAAGCTGCTCAAAATTTAAAATACAATAAATTTTTGAGAATTAGTTGACTTTTTGCACAAAAATTGCAAAAATTATCAAACTACAAATCACTTAAATTTAAAAACAAAAAGCAGTAATTCAGGGAGTTTGATTGACGGCTATGAGCGATTATCTTCGGCGTCAATTGGAAGCGTTTGGTAGGTAGGTACTAATTTTTCCTAAGAATGTAAATTTGGAAAGAACAATATTGTATCAAGATTTGTAAATAATGTAACTTGTTTTATATTTTACAATAGTAGGTTATTAAATCAAGTTTTTGTAATGTTTTTTTTTCGATTTTTATTATATTTTTTTCATTTACATTTCAGTTTTAATTAGGTAATTTAATAAACAATAAATTGGTATTTATTCTGTTATCAGATCATATTGTACATTTATGTACATGATGATAATTCAATGGTAACAATCAATTAAAATTATTACCTGTTGTACTTATTTGATGGAATCATCTATCGTATTATCAATGTAAATGATAGATTATCCTATCTATTATACAGATAAATTTTTCAACTGTTATCTAAATTGTTATCTAAATAAAAGAATTGGAAATTATCTATTATTTCATCTAGATAAAAATTATATTATCTATGCACAACACTGCCGGTATATGACGTTTTGCAAAGTCTATAAAGTAAGAGATCGTCAAACATTTACTATTGTAATTTTAAGACAAGAAAAAAGAGCGTTAAAAGGAAGTTGTCTTAAGCCGCTTGAGGTTTTTGGTTTAAATCTAAGTTTTTGCTTGTTTTAAATGTATTTAAAATCAAATTAAAAGTTAAAAATTTTTTTATAATGATGCGATTTTGTAAATTTGCTCCATATAAATTTTGTAGCCATGCTCATAAGTTTGAGTGCGATGAAAATTAGAAAATCGATCGCGAATAAGTTTAGTGGCTTTATCTTGTGAAAAAACAATGTTTTCATAAACATTTTTGATAAAAGAATGAATTAGTTTTACGTTCGGTCAACTAGTGATTCAAAAAAACGTATTTTTTTTAGAAAAAAGACAATATTTGAAGTTTTTTCCAATTATCGTTTTTTTCTGAATCAAAAAAACTAATTGAAATTAATGTGATACGTTATTTACTTAAGTTTGTTGTCAAAATATTTATCTTTAGAAGGGACAAATAAACCACTCAGTTATTTTTTATGGCGACGTTTCGTGCAACGTAGTGTGCACTTCTTCAGGCCATTGTAATTTATTCATAAGCATAAGCTAACACAATTATGTAATATACAACAATCATAATAACAGGTAAAAAAGGTTTAACGTAGAAACTTACACAAAAAAATTGGAGCGGAGTCGTCCTTAACTCCAACGAGACGAACACTTATATCTACCACTATTAACATAATAATTACAATAAAGTCAATAAATAACTACGTAAAAGTCAATAATTAAAATGAGCGTAAATAACAAATGACAAGAGAACCCGAAAAATAATTAACATGACACGTATAATCAAAAATTCTATTACAATGTCAAGGTAATCAGATCACAATAAGAGGTTCAAATGAAAAATACCGAGAAATTTAGCGAACCTATTTAAACATTAACTTGCAATTTTTGAAATTAAATTGTTATATACATAATTGATGTTGTTTCTGTATACATTAATGAATATCATTTCTGATATTAGTTTCTTTTTATAGTTACTTTCTTTATCTAAGAGAGTAAGAAAAAAGGTGAAACTGCATTAAGGACAAATCTTTTAACGGCTTTTGTGATGAGAGAATTTAAGTTGTTAATTTCTTTATTGATAAAAAAAAGCGTTTATACATTTTCTACAAATTGTTGAGTATGCATTTTATACATAATCGGTAAAACAGGTTTAGTTAGTTTTTTAAAATAATTGTTTGGAACGTTTAATAAAAAAATTAAAACAGTAAAGGCTTAAATCGAGTTTTAATAGGTAATGGAAAATGGTCAGACGTGTTAGTTGTGCCCAGGTAGTGTTATTAAAATAATTGAATGTTTTCAACAGCGAATGTTATTTAGAGAGCGATAAGAGAGAAAATATAAGATAATCGAAGCAGATTACGAATGTGATTTGATTAGTGATGCGAAAAACAATTCGTAAACCTTTGAATAACTTAGGTTTCTATTTTTACCAACATAAAATACAGTTTAGTAAAAAATGATAGTAGGCTATATGCGGGTTTTAGTTTTCTTTTTCTCTGAAAAGTGTGGGTTAACTAAACGTAAGCTTTGGAGACGACTCGACTGTATGCGGGCAGGGTTGATTCAACTTAGTGGTGCGGTATGCACTAAAATTACTTTAGAACACTCAAAATTACTAAATGATATTGTTTTAGCATGTACACGGAGAGAAATATTATACTGAATTTAATCATTACGATTTCATATTTAAAGCATTTGCTTTTTTTCTAAAATTGATCCACGTTCAAATAACATTCAACGTAAATGTACTAAAATTTAAACTAAATCTCTTATTGCAATGCAATTACAGCGACAATCTAATAAAATAGAAGTTTAATTCAAGCGTACATCGGCTTGACTCAAAACCAACAGCCTTTTGCATGATACATATCAATTCCGCATAACCTTTTTTTCCGTGTATTAAAAAAATTGGTTGGTTTAGCGCTGGTAGTATTTTTATCAAGGGATGGCATTTTGAAATGATTTTGAATACCTAGGTTAGTAATGTCTAAACGACATAAAAACGACGGTTTTCTGTCGGTGTAGTCTTATACAAAAGTTCGAAACACATTAGGGTATCCTACTGCTGATGAGTTCCCAAAGAACAAAACGACTGGATACTAGTTCTGATGTTCTTCACAATTATGTCGACTAACTTATTTTATAGTTGATGGCGTTACTCATTAATTTTTTCTATAATTAAATTTAGTGATTTTCCAGTTTTGTGTATTGCTTATGCTTCTGATTTTTAAGTACCTACCTATCTATATACAATCAAAAAATTTAAACGGTTCTACAATTATGTATCTCAATGTAGATTTTTGTTTGCTATTTTTATCGTATACAGATTGCTTCCTTAACTATTTTAGGCAAAAAGTGTAAACCAATATTTTATAGGGAAAAAATTACTGCGTCCATCTACAGGTACCTACTATTGCTCTCGATTTCTTTGAACTGTAAAATTAGATAAAAAAACGATAATGCCATGAAATTATAAAACCAAACAAATGAACTTACATTTAAGTGTGATTAAATGTTACAATTATAAAACCATAAAACAAGTAAGTAATAGGAAACAGAATTTTATTTACTTTAACAAAGAAACAAAAAAATACTAAATAGAAAACCATAACATATGTTGAAACAAACCATCATTTACTGCTAAAGAATGGCTCGACCTTTCGTAAAATTGCCGTCTAACATTTGCTAATTGTTACTCTGATATTTTGGCACACTCGTCTTAAATAGAATTTTTCAGCTCTTCTACATCTTGAAATATTCGTTCATAATAACTCTTATGTTTTAAATGTTTCCAAAGAAAAAAATCGTTAGGCGAAAGATCAGGTGATCAAGCAGACTATTTAATTACCTACACAATTTGAACTTATGATTTTATTGGAAACGAACAATTATCCATCTGGACCTCGAATTTCTTGGTTTTCTGCAGCAACATCGACCACCGCCAACGCTATATCTTCTTCCAACAACTGCAAGAAGCACTCTCCTGCTTGTCACGGAAGAAAAATAATCTTATATATGTGATGATCTAATATTTCCACCCAAACTTTAACTTTTTGGAGACACGTTGTGTGCTAGTATGCACAATTTGCAATTTTGCATGTTTAGTTAGTGTGCACGAACATTCACCCGTAAGCAAAAAAACAGCTTAAAAATTGTTCATTAATCACGTGAGGTTTTAAAGAGGGGAGATGGATTCGAAAAAAATTACGAAATATCACAATAGGAGAGAAAGGTGTAGTGAGATATCACGTGTATTTATTTTTTCGTTCTGTCACGATGTTTAATTTTCCAGAATTAAATTAGGCTGTATTTAAAGATATCATGGGATCTGGACACTTCGTCGAATGGACACAACGCCGAATGGACACAACGCCGAAAATTGAACACAACGTCGAAACGAACTGTTGGACACATCGCAGAAACTGGACATAACTCCGAAATCAGCCGTTGGACACAACGCCGAAAAAGGACACAACGCCGAAATCAGTAGTTGGACATATCGCCGAATGTGGACACAACGTCGAAAAGCAAAAATTGACGGTGCATAGATCGGAAATCGGGCGTCAAAGCCGAAGTGTCAACTTTCTCTAAAACGACGGCAGCCTCTTTTTCAGAAATTCTAACGATGGACATAATACCAAAAATTCAAAATGGACACATCGTCGAAAAGGACACAACACCGAAACAGCTTAATGGACATATCGTCGATTGAGACACTACGCCGAAACATCGCAATAAGACATATAATATAATCGAAATAATATAATATAATCGAATTTTTTTTCTAAAAGTACTTAAAGCTGTGATTAATGCATTCTTTTTAGTTGTACGTACCCCACACAATCTTGGAACAAATTTACTATTTTGTAGTAATTAAAGGCTAATTTGCATATATGCAATTGATGCACGGCATCTGTCATATTAATACGAATTGCGAATGACGTACACATGTCGTTAAAAAGTATCTATAAGTGCGCCTAGCAGTTTCACTTGTTCCCCGTTTTCCTGTTTTAGATTTAAACCTGTAGCAAAACAAATGTTCTATCTCGTTCATGTTTTAAAAGCTTTTTTTTTAACCTATATTAAATGATCAATAAATATGTGAATTTTTTTCGATAATAAATTGAAACAATTCATTTGATAAGACAAGTACAGAAATGTAATTTTAACCTGTGTTATAGGCAGGTATTACCATTAATTTTAATCAATGGTATAAATGGTACAAGGGTTTGGCATTTTCATGTTTTCCATCACTGCGATACAGAACGATATCAAGTGTTAAATTAAGAGATTAATGTGGCTAGCAGCTAGCGTTTCCCAGAAATGTAATAAAGCAGGTAGTAGGTATTTAAAACTGTTTACCACAAATTTTATTACCTATGTACATTGGGTAAAGATTAAGGGGTGCATTCTGTCAGTATTTGCAGAAATCGTGTTTCTTACAAATACTTCCGGCTTTCGGCTTTTTGTGAATCGACTTTTGCTATTAATTTTCTTATTTTAACTATTTGCGTTAGCACTGCATGAAGCACAATTCTTGGCAGTAACACTACACTAAGAATGAAATTTTTACGTTTCTTATTTTTGTGATTAATTGCGTAATGGGATATAATACACTTTATGTGTAGTCATTAATACAAATTATTTGTGATAAATGCAAATAAATATGCATTCGTCGTACACAAAAGTTCGTGTTAGAATGAGATAGATATAAAAATTCAATTTTCTCAAAAATGTAACATGTATCATTATTTAAAATGTTATTCCCAAGATACTTTGGCTACAACTATTCTGACCGCTAAATAGTATCTGTATAGATAATCCCTAAGTGCAACTGGCAATAGTATAGTATGCAATTCTTAGTATTTTGTAGGCTTGTGGTCACTAAGACTTCCTAAGTTTATGAAAATCTTTATGCTTATTGCACATAAAAGGATTAAAGATTTTCTGTCAATCAAAGCCCTTTTTTATGTAATCCGCACCATAAATAAAGAAAAGCGGCATTTTTGAGATGGAGTATTAGGTTCCGACTGTATTTAATTTATTACAGTACAGAGACAGTGCATATACATATAAACGCTTTCACCATAACAGAATTTTATTTCAAGCGAACACTTTGTAGTGTCACTTTGAATTTTTTAAGTAGTAGTTGGTACCTTAAAGTGCGTTTTGGTACTATCGTTTTCAATATTTGCAATAATGGAAGTTATTATGGTGCCCGCAAAGAGACGTGGTGCTATGTATTACACGTGTCTTGCAGAAGATGGATTTCTTTATAAAAAAAATAAAATTAAAAACGGGAAAACGTACTTAGTATGTATTGAAAATGGTTGTCTCGCCAAAGCATGTTGCAATGACATGCAGTTCATAAAAACCGGCGAAGGCATAATCATCTACCCGATGTGGAAAAGAAAGAATCTTTGCTGCTTAGGAATTCAATGATGAATGCTGCTGCTGCGACTAGCGAAGACGTAAAACTATATTTATAAGACATACTGCAAGGTACGTACACTAAACCATTCTCTTGGCATTTATTCTAATGCATGGTCGATAAATACTTGAATACTTCTTGATTTTATTTGAATTTCAATAAGGTGCAAATAAAACGAATATTATAAATACTTTGAATAAGAGTACAACAAATAAATGATTCCTTAAAGAATATTCGAATAAGAGAAAACTAAATTATCCCAGCGTAACTTAGTTTCTTTTTACAGAGTAGTTAATTGTTTTCGACCGAGCATTTTCGTTTCATACTTTCAATAATAAGTCGATTTTTGTAGCGCTGCAACCGATGTTGCTAGCAAGCTAGCATTTCCTTCTACTTCAAAAGCAATGAGACGTGAGCGCCTGAGAACACAGCCGCCAATGCCGCAATCATTGGAAGAATATGGAAAACTTTGTGAAGAAGGTGAGAAATATGGAAGAATAGCAGGGGAGCCTTTTGCAGAGGGACAGTGGGCGAAGGTGACATGATGTCTGTTGTGTTTATAGCCGAATGTTTAAGATCTTTGTTGGCTAATGCTAAAAGAAATTCACATAGATGGAACTTTAAAGTACGCCCTCGACATCCACAAAGCGCTCAGCTTCTTACACTAATGGTTATCCACTATGGTTATGTAAGTTGATGATATTTATTTCTATTTAATGATTCGTTAACTAATCGTGTTTTAAGGCATTTCCATGTGCGTTTGCATTAATGCGATGTAGAAAGACAGCAGCTTACGATAACGTTTTTGAAAAATAAAAAATACTGTACCAGAACTCAAACCACAGTTGATCATGACGGATTTTGAAGTATCCTTGGTAAATTCACTAAACAAGAATTTTCCCGAAACACGAAAGACCGGATGTTTGTTTCACTATTGTCAAGCGCTTCTAAGGAAAGCACGGGCACTAGGCATGAGCGAATTTTTAAAACAAAACAAAGACGGTAAAAGGGCATTGAAACTATTGATGGCAATACCATTTTTGCCACCAAATTTTATCCTGACAGGCGTTGCTCACATAAGGACTTTTTTAGCACAAAAAAATTTGACAGAAAATTTTGCAACCCTCTTCAGGTAAGTTTAGATACAGTTTTTCAATTTTTATTTTCCTAAATATTGTGCATTTTAGTTATCACCGAAGCCAATGGTTGAATAAGGTTGGAATAGATTCCTTATCGGTTTATAAACGAGTCAGAAGAACAAATAACGACAGTGAATCTTTTCATGCAACGTTACTACGTATAATAAGAGTAAGAGGTCCCAATGTCTGGGAGTTTACCGGTAAGTACTTAGCTACAATTCAGTTTAGTTTATGTTTTGTTTTTTTTATTACTTTCTAAACATAAAAAGTAGAGACTGTAGAATGCTAATAGATCTATGTACATTACTGACTTACTGATGAAATCAATCAGACAAGTCAACAAAACGATTTATTAAATTGGTAGCGCTGTGTTATTAGCTAATTGGCTTAAATTCAAAAAAATAGACATTTTGATTGGTTGTTAAATTTTGAGTTGGATTGTTCTTAAAATCACATACAACTACATACCTAAATGTAGATCGTATATATGTACGGATATGTGCCAAATCCTCATTAACATATTTCTTTACCATTGTCAGAACGTTTACAAGAGATCACTGCATCCACTGCTAGCGAAATTCAGGCTTTTGTGGACGAAGGTTTGCAGATTCGATCCATACGCAAACGAAAGTACAGGCTGAATGATGCCAGAATAAAAGAGCAATCGAAGAGTTCGATGCGAATAGTGACGTGGGAAGACTTTTAAATGCAGTTCAATACAGCGTCGAACGAATTTTTTCAAAGCGCTTTTTCCGGGAAGAAGATATTGAAAATCACGAAGAGGATGAGGAGTTTGTACTGGTTCCTTTATCAAGCGATGTTCCGCAAACATTCAGTATAGGTAGGTTATTTTTATGTTTTGTTAGTTGTGAACCATTTTATAACAGTTTCTTTCTAAAAAGAAAATTATAATGCTTGTGTAAAAGCACCTACTACCTACTAATTATGATTAGTCACTAATAACGGTATAATAATAAGATTATTTAACCTCATATTTTCAGATAACAGTGATTCTAACGAAGAAGAAGCTGCTGTTGAAGACGAAATTCCACCGTCAAATCAAGACGAACCTAGAGAAGCTGCAGTTTGCATGATATGCCAAACAGATGCACCAACCACGGTTTTGCTACCGTGTAAACATTTTGGACTGTGCGATGAATGTTGTTTAACTCGGCAGAATCTAAATGGAATTCCAGCCAGTGAAGAGGACATCGCCTATGATAGAGCAGTTGATCATTCGATCTGTCCTATTGACTGAGTTAAGGTTGAGCAATATGTGCGAGTAGTACTAACATAATTGACTCTTGTTGTATAAAATTTAAGATAATAAATATGTACATTTATTGCTGACAGGTGTTTTATATGTTAGTCTTCTTTGTTTTAAATATTTTACTATACATTTCTCATATTACATTAATATGAATTAATACACATTTTTATTGTCTATTTTCTAAGTATTTTCAAAGTTTTTTTGACAAAAACTATGTAGGACAACTCTAACCTACCTTTGGATCGAAAAAGAGAACATTTTGTTCACTATAAACGTCGTCTACGCCTACGGTGACAATTAATCAAAAAATTAATTGAACCGACCTACGACAAATGTTTAGTGTGCATTCGGCACCAATTTTTCCATGTCATATTATAAAAAAAATAACGAGATTTAGAAAACTATAAATTAGTACGGAGGGTAGAAAAGTTGTCATTGGATTTAATGACAGCGAAAGTCAATGATCTATTGACAATTGACGCTGTCAAAATCCCAACTATAAAATAGGTTAGGAACAATGTCAGTACAATTGTGAAAAACAACATCAGAACTAGCGGACAGCTGTTTCGTTCTTTAGGAACTCGTCAGCGCTAGGATACACATTAAATCCAATGACAACTTTTCTACCCTCCGTACTAATTTATAGTTTTCTATATTATCCTATGTGGTATTTTTACCACAAGATGGCATTCTAAAAACGTTTTAAAAACGAGATTTAATTTAATCTAATCTTTGAAATATTTATGAGGTAAAAGCTTCGTTTGAAAAACTGCCGGAAGACGACCTTATTTTTAGAAAAGGCTGAAATATGTTGCAATATATTGAAATTAATTTAATAGAAATACATTATTGAAAAGACGACCAATCTCAATTATTTAATCACATCCAATAATATCATTGAACTTTTTCAAATCTTAAATATCAAATTACAAAAATATTTTGAATAGTTTCATAAAATATAATTATTTTATAATAACGGATTTAAAATTGGCAAAGATATATGTAAACCGATTTACTTCGTAATACATCTACGGAGAGGGTTCGGCGTTGTGTCCACAGTCGATAAGACGTTTCGGTGTTGTGTCTAGTTTCGGCGATGTGTCCAATTACAAATTTCGGTATTATGTCCGACGTTAGAATTTCTGCAAAAGAGACTGTCATTTTAGAGAAAGTTGATACTTCGGCTTCGACGCCCGATTTCCGATCTATGCACCGTCAATTTTTGCTTTTCGACGTTGTGTCCACATTCGGCGATTTGTCCAACTACTGATTTCGGCGTTGTGTCCTTTTTCGGCGTTGTGTCCAACGGCTGATTTCGGAGTTATGTCCAGTTTCTGCGATGTGTCCAACAGTTCATTTCGACGTTATGTCCAAGTTTCGACGTTGTGTCCATTCGGCGTTTTGTCCATTCGGCGTTATGTCTCCGACCCGATATCATTTTTAAGATACTTTCTACCAAAAAAAGTACACATGATTTTGGGTAGGGAGAGGGAGTTACTTTAAAATATCATCTTGTATCATCAGAGACAGGGAGTGTTAAAAATTACTAAAAAAACTTCACGTAATTAACGGACGACCCCTTATCTGCGTTACATATCTCAATCATTTGGAAGCAAAACGTACTCCTCCTCTTCAAATCATGTTCATACAACTCTTGATGGCATTAATATTTACAAAAGCAAAACTTGTGCTTTTTTAAAGTTTGTCGCACTCTGGTGTGACGCAAACCAGTTTTTGTTGTATATTAGGATTTGTGTTGTCATTATCCTCGTTTTGGTATAAGTTCTGATCGTAATTAATACACTTACAATTATTTAATACTGTGCTTGTAGTTTCATACTTATGTAGATTAATAGGTAGGTATACCTACTATGAATACATTTTAAAGAGAACAGAATTTAATAATAAATCTTAAACGTAAAACAGAAATGACATTGTATGTAAATAAATTTGTTCATGTTTGTTCTTACAATTGAATAGCATCGCAGATTTTTTAAGAACATAGGTACCTAATATTTATTTCTTCGATTTTTTTGATTCTGAGAATTGGATAATCGAAAAAATGTTATGATGAATGCAGTATCTTTTTTTACGATTAGTTTACACTTTTTTTCTAAAATAATTAGTAAGTAGGTACAGCAAATAATTCAACAATAAATATTTAGCATTGAAATCCCTATGCTGCATTTTCCAAGATTCTCATGAACCACTACCCTATAGGTATCTAGATTTTAGAAGTTATTCAGTTTTCTTAAAATTGTATAGGTACCTACCCTACTTTTATTTAACAACAAACTCAACTTAGACCAAAACTGAAGTTAAACGCTTTTCACATTTTGTAACTAACTAAAACTTTATGTTTTTAGTGCTTTTAGTTGATGTTATTTTGTTAGAAATATCAATAGAAATATGCATAAATCGGTTTACTTTATTTCAACATTTATTAATGGAAAAAGTGCTTATATTTTAACTCGATCAAGGTTGTAACTCAGCTCTTAAAAAAATCTTGGAACTAGGACTGTCAGTGGAATCTGGACACAACGCCTACTGATCACAACGCCAATCTGACTTTTTGTCAATTCGGCTGTCAGTGGGTATTATGACGACAATAGTTGAATTAAAAAGAACTCGGTTGGGTATTATCACCAGTAGGCGTTGTGACATGGCCTAAAGTATGTGAATTGAACATTTTTGTATTAATATCGGTCAATAATCCGCTCTGGGCAACATCTTTGTGTTTATCTTAAGCTTGTCAAATTTTATTTAAAGTAAATAATGTCAAAATATGCGATGTTTTATAAAATATGCAAAAATAGTAAATATTTTTTTTATGCCAACAACTTAAATATCTTGTTTTAAAACTCAATGTTTTATAAGTATACGTCGATATATGTAGTATTTTGCATAAAATTGAAATTGAAATTAGAAACATTTCTTTTGTCTTATAGGATACTGAAAGTCAAACCGTGTACAATAAAAGAAAGAAAATATTTATTCTGCTATAGTTAAAAAATTACGCACAAGACGTATGAAAACGATTGAAGAGAATTGTGAATTAAATCCTGTACGTTCCAGGATTTCCATAAGTGAAGGATAATGTAATTGTAGTATCCAATAAGGTACCGACTTCCATCATCCATACTCAGAGCTGATTGGGCGTAGACGCGAAAATATCACGAGGCGTGTCGTTTAAATCCTGCGTACACCTTTTTGGGCGGGTATTCCCCAGCATCCTTGATCCTCGAAAAACATTCGTATGCGTTGTGCCGTCGGAAACTTCGCCGATTATGCTCTAACGGCAGGAGCCACAACTAAAACAGTGTTTGTGTAATTAGTCAGTGCCTATTACGTTTATGTTTGACAGTTACGGATCACATTTATTACGGTAATTACTTTTTATTAATTAGTCTTTGAAAATTGTTGTATGCATCAATCTCCTTGTGACTCACTTTCGTTCACACTTTATTTACATTTTTATCGTTGTTCTGTGCAAAGATTTTGTTTTAATTGGCGTTTGTCGTTTAAACGCAAATTTATGTTGATCTACCCGCTCTTTACGCTAATCTACATTTTAATTGTAGTTCTGATTATTGTTAGTGCGTGCGTGACTACGAGCCATTTATGCCAGTTTAGACGGACCCTTCATTATTTCATACTTATTAACATTTTTCAATCTTTTTTTGACTATTCGTTTTGTTAGTAATTTAATAACTTAAATTAATAATTAATTAGCGTCAAAATTTATTTGCGAAACGAAAAAATTACAGGTTAAGCTTAGCTCACTTGCATGAAATTTTGCACAAAATGTCGATTACAGAACCTTTAGCAAGTATGTATTTATTTTGGTACCTTTAACATTTGTTTTTATCAGATGAAAATTAAAAAAATAATTAAAAAAATTTGCGTTAAAGTTCTATAATAAAATCTAGAGATCAGTGATTAGCGTTCCCAAAAAAAAATTTTTTTTCGTGGTGAAGTCTTTTTTTTGTGTACCTATAATTTTATAGTTTGTACTTTAAAGACGAAAATTTATACGCTATTTTTAGTGACATACTTTTCCATAAGTTCTTTGTTCAAATTTAAATCTAAAAAATAAATAAAAATATTTCATTAAAAAAATATTACCTACCAGATGACCTAATTTGACTAGAGCTTAGAGATATTTTTCTACACATTCTATTAATATAATTTCAAAATGTTAATGGAATAAATAATAAAATAGGTAATAGTTTTGTCATTGATTGCTAAAATCAAACAATAAGAAACGCTGTGCATTACCTACCTACTAACATATTAATATAGGTAACGAACATGTATAGGTATTTGTATCTACATAGGCATTTCATACAGAGTAGTTTCAAAATTGATTACAATAACTTTTTATTTAAAATATTACTTATATATAATAATTTTGTGTTATTATTTTTTTACACTAAAAACTATGAAATAGCTTTAATTGATTTATTGGCAACAAAATACAGCCGTCGATAAAAATTTCGGAATACTGGAAAAATGTATATTTTTATAACAAAAATGATTGGTTACAAAATGATCAATTATTTTCATAGTAAAAATTTTTACTGGTTGAAAAATTATATTTACCTACTACAAAAATATTTGTAAAAATTTGTATTCATTTTTAGGTAATTTTACATTTATGATTAAATTAATATTGCTAGAAAAAACAGGGATAAAGTATTACAGTATTATCATGCATTTTTTACTAAGTACCTATTAGGTACCTACTATTATCAGTAGGTATTCTTAAAAATCTTTAATCTTAATCTTTTAATCTTAAAAATAATAAAGTACACTAAATTTGCACTGTATAGCAAATATACCTGTTTATTACCAAGATCTAATACTTTATATATCTCAAACGACGCTCAATCCATTAATCGTACGTTTATTAATTTTTTTTTGGTGTAGATAAGTAGCTTCGTTGTCAGTTTTTGAAGATGATATAATTTACCTAATTTCCTATCTTTTGTACAGTTTATTCAGTGGTCCGCAAACGTGCTTAATTCCAGAACTATTTATTTAACCTCTCAATCTGGCTCATTTAAGCTCTATTGGCATTCTTATTTCAGCTGCTGTTATTTGTCCTTGTAGTTTCGCCATGATTTTTTACTGCATATGTAAAAAAAGATTCGTGTCTTAATGTATTTTTAGAAACAATGTCTTTGAATCTGTAAACATGTATATTGGTGGAGTCTCACAAATAATCTATTATTTTTGAACCTAAGACTCCAAGTAATGATGTTACTCTAAAACCTATTAAGACTATTAGATAACAGATTAAGAATGTGTTTATCAATTATCCAAAATTAGAAACTGTTTAAATTTGTCTGCAAGACAAATAATAGTGAAATATTTATTTCAAAAATCATGCACACTTTGATCAATCGCTAAAATATATTGTTTTGCTGCCGTTAAAAATATTGTTCATACGGCAATCGCTTAATTTCAGTTGTCAACTAACGATTTATGTCGACTTTTAATAACAATTGCCAAAAATAAATGAATGTATAACAGGTGAGAACAATCTTACTTTAAGCCTTTTCTTTGTGCTCATAATAAAATTTTGCAAACTATTCAATTTTTTTGCACGTACTTTTTACCGATAATAACATAAGCAAGGTCTACACGACTTGAGTGAATTGCTTGAGAAGCAAGTCATAGAAACCAAGCATTAATTAATCGTTCAAAAACTTTGTTCTCGATTTTAAGCAATTCAACAACAATCATAAAATAACTAAGGTTTTGGTTTCTTATTTGTTGACACATATTTTTTTTAATAAAGATAATCATAATCATAACGTATAGTAACTATTTTTAACTGGTAAACAAATGATTTGCTTATTACCATAAGCAAATCATTTGTTTACTTCTCCGGTTTTGCTATGAACATGATGTCGCATTACCGGCATTACACAGTGTACAAAAATGCATTACGTAATCAGCTGTGACACGTTTAAGTACTCAATCTAAGTTAGCCATTGTTGTTATTGTATTTTGTTTGTGCTTGTTTTTCTGATGTAAATTGTGAATATTATTTTTAAGTCTTTTTCAAGTAAGTACGTACAAATAATACTTAGTTACTTTAATCAGTTGCACGAATGTTTTTAGAATCCACTTACCTATATGATGACGTTATATGCGCGAAGTAGTGACGTCGTGTTAATGAGAAAATCGACGAAGTCTACTTGACAATTTTTTTTTGTATCTGCTATCTAATCTGCGTCAATCGCGATTATTTTATTTAATATTTTTTGCTAAAACAAATTCTATAGTATTCACCGGTTTGCAATGGTCATCAATATTGTTAATTTGTCAAGTGTAACAATAAAGTTATTTGCTTCTTCTAAAATAATTTTAATAATAGAACGTAAACAATCACGTTGTGTTAGCATATTTTTTTTAAAACACTTGCGTCTTTTGTACACGGAGAGAAAAGTTTACTGTAACAAAGCAAAAACAGCTATATTTCATGCAAATAGGCTGTTGATTTTGAGTCAAGCCGATGTACGGCTTAAATAAAGCTTTCATTTTATTACAACAAATATTTTGAAAAAGAATTGTATAGATTTTATAATATATCAAATTAAGAAAACATCGTTTTCTTTTATCATTCAAAAGTTGCTTAATGTGATCGTAGAGAAGAACCATAGTTATGACAAGTATCTACTGCTTTTTCTTATCTCTGTTGATTGTTGCGTTTTATCATAAATAGGTTTAATAGTAATAACACTTCGTATTAATTTAAGCACGCAGTGTCATAATGTTTGCTTTTGTGCGGCTTCAGGGTATGAATGATTTCAGTAAATATACACATAGTTTAAACGTATTTATTTGCTAAATTCAAAATAAATGTGTTATATTTTATTATCACTACAGTTTATGGTTTAATCCTAGATTACATTAAAATTTATAATTATTCCTAATATTACCGATCCAAATAATATTGTCCTTGATACCAATATGTACACGCATCAGCATTAATAGTATGTTACACTTAGAATATTAGTCGAATCTACACCATCCGAGTTAAATAATCTTCTTGTCACTTTTGGAAAGTTATTTTTTTCTGTCAAAGGGTTCTCCAACTACTAAACATTACAATCAACCCAAATTCACCTTCCTTAAATATGTCCAAATCATTTTCCGTTAGGCACACAAGGAATGTAGCATCAATTTCTTGTTCTAAAAGAAAAGCAAATGCACGATAATTTCATTTCATTGCAAAAAACTAAGTCATACATGCGAAAAAATGTGCAAGCTTTGCGACATAATTCTTACATATAACGACAGTGAACAATATTCAAAATCAGAGTCAATACTTACTTGTAAGTTTCTGATAGTTTCCAATCATTTACTAATTGATGTAGTGAGTTATAGATTATATGCTGCAAGCAACTTGTTATAAAATGATGGATCCATGTCGTATAGTTCCAAACAAAAAACTGTCGGAGTCACGGTACACGTTAATTTATCTTTGCCACAGCTTTAGCAAAAAGTTTAGCACATATTGCAAACCTTAACGTAAATTAAATTGCTGATACCTTATTTTAGACCAGCGTGGAACAAATAGTGATAACATAAATGCTTACTTGAAATGCCTACTTGTGGTTTCGTAGTAATTTATTACGTACTTTAATCGCTGATATGATTTCTTATAATAATTAGTTGAATTTGATCAATTTGTAGTCTTAATTTTAACAAAAACTTTTTACTTGTATCATTATAATTATGAATGATTTAATAAAAACATGTTTCGATTGCAATAAGAAATTTAATTTAAGTTGTAGAACATGTAGGTTTAATTTTATTTGAATGTGAATCAATTTTAGAAAAAAAGCAAATGCTTTAAATATGAAATTGTAATGATTAAATTCAGCATAATATTTCTCTCCGTGTAATTTACATGCATTTTCATTCAAGTGAGAGAATGAATATAGGTTCTAGAGAATGAATATTCTAACACTGGTCAAACAAAATTAGATACCTATAGATATCAAAACTGTCAAATATAAATGCGACGTTTTAATTTTCACGTATATGAACTATGATTAACCTATAATTTAAAAATTTATAAAAAAAATTTAATACACTATTGTTTTATTTTAATAATTGTACCAACCATATGATCATATTAGGTACATATAATAGAATAAAAATAATGTGTTTGTTCAAATAACAATGTAAATAACTTAAATTTACTTAAATTTAATCTTACATTAAGCTCATATTTTCTGGTGGTGAAGCAATCTTAGTCTGTTACTCAGTTGGAAAAAAATTCTATACTCGTGGTTCCTCACGCTCGCTTACGCTCGCGCTCGAAACTTTCCACTCAAATCAAATTTTCATTCTAACCTTGTTACAGAAAATACTATTTTAAACGCTTTATAAATGAAACCTAAAACATTTTTTGGACACTAGTACGGTTCATAGTTACTTTTAAGATCATACCTATACTAAATGTTTCTGCGAAAAAAACAAATACGTTATACCTACCTATAAAGGAAAGCCCAATTTCTCTTTACATATTGAAACAACGGTCAAAGATTTTTTATAATTATAAAAAAACTAAAACTTGAGTACCTACCTAGGTATAAGTGCTCAAAAATTAGAGTACCTACAGTAAGAACACTTAATTAATTCAATTGAACGCACGTGATTTGTTTATTTATCCAATATTTATAGCTAACGTGAACACATTTTTTTACAAAAACAGTTTCGTATTTGATGTATCTACTTTAAAAATAATATCGCACCGTTTTATCGCGTTATATATAACTTGTCAATTAAACTTTTGTTGATTCATACTATAGTAATTAAAATTATAAATATGGATTCAACGAAAAATGACACGTACTTTTTGTTAAACTTGTGAGTTTATTTGTTACGTATGGAATTAAACTTTCAATCTATCATTAGCAAGAAACATTTTTAAATATTTCTAAAGTGTTCATAATTTGATTTTAAATAATATTTCGTAGAACATAAACAAATTAAAACTAGGTATATTTAAGTATGAAAACTTACAAATAGGTGTAAGAAATAGCGTTATATGAATAACATAATGCTGTGGAAATTTTAATACCAAAGTTTAATGGGTTTTTTAGAGATGCAATATATATGGTTTTATGTTTAAAACAATCTATAAAAATTCAGTTTTTTCCAAAATTTATTTAACAAAACTTAAACGGTATATTTTATATACTCACGTTATTTGTTATCATTATAATCACTGTCACTATTCTTACCATTCTTAAACATATACTTATCTCAAAATATTCTACAATTGTAGCTTATTTTATCTAATTTCTATCATTTCTTCTTTAGTACCTAATATTTTTTTCTATTTGTTAGCTGCACTAATTATTTACGTTTACGAGACAGCTTTGTTTGGAAATTAAGCTCAACGGGTGATATTTTCATTAGCTGGAGCGCTATATACCTCAACGCACAAAATTTCGGAAATTCTTACATCAATAATAACTAAATTAATATACCTAAACATTAACAGTTACGCGTATTTTTTTATGTTCAGATTATAGGTGCATAATCACAATCATTGCAGTTGGATAAATTACAATTCAATTTGCTTAAATAACGACGTTGTTTAAATAAAAATTATATTGAATGTAACACCCAGGTATTTTAAATTCATATTTCGCGCGCCAAGTTACAAAAGCGGAAAAAAGTTTAGTTTTTACGTCATTGTGTTTTATGTTTTATTAATCTTCGGTGTTGTTCATTTTTTGTTTAATGAAGTAATACAGGACTTTAAGCAATTTTATGTGTATTATTGGCGTGAATTCAGCAGAGTTCTTACGACTTTAGGTGTTGGTTGCAACCACCTTGTTTTTTACGGTTACGGCTCTGCAAAGTAATGAAAGGTTAGAAAGTATAACCAAATACTCTGATACAGGAATCTCTGCAGTAGTGCCAAGTTTTTATGGAACAGCTACGGAATAGATGTTACTCTGTTAGATTTAAAAGATGTTTTTTATCATGTTGTAGAACAAAATTTTACCAAATACCTTTCTTATTGATTCAGAAGATATTTTGTTCTGCATGGACGACTTTGTAATGTAAAAGTTGTATTTATTCTATTTAGTAATTTGCAGCAAAGAATTTCCGATTTGAATTACATTTTGAGATCTGTCGTATAGACAACTTACATAAATTTTTTTTTATTTCGGTTTTTTTTTATACATTCGAATATATAATCCCAATCTCTCACGTTTGGTTTTTGGATTTCGTAAAATCGGTCATACTGATTTACGAATAACGTAAGTTGGTGGGAGATTTTGACGCTAAAATAAGTTCGTTCTCGCTTATGACGTTCTTTTTCATTTGTAACCGCAAATGAAACCACGAAAGGTTAGATACATTTGCTTCTTATGAAGCACATATGTTTGAAGCTAGTCGCTAGGTAAGAATATATTCTGTAAATTCAACGTTTATTAAAATTCGTTTTCTAAATGTACTCACTCAAGAATTTATCTGCATGACGGCTATTCACACACAAATTATCTTTTGGGTTGAGATTTAACACTTTTGGTAGGTTTTACAAAATGGTGATTTAACTATTTTAATCCGTTTTTCTTTTAGTGGTTTTTTTTTTGGTTGGTTTCTTCTTGTAATAGCGAAGGCTTCCACGGCTGGAATCTATACTAAGATAAGAATGTCTTCCGGGTTTAGACCGTGTCATTGTTGTTATAACCTAAGTTGCCAACGTTTCGCCCACTTTTACGCCCTGTTAAAGCCCCTTACGAAAGTGGGCGAAACGTTGGCAACTTCGGTTACAACAACAACGACACGGTTCAAACCCGGAAAACATTCTTATCTTGGTTTCTTCTTTCTTATACTTTGTTAATTTTTTCTTCTTATACGGATGAGTCTATTACATGGCTTTAGGGCGATGGTTTCGAACTCATCTGCGAATCACTGTTCCGGCTATTACTCGAAGTAACGACATATTGGGTCTACACTATCCCCACCAACGTAACTGGATATAGACACCCGGATACCAGCGTAATCACTTACTCGACACCTACAAAACACAGGTCAGAAACTTCCGTTATTTACTAATGAAAATAAGCTGTACCGTGACCTGCGTAAGCACTGCCTTCTATTAATAGTACTGTAATTTATTCGCTTCTATTATTTCTACATGTTATGTACGGTTGTTAAAAAGACAAAAATCATTTCATAATTAATACTTAAACGGATTAAACTTTTATGCAAGCATTTAGGTAAGGCATTGCATTTCGATGATTAACTTTGTGATATAGGAAAATTAAACCTGAAATTCAAATTGATTATTACAAGCTTATACTATCAACGTTTACCTGTTAACACGCGTCAAGTTAGTTTTTTTATTGCCATAACTACAGGCAATGTAAGTTAAGGGGTTCTTACTAAAATGTCATAAAACTTGACTTCATTTTGTTATTTCTTTAAAATCAGTGACATACTACCGATAATCAGCTTCTTGAATTTATAACCGTACAATGGCGTGCTATTTATAGTTTACAAAATTAGTTAATTATCTTGATACATGTTAAACTATTTTCTGTGATTATAAATGTTATATTGTTATTTCTTTGTATTTGTCTATCTAGGTTTTCTCTTCCTAAACTGTTATTTGTTTTTATAGTTTTATCAGGTTTGTGAGAGGTACCTGCTGCTGACTGTTAGTTCCGGTCAGTTATCGTAACTTGGCGCCTATAAATATTCTTCTGCAACTTAGAACCTTTCTATTCTTCGATTTCTAGCGGGTATATCTTTTACTTTGTCTACTTCCACGTAACAATTTGTGAAAAGCAACGCAAACTTTTGATGAAAATCACACGGTTCTTAAAAATGTTTTTAGAATACTTGTAGATCATTTATTAAAAATGAAATTAGAAAAATGTTCATTTTTAAAGAGAGAATTATTTGGGTTATATTGTTAGTGAAAAAGGAATTCTTAATATCTAATAATTGCAGTTCCCTGTACTTGGGAATTAGGAGCTACATAGCTTTCTAGGCTTCGTGTAATATTTTTGTAGGTTCATAAAAAAAAATAGTACAATAACTGTCCCTTTATACAAATAAAATGCAAAAGCCGAGTTAGAATGCTTAGCAGTAAATTATGCAATTAAACGCTTCTATACTTTTTTTATACAGTGCACGTCGCTTATTGGAATCACGGATAATGTTATCAGTCGGGTAATGTTATCACCTTATTAAAGAACTGACCGGACGTATGCTACTACATAGGAAAAACACCGTTTACGGTAATCATAATTTTGGTTTATGTTATCAAATTTCTTCTTGGGTCTGTTCTATACATGAACAATACTCTCTTTGCATGAAAAATTTTAAGCTACATTTTCACAATATGCTTGTTACAGTGAAAAATTTTATTATTGTACTCTAAAAACAGTTGTTTTGCATATTTAGCTTTATTTTTGCAGTGTTATTTATTTATTGAAGTATGTTAACTGACGTACGTAACATCATTTAAACGTCTGTATATACGTTATTTTTGAGACTAACTTGAAAATCGTGTGCGTTCTTAGAATAATATCTTCACTTAACAACGTGTTTTTGTATTTATTTTTATATTGTCAGCAAATTACTGAAAAGAAATGTGTAGTTCTTAGAGCAGTAAATTAAACATCATAACGTTGTTTTTGATTTCTTTTTATTAATGGTGTCAGCAAACTATTTAATGCTACAGGTTTATAATTTTCGATTTATTTGACACAAAGTTTTGGTTGTTTTAAATATCTTATAAAAATTTTTATTTTGACATTTTTTGCTTGTATTGATGCCATGATTTTACATTCTAAATTAAGAATATATTCTGTAAATTCAACGTTTATTAAAATTCGTTTTCTAAATGTACTCACTCAAGAATTTATCTGCATGACGGCTATTCACACACAAATTATCTTTTGGGTTGAGATTTAACACTTTTTGGTAGGTTTTACAAAATGGTGATTTAACTATTTTTTTTTCTTTTAGTGGTTTTTTTTGGTTGGTTTCTTCTTGTAATAGCGAAGGCTTCTACGGCTGGAATCTATACTAAGATAAGAATGTCTTCCGGGTTTAGACCGTGTCATTGTTGTTATAACCAAAGTTGCCAACGTTTCGCCCACTTTTACGCCCTGATAAAGCCCCTTACGAAAGTGGGCGAAACGTTGGCAACTTCGGTTACAACAACAACGACACGGTTCAAACCCGGAAGACATTCTTATCTTGGTTTCTTCTTTCTTATACTTTGGTAATTTTTTCTTCTTATACGGATGAGTCTATTACATGGCTTTAGGGCGATGGTTTCGAACTCATCTGCGAATCACTGTTCCGGCTATTACTCGAAGTAACGACATATTGGGTCTACACTATCCCCACCAACGTAACTGGTTATAGACACCCCGATACCAGCGTAATCACTTACTCGACACCTACAAAACACAGGTCAGAAACTTCCGTTATTTACTAACGAAAATAAAGTTACGCTGTACCGTGACCTGCGTAAACACTGCCTTCGATTAATAGTATTGTAATTTATTCGCTTCTATTATTTCTACATGTTATGTACGGTTGTTAAAAAGACAAAAATCATTTCATAATTAATACTTAAACTGATTAAACTTTTATGCAAGCATTTAGGTTAGGCATTGCATTTCGATGATTAACTTTGTGATATAGGAAAATTAAACCTGAAATTCAAATTGCTTATTACAAGCTTATACTATCAACGTTTACCTGTTAACACGCGTCAAGTTAGTTTTTGTATTGCCACAACTACAGGCAATGTAAGTTAAGGGGTTCTTACTAAAATGTTATATAACTTGACTTCATTTTGTTATTTCTTTAAAATCAGTGACGTACTGTCGATAATCACCTTTTTGAATTTATAACCGTACAATGGCCTGCTATTTGTAGTTTACAAAATTACTTAGTTATCTTGATACATCTTAAACTATTTTCTGTAATAATAAAATTGTTATATTGTTATTTCTTTGTATTTGTCTATCTAGGTTTTCTCTTCCTAAACTGTTATTTGTTTTTATAGTTTTATTAGGTTCGTGAGAAATACCTGCTGCTGACTGTTAGTTCCGGTCAGTTATCGTAACTTGGCGTTTATAAATATTATTCTGCACCTTTCTACTTTTCGATTTCTAGCGGGTATATCCTTTACTTTGTCTACTTCCACGTAACAATTTGTTAAAAGCAACGCAAACTTTTGATGAAAATCATACAATTCTTAAAAATGTTTTTAGAATACTTGTGGATCATTTATTAGAATTGAAATTAGAAAAATGTTTATTTTTAAAGAATGAAGTTATTTGGGTTATATTGTTAGTGAAAAAGGAATTCTTAATCTCTAATAATTGCAGTTCCCTGTATTTGAGAATTAGGAACTACATAGCTTTCTAGGCTTCGTGTAATATTTTTGTAGGGTGATAAAAAATTTAGTACAATAGCTGTCCCTTTATACAAATAAAATGCAAAAGCCAAGTTAGAATGCTTAGCAGTAAATTATGCAATTAAACGCTTCCATACTTTTTTTATACAGGGCACGTCGCTTATTGGAATCACGGATAATGTTATCAGTCGGGTAATGTCATCACCTTATTAAAGAACTGACCGGACGTATGCTACTACATAGAAAAAACACAGTTTGCGGTAATCATAATTTTGGTTTATGTTATCAAATTTCTTCTTGGGTCTGTTCTATACATGAACAATACTCTCTTTGCATGAAAAATTTTAAGCTACATTTTCACAATATGCTTGTTACAGTGAAAAATTTTATTATTGTACTCTAAAAACAGTTGTTTTGCATATTTAGCTTTATTTTTGCAGTGTTATTTATTTATTTAAGTATGTTAACTGACGTACGTAACATCATTTAAACGTCTATATATATGTTATTTTTGAGACTAACTTGAAAATCGTGTGCGTTCTTAGAATAATATCTTCACTTAACAACGTGTTTTTGTATTTATTTTTATATTGTTAGCAAATTACTGAGAAGAAATGTGTAGTTCTTAGAACAGTAAATTAAACATCATAACGTTGTTTTTGATTTCTTTTTATTAATGGTGTCAGCAAACTATTTAATGCTACAGGTTCATAATTTTCAATTTATTTGACACAAAATTTTGTTTTTTTTAAATATTATAAACATTTTTATTTTGACATTTTTTGCTTGTATTGATGCCATGATTTTACCTTCAAAATTAAGAACTTGTTAATTAGATACACGCTGAATCTATTTACTGCTCTCTACTCGTTTCTAATCAGTTAACATTTTCTTGTTTTTTTTTCTAAATTTCGGATATTGTTATCTTTCGTTTATTGTTATCAAAAACTCTAAATCCCAACGTGATTCTATTAAACGGCATTAAACTATCAAATTGAGCATCGAGTAAATCGAAGAATAAGCCACGCGGATACTCGCAGTTGCAATCATAATATTTTGAGTTTGGCTTTGAAGCAAAATACAAAGAAAGCTATAATACGTATTAAAAATAAGTTGGAAGCTAATCCACTTCCAAATTATGAATTCGTAAATCGATTAGTTTACAGGATAACAAGTAAGTTATTGTTTTACGTTCCGGATGCAATGGTAGCAAAAATCATCAAGATTGCCACATCAGAGACAAGAAGTCACTAATCACTTTGCCGCACTGTAAGAAGTTTTACAATACTGTCATCAACTGTCATATAACAATGTGCGTAAAAATCAAGTTACAAGATAGTTATAAAGTACGTTTTACACTTAAGGAAACGAAAAAAGGTTCTTAACGCCGTTTGTAATTTTACATAACTTAATTTAAAATCCGTATTATGTTGTTTAACTAAATTTGATTGACAACTGCATCTTCAAAACTGAGACAAGCTGATCTTTGACTACGGCAAAACAAAAGTTATCAAAGTGGCTTTCGGAAAAAGTTGCCTTTTTCGAACTTATTTATTCGTTATTGACTTTGTATTAATAAAAATAGTAATTAAGGTTGTCAGGCATGTTTTGTTTATTCAAGGCACTAACTTTAAGAATATTTAACTAAATCAGTAAGAAATAAATAAGCGCCAAAAAGGCACACGCCACAATGATACTTCTGTTTGTTTTGCTCTAGTGAAAAATGACCGCCGTGACATCAGCGTGCCTTACTTTCGGTTCAACCAGATTGTATTAAGTTAGCTATTCAGGTTATTATATAACATCCTTGGCTATTACAGACCACTTCTGAAGTGACTTAATTCCATTCTAACTCAATTAGATTGTGTTTCCATCGATATAGCTAAAAACTAACATGCAAAACTGTTACTGTAGGCGCTAACTCTACTCTCAAATACTTATTTTGTTCCAATTTCATTTTTTCTATATTTCTAATTATCGCGCTTATTCAATGTACCGCTTCTGTTACGTGGAGGTAGACAAATTTAGGAATATACCCGCTAGAAGCCAAAGAGTGGGGAGGTTTCTAAATTGCAGAAGAATATTTATAAGCGTCAAGTTACTGCTATTGGCGATAACTGACCGGAACTAACAGTCAGCAGCAGGTATCTTCCACGCACTTGATAAATCTATAAGAACAAGTTTAGGAAGACCTAGATACACAAATACAAAGAAATAACAATATAACAATTTTATTATTATTACTATTAATCGAAGGTAGTCATTACGCAAGCCACGGTACAGCGTAACTTTATTTTTGTTAGTAAATAAACGGAAGGATCTGACCTGTGTTTTGTAATTGTCAGGTACGTGATTACGCTGGTATCCGGGTGTCTATAACCATTTACGTTGGTGTTGATAGCGTAGAACCAATATGTCGCTACTTCGAGTAATAGCCGGAACAATAATTCGCATATTAGTGCGTAATCATCGCCTTAAAGCCAAGTAATAGACTCATGCGTATAAGAAGGAAAAAATACCAAAATACAAGAAAAAAGAAACCAACCAAAAAAACTACTAAAAGAAAAACGGATTAGAATCGTTAAATCAAAATTTTGTAAAACCTACCAAAAGATGTTAAATCTCATCGACCCAAAAAAAATTTGTGTGTGAATAGGCATCATGCAGATAAATTCTTGAGTGAGTACATCTAAAGACGAATTTTAATAAATGTTGAATTTACAGAATATATTCTTGCCTAACGACTAGTTTCAAACACATGTGATTGATAAGAAGCAAATTTAAATAACCTTTTCTGGTTTCATTTGCTGTTTCGAATGGAAAGGAACTTATTTTAGGGTCAAAATTTCTTACCTACGTTATTCGTGGTAGTAAACCAGTGTGCCCAATTTAACGAAATCCAAAAAACTAAATACCGTGAGATATTAGTATATACAGGGTTAAACAAAATTGAAATAAAGAAATGTAATGTAAGTAGTCTATACGACAGGTCTCAAAATGTAATTCTAATCGGTAATTCTTCGTTGCAAATTACTAAATAGAATAAATGCAAGTTTTAGATTACACTTCGCCTAATATATTTTGACTCTCTCTAAATCAGTGCCGAATTAGTAAATAGATCAAGTAGGCTACGACCTATGAGGTCCCGCAACAAAGAAAAATCTAAATTTTTAGTTACTCTTCATGCAAAAAAAAATTATTATGACACAATATGATACCAGTTAATGTATAATTACGGCTATAACAAAAACCTAACAGTACCATTGTAAAAGTTAGAAACATCAAATTTTTATCATATAAATTAATTTTTTCTGATTTACAAATCTTAAACAAACATTTATCAAAACAAAGTCGTACCTCAGAACGGTAGGTTCTTGGACCGGATTTTTAAACTATTTTTGGGTTCGTATATACGCCCTTGAAATACACTGAATACTAGTGCTTAAGGTTACACAGGTTTCACTCTGGCATATTAGGAGACAATTTTCTAGGGGCTCCAAGATATTGATGGTCTAGAAGCTATATGGTTTAATCCGGTATCCTCTAAATTAACGTCTAGGTTCTATAGATCGCAGTACTTGCTTAATTCGTTTACCGTGTTTTGTAATCGTAGACCCTAGGCCGCTACCAACCTAATGTCATCGGCATACATCAACAAGTCATTTAAAAATGCAGCAAAATCTTACCTTTCGTAAAAAATAGTATAACAGTTTTTTAGTCGGCCAAAATTTTATTTATTATACAGTGGAACACTATACACACTTTTCAATAAATTTAAGACATCAAAACGTAGTAAAAACCTATTAGGTTTCTCTCAGGTGGCTTATTACATGTTGTTTTTATCAATACTCTTTTAGCTTATCTAAATCCGTATCCATAAAGTAACTATTTTACAGCTTTTCAGAACTCTTAGTTTTTCTTTAAACTTGCAGCATTCTATTTTTTATTTTCATTTCTGAGTAATCTGATGTTTAAAAAAAATAACAATAATAATGTGTGTACTGTAACCTTATGCACATGTATATAGTTTAATAAGTTTCAGCTATGCCATTTAGACGAAAATGTAGAGCTGAATTGTTTTAGCAAAGTATTATGTATACATAGTATTTTTCAAAATCACTATAAAAATGGGATTTTTGAATTTAAACATAAGGTTACTGAATTATTTAAAATTAAAAAAAAATAATAGAAAGTTGTATGAATTGTTGTGTTCAAAATAATTAGAAAATATTATCTAAACATTGAATGCAAGTATTTAACAACAGTTCTATAAATTGCCGCATAATTTGCAATTTTAAGTTCTTTATATAAATGAAGTTTCATAAAAACTGGTATAAAACAAGTAAAAATAATTTATTTATATGCTGTATATGATGTTACGGACTGCAAAAGAAAAATTGAAATCGTATATCAAAGAGTGAGTAATGTGTAATAACAATAAAAAATGAGCGCCAAGCTCTACGACTGAATATACTTAGTCAAATTGTCTGAAGACAGTTTGAGTTTTAACCCTCAAAAATAATTGTAAAAAAAGGTACAAACTGAAAACTTAATTTCAACTAGAACACTTAATCACGAGAAATGCAAATACAAGGGTAGGAACTGCCACAATTGGGAAGAATGTTTAGTATGGTATGTAGTTTATTAAACGCTTACGATGACTATATGAATCTATTCGTTGTGGTAATTATTACAGAAAGTTAATCTAAACTAAATTAAACGATAAAAGTAGTTAGTTGAGAATTAAGAAAGTTCAAGTAACACAACGAAGCAACGAAAAGCAATCACTACCCCTGCAATGCTTGGTGATGGAGAGTTACTGGCTTATGAGGGAGTCACTGATTCGACTAACACGAGATATGTAATTGAAGTGTTTACAATAATCAAAAATAGTTTATATTTAAATATGATATATACTTATTTATTATATAAATTATTTATGATGAAACCTGAGTATGTTTTGAGACAAATTACATTTATATAAAATTTTAACGAAATGTGATATAAACCTGAACCGTTTTTTAATTACTATCAGATTTTTGTTAAAATATCAATACGCGTAATCCTGTAGTATAGACAACACATCTTACAATAATGGCTTACAATTCTATACGTAAATTTAGCTACAAGAAAACTGTTCTTCAATATCAATTATTCTATTCATAAACAAAAAGATTGCATTTTAAAAAAAATCAACTACAAAAAATATCACACGTAAAATATATACCTATTCTTCTTAATATTTGATTTTCAATTTTTTAAGAATAAAAGTATAGTTTTTATTTTAAATCTTTATCTATAAGTAATACACTTTTTAATAATAAAACTGCACAAAAACTAAAAACAAAACTAAAACAAGTACGATTAATTTTTCCGTAGCTGCGTTTCGAAATGTTACATGTAGGATTAAAACAGTCGATAAAGGATGCTCTAAACATTTATTCAAATCGTCGGCTGGTCACAACAAACGATTTATTACGTTCAACCACAAAACAAACAATTTTTATTGCCGTAATGGTTATAAAGGTATGAGAATTAATTATGAACCTTTATAATAGGTCAATTTAAATTCTTAATTAACAAAATTGTCGCTGTTTTTGAAGCTTTTACTTTGTGTAATCATATTTAGTAAATATTTTGTCTACTATTTCGTAGTGAATGTAATAATCGAATTTACTAATATTGTCTATATATTAAGAAATCGTAAAAATAAAGTAATGGCTGAAAGTGAATATATTAACAAAAAATAGTATTCGTCTGTATAAAGTTAAAAATAGCAACATTTAAAGTATTTGATTGTACAGAAAATATTGACAAACAACAGAATTGTTAAAAATTGGGTTCATTTGTATAATAGTGTGGTTTGTATTCCCAGTTTTTTTAAGACTGTTACTTACTTGAATATAGAAACTTTTTACAAGTATGTTGTCTTCAAAGATGTTTAAAAAACTTTAAATTCTAGTAGTAATTTCATTTCTCTTAGACACAAATTACTTAATAGTATAAATTGCTTAGTGACAGAAAGTGATGCAAATAAAAGCAGGTAAACTCATATTTAAAAAAAATTTAGAAACTACTAATTTATCATCCGTAGAAGAAAAATAATCAATTAAAACTAAAAAACATTATAGATTATAAAAACCATAAAAAAATTCCAAACAATTTTGTGCAAAGATGATACGACACAATAATAAAACAAAAGCTACAAGAAGAGCTCCAGAATATCATATCAAACAAGTCAATATTCTATTGTCCTGCTAATGTCAAGTGTTTTGTAGTTGAATTTTTTGACGTTGATAGTGATTTGTTGTGTATGTTTTTTTAGTTTTTAATTATAATAATTTTGTGTGTTTTATGTAGTTGTAATAGTAGAAACGGTGTAAATAAGAAGGTATTATTGGGAATTACATTTTACATATATATATATACAATATGGACAGACCAGTATTAAAAAAATCTGTTCATTTATAACCCGACTAACTTTTTTTTTAGTTTTGGCTCTTAAAAATCTTTTTTAATTAAATTTACATTTTAAGTTATTGTTTTTTAGTTTACTTAATTTGATTTGTTGCATACTGTATATAATAGAGAGGAAGATCGGAATACAAGGCTACAATTTTGTTTTTTATTTATAAATTTTACAATTTCGTTGCAATTGATCTGAAATTTTACAACCATAAAAAATATGTATATAAGCATACATTAATACTTTAAAACTTATTCTTGTTTTAAAACTATGATCTATTTTTTTCCAAATATAAAAAAGATGCATCATTTTTATTTTGGATCTGAATGTTTGTAATATGGGCTGGTGTCAAAACTTACCAACAAACACACAGTAAAAAAAATAGTTATTAATGGAACAAATTAAATTACTAATGGTAAAGTAGTTTATCCTCCTGTTGGCAAGTTGTAGTTAGTTTAAGTTTTTTATCTTCTTTAGGAGGGGCAATAAAAACCACTCTAAACTGTTTTTATGGCTACGTTTCGTGCGTCTAGCGTGCACTTCTTCAGGCCACTGAAAATTTATTTACGGTAAGTGAACAACATTACACAAACGCATAAAACAACTAACTGAATTTGTTAACAGGTACAGCAAACAACAAAAACTTACAAGAAAAGGTTACGAGTGGTGGTAGTCCACTGGTCCAATAAGCATACCGTCTAATAACTTACTTAATCTAGTTAACATGAAATTAAGTCAATAATTAAAAGAATTTAAATATATGTACAAAGAAAACAACGGACATTAAAGTTAAACAAACAATATACACTGAATGCAAATTCAAAAATAATTGTAACTATGATAAGGCTAATAGATAAAAATGACCATGAAATCGCATACAACTATAAAGCTTATCTTGCAATTTTGAAATTAAATTATTGTAAATATTACTTAAATTATTGGTGTCGTTATTGAAATTAATGTTGTTTTTATATATGTTGATGTATATCATTTCCGATACTAACCTTTTTTGAAATTATTTTCAACATCTAAAATTGTAGGATTGTTGAAATCGAAAGTATGTCCAGTGTTAATGTGATGGACTGCTAATGCTGTGTCTGCTTTTTTGTTTTACAATCATAACGATGGTTATTAACCCGATTTTTTACTTTTTGTTTGGTTTGGCCGATATAACATACATTGCAATTGGTACAGTCTAGTTTGTAAATTACATCGTGCTTTTCTATTGTGTTTGTTTTGTCTTTAGTTTTACTGTACAGTGTATTATAGATGGTGTTATTATTGTATATTGCTATTTTGATGTTATTTGTTTTTAAAATCGGAATGATTCTATTTGTTAAATTTGGGACATTAATTATTTTCATGTAAGTGATGTTAGTATTAAGGTTAGTGGTAGGATTGGTGTTAGGGGTCGTATTAAGATTAGTTATAGGTAGGTTAGTTGGTGGCGGGATCACAATAGTTATGTTAGTATCAGAAAGTATTTTGTTTAATATATTTTTTGGATAGTTATTCTTCCTTAATATGTTATTTAAGATGTTAAGGTTTTCTTTGTGAAATTGAGGGCTACTCAAATTTATAATTTTATTTTTCATGGCCTTGATGACATTATTTTTTTGATGGTGTGGGTGTCTCGATAAAAGTTAATTGTTCTATTAGAGGCAATTGGTTTAGTATACCATTCTGTGACTAACATATTAGTGTTAACATCCTTACTGAGTCTAACATCTAGAAATGGTAATGAACCCTCTTTTTCAATTTCAACCGTGAATTTTAGATGTTGATTGTAACTGTTAAAAATATTTAAAGTGTTTTCAATTTCTGTGTCAGGAATGCATGTAATGATATCGTCAACATAACATAACAAAAGAGTCGGTGTAAATGTCATTTTGTTTTTTACATAATTAAGCAAATCGTGCATTGCAAGACTGGCTAGTATAGGTGATGCTGGGTTGCCCATTGCAGTGCCAAATTTTTGAACATACATTCTGTCATTGTACGTAAAATAACTAGAATTAAATAAGAATTCAATAATATTGACAACATTAACTAGTTCTAATGTAGTGTGGCTCTTTAACTCATTCCAATATTCTTTTAACAGTTTTACAGAGAGCTCTTTTGTAATGTTGGTGAACAAAGATGACACATCAAATGAAACAAGCAAATGATTAGGCGGCATTAATGTGTTTTTAGTTTTAGCGATTAATTCGTATGAGGTTTTATATTATATATAAATAAATATGAGATGTTCTGTATTATATTAGCTATGTATTTTGATAATTCATACGTAGGGGTTCCTATACAAGATACAATAGGTCTTATAGGAAGTTCATCTTTGTGTGTTTTGATCAGACCGTAAAACTTGGGAGGTGTACTTGTATACGTTGTAAGTCTTTTATATGTCTTTAAGTCAATATGTCCGTTATCGTATAGTTGTTTGCTGATTTTGTTATTGTTATTTTGAAATTTGTTAGTAGGGTCTATGTCAATTTTGGTGTAGATTTTGTCGTCATTCAGTAAAGTCAATATTTTTCTTTTGTATTCATTTTCGTGAATTATGACAGTAGCATTTCCTTTATCAGACTTGGTAATTAAAATGTCTTTGTGTGTTTTTTTGAATTTCCTCGTAGATGTCACCAAAGTCTTAATAAACCGGTCTTGTGGTGTCAAGGTATTTTTTGTTTTATTATTAATAAAGTTGGTAATCACGTTGACAACTTTTCCCCTTAATGTTTCTTTTCCTTCAGCGTCATGACTAGCAAGTATGTATTCTGTGTCTTTAATTAGGTTAATTATAGGAATATTATTATAATAGTTATACATAAATTTAGGGGACAACGCTACACATTGGGCGACCTTATCAGGTAGATGTATATCGGTTAAATTGTAAATGCAACCCTGTTTGGTAATATTGCAATTAAAATGTTGACGTTTAAACAGATTCTCAAATTTGTTTTTTAGTTTAATTTTATCGTTTAACGAAACACGTTTTTGTTTATTATTTAATATTTTAGTCAAAATCTGTAAATCTGTTTGACGAAACAGATTTACAGATACCTAATTAAAGACACAGAATACATACTTGCTAGTCATGACGCTGAAGGAAAAGAAACATTAAGGGGAAAAGTTGTCAACGTGATTACCAACTTTATTAATAATAAAACAAAAAATACCTTGACACCACAAGACCGGTTTATTAAGACTTTGGTGACATCTACGAGGAAATTCAAAAAAACACACAAAGACATTTTAATTACCAAGTCTGATAAAGGAAATGCTACTGTCATAATTCACGAAAATGAATACAAAAGAAAAATATTGACTTTACTGAATGACGACAAAATCTACACCAAAATTGACATAGACCCTACTAACAAATTTCAAAATAACAATAACAAAATCAGCAAACAACTATACGATAACGGACATATTGACTTAAAGACATATAAAAGACTTACAACGTATACAAGTACACCTCCCAAGTTTTACGGTCTGATCAAAACACACAAAGATGAACTTCCTATAAGACCTATTGTATCTTGTATAGGAACCCCTACGTATGAATTATCAAAATACATAGCTAATATAATACAGAACATCTCATATTTATTTATATATAATATAAAAACTCATACGAATTAATCGCTAAAACTAAAAACACATTAATGCCGCCTAATCATTTGCTTGTTTCATTTGATGTGTCATCTTTGTTCACCAACATTACAAAAGAGCTCTCTGTAAAACTGTTAAAAGAATATTGGAATGAGTTAAAGAGCCACACTACATTAGAACTAGTTAATGTTGTCAATATTATTGAATTCTTATTTAATTCTAGTTATTTTACGTACAATGACAGAATGTATGTTCAAAAATTTGGCACTGCAATGGGCAACCCAGCATCACCTATACTAGCCAGTCTTGCAATGCACGATTTGCTTAATTATGTAAGAAAGAAAATGACATTTACACCGACCCTTTTGTTATGTTATGTTGACGATATCATTACATGCATTCCCGACACAGAAATTGAAAACACTTTAAATATTTTTAACAGTTACAATCAACATCTAAAATTCACGGTTGAAATTGAAAAAGAGGGTTCATTACCATTTCTAGATGTTAGACTCAGTAAGGATGTTAACACTAATATGTTAGTCACAGAATGGTATACTAAACCAATTGCCTCTAATAGAACAATTAACTTTTTATCGAGACACCCACACCATCAAAAAAATAATGTCATCAAGGCCATGAAAAATAAAATTATAAATTTGAGTAGCCCTCAATTTCACAAAGAAAACCTTAACATCTTAAATAACATATTAAGGAAGAATAACTATCCAAAAAATATATTAAACAAAATACTTTCTGATACTAACATAACTATTGTGATCCCGCCACCAACTAACCTACCTATAACTAATCTTAATACGACCCCTAACACCAATCCTACCACTAACCTTAATACTAACATCACTTACATGAAAATAATTAATGTCCCAAATTTAACAAATAGAATCATTCCGATTTTAAAAACAAATAACATCAAAATAGCAATATACAATAATAACACCATCTATAATACACTGTACAGTAAAACTAAAGACAAAACAAACACAATAGAAAAGCACGATGTAATTTACAAACTAGACTGTACCAATTGCAATGTATGTTATATCGGCCAAACCAAACAAAAAGTAAAAATCGGATTAATAACCATCGTTATGATTGTAAAACAAAAAAGCAGACACAGCATTAGCAGTCCATCACATTAACACTGGACATACTTTCGATTTCAACAATCCTACAATTTTAGATGTTGAAAATAATTTCAAAAAGGTTAGTATCGGAAATGATATACATCAACATATATAAAAACAACATTGAATTTCAATAACGACACCAATAATTTAAGTAATATTTACAATAATTTAATTTCAAAATTGCAAGATAAGCTTTATAGTTGTATGCGATTTCATGGTCATTTTTATCTATTAGCCTTATCATAGTTACAATTATTTTTGAATTTGCATTCAGTGTATATTGTTTGTTTAACTTTAATGTCCGTTGTTTTCTTTGTACATATATTTAAATTCTTTTAATTATTGACTTAATTTCATGTTAACTAGATTAAGTAAGTTATTAGACGGTATGCTTATTGAACCAGTGGACTACCACCACTCGTAACCTTTTCTTGTAAGTTTTTGTTGTTTGCTGTACCTGTTAACAAATTCAGTTAGTTGTGTTATGCGTTTGTGTAATGTTGTTCACTTACCGTAAATAAATTTTCAGTGGCCTGAAGAAGTGCACGCTAGAGGCACGAAACGTAGCCATAAAAACAGTTTAGAGTGGTTTTTATTGCCCCTCCTAAAGAAGATAAAAAACTTAAACTAACTACAAATTAAATTACATTAGGTGCAAAAGTCACATATGTACGCATCTTTTCACTTCCAGTACATAGTTTATGTGCTCACATCCGACACATTAAGCACTGGATCCATAATTCCCATTTCTGTAATTTAAAAAAGTGACATCGCAGAATATGCAGGACACATTTACATTTTCTGGAGAAACTTCTCAAGTTTCTTAAAAATCATTGTCTTCGTCTGAGGGAATAAACTCATTTGCGTCTGCTTCTTAATCGGAATCGGCAATCTTTTTTTGTTTATCTTTAGATTTGGAAGAAAATACCTGCTTTTAACCTTTTCGGATTCTTTCAAGTGTTTTTATATGATGATTTTCGACTTTGATGATTTTCGTTCACGAGTTGACACTTTTTGTTTTATGGTTGGCAGTGGTGCAAATTGAAAAGGAGATATGAAAGGGATGTAGTTGATGATGATTTCTGCTAAGGCAAATTGCTCTCTTTAAAACATCTTGGCCGGTTTTCAACTGCCACATCGACAGGCAAATTTGGTTCTTTGGAGCATCCTGGTTGAGGTTCCATATCTGCGGGCTGAAGTTCGGTGGAAGAGTATTCTGATATCATGCTGCAGTTTTTCTGAGACTCAGCTTCTGCTTGTATATAATCAGCATCGCAAAAAACATTTCGATCAAAGAGATAAATTCCCGTCACCGGTTACTTCAAAAGTGCGTTGCTCAATAGCTCAGCCAAATCAAAAGATGTTAAAAGATGTTGATTTGTTTGGATTCAGTTTCTAATTTGTTCGCTGTAGTATACTTTAAAGATTCCCATAAACGTCTTGTCGAACGGTTACATTTTGTGTGTCGAAGGTGATGGCAAAGAAATTATAGAAACATTATTTGATTTAGCCAAATTTATCATGTCTATGTTTCTTGTGTAACTATAATGCCCGTCTAACACTAAAAGAACTGGTGATTCTGCAGTTGATTTTACAGAATTTATAAAATATCAAAACTAATCAGTAAAAATACTTTGCCGAATTCAGTCACTAGGGTATACGACATATATTATTCCACGCGGTGCACCTGGTATCAGTTAATCATTACGGTTTTTCCTCGGAAAATCTAGCAGTGGGAAATATACTGACCACTGTTATAAAAAATTTTCTACGTTTTCTTTTTTGTAATTTAAAGCCTTAGCAAAGGAAGTTCCTGTGAGACTTTGAGTTGACAAAACATGACTGTGTCGGTGGCCTGAAGTGCCATTTTTGAAAGGATGCTGTATGTTATTTCTAACAGCTACAGTGTAAGCGGCCATAAAATTTAGCTTCTGTTGCTAAATTATATTTAACATCTCTTCTATTCTTGCTTGAGTACAGTTTTTCTTCCAAGTATTGTTTTTACAGCTTCTTGAGGTTTGACGCCACTTTTAGTTAGCCTCGGTAGCGTAGTTCGAAGTACTCTAAAAGGTCAGCTTTCAGGGTTGTCTTTATACAAACTGCTTCTATTACACGTCACACATTTCTAAAACATTTGCACACATATTTCTCTATTTTTCTCAGCATGGTAATGTCTGAAAACATATATTTATTAGCTTGGTCTTAATATGAGCCACGGCCCATGTTAAATGCATCAAGTGGCCTATATTAACAACATTCCATGTCATAAGAACATTTTGGGTTAACATTTTTACTAACTAAAATACATGCCTGATATCATGATCATACAAAAGTCTTAGTCTGAAAAAATATTGAAACAATTTTTAAGTAATCCGGGCGTGGCAAAGTTTTCATTTTGATAGTAGACTAAACCACGCTCAGAGGTCCCAATTTTTTAATAGAAAATAAATGCTTTATGTTATTTTCTTACACAGCGTGTGTGCAAAAAATTTATACAAATAGAGAAAAACCTTATCTTGCAATTCACAAAACAAATATTTTTAATAAAAACCTCTGCATGACTTGTAGATCCTAAATCAAGTACAAGATTTTCGAAACTATAGTTGGGATACAGGAAAAATTAAAATTATGATTTAGAGTAAAAGTAAAATACGTACAAACTGTAGTGGAGAGCAGGTGAATATTTAATAATAATATCTTAGATGTGTTATGATATATCGGATGCAGATTAAGATATGATCTTGGCTAGAAATCGTTCCGCTTTTGCTAATTTTTTTCTTTCATTTGAAGCTTCTCTTTTGCACTTAGTTGTAAAAAGTTAATAACCTTTAATTCTTTATTATTGTTTTTATTTTTCTGGATTTAAAGGTGTATTATTTCCATTTCACTTTCTATTTTTGAAATTAAAACTCATGCTAATATACATACCTAAATGCTTGCGATTGAAATCATCATTATTTAATGTCCAATTTAGATTTTATAGTTATGTAATGTTTCCATTAAATTGGGTTGCTTGTCAAATCATGTACTTTAAGTTTTGTGATATCTATACCTATTGTATATATCTCCTGACCTCGCTTCGATCAACTTTTGTATATAGGTATATTTAAAGTCGTTAGCATCTTCAAGACCTGTAGATAATTTAAACAAATTAATTTTCTAAAAAGTCTCATATCATTAGAAAATTGATTTTTGGATTCATGATTATCATAATATTTTTGTTGGTATCCAAAAGATCTATAAATGGGGTAAAATGGAAATGCATATTTTAAACACTTTATATACTCATTGTGTGTTTTTCATACAACTTTTTTAAAATACATGTGTTCTTACAATATTTTTTCTTTTCCCATATTAAATGACAAATAGAATAGTAATTGTCTTTTTTGTGACCTTTGTAAATATTTTTTGACATTTATTTAGTTTATATCCTGTAATGTATCTATATTTTGATTGTTTCTTTCTTACTTTTTAATATAATATATTATACAATTTTATTAATTCAAATATTGTTATTTTCTAAAAAAATTAATGTTTTTATATACTAGCCCTAACACATATATAATCGGACACTAAATTATTTTCTATTTATAATTATTTGTTTTTAATTATAACAATGAAAAACATTTTTTATCGCTTATTTTCTAAAAATAAGATTTATTAAGTCAGAAAAATAACACTAAACAAAAAAAATTAAAATTTGTTGCATCAAAATTAATTCAAGTCTTATTTAAACGAACATCGAAACCTTCTGCGACACACAAATATTCGGACACGTCAGTTTAGTAAGAAGTGACGTTTCATTTGGCTTTAATAACAGCATTTATTCTACTAAGCATAGTTTCCACAAGTTGTTGACTTTGTTCAGGAGTAAATGCGTCTCAAATGTGCTGCAATTTTTGTCTTAAAACAACAATATTTTGTTGAAGATGATTTCTTAGTTCTCGTTTCATCCTAACCTAAACAGTTTCAATTACATTTAAATCTGGACTAGAAGATAGCCATTCGAGAAGAGGAATATTGTGATTTTGTTACCATTTTTTTGTGGTTTTGGCAGAAGAGCAAGATGCCATCCTGTTAAAATATAAGACCCGCTTAAGGCGATAAATTTGGCAAAAACGGTAACAAGTCGTTTTTAAGAATTTCTTGATATTTCGCGGCGTTTACAGTGCCATCAATAAACTTAAACCTTCCTAAGCCGTGGGGCATACTACCCCACACCATAACACCTGTTAGAAATTTTACTGTTCTTTTTAACCAGTTTTTATGAAAAGCTTCATTTTTATTCCTAATTAATCTGCTGCAATGATCACCAACACAAACCTCAAATTTTAATTCGTCACTAAATATTATTCTTTTCAAGTCATTTTTTGTCCACGTTACTCTTTCTTTAGCCCAAGCTAATATTTTATTCTATTGTTTTTTTGTAAGTAATGGCTTTTCTTTAGCCTTTGTACTTATTATCAATGAATGATCAGTACGTACATTGTAAAAATGCAAACCAGATTTATGCCTTCATGGACAACGTGTTTCACGAAATAGACTAAGTCTTGTGTGCCCATTTCAGCAGTTAAGTCTCTAACTGAACTTCTACACCCAGATTTACAAATTTTTACTAACGGTCTTGGCATTATTGGCGAAACTTTGCGCGGACGCCCTGAACTCTTTCCACGAACGTCCAAATTTCCAGTTTTTCCGAACTTTTTGATTATGTCTGTGCAACTGTACTCTTTGGTATGTTTAACTGATTTGATGCGAAACAAAAAAATATTTTTCCATGAAAAAATCTTGAATTAATTCTCGAACTTTGATATTTGTTGCTGTAACGTAAAAAACTTGTTTTCTTTGGTTTTAAGAGGTGAAAAGACAAAGATCTAAGCATACTTAAAGCATAAAAAAAGTTATGTCTGATTGTTCATGTTTTAACAAAATTACACAAAATTAATAATTAATTATTCTGGTAAGAAAAATATTTTTGATACTTGATCTCATAATAAATAAATAAAATAACAATATAAAAATTAAATTAAAACATATTTCGATTTTATAACTTAGTAAATTTCTAATATAGTAAAAAATATTAAGCGTTTAAATATTTATGTGTTAGGGCTCGTATTTATCTATAAACTTCAATTTTCATAAACAAACAAAAAACGAATGCAAAAGTAAAACCATAAGAAGTTTTACGTTGTTTTATCTTATATTGTTTTTTATTTTTTTTTTGTTTACTTCTTATTTATCGTAATTTGTATTACATTTATTAATTTTTTTACTTTAATTTAATTATAAACCACTGTTTTTTGGTTAAGAGTGGGCTTAAGGAGTTATTTTTTTATACTATAGAGTTGAAGTAAAATGATAAGCGTTTATGGGACATGTAACAAAGTGGACAAGAAAAAATAATTAACACAAAATAAATTGACCAATTACGAAAATTGCTCAAAACAACGTCCGTCGGAAAAAAAGTTTTGCACTTGGTTTGTGGCATTCAAGCATCAACCTGCTGATAGCGCTTAAAAAAAGTAACAATTGAAAATCCAAAAATAAAATGCTAAAAACGCAAAAACAAAAAAAAATTAAAATTGAGCTCAAGAATTTGTTAATAAAGTCAGTCTGAAAAGTAAGAAAGAACAAAGAAGTCGCATGAATGAATTTATTAATCTTCGTAACATACTCAACTTCATTCATTCAGAAGATTAATTACGCATTGTAGATTTTGTTGGGTATTTAAAGGTTTATATTTATGTTAATTGCTGTCGTAATTATTATTAGTAACAGATTAAATAAGCAGAATATCTTATTCATTTAATGTGGGACAGAAGGTGTCTCCGTTGTAACCGGAAACTGTAAAAATATGCAATCTAAACGCGGGTGCTTCTTGAATTCAGAATTTACGAGGGTAATTAGCTGTTTTTGTACAACTTTTACATTGCAAATGTAAACTGTATTTACACGTATAATTAATATATAGCACTTTTGTTCTTGCAAATGTAATTAACATGTTCTTTTGTGTTTGTTAACATAGAATCGAAATATAGTACATACAAGCGCATAGTTTTATCGTGATAACGTTAAACATTTGTTCCTGAAATATAGATCCTAATTTTTGGAGAAATGTGCTTTTTTTCACATGTCTATTAATTAATGGTTTCCGTTTTGTGATTTTTCCATGTGGCTTCGCCGTAACCCACGCTTAATTGTGGCCACACCACTACACAATGTCAAAACCATGTTTAGACATTTTTCAATTTTAATGGTTCGAAGCAACGTAAGAATTTTCGCATTCGCCTATTTACATTTTTTTAAAATACTAATATGTTACTGTTGATTTAGTAGATTTTATATCAGTTTAGTTCTTGTTAACGATGGGATTTTCTAAAGTTGTTGCAAATCACACGTTACTCACAATGCCATGAAAGAATTTTACTAAATTTGGTAACAGGTCTTTGTTCGTTTTAATTACAAAACTGATATAAACAGGGTTAAAAAAAGCATTATTAAATTAATGTTTTATATCTAAACTAAAAGAATGTATTCTAGTGTGCACCTACGTTTTAAGCATTGTCTCTCAAATACGCCACTTGATGCCAAAATATAATATGTAGTGACAATTAAATCGTTCAATTAAAAGCTTTAAGAAATATTTAAAGTACTAATTCAATATTTTTAACAATTATAAATTTATATTTTTATTTGTAAATTATGTACAAAAGGTTTTCTGAAGTTTGCATTAAAAACAAAATAAACAAAAAATAAGATACGTGCTTAAAGTTTTTTTGTATTGTAACGATTATTAAAACTACTAATTTATTTATTTATACTAAAAATATATACACGTTTATAACTAACCGAACTAATTAAATCTAAAAATATTTAATAATAACACTTACACTAATTTATATATAGAACTATCACACGAAGATAAAGTCCGCGGATAACTTTAGTTTTAACAGTTATTGTTTACTTTAAAGTCACGTACAAGGTTATACTCCGTATATATGTATATCTCGAACACGCGTTAATCACTTATTTATTTAAACTTAAATAATCATCTTAACACTGCCGTCTTCGAATTGCTGGAATAACTCCCCTATGATTTGTTTGTGCCGCATTTATACACTTCGGCCAAACGTTAGAAAATTTTCTATATCTTTTGGTGAACGTTCTAGAAATGTACAAAAACCTTGCGAAACTTCTCAAACTTGAGAATAATTTCTCGAACGTTTCAGTATGTACAAGCAGTCACTCTAAATTTTGAATTAAAATAAAAAGGTAAGAAAAATTATGCTTTTTTGCAAGTTTGTTTTGTTATTATTAGAGCAGCTTCTTGTGTCAAAAAATTTGCACAATTGTATAACTTGTTGCTTAATTGTCCAACTACTTTGGATGTTAATTGCATAAAACTGCAGTAAACAAAATAGTAATATCTTCTGACAAACCCCAACGTACAATTTATTCTACTTGTAGTATTTCTTACTTTAACTTGTAGTTCTCTTTATTGAAACATCTCCTAACGCTATAGATATTTTTTTTCTTCCAAGAGCTGGTTAGTCTAGCGTCTCTGTACTGCGTTTTTTTTTGGTCCTTTTGTGCACCTCTGATTTTTGCTCCTTCAGCAGTTCTGTTTTTTTGGTTATAAAGTTCAAACGGTTATTTCATGGGCCTTTTTTCACTCAGTTGGCCTTGGTTTGGAGAGAATTGATGTGTGTTGCGTTTGGTATGCTTCGGATTTATACAGCAAGTGCTGCGGGGTGTCGTGGTCTTCCAAACATCCACAGCATAAAGGGCTACTTTGTAGTTCTCTTTTATGGATTTGTTTGTTAAGATTACAGTGCTTTGCGTAATCACCATGCAAGTTTAGAAAACGAGTTTCATTATTCGAATGAAGAAAGAAAACTTCGAGTACAACAGAGATAACCCTATTTTTTGTTTATATTATAAATAAATCACTCAATTGACTTCATCGTTGATTAACATTAGTTGACATTTGTAAGCCGCTATTTACACGTCAAAGTTTCAATTGTATCGAAGTATATAAAACTTATAAACAAACCAATAAAGCATGTTTAGTATTGTCAACACTAGATATTTAGTATATTTTAGTTTTTAACCAGCAATTACATTTCTAAGAGTTTTTTCATAGTTTACTATGTTTTGCTGCTAGTTCCTTGCGGATTATTTAATTTCCGGTATCGTAAGAGATTTCGAAAGCGAATTCAGGTCCGATCTATGTCCCGCCTGTGCCATTTTTAGCTAGTGCGCCTGCCATTAAGTTTACTTGCACATCTTGTGATATCTAGACTAGCTGCTCTTGTTGGTAAGTTGCCAACGTTTCCAGAATGTTTATGCATGCCATAATCAGTTTTATTACTAGCGACTTTAAAGCTAATATTGCTGCTTGATTGTCAAACATGGTCAACATTGGACCGTTTGTATATGATCTTAAGTCAATGATGTTCCTAACACACCAGACGATAGCAGCATCTTTAACTTCAAATACAGGCGCATATTTATCTAACATCAGTGAAAATTGTTTCTTATGGTGCTTGCTTTCATATATTTCGGCACCGGTACCGTTGCGATTTTTTGTCCCATCTGAGTACCAGATAGTTTATTTAACAACACCTGGGTAAATTTGATCATTTTTTGTGAAGTCGAATTTTATAATTGCGATTGTTTTTTCACGCAGCACATTATATATACCCGGTTTGTACATCCTGGTAGTTACCGTGTGATTATTTATTTGCAGGCATCTATCATTACAACAAAGTGTAATAGTGGAAATAAAAGTAGTGCTTTAATGCTCCTGTTATCAGCAGACATACCATTATCTGTACTTTTTCCATCTTGGAAGCCGTGTTTGTTAAGTTGGTTTTCTCACTTCACACAAGCGCACCGCATTTGATGATGGGTCTTGTCTTCACATTATATAATTATTTAGTCATTGTAGATTTTAATCTTTATGAGTGACCAACCACCTTTTTTGTTTGGTTTTGGTTAATTAAGAACCCTGATGGCTTTCGTTGTGGCGTTTCACAAATAATCGTTGAAATTGAGCTATAGATACAGATACAATTGTTTGTATTATAAAAACTCTTTGTTTGTTAAACAGTTTTTTAAAGGTTATTTTCATTTTGTTTAGTGTTTTGCTAGCGAGCTTTTATTTGAGAGTGTAGTTATTATTTTAAGAATACGACTAGTAGCACTTTTTACAAAATTTCAAAATTTGCTGAAATAAATAAAGCCTTACATACGGTGCTATCACAACTAAATTTTTCTTGGTTTATACGATTAATAAAAAAAGTCAGATGCGCCGAGCTTCCTCCAAATTAATTATCTTATTTGGTTAAGTGAACTCTCCAACACGATTAAAATTTTATCCAATACTGGAAGGTTCGATATCTTTAACAAAAGTGACGTGACGTCATTATGGAAATTTTTCTAATAAATGAAACCGTTTTACTATTTTCAGATTAATGGAATACGTGTGGATGTCCCAAAACTGCTAATGACAATTACGGAAGAATTAAATTGCGACACAAAAATAAGAAACAACGCTTACTCTAACAAAGATTTTTACGAAAGTAGTAAACATACTACACCCAATACTCGCATAAATGCGTGTGAATAATTAGAAATGAAAGTCTTGTTTGGCGCACATAACGTTAGATGATGTACGACCTATTTCACCGTCACCGGATAGATGATTTTTCTTCCATCGAACTTCGATGTCAAACCTTTTCGAATTGACAGTAATCCCCTCAACGTAGCGGAAAGCGGGCGTTCCAAGAATAGATTTTATACGGTGCAAAATCATACCAAACCACTTTTAATATAAAAATAAAATCCAAACTCTATGAAAAATGCTCAATTTTCGTTGACAAAATAAAATATTTCTAATTCCGCTTACGGTATCCGATATTAAGATAACAATATGAAATTAGCCAGCAAAAAAGGAACCACAAATCTCAGAAGAGTCCAGAACAAAATTTTCTACTTCTTCTTTTCTAATGTCACAATTCATGTCAAAATCATCATTGAAATAGAGCTTTTCATCTTCTTCAGATGAGTTACTAGATTACTGCTCCTTAACACTCTTCTTGCTAACCTTGATTGTTATTTTGTTTTTATCTGAATTCTCTTTTTTTTTAAATTTGTTTTTTTAGAAAGCACACATTTGTTTATTTTCTGTTTAGGAATTCTTTTTGAGACATTTTTCTTTTTTTCCGTTCTGATAAACTACTTTCTAATACATCTTTATAGCACTCCATGTACTTGTAATTCAAGCATCAAATTTTTTTAGACTTTCTTTTTTTATTGCCAAGCTTGTAAGATGAAGTACTTGGTAAAAGGCTTATATCTTGGGACCACACTTTTTTATTTTTGAAATTGTGTTACAAGATAGATCTTCCACCACTTCTTTTGCTTTTGTTTGGATTTTGATAATAACATTTTTTTAATTAAGAAAAAGTATAATATAAAAAATATAATAAGCAAGTGTAGTACGACGATTAAAGCATAAATGTTCCTTTTATTTGGCAAAGACATCAAAATGCAATTGTTAATAAAGTTTTATTGCAGCCAGGCACGGATGCAGTGGGTGGGGTGCAACTACCCTAATCTGACTAACGATGTAAGCACTTTTTTTTGACCAATTTTACAACTTTTAAGTGTGTTTCTGAAATAGAAGTAAAATCACACAAGAATTGCTCCGTATATTCTATATCCGCGTCTGATGGTATCTACTTAAAGTGGTTAGTATTCTATATAAAGTATAAAATCAAATAAAAAATATTTTATTTCAATATTGGATATGTGATATTAAGACAATGCAACTAACTGATATTAGACAAATTGTCTCATGATTCATATGCACTAAATTAAAGTAGACATAATGCACTAACTTAAACTATATAGTCAAATTTAACAACATTTGTGTGTGTCTAAAAATTACGTTACCGATTACCACAAAATTTTCCAGTTGAGGATAAATGACTTTAGAGTCCTCTACGTTTTATTAGTAGCAGTAAAATATTATTTTGTGGCACTTTATTCTACAACTGAAGCCGATGAAGATACAGATAATTACAAAAAACTAATCAATTTAAACAATGTTTTTTATTTTCATCTTAAGTTTGGCAACACTATCCACGTTTAACCACTGAAACTAATCTTAAAAAAATGATTTAGATATGTTGATGTCAAGTTTATTGTTTAGTCTTGTGGTCATTTCGAATTGTCTAAGTTTTTAGATCATCTAAACAACTAATACCTAGATATCAAATTTACTATGAAAATCAAAACTAATAGTTATCTCCCATTTCTGGACGTTCTTGTGAGTCGTAAACCCGACGGACTTCTGCGCCATTCTGTTTATTGCAAACCTACCCGTACGGACAGATATCTTCATGCTTCGTCTCATCATCATTCTGCGCAAAAGCGTTTTGTTATTGAATCTTTGGTTCAAAGTTTTCTTATTTGCCAACCTGAGAATCTAGACTCGGAACTTTGTCATCTTACTAAAGTTTTAGTAAACAATGGTTATATAAAGCAAAATACTCAAATAGTTTTTAATCGTCGTCTACATCTACATGCTCGGATACTTAAGAGCATTTCTACTTCTAAATCTAATCTGAAATTGGTTACATTCATAAAGTTGAATGAGGAATAGTATTAAGCCCAGATTCAACTCGACAGGCAAAATTTCTCAAATTCTTCTTTTTTCCAAGAACAAATTTCTTACACTTTTATTTCAAAGTGCATACTAAATTTCTTGTTTGTGTGGTTTACTCTAAATTGGTGAAACCGGTCGTTCCGTTAGCACACGCATTTCGGAACATGATCGCTGTATAATAGAAAGACACATTGCTAAATCTGCGGTGACTGAACATAATTTTACTACAAGCTACAATATAGATTTTGATAACTGTTACAATACGTATCTTGTAACTTAAAAAGGCAACGATTTACTCAGATTGGGTCGTAAGCTTCATGGTGCTAATATATAAAACAAGTTAAAAAAAGCGCCAAAACGATGAAACATTAGGATATGAGACAACATTTAAATCTACATAAAACTCTAATAGAACAAATGACAGGTCAGAAGTTGTAACAACGAATATATTTGTTCGTAGAGAAGAGAAAATATATATAAATGTATATAAGTGCGATCAAACGCTAGAACGTAGGTCAACATTACAGACAAAAGTGGTTGGAATAAGCCTTCTTCAGTTGGGCAACACGTCGTACAACGAAATTAATTTTGTCGGTCTAACATTTTACATTTCGAAAAGAAACAAATTTACATTCGTAAATTTTAACACAAATATAAATATCTCGATTATATAGAGAAGCAAAGCAAAAAGTCTAATAATATGTGACACACAGCAAAACAATTGTATAGTTAATTATGATAACAACCTGCTATGTACGTTCAGTCGTTCGTTCAATCGACTGATCACAAAAATACAAAGAATTAAAATACGAAGTATAATACTTACAGTTTAGTTTTTCTTTGAAAAATGCGACTAGCTAGCGCCACCTTTTCGAAAATTTCTAACATACGATCAATAAAAACAAATCATATGCGCCGAGTTACCCCCAAATTAATTATATTTTTGCATTAAGTGGGTCGTTTTACTATCTCCACATCGATAAAACACGTGTAGATGTCCAAGAACTCGCCAAATGACAACTATGGACTTAAACTAAACCACAAAAATAAAGGACAAATGCTTACCCTAATAAAGACTTTCACTCAAGTCGTAACACTATTTCGTCCAATACTTGCATAGATGCGTGTGAATAATTAGCAATGAAAGTCTCGTTGGGCGCACATAACGTTAGATGATGTCCGCGTTATTGTAACATTACTGAAAAAATGATCGTTTTACGATTTGACCTTTATCCTTGTCAGTGCGGCGGAAAGTGGGCGTTCCGAGAATAATTTTTATACAAGGAACAAACATCATACCAAAACACTTTTAACATAACATAACGTTTTGGTGGTTGCAAAACCTTCATTCTTCTTCAATAGAAAAATTCGAACGGGCATAGAAATCATCAAACACCTCAATAACTTTAATTTCGAATTATCTGCTCTTTGATTCTCGGTTATAACTCTTTTATTTCGACTCTAACTCAATCAGAGTCGCGACGATACTTCTTTATATACAGAGACTACTTTTTCTTAGTCAGCTATTTGGAGTTTAGAATCTGGCTTAATTTACAAGTTGATTACTTAACTTTTCTGAGATCCTTAGTTAGATTTCGGTTGCTTGCTTGAGTTGTTCGATTTCACTGACGCCCTAATAAAGACCCTTACAAAAGTAGGGAACTTTGGTTACAGCAATCACACGGTCCAAACCCGGAAGACGTTTTCATCTTAGTATAGACTTCAGCCATAGAAGCCTTCGCTATTACAATTTTACAAAAGTGTTTATATCCAATATCACTTGATGGCAATACATTTTTTTGACTGTTAAGGTCCAGGTTTCAATAATGACTTAATGTTTCATAGTTTACTGACCACTTGTCTTTTTTCCTGTAGTTTGCGCTTTTTATAAAAAAAAATTTTAAAACAAATTTCTATCGTCTACCAGTTTTATTATTCTTGACAAATTCTCAAAATTTTGTATACCAAAATGTATTAGTTTAAGACAATAACGTTATAAAACTACAATATAGAAATTAAAATAACGAATGTTCTTTGGGTATTTTAGCATTCTACTCGGTACGTCATTGCTTAATGTATGTTATTGAAAATTTTTGTACTGGTTATGTTGAACCTTAATTTTTATTTAAGTATATAGTATGTTTCGATCGTTTAGAATAAACTTTAATAAAATAAAATAAACGTTATTTATAGAAACTTCTCGGACATTTTCTTTTTACAACCATTTTCAACCATAAGTAAAATTTACAACAAATTTAAATAAATGGGTTCTGTAAAATATGTGCAAAAAAGGACAATCAACAAGACTTGACGTAATACTAGTTTTAATAGAAACTTCAACCTGATGAGAAATTTAACACAGCAGTAAAACGTTTTTAAATCTACAATTAAACACATTTAAACGTAGAGTTTAAAAAATAGGCGAAGTCAAGAAACTCTTACAATGTTAAAGGTAATAGAACAATTTAGTATTGCAAAGCTGCATGTGTTATAATAAATAAGAGCCAAAATTGTTTACATAACGTAATTTTTTCAGAATAAGCTACTTTACGCCTTGATAACAGTAGACAAACAATCAACAAGATATAAATGTACAAACTGTAAATACTACAAAAATAAATGTTTGAACAAGGGAAAATAACGATAAAAATAAGCCAGAAAGCATCGAGAAACTAAAAATTGACTATTTCTGATTTTTTGTTAGTTTAAAATTATTTTTCATATTTTTTATTTTTTTGTTTTATCTATGCACACCTGTCAATCGATCTGTTTGTTTTACCAAAATTTTAAACATTTGAATCAAAATTTTTATAATTGTTTTTTCTTCATGTTTTGGAACACAATTAGCTTTTTTAGTAAAATTTTAGTAAGCTAAGCAGTGGTGCACATTTTTTTATAATTATTACGCAAACTACTATAGTAGACATAATTTTACATAAAATCAAAATAATATAAGGTAGCGCATAACAAAACAAAGTTCTGAAGCTTTTGGTAAAACTCTATTCAGAGTTAATTTTTCTATCGTCACCTTGAAACATTTTAATGTTACTTTTAACAAAAATGGCGTCACAAACTCCTTGTAAATGCAAATACTGAAAAACGCCCGTAAAAATAAAACCTAGTTATAGTTCTCTATATTTAGAAGAATCGTAAACTGGCGCCATAGGGAAAACACGTTCTACCGTGAAAACGGCCCCACCAACAATGCCGCGTTACTAAACTATAAATAAAACCATATTGCACAATTTTGTTTAAAAACAAAAAGTTCGTTGCCATTTTTTGTGTGTAAGAATACATAAGCATTTGTGAAAGCAATTAGCTAAACAAAAAAATAATAATTGGTGTAAAAGTCACATACTACGCCTCTCTTGGCTAATTACATCAATTAACAGTGAGCAAAATGAACCGATTTATTAGCAGACTACTAACATGCAACTTGATAGTTAATTCTTCTCCCTCTTATAAAAGGAAACGTCCGATTTTCTTTTTCAACTTCATGTCTGATTATAAACTGTGCCTTAATTTACATCAAGTCGACAATCGTCTATCTTTAGTCAATCTGTCTGTTCGACCAGTTCCATTTTATTAATTATTTATCTCACTACAATTTATTCCGATACTGTTATTAAGCTTAATATTAATTAAAACTTGTGTTTTGTAAGAAAGTAATTAAATGATTTTTGGTATTTACGTGATTTAAATTTTGACTGCATCTATATGTAAATGTTTTGGTTAAGTTGTGATTATTTTAATGTTGCTTTGGTTTTTGAAGATAAAGTAATGATGCCGAAAACTTGGAATTTCCAGGTATAGATTAGATAGGTTTTCGGCAATGTTCGAATTCTAACAAATTAAAGTTGATTCGGTATTAGCGAACTATTAGTGGTTTAAAATAAATATTTATTTTACTATCTACAAGACTGATCATTTTTATCCTTTTCTAATTGTTGTTTTTTTAACGCTGTTAAAACAATAAAATTATAACTTGTTTTGTGCTTTTTTTTATTCTGCTATTTATTTTATATTTAATCTTAGTTCTTTATTGTGGCATCATTTTATCTCCATAATGTACTCAATTGTAAAAAAATTTTTTTGCTCCAAATCAATACTAAGATCTACAATAATATACGCTTTGCTTATGTCCGTGTAGAATTACATAATAAAGACCTGCATTGCTACAATGCAATATTTATTAAGATTAAATCAAGATGTGCAGATACAGACCCGTTAAACTTACTCGAAGAAATAAATCCATCAGACCTAAAAGTCAGATACTCATCAAGTCAAAAGATGTTAAGAACTAACTAATATGTTATGTTGTTTTTACTGATTTTTGTAAGAGAATACATAAATGATAAAAATAGTAACAAATTACTTGTAAAATGCTAAACAAATTCTAAAAACAAAAACAATTGCTTAACATCAAATAAAAATTTAAGAATTAAGAATATAAAATTAAACTGTCAAATAATGTAATTACTATTTACAATATTTACTTTTGAAACTTGTAAACGTTTCGATGACTAAACTATCATCTATAGTGTAGATAGTAACGTATAATTTATGATAAACATTAAAATTATATAATTACAAGTTTCATAGGGTCTGTTTCATGGGACGAATCCAAGTTTAGGAAACGAGAGACAAACCACGAGTTTTCTAAAGATGAGTTCTATAAAATGTTTATTAGCGTTTTTTTATACTATTTTTATTATATTATACATAACAAAAATAATTAATATGTAACATTATCCACTATTAATAAAATTGTATATTGAAATCAAAATAAACAAACGAACAGAACTTCTAATGCAAACTGTAAAAACTTATATAAAGGTGGCAGTTGTTTTAAGGAAGTGTTCATTGCAATAGTTGCAGAATTGCTCATCAATGATTCTTGATGCTACGATTTTTTCTTTACACACATTTTTCGAGAGAAGTTCAATCTTCTCCGCAGTTTTAATTTTCATAGAGTAAAAAACATCTGATAAATAAAGAAAAAACAATACCTTATTAAAGATTATGTATTAATCTATACCTTTCGAGGATTAAACTGGAGTCGTCGCTAAATCTAAACAAAGTAAACAAAAACCCCAAAAAATGTGCGAATTAAAATCTAAGATATGAACCAGTAAAACGTTCGACGACTCAGTAATGAGAAATAAAAGATGAAATAATCCTTGTTTAAATATCGACCGATTTTGTATTCACTTGTTAATTTTGATTTTACAAATTGCTGTTATTTTTGCTTATTTCCTTCACGACTCTAAAACAGTTTTTTTGAGACTGCGGTTATCTTATTTGTGGAATTGGTACATACGTGTTACAAATTTTATTTAAACTTGTCGCTCTAATACTTGTACCTACCCGTCAAAAAACAGCAACTTCCGTTACGTCCCATCAGAGCTTTTGTTTACTCGGTTGAGCTGTAGAATGACACATTTGGTTAATAAAAAGAAACATTTATTAAAACATAATAAACTACGTACCATCAGTCTTATGCTCGATTGTAAAACTTGATGTGTTCATTTGTTTGATTCGTTTGTTCTATAAATTTTAAAACTAAAAGAAAACGTTTTATATGTACACGGTTGGTTTTTAAAAAGAAAAATATTAATTGTGTTGATTTAGAACGTACGACAGTCGCCTAGTGGTGCACTAACTTCTAACAATATTAATTGAAATAATGTTAATGTTAATAATTTAATCGATTTTTCAACAATAAGGAAAACACCCCCGTCTTCAAAATTACTGCTGCACATTCTGACTTGGTTGTAACAATAGTTATCATCTTTTGTCATCAAATCTGTACGACCGCTATTGCTAAGCCAACTTTTACATCTAGATAATTCAACCGATGTATATAAACGTTTAAATTTACTTTTTAACAATTTACCTTATTGCATCAGCTGGTATAGAAAAAAACTTAGGTTCAAATTATTACTACTATCATTTTAGCAAACAAATGATAAATATTACATTACACAAACTTTAATAAAAGTATACTGAAAAAGGATATAAAAACAAGTAAACAATAACGAATACTAGAAATACGTTACTGCGCTAGTGATCACCAGTCGATCATGCTCCGTGAAATTTTATGGAAAATTTTTACTGATAGTAATCGTACTGGTTCTACGGAATCCAATTAATTTTAGGTTATCTTGATCGAGTGATACACTATTGTTGGTAGGACAAGAAGAATTAACAAATATGTCTATAGATGACGTTGAATACAAATCTGATACTAATTTAATAACTGTACCTGTTCCAAAAACGACGAGTATTTGCAATTACGAACATACGACGGATTGACATTATAAAGAAATAACTGTATTAACTTGAGACAAATGAATGTTACACACAGACGGCTCTTCTAAACCAATAAAGTCTTCTTAACACTTCCAACTCGATTCAAAAATTTCTGTAATTGCCTCGAATTTGAATGATGTCAAAGTTTGTAGAGATCATTTCATGACTAAAGAACCGTGAGGTACGCGTCGGATAAATTCGGAATTTGACGATCATGCGAAATAAATTATAACTAAAAACATCTGCTGTAAACAATGTACATTAATTGTAATGGTTTATCTTTAATTTAACTAAAAAAAATGAATGCATACAAAACGATGAATATAATATAAAAAAATATAAAACACAAAGATGAAAAAGCCTTTGTAACAATTTGTGGAATTACTGTAGACACTTCAAATGCCGTATGAAAGTTGGAAACGTTTTTTGGTTAGCTAGTGTACTGACATTCGGAACAAAATTGGTTTCTGCGCAGCGGTTCTTTAGTCTTGAAATGAAGTCTATGCGTTTCACTGCCTCCTTAAAACTGTCCCAAAACAGAAAGCCCGACGAGATACCGATAGAAAGGGTCGTGGCGATAGCGGCAGCTCTCTCCATTTTGGCAACATCTCTTAGCATAAAAGTAGCAGTCAATGAACTTTTTCTGACTCGATATTCTACTTGGATGGTAACTGCGGACTAACACTTGAATGTTTGTTTCTCGGAAAACGACCTCCAACATATTTCGAATTGTTCTTTAATTCAATTAATCTAAGTCGCAACTAAGTTTGGGTACTACCAAATTATTAATGTTAACTCTATTTCTCTCTTGAGATTCCATAATGCTCGCCACAGAATTTTGTATGGCGGCCTTGCAGGTGAGTACTTCTTGGTGAACAAATAGAAAACAATGCGTAGGTCATCGCGCAGTTTTAAGATTTTGCCGACCGCCGGTTGCTGTAGTGTGTTTAGCCGTCCGAACTTCTTAAATACTCTAGTTCGGACCTGGTTTTGATTAGTGTTGTTATCACCAGCAAACAGGGCTAAGCGACCGATGTGGACCACTTTTGGTTTGCCTTTGGGTGGTGCAATATATGACGTCATTAATACGCTGCTCAACTACATAAGGATCTTCCCATTACCTCTGCAGCGTCGGCAACACATGTCGCTCGGTTAAAACTTACCGTTTTGTGTGTGTGTTGACGTCATATCTGATCTTCATTCTGTCGCTGGTAATTTGTGTGTTTTTTTTCTTCCGGTCTTTGTCAAAATTGGAGGTCGCATGGCAGTCGTATTTCACGACCGAGCATGACACAGGACAGTATTTAAACTGTGCTTTTGTAAACAGATAATCGGTATGCCATCACGAATAGGTGTAAATAGTAATCTCAGTCTCTTTAGTGTTCGTATACTACTATAGCTAAGTACTTTCCCATTGCTGATTCATCCGTTCAACCATGCCATGAAAGTGAGGATGAAGAGGCGCCGTCTTAGTTTTTTAATTCACTCACTCATAACTGCAGCCTTGGTAATTCCGACGGAACTCTAAATCGGTAGCAAAACTTTTTTATTAAAACGTCTGTAGATGTCTGTAGATTTAGTATGGCGCAAACCTCCGTTCATTTCGTGAAATATTTCATTGCTACCAGGATGTATTTGTTTTCCAAATACAATACTGTTTCATTGGTGCTTTGCGCTTTTTTGCTGGGCCATTTTCTAATGCACACACCGGCACTACTCCATGATATCCTCTTTACAGTCCACTTAAGAGAATCTTTCTCAAACTTTCTTTAATGCCTTCTTTACGCCAAAATGTGCTCCTGATGTACCATAGTGCAGATGCTGCAACACCTGTAACACTCGCCTCTTTGGCACTGCCAACTGTAGTCTGTTTTTTGTGCCCTCGACACTCTCGAGGAATTGCTTAACAAAACCGTCTTTCACTCTCAAATGGTTCTACTGCACATACTATCCTTTAATGTTCTTGCCTAAAACACTCACTTTTTCCCAAGTTGGTCGTCGGCCGTTTGCTTTCTAGTTCAGGAGTACTTATTACGGAATTGTTTTCTTGTTTGAACCGCAATTGTATAGGATTCCACTCGTCATCAAACATAGCAGTTCTTTGGAGACATTCGATTTTTTTTTCAAGTTGCGAACAATATCTACATTATATCGAACATGGTCTTTTAGACAAGGAATCAGCGTTCCGGCATGGTGCTTTGTGTCACAATAGCCATTTCGAACCGTCATAGTCCGTTATTAGTAAAAATTTGCGTCCATACAAGTACTGTACCTATGGCCAGATTACTTGCATTAGTATCCAAAACAAATTTACAATATTTTTCTTGGATAACTTAAAATCGCCAAAATGACTAAGGTCTGTTTTAGTTGTTGGATAGCGTTTTTGCACTTTTTATTTTATCTAAATTCTGTTCTTTCTTTGCTCAATTTTGTCAAAGGTTTAAAAATATTGGCAAATTTAGATACAAAGTGTTTATACTAGGTACTCAATTAAACTTTGAACCTGATGTTTGTCGATTAGTTTTGGCCATGCTAGTACTATTTGAACTTTCTGGAACAGCCTTTACTCCATTTCTAGATACGACCAAGGTACTGTATTTTTATTAAATGCGTTGTATTTTTTTGGACTCAGTTATAGATAGGATGTATCGGCCGAGCGTCTCCAGTATTAATTTTATGCTTCACTACGTTGGTTTTTTCTTTGAAATCATTTTTCAGCGCAAACACATCTTGATACTGCTGGATCAACACTTTATCTTTAGCCAATTAGACTTGCCTGAGGTTTTGGCCGTGGGCAGTAAAAATGTATAATAGATGTAATGAGCACTTCTTTGGCAACTTCACTAGAATTTATCTTACAATTTGAGATAGTAACGTGCATTGGCCCACCACGGTTTTCTTTTTTAACGTTCTCATAGACTTCCATCCAGGCGTGCTATCACTACATTTTTAATTCTTTCGTCACTTAATAAGACTGCTGCCTTCTCTGACAAATGAAAAGGAATTTTTTTTACCGTCGATCTTCGGGACATCGTTTTTCATATCCAAGTGAAACCCATACTTCTTAATATTGTCGAATCTCATGATAAATTTTTTTGTGATGACGGCTACTAGTATTTGATGGTTGAGTACTTCATTTCCCAAACTCTGTTACTAAGGATGTTTTTTCATTTTTGAATAACACGACAAGGCAAATGATAGTCTTAGTCGCTTCGGTATCAACCAGTAACTAAAAATTTCGAAGATTGATCTTGCCATCGCAACTGCAATTGCTCCATTGACGATGCTCTTTGATTAGTAATCCCAGGAGCATGGCTCGTTGAGGTCGACTTTGGGCTCATTCGGTTAACCTGTTCTAGTTCTTCGGGCGCTCTTTTAGTTTACTTTTGGGCTTAATACAGCGTCGACGTATCTGACTCACTTCCCCGCAGTTCCAGCACGTTACTTTTCTTCCACGAGCTACTTGTTCGCGAAATACACGACGCACTATTTTTTTGATAGTTTTCTGTATCTGCGCGGGTACTTTTGCAACACAGCGAAGCTTGTGACTGTCTCGGTGCGACGGTCCTTTGGCTGTTTCAAGCTCCAAAGCATGGGTTAAAGCGTCATCCAACGTTTTAATTCGAGCTAACTGTTGAGTTTTTTGCGTTTGGTTGTCTTGAAGGCGGTCTACAAAGATTTAAATAAGCAACTGTTCCAAAAAGGTGACTGATGCTGCAGAATACGCAAGCCGTGTCAATCTTGCGATGCCAGCCTCACACTCCTGGAGACTTTTTGAGCTTTCTGAACTCGATTTTTTATTTGGGCTTGGTACACCTGTTGGAAATGAGTATCTCCACGTCTTATTTCTAAACGTGAAAGTAAAAGATCGTAATTTTCTTGAAGGTGGTCAAAAACTGTTTGCAAAATTCCAAAGGATTCTCTCCACGTAAGGTCACTATTAAAGACGTTGCTTTTTACTTATTGCTTCAATCATTAGCTGTAGCTGCGGTTTCAAATTGCTTGTAGTATGTTGACCAAAGGTTTTTTTATCAAAGTTTGAAAGTACAAGCTTAAACTTGTAAGTGGTTTTTTGTCGATTGTCCATTAGTAAGCTTTCGCTTATGACACTTCCTTCATCAGGACAATTCATTTGGTTAATTATGTTTTTAACCAGTTTCATTCTCTCTTAATTTGTCTTCTATTCCTTCGATCTTGTTTTCTAGAACTCCGCTTCTCTTAAATTTAACATATCTGCTTAAGTTTTCTCTTAAACAATATTGATTTCGGTTTCTACGCTGAGTTTGATAGTTTTTATTTGATTTTGAATGTTTGTTCGTATTTTTTCTTTTGAACTTCTATAATTTTTCTAAAATTTTTCAACAATTTTGTTTTTATTTTCTGGCTATTTTCTAATAATTTTATGAGAATTTCCAAAAAACTTTTTTTCAATGTTTTTATTCATAGGTTTTTGACCATTTTAAATTATTTCAAGGAATTCAAATATTTTTTATCCATTTTTGTTGCTTGCAAACCCCTTACCGACATAGATTATAACACGAATAAAAAGTTTAATAAGATATACAGTCACTTTTAAAATGCAATTTTTGTATAACACAAGTTTTAATAACGAACGAACTTTTATTATTAAAAGTACTGATAAAAAGAAAGGTTTAATAATCTTCAACAAACAAACACACGCGAGCAGGTACTCATCGCACGTTTATATTACACATTAAAACCACGACCCCACACATGACACCAATGTAACGAGTTTTAAATCTTATCTTAAAGATATTTAAAATAAACAACTTACATTCAATTTATATATCACTACCACTATAATAGGTAAAAGACCTTTATAAATGATTGGATCCCACGTGACACATATGTTAGGCAACCAACATTGCTCGGATTAGTATAACGTAAAAAAAATTACTAAATGAAAAATTTCTAATCTTTAAATTAAGGTTAAGTAATTAATTAAAAACGGTAACACATTAATAACAATACCTGTTTATTTGAAATAAAAATAGGTAATAACATTTATTTAAAATTTATAACCGATGTTCAATATGTTATTCTTTAGCTGCAATACTTGTGTTAATTCTTCTCTTTAAATTTTGGAAAACATTTTGTTGCCTTTTTTTAGTGCTTTGTGGAAAGCTTCTACTAATAATCTTAAAAATGGAATGCTTATAACTTACAAATAGAATTAAAGTGACTTTATACCTGTTGCCCGCAAATAATTTTGCCACCGCTTTATGACTTTGTTTTATGCGATGCCGGATTTCATTAATAACAGGTGCAGTGAGTACAGTAGCTCTTCATGTTTCCTCTTGCAAATGCAATTCCCATTTAAAAATCTATTAATTAAAAATTCTTTATGTCGTCGGAAAGCATCGTAAGTAAAGTTTCTTTCTGGAAAATATTCGTTGAATCTATCGATGCAACTTTGAAGATAACGCGACCAAGTTTCATCAGGATTGCGAGTATCACTTCTTAGTTTGAAAATGCGTCATTACAATGACAGTGACTTGTTTAATAGTAAACATCGTGAAATGTTATTACCGAATATAAAATTACAAAAATTAGGCCTCAAAATTAAAGCTGCTGTTCAGTACTTACCAACAGAAACAGAAAAAGTGCTATTTTAGAATATAAAAAATAGAAAATAAAGAAAATGACGAAAAATAATACCTGATGTCAACAAAACGTCAAACGAGAATGTCAAAAAATGTTACTAAACGGTAAGACCTGTGGTAACACTACCAACCTAAAACAATGTTGATGCTCAACTCATAGATCACGTGGGAAATAAGTTTGAATGAAGGCCCTGTATCTACTGTCCGCACTTTTTGTTTACTTACACTGGTATTTATTTTTACTTGATGCACTTTAATTTAACTTAGCACACGTGTTAAACACTTTATTTTATTAAATTGGCAACACTTACACTTTGACATATTGAAGTTTATGTGTGTTAACCTACAATCTCATATGAAATGATCTCATTGTACCTTTATAAGTAAATAACTTTGGATTAATAAGACGTCTTTATTTTATCTTAGCATCAATATTTGAATTTCAATCGTTAAGATACAATGATTTTGATATCTTTTTCATGTAACGTCAACTTACGATGCAGAGACACCAACTTTGAAAAAACTAACATTGCTAAAATTCGAATTTGCTAATTCTTACACAGATTTTAGCGTAAGAATTGCTAATTCTTATGTCAAAATAGAAAAAAGAAATACTTGAATAAGCTGACAATATCAAATCTTTTAGTAGCATTCTCTAGACAAGATGATAGACTACTGCATAGTTTCATAAATCATAGTTAACTATGTTGATAAATTGCCAATGGGTTTTAATATTATTTTAATCTGGCACTGTTTTTATAGGAATTAATTTTCATGATCTAACAAATTATTAAATACGTAATAACTCTTCTTCTATTGTACGTATCATAATCTAAATTAAATTAAATTAAATTGGTTTGCAATTAGTACCAAAAGCTGTTAACTTTGTTGTTATTATTTTTTGTGCCACTATAAATAATTATTAAAATTAGTTTAATTGCTTTTAGATTTGTACCGTGACACAAAACTACATTTTGCTTTAATAACAAATTTAGAAAAAATTGCAATATTAATGCAATGCCGACGTAATTATGCGATCGTCTGGAAGCTGCGGTGTCGCAAAGACTGCGTAACTTGCGCGTTGGGAACCAAATCGGGCGCCAATTCTTGCAAGCGTTTCCGTTAGATTAAAGGCGCCATCTCATATGCATAATAATTAGATAAATAACATCCTTAGAAGATATTAATTCGAATTTTTGTTTCAGGCAATTTCACATATAAGACTGAGCTGAACGTTACCTCGTTGCTATTTAAGAATCCGACTCAATCGAACGAAGACGTTTGTGTTTAAAATATCGAATATAATGTGATTTACGTTTGAGTATATCTAATGAATATCGAAGAGCAATGTTAAAAGACTGCGAAAGTATTGAACGTAGTGGAGAATCTCCGTGTTCGAATCATATAGGGTCAGCAGAAGCGGTGGCTTGTGCGGGTTGTGGTGCTCGTATTCATGATAGGTACTATCTGTTAGCGGTTGATAGACAATGGCACGCGCATTGCCTTAAATGTTGTGAATGCAAGCTACCGTTGGATTCGGAACTTACTTGTTTTGCGAGAGACGGTAATATCTATTGCAAAGAAGACTATTACAGGTAAGTTATTTTGATTTTCCCATTTTGGATCTATAATTAGATTGTATTTCATTGTGAAAACGTTTTTAACATCATCTTGTTACACATAAAAAAATATTTTTTTTGCACTGGGATTGTTAAAAGGTTTATTTTAATTATTACTTTTGAGAACTAAAGTGCAATGTTTATTTTTTTTTAATCTCAAGGAATTAAATTAAATTATTTTTATTTGTTCACTCAATTTAACTGTTAAAATATGTAGTTAAAATATGTTTTTATTAAAGTTTCGAAAACTTTGGCAATCAAATACTAATTTTAATTAAGAAAAGTACAGAAATAATGTTTCAATACTAAAAATTATAATTCAGTGTATTCAAATTGTACATAGAATTTGTTTCCTTTTTACAATTCGCCAATGAAACTTCAGAACTACAAAAGCAAAAACGTAGTTGATATTTATATTAACCTCTTCTTTATTGTTCAATATTTTGTTGGTACTTGAAGTTTATGTAACTAAACTCTCAACGTAGTCGTCTTTATCACATTTGATTTCCATTTACTTCTTAATAGTGGGGATAACTGCAATTACCTCGGCCAATATAAAAATACACGTTCTTTATAGTAATGCCCTATATAGCAAAAAAAAATTGAAAAAAACAGCAGTTTTTTTAGGTATATTTTCAAGACTACAGGTTGCGTCGTACATTTTTCGTGTTGAATCTTGAATGCTTAGTTGGTGACGGATGTAAAGCAGAATACTACTGAAATCGCTCAAGCAAATCTATACATTTTTAAATTTTTACTAGAAAAATAGTAAATCTTGATCCAAAAAAATGAAATAAACAGTTAATGTTTTTTAGTTAAGGAAAATGTGTTTTTATGTCGACATGATTCTCATTACTACACAGCACTAACACTAACAATAATCACTACTTAAAGTTAAGCAAAAATTATTTGGATTCGATTAAAATATTTAAAATAATCCTTTCATCATTAAGTGTTTTATCCCCTGCATCGCTTAAAAAATTTTCTATTTCTAATTTTTAAAAACCTTTTTATATTACAGTGTACCAATACATGCTGTTTAATATTGCCTTGTATTACTTCTAACGCCGAGTTCTCTTTCAAGACAAGAGTAAACATACTTAAAAATAAAGTTTAACTTCTTGGATCTTGACTTTACCACTCGAATCTCTTTGAAAATAACGTAAAAACCTTTTCTTACAGAACGAGAAAGTAAACTACAAAATTACTTTTTTTGGAAGATGAATGTTTAATGTTCTATCCTTAATCAAATATGTTAAAATTGAATACACCACGTGACCTAGACAAATAGAGAGTTGTTACGTGGTTGACTCGTAACTAAAAGAGAGCGACGACTAAATCAGTTGTACCGACGGTAGGGTCGTAAAATAAATCTAAAAAGACGCAAAACGATGAAAGATTAGAGGTGGTAGACACAGTTTAAATCTACCTGCAGCTGAAATCGAACAAATGACAAGACAGAAGCAGTAACACAATATTTATTTTATCACAGACAGTAGCTCACGTTAGACAAAAGAGAATAATGTACATAAATATATTAATATAAATTTCCCAAACACTGGCACGTAGGTCGGTATCACAGGCAGAATATAAGTGACCTAATCGGTCTAACCTTTACATTCAGAGAAGGAATGAATTTGCATTCGTAAATTAAAATATAGAAGTACGAAAATCAAAGATTTAGAAAATCAGAGCGCACTGTATAATGATATGACACAACAAAACGATTTTATAATTAATTGTGTTAACAACCTAACATGTACGTACGGTCATTCTACAATCCACATGACCACTAAAATACTAAGAATTTAAAATATAAATTGTAATACTTACAATTAGTTATCTTTAAGTAAGGGACTAGCAGTTTCGTACCAGTATTACCTAAAACTTAATTGAAATCTAACACAAAAGAAAACGTACATACAGCGTAATCACAAGTAAATCCATTTTTAATTCATACGATTATAACTTATTAGGAAAACAAGACATTCGACAACAAGTAAATATTGGGCATCGTATGAGTATTGAAAAACACAATGAGGAAGTGAAAAATAATAGGTACGTGTTATCTAAAATAATAAACTGCGTTAAATTTTGTGGTGCTTTTGAAGTTGCACTGCGAAGTCATGACGAAGGAAAGTATTCATTAAACCCTGGTGTATTTAAAGGCTTTATTAATTTTTCTGCAGAGTAGGATTTGGCATTAAGAGAACATTTACAGCAAGCTATAGTGTTTAAAAGTACCTTAAAAGACATTCAAAATGATTTATTAAATTGCATGCTTTGCGTGTATCAAGCACATATCAGGAAAGAAATTTCTGCTACAAAATTCGTATCTATTATAAGTGACGAAGCAAGCGATATTTCGAATACTTTCCAAATGGTTGCGGTTTTTCGTTATACTTTAAAAAATGGAACTCATGTTGAACAATTTTGAAGTTTTTTGAATCCTTTTCATCACAACGCTATTGCTTTAAGTGACTGCATTAAAAATCTTTTAAATTCGGTTTTAAAACAATCCGATCAATTAATTTCTCAAAGCTATGTGGTGCAAGCGTTATGAGCGGAGTTCACAATGGTGTACAAAAACTTATTAAAGATAAATTTAAGTATGCGTATTAGGTGCACTGTTATGCTCATCAACTAAATTTGATAATGTCACAGACAACAAACGTAAATCAAAATGTGCGTATCTTTATTTTTGATCTGAGCGACATTACCAACTTCATTTCTAATTTTTTGCAACGAGTTGCTATATTAGATGAAGTCGTTGGACGTAAAATTCCCAAAGCGTCTACAACACGGTGGAACTTGAAAATAAGAACTGTTAACATTGTATATGAAAACAGAGAAGCTCTTATAGAGTGTATGGAAAAAATACAGTACACATCCAGACAATCGGATAGTATTATGAAAGCAAGTGCACTTTTACGATTATTAAATGACTCAAAGTTTGTATTTTGATTGACAGTGTGTCATCGTTTAATGCCTCACGTTAATATTTTATATTCACAGTTGCAAAAAAGAACGACCGATTCAGTGACTATAAAATATTATTAAATCACTTAAAGAGAGTATTCAAAAAGAAAGAGATAACATACATACGATTAGAGACTTTGAAGTAAATGACTTGACTTTAAGTCAACCTAAAAAAAGAAAAACAAATGAAAGTGACTCGAATATATCTACGACTGTCCAAGCTAAAGAAGTTTGCGACATTATAATATCGGAAATAAAAAGAAGATTTTCGTTTACAGGTCATTTAGAAATAACTATCTTATTTTTGATAGAACATTTTGAAATGTATTCATTAAATTTTCCTAACGAATATTTAAATTTGGTAATTCGTGCATTTCCATTTCTTGATAAAAACAAATTAAAGACAGAATTGGAGATAATTTAAAGAAGACCCGATTTCAGAGGTGTCTCTGGAGCAGTTTATTTACTTAAGTTTCTAATAGAAAATAATTTGCATTTAGATTTTTCAGAAACTTGTATAGTTTTACATATAATTGTAACAATGCCAATGACAACTACAGAAGCAGAACGTCGCTTTTCTACTTTACAACGAATAAAAACATTTCTTAGAAGTACTATGAGCTCTTGCAATGCTGTTAATTGAAAAACAAATGATTCAAGACATTCTAAATTTCAATGAGTTAGTTATTGAAGAATTTATATCAAAAAAGGACAGACGACTTCAATTTTAATATAAAACGTGTTTGTAAAAATTAAAAAACTTGTGCCAAAGATAATTAAAAACATATAAAAATTAGTAAGAAAATCTTATGTATTAAGTAAATTTTTTTAGTAGAACTTTTAATGATTAGTTATTTAACTTGAAAAATAAAAAAACACTAACCCACGCGCCGCCAGTGCCCTAAAGGCAAACTTTTAGAAGCAAAAGAGAAAGAAAAAGATAAAAATGAAATGTAAGAAACAAGAAGTGAAGAAAAAAGACAGACAGAGAAAGATAAGACAAGATATAAGTATTTGATTCGTTCTTCTTTCCGTAGAAGAAACTAACGGTAGTGACCAACCTTTCAATGCCCAACCAACCGCCCTAGAAACAAACCATAAAGAGAATCATAAAGAAAAAAGCATGGTTGGCACATAGATGAGATACTTAGACCCAAGACGAAAGAAATGAAAAGTAGAAAAGATAAGAGACATGGAAAGATGGAAAGAGATAAGGCTTGATGTTAGTGCCTTTGTGCTACTCCCCGTAAAAGAACGAAAAGAGTGACCATCACACCCTACGGTGCCCAATGAACCACCCAAAAGGGCAAACCTTCAAGAAGAAAAAGAAGAAAGAAAAAGATGCGCATGCAGGTGATCAACTAATCAAGATGAGGAAGTAGAAAAAATGAAAAGTAAGAAAGACAGAAAGGATGAAAAGAGAGAGGTAGAAAGATAAGACAAGATGTAAATGTTTGATACGTTCTTCTCTCCGTAGAAGAAACGATAGAGAGTGAAAACCCTTCAATGCACAACCAACCGCTTTAAATATATAAAAAAAAGAAGAGAAAAGATAAAACACTTAGCCATCGAACGAAAGCATACCAATTGCTGTTCCAAATTGGAAAGTATACTTTAAGACTTTAATGCCAATAAGCGAAATAGGAAACTCAAGAAAATAAAAAAACCAAATCTAAAATCAGAAGAAAGAATCATGTAAATGACGTGCCAATCTAAAAATGCTTACTTAGCGGACATAACTATATACAAACCGTCCTGAAGAAAGATGGTTAAGAAAAAAAACCGAAAGAAATTTATTAGAAATTAAGGAAAAAAAGAAATTTAGTACAGCAAACAGAGACAACACGATCCCTAAGTAGACGTGTAGACGCCAGTGTTGGAAAGCTTTGTCGTACTTGGCAATGCGCGACAACGCGACCTAGTAAGATGGCTTCGATGTGAGTTCGAACAGTAGCGTATGAACTCAGAAACTTTAGGTCTCATATAATGCCAGTAGAAGTGACAGCGAAGAGCTTCTAAAGTGCGCTTAATAGTGCGGTGATCACAACCAGATCTAAAGTGGTGATTCTGAATAACCTGCTGGCGCTAGTACGCTGGTACAACTAATTTCCAAACGCAAGGATCAAGAGAGGAAATGCGTCTACGTTTACATAAAAGACCTTTTACAACACACCAACGAGGGAAACGACGAGAAGCAGTAACTTTAGACACTAAACTTAAGTACCAAGGATCGGTAGTAGACCTAATAATCTTAGAAACTGAAAATAAATTAGAAGGAAGAGAAAGAAGACACAAGTGTTCGAAGTAGAAGTAGATACAGAAGAAGAAAGTGTAGAAGAATTAAGAGAACAAGTAGCAGAAATAGTAGAACAGACGGAAGTAAAAATTTTAATAGCAAACGCTACAGATATAGTTCTTAAACTTTGTCATTATGCTCTGCTGTTGAGAAGTTAAAAGAATCACGAGAGTTGACGTTCGACTCCTAACGCTTGTCCAAAAATATTAATTGAGCAATAGATGTGATCTCAATCAACGCTAACGGTAGTTGATAGAACGGTGTTAGATTTCGGCAAATGATCTTGAGCTGCATTTGCTTTAAGACCGGTTCTAATAGCTAAAGAAAGAGGTATCGCATTGTGGTAACGTAAGTACCAATGGATTTGTTAGGCCCCATACTACGTTTGCGAATGGTTTCCATCAGACGATCGTCGTAATCTAAAGGCAAAAACTCCGACTTCAACAAAGTAGCAACATCATTCCACGAACGTAACGAACTTCGATGCGTCCTAAAACCAAGAAGGTCGGTATTATAGCCAAAATATAAGTTACGCCCTCTACTGGGCAACACGTCGTAAAGCAAAGTGATCTAGTCGATCTAACTTTTACATTCAGAGAAGGAATGCTTTTACATTCGTAAATTAAAATATAAAATAAGGAAAATCAAAGATTTAGAGAATCAGAGCGCACCGTATAATAATATGACACAACAAACGATTTTATAATTAATTCATCATTTCATCAGTTATAACAGAAACGTAAACGCAGCGTTTTCTCATTTGTAGTAATTGCGTAGGCGATTAAAATGTATCCATCGGAATATTACTTTTTCCAATGTAGTATAGGTAGCACTTTTTCTTACGTTGTATATTTTTTAGGAAAAAACTGTCGTTACGGAATTTAGATTGCTCATCTTTCAACTTGTAAAAATATGAGATGGAAACAACTATCAAGTTCTTTTGCTGACAGAATTAAAACCAATCTAATTGTGCTTGCATTTGTATCCATTTTGGTTCAGTCACTACTGTTTCTATAAAACTTGAATAATTGTTTCTTCAATCAAATTTTGTTCTTTAGAAACTGAGGCAATGTTCTAGACACGATCTTACACCTCAATCCTCAGTTTTGGTAAAACATTTGTTGCAGTTGGTGGTCTGCTTTCAGGGGCTGGAGAAAGACTGATATTGTGGCTTAAAAATTTACGCACTATTCTATTTCGTGCTGCGATACTCAAAGTGACAATAGCTTTGAGGTATCCAACTTTTGTTAGAAGATGACACTATAAGAAGAAGCTACATTGTATTCTATCTACTTCTACTTAGAATAACGTATGAACTTCTACATTCTAATGTTTTTTTGTGGTATAGAATCTTAATCTTTTAGGTTTTTTTTTTGGTTACGATTATAAGCGATTTTTGGCTTAGACTGCGTTGTAGTTAAATATCTAGACTGTTTAGATTCGGTCATAGTCTCTTTTTGAGACCCAAAACAAGAAGTAAGACTTGGTTTTTGTCGTATTGTCGTTCGTGAACTCAAACAAACTGACGTTGCGCAAGACATTGCAGCTTGCATCCTTTAATGACATTTACCACTCCGATGATGCAAACTGCAATGTTTTGCAAAACGTGAGTTTGTTTGAGTTTACAAAGGACAATACAACTTTTGTACTAATACTGCTGTTTTTTGACATATATTTTTTTTTAGTTTTAAGATTACTTTGACTAAATATTTTTGAAGTGAACGTTTACAAGAATTTTCTCGCAACTTAATTGCTGGCGACGAACTCAGTTGTATTGGCAAACGGATCGCAAGTCTTGGTGTGCTAATCGTACACTAAATTTAAAAAAAGCGCTTAAAGAAACAAATTGACAAAACACAACTTCTAACAGTAATATATTTATTTCAAGAAGAAACAATAGTCGTTAAAATCAAGACAGAGAAGTAGTCCAATAACAATTAGAAATTTGTCGACTAATATAGTAATATCACAGCTATAATATCAATGTACAAATGTTATAAGTGAATGATTTTAATTTAAATATAAATATTACTCGATCAAACTACTTCGTCTACTGTGCAGTCGCGAAATAAGTTGACAATCGACAATGATAATAATAAATTGCAAAAAAGTAAATAATGAGTATCAAACTTACCAAACCAACAATTCTCTTCATAGTTAATTTAAAAATGAGCACGATATACCAACTTCCTGAACCGTTTGAGAATAACCGATCAAGATTGCTTTATAAAAATAGAATAACTAATTTTCGAAATACCTTTATTTGGGTCGTTTAAAATTCTCATGCAAGTACTACTAACAAGGATGCTTATCTCTACTACTTAAAGCACTGGATCGCTAACTCGAATATCAGATAGATATAAAAAAATGAAGCAAAAATCGGCAGGTAGACAAGGATGACTACTATCATATAGGTATCTTAAAACTAGTATTAAGAAAACGTATTCATTTTATAAATATATTTTTTTTTAGTTTTTTTTTATTAGTGGTTCATGAGATGAAATGGGCGATTTTGGCTTCACTTTTTATTCATTAGTTAGCTATTCAGTCTATTATAGGGAATGTAAAGATAAACATCTTTAACAACAACTCATTACTAACATACCTTTTCATTATATATTTAATATAATATACTTGGTGACATCTTTTTTTACCCACAAGGCTTCAGCAATATCCTTGCTTGGATTTTTTGCAAAATAATCTTGATTTGACTAGGGATGTAATTTATGCATGGTGGTGCACCAACTCATTCTTCTCACATTGTCACTAATTATTTAAATACAACATATGGTAACCGTTGGGCTCGTCGAAAGGGGTCTTTAAATGGCCACTACGATTTGTCGGTTTAACTCCATTAGGTTTTGTGAGGCTGGATAAAATCTATGGTTTGCTTTTGTTTATTTTGTGCTAAAAAACACAGCCCTAAAAAATTGCCGTGCAACTCTGAAACACCCTCCATAACTGTCGATAAAGAGGTCTTGCCTTGTGATGACTTGGTTTTTTAGTCTTGTGTTTAACGTACTTTATTTTTACAGATCAATATTTTGTTTTTTTAAATATAATTCATTTTTGTACTTCCTTGAAATAAACACAAAACAAAACAATTTAAAATGAATGAACTTATGCTGATTCAGAACTACTACTACTAAACTAAGTACTTACACAAGTTATCAATTTTTAAAAATCATTATTTATATAGTAAAATTGAATAGTATATAATATTTGTAATGCTGTCTACACTATGACTTGTATTATTACAACGATGTTCGATATTTTTTATTTGTAGAAAAAAGAACACTAGTTGGTTAGTGTTATCACTTTATACATTTTTGATCTAAGCTTTCAGTTGAATAAAGATTAGTGCATTTTAGATTGCGAGTTCAACAAAGATCATCTAAGTCTGTGGATTATCAAAATTAATTGACAGTAGCAAACCTATAAATTAATTGAACTATGCGATTATTCGAAACGTTTATCTTTAAAAAATGTAATTTAAAAGAATATTAACATTTAGCTTAACTAGTAAAGATATTACCAAAAAAACACCGCGCCGAATCCTGACATCAACTATATATTAAAACAATTCCTTGTTTAAATTAACATGTAAATAAGAAATTGATTATGGCTTAAAATAGTGTTTTGATATTTTTTAATTTACAATCGCTGATTAGCAGTAACTTAAACTAAACGATGTCTGATTTTATAATTAATTGTAAACATTCTTCTTGTATCGACACCGGAAACAGAAAAAAGATCACGTTTAAGGAATGTTGTGTGTGGTCTTTCATTTTGACTTAGCCGAAATCAAATCAAAAGTTCTTGATTGTAACATAACTACTTTTTATGATTATTTAATTTATTTACACTATCAAGAAGTGTTCTCTTTTCGACGTGTATTGCGTTACTTGTTTTGACACAATCTTGATAAAATATTTTTGTAGTGACAAGCATTATCAATGAAATCTATCGCACAACACCCCCATGTATATTTAAACAAGTGCTGTATTGTTAGCACACAATAGGGCGCTTTTAATATTTCTTTTTGCTTTCGTAGCTGCTTTAGTTGTTTGCGTTTTGAATTTACTTAAACTTGTGTCAATTAAAACAGTGTTGACGTACTTGTATTTGGAGTATTTAATTAGTTTAATTTTAAACGTAATTTGTAGTCCACATTAGAGAAGGGTCTATTATTTTCCTAAAACTAACAGTTATCGATTTTGCTCTTTTTACGAAAGTATTGTAGAAAACAAATTAAAGGAAAAACTTTTTAACAAAAGTCTATTTTGACATAAAGTAAATCATTACTTATTTTGTTTATAATTTCTTTTTGTTTACGGACATAACTAGATGATACCTTTAGTAACGTAAACCTACTTTTTTATTATTGTTTTTTGTGTCATTTCTTATATAAGTACATATAATTTTTTTTAAAGTTATATTAATGTTTACTTTTAATCTAGTCGACCTCCCAATTTTTAATATTAATTTTGATTTTAATATCGTAATAATAGATTTAATTCACGAACAGTAGCGACTTAGTTTGACACTTTAGTCAATTATATTACTAGAGTAGCTCGTAATTTAGTAGAAATAATTAACATCAAGTTTGAACAACTGTAATATGCTTAAAAAGTTTATAAATAACAGTTTGAACTTATATAGCAATGTTCAAATTACTATGTTTACATAGTAAATTTACACTATGAGATGACTCTGTCATCATATTTTGCATATGTTACTTTATTTGTTAATATAAATTTATAGCTCTGTCAATACATTTGTGGAAGTACATTAGAGTGTTCTTCCACTGCTAAGTAGTTCCAAAATGGCGAAGCACAACACGTGATAATTTTGTTAAATACATTTTTCTCATGTTACAAAAAAACTTGTTAAAAATACAGTATATTTAAATCTTTGAATGTAATTTTGTACAAAATTATACTGTTTGAATTACGGACATAAATCAAAATATCATAACGGTTTATAATACATTTTTTTAAATAGTTTAACGATTATTTTCTATTTACTGTTATTAAATCGTTACGGTTATCAAATAATGTCTTAAAATACCAATCAAATTGTATTGTAATATAATCAGTAGCAATCCAAGTGTGTAATACGAAATAACATTTATAAATGGAAAACGTATCAAAAAATTGTAGTTAAAAGAAAACGTAAAAGAAACATCAAACAAACGCCTTAAAAATGAAATAACACCAAGTACAAGAGAAGAGAAAAATACAAAGATAAATGATAAAATAAATAGAAACAAAATAAGTTTGAGCTAATAGTCTATCTTGAGTGCAGTGTTTACATTAGTAAATCAATCATCAGAGTCAATTCTTTTTAGAAAGACATTATTTAAATTATACAATATGAGAAATAAATAAACTCACTTGCGAGATTTTCTACTTACATATAAAAAAAGTTACATATGTTTCTTTGTCATAATTAAAATTGATTGCACATAAATTTTCAGTTTTCTGCACATACTTAAGCATAAATATTTTTATTATGTTGCATTTTCCAGTTTTCCTATTGACTTGAATTCAAAATGGATTTAATTCTTGTTATTAGTACCTTGTTGGTTGATGTATGGGGAGTGTCTTCATAGTATTGATCCCCGATTTGTAACTACCGTCGACTGCAGATTTGCTCTCTCCTTTACCCTATTATGATATATTCCTCTTTGGATAAAAATCTATATTTTACTTTTTATGTGCTTTATTCTGTTAAATACATTTGCTAAATGTGTTATTTTTTTAGCTTAGGTTTAAAAGTATGTAATTTATTAAAACATATTAAAAACGCTAATTAAATGAATATATGTACTACTATCCTGCGATTTTACAACACCCTATAAATTTATTGATTTGTAAAAGAATTAATGAATAAAAATAAAAATTATTATGTGTTTTAGTTGTAAAATTGTTAATAATAGTATAATTTAGTTCAATAAAAACATCTTTGTTCTACCAACATAGTAAACATAAAAAAGCATGTTGATACTGTTACTGCTCATTTATGAAAACAAAGTAAAAGATGCAAAGGATTATTATGTTTACAAACAATTGTATGATGCAGTATAAACGATAGCAAATGTTTATGTTTATGGCAGAAATCATAAAACATTTTTTATACCAAAAGAAAAGTAGACTACTGGCATTAGGTACCCAACCGTTGCAGTTTGATGAATTACTAAAAAATTTCTAGAAATGCGTATTATCTAAGACTGTTCTTAGTACTCGTGAATCACCTAGTTACAAATTAACTAAACAAACAGCACACAGCAAACAGTTACATTAACAACACGGTACACTTTTGCGAGATAACTAAACAACTGAAAATATCAGATACTGATAGACATTGAAATTGATTTTTTATTAACAAGTTAAGACGAAATATTAAATCGGAATTATTTTGGAATTAGTACTAAAACTATTACGATGTTTAGTTAAGGTTAAGAGATTTTTAATCTGAGCGCACGATCTCAGAATGTAAAGTATTGTAGTAAAATGTCTCAACATTACCTGAATTTATTAGTGAGGTGCAGACAAAAATTTATAGGGTGTTGTGATATAATTTTTATAAAAAAATTATCACTAATTTTTAACAATTATCTAGGTAAACCTACCATTTAGAAACTTTTGTCATTTTTTACAGAATAAATAATAACCGAATTATTCATATGTATGCATTTGGAATTGTAATACACACCGTTGGATTTTAAGTTACAATCTGTTCATAAGTATTCTCTTTTAGAGATAAAAGTTAACTACTACCATTTTAGTTTCATATCATTTAACGCACCTTTTACAATGTGGTTTACTATGATTATCAATTGGGTGGTTTTCAATATACATCTTACATTGCTAACAAAACTGTTGATACTACATTAGCTGAGCGAAAAATGATTGACGTTTTCAATTTTACGTGAGAGTTCTAGTAATAATTTTTTTTTATAGACGTTTGCTGTTTTAATTTTTTTTATTTTGAGAGATAAATTGAACAACTGTCAGTTTTAACAGACGTCAATTGACTAAATTTCCATTATTATTATTATTATTAGCTTTTAATTAAGTTGCCTTTATTTTTCAGTGTACATTGCAGTTGCCTTCTTTATCCGTAACTTCATTGCCGGTTCTTTTAACCTATAAATTTAATTTCGTTGCACGTGTGTTTCTAACCTAAGTTTTCCTAAAATTTTTACGCAATTGTGATTCAAAACATACTGTCAAGAGGTAAACTGATGGTCCAGAAGACTTTGGAAGAATTTACAGATAATACTCATTAATTGCACAGTATTCGCAAACTTGAATTCAGTATTCAAAACAACTATAAATGGTTTAAGTGAGCGGTTGTCTGCCGAAGAGCAGATTTTGTACAACAGACTTTACAAAGTGGTTCTGGTATACAAAAAAAGTACTTGAAAGACAGAGTTGCAAATATGGTACGGGAAAAAATGAAGTTAGATATATTACTGAAAAGATCATAAAGTACTCTACAGCAGAAAGAAGAAACCTTAAGCCAAACATTGATTCAGACAAAATGGAAAAAGCTAAAAAAAAGGTTATTTTCACCAATTGACAAAAATGTGCAAATCCAGATTTGTGGAAAAAAAGAAAGGCAGCGATTGCAAGAGAAAGAAGGCTAAATTATGTAAATCAAAAAGGAGAGAGTATTTGGGGAAAAAATCAACGTAAGCATGTTATGTAATACTTGTAAAAAAATGCAGTAAGAAACTTAGAACGGAGAACAAAGCTATTTTTAACTTATTACAAATTAGATATAAATGAAAAAAACATTTATATATTTAAGAGCATTACTAAAAAAGCTCCAGACAGATCACAAGTGAAAGCCAATTGTCACAAATCAAAAACCTTCAATTAATTTGTACACATTGATAATACTCTTATTTCATTTGCAAAAAAGCATTCTGTTCTATTTTCCAAATTGGTAGAAAGTTGAATATTTACGGAACTTTTTAAATGCAGGTGACTCAGTTCCTTCTCTAGATAAACGAGTTAAAAATGTACCACACAAACTAAGTGACGGTATAACAGTCCAATAAAGTTAGACCATATAATCAAATTCAGTAACAAATTTCAAAGTATTAACTCTATAAATAAAGAATATTAGGCGCTCCATTTTAAAATCATACAATTCGATAACGATGATTGTCACGATACTGAGCAAGAAATGTTTAAAAATGCATACTTTCAAGTTACTTCTAAGGCTTCATATTTTATCAATCAACATTCGGTACCTGACCTTATTGCGAGAGCTGATGGAAATAAACCCATAAGTAACAACAGTAACATTGACATCAACCTGCCCATGCCCAACATTGAACTTCCGGTATTTAGAGGTAAATTTGAAGACTGGATAGAGTTTCGCGATCAGTGATAATTCAAAACTAAACAATGTTCAACACTTTATTATTTAAATGGTTTGTTAAATGGCGAAGCAGCTCAAAAAATAATAACTTTAAAAATTTCTAAGGAAAATTAATCGTTGCTTGAGACATTTTAACAAAAAAAATATGAGAACCAAAAATTCTCTGTAATCTACAATATTAAAGCATTGTTTAATTTGGAAGTTATCAAACGAGATACCTATCCACAATTACAATCATTTCTAGATGAACTGCAAAAAATCATTTATGTTCTTAAACAAAACGAACAGTCTACAGCTGACACTCTATTAATTTACATTTTAAGTTTAAAATTAACCCCAACAACTAGGCAAGAGTGATAATCAAATATCAAAAGGAACATCTTTCTTACAGTTCAGGAATTTGTAGACTTTATTGACAAGCGTTGCGCTAAGTTAGAATCTATTGAAGTCAACAAGTTTAGTCAAGGTTTATCCAATAACAATAATTATAACCAATATCATAAGTGTATCATTCAAAGAGCTTACGTTTCCTCGACCAAAGAATCGGGCATTCATTGTAAACAGGAGCATACCATTTTCAATTGCAAAGCTTTTCTTAAATTAAATCAGCGGATTGCAAAAATAAAGCAACTCCGGCTTTGTTTAAATTGCTTCAGAAAAAATCATTTGCATCAAATGCTGCAACTACAGTCAAAAATATCTCAAGCTCTGAATTTTGTCGGGTTTCGCCTTTAAAAATGAACGTCCAATTCTCAAGGTGCACTTGCTCACATTAATGAGACAAACTTTCCTACGTTTAATGCCCTCTTATCTCAAAATGAAAACGCACGCACTGTTGGCAATCTGTCGACTCCCAACTCTGACAAATTTCAATAGCACATACGTGAGCTGTCAAATAATTCCAAGGTGACCAAAAGATCCATTCCGTCCACTATTGCACAAATCTTTGATTTGTTAAGACGTTTGGTTCCGGTAATCATTCAGGAAAAATTAATCTTATAAGTTTTGTGACAAGAAAAAGTATCGTGGAACGAGATTAAGTTTACACACCAAATCGTTATCATTCCGCAATAAATTGCTCTTCTTTAGGTCAATACAAATTTATCGTGGCGCATTCATCAGAAACGCTTCGACAATCGAACTACACGGATTTTCTGATGCTTCAGAAGTTGCATATAGAGTATGCTTTGTTATACAATTCTAATAATTTACAAATCTTGCACGGCCAACTCGCTGTAGGATTGAAACAATACCTATCGGAAAGAAGAAAGGCCCAAGTGATAGTTTATTTATTGGGCGCCAGATCTCGTTTTGCAGATATAGCTTTTGCTAGATCAACACAGGATACCCGAAGTTTGTAATAAATTTTTAAGGTTCGTAGAGCTGGAGAAATCGAAGAAAGAAACCAAATCGTTAACATCAGTTGTACTTTAATTAATTTTAGAAGGATAACTTATGATTAAAATTAGAATTAGTAACAATTAGAGATAATTTGATAGCATCACAGTGAGTAAATTTAGTTCGAGTACAAGTATACGTAGGTTCTAAAAAACGGGAAGTATCGTAAACTCACAATACACTCAAATCATAAGTGTAACAGCCAGGATATACAAAAATCTTTGTAAGTAAGTTACATTAACAATAATAATTGACAGTTGACGTAATTAGCATGAGATATCAATTTAAACTAATTGGCTAATAGTAATAAGAAGCAAATCATTTTAAACGTTTCGACGCGATTAGTAAATATGATTCATGAGCAGCACCGTAGCGACAGCGAATAGTTAAAATTAAAAATTGAATTACCAAAATCCAGGTTTACTTTCAGAAAACGTTTTCTTACTGGCTTCCTGTAATCAAACTACCTGAAAATAATCGTGTTTACCTAGTGACTCACAAACTTTACAACAGGTAAAAAGTAACATTTATGAAAAGTAAGAGAACCGAAACGTGTCGTATGCTGTTATATATGCATTTTCGTCCAAGGTGGTATTAGTTAAACGTAAATTGCTTCCAAATAAAAATATTAATTATATCTGCGCTTGTGTTGCAGTGTTCATAGGTCCAATGCTTCCATTTAGAACTTTTCCATCGTCGATGTTTAAACTTGTACAAGGAAACCCACATTTGGGAGGTAGCACGTGGCGCCAAGGAAACGACATAGAAATTACCTTTAATCCGAAAAAGACTAGAAGACAGTTATCCTGCGTTGAATAAATTAACTAATGATAGATGTTTTCATTATACATTGTGTCACAACACGTGGATGTTTTAAGAAATCAAGTTTAATTCAAGCAGGCATATTCTTATGTAGTAAACGACGTGAAAGTAAAATGACGACTTTTCGTTTACTCGGCCGGAAGGGACCAACGATGCTCGATAGATGGCGTCGAGAAATGGAAGAGTAATTTTAATTCAAACAAGAATATACAGGGTAGTACATTTTGAAATTTATGCACGTAACAGCTTGTACATTAAATCCACCGATTCGAACGGAATCATACAAGTAAGCTTAATATGCGCCAAATCTCGCGTAACGCCTTTAAAAAGTGTAAGCTTACCTCGTCTTGAATTATGCGCTGCAGTACATTTTGCTCGATTAATGCAAAAGGAGATTTCGGCTTTAAAATGCACTTTTAATAATTTCGTTACTTGGTGCGATTTTACAATTACTTTAAATTGGATACGAAAAGCACTCAAACGTTGGAAAACATTTGTGTTCAATAGAGTCGCGGAAATTCAAGCCATTAGTAACACTAAAGAATGGAGGCACGTTCTGACACACGACAATCCCATAGATTTATTATCGCGTGGCGTGTTGCCCACCTGGTTAATAGCAAATACTGAAACTTTTTTAGCAGCTTTAAGGAGATTTGCTTTCCAAAGAAAACAATTTTGTTGGGGCAAAGGCTGAATTGGATTCAAATAAGTTAATTCAAAATCACATTAAAGATTCATCAGCTCTTGTCAATACTTCTTGGCATTTTATACCACCGCGTTTACCTCACTTTGGAGGACAGTGGGAAACGGGTGTAAAATTTGTAAAACACCATTTAAAACGAGTTGCTGCAAAGACTTTTTTTACATTTAAAGAGTACTACACGTTGCTTACACAAATCGAGGCTGTATTAAACTCCGGTCCCTTATCTTCGCTTACTGCTGATCCTAACAACTTTGATCCATTATCACCAGCACACTTCCTTACCGGAAGATAGCTTAGTGGTTTTCCTGAGCACAATCTTATAGAAAAGGTCAACAACAGGCTAAGCAAATACAACCATATTCAAAAACTCCAACAACATCTTTGGAAGTAAGGAATACATCCATGAACTTCTAGTTCACTTCAAATGGATAATTAACCACAAGAATATTCTAGAATTGAGCTCTATAGTTTTAATCCTCGATGACAATCTGACTTCATTAAAGTGGCTGCTTGGACGAGTCACTCAGCTGTATCCAGGCGCTGACGGCGTAACCCGTGTTGTTACAGTGCAAATTGCTAATGGCACAGTGTTCAAACGTGCTGTCTGTAAAATTTGTGCGCTTCCCAAAAATGAATACAATTTTTAAGATAGTGATATAATTCATCATATTGAATATTTATTTATCCTTGGACTGGTGTAGATTAGGTTAGATTGAAATTAAGATTTCAATAGGCGGTGGGATGTTAAAGCGTCCTATCCATTTTAGTGACAATGCCACTTACAATAATATTACTATGTATATAATACCGGCTATTTTCCGTTGAATCTTAAACACTGACATTGTTTGGCGTATTTGTGTTTAATTACCATTTTGTAGCCTGCTCTTTATAGAACAATTTTTATAAAATAGATGTAACAAATAGCATCTGAAGGTTTCATGAAGCAATACTTTGGTTTTGCTAGCAGTTGATGTAAAGTTCTGGTTACAAATACATTACATTATTTCAAACTTTTTTATTATTTTGCATCGATTCAAAAAAGATAAGTGTTCCTCTGCACAAACGCGTTAATTTAGTTACACACAAAAACATAAGAAAAAAAAATTTCAAAAGAACGGAAGATGCTGCTAACCGTGGAAGCTCTGAAATATATAGTGCGTTATTAACATTTGTGGAATTTAATTTTCAATTTTAAGACAGCACTATTTCTCACTTAGTCATATAGACAAATTTATGTGCAGGCCAAAACAAAAATTTTTTGATAATGTGTCGAACGTATTAAAAAAAATTTTGAGGAAACATGAGTCAATACCCTTAACCTGAAGAATAACGAGAAATAATCTCTAATTCTGCCAAGATTAATAAGGTGACTGATATAGCTCTCCATTTTCGAAACTTTGAAGATTTGCCGTCTAAGCTCAATCACATAAACAGAAAGAAATGTTCTTAAGGAAAATGTAACTTTCAGAGACAAAATAAAATGGGTTTGTGTAGATGAGTATGGCTCTTAATTATATAAAGAATCGTACGATTCAAATATGCGTTTCCAAAAAGTGGATATAATACGAAATGCCCGAAATGATAAGTGTTGGTAACAAAAATATGCACAAATTTCTCAAGAAAAATTAGACCACAAACAAGATTAACAATTTAAAAAAATGAATTTTGTATTTTTTTTTTGTATTTCTGTTTCTTCATAAGACTAAAATAATATTAATTTTGTTATAAATTGGCTCTTCCTTTCGTAGTAATAACAGGCGTTAATTATCTTTTCCACACTGGATAAAGGAGGTAATTACAGTTTTTTTGAAAATTTCAAACAATGTGTCACTTTTTTTTACAATTTGTGCTTTAAAATACTTTTATTTTTTGTGTAAATGTATATATTGAGGAAAAAAATATAACAACTTGTCTACAGAAAATACTTTGAAGTTTATTTTTTCCATTCTTCCATTTTGCTACTTACCCCTTTTATTCACTTGACTCTTCAGTTGTAAAATCATCGTTGGTACAATAAAACATAATTGGCAAACAAATTTACTTTTATATGGTAGCAAAGTTGTACAAAAGTGTGACTAAAATTTGGTTAGCACTAAATCCATTTACATTTGTATCCGGTTCCATAGACCATAACTATATCGTTAGCTGACCCCGTTCTTAACTAAATCTTAGGCTACAATTCATAGATATTGATTTAGCAATGTCGTCAACAAAACAATTGAGTTTGTGTTTGACGACCAATGACGACACTTAACGACATGATCACCTAGTTAACTGCATCGTCAAAGTTAAAAATGTTTTGCGCAACCGACCCTTAGAAGTGGCTCCTAACAGTTCTAACTACCATAGAAATAATTGTTATAAATAAATTGTTATAAAAGTCAATTAGTAACCCGTAAAGTATAACTTAAAAATTTTGATGCAAACGGCTGTTAGTTACTATTGTTTGATCAAATATTGCTCAACTCTGTATACAAGTATAAAAACCTATTTAAATCAAATAAAGAAATTTATATAAGTTTATCGCTAGACAAGTTGGCGTCGCATCCTCTCATAAATTTTTTAATGGATCAAAACCTAATACAGCCGAACCTAACTTCTAATGATTGTTATGTTATCTATTACAATGTTGCCAAAGTCAGTAAATTTATGCTGAATCCAGTACTTTTGCTCAACTAAAAATATGTCAGTACTTTTGTAACTGATTCAGTACGTTTTCTTTGAAGGATTTGAAAAGTGCGCCATAAGTATATTTGTAGCAACTTTAAAGTTTTCATTGGCTAAAGTTACAGTCGCTACTATTGTTTGAAAAAAAGTTAGTGCAAAGTGTACGTTAACTTAAAAATCGAAATGTTTGAAAACCTTAGTTTTTCCAAGGTATAAAAATCCTTGGTCTATGCAGTTTTAAAATTCGTTTTGTTCGAAGTTAGTAGTAGTAGAAGACAATACGTAAAATTTTCTAGTAGTGACAACTTTGTCTATTGACATTTACATGTCAAGACATGAAAATTCCTTTCTCTTAATTAGCGCAGTTATAGGATTACTATTATTACCAGTTTGTGCAAAATTTTTTATGAAAACATTTGAAAAAAACAGCATTTTTTAATTTTTCCAATTTATGTACTAATATATAGAGTTGATAACAGATTAGGAAGTAGTGTGATATCTGATCAAGTGATTATTATAGTAACATTTGATTTATCAAAGAATTAAAAAACGTATTCATTTTAATACTATCATTATTTCAGACAGAATTTAAAATACCAAACAAAAAAAATCGTTAAAGTTAAAGATTAAAAGTTGGATTAAATAATACCCACAATTACGATCTCGTCAATAACATATCATAATAGCTCAATTATAAAAAATAAAAGTTCAGTATGTTCACGGTGTGTGTCAACACCTACAAAAATTCCACTCGTTCTTGCAAATCAATAACATTGATGTAATGCTAATTTCCAAAACTCGTTCTACCAATAAAAATTACATAAAAATACCAAACTGACTACACTGATAGAATCGCAAATGGCTTCACAGCCATTATAGTACTATAAACTTAAACAATTCAAACAGCCATTATAAAACAATCATTATCAAGATATTAAAAGACGCTAAACTGTTCAAGTGAAGTCAAGACATGACTGTTTCAAGTACACGAATAAATATATGAAGACTATAAATAGTAAGTTGTTTAAAACCGTTACGCAGAAATTGCCAATAATAAATACTAATTACTCTAGAAATTATAAACCTGTAACGTCGTACATTAGAAATTTTAAATAAAGATTATAGAACATAACATAATTGCTTATAATTAGTAAATTATAGAAGTCAGATATTGATTAGTAAAATTTCATGAAATGAAAAACTTTCGCAGGATAACTCTTTTGTTAGAATGATATTTATCAGTAACAAATTTTTAATTTAATTTAACATGCCAAATATTTAAGTTTAATTCTTCTTTAGTTGATAAATATTTATTCTATATTTACTTGTAATATTTAGTAAACGTTTATAGTGTGGTTATAAGATCTTTTTTATACAAACGTTTTTTAGTTTAATTATATCCACGTTAATAATACTCATGATCTTGTTGCTTGGTTTAGTTCGTTTCCCTTTAAAAATAAAAAAAAAACATTAAATTTACTATAAAATTAAAAAATAATGTTTTTTGTGACAAAAGTTGATAAACCTTTATGCTATTTAGTCTATCTCAAACACACTAGTATCTACTCTAATGTTTGTCATTTTTTGAACAAAACTGATGACTTTTTCTTAACATTTTAGAAGATGATAATTTTTAAGCACTTTTTCGACTTTTTACTAAACGATTTCTACTGTATAAATTACTTGCAAGTTGTTTTTCTTAAATATAGTTAGCTATACATTTTATTAGTGTTATTTAGTTTATTAAAAATTAGTTATATTTATAATAATCATATTTAACTTAAATAATTGGTTTAAATAAATTAGTTTTAAAATTTGTTACACTATTACTTATTGATTTGATAGTTCTTTTTTCTAGTTGTGAATCTGTCACTCAGAAACAAATGATGATTTCTTCACATTGGTATCTTTTTATCAAAAATCTACAAAAATTATGCAAGATTACCTTAGACAAAAAACTATATTTTTACTAATAAAGATTTGCCAAAATTGGTGACTACTCATTCCAAACAACATTATCAATTTCACAATCATATTTAAGAAATTCACTGAGTAAAACATACTCAATAAAAATTAGATTTTTACGAACTGTTAACAACAAAACAAACTGACGAAATAGTATGGAACGCCGTTTTGCTTTTTATTACTAAATTTAATTCCGTTGCATTCAGACAAACTTTAATTTTTATTAAGTTTATTTTTATGTTTGTCTATTTATTTTAGTAGATTTAAATGGTTTGTTGAACAAACTTAACACATTTAAATTGTTAAATAAAAACGTATTTACTGATGCAATACATTTTGCTCAAAATTTGAAACAATCATATTAAAAACTTTAATTTAAACTGAGAAATAAAGTATATGAACAAACATTTTAATTCATGTAACACTTTTTATATAACAAACAAAAAATAAGAATCATTAAAATTGTAGAATTAAAATGCATGTCGAATTAAAATGTTACATGAATTAAAATGTTTGTTGATAATTTTAATTCTTCAATTTTAAATCAAGAACAAAATTACCAACAACCATATTAAATCTGAATTAAAATGTTTGTTGATAATTTTAATTCTTCAATTTTAAATCAAGAATTAATTTTACTAACAAACATATTAATTCTGAATTAAAATGTTTGTTGATAATTTTAATTCTTCAATTTTAATTGGCGCTGTAGGCTGCGGAGGTTGTGAGTACTCTAACCAGTGGTAAACTTGCACTATAGTTTGGTTAAAATACTCACAACTTCCGCAACTTACAGCGCCAATTGAAATTGAAGAATTAAAATTATCAACAAACATTTTAATTTAGAATTAATATGTTTGTTGGTAGTTTTATTCTTGATTTAAAATTGAAGAATTAAAATTATCAACAAACATTTTAATTCAGAATTAATATGTTTGTTGGTAGTTTTATTCTTGATTCAAAATTGGAGAATTAAAATTATCAACAAACATTTTAATTCAGATTTAATATGTTTGCTGGTAATTTTGTTCTTGATTTAAAATTGAAGAATTAAAATTATCAACAAACATATTAATTCATGTAACATTTTAATTCGAAATACATTTTAATTCTCCAATTTAAATGATTGTTATTTTTTTGTGTGTTTAATAAAAAGTGTTACATGAAATAAAATGTTTGTTCATATACTTTATTTCTCAGTTTAAATTAATGTGTTTAATATGACTGTTAGAAAATTTTGAACAAAATGTATTGCATTACTAAATACGTTTCAGCTAACAATTTAAATGTCTTAAATTTGTTTAACAAACAGTTTTATTGTATTAAAATAAGTGGACAAACATAAAAATGAACTTAATAAAAACTAAAGTTTGTTCAAAATTGTAGCAAAACAAATTTAGTATTCAATAGTAAAACAATAAAGTAACTAAAAGATTTAATTGAAATGTATGTTATTGATTTTTACCACATTTAAAATGTTGGTTTAAAAAACGTGGTGTTTTTAACTGTTAGTTGATTTAAAATGTTACTTGAATAAAAATATACGTTGAAAATAAATGAAGTAGAAATTAGAAATCAATTAATTTTTATGAATGAATATAAATGCTAGACTAATTTTTGACAACTTACATTTCAAATGCTAGAATTAAAATGTTAGTTGATAATTTTAATTCGTCGCTATGATCGGTGGTAGGTTTTGAAACTATTTCTGTATAAGGAAATACATGCTCATTGTAGTTCTAAATGACGCCACCGATTGAAGCGACCAATTAAAATTATCAACTAACATTTTAATTGTATCATTTAAAATTATGTTGCTAAAAGTTATTGTAGCATTTTAATTTATTCGTGAAAATTCGAGTATTTATAATGTTACTTACTTTAATTTTAACATTTATTTTTATTCAAGTAACATTTTAAATCAAATTACAATATACTACGCGAAAATTTTTAAAGCAACATTTAAATTCTAACAAACATTTTTAATATGCACAAGAAGTTATTTTATAAGTTACGTATAAAAACGGGCAATAAAAAGTAAAACGGCGTTCCATAAAATAGTTTCTTGTTGCATAATTACACAAAGAGTAACATTATTTCGTGTTATGCAATAAAAATGATTTTTTTTAGAACTTGTGTTGTCATTTTTATTTCGAGTTACCATTTTGCAATCGAAGTGACCAAATCATTGCTTCGTATTTGTCTCAGCATCAGGTTCTAATTACCCACTGTATTGTATAAACAAGTTTCGTCTAAAATAGATTCACCTCAGATGTAACATATATCAAATTTTTTTTAAACAAATTTGAATAAAAATAAGTTAAATACTTGTATGAAATGTCTCCTAATTCTTATAAAAGCATTCGTAAAAGGACCGATAAATGCAAATCACCCGATAAAATAAACAAAAACAAGTAAACATTTGCATTTTAATGCAAAACGTGTGATATATATTTTTATGTTTATTTATAATTATTTATTCCGTTTAACGACTTAAACGCTTTATTGATTTCCATGAGAAGCTGCACGTGCATTTGACGTAACAGAAACCTAATACCTGTTAGAACGAATATTGTTATCATAACAAGTCCTTAAATGTTATCACAACATCGTAATATGTTTTCACAACAATGCATTTATCGTCGCCCATTTTTTCCCAGCACAGCGCGCGTTCGTACTTTATGTGAAAACAAAACAGCATAAATTTAAAAGGTTTGTAAAGCAATTAAGAACTCAATTTACAATTTGTAATTTACATGTTTAATTTGAAATAAAAAAATCAACGAATCCTGCTGTGGACAAATGATTTATACACAAGTGATATTTATAACGCGTACAGGGAACGTGATTGTCTGTTTTCATGTTTTAATTTATTATAAAGAAAAGGTTCTAATTTATTTGATATTTGGGAATACATAAGTACAAGTTCAAATTGTGCAAAATACAAATTATGATTGTGATGCTTGATGACGAAAAATGGGTAAGCATCGACTACGATTCTTACCCTGTGCACAATAACTTAATTTACCTGTTTATCAAACTAGTCGGGATAACATCTCTTGACTGAATGTGACATTTGCGATTAAAAGTAATGTAATCAATGTTGCTAAACTTGCATTGTCAATTTAAATGTATAAAGGTTTTTTAGCAAATCAGAACATTTCATCATCATCAAACTTATTCTAAGTTTCTAATTAAATAAATAAATCATTTGCCTAAAAAGTCTTTTTTTGTGTTGCCTTTAATGCAAACGTCAATATTCGTTCGTCAATGTATATATATTTCGGGGTTGGTAGTATTGATTACTGCGTATGCTAGAGTCACTGATCTCAGATAAATGGCTAAAGTAATATAAACTAACTTAAAATTTTAAATTGATTGTCAAAGTTAACATATTTTGCTAGTAATATGAAAATGTAGTACCAGGATTAAAGTAATTATGTTCTCAATATAATTTTTGTAAATTAAAAAAAGTTCATTTTGGAAAAAACCACACCAAAAAGAACGGATGTAACCCTCATCGAAAGTCTCATAGCATAACTGGCTCTCATTGATGTACGTTATGCTATGCTTCACTTTGAACGCTAGTGACATAAATTATTATTAATTTAAATTTTATAGAGTAATTATATGTTATCGACCTGTATCTGACAAAGGCTCTTTTGCAAGTAGTGTTTTGTATTGTTACGTCTTTTTCAATTGAAAAATTAAAAGAGCGTTTGATAAGATAGATATTTGTTTTGAGCCGTCTAGTCATTGCTATATATATATATAAATATAATTTTTTTCATTTAGTTTTGTCTTTTTGAGAAATTTTACTATTAGTGATAAAGAGAGCTTACGTTTGACTTCGAATTCACGCAGACTGCATTTAGATTATGAATTAATTTATAAAATGTAAATTCTTTATATAATTTTTATAATTATTTTACAGGTTATTTGCTGTACGACGATGTGGCCGATGCCAAGCTGGAATCTCAGCTAACGAATTAGTTATGAGAGCAAGAGACTTAGTGTATCATCTTCATTGTTTTTCGTGTACTTCTTGTGGAGTTCCTCTAAGTAAAGGAGATCATTTTGGAATGAAAGGCGGATTAGTGTATTGCAGGTAAACTTTAACTGACTTGCAAAATAAATATTTATTAACTGTGTTTAAGGCCGCATTACGAACTCTTGGATTACTACGATCCAGTCGACATGATGTTTCAAGGCCGCGATGGATCTTTACCTAGTTTTTATCATAGTACCTCAACACATCACAAAGGACGACCGAGAAAAAGAAAATTAGAATCTGAAAACGCGTCGCCATGTTCCGATTTGCCAGTACAAATGGGAATGACAGCTGCTGCTTTAGGTAAGTTTTGCAAACTACGCAATTTTTATCATTAATTTATGAACTAAAAATATAGAAATATATTAGGCTAAAAACGTTATTATTAATAAAATAGTTAATACCGTAAAGTGGGGCCAGATTTTAAACTAACTTTTGCAGTTATAGATTTGAATCGATCATATTTTATAGGTGATTAAGATTTGTAGACGTCTATCAGAAAATAGAATTTCAAAATAGTTGTTGTAAAAATAAATGCAAAAGAAACAGAAAATGAGTGATAAATTTCATACCTAGGTTTAAGGTGCATATTTGTCAATGACAATATTGTAACGAATTTTAAAACTAATTTATTTATATACAAAAAATTTACACGATTAGAACTACACGTAACTAATTAAATCTAACGATATTTAAGAAAACACTTACATTAATATATGTATTACTATCACTAGGTCCGCACTTTTTAATTTTATCTAAAACTGATACTTGTTTATGTTAACAATACGTACGCGACGTATTTATGTTTTACTAACACAGACACTTTATCTAATTATCTTAGCACACACTTTCATAACGTATTTATTTAAACCGATAAAAATCGTCTTTTTGATTCAATTCGAAAAACTGATTGCAGCTTCTATTGAATATTTTATTTATTTCAGCTGTCTGTCAAGAATTTTCTACATTATTCGGTTATTGTCTCGAAGTTTACAATAACTTCGAGAACGATTTACTGTCCTTTTGTTAAAGTTATTCTGTTCAAAAACAAGAAACTGGATGCAACATCTGTAGAAAAAATCGTGGCGATAGCGGTAGCTCTCTTCATTTCGGCAACTTTCTTGAACATAAAAGTAGCAGTCAATAGACTTTCTTTGGCCCGATATTCTACTTAGATGGTAACTGCAAACTAACAATTGAACGGAAGACGAACGTCAACATATTTCTAACTGTCCTCCAATCCAATTGATCTAAGTCACAACCAAGCATGGGTACTGCCAACTTCTGAATACTGTGAAACTCTATTTCTCTCTTGAGATTCCATAATGTTCCCGACAGTTGGAAAACTTTTTGAAACAGCGCAGACTTAAAGTTGTGTCCTTGGTCGGAACGTAATTGTAACGAAACTCCAAACCAACAGAAAAAGTATTTCACTTATACGTCTGCGACTGTAGCTGCTTGATTGAGTATAATATATCGTTATAAGGATGGTAACGGCCCTGCGATGTCAATCGCTACTCTTTCTAAAGAGCTTCCGCGTTATACTAATTCATCGGTGCTTTGCGCTTTTTTGCTGGACCATGTCCTGATGCAAAAACCGCGAACTATTTTGTGATGTCCTCTTTGCATTTCATCCAGTAGAATCTTTCTCAAAGTTTCCCCAATGTTTTCTTTACGCCAAAGTGTCCTCCTTCAACACCTGTGACACTTGGCTCCTCGCTACTATCAACTGCAATTTGTTTTCCGTGCCCTCGACACTCTTTAGGGATCGCTTCAGAAGACCATTTTTTACTCTCAAAGATTCCCACTGCGCCCAGTATGCTTTGATGTTTCTGCCCAAAGCACTCACTTTTTTCGAGGTTGGTCATCAGCCGTTTACTTTCCAGTTTTGGAGTAGTCTTATATCGGGATCGTTTTCTAGTTTGCGACGCAACTGCTTAGGTTCCCACTCGTCATCAACTATAGCAGTTTTCCGGAGTCATTCGACCTTTTCTTCAAGTCGCGAGCAATAACTGCAGTTTGCCGGACATAGTCTTTTGGACAAGGCATTAGCGTTCCGATTACTGCTTCCAGTACGCTGTTTTGTGTCGTAATCATACTCTTGAAGTTTCTCAATCCATCTTGCCACTTGTTCTTCCGGATTACGAAACTGCAATAGCCATTTCAAAGCGGCATAATTCGTCCTTAGTAGTAGTAGAAATTTTTATCCATACAAATATTTGTAAAAGTGCTCTATGGACTTGACGATTGCTAATAGCTGACTCTTAGTCACGCAATAATTCCTTTCTGGCCTGGACAAAACTTTACTAAAACGGCCGAAGGGCATCACAGTGAACTGCCACAAACCAGTTCCAATCGTAAATTTCGTCTGTTCACGGTCTTTGAGTTTTAATTCTACCTGCCAGTAACCAGTCTTTAAATCCAACGTAGAAAACCAGTGGGACAGACAAAATGTCTAAAGTGTCGTCAATTTCTGGTAAAGAGTAGCTGTCGTTTTTAGTCACTTTCTTAAGCTGACTGTAGTCTACGCAAAACTTCGTTGATCCATCATTCTTCTTTACTAGCATCAATGGGGACGCCATTGGAGTATTTGAAGGTTCAATCGCATTTTCTCTCTCCATATCCGTAATTATGTGTTCTTCTTTTTTTGCCAAAGGAAGTCACCGTGGGTTGTGGTATCGGCCAAGCGTCTCTGGTATTAATTTTGTGCTTCACTACGTTAGTTCTTCTTTTGGAACCACTATTCAGCGCAAACACATTTTGATACTGCTAGATTAATACTTTAACTTTAGCCAGCTGGTCTTGACTGAGGTTTTGGGATTTGACGGTAAGAATGTCCAATAGATGTTGTAGGCACTTTTTCGGCGACGTATCTTTGTTAAACTTTAGGCATCTCACACTTTGAGATACTGGCGTGCATTGGCTTACCACGGTTTTCTTTTTCAACGTTACTGGATTTGAGTTGACATTTAAGATTTTTAATGGCATCATGTTTTTCACTCGTACTAAAATTCTGCCAACGAGTAGTCCTTTTTCAACTAAGTTGCCTTCCATTGATTCAATCGCGCGAATGTAGCGTTCCCGGAGATTTCCGTCACCAGACTTTTAGTCCTTGCAGACAGAGTCAAGTCTTCACTCAATAAGACTTGCACGGCTGCTTTCTCTGACGAATGAAAAGGATCTTCAGAACATCGTTCTTCATATATAAATGGAACCTATACTTCTTTATAACGTGGATGCCAGAATAAATTATTCCATAATGTCAGCTACCAGTACTTGATGGTGGAATACTCTATTTCGCAAACCAATAGTTACTTTAACTTGTCCGTAAGTAGGTATTTCTGCTCCAGTTGCCGTTGGAAGTATTACTGTTACTGATGATATCTTTTCGTTTTCAAGTAATATGTCAGGACGAATGATGGTCTTTGTCGCTCTCGTTTCAATCAATAAATTAACACTTTGTCTATTAATCTTGCCATCGAGATAAATGCTATGCAATTGCTCCCTAGTCGGTGCCATTTGAATGGCAATCTCCGCGGATAGCTTGTTGACTTTTGTCCCATTTGATCGACCTGTTTTAGTTTTCCGGGCGCTCTTCTAGTCTTCTTTTGAGCTTAATACAGCGTCGTCGTACGTGACCCGCTGCTCCTCAGTTCTAGCACGTCATTCCTCTTCCTCGAGCTACTTGTTCTCAAAATACACGTCGCACTATTATTGAAGAAATGTGACGTCTTTTTCGTTGTTTTGAACTCCAAAGCATGGGTTAAAGCGCTATCCAACGACTTAGGTCGAGCTAGAGTCTGCTGCGTTTCGTTGTCTCGGAAGCCGTCCACGAATGTTTGAATAGCCAATTGATCTTGAAAAGTATCTGTAAGATACGCAAGCCCTGTCAGTTTGGCGATGTCAATCCCAAATTCTTAAAGACTCTTCGTCGCTTTCTGAATTTGACTCTTTATTTGGATTAGGTACACTTGTTGAAGATGAGCCATATATCATTTCTAAACGTGAAATTAAGAGTTTGTAATTTCTTTGTAGGTGGTCAGGAACAGTTTGTAAAATTTGAAACGTTTCTCCACGTAAGGCCACTATTTAAGACGTCGCTTTCTGCTTGTTTGTCCAACTATTACCTGTAGCTGCGGCTTTAAACTGCTTGTAGTATGTTGTCCAAGGTTTTTTCGATCAAAATTTAGAGGTACAAGTTTTAACTTGTGAGTCGTTTCTTCTTAATGATCCATTAGTAAGTGACGTTTCATTGTGACACAATTCATTCGATTTATTCTTTCTTCAAGCCGTTTTATTCTGTCTTCTAATTTGTCCTCTATTGCTTTTATTTTCTCATTTCTAGATTGTTTTTCGTTTTCTAGAACCTTGCATATTTCTTCTCTGAAGTTTAACATATCTGCTTGAGTATTTTCTTGAACAATTTTAAATTGATTTCTTATGCTTGTTCGTATTTCTTTTCTTAAATTTTTAGAATTTTCATTCATTTTCTAGAAATGTTCGGACAGTTTTTCTTCCATTTTCTAAGAATGTTCGAACGGTTTTTCGTCTATTTTATGATAATTTTTCAACATTTTTTTATTTATTGATTCGAGAATTTCAAATATTTTCGCATCAATTTTAATTTGATAACGATTTACCGGCATAAGTTATAACACGAATAAAAAGTTTAATAACACTAAATTTTAATAACGGCCGATTTTTTATGAAACTGAAACAACTATAATTACGCTCTATAAACAAACACGCGGACACGTATTTATCACACAACTTTTTAAACGAGAGTAATATTAAATTACTTGCATTTACACCTTAAAACCGCGAACTCTACACTGACACTAATGTAACGAATTTTAAAACTAATTTATTTATAAACAAAATATTTGCACGATTAGAACTATTACTACTACTATCACTAGGCTCACACTTTTTAATTTTATCGTAAACTGATATTTGCTTATGGTAACAACACGTACGCGGCGTATTATACATATATTTGTTATCTGCACCTTTTGGTTATTGTCTCGAAGTTGGCTATAACTTCGAGAACGTTTCAATATTACCTAAGTAGTACAATTTTCTTTCGGATTTTGGGTAGTCGTAGTTTGTTCGACGTTCTGCTGTCCATGCTGCCAGCTTCCTCATGGTTTACTTCTCGACATACTTACAAACGATGCATGTAATTAGTGACCTTAGATTATCTACTGACACAACGGACAACTACGTATTTTATATAGGATGGTAGATACTACGAACAGAACAACAATTGGAGCCCACTATAACCTGCAATAGCCAACAATACTTTCATCATTTGGCCACATAAAAGAGAAAAATTTCAAGACTTATTTGAGCATATCAACAAGCAGCACCTATTTATAAAAGTTCATATGGAAATTGAACAAGAAGTTAGATTGCCGTTTCTTGATGTAATGGTGAACCGCACTAAATCAAGAAGATTACGATTACGATGCAGTATACAGAAAGAAAACTCATACGGATAGGTACTTACATGTTGCATCACATCACCATTCTAAACAAAAGAAAGCTCTGATTAAAACGTTAATGCATAAAGCAGAAACTATCAGCGATGTCGAATATCTGGAAAAGGCACAAAACGACATTCACGGAAAAAAGAAACACTTAGGGATTCCCCGTTTGCCCTTTTTTTCCGTTTCTATGTTTGCTTTAGCAGTACTGCATTTATCAAAAACAACTTTACTGCCACTAAAGGTAAATTATCACTCTACAAACAAATGTGTGAATGTAGAAAGAGCTACTTTAGACAAACAGAAAAATCGGTCGAAGAATGAACATCAGAGCGACACACGAAGAAAGAAAATTAGACAATCAGCAACTGGGGAACATGTACACGAGCATGGTTGACTTTGAAGAACCAGAAGTTTTAGCTGCTATAAATAACTATCATCAGAGAAAGAGAGAGAGAAAGAGAAAAATCCCCTGGAAAAACTTGTTACGAAGTTAGGCTAGAATCGATGAAGCACAACGGCTACGTGTCGGTGAATCAACGACGTATAGCAGACGATAGCAGATTTTAAAGAAGCTGGCAGCATAGACAGCAAAACGTCAAAGAAACCTACGGCAAAACCTGAAAGAAGATTATACTACAAACAATACCGGCCGTGAGAAGCCTACGTAATTATAATGTTATCTAAGGTTGGTTAAATGTATTTAAGAAGTTCAGCCTCATCTAGCCTTATAATATCGCCTAACTCCACAGTCACACTTTCATCTTTCTCGCTTAATGACATTTGAACACTGAGACCACGAACACTTTTTTTAGCTTCTATGCTAAGCATTTTCATTTTGCTAGGTTTGTCCTTTTGTAGCAGTGTACCTTTAATTTTTCAAATATTTTGGGACACTATTTGTGATATATGTTTCCACATTACTTGCAACGTTGTTATTATTAGATGGTTTAACATTCGGCTACGATTAATAAGCACCAGACCACAAGCTTCAAATCTTTTAGAGCATCTTTTGGTGGAATCTAGTCTATATATATAACTTTAACTTTATTTGTTGCCTTTGCTTACAAATTAGTTCGTGCTTTACACTTGTTACCTTACATTCTATATTTACATTCTATTTACATTTTTTTTTAAATACATTTCTTTATCCCTCCTCTCCTCTTAACTTTTTCTTCCTTCTCCATACTTCTTCCATCCACTCCGCTCCATTTCCGTTTTCGTCTAAGATTTCCTCTATTTTCATATCCTCTTCTCTTAATTCAGTGCATTTCTCTCTCATGTGGTTAATCTCTTCTCCACATAGTCTGCACGTCTTTTCTTCTTCTTTTTTTCAATATTTGTTACCTAACTCCTCGTTGCCACATCTGAACCGTGGTATCTTTTTTTTCTTTTTGTTGCTTTTATTCTCTATATTCTTTAAATATTCTGGCACTACTTCACCCTTGATATCTCTATAATTCTTATTATATCTGCTCTCTTTTATCTTTGTCCATCTTTCTTGTTTTTCGATGTCCCTATCTCTCCTTATTATTTCTTCCCTTACCCCTACTCCCTCTTCTCTTAATCTCTCCACTTCTTCTCTCGCGTACCCGTTTCTTTTGTAATACTCTTCTCTGCTTTCCTGCCCGTACTTTACTTTTCCTCCCTTTATCTCTTACCAACATTCTTGCAGTATTTTGCATTCTGTTTTTTCCCTCAGTTCTTCCTCGTATTTTATGGCCCTTTTTCCTGTCTCTACTCTTATTTTTGCTACCTGTACCTCCTCTCTCACAATATACCCCAGTGTATCTCTGTTCAGTCCCAAAACCCATCTCCAGTATTTTTCCTGTAGCCCTTCTACCTCCCTCCACTCCTTCCAGCCCCATATTTCCGCTCCATACATTACCACCTTCTTTATTAACTTTTCAAACAACAGCTTTCTTTTTTCTATATCCATCTTGAACACTCTTTCCCCCACACCCCACACTTGTCCTATTAACCTGTTTCCTTTCCTCGCGCTTTCCTTTATGTGTTCTCCCTCCTTATTATCCTGTTTCATTGTGTAACCCAGGTATGTAAATTCCTTCACTTGTTGCACTTCCTCATCACTCCATTTCCACTCCTCTCTTCTTCTTTTCTCTCCTCCTTTTCTAAATACCATTATTTTTGTTTTCTCCGTGTTTACTTCTATTTCTTTTTTTTTCATGTATTTTTCCAGCGTTTTCATCATCTCTTTCATTTCCTTTCCCTCCTTAGCCACCAAAACTATGTCATCCGCATACGACAACGACCACATCTTTGCGTTCCCTAGCACTATCCCTCCTGTTTGTTGTCCTCTCATTGTCTCTTCCAGATCCCCCGTATATACTGAGAACAGGCTTGGGCTCAGTGGGCATCCCCTCTCGAACAAAAAATTATGTTAAAATTCTATTTTCAGACTTATATATTACATAAAGCAGGAGTAATGTGTACTGTGTATCATAAAGAATGTTGCAGATTTTGAATGATTACAGACTTTTTTCTGGTATTTTGTAACCCGACAATAAATTCACAATTCATTATTGTTTCAGATAAGACATAAGTTAGAATTTCTAAAAATATTAAAATTCTATAATACTGGAAAGATGTTTATAGTAAACCATAAAAATACATTCTGTGATATCAAAGATAAAAACTGGCGTACAACAAGGAAATGTATTAGTCAATTCTCTACTACTAGAACTCGTCTCACATAAAATGGAAAACGTCAATCATTTTTCGAACATTTAATGTAGTACCAGTTAGTTAGCGATGTAACATACTTGTCGAAATAATATGTATATTATAAAATCTTAAGCTTTCGCGGTTGTTATGTTTAAAATTATAAGCGACTTTCGGCTTAGACCGCGTCGTAGTAAAACACCCAGACTTAGGCTTGGTCATAGTCTCTTCTTGAGAGCCAAAACAAGCAGTAGAACTTGGCCTTTGCCGTATTGTCGTTCGTGAACCCAAACAAACTGACGTTTTGCAAGACATTGCAGCTTGCATCTTCAGAGTGGTAAATGTCACTGAAAGAAAAAATGGAAATGACGATATCTAAGCCGAAAGTCGCTTATAATTTTAAACATAACAACCGCGAAAGCTTAAGATTTTATATTATAAACCTCTACGGCGAGGAGGTGTTTTTACAAACTAGATCTTTAGATCGTTTGCGCCAAAAGAAAGAAAAGCTACTTACAGACCTAGCATTTCTAAAACGTTGCCGAGACCACAACGTATTACCATCGTGTATGAGAATTAAACATCAATTTCTAAATTCTCATACTGAGCGAATTTTTCGCAAAGCTGGCTTCGAACTATTACGTTCGGAAATTCACAATAAACGCAAAGTACTGGATTCTGTCAGCAAACAGCTATACAAGTTACATTTAACTTTGTCTAACAAATTAGAATACTCGATATGGTTAAAAATAGATGCTATCACTACGATACAAGCTAACAAGGTTTATGAACAATCAAAAATGAAACAAACTAAGAAATTCGAGCGATTACATCCTTCACAGCCTAAGAAAACGTTAGACGATTATAAAGTAATTGTCAACCTAACAGACACGGTTTTGGATGCACAGACCACATCCTTGTTGAAGAAGGGTTTTAACTACGCCGTTACGCCTAAGACAACTCCGATAGAAGATATAGTATGTGGAGTAGAAGCTGCTATACGCACTCTACCTAAGGAGATCTCTGAAACTATTCGACAAGATGTTTGCAATATTGTAAGAAAAGCAAAACCGCCACGCTCTAATATTAACAGACATGAGAGAGATGCAGCTAAGCGGTTACGTGAGAATAAGGACATTCTAGTATTGAGAGCAGATAAAGGAAACGCTACAGTCGTTATGAACATACAAGATTACAACGACAAAATGACGAACTTACTCTCAGAAGATTGCTACATACGTCTACAGAGAAACCCTTTAAACTCCTTGTGCACTAAGGTAAACTCCGCTATCAAAAACTCCACTACTATCGATATCAACATGAAACAGACTTTGATTGTCAAAAATCCGGTTATGCCACGAATCTACGGTCTTCCCAAAATACACAAAGAAGGAGTCCCCTTTCGACCGATAGTGAGCACCATCAATTCACCAACTCAATCGTTAGCACGTTATCTAGCTGCAAAACTCTTGCCGTTGACAGGAAATACAGAAACTCACATCAAAGATTCTACAGACTTTGTAGAGAAAATTAAGAACTTGCGTATAACAAAAGAAGATATTTTAGTCAGCTTTGACGTGGTATCTCTTTTTACTAAAGTCCCGGTCGACGAAGTGTTGTTTTTGCTCAAGGAGAGAATTACTGAAGAAGAAGTTCTGCTCATCGAACTCTGCCTCAAAAACACTTATTTCAGTTATAACGACAACTTGTTTAAACAAGTAGAAGAAGCGGCCATGAGTTCACCGCTCTCTCCAGTTATAGCCAATATTTACATGGAATATTTTGAAACTGAAATTATGAAAAATGTTGAGTTAAAACCAAAAACTTGGTTCAGATATGTTGATGATACGTTTGTTGTATGGCCTCATGGCAAAGATAAACTAAACCAGTTCTTTCAACATCTAAACTCTGCACATAACAGCATTAAGTTTACTATGGAGTTAGAACATAACAGCAGTCTAGCCTTTCTTGATGTACTAGTGATAAAGAAAAATAACGGAAAATTGGGGCATTCCGTTTATAGAAAGAAAACGCACACTAATAGATACTTAAACGCCGAATCTCACCACCATCCAGTACAGAAGAATACTGTTTTGCATACTTTAGCCAAAAGAGCTATACGTGTGTCAGATAACGAAAATCTACAAAAGGAAAAGGAAACATTGTTGGAGTCCCTACAACAAAATGGATACCGGTTCAAAGAGATCCAAAACGCATGGAAAAAGAGCATTAAATCCAAAAGTCAAAGAAGACTTATCACCTCCTACTAGCACCGCTTATTTACCTTACTGTATGGGTTCAACAGACAAAATAAGCAGGGTGCTAAAGAAACATAATATTAAAACTGTCTTTACGACTAAGGATACCCTGAACACCTGGTTTACATCTGTTAAAGACAAACAAGAGGCTCTAAAACAAAATTCCTTGTTCCTGTGGATCAAGTTCTATAGGACAGACAGGACGTTCTATTAAAGTTAGAGTAAAAAAGCATATGGCTGACTGCAAACACCGCAGAGTTACTAAATCAGCAGTGGCAGAACACGTGTGGAACCAAGGACACACCCTGAACTTTGACCAAACTAAAGTGTTGGCTAGAACTCCTTTCTACTTTCCCAGACTAATCCGCGAAGCTGTGGAAATAGAAAAACATCCTTGTAATATGAACCGAAAAGACGGTTTAAGACTCAGCAAATCTTGGCTACCAGTATTATATCCTCTAAGACAAAGATCGACCTTCTTGGAAAGGACACAAACACTTACTCCGAGTAATAACGAAGTCATTCAAGCGGTAACGGAACGATAAGGTTCGTTAATCACGCTAATCGCTATTGGTATAAATATCGTCATTTCCATTTTTTCTTTCAGTGACATTTACCACTCTGAAGATGCAAGCTGCAATGTCTTGCGAAACGTCAGTTTGTTTGGGTTCACGAACGACAATACGGCAAAGGCCAAGTTCTACTTCTTGTTTTGGCTCTCAAGAAGAGACTATGACCAAGCCTAAGTCTGGGTGTTTTACTACGACGCGGTCTAAGCCGAAAGTCGCTTATAATTTTAAATATGTATATTGATAATCATAGTGAAGCGCATTGTAAAATGAATGTTAAATGATTTTAAACTATTTTTTTTTAAATAAACAATCGCACACTAAAACAGTGACGTTGGGAAACTGAAACGTATGATCGTACGCTACTGTAGTCTAATCGCTGTTTAAAAGGCGGGATTTTACATAAATGCGTTCTTGCGTTAATCTTCTTTTTATTTGGTTATAATGATAACAACAAAAAACACCTATAAGCAACATTTACAAATCACACAACAATATGTTCAGTTGGAAACGCAGTAAAGAAGAGAATTAAAATAAATGAAAGGAAATCGACTTGTATTGACTTCTTAATAATAAACATAAACGACAACTAATAACAGTGAATGATATAGAAACACACAAAAAAGAAACGAAAAGAACTAGAGATTAAATAAGTTACAAAACTCCAATTATAATACACAATAAAATAAAAATGTACAAAAAAATATCGTGCTTAGCTATAGGAATTTGTAACTGAGGTCACTCTTAATATAATCCAAACATTCTAAAACAAAGTAAAAGAAAATATGGTGAATGCCCCATAGTCACAACAACTCTAATGTACTTTGACTTCTTGACGACACTAACCTGGAGCAGTGGCGTAACGGAAAGTCCTTAATGCAGTGGGCTCGCGGGCTAAGATCCCGCAAACTCTGTTAATCCTGTAGGCGAAATTTTCTGATTTTTTTAATGTCGTTTCGGATCTTTGCAGGGGACAGGAAAAGTAGTAGCCTTAAAAAAACAAAGTTTTAAATTTGTGTAATGTAATCAAAAAACAGGCAGGCTGCAATAGTTTTAGTGATTACAGTAAGAAAACAATGTACAGTGAGCAGTGGATAAAAAAATACTAGAATGGGACAACGGGTACTAAGCGAAAGAACAACTGAACGCAAAACAGTAATTTAACTTTTCTAATGTAATTTAAGTTTGAAAAATCAATTGAATCACCTATACTAACATTAAAAGCTTCGGTTGCAACTATGACACGGTCCAAACCCGGAAGACATTCTAATGTTACTATAGATTCCGGCCGTGGAAGCCTTTGCTATTACAATTGAATCACCTGTTATTGTTTTTGCCGAGACTATAAAAGGATATGTTTAATACTTTTATTTTGATCAATATATCTAACAGTTTATGATTTTATATTATGTTAACACTCTCAGAATTAGATTGCAAAGATGTTACAACCATAAACATATAACTATGCATCTTTTGAGCTAAATAAGGAATAATGGATGTTACCACTAACGATTATTTCTGAACGTTTTTTTTTTCGCTTACTATATGTTAATGTTGCGCAGGTTGATACAAGAATTATTTTTATATTTTTATCGTGCAATTCACAATTGCGGTTTACATGTTTATGGAGTACAATAATTTTTATATGAAAAAGTATTTCCTTTTTTATTTAAATAATTACGTGTAATGTATAAGTAGAATTAGTATGTAAACGTATGTAAATTAGCGAAATATTACCTGTAGTCGAGGACTGCAACTATTAAATAAACGAATAAAGTAATTAAAGTGGTAAAGGATGAATGTAGTTTAATTTGTAATTAAACGGTGGTAAATTCAAAGAAACTGCGCTTTTTGCTAATGAGTGCGAGTAATAAAACGCTTTGCTCTTCGCTGAAACATCGAAAGTACGAGAAGGAAAAAGAGAAGTGATAGTAAAATTAAGTAAGTTATTATACATGTTGAACTTTATTAATTTTGTATAAAAGCGTTTGGTTAATTAACATATTTTACGCTATAAACGAGCTGTACGATATCAATCTGATGTATTATAATGAAGTACGCTCAAGCAGGTGTGGAAGGACACCGCTGATAAAATAAATATTGTTATTCTATGTTTACGGGGTTAAGAATTTATACCTTTGTGACCAGAGCGTTGGACCAAATGGCTACCGGACGGATTATCCAATCGACGATCTAAGCATACTTTTCATCTGTCAGCATAGCTTATTCGACCACCCAGTACCACCACAACAACCTTATAAATAAGAGACCGATAGAAAGGCTGCATTCGATTTCGGTAACTCGTTTTTAGGAATCAAATAAAACTCATTTCCTTTTTATTTTCAGTTGCCGCTCGATGTTTTAAAAGTAGAAACTTTTAGTAGTGTCGCTGAGAATTTTTGTTTAAACCCTTCCTTCGACATTTTTTATCTTTCCACTAATTGGATAGTTTCAAATACCTACTAAATTATCGCCCATTTTAAACTTAATGTCTTTTCTATGGTTGCCTCAACTACTCGATTAGACAGATTAATTTTAACTTCTGGATCTGGATTTTTTTTTGTATCGGGTATCGTTCTAACGACGGAACTTAGCAGTTTTATGGCAAAACATATTTTACTATGTGGTAACATTAAGCTACAAGCTATTTATGTAATTTATATTAAAAATGTAAAAACATATCGTAAAGTATACTTGCATAACACTTTTATTTTGAACATATTAACTCATGTAAATGTTTACTACAATAAAAAAAAAAAAACTACATAAAAACAATTTTTTTTATCGCAGTTGCAAACTTTGCGTAATTAAAAATAAATTTAATTGTTTCTAGTAAAGGTATCTAAATCAGTTTTGATAAGAAGCAACGCTATCTATAGTGAATATATTATCACGTATATTTCTGATCATCATCATTTTAAGTCTATTTCTTTATTAAATTTAGTATTTTCTATACAGGGTGTCCCAGAATATGTGGCCAATTTTCCAGATTCAGACAGAACATAGTTACTAGGAAAGTCTCTTTAGCATGAACCCTTTTATGCACATTCGGCTCATTTAGTTTTCCAGGGACGGGCTAGCTCTAACACAGTAACGCTATTTTTTACGCTGTGTGCGATAGAAACACAACAATAACATTTTTGAACAGTTTAAACCTTCATATAAAAAAGGTACTCTTGATCGACATCGATAAAATGAACTGTTTACAAAAACCAAATATTTTTGTTCAATATGGTTTTTTACATTGGTCACGTTCAGCAGACCTAACAGTTGTGAAACAGTAAAATTCTGGTGAAACGACATGCTACCAACCGCTACATAAAAATCTCATCGAATGACATCAGAGAGCAGTCGCCATTTAAAGTATCGTATTATTTATATGCTATGAATCCAGCGAAACGAACACGTGTCCGTAATGTGGCAGTGGGAAACTTTAAAATTTGAAAACAACGACTCATTAAGAAGAAGATGACGAATAAGAAGAAGAAGAAGAATTATATATGTAATTCTTAACATGCGGAAATGTACTCTATATTAGTCTATTATACAAAGTGTAGTATCTTCAGAATAATGTTCATTTCGTGAAATAAGAAGCGTTTCTTGCACATTCTTAACTAAAACTACAGATTGTGTTTTCGACAACTTTTCCTATTAATAGGATATTCAGTTCATCTCCCTCAAGAAACTACACAATTTCAACATTAATTTCTCAATTTACTTATTAAACGTTAGCATACTATAAATCACTAAAAAGAACGGTTGATGTTTTTTTAATTTGCTTGCATTGTGACAGGTGTTGGTAGCGCAACCATAACTTACGTTTCATCACATCACATATCGCCATCAACTTTTTTGAGCTAGCGGTAGCAACTTTTTCTGCTGAATGTCAGTGTATTAAAATGTAGTTCTTTTTTCTCATTTTTTTGTTTCTTCGTTTGAATATGCTAACATGCATTTAATGTATGGCCTGACAACATGTAATCCCTTAGAAGCCAAAAGGCTTTATGACAAAAGATTTCTAAATAAAAAAATTCCTGATAAAAAAAACCTTTAATAGAGTGGATCGTCGTTTGAGAAAAAGACATGAAAAAATTACAATGTTTGATTTTTTACTTGTCCTTATCGTATGATAGAGATTCAATGTAAAATATCGTAAATCATTTTAAGACAATTTTAAAAAACCAGCTACAATTGTGGACATCAAATCGATCGCGGTGAGGGTGTTAGAAAAACATCTTAAATGCCGTAGAATCAGATCTATCAACAATTGTCCAAAAACTGGCTCTCCAGTTTAATTGTCCAAAATCGACGGTCTATCCTTAGAGAAAAACAGTTGAATTCGTACCATCTTCAAAAAGTCTATGCTCTTCTTTCTAAAGATTTTCCGCAGCGCATGGAATTTTCTAAATGGGTTTTATATCCGCACAGAAACAATACAAATTTGGTAGTTAACTTTCCTTTACAAACGAAGCTGGATTTTCTGAAAACAAGATTATAAACTCTCATAAGATAAAATCTTAAGCTTTCGCGGTTGTAATGTTTATTACTATAAGCGACTTTTGGCTTAGACTTACACTTACGCCGAGTAATAAGTCAGTCAAGCAGTAACGGAAAGATAAGGTTTGTTAATTACGCTAATCGCTGATATAAATATCGTCGCTTAAGTCCCGGTCGACGAAGTTTTGTTTTTGCTCAAGGAGAGTTTTACTGAAGAAGAAGTTCTGTTCATCGAACTCTGCCTTAAAAACACTTATTTTAGTTATAACGACAAGTTGTTTAAGCAAGTAGAAGAAGCGGCCATGGGTTTGCCGCTCTCTCCGGTTATAGCCAATGTTTACATGGAATATGTTGAAACTGAAATTATGAAAAATGTCGAGTTAAAACCAAAAACTTGGTTCAGATATGTTGATGATACGTTTGTTGTATGGCCTCATGGCAAAGATAAACTAAATCAGTTCTTTCAACATCTAAACTCTTCACATAATAGCATTAAATTGACTATGGAGTTGGAACATAACAGTAGTCTAGCCTTTCTTGATGTACTGGTGATAAAGAAAAATAACGGAAAATTGGGGCATTCCGTTTATAGAAAGAAAACACACACTAATAGATACTTAAACGCCAAATCTTACCACCATCCAGTACAGAAGAATACAGTTTTGCATAATTTAGACTTGAAGAGCTATACGTGTGTCAGACAATAAAAATCTACAAAAGAAAAAGGAAACACTGTTGGAATCCTTCCACAACAAAATGGATACGGGTTCAAAGAGATCCAAAACGCATGGAAAAGAGCAATAAATCCAAAAGTCAAAGAAGACTACTAGCACCGCTTATTTACCATACTGTATGGGTTTGACAGACAAAATAAGCAGGGTGCTAGAGAAACATAATGCCAAAACTGTCTTTACGACTAAGGATACCCTGAACAGTTGGTTTACATCTGCTAAAGACAAACAAGGGGCTCTAAAACATGCCGGAGTTTACAAAATGACTTGTTTCTGTAAATCAAGCTATATAGGACAGACGGGACGCTCTATTGAAGTTAGAGTAAAAAAAACATATGGCCGACTGCAAACACCGCAGAGTTATTAAAAGAGCAGTGGCAGAACACGTGTGAAACGAAGGACACACGCTTAACTTTGATCAAACTAAAGTGTTCGCTAGAACTCCTTTCTACTTTCCGAGACGAATCCGCGAAGCTGTGAAAATAAAAAAACATCCATGTAATATGAACCGACAAGACGGTTTAAGACTCAGCAAATCTTCGCTACCAGTATTGTATCCTCTAAGATAAACATCAACCTTCTCGGAAAGGACACAAACACTTACTCCGAGTAATAACAAAGTCAGTCAAGCGGCAACGAAAAGATAAGTTCTGTTAATTACGCTAATCGTTAGTGATATAAACATCGCCACTTACACTATTTACTTAAGTGACATTTACCACTCTGAAGATGCAAGCTGCAATGTCTTGCGAAACGTCAGTTTGTTTGAGTTCACGAACGACAATACGGCAAAGACCACGTTCTACTTCTTGTTTTGGGTCTCAAAGAGAGACTAGGACCAAGCCTAAGTCTGGGTGTTTAACTACGATGCGGTCTAAGCCGAAAGTCGCTTATAATAATAAACTCTCATAATTTGCATTTATGAGCAGAGAACCAACCGGTTACTTTTTTTGGTCTTTGTGATGTTCGTGAGTTTGTTGTAACCATTGTTTGTTTTTTAAATCATTTACAATTTAATGTTTTTTATTAATTATTATTTTCACCAATTGACTGTGTTTGGCGAATTCATCGCTACTTGTTTTCAGTCTTTTTGGCCTGAAAAAGTGAACACTTTGTTTGCAAAACGTCGCTTAAAAAACACATCAAGTAGTGTTTTTTGTAGCCCTCTCCTACCTAAAAGGATTTAACACCATTCTGTTCGATAATGCAGCATGTTTGTTCGTTAATTAAGCAAAACTAGTGGTATTGAACAGAGAACTATTTTAAAACAAGACGCAAAAGTACTCGCTCGGAGCGTAGGCACATTTTTTTAAAGGTTATATACGTGTAGAGCAGCGAGAGAGTTAAAAATTATTTACAAAAAAACTATTTCTGGGGTAACCGTTATGAGCCCGTAGACAAAAGTGTGTATAAGAACTTGTGATATTAATTTTGTGACACCGTGTATAGTGTAAACAAAACATTTACTTTTGCTAATCTTAATTAAAAATGAAGTATAACTAATATCAAATTATTTTCAAAATTTAGATGCAATAAAAGTTTCTGCCGATTTATCAAGGCTTTGATTTATCAGTTGTAATTTCTTTTTTTATTTGTTTTTGTAGTAATTTAGTTTTTTTAGTATCTCTCAATGGTATTTTTCTGTTAGTCAACATTCAGTGATATTATCTTCAAATCTTTAAAGTTTATATTACATAGTTACACACATTTTTATGTACCGATCTAGAATCGCCTGTATCCGTGCACGAATCTCGAATTGTAACTACAGTCTTTTTACTTCTTTGTTTGAATGTCTTGATAGGTTTTTGACGTAAGCTGACCAAGCAGTTTATTGATAGCGGATATGTGTAGATCCCGGTACAGTTGGATACCATAAACTACAGTGCGTTAGCACCAACCTTTGTTTTTTTTTCAAAGTAAGTCAAAGCTTGCACATCGCTATAAATTGCGTGCACGCAACAATTTTATATAAAAGCAACTGTTTGATTAGTTATTTAAGTAATGTGTATATGTTGGGGGTTTCATAAAATTGTACTTTGGAGTTCTTCTGATGTTTTAGTTCGATAGAATGGCTTAAGATTTCTTTCTATATGTTCACGCGATTTATTAATATAATATATTAAGAAACTGTGTTTTGATTTTAAACTTTGGTAAGTCATTTCGCTATTCAAATATTGGTCGAATCTCTTTAACCACACGAATAGAGTCTCAATTATATTTGGTGCTCTGCACTTAATAATGATAAATTTCAAAATTTTTCTAGATTTTACTTTAACCTAAAGCTAATCAAATAGATTTCTAGATGCTTTCAAAGAAATTTTAGAACCGGTTTTCAAATTAACCATTGATTTTAGAACAACATAAATCATAAGTTTTATTCCAACAGCTTTGGACTTTTTCATTTTTGTTCACAAACTCATTATAAGCTTTCTTCTGCACCATATTCTTGCAAGTAATAAGGATTACTTTGTTGACAATAACAGAATCTATTAGAAAATAAAAAGTCACTACTTCCGGTATTAGAAGTGAAAAGTTGTGTTCTGCAACCTCATTAATATAATATTGCAACAATAACACCTTTGCTTTTTTTGTTTTCTAGTTTAAACAGAAAGTGATGGAATTTTGAAATATTAAAGCGTTACTGAAGTTTTTACTGAAATAACATCTTCTTTAAAGTATTGACGCTACCAGTTACAAAAGCCTTTCATTTGTGCAGAGTCTAGAAGATGAACCCTAAAATTATGTTTAACCAAGAAGTTTACAATCTTAACATATTGGCGTATAGACTGTATTTTTTTAATTTGCTTTTTACGACATCAAAATCTCTATCACACAGTAAAAACAAATGTTCGCGCATAGGGAAAAAATTCTTCTTTTTGCGTCTTCCTTACGTGGTCTCTTGCGTTTAAGTTTCTTAGAAAGTATGTACTCCTGTAGAAACACATCTTTTTGTTTTAAATATATTTTCATTTTCCACATCGAGAATTTTTGCACGCACAAGCTCCTAACCACCTTACGAGAACTAACGCGTTTTTGTAATTTGTATAACTTTCAGTTTTAACTTGAGCTTTTTTGATTTTATTTTTTTGATACAATTCCTTTTCGATTAGGCAACGTTGTGAATTGTGTTTGACCAATTTTGTTTCTGTACAGCTCAAAGTCATTTTCATGAATGATGAATGATAATTTAGAAGACTTGTACAAATGTTTCGTGCATCACAATTATAAAATTTAAAAACGGAGTCATTTAGGGCCGTGTAGATGATATTCCGTTAGTTTTAATAGTGCATATAGAGTAAGGTTTGGTTTGTAAATTAAATATATTAAATTATATTTCCAAACGTTGGTATTTAACGGTGACAGTCTTGTAATTAAGTGTAAATATATTTTAGAGAAACTAAGTTCAAAGTAATTATAATAAATCAAAACACTTAGTTTGCAATCTCATTACTTGTTCTTTTTAGATGGGAAAGAAACGTCGACATTAATTTATCGGATTTTTGCAGTGTTATAAAGGAGTTGTAAGGGTATACTGTTTAGAAACTAAGCACTAAATTTGCTTAAACTCACTAAAAGAAGTTAGTACTTATTAACATTGATCAGTTTTTTAACTGCATATCAATTCAGAAAAAAACTAATTATCTTTTGGTATTCATCGATAGTTACAAGACACCAAGATGTTTCTTACGAACATGCCGGATATCTGTACGTTATTATTTATGCTTATATTAATGCAGTATAAGTATTTATGTATACTTTTACTTTGTATTACATTATCATCTGATAAAAACAATCTATTCGCACAGTGTCGCTATGTTAAAAGTTTAATCATAAACATTTTATACTTACGTTTACACATAAATAGCATAAGATAAATATCACGCAAACAACCAATTATTACAAGGCTAGAGCAAATACATTGAAAAAATTACATATTTAAAAGTAATAATTAGCAAAAGTCAAATCATCGTTATCTTCAAAGTTGACTTCCTGTTTTCTTTTACAGTATTATTTTCTTAACTATGATAAGCTACAATACATTTGTTTTGAAATAATTTCTTTTTTACATTTTTTACATTTAAACAAATTGTGCAGTAAACATTGTTGTAGCATATCAGATACATTGAGGTAATTAAATTTATTCTCCAATTTCTAAACGTAAATATTTGTAAAAAAAAGACTAAAATAGTGTTTACTACAAGACAACCACTAATTCTTTAACCGCAATTTTCTTATTACTATCTTGTTTATCTTAATCTATTTTATTTTCTTTGTACGTCATATTCACACGTTATGCTGTGGCAGATTTTAAGAAAATAACGTTCACATACCATAACATCGTATTTGTCGGAAGAGCTTGAAGATATTGTTACGAACTTTAATACTAATTTATTAAAAACTAAATATTTACACGATTAGTACTACACGTAACTAATTAAATCTGACGATATTTAATAAAAACACTAATTTATATATTACTATCGCTCGAAAAATAATGTCCGCGGATAACTTCTGTTTATCTAAACCGGTATTTGTTTACATTAAAAGCACGGACGCTTATACGCCGTTATATTTATTTTTCACTGGCACGGGCACTCTTTTCTAATTATCTTAGCGCACACGTTAATCGCTTATTTATTTAAAGCGACAGTTTTCTTAACTTCCGACTTTTAAAAACTGACCTCAGATTCTTTTGAATACTTTTTATATACTTCTGTTATTTGTGCCGAGAATTTTCTATATCCTTCGGTTATTGTCTCAAAGTTGGCAATAACTTCGAGAACGTTTCAATATTGTTAACGTTTCAGACTTTAACATAAACTCATTTCTTTTATTAATTGATATTTTTTAAACTGGTCCAGCTGATTCATATTAACTTCTTAATGCTTAAAATTAATGTTATAGATAAATACTGACATTAAAAAGTTTATTAAAATAAATGAATCCTTTCGTTGATTTAAAATTAATGTATTAAAAAAAATAAAATAATAAATGACTTAAGATAAACTATAATTGCATGTATTTAAAGCACCTAAATTATACTAAGCTTCTCTCTAAATAGTGATGTTAAGGGTTACATAATAGTTACATTTATAATTAGTAGTATAAACGCTGATAAATTGACATAAAATAAATAAACATATCATTTTTTAATTGTCGTTTTAGGTATTTCTACAGGTATTACCAACAATTTTTAAATTTAGATTTTTTTTTCGCGTTATTTGTTCTCGTAAAAAGTTTAATTTTTATTTGACTTTGATTGACAATTAAATATACTTATAGTCGTAGAAAAATTATAGTATATAATTTGTAAGGAATGTGCATTGGCAATTTGTATGAATTGCTAGTCTCCCCTTCGGCTCGGCTACAAATGTTCATACTCGTTGGCAATAGCACTCATTTCTTATTCATTATACAATATACTATATGTCACTAGCGTCGAAAGTAAAGCTATGAGTCTTTTGGCGGGAGTTAGATTATATGCATTACTTTTTGTGCTGTTTTGTGCAAAATTAATTTTTTTTTAATTAAAAAAATGATAATAAAAACATGACAAATTTAATATTAGTACTACATTTATTACTAACAAAATGTATTAACATTGAGAATCAGTTTACAATCTTAGGTTACCTTATATTACTCAAAGATGTTTACTTTTACATTTCCTTAGTAGGGATAAACATCTTTGATATTACTATACGTTGCATACGCAGTAACAAATACTACCAACTCCGAAATATATAATACTATAGTATTTGAATTTATAACATTATTAAAACTTATGTTTAACAAAATCTTAGAGACTTTTAAAACTATTTTTCACTAGACACAAACTAATATTTAATTATTAATTGACCTTGAAAACATAGTTTAACGTAATTTCAATTTATCACTTTGCGGCTCTAACGTATTTTTTGTCATTACGTAACTACACTAACAAACGAATTTGGATGTTTGCAACGAGGGCAGCTCAAAACATTATCGAAAGTTGATGTCAGTCTACCAAGAACACCCGTGAAAGCGAGGTACGCGCGATTGAGTGCATAAACAACTCAAGTCCGCACTTAGGGTATTTCTGCGCTCAGTCTAGATGAAAACCGTTGTAGACAAAAAACTGGTAGACGGAGACAAACTAATGAGGTGCAGGACCGTCATCTTCGACTTATGGCAATAAGAGACCAATTTTTCAGTACCAGATCAATCATCGATCAATCGTTAGATAATGAAGGTTGTCCTGTAATCTTTCGAACAGTTTACTGTCAAATCAGAAATTTTGGTTTGCAATCCTATCGGTCACATCCTGTGCTACCACTAACGGCACAAGACCGACATCATCATTTGGAGTGGCGTAGGTTGCGACTTCACTGGAATCTGGAATAGCATAGAGTAGTCTTCCAATAAATCCAGATTCTGATTAGGGATGCCTGATGGCTGTATAAGAGTCAAATAAACACGTGGGGACTATGGGGATTATGGTATAGGGTACTATAGCTTATGGGAGTAAGTCTTGTTTGGTATTCATCCGAGGCAATAGAAACGCCTGGCGATATGTTGACGAGCTGGTTGAATCTCATATTTTTTTATTTCTTCAGCATTTGGAAAACTCCCTCACATAGCAATTCAAAGAGGTCAATGTTACCACCCAGACTTTTTGTCTATTGAACACGTGCGGAACCTTATAGATAGGAGACTGAGAAACTTGACGCATCCTTCGGTATACATTGCAAGTTGTTTGGCATTTAATAACTCAGGAGGAAAATGACTACTTGTGGGAATCGATGCCACAAAGAGTGAGGAAGTGTAAAACCAATAGGGGGTACCAACACATTATTAAATAAAAATCTTGTTAATCTTTGTTTCTTTTCTTTGAAATTTTCATCCTTTACTACTTCTGACTGGCTAAACTACCTTTGGACACATAACTGCCACTGCTTCTCGGTGTTGCAATTTTAATGTCACAGAGTATATCTTACAGAAGCTGGTTCTCTTTTGTCAATATTACAATTATCATTTTAAAAACTAAATTTTGGTGTCTTAAAAAGTTTCTTCTTAATTAAGCACTTTCTATCTTTGAAAATTTATTATACAATTTTTCTATTTTAATTTTTGTTTGTTTTTTTATAATGTTTTCTAAATCATATATTCACTTTCTTCTCCATCTTGGGTTTTATAACAAAGTATAGACAATTTATGCATTGTTTTTATGTTAATCCGGCTGTACAATTGCAGAAAATCATTGTGAGATACATTGTTTGCGTGAACTCTAAATGTTACACTATTTTACATTTTTTCGTCCTAATATAAACTCTCAGTAATTTAATTTAAAACACTACAACGTTTTCATACGTTTTAAGTGTAAGAGTTTTTATAAATTTCAGAATTATAAACCAATAAATGTGTAATAAACATGGAATTTTGTATCTAAAATTAAAACGCTTCTTCCACAGACAAATACAAACAAACGTGATTATTATTGTGCACTGTTCTGTATTATAAAAATTAAAAAATAGTAACAATAAAATATTTAAAAAAAATTACTTTTATTCACAATACTTTTTTTTTTTTAAATAAACGTTTAAGGAGAAGAAAGTACTTACGATTATTGTTATGCTATAATGCAAGTTACTAAACCTCGATCGGCATCGCGTAATTGTACTTTAAAAGCAATAATCGACATGAATAACATTTAACCATAATGGATAAATTACAAACTGTCAAATTAAATCGTCGTGTCACAACAGTCGTGAAATACGATCTATTGGAAAGTTGTTACTTCAAGAAAATGTTCGCAAATAAAAACTAAATTTTACAGTATGAAGCTCAACTATCTAAGATATTTAACGATTAATGATTTAATATAAATGGAGAATAAACTTGTCTTTTTAAACATTATTTCATATTGATACTTTCTAGATCTTATTGTTTTTTTAGTTCTAAGAAATCAACTTTTTCAATTTTTTCTCTTTCTTTTGTAACAGCCTATTTGTTATCGATATACATTTGACAATTAAATTATTATAATTGTAGTCTAGCTAGCTAGTCATTACCGGAAAGTTAGACAAAACGCTGTCGATTTTAAAACACTTCAAACATTTGTTGCGAGTTCCACAGCTCACTTATAGAATTATAACAATGTGATGTAGAATAATATGCAATTTAAAAAGAAATACCAAAAAATGTACAGTTGTTTGCTCAGTTTTAGAGGGCCAACTCTCAAACCCAAAAACTCAATCAAAAATAACGTTTTTGAAGAGAGTTTACAAGCTTTAACCCGACTTTAAGACAAGAATTAACCGCTTGTAGCATTACAAACCATCTTCCAAGCTCACTAAGCTTATAGGTCGTGTAAATCTAGTTGCTTGTCTAGAACTGCTCTAGCAACCGGCCGTAAGCAACTTTTTCTTATTTTACATTTTAACAAAAATTTCGTTTTAAGAAACGAAAAATGTTTACAAAATATATTAAAAAATACGTTTAGGTAATATTATTTAGATTAGATAGATAGATATTACCAAGAAAACAAAATGTCATTTTATACCATACTGCACAACATGAACTGCTAATTGCCAATTGTGCTTTAAATTCTGAGAAAATTTCAGGCACCAGCATATCCAGAAGTATGAATTTTTATAATAAGAAATAAAGCATTACTTGAGCACATAAACAACCTAAGTCTTATAAGCTAAAACTATCTTACACGACCTGGAAATATGCACTGATCGCATAAAAACCCTAAGTGGGAAGTTAGTTGTTTCTGAACTCGATCGTGCGCACATCGTTTTTCTTAATGTTTTTTGCATACTGACATCAGCTGTTCATTATTTTTTGTGCCGCTCTCATCGCAAACATCAATATTAGTTTGTTAGTCTAGTTACGTAATGATGATGATGTTACACTAGAGTCGCAAAGTGATAAACCAAAAACTACGTAAAACTATGATTTTAAAGTTAATTATTTTTTAAGTAGAAATTTGTGTCTGGTGGCAAATACATTTAAAAATCTCTAAAGTTTGTTGATAATTAAAAAAACGTTTTACAATTTTATAAATTTAAATACTCAAGTATTATATATTTTGGAGATGGTAGACCAAACCTAAAATTTTAAATTAACTGTCAAAATTGACAGATGTTGCTAGTAATAGATAAAGTAGCAACATCAAATTCGTCATATTTTTAATATCATTCCTTTTAATTGTTTTCAAAAAAAAATTTAATTTCGCAAAAAACAGCAGAAAAAATAATGTACGTAATTAATTAAGTCTCACGCTCATGCAGATTTTTGCTTACAGCCTCGCGCCGCGTTAACATTTATTATGCTATGTTTTACTTTTGACGCTAGTTTGCTACGATGTTTGGAGTCATTGTCGTCTTGCAGCAATATTTTTTTATAGACGGTGTGCATTTACTCAGCATTTAATTCTCTGTAAACAAAAAAGGGTACAACCAAAAGCGCATATGACAAAGCAGCCCAAGAATTGCAATTTTACAGAGTTTTATGCTCGTTGAAGAATCTTATTAGTCTTTGTTGACTACGCTTTTAAAAGAAAAATTATGCTGATAAAAAAGCTATTTTGTAAGAATATCATTGTCCCAATCTCGATCCAAATTTTTCTTTGCCCATACTATTTGTTTTTACACTTAATTTTCTGACAATAAAAGTTCAAAGTCGATCAAAAAGACGTTTTTTTTGCAAGCGACTAAATCGTATTTAGGAAAACGTAAATTTTTTTGCAAAGTTGAAGGCTAATCTTTCCGGTGGATCGTCTACATTTCTTATTTTCAAAAATCTCTTTATTCATACCAGAGGCATATGCTTTGCAGCTGCTTTATACGTCACTTTCGGTCTTTTACTAAAAACATCGCGTCGTGTTGCTTCAGCAATTTTACAGTCATTGTAAAGATATTGGCCTGACTTCAATAATATAAAGTGTCGGTAAACTATATATTGAGCAAAAAAGTAAAACAACTGGCGCTGCAGTGGCCATTTGTCAAATGACGACAATCACTTTCTTGTTTAACAGACTGTTGATGTTAGTATTACGTTGTTTGCTTTCTTTATTACTACGACCTAAACTTTCTGCTTTTAATTTTTTATTAAAATAGTTTTAGTACTGGTGACCCTTGCATCGCGATTAAACAGTAGCGTACGATCAGTTACACGTTTATTTAAGTTTTTTAAAGCCACTATTTTATTGTGCAATTGTTTATTTTTTTAAAATGAGTACTCAATTTAAAAGTAATACTTCGTTTTACATCTAATTCAATTTTAAGTTAATGGGCTTAAAAAAAATTCGCAGTTTGTTAATCTTATTATCACGTGTTTCTAAAGCTTTTCGCCTTTTTAAAAATACAATTAAATAATTAAACTCAAAGGAATTGAAAATATTAGAACAATAATTTCTACTCCAAATAAAAAAATAAAAGTTGAATGTTTAATACTAAAAACTTTATTTGACGGCAATTATATTATAATCGCACTTGGCTACTGATATCAATTTTAAATTACACTTTTCTTTGTTCAAAACCTTTTTGTACTTAAATCGTAACCTTTATTTTTTTAAAGCGTATCTCATGTTTACTAAACATAAGCATGTATATCATATTTGTACCGACAAACAACACGTTCATAAAAAAACCTGTTTATTCAAAATTGTTACAAGCTATAGGGCTTACGAACCTTGCACGGCCAACTTACTCTAGTCGGAGATAAGGGAAATTTAAATAAATAGGATTTAAAGGGCGCCAGATCTTTCTAAGTAAAGCTTTTGTTTCGATCAAGATAAATTTTTGTGTAACCAAAAGAAAAGAAAAAGATAAGTATGTATAACAACTTTAATTTAATAAGGTAGATTAGGTATTAACAACGAGCGCAAGAAAGTTTGTAGTACATAAATGCCAAAAGTGTCGGCAACACACAATACATAGGTGACAAATATCTATGGTTCACAGCATGCGATACACAAAATAACTAATGAAAATACCTCAATGGTATTGAAATAATTATTGTAATTGCGTAAGTTAAAACAAGCAAAATTTCGTGAGTGACTTTTTTGACAGCGACAAAGTAATTAAATAAAACTTACCCACAATCCAGTACTTACCCGAAGAAAACGTTTTGCCTCGTTGAGCCGATCTGGAATAATTATGAACAGCAAATCGTGTCAACACAATGACTCACGAAAGCAAAAATCTACAAAATTGTTAATTAATACTAAAAGAAATTAGACATAAAGACCCGTTTATCGAATGCTGTTGCACGCATTAAGTAACAGTTGAAATCGCAGTTGCTTGACGCATAAGGAGTAGAATGTCGGAGAAAAGTTTTTGTCGAGACTTCGTTCCAGAATTATAATCGTTCCATGAAGGTAATTGTCGATATTAACCCCTCATCGATCGATATTACATCAAAACATGCAGCCAAAATTACCATAGAATTCTAAAAACTAATAACAAAAGTTTGCTTTGTGATGAATAAACTACTAGAAATACGTTTTCAAATTATAATTTTATTTTCATTAACGCCGATGTTATAAAATTAAGAGGTTATACCATCACAAGCACGATTTTAAGTAGTTGACGGTTAGACGTTTTGACAGGAAACGAAGTAAAACTAAACTTTCTAGAGAGCGGCGGAAATAAAAGTTGAACTTTATAGTAATGAATATACAGGGTATTACACTATGAAATTTATGCACGTAACAAAATCTTAATAAGCGAATTATTTATACGTATTTGTATTTAATTTTTAAACGTCTTGGCATTATTTTACTCGTCGTTGGAACTTAAGTTACAACCTATTCATAAGTATTCTTCTTTGGAAATAAAAGTTAACTAATGAAATTTTACTTTTATATCATCTTCCTTTTTCCATGCGGTTTACTATGATTATCAAACGTACGGCTTTCAATACATGTTCTTTTGATAAGTATGTTGCATCGCTAACAAATATGTTGGTAGTACATGAAGTGATTGACGTTGCCAATTTCATTTGAATATATAGTTCTTTTTCTGCTAACTAACTACTTCTGTAGAAAATTTGAGTTTGAGCAAAAGGATGACAGCTTTTTCAAACTTACTTTTTGTAATGTTTTATTATATATTACTGTAATGCAGAACATACACAAATGTGCTGTTTCTTATTATACACGGTTATTAAAAAGTATGGAAACGGCGATTTATTATCGTTAATATTCATTTTTAGAAAAATTGTTCGATACAGAAGTTGTTTATGAAATTTTTATCTACACTTGGAAATACTTGAAATTTTGTTATCTGCAATTGTTTCTGAGTTACGCCGTTCCGCGTAATTTTTTTAAATGGGAACATATTACTTTTACCTTAGCATTCGATACAAATTTTTTTAAAACAGCGCTCAAGAAAATTTGTTTAAATTTATTTTAATATAATTTTTTTTTCAAGAAAACGCCGATTCAGGTATTTACATCAAGTAGGTATATCGAAGACAAAAACGATAAACAAACTCGAGCTATAACTTTATCGATAGTAATTGTTTACGTCAAATCAATAATTTGTTACTGTTAATATTATCGATGCCGAGTTTAAGTGAACGTGAAAGAACTGAAACACTTATGATGCTGGGTTACAGAGATAGACGCAGACTTTACAGGACGCTTGTAATTTATTTAATAATCCAATTTCTAAATCCGTTGTTGCTAAAACATTAAAACGCTTTTAACAAACTGGTAGCGTTAAAGACTTGCCAAGGAGTGGTAGACATAGAAATGCGACGAGTGATGATAAAAAACTGAAGGTCTTATTGGGCTGTATCTGAAGCTCCTCATTTATCAACTTATCGATTAGCGGCCAATTTCAATATTTCCAAGTCATCGTTGGTTTTAATTTTGAAAAGTGTAAACTTTATAAGGTACAACTTGTACACGAGTTGACGGAAAATGATTTTGATAGAAGACTACAATTTTGTAAAGAAATGTCAAATATTTGCAATAATAACATAAACTTTGTTAACAATATTCTTTTCTCTGGCGAAGCTGCATTTTGCCTCAACGGTGAAGCAAACAAACATAACTGCAGACACTGGTCACTGGAAAATTCTCATTGGTTGTTGGAGCACCATGCGCAGTGTCTCCAAAAGATTAACGTTTAGTTTGGCATTCTAGGGAGTCATATTATTGCTCCATTTCTCATCGATGGGAATTTAACTTCGGATCTATATTTGCAGTTATTACAGAATTAAATTATACCTGCTTGCGCTGTGCTTTATCCACATGAAAACAACGAACACTTTTCCAATGGCAGCATCTGGTTCTAGCAAGATGGCGCCCTACCGTATTATGGTTTAAACGTTTGTCAATATCTGGATAACGTTTTTCCAAACAGATATAAACACTTAGATATAGCCAATGACATTTAAGATTTAAAAGTTCGAATTACTAGAATCATACAAAAATTCACCGTAAATTTTTAAAGAATTGTTTTCGTGATTTTATAAATTGAGTCACTATCAAATGACAAATAGAAGACAATTTAAATACTTACTTTAAATTACTTAGTTATTAATTTGTTTTTAGTTATAAGATTTTCATTTATAACTTTTTTTTGTCTCAGATATACCTAATTGATGTAAATACTTCAATAAGTGTTTTCTTGAAAAAAAATTTATTAAAACAAATTTTAAAGAAATTTTTTTAGTGCTGTTTTAAAGAGAAAAAAAAATGCTCTATCGAATGGTGAGATAAAATGTTTCTATTTGAAAAAATTACGCGGAACGTCGTAACTCTGAAACAATTGCAGATAACAAAAATTCAAGTATTCCCAATTGTAGATAAAAATTACATAAAAAACTTTACAATTTTTTCTAAAATGAATATTAACGACAATAAATTGCCGTCTGAATAGTTTTTAATAACCCTGTATATTAATATATTTTACTATATTTTGTATATATAGGCCTTTAAGGCTATAAGTATATTGTACAACGTTTTTATTCCAAATTAAAATTTGTATAAAAGTATTTTTGGTATAGTATTTTTTATATAAAAATTTATTTGTATGAAAAGTTTAAACTATACAAGCAAACATAAAGTAGCACTGCGAATTATACTATTAGATTGTAAAGCGCGAACAAACAACAACAAAAATTGAATTTTGCAATGTATGATTAATTAAGGTTTTCACTAATTAGCTAAATTGTTACAATGAATGCATCAATTTACCGCAAGTTACTTAAGATTGGAAATCATAGCTTTTTTGGTTAACATTGTTCTGTTTTATACAGTTGGTTTTTGTTTACTTTTATGCTATTAACCTCGTTGCCTCATCGTGTTTATTATTTTTTATTTTATATTTAAGCTGTACTCTCTAATATTAGGTAATAGCAATGTTTAATTTTTCATCTATTTTGACACTATTCAGAATCCAGTTTTAATTGGAATCTGTTTTCTTATAAAATACCAATGTTTAATAACACAATTATTCAACAGTTTTAAAAAACATTGCAGATTGCAATCAAACCTTTAGAAAATTATTTAAATCGAAAATTTTTTATTTAAACATCGTAGAAGAGACAAATAAGGAAATAACTTGTATTTTTATTTTTTTATTTTATTAATAATAAATGTAGCGGCGGTTTTTCATTGCGCATTAATGTAACGTATTTTTTGCAGTTTGTAACTGGATATGATTACTGATTAGTGCACACAAACTACGAACGGTGCTGTATACGTAATGTTAAAATTGATGTCCAAGTTTCGATGTTATCAAGGATAATTTATGGAAAGCAACAAAATTGCCATAATAATGTGCAAAAGGCAATGGTTTTAAAACCGAATTAATGAAAGGTTTTTTGTCATGCATTTTATAGTTCATTCACCCGTATACGTATATAATAATTAATTTACTCCTGTATTAACTTTTTCTATCAACACAGTTATCGACGCTGCTGCACTACTAAGTTAGTTATTATTTATTAAAATCTGGGTATCTTTATTTATTCGAGTTGTGAATACGTCATTTTCAAGAGCTCTTCAAATCTAGCGGGTGGAAGCTATCTCAAGGGATTTTATTCGACCGGTACTTTGTTCAATAGCACTAGAAACGTGCTCAAGAGCCATGTTTGTGTACGCTTCTTTTACGTGAATTCATAGTATGTATTGATTTTAATAAATTCAAAGCGAAGCATATTTCCATCCCTGCAATACGAAACAACTCAAGTTAGAGTTGCAATTATTTGTTTTATTAAATACAACCGATTGTTCTATTGTTTCAATTCAATGTGCAGATGTTTAAAAAATAATTTTCTTTTGTTCTTGCAGAAATGCTACAAGGAGATTTAAGCCAATCTGTCGACAGTCTTACTTACGATTCTTCTGTCGCTTCGCCAGCATCAAGTACGGGTCATCAAAGTCAAAGAACTAAGCGGATGCGAACTTCTTTTAAACATCACCAATTAAGAACCATGAAGTCTTACTTCGCCATCAATCAAAATCCGGACGCGAAAGACTTAAAACAACTTGCTCAAAAAACTGGACTATCAAAACGGGTGTTGCAGGTATATATATTTTTTAATTTGTGTGCTGGATAAAACGTTGTTTTTAGGTGTGGTTTCAAAACGCGCGAGCAAAATGGAGAAGGAACATTATGCGACAGGATGGTTCTTCTGCAGGTGCGGGGAATGCAGGTGCGGGATCAAATGGACCAGGCTCTGTTGGTTCCGTTTCGGCGATTTTGGGCGATTCAAATAGTTTATCAAATCAATCAGGGATCGACGATGTTCACCATCATCTTCAAAATTCACAAACTTTGAATTTTAGTGATGTTTATTGAAATTGTATATTACATGTGCAGAAAAAGTGTCGATGGAATTTTTAGAGTACTGCGCACAAGATGTTCCTTTAGATAGTGATAACGTAACTTAACAGTACCGTAGTTATATGTTTATGCAGCAGTAATTATTTAAGCCGGATTTAGGTGCAATGTTAAGCATTTTACTGCAAACACATTTTTGATAGATTATCAAATAATTGATGCAGCGAATATATGTTCGTACACTAGTAATTTTAACATTTTCTGTGAAAATTCGTATGCTAATTGATGTGTATAGTAATATATATTGTAATAAAAATTTTATTATTTACATTTAAATGACAATTCAATTTTTTATTTCAAACACATTGTAATCGTTTTTAGAGTAATGACAAATTTCTATCAGTTTTATATTAAGAAAGTAAATAAATATTATGTAATATTATGACGTTATAATAACAAACGTTTGCATCTGCGGCATAGAAGGATATTTTGCAGTCCTATTTTATGCGTATTTTTGTTAAGGCCACAGTGCCCTGTTATTAATCCCGTGACTTTCCTTAACTTTTGTTGACTCATGCTTGATAGTGCGGTTTGAGTGTTTGATTGAGGCTCTGTAAGGAAGAGTTTTTTTTTGGCTTATTTCTGAAGAGTTTTTTCATAGTTTTTTATGCTCCGCTGCAAATTTGCTGCGAGTTGTTTCTTTTCCGCTCTCGTAAGCGATTCCGAAAACGGGTTCAGGTCCGATATATCTTCCTGTTGTGCCTTTTTTAGTTAGTGGTTCACAATTAGGTTTCCCTTTACATTCTGATCTTTTGGTATCCAGATAAACTGTACTGATTGGCGAGTTGCCAATATTTCAAGACTGTTTATGCATGCCATAATTAGTTTGGATTTTATTACTGCGGTCTTAGCGCCAGTAGTGCTGCTTGACTGTCAGACGTGATTGATATCGGACCATGTGCGTATGATTTCGAGTCGATAATGTTCCTGACACAGCAGTCAATAGCAGCAACTTCAGCTTAAAGAGCGGACGCATATTTACCCGAGGTCAGCAAAAATTGCTTCCTATGGTGCCTGCCTTCATATACTCCTGCTCCAGTACCGTTGCGATTTGTAGTCACATCTGTGTACCAGATACTTCTTTTAACCAGTAAATGTTTTTTATCATCTAGTTTCGTGACGGCATTATCACTTTAAATTTCTTTGAGATGTGCTAATTTTTTGTGAACTTGGATTTCATAGTTAAGATTGTTTCTTTACGCAGCACGTCGTATATACCCGGTTTGTTTTCCCGGTAACTGACGTGTGCTCATTAATCTGCAGCTTGTATGCTGCTTGTCTTGCTTTCATTATTACAACGAGGTGTAATAGTAGAAGTAAAAGTATTGCTTCCAAAGCTGCTGTGGGTGTGTTTCTCATCGATCCTGTTATCAGTAGACATGTACTTTGCCTAGCTGTCAGTTGGTTTTCTCACCCGATACAAGCGCACCTTATGTGATGGTGGGTCTTGTTGCCTCAGTATGTAACCATTTGATCATTGTGGGTTTCAATCTCCATGTGTGCCGGTCCATCCGTTTGGTTGTATAAAGAACCCTGATACCCTTCGTTATAACTTTTTTCTAGATGAGCGTTAAAAGTCAGTCTTGTATCAAGAGTGAGTCCCAAATATTTGACTTCTTTTGTCATCGAGAGCGTGACTCCGTACATCGTAGGTAGTTTTATGTCATCCGTTCTCTGTTGTTTAGTAAACGAAATGATTGATGTCTTGGTTGGGTATACTGATAATCTTTCTTTTTTGCACTATTTTATCGACGGTGTTTTGTGCACTTTGAATCATGTTCGATGCAGTTGCCCAAACTTCCGGTTTGTGATAATGGTGAGATCGTCGGCGTATTTTAAAGCAAATATGAGGCATCACCGTAAAGATAACAGCACCTCGCCTTGTGAGCACCTGCCAGTCCCTTTGGCTTTTACTGTGCTACCGTTCAAAGTAGTTTTTACCGTCCGATTCCTGAGCATTGAGTTGACCCAGTTTTTAACCAGAGGTGTGATTCCTTTTCTCTATTGCCCTTGCAATTGATGTGAAGGTAGTATTGTCAAACGCTCCTTCAATATCTAGAAAAGCACCCAATGCAATATCATTGTATTGGACTGCATTTTTGCATCTGCTTACTAGTTGGTAAACTGCTAGTTTGAGAGATTTTCTGGATTGGTAAGCATTTTGGTTTAGTGCAGAAACAAAGCCTTTAGTGCCTCGTCTTGTATATACCTGTCATGCTAAGCTGGCTCTGAGAATTTTGCATACTGCGTCTCAAAGAGAAACAAATATTTTTGCAGCATGATAGGATAAATTCCATCGACTTCTGGAGACTGAAAAAGTTTGAACGTATTGATTCCGTGTTCTAAGTTTTTAGGATTAATTATTTTTCTCGTTAAGTTCCACTTTTTTTGGGTACCCGTTTGTTTGGTACCTCTAGGTTCGGGTGCTTAGGAACTTTAATTAATGATAAACCTGGGAAGTGTTTTTGCAGTAGTTCTTGCACAGTACCTTCAACCGAGTTTGTTAACTTTTCGCTTTCGGTCAGGAAAGAACCGATGTTTCCAGTGCGATCTTTGCTTAGAGCTTTTGGAGTCAAAAACTTGTAGATTCTTTTTCTACTTCTAGCTCGTACGTTGATCTTGCAACTGTAGGACAGTCCCTAATTTGACCCGTTAATATTTTGTTAAACAAATTTCAGTCCGTTTTTCTTGGTTTTTTGTATATCATAACGAGTTTTTCGTTTAATTCAATGTTAAATCGGATGTATCTATGATCAGATAAAAAAAATTCATGTGATACATGCTACATTTTTATTACTTTGCTTGTCTTTCGACTAGCAAGCGTAAGGTCAATAATTTCACTGCGCGAGACGGTTATAAACGTAGGCGCCTAGGCCTAAATTGTCTTTTAGAATAAATTCTAAAAGTTTTTTGTCTTTTGGATTTGTGTTTGTACTTCGCCACAAGTATCAAAGGTTTATGGATCTCACTGTTAATCATCTTGTGGGTTTCCTTCGGCGGCGGTGGTCCTGTCTGGTCGTAGGAAAGGTAACCGGATCCGATAATGAAATCCCTCCTAATGCCTTCTTCTACTACAGATATTTTAGCTGTCACTAGGCTTCAAAAACATAAATTCCACAATGGCATTAAGCTTAGTGCATGTTTACAATGATGCATGTGCGAGAGTTGTGCACAAGTTAGGCTGCAAGCAGTCATCCACCTGGACAGTTTAACCCTTTTATTGTTCCTTTGTTTTATAGCTCCTCGCCAAGAGCAATGTCAACTATTGAGAGCCACTGAGACTGCTCTACAGTGATGTATATTTATCTGAACAACGTTGAGCATTAAATTTGCCGTCAGCACGGTTTTTCCGGCTCTGGATTTACAGCCATTGCCTCGTGGCAATCACTTATGGCATTTGGTTTTTTGTTATCCTTTTTGGGGTCGACCAGCGCCCGGAGAGTGACCCAAGTCATAACCTTCTTGGGTGCAGGAAGGTCTTTAAGATAAATAATCTCTAGTTTTCTATTTTCCCCCAGTTGGTTTTTAATTTAAATTAAATTCGTAAAATAAACTAGTTAGTGTCCACATCTTTAGATGGTGAATACCAAAGTGAATAAAAAACAAGTATTGAACTTCCAGCTTAAAAAGCTTTTAGTTCCTACACGAGGAATCGTGTTTGACAAAAACACATAGATTTTATTAACACTGTTTTGTTTCAAGCTTTGATTGATCTATTAAAAAAAACTGACTAATACTGACTACAAAACTCTAGTCAAACGCAAATTTTAGCTTTGTTGATGCATATAACAATAAATTCTTTTTATACGCGAGAGAGAAAACTCTGAGTTTCTTTAAAAAGCACAAATGTACCACTGGTTACAAAAAATTACAAACTGATAAACAATGCAACAAAAAAAGTAGACAAAAAATGTCAACAAAGCAAAATATGTTATTTATTGTAGTATTTGTAGCGGGCAATGTTTTACAAAAACTAATAACAAAAAATACAAACAAAACTTACTTCAATCTCTAGTTCTGGTTGAAAGATTAATAATAAATAATACATTCTGTTAATGCTTACGTTTATTCTCGTTTATCGTCATGATAAAAATCCATATTGTGTGACGAGGATGTTGGCGACTAACTCAGTTGAATCGGCAAACGGATCGCAAGTCTTGATGTGCTAATTATAACGTAAGATTAAAAAGGTGCCAAAACAGTTAAAAACTAGAATGGAAAACATAGTTTAAATTTATCACAGGTTGAAAGAAATGAAGCAAATGACAAAACACAGGTTGTAACACAAATATATTTTTATTTTATCACAGAAAGAGAGGTTAGAAAAGAGAATCGAAGTAGATTTACTTAAATGCGATCAATTGCTAGTATGTAAGTATAGATCACAGACATTAATTGTTGATGAAAGCCTCCTTTGGTTGGGCTTTACGTCTTACATAAGATTACTTTTACATTTCAAAAGAACAAATTTACATTAGTAAATATAATACAAATATGCAATATCTCGATAAATTAAAACAACTGGAGCGCACCCTTTAATACTATATTACACACGAAAAAGTTTTGTGGTTAATTGTGATAACAACCTGATATATACGTACAGTCGTACGTGCAAACGAAATACAATGCTTACAATTTATTTTTTTCCCTCACGAAGTATGCGGCTAGTTTCCCCAGAATTTTCTAAAATTCGCTAAAATAAACAATGACATACATATCGCGTTATCACAAATAAGTTTCTTATACGATCTATTAGAAAAAAACCAGATGCGCCAAGTTTCACCCAGATTAATATAGATATATTGGTAAGTAGGCGTTTCAATACGGTTATTAATTAGATAGTAATTAATCGAAGGTTAATCAACGTACGTGCAACACCTTTTTCACTGTACTGTTATTGTGACGTCATCATAGAAATTTTTCCAATATAAACTAAAAGGTGTTAATATCTCTGCATGAATAGAATACGTTTGGTATCCAAAATTGCTAATGACAATTACGAAAAAATCAAATTAAATCACTAAAATAGAATCAATTCTTACCCCAGAAAGAAAGTTAACCGTAATCAAAGTAAAACCAAAGTAAGAAGAAGGGAGGTAAATTCAACCCTTAACAAAAGTTGTCAATTTTTTTTTAAGAAAAAAAAATCAAAGCGCTTTAGAAACTATTTTAAAGTTTTTTGACAGCGAATATATGTTTGAATCTATTATAATCCAGCAGTTTTCTTAAAATCATCGTATCATTGCATAGGTAGAATTCAGTTTTCTTTTTTATGTTTATATGGACTTCAATTTATAAATTTGAGATTACATCAATTTGTCTTAGCTACAGGTGCGGTTAACTCCATGTTAGTTGTGCTATTCTGATGCGTGCATCTGTTGCCTTTCTCATTTCTTAGTTTGTCTTTTTTGAGATGTTCAACAAGGTTTTTTTTTCTATTGTTCTTTAAGATAGCATAATCTCTTTTATGGTGTGTTTTGTCGTTGTCTAATTTTCTGTTCTATATGTTATGCATTGCGATTTTATTATTTCTCTGAATAAACATTAACAAATACTTTACTTACTCTTTCAATTTATGTTCTTTTCTGCTGGTATGGCAGTTTCTAGTCTCAAATACATTATTTTGGTTGTTCCCTATCATTTACTATAATTTATATATTACTATGTATAACTATAGATTTCAATAAACACTGTTTGCGGTAAGATTACGAGACACGCGTAAAACCACTGAATGTGCAAATATATATTTATTTAACACCAGAGCGTTTTTCTTTAAGACTCACTAAAATTGATTTCCTGAGTATCTTTTATACTTTATTTGCTTTATTTTTAGTTAGAATATTCTGCTGATTTTTTAAATCTTTTCGAAGATTCTCAAAACTCATGCATGTTTCAATATTTATTTTTCTTTTGGTCCAGTTTATCTTCTTGTTTGCGTTTTCTATGGCAAATGTACAAAATTTTTGCAAAAGTATATTTCCTAGTCTCATTCCTCTTTTGAATGAGATAGGTTTTGTTTTTTTATGAACATTTTTTGTAATTCTTTAAAAATTTCATCAGTAGACAATGTAAGCTCTCTATGATTTGAGAACAAAGTCAAACTGTTTAAACTTCTCTGAAATGTTTTGTGACTACGTGTTGTTACCTTTGAATAGTCAAATTATGCATGTGTGACAAATAAGTTTATCAATTTAAATATAAAATCTTAGTATTGGTGAAGTAATTCATTGCTCTAAGTGGAGCCTTGTTTAAAATAATATTTTATTATTCTTAAAGTCTTCTCCACAGTATTCTGTACTTTTTTAATATTTTATTTTAAGAAATAATAAAATATTATTTTAAAATCTTAGGTTTTCGCGATTGTTATGTTTATGATTATAAGCGACTTTCGGCTTAGACCGCGTCGTAGTTAAACACCCAGACTTCGGCTTGGTTCTAGGCTCTTCTTGAGAGCTAAAACAAGAAGTAGAACTTGGCCTTTGCCGTATTGTCGTTCGTGAACCCAAACAAACTGACGTTTCGCAAGGCATTGCAGCTTGCATCTTCAGAGTGAAAAATGTCACTGAAAGAAAAAGTGTAAGTGACAATATTTATATTGTGATTAACAGACCTAACGGAGCTAATCGCTATTGATATAAATATGTACCAATGAAACAGTATAACGTGAAAACCCTTTTAGAAAGAGTAGCGATTGACATCGCAGAACCGTTCCCAAAGTCTGATTCGGGAAACAAATACATCCTGGTAGCGAATCAAGAAGCAGCTACAGTTGCAAACGTATTAGTGAAAGAGCTTTTCTATCGATTTGGAGTTTCGTTAAAATTACATTCTAACCAAAGCCGTTTGCGCTGTTTCAAGAAGTTTGCCAACTGTTGGAAATTATGTAAACTAAGACGACGCCTCTTCATCCTCAATCTGATAGCATGCTTGAACGGATAAATCAAACAATGGGAAATAGCCAACGTAGTGTTCTAACACTAAAGAGATTAGGATTAATATTTGAACTTTTTCCTAATGGCACACCGATCATCTATTCAGTTGCCAGCGACAGAATGAAAACCAGGGCACAACACGGTGGGTTTAAACTTGTCAACATGGTGCGATTTTATAAACCCAAAAGGAAACGTAGTTGCCTGCAGAAGCAATGCGTGAGCCCTTATGAAGTTATGCAGCATTTAATGACGCTATATGTCACATCCAAAAACCACCCAGAAGCAAGCTAAAAGTAGTTCGCATGCATCGTCTAGTCCTGTTTGCTGACGACAACAATGTTACACAAAATCAAGTCCAAACCAGGGTAATAACAAGCAGAACCAAGAATCAAGTCGATAAAATACATTTTGATAAGTTTATAAGCATGTACGTAGGGTTCTGAAAAGGCTAAGTTTGGAATTACAACCGAGTAACAACAAAACCTGTTTCAAACACAAAAAGATTACGCCATCGATTATTCCGTGAGCCAGAATCTTGAGATGTTCGGAGGGGTAACAGTCGTATTTAAGAAGTTGAGAATTAGAAGCTAAAAGTAATCCACATCGATCGTCTAGTCCCGTTTGCTGGCGATAACCACATTACGCAAGTTCAGGTCCAAAACCAGAGTAACAACTAGCAGAACCAGAAATCAAGTCAAAGGAATGGGCTTTGATGAGTTTATGAGCATATACAGCTGTTCCAAACACGAAAAGATTACCCTAACGCACATTGCGTAAACGAGGTTTTTGACATGTACAGATAGATTGCAGTAGTATTTAAAAAAAAGTTTGGATGGCTAGATGAACTACGAAGACTGCAACCAGCGGTCGGATAAGTTTTAAAACTACGTGGTGGCAGAACAGTCTTAGGAAAGGGATAATGAAGCGTTCTCAAAATAATTGAAAACTTCAAACCAATGAACGAAAAACGTGAAAAAAAACAAAAGAATATAAGAAGTATTCGAAGAAAGCTGAAGTTAGTTTTCGTAATTTAGCGAGAAGAAAAATACGGCGTGAAAGTGTAAGTGTTGTTAACATAATCAAATACCGGTTTAAATAAATAGAAGTTATTCGTGGACATTATTTTTCTATAATAGTAATAGTAATATATAAATTAATGTAAATTATTGTTTTCTTAAATACCGTTGTATTTTATTAGTGTAAGTTTAAAAGTAATTATATTTATGATATCTAAATCAAATCGTGTAAATAAATACTTCGTTTTGAAATAAATTTGGTTTTAAAATTGTTACAGTATTTACATTTACATGTAATATCACAAAATATTAGTAAATAGTCAGAAATTTTAATTAATTTAAACTTTGGCATTAATAATTTGAATGTTTGATTATAATGTCAAAGTTATGTCAAGACAAACTGACATTAAATTACTAACTTTAGCAACAACAAAAGTAACCGCTAATTTATTAAGATCGAGTTACATCTAAGAAGATTATATTTCTTATAAAATAATTTTTTTTATAGAACAGATACGAAAAAATTAAAACATATTTTGACGTTTCTAACAACAACTGTCACTTTATTTAAAGGAATAATCGGTGCTATTTTGCTTTAATTGCACAATAACATTTGGCATTACATACAATACATGAGTGGAAAAGTTGAATCATTTTTGATTAATGTAACCATTATTGAAGGTAGACATTTTCCTATACATTATAAACGTTCCGCAGTTTATATCAGGATAGGAAAAAAGAAAAAATGTACATCCATTTCTTACAGCACAGATTCACCATACTTTAACCAGGTGCTATAGTTAACAATCAACAATTTTTTACTAACAGAAAATTGTAGTACTTTGTATTTGAGTTTTTGTGTACGTTTGAAGAATTATTAGATAAAACCATAACATTAACTGTAAGAATTCTATATTGGATTTTGTCTTGTTTTAAGTGTAACAGTTAATTTAAGGCTTTTCAACCAAGGAAACGATGTATTCCTCGAAAAATTATTGGATATGTTTCTTTAGACGTCGCAACAGTCTGGGCTGCTGAAAGTAGTTCTCTGATATTTAAATATTTGTTTTGAATTATAATTTTTAGATCATCAGTTTTATCACAAGTGGGTATCAATTGCTCCCTCTATTAAAAGCTCAAAAGTAGATGCTAGAGGATTTTTGAAACTCGACCTTGGTATTATACTAAGAGGAGAAACGTTTAAAATACCGGTGATTGATGTTCAAGCTACTGATGAAATTGAAGGGTAAGTTTATATGTAACTGATGTCCACTATACACAAATTTATACTTAAAACGAGTTCTTTACTTTTGTATTGAAAATTCTACTTTTGAAACTTCAGCATCAGTTACAATTGACAGTAATCAAATAAAAACATTGAATAATTTACGCCGGTATTATACAACTGCAAAAAATTTAAACATTTGTACACCACAAAAGTTGACAAGTTTTGTTTTTCAAATGTCTTGCACATTTATTTTGGATGGTTCGTTTTTTACAACGGCTTTATAAACCATCTCTGAATAGTATTAGTACTTATTTCTAAAAGATCCGAACAGAAATAAAATTAAATATAATTTTCGGAAACAGACAATCAACCTTGATGGATATAATGTAAATTATTTCAATTAACTCATATAGAGAAATAAATGTTCAATATGATTAATTACATCACTATATAAAAAATTGTTTTTATTTTTGGAAAGCGCACAAATTTTACATACATCACGTTTGAGCACTGTGCCATTAGCAGTTCACACTGTCACAACACGGGTTACGCCGTCAGCTCTTGGATGTATCTGAGTGACTTGTCCAAGCAGCCATTTTAATGGAGCCAGGTTGTCATCGAGGATTAGAAATATAGAGCCCAATTCTAGAATATCCTTGTGGTTAATCTTCCATTTGGAGGGAACTTGAAGTTCATGGATGTATTTCTTGCTTCAACGCTTCCAAAAATGTTTGAATTTTTGAATATGTTGGTATTTGCTTAACCTGTTGTTCACTGTGTTCATAAGATAGTGCTCAGGCAAAGCAGTAAGCTTTTCTTTGATAAGGAGTTGTACTGGATATTAATGGATCGAGGTCATTATGATCAGCAGTAAGAGAAGATAAAGAACGGGAATTTAATACAGCCTCAATTGGTGTAAGCAATGTGTAGTACTCTTCAAATGTCTAAAAAGTGTGCAGAAACTCGTTTTAAATGGTGTTTTACTTATGTTACACCCGCCTCAAGCTTCAAGAGCTAATCAATCTTTAATGTGCTTTTGAATTTATTTATTTGACAGGAATGAATTCAATTCAGACTTTGTCTGAACAAAGTACTTTCCGTTATCAGAGTTAATGTTCGAAAGGTGTCCCCTTCAGGCCGCGAATCTCTTTAACGCTGCTAAAAAGGTTTCAGTAGTGAGGTCACATACCAGATCTAAATGAACCGCTTTTGTGCGACAGCACACAAAGATACAAATGTATGATTTTATTAGTTTTGAGTCACGCCCAGTCTTCTTTTTATCATTAGTAGACTTGCTTAGTCCACACCGCTATTATAAAAGAGCAGAGTCTCGGTGATGCGATTTTTAGGAAGGTTTTCCATGAGTGGATTAAATGACAAGATTGGCGCGAAAGCATTTTATACAGTCATCAACTACCTTTCGCAACATGCTTCTGGCAGAGATAGGCCAGTAGAGATGAAAGTAATTTATTAGTACCACCATGTAGTAGTCTAATATGTTTATTAATGCAGATTAATTTTGTTAACAAATGCGAAGATGAAAGTACAATGGGGTGCTTTTTATTGTTATAACTAAAATTTGAATTCTGAATACGACCACCTACCCGTAAAATGTCTTGGTCATCTAGGAATGGATTGAGAGCTAATAATGAATTCTTGGAGTTTAATTGCCGATATTCGTTTAAAAGTTTAATTTTGATAATAAAGGTTTCACGTTTTGCAAATTTACCAAGCTGAGTAAAGCATTTTGCCTTTCCTCCACAGTTAAATACTGGTTTATATTGCGTTTAAATCCATTTTGCTATAAATTATAAATCGGTAGAAGTAAGCTACAACTAAACTTACGTTATAAGAGAACGGCTAGTTTTCGCCGAGTTTTTTATTTATGTATTTATGTTCTTTGCTCAAGTTTTAAATGAATGATATAGCTCTTAATTAAAAAAGTTGTAAGTCATTTATAATTTGTTTTATAATTAAAATAAATTTTAAAAAATTCCATTAATAGCTTGAGTAAATTTAAACTGCATAATTAGTCTAAATTTTTAATATTTCCGGATTAAATTAAAGTCAACATTCCAATTTTCTTTGTAAAAGAAGTATTATCATTTGAACGTAATTAGTGGTTAAACAATTGTAATCTTAATTCCCATTACATATTCTCATAAAATTTATTCGTAGTTTGCATTTTTTCATAAAACATGGATTTTTATAAATATAGGTAAAATCTGATATTTAATTGTTTTTTTTTTATTACACTGTCGTAATACACGGAAAAAATGCTTTAATTTTGCTGATTTAACCCAATTTATGGATGATATCGAACCTACTAGTTTAAGTATTAGACAGAAGGTATGCGTAACTTAAATTTACTTATCTGTGCCTGTAGAGTTTTATTTTCAAGCGGCTTTCGTGGAACCTTATTTATATTATAACAAAAAGAACAAGTGACGAGAAAATTAATATTCCTTTAAAAAGATATTATCTTTAGTTAAATATAACTGATCTGAAAATCAAAACCAATACGAGTTTCGTTACATATAAATCAAAACAGAATTCTTCCAAGTTTTTGCAAAAACTAAGTAATGGAAATATATCACCAAACATTGGAAAAATCAGTCTTTTTTTATACAAAACGATTTACAACGTTTATTTCTAAATTATTAATATCAACACTAAAATACTTTCTTGACTGCTCCTGGGACCGTATTTAATTGCGCTTTACAGTTGTATTTGAGCGTCCTGTGTCCTTAAAGCATTACCTTACGCGAAATATTAGTTTTTCTTGTTTTTTCTTTTTTTTTAAGTAATTCTAATTAATTTTGATTAAGTATAATGTTAAATGTGTGCTTTGTTTATATTACCTGTTATTTTTTTTATTTGAATATAAGAAAAATGACTTTTAAAATAGGAGTAAAGTTTTACATATTACAAAAAATGTTTTCAAACATTGTTACCTGTTTTTTTTAACACTAAACCATTCTATGATCATTTTTCTCTTAAACCGAGAACGGGTTTATGGACCCCACACAAGTAACATGATTTTTTTACATTTTTGAGTTTTGAAAAAAACTTTATTTTACTTTTTCTTAAATTTTTATTTATATTTATACACCATGTAAAGTACGCAATGGCAAACAAAAATTATTGGGCCAATGGAAAGTATAAAAATTTGAACTTAGAGCTAAAAATGTTCAATAAAAATTTAAAAACAAACTAAAAAAATGCCAACATTTTAAGCGTTGTTTCATACTATCAGAAACAAATTTATGTGTCGCAATAGTTGCCTTACCAAATTTCGACGTAATGCAGAAATTCTAAATAGACGAGGCGGTTCAAGGCACGGGCGGGCCCCCGCTTTAAAAAAATATCGTGTAAAAATAAGATGAAAAAATGCAAATATCCCCAAATAAAGAAATAATGTTTCATCTTGCTTTAAGTAATAAATAATAATAAAGCAAGTACAATAACTTTTTTACTAAATAATTACAAAACATTAATAATTTAAAATATTTAAATTTTTTAACTTTATATTATTATATACTTTTTTTCTTTACTTTTATTTATTATTTTGTCTTTTTTGACAATGTTAATAAATCCATATAGGGTGCAAAACATTACATTTGGCAAACGTAATGAATTTTGCAATCATTTGGATTTGGTTGATTACATCTCAGTTATTTTGGAAAACCTAGGTTTGCTGATTATAAAACTATTATAATTACCTACTAAACAAAAATTTAGAATTGTTTTTCTACTTTTATTACTAGTACTGAGCGTATTGAAACCAAAATCAGAGATTGAATTAAAATTTGACAAGAAAGAATTCTCATCAAAATTACGCATAAAGCAGTGTTTCCAGAGACCCGAAACGCCGTTTTTCTGTGGGGTATTCCATACCCCCGTAATGCTCCCTTTTAAGTAGGGTATATAAAGGGGTAAAGTATAATATTTAGTGTTGTTTTGTGTGTCAATTTGTGCAAAATGCCACGTCTTCCTGAACAAACAGAGTTATCACTAGAAACTAGAGTGAAGATTGCTTTACGAGAATGTGGATTTTTAATCCGCGTAATTACTGCACGTATGGGTTTATCGGTAAGATAATTTTTTATGTGGTTTTAATAATATTCTTTAATATTAGCAGTCTTTTCAATTTTAAACATGGGTATATATACCCATTTTATAGGTATTATATGATGTATAATTCAGATTGCCCAATTTTTCACCTACATCACAGGAAATTGTTTATAATGAAATTATAAAAGTTTTAGTCATATAGCAATTGGGTATCAAGTTTTTCACTTCCCTCAAGTTAGCAATACAAAGTTAGCAAAACCAAATAAAACATAATTCGGAATTTGTTACTAATTTCTTGCGAAAGAAAAAACTTGTACCTTTTTTTACTTTTTTATTTATGCATTAAACTTGAGGCAAGTTAGTAGTACACCATTCTAAACAGTGTTTTAATGAATCGGTATTCGGTTTAAAATGTGTGTAAAATTTGTTGCTAAATTGCTGTTAATTAATTGTTAAAAAAAAGAAGCTGATAGCTTTATTATTATTCTGCACACATTTTAAACAGGAAATAAATTCATTAAAGCATTTTTTAGAATGGGGTACTGTTAACTTGCCTCAAGTTAGCCGAAAAACGGATATCTAAAAAAGTAAGTATTTTACAATTTTTTTCCTTTCGCAACAAATTCCTAACTATATTTTATTTGATTCTGCTAACTTTTTCATTTAAATTGATAACATTTCGGTGCCTTTCAGTAAACGTAAACCTTTTTGCGCAGTTTTAATTAATTGTTATTTATTTTATTAGTTAAGTGTGATCTATTATTGGGTGTTACAATATTTATTATGATCTAATGGGGAAGATGGAGAAAAAAAGAAAGAATGAAGAATAATATTACTTAAACGTAATGACCGAGATGTTGTCGCTTACCTTTCGGCTAGCCTCGCCGCAGATGGTCGTCGTGTAAAAGAAAATCGTAAGACACTAAATTTCTTCCGGTAAGCTAAATGCCCAAGTGCGCCACCTCTTCTCGAAAATTTTGTATCGCAGAATTTATAGTCTAGGTAGGAGAAAAGGAGAGCCTAGACCCGAAGTCCCCCAAAAGAAACATATTTTGTATTAACAATAACCATTTATTGCAATTATTGATTCACAGCCTCCTTCCGGAACGGAAGAAACACAAACCCTTCGACGGTTACGCCACTGGTAAAATCCCTATCAATTATTTATATACCCCCAACAAGAAACATAGTAAACACATATATATATATAAGTTACATATAAATAAACAGGTCCCAAAAATAGATTCTGGGAGCAACAGAAGCTAACAAGATTTTATAGATAACTATCACCGCGGCTACTGTAGCTAGTAGCAATACGTAATCGCGTTACCGTAAACAAATACCGCCCGGTGGATCTTGATCAAGCTCCGCACAACCGGTAATCAGTGTAACAAATAATTAGTTTCCGAGAGACGGCATAGCTCCCAAATTTCTACCCTTGATAAAATTTATAACTACTTTATATGACGCAAATTATGAATGGGAAGTTACGATAAATAATTGTAATGACTCAACCATTACAAGATAAAGCGTTGAATAATTACTATCAAAATGTTTTACAGAAAAAATTTTACGTTAGATATTACTAAACTTAATTCGACAAGCTATAAATACGCATTAGAATTACTCTGATAAGATAAAGTTATAAAAGTACATCACAATTAAGACCGGTAATTAACGTAATCGGTTAAAAGACAAAATTCATTAGACATTACATCTCACTCTTGTGTCCGTTTACACATAAATTGTATCATTCTTACTCTGAGAAATTTACAAACGTCGACCAGAAAAGCGATTTCGAGTTCACTACGCACGTACCGCGTATGATGATAACCGAAGGTTATAGCGTCTGGCCGAAATGAGGTTGACAGCGAGTGAGTCTCCCGCGACTCGAAGATAAAAGTTTCATAAATACCTCGCTTGCACAGCGCCAACGATCCTCTGGGATCTTTATACCTGTTGTTTCCCTTATTTTGTCGACAATTCGAAATGTTTTAGTGTGTCCACCATTTCCACCGGATTACAGATGTAAGAACACGAAGACGTAATTAAGAACGACGGACGAAGAAGTCAGAATTAAGAATCAAGCATCCAGAATCAAAATCAAAAGAGAAAGGGCTAAAAATTATGAGCATTAGTTGGTACCCTCCATTTCTAAACCACGTGTGAAATACTAACCCACTTTATGCGTTTGGCCGCCCAAATACATCGTGCTGATCTTATTCGCACCGGATGTTTAGTCGGATTTACTTTCAAAATGCTAAAATAAAGCGTCGTTGTAGTAGATGTTACAAGATGAAAAAGAAAATTCCATTTATCTCACCTCTCCGACGTTCCCCCGTTGTGAATCGACCAAATGACAGCATAAAAATGAAATTTGTAGATGGCAAACAACCTTCGAGCGCCCTCACAAGCGTGACTTAGAAACACGACTCGAGGTCGAATATATTACCGTAAGTTGCCTAACTCTCAGGCGGATTTTTGCTCGAAGTTGAAATTTACACGTTACATGGGTTCAACGCGAAGAACAAGGGGCGGAAAATGATTGTCTTTATTTAATTATAAATAACAATTAAAATTTTTTAATTAATTTTTAGAGAATATAAATAAATAGAAAACTCGGCAAAGAAGAATTTAAAACTTTAGGGTACAATTTAGATAAATATTTGCAGGTAAGAAATATGTTCCCTGGAAGCTTCAGGCAGTGCTTATAAAGAATGGTTAGTAACCTCGTACTATCGCTGCAAGTAATGTCTACAATGCCAATGTTGTCAAATTTAACTAGCCGTTCTGGTATAACGTAATTTTGGTTGCCTACCTTGCAGGTCGCGCTTAAAAGTGTCCAATTACTTTTTTGAGGCAGTGTACATAAAGATTGACTAAATTGCAGCTAAAGTACCTCACTGAATTTTTGTAACAAGTTTTAGCAAAATAGACATTGTTCTAAAAATTAAACAAGGTTAATTGTCATGACAATACAATACAGAAAAAAGCCAACAAAAATATGTGGAGATTATACCTTCTCATTAATCATAAATACCATCTAAACTGGCAGAACTTGACGGCTAATTGACGAACTACGTAATTTTACTACGCGTTGATTATAAAGATCATCGTTACATACAGGTTTTGAACCGCCTTCTATATGTAACTGGGCCAGCCGTTTGTGCATTCCTTTAGTTGTTCTTTGTATTGTCTGTTGATCGCTTTATCTATCTCTTTTTTCGTACATGCGTTTTTCCTCAAAGCGTCCGCTGGCCAATCTCAAACAACTATATTGGTTACTAGAACTTGTTCTGCGTTAAAATAAACAGAAAACCTTATAGAACCAAGAACATAAAACTTTCTAAAAGACGTTAAAATTTAGTGCCAAAAACAATTTGATTTATAAAAATAGTGCTATTTTTAGTACATAAACCTAAACAATTACAATTTTTTTTTAGAAATTTACTTCAATCTGACGGTTTTACTGCTGACAAACAAAGAGCCAATTACATATTTAAAGTATACTATGGTGTATCGCTACGTAAGAAAAAATATTTAGATTTAAATTATACTTCACAAGTGGAAAACGATCCTCCTAACGTTTTTGTTGAAGTTTGTTTTGCTGGTCGAAAGGTGCGTTAAACTTGCACGTAATAATTACTTAATAAAAACTTTAACAGGGACGAACTTCAACAAAAAAAGCGAAAATGAATCCCATTTGGAATGAATCCATTGTAATACCTGAATACTTTCCAGCTTTGTGTCAACGTATTAGAATTAATGTTTTTAACGATGACAAATACAGCACATCGTTAATCGCTTCGCGAATCATTGATTTACATTTGTTTTCTGGTCCTGGCGATTCTGAATTTTTGCCCACTTTTGGACCAACATTTTTGCATTTTTATACAAAATGTCAAAAGACCGAAGCTTACGCTGGAAAAATTTTAATGTCGTTTCATACTAAACTAGCTTTTAACAGATGCGATATCGTAAAATCAGTTACTGTTAATCCCACAGAGGGCATACGTGAGGTAAGTTTTTTTTATTAATATATTATATTAAAAATTGCAAAAACATTTTATGCAATTTTTGGTTTTACACTTTTTATTGCGTAATGCTTACTCACTTAGTTATTTTACAACATTTAAAGTTCTACAACAATTTTAAATGTTATATTACATTACATCATAAGATTCTTTATCCCCACTCTAGATAAGTTTAACTAAGATATGATGCATTCGGGAACTATTGGTTAATTTTAATGCAAAATGTAGATGTAAAATTACTTATCTGAAAGGTTATACAGACTGCATTATTATCACGCTGACAAAATCATTGTATAATGCTAAAATCTTTTTAGTTTAAATATCTCAATATGAGATGAATTAATGTTTTACGTTGTTTGTATTTTATGATATTTTATATTGATTGGTAATATACATTTGAAAAACATTTTTTAAATTTTAATATCATTTTTTTCGATATTCCACTTATATTATTATATGCTTTTAAAGTTTGTATATACTGATGAATTGAGTATAAAAAATAATAAGTATGTTATTGTTAAGAAAACATCACAATTAGGCGTTTGAAGTTAAATGTAATGCTATAACTTCATTTAATTTAGTATAATATCAAACACACTAATCTATAAACACTGATTTGGTAAATTTTGATTTAATTTTTGTTGCAAGTAGTATTTCTGATTTTTTTACTACAAGGATTGCAATAAGTTACTTTTCTAATTAAAAATGTAAATAATAGTTACAATTTCTTAAACGTGCGTAGTAACACATAGTACGTGTAGAAATTCAAAAATCATCTTATAATCATTGACAGTTCTGATGTAGGAACTCAATTTTTAGAAAACCTAATACACAGACTTCAATGATAGTTTCCTATATCTATTACAGCTAAGATTAAAAAATTCAAGAAAAATATGAAACCACAGTGAACTTTTTTAATAATGTTATATAAAAAAAACAAGTTTGTTTTTTAATATAAATTTCTTTTTCCGTCGATCGTCTGTTAATAGCACTTTTAACGTATAATAATGCATCAGAAATAGATCGTTAATGACTCTTATTAATGAACGATTTTGAACCACGAATGAATTTCTATTAATGAACAATTTTGTATGGCAACCAATGTAATCGTTAGTAACCACTCATTTAACAATATTGCGCGACTACTTGATTATAACAGCAGGTTACGTATACTTTAATTTCCTTATAACTTCGCACGTTTTACTAACGTTTGATCAACCGAAAAACTTTAAAACTAACTCGTTTGTTAATCGGCGACAAATAATCTCGACGATATTAACGCGTTCGCTCGCTACACTTGCTCACGGTGTTAAAATGTCTCGATTATTAATCGCAACTAACAACCTTGTTCGTTAAATAATAATGTCAAATATGAGCGTTGCTAAACATTATACATATGTATGTATATTCCATCGACCTGGCAACAACGGAAAGCTATGCTTCCCTCTAGACGAGTAATCGCAGGCTGCAAAGTGTACACAACATTGTAAGAGATAGAAATAGTATTTGTCAACAAACGGTACGCACTACTTGTCAAACGACAATTGTATTTGTTTACTTTTACATATTCCTACTTCAAGCCAAATATACATTGTATTTATATTTCATGTTTAAAGTTTGATTTAATTTATTTTACTATCTACGTACTTCAAATAATGCTGCTAGAACCGATTCTAAAGTATGTCAACATAAATTGACAAGTAGTGCGTACCATAACAATAAACAAATGTACTTCCTTTTCTACATGTTTGAGACAAACAAACACATTGCAAAAGTATACAGATTACTCGTCCAGAGGGAAGCGTAGCTTTCCGATGTTGCCAGGTCGATGGTATATTTATATTGTATTTCTCTAATAATTGTATTCTAAAAAGCGCATCAATTATTGTTTTTTGTTTTTCTGAATTTTGATGGATTAAAAAATAAACTAATAAAGAATATCTTATATTACAATGTTGTTTAACAAAAAATGCATCAAATAAAATGCGCTAAAAAGTAAAAAATGATTTAATTTTGTTACAATTAAACGATATAGTTTTCATTTACATGAAATTCCTTATAGATGTCAAATATATTTGACTTAAATCTATTATAGCCTTCAAAGTTAATGTTAAGAATTACGTCTAATCCTACGTCAATGTCAAACATGGCATCAACTTCAAAAAATAGTTTGATATAAATAAAAATTACGTCCTTTAATTATAACTGAATTAAATTATTTTTTACTGTTTAGTGCGTTTTTTGAAATATTATTTAATATCGTTTATGTTTCTGGTTTATGATTTATTAAAATTTACAAAGATTGACTGAAAGTAAATATAGGTAACAATTCATTTTAAAAAAAAAATTTTAGGGATTTTACTTTTCAAAAATTAGCTTGAAACATAAATTTTATTGTAATTGATCAGAATCAAAAAATTTAAAAAGATTTGACAGTTTGATATATAATAAAACAAACAAAGACATTTTGAGTTAAAAGAAAACGAATAAGTTGTAGTAGAACAGAAAGCAAAATGATAAAAATATCGATTTATTTTTTCCAAAAGCATTCATAATATTAAATTTATTAGATAATCTAGTTTTAATAAATACGTGTCTATATTTAATAATTTAACACATGTTTTATATTTTTTTGTACACCAATTTTACGTTTTTTTTCAAGATACGCAATGTCTATATTTAATTTATTTTTGCATTTCATTATGGCGTTACAAGTAAACTATTGAGGATCGACGCAAGAACGCATTGACGTAAAATACTGCCCCTTTAGCTGCGATTAGACAACAGTAGCGTACGATCATGCATTTCAGTTTTTTAACGCTACTTTTTTAATGTTTGATTGTTTATTTAAAAAAAAATAATAAATAATCTTGAAAAGTAATAGAGTTGCAGTGAAGGTACATTCTTAGATACATATCGCATATTTATTATCTGTTCATCCAACAGAAATAGTCAAGCTCTTCCTAAAAAAATTATCCTTGAGTAGACCAATGAACGCGTCCGACAGTTTTACACGATACATTTTCACACAACCAAGACAATTTAAATTTTACAACGCTTGTCATGAGTCACGAAATCACCTTGATCACAAAATGTAAACTGGTAAACACAATTAAAAATATTTTGTGATGGCATCATAAATAATAATAAATAGAACAGTTCGATTATTTAATTGTAATGCATTAAGAAAACTGATGTATCGTGTAATACGGGTTTAAAAAATATGTGCAATACAAAAGTTATATGTAACGTATGTAACGCGTTCTTATAAGGGAGGGACTTAACTATTTCTGTTCGGTGAACAGAGAATAGTAGATAATATAAGCACGTGCATTATCATAAATTTACTTCGACAAACAAAACGTTTATGTTACAAAAAACTTGTTAATAAAAATTATAACAACCAAATTATTCAATTGTATCTATTTAATTTTTAAATGTTTTGAAATTATGATACACACCACTGGATTTGAAGTTGCAACTTATTCATAAGTAATCTCAAAGATAATAAAGGAAAAATGCATTACTACCTGTTAAAAAACGGTTACAACGTATTACTACCACCGACATTTACAATTTTGCAATGGATTTATTTATGTAACTTGATACCCATAATACAGATTTCTAGAAATAATTTATATATAGGTACCTAATAATTTACAATTATTTATATTTTTATTTTCATAAATAAAATGAACTATTTTAATTTAAAATATAATTTATTTACACGAAATTATATTCTTACACGTAAAAAACATAAAACAAATACAAATTTTATATTAGAAAATATAGAATAATTATTCAATGAGTTTATCCTATAGCTTAAGCAACTTGTAGTACACCATAAATGATTGCAAGTTTTAGACAATTGTTTCTAATTAAATTTACAGTTTAATGTAGTTTTAAAAGAATCTGAATTAAAAAAAAAAGATACTTTGCACTTAAATTTTTGATTAATCTTAAATCTAAATCTAAAAATGATACGAATAAACCCTTTATTCAAATTATAATTTAAATAAGTACCAACCAGGGTGTTGCGAAGTGTCAGCTATTCGAAGCATTGTTCTTCAGTTGAAACTGGAGACGTGGGTGTCCTGATTTCTACACACTTTTCCATTTTTTCCGGTTTACAATAAACAGTTATCTATGTATATAAAACAATATATTTAAACTTACCAATTCGAATTACATTCCGACATAACTTTCTAGGAGCAGCATCGGACAATGCAACCGAAAAGAAACATGTCTGTTTTAAGAAACTGCATTTTTTTTTCATTAAATTTGAACAATGAGAGGGGTCTGCTTTTGCAAAGCAATTATTCTAAAACGTTATTAAACAATTAATGATTCATAAATTAGGATTATCTATTAAAACTTACGATCTCATTGATATTAAATTAAATTAAACTTAAGAAACCAGCGATTAAAAGTTATTAAAAATTTTTAAAATGATCACAAAACTGATTAATAAACACTTTCAAAAGTGCAAAATGTACATTATTTATGCGCGCTTGTAATGCGCGTGGGTGTTTTAATTATACAGATAGCTGTAAACTACAATTACCACAATTCCATTGTAAAATTGTAGGTGGCACAAAATCGATGGTATTTACACGAAATTTGTATGAAGCGAGGACCCCTGAGTAATCTCTCTTAGTGATAAAAGTTAACTAATGCAATATTAGTTTCATATCACTTGACACACCTTTTACAATGCGGTTTACAATGATTAATTAACGTGTGGTTTTCAATACATATTATTTCGATAAGTATATTACATCGCTAACAAAAATGTTGGTGCTATATTAGATGAACGAAAAATGAACATTTTGGAACGATCGTTCCAGAGTAACTGTTACTTTGTAACACGACTTCAGTGGAACAGTCGTGGTTGTAACCGTTCCATACGTGGAACCGTTTTTCTCAACACTACACGTAGTCGCTGCACCAACTATAGCTGATAATCAGACTTCAAACCATATTAATTTACAGAGAAAAAAAGGTCCGATATCACGTAAGCTAGCACATAAACAAAAAATATTCTTTATTTTGATTGAATTCACATGCACCGATTAAAAAATTCATGCAACAGATTGTATTGTTTATATATAGAAACAAACCTGAGAAGAAATTTCATAACATACACCAAAATTATGATTACTATAAACGATGTTTATTCTTTGTAGTAGCATACATACGTATATAACATAATCCCTGATTCCAATAAGCGACGTGCACTGTATTTGGTATTGCGGATTATGTTTATATAATGACTGTATTTTGGTTAGTTTTATCTTCTGCGGAAGAAAGTGTTATCAAATCTCTTAAAGTACAAACTAACTTAATTTATAATCCACATGTAGGAAACTATCAACTTGTTAATGAGATAGTAAGTATTATAACCACAAAATGAATTTGAATACAACGCGGTATCATTTTTCTAACTACTACAAAAAAAAAACAAAAGTACGTTTATATAATTGCAGAAATCCTCATTAAAGACCAGTGGACAGCTGTTTTGTCTTATTTGTGTTTTTCAGCATTTAAATATCCAAATACGATTTGTATAAAGTAAATGGTCATAACTCTATTCTGTGTTAGATTCATATAATTAATTCATAAAATCTGAAGCTAAACGCAAAGAATTGTACCTATTTGGAGTTTTTTTATATAGGTAATCGAAACATCTTTACGACCAAAAATTTCCAAGAAAAAAATACATCCTATAATCTTATGATTTACAGTAAAGAAAGCGTAACCAATTTTTTATCGACGATGATTTTCTTTACTCACGAAAAAATCATAGTTTTAAAGACTTACCTAGTAAAATCATTCCGCAAGGGTAATATAGTGATAGTTTTGTTTTGTAAATTTTTTTACTACGAATAGACATCGTTATTCTTAATAAGATATTGTAAAACACCAAAAAGAATAAAACCAATTTGACACATTGAAGTAACAAGAGGTGAACTTAACAAAAACAACAAAGAAAACTTGGTAAAATAAGCAGCATTAACTATAGTTTTTCAAATACCGTAATAAAAGACTTACTATTTTACAACAAAGATCGTGATGAAACTGCGACGGTTTTTGCACAAGAAGCAAAAATTATTTGTGAGTAGTAACCGTAAATCCCCACGAATACTAATTTCTAGTCGGTTTCTTATTTTTGTGATAACGGTACTGAATCCACGTTTTACAAAATAGGAAGACGGAAAAGCAATCAGCAGCTTCTGTATGCTGGATATAAAATTGGGATCTGTTTTTGTAACCAGAAGTTTCGTAACCTTGTTTAAACATTGGTTTCAGCTCCTCATTTGTAAATAATTCAATAAATTGTTCCTGTATTAGTATGTATTCACCTGTATTTCCGCTATGAGTTTGACTATATTTGCAAAAAAATTCAACAACCAGTCGGCAAATTCTAAGTAAAGATGTATTTGGTTAAGGTTCGAATAAAGCGCCGTTGAGTGTTGACACTAAGCAAACAAATCTTCATTTCTATTTTTCAATTTTGAAAGATTTCGAAACATCCTCCTCTTCACAAGTTTTGTTTGTACAAGAAAAGTTTTGCAACAAACGCAGATTTTACACTTTCCGCTATGATTAAATTTAATGTATCACCTTGTAGTTTCAAATAAGTCTATTTAAGTCTGACAAATAAATCAGTTATATAGCAATATCATGTTTTAGGATAATGAAATTGTGCCGCAAATCATACTGTCTTTACTCTCCAGGAATACCAACACTGAATCAAGTACCGAATAGAAGCAATACAAACATGCGTTTTTAGATAACCGACGTACTTCTGTGTCAAGTAGTAAACGATTATAGTCATCATTAATTTCCAAAAAAAGTTGAGCAAACAATTTTTCATTTAAGGCATTTGATTTGATTCCATTAACTGCTCCAATGACATAATGTAGTGATTCATGTAAACGTTTACTAGGTTTTTTGCGACCAAATGATGTCGATGAATGACACAATGTACGTATAATATATTTGGTATAACTTGTTTTAAGTATGTCAGAAAGCCTCAGTGTCGTCTTACCATTGCCGGAGCACCGTGAGTAGCAACGGAGATATTAGTTAAGGGTATAGCTTTTACATTAATAAAATCTTTTTAATTTAGTAAATAACGGTTCACCTTTCCTATTAGTCTCCGAACAATTAGCAAATAACAATTCTTGAGAAAATTTTTCTTCTTTTACAAATCTCACCACATAAGCTAAAAGTAAAGCTTCGTTTCCTGGTAATGTTGACTCGTCAAGCTGTATAAAAAATTTAGATGTTTTTAAGTAGTCACATAAAGAGTTTTCTTCACACTGACCCATTTCGTCAATTTTTTTTTGTTGGGTTCTAACAAATCGGCGCATGATAAATAGGAAAGGCACACACAAAACTGTCCATTCAAAGTTTATTCTTGCATATTTAATTGTTACAGTTTACACGCTTACTTATATGTGTAGAAAAAAAATGAGAACATAACCTCGACTTACAATTCCCGCCAAAAACAGACAGCAAAAACTAAACTACTAAACCAGTGACGCTAAAAAATGTGAATATCTTTTTATAATATCGAATGCTGATTTGTGCAACACGGTGCGTATTGCCTCGCTTACAGCTGGTAGAATAAGTTCTTCACCAATAGTGTGCGGTTTTCCGCAATCATTAAAGAAGTATTATAAGAAGTACGGAGTTCATCGTCATATCTCTTAAATGTTGTCCCTGTGAGTTCTTGCAATGTCAGTGTTTTTAAATATCTTTCTTTGTTTGAAAAAACGTTATATCTTTTTTGTCACTATAGATTTTATTAATTGTTCCTTAAGCTTATAAGGTTTCATTGAATCGTTTTGTTTTATTACATAGAAGACACATAGGTAAAGCACTATTCTAGTGGCGGAATAAAACCATGTTTCATATATTCAACACTGAATTGTCTGCATTATTGTTCTTTGGCTAACTCATACTGTTATCTGAAAAAAAGGCTCAAAAAAATATTTTTATTTGCAACAAACCACTGTAAATTATAATAATTTTTTTAAATGGAATGCTGCAATGTAACGTTCTCTTGAATTTGACATGTAAGGATAAAATTTTATGTAAATGTCACATATTGTGTACTCATTGTGTACCAATTGATCTTTCAAGAAAAATAAATTCAATAAAATAGGTTGGCAGAAGTTGTTACTTAAGATATGATTATAAACTAAAAAACTAAACATTGTACTACTTCTGGGAACAAAAATAATTTTAGTTTATTCAACTCTTAAAACAAATAACTTTTCCTGAAATCTTTCTGTTGTTTTACTTTGTCTTGCAATTTTCATATTCATCACGCAATAGTTGTGTTTTACGCATTGTTTTACGCCACCCGTTTCTGAGTAAATATCCCATATGGTCTAGTGGCTAGGATACCTGGCTTTCACCCAGGAGGCTCGGGTTCGATTCCCGGTATGGGAAACTTTTTATAGAAAAACGATAATGTCTTTAACAAACGCATATTCAACTTACGCAAAAGACAATTAAACGTTTTTTTTTGGTAAAACTTGAAAAACTAAACTAACGGTAAAAATTGCCACAACTAATTTAGTAATTCTAAAATTATTTATTTTTGTAATTTTGTTACTTGTATTCAGAGAATAATGATAATAAACTGATATTAGATTGAGACGGTTAATCGCTATTTGGCATGGCGAATTATAAATATTGCGTTTCACATATTTTCTTTTTAGATCTGGGAAGTGATACATAAAGCTTGACTCGTGCTCGTACTTCTGATTTTAGATTATTAGTTCTACAACAATTTGTTTTGTTTTTCTGCGTCTCGACGAGTAATTTTAGAATTAAAATAGATAGATATCTAAAATCAGTTGTTTTATCAATTACAAAAAATAGCAGTCGTAGTAAATTTTTTGTTTTTCTAAGAGTTGAGCCTAACTGTGCGCCGCTAGGCAACGCAAACAAGCACCGCGCTTACAACCAAAAACCGGAAGTGGAATATTGACAATTTTTTAGAATTATTTATCAATTATTCGTTCTTTTAATCATTTATTAAAAGCTTGGTTTCGATATTCAGGAATACAACATTAAAATATATAAAACTACAAAAATTACAAATTACTTTACTAAAATAAATATTAACTAAGTTTATACATTTCAGAACAGGTGTGTGAAGTTATATTTATCTTTTAAATTGTTTCAACTAATATTTAATACTTCAATTGTTCGTTTTGAAATTTTTTTGGATTAAAGTTTTATTAATTAGTTATTAAAACATAATTTATCAAAACTAAAAATTTAAGCTGTAGTTTGCTAATTTCTAAGTATTCAGATCTTTTCGTTTTGTGTTCAAATGTTACGAATCTTGCATTTACAATCCCATATGGTCTAGTGGCTAGGATACCTGGCTTTCACCCAGGAGGCTCGGGTTCGATTCCCGGTATGGGAATTTTTTTGTTTAAATTGATTAACATCAATTTTATAGCAACTAAAAACATTACTAATATGTACGTAATTGTTTTTTTTATTAAAAATCACAATTTTAATTTTATTGTATTAAAAATATATTTTAGAAATTTTAAATTTTTGTTAAGAAAAGTTTTCAAAGTACCTATTGAGTATTAATATTTGTTATAAATACATTCATCTCGAACTACTCGTAAAGACTTGCAGTAAAAAATGATCGAATTAAAGTGCCCATAGCAAAATTCTGGAAATTATTTTCATGTTTCTAAGATGACCGCCAGGGGGCGTAACCGCTATTTAAAACTTTTAAAGTGATTTCTCATATGTAATATCATAAGTGTGGCAAATTTTAAAAGCGCTCTCTGGTGGTTGGGATATAAAATAACCCATGCATTTGAAATTTGGTTTAAAATCCTATTTACTATTTTTTCCAAATACTCTTCATATTTACATGATCGATGTTAAAATTAACATTTGCAAAATGAATACTATCAATAAATAAGAAAATCAAGTTAGATAATAACAAAATTACTTCGAAAAATATTTTTACATATTTATTTGAATACTAATTACAATATAAATAACAAATAGACATAGATAAATATAAAATCTTAAGCTTTCGCGAATTTTTTATTTACGATTGTATGCGACTTTCGGCTTCGACTGCGTCGTAGACCCAGACTTTTTCGACTTCGTTCTAGTCTCTCTTTGAGAGCCAAAACAAGAAGCAGAACTAGGTTTTTGTCGTATTGTCGTTGGTGAACCCCAACAAACTGACGTTGCGCAAGATATAGCAGCTTGCATCTTCGGAGTGGTATAAATGTCGCTGAAGGAAAAGTGTAAATGACGGTATTTATATCATTAGCGATCAGGTAATTAACGGACTTTCACTTTCTGTTACCGCTTGGCTGACTTCGTTATTACTCGGAGTAGCAATGTGTGTTCTTTCTTTCATTTTTGTCTTAGAGGGTACAGTACTGGTAGGATTCTTTTTTTTTCTTTTATATAACATAGTTACCGTTTTTTGTTTAGTAATATTGCGGGTTAATACAGATCTAGTATCGCGACCAGTTAAAACTCTGTTTATAGATTTACACCAATTATGGAAAGATGGTTTTAATTGTTAATAATAATATTTTGTTACCTACTACGAAATTATGTTTATCACAAGTTATTAACAAAAAATCTACTTGCTCAAGAATTCCATTATCGGTTTGTTTATACAAATTTTTTTAAATGGGATTTTCATTTAAATCATTTAAATGTGTATGTTAATAACATTCAAAATTTATAAACATCGATTTCCAATTTTTACTGGGATAACATAATCCTTGCCTGAAATTAATATGGGCTTCTCTTTCCTTTATCAGAACATTAGAATTTGTATCACGATTCCCAAACAATTTATTTTTGCAGTAATTGCAATGAATTCGCTTTTTTTTAAATAAATCTTGCAACACATCTTATGTCAATTTGTGATAATTGATTGCTTAATTGGGTAATATGAGTTTTGTATACCAACGTCTATTCTATTGCTTGTTAAAGTTGAATTTATTTGTGCCTCCGGTAACTGTTCATTTCCCTGTATTTCTGGATTAGTCAATAAATTTTTTATGTTCTCAAACTTACATCCGTAGAATTATCATCTTTGCAATTATGTATATGACATATTATGGTATTTTATGTTTGCGTCCATAACAAGTTTTAAAAATGGATAGATAAAATTTTTTTGCTGTAAGGTTTGTAGGCTGAATTCCGTGGCTACGTACTCTTCCAAATAAATTGTCAATGGATCTTAGCTTAAACTCCGACCTAATAAATATTGAAAAGCTTCTTTTTTGGCAACATTCCAAATGCTCATAAAATTTTAGTTGTGAATATCCCGTTCTATAAGCTAGGTGGTTTTATATTATCCCTAAGGTTCTTAACTTTAAAGGCCATTAAAGATAAAAGAAGAATTGCTTCTTCTGTTCAAAATTTAAAATGGCCAGACGTCAAAATATTCCACACACACCTGAATATTTGTACGGCGTATTTTTTTTTAATTTGATCTTTGCAGACATGTTGATCTGTTAGGTGGTTTAATGCTCGAGGTCCGTCTATCACGTTTGGTGGCGTTGTCAATTTCTAACACAACAATTTACTCCAACCATTATCTAATAAACAAAAAACTCTTCAAATATTGTACTTTTTAACAAAAATAATTTACTATCAGGTGCAAATCTCAAACAACTTCAATCAGATTCAATTGCGTTTTCAATGTTTAAATTGTTTATAAGAGAAAGTCGAGTCTTGAACACACACTAACACAATAATACTAAGTCGTAAACGAACAAGAATATTACTAGCTGTAAATAAACATGTCTTGCATACACGCTAAACACCGACACTTAAGTAACACTTAAATCTTAAAGGAAGAAGTATATTATGAGCTGTAAATGTCAAACAAATGTCAATCACAGATTCAATTGTATTAGCAGTTTTTAAATTATTTATCAGAAAAGGTCTTAAATACACACTAACACTAGTTTTAAACGAAGACGTCAACACGGGAAACTGTAAAAGTGTCTTGTAAAGACGCGATTGTAGAGTTCCTGTTTCTTAAATAGATTAGATAAATTATGGTTTCTTGTCGATTGGCGTTTGATTTAAAACGTGTTTAAAACTGTTGGTAAGAAAGGAAGTAACTTTAAACAGATGATCAGAATTGATTTCAGCGACATCTCTCGGATGGGAGATAAATATCACGTGACTTTCCCAAGTCTATTCATTGGAGTTAAACAACTAAAAGTGAGTGGTTTGTGCTAGTAATGTGATTACGTTTTGGCAACACATTTTGAGTTCTGTCCAGGTGTCGAATTTTAGATAATTTTACAAAGACGAATAAAATTCAAATGATTATTAATCGAAAAAAGCAAAAAAAATATTTATTGTTATAATAATTATTAGTGACCTTACAAAATAAGTCGAGCCAAAACGTGACATGGTTGATGTTTATGAATTTTTGAATTTAGAGCGTTTTCATGGTTACTTATCAACAGGTATAATTATCGCTGTAATTATATCTCTTTTGGTTGTGTTATCGCTTATTAATGCTCGTTTAATTGAAAAACGTGATTGAAATGGTGGAATTGGTTAATTTTAAATGAGGGTAATAATCAATAAAATACACTTGCTAAATGTACCAAAAAAGTACATGCTTTTTGAAGCTAAGCTTTAGCACATAATAACTACTATAAGGGACGCTCAATAGATTCCCGCGCAAAAAAAAACGCTAGTTTGCAGGCCCGCCCCTAGCACTTTTGTGGCCCTTGTGCAAATTTAGAATAACGCCCCAAATTTGTATTACGTTCATATGTGAGTACAGATACGGTTTAAGGTATTATTATCCACTATTGAAAAATAAATTTTAAAAAGTATTTTTATTTTTATATTTTACAAGTACAAGCCATAAGCCATACAAGTATTTTTTCATTGAGGTACATAACATAATTATAAACTTATAGAGTACAGAAATATATTCTAACAGTACTACAACACAAAATTTTTGTATTTTAGTTTCAAATGTAATATATGATACAAAAGCGCAAAAAATAAAAAAAATATTTAAAACATTAAAATACTCGTTTATATATCACAGCACAAAACTGATCGACAAATAAAAACAAAACAATATATTATTTTAATAATGGAATATGTCACCTTTGAAATGTTAATATCTAGGTATTAATTATTGTTATTAACATTTTAGCTAAGTGAATTGAGCTCTCCGTGCTTTAATTTTTGCAAATTGTTTAATTAAATCTTCGGTGTCTAATTCTTTTAACTGGTCCGTTTCTATTGAAATAGCAAGATTACTCAGTCGGTTTTGCCCTATAGTCGATAATTTTTTATTATTTTAAGTTTTGGAAATGATCGTTTTGCGGTAGCAAGAGAAACCGGCATTGTTAATAAAATACGAAGTATATACGCTCGTATTAGGAAAAGAATCCACTAAGTTGTTAATTGTTATATACTTTAAAGTTTGGAGATGTAATAACATTTTCATCAAAATTTTGTAAGTATTGCATTTCTCTAACAAGTTCCACGGCAGTTATGTCTCGTTCATTGCGAGTTTTGTCGTATAATAAATTTTCAACTTTTTTACATAATTCTAATTGTTCGTTTTTAGAATAATATTTAAACTTATCAATATTTCATAAAAACGCAAAATTATTAGAGTAAGAAGAAAGTAATTGGAATCTCTCATTCACTGATGTTATGATTACATCTAGAGCATTAAAAAAACAATCAACTTTGAACTTTAAAGTTTTGTCGTGGATCGCTTCATCGTTACATTCATAATAAAATTTTTTTTTTATTTTTCGCGGTCTTAGACCTCTTTGTTTTTTAAATTTAGGTTGTATGTCTAAGCTGGGCGCTATTTCTTTAGCATCAATCAATAGATCATTAAAACCGATAAGCGATAAACTTTTAAAAAATTATTCAAATTATTTAAATGGTTACAACACTGAGCAACATCAAAGTTCGGTTTTTGAATAATTTTACTAACAATGTTAACTTTACTTAAAATATTATACCACACTATAAGAATGCAAATGAACTAAAAATTTTGCAGTTTTTTGGCCAACGATGCAGCCAAATATTTACGTTATTTTCAAAGTTTCTTTTGCTTATTTCAAACAGAGCTTCATAAACCTCCCTAAGTTGATACCTTAAAGGAGTTATTGCATCTATTCTACTAGACCATCCAGTATCCGATAAAGGTTTTAAAATTAAATTTATTACATTAGATAAATTAGATTTCAGAATTGACCAGCGGATAGTAGAAGCTGAAAAAAATACAAACAGTTCTTGAACTAAAGAAAAAAAATGGATGCTCAAAGTATTCGATTTTGCGGCATCATTGACGACTAAATTTAGGGTATGATTGGGACAAAGAACAAAGAAAGCTCGTGGGTTAAAATCTAAAATTTTTTTTGTAGATCAATATGCTTACCACGCATATTTGCCTCATTGTCGTAACCCTGATCAATATTGATATATTGATATTTAAGCCTTCTTTCTTTAACGCCGACAAAAGAAACTTTATCAAGCCTTCACCCGACACATCATCTATAGAACAAAACAATAAGAAATGTTTTTCTATACTAATTCTCGCGCTCTTTAAATTAACAAATCTTATACAAACTGAAATTTGTTCTTGGTGACTAGAGTCAGGACTGAAACCTAATAATATAGAATATTTTGCCTTTTTAGTTAGTTCTAAAATTTTGGATTTGATATTTTTACCGATCAAGTTGATCACTTCATTTTGTATTTTATCCCCGAGATAGTTTTTGTGATCTTTTATTTGAAAGCGTTTTGTATGTTCTGACATAATCGGGTCGAATTTGGAAATCATTTCTATGCATTTTAAAAAGTTACCATTGTTTTTCTCAAACAACTTATTATTATTTCCACAAAAAGCTAAATTTTGCTGACCTAAAAACTAAATCACATAGAAAATTCTTTCTATAACAGCTTGCCAGTATTTAGTTTCTCTGTTTATTACATTTTGAATTTCAGAATCAATTATTTTATTTTTATTAAAACGGTTAAAAAGATCTAGCAATTTTAGAACATTTTCGATATGTAACTTGCTCTTTTAATGAATGTTTAAATGTTCATTTAAATGCTTCCAGTCTTTGTAACTAGATTCATCACCAAGGCGAGCAGATTTCAAATCGCTGTCATTAAAAATTTGCAACAGAAGCAATACCTAAAGTGAATTTTTTGTTTCGGAATACAACATTCAAAAACGCTCAATTTTTTCTTTGTTCCGTAAAATTCTAAAGAAACAACTATTAAAAAACTTACGCCCCGACTCCAAACTATCTCTCGGATAAATATCTTTTTTGTTTTGATAATGGCCAAGGCCACGTTCTACTAATTCTTGAATGAACGTAATTTTTTGGCCATAGTGCAGCATCTTTCGAAAGTTGACTTATATTTTTCGTTCTAGTAATTTTCGAAGGTGTTAATTTCTCATTATCAGCGGAACTTGAAGATGTTGATGGATTGCTTTCTAGAAGATCAGTTTCTTGTCTGTTGCCAATACTTGTTTCAAGTATAGGTTCAGAATATAGGGATTCAGCTATACTATTGTGGTTATTAATATTTGGCAAAATAGACTCGGGTTTTGAAAAAAAATGCGTAATTTTGACATGGTTTTCCAGTTGTTCCTCTCTTTTTCTTTTATTCGGCAAATTTTGGTATCCCGACAATTTCTTCTTTTTTTCTGAAGTTATTTCAAAATTTATAATTTTTTATAAATAGTAATATTAGTGTTTATCAATTATTCTGTTTGAATTTACTTTAATTAACAATGATGTTTATATAATCAAATACAAAAGGATTTTTGAGATGCAAGTTTTTGGCTTTTAATGTTTTAATAAATCTAAAGTAAAAAATAAATTTTAGATGAACAGATGAGTTTATCTAAAATTTATTCACAACACAAAACATATCACTATAAAGTCTGCAAAACTACAAAAAACTAAAGTTTCAAAAGCAGATATCTTTTACTCCATGCACTTTTCACTTTCGTACATTGCAGGCTCCCTCGTCTAAAGAGTAAAAATAAAAAACAATGAAATAGCTAGCAATTCCTTACTGGTTATTTATCATTATATGTTTTGTTTTGACAATGTTGGTTGTGGCTTTATCTTTTTTTATTTTTGAGTTTTGAGGCTTTTTGGCGCTTTCGACGCCTCGGTGTCGTCGTGCACCACACGACTTTGCTTTTATGTACGGCGCGGGGCTGCTAGTTTGCACACATAAGAATATGGTCGTTAATCTATAGTTTCTGACAAGTTAGGTTATACTGGGAATTCTTTTGTATTTACATCTTTTATCATAAATAAACGTCAAGAATTTACGAATGCAGTACTCAGCTGCAATACAAACAGTTATACTTAGGATAAACATAAATAATGCAGACTAAATAACAAAGGTTTCCGATCAGAAAATTGTAGTTTAAAAATTTGTTGAATCGTTATAGAATCGTCAAAGAAATTTGAATTTGGCGTTACATTTTTTTTAAAATGGCTGAAAATCGCTCATTTTCTAGACTGAAATATCAGAAATGTCGACAGTAAGTGTCCCTTATAGTTGTAATAACGCCTTTTTAAAATATCATGATAACTAAATTTTGTTTCTTCGTTATTTAAGGTAAGAATAAGATATTGAGATACGGTTTTTACTAGTCTATTAAAGTATCATTTCACTACATTTTTATGGAAAAAAGTCATATTATTGCATTTAATTTTTCAGAGAATTTTCTGTTATTATATCAAAAAACGCGCTCTAGAAAACAATTTACACAAATCACTTGAGCCAACTGAAGAAATCAAAACAGAAATTAAGCAAGTTGTCGAACTGAGTTCTAAGAAAGCTAAATTTAAAATATATACTTCTTACAATGCCACGTTTTTTGTTTTGGTTACAACCGTAGATAAGCATAATCGAGCATAAGTTAGGTCAGTGGAAATACGAAGAAATAAAGATTGGTATTTGCTGTAATTATTTTACTAACAATTTAGATTGTGGATTACGGGTGATTAAAGAGAACCATAATTAACGCAATATATGAAGACGTTTTAAAATACGGATCTCACAGCATTTACCACATGGTTAAAATCAAAACACTTATTTAAATAGACAAAACCGGCTTGAAAGCTATAATAGTAAGTTACTTCATAACTCGAGATCAATCAGAAGTCAAGCGGGAACGCATGATCAAGTACACACATGCAAACCTCGCATCGTGAATATTTTGTGGGGGCAGTGTTTTGTGCCTACTACTTTTATTACTAATAATTACATAATTAAATAAATGTAACTATGAATTTGGGTTGATTAAATAATTTATTTTATTACACTTACTGTACAGTCATAGATCACATCTGATTGGGTATACTAGACGATGCGTTGTCCCTTTATTTCATTTCGAAGTTATGACATAAGGTAACCTATGCTAGCAATTGGGTAATTGTTTATATTGCGACAGTGAGCTGTAACACGCCGGGTACGTTTTCCAAAGCCTTAAACTACTTTTGCGGAAGAAGCAAAACAAAAGTTTGAAAAAAATTAAAAGCTTGGAAAAGTGTGAAAACCAAGCCCAGATTGTATCCACAAACATCAAGGCAAGTAAATCTTTTATTTTTTAAAAACTTGACTTTAAAGCGCAACCCAAGCTTTTACGTTTCAAGCCAAGCTACTTGGCTTGGTGAATTTCTAGTAATAAGAAGCACTTTCTATCACTAATGCTTTGCAGGTTAGAAATAAGCTGTTTTTCCAGCCACTTTGAAAAATTACGTCATATTAGTCACCGGATTTACATCCTGATATGCTACTTAAGTAATAATTTTCTTATATAGGGTGTGGTTAGGATGTATGTACCTCTCGTTAGTAAAAATTATGGGTGTATCTTTTTGTCGATATTTTGTAACTGATCAAAATAAGTGATACGCTTTAATCGTAAAGCTTGCGATTCTCCGCCTGAAATAGTTAAATTAAATGTTTTATTCATTATTCATTATTTAAAACCTATACTCTTTAAGACTTTGCGTAAGATTGTCAAACCTCCTTCAAAATGAACCGTAGAATTCCTACTCGATTTTCGATAATGTAAAAATAACACACAATGGTACAAATTCTTAATAGTTCACTTTCAGTAAAAGTTGATTTTAGATTTGAATGCCTTAACTAAATTAGTATTGGTTTGTGCGCACAGCGTCATTAATATCAATCAATATCATCAATATCATCAATAAGTTTGAAGTTTTTAGAGTGCACGGCTGCTACTTTGCACGAGAAATCGTAAGAAACACTATTACAATAATTTTAACAATAAAACAATTTAAACGATACTTAAATACTAATGTAGTACCAACATTTCCGTTAAATGATATGATAAATACAATTGTATTGGTTATCTTATATCTCTAAAAGAGATTACTTATGGATAAGTTACAACTTAAGGTTCAGCGGCGGGTAGAATATTCTAATACGTTTAAAAGCTAAATACATACATGTATAAATAATTCGTTTGTTATAATTTTTAATAATAGTTATTTGTGACGATAAAATAAAGTTTTATCAACGAGTGGAAAATTTCACGAGTCGATAATTATATTTTATCTTCGTATATAACATTATATTTTATTCTATAGCACATTTTAAACAAAAAAATTGATTGAATCAGTCACGTAAATCTCAGTTGCATGGGTTGCTAGGGTTGGTACTGAATACAACAAAATTTTGTTTATATAAAATAAAAATTAAAAAGTCAAAATACTTTATGTAGCATTGCTGTTAAATTACTACTTTATCTACCCTTGCGGTTAAAGTGCCACTTAACCTGTTGTTTTAAGTTTTACAAAGCACACTTTAACATTAGCTATAAAAAAACAATATTTTTTGTAATATGAACGTATTGTTTGTCGGGAGAAATATAATGCACGCGCTTATCTCTACTAAATATGCGGTATGTTTTGAAAAGATAAAGGTTACTATTAGGTACAAAGATGATTTGAACAAATCTATTCACAGATTGTCTAAGAATGTTTTTTTACGGCAAGTCTAATTCAAAGTTTATATTAATAGCCAAGTTCGATTATAATAAATATATACATCATGTATAAAGATTTTCAGTATTGAACACTTTTCATTCAACTTTTTTATATAAAAAATAAAATAGTAGCGTAGTAGTAGTATATATATATATATACATATTAAGTGTTATTACGAAGCCCAAAAGTGCATGTTATATGTACAATACGAAGCCCGATACCTACTTACGAAGCCCGATTTTGGGCTTCGTAAAAAATACGTGTATCTTTGTGTTGTAGATAAAAAGTTATGACTTATGGTACAATCAACTTTTTTCTTAAAAAGGCTTCGTAAAGTAGAACAGATACCTAAAAATATACACGTTTAGTTCGAGTCAAACGTTGTAGATAGCGCACGAGTTTCAATGTATATACAATGGTTATATTTGTTCGATTGTTCGAAGCCCGTAGTGCTTTCTGTATATTACCAATCCCTTAAATGCGGCAACGCTATAAAAAATGATAAATGTACATAAATATGTTACTAACAAAATGATTATTTAAAAGTAATACCTCTTGCAAGCGAATATTGATTTATATCGCAATAAAATGCAGAAAAAGTTAATGTTTAATTTTTGCAGCATCTTCCTTATAATCATTTATGACTTTCTGTTTAGATGTACCTGAAATACTAAGAACTCAAATTTTATTACATTCTAAAGATGTTTCTACAAACAAGTACTTATGTACCACATTTTACTTATTATTTTATTAAAACACATAATTTGCTCTTGCAACTGATCTTTTAATATAGGTTTGCTAAAACATTTGATCTCAATGGATAAAAGACAATCTTTACTCTAGAAAATAAACGATTTTCCCAAGACTAATATGTTTACATTGCAGTTTACTTACTCCTTGCTGTTCAGTATGATAATTGTTTAGAAGTACATCTGTTTTTGTATTATTTTTATTTCTTTTTTGCATACAGATAAGTCGTTTTGTCGTTTTATTTGAACACATTCAGAACCGAAATCTGGAACCGGATAAAACCGGTTCTTCTATTACAATATATAGGTTCCGATTCCGATTCCACACTGAATTAAAATATAAGTCCAAATTCCGGTTTTGGTTCCATCATGATCAATCGATTCCGATTCTTATTCCGGTTCTTTTTGGTTCCGGTCTAATCCGTTTCTTATGCATCTTACAGATTTAGTATGTTCAGATAAATTTTAGTGTTTTATTTTATACATCATTTAAAGTAAAAATAAAATTTCTCAGTTTATATTTCTTGTATATTTTAAAAAAAACAAAGCTGCACTTTTACTGTTCTTAAATGTCAAATACAATTTTAAACAAATTTTGGGAAAAAATGTATAAAATAACACAACTTACTTAATGAAGCTTATTTTATTCAAAAAACATAAAAAATAATCAAAGTTGGTTATCAACATTATCACCATAATCTTTATTAGTCGTCGGCCAACATTTTATATAATAATTAAACTCTAACTGTTCTCCTTTAATGTAACTCATTATTTTATATTATTCATTTTCTGCTGATTAATTGATACTGGAGCATAATAAGCTTTATAGGTAAGAACCTTCGAGTTTTGATTTTGTTTTAATAATCTGAATGTATGAGAAATAGCTTCGTCTAAACACTTAACATATCCTGGAAATGACGCATTGTAGACAAACTGCATGTATTTTGAAATGGCGAAACTTTCATTTACTTTATCTGTGACCGTTTTTTTCTAGATTAGAGGCAACCAACTCTTAAAATCAAGCATATCTTTGTAAGCAAAATAATGTCTATCGTAAATGTATTTTTTCTGGAATTTTTAATCATTGTTTCAGACTCCTCCTCCCTGGACAGCCGTCAGAGAAAATGCGTAATTCTTGAACTTCTTTGGGTATATGCTTAATACATACCTCATTGGGGCCTTTCAAGGCTTGACCCTAGTGATACATATAGAAATGGCCAGCATTCGTCTTTAAGTTGTGTATTGTAAAAGAATAAACACAAAGCTGTCTTAAGTAGAATATTTCTTGTATTGTCATTCGCATTCACTGCACAAGTCTACTTGTGGTCTTCTAAATCTCAAAGAGTAATTTTCATTGAAGTATTTCAGACAAAGTTCGTATTTAAATTTGTTTATCAATTCAGGATACGTTTTAATAAACAGTTCAAACATAGTCTTCACGTTAAACTTTAAGTCCAGATACCGAATTTTTTGGTAGAATAATGTAAAATTTTATAAGGAAAACATTCAATATCCATTTTAATTTTAAGGTTAGTTTCTTCTTGATTTTTCTTAACAAACTATTGAAAAAAATCAGTTTTTGAATCCAAGACGCTTAAGACGTCTTGCAATGAATCTTGTTTCAATTAAACATTGCAGGAAACGTGTGTTTCTCATTTTTCGGCTTCTCGTCGTACAACTTTGAAATTATTAGATTTTTTCCGACCTCTGTAAATTTGTTTGTACATTGCATTTTGCAACTACAAAAGTTTTCAGTACAAGGTTTAAAATTTTATTAATACAAAGCAAATCAACGTTTACATGCATGGAGATCCTGTTTCTTTTCCACAGCTTTTCCTGATAAAGAAGTGTATGATTTCCCATATTGACGTGCTAATTTTATTTTATTAACTTTTCATTTTTCTGGATTTCTACGTTTTTTAACATTTTATGTTTTATTTTTTTTTAGCTACTATCAGTTGACGACATTGCTTTACTTTGCTTTAACACTTATTTTAAGAACATAAACTACAGCAAAAAAACCACAAGAAACACAGTCGAACAATATAAAATACTGGCTAAAACATCTGAGCATAATCATAAATCAACCTATCTGTTGAGAGCAAAAACAGTACAAGTACAGGACTTGTACTGTTTCTAATCTCAATGATAGAAATAGAGCTCTAATATGCGCCTTAAGAATTTGGATTTAGTATTGGTTTTCTACTCATTTAATGCAGATTCAAATTTAAAACAAAATGGCTATGACAAATGAAAATTTAACATTTTGGACTTGTACTGTTCTTAATCTCACTGATTCAATTAATCTATCTAGTTTATGTATGTGTATATGTTTTTAAATACTTAACGAAAAGAAAAGATCAACGTTGTGAAACTCTGTACATATACATTAACTAGAATCAGGACATAGAATGTTAAGCTTTTGCAGTTTTCTTGGTTAAGATTATAAGCGACTTTTAGCTTAGACCGCGTTGTAATTAAACACCCAGACTTGGTCCGAGTCTCTGATCTGTTACATTTATTGTTGCACTACTACATCATTTTCTCTTAGTTACTACGCTTGTTTTTAAGACAGTACGTTTGATTTACTAGTAACCAGTCGATAAGTGATTTATCTACCGTTCTAGAACGGTAAGTACAGGACAAATAACGTAACAACGCCTAGAAAGCCAACTAGTTTGAACAAAAATAAAAAATACTTACGTAGCATGAAAATATAAAACGTCATTTTGACGTTCAGTAAGATAGTGTATTAAGATTAAAGAAAAAATGTTTCTATCGTGCAAAAAATAGCATAAGCATCATAAGCCCTTACTGTTCTTAATACTTAATTTACTATTCATTGATGCTTCTACACTTTTTGTTATTTAATTTATAATAACTATGAAATTGTAGTCCGGAAATCTGACTTTATTTGTCGTAAATATTGATTTTAGTGAAGGAAACCATTGTCATAATTCAAAAATACAACTGTAAAACACAAGTAAGTTAAGGCACCGCTATAAACATGCCTAAAGAAAGAACTTACTTTGCATACTTGATCAGAAAGCAGAATGTTTCTGAAATTTTACAATTGAGTCCGTACACAACGAAATTATGTTTATGTAGCAGTTAAAATAACCTACAATACAAATGTTACTAATAATTCAATAAGAAGTTCTGAAAGTAATGATATGTAGTAAAAAAAAGAGGAATTAAATGACCTACAAAGTTATCTTTCAAATGCTGTAAATCTTCAAAATGCTGTAAGTAGTACTTAGTATTTATAATACGTAGTATATACAATTTTTTTAATTAGTCGAAAGATTTAAATATGAAACAATTTTATTTCTGACTGGCGGTAGGTAATGTGTTTAATTTTATCCTTTGAACAACTCAAGAATTTATAAAAAACGGTTTTTGTGGTGCTAGATACAGTTAGAGAAGAAAACGAGTAAGGAAACTATTTCAAAATATAAAATTGAATATTCTAATAAGAAGTAAGCGTATGAATATATTTCATGGATGTTACACTTATCATATTTTATACAATATACCTATATGATATCAACAAACGTTACCATGCTATTAAAGATACCTTATCATAATTGAATTTCATGTCAGGTGTAAAAAAACTTATCATATTTATGTAAGAAATTAAAAAATGACATGAAGAATAAACCAAATGTTTCAGACGCAATACTTCTTTTCTTGCTACTGCAGGTTGATGCAAAAATAAATGATGAAACAGTAGGTTCATATTGGCAACCTTGCGTAGCTTCGTATCATAAGTGAAATATATAAAAATATACAAACGGGCTTCCAAATAGCACAAAATGTATAGGGCTTCGCAACATTCGTACTAAATATTTTTTGTATATACATGCCTCCGGCACTCCCCATTACCCGGGCTTCGATTCATCCAAAGCGTTTGTCGGGCTTCGTATTATTTGATGGGCGTGTATATATATATATATATATATATATATATATATGTTTAACTTTATTTGTTCGCCTATATGTTACAAATTAATTATATTTACTATTTACATTACATCACATTCTATTTACATTTGTTACATCTCCTCTTAACTGTTTCCTGCTTCTCTATACTTCTTCCATTTACTCCGCCCTTTTCCGTTTTCTCCGAAGATTTCTTCTATTTCCTTAACCTCTTCTCTTCTATCTCTTCTATCTCTTTCTAAGATTCGTGTACTTGCACTTGGTTCTTTTCCTCAGTTCTTTCTCGTATTTTATAGCCCTTTTTCTTGACTTTAGTCTTATTTTTTTTGCCTGCACTTTCTCTCTTATAATATACCCCGGTGTTTCCCTGGATAGCCCTAATACCCAATTCTAGTATTTTTCTTGTATTCCTTCTATCTTTTCCCCACACTCCACACTTGTAGTCACCCTTGTAGCACTGTCGCATATAATTTGTATGCCGTGCTTAATAATGCCACCTCTCTGTATTTCTTCACTTCATTTCTGTCTTCTTTTGTGTATCGAGAATATTATTCTCTCTATCTCCATCTCTCCGGGAATCCTTCTCCGTTTCATATTTTGTTTACTATTTGCGTCGTCTTTTTTGCTACATTTTCTTTCCGGTATACCCACTCTTGGCCTTGTGTCCCATCTTCTCCTGTCCCTATCCTTTTTTTACCTTCTTTATTGCCTCTATTACTTCGTCTTCGTTTATTCTATGTCTATTTCCTTCTTCCAGTCTTACTACTACTTCTTTTATATGCTTTTTTTCTCCTTTCTAATTTTGTTATTTCTCTCTCTGCAGGTTCCTAAAATATCACTCCCATTCTTTTATCTGTATTCTCTTTGTCGTCCAGTTTCTCTTCTTTTCTTTCTTTAGGTACTTCCATACCTCTTCTTCCGTCGTACGTTACTATATTCTAATCGTAACGTAAGAGGCGGGATTATGAATAAACGTGTTCTGTACACATAGTCAGTCATAACAGCCATACGAAACAAAAACTTTTATGCATAGTAATATATATTACTTTTAGTAAAAATTCTATTGGCAGATTTATTTATTATTTTTTCTTATTGTGAGAATTACCGTAAATGTAATTAATGCCTGTTATAGTTAAGTATGTTTGCTAAGAACTTCAAAATATAATTTTGTATGAATCTTTTCTTCTAGCTTAGAATTTACTTAAAACTTTATCATAAAATTTTAAAAAATCTAAGTATTCTAAGCTACCAAATTTTATTTTTTTGTTTACAGGCAAAGTTATGGACGACCGAATCGGTATTACTATGCGGTATTATTTTTAACGCCAATTTAATCCGTAAAAGACATCATTCAAAACCCGTGAGTTTTAAAATCAGTTTTGGACATGACAATTCTATGCTTAATAACAAGACTAAAGCATCAAATCAAACCCATGCCCAAGTACCAAAAACAAATAATAAAATATATTGGAACATAGATTACGCTGTAGCACATCCATGCTTGTACTTAAAATCGAGTTGGCCAGATCTAAGGCATCGTTTATTTTTACAAAATCGGTTTTTAAAAGTTATAGATGAATTGGTGAAGCTCAACTAATTTGATTTGTTTTCAATTACCAGTTTTTTTTTGTAGAAGCTAAAAATTGAAAATATTGAGAAATTGCTTACAAGACAAAATTTTCGAAATTCTAAAAACGATTTAAACTTCTTGTTTCAGGACGCGTTTACTTTTGTATCCATCGCTTGTAATAATCTTGTGTCACACTGCAATGCAAAACAATTAAAATTTAAGACAGAGTTGGACAAAAAACGAAGCTTTATTAGAACCACAGAATTGGTAAGTTTTGAGAAATTAAACATATTTTAACTTATACCAAATTAAAGATTAAAGAAAACAAATAATTATTTCTTCGCCCGAGAGATAGCGCATGCTACACCACTTTTATGTTATTTATTTTGTTGCTACTTGAACTTGTATAATAGTGTACAATAGTGACTTACGTTTGTATACATTGATAAAAAAATTGCATAGTTGCTGGTGTGCTGATGTTAGTTGGTTTGTAGATATTACACTTATGTATAAAGACTCGTCAGCACTGGAAATATTTGCTACAGTTTTTACAGCTACCTGAATTGCAATTGCAATAATATTACATTGCTGTGAATACTCAGTTATTGTTTAGTACTATTATTTTAATTAAACGTTTAACACAAATATTATTTAAATTTTTAGAATAAAATGGCACAATTAGCATCTACAATTAATGTATTTGATCAATCCACCTTCAAAACGCTTTATGACATATTCAACCAATTAGAGCAATTAGCTTATGAGGTATAAAAGATATTTTTCTTTAATTTTATTACAGCTACTATTTTAGGAAAATGTCTGGCCGGACGTGTATATAGCAATAATTTACGGTAACAAACAAATTGCTTTTGCTAAATTTTCTCCAAATTTATTAATATACTCTGCTAATTATGAAGAAAAAGGGAAATTATGTGGCGTAAAACAAAGTTTATTTTTGCGGGTAAATAAGTGTTTTATAAGTGAATCTTACTTTTAATGTTTTTAGTCAGCTAAACATAAAAAAATATTTCTTTCTCCGGTTGTTTGTAAAGTGGATATAATTCTATGGATTGGGTTGAATGCTGAGAAACATCATTTTTTAATTCCTAATTGTTATAATCGGTCTGCAAATTTTTCCGATGGTGACTATCCAACTTTTATTCAACCTTCAGAATATCATGTAAGAAACTGCACTTTTATTCCATAACCGTTTCATTTATACTTGTATAGAACTTTCAAGCTAGAGTGCACGTATATCAAGGTAAGTTTAGTTTTGGTTCCGATAAATCCGGATTGTGTGATCCTTTTGTCAGAGTCATTATAGGAAGTGATTGTAAAAAAACGCAAGTGAGAAAATAAATATAGTACTTGTTAAATCTTTTTGAACACATTTTTAACAGGTTTCTCAAGCAACATTAAATCCGTTGTGGGACCAAACGTTAATATTTCCAAAAATAAGTTTAAGCGGATCAACTGATTACATTAAATTGAATCCACCTGTAGTTATAGCAGAAGTTTTTGACCAAGATTCATGTGTGTGAAATATATTTTTCTTAATTCATACCAACTTTTTCTGAATTTTAGAACAAGGTACAGTTTTTAGGTCGTTGTATGATTACTCCAAAAGTTAAAAGTACCGATACTCCCTATAAAAAGCCCGAGTTTCCACCAAAACTTATCTGGCATAAAATAACCACTAACGCTAACCAATGTATAGGAGAAATCATGGTTTCTGCTGAGATATTAGAGGTAATGAGTTATACATTTTTCAATTTTTTGTAGATTATTTATTTTAGTTAACTACCAGTGAAATAGTAGAAAAAAAGAAATGGAAAGATGAAGTTATTCAAGTTCCTGCCGATGTCAAACCAAATAGTGTTAAATATCGCATTGAAGTTATTTTTTGGGGTGTAAGAGAGTTACACAAGATTAATATGTTACCCATAGTTAGACCTAAAGTTATTTTGGAATGTGCATATGCTTCTATCAACTCCGATATTATACACGTGCTCACAGGAAGTCTAAATTTTCACAATAATGTCAAACAAATCGATGTGGTGAGTTAGTTAAAAAAAAGTATTACTATTTCTTATTATCTTGCAATAATGATAAATGTTTTCTATTGTAACAAACTTAAAATTTAATTTATTTGAACACGATACAGGATTATAAATATGACTAACTTGCTAAAACACAACCAAACAAATTAAGAAAAAAAGGGCGGAGTATATACAACAAAGCATTACTAAAATATGCGCATATATATGCATTACTTTTGCTTTTGATTTTTTCTAAATAGGCCTAAATATGCAAATGAATATTTATTAAAAAATACTGAATAATAAAACAAAATATTAAATATACACATTTATGTTACATACACATTTATTTTTCACATAAAAACAAATGACACACAAAAACTGATAGTATAATTAATTAATTAAGAATCTAAAAGATTATAGTATGAATTTATTATTAAATATTTTTCAAAATTTTTAACTAAAAACTTGTGTCTTCTATCACTAAAACGCAGAAAAACTACTTTCTATATCTACTGAAGTAATACGCAAATACTGACAACTTTTCTCATATAATCGAAGCCCTCATTTTTTTCTAATGTGCAGAAAAAGTGTGAACAAGATTAACTGAATCACTTAATTGTAAATTTCTTTTGTCTAATGACTTTATTAGATCTGGCAAAAAACTAAAATTAACTTTTATAACCATAAGTTCTTTAACAATTGTACGTTACTTAAAAGTTCTTAACTTTGAGTTACACAATGTGGGTCATTGTAAAAATCTAACACGACTTTTTTTATTGCATCAAAATGATTTGCGTAGAAATTTACTGCTTTAATCCATGTTCTCCATCTTGTAATTATGGGCTCTAGAGGCAAGCTTACCCCTGGTAATTTTTCTTTTTTTTTACTCTTAAAAGTGCTTTCAAAAATACTTTTTTCACGTTCGAAATTAGTTTACTGGCTAAATCAAATTCACTTCTAACAACTTCTGCTACTCTGTTTATGCCGTGTAGAAGACAAGTGACGTGGACCATATTTGGATAAAAATTTTTATTACTATATACGGAGCGACATGTAATAAAAATATTAAAAACTTTTCAGTTTCAATTTTATTAGACAAAAAAAAAGTTGGAGAGGGTTTGCTAAATAAAACGTTATTATATAAGATGCAACATATATCGACCACATGCGTCTGTACATCGACAATTACGTAAAAGTTGTTATCGCTTAAAGAAACTTTAATTTCCTCAATCACTCTGTCATACATTACATTCTAGCGTTGCCTTGTTAGAAATATCCAAGTTACAATATTTTTGCAGAAGTTGCCTAAAGTGTGTATTTTGCAATTTCTTTAAACGAATGTTTGCTGCTAACAGAGCTTTGCATAGGTGTTAATTATTAAACTTATATTTTTCTTTTTACTTTTCTATAAGAAAAGTATAGCAAACGCATTTTTTTTTCAAAAAAATGTTATTGCATAATTATACGTTTCAAGGTCTACTGAATCAGAAAAACGTATTTTTTACAAAAAAATTTTAGGTGTCTGTGTGTGTGTGTTTAACGATGTACCCACGATAACTCTAGAATCAAAGTCCTAGTAACTTGAAATTTGGTATGGCGCTGGATTTTCATATTCTCTCGGTTTTATTAAAGGATGGGTCTGATAAAAAAAAACCGGAAATGGGTGTATCTGCCATTTTAACGGTTATTCTTACATAATTTTGTACGTATGTAAATTATTCGAATTATTTTTACAGTTTCTTTCCAACAATTTATTCAAATAAAAAAAATTTCTAACATTAACAGTTTATAAGATATTTAATTTATAATTTAAAATGAATTCACAAATATAATCTAGGTTTGAATCTTCCCTACGACAATTTTTTTTTACTGATTTACTAAAGGGGTAAGTAATATCGAAGCGCACAAATATAAAGGTTAGTCGATATGAAAACATAGCTCAATTTGCCATATTTTACTTATATCTTAATGAAATCGAGGAGAAAATGTTCAAAAAAAACTAGGAAGTCAATACAAACGTATACATGTCACTTCAAAATGGTTTTGTGATAACATAACCTTATCCTTATAAAAAAGTCGTGTGGTGACTACACCAGTTTTTTTTTTGTTATATATAGTAGTAGAGCTTTTTGTTTGAAAGAAAAAAACAATCAGTTTGTCAACCGCATTAGTACAGTGGTTTTTGTATTGTCACATTTTGTTGTTTAACACGCGATAGGTGACAAATTACTTTTTCACTACAGTTGTTACGCTGGTTTTCTTGTAACAACAAAAAAAGAGGCAACGGCTAACACAGTTTCCCCAGAGAGGGAGTCGCAGGCTTTGTGATGTTAAATTATAGATTAAAGCTGTAAAAAAAGCGCCAAGACGATGAACAATTAAATTAGAGAGATATCGTCTAACTCTACCCGTAGCTGCAAAAGAACAAATAACACGTCAGAAGTAATAACACAGAATATATATTTATTGTATCACAGAAGTAGTTGAACAGGACGAAGACAGTATATAAGTATAGTTATATAAACGTTGCAAACAATATTACATGTATTAATATCACAGGCCAAATATAAGTTACGGCCTTTGTCTGGGCAATACGTAACACATCTACGTGCCCTAATTGATCTAACTTTTACATTTAACAAAGGAATGACTTTACTTTTTTAAGTTAAATTTCAAGAATACGAAAATCAAAGTATCGAGAATCAAAGCGCACCTGATAAGTATGTGACACAAAAAAAGAGTTTAATATTAATTGTGATTACAACCTAGTATGTAAGTAAGTTTAACTTTATTCATTGCCATTTGGCTTACAAATTTGGTCGTGTTGTCTATACCTATATATTCCATCCATTCCGCTCCTTTTCCGTTTTCATCTAAGATATCCACTGTTTTCATCACCTCTTCTCTTAGTTCCCTGCATCTCTTTCTTATGTGGTTCAGATCTTCCGTTTCTTCACCACATAGCCTGCACAACTTTTCTGGTTCTTCCTTCCAATATTTGTTCCCTAACTCCTCGTTGCCACATCTGAACCTCGCCACCATTTTTTTCCTTTTGTTGCTTTTTATCTCACTGTCTTTTAAATATTCCGGCACCCCTTCACCCTTGATATCTTTATAATTCCTATTATATCTGCTCTCTTTTATCTTTGTCTATCTTTCTTGTTTTTCGATGTCTCTATCTCTCCTTATTATTTCTTCTCTTGTCCCTACCCCCTCTTCTCTTAATCTCTCCACTTCTTCATTCGCGTACCAATTTCTTTTGTAATACTCTTCTCTGCCCTCCTGCCCGTACTTCACTATTTTTCCAACATTCTTGCAGAATTTTGCAATCTGTTATTTCCCTCATTTCTTCCTCGTATTTTATTGCTCTTTTTTCTGTCTCAATCCTTATTTTTTCTATCTGAACCTCCTCTCTCACAATATACCCCGGTGTATCCCTCTCCAATCCTAACACCCATCTCCAGTATTTTTCTTGTAGCCCCTCTACCTCCCTCCACTCCTTCCAGCCCCATATTTCCGCTCCATACATTACCACCCCCTTTATTAATTTTTCGAACAGCAATGTTCTTTTTTCTATATCCATCTTGAATATTCTTTCCCCCACACCCCATACTTGTCCTATTAGCCTGTTTCCTTTCTTCACCCTTTCCTTTATGTGTTCTCCCTCTTTATTATCCTGTTTCATCGTGTAGCCCAGGTATGTAAATTCCTTCACTTGTTGCACTTTCTCATCACACCATCTCCACTCCTCTCTTTTTCTTTTCCCCCTCCTTTTCTAAATATCATTATCTTTGTTTTCTCCGTGTTTACTTCCAATTCTTTTTTCATATATTTTTCTAGCGTTTTCATCATCTCTTTCATTTCCTTTTCCTCCTTAGCCACCAGCACTATGTCATCCGCATACGCCAACGACCATACCTTAGCTTTCCCTACCACTATCCCTCCTGTCTGTTGTCCTCTCATTGTCTCTTCCAGATCCCCCGTATATACCGAGAACAGGCTTGGGCTCAATGGACATCTCTGCCTCAACCTTCTCTTTGTTATGAATTTCTCACTCTCTTCCCCATTCACTTTAACCCTGCTTCTCGTTTCTTCGTATATTTCCTCTATTCTTTGTATTAATCTTTCATTGATTTTTTTTCTTTTCATATATTCCCACAGCTTTTCCCTATTCACTTTGTCAAAAGCAGCTTTTAGGTCTACGAATAGTGGAATAGTGCTACCATTTTCCCTCTTTTTTTCTAGTTCTTTATTTGCTAAGTGTTTCATTATATATATATGTTGTCTATCGCCCTTCTTCCTTTTCTGAATCCCGCTTGTCCGTCTGGTACCAAACTTCTTTCCTCTATTTCCTTCTGTAATCTTTCTTGCAGTATTGTCGCGTACAATTTGTATGCCGAGCTCAGTAATGTTACCCCTCTATAATTCTCGACTTTATTTTTTTCGCCTTTTTTATGTATTGGGCATATTATTCCCTCTCTCCATCTCTCTGGGAATCCTTCCCCTTTCCATATTTTGTTTATTATTTCAGTCATCCTTTTTGCTACATTTTCTCCCCCGTATATCCACTCTTCTCCTTGTATCCCATCTTCTCCTGTCGCCTTTCCTTTTTTATATTCTTTATCGCCTCTATTACTTCTTCCTCCCTTATTCTATCCCTATCTCCTTCTTCTTGTCTTACTACCGCGTCTTTCCTTTTTTCTTTTTCCTGCTTTTGTTCTTCCCCTCCAAACAGGTTCCGAAAATATATCTCCTATTCTTTAATTTTTATTCCCTTTGTCGTCCTGTTTTTTTTTCTCTGCTTCTTTAGGTACTTCCATACATCTTCTTCCGTTTTTATTCCTTTAATCTGCTCCTCTTGTTTCTTTTTGTTTTCCTCCTTCTTTCTATCGCATGTTTTTTTGTATATTTTTACTGCTTCTTTGTATTCTTCTTTTTCTTTCTTCCCTTTTTTCCACTGTCTTAATGCTTTTCTTTGCTTTTTTTTCTTTGCTTCCTTGCATTCCTTATCCCACCATTTCTTCCATCCAGTTTTCTCCCCTTCCATTTTCTAAATCTGACTCTCTCTGTTGTTTTCTCCATCATCTCTCTCATTTCCTTTACACTTTCTTGTACTTCCTTCCCTATCCATACCGTTTTCCCTATTCTCTCTTTATATCTTTTTATACTCTCTTCTGTCCACTTTTTTTTAGTTATGTACTTCTCCTCTTCCTCTCTCTCTTCTCTTTCCCTTCCTTCCATTGTCAATTCCAGTGGTTGATGGTCTGACTCTACTCTTTCTCCCACCTTAAATGTCTTTACCTTTTCTGCGGCCTCTTCATTTGTCATTACAAAATCTATTATTGATTCTCCCCTTCCTCCTATGTACGTAAATTCCCCCTTTCCATCATCTTCTCTGTTCCCGTTCATTATTTCCCACCCTTTTTCGTTGCAACAATTCCAGCAGTTCCTCTCCCTCTTTATTTATTACCTTGTTTTTTGTTTGTCTCTTTCCCGCCTCTTTTCTTTTTTGTATTCCCCCCTCTTCCCCTATTCTTGCGTTGAAGTCTCCTCCTACTATTATCAATCCCTCTTCCCTCTCTTCTATCATCTCTTCTAAGTTTTTCCTTGTCTCTTTCATTCTACTGCTATAAACCGTCACCACTTTTATTTTTGTTTTTCCCACTGCATGTTCCTTTCTACAACTCCTCTTCTCTGTTGCACTTTCTCCTTCTTTTCCTGGTTCAACCATTTTTTTCTTATTTCCGTTATTATATCCCCCTTTGCTCTCCCTTTTTTTTTTCTCTTTCTGCATGTTGCACCACCCACTCAAATTCCTCTGGCAACTCTTTTTCCCACCACTCCCATTCTTTTTCTTCCATCCATGTTTCCTGTAATCCCACTACATCCTGTTCCTTGATGTACTTCCAGAAATCATGTTCCTTGTTTTTTATTCCTGCTACGTTCCAAAACAATACTCTCAGCTCACTCACCTCCCCTCGTGCTTCTTCCTTACTTTCTTTTTTTCTCCCTTCTTTTTCTTTTCCATTTCCAATTCTCATTATTCCTTTTCTTTGCCGTCTCCATTTCTTTCCTTCCTCCTTCTGTTCTTGAGGTTTTTCCTTCGTTCTCCTCCGATATCTTTTAAACGTCTGGTGATCTTATTGTTTTCTTTCCTCTTTCAAATATTTGTATATTTGTTGCCTTTCTCTTTCCTCTTTCTCTCTCTCTCTTGTATTCATCCCTTTCCCCCTTTTGTTATTATTTATTATTTATTATTATTTTTTTTTTTCAAATTTAGTTATTTATTTAATTTTTTTTTCTTTATTGATATTTTTTAAATTTACTGTTACTATGATTCTTCTAATTGTATTTAATTAACGCCCACCACAAATATTCGAAAAAGTATATAAATAAAAGTTTGTATTTCCCTGTTATCACAAGCGCGCGCTTGACCTTTAATCTAGTCCGCGATATCCGCTCGCCTTCGCATACGTTATCTGAGCCACCTTCACATTCCTCAACACGCACACGTAAATTAATTGCTGTAAATCACCTTAAATTACACCAAACTCCGTACTACTATTAAACTATTAAACACGTCCTCACTCAATCACCTTCAAAACACGACTCCAACCTAGTATGTACGTGTGGCCATTGTAATAATCTACATGACCAACGAAGTAAAATAGAAAATGCAATACTTACAGTTGTGTATTATCCAGTAAGGGATTAGCTAATTCCGTACCAGTCTGACCTAAAACGTAATATGCAATTTGACACAAGCGCACATACTGTCTTAGCATAAGTAATTTGATTTAATGCATACAATATTTGACGTAAAAGAATGCGCCGAGTTTCCCTCTAATTAACTTCACACTTGTGTAAGTATTTCTTCTCATTAAGTGGCGTACAACACTTTAGTCTTCAGCGACCTGAAGTCATGGAAACTTTTCGACAAACAGGTGTTATCATTGTCACTAATAAGATTACAAAATGAAGGATCGGACCCGCCCAAAATAAGCTTTCACTCAACACTACGCAAAATTTGCGCACCTATTCACGTGGAATAGCGTGAACCAATTTAATAATGAAAGTTTTGTTGAGCCAGAAAGACTGCTAAGAACGATCGTATTTTACAAAACGTTAGCAGAAAATGAATTCGTTTTGACAACCGGTTACGAAGAAAAAGGTAGGGCATGTCGAGGAACAAATTTTAAACTTGAAAAATTTTTATACTCGAAAATTGATCTACCAACTTTTTAACATAGCACAGTAAATCTTAAATTATCGTCAAGTATACATTTTTAAGTGGTTTTTTGATCTGTTTGTTAGGCCTCGAGCTTAAAGACAGGCAAATTTCCATCAACCAATTGAAATCGAATAGATTACAGTTAAAGTTTGCCGATAAGTTCAGCTACAAAAGACTTTTTTTAATGCACAGCAGATCCTACTAATCAAACTTCTATATTTTGTTTTTTCTTATTTTTATTTAAATTTTTATGTGAAAAATCTTGACCCTTAAGTATTGTTTTCAGAAAAGTGTTATCACTTGCGCCTAAAGATTAAATAAAACGATTTTTTTTCTACTGACGTTGAACGCATGCTTTTCAAAAGTGTTTGAAAAATATAAATGCCATATTTTTTGAAATTTTTTATAAATAAACGGTATTCACAAAACATAAAAACTTTGCAATTAACTCAAATACAAAAAGCCTTAATAACGTCGAAAATAAATGATTTCTATTTTAGCGCTTTATTTAATTTTTTTTATTTAAGTGGTAAATATTGCCTCACTTTGTACAACAATAAAATATTGTTGTATCAAAACTACATTTATGTTAAAATACTATTAATTGTTGTAGTAAATTTAATTATTGTAACTGCTTTTCTGTGTCAAAAGACGTTTAAAAATTTGATTTTGCTGGAAAACTCCAGTGTATTACGATAACAAACAAGTTTATTGCTTTCAATGGCATTTAACTAATGCGTATCAGTACGTATTGGTACGTATTTATTGTAAGGTTTTTTATTCTAAAGATAATTACTAATAATATTTTTTCGATAACAATTTAAAATTTGTGACATGCTCTAAGTGCAGTAAACCATTATTATCTCGAATTTATGACTGGCCTAATGGCCATAGTGTGTGTGATAAGTGTAGAGGTTTCTGTCCAATCTGTAAATCGACCTCAACTGAAATGCGTAATTATATGTTAGAAAATGTAATTGAAGAACTTCAAAATTGAAGTCCGTTTAAAGAACTTTTCAGTCGAAATGGCGTTAATGCTGTTGATGAAGTTAATGGCGAATCTAATTTTGTAAGCTTATGTCCGGCTTCACCAACATGCGACAATATTAATGGCAATCTTGACTCAAGTTTATCTCATGTTTTGACTTTTTATTCTGAAAATTTAATCAGATTGCACCACAAAGAAAATTTTAAAGTTTTACTAAAATTAAAACAATGCCGTAAAGAAGTATTTTATCAAATGATTCATTATAACGGCTGATGTTTCAGATTCGAAATCGCTGTTGATGAAGTACATGGGGAATCTAATTTTGTAAGCTTATGTCCAACTTCACCTCTGCATGCCACAAATTTAATAGCAATCCTTAGCCTTACTCTAGAGCGCGATCGAAGTAGTGGGGATTTGATGTTTTTATTATACACTTCAACGTCAACTCTTCATTTACAGATGGCATCCAACATATGAAAAATGCATAGATATTTATATATAAATATCTATGGAAAAATGAGTTCAACTAATAACTCGCTGTTTCTAAATGTTGGTCGACTTGAAACTTCTTTTTGCAGAAAATCTGTAGAAGAAAAAAATGTTCAAGCACCAAAAAGAAATCAATTTTCATATGAACAAAAGCGTAATTGTCTACAATTTGGCGAATTTACTAAACAAAACAACAATTTTTAAAGTCCATACACAGTCAGATTTTATATTTTACAAAACTTGAAAAAATGTGACAAACTTGAACTTTATTTCTGAAATTGCTCTGATGGGAGTATGATATAGATACCTACGTAAATTTTAAGATAATGAAATGTGAAAATGAATGTAACTTATTTTGGAACAGGCCTTGCAAAATACTTTCTCTCCACTTAACTTTAACTCGGGAAAACACATTATACAAGCACTTTTTTAAATGGTAGACATTGTTATGTATTTAGTTTAGTATAAGGATAAAATAAATAAACGCCGAGATTTATATATTGTCTAAATAATGCGCAAACCTGGGGTACAATTAAGAAAATAGTTGTTTGGTTTATGTGAGTTTTTGAAAGAAATGTTTTTTCATTTTATAACTTCCTATTAATATTAAAATAAAGTGTATCCGTTATCCAGAAGGAGAATTATTTATTTACAAATACACTATATCGGCGACGAGGAAGATAGAAACAATTCAAGAAAAATTTAAGAAAAAAATGATGTTATGGCGGTAATCGGTAACATGCCGTCTTTCGATATCCATAATGATTTTATAATTTAAAAAAACGTTTAGTTTAGTTTTTTAAAGCAAACTCAGTTACATATGATAGAAGGTTACCTATTTTATTAACATCATTAAGTAATTCTGTTTACACCATATTAAGAGCTTTATGGTGCCCTACTTTACCTGATAAAAAAAATTTTGACAAAGTTTGTAGTTTGTTAACGAGTCGTTATGGCAAAACCATATCAGTATTTAGAAACAAAGAATATTTTACAAATCTCGACATTTGGCTGGCTGAAAATTTCTTTGTTGTTGTTGATGAATGCCGCTTCTTTAAAACAAACGGAAATTTAAAGAAACGGCATTCATCAACAACAATAAAGAAATTTTCAGCCAGCCAAGTGTCGAGATAAGCAACATATGGAAACCACTAATCGAACCTCTAAAACAACTTAAACTTCACTAAGTAATTTTGTTAATTAATCTGTTACGCTAAATTGATTTTGTGCGCTTGAACGCTTCATCGAAGATGTCTTTAGTATATAAGCTCCAATAGTTTCCAAGTTTGTTAGTATTCACCTGATGACGATTGCAGATACCACAGCAATCGAAACGTTCTGTATATTCGTTTTAAAATAATAAACAATGAAAGTTCAGCAGAATGTTATTACTTCGTATTATTGAGAGATTTTAAGACATCTGTTGGAGCAATAAAACGTTGCATTCAACTCGTTCTTGCCTAAATTGGTCGATTTCACTTGAGTTTAAAAATTCCCACTTGTGAAAAAACTGGTTAAATAAATAACTAATTGTACTTTTATTAACAGTAATTAGTCTCTGGTTATGTCTTTATGACACTATCATCCACATTATAATTATTGTTTAACTGTTACATAAACTTACTTCTATGTATAGAACCTTCCTGAAGAACTAGAGTATATTCCTCCACTTTGTCTAAAATTGTTTGACTGCAGAACTTTTGGAAGATATGTGCTTGTCGGAATTCAATTATTTGACATATTTTCGTTTATGTACGAGCCTGAAACTTTGCAACAAAGAAACTTGAATCTCTTTGACGAGACTTATAATACTGACCAAAACAGTAAGTATAATAATTCTGTTAAAAAACAACGCGATTAACAACAACTTTTTTTGTATTTGTTACAGTTTCTAGTTTAAGTTTTGACAGTAAAGAACAAGATAATGCAGAAAAAGCTTCTATAGTAACAAATCAAACAGTAGTTAAAGTAGTTGATGAAACCAATAAAGTACAACCTGCTACTAAAACAAAAAATGACCAAGTTAAAAAGAAAAAAAGATTCTCAAGATCTTCAAGAAATAGTAAGAAAGAAGAAGCAAAAAAACGAAAATCTATATCAAGTGCCACAGTTGTTGCTTTGGCTAATCGTCTACAATCCAATGGTTCTACTAGCATTGCTACATCTCCAAAAACACTGGCAAGTTACAACGAAAATCAAAATAGTGTAACATTAGAAAAAGTAATAACCGAAGAAAGAAAAAAAACTAGTTGGACTATTTTTATTCGTTCGTGCTTATGTAAAGATAGTCCTTCAAATTCTATTTACAATACAAATAGCACAGAGCAGAACAAAATAGATCTTCCTGAAGTTAAAGATCTCAACGTAACGGATCAAAATACTTCACGTGAAAAAATTATTAAGCCTAATACGGCGGATGTAAAAAAGAAGAAACTTTTCGTGACGTATCAAAATACTTCACGTGGAAAAATTATTGAGCCTAATACGACGGATGTAAAAAAGAACAAGTTTCTCGTAACTGATCAAAATACTTCACGTGGAAAAATTATTGAGCCTAATACGACGGATGTAAAAAAAAAGAAACTTTTTTTAGACAAAAAAAAAGTTAATGATGAAATAGACATTGAAAAGAATCAAATAAGCAAAAGTAAATCAAAACAATCTATATGTAAAAGATTACGTAATTTTATACTCAAACGTGGACGGACTGTAGAACACAAAAAACAAGTTAAGCTAAAACTAGATTCATATTTTTTAATAATACCATTAACGCTTCTACTTAAAATAATACTTATTTTATCAAAAGTTGTTTACTTAAGTTTTTGTAATCTGCTTCGTATTTGTTGTCCTAGAAAACAGAAAGAAACAAAAGCAAAAAGTAAAACTAAAACAAAAAAAGGTTTTTTGTTAAGATGGTGGAAACGAGCATTAGTTAAAACTAACACACAAGAAAATTATTCTTCTAAAGATTTAGAAAATGAAGAAGCTGATTGGTGGACAAAATACTATAATTCGTTTGAGGTGCGTTTGATAAGTACAGGTCCCGTCACAAAACCTGGCGAGAGCAACTTATGCGCAACAAGCGCGTTTGAGTTTGGTAGCGTACAGTCGGTAAAGTTATTAGGTACTTTTGAATCTTGTTTTCATAAAAATAATCATGAACAATTTGTATTTATATAGCTGGACATTACTTCTCTTAATTAAACTTGCAAATTATTTGGTAACAAATTAAAAATTTGCACATCTTTAATCTTTACAAAGGTATTATAGTTTAAAGTGTAGCGTTCATTAAAATAATAAAGTAATAATAATGGGAAGGTTTTGAGATTTATTAAAAATAAAAAATATAATAAAATAAAGTTATTATACTTACGACACTGTAATAAATATCGGTTAAGCCCGGGAAGCGCTGACAATAGCCAAGTTTCGTGACGGGAACTGTAATTTCATTCACTGCCATTAATTCTGTTTTTTAGAAACCACATCTTAACTTGACAAATTTTAAGACAACGACGGTTGAGACATTAAAAGTAAGTACAAACACATAGAAAATCGATAAAAACAGTAAAACAAAGTTTAAACACATTAAATTATAAGAATGTAATTGCGTTTGCTAAATTTCAAAATTGATTATTTTGTTTTTAGATCTATCCATCCGAATTAGAAAATCAGCCAGAATTTGAAGGATTTCAGGATGCATTACAAACATTCCAAATGTGCAAAGAAAATAGAACAGGCGACGAGCTGGTAGATGAACAACACATAAAAGCGACAGTTAAAGCTTCAATTCAAATTTATCGCTTACCAGCGAATATTCACGAAGGGTACGTTACATCAAGCGGACGTCCTCTTTACAAAGGAATATTTCAAGATTTCTACTCGAACGATCCCACGTCTTTTTTAATCAGAATCTACTGCGTAAAAGCGTTTAACTTACAACCAAAAGACATTAACGGAAAATCTGATCCTTATCTATGTGTTATAATGGGAAATCAAACTATAAAAGATCGAGTAAACTATGTTCCTAATCAACTCAATCCAACATTTGGACGGTGAGTACCAGTTACTGTACGTCTTCTTAAGTATTTTTTCAGTTGTTTCGAATTAAAAGGTGTGTTTCCACGGAATTATTTAATCAAAATACAGCTTTGGGATTACGATTTCGCCACTAGCGACGATTTGATTGGAGAGACAAAAATTGATATCGAAAATAGATTCTATACAAAGTTTCATGCACGATGTGGTTTGGCTAATCATTTCTATAAGTAAACGTGATTATTGTTATTAGCTCAAGTAATAATAGATAATGCTTTAGAACTGGTTACTGTGCGTGGAGAGATTACGAAAAACCAACAAAAATTCTAAGAAACTTGTGTAAACAGTATAGTTTAGGTTCTCCTGAATACAATGATTATTCTATCAAAATTGGGACAAAAGTATTTGCTCCATTTCCACGTAAGTTTTAACATATTTGATTTAAAAAATAATATTGAAGCATAGCTGCACTGTTTCCAGTTTTTTAGCAAAATGACTTCTTATAGGGTTGCAAGGTATTAACGTTGTTGTTTGTTCTAAATTTCTAATGTAAGAATCCATACATTATCCGTTCAAAATAATGAATTTTTTAATTTAAAATGTGTTTTATAAACTTTGGAAGTCAACTGTAAAATTTATTTGGATTTACATAAATTATAATTAACACACATCCAAACCACATAAAAAAGAATCAGAAGTGTATCTCGTGCTAGTACTTTTAATTTTTTATATCCGTGTTTCTTAGAATCGTTAGTCGTTTTGAGGTATAAATTAAATCCAAACGAAAGTTAATATTTGCCTAGAATAAAATCGTAACTGAAAAAATTATATCAATTTAAAAAAACGCAATGAAACGTTTTCGAAGTTATTGTCAACTTCGAGAACGTTTACCGAAGGATGTAGAACTTTCTAGGCACAGATAAGTTCAGTTCACTATAATGCTTTTTGCATGTATAACGCTCATGCATTGCTAGAGCGTTTGATAGAAACCATCTTGCGCGGACTGTCTTGAAAGACATGCTTGGTTTGCCTAGACGATGTGATAGTGGTTGGAAGGTTGCATAAAGAACACTTGAATAACTTGTAAGAAGTGTTTCAACGACTACGTGGGACAAGTCTAAAAGTGGGCCCACGTCGTATATAGACAAGGAGTAAAAACTGACCCAAATAAAATCCGAGCTAGCATGGCCAAGACTAATCGACAAACAATTGGTTCGAATTTTTTTTTGATTGTGCACTTATTATAGACGATTTGTATCCGGATTTACAAATATTGCCAAACGTTTGACAAAACTGGCCAAAGAAAGAGCATAATTTAGATGAAATGAAGACTGCAAAAACGCTTTCTATCAACTAAAACAATTTCTAGTCACTTTGCCGATTTTAAGTTATCCAAGAGAAGGTGGAACGTTTGTTTTGGATACCGATGCGAGTAATCTGGCCATAGGTGCAGCCCTTTTACAAGTGCAAAATGAGCAAGAAAAGGTCAACGCGTGTTTTAGTAAAATTTTGTCCAGGCCAGAAAGAAATTATATTTGTATAGACGAAAATATTTACTAAGAACAAACCATGCCATAGAACATCGTGCCGAAAGCAATCCTCAAAACGCTAATGCCTTGTCTAGAATACCAACTTGAAGAAAAGGTTGAATGCATCCGGAGAACTGATATGGTTGATGACCATTGGGAACCTGAAGATGCGTTGAAAACAAGAAAACGTTCCCAAAATAAGACTACTCCTGAACTGGATAGAAAACGGGCGACGATCAACCTAGAAGGAAATGAATGCTTTGGGCAGAAACATCAAACCGTACTGGGCGCAGTGGGACACTTGAATAGTAAAAGACAATATTTTTAAGTGATCCCTAAAGAGTGTCAAGCGCACGGAAAACAGACTGCAGTTGTGCTAAAAACCCGGGTGTCACAAATGTTAAAGCATCTGCATGCACAATGGTACATCAAGAGGACACTTTGGCGTTTAAGAGACAATAAGTATAGTTTGAGAAAGATGCACGATTTGCGCATTAGGAAGTAGTCCAGCAAAAAAGCGCAAAGCACCGATACAGCAGTATAACGTGGATAGCTTTTTAAAAAAAGTAGCGATTGACATAGCCATTTCCAGAATATGATTCGAGAAACAAATACATCCTGATGGCGATGGATTATTTCACAAAATGCACGGAGGCTTACGCCATACCAAATCCAGAAACAGTTACAGTCTCAGACCTGTTAGTAAAAGAGTTTTTTCTGTCGGTTTGGAGTTTCGCAACTTTGAGTTTGCGCTGTTTCCAGAAGTTTGCCGACTTTTGAGAATTAAGAAAACTAGGACGACACCTCTCCATCCTTAATCTGATCACATGGTTGAACGGATAAATCAAACAATGGAAAAGTACTTTGACAAAGTAGTGTCCGAACACCAAAGAGACCGGGAGCAATACTTGCACTTTTTCCTAATGGCATACCGATCATCCAGAAGTCAAACACCATCTTGTGTCATACTTGGTCGCAAAATACGACTGTCATGGGACCTTCAATTCGGACAAAGACTAGAAGAAGCAATTGCTGAAGAAAACTACGAAGAGGCTAAACGAAGTACATGAAGCAGTCAGTAAAAACACACAAATTGCCAGCAACAGAATGAAGACCAAATATGGATTTACTTGGCGATATAGTGTGGATGTATAATCCCCAAAGAAGACGTAGTTTGTCGCCGAAGCTATAGAGCCAAAGGGAGAGCCCTTATGAAGTCGTGCATAAATGATGTCATATATCGCATCCGAAAACACACAGAAGCAAGCCAAAAATAGTCCACATCAATTGTCTAGCCCCGTTTGCTGGCGATACCAACGTTACGCAAGTTCAGGTCAGAACCAGAAATTAAGTCGAAGGTATGGACTTCGATAAGTTTAATGAGCATATATGGAGATTCTAGAAAAGCTAGGATTGGAGTTACAAACGAGAAACAACAAGACTTGTTCCAAATACGAAAAGATTATGCAATCGCACATTGCGTGAGCGAGGGTCTTGACATGTCCAGAGGGGTTGCAGTCGTATTTAACAAAGACAACAACCGGTGGTCGGAAAAGTGTTCACGTACAAAGTTGTTATACGAAAAGCTGTAGCAAGCATTATGGAATCTTAAGAGAGAAATGGAGTTCCACAATATTAAGAAATTGGCAATACTCAAGTTTTATTGTGGCTTAAATCAATTGCATTAGAAAACAATTAGAAACATGTTGAAAATTGTCTTCCGAGGAACAAACGTTCAAGTGTCAGTCTGCAGTTACCAATTAAGTAGAATATCGGGTCAGGAAAAGTCAATTGACTGCTACTTTTATGCTCAAATAAGTGGCCAAAATGGGAAGAACTGCTGCTATGGTCACGATCCGTTCTACTGGTGTTGCATCCAGTCTCCTGTTCTGGGACAGAACAGACTTAAAAAAGGAGCAGTGAAACGTTCTCGAAGTTATTATCAACTTTGGGACCGTTTACCGAAAGATGTTGAACATGCCAGAGACAGATAACAGATAAAAACGATTCAAAAGAAGCTAGAGTCAGTTTTTCGAATTGATTCGATTTTGTCGGTTTAAAATAAATAAGTAATTAACGTGTATGCTAAGATAAATAAATAAAGTGCCATAAATATAAGTGTTTTTCGTAAATATCGTTAGATTTAATGGTTTACGTGTAGTTCTAATCGTGTAAACATTTAGTTTTAAATAAATTAATTTTAAAATTCGTTACACATTTACCAAGGTGTGACAAAACTTAATGTTTTAAATTAGAAATAAAACTTAGAAATTGAATAACAAAAGTCAGGTGTCACTTAAATGGGTTTATAAAATGGCGAATTACTTTGCGCGTTCATTATCTGCAAATAACGGAAATGCAGGTCCAATTTTTTTATTCTGTTTCTATACTCATAAATGATATATTTTCTATTTCTTAACTTATCTACATAGAATGTCATTCTTTAATATAACAATAATTGCCCTTCTTAAAGTTGTCGAAACAGTTGTTATCTGTATTTATTCGAACATAACAAAGTTACTTTACTGAAACTTGATCAGTAGAAAAAAATAATTTATTGTTTTTATGTCCTAATATATCGTTTCATGAGGTTTTTTAGAACATGGTTTAATTCATCTCTTTGCGTTTTACAAATCTATTATTGTTACTATCGTTAAATTCCGTTGCTATTTCAGAACTGTTTCTAATTAAAATGCAATTGATCAATTTGTACTACAAATTAAAGAATAAACCTGACTTGTCTTTTGTAACAAAGTTGTAATTGATTACACAAAATTTATAATTTTTTTAATCAAATATGCTGAACTATCAATATCTTTTTTACTACTTTAGACCGAACTTGACTAAAACTACGGTTTGTATTAACTATAACCAGCTAAAAAGAGTATCTAAGCAAGAACGCATTTATGTGAAATACCGCCCCTTTAGCCGCGATTACAGTAGCGTGTGATCATGCATTTTAGTTTCTTACCGATACTTTTTTAATATGCAATTGTTTATTTTAAAAAATTAGTACATACTCTTGAAAAGTAATAGATTAATGGTGAAAGTACATTCTTAGGTAATTTGTAAACATATTTGTTCTAAACATTGTTGCGCTGTTTTCCTCGTAACTAAAAAAAAGAGCAACGACTAACTCAGTTGTTCCGGAAATAGAGTCGTAGGTTTCATGATGTTAGATTATAAACTAATTTAAAAAAGCGCCAAAATGATGAGAGATTCGAGGTGGTAGACACCGTTTAAGTCTACCCACAGCTGAAATCGAACAAATGATAAGACAGAAGCAGTAACAATATTTATTTTATCACAGATAGTAGTTCACGTTAAACAAAGGAGAAGAATGTGCATAAGTATGTTAATATACATTTTCCAAACAGTAGTACGTAAGTTGGTATCACAGATAAAATATACGTTACGCCCTCCACTGGGCAACACGTCTTACAGCACCTTGTTACGTGCAAAAATTTCAGAACGTAATACATTGTATATTGGTTGAATTAAAATTAGATTTCGGTTTTGACGCCCTCTGTCAAGTTTTCTTTTTACTATCATTTTCTGTCAAGGCGTTAAACCTAAAATGGCCTGTGCAGTTTAAAATTTGAAGTTTTTCTTTCTAATAACACCAACGTTAATGGAAATGAAATTATAATTTCATTAGGCATTTAAAGTAGTTTATTCGTCAGATGGTAAGCTGTTTATATCCGTTTTTTTTTAGTAATTTTCTTAATTTGATAGCCGTCCCGCCACGTTTTGGCTGTATGTTTCGATATATTATCGATCAGAGATTAATATCGACAAATACCTTCATGGGACGAGTATAACTCTGTAAGGCCTACGTTTAAAACTAACAACAAAGACAAGAACTTTTCTTCGAGGTACTGCTTATGCGACATACAACTGCGAAACCACTGAATGTGTACCACAGCATTCGATAATCGGGTTTTTATATGTACTTTCTTTTAGTAGTAATTAACAATTTTGTAGATCTTGCTTTCGTGAGTCATTGTGTTGACACGATTTGCTATTCAAATTTATTCCAGGCTGACTCAACGATGAAAACGTTTTCTTTAAAAAAATAGGTACTGAATTGTGCGTAAGTTTATTTAATTATTTTGTCGCTGTCAGAAAAGTCACTGACGGAATTTTTGCTTATGTTAACTTCCTTAATTACAATCATTGTTTCAATACCATTGAGGTAGTTTCACTAATTATTTTATGTGTATCTCGTGTTGTGTACAAACGATATTTGTTATGTAATTTTCTTTGCTATCCACATTGTTTAAACTTATGTATTGTGTGTTGCCGATACTTTTGGCATTTATGGATTGAGAATTAGATAGACTCGTTGTTAATGATCTACGTTATTAAATTAAAGTTGTTATACCTATTTCATCTTCTCTTCATGATAACATATCTTTCTTTTGCTGGTTACAGGAACACCAGGGTAACAAGGATTACGAACCTGATCCTGATCGAGATAGAAGCTTTACTTATAAAAGATCTGGCGCCCTTTAACTCTTATTTATTTGCACCTCCCCTATCTGCGACTGTGTGAGTTGGTCGTGCAATGTTCGTAAGACCTATAAGCTGGTAACAACCTAGTAGGTCTAACTTTTATATTCAGAGAAGAAATGACTTTACATTTGTAAATTAAAGTACAAACGTACGAAAATTAAAGATTTAGAGAACAGAGGTTACCTGAATGCAAAATCCATATTTGAGTTTGTTTTTCATTTTTCACAGGAAATGGGAATTACTTGTGATTTTCATGTTGTCTCATACGACTACACAGATAATAAACGCACTCATGGTTATTTGTCATTTGAAACAACATCAATAAAATTCATAAACGATGATAATCAAGCGAATTTTGTGAATAAATAAAATCGAAAATAATTTGTTTACAAAAATTAGAGTTTTACGAGTACTTACTGAAACGCTTTGTTTGTGTTTAAAATATTTAAAGTAATTTAATAATTATTGTAGATGCCTTTTATGTGATTGGTTATAACAATTTATAAGAACTAACACTACGCAAACGAGTCTGACAATGGCATTTACAACACTAATTATAATAACAACCATCACAAGACGAAGATAAATTATACACACAAATAAAATACACAAGCAAAATCAATTGGCACGAATGTGTGCAAACTTAAATTTGATTCTGCGCGTAAGGTACTTGGAGACCAACTTCTCATGCGACACCTAGTTTTTGTCTCCAAACTAGTTTTAAAAGTATCTGATACTTTATAGCTAGTCTTAGTATCAGAATTATTTACATAAAGTTGCATAACTATATTATTTATAAACAAGAATAATAGCATTCAGAAACTTATCACTTTACAGTATTCCTTACTTGTAATCAAAATAAACACTAATAAATAATGAATAACGTGAATAAAGATGAGTAAAGGGCGACGTCGAATTGTGTTCATAATCGTCCTAAATCGGGCAATTTTTAATCCCACATCGTTTATGTTCGCACGTTCAAAATAGGTATATATTGCTGCCTGTCCTGAAACATAACTTTGAGTATATGTTTTTCCTCGTTATACTGTTAAACAGAAGTTAGATTTGATAAATTTTAGAAACAACTTATATTTAAAAAAATATTTTAAGAAAATGTTAATGATTTAAACTTTATTTTTCATCATTTACACTGCTATAGAAGGGAGGACACGTGCTCTTGTGCCTTTTAAGACAAGCCGCCACTGAATAATATTTATTAATAATTTGTTAGTTAACGATGCTTATATTTTGACATTCGATTCAAAATCAATAGCAACTGACATCTCATTTCCAACAGTTACGGATTGGCCCAGAAACTGTAATCGTGTTATTTTTTTAGTCAACTATTTCAAAAATGGCCGATCCGAAGGTTGCAAAGAATCGGTAATATGACTAGGTAAACAAAAGGGAATAATGTTGTTCTTCACAAAATTCTACCTGAATTTGCATGTGAAGTAAGACTGTCGGCATTGCTTGAAAATATTAGAAATTCTTGTTTTATATTTTTACCCCTAAAATTGAATCGAGTTGAAACTTCCCTTCAGCATTGTAACACGCTGTGATTGAGATTTCGCTCTTTTCACCAAATGTGAGCGTCAATACTGCAGAATTGTTTAATTGTAGACGTGTTTTATCTATGTTAAAAATGTGTGATGTTTTATCGTAAAAATAAATGTCAATCAGAACGTTATCTATATCAAAGCAAAATAATGTTTTATAGTTTCTTGATTCATACCAGTGGCACAGGCAACGGAAATTTGTTCAGCTTTTTTTACTAATAATTTTGAATGACGTCGCATAAATAGAAGTCGTATCCAGCTTTTTCTGTTTCCTTATTAAATTTGTATTTTAAGTTTTAAGTTATTTATTCGACTAGTTGAAAGGCTCAGATCCTGATGAAGTCTGGTTCTAGGGTCAGTCAATCTAAGTTCACGATTTTGTATAATTCTTTTAAATGAAAAACGTGTTCAAAATTGTCAAAAAGAACTAAATTTCTCTTTGCTTTTACTAGTAAAAACAAAACTGCTAAAATCTTCATTTATAATGATTCATATGGTGTTGTAGACTTTTTTTATCTTTGATTTCTTTAAGTTTATTTTTAGTAACAATGTCCAATTTATCTTTTTTAATATTAATTTATGTTTTTATTTGATTACGTTTGTTTACATTTTCTATTGCAACCGAAAAAAAACTTTTAAACAATTCTTCGCATTCTACTGTATTTATTATTTAATTTGTAGATTGTTTACTGGTTATTATGCATTAAACTAAGTTTGCGTTACATATACAGATACATGTTTTATTTTACAGCTAAATCATCTGTCATCGTCGATAAACAAGAACTAGCTTTATATGTGTTAAAACACTGGCAAGAATTTCCGTCAATTGGTTTTAATTTTGTACCTGAACACATAGAGACAAGATCTTTATATCACTACGCAAAACCTGGAATAGAGCAGGTACTTTACTTTTCTTTTATTTATATTTGTTACATTGGGTATTATATACACATTTTAACTCAATAACGCTAATTTAGAGAAATACTGGCGAATCTATTAAATGACAATTTAATTTAATCACTATGGAATTAAAAACCGGATGTGTTTCGTCTCAAAATCGATCAAAAGTTTTTTTGCACTAAATTGTGAACGCTCTATGATTGTCGTGGGATTTTTTCTTAAATTAATTTTTGTAAGTCTGGATTCGATCAGTAGTGTTACAAAGAAAAGTTATATACAATAATTTTTAAGAGCTGTTAAATTTGAATGCGAGGAACAATTATGATGCAAAGTCTAAATGACATCATGAAACTAAGACGTTCACATTTAGGTTACGTCTGTACAAATACACCATTTCAGCACGCACGCTGTTTAAACTAAAGGTTAGTAATAAGGTGAACCATTGCATTATCCGTTCTCTGTCATACAACTGGATTTGACAGTACCTTTTTAGAAAAAAAAGAAAATGACTTCTGTACGACAGTTTGACAGCATATTGATAAAGCTTATACAAAAGCATTGTTGATTTTGTTTTTATATAAGTGTCCTACAAGAATACGAAAAGCTCTAAATCAATAATCACAATCTTTGCATTTCTATAAAAATAAACTGTACCAAGTAAAAGTTGTAAAAACGTCAGTTATGAAAGAATAGTTTTTCAGGAAATCAAAAACGAAAAAACTTTTTTTACTGATCATATATTAATTCGAATTGTGCATAAATCACTACAATAATTAACTCCTTATCAAAACTATCACATTGAATCCAATAGATACTAACAAAAGATTAAATAGGTTTTAATAGAAATGAATTCGATACATTGGAATTAATAGGTTTCGTAACAAAGTGTTTATAGGTTTTTAAATGGAAACCTCTATAAAGGATGTTTTAAATAGGTTCTATAGTTTTTGATGTGTTTTTTTTACTAGACATATTTAATCAGTAGTTACCACATCCAATTTTAACAGTTTTTGGTTTTCTATCGAAATATATTTATCAAGTAATTTCACATCAAATTTGAATAATTATTTATGGTTTTCTATTTTTTAATGGTGGATACTCGCGCATAGTATGTGCTTTCTGTGTGAACAAGAATGGATTGAGTAAAGGTCTCTGGTAAAGATGTAATAATTAGTATCAATTATGAATAAAGGCAGAGATTCTTCTAATTATTTTCAACGTCGCAATGACAAGTACGTAAATAATTTAATAATCATGCCGATCTTATCATTTTGTTGATTTTGTTTTATATATGATTTGAACATTTAAATTTTCTGAATAAAACAAATATCTATTATAACGGGTAGTCTCTATTTATAAATAAACAAGTAGATTGTTAGTAGGCTTACGTAGTTTATTGCAGCGATTAGGTGTAGCTTGAAACCGTTTGACCTTACAAAAAAAATATAAAGTACGCTTTTATGACGGTCACTATTACCAGGCCCTCGTCATATCGATCGAAGGTACAAATCATATATATATAATAATAACTGTAAAATACCAAGTAAAATCTGTTACTACCAATATTATATATGTTCTGTATCGTGTAACACAAAATTAAGCTTAGAACAATTAATTTTTTTATAGTATGCAAAGAGGGCGCACAAAAGAATAGAATAAAAATTCCCGCAACGCAGCTGATCTAAAGTTATGTAAGCACAACAGACAGAGAAATAGAAGAACAAATTAATAAATTATTTGTTAGAATTATTAATAAAAGTTTTCCAATAGAGAAAAAATATAATGTCTTAGTTTGAAATTCAAAATGTTAGTTTTTATTGGTTTTAATACATCTGTTGGATTAATTTTATGGAAATTTTCTTTTAGGTGTTAATAGTTTTAAATGGGAAGTTTCCACAAAACAACTTACATAGAAACGTATCGAATCAATTTCAATACAAACTTATTAGTTTCTATGTGCTATTTTTAATAGAGTCGAGATTCATAATTCATAATTCACTTTTTCTGTTGTTTTTAATTTATTATTTTCAAGTTCTTTGAGTAATATGCCAAATAAAGCTATGAACAAAACGTGCAACATATTGTTACGTATCTATTTATTAAAAACTAATTTATTTAAAACGACTAAAACTACGTTTACTTATTCTAGAAATATATACACTTTTAAATTAACCGAACTAATTAAATCTAATAATAATATTTAATAAAAACACTTACACTATAATTTATATTACTTAAGATAAGATAACGTCCTCGAATTTCACACTTGTTTACACTAATTATCACATACACAATTATTCTCGATTTATTTATGTAGACAAACACGTGCTAACGATTTATTTTCACTTGATAATCTTCTTAATACAGCTGCATTCGCGTTTCGACAATAACTGACCTACGATTTCTTTCTTACGTATTTATAGACATCGGCGAATCTTTCTCGAGCGTTCCTTACTTTTCGCTATATCTTCTAGAAAATGGAAAACAGCTTCTAGAAGGGTCTTGCATTTGCAAGTAATTACTCGAACGTTTCAATATGTATATTATTGTTTGTAAAAGAATTTTTAATGATCTGACCAGTACTTCTTAAATTTGCAGTTATTGAGTCTCTAGACACAGTGCAAAATATGTTTTAAATTTATAACACGTAGGGAAAATTGCAAATGTGGATAGACATTTTTCCTCTTATGAGCATGAAATATTTAGAAAAGGTAAACATTGCATTAAGAAAACCCATCGCTTACGAACTGCGAGTTATAATTTGGAACACCGCAAATGTAATTCTGCACGACGATGATTTTTTCATTGGAGAAAAAATGTCGGATATATACGTTAAAGGGTAAAATTACTTTGTTTTTTTGTTTAATATTGATAACAACGTTTTAGGTGGTTGGTATCAGCAAGAGAATCGCAGTGCACCGATATTCATTATCGTTCGATGACAGGTGAAGGTAATTTCAATTGGAGGTTTATATTTCGATTTCAATATTTATCAGCTGAAAATTCACTTGTGGTGCATAGAAAAGATACATTGTTTTCGATGGATAAAAGCGAATATAAACTTCCGTGCAGGTTGACGCTTCAACTGTGGGACAAAGACGCCATCTCAGCAAATGATATTTTAGGTACGTATCATTTTGTAATTACTAGTTTTGGTTAAATTTTTTTAAATACTTACCTTTGTTTTTTGGATTTAACTTTACAAAAGTTTTGTTTTCAGATATTAATCAAAAAACAACCTGTTTGTTCTCTAGTTTCTGTGACATTATTTCTGATCTCTCTGGAATACTGACGAAACTTTTTTTTTATTTTGAGGCAATAATCCGTAATCTAATTTTAATCATGTATTGAACACATTCTTTTTATTCATCGAATGTTTTTTTTTAACACGCTTTTATACGCTTGGGTTGTATGTATCTATATATTTATGTATGTAACGGAATCTTTGAGCTTAATTTTCACCGGTTTCTAGAAGTCTAATCAACTTGAAACTTTGCACACGTCTCAAGGACCGATGACAATGCAATAATTTACATTATCCTGATTAGGATAGTCAGGATTAATAAATTTCTTTACGGATCTTCTGCATGAGAGTAACAAAGACAGAGCGCGTGAACTGCGCAGGCGCGTAGTTTTGGACTTTTTGCATGTGGCACTCGTCTCAGCACGACAGAGCCAAACACTTTTTCGTACTATTATTTATAATATTCATAATATATTAATAACCGTGATTCAGAAAAAGGCTTCTTATTTACAATAAAATAATTAGGACAAAAATTTCAATTTCTTGATTTTACGGAACAAAATTTGATAAACACGGCCTTGAACTTCTAATATATAAAGAAGGAATTAAATTACAAAGGATCAAAAAATTTGTAATCACAAAGTCTTACCGATTGAAATGGAAATTACGGATATGAATTAAAAAAACAAAACTAGAACTTCAATTAACTAGAAATATGGAAAAAAGCCTGATTGCGTTTAAATTGTGTCAGTGTATTCCACGGTTACCGCTCCGTGCTGAGAGTGGGTTATCTGCCTTTCTTGGATGTGGTAGCCCTTTCTCAGGGTCCCTTCCCTTGAAATAAGTTCTTACTCACGATTACTTCTGTTTCAAGTACGATTCCTGCATAGCTTTGAACTTACAGTCGATAAAGAAGGAATTAATTGTAATTAAAACATATCTATTCATAAATTCTCACCGACTAAAATAAAAATAACAAATTTTAAGTCAGTAAAACAAGGCCCGAAGTTTAATTAACTATCCATATGGAAAAAAAACTAATATAAAAATCAAACTAAAAAATGAAAAATAAACAATAGTTTAAAAAAACTAAAAAAACACGCTTTTGTAGCTAACCGAACTAAAAACTAGAAAATTTTTAATTGCAAAGAGTTTATAATACAGTAGTAGAAGGTGTTACGAGAAACTCAGGCTTCTGGAGTTGATCTGTCCAAAAATAAAGTGTCACACCGGTCCTCTCATAACAAAGTCAATCAACGGCTAGCACAGCTTCTTCGGAGAGGGATTTTGACTAAATTTTCATATTGAGTTAATATTTGGGAAAAAATGAAGTGACTTATGACCTATGTTTACTGTCTTTACATCGGTTACAGTTTAGCAATTCCCATTGATTCTGCTTCTTATCAATACTGGGGTATGAGGGGAACTTATCATTCTTTAGAAAAACATTGGACAATAAATTATATATTTGAATAGTTGTTAATTTTTTTTCTTATTATCATCTTTATTATCAATTAATTGTATACTATATTCAGCTATTTCAGCTAATAGTATTTTTATTGTAGTTTGAGAAAAAAAAATCAGACTAAACAGTTAATCCCAACTCAACATCTGCATATGATTACCAAAAATTACATATGCCTTGGCTGTTTTCACTAGTTATGATTATCAATTATAATGTAGATACTAACAAATAACGCTGTAAAAGTGCTGACTAAATAGATACCCGTATGTATTCAGTATTGTTGATGAGAATAACCGTTACAAAATAAGCGTTATTGTAATACAATGTGCAAAGTTTAACATTTCAAAGTCTTTTGAATATCATTGAATTGTCACTACTCAAAGATATAATACTTTTAGTTGCTAGAGCTTACTCGAGTTTTATTTTTATCATTAGTATTTACGTTACTTTAGTCTTCTACAAGTTTTACTTTTTTCATAGCAGTCATACTGTCACCTAAAATAATATGAAAGTTTTATGTTTTAAGCAAACAGAATATTAAATGTTTACCAAATATAGCATTCTGAAAGATTTTAACTTTGTGTATGAGACAGCACGTGTTAAGAGATTCGACTTGGTAATTGTTCTATGCAATTTAGATTGAGAAAAGACCAACTGCATATAAACAAAGGTTACAACTGTACTCTAAAGACGAAATAATTTTTTCTTATTCCGTACCAATCGGTTTGCCTATTTTACGTTAAATGAAGAAATGAAGGTTAAATGCATTGACGCAATCTGAACTGTAAAAGCAATACTCCCAGTCTCAGTAATGCCAATACTAAATTTTAAGTAGTGTATCTTAAAAACGCTTAAAATTATTTTTTTCCAAACGTTATAATAATAAAATATACCTACCGTCAATAGCTGCAACATATTTTTCGATACAACTCTGCTATTTATAAATAAAAGTTTGAAGAGTTTTATAACAAATGTTTTTAAACCGTCGCAGGTCGGATATCTTTAAGATGCCTTACAGTAGATATTGTCAAGATGTCTTTTTTACAGCTATAGACGTTCAGACATAAAACGGGCATAAAACAGACGTCTTGAAGATGTTGTATGCTGTCTGGGTAGCCACTCATAAGCACTTTTATTGTTTTTGTAGTTCACTTATAGTTATCATGTTGAGTAAAATGTAACAGTTTAAAATCTATTATTTTTAGGAAGTATTACTTTTGAATTAATGAAACTCCCACGCGGAGCTGCTTATGCAAAAAATTGTACATTAGAATCTTTAGAATCTGGTGTTCCTTGTATAAACTTGTTTAAGAAAAGGCATACTAAAGGATGGTGGCCAGTATTTGGAGCTGATAAAAAGAGTTTGGCTGTGCGTAATTGCCTTTCTAATGCTCGTTTATAATATTGAAACGTTTTTAGGGTAAAATCGAAATGGAACTTGAATTACTGACACAAGAAGAAGCTGAAAAAGATCCTGTTGGTTTTGGCAGATCAGTTCCGCATGCTTTATCATCGCCGATGTAAGATTTTACGTTACCACTTGCAACTAAATCAGATTAATTTACGGAAAAGTAGTTACATTTGAAATATGATGCTATTGATAATGTCATGTAAAATATATTCAGAGGGACTAAGTTTTAACGTTGACTGAAGAAATGAATGTTTTATTATATTAAACATATGACATTTTATTAATCATATTTAATATTATTCCAGACATGATCTCAGAACTGCATAGTCAAAAAACATTTAATTGTTTTTGAAACACTCACTACTAGCGATGTGCAAAAATTGCACAATATTGTAGTACATTAACAAAAATTTAAGCAGGACGTTAGGTATTTATTTCAAAATTATCTATAGCGTCGTTTGTTCAAATATTACAACTTTTCTGTGAATTACTTTGTATCCGTCAGCAAAAGGTAGTGAATAATTGAAACGGGTATGAAAATATATGCCAATTAATATTTTTGTTAACTAAACAAATTATGATGGCGTATATAATTAAGTATATTTGACACAAAACATGCTCAAAACATTAATTTAATTGATCAAAATTTTCATTTTAATGCTCAAATATTGGGGGTGTTATAAATATAAATTTAAATTAATTAATTTAAATTATTGTGACAATTGTTTTGGTAATTAAATTATACACAAGACAATGTTTACACTATAAAGATTCACAGAAAAATAACAATTAAATTAACAAAAGGTTACCACAGACGTGCGCACAATTTAACAAGCACTATAGATTCCCATGCATCTTTATGATAGTCATGTTCTTTTCAACACTTAACTTATGTAAACCAAACTTTAACTACATTTGAATTGATCTGATCCTTGACGAACTTTGGCAGAGTAGCTTTTATCTTGTCGGTCAGTTAAAAGCAGTTGAAAAGAACACGACTGATATCATTCATTCAAAAGTACTACAACTTATAATGACCAAGATATGTATAATAATCAACATGCGATTGCGGTTAACATACCTTAGATGACTAACCTTAGCTGCTAGTAGAACCATCAGAAAGTCCTTGTAACGTTGTAATTGTATATTTCGTCCAATTTTAAAACACATTCAAATTTATCTTATACACATTCACAGACTTAACATTAATATAAATAATATTTTAGTCGACCTTCTACATCTTTTAATTGGTTTAAAAGTCCATTGAAAACCTTGAAAGCAATAATCTTTCAACAAAACAAATGGCGATGCTGTAAATGCTGCTTTTGTATATATCTTATATATGTTTTAATAACAACCATTACTGTTTTACCAAAGATAACTATAGAAAAACTTTGGTCTGTTAAAGTCTAACATACATTGTTTATGTACGTACATATATTTATATAGTATTGTAAGTGTTATATAGTAATTTAATATATTTATTGTTATGATTTATGATTGTTTTAAGATCAATTTATATTTAAAAGATTGTTACGTTATGTAAGTAGTAAATATATTTATATAAGTGAAAAAGCTGTTTCTGTTGAAAAACGATTTTCTGATTTTATATACGTTATAGTTACTGTAACAAATTTTAAAATTAATTTAATTAAAAATTTAAGTATTTACACGATGTAATTTAACTACTTTTAACTAACATTAATAAAATGCAGCGGTATTTAAGAAAAACACAGCAATTTATATAATTTATCACTCAATAAATAATGTCTGCAAATATCTTCTGTTTATCTAAACCGGTATTTGTCTATATTAAAAGCACATATACTTACACGCCGTATTTATTTTTCACTAGCACACTTTATTTATTTAGCACAGTCATTAATCACTTATTTCTTATTTCTTTAAACCGACAAAGTCTTCATAATACTTTTGGCTGAATTCGAAAAACTGGTTTAACTTCTTCTAAACACTTTTTATATTCTTGCGTTATCAGAACCCAGAATATTCCATTCTTTTCGATAAGCGTTTTAAAGTTTCCAAATACTCATGAACGCTTTCAATACAAATCGTAAGTGATTTTTGTTTTTAAGTAAGATAGAGGTGATGAATGCCACCCGTCTAAAAATTTTTATTAAAATTATTTAAAGCTAGAACCTACTGAATAAAAAGTATATCATAAAAATCGAAAATAAGAAACAATACCAAAAATATTACTTTTTTTTAATTTCTGCGACATTACCCGCCATAGCACTAGGCTGATTTTATACACAGAAATCGCATACAAAGTTTCCTTCTTCAAAGTCTGTACATTCTGTATGTCCCCACTCGTTGTATTCGCAAGATTGAAGCCACTATTCTCTACGCTTTCCATTGCCACCGCATATAATAAAAATGTCTTCTCCTACAACTTTTTCACTTGAATCGCTATCTCTGTCTTCAGAAGCACTTGATTGTAGCACCACCTCCAACCTCTTGCAATTTCTTTCAAGCGTAAGTCTAAGTTTGGTGGTTTTGGTTTTTGTTTTTTTTTGGCTATGTTCTTCCTCGACAAATTTGCGTTTGATACCTTTCTTACCACCATCACTTCTCAACTTTTTGTTTTGAAACTGAAGCGTCTTGTCTTTTTTCTCGTCTAACACTACTTTCATAGGCGTATAAGTGAATATTTCCGAATGCTGTTTTCGATTTTGTTACTTCTTATCTGTGTTTATACCTGATGGTCCAGGAAGTGTTAATAGATCCAAAAATGACACAGCGGTTGGTTCTTGAGTATTATCGCCAATACTTTTATCACCATCCACTGCTTGTGCAGAAACAAACGTGGCAGAAAGAGCGAAATCTTCTTCTGAGAACAAATCGGCATTCTTGTTGTTTGGAAACCCTTAGCTGTTTTTTCAGGTGTAACCGCTTAATCATATGCTGTGTAATTAAAATGTCTCTAATACAGAAGGCACTGTAGATCAGCAATATGATATATATGAAAATTTGTTTTGAGGGCGATAATGACAGCCGGCCGGCATTTCCAACTTTGCTTGGCCGGTATTACCTGGAAGACATATCCAATGTTTTATTCCTTCAAACTTAAAACAAAAAATAAAATTACAATTTGTTATATAATTTACTATGTGCTGACTATAACATTGTTTTAATAAAATGTAACAAAAACGTGTGTGCAGAATTGAAAAATAATTGCAGATACATAAATTAGTTAGAAATTACATTAATTTTGATTTGATTGAAAGAAATTTGACTATCTGACTATTGCAAAGCAAGAACAACAATAGTAGAATTCAAGTTTCCACGTGTTGCATTTGTTACGGGCTCTGAAGGTGTCCACAGCGACGTGTGACGAAAGCTCAGCTTGTGTGATAACGACGACACGGGAATTATCCAGAATGGAAAATTGTGTTACAGAGCAACAATATTTGAAATCAAGTTTAAATATATCAAAGATATACCTATGACCTTTGAAAAAAAAATATGTAGAAGAGGTAAATTTTACAAATCAAAATCTGAAATGTGTTTTTTGCGAAAAGCTAAAGCCGAAATTGACTAAAAAACGAAAACTGAAAAGGTATCTTCGATTTTAAAAACTCGATTAATTGTCGTGGGACAAATTTTTCTTATTATGTACAATGTCTATAAAAAATTAATTTAATGTTATCTGTTTTTTTTTAAATAAATGTTGTTTAAATAGTTCTTATAAATTTGAATTACTGCACTTTATGGAAAGAGTATATGCATTAAAATAAAATTCAAACAACAAAAAGCACAATTATTGTTTAAACATTTTAACTTTGTACAAATTAGTTGTTCAGATTTTGAAATTTGTAATTAATTAAACAAAAATATTTAAATCAAAAATTTTAAAGCAGGCAATTGCATAAAGCTCATTTTCTCGTAATGAACTTTAAGCCATATAGAACCTTTTTATTCAAATAAATGAAACTTAAGATTGCCATATAAATTTTTCTCGAAAAATAAAAAAAAACGGACTTTTATAGTTAAGGTGCTGCAAGCAATAGTAGTTTACGTAACAAGAGTCGAAAGTAAGAAATAGCATAACGAACCTTGAAATATAATGTTGGTACTACATTTATTACTAAATCTGTCAAATTTGACATTAACTTTAACATCGTTTTTCTTCAATTTTAACTAAATTTCAAGATTTTTAAAATGATTTTTCCACCTGTCGCATACTCGTTCTAATATATTAATGGACTTTGAACACTTAATTTTATGTGGATTCCTAGTTTTCATTTTGCCACCCTAGAGCTTTTTTCGTTCATTACGTAATTACACTAACGAACCAATATTGACGTTTGCAATGTTGGCAACACAAAAAATATTTTTTGTCATAGTAAATTACAACTGTTTCTAGACATTTAAATTCCATTATAAGTACGATGTTGCACGAAATGCAATTCTGTTAATTTTGTTATATGGAATTAACTAAAACGTTATTTTGCTTTTACAATATTTAATACCAAAATCAAAGTACAAATTTTAACAGAAACGGAGCAACAACGGCGCCGTGGCTTAGTTGGTTAAAGCGCCTGTCTAGTAAACAGGAGATCGAGGGTTCGAATCCCTCCGGGGCCTAAGTATGGATAACTATCTAATCATACCTTTTTATTTACAAATATTACTATTTTTAATGTTGTAGTAAACGCACTCATTGATTTAATAGTATTTTGTTTTATAATTTAATTCAAATAAGCTTTTTTCGTGCTTCTGGAAGTTTTACCATCAACCGTTAGCAAGTATTAAAAAAAATGCTTTATTGAAATAGTAGCAGATGATCCAAGCAAAACCGCGAAAAGTACATTAACTACATTTGTAAAAGAGTAACAACCCAAAAGACCAGCTTAACTACAGTGAAAGAAAACAAAAAATTGCATTATACCATCCTCAACAAAGAAATTCTCTAAGGATTGCAAAAGGAACAACGTGTCATAGTTTTGATTTTTAAAAAAGTTTACACTAAAAAAGAAAGCCCTTCAAAAATTAAAACAACGTCTACCTTCTAAAACGGATTAGGTATTAAAACTAAGTAGGAATGAAGTTTACCAACGATAATGTTAACTTTCATCCACCGAACAGATAAGCTGAAACACCCAAAGCAGAGTTAAAGAACATCAACAAGGCACTATTCAATAAACATCCCATATACATAGTCTTTATACACTATTTACATACCAATGCGCAAAGAAAATGTGCGGTTCAGAATTTATACTGCGGATATGCATATTAATCACATTTAGCAAATACTTATATAAATTTGTTATTATGTTATGCATATGCATTACACGTACAGATAAAAACATACCGTATAATGTTTGTATTTTACGTATCAACGCGAATATGTTTTTCAAATAACTATTTTTTTACATTTATGAATCTATAATTATAATCTAATTGCTTAACTATGGTTATGGGTTCTATTATTCTGTAGTTTTCTTTCTTTCGGCTTAGACCGCGTCGTAATATAAAATCAATTTGGACTGTGCCGTTATTGTAACCGAAGTTGCCAACGTTTCGCCTACTTTCAATTTCAAAATCTATTAAAACATTTTAACATTAACATTTCTTTTTCGTCATAAAATAATAGTAAATCTTCATTAGTTAATACTAAAGATAAAATTAATATTTTAGATAAATTCGGTGTTTATAAATTAAAATGTGGCGATTGCAACGCATTCTATATAGGACAAATAGGTCGCAAGTTTCCTATTATATTTGCTGAACATCTGTCTTGTATTAAAAATAATAACATTTCATTTAAATCATCATTTGCTAATCATATATTATTCTCATCATTCATTTAATTCTAAAATAGATTTTGAAATTTTACATATTTGTAATAAAGGTTTGAAACTAATTTTTTTAGAAATAATAGAAATAATTAAAAACTACAATTTATGTTAACTTTAATAATCAATTAATTTGAAGAAATACTTGAAATAGTTGAACAGTTCAGTTGTGCGCCATGAATGTTGCCTGTCTATAAATTAGCGCAATATAAAACGTTTTAAGCTGTACATTTAAATTACTAATAGACTAGTTACATGTTTTTATCTTACTGCAATAGATTCCAATTATGTCCCATAAAATTCAGTTATAACTAGCCGAAATGTAACTGTGATGGAAAACTCTAAAGAAACAAGTAAAGTTCATAGAAGGCAAGATGTAGAAAGCAGCTTTATCAGTCATTGAGGGAGTTAATTTCTTTAACTGAAGAAAGAAGTATTGATGTCAAAGAAGAAACAACTGAAGCAGAAGGAGAAGACAGCGACTACATTCCTGAAAGAGAGCCTGACAACGAAATAATGGTTATTCTGAGAAGGTCACAGCGACAGAGAAAAAAAAAACTTTCGATGAGTTAGTTAAGCATGCTTGCAGCTAATGAAACCAACATGGAGGAGGTTCCAGTGATTGTGTCCGAAGCCTTTTCAAAACTTGATGGAAACAGACAAAGATGGAAGAGATAAATTCGTTCAAATAGAATGAGACATGAGAGTTAGTAGATCTACTTAAATGCAAGTGGGTGTATAATAATAATAACACCTAAGAATTGCACATTTAGATGTAAAAATTGCCTTTTTAAATGGTTTTTTGTAGGAAAGTGTCTACATGAAGCAACCTAACGGTTTTATTTTAAAGAATAGTAAAAACATACTCTATAGATTAAAAAAATCAATTTATGGTTAAAAAAATCAAACAGGGCCTGGGAACAGAAGGGTAGATGAGGTTTTGTTAAATTTACAAAAATTGTTGTTGTTAATTACAAAAAATCTAAATTTGAATCTTGCTTATATATTAAAAAAAAACAATTTGTTAACTGTGGTGGCCTTATATGTAGACGATTTCTTCGTATTTTCGAATAATACAAAAGAATTGTTTTTAGAACAACAATTAAGCTCTAAATTTAAGATTAAATATATTGCGGAGTTTAGCAATATTTAGGTGTTATAGAGAGATTACAATGACAATTGCATAATCTTAGATCAAGAAAATTACATAGTACAGATTTTAAGAAACTATAATAAGTCAAATTGTAAAATTGTAACCACGCCTATGAACCATGTCATTTATCTCGATAATTTTGAAGGTATTTGACAAAAGTTTGCCTTATCAAAGACTCATTGGAAATCTTATGAGTTTTACAGTCTTAACTCGACCTGATATTGCTTATACAAAGATATAAAAGGGTACTGAGATATTTACAGGGCGCAAAGAGTCAAAATCGTATACAGGGCTTGTTTATAAATTTTTAGGAGGGAGGCTATTTTTTTGGAAAGTAACAAACAAAAAACGATAGCACTTTCAAGCACAGACGATGAGTACATGGCCTTGCCTTTCAGAATTGTTTAAATTATGATAGTACTGTAACTGTATTCAACAACAACCAAAGTGCTAATAAATTGTCCTTGAGTCCAGTATTTCATAAGAGATTCAAACACAAAGATGCTAGGCATAAGAGAAACAATTTCAGAAAATTTGGTAAATGTTGTATACCTGCCCCCTGATGAAATGTCAGCTGATATTCTTACAAAAAGGTTATCAACAGCAAACCATAAAGTTTTTGTTCAGCTTAGCTTAGTAATAAATTTTCTAACAAAATTGTTTTGGGTATCTTGAAAAAAAAGTGCGAAAAATAAAAATTTTAGTAAAAAGATGCAGGAGAAAGTTGAACCAGATAGTCTAAGAAAATCCACCTGTCAAATTGAGTTTACATATAAAAAATGCCACACTAAATGAAAATTGTTAATAGAACGCAGTTGCTTGGCTATGTTCTTATTTAAGAAAGTTGCAAGATAATGATGCTATAGGAGAAAATAAGAAACCTATTGAAGACAATAGTGATGAAGGTCACAGTGGTTAACTTTTTTTTAAAATAATTTTTTAATTCTTAAATACATAATATCATTGTATAATAATATCTTAGAGATGGTCAAAAAGAATCGTAGCCGAGTAGTACATGTTATCTTAAAACATGTAATTTTAATAAGCGTAACGGATGAAACTGTCAGATTTGTGTCTCGATAATTACAGCATAACAATTCATTGTTTTTGTAATAACATTTATGTTCTGTTGTTTATTATAGTGCAATACATAATTCTCTTACATTTATTATCTAAATCGTAAATTTGTAATTTTTTGAAGTACGAAAGAAATTGCTCGAGTTTTGTAGTACTGTATTTAGAATGCACTACTTTTGTGATATTGCAATACAATACAATATGTAAAAAAATGTTTGCATGTTGTTATCAATAAATTTATATTTTTGTCTTCATACTCATCAGGCCGTCTGAGCGAGAATGCTTAATGCTTGCAATATAATTTAAGAGTTTTGACACAGTTGTAAGTTTTGGTTTTTATTGTAGCAATCGAATTGCGATGCGAATTCCAGTAGTTAATGCAAAAAAAAATAATTGATAATTTTCATCGTAACTCGTGTAAAAGAATATGTTTTAAGTGAAAATAAATTGTTTTTATGAAATTAATGAATAATACTATCTGAATAGAAAAGACATATAATGCAACTTATATAATCAAAAATATTTGAATTTACAACCGAAATGCTTTTTACTTCGAATGGCACCGTCAAAATGAAAGCGGCCTCAGTCACGCCCCTTCGCGTCACTTGTTTGCTTATGTCAACTGTACAATTCAAAACATAGGCAGGCTCGCGCCTAGCACTTTTCGCGCCCTTGTGCAAATTTAAAATAACGCTCCAAATTTGTATTACGTTCATATGTGAGTACAGATACGGGTTAAGTTAGGTATTATTATCCACTACTAAAAAATAATTTTAAAAGCTGAAAAAAATACAAACAGTTCCTGAACTTAAAAAAAATTGATGCTCAAAGTACTCGATTTTGCGGCACCATTGACGACTAAATTTAGGGTATGATTGCAACAAAGAACAAAGAAAGTTTACGGATTGAAATCCAAAATTTTTTTTGTACACCATTTTGCCTGTCACGCATATTTGCCCCATTGTCGTAACCCTGACACCGCAAATCGTTGATATTTAAGCCTTCCTTCTCTAACGCCGACAAAAGAAATTTTGTCAAGCCTTCACCCGACACATCATCTATAGAACAAAATAATAAAAAATGTTCTTCTATACTAATTTCCGTGCTCTTTAAATTAACAAATCTTATACAAAATGAAATTTGTTCTTGGTGACTAGAGTCAGGAGTGCAGTCTAATAATATGGAATAATATTTTGCCATTTTAGTTAGTTCTAAAATTTTGGATTTGATATTTTCACCGATCAAGTTGATTACTTCATTTTGTATTTTATCCCGGAGATAGTTTTTGTGATCTTTTATTTGAGAGCGTTTTGTATGTTCTGACATAATCGGGTTGAATTTGGAAATCATTTCTATGCATTTTAAAAAGTTACCATTGTTTTTCTCAAACAACTTATTATTACTTCCACGAAAAGCTAACCTAAAAACTGAATCACGTAGAAAATTCTTTCTATAACAGCTTGCCAGTATTTAGTTTCTCTGTTTATTATATTTTTTATTTCAGAATCAATTATTTCATTTTTATTAAAACGGTTATAAAGATCTAGTAATTTTAGAACATTTTCGATAATTAACTTGCTCTTTTCATGAATGTTTAAATGTTTCCTTAAATGCTGCCAGTCATTGTAACCAGATTCATCACTAAGACTACCATATTTCAAATCACTGTCATTAAAAATTTTGCAACAGAAGCAGTAAAGTGAATTTTTTTGTTTCGGAATACAACAACCAAAAACGCTCAATTTTTTCTTTGTTCGGTAAAATTTTAAAGAAGTAACTATTGGAAAACTTACGCCCCGACTCCGAACTATCTTTCGGATAAATATCCTTTTTGTTTTGATAATAAGCAGGGCCAGGTTCTACTATTTCTTGAATATTATTCAGACGTAATTTCTTTGACTATAGTGAAGCATTTTTTGAAAGCTGACTCATATTTTTCGTTCTGGTAATTTTTGTAGGTGTTGATTTCTCATTATCAGCGGGACTTGAAGGTGTTGATGGATTGCTTTCTAGAAGATCAGTTTTTTGTCTGCTGCTGATACTTCCCAGTAAACACGGACTGAAACTGTTACAGTCACAAAATTAAAACAATTGTTTCATTACGTTGTTTCGTGTTAGTTCTATTTTTATATCATTTACATGTAACTGACAGTGAATAAATTGAAAGAGTTCCGATTTTTCACAATCGGTTTTAAACCGTTTCAATACTTGCAATTTTTTTCCCATAATTAGCAACCGTCTAAAAACTGATTTATTTAAACCGAATATTTTTTGAATAACTAGAATTGTTTGAAGATCGATTAAATAAGATTGAATAATTTTCAAAACAGTGGAATCATTTTAGTAAAAATGAATACTTTGTGATTAGTCAGCATTAGTCGTTGCTATACTTTTGATTACTGTCGTCAACGCTTGCGCTGCAAATTGATATCTTTTCACTTGTTCGGTTGTAGTTTGATAAGTGATGCTGTGTGTACAATTACGAAATGGAACAATTAACCCGTAAGTCAAAACATTTTATTATAATCCATAAATATAATCAATATTATTATCATTTTTCTTCTTTATGTATCATGTTTTAATTTGTATTAAAAAAATCTAAATTAACACACATGGTTGCGTTAAGGTAGATTATAGCGTAAATCTGATGATACTTTAGGATTTGTAATTACAGTTCAATTCTTCAAGTTTTCTATACGATTATGTACAGCTGAAGGTATTCACAGTGTTTTTATAACCTTCTTATGATTGCTAAAGTGATATTTAAATTAAGTTTGTGTTGTTTTTGATTAAAAAATGTAATTAATTTTGTGTAGCTATGATTATGTATGTATTGGGATTTTACATTACCGATGGCGGCGCCACTGTTGCGCCTGTCATGGCGACGAATGGTAGTAATCGTTTTCGTAAGACACATTGAGCTAGGCGGTATTTGGTTGCTTTGTTAGAGATTTGTGAAGATTGTATTCGTTGTCTATACTTCAAAATAGTCTTTTTGAAGACTGTATTCATCCTTTATTGTATACAGGTAAACATTTTTGTTTGGGTTTACGTATTTTTTGTTTATGAAACCAAATTTGTTTTAGTAACCTAACCTGTGATGGATAGCAAGAACCGTAAATGCAATGTAAATTGTTGTGTGTATGGATCTCACAGCAGGAAAAATCGTGAAATAAATCTTAGTTTTCACCGTTTTCCAAAAGCACGAAGTGGTTTCGCATATATTACAAACAAATTGGAAATAATAAAAAAAGTTGATCGGTTAAAAGCTTGGGAACTAAAGCTGTTAACATATACACTTTACTGAAAATGATTTTATTTTGCCTGGTACGTAAGTAATAATTATAGTTGTCGCATAGCAAAAGAATTAGAATTATCATATTCGTTAGTTATGAAACATTTATTCTAAGTTTTATTTGTTTACAGGTATCAAAACAAAACTTCCCAGACAAGCAATATCGCAGCTCTTCCAGATTCTAACTAACTGAATTCTGAAAAAGACAAATATTTTTTAGTTTCTGTTTGTAACCATATTTTTAGGTTAATAAAAACCATATGAGATTATTATAAAATTAGAGCGTTCAATAGAGTACTTACATACAAATTGCAGTATAGGAGACTGTAGAAGCCTTGAAAAAGACTTATTCCAAAAAGCACGACAAAAAACTGAGTAAAATAATAAGAAAAACTAAAAACCGGTAAGCACAAATAGCATGTAAATGATACGATGCATACAGGCGATTACTACCATTGATGTTTATGTTTACGTCCGCATGGTGGCGTGTTGTTTAATGTAAAATTCCAATATAAATGAAATATTTATTTCTATGTTACAGATGCGGTTAAAAATTGCTACCCAACAGTAACTGATGCAGTTTTCGAAGCTTTTGTGAAAAGACGACATCAAAGAAAGTTGCAATATGTAAAGACTCAATGTGATATTGTATTTAAAAATATTTATTGTGCAATAAAATTTGAAACGTGCATTCGAAAATGTATTATTATATTATTGAAAGAATTGTTTTAGTTCATTATTGAAACAAGAAAATCATATATTTATTGATCATTTAGTATCAGTTCAAGAACGAAGCTTTTAAAACGTAAGCTGAATGCAACATTTATTTTGCAACAGATTTGAATTTAAAATACCGAAACTATACTGATTCAAATAAGTGAAACAGCGATGGACTTATAGCTATTTTATTGCAGTTAGGTTTCTTTTATCTTTGAAACAAGAGTGAATCATAAATCTTTTGTTTTGAAACTGTTACTAAACATTATCAATTTTGTGTTTACTGGGTTGTTTCAGGTACAGTTTCAGAATATTGGAAATCAGCTGTATTGGTGTTGTTATTAATATTTGGCAAAGTAAACTCGGGTTTTGAAAAAAAAGGCGTAATTTTGACATGGTTTTCCAGTTCTTTCTCTCTTTTTCTTTTATTCAGCAAATTTTGGTATCCAAACAATTTCTTCTTTTTTTCTGACATCCTGTATACTGTAAAAAAATTAATGCGTAAGTAAACAAATTGACAAATTATTCATGAAAAATGCGAATGTTTCGACGTCTCAAACTCAAACTCGAAAGTATTTTCTCAACATTACTTATTTCAAGTTATTTCAAACTTTATATTTTTTTATAATTAGTAATATTAGTGCTTATCAATTATTCTGTTTAAATTTACTTCAATTAACAATGATGTTTATATAATCAAATATAAAAGGATTTTTGAGATGCAAGTTTTTGGCTTTTAATGTTTTAATAAATCTAAAATAAAAAATAAACTTTAGATGAACTCACCTTAATTCACAATAGAAAACACATTACTATAAAGTCTGTAAAACTACAAAAAACTAAAGTTGCAAAAGCAGATATCTTTTACCCCATGTACCTTCTCACTTCGCTAAGTTAATTATCGATCGGGCATCAGGCAACAAATGAAATCGCAACCGATGCAGCGCTAAAGTTTCGTACATTGCAAGCTCAGACAGGAAAAGAACGCTTGTTCGCTCGTTGCAAGCCAAATTTCAAGCTCAAACATAATAAAATCAGATTTGTTTGAGTTTACACAATTCATGTTATCATGTTACGTATTACGTATTCGATGGAATAAATGCTATTATTACGTACTCATTTGGGAAATACATTATTTTCGAGAAGTAATTCGCTTCCCTCGTCTCAAAGAGTAAAAATAAAAAAATAAACCAATAAAAAAACAATGTAATAGCTAGCAATTCCTTACTGTTTTTTTTATCCTCGCAAAACAATAAATAGACTTATTTTTTTAAAGTAGAATATGCTTAATTCAGTTTGCAAAGTTGTGTGATGACGTAACTAATGCACAAATTTAAACATATTTTTTTTCGTATAAGATTAAATTGGCAAGTTATTACCAAATCATTCTTCAAAATATGTAATTAATTCAATTAATTTAAACCCAAATTTCTTACTATAGGTAGGTAATACTTATAACAAAAAAATTTGGTACAATCATTATACAATCAATTCAAGTAAATAATATAATATAATTGTTAGTAAACAGCTAATATTAACCAATACCCTTATATAGTAGCATTGTTTATATACAATGATAGCAGTAACACGAAGTAAGAACCAATTTGCTGAATCTCACGAGTATAAACTTCTAGACTAAAATGGCGTATGCGCAAGAATATGCGCTAATCATGTCAACCAAATTTTAAAGATAGCGAAGGTAACCACCGACGTACCTATAGGGAAGTTTGGGTGGGCCCCCCACAAGAAAAATGTAACTGACACATAATAATGTTTTTTTATAAAAAATAGCGCGAATGCCTAGGCAATTTCTGATATAAAATACCATATTATATTATAACAAAATTTATAAGATTTATCCTTGCAGTGTAAAAATTATGTTCTATCCTATACAGGTATTTTTAAATTTACTATGTAAAAATTCTATTGTACTGAAGTCATCAACGGCGCCGTGGCTTAGTTGGTTAAAGCGCCTGTCTAGTAAACAGGAGATCGAGGGTTCGAATCCCTCCGGGGCCTTGGTTAATACAATACGTTTAAACCATGTTTTTTTAAAGTCACTAAAACTCTTTTAAACATTATCTAATCTGTTATTTATAGAAATACATAAAATTAAGTATCCGTTCATAACAAATTTATATAAAACAAAAAAACAAATAAGTATTTTTAGTAACAAAGTATTTACTTTATTGAGAAATTAAAAAAAATTAAACAATATAATAGAAAATATATAATAATATTCGTAAGTAACAATCAACATAGTCGAATTTCGACTTAGGCTTTAAAAACGTTATTTACTGACAAACTTTAATTTAACTAAATTATTCCAGTCAACAAACATTATGACAATTAAAACAATAATAATTAACACACAAGACAAATACTATTTTGAGATCGTCGCAATATAATTTTACTTATGGTTGTACAGCACATTCGTTTACATTCTAAAACTTACGACTAAAGAGCAAATTAGTTTGAATGTGTTTGGTTATTGTAAATCCTTAAAAGAAAATGTTATCTCATTTAAATTCATGCATTTTCATTTTGTGGAATATAATCGACTTAGCTTTTGCGAACGCAACTGAAGCTACAAAATAAGTATAGTATTCATAAAGAATCTTACATTGATAACATTTAATACACATTATACATATTTGGACGCTAGATGTGTTTTGGCAATGTACAGCAACAAAATTTAAAATAGGAATGCAACTTATATGTCAACTCATTTTAACATAATCCACCTTCGAATTCGTCATCGCTACCCTCTTTTGTTGTTTCATCGGTTTTTAGATCTTCAACTTTTTTGTTAATTTCTTCAACTCCCTCCTAAACAAAATTGAAATAAAATACGTGTTAAACAGACGCCGTGAGAAAATCTTACATCAACAGATGCTGTAGATTGTACATTAGGTGACACGTATGACGGCGCAGCGTTTTGTCTCACGCTAACTTTTGGAGCAGTTGCAGCACCTTCGGGTAATGGTAAATCTCTAGCTAAAATAGCGTATTCTACGTCCATATGTTTTATAAAAGGATTATTTAATGCTTTCTTAGCACTTTCCGGATCTTCTTCGTCAAATGCCTGTAGTAGCATTTCTAAAGTTTGAACTTCGGGGCCTTCACAATAATTTCCTATAACAAAACAACTTTATTTTTTATCGTGTGGAGTAGCGTTTTGCAGACTTTAGGACTAAGACCCTCGAAGATGTAAATTTTTGAAACAAAAAAATTAAACACAACTAAAGTGGTGAACCAACACTACAGATAGAATAGCTGATACTACAAAAGTGTAGTTTTCCAAACCTACACAATTTAAAAAAAAAGATTTTATAAAAAGGCACAAGCACTTCAGAAAGAAATCACCTATCTATCTCTTAGATGAAGACGTTCCTAAGAACAGTTCACAAGTATTCAAATAAAAACAGAAACACCTACCCCATTCCTTAAACGCTTTTTCTGCAGCAACTACATCTCCGCGTGCTAATTGAACTAAAACTAACGCTACTGCGAGTCTACCAGTTGATTGATACGATTCGTTTTGCTGATGAAGTCCTATTTCTCTTCGAATTGAATCTGCCGCCAAGTCAAATCTACAACAAAGCACAATTACAAAAGTCGATCTACCAAATAGTTAAAAACATACTGTTTCAACTTAACGTAGATTCTAGAAACTTTGCTTACAAATTCTGTAGCTTGCCGTGTACTATCTTGAACCTAAAGTAAAATAAACTTAAAAATGTAATTGTATTTAGTTGTTTATAAATAAGTTACCATTGCAACATCAGCTGCTCTTAAATATAAATGTAAAGCTTGCTCTGGATGTTGTTGTTCCAGGATCTTAGCTGCTTTATCTAATGATGCTGCAGCCGTATCACAACTTCCATGGCTCTGATACATATTGGCTGCTCGTTCAGCGAATGCTGGTATTTCTCTTAAATCGCCTAATTCTTTGCATATTAAAATAGCTTGATCTATAGCTCTTGCAGCATAAAACAATCTTAACAGAAATTAAGAAATATATTTCATTAAGGTCTAAAACAGTTTATTGCCATAAGTAGAAACACACTGATTGCAAAACAGTGTTTTCAAACTGTCGAAGAGATTAGTCAAGCACGTCCTAACATTTCAATATTGAACTTTTCTGAAAAAATGTTTTCCAATAAGTAATCATTTAATTAGAGAATTACATTAAATAACTTATCAGATTTAATTACAGTACTTACACCTTACACCCTGTTACTTAGTAACAGTAGTAATGTACCAAATTAAACTATACAAATAATAAATCAAAAATCAATGAAGAGATGCCCCACTTGCATTGGTTTTAGAAATGACATAAAAACTAAACTGCATTAGAGTAAAGTAAAGACATCAAACCTGTATTCCCTATTCTGATAATTAATTAGCATAAAAGGATACGACCTGTTCTGTTTGTGACATTCTGCCGCTTTCATTAAACAGTCACGACACTGCTCAAAAGCTTTAGCGTTTCGAAAGCAAGTCGCTTTAACAAACTACTGTTAATTCATAAAAATATATAGATATGTTTGAAATTACCTGCTTTATTGTATTCTTCTGCAGCAATCTCATAGTCAGGGCGCCATTTCAAAAGGGATGTTTTAAGACTTATGTAACAAAGTTGTAATCAGTAATATAATTAAACAAATGATTTAATGTCTTCTTACCTTTTTTCGGCAACTCTTATGTGCTCTACGCCTTCTTCAATCTTTTTATTTGCGTTCATTACTGTAATCAATCTGGCAGGTATTTTGACAGCAGCAGAAGCACTTTATATTGGTGGGCGGGGTGCAAAACCCATACATAAACAGATAAAAGCTTGTGAATAAGTTAGCGCTTTGCGGTACTTTAATATATCACCTACGCATACTACATTAAATAAAAATCAATCCCAGTACTTTATAGACTAATACGAGTTGACCAACTAAAATAATTAGTATTAAACAAGAATTAATTTATTTACATATTTTTAAATATTAGATAATAGTGAGAATATTAAAATATCTTTTCAGTTTAAAATTTCTGATATTTATTGGTGCGTAAATATAATTTTTTTTTAATACTTAATTTAAAATTGTTTTAAAATTACCACTACAATTACATTTGAGTTTGCTGTTATTGTTATGTGAAAGTAATTGTCAAGTTACCCCTTTTTTCTGCGTTATATTACGTTTAAATTTTAAATAAACTCTGCTTCAAGATATAAGAAATCTGTAGTAGATTAAACAAAACATACAGCAGAAATAAACTTAAAACGTGGTTTTTGCAAGATCAGTGTTAATATTGGCGAGATTATTTGTCTCCGATTAACAAACGAGTTAGTTTTAAAGTTTTTCCGTTGATTGTACGTTAGTGAAATGCGTAAAGTTATAAGGAAACTAAAAGTATACGTAACTTATTGTTATATCTAGTAGTCGCGCAATGTCGTTAAATCGGCGGTTGCTAACGATTTCATTGGTTGCTATACAAAATTGTTCATTAATAAAATTGGTATTTCTGATACATTATAATATACCTTAATACTCGCGTTAATATTGCTATTAACAAGCAATCGACGAAAAAGTACATTTGTTTTGTTGACATTTTGGTTTCTATTTACGTTGTTATTTTGGCTTTTTATATTACTTTTTGCTTTTATATTTTAAGTTATGTCTTATTCGTTTACGCAAATACGAGCGGCAAATTATATGCCCAGCAAGTATTTTTTTTTTAACTTTCAATACAAGAAATGCTGTAATTCATTTATACTTAATTTAATTAAATTTATAACGAATATCGTGAAAAGAAAAATTGCATTGAATAATATTGTATAAACAAGGTATTGATATTAAATAAGAATTAGTTCAAAATGCATTTTCTGATTTATCAAATGAAGATTGTGAAAAACAGTGCAATCATGTGTTACATATTGTAACATCCTCCCTGAGCTTACCTTTAACTTTTTCTGTTTATTTTCTTTTCTTTTTCAGAGAAGGACGTTGTGTGTTCCACTCCGACCCCCGACTACGTATTCACTTCCACAAGAGAATGGAAACATGAAATAAGTTTTATCTAATTTATTAATTACTTAATTCAACATTTTCAAATCAAAACCGTGTGAAACATTTTTCTTTATAAATATTTGAATGCTAATTACCCGACGCATGTAGTAAGCTTAATTAAAAAAGAACGACTTACTGATTAAATATTAAATCTTAAGGAATTGGCTGCCTTCTTATACTTTACTTTATATTCCTACAATTTCTTTATTAATGTTATTACACCAAAAATACGAAACACTAATTATCGTTACTATTTATCCTTCAATAAATAATAAACCGAGCTACCGCGCATTATAATAATTTTTATTAATTTTCAATGACTGACGAACCGAAGCTGTTTTTTCTTTTTTTGATTTGTTCTCCAAGACTACTATTTCCACATTCCCCACATTACAATATCTTTATTTTCCGCGCCGGATGCTAAGTGTGCAAGTCAATTTTATTTAATACTTGCTTTATTTCAGTGCGTTTTTTTCTAATAATGCCGGCTTATACATCCTGTGCGAATGACTTTTGTCTGCGAGTTCAATTACCTAATTACTTTTAAAATTTGTAATAATAAATTTTTAGTCTTCCCTTAAAATTTATTGATTGTTATTATTTCCTAAATCTACTTAATTTCCTATCTGTTACAATATTTGTAAAGAAATGTGGAAAGCAGATGATTTAAATGATAACATTTTGAAAAGTTTGACGTTACAATAAATAATGATGATTCAGATGATGACGAGCAAAAAACTGAAGAGAGTAATTCTTTAGTTAGCAATGATTAATCAGTGTTGTGACAGGTACTCATTTTTTGGTACCTAGGTACAGGTACAGGTACATTTATTTAAAAGTACCTAAGTACAGGTGCAGGTACAGATTTGGCAAACGTACCTAGGTACAGGTACAGGTACAAAAAAATGTACCTTAGAATTTCAGGTACTTTTCAGGTACTTATTTATGATCATAAAAAATACAAATTTAGTAAACCAACTCTTATTTGTGCAATCTCATTGAAAAACGATAGAAATCGTTACAGCTATAACATGCAGGAAATGATTGAAATCAATCAACGACGCTACTATATTAATCACTGTTGATGACACACACAGTAGCTGGTGTGAATCTCAGTAAAGATATTAAAATTTATACAACTTTTGTAATTGCAGTTTATTGAGCAATGCTATTGTTGTTTATTGTATGAAGTGCATTATTTAATAATAAAAATAGGATTACTTATTCTTAAATGTTTTTCTTAAGGTTTTGGGGCTAAATTATAAGATACTGAACGGGAAGGGTAATGCATGGCAGTTTAGTGATACAGTTGACGTCGGTTAGTGAGTACTTCAAGGGACCGATCATTTTGTACTTATCCGAGAAGACTTACTATTCGACGTACACGACACCTTAATTTTCATTGAGGTCCTGCTTACAGCATTTATGTTATACCGTTATGGTTATACCCGTCTCGGCTAAGTTTATGTAATTTAGTATAATACAAGCTCAAATATGTCGTTTTTAGAATAAGTCATTAAGCACGTATTGTTTATATACGCAGTTATAATTGTTTGCTTTTTCCTAGAACTCTACAACTCTTTTCTCTAAAAATCATCTTCTATTTTATACAAATTATTACGTTTCGAAATTTATCGCATTCGGTTTGATACCCTGGCTACTCATGTTAACAGTCCGATTGCATTGTTGTAAATGATTCATCCGAGGGCTGTCTTTAAGTGTGCTCTCACTGCCTACATTTGCACTTTTAACAAGGAAGTTTTATACACATTATCGGTACCCTTCGGGTATCATTAAGGAAAAATTGCGTAGGTCATGTACTATTTTTGGAAGGTTTTAGTAATTTCAAATGTGATTAAATCCGAAAATATATAAAGTGTGTACAATACATGTACGCTTAAAAGTACCTATTTTATTAGGTACTTAGGTACAAAGGTACTTTCTAAAAAGTACCTAGGTACAGCTAAAGGTACATTAATTAAAAAGTACCTTTCTAGGTACTTAGGTACACAAAAATTACCTAGGTACTTGTACCTAGGTACATTTACCTAAGTACATCCCAACACTGTGATTAATCAATTACTGTATCTTATCTACTAAATAAGAGATAATTACAATGTGTTGTATTTTGTACCAAAATGAGTATTATGTTTTCATTTTTTTGTTTTACAAATTTTTCAATAAACGATTTGTTAAAAAGCCGTACTAGCTGTAGTTAAATAAAAAGAAGATATTTGTACAGTAATCGAGATTGTTTAACTACTACTTATGCAACCAATTATACATTTGGGTTGCCTTACATTTTCTAATTTAAAATGACCGAGTCCTAGATGCATTTTACTTTTTTATCCACAAATAAAAACAAAAGAAAAATCAACAACTTGAAATGATGTTTATTTTAATTTGAGTTTAATCTATTCGGTAAAAATTACACACACTTAATTTTTTCTTTAAAGAACTGATTTATAAAGCGATTGGTCTCCTATCAAAGATATCAAAAAACATTGACAAGTTAAAACATTTCAAAAATAAACAAATTATTCATGTACTTACATACAACAGATTGAAATACTAACGCATATTAACACGTACACAAACATCATTATATTTAACAAGAAACGAGTTGAGTTAACCGATAGTGATGGCCAGCGATGCCAGTTTGTTACATTTGTAACAAATCTGTTACTTTTCCTAAACATTTGTTACACTGTTACACCTTTTACGGTTTTGTTACGTTTTTAAATAACAAAAGAAGTTATATTAAATTTAAAATGCTATCTCTGCATCTGCGCAATCAGTTACGATGCATATATAGTTAGATCCAAAGATAATGTTAAATCTATATCTATCTATTAGGGAGTTATTGCACGCGTTATGATCTGGTTACACTGGTTATGATCGCTTTCCCTTATTAACGCAAACCTTATTTTGACATTTACGCGTGCGCAGAAGTTTTTATTAAATAAGGGAACCTTAACAAAATACTACCTTCCCTTATTTACGAACGAATACGGTAAGAATTTAAGGTGACGCTATGAGGTGACGTTATTTCCCTTATAGCGTCATGTGATAATAATCTTCATAATCTTAACCTCCAAAGTTTGTTTACGTTGGTAGTTTTAGAGGGAAACATAAAAAAGAAAATGAGTACGAGTGAAAAAAAAGCGAGACTACATAACAGCGTTGATAACAGCCAGTGCTGTAAACAGATAATTTTTAAATTATATAGATACAGTTAATTTTTTTTCTTTCAAAAATTATCTAGTATTAGATAATAGATAAACTATTCAAACTTTATATAGATAACAAATGAAATCATGTAAGCAGTGTAATAGCGATGAAGTTCATTTTAAGAACTATACAATGGAATGCGGAAAATTACTGAAGAAAAACATAAATATTGTAACCAAAATTTTACAGGGACACTTGATTTTTATATATATTATTTAAATAATTTACATAAAAAATTATATATATCGCAGATACATATAACTTATGTATTTTTTAGATAAAAAATATGAATCTAGATTAACTTATTTATATAAATTTATATAGAAAATTTACAACACTGATAACAGCTTCTAAAATTTCGTTCATTAAAACCGCCAACAAATATCACAAGTACAAAAAACGAAAAAACTAAAATTTAAGAAACAAATTTTAGGTGACTTTTTTATCTTTCCGATAGATGGCGTAAATTTGCGCATTATAGATACCTACGGAACCGATAATTACAGTTTGTTACGTTTTAATCTGATTTGTTACTTTTTCTGGGCATTTTTGTTACTTCGAAGAAAGATTTTCTGGCACCGCTGGTGATGGCCTCCAGTATAAGTCTTGGTTACAAAAAGTTAGAGTAGTTTGGAACAAATAAACGAGAGTCAAAAATACACAGGTGCATATATAAAAGCAACCTACCGCGACTCAAATACATAAAATACGCAATTGTTTTATATCAGAAATGACTTCTAAACATTTTGCAACAAAAGCTAAAACTACTATCTTAAAAATCTTTTTCTTTTGTATGTATAGAATTTTTTTACCTTATTTAAAAAAAAAGAATAAAATGTATATTGAACGATTGTATATCGTTTCACCCTATACAAAACTCACGGTATATGTAACACTAACACACAAAAATAAAAGAGGTTATGAAATTGTCTAATCAATGTCTGAGGCGCGAATAATTTTCGTTTGGATTTTTAACATTTGATTTGTTACTAAAAGTTACTTAAGACAGCAAGATAAAATGGCAGAAAAACTTGAAGATTTTAATTTGCCCATGAGTGTTGTACAAAGAATTATCAAAGAGGCAATAACAGAAAATTTAAATATAGCTAAAGAGGCAAGAATTGCTTTGGCGCGTGCCGCGGCTGTGTTTGTACTTTACATAACTTCACAATCATCTTTAATTGCGCAAAAGGCAAATCGCAAAACTCTGACGGGTGACGATGTCTTCGAAGCATTGAGAAATCTGGAATTTGATGATCTTATCGAGCCATTACAAAAAAGTTTACAAGGTAAAGTTTTCTTAAGCAGCTTATTATCAATACATAATTCATATGTTTTAGAATACAAAGAAAGTTATAAAAAGAAAGACAAAAACGTAAGTACAAGTAAAGCAGCTGAAGAAGATCAAGGTGAGGAAATTGAAGAAATTGAGGACGATAATGAAGATGAATAAATTTTGTATGGCATAACATATAGTTAAGGTATTTATTAGTTACTATGATTTAATAAATTGTTCTCAATATTTTATCAACGATTAAAGATTTTTACAAAGTTAATTTTAATATTTTATTGTTGAAGTAATATTTGATGCTGGAAGGAGATTTATTTTTTGGTTGTAGCAGCAACAGCGCTAGGAAGGACCTGAGTGGGGACACACATTCACACCCTGTTTATCACAGTGTTTATTCAAATTGGTGAAAATAATTTTTGAATGAAATTGATGTTATTGGTAAAGATTAAATAATTTACTTTTCTTTTAAGTCCTGTAAAAAACTGTTTTTAAATATTTTTACACAAATGCCTACCCTAAATATATTGAACCCATCCATCTAAGAATGCCTGGCGCCATCACTGGATTGTAGACATCGGAATAACAGACATGTTAATAAATAGACCCATGTTCCGCTCAAGAAGGCGTCGAAAAGAATAGTAAAAGTTGAAAAATTATACGACAATATTTAGTATATGGAATCTAACTTAACTTTACATATTGGCAAATGAATCTGGACAATGAACATTCCCGAATGTATGATGCAATTCAAAAATTATACACTGCAATAGACCAAAAGGAGGAAATTACAATGTAGCCAAGCAAGTGTGGAAAAAGTGTTGTATTCATATAGTGCATATTGGAAAGATGTATGTCAGTTCTAGAAATGGATTATTTTGTTTTTCCAACATTCTTAAGCAGTAATAGTTGCTGTTAATTCGATTTGCTGATATAATTATAGCCTCATATAAACGGAAAAATATTAAAATCAGCTAAAAAGAATGGAGGTGAATATAATTCTATTAAGAAACTAGATTTCAGTGGAATGGTAGAAACAAGGAAAACCACGAAAGAAACGGATCACCTTTGGTATAGAGAGAAATAGAAATATGAAATCTATAATAAAAAGACCGGCGGCATTTCAGATGCGAAACGCTGCAAATACTCATATTATTACTTAAAGTTTACTAAAATTTGTCTTTATGTGGTTAATTATTAAGATAATTGTAAAGCAAGCATATATGTGCAGCTGCTTTGTTTGTCCGCCTCAGATACCGAACGAAACAGCATTTAGATACCCAAGCAATCATAAATGATTAATGACGTTAAATAAACGTAACTGTTATTCCTTGAAAGTAACGTCGCTAAATTTGTGCCATCTTATTGGCTATTTTTAGTATTGTAACGAATTTTAAAACCACATTTATTTAAACTAAGTATTAAAACGATTTCGATATGATTATTTTAAATGCAATGCACACCGCTTAAATCACATTGAGACTTGAGGTTTATGATAACAATAACCGAATGAACACAATAGTTTGTTGACATCGTTAATTAAAAATAACGTTAGGATGTTAATTTCACTATTCTAAGAACTACACATTTCTTCTCAGTAATTTGCTGACACTAAAAATAAATACAAAATATCGTTATCACATAAGACGTAGTTAAATCATCGTTTAAATGAAGTTGTTATTTTAAGAACCCACATGCTCTCAAAATGCTTGAATAAATAAATAACATTGCAAAATAAAGCTAAACATGCAAAACAACTATTGTTAAGGTAAAATGATTAAATCTGTCACCCTAAACAAATGTATTGTGAAAATTCAGCTAAAAAAATTATGCAAAATAGATTATTATTGTTTATGTATAAAAGCAAACCTGAGAAGAAAATTGATGACATAAAGCGAAACTATGATTACTATAAACGGTGTTTTTTATATGTATTAGAATTCGTGCGGCCCACTAAACTACAATAAAGATGGAACGCCATTTGAAGTTTCTAAAAGTGAAGCTAATTGAATTCGGACAAATCATAACAGAGACTGCATAGAAAGGCTAAATTCAAATCGACGACTATATGCTCGTAAAAATTATCATCGAAAACTTTCATAAATAAATACTTTTAGTCATTAACATTTTTTACTGTGTAAGGGTAAGATAAACGATGTTTAACAAACTATATACAACATGATTTATTCATAAATACAATTGTTTTTACAACTAAGTTATTCATTGATGTTTGGATAATATTAATTTTGAAAGTTGCTTTCTTATTACGTCTCCTTTAACATTTTCTGTTTGTTTTGTTAGCTATATTAAAAAATTTAATCTTTACATACAATTCGATTATCGATTTTATTAATTTATTTATGATTCTCCACTTCTGGTACAGCTATTTTTTGAAACTGTTTTATTACATATTATTTTTATATAAACTTTCTTAATAAATATCGATGCAAATTTTGTTTCTGACGACAATTGATTACTTTCTCTTTTGATTAACACTGAACCACTGTCATCAAATGTGGATGTTCCTAAAGTTTGTAATGCAGTAATAATTTTTAAATTTAAATTTTTATAACAAACCCGGTTATATAACAAATCAGTGACGGCTTTTCCATTAGGTCAGTTGGTAAATGACCCTCCAAAAAAATAGTACAAATCGTTTTACTTTTAATTATCTTAAGTAAGTATGCATTTTTAAAGTCTTGAAATGACCCTCTTGTCTGATTGACTTCCAGCCGCCACTGTAACAAATAACATCACTTGTTCAAGCTGGTCGAATTCTAATTGTTTTAAATGAACAGGAAATATACACATTCAAAATAGAAAATGACAGTAAAGCGAGCGAGCGATACGCATGCGTATGAATGGTTTGAAAATAATATAGGGGATGTAAAAAGTTCTCTGCAGGTGTATTACTCTAGCATTCCATCTTTATTATAATTGTGGTTTGGCCCGTTCTTTAATAAAGTGATTCCAATAAGCGGCGTGCACTATATAACTAATTTTTAACTAAACTAACTAATAAGATGTAATGATATTTAAGAAAAACAAATTACAAGTAATTTATATACATATGAATAACAGTCGATATGTATAAACACTATCGCACTTTAGTTTATTTTCACTGGCCACGTGCGTTACACATTATTTATTTAAACGGATTCTTCACAATTCTTACTATTAACTCCAACTTCTTTTGGGTACTTTTTATATTCTTACTTTATCTACTTCGAAAAAATGTTGTTCCTTCCGGTAATCACCACGAATCATCTTGAATGATCTCGAAACTTCTTTGCGTTTCATTGCTCTCTTCTTAAGACTGTTCTGTGTCAGAATAAGAGGCGGCACCGATATAAGTGGTCGTGGCGATAGCAGTAGTTCTCTCCATTTCGGCAACTTACTTGAGCATAAAAGTAGCAGTCAATGAACTTTTTTTGACTCGATTTTGTACTGGGATGGTAACAATAAACCAACACTTGAACCTCTGTTCTTCCAAAATCTTTTAACATATTTCTGACTGTTCTCCAATCCAATTGATCTAAATCTCAACCAACCTTGGGTACTTCCAATTTCTTAATGTTATAAAACTCCATTTCTTTCTTGAGATTTTATTACACCTCTGGACAATCATGATCTCTTCGTGTTTGGAAGAGATCTTGTTGCTCCTCGGTTGTAACTCCGAACTTAGCTTTTTCAGAACCTCCGTACATGCTCATAAACTTATCGAAGTTCATTCCATTGACTTGATTCCTGGTTCTGCTTGTTATTACTCTGGTTTGGGCTTGGTTTTGGGCAACGTTATTACTAGCAAACGTGACTATACGATCGATGTGGATCACTTTTGACTTGCTTCTGAGTGGTTTTTGGATACGATGGTTTTTGGATATGTTATCATTAATACAGAACTTTATAAGGACTCTGTCATTTATTCTGCAGCTTCGACGACAAACCACGTCTTCGTTGTGCATTATACAACGAAATCATGTCGTCCGATTAAAACTAACGGTTTTGCGCTTTGACGTCATATCTGGTCTTTATTCTGTCGCTAGCAATTTGCGTGTTCTTACAGACCGGCTTTGTCTAGCCGCTTCATTAACTTAGTAACGTAAACTTATCTAGGAATTTCTTTTTCCGGTTTTCGTCCAATTAAATTGGTTGTATTTTGCGACCGAGCATGTCGCAGGATGGTGTTTTGCCTGTGCTTTCGTGAACAGATGATCGGTATGCCATTAGGAAAAGATCCTAATCTTTTTGATGTCCGAACATTGCTTTGGCTAAGTTCTTTTCTATTGTTCGATTTAACCGTGCTGTCATGCCATCAGATTGAGGATCGAAATGCGTCGTCCTAGATTTCTTAATTCCCACAGTCGGTAAATTCTTGAAACAGCGCGAACTCAAAGTTGCGGCTTTGGTCTGAATATAATTCTAAGAGAACTCTAAACCGACAGAAAAAATTTTTCACTAAAACGTCTTCGATTGTACCTGCTTCAATGGCTACAGTCGGCCGGATATAATTTTCTGGACACAGTATAGGCGATGCGATGACTGCGTTTTGTTTTGTAGTCATATTCTTGCAATATCTCGATCCATCTTTTACCACTTATTTTTTCGGATTACCAATCTGCAATAGTCATTTCAATGCGTTCGTTCTTAATAAACATTTTTGGCCATACAAGTATTTGTATAGTGTTCTATGGACTTGATGACTGTTAACAGCTCTCTCTTAGTCACGCGGTAGTTTCTCTTTGGCCTGGACAAAACTTTGCTAAAATACGCGACGACTTTTTTCTCATCTTGCACCTGTGAAATCGCCGCACCTATGGCAAGATTACTTGCATCGGTATACAAAACAAATTTTATATCTTCTCTTGGATAACTTAAAATAGGCGAAATAACTAAGGTGTGTTTTAGTTTATGAAAAGCGTTTTCACAGTCCTCATTCTTCGGTCAATTTCGCAGAAGGTTTGGCTATATTGGCAAATCCGGATACAGTAGGTGCACATCCCTAGAAAACTGCGAATTTGATGATTGTCGATTAGACTCCGTAATGTTTATACTGCTCTCTAGATACAACGTGGCCAAGATATTGCACTTTTTTCTTAAATATGTGGCACTTCTTTGGACTCAGTTTTAAGTTTGCCCCGTGTAGTCGTTGGAAAACTTCCTTCAGGTTGCTTAAAAGCTCTTCAAACGATCTTTCAGTTACAAAAAACCAAGCACGTTTTCCAACACAGTCATTGCAAGATGGTCTCTATCAAACGCTCAAACGTTGCAAGGGCGTTACAAAGACTAAATAACATAACAGTGAACTGCCACAAACCAGTTCCAACTATAAACGCTGTCTTTTCACTGTCATTGGGTTCCAATTCCACCTGTCAATAACCACTCTTCAAATTCAACGTCGAAAACCACTGGGATCCTGACAGGGTGTCTAAAGTATCGTTAATTCTTGGTAAAGGGTAACTGTCTTTTTGGTAACATTGTTAAGCTGCCTGTGGTCTATGCAAACCCTTATTGATCTATTTTTCTTTCTTTTTAATTATTTGTTCAGCTTGTTGCCGTATTGGCCGAGCGTCTCCGGTATTAATTTTGTGCTTTACTCTTCTTTTGGAACCACTCTAGTTCCAGCGCAAACACATCTCGTTACTGCTTTAACTTTAGCCAGCTGATCATGGCTGAGGTTTTGGCACTTGGAGGTAGGAATATCTAATAGATGCCGTGGGCACTTTTTTGGCGACGTAACTTCACTAGAATTCACGCATCTCACAATTTGAGATACTACTTACTAGTACTAGTCTACTACGGCCTTGTTTTTCAACGTTACTGGATCTGAGTTGACATTTTACTGGCACTGTGTTTTTCACTAATTCTAATAATTTGCCAACCAGTAGTCTTTTTTCCATTCCAACTATGGCTTACGCGAAGATTTCTATCCAAGCTTACCATCACCACATGAATAAAAAAATCTTAAGGACATCGTTCTTCAAATCAAAATGGAACTCATACTTTTTTAAGCGCCTATTCCCGTAATGTGGGCTACCAGTACTTGATGGTCGAGGACTTCATTTCTCAAGGTATTTTTTTTCGCCCGTCGCCGATCGAAGTCGTATTGTTACTGGTGACGTTTTCTCATTTTCCAATAACATGTCAGGACGAATGATGGTCTTTGTCGCTCCTGCGTCAACCAGTAGATCTTGCCATCAATATAAATGCTGTGTAATTACTTTATATGCGATGCCATTTGAATAGTAATCTTTGCCATTTCAATAGTCAGTAATTTTTGTCTCTTTTGGTCCACTCGCTTCAGACTTTTGAACACTTTTTTTGTCTTCTTCTTAGGCTTAGCACGTGGCTTATTTCGCCGCAGTTCAAAGCCATCACTCCACAGCAGAGTTTATGACCGTATTGGCGCTGTGCCTGTTTTGCTCCTTCAAACTCTAATGCATGCGCTACAGCATTATCCAACGTTTTAGACCGAGCTAGCCGTAGAATCAACTACATTTCGTTGTCTTGAAGTTCGTCTACAAAAGTTTGTATAGTCAATTGTTCTAAAAAGCAATTTGGTGCCTTAGGATGTCGATGTCAGCTCCAAACTCTTGTAGGTTTTCCGCAGCATTGGCGGTTATTTATTTCAACTCGATATACTTGTTGCAGATGAGCATCTCCATATCTCTTTTCTAGACGTGAAATTAACAATTTGTCATTTTCTTGAAGGCGGACAGGAACAGTCTACAACATTGCAAGCGGTTCTCTACGTAAGGCTACTATTAGGGACGTCTTCTAATAAGCTCTAAGTAGTGTAATAAAAACACGATCTGGTTGCAGATAGGTAAGTATATGAATTATTGTATTACTTTGAACGTTTTTTCTTAATTTTTTTACATGTAATTAAAAAATTCTTTTATTATCTTTAGTTTTTAGTTTTTATGATGCTAACTATTTTTTTAAATTGTGTTATGGGTTGCATACTTCAAAGGTTTCATTTTTGAACGTCTAATTCCTTATAATTTTGCAATTCGAAGAACGCGATTAATTAAACCTCACCCTTACAACGAATTGACTAGGTTTCTTTGTAAACAAATCTCGTAGCAACGCATGAGCTGTATATGCGTTAATTACTGTATATTACCACGAAAATCATATTCTCTGTTAAAACCGTAATTACTAGTTTTTCCTGAATTATCAACAAAATTAATTTGTTTAAAGTTATTGATTTTGCAAATAAAGATAAAACGTTAAGATATATATTTAAAACTAAGCTATAAATCCACTCTTTATGCAAATAAAATTGTTATTGCATAGTATTTGTCAAATCTTATTGTTGATTCTTTTAGTTAAAGAGCTTCTTTGCAAATTGTATCCGTACGTACCAGTTTGCTACGAAAAAAATTACCCATTATTTGCTTTTCTGTAGTTTATGTAAGGAATAATAAGTAGTTCAAACCAAAGCGATAAAAATTGAAAGCAGACAGGGAAAGTTCTGATCAATAATAAATGAGTAAAATCGGAGTAAGGGTTGAAAAGCACGTTTTGTTGTGGTTCAGTTAAAGTTTTGCCAACAGAGAGTGAGTACGAACGAAACAAAAGTTTGTAGTCGTATTTTACACGACTTTGCAGTTTGCAAATTTAAATCGCTTAATCAAATTAAGTGTGTCCGTTCTAAAATAAAATGAGAAAATCAGCACCAGTTAGGCAATTTTCATTACACGTCGACACGCCTCAGCGAAGAAAAAATTTTAAAAAACAATTTTCAGAAGATGATTCTAAAGAAAAATGGATGCAGGTGATAAGTCCGGGTATTTCGGTTTGTGCAAAAAAAAGAGAGAATCTGCCTGTGACAAAACAAGCATGGCTCGAAGAAAACGCTCAGTCAATTATGCACGCTGTGAATAACGACAGAAACGATGAAGGCATTGTAGTAAAAAAATGTAAAGAAATTAAACGGCCGTTAACATCTAAAATTGTCAAACAGACATTAAATAAAGAATCAATTTTGTTATCGCATCAAGAGCTTGCGGAGAGATTAAGACAAGCGTGGAAAGAACGTGAGAAAGAAAAGCAGAACTTAAATATTTTTTTAAATCACAACATTAAAGATAAATTTGAAGATGATTTTAACGATCTAACAGATTCAGAATGTGCAGTTTCGACCGAAATTAACAAAAATCAAATTAAAAAAACGCAAAGTAATGTTCCTATTCAGCAAGAATCTACTGATAACGCATACAAAAGTATTTTTCAAAAGCGAATGCGAAGAACTCACAGTGTAGATGAATCTTTACGAGATTACATGTACTCACCTAATAGAGGCTCTGAAAATAAAGTGAAAAGTGTAGTTGTAGTACCGCTTGTTGATTCACTAAAAGCAAAAGAGCACGTTTCTAGTAACACTGTTGCAGTTAACAAATTTAATGACGGCAAGCTTAAGTTACTTCCAAAACAAGATCAGTGTACTTTAAAAAATGATCAACAATTGCTTAAAAATCACAAAACCGCAAACCTTAGTTTTGACGAAAACAAACCAATTAATGTTATAATACGCCCAATGACTGCTGTAACTAAAAGAGAAGCTTTTCGGAGTCGTGCGAATTCCGCTTTTAACACAAGCAACTCATCTTCGAACAACATGAGTGTTTTTAAAGATAATCCTAGACCACCGTTAATACGTTCATCCTCGGTTCCTTTAAAACAAATATCCCCAAAACCGTGTTTTGTTGCAGTAAAAAGAAGATTAAAATCGGCTTCTAAGAAAAAAGATAAAAGCGTTAAAAGTGGAAATAAATATGAATCGCCCGATGATACAGATGACAAGTGTAAAAATAGAAAATTACAAAGATGCGTTTCAGCTTTGGGTCCCGATATTATCACTATGGTTTCGCTGATTAGTCCTGAAGAGAGTGAAAACGAAGAACAAGCAGAACCAGAAAAGATAAAACCGAAGGTTGCTTCAGCGCTTGCAAAGCCTCTTAGTATGGAACGAAGCGATAAAAATGAAGCACAAAAAAACTACAATTTTAGAAAAGCTGTCAAAACAGGTATTCTAATTTATTAATTTTAATTTTTTTTTTGGTTCAATATCGAACTATTATCGTCCACTTCGTGTATAATATTTATTCTTTTTGCATATAAGTACAAAGCTGAAGCTTCTCTGTAATGTTTCTCTAAAAATCGTAATTTTGTTGTTGACGCTGACTGTATTGACGAAGAATTTTTAAAATGCATTCTTTTCTTATATTTGTTTTAATCTATTCACATACTTTTTGTACTTGTCAATTCGCGTCTATATTAACTTAACATCTTATATTAAATTTATACCATTTTACAATTTATTTACAGTTAACTTCAATCAATCAATTTTTTTAGTTTCACTTTAACTGTTAAAATTGTTTTTGATGTTTTAGTAAAAAAAGAACACTTTATTTTCTACATTTTGGTTAGTAACCAAAATAATAAAAGTTTATGATTATAACTAATGATGTATCATGTAGAAATATTAAAACTCACATAATTTATTTTTCTAATTTTCTTTAATTGTTCAAATACGTGTTACTTTTTTTAACTGTGTTATAGAATTGGTGCTGTTCCGTTTCACCTGAAAAATTATTCAGTTTGAATACGATTGATCTAATAATGTTTACTGTTATAACATAAGAATAAATAATATCAGTTTGTAAAACTGACAATATTGCTTTCATTAACTTATCGTCTTTAATAAATTACATTGTTTTACAGAGAAATAGTTTTTTTTTATCGATGTTATCTGCGTAAAAGTTTAGCTAGTGGAGGTCGTCTTGATTAGATTTCTTAACCATTAATATGCGACTTGCAAAAAAAAGTTTGCGAAGGAATCAGTTCTAGAAGTTATACAAGACACAACACTATATATTATTTTAAAAATTGTTTTTTATAGTGGTCTATAACATTGTCAAACATGTAGCCTTCTAAGCCTGCATCTAAACCACACGGAACACGTCGCTGACGAGCAAGGTTCGGTAGGTCTAGTTTGAGAGAGCCGTTTTTTTTGTTGATAGTTATCCAACAAAAATTTAAAAACGAATATTGTTTTCTGAAAAATTCCATTACAGTCCTTAAACATGCAGCGGTAGTATTTAACACGACAAAACCTTTCTATAAATGGTTATAATTAGTATATTGATATAATAAACAAAACTCAAAGGACTCCAAATGAGACAGACTACCACTTAATTCAGACTCAAACAGGTCCGCGCCTAGCACTTTTGGGGCCCTTGTGCAAATTTAAAATAACGTCCCAAATTTGTATTACGTGCATATGTGAGTACAGATACGGGTTAAGTTAGGTATTATTATCCACTATTGAAAAATAATTTTAAACAGTATTTTCATAAATTTATTTTCATTTTTATATTTTACAAGTACAAGCCAGAAGCCATACAAGTATTTTTTCATTGAGGTACATAACATAATTATAAACTTATAGAAAACAGAAATATATTCTAATAGTAATACAACTCAAAATTTTTGTACTTTAATTTCAATTGTAATATATGATACAAAAGCACAAGAAATAAAAAAAATATTTAAAACATTAAAAATGCTCGTTTATATATCACAGGACGAAACTGATCGACAAATAAAAACAAAACAATATATTATTTTAATAATGCAACATGTCATCCAGGTATTAGATATTGTTATTAATATTTTAGCTAAGTGAATTGAGCTTTCCGTGCTTTAATTTTTGCAAATTGTTTAATTAAATCTTCGGTGTCTAATTATTTTAGCTGAACCGTTTCTACTGAAATGATAGCAAGATTACTTAGTCGGTTTTGCCAATGGTCGATCTTAAATGATTTTTTATTATTTTGAGTTTTGTAAAAGATCGTTCTGGGGTAGCAACAGAAACCGGCATTGTTAATAAAATACGAAGTATTTTGCTCGTATTAGGAAAAGAATCCACTAAGTTGTTAATTGTTATTTAATTTTTTTTCTGGAGACGTAATAACTTTTTCATCAAAATTTTGTAAATATTCTTTAACAAGTTCCACGGCAGTTATGTCTCGTTCATTGCGAGCTTTGTCGTTTAATAAATTTTTAACTTTTTGACAAATTCTAGTTGTTCGTTTTCAGAATAATTTTTAAATTTATCAATATTCCATAAAAACGCGAAATTATTAGAGTAAGAAGAAAGTAATTGGAATCTCTCATCCACTGATGCTATGATTACATCTAGAGCATTAAAAAAACAATCAACTTTGAACTTGAAAGTTTCGTCGTGGATCGCGATCGGTTCATTGTCGCATTCATAATCAATTTTTTTTTTTATTTTTCGCGGTCTTAGATCTCTTTGTTTTTTGAATTTAGGTTCTATGTCTAAGCTAGGTGCTATTGCTTTAGCATCAATCAATAGATCATTAAAACCTTAATCGGAGCGATAAGCTTTCAAAAAAATATTCAAATTATTTAAATGATTACAACACTGAGCAACATCAAAGTTCGGTTTTTGAATAATTTTACTAACAATGTCAACTTTACTTAAAATATTATACCACAATATAAGAATGCAAATGAACTCAAAATTTTGCAATTATTTGGTCAACGATACATCCAAATTTTACATTATTTTCAAAGTTTACTTCGCTTATTTCAGAGCATTATAAACCTCCCCAAGTTGATACCTAAAAGGAGTTATTGCATCTATTCTACTAGACCATCGAGTATCCGATAAAGGTTTTAAAGATAAACGTGTTACATTAGATAAATTAGATTTCAGAATTGACCAGCGTTTAGTAGAATCTGAAAAAATACAAACAGTTTTTGAACTAAAGAAAAAAAAATGATGCTCAAAGTATTCGATTTTGCGGCATCATTGACGACTACATTTAGGGTGTGATTGCAACAAGGAACAAAGTAAGCTCGCGGATTGAATTCCAAATTTTCTTTGTAGACCATTATACCCCCTACCACGCATATTTGCCCCATTGTCGTAATCCTGACCCCGCAAATCGTTTATATTTAAGCTTTCTTTCTCTAACGCCGACAAAAGAAATTTTGTCAAGCCTTCACCCGACACATCATCTATAGGACAAAATAATAAAAAAATGTTCTTCTATACTAATTAGTTCTTGGTGACTAGAGTCAGGAGCGCAGTCTAATAATATGGAATAATATTTTGCCTTTTTAGTTAGTTCTAAAATTTTAGATTTGATATTTTCACCGATCAAGTTGATTACTTTATTTTGTATTTTATCCTCGAAATAGTTTTTGTGATCTTTTATTTTAGAGCGTTTTGTATATTCTGAAATAATCGGGTCGTATTTGGAAATCATTTCTATGTATTTTAAAAAGTTGGCATTGTTTTCAAACAACTTATTATTACTTCCACGAAAACGTAATTTTGCTGACCTAAAAACTGAATCACGTAGAAAATTCTTTCTATAACAGCTTGCTAGTATTTATTTTCTCTTTATTATATTTTGAATTTCAGAATCAATTATTTTATTTTTAATAAAACGGTTAGAAAGATTTAGCAATTTTAGAACATTTTTGATATGTAACTTGCTCTTTTCGTGAATGTTTAAATGTTCACTTAAATGCTGCCAGTCATTGTAACCAGATTCATCACTAAGGCGAACAGATTTCAAATCGCTATCATTAAAAATTTTGCAACAGAAGCAGTAAAGGGATTCTTTTGTTTCGGAATACAACAATAAAAACGCTCAATTTTTTTGTTCAGTAAAATTCTAGAGAAGTAACTATTAGAAAACTTACGCCCCGACTCCGAACTATCTCTCGGATAAATATCCTTTTTGTTTTGATAATAAGCAAGGATGTTGAATATTATTAGGACGTAATTTCTTTGGCCATAGGGCAGAATCTTTCGAAAGTTGACTCATATTTTCCGTTCTAGTAATTTTTAAAGGTGTTGATTTCTCATTATCAGCGGAGCTTGACGACGTTGATGGATTGCTTTTTAGAAGATCAGTTTCTTGTCTGCTGCTTATACTTGTTTCAAGTACAGGTTCAGAATATTGGGATTCAGCTGTATTATTGTTGTTATTAATATTTGGCAAAGTAGACTTGGGTTTTGAATAAAAAATGCGTAATTTTGACATGGTTTTCCAGTTCTTCCTCCCTTTTTTTTTGATTCGGCAAATTTTAGTATCTAGACAATTTCTTTTTTTTCTGACATCCTATATACTGTAAAGAAATTAATAAGTAAGTATACAAATTAACAAATTATTCATGAAAAATGGAAATGTTTCGACGTCTCAAACTCAAACTCGAAAATATTTTCTCAACATTACTTATTTCAAGTTATTTCAAAATTTATAAAAATATTAGTGCTTATCAATTATTCTGTTTGAATTTACTTCAATTAACAATGATGTTTATATAATCAAATATAAAAGGATTTTATGATGCATGTTTTTGGCTTTTAATGTTTTAATAAATCTAAAATAAAAAATAAACTTTAGATAAACTCACGTTAATTCACAACACAAAACACATCACTATAAAGTCTGTAAAACTACAAAAAACTAAAGTTTCAAAAGCAGATATCTTTTACCCCATGAGCTTTTTTACTTCGCTAAGTTAATTATCGATCAAATGAAATGAAATCGCAATTATAGAAATAAGAAATTAAAAATGTATGTTGTATAAAACAACAGAAAATTGTATTAATATTTGTAAAAAAATTATATTATCTCAAAATAATTTAAAACTATAGATAACAAGAAAAAATCTAAATTTATTAATTAAGGTGCAATAAATGTGCATCATAAATATTTTGTTTTTCTATTTTGCATTGCATAGTTTATGCTTTATATGATTGACAATCTAGTTAAGCCTTAACTTATGGTTTCTACAATCGATGAATGAAAAATGAGAAAAGCGCACGAAAGCAATGAGACGCGATCAGCCATCGTTGTTTTATATAACAAAGACTAATCCCAGCGTGCGATTGCGACTTAACTTAAATTATCGAAGACTTGTGTTCATAGTACAATTATTCGACACAACGAAACTGGCAATTTCATTGTTTGTAGTAGCAAGCGGAATAGACGCTTAACAGCACTAGAAATTCGTGTCGAAGTGAACAAATCTCGATCTAAACCTGTATCATTGATTACAGTAAAAAAAACTATTGAAGAATGCAAAAATATTTCGTTATGTTGCTGTCCCCAACACCTATGTTAAGACCTAAAACAAAAAGAAGCAGATACAGCAGGCTTTTTTAATCGTCGTGACTGGACAGAAAATTATTTTAAAAAGTTTTTTGACAGACGTACCAAGAAATATTTGGTTCAAAAACAAGACGTCGACGTCGCGCTGAAGAAAAAAATATGCCAAATTGTATAGTACCAACTGTCAAGCATGGAGGTAGTTCTACTATGGCCTGAGGTTGTTTTTTGAGTCATGGAACTGGAGATTTGGTACGAATCAAAAGAATCAAGAAAAAAAATATAAACAAGTTCTACAACAAAATGCCATTTCTTCCAGGCTAAATTTAATTGGAAATGGACTCATATTCTAACAAGATAATGATCTTAAGCACATTACTTCATTATGTAGATGTTAGAACAAAAAGAGAAGGAAAGGGTTTTGAATAACATGATATGACCACCGCAGAGTCCTGACCTCAACTGAATACAACTTTTTAGGTAAAGCCTTGATAGAAATATTCACGATCGATGCCTTTCTATTCAAGAAGGTTTTACACTACTTCACAAGAAATAATCAATTAATTGATTGCTCGTATGCCAAAACTGATAAAAAAAGTTCTAAAATGCAAGTGAAGCTTTTTTGACAAAGTATTTGTTTAGCTTATTAAAATCACTTTTTATGTAACTTATCGGTACTTTACGTATATTTTAATGTAATTGATTTGTTAATTAATATTCTATCTAATAATTAAAGCTTTTGTTTTATAAACTAAAGAAATTTTCAGTTTTATCAAAGAGTATATAATGGGTTTTATTTAATTTTCCTATTTGAGAATTTAATTTCATTTTTTTTTATTTGAATATAACAAGCCAGCTCCGTACCATATTTCAAGTTACTAGGACTTTTGGTTGGAGAGTTATCGTAGGTACATTCAAAGATAATTTAAATAAGATGCAGGACTGTATATAAACAAGTCAAAAGAATATATTTTTAACGTATCTTGCATTTCCTTCAAGATATGAATTTTTTTTAAATCGTCGTAGGCAGGATTTGAACTTAGATCATATATGAAATTTACTTAAAATTATAAATCTGATAAAATCTTAGAAAAATTGTTTTTGAATAAATTGCTAGGAAGAATTATCTCCATAAGAAACTGTAAAAATAATTCGAATAATTTGCATACGTACAAAGTTATATAAGAAAAACTGTTAAAAATGCTGATATACCCACTTTGGCTTTTTTTATGACCCATCTTGATAGAACCGAGAGAATATGAAAAGCCAGCTCCATGCCATATTTCAAGCTACAAGGACTCTTGGTTCGAGAGTTATTGTGGCTACATAGTTACACTCGCACACACACACACACACACAGACACCCAAAACTTTTTTGTCAAAATACATTTTGCTGATTTAGGAGACCTTGAAACGTAAAATTATGCAAATTTTAAAAAAAATTGCGATCGCTATTCTTTCCTTATGGAAAAGCAAAAAGTATTTGGGGCTCAGATACTCAAATTCATTGCGAAAGAAAAACAGAAAACTTTATTTCTAAAAGGTTCTAGTCCAAATGAATATTTAAAACAATTAGTAGTCACATAGTGTTGTGATGTCATAAGAACATCTCAACTGTGGTAATACCATGCTTAATAAAGATTAATCAACGATTTTCTTAGCTGTTATTAGTTGTTACATATTATTTCTATATGCGTAATAATCTAATCGGAATACATTGCGTATCTAGTATATTAGACAAAAATCATACTTGAATAAAATACACATAGGTTCTAATTTCTAGCGACCAAGTATGGAGGAACCAGTGTTGTGCATTATCTAGATGAAATTATATAGATAATTCATCATCTTTTTCTTTATCTAGATAAAAGTATTGAATATTATCTAATTGATTATTTTAGATGATTTTTCTGTTATCTATCATGAAATTATCTAGATGATTTTTTAAAAGTAACATAATTTTTGTAGTTTAGATTTGCGTTTTTGTAATTTTTATGTTTTTAAAAATAATGTAGTTGATAATGTCTGTGGTAATGCAGTACGGTCCAGATCGCTAAAACCTGATAAATAGTAGCCGACGTAACCGTAGATGTTTTGCATTTTCACAGTTCTTCTGCTGACAAAAACTAAACTCACATGACCTTGAGCGTAAATACATGCAATACGAGATATAAACAAAAACACAACTCAAATTACTTTTTAACACGCTTTTATTAGTTCGGGATGTATGTATGTATGTAACGGAATCTTTGAGCTTAATTTTCAGCGGTTTCCAGGTGTTTGATTAACTTGAAACTTTGCATGCGTTTCACGGACCGACGACAATGCAATAATTCATTAAAAAGTTTTTATTATCCTAATTAGGATCGTCAGGATTAATTGATTTCTTTAGGGATCCTCTGCATGAGAGTGACAAAGACAGAGCGCGTGAACTGCGCAGGCGTGCATCTCGACAAAGCCTATCGCGTTTAAATCGTTCCAGTGTATTTCACTATTACCACTTCGTGTCGGAGCAGGTAATTTGCGTGCCCGCTGCCTGCCTTAGATGTGATAGCTGTTTCTCAGGTTCCCTCCCCGAGAAATAAGGTCTTACTGTCGATAACTACTGTTTCCAATACGTTTTTAGTTCATAAGATATTTTATAATCACATATCCGCAAAAATTGATTATTGATAAATCGAATTAAAATACGGAAAATAACTGATAGCTTAGAAAATTGAAAAAACACGCTTTTATAGGTACCCGAACTAAAAAATAGAAAATAAATAATAGTTTAAAAAAAACTAAAAAAACACGCTTTTATAAATAACTAAAAAGAAGAAAATAATTTATAATTAGAAACAAAATTATTAAATTCAGAGCAATAATATATAATTATAAACAAAATCACTAAATTCAGAGTTAAAAGCGTGGGGTGCATCTATAACCATTGTTACAATTATTCTAAAGGCAGCTATCAATAAGAGGAGAATTATGAAAATATAGAAAAATCCTACAAATAACAGTTTCACTGTATAATGTCTCGCCAAGTACACGTTAAACTATTGTTACAAACAATGATAAATTTATTTCTGTAAACACAAAATATAAATAAAAAAAAATAAAAACCTCTGATCTTTACAAAAAAATTATTAGATTTAACAAAAACAGTGCAGCTGTAGAATATCTCGTCACGTATGTATTCAAACGTCGTGTTTAGTGACAGTATTATGTATATCAGTCAAATGACAAATTGACAGCAATAGTCGAACTGAATACATGTTAAAACAATGATTGATATAATTAATTACAAAAAAAAAGAAATAACAGATACTTGGCGCGAAAGACTACCGTGTATCCGAATGCACCCCACGCTTTTAACTCTGAATTTAGTGATTTTGTTTATAATTATATATTATTGCCCTGAATTTAATAATTTTGTTTGTAATTATAAATTATTTTCTTCTTTTTAGTTCGGTTATTTATAAAAGCGTGTTTTTTTAGTTTTTTTTTAAACTATTATTTTTTAAACTGAACCCATTGCGATAAGTATCTTATCGTCTTCAGAAACAATATTAAGCTTTTTCATATACGAAATTAATAGCTACTTATCTTGTAGTATAGAAAATCTAATTCGTTGAAGTGCCTACACAGCAAAACTATGCTAAAGTAAGAAAATGTTTAATTCAAAAAGAGAAAATTCACAACTTTTTGAGCAGTTGAAAGTGGCAAAACTGGATACACGTGATTTATAGTTCTTTTTGAAGAGTATTTAAGTCATGGAGCTTTTCCTTACTCTTTAAATGGAATAAAAACGCTTCTGTAATTCGAAACATCAATGTTGTAAATTATCTTATGGGTACAATTACTGACAACCTATCAAGTATAATTAACAAAACCGCAAAGCATTTTTTATTTTTATATTTTTTTACATTTGGATTTGTTGCACTTACAATTACAAAAACTACTGAGCAGAGCATAAACTGTTTAAAATATTGGAGCCCGTTAAAACCGAAATTTTTTTAGAAAAAAAACTGCTTGCGTTTTTTAAAAGACCTAAAAGCTAATTCTTTAAGTGCTCGCTGATGTAAGCTGCTCAAAATTTAAAATACAATAAATTTTCAAGGATTACTTGGTTTTTTTGTGAAAAAATGCTTAAAACATCGAGCTACAAATGATATCTTAAATTTAAAAACAAAAAGCGTTAATTCAGGAAGTTTTATTAACGGCTATGAGCGATAATTTTTATAATCTTTTAGCATTATAAGTTCAAACTGACGTCGATATCAAAGCCAGATTTTTCCTAACCGCTACAAAGAAAAACTAATTAAGTTTACTAGACACTTCTCCAGTTTTGAAAAAGTTATTGATTAAACACATCATCTTCGGCGCCAATTGAAAGACTTTAGTTCTGATAGTCTAATTTTTGCTTAGCAATGAAAATTTTGTAAGGATCATATTGTATCAAGATTTGTAAATGCAAAAATTTGTTTTATATTTTACAATAGTAGGTCATTACATCAATAAAGTTTCGGTCATGTTTTTACTCGATTTTTATTATTTTTTTCAATTCATTTTTTAGTTTTTTAATTAGTATATTTAATAAACAATAAATTGGTATTTATTCTGTTATTAGATCATATTGTACATTTACGTATATGATGATAATTAACTGGTAACAATCGATTAAAATTATTACCTGTTTGTACATATTTGATAGAATCATCTATCGTATTATCTACATAAATTATAGATTATCTTATCTATTATCTAGATAAATTCTTCAACTTTTATCTAAATCGTTATCTAGATAAAAAAATTAGAAATTATCTATTATCTTATCTAGATAAAAATTAAATTATCTATGCACAACACTGGGAGGAACACTACATTCTCCTCCACTTATCGAAATATTTAATTATTTCAAATTTAAAATAAAAATATATAAAAATCGATTTAAACTTACTTATCTAACTTATTTGAAAATCGAATAAATGTAATTTAAAAAAAACAAAGAAAAGAGATAGATAATACTCATAAAATCAAAATTTAGATATTCATTTTATAATCACCAAAACGAATTGGTAAACGTTTGTCTCTCTAGAAGCGCTGGATTCTTACTGGATTGACTGGAAACTCAGGTTCACATTCTTAAATCGGCTGAATCTACTCTTGAACTGTCGACATCGTTGGAACCCTTATAAAATTAAAACTTTTGATAGGTCCAAACGTCACAGTTTTTTGGGTTTAAACTAGTATTGACCTTGTTTGGTTTATGTGCCGTTTTACTGTTTTTTCCATGTCCAATAATATTTGATAGTGTAATTTTTCTAGTCTTTTTCGTACTTCTTCAAAATTCCAAGCACTTTTGTCATCAAGTCGGACCTGAACTACTTCCCTCACTTGTAGAGGACGTACCGGGTTAAAGGATACTTGGGAGGCTTTTGGTCGGTATGGGAAGATCCCATTTAGTCGAATACGTATTTTTCGGTATAAGTATAATTTAGTTGGTGATTTACCACAAGCCAAAGTACTTTATTTTCTATGGAACTATTTTTATTTGATGCTGCTTTAAGACTGTGTCTAGAGTCTGAACATTTTTTCAGCTAATTTGTTCGCAGCTGGGTGCCCTGGTGCAATAGACTTTTGAAAAATTTCGTTTTTTAACAAAACATTTGAAACTCTTCACTTTCTAAAATTGAAGCGTTATCTTACACAATCACCTCGGGATATCCATTATGTGCAAAAATTGACACTAAAAGTAAAATAGTAGTTGAGCTAGTAGTAGTTGCTTTTTTTAAAATTTTGACTTCAGCCTATTTAGATTTTCCATCGACACACATAAAAAAATAACAGTTCTTAAACGGACCGGTGTCGGTGTAGTCTATATGAATTCTATCTCAATTACTTTTAGGTTGTTCTCAGGAATGGATAGGAACTTTTAGAGAATTTGCTCTTACCAGTGCACAGTTTTCACAGGCCTGAACTAGTCTTTCTATATCACGATCGATTCCAGACCAGTATACGTAACGACGTGCTAATTGTTTTATTTTTGTAATACCTATGTGGGTCTCGTGGAGTTCAATTATGCTAGAACGTAATGATGTTGGAATGACTATTATATCCCCTAGAAACAATATACCATCATCAGTGTAATTTAAGAGTTTTTGTACAGTGTAATTAAATCCAGAAAAAAATGAAGCGCCAAAGTCGTCGAGCTGTTATCTTTGAAAACGTCTTATGGTGGTCAAAATCCGAGATAATGGTTGATTGTCCGTAACTAACAGGAAATGTTTTGAAAATAAATAGTTGTAAAAATAATTCACTCCAAAAACGATTGCAAGCGCTTCCCGGTCAAGTTGGCTGTAATTCATTTCAGATTCGGTATGTGACCGTGACGCGTACGCTATTGGTCTTTCCTCTCTCACGACGGCATGACTAAGAATAGCTGCAATGCTTGTAGAGTTTTCGTCGGTAGACAAGGCCAATGATTCTATCGCTGCAAAGTTCAGTCTTTAGTTTTATAAATACTTCTTCACAATTTGCAGGCCAAATCGAACGTTTGCCTTTACTCAATAAACATCGAAGCCGGTAAGAAATAATTGAAAAGTTTGGAACGAACCTTGCGTAATAAGTAGCTAGTTCAAGAAATTTTCTTACTTGGTTCATATTTGATGGGCGTGGCATCTCTTATACAACTCTGGTTTTTCTAGGAGATTTGCTAATTTTATTGTGTTCAATTGCATGTCCTAGGTATTCTATTTTTGTTACGAAAAACGGGCGCTTATTTTTATTGACACGAAGATTATAATCGGAAAGTGTTTGGTAAACATGATTGAAGATTTTATCTGCACTCTTCTAGTGTTGATCCGTGGACAATGATGTCATCAAAGTAAGAGTCTGTTTTTTGGAGACCAAAATTTGGGAAATTATTCGGTGGAATTCAGATGGGGCAGTTTTAATCCCAAAACTAAGATGGTTCTTCAATATGTACCACGATGTGTTGACATTGTTTGAATGATGCTGCTTTCTTCATCAAACTGTATATGTAGGTAAGCTTTGTACAAATCGAGTTTACAAAAATATCGAGAGTCGCCAAGGCTATTAAGTACATCTTCAATGTGCCTTATTGGTTGATTTGCTTGAATCAACTTTTCATTAACGCCAAATTTGTAATCAACACAGAGTCGCACTCCTCTATCTGGTTTTAGAATTACTACCAAAGGTGACCCTCATTCCCTAGTACCAACTGGAGTTATGATTCCATCTACTCCAGAATCCAATTCTTTGTCTACTTTTTCTGTAAGTGCGTAGAGGACTTGACGTTCTTTGTTAAACACAAGTTTAGCTCCTTTGAGAAGTTGAAGTGTAACTTTGAAACCTAGAACACATCCAATGTAAACTTGAAAATTTAGGGGAAACTTGTCGAACAATTTCTTGCTGAACTTTACTGTGTGATTTTTGGACATTTTAAGTTGTTTAGCTATACTTGCATCATTGTGTTGAAGGTCGATTCCAAGCCCTCTGATCCATTGACGGCAAAGGAGTGCGCGTTGGTACAATTTGTAGTTCGCCTACTATTTGTTTCCATGATATGAAATATTTACAATCACTTTTTCTGTTGGCTTGCTTATATTGCTGGAATAGGATCAAAAAGCAATATTTGACTTTTCTACTGGTACATTAAAATTAAAACAGTTGAAGTCATTTTCAGCTAGTAGTGCCTACTTCAAAGCACTGAGATTTTCTATTTAGTTTAACTGAGATTAGATATTAAATTAGATCAAATAGATCAACAATTTTCTGGGCTTGTACTGTTTCTAATTTACTTATTCCATATGTGAAGTCGGGATTAGAATCATTGAATTTAGGAGTTGTAGCACTATATTAGAAACATTTGATTTGTTGCTTCGAATTTTCATTAAGGCTGTAATGCAAACTTTTGCAAGGTGACCTTCTTTTTTGCGAGCTTTGCATTTAAATTTGCTTCTATCGATACAACAGTCTGTAACCTTGTGATTATTTCTTCCACAAGGAGTACACAGATTCTCAATACCAAGGGCCCTATAATTTGGTTGACGATTTCTGGAATTTTATTTTGAACTCCTGGAATAAGTAAATTAGAAACAGTACAAGCCCAGAAAGTTGTTGATCTATTTGAAGTAACTTAATATTAAATCTTAGTTAAACTAAATGGAAAATCTCAGAGCTTTGAAGTAGAAAGTGATGCAAAAGTTTCACTACTAGCTGAAAATGACTTCAACTGTCTTAATTTGAATGTACCAGTAGAACATTCAAATATTGCTTTTTGATCTTATTCCGGCAATATAATCAAGCCAACAGGAATAGTGATTGTAAATATTTCGTATGGAAAAAAAATAGTAAGCAAACTACAAATTGTAAAGAACGACTTAAAATTATTAGTTATACAACAAATATAGTATACAAGGAATGATAAATATAAAAGCATATACTGTTAATAAAATAAGTAAAATGTAGAAATAGTAACCTTGAACGCACAGGTACTTATGATGAAATAACCACTAGAACAATATCAAAATTTATTAACTAAAAACTTATAAGTAATCTACTCTTAAAGTATCTAAACAACGTTAAAACTTTTCCTTGATACCGATCTGTTTCCAGTCAAGTTATTTCTCTAGTCGCATCAAATCTAACACTACCAAGTTTATTCTCATTGTATGAATCATAAAAATGAAAAATTAGTTAGACAATTTAATCAATAAATTAATAATAAATTAACGTTTATACAAAAACTAATCATAAATACAAAATTTATTAGTGAAATTGGGAATTCAATTCTTATTTATGTAGAATAGAAAACCTTCACCTACATGTTACGTTTACTCTATATTAGTGAAAACAAAAAAATAGTAACTGTAAGTTTTTTTATTTCTTATATGTCTAATATGAATTAACCCACTTTCAAGTTTTGACTGACGGCTTTTTGAAGTCTGTTACGTTCGATCAATCTTAACAATGCAAATACCTCGCAAAAATACTTATTAAAGTTAGGCAATTAAAAGTATTTTGTGTTTTAACTCATTATTACATTGTTAATTTCATTGTTTTCAAAAAGTTTGATAAAAGCTGACGTCTACAATATCAATCGATCATACATTTTTAGCGAGAAAATTTTTCTATTGTTGCTATGCATTTTGTTAGTAGTAAAAATTTATTAGATGTTTTGTATCACGACACGCATATTTAACTATGGGAAAATATTGTTTCAGTGTCTTTTCAACAGTCGAGCATACACGCCGTTCGTAGCTTTTCGGCAAGTTTTCCTGCACGACGTGGATCTGTTGTAACAACGCTGATGTTGAACAATTCCAATTTTGACAAAGCGCCAAATATTTCTGCAGTCCACGAGAAGAGAGCGACAGTGGAGAGTAGTACCGATGATGTTAGAGAACCGAAACGTCGCTTATTAAGAACCAACAGTAATACGTTAAACAGGTGCGTAATTTTTATCTAAACTAAAAATGATTGCATATTAACAAGAGAAACATCGAGATATCTCCTACGACCTTCGTTACGTATGGAAAACGTTGGAAACTTAATTTCAGTTATTGGTTTTGATAACGAAAATGAATTATATTGAATTGATTTTCAATTTTATCGGAACTATATTTTATGCGGTTTATTACTTATTGACGTAAAAGTAAAAAAACAATACACAGATTTCGTATTAAGCTTTGCATTGTTTTTAAATTTAATAATATTCCGAGATCGTTTAACTATAAACTTAAATTGTCGAATTAAAACTTGAAAACAATTAAATTCAAAAAATCGTTATAACAATTTACATGCAAAACTTTATTAAACATCTTAAAGTAAACCAAAGGAAATACTAATTGTGGTACATTCACCCATTACTTCAAATTTATTCAAAATAAAGTTCATCAAAATTACTAAACCAATATTTTAAATCACGCAAAGCACTATATTCATCGATTTAATAATATCCGCCAATAACTGATACAATCTTTGAAATAAAATATATGTAAAAATATTTTCAAGTCGTTTATCAGGAATCTTAAAGACCCATATTAAACAACTTACATACCGCTTAAAGAAATTATGTCCATATAAGTAAAACTCGCGTGAATGGTACACGAAACGTGGAACTTTAAAACATTTCTAAAATGCGGCGCATACTTCAAGTTTAAGTTGTAATTAAACGTAACTTTACCTAATAAAAAACTTTTCTCGTTCAACAGTGTAAAATAAAAAAATAAATAAAATTAGCAAAATGAAATAATGATTGCAAATTTAATAGTCTACCATAAATTTGATCAGGTAATAAATTAAATATTTTAACAAAAAAAGTAGCAAACAAGTTTAAGAACTACTAAAATAACAAATAAAATCGATTATTGTAAATGTACTATATGCAATAATTAAACAAAACAAAAAAGGAAACAAAGGCACTATAAACAAAAGTCTAAACAAAACTATATAGTCTGGAAACTAACAAACGGAGATTAAATCAAACCTAACTACGCAGCTGCAGTATCAAAAACAAATTGCGCCATAAACCAAAAAATTGAATAATTAACTTTACTGCGATTTATAAAAGATTAGTAATATACCATGAAACAAAGGCAATGCTGTCATTAAAAACATAAAATAAAATATATATAGGGTGGGGCGCCGTATACGCCACGGTCATTATAAAAGAACGTGTTTGAATTTCAAAATAATTTTTTCTACAGGTATATACAGAATCTTTGAGCGCACAATTTAAAAATATATTTTTGATTACACAGGGTGTTCATAAAAAAAGATCCATATCAAAGTTATGTAATACATTTTGCAACACAATCTGTCATTACATACACGGTGTGTCATTTGAAATAAGACAGTTATTAGTAAAAATCTGTGCCAAAATTACTGGTACTTTTGTAACAAAAAAAATTATACCATTTCATACAGAGATCTCTCAACTGAACATTAGTTGCGGTCAAATCATTCTCTTTCAGTAGGTGATAAAAATCAATTTTTTAGATTCAGATCTGCAATTTAAAAAAACGTTGTGTTTCTCAAGAACGGTAGGTTTTAGGCATATGGAATCCTATTGTTGCATTTATTTTATCTCTAGAATCCAAAAAAATAATTAAAATACTGGGTATTCTATTTAAAAAAAACATAACTCTTTTATTATGAAGACCCTGTGTAATAAAGTATATTTTTAAATTGTGCTTTCAAAGATTCTGTTTATACTAGACCTTGTCTAGTATAGCGTGAAACAGAAAACTTATTGCCTCTAAACTTTTTTTAAAACTAGAAGCGATCTCAGTTTCTGTTCAAGTTCGTATCATAGTTCATGCACAAAAAAGAGACAATCACCTAGTTCTTTCTGTTTTTATTAAACCTGTTTCTTTGACAAGTTCAAATATATACAAACTTGGATGTAAACTTGGACCACTTAGACACAAAAAGTATAATGCAAAACAGGATTCAATTTTCCTATTTGGCTATGGTTAACGCCATTGAATGACTGATTAAAATTAGCGTAAATTTTTTTTAAATAAATAATTTTTATTTTTTATTTCAGACAAATATAGAAACTAATTATACTCGTCTTGGTCTTAGTTTCGGTTGTACACAAAAAAAATTCACAGTATAACGATACTGTTTTATGTTTTAATTTAATTTATAATTTACAGTTCATTTAATTGTTTTTGCGATATTTTGCTGCATAAACATGACAACCTCTATTTTTTTAATACGTTTTATTGCAACAAAAATTTAATTTTTACGCTCACCACAAAATATGAAATATAAACAAAACTCAACATTAAATGGCAAAGGTCAAATGTACTCTAAATAGTCCCACAAAATGACTAATTCCATTGCGAAATAGAAGAAATAGAGAGAGACACTTCTGATTATTCTTTATAATATGGTATAGGTCCGTAAATATTCAATCCCCATAAGAAGTTGCACATAGAAACCAATAAGGTTTTATTTAATTGGATTCAGTAAGTTTCTATATAGGTCTTGATAATTACCCATTTAAAACTATTAAAATTCAATAGGAAAATACCTATAAAATTAGTATGCTATTCCGTTAGAAACCAAGAAAAACTATTAATTTTTTTAAAATAAATACTTTCTAATGCAGATGGACCCATTAAAACCAATAAGAAGCCATATTTTTCTAATAAATAATTACCAATAAAAAACTCAATATCAAACAATATTTTTATTGTGAATTCCAAATTAAAACATTATACTTCATTTTCTATCAGAAATTCCTTATTAATCCAAATAAATAGGATGTTAATATTGAGATTTTCTTATGCAAACACGCGCTGAAAAGTAGAAAATTTAAGTAAAAGACGTAAATGATTTTTACTTACCAGTGGTGGCAGGGGACCTGTGAGTCAGATCAAAAATCGATGACAGAAAAATTGTTCAATTGGCAGTTTTTCAATTAGGATAAGATGCATGCGGTTTCAGTAAATGACGAATTTATTAGTGTGTTCTCACTACATATAGAAATTATATACTGAAAATGTTACCCTTTTTTGAACATGGCATTGTCAAAACATTTGATGGGCAGCCAAACATCCTTTGCCAAGGTGCACCTGTAAAATTAATTCATTGTTACTAAACATGTCACACTTATTGACTTACATTTTAAAAAACTTATCATTGCTATTAATTCGACCTTCCACCGCTGAACTTTTATTGTTTTGGTTAAGCACAGGTTTAGATGGAAGATCAAATGAATAGTATTACAGTTAAGCAGATCAATATACATATCAAAACTTTTTTTACGGAACTTTATTTTTCATAAAACTTATTGGTATAATAAGCGCAAGTTCTTCCATTTCTCCATCTGTTATACCATCATAAGCTTGTGTTAATCGCTTAGAGAGCATTACTATTAGTTTTCTAGCTACTGTTTCTTCCACGTCTTCTTTGCTTTCTACAAAAAGAATTAAATTACGAAAGGTTACTTTCGTATTACGCTATACAACATTGTCATGTTAAAAATGCTTTAGTATAAAATTTATTCTCGATACGCTCACTTTTTGTTGTTGAGTAGGGATAGGATGTTGAATTTTAAAACACGATTTTATTTTTCCGGTAAAGTTATAGTGTTTCCTATTCTCGTATTGATATCTTTCAATTTGAACTTTAATCTGATGATTGTTTTAAGGAATCAGTCCTGATCTTTTGTTTACGTTTCTTTTTCTATCATTTTTTTATAACTTTTATAGTTAGTCCAACACTGAAATTTAATGTTTGTAGTTATTTTTTTTTGTTATGTTCAAAAAAAGGTAATTTATTTTTAAGTTGTTCTAGGAGCAAAAATCGATATGAGGTGTATCATCTTGATTTTTTTACGATACAATTTTTTTATCAACTATAAAATATTTGCCTACATAAAGATAAAAACTTAGTTACTACAACTAGAAAGTTATTATTATTTGTAATCAGTTTTAGTTTAAAGCAATTGTTTTATTTAGTGAACAATGTTTACTCTTATGAAGAATAGATTTTTGGGTTTACTATTTATTTTTTAATTATCTTATCAGAATGAAACTAAAAAGGAAGCAATATAAAATATTTTTATGGGCTCTACAAAACGAAAAATAATACTGATAACACCTTTAACATATTTATAAAAGTACAACAAGCTATCAAAAATAGAAATGTAGCTAGAAAAATTGAACTTAAAATAAATACCGATATTTCAAAACGTGCAAAGGATATGTTTTCGTATCTATAAATTATTTCGTGTTAAATTTCTCTGAAAAATGAATTATTTACAAGAATTTTATTACCTATGCAAAATACAAAAACTTACAAAACAAAGAAAACGTATTGTATCGGTGAATGTTATTGCGTTGTTTGCCAAGATTTAAAAAAACGTTACTTTGGAGTTAATACATATGTTAACATATAAATTAAAAATATTACAAACAAAAAGCTTAGCATTGATTTTTGCAAGACGTACCGTTTTGGCAACCGCTTAGTAAATAATTTATTATTTGAAGTTTTATTGTAATGATTTTTTTTATGTTTCTTAAACATGAATAAAATAATTGGAAAAAGTTTTTAACGTATACAATATAAATTGATAAACTTTTACTACATTAAATAATTTACTGTGAAATAAATTTATATGTTTAAATAATGCTTCCTTGTACTATAAAAACGTACGCTTTCTATTCATACGTACTAATATAGATTTTTTTAGTTCTTTAGGTGCGGAAGAAGACAATGCTGTAGCAAAACCAATAGAAACCAACGAAAACGACACACATCATTCTAAAACCGACTGCATCGTACCAATAGATAGCCAAACATCATCTGCAAAATTAGATATCGATGAAGATATACACGAAAATAGTGAAGGTAAAGAATCTGACGCTCAACCAAAATTTGACACACCTAAAGAAAAACAATGTTGGGAAATGTATCGTAAAATGAGCGGAAAAGGTATTAGCATATCCTTTGAAACTATATTACGTGGAATGTTGACACCAACTGAATATAGGCTACGTAGAAAATCGGCCGCTGCGTTAGAAAACTACGATAATATAACCGATAAAATAAGTGCTGATAGTTAAAAATTGTGTTTTTTGTTTTTAATTTAGGTTTTGACACAACAAACAAACAACACTTAGTTGATTAGAAAAGCAACTAAATTTCTTTACAAATGAGGAATTATGAAAAACCACTAAATGAACTAAAGTAATTATCAGCACCTATTTAAAACGATGTATTACTAATTTTCACAGTTACTACTATATGTATTAGTATTTTTAAATAGAAAAAATATATTTGAATGCTATTATAAAAGTAAAAAGATATTTTTTAGAAAATTATAATTTATATAGTTTTTTAAATAAAATATAAAAAAAAGTATTTTTTTAACAACTTTTGTACTGAAGAGAAATTGCATAAATTTTATCATGTTTGTTTTTTTATGCTCTAGCTAGAATATTGATTGGAGGTTAATTGGGGTCTAAGATATAAAGACTACAAAACTGACCATCAAGCCAGATTCGGTTTTTTTTTTCAAAGCTAAAGTCCTACTTTTTAAAGTAAAAATTTGCATGATAAATTTGGGAGCCTACTTTTTTAAAGATAGACTGTGGTCCGGGTTTTGATCAAACCGACTAGCCAGTATTTGGATACCCGAACATCGGACCTTTGAATATCAGTGCACACCTCTTAATCAAAATCATAAGAACTTGGAGTTTTTGATAACTATAACCGAATGATAACAAAATCTCATATTAGAAAAAAAACAAATACATGTTTATTGATTAGATTGATAGATTATTGATTAGTGTAAATATACAGTGTGTCAATTTGAAAACTTTAAATTGGGAATATATTTACAACAAAAAGTAATATCAAATATTTTAGAAAAGCAGTTTTGACAATGCGGAAGGGTAACCAAATTGACATGAATTCAGAAATATCAAAAAGAGTGACATTGCACTTGACAATTTTGAAATAATTAGCACATAATTAAGTTTAGGGAGATGCTGTCAACCCTTAAAATTACACTGTTTGTGATTAAAAAAAATTATTTTTGAGATAGTTATATTACATGTTGTATCTTCTAGAATACCTAGCGCAATTATTTTTGAGGATATTAGGTGTGATACTCTCGTACAATACGATGAGTTTCATTATCTCAATAACGACAATCAAAAGAATCAGATTTTTGTAATTTTGTTTTATCAAAGGTTTTTTTTCTCTGATTGTTTACAAGTGTATTTACATATCCGTATTTATTGTTACTTTGAAGTGTGTCATTGTTAAATTTTATACAAACTGGATTTTTGAAAAGAATTAGTAAAAATGATATACTCAGTTACTAAACGGGTTGAAACAAACAATCCAGTGGCGGTTTCTCCATTAGGTCATTTGGTCAATAACCCTCCAAAAAATACAAAAAATTGTATTTTTGATTTTATTTAATAAGAATGCGTTTTAATATTAAAATGACCTTCTTGTAGCGTTGACCACCAGCCGCCACTGAAACAATCTTTGTCCAAGTGAAAATCGATGTGTTTTAAGAGTGACTTGTGCGGAAATTTGAAACTATAAATCAGTTAAAAATTTTGATTGAAGGAGTCCAAATTAAAATTTTGGGTCAAGGTGCCATGTGTACAACATCGTTGCTTCGCAAGGTGGCATAATTGGCGTATCACATGAATATGTTTGAAAAGTCTTCAAAACACATAAGTATTGTACGAGAGGATTACACCTAATATCCTCAGAAACTAAATGTTTGGGCTGTGATTCTAATCTAAAAATGGTTACCGATAAAAATTATAAATGTTTTCAACGGATATTTTCAATTTTATACCAAATTTCAAACAAACACTATTTATTTATCAACAATTAAAGGTATTCTTAATAAAATAAATTACAAATGTGTAATGGCTGCGAATATTTTTTTTCAAGCAGTTCATGGGCAGTATTGTTTGTACTTTTTAGAAGCATGCGCTTTGTCGAAATGTAATACTAACCATCAGCAATCTGGTTTAAGCTTAAATTAAGTTATTTGGCAAGTTTGCAGGAAACTTACCTTGGCAAGCGCGTAAGCTTTATGCAAGCTTGAATCAAGCATTTTAGTTACCACACAAAAAGCTTGCAATAAGCTTATTTTCCATGCTTGCTTCAAACTTTCCAACCAACAGCAAACTTGTTTCAAGTTGATGAAAGTTTGATTCATACTTTATGTATTAAATTTGCTTTAAGCTTAAGACGGCTAATTAAAACCAAACTTGCCGTAAAAGCTTGCTTGCTATCTGGGACATAAGTAATTAAATTAAGTTGTTATTTTAAGAACTGCACATTCTTTCCAAGTACACTAAAAATACAAAGTATCTCAAAGATAATGCATTTGCAGATGTCTAAATGAAGTAATGTTACGTAAGTCAAAATACTTGAATAAATAAATAACACTGCAAAAATAAAGCTAAATATGCAAAACAAATATTTTTAGGGCATCAGGATTAAAATTTTTACTCTAAAATTCAGCACTCCATTTTGTGTAAAACAACACTTATTCGATTAAACAAAAATCAAGAAAAATAGATTATTCTTTATACCAGGTAATTCAACGTTCTGGAAAAGTCAACTGGCAAGTTTATTTATTAAATACGGTAAAAAAATTATACAAAAGTTTTTGTGTTGAATGTTTTCTATTAACTAAAATTATTTTTTGATATTCAGGATGAGCCGTTTTTATGTAACAATGAACAACACTTTTTTTAAACCCACGGTATGTATATATTTTATTTTTTTAAAAATGCGACAAAGTAGTACTGTAGCAAAAAATTAATATCTCTTAAATTTTACAATTAGAGTAAAATAGTAATTTTGCAGTTTTCTGACTTTTTGCTTGTATGATGAGTTATTGTTATTTGTTCTTTCAATTCTGTATTCTATGGAATAATATAAATACTTCTTAAAATTGCTTTTACCAAATACTCATTGGTATGTTTTTTATGAACAAAGCTTGTAAACTTCTTTTTACGTATCTTACTAAACTCTATTGTTGTCTGTTGTAATTTCTGTCTAATAATATTTTTTTTAAATAATATATTTGCTAATTAATAGTCAAACATCTTTTTGGAAATCAATAACCGCTTGAAGCTCAATGTGATTTACATATAATTTGTTTCTTATCTGCTCTATTTGCTATATGTAGTGTATCAGTTTTTTCTTTTGATTGTAGTACTGCTTGTTAATTTCTTTTTTTTTGTACTCATTCTCTAAATATGCTTTTTGCATAATTTTCGTCAAAATGCAACCAACACACACAAAGATGTCCCAAGGAAGTCTCTGGGACATAATGTTGCAGATCACTAAATGTCTCAAAGTCATCCCATTTTGGTCCTGTGTACGTCCTAGGGACATTCATGGGACGTTCTTTTGTCACAACTACGTGCATCCCTACGATGTTCTTCTAGGACATCTTTGCGCAAGATGGCTGTAGGATATGTAGAAGATAGTCATCTCTCTCCTTTTCTACATATATTGAATTGGAAAAATATTTATATATAGTAATTACGAGAGCTCGAGCACAGATTGTACTCTGTGGCTCGAGTGTGACTCAGTTAAGTAAAAAACAAGAATTAAGAAAAGAAATAGCAACTAATATGTCGATCGATACTTTCAATGCAACGTGTGTTGGGCGAGATACGTTTTGTGTTGTTTAATTCATACGCTTTTAAGCAATGAGTTACTCGAGTTCTCGTAATTACTACTATACATGTATATTATATTTTTATGTAGAAAAGTACCATTTCAAGTTAAAGTACATCTACTTTGTGGTTTTTTTTTATTGTTTTTTTGATTTAGTAAGGAGAATTAACGTACTCCTCTGCGACTTGACGTAATGAATAAAAATAACAAAAAATACAAATTATCATTACATAAAACTATATTTTTAAGTAATAATCCTAATTATATTCAATTAAAATACATTTAGAGATCATTTCATTTTTTTATCTTCTCGATACCGACGTTCTTTGGCCCTTCTTAGCAAGTGTTTTATACTTTTTCTCAATTTTTTTTAAGTAGCGCCTGAAACAATGCAACTATATAAGAGATGGTAATCGTCATGTAGAGTCGATAAAAAAGTTATTACAAAAAACTTATTTTGGTATTTCTATGTAGTCAGAATTTACATTTTTCTAAATTAAAGAATTGATAAATTGATACTTCTTTTGTAGAATTATTGATTGATCTTTTTGACGATTCTATTATTGATTAAATCATAAGAGATGATCGATTATAACCAGTTAAAAATTGTTTAAATCGTTTTTGAAAAAAAATTTTTGTAAACACGTCAGTTTTGCAAATTCATTAAGAATTTTTATACGTTTTGCATTTACGTTTTATCAGAGGAATGTGGTAAAAACAAAATTATTTCTAGACGTATTTTTAACTACCTAACTAATTATTATGGAAACAGTAATACTATACGAGAAATCCGCACACTAATCATAACTATGAACTAAGACGCTGTTACCAAGAACGCGATAACGTTATAGTTTCTTAGTTAGATAAGCGATTTTGTGCCTTATCGGTCATGTTGACAGGTAGTGGGTGAGTTTTTGGATGAATTATTGTGAATCGCGACGATGAAAGTCGTGAGATAACGTCACGCTTTTAAACGTTTAATACAAAGAAAACATTTTTTTAATAATTTTTTGATTAAAAATTTTTTTTTTCGCATAAAATAAATATTTTCAATTTACTGCATAGGTATGCGCGTCAGTTGGGGTTTTAAATCACCATTATTAATAATTGTGATGTTTTAATTTCGATTAATTTTGTATTAATTTTTAGTAGTTCAAAATAATAATTATAAATGATGATTTTTATACATTATAAATAAATACAAGGTACCAAAAACTTACCGAATAAATTTGTTTATGCACAAAAACATCCAAAAAACGTTAGATAATAAAAAAACAGATAAATAAAGTAGTCAGAACACCAACAAAAACAAATACAGAGTGCAAACGGTGCAAACAGAGGGTACCACTTTTGTGTACCACTTTGATATACCAAAGGAGCGTACGGGTGTTGAGTAGGCACCAGAGAACAAGAAGGAAAGTGGGCACGCGCACTATGCAGTTTGCATTTGTCTCGTTTATGTACGAAAACCGATTATCGGTGTGGTTGAAGTAAATCACACACATCATCTTCAAAATATTTGTTATATCAAAAGAAAGATTTACTAGAGTACTAGATTAATTTATATTTATAATGAATGTAGAATCCTGTTCTAAATTTATTTGATACGTAATTATAAATAAACATTCGCATTAAGTATTATAAAAATTCTTCTTTTCAATTTTTTTTAATTTGATTAAAAATATTAATTGACAAACGCCCAAATTTGTTTTCCCGCATAGGGCATCCCATCGTACGTTCTTCATTGACATCTTAAGGACGTCCTACTAAGAACATCTTAAAGAGGTCCGTTTTAAATCCCGGGATGTAAAGACATCATTTGCACATAAAACGAACGTCCTTGGGACGTCGTATGTTTACTGGGAAGTAAAATCTTTTTAAAAAACTATCTAACGGCATCTTCAAATTATTATAATTGACTCAACTTTACGACCATATTTTTACTGGTAGATACTGTTTGCCGATAGTATAAATGCCATCTTCTTACTTCAATTGACCATATTTAAGCGTTTTTTTGGACTTCAGGCTTAACATTTTTGGGTTGGTAAAACTGATGAATTTTAAATCGCCCTCAAAAGATAAAAACTTTTATTGGTTGTCAACAACGACCTCTCTGATTGATGGGTCATAATGAATTCCAGTGATTTGTCAAATCGGGTTGGTAGTAAATAAACATTTTTGATGAAAATATATTATAGAAAACTGGTAGTAAAAAAATTTAAAAAATGAATATTAAAAAATAGGTTTAAAAATCAAAATGCAAAGTTTTTTTTTAATTGTTATCTTTCACAAAAAATCTAGAACTATTATTAAACTTTTATTTTATGTTTTTTATGAAACAAGGATTTAGATTTTATTATTATATAATTATTTTAGATAATTGCATTTGTATATAAGTCTTAAAATTAAAGGTTTGTTCATGCTACTGCGGTAATCGCGGTTTTAATGGATTCATTTCTAATATTAGATATAAATCTATGGCTCATCAGTACTTGCTAGTGAAGTTTGACAAACACTGCTACAAGCGGTGCTTATCTATATCTATGATGTACATGTACATAACGTAATCTTTTTATATGCTGTTCATATACCAATGTGCAAAGAAAATATGGAACACATAAAATACGTGCACCTTACTTAAAATTGTATGAATTTATTTTGCAGATATGTATATAAATAACATTTAGCAAATCACATTTTTATCTAAACTTAATTTATTGCTTTGATTTATGTGTAATTCAGTAATTTTCTGCATTTCTGTAGCAGTCCTTCAATGATACTTTATCCACCGTTATTATATTATCTAGATTTTTTTATGTTGTCTGTTATGTGTATAAAGTTTGAATTATCTATTAATATCTGATACCAGAAACTAGAAAGAAAAAATTTAACTATATATCATTTAAAATTTATCTATTTACAGCATTGGTTAAGAAACTTTTTTTATCATAGATTACTCACAGCTAGCATTGCAAAAAAACTACCGGCTGCTGTTAAATTAATGATCTATAAAAAAAATTAACATTTGTTCATCGTTCACCTATAATGAGTTTCCCCTTTTGAAACTTTTCATTAGCATTTCTAAAAACAAATTGATAAGCGACGTGTTCAGTTGCTAAACATCTCTTAGTATGTAAAAACGTTTGAAGTGTTTATTTTAATTAAGATACTAATTCATTACATTAACATCTATTAATTGTTTTGAGCTGTGTATATTATCAAACTTTTGAGAGATTACTGGAGATTACGCAACATTGCACTTTTCTCGAGTCAAATGACACAAAAACACCATCAAGCATTGTTTATTTAAAAAGGTATAACTGAAACGTTTAAATTTAAACTGAAACATTTTTGTTGACTTTTAGGAATCAACAGTGGGTGCCTTTTAAACTACTGTGATACTAATTTTTAAGTATTCACCCAAAATGTTCAGAAGAAATAAGAAAGAAAACAAGGCAAAACTTGAACATAAACTTTATTTGGTACCTAATAAACAAACACTTTAGTTGTTACACAATGTATTTTAGGCACGAGAAAATCCAGAGCCAGTTTTTGACGTTTCGGATTGTGGAATAAGCGATGTTCCTAGTGGCATTTATTCGTTATGCAAAGTATTCTTAAAACAAAGTTTGCATTTGGAACATAACCGTTTATCTTCTTTATCTGGGGGTGGCAACTTGAAGGATTTATGCCTTTTAAAAGTATTAGATATACATGATAATGCCTTTGTAACAATTCCGCAGGACATTGGGTTTTTAACGAATCTTTTGGTATGATGTTAAGCGCAATTATGTATTAAATTTACAATGTTTTTTAGGAGCTATATTTAAATGACAATCACATTAAGAAACTTCCCTCTTCTATATGTGGTTTAAAGAAACTTCAAATTTTAGATTTATCTAACAACATGTTAAAGGATCTTCCTGAAGATTTGGGTAACTTAACTAATTTACGTAGATTAAGTATTCAAGAAAATAAAATTAGCCGTCTACCAAAAAGTTTGAGCGGAGCACAAAGGATACAGGATATTATTGTGACCACATCTAATTTAGTTTATCCTCCAACTGAGGTTGCAAATGAAGGCACCGAATCGATAATGCGATACATTTGTCAAGGTTATTTTTGTTTAAGTATTAGTTTAGAAATACCTGCTTTTTTGTTATTGTTATAGATTGTGGTATAGAGTATGTTCATCCTAGTTCTTTAGAAGATGCAAAAATTGATTTAGAATCGAAAGATACCGTTGATGCCTTTGAAGATAGTTTTAAGGTATGAAGCTTTTTTTAATTTAGTAATAGACAATGTAGTTTAGATGATAATTGCGTTTATTGAATTCACTTACCAGAGTTAACTAATGTTTTCGTACAATTCTTTTTTTGATTCTGCATCAGTCGTAAATGCTTCATTAGTTCTCAATTTTGTAACAAAACAAACTTGCAGCTAAAAGGTTTTAAGACTGCTATCAGTGTTTGTGTGGATATAGAGTATGCATTTTATGATCAATATTATGTTGATACTGAATGATAAAGATATTTGAAGCAACAGGAAGCTGTATAAGGATAGTTAAAGGTATTGAATTAAAATAATAATTTCAAATTACCGTAAGTATATAGAATCATATAATTTTGATCAAAAATAATCATTCACAATTGCAAATATATTTTCACTCATACCACAATGAAAGAAGAACATTTTAAAATCTAAGAGTTGAATTGAACCAATAAGCATTAGCTAACATTGCATCTATTGACTAACACTAAACTTTTAAGCCACGACTAATGCAGGATTAATCATTACATAAATTCCATTATGTGATCAAGTTGAGAAGAAAAGTATACAAAATTTTACAATAGAATAAGTTTATAAATGTCTCAAAATACTACAAAAAAATTGCGGCGTTTTAGGCTAGTAAGCTTTAATCACGTACATTTCATTTCCATAATGAATTTTTTTTAATCATTATAGATATGCACGAGTACGTAACAAAAGCTTTATTTGTGTATTATATAGAGTACATGGGTGCTTTTAAGTATTGTAAATAATGATCAAAAATCATTGTCTGTTTTATTTTTAGGTAGTCCCGGTGTTTGCAACCAAAGCAATCTTAATAACAAACATTTTTAAACGGTACATATAAATGTTTAAGTAGTGCAAGGTGCAACAGGCATGTCAAGCATGCAACGCATAAATTTGTAGGTTTTCAAAACGATATACATAAAAGTGAAATATGAACCTTTACGCCCTAAATGAATCTCTATATGTCATATTATTAAGTTAGAGGTGTTTCATTATGTTGTGAACTATGACCTTGAGTGGAAAATTGGAATTAATAAACTAAAAATTGATAGTTTGAAGTCTTAAGTAAAGCTTAAAAGCGTTAGTCAACAAGGAAACAATAATCTAAAAATAAGCACATATTTATAGATTACATAAAATTAAGTTTACTTACAATAATACGTAAAGGCTTGTTAATAACAAATATAACGACAAAAACAAAGATAGGTTAGAAAAAATGTACAGGCTTATGTTTTTAAGACGAATGATAACATTTTGACATAAACCGATCATAGGGCCACAGTTCACGAGATCCTGAAAGACCTACTCATATAACTTTACGGGTGAAAGTCTTATTTTAAATGGTTTTTTTCACTGAGCGATGGTTCGTTTAAAAATTTGTTCTTATGAAGAAAAACTGAGTACGTTTATAAAATCTCCAGTTTTAGACTAAGTACTTATCTGTATTTAAAGTCTAGAAAAAAATAGATTGTTCAATTTCTAAAGAGAAAGGTCACAACCAAGTAATAGATTGGGTAACGTTGGAAAAAATTATGATTATTTCTCTTTAAGTTCATAACTTTCGCGCTGTTGTGGAGCATTTGCATAGCAAGTGAAACGGTGTTTCCTTTTCTTCTCTACATATTTTACTTTCAGGATTTCTCTTCACTTTTATGTAGTTAAATATATTATTTGTTGACAGTGACTCAAATAGTCGAACAGTGTCTGTTACTGAAAGGTTCGATCTGTATGGGATATATTTGTATAGGTCTTTTTTTCATCTTATCTGGTATACCAAGCCAAATTCTTATCATCGTTCTTGAGAGACTAGAATCTTGGATTTTACCATAAAGTGGTTTAGTGATAACTGTTATAAAGTTTTTTCATTTCATATTAGCGTTTTATTTACATAAGTAAGACATCGGTAATACATTTTCATTTCGTCTTTCATGTCTATTTACAATAAAAAAGAGTAGGAACGTCACTTTGTTAATTGAATTAAGAGTTACAATATACCTAGGTTTTAAATTTTTTGTCTTAACATTCTTCTAATTAGAAACAAATTTAAATACAAACACCGACATTAAATGATAAATACAACTACTTAAAGCTACTTTGGAAAGACTTAACATTTTTAAAAAATCATTGTAATATATTCTATTCACATGATCATAATGGAACAAATATATCATAACTAATTAAGTGACAATAAAAACGGGATTAAATGTTGAATCTCTTTATTTATTAGTAAATATTGTTGTAAATTATAGAAATGAAAACTTAACGGTTAGTTACTACGCAGGTTCTTGCAACAGTGCGCCTTGCTTTCTGTGAGAAATAGAAATAAAATTATTCGTACAAAATGTTGTTGGTTTAAAAATCTTTGTTGTAAAATTTAACTAATACTTCTGTAATACGATAATTTTTTTTATTCCATGAAAGATAACAAAATTATTAAAACAAACGAGAAACGATACTAAAGTAAAAGTTCAAAATGTTTTCCATTTTTATTTAGGCACCAATTAATTCGCTGAAAAGGCTTTTCCACTCTTCTTAACATTTCAGATGAAACAATTGCAAAATCGTCCACAATTTGTTGCTGCTTATTCATAGATGTTGGTGGTTCCTTATAAACAACGTCTCCCCATAAGAAAAAATCAGGTTTCGTTAGATTCGGAGACCTAACAGGCCATCTGGTGGGTCCATTTCTACCAATCCATTAATTGGGGAAAATTTCATCAAGAAATGCGCTCACATCTCGCGAAAAATGCGCAGGTGCGCCGTCTTATTGAAACCACAGCCTGTTTCTTCTATGTTGAAGTAGATTAGCTAACAATCCTGGTAATACATTTTGCAAGTAGTACATAGGTCCATTGACATGGCCATTGAAGAAATGTGGACCTACCACATGGGTTCCAACGGTTCCTTCCCACACATTCAAAGACCATCGATGCTGATAATCAGCTTGTCTCATAACATGCGGATTTTCAGTCGAATAATAATGAAAATTGTGTCTGTTGACAGTTTCACTGTTATGCAATGTCGCCTCATCCGTGAATACAATGTACTGGTAAAACACATGATCCTCCTGTATTTTCAATCTTGCCCAGGTACAAAATTCGGAACGAAATTGAAAATCAGTATCAATCAGTTCTTGATGTAACTGAATATGATATGCATGATACTGATTTTTCTTCAGAATGCGTTGTACTGACCTCTCGCTTATACTGGTTGCTTCACCGATGTCTTTTTGGCTCATGTGTCACGTAAATTCTAGCCGCCAATAAATAAGTTGTAGCAGTCTCCCTTAATACAAAAATCATATCGACTAGTTCGTCTTTTTCGAAATTCATTATGAAATGGAATCACTTTTTTAAATGTATACTTTTGTACAAAGTTTTGTGTAATTATGTAATTGTGTTCAATATCTCTGAAATTATTAACTTTAGGTATAGGGAATGGTTATACAAACCAAAGGTGATTTAAAATCAAATTTAATTATGCAAAAACATGCATAGTGTACCATCGAAAATAAGAAAGTTATTAACGTTTGAAGTTTGCCAAATTCATGTTAGATCTTATCGAGTAGTAGGTTAGAAATATGGCAAAGTTTGACACGGAATCATTAAAACAATATTTAAAGATGTCAAAAATCCAAACCGCAAAAATACACACTGTGTCCCATTTAAAAAAAAATCGTTATACTGCAAAATTGGGACACCCTGTACGTTTGAAAATAATTTTACGACATAAAGATTTTTAAACCAATAACTTTTTGTACGCATCATTTTTTTCTATCTCTCACGGGAAAGGCGCTATGTAACGTTAAGGCTGAACAACATTAAGAATAATAATAAAAGAAAGAATAGATTCCGTAAAAATCCAAAAAGTGAACTGATGGGTTACAATTTTAAATCAGGAATATAGTGTAACGAACTTAAAACTATTTACACGATACCTCATTATTATAGATATACATAACTGATTTACTAAACAAAAACAATATATTTCAAAATAAATGTATATATATATCACTGTAACTGTAGATTTAATTAAACACCGTTCGCGAAAAGATTACTACAATAACTTTTATTTATTTCTACGCCACGCGTGTAAAAACACTTATGTATTTAACACCGGCGCGTTATTCTTTAAGTCTATCTCTTGAGTTTACCTTTTATACTTACTGGCCTTATTTTGGACTAGAATATTCAGTTGGTTTCTTAAAAAGCCTCAAATCTTCTCGAAGTTTGTTTCAATAGTTTACAATATATATGTTGGCAGTAACCTTGACTAGAGTGCAAGCTACACTAGCAGATATGCATTTCGACCTATCATTAGTAATATATTGGAAAACATCGGATTTAAATATGAAAACCAAGTTTGCAATTCTCTTCTTTAATAATAATCGACAATGCATCGTACCATTCGTGCCTTATAGAGACTTCGCCAAACGGAGATTAGAAAGAATCAGATTTACCAAGTTGGCTAGAAATTTAAAGAAATAATCAATAAACCAAGGACATTATATTCTGAGGCTTATGCCGTATCATTTTCACTTTAAAGCCATCGAAAACGTTTGGGGCAAATACGATAAAAACTGGATCTGATAGTTGTGAAAAATGTGTACTGTAAATGTCGGAAGAATCTTTGAAACAATTCGATTCGATATTTTCACTCATCAAATGAAGCATATTTATTATGATCTTCAAATTGTTTATAGTGTTAAAACATAGATGTATCAATTTTTAAAATAATTCTAGGTATGTACTTACCGTTTTGTTTTTCAAACAACTTCCAGGAAACGCTAAATTGTTCTCGTCTAGAATGTAGTAGAAGGTAGAAAATACAAATAGGTTTCTCTGTTATTGAAATCTTGAAATTAAAAATTATTTGTTTAAGTTTTATAAAATGATTATAAAGGTTTGCTGAGAAGACAATGTTTGTAGCAGAGTGGGACAAAACTACAATTTGAGTACAAATTATGATTAAAATTTAATCACAACTAAATTCGTATGCACTTCAGGGCTATATATATATATATTATATTTTTTTTCAACAATTGGTAAATAAGCATGACATTACACCCGCAATGTTATATGACATATAAAAGTAAGGAGCTTTAACTATCCAGGAAAAAACGGTACCTGCTTTTTTTGTAAATAAATCTTACACACTTTTAAGATTGTTTGCTATCGTTTTATTTTGATTAGTCGGTTTAGTTCCGGTTTAGAGTTTGACATGCCTGATGTACAACATTAGCTAAACGTCTCACGCGCTAATGACTGTTTAATTATTATTGCTGACAATATTTCCTTATTAAACAATTATTAAAAAAAGGTATCACCATACGCTTTATATAAGCCACTATTAACGTTCGTTAATTTTTCTTCTTATTGCCATAACGATATTAGTGCCTAATTTTACCGTTTCTGTTTTTTAGGCTAAAATATGGAATCTTGAAAAAATTAAGGCATGTTATTTTTCTTTTTACCTGGAATGTTCATCGTGGTGAAGTAGTTCTTTTTTTAAGTTTTTTTTTTTAATAAACTTTTATATTTTAAGCTTACTATTTGTGTTTTTGGGTCGGTTTTTTATTGCTATTAGTATTATGTAGATAGAAAGCTAAATTTTATCATTTGCAGGACGTTTTCAAAATTCAGAACTGGATGTTTTAAATTAGCTTTCGCTTCTCTCTAAGAAAAGAATAATCAAAAAGCTATAAATAGCTATAATAAAAACACTTTTAGTCGAAACGCTTGCTTTAATAGTTTATTAGCGGACTAGTTTCATAAGAGACCATTTTGGCGCACGAGACGAAAGTTTAGAAAACGACCCGCGAAGCGGGGAGTTTTCTAATGGTCGGGTGCGCCAAAATATCTTATGAAAAATATACTTTATACAATTTTTTCTATTTTGGAAATTATATGTAAAAGTAAATCTAAATTAAATGTTTACTTTTATGTTATTGATTAGGGAAATTTTTTTTATTAATAATTCGTTGGCAACATTTCAAATTTGACATGTTGGATAGTTGGATTCACTGATCTCTATAATAATATGGATAGCTGATGCTGTAGTCTGACATTCACGCATTTAGAGAAATCATCAGCGCCACTTATTACATTAGTTTAATTGTCAGTACAATTGTCATAAATATTACTGTTTTGTAAGATATTTTCTAAATAGATTAGTGTGTTTAAAAATATTCAGAAAATTGTTTGGACGCATCAGTAGTAGCTTGTGCTTTGGATTCTTATTTCAATATGTGTGTTATGTTCATTAATTTTCTTGATTTTTTCGCAATTCTGTCATGCTTGCGATCGTTAAATCTACGAGTGGGTTAAGCATGTGTGATTGATTCTTAAGCGAATTAAAATGACTAACTGTATTGTTTTTTATATAATCTTATTGAAACTAACTAAATTTGATTAAAGTCATTATACAGGGTGTCTCTAAAAGGTCTGTACAAAATCCTACCACATATTCCTGAGGTCGAAATAAGCCGATTTAAGCAAACTTACCTTATTCCAAAATTGCTTTGTTTCCTAGATACAGGGTGGTAAAGTTTAAAAATAAAAATCGTTTTCTGGCAAGCTTATTCAATAACAGTTAATATGCTAATAGCAAAAATTCTTGGAATACAAAAAATGCTTAAATAAGTTAAAACTGAGCACTACTAATTCACTAACCAAATTTCATTCTCAAAGATACCTTTTTTTTATTCAAAATAATTTGAATATTCCGGCACGGCATCCAACATTAAAAACGGAATATCTTGAAAGCGGCTTACTTTAGCAGATTTTCACAAGAGAACCTTTTTGCTTAAAAATGTTCATAAAATTATTATTATTTCAAAAAAAAATTAAAAACTTACTGAGAAAAGAATTATAGCCATTTCAAGCCATAAGAAATGCATTGTAGAGCGCCCTCTACAGGCCACAGTAAAATGGTATTCAAATTCAGATTTCGCATCCCAAAAAACCTCCGGACATAAATTTTTGAAGTAATTCGTTGAAAAATGTTCATACATTTAAAAATACACGATTTTTATTTTTAAACTTTACCACCCTGTATCTAGGAAACAAAGCAATTTTGGAATAAGGTAAGTTTGCTTAAATCGGCTTATTTCGACCTCAGGAATATGTGGTAGAATTTTGTACAGACCTTTTAGAGACACCCAGTATATCACAAAACTTTATACAGTTTTATGAAATTTCATAAAATTTTTTGAATTATTTACCTTCAACAAAATGAATTATCATTAAAAAAAAATTTTGTTTTGAAAAAGAGTTTAATTTAGTTCTAATCTCAGTATTGTGTGGCGCTGTCTTCTACGTATTTAAGGTTTTTTATAGGTATCAGTTATCGATATTATTTATAGAGATCAGTGGGTGAATTGCTATATTTTAATTACACTGGTCTGCAAAAAAATATTTTTTATCGAGCCCTGACACTATTCCGGGTGATTTTTATGTAAAATGACGTCCTGAATCTAAATATGTCTTCCGTTTTCTTCCAACACCCACCATTTTCGAGGGAGCCCCAAATCTCTAATTTTACCACTTTTCGATTAATTAATTATAATTTATTTATCGAACGATAATAATAATTATACTAATTATTATAATAATAAATATATGGACATGAATTTAATTTAAATGGGAAAAAGAACTATTTTAGCTGTAAACAGTAATAAATAAAAAGATATTCATCGTTACTTGGTGTCAAACCATGGGCACAGCAAATGGCATTGATTTACGGGTACCTTTGAGCCATTTGGTCAAACTACTGTAACAAGTCGTACAGCAAACTGATAGAGCCCAAGTCTTGTCCTGGTCGCCAACTTGACAATCAAAGTACAATTTATAAGCTGTTTTCGTTGCGCTTTTAAAGTTAATTCCCCGCAGACATAGCAGAAGTTATCTGGATGATTTTTACACTCGTGTGGCATAATTAAACAGTAATTCAACGCCCGACATTAACCACAAATCACACTTAGTCACTTGAAAAAATCCGGAGTAAAAGTAGTTTTACTGTTTTACACAAATGAACAAAAATGAACACAAAATCCAGCACGTTTAAAACGTCGACAAGTTAACTCTGCAACAGCTATAGATGTACTGATCGAAGCAGTTAAGCAAACAATGTAATATACTATAATGAGAAGAGTAATGCAAGTTCAAGCCTGTCGAAAATTCCTGTTCAAGCCTGCATGTGGTATTGAGATCGCCAGCGTCGTGCAGTGAATCTTCCTAACTGTTTATTGATATTTTTTTACTGTTCTTATATATTTGTATTTTATTGTTTGGTTTAAATTTTATTACCTGCTTTGGGATGTTTAACGGCTATAAGTTAAAATTCTAAAAAAAAATGCAAAAAATAAAATAAAAATGGGGTCCCCCCAAAATAGGTGGGTGATGGGTAAAAACGGAGCTCATTTTTGGATTCAGGAGGTCATTTTACATAAGAATCGTCAAGAATGGTATCAGGGCCGATTTTCATGCAGACCAGTGTTATCAAATATCAGTATTGCCAATCTAACAAAACCACAGTTCGAGTGCTATAAAGTGTTACTTTAGATAACTCAAACGAGTTCTTTAAAGTACTTAGAGTACCAAAATAGAGACCACTGGGCGTGGCTTAGTCTACTGTCAAGATCGAAACTTTGCCAAGTCCGGATTACTTAAAAATTAAAGTTTTAACATTAATCGTACCTTGTAAATTTTATAATTGTATAAGCACTTAGTGCTCATTCGCAATGAGCATAAGCATAACAAACACATCTCAGATTTTTTTAAAATTTAATTCAAGAGATGGTTTGTGTAACGCCCCTGCATTGCGGTTTCCTTGGTCTTTTTGTGCACCTCTGATTTATTACTCCCTCATCAGTTCTGTTTCGTCAATGAAGTCCAGAAGTTTATTCCAAGGGGCTTTTTTCAACTCATCATCGGTTAGCTTTGGTTTTCCGAGAATTGTGGTGCGTTGCATTTGATACGCTTCACATTTGCACAGCAGATGCTGCGGAGTCTCGTCGTCTTCCAAGCATCCGCGGCATATAGGGCTACTTTGTAGTCCCATTTTATGCATATGTTTGTTAAGGCCACAGTGCCTTGTGATTAGTCCCGTGAGTTTCCTTAATTTTTGTCGACTCATGCTGGATAGTGCAGTTTGAGTGTTTAATTGTGGCTCCATAAGGAAGAGTTTTGTGTGCCTCGTCCCTGAAGAGTTTTTCTATAGTTTTTTATGTTCCGCTGCAAGTTTGCTCCTAATTATTTCTTTTCCAGTCTCGTGTGCGATTCGGAAATATATATTAGATAAGTAGTTCATAAAGTTGAGATATACTACAAGCAATGTATGTGTTCACAATGCTTCTTAACAATCCGTATGTTTATGTTGTGTTTATGCACCTCTTAAATGATCGTAGTAACAAATACATGAAGTTGAAATGGTTCCAACTTTATTTATTTGTTATGCAAAACTCAGTGGAATGTAGCGTGTTTTAGTTACATTCGCTAATAAGTTGGCGTGTGCGGTTAATTCATTGTCAGGCATTTTTTTTTGTAATTTGCACAGTGTTGGAACTATATATGTATAGATATGGGCGCTCATAGTAAGATGCACTCCATTCTTTTTTAATAATTTCTTGTATGAGATTAACGAAAACAATGCACAATTGAAACAAGTGTAAGGTTTCACGCTAAAAGTTGCTTGACTGACATCATAAATCAACAGCATTATGTAATTATTACTAAAGCTATTTTTACATTTGTTCATGAACAAAATGCAAAATATTTGGCACAAATTGCATGGTTTTATTTATATTTTAACATAATACATGTAATTTTATATATATTTTTGCTTTTTGGTTTCTGACGTTTCAAAGTTTTCTTGGCTAAGCTTACGCCCCTAGACCCTACACTGTATCTGGATCTGGGGGTAGCTTGCAAGGCAAGGTTCTGGTTATAAAAGGTGAAAGCTGTATTAATTGACCGTTTGACAATGTCAGTATTATAAAATATTATGTGCATATAAGAAAGAAACCAGTTGCTGGTATAGAAAACTAAATACAAACTAATAACTAATGACAAAAAGGAAAACTCATGAAGAAGCTTGAATCAAAAAAAAATTGAAGCAGGATTGTTCCTAAATGCAAGTTTGTTCGCGGCGTGTATAGGGGACAGATGAAGCTTTCAAGCAACAAACGAATGAAACAGTAGTAAAAAGGAAGGAGATATAGTCGTTTGTTTACGCAGATGACAGTGCTCGTGGCAAAGGAAGCAAACATATTAAAAAAATAAAGTAATAGAATTTATTTATCGGACATTATAAGCAAAATCGTTCAGAAAGTGCATTGAAAAAAAAACTTTTTGAAGAATTGTAATATTGTGCCGATATCGGCTGAACAAATCTTGTCCAATATTGGCGTCGTGTTTTTCCTCAATATCGGTTCAATGTTGGCTATATGTAAATTATCTTTGCTAATATTTAAATATTGGACCAATATAGAGCCAAACAATAGCCAACCATTATAGCTACTTGGGGTAATTCAAATAAGTTTTGAATATACCGCGGGCTAAAACTACGACGTTACATTACTCATAATACCTAGGATACGACATACGTAAACATATAACGGGTCATCGAGATTATTCGCAAGCCACGTGTTTGTTTACTTTTTAATAGATATCTTTTGCGTTACCTACACTATAGTTATTTATTGTTAAAGAATACTAGATATACTTGTAGATTTAGTAAAATAAAAACTTAAAAAAAACTGTTGTGGTCACGACTTTCCTATAAGGAATTATGAAGGAGTTTCTACATATTTTTTTAAGGTTATGTTGTCATAAAACCACTTTGAAGAATATGTACACGTTTGTATTGACTTCCAAACATGCTATAATTTTTTTAACGTATCTTGCTTTACCTTCAAGATATGGAATTTAAAAAAAATTGTCGCAGGCAGGATTCGAACCTAGATTATATATTGAATTTTCTTAAAATTATAAAACAAATATCAAACGTTAATGTTCGAAAAAATATTTATTTCGATAAATTGTTAGGAAGAATTATCTCTATAAGAAACTAAATATAAATCAAATAATTTACATTCGTACAAAATTATATAAGAAAAACTGTTAAAAATGGCATATACACCCACCAAATTTCAAGTTACTAGGACTTTTGGTTCGAGAGTTATCGTGATTACATCGTTACAAACAGACACCCAAATTTTTTTGTCAAAAATACTTTTTTCTGATTCTTTGAAACGTAAAATTATCCAAAAAAGTTTTTTGGAAAAAAATTGCGTTCGCTATACTTTCCTTATAGTAAAGTAAAAATTAAATCTTGTATCCACCATTATCGTTACTGGATGATTACGCCTGTCGAGCAACGTACACTCGGTGGGCCAGAGGCCCTCGGGCTGTATCACGTTACTATCCGGGAGTAAACATCGTAATAACACCATTGGTGCATAAATAGCTGTTAATTATTGCATCAGTATTATGCAACTGAAATATGTCCAGGGGAGGTTTTGAACATATTATTTTGTAGTTTAATGCATCAAACCCAATTTTAAAACTATTAGAATCAACCCAAAAATTAACGCTTTCAAATAGTAAGCTTATTGATTTTCTTTTTTTTAGTAGTCATATTTGCACTCTTATTAAAATTCTTCTAAAATACTTTACTTTAAAATAGCTTTTACAACAAAATAATATTTAGATACTTGTAGGAACAAAAATTGCAAGATTTTCTTGAAATTGAAAAACGCAATGAACTGCACCAAAGACAAGAATTTGAATTGGCTACAGCGATGAAAGCCAATCGCGAAAAGGTAAATTTTATGAACTTAAATTTATTTCTTTAATTTTGTTCTTGTAGCTTTTAACAGACATTTCAGAGCAACAACTTAAGTTTGATTTGGAACTGGCTAAAGTGCAGCAAATGAAGGACACTGACAGGTTTCGTCTGATCGAACAACTACAAGAAGGTAGCAATTGTTTGTTGCGTTAAAAATAAAATAATACTGGGTGTTTTAGTTGAGCAAAATGCGGATTTCGCTATTAAACAGTTGTTAGCTCTGAATAGGGAACCGTTAACACAGTTATTAGAGCAGGAGAAAATTGAGGAAGAACGCTTAATAGCTGCTGCTAATCAATATAATCAGAAGTTATGCAAGGAAGATGTTTTACTCGCTATGCAAGAACTTCTCGATCAAGAAACTAAGAAATTTGCTAAGTATAATGAAAGTCGCACAGAAACTACTAAAAGTATTTTGGAACAGTACGCGGTATATGCTCATTTTAATTAATATTTTAGTATCGTTATTTTAGGGAAGTTCAATCGGATTCTCATTTATTAGACGTTTTACAAAACCAAGGGTTGCACAAAGCGCAATTAATTTCTCAGTTACAAGATGACGTTGATCTGCAGAAAGCAGCAGTAGGAGCTTTGTTAGAAATTGGGGATGCTCGTAGTTGGGGTCTTGTTCAACAAGTTCGTATGGTAGAAAGTCAATTAGCTGCCCTAACTAACATAGAACTAAATAGGCGGAAATTAAAAATGGACGATCAATTAGTAAGTAATAAAATACAGACGATGGAGATCTTGACATATAGTTTCTAGACCGATCTTAGTGAAAAACGATGCCAACTTTCAATGATGTTAATGGACTTATTAGAACAACAAGCTGAAAGACGTACCCAACTACTATCGACGTTAAAAAGTATGGAAGCTAGTAAAAAAATTGAAGATTTTTGGTTGTGTCAGTATCAGCAATTGCTTGAAAGGTAAACGAATGAATCTGGTAGAGAAAATGTTATTATTCTTTATTTAGAATTCCACATTCTATATCAGAAGCGCAGAAAAATATTGACCCTAGGCTTGGTTCTGCGTTATTGATGAGTGGTGTTTTGCATTGTTTGCCCTTCTTAGCTCACTTGGCGCAAACCGAAGGAGACGTTGCAAATATCAGTGAAGAAGAATTAGAGAATGCGGGTGTAATTAACGCTAGAGAGAGGAGTAGGATTTTAGAAGCGTTTCATTCTTACTTAAAACAATGCGCTTTGTCAGAACCGACCGCCATTGTACCTTCAGCTCCAGTTTTAGAAGCGGCCTCCGCATCTGAAAGTAAAACTGTCGCTAAAACAAGTGAAAGCGAATGTGTTATATGCATGGATGCCTATGTAAGTATTAACTGATATTCTTAAAAATACTAATTTACTTTATTTCAGTGCGAAGTTATCTTTGTACCGTGTGGACATTTATGCTGTTGCTTCAACTGTGCCGATCCTTTACACGATTGTCCTATGTGCCGGGGTGAAATTGAACGCAAGATAAGGGTATACTCAAACTAAATTTAAACTCATAACTGTATCGCCACAATCTCGTTTTGATTTGAAACAAAAGACTAAATTTGTCATGGTTGCGATTGTAACTATGTACACTGCTGTGAATTCCCTTTTTTAAAATAATGTCGGTCTCTAAATTTATGTTAAATAAATTTTAGTTATTTTATAAGATTCAGTATCATGAAAAGGATGATTTATTATTAGTACTCTATTCAGCAATCTTTGCCTGAATTGTGCTGAAAAGTCGTTGCTAGTTATTTGGAATTAATCTTCTATGGTTCGGTTAATCAAGTTAATCATTAGATTTGCGCAAATAAAATCTTAGGTTAGTGATTATTTTATGCAAAGTTCTTGTTTCATCTTTGTAACCAGAGACATAAAGCGAAGGAAAGTATAGCGAAAATTTGACCTACATGTTGATTGGTTAGCACAAACTGGAATGAACGTTTTATCAACCAATCAGAAGGATTATTTCTTTATTGTATTTTATCGTTAAACTTTTAGTATAACACAAAACAAATCGCTACATTTTGCACTATATTTTCTATGTATCGATTTTCTGATATTTTTTTAAACTTAATTTCGATTCACTCTAACGCGTGGTGTCTTTCTTTTCTTTTAAAGTAGGTTATTGGTGGGATGTAACGAATTTGAAGACGTTTAAGATGAATATCAAAGATAGCAGCGGTGCTCGTATCCGATGTGTGCATCATAAGGTTTGACAACAAAATTAGTTATTTTTAAAGCTCTCTTGATTTTTTGTAGACTAAAAATACACGTTAACTCAAGCATGAAATGCCACATTATTGATCTATTTCGGGTAGACTAATCTAGCGATTTTTTGTGCCATTTTATTTCAATTTTTATTACACGAAAACATCCTTAGCCAAAGTCTCTGTTATTTCAATAGCTAAGATACACCATAAACCGTCCATCTAAATTTTTTATGCGCAATTTGAATACCGGGTGACTAATAATTGGTATGTCCATATAATGGAATACCCAAAGCGATACTCTAGTCACACGGCGCCATAGAGGGTTGAGATATTGGTTGAAACTACGACGAATAATAGATAATGGTTGTTAATGTGGTTTTCTTGAAACTTTTTAAAGCAAAATGTTCCTTAAAATTATTGAGACTAATATATGTGTTTACGTTTTCGCAATTATTATAAAATAGCGAACTTCATATTTGCACTTAAAAATTAGATTGCAATAAATGTACAATTATGCGCATTGCCTTTAAGCATACATTCCATATTTTAAGGCTGTTTCAAATTTAAATGGTGTTATATCGCAATAAATACAATTATAAATTGTACGCTTAAATATTATACACGAGTGTCGCGCGTGTGATTTTCCAATACTTTTTATAACTACGTACATACACGTACACACTATATTTTATTATATTTACTACATAAGAAAAATGCTTCTAATATTTATTACAAGTATTTAAATACTCTGAATTCTCAATATATTGTATTTATATTATTTTATATACTTGTTAGTGTGCCATATTTCTAAATAAACGTGTTATTTGTTTGATTCTATTAAAAAAATACGATTAGTTAAACCACAAACTTTTTCATCTGAAAAAATATTACTTGGTGTAAGCGTTATAATAGGTACGGAATGGATATAACCTTACTTGTCACAGTTATATGATATAACCCACTGACGTTTGAAAATTAAAACCCGCGAACCACATTACATGTTTGAAGAACAGGCGAAAAAATGCAAGCTAATTGCATAATTTATTTATTATATTGAAACATCGAAAAGTAAGGACACAGATATGATACAAGGTTTAAATCCAAACACGTGCACAAACATCATTATTTTAAACAGAAGATGAATTAGGTAACTCTGCCAGTATGTACTGAGGTCCTAGTTTCGGAAGCAACCTAGTTGAAATGTTACAAACAAACGTGATCCAAAAAGTACAGATCCCCATAGTATAATTGCCTCCGACTACACGCTGTCCACGGTAAATAAAATATGAAATACATTTTACAAGGCAATGCCTACACTATTGTTTGTTTCTGTTAACCCATTAGAATCATCGTCAATAGGTAAAAATTACGATCAAAGCGATATCCTAACTTTGACCAACGTTTATATCATCAAATTAGAAATGCAAAAAAAAACAAATAAGTTATCCATAATTTAGAATTGAAGCTAGAGATTAGCATTCATAACTTTTAAAAAATAATTTAATAGATAATTCATTCTAAAAGACGCTATAAGTATACAAATAGGCAAAGAAATTTAAGTAGTTGCAGCTGCACAACGCCACTTTCAATTTAAATAATCTTCAAATATGAAATGGTTAATTATTAGTTAAATTTCCGACGCTTAATATTGTGCTCAAAAACACAGAATTATGAAATAAAGAAAATATGACGAATCTTTCAATCGATTTAGTAATTTTAAGTTATAATTAGTTGTTTGTGAAAAACATTGTTTAATAATTCCACGCAAATTGAGTGAAATGCATGGTACACATACAAATATAAAAACAATTGAATCCGCCATGCGTTTATAAGGGTATTACTACAACCCTTTGCTCAGAACGCATTCAAGAATATATATCGTCCGAATTTTTACATTGGTTTCCTTTTTGAATGAAAATAAATCTTATTGAAAGTAACTATAACAAATTTTAAGACGTTAAATTAGGTACTGTGCAAAGCTGATAAACGTTTAATATTTTTTTTAGAAAACGCTTACTATAAACAAAAAAGATTTCGCAACTTATATTTAAAATATTAATACAAAATTCTTTTAACAACAGAATGAACTTGAAAACTCTAATAATATTCACTTATTCAATTTGTGCGTGTGTATAACTATGCGCAATAACCTATTCTGTGGTAATTGTTGCAGTTGATAAAAAAGATCTTCCATATTTCCATAAACGCAATTAATAGACAAGGCCACTTGAATAGCTTGTGCAAATCGGTCTAAACATAATTGTAATTTATTTTCAATTAACGTTTTTTGTTTATCAACTATTTGCTCAGTGGTTTTTACTTTAAGTTGTTCGTCATTTAAAAATCTAAGAATAATCCCAACTGGTTGAACTAAATGTGCTGCTGAAATAGCTCGAGGAGGATTTGTTGATGGTATTTCTAAGATACTGTTAAGTAAGCCTAAATGTAGCTTTCCATACAAATCTGAATCTTCATTGTAAATTGGTGCTAAAATGCACCATCTTAATAATCCGGCTAGAGGAGTAGTAGCTTCCATCGCGATTGCACCTGGTGGTAGAGATGATTGAATTTGTTGTGCTGCTATACATAATCCACTATTTTCATTAACCTACAACTAAATTTAAGTATAACCGTAGCATTCTATAATGCCATTACCCATAGAGTAATTGTTTCTAATAAGTTCTGGGATGGAAAAGTAAAAGCTTCTTTTTTCCCATCAGTAAAATACATATTTGCAATGGCTGTCAAAAAGTTTGCTGTAAATTGAGGTGCAATATGTGGAAGAACGTTAAGTTTATGTACAATATTAGGAGATAACACAAAATAATCTTTGATCAAAGCCTTTGCCAGCTGGTTACTATTGTGAGAGGTATTGCCAAGTTGTTGCATCCAAACACTAGCAGAAGAAAGTACTGTGGGTGATGGAATGCCAACAGCTACGGAAACTAATTTGCTTAACACTGCAGAACGCATCATTGCTGTAGTTCCACTAAACAAAGATAAAAACACGGCGTTTCTTGATGTTTCATTAGAAGTGTTATTGAGGTAATCATACAATATATCTAACAGTTGCAGTTCATCTAACGATGTTAAAGGTGAATGTCTCTTATTTCCTCTACGATCAACTTCGCAAAATATTAACTCTGCCATTAGATCTAAGGCTAAATCCATGTGTTTCAAACTAGGAACGCGATTACATATTAGTTGTCCTACAACATAAAATGCAATTTTTTTAATTTTTAGGTTATAAATTTTACCTATTTTAATTATTGCTTCTTTGGCACATAAAGGATAATCTAATTTCCGTAAGGAATGCTTAATTTCTGGGCCAGATAATTGCGACATATTATAAAAGCGATAATAACACAAATTTAATAAGAAAAACTCAATATTTCATGATTACTTATTTGAGGTTATAATATTGTTTACAAATAAACTTCAATGATACGAAGTGTGATCTGAAAATGTTTGAACAAAAAAGGAAATTGTACAGAATGATAAGATATACATAAGCAAGCATAAAAAAAACCTTTCAAACGAAGAGAAATTTTTGTCGTGTGAAGATAAATAGCATAAAGATTTTTTTAGAAACAAAAAAGAAAAAACAACAACGAAGAAAAAAATAAGAAAACAAAAAGAACCGATATAATGATTAACGAAAGTAAGCAAAATTAAATTCGATGGTAAAATATGATAAACTCAAAACTATGTTTATCGAGGTAAAAAACAGTAAAGTTTTAAAAAAAAATAATACATCAGAAAAAAATACAGAAATGAAAAATATGCATGATGAAAATTAAACAATAGACATGGAAGAATAATTAATTAAAGTATACAAACAATAATAATAAAAGAAAATGAATTGGTGAGATAGAGAAACAAAGACAAATAACAAAAAACAACTATGGAATAGTATATTAAAACACAAGTTACTAGACTGAACGCGCTTCAATCACGAGACCGGGTTTCATACACGAGCCGCGCAGCGGTCGAGTGATTGAAACGTATTTTATGACGTGCGCCTTATACTATTTTCTCTATTTTGATACAATATAATATTTAATATTTTTCGTATAATTTTAATTTTAAAACACGCAAACTTTTATATTTTATTGAATTGGCAACACTTACACTTTGACATATAGAAATTTATGTGTTAACCTAAAATCTCATACAAAATTATCTCTTTATACCTTTATAAGTAAATAACTTTGAATTAATAGGACATTTTTATTTTATCTTGGCATCAAAATTTGAATTTCAATGTTCAATAATTTTGATTTCTTTTTCATGTAACGTCAACTTTACGATGCAGAGATACTAACTTTGGAAAAACTGACATTACTAAAATTCGTGTAAGAATTTGTTTATCCTTACACGGATTTTAATGTAAAAGCTCGTTCACATCTACTTAAGAGACATAACGTACGTAAAAAGCATAAGTTAAAATGCATAGAGGGGATACAGTCAGTTTACATTCATGAAAAATTTATCGCACGTAGCTTAACCTAGTCAAAAGTTGATGTTGGACCAACTTAACAGTTCACGTTTCTTACGTGCACCAATCAAAAAACCTGTAAAACGACATAGCGCTATATAATTTTTTTCAGAGCATGTACGCGGGTTTTGAAAAGGCTAGGTTCGGAGTTACAACCGAGGAATAACAATATCTGTTTCAAGCACGAAAGAATTGCGCCATCACACAATTCTTGAGCGAAGATCTTCGGATGTTCAGAGGGGTTGCAGTCGTAATTAAGAAAATTCGGAAGGCTAGATGAACTACAAAGATAGAAACCGGCGATCGGTAAAGTCTTAAAACTACGTAATGGCCAACGATTCATTTTCTATTTGGTCATCAACAAGTACTCACGGACAAAGCCGTCATACGAAAATATGTCACGATCATTACGAAATCTCATGATTTTGTTTTACAGCCTTAAAAACTGTCAGTACCTAAGCTTGGTTGTGGCTTCGATCAACTGGATTGGAGGATAGTTAGAAATATGTTGGAAGTCGTGTTCCAAGAAACAGACTTTTAAGTGTTGTTCTGCAGTTACCATTCAAATAGAAAATCTGGACAGAAAAAGTCCATTGACTGCTATTTATATGCTCAAGGAAGTTGCCGAAATGGAGAGAACTGCCGCTATCACCATGACTTCTTCTACCGGTGCTATGCATCCACTTTCCTGTTCTGGAATAGAGCAGTCTTTAGAAGAGGACAATGAAGCGTTTCTAAAGTATTCGGAAACTTTGGAATGGTGATTGAAGAAAGGGAATATTCTGGATTCCAATAACGAAAGAATATAAAAAGTATTTGGAGAAAATTTGAGTAAGCTTTCAAATTGAGTAGGAAGTGTTAGAAGAATTTTGCGGTTTAAATAAATAAAGAGTTTAACGCGTGTGCTAAGATAAATAAAGTGCTGCATCACGTGAAAATAAATACCAGTGTAGATAAACATAATTTGCGCACAGTTAAATACCTATTACAGCGACAGTGATGTATAAATTACTAATTGTAGATTGTTTGTCATAAATAGCGTTGCATTTTATTAATGTTAGTTTAAAAATAATTTAATTTATCATATCTAAATTAAATTGTGTAAATAAATACTTTGTTTTCAAACAAATTAGTTTAAAAAATTGTTACAATGGAAATAGATGCAGTAAGTAAAGCTAAAGTCTCTAGAACTTTCTTGTTTTTTACAATACCATGTAAAAAGACTGCTTGCGAAATTCAGGTCGCCACTTTTTTTTCCGTGTAAAAATTGCGTTTGCCCAAACAAACCTTAAAACGGTGAAAATATTTGTTAAAAAGCATGCTTGTCACACTTACTGTTGTAAAATAAACATTTTATTATACCCTCTAAAGTCCACGTGGAACAAAGATTACGTTCAGTTATAACTTACGGAAACGGTTGCACTAACGACGAGTAGCCTAATTCTAACCACATAATAGTATATTACATAACGAGAGTTGTAAGTAGCTTATTACTTATTATATACGAGTAAAAAAGCTGCGCGCGAGGCGCGTAGCGGCAAGCGTGCTAATTTTACGAGGATGTAATAAGCTTATAGAACTCTAGTTGTGTACTATACTTTTTCTACAAACACTTTCATTCATAAAATAAATGTACAACCGCAACATTTATTAATTTAACTTGTCAAAATAACGTCTACTAATTCGTTTCCACCGTTACTCAACGCTGACAACAATTGACTAACAAGGCTAATGTGACAAATTACATTTTTTTATAGAACTGAGTATATTTTTTTAATTTTACGTGAAATAAGTCTTTTAAGAACTCGTGAATTGTGGTGGTGTAATCGGTTTATGTCAAAATGTTGTTATCATCCGTCTTACAAATATTCAGCGGTACATTTTTTCTAATATATCATTGCTTTTATATCGTTGTATTTGTAATTAACAAGTTTTCATTACTACTAAGTTTTATCATTGAGTATTTATATTTATTATTCAATGGTTTTATTTAATATATCTGATTATTTTTAAATTATTACATTTTTTTTGTTGACGTGTTTGTCTTTTAAATAGACTAACGTTTTTGAGATGCACTTAGACTTGTCAAATTTTCATTTTTTAGTTTTTTAATTCCGATTTTCAACTCAAGGTCACAGTTCACAACATAATCAAATGCCTTTAGTCATTACGTGTCAGTATCTGTTATGATCTACTATATGCGAGTAACTAGTAAGAGAGTTGAACAACTGTTTTTTTTAAATGTATGGATATGCTTATTGGAATATAACAAATAATTGTTTAAAAAGAATTAATTTTTGGCAACAAATAAAAGTAACTACGCATTCAACAAAGTCATATTAAATAACAAGATTTATTTAAAACAACATTTGGATCAATATACTCTCTGCCAGTAGTGCCAGGGAAGCATAAACAAACCATAGAATAAAAAATAAAATTTGAGTGACAATAGAGGCCAAACAAAATAAAACAAACGAAATAAAACACAAAAAAAAACAGTATAGAAAAAATAACTTGCACGGCATGACTACTAAATAAGTAATTAAAAATATGTCTTTTCCATAACTCATTATTTTTTTTATTATTGGATTGATAAAAGCTATACCTACATTATCTTTTAAACGCATTAATGTGTCTATGAAACTCGTAAATTATCACATGATAAAGTTTATGAAAGAGGGCAATATTTACTATTACATTAACATAAAATGTCACATGAATATAAATTTGTTGCTTGATTTCTTATCATTTCAGTGTGTGTTGTTTGAACGTATATACACAAAAAATGGCTAATCTAATTAGACAACTTGTTACCACTGAAAAAGCTCCAAAACCAGTTGCACCTTATAGGTAAGACTTTATGATATTTCAGAATGCAATAAAAAGAAATGGTTGTTATAGTCAAGCTGTTATTTGGGATCGTACTCTTTATGTATCTGGAGTGTTAGGCTTAGATAGAGACAGTATGAAGATGGTTGCTGGTGGTGTTGTAGCCGAAACTCGTCAAGCCCTTATAAACCTCGGGCATATACTAGAAGCTGCTGATTCCGGTTACGAAAAAGTTATAAAAACCACTATTTTGTTGGAAGACATTAGCGATTTTGCTGCAGTTAATGAAATCTACAAAGAATGTAAGTATCAATGATATATCATAAGCACTAAAACGTAGTAATATAATCATCTCATTTTCATAAAGGTCAAATCCTTGACAAAAAAATGACTGTACGATAAAAATAATAGGTGCTTAAATTTAACTTGTTAATCAACGTTTTTTATTAGTTTTTCCAATCGATTTTCCTGCTCGCACCGCTTATCAAGTTGGTAATTTGCCATTAAATGCCAAAGTTGAGATTGAGGTTATTGCTGGAATTGGAGATGTTTCAACTATACACTTAAAAGTTTAGTATTTAACGAGTGATGTATTTTATTTATATAATTATGCATATTTAGTACAAAACGCTACTAAATTTAAATACATTTTTTAATTGTAGGAAAAATTATGTTTTTTTTGTTAATTTTACATAGTTTTATTAGATTGACAAATTAAAAAAATAGTTACAAAATGTTATTCAGTCTACTATATATGTTTGAGCAATCGCATTGATGCAAAAGTTATAATTCGATCAAATTTTATTGTGTAACCGTTGATAATAAAAAACAGTTTTTACTCTATTTATAGGTTTGTTTTCTAAACTATCAAATATATATACATATATAACTTGTAGCATAAGCAGTTGCATATGTTTTTCTTATAAATGCGTACATTTACGCGTTAAAACATATTTTATAATATTAATGCGTTTTTAAGATATTTTTCATTTGTGTACAGCGTGTCCTAAATTGGATGTTTTGATAGGGAAACTCGGTAACTATAATAGATACAAAAATGAACCGTGTATCCTCGATCTCCTTTTTCGAGAAAAACTCGATGGCAAAAACCAAATTGAGCGATTGTTTTTTGTTTTCGAAGTATACGCGAAAGTTTGAATTTCTCAATTTTTGACAACGATATTTCGGTTAGTCTTCAAAGTAGAGAGGTTTATGTGACTTTAAAGCACTTTTTTGAGTAGAATGTAATGGTGTTCTATAATTTTGAATACTTTCATTATATTTCAAGTTATGCCATATAGTTGTGTTTTTTTTTAATGCAAATTGGCGTTAGCAAGCGGAAATGATTCCGTGTTCTCCTCAAGAGGCCCCAAGACCAGCCGAAGCAAACCGAGGATCAATTGGTCAAGCCACTTGCTGTCCGGCCGTTATCGCAAACAAGTCTCGCCGCGTAGGTTCCATTAGTGTAATTAAAATAAAAGTTTAGTGTCCGCATCCAACACTACACAACTCATAATATGCTATTAGACAGTTAAAATCATTTGTTTTTCTTCTTTTCAATGATATATAACATGTGGGGTCTATGATTTCATACTTTACTCATTTAATCAAAAAATCGATATTTTTTAAGAAACACGTATTTCATTGTAGTTTTCTCTTAGTAGGCTTCTGTCGAAAATGTGAAGAAATCAAATCATTTAGCATGCAAAGTTAGTTGGTATAAAGCGCAATGACTTAAAAATTCTAAAAAATACGATATGATAGAATGCTTTAATCAAAATGATAACTATATGGACGCTGCAGCCGAATTATATTTCGATCGTTACCTAGAAAGAAGACAACCTTATAACATTTTTATGAGATTGAAACAAAATCTGATGAATCATGGATCATTTGACAAACCATGAACAAGAAATTACATTATTCAAGATATGAAAGAAGCTTCTATCAATGTAGTACAAGCTGTAGCAAGTCCTTCAATGTCTTGTCACCAAATTGAAGCAGAAGTTGGAATTTCAAAAACTCGAGCTTCCAATATTTTGAAAAAAAAACAAATTTCGGCCATCTGTAATTAAAAAACAGCAATGTTTGTAACCTACTGATCCTGAGCATAGATGCAATTATGTAATTAGTGCCTACAAAATATTCGGCAAAATCCATTGTTTTATCGAAACATAATTTGGTCCGATGAAGCCTATATATATTAGTAGTGCAGGAATTTTTAATAGGCATAATGAACACTAGTGGTCGAATGTTAATCCTTATTGTACTACCGTTGTCCGACAGCAAGGAAGATTTGGTTTTAGCGTGTAGTGTGCCTTAATTGGAAATCGAATTCTGGCTTACAACATATTTCAAGAATTAAACAGTCAACGATGTTATGAAATTCTGAACAAATATGTTGTTGAAGAATTTTTGGATTACATGCCTTTAGATAAGAGTAGAAATTTATTCTTTCAACAAGATAGTGCACCACCCCATAACAGTGCAATTATTTTAGATCTGTTAAATACATGTCTTAAAAATAGTTGGATAGGCAGTAAGGTGGCCACCACGGTCCCCTGATTGAACACCACTTGACTTCTTTTTATGGGGACACATTAAACACACTTTATACAAAAGAATGTTTAATAATATAAACGAACTAGAAGAAAATTTTGTTGACTGTCTTAATTCCATCTCAAATATTCATATACACAACACAGTTAGTAGTGTTACAAAAAGATGTAATTTATGTGTTGCTAGGAATGGGCAAAATTCACTTTTAATATTTAATTATTAATTAAGTAATAAATCTTATAATTTATTCTATTAATTGTAATTTCTTGTTCTTGGTTTGTTAAATGATTCATGATTTCTCAGATTTTGTTTCAATCTCATAAAAATGTATTTCTCTATTTCGACATGAGAATTAGCGATTCTTACACTAAAATCCGTGTAAGAATAAGCAAATTCTTACACGAATTTTAGTAAAGTTAGTTTTTTCAAAGTTGGTATCTCTGCATCGTAAGTTGACGTTACATGAAAAGAAATTCAAAATTATTGAACCTTAACAATTGAAATTCAAATTTTGATGCCAAGATAAAATAAACACGACCTATTAATTCAAAGTTATTTACTTATAAAGGTATAAAGAGATAATTTTGTATGACATTTTAGGTTAACACATAAATTTCAATATGTCAAAGTGTAAGTGTTGCCAATTCATTAAAATATAAAAGTTTCCCAATGTTGTTTTAAAATTAAAATTATACGAAAAAATTTAAATATTGTATTAAAATAGAGAAAATAGTATAAAGCACACGTCATAGAATACGTTTCAATCACTCGACCGCTTCATAAACTCGCCGCTCGTGTATGAAACCCGGTCTCGTGCTTGATGCGCGTTCATTCTGTAACTTGTGTTTTAATATACTATTATGTGGTTGTTTTCTTTCTGGACGAAATATAATTCGGCTGCACCGCCCGAATGATTATCACTTTGATTAAAGCATTCTATCATATTGTAGCTAATTTTATTATTAAAACTAATTTATTTAAACGACTATAAATATGTTTTACTTATACTAGAAATATGTACACTTGTAAATTAACCGAACTAATTAAATCTAATAATATTTAATAAAAACACTTACACTAATTAAGATAAGATAAAGTCCGCGGATAGCTTCACACACTTGTTTACACTAAAATCACGTAGTACAAGATTATGCTCCGTATATTTATGTACACACACGCGCTAACGACTTATTTATTTCAACTTGAATAATGTTCTTAACACTGCTGTATTCGCATTACGGCAATAACTGACCTACGGTTTGTTTCTTCGGTATTTATACACATTTGAAAATCCTTTTCGAGTGTTCCCTATCTTTCGGTATATATTCTAGAAAATGGATAACAACTTCCAGAAAGCTCTTGAATTTGCGGATAACTTCTTAAACGTTTCAATATCATATTGTTTATAATTTTAAAAAGCCATTACATATTATAATAACTAATAGCCTACTATGATTTGCATTAAAAAAACTATATGCCATAACTTGAAATATAATGAAGTTATTCAAAATTATACTACGCCATTGCATTCTACTCAAAAAAGTGCTGAATGGTCACATAAACCGTTTTTTTCTACTTTGAAAAATAGTCGAAATATCACCATGTGTCAAAAATTAAGAAAAACAAACTTTTGCAAGCAAATAAAAAACAAAATCGCTCAATTTGGTTTTCACCGTCGAGTTTTTCTCGAAAAAAGAGATCGAGGATACGCGGTCAGTTTTCTCGTATCCATTATAGTAACCGAGTTTCCCTATCAAAACATCCAATTTAGAACACCCTGTACAGATTTTACAAGTGCCGATATAATATTCTGTAAGTTTCTGAAATAGTTTACCATCCATAATACTCCTATGACCTGTCCACAGTTCAAAATCTTAAAGAAACTAAGACAAAAGATGGCTCTCTAGATAGAACTACCCACATAGAACAAATATGCGTACCAAATCGTTTTTGGAAATATAGGAAATCATATATTTGTTCTTCCTGTTAAAACGAAAACTGCCTGGACTAGAAAAAAAGTTTTGTTTTAGACAAGTCTTGATCTTGTCAGGTTTCATTATTTTATTTTAAAAACGCATAGATAATAGTTTATGGCAGATAAATAATAGAAAAGCAAAAATAAAATGTTATGCATTTTTAAGTATTAAACATGTAAACTTTATTTGGATCACCAAATAATTTGTTTTTAGAGAGATTTATTTTTATTTAAACAAGGATTTTATCTGTGTTGTTATATTAGTAGCAAAAACTAGTCTACCTTTTGATTAACAATTACTGTTATTTAAGCTATGTTATTTAAAAGGAAATAGTTACTCAACAAACGCAACGATGTCCCAAGGACATCCCGGGGACATGATGTTGCAGATCATCATAAGACATCCTTGCGCATCCGCAACGGGACGTCCCTTTCAGAAAACTGTAGGATATGTAAGATGTAGTCATCCCTCCTCTTTTCTACATATTGAATCAGAAAAATATTTATATATACATAGGTACTACCTATATAGTAATTTTCGAGAACTCGAGCACAGATTGTACTCTGTGGCTCGAGTGTGACTCAGTTAAGTAAAAAACAAGAATTAAAACAAGAAATAGCAACTAATATGTCGATCGATACTTTCAATGCAACGTGTGTTGGGCGAGATACGTTTTCTGTCATTTAACTCATAAGCTTTTAAGCAATGATTTACTCGAGCTCTCGTAATTACTACTATATATGTATACTATATTTTTATCAAGAAAAGTACCATTTCCAGTTAAACTACATCTACTTTGTAGTTTTTTCTATTTTTTTTTTATTCAGTAAGGAGACTTAACGTACTCCTCTGCAACTTGACGTAATGAATAAAAATAACTTTATCAAATAAAATACAAATTATCATTACATAAAACTATATTTTTAAATAATAATCTTAATTATGTTCAATTAAAATAAATTTAGATTATTTCGTTTTTTTATCTTCTCGATCCCGGCGTTCTTTGACCCTCCTTAGCGAATTTTTTATACTTTTTTCCCGATTTTTTTAAGTGGCGCCTGAAACAATGCAACTGCATAAGAGATGGTAATCGTAATGTAGAGTCGATAAAAAAATTAATACAAAAAACTTATTTTGGTATTTCTATGTAATCAGAATTTACATTTTTCTAAATTAAAGAATTGATAAAGTGATACTTTGTTACATTCCAAAATTAACACAAAGTCACTGCCTGCAATGTAGTAACATAAACGGGGGTTGTGCCACTAGCTCAATGGAGACGGGGTGGGTTTTATTTAAAATTCCGTGAAAAATTGGAAACGCGATCGTCGTAAAAATGGAACTAGAACGGTAAAATAGTCAAATAATCCGTAAGGGCGCCAATCAAGGATTTCTATAAGGGAAGCTTTCAAACCCCTGATTACCTGAAAGCTCATCCGGTTGGTTACAACCCCAGAACTTACCTTGGGTTGTAACAATTCTGAAAAACACTTAAACAAAAATTTACGTATGCGGCGGCTAAATGAATAAAAGCTCTTTACATTTAACAATTTAACATTTATTGCTTGAAAATTTAAAACAAAAACAAAATAAAATAACAAGTACTAATTGATATCAAATAAATTTGAATAAAAGAAATGAAATAATCTTAAGCAAACAAGAATGAACAATTTACACACAAAACATTACATTAAAATTTATAAAAAGAAATGCTACTACAATAGCGTTTTCAAATATAATTAAATCTCAAGATCTTGACCGCATATTTATAACAAACAAATTAAATAACACAAAAAAAAACAATACAGTTTATAACATAAATATGTCCGAACTTTAATTCGAACTAAACAAAATATAGTTTATAAGTCGTTACATTATCATATACTCGAAATACGAATTATTTCTCAAACGCACCAAAACAAAATTAATTGATTTTAATTTCGCGCAAACACTATACGTGTTCGTTGAAATAATTAAATTCAACGTTAGTCGTAATTTCAATTGACTCAAAATTGAAAGCTTTTACTGCATTTTTAATCGCGGGACACTGCACGATCAAACAACAAAATCGATAAATACCTTAATTCTTAGTTGGTGATACCGGTCGAACTTTGGTTCCCAGTGGTTTTGAAAGCTAACACCTTAGATAGAATTCGGCTGCTCCCCAAACAATAGGTTACCAGTGGAAGATTTATTAATCCGCCCCCAAGGCGAAGGATGAGATTGCGAAACAAACTCACGCACAAATTCACGTAACGAAACATGCGATATTAATTTAGGCAAAACAGTGATCTTAATTAACCGTAATTACGAAAAAGGAAAGTTTGGTTTTCCACTTAAATTCACTGCACCATCTTCTTTTACTTCCACGGTAATTATTAGAAAAGGTGAATTATCACCTGCGTGATCTACATTTTTATGACCGTCAACCAACTAACTTCCAACTCCTCTCATTTACCAAAAACACGTCTATATATCAACTTTCGTCGACTGCCCTTTCCACAAAGGCTGCGTTCGAAATCTCAAACACCAAAATACTCTCGCGAAGAAGTGCAATAAAGAGGCAAACAATCATATTACGTCATATTTATCTAATTAGGACACAGCGTTTCGCTTGTACGTGAAACCGTCAATTTGACAAAATATTATATTACAAGAATTTAAACTGCCTAATAAATTAAGATAATGACTTAATTTTTTTTTTCCACGTAATCTAAACGATTGACATAAAGAAATTCAAGTACGAATGTACTCGAACAAAGAACTCATAAACCAACTTAAAATAAACAAACGGCGAAAATAGACTTAATTACGATTATATCTCAGAAGGAAAACATAACTCACAACTGGAATTTTTACGGCGTAACAAAATACCAAAACTTTATCAACAATTACATTGTAACTTTGAATTTAAAATCGTAAAATAACTTATTAAACTCAATCTAAAATTCACATTAACACAAATTCAAAAAAAAATACATTAAATGAAAATCGTCAATCCAAATACTGTGTCCGTTACCAAAAATTACTTAAACAACCAATCGATTTTTAAACGATGGTTACACCTCCCCTACTTAAAGAGGGATTTCTTAAATCACTCTATAAGCAATAGACTTAAGACGAAACGAAAACCCATAACCCAACCCTCACATGGTCACAAAACGACGAGAAAAAAAAACGAGACCCAGCCGTTGTGGTTTGACCAAATGACCCCAACCCACCACAACGGAACCATAAACGATAATGTAACTACTAAACTCAACGATAAAGCAAAACGAAAACTAAACCTATGGTTCTCGCGATCTCGCAATCATCGAGAACCCCTAACGAAACTAAACGGAACGAAAACTAAACGATAAGAAGGGTAGCATATGTTTGGGTTCGACACAGATCACTCGATGCTGCACAATAGAAGAGGGCGCGCTGCGCTTCACGAGATCCGCGCATTGCGTTTTTCCCACAACTAATGCCCTCACCGAGCGATGGCACCTAGCCGCAAACACTACAGAAATAAAAGATAAGAACAGACAAGATAGCAGAAGAAAGAAAAATGGAAATAAAAGAACCGTTGTTTAGTCGCCTCTTACGACAAGTGGTGTCCCCACTGTAGAGAAATATTCTTAGTCCGTCTCTACACGGAACCCAAAAACGAAACTAACTAACCTAAAAAAAACGAAAAAGAAACCAAAACAAAAAAACAAAATCAAACGGTAAAACCTAAAACTATTTATCCCCAGTCGGGTTTAACTTTAAATCCTTGGCGTTCCATATGCCTTTTGATGCTCCCGTGTCATCAGACAACTCATAGGTCTGATACGAAACTTTCCGTTTCACGTAGAACGGACCGATAAACTTAGGTGCCAGTTTGGCCGAGAAATATCGAGATGCATCAGAAAGGACATAATTCTTTCGCCATACTGTGTCTCCCACCTCAAAAGGTGCTGGACGACGACGTAAATCGTAATAATGTTTAGCGCGGACATAAGCGGCATTCAAGCGATTCTTAATGTCGACGTAAACTTCTCTAAACGCTGGGCCTCTTTCGGCCAAAAAGGTACGATCAGCAAAAGCTAGATCGTCGATAGTGTCTGAATCGGTAGTTTTTCCATGACGTGATCCGTCGAGACAGATTTCACGTCCGAAATTGGCGAAAAACGGCGTTAAGCCGGTGACTTCATGTACAGCGGTACGAATAGCACATGCTACTTTAGCAAGATACTTATCCCAATGTCGATGGTTGTCTTCGATATACGACGATAGCATTGTCTTCATGACTCTGTTGACTCTTTCTGTTGGATTCGCTTGTGGATGGTAATTAGCGTTAAAAATAATTTTAGACTTATATGACGAAACCATTTTTGTAAATTCTGAACTACGAAACTGTGTGCCGTTATCACACAAAAGATATTGAGGAACTCCAAACATTAAAAATACATCTTCTTCAAGACGTTTAGTAACTGCTGCGGCAGTAGCGGAACGTAACGGGAAAAATAAAACAAATTTCGAAAAATAATCTGCAACCACAAGAATATACGAATAACCACTCTTAGATCGCGGTAGCGGTCCAACAAGATCGGTAGAGATCAACTGCCAAGGTTTGTCCACAACAGGATGACGGGTCATAAGGCCAGCAGGACGTTTCTGTTCTGGCTTATGCGTGATACAAACTTTACAACCATTGATGTAACGAATAACGTCAGCCTTCATCTTAGGCCAGTAATAAAGCGGAACAATTCGTTCGAGAGTCTTAAAGATACCAAGGTGTCCAGCGGTAGGCTCATCGTGAAACTTTGACAATATTTCGAGTCGTTTAGACTTAGGCACAACTTCTCTCCAATTGTCATTCTCAGAACGAAGATCGGGATAGTCTACGGTAACATGCTTAAATAGCTTTCCGTTACTAATTTTCCACTGTGGAAAAGCGGTAGGTTTTGAACGTACACGTTCCATAAGTTTCGATAACCATTTGTCCGAAGACTTAGGTTCGGTAATGTCACAATCGGTAGTAATATTGTCGATAGCTGGTACTGAACGAGATAGTGCGTCAGGTACGACATGATCCTTTCCTTTACGATGAATGATCGTAAAGTCAAATTGCTGAAGTCTAACAGCCCATCGTGCTAGACGACCGGTAGGTTCCTTTAAATTGTGTAACCAGACTAATGATGCGTGATCGGTAACTACAGTGAAAGTTGTTCCTTCAAGATAAGGGCGTAATTTTTCGATAGACCAAAGGACAGCCAAACACTCCTTTTCGGTAGTTGAATACTTGCGTTCACACTTTGTGAGCGACCTACTATTATAACAAATAACACGTTCTTCACCGTCGATAAACTGTGTAAGAACTGAACCGAGACCAAAATCAGAAGCGTCAGTTTGAACTGTAAACGGAACATTGAAATCAGGGCAAGACAAAATAGGTGCGGAAATTAAACAATTCTTAATAATTTGAAAGGCTTCATCACAATCACTAGTCCAATTAAAGCTGGAATTCTTCTTTAACAGAGACGTCAACGGAGCGATAATTGTCGAAAAATTTGGTACAAATCGGCGATACCACGAGGCCATGCCTATAATTCTTCTAACTTCAGCGACACCAGTGGGAACTGGAATACGCAAAATTGCATCGACCTTTTCCGGGTCAACCGACAAACCAGTAGAATTTACGATAAAACCAAGATACTTAAGTTCAGGTTTACAAAAATGACATTTGTCTTTACTTAACATCAAATTAGCCTCTCTAAGACGACGAAGAACTTCAGTTAACACTTCCATGTGTTTCTCGAAGGAAGGAGCGCAAATAATGACGTCATCTAAATAAACAAAAACGTAAGGCTCTAATTCGGGACCTAAAACTCGATCAATCAACCTCTGCCAAGAAGCTGGTGCGTTAGCTAAACCAAACGGTAAGCGCGTGAATTGGAATAACCCACGGTTCGGAACTGTAAAAGCGGTATACTGCTTAGACTCTTCGCTTAAAGGAATCTGCCAATAAGCGGACTTAATGTCGAGAGACGAAATAAATTTAGCGTCACGAAGACGATCCAAAATAGACGAAACGTAAGGTAAAGGATAAGCGTCCTTTTCGGTAACTTTGTTGACTTTTCTAAAGTCCACGCAAAAACGATAAGAGTTGTCCTTCTTCTTCACCAATAAGATCGGGCTCGACCAAGCGCTGCTTGATTTTTCTACCACGCCTAACTTCAACATTTTCTCTAACTCCAGATCGATTTGTTTCTGGATAAACGGCGAAACTCGGTAATACCGTTGCTTAATTGGTTCGGAAGTAGTCTTGATCTGATGTTCGATCAAGTTGGTGCATCCAAAATTTTCATTCGTAGAAGAAAAGTGATTACTAACTAAACTGTCTAACTGATTGAGCTGTTCTGAGGAAAGATCGAGACGAGACTTAATAACTGAATCTTTATCCTCCAATTGTGAAATGGTGTCCATATTTTCGAAACGCCACTCACCTTTTCTAAGATCAGGAACGATACCTGCTTGTTTCCAAAAATCAACGCCTAAAATTAAATTATGCGGAACGTCAGGAACAACTAAAACTTCCAAAACAATAATTTTTCCTTTAAGTTCGATTGGGACGAGAAGTGAACCTAAACTTTGTACTGATTTACCATTAGCTACAATACAATTAACTTTAACTGACTTATTTAACTTCAAACCTAACTGACTAAAAATTTCCCAACCCTTAGAACCAACAATAGTGCGAGAAGCGCCACTATCTAATAAACTTAAAATTTCGTGACCAAAAACTTTAACGTAGACAAAGGTCTTTCGTCAGACTCAGCAGACTCTAAAACATAATCTAAAACGACTTTATTCTTAACAAAACTCTTTTTCTTCGAAGAATGTAAACTATTAAAATAGACAGCCGATTTAACTTTGACCTCTGACGTCACTAAACGGCTTCTTAGTACGTCCTTTACTCGTTTCCCGAACACTTAGAACAAGTGCGGACCGTAACGTTAGATTTTCCACAACGATAACAAAATAAACCTTTCTTAGGTTCTTTGCAAGAAGCAGCTCGATGGTTAGGCTTCCTACAATTCCAACATAATTGCGGACTACTTCGATTAGAAGAAGCAGGCGCATTAACGATAGCTAACCTTCTTGAAGAAGGTGCGATACTAGAAGACGGTAATCGTGAATTTTGTCTAACAGGTGGTGTAGATTTTTCACCACTACTAACGTTATTCGAAGAACGAGAAACTACAATGTCCTTAACTTGAGATGTAACATAAGCGAGATCAGGCTCCATGTCCTGCTTTCTACAAGATGGAGGCGTGTAAGCTTCAATAGCTTGCATGCGGTCCTCGATAATACGACCAAATTTAATTAACTCCTCAATTGAAGTAACTGACGACAAACCAAGCTGAGTTTGATAAACGGGAGAAATATTTCTTAATAAAATCTTTAACTGCTTTTCTTCAGAAAAAGGCTCATCGAGACGTGAAAACATGTTGCGAATAATTGCAACGTAAATACCCATAGGTTCATCATTAGCTTGAGTGCGACGCTTAATTTCTTCAATAAGTCGTTCGTCATAATCGGTAGGCTGGAATTGTTCACGTAAAAACTTAACTAAATCTTCCCAAGAATTTACTGAATTACGAATAGACCTAACAAAAATCAATGCATGACCTGTAAAAAGATCAGTACACTCCAAAAATAACTGATGGCTTGAAACGTTACGCGATAATTGAAGTTCGGCAACTCGTTCTAAGAATGCATTCAATGAAATTGACTTTGCATCACCTGAAAACTTTAAGTTCCATTTCGAAACTGAAACACTCTTAACATGACTAACAAAATTTTGACTAATAGCAGAAGACGTCGGTAAAGCGTTATCAACTACAGAAGGTTGAACGACAGGTTCGATGACTTCATCGGCGGAAGTAGACGGATTTGAAACAACAATTTGTTTATCCAAAAGTTCATACTGCGAAATTAAAACAACTAAATCTTTTAAAAACTCATCTTTAACTTGTGAATCGTCACCTTGAATAGGAATTGAATTGCAAATACGGTTTAACAAATATTTAATTTTGGTTTCAATTGTAGAAGAAATTTTTGTAGTCGGAGTAATTTTTAATGAATCGATTAATTTTCTAAGCTCATCGATACCTTCACGAATCGCTAACTTATCTGCATTAAAATCGAACGGATACACGGGACGAGATAATTTTCCGGTGGCTTCTTCAATAAGGAAACTCTTGAGTAAACCTCGTAATACGACAACACCTAAAGATGCATCACCACCTCTAATCAAAATTTCATAACGTAATTCGTTATGCGATAAACGATCAACAATCAATTTGTAACCCATTTTAAAATGTAATTACAAAACGGTAAAATCTTCCAACAATCACGAAACTTAACAGGCAAACTAAAATTCGAAAAAGGCCACACGCTGGAGACGCCAAATTATTTATGTTACATTCCAAAATTAACACAAAGTCACTGCCTGCAATGTAGTAACATAAACGGGGGTTGTGCCACTAGCTCAATGGAGACGGGGTGGGTTTTATTTAAAATTCCGTGAAAAATTGGAAACGCGATCGTCGTAAAAATGGAACTAGAACGGTAAAATAGTCAAATAATCCGTAAGGGCGCCAATCAAGGATTTCTATAAGGGAAGCTTTCAAACCCCTGATTACCTGAAAGCTCATCCGGTTGGTTACAACCCCAGAACTTACCTTGGGTTGTAACAATTCTGAAAAACACTTAAACAAAAATTTACGTATGCGGCGGCTAAATGAATAAAAGCTCTTTACATTTAACAATTTAACATTTATTGCTTGAAAATTTAAAACAAAAACAAAATAAAATAACAAGTACTAATTGATATCAAATAAATTTGAATAAAAGAAATGAAATAATCTTAAGCAAACAAGAATGAACAATTTACACACAAAACATTACATTAAAATTTATAAAAAGAAATACTACTACAATAGCGTTTTCAAATATAATTAAATCTCAAGATCTTGACCGCATATTTATAACAAACAAATTAAATAACACAAAAAAAACAATACAGTTTATAACATAAATATGTCCGAACTTTAATTCGAACTAAACAAAATATAGTTTATAAGTCGTTACATTATCATATACTCGAAATACGAATTATTTCTCAAACGCACCAAAACAAAATTAATTGATTTTAATTTCGCGCAAACACTATACGTGTTCGTTGAAATAATTAAATTCAACGTTAGTCGTAATTTCAATTGACTCAAAATTGAAAGCTTTACTGCATTCTTAATCGCGGGACACTGCACGATCAAACAACAAAATCGATAAATACCTTAATTCTTAGTTGGTGATACCGGTCGAACTTTGGTTCCCAGTGGTTTTGAAAGCTAACACCTTAGATAGAATTCGGCTGCTCCCCAAACAATAGGTTACCAGTGGAAGATTTATTAATCCGCCCCCAAGGCGAAGGATGAGATTGCGAAACAAACTCACGCACAAATTCACGTAACGAAACATGCGATATTAATTTAGGCAAAACAGTGATCTTAATTAACCGTAATTACGAAAAAGGAAAGTTTGGTTTTCCACTTAAATTCACTGCACCATCTTCTTTTACTTCCACGGTAATTATTAGAAAAGGTGAATTATCACCTGCGTGATCTACATTTTTATGACCGTCAACCAACTAACTTCCAACTCCTCTCATTTACCAAAAACACGTCTATATATCAACTTTCGTCGACTGCCCTTTCCACAAAGGCTGCGTTCGAAATCTCAAACACCAAAATACTCTCGCGAAGAAGTGCAATAAAGAGGCAAACAATCATATTACGTCATATTTATCTAATTAGGACACAGCGTTTCGCTTGTACGTGAAACCGTCAATTTGACAAAATATTATATTACAAGAATTTAAACTGCCTAATAAATTAAGATAATGACTTAATTTTTTTTTCCACGTAATCTAAACGATTGACATAAAGAAATTCAAGTACGAATGTACTCGAACAAAGAACTCATAAACCAACTTAAAATAAACAAACGGCGAAAATAGACTTAATTACGATTATATCTCAGAAGGAAAACATAACTCACAACTGGAATTTTTACGGCGTAACAAAATACCAAAACTTTATCAACAATTACATTGTAACTTTGAATTTAAAATCGTAAAATAACTCATTAAACTCAATCTAAAATTCACATTAACACCAATTCAAAAAAAAATACATTAAATGAAAATCGTCAATCCAAATACTGTGTCCGTTACCAAAAATTACTTAAACAACCAATCGATTTTTAAACGATGGTTACAACTTCTTTTGTAGAATTATTGATTGATCTTTTTGACGATTCTATTATTGATTAAATCACAAGAGATGATCGACTATAACCAGTTAAAAATTGTTTAAATCGATTTAAAAAAAAAATTTGTAAACACGTCAGTTCTGCAAATTCATTAAGAATTTTTATACGTTTCGCATTTCCATTTCATCAGAGGAATGTGGTAAAAACAAAATTATTTCTAGATGTATTTTTAACCACCTAACTAATTATTGTGGAAATAGTAAAGCAATACGAGAAATACGCACACTAATCATAACTAGGAATACCAAGAACGCGATAACGTTATAGTTTCTTAGTTAGATTAGCGATTTTGTGCCTTATCGGTCATGTTGACAGGTAGTGGGTGAATTTTTGGATGACTTATTGTGAATCGCGACGATAAAAGTCGTGAGATAACGTCACGCTTTTAAACCTTTAATACAAAAAAAAAACATTTTTTAAATAATTTTTTGAGTAAAAAATTTTTTTTTCAATTCACCGCATAGGTATGCGCGCGAGATGGGGTTTTAAATCACCATTATTAATACTTGTGATCTTTTAATTTCGATAAACTTTTATTAATTTTTAGTAATTCAAAATAATAATTATAAATGATGATTTATATAAATTATAAATAAATACAAAGTACCAAAAACTTACCAAATAAATTTGTTTATGCACTAAAACATCCAAAAAAACGTTAGATAATAAAATAAAAAACAGATAAAGTAGTCAGAACACAAACAAATACAGAGTGCAAGCGGTGCAAACAGAGTGTGCCACTTTGATATACCAAAGGAGCGTACGGGTGTTGAGTAGGCACTAGAGAACAAGAAGGAAAGTGGGCACGCGCATTAAGTTTGCATTTGTTTTCCCGCATAGGACATCCCGTCGTACGTTCTTCATTGACATCCTGAGGACGTCCTATTAAAGACATCCTAAACAGGGATGTAAAGACATCATTTGGATATAAAACGAACGTCCCTGAGACGTCGTGTGCTTACTGGGTATATTATCTCTTGTGATGTCTGCAAGTACTTGAATAGAACTGAATTGTATGCATATAATACAATATAACAAGTTTTGTTAACGATAACGATAGTAATACAGTTTTGTTAATCTGTTATGTAATGGTATTGTTACGAATTTTAAAACTAATTTATTTAAAACTAAATATTTACACAATTAGAACTACACGATGATATTTAAGAAAAACGCTGACATTAATTTATATATTATTATCACTAGAAAAATAATGTCCACGGATAACTTCTGTTTATCTAAACCGGTATTTGTTTATATTAAAAACAAGTACACGTAACACGCCGTATTTAGTTTTCTTACTGGCACGGGCACTTTATTTATTTATCTTAGCACACACGTTAATCACTTATTTATTTAAACCGACAAAGTTCACTTTTGATTTAATTCGACTTCAGCTTTCTTTGAATAGCTTTTATATATTTCTGTTATCTGTGTCTAGAACTAGAATGCTCAACATATTTCGGTGCATGTCTCAAAGTTGACAACAATGATGGGCATCAGGGGCGTAGTAAGTGTAAGTAAGTGGTAATAGCATATCTAACTTTTTTTTGTTTCTACAACTGCATTATCAATTCTGTTTCGAGATGCATGATGGCCGTATGAGAGTCAGACGAAGACGATTCAATTTTCTGTTGAACCGCTAAAAGTTGTTTGAGATACAATAACTTAAACTAAATAAAAATTGTGTTCATCTTTGGTGTCTTTTCTTTAAAATTCATCATCCTCATCCCTTCTTGGTGTTGCAATTTCCATGTCACAGAGTATAATTTTATAATTTTTTTAGTGTAGGTAGTCTAATGTCATCTTGATTAATTTCATATTACTGTTTGAATATGTCTTATATTTTAAATAATTTGTCTTTAAGTAATGTTTAAAAACAAAATAAAAAAATAAATATGATGATATTTTGTTGGAACTCTTGCGAGAAAAAAGGGGACGCACAGATTTTACTTGCTACAGGCCACTGAATATGTAACTACAGTTGACAATGACTTTGAGAACGTTTCACTATACTTTATTACATAACGGTTACAGTATACCGACGTAAGATTTTTTAAGTATCATTAACACTGCTGTTAATGCGATTAGTGTTTTGACTATTTCAGAACAAAGTCTTAAAAAATAAGAAATTATTGTCAAAAAAATGATTATCCGACTATAGCAGTGTCACACTGTACCTACTTTGCTTCTAATTTTTACAAAAGAGTAAGTGTTGAATGTAACTCAGGAAAATAGCTTTCCCTCTAAAGTCGCACCTGTGAACGCCTATGAAGAACTGTTACAAAACGTACATAGAACGGGTCAATTAAAATAACTGTAAAATAATGTCGTGTTAAGTTACTGTAACTTCATCATAACAAAAGCATATAACAAGTGTAACCTTTACGTTATATAATGCTAACCATTTGTGTTTGCTGAGTAATTTATTTTAAAAAGTCGGTAATTGTAGTTTGTTAACATTTTCTTATATTAATAACAACAGAATTATTTGTGTACGCAAAAACAAATATTAAGTAAACGAATTTATTAAACCGGGTGTAACTCGCCTGTTTCTTGTTTCTTGTAGATGTGATAATCCCATTTTATTATATTTCGCAATAACGAGGTTTTAATTTACAATGTTTTGTAATTCGGAGTCGGAATTTACTTTGATAGGATAAAACATACAAACAGGCATACTAGCCTGGGTCCAAAAAAGCTCTGTTATATGCAGAATTCCGTTTCCGCATTGGCAGGTTTTACTGTATAACGCGTAAGAAATGGTTGTCTTTGCCAACGAGTATGAAAATTTGCAACAGAACCAAAAGCAAGGTTGCGATTCAGAATAATAGGCAAAAGAATGATGTCAAACTGAAGGCAAATCAACAAAGTAGAGAACGAAAAATATATGTAGAGTGCTTAAAAATAAAATGATTTGATGTTACACTTAGAAAAGTGTGAAACGAAAAAAACATTCAAATTTAAATTACAACACATTTGCATCTTTACGTAATTAATTTAAAAGTTGTGCATTATAAAACATAATCGAAAGAAACATCCGAATCAGACACCTATAAATCTACTATGTTAAAGTTTACTTAGTTCGATTAGTTCGAGCTATGCTTTAGGAACTACAACAAAAAATGCAAATTAATATAAATTGCCAAATGTAATTTGAAATGTATCAATCAATACCCAGATAGCACGTAAGCTTACGGCAAGTTTGCTTTTAACTTGTTATGTCAAGCTTAAAGCAAGTTTCAAACATGAAGCTTGAATTAACCTTGAATCAAACTTGAAACTTGGTTGGAAAGTTTGAAGCAAGTTTGCAAAATAAGCTTATTGCAAGTTTATTACCCAGGTAGCATGTAAGCTTACAACGAGTTTGTTTTTGACTTGGTTGTGCTTGCAATGTTAAACTTTCACTTTAACTATGAAACAAGCTTGTAATAAGCCTTGGTAATAAGCTTTAAAAAAATCGTAACAAGCTCTGCTATTATTTTGGCAACGGTGTTATCCGAAAGTTGCCGGAATGCTTCGTTAAGTAGCTATAGTCATAAGTATATCTGTAACATCTTTTCATTGGCTAAAAAAAAAGATACATAAAAATCGTAATGTTAGTTTTTCCTACGAATAAACATCCTTGGTCTATGCAGTTTTAAAATTCGTTTTGTTCGAAGATATTGCAAAAAGTACGTTAACCTAAAAAATCAGTATGTTTTTCTAAATAGCGGCAACGATGGTTGAACTTAGCCATTTTACCTTGTTTTTACCGTTGAATAGGCAGCTTACAATTTTTATTTTGATTGTTGCGGTTTGTTGTGTAACTACTATTCTTCGAAAAAAGTAAGGTGAGTATTTATTTTAAATCCTAAATGTAAAATGAATTAAGTAGACTAATCGAGTAATTCAATTTTTGTTGAGGTTATGTTATACACGTGTTGTAATAAAGTTGATAAAGTGTACAACCATAAAAAACTTGTAAAAAACCATACTCCTTAATCTTAAATAGTATGGAATGTTTTTATCACTGACATCTATTTTCATTTTAACGGTCAATTTATATGACTACTGATCTATCGATTCCTTTATATAAATTCATAATTTTCAGTTACATATCTTGAAATTATTTTCTGTTTTAACAAATTATTTAAAAAACCCGAATGGGCATAAATATGTTTATAACCTGAAATCAAAAGTAACATATCTTAACATTTGTTAATAATTTATATATTTTTGTATTAGTTCGATTAGTTGTATTAAACTCGACCAAATCGTTTTTCACTTATGCTATTTGTATTAACCACAGAAGAAGTAGACTAACAGGTAATAACTTAAAAAATATATCATTTTATCTACAAGTTTTTATTCAGCTATAATTAAATTTTCAATTTTGTTTTTGTATCTGGTATTTTAATAAACGGATTCACATTTCTTCAAGGTGAACGTACAACACATTATTAAGAAAATATACATTTACTTTTATTCCTTAGCATGTTTTTGTTCTAGTTCATTTGTTCTTTTTTCAGAAATCAAGGAAATCGATCCAATGTGGAAACTCAGTAGGAAAAACTACAATTGCTTAACGATTTCTTCATATATAGTTTATACTGTTATGTTATTCCTTTTTTAGTTTATATTATATTATCTAACGCAATGTATTTTTTTATATCTTAATCCACTTTTTTTAGAAAATAAATTGATTCAAAATGAAAAAAATGCTTTTTTTCAAATTTGCCCAACACGCTTCTTTCAAGCTTGTTCAACATGGTTATTTCAAGTTTGCCCAACATACTTTTTTCCAGCTTGTCTAATAAGCTTTTTTCAAGCTTTATAAAATAAGCTTGTGGTAGCGGTAACTAGTAAGCTTGAATTATGCTTGATATAAGTTTCCAGACAAGTTTGTTTCCAGTCTACATGATTGTTAAAACAAGTTTGTTTTAACCTTGTATCAAACTGACTGTGCTATCTGGGTAGTGTGTGTAACAGGTATAAAACATCATAATTTACAAATATGTGTAAATATTTGATTTCTATACACAATCTTTGCATATTATCTGTATATTCACAAAATATTTATTTTAAAATAATTAGTCAATGTGCACAGGTATATATTTTTGATGGCCTTTATTTTAAACAATACAAAAAGAGTTTATTAAACGTAAAAACATAAAATGAACTTCACACGTATATCGCCATTACTCATTACAGTCTCTACAACAACTATACTGCTTCTTCTGTCGCTTCCTTTCGCTCATGCGCACTTTACTCGTCTCCATTCCATCTAACGGTACATCAAAGTGGCCTTGACACGACATATTTTTTAAAAATATTTTGTTGTATATTGACTAAATGTGCATGTGGATTCATAGAAATATAAATAATGTTGCGTATTTATTTATTAAAAACTAATTTATTTAAACGATTAAAAATTATGTTTACTTATTCTAGAAATATGTACACTTTTAAATTAACCGAACTAATTAAATCTAATAATATTTAATGAAAACACTTACACGAATTTATGTATAACCGTTGTATAACACTATCACTTAAGATAAGATAACGTCCTCGGATTTCACACTTGTTTGTTTACACTATAAGTCACGATTCGGTGTACACTGTTATTTATTTAAAACTTCGCGCGTGCTAATCACTTATTTATCTTCACTTGAATACTCTTCTTAATACTGCTGCATTCGCTTTACGACAATAACTGACCTACGATCTATCTCGTCGCTATATATAGACATACGGAAATCCTTCTCGAGCGTTCCCTACTTTTCGCTATAACTTCTAGAAAATTGATAACAGCTTCTAGAAGGCTCTTGCATTTGCAAGTAATTTCTCGAACGTTTCAATAATAACTAATCACGTACGGATATCAAAAATGTTTGAAAAAACATCTTGGTATCTTGAAACTGTCGATAAATACCAAAAGACAATTAGTTCTTTCTAAATGCAGTTCATAAAATGACCGATGTTAATAAATACTCACTTCTTTAAGTTTGTGTGACCATTTTGTTACTAAAAATTAGGTAATTTTTTTATTTAACTGATTCGATAGTAAACACCGAAGCAAAAAGTAATTTAAATCCAATAAATACCAAAATTACATAAAAATTTGTAAAAGAATCAATTAAAAAATTACGAAAATGAATAGTTTTCAGTAATAAAGCATTCAAAAAGTTATGTTGCCGATTCAGCAGAAATATTGTTACGATTATGATTAAAAACTTACTTATTTATACTAAAAATATGTACACGTTTATAACTAACCAAACTAATTAAATCTAAGGATATTTAATAAAAACACTTACGCCAATTTATGTCGCACTATCACTTACTCAAAAGATAAAGTCCGCGGATAACTTCAGTCTAACACTTGTTGCTTACATTAAAGTCTCGTACGAGTTTAATTTGTCGTATTTATCTTGACACGCGTTATTCACTTATTTATTTAAACTTGAATAATCTTCTTAACACTGCCGACTTCGAATTACTCAAATAACTGACTTATGATTTGTTTGTACCGCATTTATACATTTTGGCCAAACGTTCGCAAATGTTCTATATCTTTTGGTAAACGTTCTGGAAAATGGATAACTGTTATGTGTTGTTAAGTAATAATTTATTTATAATTTGGAACACTTTATTTTAGTTTATAAGTATAACGTTTACATATCAGATGATTATGTATCGAAGTTACATATTATACTGCTCTAAGATTTAACCCTTATTCCCTACCCCTTAACATTCGTTTTGTGGTGTGTGTAGCCTATGCAACAGATAACAACTTCGAGAAGGCTTTTGAACTTGTGAATAATTTCTCGAACGTTCCACTGCCCCCTTCTTAGGACTGTTCTGTTCTGTTCTATTTTTCCATTATTCGATTTATCCGCTTAACCATTCCATCAGATTGAGGATGGAGAGGCGTCATCTCTTCATTCCCTACAGTCGGTAAAATTTTTGAAACAGGCCAGACTCAAAATTGCGGCCTTGATCGGAGTGTAAATCCAACGGAACTTCAAACCGGCAAAAAAACTCTTTTGGTAATATGTCTGCAACTGTAGCTGCTTCTTGACTGGATATGGCGTAAGCCTCCGTCCATTTTGTGAAATAATCCATAGCCACCAAGATGTATTTATTTCCCGAATCAGATTATGAAAACGGCCCTGCAATGTCAATCGCTACTCTTTGCAAAGGGCTTCCTACGTTGTATTGCTTCATGATTCATTTCATGATGATTGCTTCAAGATCATTTTTTTATAACATTTATAGTCTGACAATGTTTTTTTTTAATTTTTATTTGCTTTATTTACGACGTACTATATTTTTGACAAACTGTTTTTAATTTTTTATATCTCGGTTGAAAAACATATTGAAACGTTCGAGAAGTTATCCGCAAATTCAATAGCCTTCTGGAAGTTGTTATCCATCTTCTAGAAGATATACCGAAAGATAGGGAACACTCGAGAAGGATTTCCAAATGTGTATAAATACCGAAGAAACAAATCGTAGGTCAGTTATTGCCGTAATGCGAATACAGCAGTGTTAAGAAGATTATTCAAGTTGAAATAAATAAGTCGTTAGCTCGTGTGTGTACATAAATATACAGAGAATAATCTTGTACGTGATTTTAGTGTAAACAAGTGTGTGAAGCTATCCGCGGACTTTATTTTATCTTAATTAGTGTAAGTGTTTTTATTAAATATTATTAGATTTAATTAGTTCGGTTAATTTAAAAGTGTACATATTTCTAATATAAGTAAACATATTTTTAGTCGTTTAAATAAATTAGTTTTAATAATAAATTTGTAACAATATATATATTTTCAAAGAAGAAGTATTATATTTTTACTGAAGAAGACGTTTTTTGTTTGTTATCTCTTAGTTTTATTAGTCGGTTATCTCTGTACTTATCTCTAATGGTTATTGAGTTAATTAGATAAAGTATACCTAACAGTCATCGGTAAATTTTGTTTTAAATAAAAATGAAAGTATGTATTCGTATGTTTATCAAAACTATAAGAAAATAAAGTAATTCTTGTATTTCACTTCACCAAAAAAATTGTTTTCTGCGGCTTGAATTTATTTATTATTTAATTAATTAATTAATTAAACGTAGTGCGAGTACGAACGAATGTAAAATGAGTATTGACTATTGAGTAACCAGTTATCGAAAGTTTCACATCACACAGATAACGCATTAAATTGGTAACAGTAACTGTAGTGACTTATCTCTTAATACTGCGTAAACATCCATAAGGACTACTTTTAGCATTTATTTTTTTTTACAAATGAATTATTAGCAGTAAAAAATGTAAATAAATTTTGCGATCGCGGACATAACCACGACATTTTAAAATACATATGGATTATGACAAGCATATTTTCTTTAACTCGTTTTTATTCAGTTTTAAAAATCATGGCTACTATCGTCAAACGGAGCAATGTTTACTATGGTATTATCGCATAAGTCACTTATATAAAACTTCTTATCTAAAAACCTTTCATTTCTATCCGCGCTGTTGATAGTGAGTGCATCGAAAAATGGCTCATCTAATCAGAAAACTTATAAGCACTTTCAAAGCTCCAAAACCTGTCGCACCTTACAGGTATGTATCAAAATAAGTAGATCTCAGAAAAATACCCGGCCGGTTTTAGTCAAGCAGTTGTTTGGGATCGTACTGTTTACGTGTCGGGAGTACTAGGATTAGATAAAGACAGTATGCAATTAGTTCCTGGTGGTACTTCAGCTGAAACTCGTCAAGCGCTTGTTAATTTAGGCTACATTCTTGAAGCGGCAGATTCGGGTTACGCAAAAGTTGTAAAAACTACAATATTATTAAAAAACATGAACGATTTTGTTGCTGTTAATGAAGTGTACAAAGAATGTAAGTATTTTATTTATGGCAAACATAAAAACGTTTGTAATCAACTAGTTATAATAAGGTTCATGTCCTTGACCAAAACAAAATTGGCGATATAAAACAATAACTAGTTTTTTACATAATTACTTTTTTTTCTAGTTTTCAAAACTGATTACCCAGCACGAACTGCTTATCAAGTGACTAATTTACCATTAAATGCAAATGTCGAAATAGAAGTCATTGCCGGAACTGGCGACGTTTCAACAATTCATTCAAAATTGTAATTAACTATATCGATTTTGTACTTTTTTATATTTATCAATAAACAAGTTTTAGTTGTATTTTATAAGAGAACTCTTATTATTGCAATATTACAATAAAGATAAAACAAATTCGGTAAATTATTTTTTAAATGTACGTGCCATAGCATATTATCATTAGCATCAGACAGTGGCAACTCCGCGGGTGCTCCGGTGCTAAAGCAACCTCTAAATCAAAATGTGCGAGGGCCAAGCACCCGTTCTTTATATATTTAACTATACATTTTTTTAAAACTAATGAGAATACCGGTTCAGTTAAATGGGCAATTATGTAGAGTTTTTCGTGCTGATTTAGATTATCTTTAAAAATAATTCTAATTCCGAGCGGTGTCGAAGTTAAACGAAAAAAAACAAAAAATGCATTTTTTGAAAAAGGCTAATAGTTGGCTTATTCTGTTACAAACAAAATTTTTGAGCGAAATTTATTTATTCCATTGTAACAAACTAATATTATTTATTTTCTAAAAATATACCGTTTTCGAGATATTGGTAGCAACTTGTTTATTTTAAATAGACGGCATCTTGAATTTTGACATAAATAAATTGTATTTTTGTTTTTTGTTTCTGTTTTCAACAATGTGTAAAAACCTATGTTTTAAATAAAGGATAACCGCACTTATTATGATTTGAATGAAACTCAGTAAACCATGAAAACAAATGAATTTTAACAAAACGCAAAACAAATTTAATTAAACATGAATATAAGAAAAGGTTAAAACTACTATCACGTTATTTAATGAAAGCAAATGTTCAAAATGCTGTCCGTTGCTCGCTAAGCATAACTGGCATCGCTTTAAAATACTGGTGGTTACTTTACGCAATGTATGTACCAATCGTAATTCATCCAAAAACTCTTCTAGTGTTGTTTGTAACATTTCGAGATAACGTGGCGCAGTTAAAGTTCAATTAAAAAAATAGGGCTAATTAAGCGATTACCAAATATCCCACAAAAAAACACAAACTAAATGTCTGGATTTTCTTGTGCATAATAATGTTGATTGTGGCGATTAAACAAACCACATAGTTACTAAAATATGATTTATCGGTCCAGAGAATTTGATTAATTAAACCACCATTTTCTGCCATGTTGTTAATAATCCATCTGGAAAATGTTCGTATTTGTAAATGATCATTTGATCGTAGAGTTTGGACAACATGTAATTTAAATGGAATAGACTTGTGCTTCGTTAATATTTTAGATGCTCTACTTTTTGAACATTAACTTGCATTTTAATAGTTTGGTGTGTTTCTATACAACGATAGATTCTTCGATGTGGAGGATAGGCACCACTCAGAAATAAAACTCTGTCGTAATTGTGGCTAAGTTTCGTTGGCTATTGTGTCAACTTCATCAGGCCAATCTATATTAATGGTAATTATAATTAATTATACTAGTATAAGAGTAGAACATATTACAATTGTCAATATAATTCAAAACTTACGTACTAGAATAATAAATTACAAATTTACAGTACAAATGAAAACAAACAACAAATATCAAAATCTTATTTGTTCACCAATATTACGTTAGAGTAAAGGAATAATTAATCTTACCATCACAGTAGAATGTTTAATTTCTGCCCGAATATACATAAAATTAAAAACATGGAAAAAGGAGGAAAGTACGAAGACATATAACCTAATACGACACAAACATAACCCACATATAAGCTGAATCTTAATGATAGAATTAAACTAATGTACACTTTAACAACTGATAAGCGTGAGAATTTGTATTTATAATGATAAGATTAACGTAATTTTGTTAGTTGTTATAAAATTACGTGACAAACAATTTAGTAAATACGTTTACATTTGCTAATAATGTTGTTATAAATGGGATTCAGATTTTGAGTATCCGTCTTGAAGTTTACATTATCATTATATAAATTAATAAAGAGCATCTCAGATATTAGTCTTTTTTTTAAATTTAGTTCTACATCCAAAACTTGTGGATTGTCAAAATCAAAATCATGATTGTCCTCGACATGATGGAAAGTTAGGCCAGCATCTGCAGTTTTTTTTATTGCAATCATAGTTATGGTTTTTAATTCTATTTTTAAGCTTTTGTTTTGTTTGGCCGATATAATATTTATTGCATTGTTTACAATTGATTTTATATACAACGTATGATTTGTCTAAGATGTTAGTTTTGTTTTTTAGTTTTGTATAAATATTGTTGTATATAGTGTTATGGTTATAGAGAACAATTTTGACATGATCCAATTTTTTTAAAATGTTAATTATATTATTACTTAAACCTGAGATGTTAATAAGTTTTTTATATTGTATACCGTTAGTAGGTGAAACATTTGTGTTTAATTTAGGTTGTATGGCTGGTAACAATGGTGTAGGTTTAAGAATGTTCTTGATTAAATGATATGAATAATTGTTATCTTTTAAAATGTTTTTAAGAATCAATTAATTAGTTTTTTCCATGAAATTGTATACTGCTAAGTTTTAAGATTTTATTCATCATACTTTTAATTATGTTAATTTTTTGATTATGAGGATGTCTAGAGAAATAATTAATGATCCTATTAGAAGCGATAGGTTTAGTGTACCAGTCAGTTGCATTTTAATTTGACTAGTTGATACATTCGGATTAACTGCTTTGCAAACCAGTGTCAATTACTAGTCTTCGTCACGTATGTTTGTGTTACGGGTGGGTTTTCTTAAGCTACCGTATTGCTGCATATTTTTGTCTAACCGTTTAAATACACTAGCGTATGGTTGTCGTTTTTCTGGGAAATTATTTTCATGGTCTTAAGCAGTAAAGTGCGAATTTTTGTTAAATATAATATAAATACAAAACATATCATATTGTGCGTTTAGTGGAAAAGTATAGCCATTGGAAATATATGATTAATTTATCATTAAAAACTGATAAAACACTTATTTAGCGCACAAACTAATAAAACTAAACGATCTAACAGTATGGGAAGTTATTTGTTTTAGCAAGTTTTGTTAAATTTTATTTGTTTTCATGACTAACTTATTTTAATTTAAATAGATATTATTTGTTTGCCGTTATCCGTCATTTAAAACATAGGTTGTTATACGTTGTTGAAAACAGAAAAAAAACAATCTATTTATGTCAAAATCCAAGATTGTCCCCATTTACACATAAGTTTAGAAAAGATAAATTAGTTTGTCTGAATGAAATAAATAAATTTCGTTCTTAAAAAAAATTTTTGTAACTGTTAGAATAAGCTAAATATTAGCCTTTTTCAAAAAATGCATTTTTTGGTTTTTTTAGTTTAACTTCGGCACCGCTTAGAACTCGAATTATTTTTAAGAATAATCTAAATCAGCACGAAAAACTCTACATAATTGCCTATTTAACCGAACCGGTATCTTTATAATAACAAAGATACCCATACAATACAACTCAGAATGGGACACACTGCATACTTACTTTGTATCTACTACCAGTACATAATCAAATAAATACATTGTTATAACATAATTACTGCATCTACATTAATTTTTGAGCGCCCGCATGGGATTTTGTAACTTGACGACACTGGCATCAAACATTAAAAATTTGTACAAGCATTAAGTCGTATAGATATATAGCAATAAAAACATGTTTTTATCTTTATCAAATAGCTACAAAACAATTAACAATTTCAGAAGATAATTTTGAGTGTTTAATAATAAGATTCATGAATAAAAATTATGAAAAGACGTTCTAAATCTTAGAATATTTTTTTGTGAAATTATTTAAAAAGCAGTCTGCTTTAATAAACCAAATATATGAAGAAAAGCTAAAAATCTATTAACGTAAGACAAAATTTTCACTAGTAAGCGGAGTACAACAGCTTAAAAAATATTTTGATGAAAAGCACTGATGATTCTTTGTTAAAAGACATAATTCATTTTTTGTAATTTACAAGTTCCTTTACTGTCGATGTTATCAAAATCCACATTATTATACCGTATCCACCAGCAATAAATATTCATGATAGATTCATACGTTCACAATATTCTAAACACATTTTAATGAATGAAGATTTCTAATGGTATTGTAACGAATTTTAATACTAATTTATTATTTATATTTAATATATAACTAAATATTTACATGTTAGAACTACACGTACTTAAATATAACTATATTTAAGAAAAACACTTAAGTACTAGTAATTTATATATTACTATCACTCGAAAACTAAGGTTCGCGGATAACTTCGGTTTATCTAAACCGATGTTTGTTTACATTAAAGGCACGTACGCTTATACGCCGTTTTATTTATTTTTCATTAGCATGGCAGTCTTCTTAACTTCCTACTTCAAAAAACCCTTCAGCTCCTTTTGAATACTTCTTATATGTTTCTGTTATCTGTGTCAAGAATATTCTACATTTTTCGGTAAACGTTATCAAAGTTGACATAAACTTTGCGAACGCGTCACTGTCTTTTTCGTAAGACTGTTCTGACCCAGAACAGGAAACTGGCTGTGACACCGGTAGAAAGGATCATGGCGATAGCTGTAGCTCTCACCATTTCGGTAACTTTCTTGAGCATAAAAGTAGCCGCTAATAGACTTTTCCTAACCCGATATTCTACTTGGTTGGTAACCAGAACAACACTTGAACGCCTGTTCCTCGGAAGACCACCTCCAACATATTTCTAACTGTCCTCCAATTCAATTGATCTAAGCCAGAACCAAGCTTGAGTACCGCCAATTTTTTAATATTCTGGAACTCCATTTCTCCCTTGAGATTCCATAACGATCGCCACATATATTCGTATAACAGCTTTGTAAGTGAGTACTTTATGATTATAAGCGACTTTCGGCTGTTCGACTGTCCAGTGACATTTACCACTCTAAAGATACAAGCTGCAATGTCTTGCGAAACGTCAGTTTGTTCAGGTTTACGAACGGCATTACGGCAAAGGCCAAGTTCTACTTCTATTTTGGCTCTCAAGAAGAGACTAGGACCTAGCCTAAGTCGCTTATAATCATAAACATAACAACCGCGAAAGCTTAAGATTTTATAAGTGAGTACTTCTTGGTGACCAGATAAAAAACGAAACGTCGTTTATCACGTAATTAGAAAACCTTTCCGACCGCCGGTTGCTATCTTCGTAGTTTTTCTAGCCGTCCAACTTCTTTTTAAGTACGATTGCAATCTTTCTGGACATGTGAAGATCCTCGCTCACGCAATGCGTAATGGCCTAATCGTCTCGTGTTTGGAACAGGTCTTGATGTCATAAAATAATATATTATAAATAATAAATTCTGCTAGTTATTACTCTGGTTCGGACCTAAACTAGCGTAGCATTGCTATCCACTTTTGGTTTGTCTCTCGATAGTTTTTGGATGCGATTGATGACGTCATTGACATACTGCACGACTTCACAAGAACCCTCCCATTGCCTTTGCAGCTTCGACGACAAATACCGTCTTTTTTTGGGATTATACAACCACACCCTGTCGCCAAGTTGAAACCCATCATTTTGTGCCTTCACGTCAAACTTGGTCTTTGTTCTGTCGCTGGCGATTTGTGTGTTTTTACAGACTGCTTCATGTACTTCGTCTAGCCTTTTCGTTTGACGCAGTCTTTTACAGCAACTTCTTCTTCCAGTTTTCGTCCAAATTGAACGTCGCATGGCAATCGTATATTGTGACCGAGCTTGACACAGTATGGTGTTTGGCCTGTGCTTTCGTGAACGAATGATTGGTAACCCATTAGGAAAAGGTGTAAGTACTAATCCCAGTCTCTTTGGTGTTCAGACACTACTTGAGCTTAGTACTTTCCCATTGTTCAATTCATCCGTTCAACCATGCCATCGGATTTAGGATAAAAAGGCATCGTCCTAGTTTTCTTAATTCTCAACAGTTGGCAAACAGCCCAAACTCAAAGTTGCGGAATGTAATTCTAACTGAATTTCAAGACGGCAGAAAAAGTTTCTCATTAATACGTCAGCGACTGTAGCTGCTTCCATCACAACCAAGATGTATTTGTTTCCCAAATCAGATTCTGGGAATGGTCTTGCGACGTCAATCGCTACTCTTTCTAAAAAGCTTCTCACGTGATAGTGCTTTATCGGTGCTTTGTGCTTTTCCGCTGGGCCATTTTCTGATGCGCAGACCGTACACTTACGGCACCATTTTATACGTCCCCTTTGCAGTTCAGTCAGTAGAATCTTTTTCAAACTTTCCTTAATGTCTTCTATACGCCAAAGTATCGCCCTGATTTACCATCATGCTGATGCTTCAACACTTGTGACCCCCGGCTTTTTGCACTACCAACTGCAGTCTGTTTTTTATGCTCTCGACACTCTCTAAGGATCGCTTAAGAAAACCGTCTTCTACTCTCAAAGAGCCCAGTATGCTTTGAAGTTTTTGCCCAAAACACTCACTTCTTCCCAGGTTGGCGTCGGCCGTTTTCTTTCCAGTTTAGAAGTAGTTTTAATTCGGGATCGTTCTCTTGTTCAGCAACGTTACTTTTCAGGTTCCTACTCTTTATCAACCACAGCAGTTCTCCGAATACATTCGACTTTTTCTTTAACTCGTGAACAATGGCTGCAGTCTGCCGAACATGGTCTTCTGCACAAAACATCAGCGTTTTGATGACTGCTTCCGGCACGGTATTCTGTGTCGTAGTGATATTCTTGAAGTCTCTAGATTCATTTTAACTTGTTCTTCCAAATTACGAAACTGCAATAGCCATTTCAAATCGGCGTGGTCCGTCCTGAGTAAAAATGTTACAGGACACACAACCCGAAAGACATCATAGAGAACTGCTACAAACCAGTTACAATTGTAAAAACTGTTTGTTCACGATCCTTGAGTTCCAATTCTACCATCAGTAACCATCTCTTTATATCCAACGTGGAAAACCACTGGAATCCTGACAGGGTGTCTAAAGTATTGTCAAGTCTCGGTAAAGGGTAGCTGTCTTTTTTGGTCACGTCGATAAGCTGTCTGTAATCTACGCAAAACCTCGTTGATCCAACTTCCTTCTTTACGAGTACCACTAGAGACGCCGATAGACGATGTTTTGGCATTTGGAGGTAAGAATGTCCAATAGATATTGTGGGCACTTTTTCGGCGACGTTTCTTCACTAGAATTCACGCATCTTCCAATTTAAAATACTGGCGTGCATTGACCTACCCCGGTCTTTTTTGTTGACACTCAAGGTCCTTACTAACACCGTGTTTTTCACTCGTACTATTATTGTGCCAACCAGTTGTTCCTTTTTCATTAAGTCGCCTTCCATTGGTTCCATGGCGCGAATGTAACCTTCTCGGGTATTTCCATCCAGGCGTGCCATTACCACACTTTCAGTCCTTCCAAGCAAAGTCACGTCTTCACTTAATAAGATTCGCACGGCTGTTTTCTTGAACGAACGAAAAAAAATTTCTTCGCTGTCAATCTTCCGGATATCGTTCTTCATATCCAAACGGAACCTATGCTTTTTAAACGTCCATTCCAAGAATAGCTTCTTCCGGAACACGGCTACCAGTACTTCATGGTTGAGTACTCCATTTCGCAAACCAATGGTTACTTTGACTTGTCCGTGAGCAGGTATTTCTTCGCCCGCCGCCGTTTAAAGTCGTATTGTTACTGGTGATGTCTTCTCGTTTTCCAATAACATGTCAGGACGAATTACAGTGTTGCCTATTTCACGTTTTTACTTTTAATACATCACAAATCGTAAATAAATTAAATCAATATTTTTTATTTTTTAGTGCATTTTATTTAGTTTTTCTCTTTTTAGTGATATTCATTGAAAACTTTGAAAATACACATCGTTCAAGAGAATTTCAGGCGTCGCAAAGAATAATCTCTGAACATAACATACATTTAAAAAAATATTTCAACGAATTGAGTCGGTTGAATAATGAGCTTTGTTTTCTGTTCCATGTTTATTGTTTTATTTTAACACAGCCGATAAAACTTTAAATCATTTTTGTATTTACCTACATAGTGTCATAATGATATCTGAAAACGTTTACATTACCTACAAGCATTTTAAAACATGTAACCCACCTTAAACTCGACCTCACGTGTCGTTACTGAAATAATTAATTAGACTTAATTAATTAGGCGTTTGACAATTACCTGTATCGGTACATGTACTGTACGTATCAGCTGATAACCGGGATATATCTATACCACCATCGACCGAGTCCAATTAACGAAAAGCCTTAACAATAACCTGTGCTATAACTGTATGACTAGTGGAGGCTTCTCCGTTAGGTCATTTGGTCAATGACATCCAAAAAATACAAAAAATTATACTACTTTAAATTAAAAAGATAATAAACGATTATAATAATTTGGTCTATTTCAAAGATAGATAAATTGACATTACATATAAAACTTTTATTAAGTAAGAATGCGTTATTTTTAAAGTCTTAATGTTAAAATAATCTCCTTGCAGCATTGGCTATAAATTCGAAAATGTGAAAAAAATAATGTAAACGTTAAAAATGTTCTACGTATTATTAATTAATTGCTTAACAAATATATTTGCTGTTGCAGGTATTTAATTATTTATACATAAAAGATTTAGGCCTGGTTGCATAAAGCATTGTTAAATTTGACGATGTAGCTACGTATCGTCATGTCGTTAAGCGTTGCCATTGGCACAAAATCAATTGTCTTGCTGACTACGTTCTCAAATTAATAGCTACCATTTAGTTAACCACGGCATAACCTAATATCATGGTTAACTTTGCTGTATGCAACCGGATATTATTTTTTGAACAATTGGCTACTGAAGATATATTTAGTAATGTACACAATCTTTTCTTTTTATTATTCATGACTTGTATCAATTTTGAAGTTCTGCTATTTGAATATGTTTGATAATTTCCTTATTTTTGAGTGTTATTGAGTGCCGCGTTCTACAGTGAAGCATAGGTATGTGTAGGTTTAAGTTTGAACGTTACAATGCTAAAAAATATTCTTCGAATATTTAACGCTTTAGATGTATTTATTAGATAAATGACAAATAAAGCATATTTATAGACAGTGTTGTGAATAGATAATTAAATTTTTATCTAGATGAGATAATAGATAATTTCCAATTTTTTTATCTAGATAACGATTTAGATAAAAGTTGAAGAATTTATCTAGATAATAGATAAGATAATCTATAATTTACGTAGATAATACGATAGATGATTCTATCAAATAGGTACAAACAGGTAATAATTAATTGTTACCATTTAATTATCATCATCATCAATACCAATTCATTGTTTATTAAATTAACTAATTAAAAAACTGAAAGACAGATTGAAAAAAAAATAAAAACCGAAAAAAACATGACAGAAATTTTATTGATTTAATGACCTACTATTGTAAAATATAAAACAAATTTCTTGATACAATATGGCCCTTTCAACATTTTCATTGCTAAGCAAAACTTACACCATCAGGAATCAGGACTATAGTCTTTCAATTAGCGCCGAAATTGATATGTTTAATCAATAACTTTTTTACAAAAGTAGAAGTGTCTAGTAAACTTTAATTATTTTTCCTTTGTAACAGTTAGAAAAAATCTGGCTTTGATATCGACATCAGTTTGAACCTAAAAAATTATAAAAATTATCGCTCATAGCCGGTAATCACACTCCCTGAGTTATTGCTTTTTCTTTTTAAATTTAAGTTACCATTTGTAGTTCGATATTTTAAGCAAATTTTTCAGAAAAAAACAACTAATCCTCAAAAATTTATTGTATTTTAAATTTTGAACAGCTTACATCAGCGATCACTTAAAGAATTAGTTTTTATGTCTTTTAAAAAAACGCAAGCAGTTTTGTTTCTTCTAAAAAAATTGGGTTATTTTAAACAGATTATGCTCTGCTCGGTACGTTTTGTAATTGTAAGTGCAACAAATCCAAATGCAAAAAAAGCATTTTTGCTTTGCAGTTTTCTTAATTAATTATATTTGACAGGTTGTCAGTAATTGTACTCATATGATAATTTACATCATAGATTTATATAGGAGCGTTTTTATTCTACGCGGTCTACATTAGGATCTTATTGCGACTCTAATTTAACGTTAATATTACATTATTACTTACTCAAGAAGTTGATTTAAACAGTAAGCTAAAAGCTCCATGACTTAAATAGTCTTCTACAAGAACTCTAAATCACGTGTATCGAGGTTTGTCACTTTCAACTGCTCAAAAAGTCGTGAATTTTCTCTTTTTCAATCAAGCATTTTTTTTATTTGGGCATAGTTTTGCTGTGTAGACACTTCAACTAATTAAATTTTCAAAACTACGAATTTGTAGCTGTTAATCTCAATGTTTGAATCGTGCAAGATTATGTATTGAATAAATGTACGTATATCAAAAAGCTTATTATTGTTTCTAAAGACGATAAGATACTTATCGCAAGCAGTTGGTTCAGTTCAAAAAGTAATTTAAGTTGTGTTTTTATTTATATCTCGTATTGCATGTATTTATGCTCAAGGTTATGTGTGTCTAGTTTTTGTCAGCAGAAGAGCTGCAAAAATGCAAAGCATCTACGGCGATTATTTATCAGGTTTTAGCTATCTGGACCGTATTACATTACAAACGATATTATGTTTGTAAATATAAAAATTACAAAACAACAAATCTAAACAAAAAATGTATGTTGCTTTTAATAAATCACCTAGATAATTTCATGATAGATAACCGAAAGATCATCTATGATAATCATCTAGATAATGTTCAATACTTTTATCTAGATAAGAAAAAAAATGATCAAAAATTATCTAGATGAATTATCTATATAGTTTTATCTAGGTAATGCACAACACTGTTTATAGAGCATCCTTGTCAGAATATTAAATAGACAATGGGATATACAATGCAAATTTTTATTAAATATGTAGCGTGCTGCCTAGGATAGCTAAAGTAAAAGAATTAACAACGTAATTTATTACTTTAAAAACGTTCTGTTTGTTTGGCAACTTACACTAAAGAGAATAAAAAAAAACTAGTCAATCAAATTAAAAGCGTAAACATTTTTGTAAGTGCTTGTATATTATTTTAAACAGGCTGATTTTGGAACGCACTCTGGCTAATGCGCCAATCTAACCTCAAAACGGCTTTTGTTATGTAATGTTCGAATATTCGTTCTTAAATAATTTACATTTAAATGATATTGTATAGTGCAACATTACGAAATCTTTTAAAGAAATGGCCTGGTGAAAAGTACTTTGGAGTTTATAGATTTTTACCGTTATTTTTTATTCTTGGAGCAGCTTTAGAATTTTCGATGATTAATTGGAAAGTCGGCGAGATAAATTTTTGTATGTATATGAATCTTGTGAAAAATTTAATAATTATGTAAAACTATGTTTCAGATAGAACATTTAAGAAGCGACAAGCTAAAAATATAGTTGATAAACAAGTGGAGAATTGAAAACAAAATGCCAGCTGGAGTATCATGGTCGAAGTATTTAACTTTTTTAACTACGGCAATGCTAACAATGTTTGCTGGTTCGCAAGTTGTACATAGGTATTATAGACCATTAGACGATTTAGATGATTATATTGAGAAAGAACTTAGTTCACGGAGAAAAGTGTGATAATAAATTAAATATTTAAATTTGTCTATGTAATTTGGTACCATTATTTAACTACAAATACTTATCACTTTAAATTGATAACATCAATTTTTTTCTGTTACACTTGTTGGTTAAACCTTGTTCATAGAATCTCATTTTACGCTGATTTTAACAACTTTCTTAAAATACCACATTGTCTATTCTGATATACTAATGTTCAAAATTAGTAATATTTTTAAAATACAGAAATCCAAGTGTTCATGTTGCAATAAAATTTTGTCATTGTCAAAATCATTCTATCAAAATTTTTTGTAAAATGAAACTATTCTGGAAAGGGTACAATACCATCAATCAGAAAATAATAAAATCTTCAAGTAAGAATAAACTAAGTGGAGTTACAGATCATGCTAAAAATAAATTCAATCAAGAAAACATATTAAATCACTTTTTAAAATCAGATATAAAAAAACGAGCTATTAAATTACCATTCTCAAATTATGTAGCATTTGTAGGAATTGTAAACCTTAAAGATAAAGATATTAATAAAATTAACAAAGACATTTGTTTAGACGTTAAAAGTACATCTAAGGAAGATTCTGACTCATTCAACAAAAGTAAAAAGCAGTTAACACACAAAAACCGAAAACATAGAAAACATAGGTCCAAATCAGTACTTCGTTCAAAGCATAAATCTGCTGAGACACCAATAAAGCACCTAAAAGATAAAAAATGCAATAGTGGATATATTGAGAAGAAAGTTAGGTTTAATTTGCTTGATAAACAGTCTTGTGATGAAATTATTGAAAAGTCGCAAAAGAAAAAACACAATGAACGGCGAATATCAAATGCAGCTTGTGCAAACAGAATTAAACAAGGCGGCCCTTATCACATACATCATTAGATAAAAAATTGGAAATCAAAGTAATTTATAAACTAGAAAAATAATAATATTGAAAGCATTTAAGTTTTAAAGTAAGTATATAACACTCGTTTTAACAAATAATGTTATAATTGTATAAATAATTCGTAAATTAAAGTTAAAAAAAATCGTGCTTATCATTTAATTACAAAGTAAACTGTGTAAAGCGTTTTCTATTAGGAAGATAAGTGTATTGAAAATTATACTGCCCAACTTAGCTAACCATTAAAGAGTACAACCATTTCATATACATAAGCACGCAATTTGTATATATCCAGCACCCTATAGTGAAGTTCATTTTTCACCTAAACTGAATGTCAACGCAACATGAAAATCACATACTAAGCACATACCATTCTCATAGTGAATCGGGCATGTTATAACTTGAATATAAAAATGCATTTTTATACAAGTCATAACATAACATGTTTATTAAGTATTAAAACCTATATAAAGATGATTGCCATTGAAACAATCAATCTTATTACTACTACGCTTTGATCTGAGTCTAGTTCTAAAGTAATCGGTAATTTGTTTATGATGCAAAATGGTATGGAGTAAAAAACAAAAGACTTGAATTGATTTTGATTAGTTTTTTTATTAGACTAGGTACTATATGACAATTTAATTATTTGCACGCCAAAAAATTCTTTAGTCAATTTCAAATACTTTTTATTATTTGTTTTATACTGGCGTATTCACAAAATTTCTATTTGAAAGTATAGTTCTAAAGACGTGCATTAGATCATCTGAGAATATCTTCCGAAGTTCATTTGATTATTCAGAAAACAATCAATAAATATATATACCTACATCATCTGGCCACCTGTCCCTTCAACTCATCTCTAGCAGATTTTTAGAGTTGTGTTGTGTGAGCTTTATTTATGTGTCGAAAAATGTATTCGCGTAAAAACTTTTGTTTCTTTTGAGGAACATGATTTGACTTTTTGCACACAACTTACGCACCAGCGCCGTTCAATTTGGACTAGGCTAGATTGTTTGAAGTAACATCAAAAGATCTTTAAAGAAATCAGACGCATACCTGAGTAAAACGTTATTTACAACTGGACAGAGTAAACAGTAAGGTCAACTTGGAAACTTGTTGATAAGTACTAGCATTGTACTAGTTACTTTAGGTAATAGATCTGTGTGTTCCATAGAATAACACATCCAAAATATGACGTTTTGTACATTTTGTCTTGCTATATAATTTATAGATACTATTTAATATCTCAGGTTTGACAAATTGGCTTATTTATATTTAATAAAAATCAATTATGGAAAATCTTGAGATTTTTCTCAGCAAGAGGATGTATCGAGAAGATCTAATAAGTTATTACAATAACCGCTTTATAAACAGTGGCGTGTAGAGTATGCAGAAAAAATATTTAAGACGATTATGTGATAAATTTTACCACTAGCGAGAAACTATTTCTAATTTCACTTAAACCCAGACGGGAGCGGCATAGAACAGAACATTAATTACCTTTAACGCAGTTATTTTTCTTTCTTCTAAACAAGGACTGGCATGATTTCCATAGTACTTAATTAAATATGCTTTATTTGATCTTTCTAAAAAGTGTTGATTCAGTTGGCTCAGAAAGAAGAATATCAACCTTAGTTTGAAGTTAAAGAAAAAAGTAATGGGTTGAATAGTTATATAACGCATCGCTTCTCTTTTATCTTAAAACAAAATGTGCAAGTTTATCAGCGTACGTCGATTTTGTGCAAAATCGCTATAAACGAAAATCGTTTGAATCTTGCTGACGCCTTAGATCTGGCTATTTCTTCTATCTTTAGGACACTGTATAACTATAATAATATAGATTATAATTATAATACATGTTTTTCATTTATATATGTAGTTTTCGTTTACTTTTTTCCAAATATGAAAACGTTTTAGTTTACACTGATTAATATTTATTTTACCATACCTACGTGATTTTTCTTGCGTCAATATATAAATAAACTGATGTGGTTCTAAATAAATGCCAAGCATAATTCTTGTCAGAGTATTGTGTAAATGTATGAATTATAATTTTCCTTATTAAATAAGACTTGATTGCAGTTATACTTGTCGTTATCGCCCTAAAACATTGTATTTGTTCCCAAATAAAACACAGGAACGTATATTTACACTTTGGTGTATTCTATTACTCTTTAGTATATTCATTTACTCGATTGTTTGTTTCCACCAGAATGATACATATGTTATTCTACTACTGACATAGGTGAATCAGTCTGGTTATCAATATACGTTCCATTTGTTAGTCATTTAAAGGTTAACGTACTTTGCTTGCTGACTGTTGCAAGCGATAATAGATCATGATATCATTGATAACGTTTATCATATTAATTACAGAAAACAGTACAGGTAAAAGACTAATCTTTATGTTTCTGCGCATATGACTTTTGCGCTTCATAAAAAATTCAATTCTATATCCCATTACGAAAGTCACAGAGTTAATTGAACCGACCTCGTATTACTGCACTGCTATCGATTAAAATTGAGATGCTTAAAATAACACAGCGGTAACACTACATTCTTCTTGAAATCAAAGTAGAGTAATAAGAAAATTTGAGTAAATTTAGTGCATGCATAGAATCCCAGTTAAATCGGTTTTAAACGAGAAAACGCTCGTGGTGCCATCTACATTTTTTTAAAAACAAAGTGGTACCAGGACCTAATTAATTCCAGGACAGTGTGGTAGTAACGCAAATATTTTATGCCCTAAGTTAATTTGTAAGTAGCTAAGCGTTAAATAATTTTAATTACCAACATGGGGAATTCTCGTGTTACATCATAAATATAATTTAGTTAATTATTACGTGTGTGTAATCTTAAATAACTATTCCAATTCTGCGCAAGGACCCGGTAGACTAACGTCCTTGTAATTATTCATGAGATAAAGCAGTCTAATAATATTTTTTTTATCAATCTCGCGGGTATGTGAAAGGACAGTTCAAATAAAAATTAAACAGTCGTAATCTATCTACGTATAGCTGATAAAGTTTTCGAACGTAAAATTAAGATATCGTAGTTGCGGCGACTCAAAGGGCAAGTAAACAATTTCTTCCTTTACAGATATTGATAACTACTTATAGCTATAGGATGTTATATTCAATATTCCGTTAATTCTGTTTCTTTTTTCCATTAAATTCCAGCATATGTAACACCATTTACCTGGTGCCGCGTTTAAGGTCGTTTAGTTTTAAAGAGGACCGGTTTCTTCGGCAATTGCCTAATTCGAGTCGATTTTTCCAGATAACGATGTCGAGAATGCGATTATTTATCAACGGGGGCTTTGGAAGTCGATTGCGCCGATTTAGTTCTGCGTCGTTCTCGCTGGAGAAAACAGCTGATACACAACATTCAATACAAACGCGTACGCTAAGCACTAATATGGATCGAAACTACAGTTTAAACTTTGACAATTTAAATCCAAATGTTAAAATAATGGAATACGCTGTTAGGGGGCCTATCGTTATACGGGCGAACGAGCTGAAAAAAGAGCTAGAAATGGTAAGTCAATTTAAGTTCATTTTAATCAATACTCGTTTGTTACGAGCAACTCACTCTAAACAAGGCACACTATATACACAAACAACTTTTAAAAATATTGAATCAAAGAAACACGTTGAAAACAAAAAATACGGAGCGAACCTGAACACTAACATTAAACTTAAATTGCCAAATCATACTAAAAAAATTGTTGCCAGTATAGTCTTGAGGTCTACAATAAAATTATTTTGGCACGAATCAGAATGTAATAACTCTTTCAACTTTTGGCAACAGTACAAAAATTGTATTTTTTAAATTTTTTCATGAAACTTGTGGATTTTAGTTTAGCTTCATAAAGTATTATTGCATGTTATAAATAGTTTTAAGTAATGACTTTTCAATTACTTCCACTTCCTGTTCCTGTGTCATGCATGTCAATTCGATTGTTATAACTGAAACTTGTTTTTTTCAAGTTTACAATTTAATTGACAAATGAAGAACTCGTCGAATAAATGTTTAATCTGAACTTGATTTTTCTAAATTTATGGTTATTTATAAAAGTACTTTGAGTATTTTCCTTAAATCTATGGTGTTGAGACACATGTTGATCAGGTTTTTTGTCTTGTTTCTTTTTTGATTAGGTTTCTATCAGTGGCGGCTTTGTCATCAAGGCTCTAGGGCGCGAACCCCCTAGACGTTTATTAAAAAAAAAAAAAACTATTGTAGGCAGTGCATTTTTTAATTTGAAACTGCCGCCTTATTTTAAGTTGGTATAGCGGTTGGTAGTTTTGAAGTTTCTGGCGCGTTATGCACAAAAAAGACCGCCATTTGTATAATAACCATTACGAATTTATGGGTAGTTGTAGTTAGACGTTTTTTTGTGATTTTGTGAATATTTTTAAGTTTTTGATGTCTTTGGTCATCCTACAGTTATTTTAAAATAAATTTAGCAACGTTTAAAAGTTTGTTTAAAATACCTCCTACACTATACAAATTATTATGAATTAAAAAATTTAAACATAATTATAGGATATAAATATTATATACTTCTTATTACTCTAAAACATTAATTTAAAATGGTCTTCATTCAAAGCAACGTATATTAAATAGGTAATTTCTTTATGTTGGGGCTACAATTATTTGAGCCCATGGGTGTATTCTAACATGACGTCGCGACTTCCACTACAAGATATCATATGCAGTTTTAACATGTGACAGGGCTCTCGCGTTTGTAGCCAGCGATGGTTTCAATCAGATAAGTTTCAATTCAGTAATCATGAAGCGGTCGGAGTTGCACGACGTATTGTAAGTGAAACGGTATATTTGCCGTACGTAATTTTCGAAGGTTGTCGTTGAAGGTTGAAATAATATCTCTCAGAAAGCTATAAAAATACCGCATTACATTTTATCGAAAAGAAAACAATAAAATGAAGTTGATCATAACATATCCGTTGAATCATGCTAGATGATACTAGTATTTTTAAACGTCTACAGGGTGTATCTGATTAACGGGTTGTTATTTTAGCAAGTGAAATTAGAGCATAAATACAAGCTAAAATGTCAAAATAAAAATTCCATTAAAATATTTTCAAAAATCAAGATTTTTAACAAAATAAATAGTAAATTACGGACCTGTTACATTAATTAAGTCTCTTAAGGTTGTTGACACCACAAATAAAAATAAACTGTTCTAAAACGGTTCTAAGAAGTGCACATTTGTTATCGGATAAAACGTGGTTAAAATTGCTATTTTGCACATTCTTTTCAAGTACACTAGAATTTGTACACAAAGTAGATTTTGTTAAGCTCGGTCAGTAATGCTAAGAAATAAAAATTAGTATCTGTTTTAATTATTTTATTAACAATTTATTTTGTAGATGAAGGAAAATTAAAGTAAACGGAATTTGCAGCACTTACCCACCATCTACCGCTTAATTCCAATGAGCAGTCAATTTCTATTTGTTTAGATAGTCAGGACCGGCCTGAAAACTTTAATTGCAATTATCTCAAAACTTGACCACTTTAGGCTAAATCTTTAAAGGAAAATTTTTCATTTAACACGACAAGGAAACTACTGCTTGAGCTTGTAGTCGTATTTCAGATACACCCTCTATAGATATTCAAATAATATTATTTTGCGTTTATTGTTAATCAGCAATGAGTGTCAAAAAAAATCGTCGTTTAGTAGCTTTATTAATAACAAATCTCAACTCACAAAAAACAAAAATCAGTGGTTTACGATTGAAAGTAGTAAAGAAAATCGCAATTATTACTGCTTTATTGGCAAAATGCAAAATTTTTCAAGTATTCAGAAAAAACATAAAAATGTTTTTTTTCCGGTCTTTAATAGGGTTGCTATTTCTAACCCTGCATTTTTAAACTGCAAACCCGGACAATTTTTTTTTAAATTATTATAATATAAATTCAATCATTTCAAATTTAAATGTTTTGTTTCCCATGTTTATTGTTTTATTCGGAATTTCGATGGAACTTGAAACATTTAAATGAAAAAACATAAAATTCCTACACGCTATATACATTGTTCGACAGAATTTATTTGTTAACTCTAAAACGTTTTTCTAGTTACCTACATAATGCTTTAATGATGTTTGAAAACGTTCCCGTTATCTACAAGCTTTTTGAAAAATGTAGCCTACCCTAAGCCGAACTCACGAGCCGCCACATACTCATAGAACATACTTTAGAATTGGTAGATTATTTATCAGCAGCGGCTAGTCCATAAGGGCTCCAAGACAAACTATTATGAATTAAAATATTTAAATACAACTATAGGATATAGGTATCATCTTCTTTTTATTACTCTAATACATTAATTTAATATGGTCGTCATTCAAGCAACGTATATTAAATATGTATTTCATTATGTTCGGGCTACAATTATTCAAACAAATATTGGAGCCCATGCCTGTATATGTAGCGAACATTGTAACTTTACGTCGCGATCTCCACTACGAGATTTTTATATGAAATTTTAACATGCGAAAGGGCTCGCGCGTTTGTAGCCCGCGATGCTTTCGATCAGTGCCAAGCTTGCCGAAGTCAGTACATTCGTACTAAATTCACTACTTTTGCTCAACTAAAATTACGTCAGTAGTTTTGTAACTAATTTAACAAAGAAGGATATGAAAGGTACGCCATAAATATATTTGTAGCAACCATAAGTTTTTATTTGCTAAAGCTAGGGTCGCTGCTATCCGTTCTAGCAAAGATAAAAATATATATAAAAATCAAAATGTTTCTAAAATCTTAGTTTTTCCTACGTATAAACTTCCTTGGTTTATGTAGTTTTAAAATTCCTTTCGTTCGAAGTTAGTGCAAAAATCACGTTAGCCTAAAAAATCAGTACGTTCTTTTATGGAAGTCGATACGTAAAATTTTGTAGTAGCGGCAATAGAACTGGCACGTCGTTCTAGGTGAAACTGTATATTTGTCGTACGTAATTTTCGAAAAATGCAAAAAATAATGTACAATTTATTTCGAAAAATGAATTAGTAATTTTGTTAAAAGAAAAGCTTGAAATAAAATCTCTCGGAAGACTAGAAAAATTCCGTATTACAGTTTTATCGAAAAAATGATACTGGTATTTTTAAACGTCTACACATATTAAAATAATGTTATTTCACTTTTATTGTTAATCAGCAATAAGTGTACGAAACAATCGTCTCTTTAGTAGTTTTATTAATATCAAATCTCAATTCACACAAGACAAAAATTCGTGGTTGCTTTATTGGCAAAATGTAGGTTACCTTTTACAGTTAATGTAATTTACTAAATCATTGTGTTATTGTAGCCAACACTTCAATATATATCATTTATGTTTTAACCGTTACCACGCTTTAGTAATTTTTTTACACCTTAAACCTTTAGGAACTTAATACGAGACATGTGCTTTTTTTAACTAAGTATCGTTTTGATTACATTTGATTACATTTCCCAAAAGTCCCGGTGCGGAGCTATAAGTTTTGAACGAGTGAAGAAAAAAAATTTAGGGTTCACTAAGTAGTCACCAAAATTACATTCTAAGCAACGTGGAGTTTTTTAGGAGATGACCTCTCCAACATTTTTAAATAGCAACTCCTGTCGAGTTTTACCTTGTTTTAAAGGTAATGAAAAAAGAAACACATATCCAGCATAAACCAGAATTTGATATTTTAATTATTTAAAGAATTATGAGAGGTTGGCTACCAAATGGAAAATAAAATGTTTTAATGGTTTTTGGTCGTACGATTTTTATAACAAATGTTCAAATTGTCGATCTTCTTCGGACTTACAATGACTCAAATGATCCTAAATGGAATTTTGAACCATATTGGTGGTTTCTTTAAGTGTGCGATTCTCTAAATCATTTATTGATTTTGGTTTTGCTGCATACACACTGGTTTGCAGAAACCCCCAAAAGAAAGAATAGAGTGGTGTTAGATAAGCAGATGGTGGAAATATGTGTGACTAAAATGTGAAGGAGCACCATCTTGTTGGAATCACATAATTCAAAGGAACTTGAAGGTTATTCAATAAAAGACAGTAACACTTCTTTGGTTTTTTCTGGAGTTGTTGCAGATTTCGGTCTATTAGTTCACTGAAAAGATCTTTTCACAGTTCTATGTATCTTGAAATCTTCGAACAGTTCTGTTGTTTTAGAAATCGGTGGTCGTCAATGAAAAAAATCATTGAAGGTTTGCGCACTTCATTGTAAGATCTTGTTCTATCCCCATAGTCACGAATCATTAAAAAATTGATTCTTTTTCAGTTAGTTTTTGCGCCATTGTAAGAACCATTTAAAGCAAATTTTAAAAAATGGATTTGGTTTAAGTAAATAATAGCAGATAACTAAGTACAAATTTACAACATAATTGCACTACAACAATTTAATTCATGTAATAAATAATAGGTTTTGGTGTCACTGTCACAAAAAACATCTGTATTTTGTCGTATTATTTTTTAATTTCTTTGCTTAGTATGCAAAAGTAAAAATGCAGACGTAAATTACAAATAATCGAGACCAAAGGTCCACAATTTAAACATTTGTTATAAAAATCGTAATAAGAACAGTATGAGCAACTCAATATCAATAAAATTACAAAAAACGTTCGTGAATATGGTCAAGTGAAACGTTCTGGCACAATTTCATTGAGAAAATCATTATAGAGAAAAGCCGAAATCGTCTCAAAGTTTTGCATTAACTTTCTGCACCAATTCCTCGCTAACGACAGGTGAACGTTTACTACGCGTCTTATGAACATTAATACAGCCAATGTTTGAGTGTTCTAATCCGTGTTTGTACCATTTGACTTCTAAGTGTGCAAAAAAAAATAAAACTTTGAAGTGATCTACTAGTACCACTACACAACTATTGTAAAATTTACTTTGAAAAAGGATCAAACTTTCGGTAATTTAGTTTATAACAGATTGTTTTGACATATTTAATAAGTCCAGCTTTAGGGTACTAATTTTATTTTGGGGCTTACATTACGGCTTCTTTGTGTGTAATATTCTACTGACCTACAGCTTCAAATGAGTTTTTTGGATTGTTATCTCCGTATTTTTCTCCCAGGCAGGTAATAGAATATCGTTTGGAACGTATGTAATTTGGTAAATGGTTTTAATTAATTTATCTCAGTTTATCTATATTGATTTTCATATTTTAATATTGTTATTTTTGTACCAATAACTTCTTTGTTGTTTTGATTCTTTGGAAAGCATACCAAATGTAGGGTAGTTTAGGTTACATTATACAAATGTTTCTTCTGAATGAAACTCTTAAGCCGGGTTGCACAAAGTAAATCAAAAATGTAACAAGTGATTATTTCTGAAATCAATTGTTACATCACCAATAAACTTGGTTTCATTGGCTATGTAGCAATTGTTTTTAGAAATAATCAGTTGTTACATTTTTGACTTGCTTTGTGCAACCCGCCTTTAGTGTTTTTAAAGTTTAGTAATTTCTAATACTGACTAATTTAAACTCTACAAACACAAGCAAACGTAAACCACATAATATAAGCGCTTAATGAGACTAGGTAATGGTAAAACTATAGTGGGTAAAACGAATAATCACCGGTAAAAACGTGTAGTGGATGGATTTGTTAGTACCAAAATGGTTTGAGTATGAGAAAAAAAACAGGCACTCACTTTTCTCACTATTTCTGAAGTTTTTGGATTTTGAGATACTCACTTTTATTCACAGCAGTTAGGGAACATTTCGCTTTGATCGTTTTAACTTGAGTAGCATCAGATTTTATTCGGCTAACTCCATGTTAAACACGATCTATTACGTTTTCGTTACTGCTAATTTACATTACTCTCGTTAAAGTAGGGATCATATACACTCAAAAAAAATAGAATAAAGGATAAATATGTATATACGCACATAATAATTATAAAATGTACAAATTGTAAAGAATATAGTCATAACTTTATTAGTCATGTGTAGAGAGCGGAATATATGCAAAGTGCATATAGATGCATATATTGCATATTTTTCCTTATTTCAAACAACATTGCATATTTAAGCTAAACACGATTTATTTTGCATATTCTAAAAATAAATTAATATGAAATTTTTAAATTTCACTGTTTTACAATAAATTAGGTCGAATTTTATAATTTGAAATGATATGAACAAACTCTGGACTTTCCCGTTTCTACCTGAATAACAGTGCGACAAAAGATTGCATTACAATGTCATTGCATTTGTTATTGAGGGTTTTTTCAAGAAAAAGATTATTAGCTTAGTATTCAAAATACGTATTGTTAAATAATATTTACGTAGAAACAATTTCTAAAAATAAAATAGCTACCTCCCTGCTTTAAAGAGGCTAATATTATTTTTTCCGTTTTCCGAAAATATTTGTTTAAAGTAAACGTAATATCGTGATAGTGCTTTTAAACTGTTTTGTATATTTTAAATTAAAATATGTCTACCATTCAAAAAAGTGTTTCGATGAAGTGTTTTCCTGAGTTAACGTTAAGTGGAGTATTTAGCAAGGCCTGTTCGTAAGTTACATTCATTTTGACATGTCATTATCTTAAAATTTACGTAGGTATCAGTATTTCATATAATATGCTTCTTCGCATCAGAGCAATTTTAGAAATAAAGTTCAATTCTGTCACATTTTTTCACGTTTTTTAAAAATATAATAATTGACTGTGTGAACTTTAAAAATGCCTGTTTAGTTTAGTAAATTCGTCAAATTGTAGCTTTTGTTCAAATGAAAATTGATTTCTCTTTGGTGCATGAACATTTTTTCTTCTACAGATTTTCTGTTAGAAGAAATTTCAAGTCGACCAACATTTAAAAACAGTGAGTCATAAGTTGAAGCTAAAAAAATAGCATATGTATTAAACATAAATGTGTCTATTTAAGATTTTGTTTTATTTATGAGTATCTTTAATAAATATGCATTTGCATATTTAGGAAAATTTAGAAAAAATAGCTGCATATTTTTAGCTAAAGTAATGCATATATATGCGCATATTTTGGTAATGCTTTGTTGCATATATTCCGCCCTTTAGTCATGTGTAACAAAAATGACACAATAACTAATATAAACGTTTAAATCTTATTTTTAATGCCGTGGGTTATAAAACATTTTTATTGTATGTAGTTAGTGTCTATGTAGGAAAATTTAGAAAAAATAGCTGCATATTTTTAGCTAAAGTAATGCATATATATGCGCATATTTTGGTAATGCTTTGTTGCATATATTCCGCCCTTTAGTCATGTGTAACAAAAATGACACAATAACTAATATAAACGTTTAAATCTTATTTTTAATGCCGTGGGTTATAAAACATTTTTATTGTATGTAGTTAGTGTCTAGTAAAAAAAAAGACTTCATATAATTATGATGCACATGCACAAATTTATGGTTTTGTTTTCTTTATATAGCTAAACACTTGTTGCGGCTGTGCCAAAAAAACTCTCATATTCTATTTAAGTTTTGACATAAAACCGTATGCTAAGTAAACACGGTGAACACTTGCTGTCGACACTAGTATCAAAGGCATCCACGCAGAATGCAAATTTAAATGTCTAGATAAACGTCTACTTTGAAAAAAATCTCACTTACTTTATTTCAAATTTGTTTTATAATGCGAACATAAAAATCAATGTTCTGGAACTCCCTCTTTCCTGTCGCTTCTAAATAAAAACTTAATTTAAGATTCAGTGTAATGCAATTTTTGCTGGTTAGGAGTTTATAAAAACAAAAAGATGGAATGTATACATGTATTCAATTTACTTTAAAAATAACGAAAAGCATTGTTTTGTTATTTATTGTTATTTTTATAGTAATTAGTAAGTGTCGGATAATTATGCACACAAAAAACAAAAACTATGTACGTAAATATAAATTTAAAATATGTGTGTTAGAGGCATTTCATTGTCGTGAACTGTGACCTTGAGTTGAAAATCGGAATTAATAACTAAAAATTGAAAATTTGACAAGTCTAAGTAAATCTCAGAAACTTAGTTCATATAAAAGACAAGCACGTCAATAAAAAAATTTAATAATTTAAAATAATTAGATATTTATATATTAAATAAAAATAAGTAGTAATGAAGACTTGTTAATTACAAATACAACGACCCAATTATAGGTTAGCAAAAATGTTACGCCGAATATTTGTAAGACGGAGGATAGCTACATTTTGACAAAAACTGATCACAGCGCCATAGTTCACGAGATCCTGAAAGACTTTTTTTTATTTTTTTATTATTTATTTTATATGGTATATTTCATGACTAAACAAACAATAGAGTAGAGGAAAGTCGCCAAAGTCGGACCTCCATTTAGGCACTTTTTGGCGTCCAAAAATTTGAAGATTCGACATATGGAAGTTACAATAAATACATTGCAAACTGTAAACAATGAATTCTAATATACGTTCGATACAAATTTGAGACCAGACATGTTTTTTAGAAATTTGGAAAAAACTTAATACATGCATTTTTTGGGACGAAAATGAAACATTGTTTTTAATTTTTTATTTAAGTCATGATGTAAGTATCTGTTTCGGCGCCGACGCAATTGACGTGAGCCCGCATAGAGTAAATCACATACATTACGCAGTGTTCTCCTCTTGTGTTTTCTGAAAACTTTACACAGCAGAAAATACACTTTGCGTCATCACTGGCTGGTGCCGATTCCCCCCGAGAAAGTTCCAATTCAGATGATTCGCCTGAGTAAATTTTACAAGTGTCTTCTTCACTGCTTGATGTCTTCTCAGCTAGCTTGAGACGTTTTTTGGCTTCTCTCTACTTTGTGCTCCTCGAAGTTGTCTTTGGAACAGATTTGGTTTTTGATCCACGGTCGCGTCCTCGACTTGTTGAAGGCTGTTTGGTGGGTGTCTTGCTTGCTCTGGTTTTAATAGACTGATCCAAGTCAGCCTTATATGGCGAAGAAATTATGATTTGAGATTTGCAGGCCTTTCTTCCTCTCGTTGAAATCTTTTTGCCGCTATTTCAAGTTGACTCACATGACAAAACTTTGATGCCTGTATTTGTGTGGATTCCGGAGTGACAGGAGGAATCGTCTTCTGGCTTTGTCCACAAGAAAACGTTGATGGAATAAGTGATTCACAAATTTCCTGGTTATCAGTACTACGTTGGCTTGAGAAGCCGGTGTCCACTAGATCAGTTCTTTTTTTGCATCTTGCTAGCCTCAATAAATAATTCATTGTCGGTGAATTTGTTTTTATTATCTTATATCATAAAATGTTTAGTATGTATGCTGAAAATAATCGGCGTATCAATTGTGATTGTCGAGAGAAAAAAATTTTTACTGAAACATTTCAAAATCTTGTTTATGAAATAAAATTGAAAATCGAAAGTGGCAAAAGTTACGGAAATGGGATTTTAGGTTCTCAATGTCAAAAGATCGAGACACAATTGTCTGTAATAAATAAAAAAATGCCCGCGGTTACGTATTTTTTTACCGAGAAAAACTTTTCATGGAAATAAATAATGCAAATTTTCTGGGATTTATAGCGGATGAAACTACAGATGTTTCTACACAGCTACAAACTGTTATAGTATTTCGCTACGTTAAAGATGGTGCGCCAGTTGGACGTTTTTGGGGATTTTTCACAACCACACAGCACAGAACTTGGTCTTGTAGTAGGAAAAAATCTAAACAAGTTAATTCCATAATCTTATGACTAAAGCAATAATGAGCGGTAAACATGAGGGTGTTTAAACAAAGTTTAAGGAAAGATATCTATTGAGCCAATTTGTGCATTGCTGTGCTCCCAACCTAATTTAATTATTAAGAAAAAAATTAATTCCTGACGACTATTTTACACAAACTGTAGAGTCGTATCCAATACCAGAATAGCAAACATTAAAAACGGAATTAAGTATACTGTATTCTAGCTGTGAATATAGAAATTTTTCATTTTGTGCCACACTTTTCAATTTTTTAATTGACAATAACCGTCAAGAAGTTCTTAAAAAAACAGTTAAACTACTAGAAATACTTGTTGCGATGCTGAGGACAACCCTGAAAGGATTCGAACCAGATTTTATATGGAATTCACTTTAAATTATAAATCAAATATCTAATAACTGTTAATGTTAGAAAAAATTTTTATTTGAAAAATAATTTGAATAATTTACATGCGTACACAATTATATAAGAAAACTGTTAAAAATGGCGGATACACTTACTTCCGGTTTCTTCATCAGACCCATTTTTTAATAAAACCGAGAGAATACCAAAGTTCAAGTTACTAGGACTTTTGGTTCGAGAATTATCGTGGTTACATCGTTACACACAGACACTCATTTTGTCAAAAATACATTTTTCTGATTCAGGAGATCTTGAAACCTAACATTCTGCAAAAAAAAATTACAAAAAAATTGCGATCGCTATACTTTCCTTATAGGAAAGTAAAAAACAGGCTTTAATTTTTAAATAAAGTAGTGTACTATAATTTGATTGTGTATCTATTATATTGTTGTAAGAAAGCATTTTTATTAAATAAATTATTATTAATTAATCTAGGACGGGAAAATTAGTTTTTACGGCTTGGAGATTTCGATTGTGGTCGAATTTTGGTAAATTTATGGTAATTGTATTTCGGTATACCTACCAGAGTTTTTTGAATTAACTTTTAAGATATTTATCATCTGTACTCTGCAGCACTGTCAAATGATAAAGTCACCAGCCGCCACTGGAAATTAATATAAGCAATTGAATTTATTTGGACCTTGGACTAATGCAAAAAATAATTCAAAATACCTATTTAAATATTATATCCCCGTATCGTCCTGTAAAAAGAAACATAAAAATGAAGTCGTCAAACACAATTATTAATGTATGTATGAAATATGTTCCGTGACTCAAATATACAATCAGAAATGAATGAAAATAACATATCTGATACATTTACGGTTACAGAACGCGTGAAAAATGTGATAACTGGCAAATAACACACTGTTGACGAGTCAACAAGTTTGAACGTGACCTAACTCAAAATTGTAACTTTATTCTTTCTTGGTTGAATCACATCCAAAATAGGAGCTATTTTTTCACCTAATTAGAAATTATTTAATTATTCACTATATTTTAAATTATTTATTATCTAACTCAAATTTTTAACTAGGATTAGTGTGTCATATTTAATTATGTTTGTAACTTTGAAAATGAAACCGAAAAGAACCAAAAGATAAATAACGGTTTCGGTTTGATCCTTGACAAAAACTAGAATGACCTACTTACCACAAACATCATATTATATGATATTTGCGCCTACTAGCTACAGTAACTATTGTACTTATTTCCGTAGTTATTTTTCGTATTACTTTTTTGGACTCAAAAAATGCAATCAAAATTTCAGTACGCGCCAAAAAAGTCTCAAAAGAAAATAGTAGATCCTATTGCTGCAATATTATAGCAAATATTGCATTTTTGACAACGACTGTATTTTATATTGCACATGCATTGCACAGTATTACAGACGGATTGTATGATATAATATTGCACACATTAATGCATAATATTTAAAAATATTGCGTTATTGCACTGAACATGTTCTACATATTGCACAAGTGATTACTCCCTCGGATTTAAATTTTCTTAAATGTGATGAAATTGAGCTATTGTTTCCTGAATAAAGTATTAATACTGCTGATATACCTAAAAATCAAAAAACCATCTTTTTAAATAGCACTTTTATTTTGATTTTTTTAGTACTGTTTGAGATATATGCCTAAATTTGAAAATAAAACATTCTTCGATTGGTAAATACAGTTATCTTGAGTATAATTATAAATATATTTTATTTCAATCTGTTTGTGTTTGTTGTATGATCACGATAAATTACGCTATTTCTCGCAAATATGATAAAAGCAAAATGACTATATCAACAAGGTCAAAGGAATCAATGTTGATAAAAGCTCGATACAATCGCAATTAGTGGTGCTTTTAATTTTTTAAAATTTTGTCAACTATAGTAGTCGGATAATAGCTAACCTTCAACTTTAACCATAACATTATTTACAACACTAAAATTTTTCAAGTCTAACTCAAAGAATCGTTTTGGTTTTAAAAACAAATAGTATCAAAATTAAAATGTACAAATGATGTGGTGTATAAGTTTGATTGTATGGGGTGCAAAGTATGCTATATTAGTCAAACTAAATAGAAACTTAAAAATTGGGTTAACAATCATAAATACGACCGTAATACTAAAAAAGGTGAAAGCACTTTGTACTACACTGGATATAATACGATTCTATATATTAGCGAAATATTAGAAAAGAATTACAGAAAAAGTTTAGTTTCGGAGACGATATACCTTACGTCAGCTTGCATAAAAACATTAGTTTCAATAATGACATCAACTTAATTTCAAAAATTGTAAGGTATGATTGATACGGTTATTTAATCTCACTGTATGTGTTCTTTAGAGGCAATAGTTTTATCTTGGCGTTTAAAATTTTTGATTATACAATTATAAGTTGATTGTTTATCATTTGTTTGTTAATTTTTGTACGCCACTACGTTGTTTATTTGATCCTTACCAACTAAATTACAGTGGATTGAACTTTTAGTTGTTTTTATACTCTTTTCAAGCATTACAATATTATACTTTTGTGTGGCGTGTTTGTAAACGTTTTGTTCTCAAAAACGTAAATGTAAGTGCAGCAATACATAGTAAAAATAGGTACATAAAACTAAATTAAATCAAATTTTTAAGCGACGGTTCTGCTCTAGGAAAAAAAACTGGTGTGGCCACCACACGACTTTCCTATAAGGAACGATGAAAGAATGTCTACATATTTTTTTTAAGGTTATGTTCATAGGTAATATAAGTTGGTTATGTTGTCATAAAACCACTTGGAAGTGATATGTACACGTTTGTATTGACTTAAATATATAACCAAAATATAGGAGTTTAAGATAATGTTGTCATATTGACTAACCCCAATATTTGTGCGCCTCGATATTGTTTTTCCTTCAAAATATGGATTTTTTTTCTAAAAAAATCGTTACAGGCAGGACTCGAACCTAAATTATATTTGTGAATTCATTTTAAATTATAAAAAAACTATGTAAGAAACTATTAATGCTAGAAAATTTTTTTATTTGAATAAATTGTTAGGAAGAATTATCGCTATAAGAAACTAAAAATAATTCGAATAATTTATATACCTACAAAATTATATAAGAAAAACTGTTAAAAATGACGGGTACACCCAATTCAGGTTTTTTTATCAGAACCATCTTTTGATAGACCTTGAAACGTAAAATTATGCAAAAAAAATTTTTGAAGAAAAATTGCGATCGGTATATTTTTCCTATAGGAAAGTACAAATATTTTAATTTAGCTCTGATTTCTAGTTTAAGCGCCACCACGAGATACACTTCTAGTTGTTTTCTAATGCTTGGCTTAAAGGGCGTGGAACAAATTTAGCAAAAATTTTTGTTTTTTTCATTAATTGGCGACTCTTTTATAAGTTTGGAAAGTGCTCTTTCAATAGATTTGGAAATTACGTCTTACTCGGTTTTCTACTCTTCCTAGATTGGGTCAACTCTTAAATCCGGTGTAGGACGTTATTCCTTTTCAATCTGATGGCGTTTGTAGCATTTCTTGCTCGTGTGGTCATGCATACATAGGAGAAACGGGTAGAAGCGGGGAAATTCGTATTAAGAAGCATCAAAGGTGTAATCGTCTGAAACAATCTTCGAAGTGAGCTGTGGCGGAACACGCACTAGAAACGGGTCATCAAATTATGTTTGAAAACACTAAAATTTTGGCATATGTTTCAAATTATTATCAGCGAAAAATTAGGGAATCCATTGAAATAATTAAAAATTCTTTTAATATTAACCGAGATTCTAGTTCTCTTCTACTGGAGATTTGGAAACCAGTTTTACCGATTGGAGGCCGGCGCAATCAATCAGTTTGTTCTTTGAAAATGTCCACGGTAACGTGTGACGTAAGCTCAGCTTGTGTAATAACGACAATACGGGAATTATCCAAAAGGGAAAATTTTACTAATATATTGCTGGTTCTCTATTTTAGCAATAAGCGTAAAAACCAATGATAACTTTACATACTACGCACATGTGCAGTTGAATAAAAAATGTGCGATAGACTGCAAAGTATATGTTTTCAGTGATGCCGTGATTTTGCAAAGTTGTTTATATAAAATGGGAAATAAAAGACAAGTTTAACAGTCTTTAGGTTCATTCTATAAAGGCTGGCAGTATGGTTAACGAAACGTCAAATTACTTGAACAACACAAAATATGCTTCATGTATATATGGTTTCAAAACTGTCAGATCTTTTGAAATTATATAATACTTTAGTTGTTAACAAATGCTATAGCTTTAGAAAGCATTTGAGAACACGTAAAGAACACTACTAGGATATACGGCTCCAAGTTTTTTTACAGACTACAAACAGTTAAAATATATTTACAGTGAAGATTAGGTGAAAACTATTTTTTTTACAGAAGAAAATGACTAATAAGAGTGTAGGTACCACTAGTGAAACTGAGAATATTTAAAACCTACATCCGTGCTTTATTAAGATAAGTAGCAGAGGTTATTTATGAACGTGGTTTGTAAACGGAGAGGACTATGATACTAAAAATTAATACAAACAAACAAAACAGTAAACAAAATCAAAATAGATGAGGTAATGCAAAATTTTAAGAAAACGAAGTAACAAACTACGACAACAAACGGTTCTCGACAAAAATTCAGACATAAGACTTAATAAAATAAAATGAATAATTTATAATATAGTGCACAAAGTTTAATAGAATCACATTGCGACTTTGATAACAATAACCGAATGATTCCAAAATCAATAATAATATTAATAAACAACAAACAAGCAAATGCTTATTGATACGATAAATACATACAGCGTGTATCTGATAAACAGGTTGTTAATTTAACCGGTAACATAGCATCAATGCAAGCAAAAAATGTCAAAATAAAAGTTCTAATAAAATTTTTTTTTTAAGTTTAAATTTTTTGTTTGTAGTTTTTAAAGATATTGCAGTACACAACAAAGAAATTAATTGTGCTAAGATGAGATCCTCTTCCGGGTTTGAACCGTATCATTGTTGTAACCGAAGTTGTCAATGTTTCGCCCACTTTTGTAGGGGCTTCATCAGGGCGTGAGAAAAAAATCGAAGAACTCAAGCAAACAACTGAAATCTAACTAAGAACATCTAAAGGTTAGGATTTTTTTTACGCCCTAATGAAGCCCCATACAAAGTGGGCGAAACACTGACAACTTCGGTTACAACAATGACACGGTCCAAACCAGGAAGACGATCTCATCTTAGTTTAGGCTCAGCCGTAGACGCCTTCGCTATAACGAATTCATTGTGAAAAAAAAAACAAGCAAACGAAATAGCGAAAGCTTCCACGGTCGGTGACACTAAGATGAGAACGTCTTCTGGGTTTGAACCGTGTCATTGTTGTAACCCAAGTTTCATAGAATATTAGGTTGGTTTATTTTAAAGTATGGTGTTTAAATGTTGATTTATTGGAACTGGCAAATAAAAACTAAAACGGCGTTCCGTATACGTATGTACATAGAAACTATGAAAACAAAGAAATCGTATTGAATGAAATTAAGTTTTTATAGCCCTGAAACGTTTGGATATGTTATTTTATTGTTGTGATTTCTAACCGCATGCACTTTAAAAGTTTTATGCAACACCGGGTAATCGCATCTGTGAGGAAAACAAACTTTTATCGTTTAAAATGTCAACGAATGCTATCATTTAAAGAAAAAACAGTTTGATTACACACTGCGGTGAGATTCATATAATGAGTACTAGATAATTTTTTTAGTGAAAATAATACTGCACCATAAATTTGGGTATAACAGCAAATATCATTCAATTGCAAAATTTTTCAACTTCAGAAACTCTCTTAAAATAGTATCGAGGCGGCATTACCATCTATATTATCTATATGATTTCAAAGTGACTTTTTTTATGTATAATGAAACCATTTTTAAAAAACAACATTCATATAATCTACTAGTTTCTTGTAATTAAAAAACCTGTTATCTTTACAATATTTATAGATATTTTTCGTTACAATCTGTCAATATAGTACTTGTTTTTTAAAAACTGGAAATTATATTACTTATCGGGACTGTGATAAAAATAAAATTACCCAAGGTCAAAGGAATCAATCTGACATATACGAATCACAACTAAAATGCTTTAATCTAAACTAAATCGGAAAATAGTAAATGCACGTTTCGGATCTTTAATATTATACGATATTATGTTAATTTAAGTTAAATAATTATGTATAGTTGTCAGTATAAAAAGATTGCGGAAAGCATATATTATGCACAAATGTAGTTGTCCTTTTAAAAACTATTTTGTTTTAAGATAGGTAATTGTTATAAATATTATGGTTTTGGTCGAATCATCTCTTTGAATAGGTAAAATACAGTTTGGTTTTCTTATGCATTTGTCACGCCCTTTCTCATTTTTTGCATTACTTACGTTGTTTAGAAATGACCTACTTGTCACGTTTGATTACCTAATAGTTCAAATGTTTATTTTCCAGTTGATCTAGATTTTTTCTTCCGTTGCAATGTTGTTAGGGTTCAACCTCGCAATGCATTTATTTTAACTATTTACACGATTATTATAAATGTAACTAATGTTTGGTAAACTAAAAACACAATACATCAAGCTAAGCAAAATAACAAACTAGAAATTTAATAAAAACAACACTTATTATAATTTATACATCACTGTAACTGTATACCGTTCGCGGAGAAGATAATCAATCAGTTAACGCACTTATTTATTTAACAGCGGCACGTTCTTCTTTACACTGACGTTGCATTTATTTATTTGCTTCTTTTTAAGACTTAAAATTTTAGACTGACTCTAATTTTCTTCTGATACCTTTTATATTTTTGTTTTATTTGGGACTAGATTATTTTTTTTGTTTCGGTAATCGCTTCGAATCTTCTAAATATTTCGGGAACGTTTTAATAGGTTCTTCTCAGTATTGCTTTAAAATAGGAAAAATTGTTGAAAGGTGGATTGATACTATATTGTTGTTATGTAAATAAAGATTTATTCTTTATTTCGCGTGCTTATGTTTTAATATCGTTAACGGCTTCTTACAATTTCGGTGGCCAAACTACACTTTTACACGCTTTTAGCTTTTTTGCTGTTAAACTCCATCTTCCTGTGAAGAAAGTAATACAGCACATAAATCAAGTTATTTTTGGCGACATTTTTTCCAATCCAAATTTTTCAAAAATTTCAAAGAAATTTTGTGTTTCTTTTTTTTCCGTTTCTTATAATTCTCAAATAATAATTTATTTTTATTGAAGATGGCTAGAGTTTGTCCAGTTTTTGTTAAACATCGTCCTTTACGGAAGACTTTAAAATTGTATAATAACTGCTGCTTGTTTTATCACTTTTTATCTGCCTGGTATTTTTGCTCTATTACATGTTTTCTGGTTTAGTATTGTGAACTTTTTTAGTGGATATTCTTGCGGGAGACAATTACCTTGATATGTAAAAATTATTGCGTTCACAGCTACTTCTAACTCGAAAATGCATGTAACAAGACATCCGCGCTAGGGGTGGCTTAGTTTCCTAGTGCATAAAAATATATTATTATAAGTTACAATTTTTTTGAAGAGGTTTGGGTAGTGCCCGGTTCGTCTAGGCCTACCCGTAGTTACGCCAGCGTCGCTGTGTAATCCTCAGTTAAATGCTGTAAATAATTTGACTGTAGATTTATCTCTATTGTTGGTATCCAAGTTCTGCCGTTTTTTTATGGTATACGTTGCGCTACGGTTTTTCCATAGTTCTTATTGGAGATAGTTCTATATCATCGTATGGGTGGTAAGGCGATCAGAGAATAACTTTAGTGGATCCTTTCTCTTCTAGTGTAATTTGGATTGCAACCAAATTATGCAAACAGAAGTTTTTTAGCTGCAACAGTATGACACGTACATTTTTGGCCTTTACAAATGTTCCTATCCTGTTGACTAGTGTACGATAAATTAGTTTTTTTCTCAAGTGATCTAAAATCTGTTATTTTTTTTTGCTTACTAAGGGCTTCTGTGTACAGTATGTGAGTTTACACAGAGCCATCGAGGACGAACTGCGTCAGAGGTTTTCTTAGACTATCTGTGACATTATTTTGATTGTACGTAATTGTAATTCGTCTTGAAATTTATTTAAGGTCTCTTCGGAAGGTTCTTTGAATTTACAAGTTCTCTCTGCTACAGGTAGAGACATGCTCACCTTGTTGATCGGAGTGCCCAATTGCAGTAAACAATTGATTTTATTTGTAGACAATTTTTTTAACAATTGCTAATTTTTAAAAGCCTAACTAAAAATGTTTTTTCGTCAATGAATATGTGGCCACCGCAAAAGTATTTTTTAAATATTTTTTGTATATGTTCTGTTTTTGAGTCATTCATGGAATGTCATAAAGTTACAACTATTTTAATCTCTACGCTCTATATGGTCAAGATTATTAAAGATACCTACATTTCTTCTGTAAAGTTGAGTCACTGCTTTTGATGCATTAAGGTAACATTCCAATCAAACTAATTTGTCAAATGAATAATTTTATTTTCACTCTTCCAGTAAAAAATTGCATACTTTTTTCAAAACTCTTAAGGTACATTTTTAATTTTGTCAGTGTTCAAATATTACAGTAATTATGCTCTAAACAAACTGTATAACAGCGTTTGTTTTTGTTATTTACAGGGAGCCAAGAAACCATTTAACGAAGTAATTACAGCTAATATCGGTGATTGTCATGCTATGGAACAAACTCCCATCACTTATATACGACAATTGTTAAGCGCTGTACTAAATCCAAGGTTGATAGATGATCCATCTACTCCAAGGGATGTAAAAGCAAAGGCGAAAGAACTGCTTAAAGCATGTCGTGGTTCTGTGGGTTGTTACACTGACTCTTCCGGAATTGAGCTAATCCGCAGACATGTTGTTCAATACATCGAAAAAAGAGATGGGTATCCCAGTCGGTGGGAAAATATTTTATTATGCGGTGGTAAGTAAAAGTATAATGTTGTTGCTTAATTAAAGTAAATTATACCGTCATCACTATTTCTATAATCAAGTTTTAAAATTAAAAACTTTGATTGAAATATTTATTATTATCGGTAAATGAGATATTTCAAGCCATAAAGTCGAATAATTACAAAAACTAAATTGCTAGAAAACTGTTTTTATTTTCTAACAACAATAGATATTCAAGAAGTAATCTACTGTTAAAAATAAAATTTTGATTGTTTGTAATAAATCATATATATAAAATACGATCATTGCAATGTTCGTTTCAGTAACGTTTTTATTATAGTCATTATTGCGTATGAACACTTCAACAACATAGCAACATGTAATTGGTCCCTTGTGACGCAATTCAATTGTCAATTATTTTATTATATAAGTCATCGGCGTTTATTAAAAAAATGATGACGTTCAAAATTTAATTTTCGTTTTGATTAAGAAATTGGGTGGTACGATAACTACTTGTGATTTTTTTAAATTAGTTGTTTGGATTTCATCACGTGTGATAGTATTGGACAAATAATGTAGTTATTATCGTTAATTATAAAGATTATTTTTGTTTGTTAAATAACTTGATGATGTTTGCATAAACCATTGCATAATTTGTTTCTACTGTGAATTACTGTAAACCGCATCTTTAACTCATTTTATTTCTTCTAAAATCGGTAATTTGTTTAGGGAAACGGATGCTACTTTCAGCCAAATTTGTAGCTGTCTGATCTTTTTTATTACTGAAAAAATTAAAAATAGTATGTTATTTAAGCTAAAACTTCTTTGCTTTGAATTATGAAAATTTATCAATAATGTGATCTGATTTTTCAGTTTCAAATGTTTGGTTGTTAGTTGTTCACTTTAAAAAAAAAATCGATGCTCAACTGGTCTGGCATACCTTCGATACGTCTCTGTCTAGAATTATTGGTACCTTCACTTTTTGCTCTTTTTCATGTATACGTAAAGCGGTTAAATTCTAAATTAAACTGTGGTTGATGCACCAGTCATAATTAAAGCGCAAATAAATTTACATTACCACTTTATAAAATATGCATGTATTTAGATATATGCGTTTGACATTTGTAATATGATTATTTAAGAAAAATACTTTACAACTTTAAAGAATTAAAAAACATGAATAGTCGCAATGAAAACATTTTATAGATAAATATTTCTTGAATTTTTCAAGATTTTTGAAAATCCCTGACTATTTAAATTGGCGAACAGATACTAACAAAAAGGTCTAAATAATGTCAGAGTTACATACACGAATAATAAGAATGTACATTTACTTAATATGCATACGTGTATTGTTGGTTGTCTATACGATAGTCTGTTAAGTATATAAAAGATCATGTATTGATAGTTATATAAACTAATTTATTTATAACAAAATATTTACACGTTTTATAACTACACGCAACTAATTAAATCTAAAGGAAAAACACAGTAATTTATATATTACAATCACTCGAAAAATAATGTTCTCTTGATAACTTTTGTTTATCTATAACTGATATTTATTTACATTAAAGGCACGTACGCTTGAACTCCGTTATGTTAATCTCTAATACACGCGTTATTTATTTAAACATCTTCTCAATACTTTCGACTTCGAAAAACTGATTCCTTTTAGGAGTTTTTATATATTTCTTTTATCTATCTCGATACATCCTTCGGTAAATGTTCTGGAAGTTGACAATAAGTTCGTGAACGTTCTCGAAGTTGACAAATAACTTCGCGAACGTTTCAATATATTACAAACACAGTACAGTTTTTTTTTTATTTAACCTAAACCCAGTTTGTTTTAATAATGTTTATAACTTGGTTAGTTTCACTGTTTGTACTGTTGGTGGTTCGTTACGTAAAAAGAACGAATGGCATGAAACACACACAAGAGAACCTCAAATAAACTCGAAATTACAGTATTATGTGCTTACAAGCTATAATTACCTACGTAAAAAAATTACCTGCACTTATCAAAATCGCTTCATGTCGAAATTAGTTTTTGAGATCAAAACTTGATTTTTGAAGGCTGATGGCTTACAGCACGCTGGTAATGGTGTCTTAATTTCATTTTCATTTGTACGGAATTTTTCATCAGTGAACAGCAGCACTTCAACTCTGGTTGGTTTTTGCCTGTTCAAGTATATTTCGTCATTAGTCTCTGTCTTAGGCGACTGTCTTCTAATTTCTTACGCTTATAATTTGAAGGTTTTTTTCCACTGTGTCAACTCACAGTTTATGGTTAAATATTCTCCATATTCGGTTTTTTTTCTGTCAGCTTACCTAATTGTAGTTGATTTGTGTCAAACTTGCTTTGTCGATCGCTTTTGTCTTTTGTCACTATTACGATTTTTTCTATTTTGGTTCCCATGCGATAATGATCAGAATCGATTTGCATATCCGTGTATGTTTGTGTAGATTGTGTATAAGCCTGTCATGTGATTTTCATGTTGTTTTGTGGTTGAATTTAATGCTTGCTATGATCATGTTACGGATGCTGCAAAATTGATCATCTTTAAACTATTGTCGTTTGTTTGTCTGTATAGGCTTTTTGCGAATCTCTTCCGTTCTTACTCTTTTTTACAGTTGATACTTGTGTGTTCAAGATGTTTATGTTGAAAAATTATATCTGTGGCGGTGTTTTTTAGATCCCATTTTTATGATTTTCGGCTATTTTCTTGAATAAATTTAAACTGTCGTTTCTATTCCTTTTGTGTTGTCGTTTTATCTCAGGTTTCAAGAAAAATCGAATCTGGCAGTGGAGGCTTCTCCATTAAGTCGTTTGGTACCCTCCAAAAAATACAACAAATAATTTTTTGTAATAAGGATTATAGATCTCAAGCTTAACTTGATGGTGATGTTTTTTTTGTATGCGGAATGGTTTTGGACGTACTAAGTTTCTATATTCGATGTTAGGAATGGACCGTATAGACACTGATCGCAGAAGCCTTCGCGATTACATTTATATAAAATTAAATAACTTTTTTATCATATAAATTGCTAGTTTTTTTAAAATGCAAAATGAGTGAATGTACTATATCAAATATTGTAATGAATTGATACATAACGCACCGAAAACGTTGGATCTGATTTAATAAATGATGTCTTTAAGTAGATTATTTGAAATTAAATAAAATATTTAAATATTGATTCCATTAACTTTGATGCACTTTCTGCAACTTTTAACCAAATTCTCGCTCACGCGAAATAATGAATGTGGATTATTTTTTAAATTTTATTTTCAGCATCCTGAATTCCAAACTAGATTTGTTTTATTAAACTATATATTGGTAAACAAATTCATTTCGACGATATGGAAATGTTAATTTGTCGCTGCTCACGGGGCCAAAATCGATTGCGAGATGAGTAATAGTGGCTTCCTTCGTAATTAGCATAAAAATAAAAAAAATGGAACAGACAATGTGTCTAGTTGGTAAATCGTTTGCTACTAAGTTTTGAACTGGAGTAAAACGATACTAATGCTGGATACGAAGAATCTTCGATACAGATCTAGAGGATATACCGTTAGTAAGAGATAACCGTTGAATACTAAATTTTTCTTAGACACGCCTCAAAACATCCTTGTTCCAAGATACGGTACGAATGTTTAGAATCTTTTATGTAATTTTTTATTTAGTTGTTATGATTTATGTACATATCCAAATATCTACTTCCTACTACTCCATGTCCACTAAACTCTAAATTACTCTTGAGCGTAAATAGCAACTACGATGTTCAAGTCATTATATCGCGTTGTTTCTTAATTTTGTTGTTTTACACTTTTAATAACGCCTATAAGTTCTTTACTTAGAACAGCTTCTGGATAAACTTGTCGCATAATTGCGATTCAAATATCCGCCATGGATAGTCTTCTTTTTTGGCGGTCTTGTTACAGTGATTGAGTAGTGACCTAATATCGGTTGCGTTTTATACAACTCTGAGATTGGAACAACTGGTCTTCCTACCTTAGATTTAGGTTTTTGATAATGTTGTCTCCTTTTGGTCCGTGCAATTAGTTCAAAATCCCCAACAAGATGGCAGAAACATTACTTTTATTAAAGAAACTGAAATTATTAACTTGTTTGATATCTTAAATTAACGTTTTTTTTGCATCTTATACGGAAAGATGAGTTCAAACCTGTCTCGTGAATAAATTAAACATATAATGTATTTAACGTGATTGTATAAATGCTCTTCGTGACTGATCTTATCTGCTGCTCAAAATACTAGACTGATTTGAGATATTTTGTACTGCTTCAGTTATTTTAAAGAACAAAATATGTTGTAATATAATTTTTTTTTAAGTTTGTAATATGCATATGCAAACATCAAAAACTGATCTTCTATTTTTAGGTGCTAGCGACGGTATCAAAAATTTGTTGAAGTTGTTCATCTGTCCTGTTGATGGAAAACCACCTGGCATAATGATACCAATTCCCCAATATCCATTATATTCTGCAACTTTAGCCGAACTTGGTATCACACAAGTTGGATACTATTTAAATGAAGAAACGAACTGGGGCTTAGACGTTGAGGAATTAGAAGTAAGTACCTACTATAAATTACCAACAAAAAATTACGTTTACGTTTTTAGCGTGCATATGAAGAGCAATCGAAAGTATGTGCACCCAGAGCAATCGTAGTAATTAATCCAGGTAATCCAACCGGTCAAGTTTTAACTAAAGAAAATATCCAAGAAATTATTAAATTTTCCCAAAGGCACAATTTATTCATTTTTGCCGATGAAGTCTACCAACACAATGTTTATGCAGAAGGATCTCAATTCCATTCATTCAAAAAGGTAATCGTATTGTACTGTTACTTTCTTCGTTACTGAGAAGATATTTGATCAGTATTTGTTTGACAACGATATACATAGGACTAACTGAAACGATCACTATGTCGAGGCTTAAGCCAATGATACGTTGTTTACGGGTTACAGTTTAATAGACATTTCTTGATTTAAACGTTTCCCAAAATATTTTAGTTTTGGTGGATTATTCCCCAGTAATTTTATGAACCAAGAGAAAAAGCCATGGGGTATATTTATCTATCATATCATCATTTATCTACAAACACGAAAGCATCGCTGTCGACACTGTTGCCCAGTGTTGTCAATATTACATGATTTTGACTATTTATAACCGTTTTTAATTAGAAAAAATTTTCGTTCTAGGTTTTAATGGAAATGGGCGAACCTTACAGTTCAATGGAGCTTGCTAGTTTTATGTCGTGCTCGAAAGGATACATGGGAGAATGTGGTTTACGAGGAGGATACGTCGAAGTTATCAACATGAATCCAGAAGTTAAAACTCATTATTTAAAATCTGTTAGCGCAATGTTGTGTTCCACCGTCATCGGCCAAATATGCATGGATGCTATAGTAAATCCACCAGTTGAAGGCGATGCCAGCTATGAACTGTACATGAAAGAGAGAACAGCTGTTTTAGATTCATTAAAGGTAATTAAAGGTTTATGGTTGTATTTATACAATAAGTAATATCCCGTTAACAGTTACGAGCAAAAATGGTCGTCGACGCATTTAACTCCTTCGAAGGATTTAGTTGTAATCCCGTGCAAGGGGCTATGTACGCATTCCCAAAGATATCGCTACCACAAAAAGCTATCGAAGCTGCCGCGGCACGGAACCAACACCCCGATGTATTTTACGCATTCGAACTACTCGAAAACACTGGCGTTTGTATCGTACCCGGTTCCGGCTTCGGACAAAAACCAGGAACATTCCATTTTAGAACAACAATTTTACCGCAACCGGAAAAATTGAAAGGCATGCTAGAAAAGTTTAGAACGTTTCATCTTAAATTTGTAGATAAATATAAATAAAGTTATGTCTACTACGAATAATAGCGTCAATTGTTATGTATAAAAATTTTATTTTTTTGAATTTTTAAAATATTTTTTTAAGCATGCATTAAAATTAGGATCGTTATTCGCGTATATTATGACAATAACGACGTATATCATAGTAGAACAATTAAAATTGCTGTTGTGGTTATTTGTAAAAAATGTTATTAGTTTCTATTTCCTGCATAGTTGTTTCTGTTGAAAATATAAAATAGAGCATTGTTAAAAAAATTGTTTTTGTGTTTTATAGATGGGTAACCCATTAACTAGAACAAAAATCTACATTTGGAAGTTTAGCTTCTATTTCATCTTTGGGTAATTCTATATAGTATATATAATACATACCGTTTGAAAAAAAAAACAATTAAAAAAGAGTATAATTGCATATCAAAAGCTAAGTTTGAGATCAGAATTTCCTATCTCCTTGTATATACATCCGCAGTTTTTTTTAAATCATTGCATTAGTCTCTTAAATGTAAGCTTTTCGAATTAAAAGCCAAAAATGCTTGTCAAATTTATTTACAATATTTTAACACGCAAAAAGTATAAAGCAACAATGTTCCAATAACCGAAAAACTAAATATTCCACAAATTGCGAGAATCAAATGCCCATGACTCGAATTAGCTAAAGGACAATTTTCAGGTAATGGTAAGACAGGTAATATTGTTATGTAAAAAAACATATAGCCTAATGTGAAAAAACTTAGCGATAAACCAATGGTACCCAAATGTCGATCTTTCATTTTGTTAATATTTGCATTAAATCACTCATTAAAATATTCCTGTTCGAATTTAGCAAAGTCTTCTTCAGTGAAAGCGGTCTTCTTGGGTTTCTTAGATTTTTCTTTGATGTGAACTGGTTTCTTTGTAACACCTCTTTTTATAATCTGAAAAGATTTTAATTAGTAAATGCCGCTAAAGCCTAACATTCGTACATAGCACATAAGAGGTTTCACACTTAGAATAAATAAATAAAGGAATTGTGAATCTTCTTGTTTGAATGAATCAAGATATTATATTTATTGTACAATCAGAGTTTACACTTGGCAACGAGGATACACTGACATCAATTAAGTTATAAGTTTTTGGTATTCCCACTTTTCAACAACAAAGACACTTGATAGAAGTAATTATAAGTATATATAAGTTAGTCAGATGAGAAAAGTTAGTTTCTGCATAGCAGCAAAAAGAAACAAATGAATACTTAAAAGCATCTGCATGAAGACCAGAAACATAAATAAACCAAAAGAATAAAAACTTTACCTTTCTAGTAACGTTTTTATCCAAATCAATGGTGCATATCTTTTTAATCAACTTTAATTTTGCTAAATTCTCTCTCAACCTTTGATCCTTTGTCTTAGATTTTTTCCTTATTTCAGTAACCGTTACTTTACGTTGACTTGGAAGAATTTCTTAAAAAGTTACGATTGTAAAAACAAAATTTCAAATAAACCTAATTTTACCGTTCTGCTTTTTATTTTTCTTGCTTTTCTTTGATGATTTCCCTTTACCTATAACATAATACTTAAGAAATTATCAAAATTAAAGAGCACTTACTAGAAAAATCTGAATCTACAATTTCTAAACTTTTACGTACAATAGAAGCGGACATTTTCCAATTATTTTCAAAATTTTAAATTATTTAGTTACGAATGTTGGTAAAATAAGATTATATTCATTTTATAAATGTAAACAGACGTGTTTCAAGAGGTTTAAATTTTTAGGTTAAAATAGAATGTTGCTAATAAAATTTGCATTACATGGTGGTGCAAAAATATGTTCTAGTAATTAAATATGATTTCATAAATATAGAAAAATTAAAATACTTTTGTCGTTTACTTATAGTGTGTATGAGTTGGTCATTCTGCCCTTTTTAAATTTCCCTCACAAAATCTTTAATCTAATTGGCTTTTAAAATATCAAATGTGACTTATAAAAACTACCCTATATATTTGTGTTGAATTTGAAAGATTTTCCAAAAGTTCAAAAATGTTATTGAATATAGCCAATTAAAAAGTTTTAATTGAAAAATAAGTTGAAAAATAAGAACCGACTGATTATGCGCTACGATAGTGTCGGAACCAGTCGGAACGCTTATGCAATAGACATAAGTTACGATTACGAAGTTCATGGATAGGCGGATTCGAATACGTGTATATAGTTACTACGTTTATTTTGACGGATCGATCCGGATAGAAACTGAAGCGGCTTGAATTATTAATCTTTAATCTTAAGTGTTTATATCGAAATGGATTGGGGCGATTGGATTAATTTTTCTAAGCCGGTTGGGCGCTTTATCCCAAGTGTTTATTTCGAGGATTCACGAGAATTTAAGTAGGATTTACCAAGCCGCTTGAGTTTCTATCCGGATTGAACCGTCGAAATAAAGCTGAAGATCGCATGAATCGAATTTGAATTCGAACGGATAATTTGGTACCCGGTTGTAATCCGGATACCAAAATCATTCAAATTAGATAAACCGATTACCGAAATCATCCGGTTATACCTAGCCAACCAGATCACTTTTACCTTATTAGAATATCTGCAACGTACTCCACATAACTATGACTAGGTAACTCATATTAATATTTATTCAGCATTTGTATTATAATTTTATACCTGCATGTAAGTACACAGTTTTCCGGTTTGGTAATTTTTGTAGACATCTCTTTTTAAAACATTAAAAAATAAAAAAAAATGCACTAAGTTACCACACCCTACCCTTATTATTATTATTGACCCCAGTTAAAAATCGGTTAAAGGTCTAACGAAACATGTTTAATGCTACAAAAAGTATGCTTCATGTCTGTTTGGAACGCAGCCATGGATCACTGATGGCATATTTATGGTTGCTTGGAATCAGAGGCGGATTCATAAAGACAGCTGCTCTCAGACGCTATGTCACATTAGTTATATTAATAAAAATGCACATTTTTGAACCCCATACTAAATGGGTTCATAGATGCTCCCAACATAAGTTTCTAAATCCTCGCTTGCTTCAGTTTGCAGTGCTGTGTGGTGTTTTAGTACATACAGCATTTGATTCGTTAAAACAAGTTTAAAAAAAACGGGTGTGGTCACCACAAAACTTTCCTATAAGGAATTTCTACATATTTTTTATTTTCAAATTCAAGAAAAACTTCCAAGTCAGAAGAATATAGAGTAAAATTGTTATTTTTAACGAATTTGGTTTTTACTTCAAGATATGGAATTTTTCTAAAAAAGATCGTCGCAGGCAGCATTCGAACTTAAAGTGTATATGGAATTCACTTTAAATTATAAAACAAATATCTATAATGAACTGTTAATGTTGGAAATTTTTTTTATTTGAATAAATTGCTAGGAAGAATTATCTTTATAAGAAACTGTAAAAATAATTTAAACAATTTACATACGTACAAAATTATATAAAAAAATCTGTTAAAAATGGCGGATTCGGTTTCTTTATCAGGCCCATCTCTTGATAGAATCGAAAGAATATAAAAAGCCAGCTCCATATCAAATTTCAAGTTACTAGGGCCCGGTTTTACCATTAAAAATTAAACTCTAGATTAACTAACCTACGATTAATTTTAAAATCCTGTCATATCATTGGTTAGTGGTTTTAAGCTAACCAATAATATGGTAGGATTTTAAAATTAACCGTACATTAGTTAATCTAGAGTTAAATTCTTAATGGTGAAACCGGGCCTAGGACTTTTGATTCGAAAGTTATCGTGGGTACATCGTTACACACACACAGACACACACATACACGCCCCATAATGTTTGTGGCAACTGTACTACAGGACCGTAAAGTGACACTTTTAATTTCGTTTGTACAGTAGGTAGCGCCATCCATTGCGGTTCGTATAGTATTACAATTTTTATTTTACACACCATATTTCGTGGTCCACATTGATAAATAGTTGTGGCAACCGTTGTCGCAGTAATGGAATTTGGTGTACAAAGTGTAAAAGACGTCACTATTATAATGAAAAGCTGTCATTGAGTGTTACTTGTTGTCACTATCATTCAAATTTAGGCAGTGTGTACGAATGCAATGTTGCCACACCTTGCATTCTTCAAAATAATGTATATAGTAATAATATTAATAATAATAATAAATGCTTTTATTTCCCGTAAATACAATAAGTATAGTACAAAATATCAGAGATTATGTTTTTCCCAGAGAGCGCTGTCAATGCTGTATTTCAAGGCATGTTCATCATACTTTAATAAAATTAATTCCTTAATTCATACAATTTAGACATAAAGACCACATCAATTCCTAAGCACACGCCCAGTTTTTTGAGCGATCTTTCAGTTACAACATTGGTAAAATCTAAAATGACGTAAATACCAAAATATTAAGCCGTGTAAATAAATAAAAATTAACCAGTCAAATCTTGATTTATGTATCATTGCCAAATAAAAAGATTTTTTTACATTCTGTGTAAAACCAGAAATTGAAGCTTACTCTTTTAAACGTTAATATGATACATAATATTCAACTTGTTTATCAAGAAAACGCCAAATACTTTTAAGAATTCAATTTATAAAGTGAATCATGAATATTCATAATCGAATGAATAACTTGACAATATAGTTTTTATTCAATTTTTGATTAGTTTAATATTTATTTAAATACGAATTCCCAGCCTTCGTAGTACTAGTAACCCTATATAATTACAATCGTTTGGTGATTAATACAGATGTTGAGAAATTTTCAATACGCATGGTAATTGGACATTAAATCATTGTGTTAAACAAAAGAAGCAATGCCTAGTTGTTAAATTTCAAGATATTGTTAGGTTCTTTGGTTGGTCCTTTCGTAACGACATATGAATAATTATTTCCATGCTTGTCTGGGTTAATGGATTTTTGTTCAGTGATAATGGTCCTGAGGTTCCAGAGAGTTTCATAATTTTTCCTAGGATTCTGCTTTATAACATCTATCAGAGTCAACAGACTGGCATATGGCCGGAAACTTTACATGTAACTGTATCATGCATATTGTATGTAATTATTTGTTTATACCTAATTTATACATAATAAATTGCATACGTTTTGGGGAAAATTAGAATAATACATTAGAAAATTGGCACAAGTATATTTTGTTCATTTCGTATACTCACGATACACAGAGTGTAACAAATAGATAATAGCTAAAGGAAAGGGGACGATTTGTACCTTGCGAAAAGAAATTCAATTTTCGGTTTTCCTATACATTATGGTGGGATGTAAAATGTCACTACATGGTTTTATGCCAACTACTTTAACTTCTCAAACACACCATACAGTGGCAACTGCGAACTCATATGGTGTGTAAGATGTCATGATATGATTTTATGCCAACTACTTTAACTTCTCATACACACCATATAGTGGCAACTAGAAACTAATTATAGATATTGTGTAGGCGTAAATTATGCTTTGTAAGCATTATCCATTCCTTAATATTTCGCTCACGGGTATTTTACACTAGTGAATGCATAGCGTGTGCGTGAAGTTGTCGTAACGTTGTTACAACCAAAGGTAAGAAAAATTACATTTACTATTTCCTACTTTTGCACTATTTGTGTCACATATAACATCACTTATATTAAAATATAAGAGTAATGACATATTAGGTGGGAAACCCAAACCGAAACAAACGGCGAAATTGAAATCCGCCAACACGGCAATGTCACCGGCTAATGACATGTTATGTTCCCGCCTAAGATAAATATAAGAAACTAGGTTCATATACTTACACGATGTCCATTTTTCGAAAGGCGATATGGAGATCTAGATTATCTTTAAAATAATTAAATTGAGCCAAACGTGCTTAAGAATAGTATAGAAAGAAATGTTAAATATCTTCCATAGACTTGACACAATCCAAAGGAAAAACTTATATTAGGAAAAATTTGAATATCGACTTTTTAATAATCTTCAAGATAACGGAGACACCTATATCTATTTGATTTTTAGCGCCAATTTGAACCTTCAGATTTAAGTAGGTACACTTTTATACATCACTTTTTTCGTTTAGAATTAGTCAAATTTACCCGAATTCAACCAACTCGAAAAATGGACGTCATGTACATGTACAAAAACAACAAATTTTTGCTCTCACAGATAATTTGAATGAGAAAATGTCCTTGTTTCGCCTTTCGGGGTGTTGTCGACGATCTAGATTTTCTGTGGATGGCAATGGGGGTATTGGAGTTTTTAGCCTTAGAATCTGCATCAAATCTAAGTCGAGAAACCGCCATTTAATCTCAGTAAATGCGTACCTCGTAACTTTCTAACAGAAAAAATTAGGAGAATCCTATTTCATGCAAAAACATTTATTTTGTAGGTACTCACAAGTTTTGTTTTCTCTTCTCGAATCTATAAGCGATCTATAAGCTATAATGAAAAGGGCGAAAAAGTTATTGGAACTAGCGACATCGCAACCAAAACTGGACTCAAAAGCAGCTAAAGAAAATCCGAGCAGTGTAGCCACTCATGACGAAAAAACTGATACTCTTTAACCCTTAGTTAGTCGCGCATGGGACTAGCAGTCCCAGGGTTTATCATTTTGAGATTATAACGGAAACAATATTGTACCTACATCATTGCACATTTTTGACATCTCAAACTGATCTTTTACGAATACTTTGCCCGAGTTTCATGCAAAGATTTAGTTTTATTGCTCTGTAAATGTCCAAAGATTACGTCAGATATTCAAATTGTAACACAACATTAAAAGTTTAAGTGTTTATTATTTGTTTATTTTTAAGTTTAGGGTTATTATGTATGAACAATTTTTTGTTCAAAATTAAATTTTGTTTCAAAATGTGTAAAAATATACAGGGTGTTCTATTAAAAAAATATTTTTTGTGAATACCTCTATAGCTTCAATAATAACGGAGACAGCAATGATGAACGTTTAACTTTGGACACGGTGTATATGTACCTACTTCTCATTTATCCTACCTCATTAACACTTTCGCAACCGCTCCTTCAGGTGTAGTTTTTCCCAGTGTAGCGGCTTTTTTTCCGGATTGAGGTTTGTATTATTTACATATTAGATTAGTGTATATGTAGTTTTTGTTAAATTTTTAAATTTTAATAGCATTCCCATAATGCAAACGACATCTACATACCAAAAGCACATCCAAATAAAAATACCACAGTTACCTACATTCAAAACGTTTTCCACTTATATTTAACAAGTGGCGGCGGCAGCTAAACCCTGAAACTTTTTGGACTAATTTTTTACGCAGTACGTTCTCCACAGCCCACCGATACACCCTAGACTTTCAGGACAGCCCACAATTTACATACAACCATTTAAATGCATTAGAGAACGCGTCAAGTATACTGGACGCAGTTCACCACGAAAAACCTCTCTGTCCAGTTGACTGGACGCCGGTTGCGAAAGTGTTAAAGTAAGTTACTATAAACAGTTTCCACGAATCCACAAAAGAAAGAATTAAAAATTGAACAAAGTTGTTGTTATGGGACTGGCAATCCCACCGCGACTAACAACGTTACACATAGTGGCGCGACTAATAGAAGCTTAAACATTAATGTGGTTTTTGCTTGTTTTTATTGGCATTTATGGTTAAGTCTATCGATGACACATACTGCGGATGACTTAAGGCTTCTACAGACGGTCCGTTTTACCTTGATATTTGCCTACACAGTTCTAAGTCTCAAAGCAAGTCTTAATACTTTGTTCCCATCCAGATGTACCGTGTTCAGTTCATACTTTTGCTCAGTTTTGAGGGTACTGTAGCAGTGTGATGTCAACTCTAAGTCATGATTGTGTAATAGCCATTTGCTTAGTTCTAGCTTTAAAGAAAGCAGAACATGAATTTCTTCGCTCTCAACGTGTGAACTGTACATGTAAGAAAAGCCTTCGGATTTGCCATCCACACGTTTCTTCTTACCTTGAGACTTAGAACTGTGCAGGCAAGTATCAAGGTAAGGCGGAGAATCTGTAGGGGCCTTAAACTATTATAGTAGGTTACGCTTACAATGGATTTATAGGAAGTGTTTAAGATTAATTTAGACATTAAGGCTGAACTTACAGTTTCATTAACCGACTCGCCCGGCGCCATTTAACAGCATGTAAAATCTCACTTTGCAGAGGTTTTGTGCACAAATTCTAGCAACTTTATTTGTGCACATATTTTCATAAAATTTTTTAAGGGAAAGAGGAACAGTTTTTTAAATTTATTTTTGAATTATCTACAATTTAGTCCACAAAAGTTGACAAATATTTGCTTTATTTACGACGCTGTATCTTTCTTTTTGCAAATAGTATGAACGCCAAAGAATTTTTTGGGAAGAAACTACAAGACATTAATGTAGAAGGTATGTATAGGAATCATTAGTCTTTTTTAGTGTTAAAAATTGAGTTACCGTTGGATATTACGACATTTCTAACAATTTCTCCGTGACCATTTGTTATTTTTCATATCGTTCAACATATTTAATTGACCAACGCAATTTGAAGAGATGTCCATTTTTGACTCAAAATAGGGTTATTGAATATTTGACGAAAGGTTACCTTCCCCATGTATAATTTAATAAATATTTAGTCATAAACACAACTATAGTTTCGACTTACATATCCTGATGATGATTTCTAAGTCGAAACTATAGTTGTGTTGATGAATAAATAATTGTTGGTTATATCGATACAGATTTTCATTACGATACAAGTTTGCGACCAATAGAAATTCCGGAGAACGTAACCTTGGCCAATGACGAACAATATAAATTCCGTAAATCTTGACAACAGTCACTGTTACACAAATGAGGTTAAAAAACGGGGCAACGACGGGAATCGAACTCGCGACATTCCAACAAGGATCGGAAGCTTTACCACTCATCCATAGAATGCTTGCTTGACAAGTGATATTGCGCACAGAAGTTTGAATTTTTTGCTTTAGGTCGTAGAAATATTATTGTGTGCAACTCACATTTAATGGCTTCGCTTCGCTCGTTTCGTAATTTATACTCATGTCATAATGACAATAATTAAATGTTCATTGCATAAAATACTATTATTATACCTACTTCAATCCGCGTTTATATTAAAGTAAGCATTGCAAAACAACTAAGTATCGAAAAATTAGATGATTCTGCTCATTAGGGAAAACATGCAAATATTCATATGCCCAAGCTTAGTCATTATGATTATGAATCATAAACCATTTGATTTGCTATATGAAATCTGAAGCCGTTATTTAGTTAATATACTAATAATTTTAGATTTGCCTGGATTAGACGAAGAGAGAGAAATTGAGGAAGTGGAAAAAGAGGAGGTGGAGTTACCTGATACAGAGGAAAACAGAGAAGCAGACATGAATAAAAATGAGCTCGATGATCCAGAACCGAAAAATCAATTCAATATGAGGATAGGGAAAAATAATAAAAACCGAACTAAAGACTGTAAAAAATCATCTACAATTAGTAAGTACTTACATAGTTAAATTGTAATGTTTCAGTGACTAAGGAAAAAAAAAATAAATGCTCGCACGGTAACACATGTGGCATGGAAAGAGGAGGAGAAGGAATGCGTTCTCAAATTTTTCAAAATCGACATAGGCCATGAGGTTGTGCCCGGCAAAAATGCATGTATGCAATGCATTCAAGAAAATGCTGTACTGAAAAATATGAACTGGAAAAGGATAAAATATTACATCAAGAATGAAATTGCAAACAGACGAAAATTATACACATCAATATCTAAATAATTACAAGGTTTTTGTCGCATTAGAATGCCATTTTTGTTGTATTACCTACTTTAATTTTTTATATCATAATATAATATAATTGATTTTTTGTTGTAATTACCACAAATGTCCATATCAACGTACTCATACCGCATACTTTCAAAGAACATCGAGCTTCAAGCACTTATGGCGTCATCAATATTTATTGCAAGATGTCATTGCGCAATGTCATACAACGTCCACGCACAAAATATGGTTTGATGAATTCCAAATAGTACAATGAACATATGACATTGTCAAATTAAAAAAATCGGTAAATCACAGTTGCAGAATTTCAATTTTCATTTTAATTTTTTAATGCGCATATCACCATTTTAATAAGGCTAAGAATTCATATTTAAATAAATCGAATAGTTAAATATTTAACTTATCATGATTTGAATAAGAATCATAGAGTTTATTCAAATACTCTTGATTATTCAAATATTCACGTTATTCATTGAATTATAAATATTCTTGAGTATTCACTTTATTCATTGAATATTGAATACTAATGAGTATTCGTTTAGTAATTGAATAGTTTAGAAGGTTGAGTCTCTAAAATGTTTAAAATTAAAATGTTGTTTTGATAAACAAATTGGAAATGTATGAGCAGATTTGCATGAAATTCAAAGCAGGAATAGCCGGCATCACACCAAAGGCAGTTTTTGAAATTGAGTTTGATAGATTCACGGTGCTTTTTTGGTTTATTTTCATTTCAAAACATTAAAGGAAATGCGATTTCATACAAATTTTGTATACGGATTCTATATCAAATTTGAAAATCGGAGTTCGTGAATGAGCCATATTATATATTATACAAAAATAAGAAGGACCCTTTTGACATTTCCATTACTTATGAACCAATTTGTACAAAATTCAAAATAGGTAATAGTCACCACCATAAATACCGTAGGCAATGCCTAAATTTTGTTACCGGTAAAAACAAATAAGATGTCCATGGTTATGATCCGGTGGTGGAACAAAACGTTAAATGTGATTTGATGTCGAAACCAAATACCGACAAAGCAAATAGGATGCCCGCAGCATGATAAATAATATTATTCTCTATTAGGTGTTTAAAAATCAAGATCATATGGAATGGAGTTTGCTAGTGATTAAGGGTTATCCTTACGAATCGATTCAACGAAATGTGTATTTTAGTTTGCTTTTATACCGGCTATTATGACAACCGTAGGTAACATGTGGCAACATTGCATTTACGTCATTTTTGAGTTGCCACCTTACTGTGTGTACCTAAACATAATTATCACAAGCACGAGGTGCTATTGTGGCAACTCTCCATATAAGTGCCATAACTTCAAAAGTAATAGACAATAAAAATAAATTGAATTACTATAATAAAAAACGCGGCTCAAAAGATGAAATAAATAAGGCAGAAATGGTCAAAGTTTATTTTTACAAGAATTTTAGCAAAATAATATTGTGACAACCAAATGTAAGTTGCCACAAACAAAACCGTTGCCACTTTACAGGAATATTCACAAAGAAGTGGTCACAGGTATATAGAAACATACACATACATACACATACATACACACACACACCCACAATTAAAAAAACAAAATAAAATAACGAAATTCTGAATAAAAATTTGTTTAATAGTGTCATGACGAAAAATGGGTTCATAATATAAAATTGTTTATATTACTTTTGAAACACTCTATTTATAATCTGGTAACATGAAAATCTAGTAACATAACAACTGATACCAAAAAGCAAACAAAAAGTTACTATCTGACTTTGACATGGACTTTGACAGATTAACGGCATGGATAAATAAGTGCTGCACGAGTTTGTTTTTAATTGTACTATTCTAATTTAAGTTGTAATTAAATAATCTCTGAAAATGACTGACGTCGTCCAGAAACGTCTGGAGTCTATGCACGAGGAGATTGAGGAAATGCGCAGGGTAAAATTATTTTCTATTGAAGAAACCAGGTAAGAGCCACACCGTTTAGAAACATTACTTTAACTGTTCTTTTAGAATAATATTAAAGAGAAGAAAAGAATTTGAGCACAAAATATATGCAATGGCTAAAGATTTAAAAAGTTATGAAGATTATATCACCTACGAAAGGTGTTTACTTAAAGATATACAACTAAGACGGGATAAGCTTAAAATTGGTGAAAAAAGGAACAGTATCGAACATAAGATTATTAAAAGGATTAAGGTTTTATATGAATGTGCCATGCAACGTTTTCCAACTGATGTATCAGTATTTTTGGCATTTGTAAAGTTCTGCAAGAAAGTTAATTATATTAATGCTGCTGTTGAAACTATTGCCAAAATGATTAAACTGCATACGGACAAGCCTGAAGTATGGAAAATAGCAGCTGGGTTTCATGCTTATGATAGAAAGGATGTAAACACAGCCATGATGATGTTACTTAAAGCGATCGAAATTCACAAAGATTGTAAAATTTTATATAAAGAAATAATTTCAGTTGAAATTTTCAACACTGTCAATAATAATTCCGAGATAAAGAAATCGGTTGAAAGGTTAAAGGAAATTATGCATACAATTTTTGCTAACATCAACGATCTTAGTTTTTACATTGATACACTGACACAACTTGAAGAGCACGCTTGTACTATTGAAGTTCAAGATATGATTATTAAGAAACTTATGAAGGATTATATCGATAATGAGCTTGTTTGGCACACGTTAGCTCAACGGGAACGTAAAGGTTAGTACACTTTATACCCTTCTTAATCACTGTTGTTTTTAAACTCTTATTAGTTTAATATACTTGTTTGTATGAGGTCTGAGAAAAAGCATTCTACTTAATCAAATAGTGAATAGTATTGATCTAATGTTATTAGGCGCTTTTAAAAGTAAATACTGTCTGTCACTAGAATTCATTTGGGTGGCATGGAATATGCAGACACATGCCTATGAACTAGCAACGAATTATCTTAAGCTTGCTTCACACATTTGTTTTTATTTACTTTTCTTAAGTTACCGACAGTTCATCATCACAGCTTAGAACAACCGCACTCTTCTGTGATCCTTCCATATTTGGTTTCTTACATTCTTGATAAAATATAGTCTGCTGTCTAAGAGTAATGCAGTAGTAAATTTTTTGGGCGCCTGATTTTTTTCTTTATTATATAGATAGGTATAGGTTTTGCTAAATCTTTAGCCTCGATAAGTTGTAATGAAAAATATAAGTTTATTTATTGCAATTATATTTTTAGGTTTACATTATGATCCTGAAGAGAAATCTGAAAATACGACTGAATCACAATTGAATACAAGGACGCCGAAAGCAAAACTCAATGCATGCTTCGCAAAATACAAAGAAGGGCTCGAAAAAGTATCAGACAACGTAAAAAAGAATTTATGGTGTATGTATTTAGATTTCTTAATTGAGTTACAACAAGATACACTAGGAGGTGCAACGGTATTGAAAAATTCAACGTTAAAACAAGCTTTAAACGAAGCATACATAGACGAAGCTTTAAAAGAAAAACATTTTGTTTCTTGGTTGGAAGTAATACCCGAAGAAGACGCATTAGAAATCGCGGAAAAAGGTAATAATCTGTTAATTGTTATCCATTTATAGAAAAATTGTGTTTAGGTACACATACATTTCCACAATCTGTCGATTTATGGCAGGTTCGTTTTAAACTACAAGTTTTAAAAGGGGATTCGTCCAAAGTGGACCAAGTATTTAAACTAGCGATTAAAAATTTAAAAGAAAAGGGTTTGCCACTTTGGCTTTCTATTTTACGTTATCATTATTTATCGTCCAGGCGAGATTACGTTGAATTAATCTATAGAGATGGTATTAAACAACCAAAAGAAATATCAGATCGTTTGAAACCACGATACTTGGAATGGATATGTTACGAACACGGCATCGAAACTGCTCGTAAAGTATACAAAGAACTAGCAGTTCAAAAACCTTATTGCAAAGAGCTTCATAAAATGATGGCCAAATTAGAGGGTCTACAAGTCGGTTATGACTTTAACCATTGGGAAGAAGTACACGAATTAGCTTGTAAGCAATTCGGAAAGGAAGATGTCGATGTATGGATCAAATACATTAAGTTTTATGTTCACTATTATAGAGAACATCCTAACTCGGGCGAGCGCGTCGTTCAAATATGTAACAGAGCTGAAGAAGCACTTCCTAAAACCCTAATTTTTGAATTTTTAACACGATATTCGAAACTCAAAGAGTCGTCTTAACTCTAATTGTAATAATAGCTGCTTTTTTGTATTATTGAAATTATTTGAAGTGGGAAACCTAATAAAACTTTATCGTCAGGAAATGAATTTTTTCCCTCTAATTAATTATTTTTGTCGATATGTTATTAATTTTATTTCTACTTACATATATCATTTTTGTTAAATCGGCACTTTTTAGGTATACAATCCATTTCACAGTATTAACTTTTTTCTAACTTCTTAAGCATTTTTTAAAAATTTTATTCAAGAAGTGGTTCATCTAGCACCTCCGTCTAATACAGGGAGTAGCAACAGTTCTGTTTCGTCAATGAAGTCCGTAAGCTTATTCCAAGGGGCTTTTTTAAACTCATCATTGGTTAGTTTTGGTTTACCGAGAATCCTTGTGTGCTGTGTTTCATACGGTTCGCTTTTACACAGCAGATGCTGTAGAGGCTCGTCCTCCAAGCATCCGCGGCATAACGGGCTACTTTGCAGTCTCATATAATGCATGTGTTGGTTAAGGCCACAGAATCGGATAGATATAGAACCATTAGCTTAGCCTAAAAGCACAAAAATGGCCTATGGACTTGCAATGGAAGTCTTTTCATGTACAACTGAACGTTTTACGGACGTCCACAAAAGATCCAAAGTAAATACTATGGACGTCCGTAGTACGTTACTTTGGCACATAGTTGTAAAAAACGTCCATAATAGTTCCAGCCCTATTTTCACTGTTCATACATTACAAATGAGATACAAGAATTTATTTAAAAAAGCATTAATACATAACACAACAAAATACAACGCTTTATAGAATATATAATACAATGCGATTCCAGAAAAACAATTAAATTTTCAAAATGGATTACACATCTAATGAAATAATATTATAAAGAACAATAGACAAACAAAACTTAATAATTACTTAAAAAATGTTTTAAAAGTAAAATAAGAAAATACACAATATGAAAAAAACTTATATTCCTTATTTAAAAATGAGAAACAAAATAATAAAATAATTTAATTGTTACCACAAAATAATCTTGTAGCTCTTATACTGATTCTTCCATTTACTTTGCCTCCCTTTATTCTGAATTCCTGAGCCACGACTTAATCTCGTTTTCTACTCCTATCTTTGTTGAATTTTTTGGTAATGGATGTTACCAAAAACCTTTAGATTTTAATAATTATTATTTAAAAATATGTCCTATCCAAATTTGTATTTATAATAAATAATAGTTTAAAAAAAAACTAAAAAAAAACACACTTTTATAAATAACCGAACTAAAAAGAAGAAAATAATTTATAATTACAAACAAAATTATTAAATTCAGAGCAATAATATATAATTATAAACAAAATCACTAAATTCAGAGTTAAAAGCGTGGGGGTGCATCCGGATACACGGTAGTCTTTCGCGCCAAGTATCTGTTATTTTTTTTTTGTAATTAATTATATCAATCATTGTTTTAACATGTATTCAGTTCGACTATTGCTGTCAATTTGTCATTTGACTGATATACATAATACTGTCACTAAACACGACGTTTGAATTATACGTGACGAGATATTCTACAGCTGCACTGTTTTTGTTAAATCTAATAATTTTTTTGTAAAGATCAGAGGTTTTTATTTTTTTATATTTTGTGTTCACAGAAATAAATTTATCATTGTTTGTAACAATAGTTTAACGTGTACTTGGCGAGACATTATACAGTTAAACTGTTATTTGTAGGATTTTTCTATATTTTCATAACTCTCCCCTTATTGATAGCTGCCTTTAGAATAATTGTAACAATGATTATAGATGCACCCCACGCTTTTAACTCTGAATTTAGTGATTTTGTTTATAATTATATATTATTGCTCTGAATTTAATAATTTTGTTTGTAATTATAAATTATTTTCTTCTTTTTAGTTCGGTTATTTATAAAAGCGTGTTTTTTTAGTTTTTTTTTAACTATTATTTATTTTCTATTTTTTAGTTCGGGTACCTATAAAAGCGTGTTTTTTCAATTTTCTAAGCTATCAGTTATTTTCCGTATTTTAATTCGATTTATCAATAATCAATTTTTGCGGACATGTGATTATGAAATATCTTACGAACTAAAAACGTATTGGAAACAGTAGTTATCGACAGTAAGACCTTATTTCTCGGGGAGGGAACCTGAGAAACAGCTATCACATCCAAGGCAGGCAGCGGGCGCGCAAATTACCTGCTCAGACACGAAGTGGTAATAGTGAAATACACTGGAACGATTTAAACGCGATAGGCTTTGTCGAGATGCACACCTGCGCAGTTCACGCGCTCTGTCTTTGTCACTCTCATGCAGAGGATCCCTAAAGAAATCAATTAATCCTGACGATCCTAATTAGGATAATAAAAACTTTTTAATGAATTATTGCATTGTCATCGGTCCGTGAAACGCATGCAAAGTTTCAAGTTAATCAAACACCTGGAAACCGCTGAAACTTAAGCTTAAAGATTCCGTTACATACATACATACATCCCGAACTAATAAAAGCGTGTTAAAAATAATGTTAATTGTCAGTCACCATCAGGTAATAAATTGCAACCATTTTTAAAGTAACCATAAAACTTTTCAATTATTTGTTATAATCAGAATATAATTTTTGTAATAAACATAAAAAATACAACTAATCACTATTGAATCTTAATAATAACACTTCTGACCTCGATTATAACTACTTTTCTGGGTTCGATCAAAATTTAAGTGCGAATGTGAATATAATATTGTAGGTAATACACCTTGGCTATAAAAATTTTGTTCTTACATACAGTGTCTTCTGACATCACAAATTTAATTTTGAAAGAATTCTTTTCGTTGTATAATTAAACTCCTTTCTGCCACTTATTTAAAAAAAATGCCCTGTAAACAAGAAATTACATGTTTAATATGAAAAAAATAGTCAGAGAGAGTGCAAAAAAACTGTTCAGTTAAATTACCTCTACTAGTAAGATTAACCGAATAAGAAGCAGATCTATGCAATTATGCTTATAATTTATTACTAACGTATAAACATGACAATGATGTTTACCTGTCATCGAATATACTGCTGACAATTACGACACAGATCTGCTTGTAATGGTTTTGCAAGTATTTTTTGTATCTCGATTAGATGGTATCTTTTATTTAACGAGCAAGTATACCATTATATTGCCGGCACTTTACCAAATAACGGTCGTTACTATTGTTTTCTAGGTAATCAGTATTTTTTTAAATATGAAACACCATGGAGAATCCACGTTTGTACGTACGCATCAACAAGATGTTGAATTGCAATTATTATTTTTGTTGCTTTAAACATCACTGTTCAGAAACACTTGTTTCCATAAATCAATTTAGTTTTAACGACTACGATATTTTCAATCAATAGTAAATGTAGAGGATTCCTCGATTCGAATTCTCGCAATGTAAGCCGCCTCACTCCAGCCTTGATGCATGACGTCAGATGTAGACCTTCTTTGCATACACAACATAAGACAGTTTCACGAATTTTTGATAACAATTATCACATTTGTTGGTGTTTAACTCGTAATAACACGTACCTACAAGTTGTTTATAAGAATTTCTAATTATCCTGGTTTAATTTGAAAATTAAACTTATTTACATTATATTAGATATTGGGGTGTAATTTTACAAGGTGCGCTCTGTTTGGTTGCATAATAACTTGATTGCAAACAAAAGCAAAAACTTCAAGATTATACATCACAGGTTTCCAAAAGGTACCGACTTATTGGCCTCTACAATTAAAAATAAATTGATTAGGTGTTGTAAAAGGGCTAACAAGATGAACCCTAACACCAACGTAATTTGTTCTTCTAAGAAATCATAAAACAATCAACAAAACCTATTAATTAAAAAAATGTTTTGATTATGAACACTATTGCTTATATTAAATCCAAAGTTCTCAAATTTACACAAATAAAATATTTAGAAGTCTTTTAACGTGCATCGTAATACGAATTGTAATAGAAGTATAGAGATCCAGGTCTACGCGTGACGTCAGCTTGTCACATGACTGCAGAATAAATCGCGCGATCGAGCAATCCTCTACATTTACTATCCTTGGGTACAAATGTCGTACAAATGACGTCAAGTGAACATAAATAATATTTTGTCCAATGTACGTTTTGCACAAAACGTTTCATGGATATCCGTTAAAGGTCCATGGACGTTCAGACCTTTATTCGACTTAAACTGGACGTCCCACGGATCTTGTGTGCCATTACGGCATGATTTCGAGTCGATAATGTTTCTTACACACCAGTCGATAGCAGCAACTTCAGCTTGAAAAACAGACGCATATTTACCCATGGTCAGTGAAAATTGCTTCCGGTACCGTTGAGATTTTTGATCCAATCTGTGTACCAGATGGTCTCTTTAACCGCGCCCAGGTAAATTTTATTGTCCACTCAATAAAATATTATCACTTTAAATTTCTTTAAGATGAGTCTTTTGTGAAGTCGGATCTCATAGTTAAAATTGTTTCTTCACGCAGCACGTATGGGCCTGTATGTCTCGCTTCCATCATTACGAGGTGTAATAGTGGAAGTGAAAGTAGTGCTTCTGTGGCTGCTGCGGACTGTGCTTTTCAGGTGGGTTTCTTCACCCCTAACAAGCGCACCGTATGTGATGATGTGTCTTGTCACCGCAGTATATAACCGTTTGGTCATTGTGGGTTTCAATCCCCATGTGTGCGAACCATCAGTTTGGTTGTATTAATAACATTGATGACCTTCGTTGTAACTTTTTAGATGAGCGTTGAAAGTCAGTCTGGTATCAAGAGTTAGTCCCAGATATTTGACCTCTTTTATCATCCGTATATCGTAGGTAGTTTTATGTCATCCGTTTTCCGTCGTTTGGTAAATGGAACGATTGCCGTCTTAGTTGGGTTCACTGATAGTCCCTCTTTTTTGCACCATTTATCGACGGTGTTTAGTGCACTATGCATTATGTTTGATGCTGTTGCCCCCCGAATGTATCCATAATAAAGAAGGTTCATCTGATATATGCCACATTGTTATTTTAGGGTCGTGTCTTAGAATAAAATCTAAAGTATGTTTCATAGCTAAATCTTACTTAAAGGTTGTATAGGGACTATGATACGATTTACACTAAACGGATTCACATGTATTTTAGGAAATCAAATTAACTCATTGACATTTACAATACATATTAATAAATTACTTCAACTTATATACAAATAAAGAACTTCGTATTTTTGGTACTTTACTAATATGGACGTCGGCTCAATCCTGCACTCCACCAAGACCTAAAAATAGTAAAATTACAAATAAGTGTTTTTAGATTTACATGTCTTTGAAATAGGAATAACGTTGTTGTAAATATAAAGAAAAACATCTAAAAGTTCATGGTATTTACTTTTAATGAGGTATGAATGCAGAGTTTCTTATCTTATACGCCACTACCTAATATAATTATAATTTACAGAACGCGTTTAGTTGTTTGGATCACGCTCAACGTCCATCATCTCTTTGATAACATAAATAGGAAATTACTGAGTTTTTGTACTAAATCAACCTGAAACATTGACTCAGTTGTTGGCAAATGCACAATCTTTGAATGAAATGGTGAAAAGATTACCAGAAACCACTACGCACTCAAGATGTATGCATTGTTCTAACGGACACATACTATCTAAATGCCTCGATATAAAATTGATTCAAGCGAACATGTAATTATCTTATCAAAATTCAATTTTATGAAGTTTATCATATTACTTAAATAACAATCGATTAGGCATTTGTAGCGGTCAAACAATTAAAGTTGGTGCCACTTTACACAGGAAGTACTCCCACTCTAAAAGACCACTAGCGCATCGGAAGAAAGAAAAAAGACAGTTCGGTAACGTCGGTAACGACGAAAATCAACGCGCGACACGAGCACTTACTAATCCGCTCTAACAATTACGTAGAAATCATTAAGCGTTTGTAAATAAAATTGTATGTAATCTAGCGTAACCATTATTAATAACCCTACGCACATTATACATCATTAAAACTTAAATTTTCATTATCTGTGCTTTTATTTTTTGTATATCTTTTCGTTAATTTGTTACACTGTCTTAAAGTTAAACATTTATACGCAACATATTATTCGCTTCATTATACTCGCCTCTTGGAACCCCCACAATTACATAACTACTCATGTTTCATTATTATTGTACTGCAACGAAATTTTCGAATTATCTACTAAAAATCAGTGTTTATAATCTAGAGCTCGCGTCAAATAGAAACAAGACGTCGATCATTTTTCGCACAATTAATGTAGATACCAACATTTATGTAAACGTTGCTGTCTTGTAATTGCAGAGCAGAAAGTAGAATCATATAAACACAGTGGCGGCTGGTGGTCAATGCTGCAAGAGAGTCATTTCAATATTGAAACTTTAAAAACGCATTTTTACTTAATACAAATTTATATTTAAAGTCAATTTATCTATCTTTGAAATAAGCAAAATAAAACGTTACGTATTTTTATTGTAAATTAAAAATAAAACAATTTTTAGTATTTCTTGGAGGGTCATTGACCAAATGACCTAATGGAGAAGCCGCCACTGTAATAAACATACGTTGCTCTTGTTTGTACTTGATACAAACTTGAGATAGTAAAAGGCTTTCAATTATAGATACTGACAGATATCTGCATCAATAATGTAAGCGGGTAACTACGATAATTCGCTAAAATATGTTATAATAGTAGATTACATACCGAGGCGGAAAGTATTCCATTTCTGTCGAGAGAACTATAGTTTACCGAGAGGCATAGCCTCGAGGTGAACTAGTTCTCGAGACCAATGGAACACTTTTGCCAAGGTTTGTATACAATTTTATTCACAATCAGCCATTAAATAAAACAAATAACATAATACTAATAAAAAATAAATGAAAACCTACTTCCAAAATATTATCGTTTATTTCAGTAAAATATTAACACATAATAGTCACTTCACAATTGACATATACGTATTTAATTTATGATTGTCATTTTATCAAATTAGTTAAAACAAAACACACACAAATTACAGGTTCGGAAAGTGTACATTACTGACCGTGAGGTTTCATTACATACTCGTTTTTTGAAGTGAAACTTCTTTATCGGCGTTGGAAAAAAATTTACCGTCACATTTTTTTCGTTACGCGCCATCTTTTTTTTATAAAATTCTAAAATATTTTTAAATAAATACAAATTGTACAAGGTGTTCAAAGGTAGTAAAATAAATAAAAAGTTCGCCCGCGGGTGGGCTCGAACCACCAACCTTTCGGTTAACAGCCGAACGCGCTAGTCGATTGCGCCACGGAGGCACATACTATAGGTCACAAAACGGATGGTTATAAGGTACACGATCAAAACGTTGCTATAAGATACGATCAATTGTTGTTTTGTAATTAATGGCTTATGGTAACTGAAATATGAAATTGAATCTACAAAAATTAGTTAATTGATTTACAAAAATTTGTATTCATGTTTATGATAATAAAATCCTTTTGTTTAAAATTTATTTAACTTTATTTAACCAATTTCTGAAAAGTTGCATGTAGATCATTTTGCGAAAAATAAGGCCATAAAGAAGTTTCACTTCTTACGTGTGTACACTAGTACACGCCCTCATATTTTTAACCATGGAAACCGCTCACTTACCAACCTTTAAGGTGTTCGGAAAAACTGTACGTTACTAACTGAGTGTGAATAAAAGTATATCACAAACGAGGTGGAAAAGTTTTCTATACTGCCAAGAGAAACGTCGAGGTTAGCTAATGCTCGAAGTAGTAATAATTTCAACCGAGGTAGTAAACGTATACTAACTTATTCACAATTACTTTTTTTTTAAATTTACGCTTAACAGTATAATTTTTATATTTATTGATTGCTTGTACGTGTACTTTTTGGGCCGGGACATAAGATAGTCACGTGACTTAAACCTCAAACAAGTTAAGAAACCCTGAATTAGAAGAACAGAATGAAAAAATAAGTTAAGTTATAATCAAAACAAGGGACAATTAAAATGATTTAAAAACTTACATTTGCCTGTGCTGCAAAATTCGTTCAGGATTAACAAAAGATCTTCCGCGCGTTCCTCTAGTGACACGAGAAGTTGCGAGAAATTCTCTGCTTATTTTATTATAACCAGTAGGACCGGTCGGTTGTGCACCACACGTTTCTAGGGCCACGAAATCGTCAACATGTAATGATGGTGGACGCGAAGTATTTGGCGGCCTCGATCTAAACAAATCGGTTCTAACTTGTATTGTACGCGGAAAACCACGTCGCGCAATAGGCGTTACTAAGAAAAAAGTTAAAAAGTAATGTCAAACGTTTACTCGGTTTGATAACTTACCAAAAGTTTTTTTGCTTTTATCTTTTTGTTCCTCCGCACCTTTTGCTTTTGCATCGTCCTGTTCGTCGCTGACAGAATAAATACGACATATCTTTTCTACTTCGCGCACTAAGTTCATATCCGTTGGTAAGTTCTGTCGACACACTTCGTTTAAGTCGCAAGTAACCTATAAATTATATGGTAAGAAGTAGATTAACTATTAATTGAACTTTACATTATCAACGTCGGTGCTTGGTTCATAAGAAGGTACCGACAGCCAGTAAGTAGATGTGAGTTGTTCGTCGATTACATCTGTCAAAGTAAATATGGGTCGTCCAGCAAATTGAAGTAGTAACGATTGTGGCGGAACCAAAACTGGTTCAACTAGTATATCTTTGGGTTTCTGTGGCTCTTTAATTAAATTTATCACATTTTTTACAGCTTCCAGTAGAAAACTATCAAAAGATTCTTCAGCAACGCTTTTCTATAACAATGAAATTGAAAAAAGTAGTTTATGACCTAATTAAAAACAAAAAATTATTTTAACCCTTAACTACTTACTATACGACTTTTACAACTCAAATTTCTCGAGAAGCCGTTGTCGTCCGTTAGTGTGTATCCGCTCGGCGAAAGTCAATGTGCGCACGCTTAATTTGAATTATTATGGCCGCGCGTAGCTGGATGTGTGATTATTTTGTATTGGATTATTTTTGTTGTAAAACTGGATAAAACTGACCAAAATATCCCAAAGTAGTTATAACAAAAAGAATGACTACAGCAGCGACGTGGAACGTGGTATGTAGAAAGATCATGTGCTTCAGGAAAACTGCAAATCTATCAACCATAAAAATGATTCATCTTCAAAAGGTACAAAGTAATTAAATTTAACTCTTCTGTGATCAGCCCAAAGGTGAAAAAAATAATCTTGCTTCATACTAAAGAAAAATGAGAACAAAAACCTGTACCAGAGTGACCACTATACTTCATGTTACATTGGTAGAGCAATATCTTATTGAATCATGAGGAATAACAGATTTAAATTTCTGATGAAAATCATACGTTTCGATGATATGGAAACGGAAGTCAACCAACTTAAAGACATTTGTCCAAACCGAAGGAACAATATAACTTATAAAATTACCTCAAACTAAGAAATACCAAAATTGACGCGCATGTTTGAGAATTTATCTTTTTCCAAAAAATTATGCACTTTCGTATCGTAAATGAGTTGCCTGAACTATAGGCCAGTCAAAATCGACAATAAATCAACAAAACATAATGTATGTATCTATGATTATTAGTATGCTGTTTGGACCCATTAAGGTAGTGTATACCCAAGTTAGCAACTGTCTAAAAGTTGTGGAAAAACTGTAGCACAAGAAAAACCTCAAAATGTTCGGACTTTTTTCAGTTTTTGTTCTATATTTCCTTAACTATGCATTTTTCGACAAAAACCACTATATAATAATATAATTAGTTACCGAATTACGGCACTTTGAATTTATGCCATTTTTTCAAAAAAGTGAAAATTTTAGTTTTAGACCTTTTTCAGACGGAAATTGCGACTAAACCATTGATCCTACGAGTAGAACTCATAGAATGGAAGTTGTAGGAAATTTAATTAGCTCCAAATTAAGCAGGGTCAGTAGGCCTCTGCCTTCCTTCTTGCATTTGCAAGAAAGAAGTTTTAGAAACTCTAAAGGGGGGGACAAGGGTTGCCGACTGTTAATTGGGATGAGGCCAGCCGAGCTCAATTCCCAACCCCAGTCGGTGGCCTCTTTGTCCACCCCTAACCCCTTTCGCACCTGGTGGTATGTCCGATAGTGATGATAGGACGCAGCCTCTGTGGTTTAGTGTAAACAGGCCGGGATTCGCTTTGGCGTTGGCTGCTGTCTTGACAAAAGTAAGGAAGCGTACATCGTTGAGGGTGTCTGTCGTCTCGTCTCCTCCGTATAGGGCAACTAGACACTTGTCGCCGGCTGCTGCGAGTTGTTGATGTGTGGCATCTGGCTTTAGGAAAACTCTTGCTTGATCCACTAGAGCTTGATTCTGTCTAAACTGGCCCTACATTTTTATCTTCCCCTTCTAGAAGAGACGAACAGTTGAACGAGCTGGTGGAAAACTGGATGCAACCTGCCTCACCTCTGCCACTCTTTTGGAAGTAGACGTGATCATTGAAAGTACTTTTTTGCAAAGCAGTCGCGAGGATATCGCGGTTTACTTCTCCTTTTACCCTTGAGAGCAAAAGCAAGGACTGTGATGATGATCGAGGCGTCAAACACAATTTCCGCTGATGCTGCAGAATACCGTCGTGATCCCTCTGCAAATTTGTTGCTCTTTTGGGCGCTATCCTCAGGATACCCATAAAAAACTATATATACATTTCTCACAAAATGGTTAAATATGTAGCTTATGTAGCTTGCTGTGATAGCCAGTACTGAATCATTTCGATGCCACACGACTTTATGGTGTGTTTGCCAACACACTGATGTTTTCTGTGGCTTGAGTGAAGGCAGCGTAAAAATTTCGTGCTTTTCGCAGCCTTTCGTCGCAAAATAGGGCCATTAGATATGGAGCGAGCTCGTAAGTGAAGTGGGCCTTCAACTGCAGGTCTGACCGCTTCATGATGCACATGCGGTGGAAGATGGTGAGTGGCTTGACATCAACTCTCTTCTTGTGGACCTTGATGGAGGTGGTAGGTGTTGCAAAGCAGAGGACTTTTTCTTTCCTTGAGAAAGTAACGGTCTTCATTGAACGCATCAATACCTGTTCAATTGTCAATTCAGTCCACAGACCTGACCAAAATTTGTCGGATCTGCAAATGGCGAAGCATCCTTTCGTGAACAATTGATATTCTGTTAAGTCCCTCCGGTGTTGCAGAGCGCTTGTATCTTGTAAATATAAACGAGCACTTTTCGCATAGAAGAAGTGTCCAGACGAGTGACTGATTATTTGATTATTATTTGAAGGTGAAGGTTCAAATCTACCATCCTTTCGGCTTGAATGAATTGTTTCATGAGTAAAGTCATTCGATAGTAGATGCCCAAAGTTTTGCGGTCGGGCCTTCTTTTTCAAGAGCGCTTTTGAATTTGGCAGTTACACTTTGTACATTTTCATTGTCTTCTGCAAACAGTATGAGTGACCTTTCAGTGCCAAGCAAGAGCCTCTCTGTATCAGCCTTTTCGTCGTCAGTGATGTGTATCCCGTTGAAAATCAGATGAGCCAGTGCAAGATTTGTGAGGCTGTGGCCTCTCACTGTACGAGAATATGCATTCCCAATTATCACTTTTTTGACACTGTTTTGAGCATATATCGTAGTAAAGAGCTCTTTGAGGCCGCTCCCCGCCGTGATATTGCCAATATGATATTAATAGGTGAAAGACAGTTTTGAACAATGTCCCCTGCTTTCATGTACAATGGCTGGTGGTAGGTGACAAAGCATGTCTTCTGTCCATGGCCTTGGTTATTGTAGCAGCATCCAGGAGGGGGTTAGAACTTTATCGTAGTCAGTGGAAGGCGCGTGAATGAATGGCAAAAAAAGAATTTTTGAACGACTGAAGACCTGGCCATCAGTCACTTCTTCCATGTACCCATTCCATCCTGGGATACCAGCAGAGTCACAGGTTTTCCCGAACAACCACAGCAACTCAGGTGCAGCAGGTAGTATATCGGCAGCCATTTTGATACTTTCGTGAACGTCGACGATTCTAATTGCACAGATCCCAGCGTATTTTCTTACGCTGCAGCGGTGTATTTCTGAGACCGCGTAAGAACTTATTTGCTCAGCTGAAGTATTTTTCTTTAAACGAGAAATAGGAGTGTCGGATACCACCGCGCTGCGAGAGGTGACAACCATTATGCTTCCCATCTCGTGAAAATTATTTTCACCGTCAAGAGTGTTTACATTCACATCTGCATTGTCGTATACAAATTGAAGAAAACCTTTCTTTTTAATAGGCGGAGTTCCCCCTCCTCGTACTATAGCTGAGTCCTCGTACTATAGCTGAGTTCTCAACCAGCATAGCTTCATTGTAGCTGGAGGAAAAACCCATAGCTGCGCAGAAGTTGACCAAGTGTTTGGAACAACAGACTCTGAATCTTTTAAGAAATCGTCGGATGGAGGATACGTGGTTGTGTCATAAACTTGACATAGAATGTCTTGTATGACAATCTCGACTGCACTCCTCACGACTCTTAACCGCCTTTCCTGTGGATCACGTTTTCTCGCGTAATACCAGTTGTCATAGAGTATCTTGTTGCAGACATCTCTGAAGCATATGACAACCTGGTGACTGCAGCCGGGCCACCTTTTATCTGATCAACGGTTCAAAGAAAACTGGCATTTATTCCTGTTCTCTAAAAGGTAAGAGAAAATGAATTCCATACATGGAGTAAACTTTTCGGGTTCTGAATATAGTTTTTCTGTTACTGCGGCTAGGAAGCCTAGAATTTCTTGTAGCATAATTGGTGGTACCTGGCATCGCGACGATGAGGTCTGTCGTAGATACAAAGCAGTCTATTATCTGGTTACCCCAATCGTCACCACGTCTTACAGTCTCGAGAATCTTCCCCTTATATGGAATGATTCAACTAATCTTATTTCTGCGTGACGTAGGAAGTCGTTTTTGAAGCTGTAGAAACTTCTCAGTAATTTCTTCCCCACAAAGAAAACAAATTCTTGTAGATTAATTGAACCTACTAATGATCTCGAGGTTGATGGTTGGGGAGAAGGAGTCTCATCTCCTTCGCGACGAACAGAAGCTTCGATGTTACGTGGGGCAGTATACCTCTTCCTGCAGGCATCGTGAACACTGACTTTATTCAGGTTCCCCAAAAACTGAGCATTTTCCTGGAGACCACGTTTTATACTGATGGCAATTAGTGACTGGATACCACGTTTTTTATTTAGTTGTATAGACTGTATAAGTTTGATCATGTCTTTGGGTCTTAAGAGTAATCTGCTCAAATTTTGATGATACATTTGATGCCCACTTTAAGCAAAGATTTCAGATAAACAAAACCCGAACTGCCATAAATGAAAAGTTAGTAACACTTAGGAAAATCGTCAAAAAATTGAAACTGAATAATATCAGTACAGTAGCTAAGAACGAAAATTTATTTAATAGGATCAGAGCCCTTCTGTATCAAGACAAAAAAGACCTCACGTTAGAAGCGCGTTGAAGTTAATTTGAATTGCTTTTCAAATATTATTATACTAATAACCTATACTATTAACATAAAATTAATCAAAAACTTACATTTAATACTTTTTCTAAAAGATGCAAAGAATGCTCCTGGGTTGAATCGGAATGTTCCTGCGTCCAACCAATAGCAGCCTGAACTTCGGATGAACTCATTCTCATCGTTCTAAGATTAACTGCCGCAGGTTCCGTTATTTCATCGGGAACTAAACACACTCTCAAAAACTCCATCAACGTATTAATCACAGACAAGCACTCTTCATTTTCTTTTGAATAGTTTTCCACGATTTTATTAAGAACGTTAACGAACACACCGTTTTTCTTAATCAGGTAATCGCGAAGATGATAAAAACCATAATCGTGTTCCATTAACAAAAGTAACGTCCGCATTATCGGTAAATAAGTAACAAAAGTGTTGTCAGCTGTTAAATGATCAAACATCGTTGTGATGAACGATAGTAATGTTTCTTTAACTGGTAATGAATTTGATAAATAAATGTCTGGGGATATATCACTATTTTCAGTGCTGTAGTTCTGCAGTAAACTTATTTCAGTGTCGCAAAGGCTTTGTATAATACTCAAGATACATTCCTGCGATTGCACGTGTGAATTTACCGTACTATTCAACGTTAAGATTTTTGTAAATGCTGGTATTAGAGCGGTGTATTTTTCATCAGTTTTTGAAGCGTTTACATTTCCAACTTGTATTAATTGTAATATGGCACATTTTAAAGAATTATGTGTTACTAAGCATGCTAAGAAATTTAATAATCGCGCAATATTACCGGTACAAGGTTGGTTTAAATTGTCGCTTTCGGTTACAAGTCCTGCGTGTACTGTGTCGAGTATTCCTTTAGCGATTATTGTAGCAGAATTAGCAGCTAAATCGGCTAATTGAATACATACTTTACGTAACAAATTAAGAAGTGGCGGATGTGTGGATGTGCAGATTCTATTTATCAGTTCTTGAATGTTACTGCTGTAACTGTGTAAATGCGCAGCCCATAATTTCCTTAAGTTAACAGCCCACGCAATTTCTTCAGTTGAAAGAGGTTCCCGTGTTTGTAACGGTAAAGGCAAAGGTAGTAGCTCGGAGAATACTAATAAGCCCGATAAAAAAGTATAAGGCGCCAAGTTTATATATTTAATCACTTCGCCGCACATTTGAGCCCACAATGTCTTATTCAAAGAATCGTTTTCATTAATTTCTTCTGAGATCGGTTGAGTATAAACTAGTATAGTGTCTATAATCTTTTCACATAACTTTCTAGCTATAAAAAATACAGGAGATGTGCTTGGAAATGTGCGTAGTAAGTTATAGGTTTGTAAGAGCATCGGAACTGTGGTCAAATCCTTGTAGTTAGTATTACGACATTGAATAGCGTATGTGAGCATTTGTTTCAGAAGATTAATACACGGTTTTATAACATTAATAATATTAATCGATTGATTTGAAACAAAAGTCGATACATGTATACTTGGTTGTTCATAAAATTTGCAAATTTTTTGCAAAATTTTAGTTAGAATTGATAAACCATCCATAGAAAATAACTGTATTATCACATGCTTATATTTTAATTCGTTGTAACTATTCAATGGGTTTTCTAGTGACGATTTCTGTAAATATTTTGAAATTCCTAAATGCTCGAGCATACGTAAACACGTAATTAATTGTCCGGGATATGTCGTAACGTTTTCCATATGTTTCAAAATAATTTCCATAATCGGGCTTATGTTATCATAAGTCAATGAATTTATAGATTCAAGTGGCTTAATAAACGATGAAAATTCGTTAATTCGATTCGAAACTACTACATCAAAGAGATCCTGATGGTTTATAATATGCAACAATTGTTTAACGTATTTCTCAAGCAATGTAATATTAGAATCATAAATAACAGTAAACGCAATCATATCGATAATATATCCAAATCCTGGAGATTTCTTAATTTTGGTTAGTTGCTGTTCAGACTTTTCTTTTACGTTTAGTATATCAAAAAATTGAAGCAACGAATTAAAGTTGTTACCAAAACCTAAAACTTGGCTACATGTAATTTTACCAATGCTTGTAAATGTAAGACAATACAACGCGTGTAATTGATCGATTACTACGGAAACGTCACAATCAAATTTGTTGCTTTTCCCAATATTTTGTAAACAATCAACGTGATACCGGCATTGCACGGCATATGCAATTCGTAAGCCTAAAATGTGTGCTTCGACATCGATCGAATAAGGCAAAGAATATTGCATCATCTCCTCACTTTGTAACAATAACTTCAACAACACATTAACACTTTCGCAATTGTTGTAAAAATAATCAACACCTTCTTTACTTTGAAGCAAACACGACAACAATTCCAACAGAGGTGATTTAACAGCAGATAAATTCATCGTATTTGGAAGTGTAAGCACTAGCACGCAGCAATTGAGTAAATTTTGCATGTCAAATATATGCAGAAAAACGTTTTTCGATTCGGATCTGTTGATTTCAAATTGTGCGGAAACTGGTAAAAATCGTTTCGGTTGGGATACATCGAACGAGCCGTTTCTGTAAATATCCAGAATTTGGTTCAAAGATTTTACGATAAAACTTACATTGTCGTAAGACGTTTTTGTAGTTTCGTGTCTTATCTTGGAAATCGTATCTTGCAACTTACATAAAACTTCGAACAAATTAAGTTTTTTTAAAATCGATTGCAAAGAAAATTTTAAACGAACCGATGGATTTTTCATTAGTATTTCTATTAGCTGTTTGTAGCCGTTATCCTCTGTGTTGAAGAAACCGTTTTCTTTAACGCTTTTATTATCTCCATTACTTGTTTCATTAATAAAGTGCTCGATAGATTGCTTATGTAGTAAGTAAGTGTCGAGTGCGTGCAAAATCATCAGTTTGATGGATAGTGCCATGTATTCTTGGTTGTACAATTGCAAGAGTACTTTAGCTACGTAATAATTTTGCTCCCACAGCAATTTGATAAAGTCTACGCTGTGACAGCACCAATCTGCTAGACGGACGCCACATTTAATGTGTCTTATTTTATACGCAGGCAAGTTTTGCGTGTTTGCCATATTAAAATCTAAAGCAATCTTGATCCATTCCATCATCGTGTCGACTGTATACTTAACCTGTGCAACAACTTCTTTTGATTTTTCTTCGAACTCATTGGAGCTGACATTCGTAATTAAAACGTATAATTTAACTATATCGCAAAAAGTTTCTGCTTCTCCAACTGTTGCAATAATCTTCTCACATAAATGTATAAATTCTTCTTTAATATCGGTGTTGAGATTTTCAAATTCTGCCAACGTGTATTTAGTGATGCCAGATCTGAAATAGATTCCAACAAAAACATTCTTATTTCAGAATATAATAATGAACCAAGATTGGGAAATGTATCATTTTAACCCAAGCGTGGGCTATAATAATACATTTTATAACTATGATCTATATACTATTCTTTTCACTGCTATATTTATTAGAACGTTTATTATTTTAAGTGTGAGTAAATAAATGCTTTAGCATAAAAGCATTAATTTCAAATTGTTTTGTGTATAAAAATTGACATAATTTAAAATACAAAATGAATGTATAATGTAAGCTTGTTTTGTTAAAACTGCTAACATTATCGGTTTAAGCATCCATTACGAAATATAATTAATTGATTAATATTGATATTTAATTAGGCGCAAACAATTTAGATTCTTCAAATGCCATTAAAAAAAATATAATTATAACAAAGTATTAAAGGTGTTGACCTCCGAAATTTTCGAACCTTACTTCGAACTTTGCCCCAATTTAATTATAGCATAATTTATAAAACAACGGAGCTACAAAAACGCGCGATTGGATTCGTTTAAAAAATTAAAGGGCGTGTACTAGTGTACACATGTAAGAAGTGAAACTTCTTTATGGCCTTATTTTTCGCAAAATGATCTACATGCAACTTTTCAGAAATTGGTTAAATAAAGTTAAATTAGATAAAGTTTAAACAAAAGGATTTTATTATCATAGACATGAATACAAATTATCATAGACATGAATACAAATAACCGATTGCGCCACGAAGGCTGATATTTGATGATTTTGTAGAATTTGTGGAGTATTACAACAACAATTGATCGTATCTTATAGCAACGTTTTGACCGTGTACCTTATAACCATCCGTTTTGTGACCTAGACTATGTGCCTCCTTGGCGCAATCGGCTAGCGCGTTCGGCTGTTAACCGAAAGGTTGGTGGTTCGAGCCCACCCGGGGGCGAACTTTTTATTTATTTTACTACCTTTGAACACCTTGTACAATTTGTATTTATTTAAAAATATTTTAGAATTTTATAATAAATAATTCCACCCAAGTATTAGAAAAATAGATATAATTACTTACTTTTGTTAAAAATCCACTGGAATTAGAATTAAAATAAAGACTTTGATTTTGTTGATCACTTTAATATTTATATTATTTATAACGTCACTATTACGTTTCAGAAAAAAAAAGATGGCGCGTAACGGAATAATGTTACGCGTAACCGAAAAAAAAAATGTGACGCGTAAAATATGACGGTAAATTTTTTTCCAACGCCGATAAAAAAGTTTCACTTCAATAACGATTCGTTGGGAGAATGTAACCTTAGTGTTGAATAAAAAACATTTCTTAAATACAATTTAGAAATAATTTTAGAAGATAAATTAAAATGATCGCTTTGAAATAAATAAATAAATTTTGATTCTTGTATTTCTTATAATACCGTTGAACATTAATAGCTATTAGTTTTTAATTAAAGCGGCGGTGGTTGTTATAAATTTTAGAAGTGACAAACACGAGATTTGAAACTTTCATTCGAAATTTCAATAAGCAAATACTTTTTTATGCAAAACAAATATGACTATATTTTTTTTTAACTTATAGAACAAAATTATAGAAAACTTGTAAAGTTGAAAACCCATCTAAGACATTGCAATTTTTCGTATGATTGTTTAACCAATAACAAAACAATTAAAAGTATCATAATTAAGGAGGATACATTTTACTTATAAATTTAATGTTGTTTTTTAAGAATTAAGTTTGACATTTAATAAGTAAGTGATACCTTATTTATCTTTGTTTGTTGACACAAACCTTTAACAACATATCTATCATATCTCGGCTGTACTGTTTTATTTAGTTTATAAGACATGATCAGTACAGTACTTATACCCATGCACGACATTGCAATTTTTCGTATGATTGTTTAAGCAATAACAAAACAATTAAAAGTATCATAATTAAGGAGGATACATTTTACTTATAAATTTAATGTTGTTTTTTAAGAATTAAGTTTGACATTTAATAAGTAAGCGATACCTTATTTATCTTTGTTTGTTGACACAAACCTTTAACAACATATCTGTCATATCTCTGCTGTACTGTTTTATTTAGTTTATAAGTTGGAGTACATAACATGATTGTAAAATATATGTATGCGTGATAACCAATTTCAATTTTACTGTTGATATATGTCTAAAAATTTCACGACAAAGATTTTAAACGTAATGACAATGCACAAATAATTTTTCTCAGATGTTTATGATTTGAAAGTTTTTTGCTAGTCTACAAACAAAATCTGCTGGAAATCAACAAAGTTTTTTTTAAATCAAATGAGGTATAGTCTGTAAAATATAACATTTTCAGTTTCGGATTAGCGCTTTATTTAACACCGACATATATACACTATTGCCGTTTCCTTCTTACATGTAGGATTTCATCAAGTAAAGCGAGCACGTACATTAGTTATCTGAATTAAGAATTACACTACACGTTTGAAAGTATTCGTCATAACAACCATTAGGTTAGAAAGAAATACCAAATAAAGCAACCATGCGCTTTCTTAAACACATTTAAAAATTTTACCAACAAGTTTTGAATGGGATTATTCAAGTTATATTCAAGTCTTTAAAGATCAAATGGAGTAGTTCGACAAATTTGATTTACGTATCTTAAAAACGACCATTTATTCAATGATGAAGACTACTATTGTTTAAACATTAGGTTTGTTTGACGTCCTTACATATGTGTACGTGCAGTAAAAGGTTTTAAAAGCACCAAAAACATTTGGTTATTATAATCTATATTCAACTTATAATTGCACACGTGTGTTACCACAAAAGTACGGCGAATTAAAAAAATCTTTTAGACTATTTAAGTACTTCTGATTTTCATCTACGACTTTAGAAAAACAAATTCCAAAATTTCAAAAAACCCCAGTTTTGTGACCATTTCTTTCTGATGCTGAATTTTTAAAGAAATGGCTTCATCTAAATTAAACCTTTATCGAACAGTATAAAAAAATCGATGGGTTTCTATTTAAAAAAGTGTAACTTTATGCTGCCCACCGAAAACTAAACACCCTGTATAAACAAAAATATTTTTAAGAAATGCAGCTTTTCAATAGAAATGAGTACAGTACTAAACATTTTATGTTGACATTTCTTTCTTTCCGGAAATACTCATTCAAGATTATTACCTTAATGTGCTTACAATTACCAATAAATTACAGTACAATAAGATAATGAAGTCATATTTTGCTCTTTAAAAAAATTCGATACGCTAAAAACTGATACATGTGTTAATCTTCAAAGGACATACACCGCCGCCTTCGATTATAAGAAACTAAAGTGTATGTAAAGTATTCTTTCGTTTATAACATAGAGGTTTATAATTATTTTATACAACGCTCTAGCGGTAAAAATACCGCAAAATTGTTTTTATTTCAGAATAAAAAACCTTTTTTTATTGAAAACAAATTGCACAGAAAAAAAAACATTTTTTTTTGCAACACTAATTTTGCTAGACGAGTATTTTACGAAACAAAACGCCAAACGTGCCAAATATTTGAAATTGTTTATTATTAATTAAAATCTTTGGTTTTTTATTGTAAATTTTAGATTGAATTATGTAAAATTTAAATTATAAATTTCGTAAAAATATTCTTGAACAGTGTTTAGTTCAAGTTCGGTTCGAAAAAATAAGAGTTAGCACACCACTACAAAATATATTAATTAAAAATAACTTACTTGAAGAAATCATCTAGTATAGTAACAGTAGATTTCAACTGATCGTTCATTTCTATAGTTGTATCTGATAACTTAAAATCGGGGTTCTTTTTGTATTTGTTTAAAACGGTTGTTCCGGGCACAAACAACTTTATTAGGTCGTCGTTATTAGTATATGCTGTATAATCGTAATCCAATTCTTGGTAGTGCTCTGTATCATCAAGAATATCTTCGTCGCTTAAAATCGGTTCAAATTCTTCAATGTCCATATGTGCTGCTTCTTCATTGACCGGAGAATGCACAGGAGCATTTTCAACTGGAGATGTCTTCTCACTTAGACTTCGATTGTTCGCATTTTGAGTATCCCAGTCTTTTTTCGTTTTATCAGCTTTATCGTCAGAAAAAGTTTCGACTTCTTTCGGAGATAATTCGGTAAGATTACTGTGCGGCGTGTGCGGTCGTTTCGGTGAACTTAGAGGCGGAGTTCTTGGTCGCTTCCTTACATCTTCTCTTTCTTCGCGCGGATACGGTCTTCGGTGACTATCGGAATGTTTATAGTTTCTATCGCGGTCACGATCTCTTTCGCGGTCTCTATCCCAATCTAAATCTTTGTGATCTCTGTAATCGAAATTTTTGTTCCTTTCAAATTCCCAATCGCGATCTCTTTCTCTTTCACGACTAGACTCCCTATAGTCTCTGGGTCGATCTCTCTCTTGACTATGAGATCTCGTATAATGTCTATCTCTATCACGACGGTCGTTATCTAACCGAATGTGATCTCGTTCTAAACTCCCCGTTTTCTAGAACAAAAGTACATAAAACATAATTATTTCAGAAAAACAATTTTTAACCACAAATTTGAAACGGTTTATAAACAAAACTTAAATTGTCAAATCGTAGAGAAATAAAACGAATTAAATATGTATATCAGAAAAATTGCATTATAATAAAAATTAGTTTGATGTATTTACATAACATTTCAAGGTCATAAATGACTATAGTGTCTTTTTTTACACATGTAACTTGAGCTATATCAACATCAAAATACGCCCGGTATGTTTTTGTGTTTTTTTAATAGATGTCGAGTATGCAATAATTTTCCCAATGCCTTGAATACAGTAAAGTAATCATTAGGGACTGATTATCATATACACTCTACATTACAAAATTTAGTAAATACAGGAAAGAGAAACATAAGACAACTGAATCTAGCAGAAGTTAGATTCTACAAACAAGTTTCTCGATTTTACATATACAATGACTACTTTGTGTTTTTTCGAAAAACCAGTGTTACAAAGTGCAATCGAAAGTAGTGATTTTTCTGTGTGTAATATATAAAGTTGACAGCAAGCACTAAGTGATCAAAATAATAACAGAAATGTCTAGTATTTCTAAATTTGAAATTAGGAAGCAGGATGCTAATCACAGTTACTTAACTATACTACATGAAAATTAAAACAAAATAGAGAATTATAGTATGAAAAACGTGTTATAATTCTGTTTTGTAATGCTTATATATTAGTAAAATTCAAGTTTCCACGGGTTTCATTCGTATTACAATTTTCCATTGTGGATAGGTAATTCCTGTGTTGTTAGCTCAACTTGCGTAATAACAACAACACCAAAATTATTCAGAATGGAAAATTTGTATGCTTGTATTATTTAACTCGCCACTTTGCAGCTTGTTAAAGCACACTTACTCGCATTACAATTGTCATTGTAACACTCGTTTTACAATATACAATGTTTTTACAGACATAAACTTGATATCTACAATGTTTACTGTCTATAACGTTATCAGTAAACACTTATCACTTGACTTAGAACAAAAAAACTAAACTTGTTTTGTTTTGTTACTTATTGGTCTGTGATTTGATCTAAATTTTTTTATCTAAATATCACGAATTAATATATAGGAAACATAAAAATACAAAAACAGTACTTCCATAACATTAAAAAAACCAATCGATTTGATACAAACTCATAATATTACCAGAAAAAAGAATAAAGCATACCTGATATCTATCAATTTCCTTATGATCTCTATTATCACGCTCTATTGACAGTCCTCTACTTTTAGTATTATCCCAATCAGTCTCAGGTGTATTATGATAACTTCTTGGATCCTTGGGTATTTCATTGTAATAGTCAGTATATTCTGGAGGATATGGTTCGGCTGTTCCATATGTCTGAGAATAAGGAACTGTAGGTTGTTGATTATATTCTATGGGAACAGGCTGAATGTTATCCTGCGGCCACTCATTTTCTATAGCTGCAACTGGCATTATTTGTTGTAACTCCGGTAATGGATTACTTTGTGGTGGTATTGCAGGAGATACAACAGGCTGTATAATTTGTTCAGGTACGTTAACTGTTAATATTCCATATACAGCTAAAGTAATCGTGGTGTACCAGCCTTAAACACACAATACAACATTTTATAAAAACACGTAATATTAACAGCTACCTCTTAGTACTAGTCCATCTGTAGGAATTTTCCTCACAGTATCGTTTGGAATACATTCTAGATTAATACAACCATTTTGATTATAATCAAATCCTCCTAGACTTTCAAAGGTACTAGCACCAGGTTTTCCCAAGTCATTCACAAAAAATTCAATCGAGAATTGACTAGGATTTGTGGCTCCTAACCGAACACCCCCTGGAAAATCGGCTTGCACCCGTGCACCCAATGGTATGATTCGTACTTCAGTTACATATACAGGTTTTGGAAACTGAACTAAATCCAAGTTTAGTTCCTGCAAATATAAAAATTTTGTAACTGATTACAATGATGTGATTAAAATTTTACCTCACTATTTTCGTGTGCAAAGGTATCAAAAAATAATAAATCAACTTCACCCATATTTGAAACAACTTATTAAGTTCTCATGATCAATAATATTTTAATTTAGTTAGATTTTCCGGTATTAATTCAAATATACAAAACAATTTGTATAATTCGGGAATAATAATATTATTGGTTAGTTTGCTTACACTATGTGCTGTGTCTAAGGTACCACTGACGTGATCAGCGTTGCCATACGCACTATTCTAAAAATTACCGTACGGTGTACATTAATAAAAGGTAATTATAAGGAAAGAAAGAGAAATAATTATTGTTTGCATTCTTATTATTAAATTAAATATTAATAAAATTAAAGCACACTCATAACCAACATAAACCTAACATAAATACAATTTTTACGTACTGTTTATAATCTAATGTAAGCAAAATCCCAAGATCCCAAGCAACTATTTATAATTACTAACGTTAAATAAACGTAACTACTATGTTAAAAACGTGATTTGGTTGACTACGATGTCATAGTGGATTATTTGTGCATATTAGTTATCTTTTTACGCTTTGATTCTTGAAAAATTTGATTTTAGTTTAATATACAGTGTACGCCGCTTAATAGAATCGCATTGGGATTTGAGGTTTTTAATAACAATACCCGAATATTAATCTGATATTCAAAAAATAAATGTTTATTAGTTAGAAAGCAGTAAATACGTACAGTGTGCATTTGATTAACGGGTTATTACTTTAAAAGATCAAATTATAGCATCAATATAAACAAAACATATCAAAATATATGTTCTATTAAAACAATTTAAAAAGAACAAAATGTTAAACCGAATAAATTAAAAATTATAAACCTGTTGCATTAAATACTATATGTTGGTTAACACCAAGAATAAAAAAAATCAAAAACAATGTTATGAAGTTCAATTCACTATTTTAGGAACTAGAAATTTCTTCTCGGTAATTTGCTGACACCAAAAATAAAAATAAAAACAAAATAATGTTATCACATAAGATGTAGCTAAACTAATTTGTTATTCTAAAAACCGCACATTATTGCCAAAAGTACACTAAAAATATAGAGTAACTTATTTACAGAGGTTTACATGAGGTAATGTTACGTATGTCAATAAAAGTACTTGATTAAATAAATAACACTGCCAAAATAAAGTTAAATATACAAAACAAGTATTTTTCTGATACAATAATTACATTTTTTACTAGCTTTACAAACGTATTGTAAAAATTCAGCTAAAAAAACTCATACAAAATATTGTTCATGTATAAAAACAAACCTGAGAAGAAAATAGATAACATAAACCAAAATAATAATTACTATAAGCGATCGTTTTTCTGTGTAGTAGCATACGTCCGGCCCGTTCTAATAAAATCAAAAGTGATAACATAACCCGACTGATAACATATTATCCGCGATTTTAATAAGTGCCTTGCACTGTATTATAATTTTTATCATCATCTGGATCCACTTATAGTTTTTACAAATAAAATAATTTTGTTAATATTGTGGCCCTTTGCCATCGTCCATGATAAAATTAAACTTTATTAAATTTATTATTAATTTTGTTATCAAAAAAAACGATCTATTAAAAACATTACTTATTTTTTTATATTTAAAAATTCAGTAAAAAACTAGATATTTCAAATAATTTTTATCGAGTTTACACAGTGCACACTTATCATTTTTCCATAATTTATTAATTTTTATGTGAAAGAATTTTTAACTTAAGATTGTGTTTGTGCTTTTCTGGTCTAAAGACTTGTTTCCACAGGTGCAAAATTACGCGAAACAAAATGGCGACGCGAATTTCGCAAAAATTGGTTTTCATAGTTGTAAATCGCAAGAAAGTTCTAAGAACTTTAGTATGTTTTTGTTTTTATTTAGTAAATACATAAAAAACATACATAACGTTTTTTATAACTTACACCTATTTCCATTACTTTTTAAGAATATAACAACATTTTTAAAAACAAGCCTCTCGGATTGAAAATAAAATACTTTTTTATTTTTAAAATATTATTAAAATGATGACATCGTGAACATTTAAAACTACATTTGCAATAAATCCTCAATTTAAGATTTAGCTTTAAAGTTATTTATTCAATCTAATTTTAATTAGAAATAAAATATAATTATTAATATAATAATTAATTAATAATTAATTTGAATTTTTATAAATATGAAATATATATGAATGTTTTTTAATTTTATTTTACAAAATAAAAATAAAACTTGTATACATTTTCGTTTGTCATTTCCAACTTTAGCGCTATTTAAAATTCTGTATAAAAAAAGTGTCGAGTGTATGAATTTTTGTTCAAATCTATAAGTTTTTAAATTTGATATCCGTTTCCGTTTTAGATGTCATATTAATATGGCGTTTAAATCCATAAGAGGTTATGTTTATTAATGTTTAAATAATAAAAATTAAAAACAATTTGAAACAATGTTGGTGCTATTTGAAACACCCGCTGGTTACGCGATATTTAAGGTAAATTGAATACAAATTTTTACAATTTTATACTGTGTAAAGGTTTCATAACCTCATTTTCGCATGCTTTCAGTTACTGGACGCTAAGAAACTAAAAGAAGCCGACAATTTGTACCATGATTTTGAAACGCCTGAAGCTGCAAGCAAAATGTATGTTTTTGACAATCGAAAATTGAAAAAGTTACATGTTTTTGTTTCAGCGTTAAGTTAAAACATTTTGAAAAGTTTGCGGATACTACTGAAGCATTAGCAGCAACGACAGCAGCTGTAGAAGGTAAAGTGTCAAAGAGTTTAAAAAAGGCGTTGAAGAGGATTGTGGATAAAGACGTGCAAGATCAGCTATTAGTAGCTGATGCTAAATTAGGAAATGCAATTAAAGACAAATTGAGTTTACAATGCGTTTCTAACACAGCAGTGCAAGAATTAATGCGATGCATTCGTTCTCAGTCAGACAGTTTAATTGCTGGACTACCAAAAAAAGAAATGACTGCTATGGCTTTAGGTTTAGCTCATTCATTATCCAGATATAAATTAAAATTTTCTCCAGATAAGATAGACACTATGATTATACAGGCAGTGTCACTACTAGATGATTTAGACAAGGAATTGAATAATTATATCATGCGATGTAGAGAATGGTATGGTTGGCATTTTCCAGAACTCGGTAAAATTATCACAGATAATACAGCTTATGTAAAAATAGTGAAAATTATTGGTACACGTGACAATGCTGTTAATTCTGATTTATCTGATAATTTAACTGAAGAATTAGAAGAACAAGTAAAAGAAGCTGCAGAGATATCAATGGGAACGGAAATATCCGAAGAGGATATAATTAATATTCAGAATTTATGCGACCAAGTCATTGAAATTACAAATTACCGAGCACAATTATACGATTATCTTAAAGCACGTATGTTAGCAATGGCTCCAAATCTCACAATTTTAGTAGGCGATCTAGTTGGAGCTCGATTAATATCACATGCCGGGTCTTTGATTAATTTGGCTAAACATCCTGCTTCTACTGTACAAATATTAGGTGCAGAAAAGGCATTGTTTAGAGCGTTAAAGACTAAAAAAGATACTCCAAAGTATGGTCTTATCTATCATGCTCAATTAATTGGGCAAACAAGTACGAAAAATAAAGGTAAAATGTCTCGAATGTTAGCAGCAAAAGCCGCACTTGCTACACGGTATGATGCTCTTGGTGATGATGGTAATAATTTTGAATTAGGAGCTGAGCATAAAGCAAAGTTAGAAGCCAGGTTACGAATACTGGAAGAAGGGAATTTGAAGAAAATTAGTGGCACTGGTAAAGCAAAAGCTAAATTTGAAAAATATCAAGGAGTTAGGTAAGCAACTCAATATTAGAGTTATTTTTAAACTAATCGTAATAACTAGTGAAGTTAAATCATATCCGAGTGCGGCTGATTCAACTCTCAAAAGAAAACGTTCCGAATCAGAAGGTCCCATTAAACAAGAAATCAAAGTTGAGGAACAAGAAGTTGTAACTCCAAAACAAAAGAAAAAGAAATCTAAAAAGGATGCACACAGTGGAGAAGGTGAAGTGGAGGTTAAAGAAGAAGCTGAACGTAAGTTATATACCTGATTGTAATAAATGTATTATGTTATTTAACTCGTAGAAGTAGAGGTAACACAAAAGAAGAAAAAGAAAAAAAAGAAGGAAAAACAAGAACCTGTTGATGAAAGTGAACCATCTACTTCAGGTACGTCGAAATTTAAGGAGGAGCATGTGGAAGAACAAGTGGAAGCACCTACTAGTGAGAAGAAGAAAAAGAAAAAACACAAAAATAAATCTGAAGAATCTTAATTATGTTTTGATAACATATAAGTTCTTTTACATTTATAATATAAGTGTTACAATGTAATTTACGATTCCACAGTTTATTTCTTGTGAAGTAAAATTTATATAAACAAAGAATTGTTAATCTGGAATTATTGTCGTTCATAATTTTTCTCATGAACGCAGTTAAAAAATACAATGCTATAAAAAAAATATCAGAATGTTATTTAATAACCTTAGTTTAAAGCATAGTATTATAAAAGTCGTTGGGTGAAATGCTAGTAACTTGTTTCAGGATTAGGAAGGTTTTCTCAAAAGGGAATTCTATCTGCTCTGTTGTACAATCTAGTCCTATTAGCAGATCTCGGCAATGGGGACTTCACACTTAGTCATTATGGTAAAATACATTAAAATGACCATGGTCAAAGACAAAATGCAAAAGATTGAAGGTAAAGATAGATAATTAATGAAGCCCTAAAAAATCCTCCAAAAAATCACTTTTGTAGTATTTTGGAAGACGTAAAGTACTTACTTCATAGTAAACTTATGTTGAATCAACATGATAAGTTGTGTAACGCTGGTGCAATGGTCAAAGGTCAAGTAAGAAACTACAAACTAGGTAAGATACCGATACTCATTCACGTAAAAACTGCAGAAGTGAAAACAACACACGGTTGCAGAAACAAAATATACCATCGCAGACCACTTAGTCCTAAATGGATCCAAAAGATATAACTTGCGAAAATAACAGCAAAGCGTATATAAACCCTAAGAAAGCGTATTTATATTCTGACGGAGGGTTAGTCATAAACGAAATAGACAGGTAATGAGCCAAATAACAAAAGAGAAATTAATAAATATATTACTAGATAAAATTTAGAGTGTTTTAACTTAACGACGCGAGGTTTGCAATAAAAGTCGCAGTCCGTTTTATAATTTTGGGACTTAGTGTTTTTATTATTTAGGTAGATAATAATATTTATAATGTTAACCTGCATCTATTTCATTTATGTTTAAGAATATATAATAAACTTTGATTAACTATATAAGTTAGAATAGCATGGTTGTATAACTTAATTTAAAAAAAAAAACTATTAACCGCAAGATTTTGTGATAATCGTAAAAAAATTGAAATTCTGTTAACGTATACCAATTAGATAGCAGAAGTTTAAGGACGTTACAATTACGTTAATTTAATGTTATTAGAAATAACGCAGTCGGTCTCTTAGGCATATCAAAACAAACTATAACAATCTTAAATAACTCAAAAAATACAAGAAAGAAGCATATTGCAATGAAAGAAAAAAGTTAAACCGAAACAACTAAAAATAATTATTAAAACGGGAATGTGAAGAGTGATGGAATGATAAAACAGTAAAAATAGCCAATCTGGCAACGTGTAGTAAATTGTATATCTTAAAAAAATATTATTGCTCCACTTAACCTCGCTAGTTAAATTAAACTGCAATTCTCGTTTCTTCGTTACATTTATCACAATCTGATTAAATTAACAGCAATTTAATTTTTAAAAGGAATTTTCCGCGTAGTGACGTAACGAAAGTCTTCGGTTGTCATATGACAGCTGATTTAGTGACAGTAAATGAAGGCCTATTGACATTTGAAATAAGTAGAAGTTAATTCAAAAAATAAATCAAATTAAGTATGTATAATATAAAAGGGCCAAGTAAAATGGTAGCCAAATCTACTAGGAGGGGTAAGTTATTCATTTCTACAACTTCACACAGAGTTTTACTGGTAGCATTGCAGGAATTTCTCAAAATGTTGATACTTTTCGAGATAACTACAAGAATTGTAAATCAGTAGATTCAAATGATAATGAATTAATAAAGTAAGTTGATTTTGAAGCAGAATAAATTAATCGATTAACATGCTAAATATTAAGGTTAAAGTACAACTTTTAATAAATTCTTAAATAAAAGTAACATTATTAGAAAGTAATCGATAAGTTATTACAATAACTGATAAGCTATTGCATAATGTTTATCTTTATTGCACTATTACATTACTCAAGTCTGGTTTTATTGTAGTGGCCCTAAACCAGTTTTTAATAACAGTGTTAAACGTATCACAGTTTGTAATCAAGAGCAAGATGAACGAATAACACCACAGCATGAAGAAATTATTAAATATATACAAGAATGTAAGTATTGCTGATTAACTCATCGAATAACAGTTTTATATGATGCAATCGAGGATTCTTTTTCAAGTATTGAAAATAACAATATTTGTTTTTCAGTTATCATTTGTAAACTTTGGTTGAGGCAATATTTCACCATAAAGTATGTAATTAAGTTGTTCTGTATATATGGATATTGTTACGACTGAAGCGTTTTTTCTTTCTTACGGTATCTTAAAACATGATGAGCTAAAACTGTTTTTTTAAATTAATTTAAAAAAATAGAATTACTAGTGGCGTGCGTCTAAGCATTGTATTTCATCACAAAAAGATTTTAAATAGTACGCTTTTATAGTAGTTAAATATTTTTTAAAAACATTTGATTTTCTGTTAATTTTCTAAAATTTCGTAAATTTTGATATAAAGGAAAATTTAAAACATGCTAAGTGACGGTTTATGTAGGTAGATGGGATTCAATATATGAAATATTTTTTTTTGCTTTTAATCGTCTTATAAAATATTTTTTGTTTCTATTTATTTTAATAACTTCACAAATTATATTTGTATTATTAAAGTCAAACTATAAAATACTGGAAATCCGATCGATCTTGAACTCTTAGCTGCACGCCACTGACGATCATTATCACTTGATATTACCAAAGAACAGTTTTTATTTTCTATTAGATTAGTCATTTTTTTTTTAAATTGTTATTAAACCTTATCAAGTTGCCATTTTATTGTATCCCTTTACAATGAATGCCAAGTACCCACGTTGCAATTATACTAATTCAATTGCAAACATTTAATGTCTGTTTCCTGTTTTAAAATAGTTGCCTCAGGTTCTTTTAAAATCTAATAACAACCAAAACTGTGAATAAAATTGGTTACCGTGTAACACAAAAGCACATTTTGAACTTTTTTGGGTCAGCAAGTCATTCATGAATTAATTCTTTATCTTTGCTTAATCAGTATTGTATTCAGTTTTACCATAAAGGCTTTGAGTCACAATATTATTTTTAACAAAAATCAGAACTGCTTTAATCAAGTTCAACATACTATAATTTTAAAAATGTTAAATATTTTTCAGCATGGACACTGGTATGTTCAGATCTAAAAGAAACTAGCACAAAACCGCCCACAAATAAAAAATCAAACCATTCTGTCCTGTTCTATGAAGACGACCCTTGTCCACACCTGCAAGACTTTAAACCTTTCGATTTAGAATCATGGTGGGGCAAGCGACTATATAATATTATAACAAATTCTGTAAACAGTAAAATCGATAAAACTTAATGTTTTTATATAAAAAAGTTTTGTATATTAAGTCGCCTTTATTTCTTCCTTACTTTGGGTATCGATTGTTTTGTGCAATGCTGCTAAATGAATTTTGAATAATTAAGACTAAATTAATTATATACATGATAAATATTTTTAGGAAAAATTAAATATAATTATTATAAAACCTTTAAACATCTGTAGTTTATTCTTCCCATATCTATACAGGATGATTCAGGTTTTACTAGAATAACCAAGAATCGATAGGATCCAAGGATAATGGCGCCGGAGATAAATATAAATTTTTTATAAATATTTCTGTAATAGTCGCAATGTCAATTTTTTGTATGGTTTTATGGTTAATTGAAAGCATTATATGAAGGTGTAATGAATATTTTTGACAACTGGTTGATAGTGCTTTAGGGGATGTTGACTCGAAAATCGACTCTTGAATTTTTGTTATTGCGCACTTGTTAGTTTCTTTTAAAAGAAAATAATTCATTTATAACTTACCCTTGTTCTTACGCTTTTTCGATGTTTTGCCTTGTTTTTAAGGTATTTAACAAAATTTCAGACATTGCTTTACAGCGAGGAGCAAATGTTACAGCATGCTTTGAAAAACAAATCATAGCATAAACTGACGTCAAGATCAGTTTCATTGTTTCTTGCGTTGTGGACCCATATAGCACCAGTACATACATATATTTGTACTGTTTTGTACATAACCAAAAACTTGAACTTTCGTTGTTGATGTAGCAGATTAGTGATGGACTTACCGGTTACTTTTTGGTCACCGACGTATTTGCAACGGTTACTTTTTGACATAATGCAAACAATGAAAAAGTTAATAATTAGACCAATAACCGTGCAATAGTTACAAAATCACCGGTAACTGGTTTTGTATTTTTAGTAGTCGCTAATATTGTAGTGATCAACAAGTAACAGCAACAAAGTCACCAGTAAGGATATTTCGCCCATCACTAAAACAGATGCCTTACCAACTATGCCAACACTATACTCACTACCTTTACATGACATGCGGCTTTTATGCTTTATAGATACCATTTATTAGTTGCTTCTAATTTTACATTTTAAGACTACACTAAAGATTGAAAGAAAACGGCACTACCATGAAAATTTTTAGAATAAAAAAAAACGCAGTGTACGTACATATTAAGTACGTACGGCGTATTTACATTAACGTATGTACACATTACGTCCTGGGACGATGTACGTAACATGTACCACAATTGTATGTACAATGAACGAGTGTGCTATATGGGAATGAAGATGTCTAGATTTTTTTCAAATGTCGAATATGCCAACATGCATCTCTGGTTTCTGAAACGGTTTCCGAACAGAAGAATACCGAACTCCCACACTTTCGTAGAAGTTCATCGTCGTTTCTGTGAATATGGATTGCGTGCTTTCAGTGAATAAAATCGTGTTGTACGTCGAAGAAATATAATAACAGAATTCCTCAAATCTTCAAAATTGATAGAACGATGAATACACGAAAGATTTTTATTTACAACGTCTGGGATCATGAAAGCTTAAGTGTATTAGTCAATCTTCGTTCCAGCACAAATTCAGTGCAAACGTGTGGATTAATTAGCATTATAAAAAATTCTGTATGGACCCCATTTTTTATTTCCCAAGCCAATTTATGTAATAATTTTTGAGAAAATGCACTTTCCCCTGTATAAGATTTATTCTCAGAACGCCCACTTTTCGTCGCAGGGGCAGGGATAAATGTCAAATTCAAAAACTATTTTTCCGCTGACTGGTCTGCGTTACATATATGGTCTAACTTAAGTGCCCAGCAAAGTTTTCACTCCTAAATTTATGTTATAAATGAGTGATATATTTTTGTTGCTTTTGTATCTGTACACTGGACAAAATGTAACTGTATCTATATCTAAATACATTTTTCGTAGTATCTGAGTGGTTCAGATAGTTAGATACTTTTTCTTGCTCAAATTGTAAATTATACAAGTTTTTTCTAAACACCGCAGTAGTTTTTTCTGTGAGTTCATCATGTACATTACAATTTGAATTTGGAGACTTTGTATTCGGTGTTTTATGAGTGCAATTCGTTCAACTCCGCCAATTCTAGTGGAATTCTACCAATTCTACCGGGTATTTTGTGGGTATTATAAACTGTTGTGGGATTTTGAAGAAAACCGTGTATGAACTTACACTTTATATAATTTAGTATTACTTGAGAAATGTGACGTGTTAGCATTTATGCCAACAAACCAAATTCATAATACTTTAAAAAAAAGAAAAACTTCAACTTTGTAGAACTATGAGTACAATTGTGGTCATTGTGGAACTTTTATAGTTTATTCAAGGATTAGCGACAAAGTCAATTGGCAACACTGAATTTCTTCATTAGCTCAAATAGAGCAAAGAAGTAGAGAAACTTTTTAGTGTTAGTAGTTTACTATTAACTCTACGTCGAAATATAATTACGAGACATTTAACTTGCTATTAATTTTAAAACAAAATAACCTTTATTTGTAAATTTGTATTGTTTTATGCAATTAAGGTAGATAAGGTAATGTTTTGCTGAATACCCAGGCAGCACACTGACGTCATATGACGACACTGACACGTCTTAATGACGTCTCGTAGTTTGACGTCAATAAGACGTAATGTGCTGCCTAGGATACTGTTATTGTGTTTTTAGCTGAACCTTTGTTTTAAATTTTATTTCAAGGTTTTGTTAAAAATGTATCTGACATGTATCTAGATACTTTTTTTGAAAAAGTATCTTATCTGTATCTAGATACAATTTATGAAAAGTATCTGTATCTAGATACTAGAAAAAAAGTATCTGTTACAACACTGCTTAAACTAATGTTCTTGAATGACACCAATAAGCATTATCATTTTACTTTGAGCTTTTTTTCCATGACAGTTAGCTTTGAAAGTATAGAATTTTGTTAAATACAAAAACAAGGGAAAATATCAAAAAAGCATAAAAACAAAAAACTTTAGGACAAACAATCCGTTGTGAAAAACATTCAATTCATGCAAAATAAATTTGCATTTTAGCTATTAGTTTTAAAAATATTTGCAGAAAATTGATTTTCATCTTAAAATTTGATGCCATTCTTTAAACCGGCGGGTTTTTCGATTAGATTTTATTATACAAATCCTTATTATATTGGTTAGTTCTATTGACTCTTAAAGTTATTCTACTAAAACCTGAATCATCCTGTATAAGCAAGCAGACCACAATCTAAAGGTTTAATAATCATAATCATTCTATAAAGTATTTGTCTTTATTAGTAAAGGATTTTATGTACATCTTCGAACAAAGGCCACGTCATGTTTTATATAATGGCACTGTAATTCGCTTTGCAATACACTTAAAAAAAATTAATTAGTAATATATACGTAAACGGTTCATCGGAAATACCTATAAATTCAGACACAGGATCGTTTTCGCCGTCACCTCTCATAGTACCAGTAATTTCATCATTTTCAACCATAGGCATAAACAAATGCACAAACTCGGAGCTGTAGGGTGGCCCAATAGCTTCTAAAACCTCTGTTACAAAATATCTGATTAAAGATATGTCGGTATCGCCCTTTTGCCAACATTGCTTGATATACTTGGCTACGGGAACTACACAGCCGGCACAGAGTAAATTCACCATTCGATCAAGAACCATTTTTCTCATTTCCAGCTAAAACATACAAGTAGTTGCTTTTTATATTCAAATCAACTACCAGTTCTTAACACCATATATATTCTATCTGCATTGTAATCATGTTTACTAGAATGAGTTTCCCACAGCTATCCCTGAAACGTCTACTTATAGTCGAGTCAGGTTTACAACCCCTGGTGTTATGGAAAAAACAGTTCACTGTTGGTTCCAAGAAACATAATGGTTTAAGTGGACACAAAATAGATTCTAATTTGATATTGTAGAAGACCACCTCTAGCATACTCCAAACCCCTCTTTTACAGGTCTTGCATTAGGTGTGAGATTGGCAATGATCAAGTAATATGTAATAGCTATACAGCTTGCAAGTGTATTGCTTTTTTTGATTAGAGATTTTCAGGAATACATCATTAATTCGTTTTATCCTTTAATATTGTATTTAAATACTAAATTCTAGGGATGAAATTCGTGTACTCTGATGTTAACGTTCCTTCATGTGTACTGATGCAAAAGAATCTTTTGCCCAATAATGAGATTGAACACAATAAAAAAAAATTACGATTCACTCACCTGCACCAAAATTTCTAATTCATCTTGTTTCGATTCGAAAAGTCTAATCAACAGATCTAGAACTTGGTTATGAAGAAGCGAATGGCTATTGACGACTTCATCTAGCATAGCCATATGTAAAGGACAATGTTCTGTTGATAACTTAAAGTAACTCGGCTCAGTTACTGTACATTCAACCCATCGAACAATTCCAACTGCAACCACAGGAAACCTAAAATTCAGCTACAATTTTCACTTAGCTGATAGTACATTTCAGTACCTCAAGCACTGATACAGGTTAGCTAATTCGGCCATTAATTCGGAACTACCTTTGTTGATATTACAAACATTATGAACTGTTTCAATAGCTTGAATAGTTGGTTTAAGGTCATCTTTATTTAAACAACGTTTTTGACCCTTCTTAACTTGAACTTCCCATACGCTTGCAGCATATGCTAATAAGTATATGTATTTTGGTTTATGTTCGGGATTCAACTTTACTCCCGTTTTAAATAAGGAATCGATTAGTAGTTCTAGGAATATAAAAAAGTAAAAATAGACTGCAAAATGTTATTTTTACCTAGGAATTGTGGTGTTCTAATGAGATCAATAGGAGGAGAATCCAGAGCGGAGTAATTTCGAAACAAAACTGATATATCTGCTGGATTTAATGTATTCCTACATAACATTGATGTTAAAGCTTGGCAGGCCTGAGGATAAGCCGAAGCTCCATTTAATGCCATTGTAATAGGCGTTACATCATGTCCACTAAAACATTACAGTATCATTGAATGCAAAGAGACTATGTACTTCAATGAATAAAAAAATCTTGGGTGCCAAAACAAACTAAATAGTTTCAACATACTTCTTTTGAGCACATTTAGTTATTTCTTGGGATAGTCTTTTCATACTACTCCCACCTTTAGGTTCTCTGGATAAAACATTCATAATAACTTGGCTATACACATAAGTGTGTTGTCCATGACAGACCATTTTCTGAAATTTCACTATTAATAAATTACAATTAGGTAAATAAACTTACAGCACATTCCCTACTAGTTTTCTGCCAATCTTCTGGATTTGTTAAAAAACTACCAATTGAGGTTTTTAAGACCCTGGAAAACACCTCTAGTTGTTGTGCAGCTGTTGATATACTAGTAATTTCTCCTTGAAAGCCAGCATCTGAAATAAGCTAACACAAGCATTATCAAAAATGTAATTGTATGCATTTTACCTTTATAGTGAAATTAAGCATTAAACAGTCTGGGTATTCTTCAGCTAACCTGTATATGAGTGATCTCCAAGTAGGGTGTTCTATTAATTCCGTCAACCAAGCAGGTGTTTCTCCTTCTTCTGTAAAAATAGTATCTGCCTTTTTTGGATCAAACGTTCTTAAAATCATATCCTTTAAATGATTCTCAACCATTGCTTGAACATCTTGCACTTTTACCCCACCAATTATAAGCCATTCTGCTATTAGATTAGCCATTTGAGCAACAGCTGTGTAGTTATGTGATAGTTGTTCAATAACGTGCACAGGATTTCCACCTGATTGAAAATACCTAAATACATAGTAAACGTATTGTTCAAACAAATCTTGTTATAGTTACCTTTTAAGCTGTGAGAAAATGCCAGGCTCCATTATATAATCAGATGTAGCAAACTTCTCAGCACATTCCGCAAGAACTTGTTCAGGATTTTCAACATTGTCTTCACCACCATCTGACTAAAGTAATGTACATACCTAATTATTTTTTAAAGTTTAATTCCTGACGTTACCGTTACCTCATCTTCCATAGCATCTCCACCATCCCAAGCTGCTTCGTAGTCATCCTCCATCGTTAATATTTTGTATCAATATCAATTATCAATATGTATTAAAAAATTCCTATTTATTTTATTATCATTATCTTTTAGTTTTGTACATTATTTGTAATACAGAGTTACGTTTTTTAAACTATTAAAAAACAAACTGCTTGGGGAAAATAATGTTTAGTAAAATTTGAGTAAAATTAAAATCTTCAGTGATGCCAACCGCCGGCGTCAACGTCAATTAATATGAAGGCGTATTTACACAATTTTTATAATACTGCCAACATGTTATAGCATATCCTTAGGCAACCATCACGTTATTAGTAGATCACTTTAATCAGTGTTGTGACAGGTACTCATTTTTTGGTACCTAGGTACAGGTACAGGTACATTTATTTAAAAGTACCTAAGTACAGGTGCAGGTACAGATTTGGCAAACGTACCTAGGTACAGGTACAGGTACAAAAAAATGTACCTTAGAATTTCAGGTACTTTTTAGGTACTTATTTATGATCAGAAAATACAAATTTAGTAAACCAACTCTTATTTGTGAAATCTCATTGAAAAACGATAGAAATCATTACAGCTATAAAATGCATGAAATGATTGAAATCAATCAACGACGCTACTATATTAATCACTGTTGATGACACACACACAGTAGCTGGCGTGAATCTCAGTAAAGATATTAAAATTTATACAACTTTTGTAATTGCAGTTTATTGAGCAATGCTATTGTTGTTTATTGTATGAAGTGCATTATTTAATAATAAAAATAGGATTACTTATTCTTAAATGTTTTTCTTAAGGTTTTGGGACTAAATTATAAGATACTGAACGGGAAGGGTAATGCATGGCAGTTTAGTGATACAGTTGACGTCGGTTAGTAAGTACTTCAAGGGACCGATCATTTTGTACTTATCCGAGAAGACTTACTATTCGACGTACACGACACCTTAATTTTCATTGAGGTCGTGCTTTTACAGCATTTATGTTATACCGTTGATTATACCCGTCTCGGCTATGTTTATGTAATTTAGTATAACACAAACTCAAATATGTCGTTTTCAGAATAAGTCATTAAGCACGTATTGTTTATATAAGCAGAAATACGATTCGTAATAAATTTTATTATAATGTCATTGTGTTGTATAATCACTATAATCAGTTATAATTATTTGCTTTTTCCTAGAACTCCACAACTCTTTTCTTTAAGTGTGCTGTCACTGCCTACATTTGCACTTTTAACAAGGAAGTTTTATACACATTAACTGTACCCTTCGGGTATCAATAAGGAAAAATTGCGTAGGTCATGTACTATTTTTGGAAGGTTTTAGTAATTTCAAATGTGATTAAGTCCGAAACAAATATATAAAGTGTACAATACGTGTACGCTTAAAAGTACCTATTTTATTAGGTACTTAGGTACAAAGGTACTTTCTAAAAAGTACCTACGTACAGGTAAAGGTACATAAATTAAAAAGTACCTTTCTAGGTACTTAGGTACACAAAAATTACCTAGGTACTTGTACCTAGGTACATTTACCTAGGTACATCCCAACACTTTTAACGTTACTGGATCACCTCTATTACGTTATATCTGTTAGGTAACATAATTACGACAAAAAAACTTGAGTCGTATAACGTTATTTACAGTGTTGTAACAGATACTTTTTTCTAGTATCTAGATACAGATACACATACTTTTCACAAATTGTATCTAGATACAAATAAGATACTTTTTCAAAAAAAATATCTAGATGCAGTTACAGATACTTTAAGAAAGTATCTAAATATACCTCAGATACATTTTTAACAAAATCTGTTTTCAATAAAATTTAAAACAAGGTATCTATTTTGTTCAGTTGAAAAGCCCAATAACTGTATTAAGCAAAACCTTACATTATCAATCTTAATCAATTACATAAAAAATACAATTGTACCAATAAAGTTTATTTTGTTTTAACATTAATAGAATTGTAAATTTGTTTTCAGATATTGTATTTCGTTGCGATGTAGAGTTAATAGCACAATATAATGCTTTCAGATCTAGTAGGATCACTCCTTGTAGCACCTTTGATGTTTGTTTCCAAAATTTTTCTTGCGCTAGTTACCACTAGTTGATTTGAGTGTGAGAATTTTTAGCGCTAAATTCAAATCTTAAATATTTTTAATTCAAAGCGTCGGTGCCATTCACTTTTTCACACTTTTTAAATTAATTTTATGCTATTTATGTAATAACAACTGAAATTATTTAATGCTGTTAAAACAAACTGTTTTTTTTTCAATTTAAAATTTAGTAAAAGTAACTAATATTTATTCCATAGAACGTGAAGAATTACAAATCTAAAAATGATCCGCGAACGTGTATCCTCTTTATAAGATGGTATTTACGCTGTTCATGCAAAATTTAGATGTGCATAGTCAACACTGATATGAAATTTATGTGTCTCGAATTTTAAAAAATCGATATGTTAGCAAGTTACTTCTTATCAAACTGTATAGCAATTTTTGACGGCCCAGTGTAATTGTATTAAGATTTTAAAAGAAAAACAAACTTTTTATTATATTATTTAACTTTTACATAACAAAAATAATTAACGTGCAACATCCACTATTAATAAAATTGTATATTGAAATCACAGAACAGAACTCTATTATGCACACTGTAAAAACTTATTAGAGTATCTAGAACTCTTTGAAGCAGTTTTTTTAGCCGTACCTAATAGCGATTTTATAAAGGTGGAGCATGGGTGACAGTTATTATTTTAAGAAAGTGTTCATTGCAATAGTTGCAGAATTGCTCATCAATTATATTTTATTCCACTATTTTTTCTTTATACACAATTTTTCGAGAAACATCCAATTTTCTTCGCAATTTTAATTTTCGAGTATTTGCAGTCAATGCTGATGAGGTTTGCAAAAAAACATCTATTAAATCTATACCTTTTGAGGATATAAACTACAATCTGTTACAATCGGGTTGTACTTGTAACCTACAATGACACATTTGATTAATAAAAAAGAAACTTTAAATTAATAAACTATAGGTACCCTACGTCCCACCCTCAATTGTAGAACTTGATGTGTGTATTAATTGATTTGTTTGTTCAATAGCTTTTGAACTGAAAGAAAACGTTTTATATGTACACGATTGGTTTTTAAAAAGAATCTATATATCAATGTTAATTGTGTTGATTTTAAAACTTACGACAGTCTCCCCGTGGTGCACTAACTTCTAACCGTATTGATTCAAATAACTAAACAGTATCTCATTTCAATCCATTTTTCAGCAATGACGAAAACATCCCATTTTCAAAATTACTGCTGCATATTTTGACTTGGTTGTAACAATATAGTTACCATCTTCTGTCATCAAATCTGTGCGATTGCCATTTCTAAGCAATACATCAAAGGTATTTAGATACAAATACAGTTACATTTTATCCAATGTATCTAGATATGTAACTAGATACTTAAAAAGTATCTAGATACGTCACAACACTGGTTATTTATATAATGCTTTTATTACTTTATATAGAAAATAATAATACTGGATATCCTTGTAGGATGTCCACAAATCAAGCAATATCTACTACAATAAAAGTACAAAGCTATTTTTTTTAGGTGAAAATTCCTCCGAAACCACAAAAGTTATCGTTTTGAAATTTTTCATACATATTCACTAACTATATGTATTTACACAAACCGCATGAACTGTTTTATTGAAAATAAAGCAAGCTGCAAATTTTATAAAACGATTTAATGACACAACAAAAAATAAACTAACATGATATTGACAAGGTAAATAGTAAATGTATTATAAAATAATAAAAATATCAGCGGCCGGCGACGTTGGTATTGGATCTTCTAATAATAATAATATCAGCGGCCGGCGACGGGGGTCTCCAATAAAATGCTGGGGAAAAGAGCTTCATCCACAGCAACATACAAAAATGGAAAATGACCACCAAGACCACCACAGGCTACCGGCAATTATATTTAATAACCATTCTTCTTCCAAAAATTGACAACGGTGCCACCGGTTAATGTTAACACAAGGCGACTCTTCACGTCGCAAAAAACGGCACGTATATTCAACCGACAATTATTAAGTAAGTTCGTTATTCGGGTTCGGGCGAGTATCGGGAAGCAACAAAAGGAAGGGGTATGGTCGGGATAGCTGTAAATTTAAATATAAATCCAAAACAATATGAGAGGGCCCATATATACTTTTCATGATCTCACTCGTGACCTTTAAAAAATTTAAGAAATATAATTCCGTAATTTGAAGAGCGGAAGTTTTGGCAGTAAAAATCTTCAAAAATTGCGCCATAAATTGCATATAAAATTTTCCAAAATTGCATTAAAAACTAGGAAAATTGCAATATAAAAAAAATAAAATGAAATCAATTGGTGTATGTGTTTTGTACTCGTATAGATATTTTCCCATCATTTACATAAATTTCACTGTTAGCGTTATATGTTTTAATTTACGTATTTACTTGTAATTGATGCAGGTATTTTAAGCATTTTAATTAGTGCAAAACGTCTGAAAACTATCAAAAACTTTATAGAATTTAAAATGAAAAATGTTCATAAATAACATAATATCTCATTTGTAAGTTACGATATGGTAACACGCATTAAAAGCATAACAGAACTTTAAGATCAGGTGATTATGATCTTACCACCGTTCGTTTAAATGAGTTAGACAAAGTTGCATTTAATAAAACAAAACAATTCTGGAGTTCCATTGTTTTTATTTATTTCTCGAAACATAGTGTATATTCATTTATTGTAGAATCAGTAGTATTCACCTGATGACCATTGCAGATACTCTAGCAATTGAAACGTAGTGTATACTGCATATTGATTTATTTTTAAAAAATAACTACAATGGAAATCCAGAACTGTGCTCTTTATTACCGTTGTTACCAAGAAACGCGGGAAAAAACTTAAAGTTAAAATAAGTCTAAATTAACAATTTAGTTGTAATTTAATTTTTCTTATTAAATTGCAAGAAATTTGCATTATTGTTCAAAATTGCTGAAAAATTGCAATAACACCCAAAATTGCAAAAACTGCAAAAAATTGCAAATGCCACAACTTCCGCTCTTTAGTGATAATGCAAGTACATAATAAAATTATATTCAAGATGTTTCAAAAACTATATAGTACAAATTTTTCTTAGAGAGTATTAATAAATAACTGTTATAAATTATACAAGATACAAACGCAATGCATGAATAAAAATATATTTAATTACGATAATTTGTAACTTTCTAAAAAACTTTAAACCAACTGAAATAAAGATATGAATGTGTTGTTTAAAGTTTTTTCATTTTCAGAGGTGTCATAAAAAAGTTGTTTTTATAATGTATTTTATTTATTTCTATACCTACTTAATGCTTTTATCATTCCATTCCATAATGGGTTTTAAGGTAATCTTTTATTACTTATATGCCATAGACCCTTGACAATTTAGTTATAGGTATTTCGCTTCCATATAAAATATGAATAAAAAACATTTAAATTATTAAAATTATTAGCCCACCAATAAATGTGTTAATTCTCAAAATGTAGTTTTAACATCTGTTTCGAGCTTTTAATAAAAGTTAGTTACCTGACAAAACAACAGCTTTTTGTTGTTTCTTTGCATTGGTGTATTAAGACCATTTAAGAATATCGTATGTAGCCTGACTTTACGGCAGAATGTTGGTTGATAAGCCGTTTATTTAACATTTTAAGATGTACCTATATCCATTTCTGTTTTTTACATACAGTATGAGTACAAAATGTTTGTTTCCAACTAACACATTTACAGTCTAATCAGTTTAGCGTGATTTAACCTTCCGATTATCATTAGGGTCTTTTTTGACCCCAGACGTGTTGTTTTTGTTGTCTTTTCTTAAGTTTTTTTTACAACTATCCCAATATTTTTTTAGCTGAGTTTCTTTCAACGATGTTTAATAATATATAACAAATTTTTCAATTGTTATTTGTTTTGCGACCTAAAGAAAATATTCTTTGGCAGACACAGAACAACACAAAAAGAGGTCGTTGTAAGGTATGTCCAAGAGCAAATGACAAAAAAATGTTCAGAAACATGTGAAAAGTGCAAACTCTTTGCATGTAAACAACATTACCAGAAAAAAAACTACAATAATATGTAATAGTTGTTGCCCTCACTAATTTATGTTTACATTTTATTTTTATATTTTTATTAGTTTATATGAAATCTAATGTTAATTTAAAATATTAATAAAGGTTACCATTACAAATTAATCGGTTTTTCTTTACAAAATAAGAAAAAGAACTTGGGGTCAAATCTGACCCCACTTGGTAATCGGCGCCTCAAAAATTGCTTGATAATCCGAAGGTTAAAAAAAGTTATCCAAACCTGTCCACACAACAAATATTTTTATTTATTTTTTGCATTGGTGTTAAAACCGTGTGTGTGGAATTTTATGTCGCCGTTCATACGACACAGCTGTATCGTTTATTTTTATTAGTCATAGCTCGTACAAGTTGTGAACTTCTTATCAGTTGTTGTGATGCAACCTTGAACTTTAATTACAAATTATATTAGTTAAATAATTTTTATATGACATATTATGCTTGTCTTGCGGCTTTTGCCATAATGTTACATATAGTCTAAATAATGAGAACGTGCACGCATATCATTAAAACGGATTTTAGCTAGTTGCTGATATAAAAAGTCAAAACAATTTTTTTTTAATTTAAAATAAGTATGCTATACTTTGTTTTAAATTAAAGAAAAAACTTTGTTTTCTTTTTTTAGAGGTGATATCAGCAATTAACTAAAGACCGTCAATAAAGACGTGCATAAACGCTCTCCTTATTTTAACTAACTATAGTATTATTATATTACATTGTAGGTATTACAAAAAATAGTTTGAGTCAACTTTAGAGTGCCAGTTATTATATCAATAAACTCAGCACCAGATGTTGAGTTTAAATAAAAACCAAGACCTAAAAAGTTAGTGAACTGAATTCGACATGCACGAGGTCACTATTGATTTGTTCTTTTACTTTTGTTCCATAACGCGGTGCTACTTATCAAATCTTATTAAAGTTTAAAACTTCTATTTTTAGATTCCTAGCTAAGTATACGATTTAACCAACTTCAAATCTTCTTAATTGCAAATCTAACCCGATTCGACTTTGCATTAACCGTTTCCAATAAGGGCCAAACATGAATAATTCAAATTAGCATAAAAACTTTAAAACATTCGAAGGAGGTGGTTGTTGTGAAGCGACGACGTGAAACGAAATAATCGATTTTTGTAAGGACACAAATACTAAAGCTTTTACGTTTGTAACATACAGTTATAGCACAGTTGACGGTAGGAGTTGTTTCTCATAATGTAATTAAATGCTACACAAAACATTTGTTAAATTAAAAAAAATCATAAAGTGTGTTTTTATTCAATTTACAATCTGTTTATATGATGAATCGTTACATTACGCTACATCAATTGGGTGATGGTACCTACGGATCTGTGGTTCTTGGTCAAAGAAAAGACACTGGAGAGAAAGTGGCAATCAAAAGGATGAAAAGAAAATATTACTCTTGGGAGGAAGCGATGAATTTGAGAGAAATTAAGGTATTTTTAATTCTATAATTTGTAAAATCAGTCTTAGACATAACGTCAAATTTAAAAGTCATCATAACAACCAACTTTGATTTTTTTTAATTAAGCGATTGTCAAAATTATTGACTTTTTGAAAATCTTATTTAAGACATTCATTAAATTAAGTTTAATCATGTATTGAGGACACGGCGCTGTTGCTAAAGTGTATTAAAATCGATCAAGAAGGCGTTAATAATTTATTTTAACTGAAACTGTTTAGAACAACCTAAGAACCTAATTTTTTTATATATTGTATTTAAATATGTTTTTATTGTTTAAATATACGATACGGTAACTGCTGTTTAGATAACCAAGTTTTTTTGCTCATCGTTTACGTTTTGAAACTAGACTAATTTATATCAATATCTTATGCTTTATTTTCTTTTTACTATAAGGTATATTTTTTTAACTTTTTATCGTTTAAGTATATAGTCTAACAATTTACATTTTATTATAAAAACGGCAGTCTCCGATCTTATAATTTTTATTAAGCTTTTTTTCGTTATACAGATTTGTTAGTCGATTTTATTCACGTATATCTTTTTGATTTTTAGTAATTTTTTTGCAATCGTTTTTTAACATTTTAATTGCTATGTCAAATACCGGCATGGGCTAATAATTTAGACCTTCTAACCTTCAGCAAACACTAGTGTTTCGTTAAAGACACACTATTAAGTGTCTATGTGCTATGTGTTGTGCAGTTGTAACTCAATTTTCCGTTCTGGATAATTTCCGCGTTGTCGTTATTACACAAGCTGAGCTTTCGTCACACGTCGCACTGCGCATCTTCAGTGTCCGTAAGAAACTGATTAATTGCGCAGTGAAGTCTCGCTTTTATAGATCTGCCTCCGATCAATAAAACTGGTTTACAAATTTCCGGTAAAGGAAAACTAAAATCTCGGTTAATATTAAAACTATGTTTAATAATTTCAATGGATTCTTTAATTTTTTGCTGATAGTCATTGGAAACATTTGCCAAAATTTTAGTGTATTCAAACATAATTTGATGACCCGTTTCTAGTACGTGTTTCGCTACCGCTGACTTCAATGATTGTTGATAATATTCAAGTTTTAATGCGGGGCTTTGAAAAAGTAAAACGTCTGTATACAAAATTGTTAACGTAATCTTTACATATATACATATATAAAAAAAAATAAAGCAAAAAGCAACCAACAACAAAGTTTTGCTTTTGCATGTAAAAATTACATAAAAATCACGAAGACATACGCGAGTTGGTTAGGTTAGATACCTTTATTATTAAAAAGACAAAGATAGTGCAAACAAGGAGCATTGGAGTATTGGTGAGAGTGGGCGTTGAGAATTGAGAACATCCTTAGATTATAGAAGATAGAGAATACGAAATAGAGCTGCGCGAACAAAAGCAAAAAGTCTTTATACCGCAGTGACGGACAACAGAAAACTAAAATAGGACTATTTCTTTTAGCATCAACTATGCAAAATTTATTGTCTACGCAAATGATTTTTTGTATGCTTATGTTACCTTTTATACAAATTATTAATTAACATAAAAAGTAAAACAGTTATAGTAGTTATTTTATGACCAACTTGTATTTCTAAAAATTACAAACAAGATAACAGATAATTGTAATATACCGGAAAATTTTGCTTACTTGTCTAAGCTTGTTCCAAGCTTCTTTCTTTTACTATCACTGTTGCAATTAGAAACTATACATAAACCACAATTGCAAAGAATGATATACTACGTTCGACCAAGCATTATTTAAAATATGTATTTAAATTGAAATCCCAATAAACAACTTGTAGTGAACCAGAACAATGGCGGTTCGAGACATTTTTGCTTCAAACAATGTTTGTAGTTACTCGATTTCGTTTTTTTATCTTTCATAATCTAAGAAAATATCTATGGTCTATGGCTAATATTGAGCGTGCTACCAACAAAATATAATCTTTACATGAAACTCCCTAGTGAATTACACAAAATAATAGTGATATGTTATAATTTTTAGAGATCGCCTAATAATAGCGGAGTTGGTGTCTATTATAGCCCAAACACATAGCCCGCTACTAGATATTTTATTTAGCCTCCAACCGGTTAAAACAATAGCGCAAATGGCAAAAAGTAGCCTAATATAATAACATTACAGTGAGAAGTGAAAATAATCAGTTGATTGCACATTTGAGATAAATCGATGTACTTAAACAAGCAACTGAAATCTAACTAAGAACTTCTCAAAAGTTAGGTAATCAACTTGTGAATCAAGCCAGATTCTAAACTCTGAAATGGTAAGAAAGAGAACGATCAACTTGAAAAAGCAAACGAAAATCTAACAAAGAACTACTACAGAGTTAGACAATCAACTTGTGAACCAAGCCAGATTCTAAACTCCATAGAAGTGACTTTAGTAAATAACGTTTTACCTTTCGTATCAGTTTCCAAACATTTAGCAAATAACAATTCTTGGGTAAGTTTTTCTTTTTTTACAAATCTCACATAAGCTAAATGTAATGTTTAGTTTCCTGGTAATGTTGACTCGTCAAGCTGTAGAGGGTATTCAGATATTTTTAAGTAATCACATAAAGAGTTTTCTACATACTGAGCCATTTCGTCGATCTTTCTTCGTACAGTATTATTACTCAGTGGGATTCTTTTTATAATATTGAAAGCTGTTGTGTTCAACACGGTGCGTATTAGCTCAGTTACAGAGAAATATTATAAGCAGCACGCAGTCCATTGTCATCTCTCTTAGATGTTGTCCCTATGAGTTCTTGGAATGTCAACGTTTTCAAATTTTTTTTTTGATTGTTTGAAGAAACGTTCGATCTTTATTTTTTTTGTTACCATGGATTTTTATTAAATGTTCCTTAAGCTTAGAAGCTTTCATTGAATCGTTTGACATCGTTTTATTACATAAAAGATATAGGTACAGTGCTATTTTCTGGTGACGAAATAAAGCCGTATTTCATATATTCAACACTGTATTGGCTACATTTTTTTGGGCAGACCCACACTGTTATCTGAAAAAAGGAGCCCGAAAAGATATAGGAAAAAAAATATATATATATGTATCAAAATTTTTATTTGCAACAAAGCACTGTTAATTATAATAATTTTTTTAAATGGAATGCTGCAATCTAACGTTTTTTTTCAATTAAATATTTGAGATGTAAGGATAAAATTTCATGTAAATGTCACATATTGTGTAGGTACTCATTGTGTACCAATTAATGTTTTTAATTAAAAAAAACCCTTAATGAATGTTAAGGGATTACTGTACCGATTACTTTGATTTATAATTTTTTTAAACAACAATGGTATAACTTTGCTTAAATAAATCTTACGTAACGAAAGTACGTTATCTGCGTAACAATATAAAAAATTATATTTCTTTTGTTCCAAGACTAGAAAAATTTGTTGTATGCACGCATGACACGGAACTAAGTTGCTGATTAGATGCACAACTCTTTTATAGTTTATAGTATAGATGGCGCAGATATCGGCTCTATTGCGTTCCTGTACAAACCTGTATAGATAGGCCTGACTCATCGCGATGTCCGTTATTAGGTACTTGTATGTACGTAAAATCGCTAATACTTTATTTATTGTTATTTAAGCTTCCATATTGAATAAGATTAGTACTTAAAATTGAAAAGGAACAGACAAAAAAACTGTTGACATTAAACCGAGAATTTCAAAAAATGTATATTATATAAATTTACAAAATTTTCCTTTACATTTTTGGACTAAAATGATATTGTAGAAAACTTGTTCTCTTTAATAAATAGAGAAAAAATGATAAAATACAAACACAATTGCAACCATGGTATTTATCAATGGACAACTGACAAGGATTTATAGTGAATGTTAAAAATTAACGAAACTTGTGTTCTTTTCAGTTGTTAACTTTCACAAATAAATTAAAAAACCACACTCGCACTTTGACCAAAACTAGATAAAAAAAATTATTATTACACAGAAAAACAAATAAATAAAACTAATTTATTTAAACTAACTACATATATAGGTACACGTAATTTAGTTATAGTTATTAAATGTAACTAATTTTTACTACAACTAACGCAAACATTAATAAAATGTATAACCAACAATATTTCAGAAAAACAACTTATAATTAATTTATATGTGACTATCACTCGATATTTATTAACACTGTCCGCAGACGCAGATAAGTCGTACTTCGGTTTATCTAAACTGGTATTTATTTTTCAGACTTCTGAATATACTAAACTCCACTTCTTTCAGATACCTTTTATATTTTCTGCCTTGATAACATACTATTTCTTCCAAATACTTCGGGAACGCTTCAATAATGATTTCATATAGTAAAAATTATTATGGAAAAATAGTGTAAATCTATTAATACTTACAACTCACAAGCTTTCAAACGCGATTTGAAATGGTAAAAACTTTTTGTCTATAGTTCATATAAGCTTTAAATCACTAAACTCAATTAAAAAAATTGTCGTAGGAAACATTGTAATGTTACTATTTATTAACCCAGTTCAATCTTAAAAGACATTATTTTAGCTACTAACATTTCAAAAACAATGTTAAAGTAACATTTATCTTTTTTAGTTGTTATATATTAGAGTTTGCGGTAATCATATTTAAATTAAAAAAAACCTTGACATGAAACGCTTTCATGAATATTTAAAGTCAGAGACGAGAGGTTTAAAAATTTATTCGAAATTGTTTTTCGATTATAAATGCTTATCATTAAAAGAGTTTGAAACAAACTATACGTTTCTGTTTGTAGTTCTGATAAAAAAATTAAAAATGCGTGATATTACTCGTATGTAGCATCAAATGGTTTATAGCCTGAAGTGTAGGTACATAAACAAACGTAAAAAAAATTGTTCTAATCTTGATTAGACAAATTGCAAACATTTATATTGAAATACGAGTAACTTTGTTAAAAAGCAAAAAACAAATTATTATTAAAACATAAACTATAGTAACAACACAAAAACATAGTTTGTATTTGTCGTATAATATGTGATATAAATTTCGATCTTCACGGTCTTTGTGACGAATTAAACTATTATATAAACCGATAAAATTAGAAGTTTGTAACCATGACATTAGATGCTTTTTTACGGAAAATATTAATCTGTAATTGCATTTTTTAAAGTGTATTATATAGTCGAGTTCAACACAAAAGCTTGTTTTTTCTTATAACCGCCATTTTGAATTTATGCAAAATAGAATTTGTTCTTTTTTGCTTTCAAAAATATCAGACGATATGCTTTAAACTTTAAAATAGATTTTAAAAAAAACACGTTTTGCAAAGAGTTTTGTAAAGATTTTGTTTTGACAAATAAATGTTTGACAGTTCAAGTAAGGTTTGTAGTAATTCAGTTTTAAGAAAAGCGCTTTAGACCTCCTAAAGCTTGAATAAACGTAGTTCGGTAAACTCTTTGTTCTGTAGGAGAGGCTATGAAAACTACTTTATGTTTTCTTAGGGCGACGTTTCGTGGAACTGATGTGTGAACTGAATTTATTAAAAAGAAAACAACATAAGTAAAAAGGCAGTTACAATTCGGTCAGAACTACAAATTTATTTTCTACTTATTATAAATACTGTTTGATAATTGTAGACGATTACTTACGGAAAAAAAGTCCGCAAACAACGTCATTAACACAAAAATTAATAAATAACGAAAAACAATTAATCGAAAAATACACGAAAAACCAATACAAACTAAATGACTAACATTACAATTTTATGGTCGTGTGATATAAAATGTAAGCAATGAAAAGACAACCTAAAACATACCCAAGGTCTAGGAAATTTTTGAGATAAGGTTATTATAAACTGTACTAAGGTTGTTAGTATCAGTGTTGAAATTCACATTATTCTTATGTTGTGTAATAAATATTATTTCTGCAACTAATTTTTATACAATTTAGGTTCTATACCTAATATGGAAGGATTACTAAAATCAAAATTATGATGTATATTAATATGGTGGAGAGCAAGAGCTGATTCTGCCTTTTTATTTTTACAATCATATTGGTGATTCTTAATTCTGTTCATAGTTTTTTGTTTCGTTTGACCAATATAACATTTATTGCAATTCATACAATCGATTTTATATACAACGTTATGTTTGTCTAATAACTTGGTCTTATCTTTAATGTTGGAATAAATAATGTTGTAAATAGTATTGTTATTATAAGTTGTTATTTTAAGGTCCGATGTTGTTAAAATAGGAATCAGCTTCCTAGTAAGACCAGGAACGTTAATGATATTGGAAAATTTACATATAGAATTAGTTTGAATAGATGGTGATGGTGTATTTTAATTGAGGATTACTTAATCTTATTATTTTGTTTTTAATAGACTTTATAATGTTTGTTTTTTGGTGGTGAGCATGTTTTGCAAAGTACGATTGGAGGCTATCGGTTTAGTAAACCAATCGGTTATAATCGTGCTGTCATGCTTAATTATCCTAATATCTAAAAACGGTAGAGAGCCTTAAATTTAAACTTCATAAGTAAAACATAGATGTGGATCGTAACTGTTAAAAACATTCAAATTGTTTAAAACCTCATGTTCAGGAATGCAAGTAATAACATCGTCTACATAACATAACAAAACTATGGGATGAAATGATAGTTTACTTAATACATAATCAAGTAAATCATGCATAACTAAACTAGCTAGAACTGGGGATGCTGGGTTACCCATTGCAGTGCCAAATTTTTGTATATAAATAACATCTTTAAATATAAAATAACTAGAGTCAAACAAGAAATTAATAATGTCAGTAAAGTCTGACAACTCAATAGTGGTATGGCTCTTAAGATACCTCCAATATTTTTGTATTAATTTTAAAACAAGCTCTTTTGTGATGTTAGTAAACAGTGATGTAACATCAAAGGAAACTATAATGTGATTAGACGGAATGATATTGTTATTAATTTTATCAACCAGTTCGTAAGAGTTAGAAATATTATACTTAAATAAGTAAGAGGTGTTATTAACAATACTTGTAATTAGGGATGGTGAACTGTTACTTTTTTCAGTAACAGTAACAAGTTGTTATTATTACTATGGAGTAACAGTTCCGAATAACAGTTATTTTAGTAACAGTTGTTATTGCGTAATCCGTATGATTTGAGTATATGTAGATGTAGGTACAGACATACCTATCCTACCCAATATCCATGTGTTAGTCATTAATTACTATTTAAAAAAATATTCTTGTTTCAATCTTATTTACACTCTTTTCATAGTATTTTGTTCCTGTTTCGTATGTTGCAATTACTTACACAAGGAATCTGCCCTTCGTTTGTTAGGTGGTTGTTTCACCTGTGGGAACTGTCCTATTAGAAAAAAAATGCGTTTAAATCTCATAGACCATAAATCTTCTGGGTTATTACTTGTTATTAAACAGTTCGTACTAGGTTAGGTAGGAATAGTAGTATGTAGCATACGTAATGTAAGAACAAAATACTAAAGAAGACCAAGAACGCTTTTTGTAAAGTTGTTATTAAATAACTGTTATTTTACAACGTGGGTAACAAGTTGTTATTGTTCCTTATTAATAACTGTTACAAAATAATAGTTACTGGAAATACTAGCCACCGCTACTTGTAACGAACTTCTCGCCTTTTTACTTATGTTGTTTTCTTTTTAATAAATTCAGTTTTCTCAAATAACTTCTAAAGAAAATGCAATTTTCAAATAAAGAAAAGCGAGATGCTACAAGCTTATTTAGTGGCGGCTGGTCCATAAGGGCTCTAGTGCGCGAGCTCATGAATTAAAATATTTAAACATATTTATAGGATATAAGTATTATGTACTGTTTATTACTCTCTAAAACATTAATTTATTTAGTCCTCATTCAAAGCAACGTATATTAAGTAGGTATTTCTTTATGTTTGGGCTACAATTAAGAGCTCATGCTTGCATATGTAGCAGAGCATTAACGTGACGTCGTGACTCCCACTACGAGATTTTCATATGCAGTTTTAACGTTGACATATAAAGGGCTCGCGATATTAAAATTTGGAACGTATAGGTAAAACGGTATATTTGTTGTACGCAATAATCATACGACTACATTTCTTTATTTTACAATTTTACTGCAACTAATCACAACATAAAAACTAAACTATGAACTATTACACGATTCGTAATTTCGGAGTTACGTTTGTTTTCTTATTCCTTTTACAAAAACGTCAAGGGTTTATATATACATTTCTAAGATTTTTTTTCTCTCAGTAAGGAAAACGTCAACTTTAGAGACTCCTGACAGTAGAAAAATGTCATACCTTTGTAACGGTGGGAGAAAAAATCTGTTATTCAATAAAAAATGCATATTATTTCGTTTTTTGATAAGGTTTCCATTTGTAAAATTACGAAACCAGGAGAAATAAGTTTCAAACTCCAGATTCTTAAACTGTAAACCCGGACAATTTTTAAATTATTATAATGTAAATTCAATCATGGCAAATATACTATTATACCTACGTGAAAAACTTATCTTAAACCAACGCTTAAAAAGTGCACGTGATTATAATTTTTCTATTCATTAATATTAGCAATACACAAATCTGTCATGTACATACAAAAACTAAATTCTAAACCAGAAATCTTTCTAGAAGCGATTTTCTCTATGTCCACATAAGAATTAGCGATTATTACACTAAAACCTGTGTAAGAATTAGCAAATTCTTACACGAATTTTTTTAATGTCAGTTGTTTTAGGTAAACATACATAAATTTGAATATGTGAAGGTGTAAGTGTAATCATTGGTGTTACCAATCCAATAAAATATGTATTACTAAAATTTCCTCCTTAAAATTATACAAAAAATATCAAAATTGAATCAAATAGAGAAATTAGTATAAAACACACGTCAAAGAATACGTTTCAATCAGTCTATCGTTTCGTAAACTCGCTCGTGTATGAAAATCGGTCTCGTGGTCGAATCGCGTTCATTCTGTAATTTGTGTTTTAATATACTATGCTATATTAAATGTAAAAGTAAAAACACATAATTATGATTCTTCAATTACAACAAAATTATCGTATTATTATCATCTTTGAAACATCTTTTTTATCAAGAAAAACATTTTAAAAATTGACACAACCAAAAGTCCTTGTATCAAACTGAATTACCATTAGTATTCTCTCGATAAATCACTAATGACTAAGCCAAGAAAAGGTTAAAATAAAATCTCTTGGAAAACTTACTTTAAATTTGGAACTAAATCAAGCAACCTGAAAAATGTAATTTTACAAGAAATTATTTTAGTGCTGTTTATAATAAAAATAAGTAGGCGTGTGGATGTGATACGATAAATGCCTTGTTTTGTTTCTCATTTTTATTGTTTTATTCCGATAAATTGATAAAGGTTTTGGTTCCACGTAATTAGTATGTTTTAACTATGCACCTCTTAGTTGGTTGCGTTTTGAACATAAAGGATTTTTTAAAATAATTCTCAATGAATAATAATTTAGAGTGGTGTAATAAATTTTATGCAAACAGTAGAAGTAGATGATACCAAAAAGAATTTAAGAATTGGATTATTTAAAGTGTTAACTTATTACACTAGCACACCTTGTCATATTAAACATCTAGGTGTCTAATATTGTATATTAAACATAAAGAAACAATAATCAATAATGTGGAGTGGTGTAATAAATTTTATGCACACAGTAGAAGCAGATGATAATAAAAAATTAAAGAATCGGATTGTTTAAATTTTTAATCTACAATAGGATACGTCGTTCTATTAAACACCTAGGTGTCTTTTTGTATATTAAACATCTGGGTGTCTAATTTTTATATTAAACATAAAGCAACAATAATCAATAATGTAGAGTGGTTTAATAAATTTTATGCACACCGTAGAAGCAGATGATACTAAAAAGAATCGGATTATTGAAAGTTTTAATTTATTACACTAGCACACCTCGTCCTATTAAGCATCTAGGTGTCTAATATTGTATATCAATATATATCAATAATGTGGGGTTGTGCACTAAATTTAGTATAAGTATCAGCAGATAGCAAATAGTACCAAAAAATTTAAAATTTCAATGTATTACACTAGCACACATCGTCTTATTAAACACCTAGGTGTGTAATGTTGTGTATTAATCGTAAATAAACAAAAGTCAATAATGTGGTGTGGTGTAATAAATTCTATGTATACAGTACGAACTAATAATACAAAAAATTAAAAACCTGATTTTTGCAAGTATCAATTTATTACACTAACACACGTCATCTTATCAAACATCTCGATATCTAATATTGTACAATAAAGATTTAAAAAAACAATAATTAATAATGTGGGGTGGTGTAATAAATTCTATGCACACAGTACAAGCAGATAATAATAAAAAATTAAAGAATCGGATTGTTTAAATTTTTAATCTACACTAGGATACGTCGTTCTATTAAACACCTAGGTGTCTTTTTGTATATTAAACATATTTAAAGAAACAGCAATGAATAATAATTTAGAGTTGTGTAATAAATTTTATGCAAACAGTAGAAGTAGATGATACCAAAAAGAATTTAAGTGCATTTTTATTTAATGCGTTGGTTGGATTTTGATTTAATCTCGGAAAGCATAGACATGTAGAGGTGTTGCGCGTCTTTTAATTAAAATAGGCAATATTCACTAGTAAAGTAATGTATTTGTGAAAGGTTTTAAGTTGGAATTTTAATGCTTTGTTTCGCTTAACGAGCTTAATCTTTCGTCAAATACAACCAAATATTCCGTATAGTTATGTATGGAAAGTTTAGTTTCTTATTCCCGTAATTCATCTTTGTTATGTAGCGGTTGCACCAAGTTATCTCAGCAATTTTGAAAACATCAATGACTACCTAACTTAGAGACTGCGGTCAACTACCTGAACACGTCATCTGAGTATTATAATTAAAATAAGGTATTTATAAGTAACGATTATCGTAATTATACCGTTTGTTTTGCTATTAATTGCAAAAAGGCTTCGACTAAATACACCAAATATCGCATATACCAACTTTACGTTTTAACGACTTCATTTGTGCTACTATAATACACATTTTAGTAATTTACAATTAGTGACATTTAACCAAATTTAAAGCGGGGAATTAAAGTACATTTGACTAAATTAAAATATCTAATAAGTCGAATATTGTCTGTATTATTTTTTTAAAATTATAACTGTTTTAGTTACGTTAGATGATTTTTTGCAAACAATGATCTTTGAACTTAATGTTACTTTGAATTTAATTGTTTTTAGTTCAGATTTATTTTAATGTACGTTTCGTTAAAGTTTATTTTACTTTTTATCTAAATTTTTGCAATTTATTGTTTAGCTACTTATTTTTTTTTGTTTAAATTTTGGTTAGTGCTTTTCAATTTATTTTATTTTCATGTAAGAAATGTTATATTGTTCAAATGTAACGGAGCTTTTAATCAATTAACTTATTCGCGAGTCATTTTTTTGTTGTTTTGCTTTCAAAATTTAGTGACTTTACACACTAAAAGGTAGGACCTAATAGTATGTACACCGCATGACGTGTTTTTTGATTGGCAAGAACTACAGTTCTGTTAAGCTGTTAATCTTTGTAACACCTTTTTGATTTTTTTACATTTAGACTTTTCCAAAGAGTCACGAATTTTTGAGTGTAACCCACGACCGTTACAACTGAACACTAGCACTTACATCATTTATGTTGCTTCGATTCAGGCATTTGAACATTAGGTTTTCTTATCTTATCTGTTACGTGCATAAATAAAAATAATGCATTACCCTGTATATTGGTTTAATTAAAAATTACTTTTATATTTCTCGACGCCATCTATCGGGTTCGTTGGTCTCTTCGTATTGAGTAGGCGATATCCGGCGAGATACCGGCATTTTGACTTTAACATCGTGCATGTTATAACCTATGTCTGCGTGAGTTAAAAATCGTTTTCTCAAATCATCCACGTGTTGGGACACGATGGAAAATAGAAGTCTTCTTAACTAACTAATTTATTCACGCAGAGTAAGTGGTTTTTGTTCTTTCTTTGATTAAAGGTACTTTTTATGTCTTTTTGTTAGCGCCATGTGCTACCTCCTAAATGTGGGTATTCTGGTTGTAATTTAAAGCCTACAAAGGAAAATTCTAACTTCATTACGATCGTAAAGTATTCGAATCGTCACCGGCCGTTCCACCACAATCTGGCCCTAGTTCTAGTTGATACCGAAGTACGAGAGATGAACCTCGACAAATATTTTGATGGGACGATTCTAAATATTTATAAGGCCTACAGTTATAACTAATTAAACCACAGACAAGGGGTACAACAGCATTCGACAACCGGGTTATATGATATATACTTTCTTTTACCTTAAGTAACGATTTTTGTAGATCTTGATTTCGTGAGGCATTAGTTTGACACGATTTGCGATTCAAATTGTTTATAGGATAGCTTGCCGGGGAAAGCGCTTTCTTCGCACAAGTGGAAGTTCCTGTGTTAATGGTAAGTGTTTTTATGTACCTTTTGCGTTGTCAACAAGGTCACTCACGAAACTTTTGCTAATATTAGTTCTGTAATTATTGATATTGTTGTTTACCAGTTAGGTAGTAATTTTTACTTATTTTTGAGTTGCACATGCTGTGTACTACCAACGAGTAATTAACGCTAGTGCTATATTAATTCCGCACGCTTTGTTACGATCGGTTAACATTAAAGTAGTAATTTATTATCACTGTGTTTGATTGTCAGTAATGCTATATTCCTAATTATTTGGTGTAATTCGCATATTGTATACAGACGAAATTGACTACAAACTATTCTTCGCTGTTCATTTCAACATAATTTACGTATGTATTGTGTGTTGCCGATACTACTGACTTGCTGTAATGAGAATTCTTATATTCTGTGATAATCCTCAACGATTCTAGATTAAAGTTGTTATTGTGGTTACTTGTTCTTTTATGACAACATACCTGTCTCTTTGGATCGTCGCTATCTAATAACAAACGTTGGCTACTCGAACAGCCGAGTATAAGGATTACGAACCTAACATCGTGTTACAAGTGTGAACCGTTTGTCTTGAGCGGGACAGAAGTGACTTTGGATAAGCTCTGGCGCCCTTAAGCATACTTACTGTTTCTGTGAACCCCCCCTCTCACCGACTATTGTGAGTTGGCCGTGCAGGTTCGTAAAACACCCAAAAAGCTTGTAACATATCTTATCTTATAATAACTAAGATTCTCATATTTATTTGCATTTTTTATATTTCAAGATAATTTGTCTTGTTTGCTTACTTTTAACACTTTCTTTAAATTCGGCTCGTACATAAATAAATTATTCAGCTTTGAAAATCTTTTGTACAAATTATAGCTCATAGGGTGTTTTTTCTTTCATTCAAATAGGTTCAATTTTATTAAGCACAAATGCAGTCTGTGTGCAAAGCTGAGTAGGTGTGCGCTTTTAACTAATGTACTGTTCTCACTTTGGGTATACCCAATACGTTATGATGTGCAAGACATAAGAAAAGCAATACCGTTCCTCTCAAAAACTGTGCTCCTTTTATCGTTGTTCCTATCTTTCATCACTTAACAAAGTTTGTTTATTTTGAGAGGAGAAATAAAACTTTTGGGATATTTTAAATTTTACGTAATAAATATCTGCGAGGTCTTTACAAATTTGTTTTGGCATATGTGACAATAGGATTATATTAGATTATATCAGTGAGGTGTGGATATATAAATTAATCTAAGTGTTTTTCTTAAATACCGTTGCATTTTATTGGTGTTGGATAAAAATAGTTAAATTTAAATTGTGTAAATAATTAGTTTATAAATAAATTAGATTTAAAAATTCGTTACAATACCTTCGGTAGTAGAACTGCAATTATTTGTTTTTAACAAATAATTATTTACTTTTCTACTTCTTCCTATCGCAGATCGTTCAATTTTTGTTCTACTGTAACATAAATGTTTGTTTATGTACTATAGAGATTAAACTTATAACGACTGTTTTTATTTGGTTATTATGGAGGTTTCATATAAAAAGCCACCTTTCATTTAGTAGCAAATGAAAGTATTTCATTAATACTTAAATCCTTTCTCGAATTTTTTTGTAACATTTTTTTTATGGAAATAAGTACATACATAATATGTTGAGTCATTACCCTTATAAACTGTTTTATAAACTAGACATGTAAATGAGTCATATTAATAATTTTTACTATTTAACGTTACTCGATTGGTTTTCATCACGCAAATAGAATCAATTACCTATTGGTAGTTGATAGCCTAATGGGAACATAACGCTTTTTGCAGTTACTTAATCTACATATTTTTACTTAACAGTCAAAATTTCATTTTTTACCGCCAACAAACACGTGATATGTTTAATGAAAGCATTATTTACAGCAAAATTATCTTTATTGGAATCAGGTTATTTATGTCAAGTCTAGTACGTTAGCAATGAAAATCGGAAATAGGTCTTGAATTACTTTTAAAAATATTTTTGGAAAATCGTTTTTAATTTACTGATTCCCGTGAAATACTTGTACCTATGTACATGTTTAATTTTGCTTTAATGCGTGTCATTATCGACACTCTGTTTTTTAATCGTCAGAAGTTGTTATTGGATTAGCTTTTGTAGACCTTTTTCTGTTTGACAAACTTTAATTGTTTACCGCTAGAACAAATGCGAGAATAAAAAAAAATAACTCTAAAAGTGTCTCTATCATTAAATAAAAAACCGACGATTCTCATTAAAGTTTTTAAATTTGAGTATGTTTCATTAAAAGGTGTATACAAAGAAACAATAGTTCCTAGTAGAATAAAGCCACTTAAAACAAATCAAAAACATATATTCAGTGTAAAAAACTTAGAACACAGAATTATTTTCATAACTTGTTGCAAAAACATTCATGATACACGGAAAAAAAGGTTATGCGGAATTGATATGTATCATGCAAAAGGCTGTTGGTTTTGAGTCAAGCCGATGTACGCTTGAATTAAACTTCTATTTTATTAGATTGTCGCTGTAATTGCATTGCAATAAGAGATTTAGTTTAAATTTTAGTACATTTACGTTGAATGTTATTTGAACGTGGATCAATTTTAGAAAAAAAGCAAATGCTTTAAATATGAAATCGTAATGATTAAATTCAGTATAATATTTCTCTCCCTGTACGAAACAAATTAATTTAATTTTTTTAGAGCATGAAATAAATAACACTCCAATAATATTTATGTTTTGAATTTTATGAAAGGTAAATTGTGTAATTTATCAAACACTGTTTTTTGAGTTAGCTTTTAAACATTTTAAAAACGTTTTGTCTTAACACACGTGTGCAATTACAAGTTGAATATAGATTACAATAACCAAATATTTTTGATGTTTTTAAAACCTTTTACTACACAAACACATACGTAAAAACGTCAAACAAACTTAGTGTTTAAACCAGAGGTTCCCAAACTTTTTTGTGTCGCAGACCCCTTGCCATGTTTTTCGGTTTTGGGTAGACTTACCTGATGTTGATTTTTTGTAAATTTCTAACTGTAGTGAAGTTTAGCGTTAAAAACTTAAAATAAATACACATGTTAAGTTTTATACATTTATTAATTGAATTTGAATTAAAACTACTCAAAATAAAATTTTGTATCTGTTATATAAAATATACGTAACATAAAATAAACATAAAATAAACTAAGCAATAAGCAAATGTTATTAGTGAGAAGGATGAACCTGATGCTTTAATAATAAATTATCAACATTTGGCGTCAATTTTGTAAGGTTTAATCTAAAATCTCCTCGGCTAATGATGTTCAGTCTGTTTCTTTTATTCGCTAGGAGATTGGTAGCAGCGCTGAACTCCCTTTCCACTAGGTATGACGATGAAAAGGAAATTAAAAATTTCCTCGCTATATTCCATAATACGGGATAAGTAACGGGTATGTTGTTTTGCAGCCAGAATTGCTGATATCTGTTTTTAAACTGAACCTTAAGTTCTTCGTTTGTACTTAGTTCAGTCAGTTTCTCTTGTATTATGACATTCGTTTCTTCGATGTCACTATATGGGTTAATTATCCACGGTGGTATTACCATAGTCAAAACATCCTCAAACCTAGTTTCAAAATCTGAATAGAGGGCATTTAAATGTTGAACGTAGGTTGAAACGTCGTTTTCCTGGCAGTTTGTCTGTGACAAATTGGGAAACTGGAAAAATTCGCCACGTTCAATATTTTGCTTCATTAGTTTAACTCTGGCAAGAAACGCTGATAAGATGGACTTTGTTTTAATCAAATTTAGACTGTCGCCTACAAATTAACCATATTAAATTTTGTAAACAAATCTGTTAAATAGGCGATGTCTGTTTTCCACTTCATTAAATTCTCTTTTAAAATTTTATCTTTAATATCCGTAAATTCTAAAATAGTGTCAAAAACTACAAAAAATCTTGTCAGACATAAGCTTTTCGACAGCCAGCGTACTTCAGTGTGAAGCAGTAATTGATGAAAATGTTCGTCATTTTCTTCACACAACTGCGCAAAGAACCGCGTACTCAACGCGTTGCTTCTGATTCGGTTTACTTCATCAATGACTAATTGAAGAGATTCATGCAATCTAACACTCAAATTTTTAGCAACTAAATGTTGTCGATGTATGGCATTGCTAACACCCCTGAAACATTTTGTTTTAAATAGCTTATAAATCTAAGATAACGTCCAATCATGGCAGGTGTTCCATCTGTAGCTACTGATATTATATTTTATAAAGGGATTGCTTTTTCAATAAAGTAATCCTTCAAAACATGAAATATTGATTCACCTTTAGTGTCGGTTGTCAAAGTTCTCGCGAAGAGCAGTTCTTCGAAGATTTCTTGATTCATAATAATACGAACATATGCCAATAATAATGATGCATTACCAGGTAAAGTTGACTCGTTCAGTTGTATAGAGAAAAGGGTCGTTTGCAAATAATTACACCATAAGCTTTCAATATTAGAACTCATTTCATCAATACGTCTTTCAACAGTATTGTTGCTTAAGGGAATTCTTTTAATGATATTAGTTGCAGGTTTGTGTAAAACAGTTTTTAAAACCTCTTCAACGGCTGGCAAAATTAACTTCTCTCCGATAGTATGTGGTTTTCCGGATGTTGTTGTAAGTAGCGAGATATTATAAGACGCCCGCAAACCATCATCGTTTCTTTGTGACGTCGAAGCGAATATTCTGTCCAGCGTGGGTCTCTTCTGAAGTTTATCTTTGAGTGTTTGAAAGTATTTCAAATCTTTATCTGTTTTATCAGGGTGACATCTTCTCAGATGATCCTGCAGCTTAGATGGTTTCATAGCGTTATTGCCCAAAACTTTGTTACATAAAAGGCACATATGCAATTGTTTGTCCGACAATGATGGAATGAAGCCAAGTTTCAAATAATCAACACTGTACTGTCTACATTTCTTTTTAGATTCGGACATGACATCAGTCATCTGTGAGCAAAATTAATCTATTTAAATAAGACATAATGTCTAGCAGCTGTATATTAAAAAATCAAAGTCAAATTTAATGATGGAACTTTAAAGAAATTTAAAAGTAACATGACAAAAAATGTTAAAATAAAATATACAACGAATAATAATAACAAATTGTTATGCGATTTATCTCTACGTACATTCGACTGCTATGTGTAAAAATTCACTGGTTCCACTTTAGCAATAATACAATATTTAATTTTAATATAGAGAAGTATGTACAGTGCAATATCCATAATCCGAACTTCCATAAACCGAACATTCCAGTAATCCGAACTGACCCACAGTGTAGCGACGAATGGATAAAAGTACAATTTTTTTACTTTTTTTGTGAAGTTATTTGGTAAGATACATGTATTTATAAAAGAATAATAAATGCTTAGCAAGGTCGTAAATAAGTTAATATAGACACAAATACATATTTATTTATGTAACCGGCCAAAATATGTAGTTTGCTTCCAAAATGATTTTTTTAAATATGTTTCCTATATGTAAACATTTAAATTCTATGAAAAAAAAACAAACAAATGAGAGTGTGTATTGGAAATTCTTCAAAAAACACGCAGCTGTACAGTTGTGGATTTCTTATTTTCTTAATTTATCTTTCAAAGTGGTAACATATTGAATGTTAATAATAAAATACATACATAATATGTCTTTTTTTTTAGATTTTTCCGAAAACATTCCATAATCCGAACATCTCCTTGCAGCAATTAGTTCGGATTACGGAGATTGCACTGTAATTATAATAACGATTGCTAAAACTTTGAAAAAGAGAGTATTGAGGAGTACTCGTTGGCATTGGCGTAATTTATCTATCTTTGCTAACTGAGTACAAAACTAAAATTTAATAAAAAATAATGTAGGTACTTGCTTTTCTCTGACACTCTTAAATAAAATAACACTGATTCACTATAATTAACTACTAGTTTATATTTTTTTAAATATTTTCTTGGCACTTTTGTTTTCAAGATTCAGGAAACGAATAAACGTATTTGTCTCACATTCGTATTTATAAAGTGACGAATTGAACAAGTCAGTGCAAGTTTGCGAAGCTCTGAGACTGCGCGTATGCTTGTAACAAGATGATACTGGTATATCATTATGTGCAGGTCTTTCAAGTTCAAAATGTATTGCGACCACAAAGCGAGCCCACACCCTATAACTTACACAACTTTATAAACATATATAATAATTTTTTTTACTTCATAGGTACTTTTATAAATTATGTATATGTCTTTATATAATAAGATAGTATAATGTAAGTAAAAAGGTACTATCAGTGTATGTTGAGATCCACTATCGTGGACCTCCGTTTTCATGTCATGGATCTCCAAATTTTTTTTTGCTAACGTAGACCCCTTGGAGGTCATTATTCACTCATAGAGAATCATAATTTTCCAACTTTGTTAAGTACCGACATTAGCATACAATAATGTTCTTTCATCATAACCCAATTTGACAAATGAATTTTCTTCAGTTATCCAGTACACTTCTGTAATTAATTTTCTAAACTAAAATGATCGTTGTTGATGGCTTTGGTCTGAGGTTAAAATCTTCTAGAGTACGATACACATTTAATGAAATAAGTGGTCGTTTTTAAAATACGTAAATCAATTTTTTTCCTAATAATAATACTTATTATATACGAATAATTCTTACATACTTATAAATTTACCTCATTTGCTTTAAAAAAACTTTGTTGATTTCCGGTTACATGTATGCATACATAGCAGATTTTGTTTATCGAAAAACTACGACAAGATAAATAATATGTTAGACTCCAGCAAAAAACTTTCTTTTAAACAAGGTTTAATGGTTCTAACCTACAAATCTGTGGTAAACAGAAAAATTATTCGTGCATTGTCATTACGTTTAAAATCTTTGTCGTTTGTCGTTTTAGACAACTTTTGTAAGAAATCGCCTTTATTAACTACAATTATAGTAACAAAATAACAAATTCAAGTTTTGTATAATTTTGCTCTACAAGTTAAAAAATGTAATATTTGTTTTGCATAAAAAAAATGTTTAGCTTATTGAAATTTTAAACACTAAAAACGTACGAATGTGATATTTTAACTAAGCAGTTTACAAGCAATCCGCCGTAGTATAAAGTGTCCAATGGTCTCCCATTACGCCGAGGGTCCGTGGTTCAATTCTCGTAGCTATCACTTCTAAAAACTACTACCGCCGCTTTAATTAAAAACTAATAGCATTAATGTTCAACGGATAGTCTCTAAGAAATACAACCATCATTTTATTTTACTTTCCAAAATTGTTTTTTATTCAACACCAACGTGACACTCTCCCAACAAATTGTGAAGACATTTATTAAACGAATCCAATTAGTTTTGTTGTACGCGGACATTTCACGTTCTTATAGTGATTATAAAACATTTTTGTACCAAAATTTAAAACGTTCACTGTTTTTGAAAAAACAAATTTGTAACATTTAAAAAACGTAATTGTTCTACTAGGGGTTTGTATAAAGCTATAACTACGCTAACTAAATAACTAACAAAAACTACTTCGGTGCCATACTACTCCTGAACTAACTCAGTGTTGCCGCTTCACTAAATTTTAAGGTACTAGAATTTACTAATAGAATGTACTAGATTTAAAAAAAAAGTACTAAAACCGCCATGTTCAAAAAGTTTATGCTGAAGGGAGCCATTAAGGGGGGGTTTGTATGCCACGGTAAAATAGTACCATAAAAAATGATAGATAACGGGAGAATCATGTATCACAACAAATTGATAAAACTATAGACATAAAACACACGATTCTTTACAATCGTTATAGAAAGTAGGCGTTTGCGCTTGCATTTGACAACGCCAAAGTCAATTTTCACGTGGAATGTCACTTTTTTTTAAATGTACGAGGCGGTCAGGTATTTACTAGAGAACGAAGGTTTTGTGTTCTTCAAGTGTTCAAATACAAAGACAAAAGAAGAAAATGAGTTCAGTGATTTATCGTTTACACTAACCGAAATAATAATATAAAATTACTATGTGATGATGCCATTTATAATGTTGTCTTGTATTTTGTTTTATTAGACATAAGACGGTGGCTTTTTTAAAATTAGATTATGTGGATTCATTTATTTTTGCACATCAAATATAAATTTCTTAAAAAGTACAGATTGTGATGTCGAAATGACAAGCCAGAGCGGTGTGATCACTTTTCTATAAATCTAACTAAAACATTAAGAAAATTTTTTTTCTCAAATATTTGTCAGATTGTTTCCAAAAACTGAAAAAACATTTAAAAAAAAGAAAAAAGCACTAGATATGCTCAATCTTGTAAAAAACCAAGAGTCTTTGGTTTTTTGCATTCTAGATGGCGTTTTACAATGCACCCGGTTTAGTTTCATTTTATTCAGCACTACCCCCTAAACTAAACCTTCGAAAACAAAATTTTGGTTATACGCCGTGTCCAATATTGAAACACATATTCTTAAAAATGTTCTGGTTTAAGGGTTTTGTGAACATGTCTCCAAGCTGATCTTCGGAACAAACGTATCCTACTTCTAAAGTACTATTTTGATAAAGTGCACTCACAAAGTAGTAACGCACTTTAATGTGATTGGAACGTTTGTGATACTCAGGATTCTTTACTAGTTTAATAGCACTTGCGCTATCAACAAACAATACAAACACATTTTTTTCACTAATCTCGAATAGGAATCGTTTTAACCATACTAATTCTTTTGCATCTTCACTAGCAGCGACGAATTCTGCTTTGGTAGTGAATAATGCTGAGAAGAAACTGAGAAATCCACGTCACAGTTATACTGCCAATTAATGATAGAAATCCATTTGTTAACCATTTAGTTTTGCTGTCTCCAGCAAAATCGGGGTCTGAGTACGCAAATAATGGACTTCCTAACGAACTGTAGTTTAATCCAAGTTCTGAAATACCACGAAGGTACCTGAAAATATGCTTAACACAGATCTAATCAAAAGATGTGAGCGAACCTATTGGTCGAGCAACTTTCGAAACTGAGTAGACAATATCGGAGCGAGTAGCCAAGTACATAAGTGATCCTACTGCAGACTGAAACGGAACAGAACTGTCGAGAACACCGTTGGATGTACTGTTTGGTTGTCCATTATCAGAAGGTGTCTTTGTTGGTTGAGATTCGACCATGTCAAAACGTTGACGTAATTTCTTAATGTAAGTTATTCTGTGAAACGGATAGTCCGGATTTTCGTTGTTCAATTTGCATACCTATAAATAAATCCAAAGAACCTACTGTTATCTAAAATTCTACTTCGCGTAATTTCAAATACAAGTTGGGTGCATCTTGTGTAGAACCCGCGATGAAACCATCGTCGACATAAATTATTGTTCCGACATTGGAGATTGTTTCAGATTGTTTATTTAATGACAAGTATGACCTGATCCATCATTGAACCCTTCCGCTTGTGTCATGTAAATCTCTGCATCTATGTTTTTATACAACAACGCTGTTTTACCGTCAAATTGGCGAAGCACTAATTTCTTCGACTGCCACTGCGATTAAGGTACGAATTACGTAACGAACAACCGGACTAAAAGTCTCATCATAGTCAACTTCTGCACGAATCCCACGAATAACCAAACGGGCACAATAGCGATCTATCGAGCCATCAGGTTTGTGTTTCACACGAAGCACCCAACGTTTATCTATAACACGCTTACCTTTCGGTAAAGATACCAAACCCGAAGTTTTATTTTTTTTTAAAACGTTTATTTCTTTATTCATAGCATACAACCATTTGACTGAATCGTGACTTTTCATAGCATCACTGAAATTGGTCGGATCAAATTCTTTGTGAACAGTTTCGGTTAAACATGCTATTGCACTATTTGATTGGGAACGATCGGCTTGATAGCCTACTTCATACTCTTCAAATTTAGTTGGCGGATTAATTGTGCGAACCGGAAGTTTATTCTAGACTTCACTTTGAGGTTTAAAATTACTTTAATCTGATTCCTGATTACTACTCAAATTCAAATTTAATCAAATCGTTCGTATGTTGCGCGATGTAATTATGCGATGTTGAGACGGTGCCCCCATACTTATTGTTTACATAACCGATTAAAACTGCTTTATTTATTATCGAATTTTGATCGAAACCTGTTTGGTATGTTTACGTAATATTCTAAACCAAAAATGCCCAAATAACCTAAACTGTTAAATACTCTGCCGTGCCACAAAACACAGGACTTTCCGGTGCGGTTAATTAAAAACGTAGCGGTGCCGCATGCATGAGCCCAGAACGATTTTGTTAATTTACTGATCAAAAGCATTGGACGCGCTAGTTCAAATACGTGTCGGTTTGATTGTTTCGCGACGCCGTTTTGTTCCGGCGTATCGCGCAAATCTTTTAACACTTTTTCACAACCAAATTTACGACCATCGTCAAAACGAAAAACTTTGCGTTCAACGGTGTCAAATTCATTTAAAAATGTTTTCAAATTTTTAACCATTTCTGACTTATGTTTCATAAAATATAAACGGACAAACCGCGAATAATCGTTTTTGAAAACTACATCATAACAAAAACCACACACATAACATAACACCGTTTACGTCAGCGTTAATTAACTCACCCACCTGTTGTGGGCGATTTTCACGAGCATGAAACGGTTTTCGGTGTGATTTTCCGAGAATAAATCTATCACAGAACAAAGAGGTATCGGAGCATTTGACGTTAAGGCCGGAACGAGAAAGCACATTGCGTATGTGCCATTTATCTTGATGTCCCAGTTGCCTGTGCCATCTTCAACATTATCACTGCTGAATCCATACGCGAGCAGAAATTTATTTATTGCTGTCTGAACGCGTTGCAGAATTAAAAATTTTTCAAATGTAGCGAAATGTTGTTTATTTGTAGACATGTGATGTGTACTACTGGAGTCCGATATTCAAGAATCCGCATAATCTACGTGTCTATTGACTACCAGACCGGTGGCAAGAAACGTTCCTGGTTTGTTGTCTGTCTTTGAACTTGTATCATAGTTATTTTTACTTGCTGCTGACTTTTCTTCCGCTGCGATTTGTTTTTGCCACTTTACAATAAGATAATATGACGTTTTACCTTTTTGCAATATAAACAACAACGGGTTTTCTTTTTTCGGTTTGTTTATATCTTTTGATGACTTAAATTCGTTTTGTTTTACGTCTAATGTAGATTTTGCATATATTGCGCTTATTGTCTGCGAGTTTCCGTGTGTTGCAAACGAATTGTCAATCGAACGCAAATTCTCAATAATCAGTTTCGTTGTTTGTTCAGTTTCCAGAACAGAATATCAAGTTGACAGATAATACTGGTATTCTGATCTAAATGCGATGATGCAACAGCGATAAGTGCAGCATTCGGATTACTTTTGCGTAATGACGTAAGTGACGTCATCTTTCATAGTTTCGAAAAAAGAATCGAATAGCTTGTATAAGCGTTGCAGTGAAGATTGCTGAACTGAAACTGAAATTAGGCTATCTCAAATTTCGTTCGTGTCAGTTTTTCTTCGAACATGGATAGTAGGTTCTTCATCTAGAGCTGTACCAATTATGCGAGCCCCACGAGCATTATCGCGTTGTCAATTGCGGTATGCGTCAGACGGTTCTTCGTCTTTTGTAGGTGACATTGGACACACACGTGTACCATCAACAATCGAAATAAGTATTGCCAACACTATTGTCAGTTTGTGCCGTTGTCTCGGCCATTGTTTTTTTGTCACGAATGTTTTATTGCCTGATATATAACGTCATTAATACGCTGCACCACTTCATAAAGGCCCTTCCATTGCCTTTGCAGTTTCGGCGACAAATCGCGTTTCCTTTGGGGATTATACAACCAGACCATGTCGCCCGGTTGAAACCCACCATTTTGTGCCTTGACGTCATATCTAGTCGTCATCCTGTCGCTGGCTGTGTGTTTCTTACGGACCTCCTCATGTACTTCGTCTAGTCTCTTGGTCAGCTTGCTGACGTAATATTGTCCAGCAACTTCTTCTTCCGGTCTTCGTTCAAATTGGAGGTCGCATGGCAGTCGTATTTCGCGACTGAGCATCACACAGGATGGTGTTTGACCTGTGCTTTTGTGAACGGATGGTCGGTATGCCATTAGGAAAAGGTTCAAGTACTGATCCCAGTCTCTTTGGTGTTTGGACACTACTTTGGCTAAATATTTTTCCATTGTTCGATTCATCCTTTCAACCATGCCATCAGATTGAGGATGAAGCGGCGTCGTTCTAGTTTTCTTAATTCCCAACAGTCGGCAAACTTCTTAAAACAGCCCAGACTGAAAGTTACGGTCTTGATCGGAGTGTAATTCCAACGGGACTCCGAACCGGCAAAAAAACTCTTTTGCTAATACGTCTGCGACTGTAGCTGCTTCTTGATTGGGTATGGCGTAAGCCTCCGTCCATTTTGTGAAATAATCCATCGCCACCAAGATGTATTTATTTCCCGAATCGGATTCTGGGAACGACCCTGCGATGTCAATCGCTACTATTTTTAAAGGGCTTCCTACGTTGTATTCATTCATCGGTACTTTGCGCTTTCTCGTTGGATCATTTTTCAATGCGCAGACCGTGCACTCTTTGCTGTTCACCAAATAGAATCGTTCTCGAACTTTCCCCAATGTCTTCTTAACGCCAAAGTGTCCTCCTGATGTACCATCGTGAAAATGCTTCAACACTTCTGAGACTCGGTTCTTTGGCACTACCAACTGTAGTCTGTTTCCCGTGCTCTCGACACTTTCTAAGAATTGCTTAAGAAGGCCGTCCTACTGCGCCCAATACGCTTTGATGTTTCTGTTCAAAGCACTGATTTCTTCCCAGGTTGGTCGTCGGCCGTTTTCTTTCCAGTCCAGGAGTGGTTTTATTTCAGGATCGTTTTCTTGTTCGCGACGCAACTGCTCAGGTTCCCACTCGTCATCAACCATAGCAGTTCTCTGAAGGCATTAGACTTTTTCTTCAAGTCGCAAACAATGGCTGCAGTCTGCCTGGCATGGTCTTCTGGACAAGGCATCAGCGTTCCGATGACTGCTTCCGGCACGGTGTTCTGTGTCATAGTCATACTCTTGCAGTCTCTCGATCCATTTTGCCACTTGTCCTTCCGGGTTACGGAACTGCAGTAGCCATTTTAAAGCGGCCGGTCTGTTCTCAGTAAAAATTTTCGTCTATACAAATATTTGTAGAAATGTTCGATAGACTTGGCGACTGCTAACAGCTCCCTCCTAGTCACGTCATAATTCTTTTCTGGTCTGAACAAAACTTTGCTAAAATACGCGATAACTTTTTCTTGTCCATCTTGAACCTGCGAAAGTACCGCGCGTATGGCCAGATTGCTTGCATCGGTATCCAAAACAAATTTTCCATCTTCTCTTGGATAACTCAAAATTGGCGAAGTGACTAGGGCCTGTTTTAGTTGATGGAAAGAATTTTCGCAGTCTTCATTCCTTCTAAATTCTGCTCTTTCTTCCGTCAGTTTCGTCAAAGGTTTGGCAATATTGACAAATCCGGCTAGAAATCGTCAATAATAGGTGCACAACTCAAGGAGACTTTAAACCTGATGTTTTTCGATTGGTCTTGGCCGCACTTGCACTGCTCGAATTTTGTCTGAGTCAGCCTTTACTTTATCTCTAAATACGACGTGGCCAAGGTATTGCACTTCCTTCTTAAATATGTGGCACTTTTTTAAATTCAGTTTTTTAACTTTAGCCAGCTGATCTTTGTTGAGATTTTGGCATTTGGTGGTAAGAATGTCCAATATGTGTTGTGGACACTTTTTCGGCGACGTATCTTCGTTATACTTCACGCATCTCACAATTTGAGATACTGACCTGCATTGGCCTACCACTGTCTTCCTTTTCAACGTTACAGGATCCGAGTTCTTACTGGCATCGTGTTTTTTACTCGTACTAAAGTTATGCAACGAGTAGCCTCTTTTCAACTAAACCGCTTTCCATTGGTTCAATTGCGCTTATGTAGCCTTCCGGGAGATTGCCGTCTTTGAATTACGGGAAATAACTGACTTCTGATTTGTATAAACCGCATTTATACACATTTTGGAAATCCTTCGCAAATGTTCTATATCTTTTAGGAAACGTTCTGGAAAATAGATAACAACTTCGTGAAATCTCTAGAACTTGAGAATAATTTTTCGAACGTTTCAATATGATAGATTCCAGTTGCGGCTGGTGGCCAATGCTGCAAGAGGGTCATTTCAACATTAAAACTTTAAGAACGCATTCTTACTTTAAAAAAATTGGTATTTAAGGTTAATTTATGTATGCTTCAAATATGTAAACATTTTAATATAAAGTAGCATAATTTCTTGTATTTTCTTGGAGAGTCATTGACCAAATGACCTAACGGAGAAGCCGCTGCTGATAAAAGTAATTTTTCAATTTAAGCTTAACCTTGCATCTCGCCCAAGTACTAAGCATAATATTATTGCAAGTTAAAATTTAATTTATTTGAACTATATTACACAGTATCGAATGTTTGGGATTATTCTAGGATGTTACAATATTTTGTCAACTGTTGCTCAAATATTTAATCGTTTTTTGTTTTACATGTCGACATATTTCATTTAAGTTGCTAATAAAACAAAAATGAGACAGAATGGAGTAGATTGGGATCAATCAGCGTTGGAAATGCTCATTTTTTACATAATTCAAGTTTTCTAATTTTTTGGTTTCGAGAAGAAACATTATTGTTAGTTGGTTTTTGTGATGTTTCTGAAAGAGTATACGGAACTGTACTGTACCTAAAGATCAAGTCACTATAAACTGATCTAACTGTTAAATTAATTTCTGGCAAATTTAGAGTATTTTCTATAAAAATTATTATTTTCATTGATAGAATTATGTGTCTAATTGTTGATGTATGTTGAATACGAAGGTCTACAGATCGTTGGACAACTTTTGTAGTCACCGAAGTATAAGGATGCAATCTAACGGGTGTTTGAAACTTTATTTGTATTATTTCTGAATAATACCTAGTTGATTGCCTACCTCGTTGGTTATCTTCATGCGAATAACAATTCCATGAGTTGTTTTGACCGATTCTTGAATGGTCCAAAAAAGTTCAAAATCAATCTGATAATTGACTTTATCGAACAATTTTTATCATTTTGCAGACTACGTTCGTAGCATGTGATTTCTTTAGGAAAGACTACTAAATCTGATTATTTGGGAAAATTAGTTTCTTTTCTTGATCAAAGAGTTATACACGAGAGTAGTCGATTGCCTTGATTTATTTTGATCATGCTCACCTTATCCTATTTTCAAAAAATTCTGATTTTATAAAACGATTTTATTTTTATTATTTTTATTTTCTTTGTCAAAATCTTAATTCAAAAAGTTTATATTTGTGCAATGTTTGTGTTAAGCATAATATAGTACTCATATTATGCCTGATTTATTAGTGTTGCGCGTTTTCAATTGAAAGCATTTTTATATACTAAAGTAGATCATTTTGATTCTTTATGTCTACGTATCGATAAGTTTGAATCGTCGTCAAAACCCAGTCTGTATGGCTTTTTCAAAAGCTTGTCTACGATTATGGTTTTAGCAGCATTTAGAGAATTATTGGCTTAGCACGGACCGTGTTTGTTACTGTATGGATATAACAGCGGAAGCTTCCACAATCAGAGTCTAACTAAAATAAGAAAGTTTAACCTGTGTTAGTATTCTAACCGAAGTTTTCAATGTGTTGCCTATTTTCATAAGCGGCTAAAGCAGGATCTGAAACAAGACGACGAACACAAACAAGCAACCGAAATCTAACTAAGAATGTCTAAGAGTTAAACAGAGTGTCCCAGGATATGTGGGCAATACATAATATAAATAATAAATAATATGACAAGTTTCCATACAAAATAATTTGCCAGAACTTTTAGAAGATCTACTTCTGGCAATACGACGTGGTATGTGGTTCGTGTATGATGGGTCCTCGCCACATTTTAGTCTATTAGTTCGAGAACACATAAACAGAAATTGATGGATAGATAAAGACCAGTAGTTGTAGGGTTATTTAAATATTTTAGTCTATGCTAGTCCAATAGACAATCGAAAAAACTTCCGAGAAAATTTCCTACGTGGCGAAATAAAGGCTAATGTGAAGGCATTGTGGACAGTCCAACAATCTTTATTGTTGAGAGCTAAGGAATGCAGAAGAGCAATAGGAGCTCATGTTGAACCGATATACAAAATTATTCAATAAAAGCCATATCGAATAAAAAGTTCATTTTATCGATCTCGATCAAGAGTATCTTTTTTTAGTTGAATGTTTAAGCTGTTCAAAATTATTATTGTTGTGTTTTTATGGTACATGTTTAAAAAATAGTATTACTGTGTTAGGGTTGGTTCTTCCTTGACAAACTAAATAAGGCGAATGTGAATAAAAGGGTTCATTTTAAAGATACTTACCAATCTATGTTTTTAAAAAATTCCAAGGACGTACGTTAGGAGCTGCATCTTCGTAGAGAGGACCGTAAAAAAAAGTGTATAGAAGCTTGTCATATTATTTTGTCTTAATGTCCATCTGAATACGGGTGTTTCCCACATATTTTGATATACACTGCATAATCAACATCAAATAAAATCATACTGGTTGAAATAAACGTTTATTTTTGAATTTAATTGTAGTGAAAGCTTTAAAACGAAAGTGGCATAAAATTTATCTAAAAGTTCTACTTAAGTCTCACAATTACTTTCTTTTTTTTATTAACTGACATTTGACAAAAAATCAGACGTTTCTGACTTATTCTGTGTTACTAAATATTAAGCTTCAAAGTAAACACATTATTTAATGTTCGATTTTTAGTAAATTACTGGTTAGAAAAATATCGATTTTTAATTATAGAACATTATTTACATTTTCACTTTTCCACGCATACCATTTATATAAATGTACGTCTAATTAGAATTTTCCTGTTCTGTCCATACGCATTAATTACTCTGATTCCACAAATTCAAATATGTATAATAAATAGGATAATAAACACGAGTAGTGTTCCAAATGTTGATAAAAAATTAAAAAATAAGGTTTGTCGTTAAGATGATCGCTTATTGTATAATAGAATAAAATTATGTCGATGAAATTATTATCGATTACTTTTAATTGACGTTTAATTTGCAAATGGTTAAAGTATATAATATGTGATCAAATAAGCTTATTTACATTGAAAAGCATTCGTGTGCTTTTAACATTTTGTAATTTTTAAACAGTTCAAATTTAGCATTAGAGAAAATTTAGGTAATTGTGACACTTTAATTTTTGTTTACACTTACAATGTTAAATCTAAAAAAATATAAACGATTATGTAGTGTTGCAGAGTATGACTAAAAAATTTGACAATTTTTCATTTAGTGTCTAATTTTAGCAAATATTTTTTTTTAATTGTTAATTATCAACTTACTCCTGTCTATAGTTTTTTTATATTTATTTTCAGTCGTTAAAGAAATTACATCACACTAATGTCGTAAAACTGAAGGAAGTGATACGAGAGAACGATGTTTTGTATTTTGTGTTCGAATATATGCAAGAAAATTTATACCAATTGATTAAAGATCGAAGAGTTCCTTTTCCAGAAACCACAGTTCGAAATATTTTGTATCAGGTATGTAACCCTTTTGTTGTACAATTTTGAAGAAAAAAATGTATTTTTACTTTTTCTTTTGACAACGATTACGATTCATTTATACGGTTTTTTTAGTCTAAAATTTTTAACAAGAAAAAATGTATTTATGTGTATTTTAAATAGATTAGAATAGCTTAAAGACTTTTTTGGTCAATTCTTTTTTTGAAAAATAGGTTTTATTGCACATCATAATACAAATTATAAACAAAACAAATTTTTATAATATCAATAGTAATTTATGTAACAAGCGCCGAAAGTGAAAAATTTTTTTTGCTGTTTTTCGTGAAATTTTTGAGAAAATGTAAAAAAACCACATTGAAAACATCAGAAATGTAATGTTGGTAGGACATTTATAACTAACTGAATCTCTCAAGTTACAGGGTTTTTCACGTAACCCGTTCGTTAAAAGTTGTTACTTTTAATCATAATTAAATTAAGTTTGATATTAGTACAAATTTCAATTAAAATCCCTTAAGTGGCGATAGTTAGTTCCTTAAGGAATGTTCTTTTCAACAATACTAAGTTTATTGAAATCCGTTGAGCTGTTTTATTACAGTTATAGACATTTCTTTGGAGTAGCGTTTGAACACTTCTCGCCACTTTATTTTCGGAGATAAGGCAAACATTAACGAGAAATACTTGATTTTATTTTAGCTTAAGAAAGCATATATCTTTTTGTTACCTTCATAATGCGAAATTCCGAAAAACTTCACTAACGTATTTTAAGATAGCGGTTACGGAGATTTTCTCTTAGCCACTTTAGTTATACAATTTTTACCGCAAGTCTCTACCATGAGCGCTTTTAATTAAAATGTATACTAATTATCGCTCATTAGCGGTTAAAGCTGATGGGTCTATCATTCTAAACCGTTTTGCGTAATTGTTAGAATTAGATTGTATCAAACAATAATGTCTATTGACAGATGTTATATGTATTACTCATTCTACTACCTGGAATATTGAAATAATTGAAAATTGTACTAATATCAAAACAGTTAAAAATGAGTATAGGGAACCCTTATACCAATTCATGCAGATTTTTATTGAGTTCTTAACCATCCTAATCTCAAAACCCGTTGACTTTTGGGATAATGAGCTATGAACGAAGTTAGTTTAAAAGTACACGTAAAATTGAAAAAATTAATAAAAAGTATAGAATTCCGTATAAAATAAAAAAGCTGATGTAACTTCCGGTATAACCGGAAGTGATATGGTCTTGAATATATTTTAATTATAAATCCAATAACCATTTACTTAATATTTAAAAAAATTAAAATTAAATTATGGTTGGAACTATAAAAACTTTTAACAAACGGGTTACGTGAAAAACCCTGTATAATACTTCAGTATTTGAATTTATGAAACTTTTAAAGCGTTTATCTTCTCACTTTAACTAAATTTCAAAATTCTTAAACGTATTTTCTAACAAACACACACTTCTACGTAAATAATAATAATAATTGACTTTCAAAGTATAGGTTTATGCAGATTTCGATGTTCTGCTTTGCAACTCGCTATTACGTAACTACAATAACGAACGAACATTGAGGTTTTCTATAAAAGCAGAAAAATCTTGTCGAAAGTTTTATAGCATAACTTTACATTCAACGTTTGTTACGTAAATTGCAATTAATCAAGAAACTATTTGCAATTTCTTTATACAGTTAACTTGAGACAACATAATCCCTGGATTGACATCTCAGTTCGATGTAGTTATCTCAAAAAATGCATTACTTACTAAGGCTTGTATCTTCAGACCACTCTGTGTAACATTATTCATAGCGATCTTATGTTACGCTAAACTCCATACTAATTCAATGGTCGCAGTAGTAAGATGGCAAACGTAACACTGTATGCGCGTGTTTTTAAGGAGTTTGTCTACATATGTTTTTGTATAATTAAATTGTTTCACTAACACTTTACTGATTGCATTTGTTGTCATTACTGCATTATATTTGCGTTTGAGGTTTATTATTTTGTACACCGTGGTAAGGTGCATTATTCAACGTTATTTTAGTTGCACTAGTATTTTTTTTTTTTGAGGAAGATCTTAAAATTACTCGTCTTCGTTTCAATTTGGATTTTTTTATAAATGTGGTTCACTTGCTCGTTGCTACAGCAGCTAGTTCGGTTGCTTTCTCTAAAGGAAAAATTTATTGAAAAACTCCTGACTTCGGAATGAACAGTTTTTTTTTAAATTTAGATTCCATGTTGGAAAATAACAGCTGAAACAATACAGAAAAAAAGTAATGTAAAAATCTCTATCAGAAATTAGTTGTTGTTTGTAGAATTAACACTGAAATTAAATACAGATTTTAAAGTAATGAATGAGGTTATGCTACAAAGGTTATACTTAAAAAATATTTATAAATACGCTTACTTTGTTCAAATAGCGGCGTTTAAAGAATTATGTTAAAAACTAATTGAATAACGACAAATTTTTTCAGTAAAACAACAGGTAAAGATGTAATCAAACGCAAGGCAATTCAGGATTTTTTATTGTAATTTAATTTTTTAAGCTTACGGTACTTGCTAATTCTAATTGATTGAAACATTTACCGTTTTTAATTTTTAAAGTAAGCTCACATTTTTTCCGGGGATTTTGTTTACTTCGGCGCTCTGTAGACATGTTTTCTTTTGTTATAAGTAATAAAATGATGTTTGCAGTTTATTGGCCGGGTTTTTTGAGCAAACCAATATCTGACAATATGGTGTAAAATGCAGCTAATATGATAGTATTTGTTCCAAAACAAGGTAGAAAATCAATTATCAGTCAATCAACGATTAACGCAAGCAAATATTTAATAGCAATACTAGTAGAGATGTCAATTTTATCAGATACAATTTAATTTGTATGAGCCAAGTTGGCCGTAAGTAAATTTTCGAGTTCTGCAGTTGTAACTTGCGTTGGATTTTCTTTTGTACTTTCTTGTCAACTCTCGTATTTACGTTTTAAGTACTTTTCGTTCATTTGCTTTTTGGTTGACATATTTCAAATCAGGTTTAGGTTATTTCGAATTTGTAAGTAAATTTTTGTTTTGAATTAATTTATGGTTTTACGTTGTTTAAACGTCCGTTTGCTGTGTTTACCGGGTTTTCTTTGTGTTTATAAAATTTAGATTGCATTATAAATTATGTTTCCGACTGTTATTTCTTATTTATCTTCGGAGAGAGCAATTCGATATTTAAGCAGTTTTGTTTATTTTAACACTATTCAGAGTTTCGTTTGTATTTCGTTATTTTTGCTTACAGTTGCATGTACGACGTGGTTTGTCCTCACGTGTTACTACGTTTTGTTATAATCTTGCATCTCTGTTTTATGCGTGTTGATCATACGGGATTTTGTAAAAAAACTCTGTAGACAGTACGTGTAACGTTTGTAAAAGGAAAACATTTTTTACTTGATTAGATAGTTGGATTTTAATTTAATCGCGGAAAACAGTAAGATGTGGTAGTGCCACGGTGGCTCTGAATTCAAGGTGGCTATTTGCTGTACAACAATGTGTTTGCGAAATATTTAAGTTGGAAATTTAATGCTTCAATTTGGTTAATAGATTTAATCGTTTGTCAAACACAATAATTTATTCCCGTATGGTTATGGAAAGAAAGTTTAGTTTCTCATTTACGTAATTCATCTTCTTTGTAGCGGATCACACCTAATTATTACAGCAACTCTGAGAACGTCTTCAATTATTTCACCTAGAGACTGTGGTTAACTAGAAAAACGCGTCTTCAGATCATAATGATTAGACCAGGCATTTAAAGTAATAATTATACCGTTTATTTTGCTATTAAATGCAAAAAAGCTTTGATTAAGTTCATAACTCTGCGAGTTAACTTTTGTTGCTATTTTACGTACCGACGCTTCAGTTTGGTGCTTTGTGTAAATACGCATTTTGTGATTTTCGATCAAAGAGATTTAGCCAACTTTAAAGCATATATACAATTATACAACTACTAGAATTACTAAAACTTTTTTTATCTGTTACTAAATCAAATTTAAAATTTAAGATGTTAATTTCAAATTAAAAATTAAGTGAGTGATTGTGACAGTTGTCATTAGTTTAATAGAATTAACTTTGACGTAATTCGCAATTGTCATTTATAACACAGAAATAAATAGATAAAATAAGTTTTTTTTAAGCTTACTAAAATTATTACTTTAAGCATTGATTACATCTAAAATATTTTTAAATTTTTAAAATTAAATTAATTTGTTTAATAAACGAATTGAATTCTTAAAATAGCATTAAATGTCCCTATAGTAGATAGTTTTATAAACTTTTTTCCTTTAAAACTATTATAGAATTATCAGAAAATGTAAATTTGTTTATTATAACTATGCAAGTTATATTATTAATTTGATTTAATTAATTTTACGAACCCAAAGGCCTTTGAATATAATTTTGAATTGAAATTAACTTTATTGCTTTTTTATGTTTATTAATTTTAAATTCGATCTTACGTTTCAGTAAATTTTTTTGTGATTAATTTTTATTCTAATCGTTAATTTTATTATAAATTTATTTTGTGTGTAAAATTTTGTTTTTTTATTGTATTTTTTTAATGTATTTGATTACTTCTATGTAATAAATGTTAGATATTAAAATGTAATAAAGCTTTTAATCAATTATCCTGCTCGCGAGTCATTTTTTTTTTGTTTTAGAATTTAGTGACTTTACACACAAAACAAGTAATTCTAATAGTGTGTACGCCTGACGTGTTGTCGAGTTGGCAAGATTCAGAAGCTTTTTTGAGCTAATAATCTTTATGACGCCATTTTGATTTTGACTTTGGTTTCTATATTTGAGTGTTTTCAAACAGTCACGAATTTCCGAATATCATCAATATGAGCTCCGGCAAATACTTCGTTTATGTTACCAATGCAAGGCAATTTTTGTTTAATCTTTTGCATGTAACCTAAATATTTGCCTCCAACGTGTGACCATTTTTCGAATTTTAGTTTTCTTGATGATTTTGAGACTTTTGGAAACCTATCGTTTTGTAATTGCATTTTATAATGTGTTATAAATTGATTCTTGATATATTATTGCACAACAAACTACGGTATGAAATTTTGATTAGAGGCGGCAATCCGTCTTTGGAAGTTGTTGTTTTACGACGTCTACTCGATAATTTTTTTTTGCAAAAAAAAAACCGTCGGCTAGGTATCTCTTCCCGCATATCGTTTCAATTTTAATGCAGACAAATTTGTGATTAAAGAAAGTATCGACAAACTAATTCATTGACTCATTAAAAATTACTTCGACTACAAAAACTCCTTATACAATTGAAACAAAAATTAACTATTTGCAATTCTATTTCAGTTCAAGATGACGATTCTCTAGTCAAGGATGAGTTTTAAAAAGATTTAGTTGTTTTAATTTTGCAGTGTAAACTTTTAGATAAACAGATTGTTGTTTCGAATCTTTCTACTTCCACTTAGGAAATTACCGAACCTGTCGTTCAACCTACTATTGTTAGTCTTATTAAGAAGGCTTCAATTTTAAAATTAAATTTAAAGTTTTGTTATGATTCAAAGTCAATTTCTTTAAATGCATTTTTAGAACGATTTTTGTCAGGTCAATTCGTAATTCTGTTTATTCTTGGAAAGACTTAGTTGGATTTTTAGGGGAACAATTCTAGTTTACCGATTATAATGAACGACTCATTGAAGAAATTAAGCGTCATGCTTAAGCAGTTGATGAATCTATGGGTATTTGCGTTGCAATCATTTGCAACATCTTTTCACGGCTCGATGAGCATTTTTCTAAAAAAAAACAGTGAAAGATTTTACTAAGAAATATTTTTCCCGTACACCAAACTCAGCTTAGTTTATCCCCAGTTACTTCAATTGAGTGTTCAATACATCATGACAAATCTGACATTTTCTCAGATCTTCAGCTTGTTGCATTTTACCGTATTTTTGTTGCTACCAGATTTATCGTTCTTAACGTTTTTAACATTTCATCGTTTTTATCAAAACATCGTATTGTTGATATTGTTTTATCGCCCTATACATTATATTTTTGATATTGGTTACTATCGTTTATTTTTTTGATTGTCTCTGTCAATGCCTCGTAATAACAATGATGGTTTCGTTTATCGTTATTTTAGTTTTGCTTCTATGAGAGTAATTTGAAAAATCACACTTCTAAGAAAGGGAATTTAACTTGCGTTGGATTTTTGTTGAGTATTTTTTTGTCGATCTTTGTATTTACGCTTGTTTTAAATTTACGTTGTTAGTTAAATCATGTTCTAAGTGCTTTTCGTTAATATGCTATTTGATTGACGTGTTTTAAATCAGGTTTATGTTATTTAGAATGTGTAAATAAATTTTTGTTTTTAATTAATTTATGGTTTTACGTTATTAAAACAGTTGTTTGCTGTATTTACGCCGAATTAGCATTTCCTTTGTGTGAATAACATTTAGATTGCATTATAAATTGTTTCTTATTTATCTTGTATAATATTTTAGGTATTTTATTTATTTTAACACCATTAAGAGATATGCTTATATTTCGTTATTTTTGCTTACAGTTGCATGTACGAAAAACCTCGTCTAATCTTACGTGTTACTACGTTTTGTTATAATTGCATCTGTATTTGTTGCATATTGATCATAGGGAATTTTTTTTTGAAAACTTTGTAGACAGTACGTGTAACGGTTATAAAAGAAGAACAATATTAATTAATTAAGTAGTTGTAATTCAATCTCGTAAAACAGTAAGATATAGTAGTGCCGTGGTTGCTCTAAATTCAAGGTGGCTATTTGCTGTATAACAATGTGTTTGTGAAATATTTAAGTTGGAAATTTAATGCTTCGTTTTTGTTTTGATTAACGGATTTAATCGTTCTTCATACACAGTCAATTGTTCCTGTATGGTAATGGAAGAAAAGTTTAGTTTGTCATTTCCGTAATTTATCTTTGCTCTGTAACGAATCTCATAAAATTATCAAAGCAATTCTGAGAGCATCTTTCACTATTTTACCTAGGGACTGCGGTTAACCAGGAAAACAGGTCTTCCAAGAATCATGATAAGAACCAGGTATTTAAAGTAATAATTATACCGTCTATTTTGAGATTAATTGCAAAAAGGCTTTGCTTAAATTCAAAACACTGTGAGTAAACGCTTGTTGCTATTTTATGTTGACGACGCTTCAGTTTGCTGCGTTGCGTGAATACACGTTTTGTGATTTACAATTAAAGGCATTTAACCAAATTTAAAACAAATATTAAAGTAACGAATAAATATACTCTTGACTAAATTAAAACCATAAGTTGCATCTTTTTTGTATTTATATAACTATGCAGGTTACATTGTTTTACGAACCTAAAGGCGTTTGAATTTAATTTTAAATTGAATTTTACTTGATTGCTTTTTTTTAATTAATTTTAAATTCAATCTTACGTTTCACTAAGATTTGTTTTGTTTTTTATTATTAATTTTTATTGTAAACGTTTATTTTGTTATAAATTTATATTGTTGTAAAATTTTGTTTGTTCACTGCATTTTTATTTTTTATTTATTTTATTTTTCCTATGTAATAAATGTTAAATTATTCAAATGTAACAAAGCTTTTAATTAATTAATTTATTTGCGAGTAAATTTTATTTGTTTTTTTTTAGAATTCAGTGACTTTACACACTAAAAAGGCAGGTTCTAATCGTGTGTACCTCGCCTGGCGTGCTTTCTGGTTGGCAAAGTCCAAAAGATGTTTTGATCTATTAACCTTTTTGGATCCATTTTGATTTGACTTTGGCTTGTATATTTGAGTTTCTCCAAATAACCGCGAATTTCCGAATATAATCCACAGCCGTCTCTACTGAGCTCCCGCAAATACTTTGTTTATGTTATCAATCCAAGTTTTTCGATAAAAATTACTTTAGGGTCAACTTTTGCAATTGAAGAGAAAATAAAATTTATACAGATGAAACCGACGATCACATGAAAAGGTAAGAACCAAAACGGTCTAAGTGATCTTTTTCTTATTATGAGGTAATTATTGCCATAGTCACTTCAAAATTGTAAAATGTGTGTATTTTAAGTGTAATCATGCAAATAAACGAGTAGAATCAGGACAGAATCCCCTCCACTTTTGACGTCACACGACCTCGTCGCAAACGTACGTGAAGGGTTTTTTGGGAAAGTTTGTTTTGTCTTTCACATTTTTTTCTCTCTCTCACATTCTTTCTCTCTCTCACATTTTTTTTCTCTCTCACAATTTTTTTCCTTTTTCATTTTACGTCATCGCATAAGCGGTATTTTTGCTATGCGTCATAAACACCGATGATTCAAGTGAGAATAAAGTATTTGTATTAAAAAAAGCTGTGAGTGACCTAGAATCGAACCCGGGCTCCTCGATTACGAAGCAGCGACTTTACCACTACACCAATTCGACTGTCAGGTTTAAACCGATAATTGTAAATAAGATAGTTAAATAAAATACAAGTTTTTTCTAAAAAATTAGTACTAAAATGGCGGAATAACTTTTAGAGAAATTTAAACTACTAGATTACTTATATAGTTGCCGAAAAGCAAAACAATTGAATCATTAACCTGTTTTTCTAATGAGTCACGTGTCAAACATTTTTACAAGAAATACTTTTTAACATTCTTCCCCGCTAAAGATATAAAAGCACGTCTATAATAAAACACTGTTTAGTTTATGTTAACGTTTCTAACCAGTACTTCATTTTAAAAGTTGTAATGGCAGCTAAAACAGCACAACGTGATGTAAAGAAATTTGCACCCTATTCTAAACGCGAAGATTGGAAGAAAAATTATAGATCACCAGCATCACCAGTGTACATACCTACCGCTAAAGATTACACCCTATTTAACGAAGCCAAAAAATCATACGGTATCAGCAACACAGAAGATAAATCAAAATTAGAAGTACGCGAAAAACACGAGTTGTTTAATGAGGTATCTATTCCATTAAATCACAGTTACTCAAAAATTGCGCGTCTAGGAATAGATGTTTATAATGGCTTCAGACCGTGTCTAAAAATAATAAAGTCTGGTTTTAATTCTGGTGTTTACTTCACGTTACCACAATTTACCGAGTTTCTAAGTGTATTGGATAACATGATAGAAGACTTGGGTCACAAAGATGTGGGTAAATATGACCTGGAAAATTATATAGTGCACACAACTGATGTGAACGCTGTTCGATTTGTGCCTAAAAATGTGGAAGAAAAATTTCCAATTGTATGTAGGCCTTAGTTCATTACAAAGCATTAGAAGAATGAAATCTTATTTTACGTCACTACTGAGCGACAGAGAAAACTGTGACTGTCCTTTTCAAGAATTTATACACGATGTGGTGAATTTTGTAGATTCAAAGAAAAAACAGGAAGCTTGTTATGAAGATTTCGAAGAAGTTCTTGAAGAAAAGTACAACAAAAATTTTATGTTATATGAATTAGTTTACAAATTTCCAAGTTTTATGAACATTGCGGTAAAGAATTATATGGATACATATGACGACCGTTTTCTGTACAAATAATTTAGTATTTTTACTATACAATGTAATTACATGTAGGTAATAAAACAAAATATAACCAATAAAAATAAAGTTTTTTTCTTCTATATAAAACCTGTTTTATTTTGAACGCAATTAGTTCTCGTTAAGATAACGACCATTAACATGTACCAATTTCAGCATCCTTTCTCAGCAATTGTTGCAGGACCCTCTGGATGTGGTAAATCTTACTTTATTGTAAACTTTATAAAAAAATATGAATGATGTGTGTGACACTAAATTTGAAAATGTTATATGGTTTTATGATGAGTGGCAACCTCTGTATAAAGATTTGCCAAATATAAAATTTCAAGAAGGATTACCGTTTATGGATTCTTTTGATGGAAGAGAACCTAACTTAATAATCATTGACGATTTAATGCGCGAAGCAAACAGTGCTGTTGTAGATATATTTACTAAAGGTTGTCATCATAAAAACCTCAGCGTATTTTTCCTAACGCAAAACGTGTTTCACCAAGGTAAAGGACAACGCGACATATCATTAAATGCCCATTACATAATTCTATTTAAAAATCCACGAGATAAAGCCCAAATAAAACATTTAACGAGACAAGTATACCCTGAAAATCCAAAATTTTTAGACGAAGCTTATAATGATGCAACGTCGAATCCACATGGATATTTACTTTTTGATTTAAAACAGGGTACGCCTGACATTGTACGTTTTAGAACATCAATTTTTAACGAAGACGGCGCATGCTACATTTACATTCCTAAAAAAGGGTTTAAATACACAAGTTCAGATAAATTTGACATCATTCAATCATAATGACTAACGTACTCACTAAGCATGCTGAACTTCTACGGGCTTTGACAAAATTAGGACCTAATGAGCGACAAGCTTTGCTAAAGTGTGCCAGCGATAAGCAAATACATTGTATCTGTGAATGCATTTACAATACTTTAAAAGGAAAAGTTCCATTGTCAGGACCGCAGAAGCGACGACTTTCTCGTCATAAAAACACGTTGAGACGAATAGTAAAACAAGGAGAATCGATTAAAAAGAAAAAACAAATTTTGTTACAACAAGGAGGCGCGTTTCTACCGTTTCTCTTAGCACCATTAATTAGCGGTGTGTTAGGAAGTCTTTTTAACTAATATGGAACACGCTAAAAAGATGATTATTGTTCCCCCGGAATTAATACAGCGGTTAAAAACTACTCCTGAACCTACGCAAAACAATGTGTTGTCAGAGTTGGACATCGAAATGAACAAAGTTTTAAATTCAAAACTAGCAGATCACGATAAATGGAATATGTATAATCAAATTCTTCAAAGGTATTTACATTTTGTAGACAAAATCCGACAGCCTGTTAGCATTTCAGTTGAAGAAGAAAAGATCACGAAGATAGCTGATTCTGATATAATAAACACGCTACCATCTACATACAAGAAAAAAGCAGAAAACTTTTTGCGGATTTTAAACACTTCAGGAAACATCGTATGGGACAAGAACGGGGTTGTAACAATAAAAGGAGAAACTATACCATCTTCGAATATTATTGACTTGGTGCATGACGCTGTAAGACCGAGAAAAACTAGTAGTCCTATAGGTTGGCAGCAGCTGGCATCTTACATGAAAGAAATTAATTTCCCGCAAGAACTTATTGGAAATTTAAAACGTCGAGGTATTTCACAAACTAGAAATGAGCAATTAGCGGTAACTTCGCCACGTAGGAGTGATCAAAGTTTTGCCCCAAACTATGATGGTGATGACGAGTTGAGGCAGACAATAGTTGAAACTCCGAGAACATCGAAACGCAGATCCAGAATTTTAAACTGGGAATCTTTTAAACTTTGATAATGGACACCATCTACTACGACCCAGCTCACGTTAGTGGGTTTGCAGGTGCAAATGACTTATTTCAATCATTGAAGTATAAACATAATCGCCCCAGTGTTGAAAAAATGGCTACAACAACAAGAGTCGTATACTATACATAAACCTAATAAAAAACGGTTTCCTAGAAACAAATTCATTGTAAACAATATGTTTGAATTATGGCAGGCAGATTTATGTGATATGCAAAGTTTAAAAAAATATAACGACAATTTCAGTTACATTCTAACCGTAATCGATGTTTTTAGTAAAAAAGCCTGGGCTAGATCAATTAAAGCTAAAACGGCCAAAAACGTTATTGATGCCTTTGCAGATATTTTTAACGAATGTCAAAATTACCCACTAAACATTCAAACGGATAAAGGAAAAGAATTTGTCGCAAAACTGTTCAAAGTTTTTCAAAGAACACGAGATTCATTTTTATGTTACGAATAATCCGGACGTGAAAGCAGCCGTAGTTGAACGATTCAATAGAACTCTTAAAACAAGAATGTGGCGTTATTTTACTTATTCCAATTCATATCGGTACATTGATGTGTTACAAAATTTATTACTGTCTTATAATAATAGATATCATCGGAGTATTAAAATGGCACCCAATGATGTAAATGATTCAAATATTTTACAAGTTTGGCAAAACTTGTACAGCAGTGGAGTTGGTCTAGAACGAATACCTAAATATAAAGTCGGTCAACATGTAAGGATTAGTAGAACTAAACAGATCTTTGAGAAGGGCTATACAACAAATTGGAGCGAAGAAGTGTTTAAAATAAGTGAAGTTATTAATCGCAAACCTCCTGTTTACCGAGTTGTTGATTTAAATAGCGAGCCAATTGAAGGAACTTTTTATGAAGAAGAATTACAACTTATTACAGTTAATAGTGACACTAGATATAAAATTGAAAAAGTGTTAAAAGAAAAGGGCCGCGGAATAAATAAACAGTATTTTGTAAAGTGGCAAGGATATAGCGATAAATTTAATTCTTGGATCCCATCGAACGAATTGCAACAATTATGAATACTGAGAATGAGTTTTATTTAACATTGCTAAGTAACAGCTCTATGAATTACTACCCCAGCAATACAACTGCAAATTTTATGACACAATTACCTAAACGAGTAAGATTGACCGGGGAATGGGTTGTTGGAATTTCTGAAATTCAATATCCGTGTTCGTTTTTAGCAGTTGGAGAAACTGATAACTTAATGTACTATAGGACTGAACCACCCGAAGAACACGAGTTAAGTCTCGAAGAAGTGTTAAATCTTGCAACGAGACATTTTCTTGAAAATAAAGATTCAATTCATTTTTCTTATCAAGAATGGCATATTGTAAAAATTTCTCCAGGAAACTACGAATCAATCGAAGACGTTATTACTGAAATTAATAACCACGAAATAATAAAGAAACTGATAAACTTTAAATACAACAGAATAACAAAAAGAGTTTTCTTAAAAGTAAACACGACATTATCTGTACTGGGTTTTTCAAGAAGATTAGCGCTTCAACTAGGTTTTCAACCCGATCAAAATTTAGCAAAAGAAAAAACTTCAGCTCATCCAGCAAACATATGGACAGGTATACCATCTCAAATGTTTATTTACTGTGATATTGTAGAACCACAATTAGTAGGAGATGTCTTAGCACCTTTATTGCGAATTGTCAATGTCACTTCTGATAATTACAATTACGGATGTCATAAAGATGTAGTGTTTTCTCCTGTGCATTATATACCCCTGATGAGAAAAGAGTTTGAAAATATAGAAATAAATATAAGAACCGACACGGCAGCTTCTATGCCATTCGAGTTTGGAACGTTGAATTTGAAACTTCATTTCAAAAAACTTAATTAACATGGCGTGTCCATATCAACAATATTATATTAATCAAGCCGGTAGTGGAATTGGTGTTATTTACCGAGGGGCTCCGTATCAAAGAGGTCATGGAATTGGAAGTTGGCTGGGGGGTATATTTCGTTCAATTTTACCATTGTTTAAGTCAGGCGTGAAAGCAGTAGGAAAAGAAGCGTTGAGGACAGGAAGTAATATTTTAGGAGACATTGTGGAAAATCGACCAATCAAAGAATCGTTTCAAGATAGAATGCGCGAAGCCGGTCAGAGTCTGAAACGCAAAGCAGACACTAAAATTGAAAATCTGATGCAGGGTTCTGGATATAAAAAACCGCGTCAAAAAATAACTAATCATTCTCTGTCTGTAATTAACAAGAAGACGTCAACTTCTAGACGCAAGCCGGCTAATTAGAAAGTTAATTACAACGATATTTTTGACAGAAATTAGTAATGGCTTTTCTTCACGCTCAATCTTGCGAATGCATTAAATCTGAATTAGATTTATTTGCCCTTCCATCAACTCAAACAAGTATAGAATCCGGCGAATGGGTTTTCTATAAGCCACTATCTTCGTTAACTGACGACGCACCGATTGAATTTGTTATACCTGGCAACGGCAATGATTATTTGGATTTAAGCCAAACAATGTTGTATGTAACAGCCAAAATCGTGAGACAAGACGATACTTCGTTAAACCTTGAGGATGCTGTAGGACCCGTAAATAACTGGTTACATTCTCTATTTAGTCAAGTTGAGATTTATTTAAATCAGAAACTTGTATCTCCGCCTAATAATACGTATGCATACCGTTCCTATATTGAAACTCTACTAAACTATGGATCAGAAGCCAAATCTTCACATTTATCGTGTAGTTTATGGCATAGTGATACACCAGGGAAAATGGATAGTTTGACTGAAGACAATGTGGGATTCATTAAAAGAAAATCTTTTACTTCCGAAAATAACCAAATCGAGATGATAGGACATGTCCACTCTGACATATTTAATCAAGAAAAATTTCTTGTTAACGGCGTCGAAATGAAGATAAAATTTGTTCGTTCAAGAGATTCGTTTAGTTTAATGGCGAAATCCGGATCTACATACAAGGTGAAAATTTTAGAAGCCAGTCTTTTAGTAAGAAGAATGAAAATCAATCCTACAATTTTAATTGCACATACAAAAGCGTTAGAATCTACTTCCGCAAAATATCCAATAACGAAAGCCGATGTTAAAGTATTGACTATTCCATCAGGGATACAACGAAAGTCTTTAGACAACGTTTTCTTAGGCCAATTACCTAAACGTTGTATTATAGGATTTGTTTCAAATAAAGCGTTCAATGGAGATTACGCTACCAACCCGTTTAATTTTCATCATTATAAAATTAATTACCTGTCTTTGTATATTGATGGCCAGCAAATTCCGTCAAAACCACTTCAACCGGATTTTATAAAATCAGGCTTGTACGTGCGAGCATACCATACTTTATACTCCGGAACCGGCATTCATTTTTTAAATGAAGGAAATGATATATCTCGAGAAGATTATCCTAAAGGTTACTGTTTAATGGCTTTTGATTTAACACCGGATTTATCGGCAAATGCAAATACACATTGGAATCTTGTAAAAAATGGATCGTTGCGCATAGAAGTCGGATTCGAAGATGCGTTAAGTGAAACTATAAACTGTTTAGTTTACGCAGAATTTGACAATGTCATAGAAATTGATAAACATAGAAATGTAATGGTGGATTTTAGTAGTTAAGAATACTCGACACGTTATTCAACTTAGTTATTAATTAACACTCAAGAAGAATGGACGCGTTTGTTGATTTGCAAGGTTTTCGTGGAGAAGACAAAAAATTTATTCCTAAAGAAGTTGCAGTTGTTTCGTCAGATGGTGACTATTGCGAAGTTTTGCTCATAAAGCCACCAAGGCCTTATTCTACTTTGCCAAAATCAGTCAAAAACGAAATTTATTACTTAGAAAATTATTTTCATGGTCTAAAATGGAGCACTGGATACATAAATTATGAAGATTTCGAAGACGAACTTAGGAAATTATTGATACCTTTTAACGGTATTTTTGTTAAAGGCTATGAAAAGCAAAACACTTTAAAATTTTTAAATAAACCGGTAGTTAACATGGAGGGGCTCAGTTGTCCAACCTTTAAAGAACTAAAAAAGAGATGCAAGCAATCAAATGTCTACATCATCACATTGAAAACCCTTCGTGTGCTTTAGAACACGCTTTAATTTTATGTGAATGGTCAAAGAAAAATAGCAGAGATGAATGCGGTACAAATTCAACAATGTTTGAAGAACATCCCGACCACCAAGAATGTACATCGACTTGTATGTGCTTCTAATCAACTACCATGGCGTATACAGAGACCTTGTGCTATTATTGCAAACACCGATCCCTCCTATAAACCTGGTGAACATTGGGCAGCGTTTTACATTGATGAATATGGACATGGAGAATATTTTGATTCTTTTGGAAGACCACCCCTAGGATGTCATAAAAAATTTTTAAAAAGAAATTGTTGTACTTGGACTTTTAATTGTAAAATTTTACAAGATTTTCATTCTATGTTTTGCGGTCAATATTGTCTTGTATATTTATATTTTAAACTTTGTAACACAAACATGATAGAATTTTTAAAAATATTTGATAATGATTTAATAAAAAATGATACTTGCATTAGTTTACTGTATAACTTGTATTTTAAGAAAACCAATGTATTAGATATTTTATAAGATTTTTTTTGTACACATTAACAAAATAAAAACAAGTAGTTGGTATTTATGTGTTGTCTTTATTAAAAATACTTATATAAAATTAATTTTTTTTTACAAAATATATACTTATATATTTTTCTACAAAAGAGTTATTTGAATAAAAAATAGAAACTTTATTTTACACACACAAAAAAAAATGGTATAAATTTATAAATTATAATCACTAAAACAGACATTTTACAAAAAAAAAAAAAAATTAAGTAAATCAAATAAAGCTTATATACTTAAACAAAAATGTACTTACAAATAATAACAAAAATCGTATGTACAAAATTAAAACAAACTAAAACAGTTATTTATTTACGAAGTTAAAATTATTATTTAATAAAACATGTTTTAAAAATCACAATGTCTATAACCGTAAGGTAACGTATCTAAAGTATTTTCGATTCGCCGTCGTTTGGTATAGTTTACACGAAACACTTTTTTCTCCGGTTTAGAAATTACATCGTACAAGGCATTACGAATTATACGGCGATCTGTTTGAACGTACGTGGACTCTGCTTCTTCTAAAACCATTTTCTTTAGAGTTTCAAAATTTACAGTTCTAGAATTTTTAAAGTTCTTTACAATTCCTTTAACTTTGCATATGTATTCGTAGCTGTTACTTTTGCTCGAAAATACTTTAAGTGCATAGTTTTTAGGTCCCCGCTAACAAATTCAACAATTTTGCTACCTGGGCCGTGACATGCGATCTCGTCTGTCATGTTGCCTAAAATCGCCGGTTTCAGGAACCCATTCACCTTCTTTTTGTGTAAAAATAACAGAATCTGTATCAAAATACAAAACACGTTGGTCTAACTTTTTTAGATATCCGTATAATTCCAACCTTGCGTGGGCTGTAGTGTATGCGGCCAATGCGACATTAACAGTTTTGAGAGGAACAATGCCATGGTTCGGTCTATCCCAATTTAAAATAACGGTGTGGTCATCAATGGCTGTAATTAGATGAGCTTCCACCGAAGGATCGGTTAATTTTTTAAACAGTTCATAAGGATCTTGAATAATGGAACACTGCATCAAGTTTTCCCGTTGCGCAAATTTGCCCCAAAAACTGTTTAAACAGAGTTTTGCAATATATCGCATTCCAGGATTTACCGAAATGTTTTCTTTATCTAACGACACTCCTTCTTTCTCTAGGTATTGTTGGATATAACGATCTTTTGATTGTTCATCTATACACCATGAAGGCCAACCGCTACACTCCTGCTTTAATTTCAGAAACTTGTCTACATACGACGAAAATAGTCCTTCTGTTCTAGTGGTTCGATTGTATTCGATAACCTCATACTCCCAAACTTCTGCAACTTCTAAAACTTTATATCCTTGAACCAATGCTTCTCTTACTTCGTCTGCTACAAATGTACCAGTAAACTTTTTTTCATCGTCGGTGTGGTGGCAATTTTCATTATTCATAGCTTCACCGCAAAGTCTACAGAGAATAAACATGAGTTTACCATGCATTCTGCAAGGCAATACCGGATGATATAAATTTAAAGGAGGAAGAACTGTACATTTGATAATGCCTTCAACATTATTTAAAGATAAACGTTGGCATGCATCGTGACCAATATGAATCTTAGGGTGACCAATAGGGTATTTTTTGTATTTGTTAACAAAAGGATAGAGAGAACAAACATCAAGATAACGGATAGTTTCGTTCTCAGCTGCTTTATGATGTAATTTCACAGCGTTTGTGCGGCCTCCGAAAAAACTGTCGCGGGGATGCAACGGCGTGTTTTTAAAAAAGACATTCTCCGATATAAATTGTCTAGCTTGATCGTTGCTTTTAAGAAAATTTTTAAATTGGCATTCTTTTATTTCGATTAAGTTGTACCCATAAGATCGGATGCGGGCAGATGTCGCTTCGGTTTTCTCACGCCTTAAAAACATTGTGTCGTGAGTATTGCCTCCAAGCTCTGCCAATTGGTCCGGAAAACAAATTTCACATCCATGAAAATAACACCCGTGGAACTGATAAACGGTGTTTGTAACATTAGAAAAGCCGTCAACAAGAATTCCTTCCCTTAGTCGAATTTCTCGAGCGTTTCCTGCATGTTGAATTGAAATTCCTAACGAATGTTCCAGCCAGAGCATCCATTTGATTGCAATTTGTGATTGTTGATCAGCCATTCTATACCCGTTGGGAGGAATAAGTCCAATATAGTTTTCTTTCAAAAAATTTCGCCTAAAAACTGTGTTGCATGCACCAGCAATAGTACAAGCTTCTCTAAAAGGATCCACGCCGTTTGAAGTGGTAAAACGGTTCCAGAATTCAAGACAAGCTTTTCTTAATATATTAACATCCGCAATACAATATTTTACTATTTCAACTTGAAAATCAAAAATGCTATTTTTATTGTTTTCTATATCATACCAAGAGATAAATTCTTCACGCGCTGAATCGGTCATCTCGTCACATCCATAAAACTCCATAGCTGGTAGCGTTCCAACGTAATCTTGATTTTGTAAAGTATTGAAGAAATGCGGAAAAAATCCTTTACACCCCGGAAAACCAAACGTTTTTGGTAATTTTGCTAATGGCATTGGCATGTAATTAATAGAATCGATAAATTTAATACCACCGTCGCAGTTAATCGACATAAGTTTAGTACCAGTCGCAATTATTTTCGGATTCCATAAAGTCTGTTGAGAAAGTAAGGCTTTTAAAATAAAGGCACCGTCGTACCCCTTCATGTTGTGCGCTAGCGTAACAATGTCTCCCTTGCACTTCTTTCGTAAATAAGCAACATAACTTAAAAATTCTTGCACTGGGTTGCTCTTAAAGATATGTTGACGGCGACCACAAATTGTACAGTCTTCAAAAATATTTTCCATTTTCCAACACGATTTGCACACTTGTTGTGCCACGCACAGCGTTGGAGTATGCAGAAACATATTGGAACCTCCTTCTAAAGGTGTATCTTGTCTACATTCAAAGTCGTAAAATACGAATGTAAAGTTAGCATCCATTTTTTTCTTGTTTAAAGGTTTCTTAATCATGTAGCAATAATGGCGGGTAGGCTTTTCGGTTTTACAGTTTGCACAATAACTGTATCCACATCGATGAGGCTTACGTTTATTAATCCAAAAACTTGAAAAACATATAAGACATCTGTTTAGTTGACTGCAAAGAGATTTTTTGTGCTCTTCATAACAATTTTGAGATTGGAAATCACGATAGCATGCGGTGCAGTTAATTTTTTGTTCTGTCTTATTACATGGTGGAGACGAATGGCAACTTGGACAGATATATTTACAGTTTTTATGCGTTTTTTTATCGTTTGTGCGTGAACGACAAAATTCACAAAAATACGCCGTAGAAAACGCGGAGCATAAATTTGTAATTACGTTAAAATGATTATTCTCGTAAATTAAATTTAAAACTAACTTATTACTAGCACGGGGTCCTTCATAATACACAGATGTACCAAGGCGGTTATTATAGACGACAACGGTGTAGTTAACAAGGTATTCTTGAAACTTTTGAATATGTTCACTGGTTCCACCGGTGCTAAGATCTACATCAGCAATTCGGCATAGATCTAGAGCCCGCGCTTTAGTTTGGAGATTTCCAGGTTGCTGAAGACTTTGCAATAGAGGATCTTTAGCTCTCCACGCCATTGCTAGCACCAGCGCGTAAGCGAGACATAAATTGTCGTCATTCGCAACCACAATAATTCCTCTTTTGCGACGGCAAAATTCTTCATAAGTAACGCCGACCATTCGATCCCTAGCTGCGCCATAGCCGACGGGAAGCGAAACCCGGTCCAGCTGTAAACGAAGAGCGTCGTTTGAGAAAAAATTGCCGTTGCTTTGCAGTATTTTTTCCAGCGTCGCCATAATTACTTTAGCGTTTAATTGGTCTGCGCGGCGAAAGGATATTCCGACAGGTTTTTCAGGGTAGTTGTCATTCCGTAAGACCAACCCTACTCGATCAGACGGAGCCGCATTTTTTAGAAGGTGTCCTAATATTTCATTAAAAGCGTTCTAAAATTAAAATATTTAGTAAATTAAGAATGTCAGTGAAAAATAAGTAATTGTACCTCTAGCCACGACAAAGGATTTAATGATTCTTCAGTTTCTTTAAATTTAAATACTATCGTTCTACCAGTAGCATTGAATTTCTTTATCTCTTTTATTCCTTCGCCGATGATGTTAAAATACTTATATTGGTTTGCTGTATTTAACGCTCCTCCGACAAACGACTGAAATAATTAATATTTTTTTTATAATTTGTTAAATATAATTTAAATAACTTACATCTGACTCGGTTTTTCTAGACGTTGACGGTTTTACATCCAGTTCAGAATTAATACTGTTCTGAAAGGAAATGGAAGTTTAAGTACAAAAACAAGACAGATAACAAAAGTCAGAAATATTTAAAATTGTCTTACCCTAATATTATATACTTCTTTTATAAATCTCTCAAAACTCTCTTCATCTTCCTTCTCAATGGTATCTCCGTGGAGCACAATTCTTTCACATATATCTTCATATGCTTGAACTATTTCTCTATCGTTAAACAAACCGCAAACATATAAATTTAAAATTGTTGAAACCGACATTGTCAAAATGTGTATAATCAATATAAGAATGAACACTAAAATATTGCATACAAAAGCACTGCTTTTATACGTTTTTGAAAGAAAAAATATGCGCAAAGTGGAAATTTTGTTTGTGCGTAAGTAATTACCCAGTTAATTAATATTTCCAATAACTAAAGTAAATTTCTATCGTTTTTCTTACAGAATTTAACATTTTCAAACTTCTTTTGCTTGTTGGTTAAGATTAGGGTGTTATACTAGCTAACTTTTAATCTTTTTCTACATGCTAAATTATAATCTTTGTAGATAACCAAATAAATTGCTTTTTTTTAATTTTTTTTTGTCGTTACTTAGTTTTAAAAGTTAGTCATTGATTGCAATGATATTATCATCAAATTAAGTGTCATTAACAAAATTTCTATTATACAATGTCATTAACTGCATTACTCACAAATTCCTATACGTTTTTGATTTCATGTAAATACATTTTTATAAACTTTTTTATTTTTAAAGAGATTTGTAATTCACTATCTTATTTTAAGTATCAGTTAAATCATAATAATTGTTTTTGTTGAAACATTTACATGGAGTTTCATAGTTAAAAATTTCTTGTTTTATCGACATGGCTTGGTTTTGAAAGTTTAGTTAATTGCATAATTAGCTGCATTACTAACAAATTTCTATATTTTGATTTCTTGTAAATACGTTTTTATATAACATCTCATTTTAAAGTTGTATTCACTATCTTATTTTAATAATTATCAGTAAAATTATAAAAATTGTATTTGCTGGAGCATTCATAAGGCGTTTAACCGTTAAAAATTTTTGTATTGAAATAGCATCGTTTTTCAAGTTTACGCAATTACCTAGTCAATAACTGTTACTAATAAATTCCTATAGGTTTTAGTTTCTTATGGATACGTTTTATATAACAAGTTCAAATATTTTATTCTAACAATTTTATTCTAAATTTCTTCTACAAAATTGTTGTTTCTATATTGGTATTTCTAAGTATGAAAAGTTATGATTTCATAAGGTTTTGCACATGAGTCATTACAATTAACAAACATTATTTTAAAGGTAGGGATTTTCAAAAATTTTTAATTGTATTTAGTTTAGTTTGGGTCTTCTTCGTGTTAAAATGTGTGTGCGAGTAATTTTTTTATTGTTGAATTAAAATTTATAAATTTAAAAATGAGTTCGTGATACTATGGGGTAAGTGTATTTTCTTTAAATAGTTGCTTTACGTTTTTTCTTTTCTTTAAACTGAGTCTAAGTTTATTACTTAACAGAATAGCTTTGTTTTTTTTTAAATTTTTATAACTATAATTTTTATTCGTAAGTACCTAGCTAGGTATTTCAAAAACGTGGGTATTATTAGAAATTTTTCTTTATAAAATTATTTTTACTGTTAAATAGTAATTTGTTAATTAAAAAACGCATTTAATTTTTCTTTGTTCTTGTAAATTATTATGATTAAAATAACTAATGTGAAATTTAAAAATTATTCTTTTTTTTAAAACATTTTTGCTGCTAAATTGTTTCGCTATTTTAAAACAATGTTTGCTACCAACTGTTAAATATTCAGCCATTTTAAAACTATATTTTACTACCGACTGTGAAAAAATTATTGCACTATTTTAAAAATTATTTTGTCACCAATTTTTACATTTATTCAATCATCTTAAAAGTATTTTTACCGCAAATTTTTAAATTTTCTTTTTGCTTTAATTATTCGAAATTGTTTTAATTTAGATAAAAATTATTATTATTTTTTTTTATATATATTAATTATTAAATTTTATTTAAATTTTTCTTATTTACATTAGAATTACTATTTATCTCTAATTTACAAAACTTAAATTTAAAAAATAAAATGAACGTATAATTTAATTCTGTTATTTTTTGGTTTAAAATTTAATTAATAAACTGTAACAGTCTTGGTATCGTAATGGTAAAGTCGCCGCTTCGTTATCGAGGAAACCCGGGTTCGATTCTAGGTCACCCACAGCTTTTTTTAAATAAAAATAGTTTCTTTGTCGTTCGAATCATGAGACTTTATGACACATAAAAAATTACAAGTTACGCGATGACGCACGACGCAATCAAAATTACCAGTTAAGCGATGATGTAACAATATAAGAGAGAGAAAAAAAATTCGCTGTAAGAGAGAAGAAAAATTTCATTGTGAGAGAGAGAAAAATGTGAGAGAGAAAAAATGTGTGAGAGAGAAAAAATGTGTGAGAGAAAAAAAATGTGTGAGAGAGAAAAAAAATGTGTGAGAGAGAAAAAAATGTGTGAGAGAGAAAACAAACTTTCCCAAAAAACCCTTCACGTACGTTTGCGACGAGGTCGTGTGACGTCAAAAGTGGAGGGGATTCTGTCCTGATTCTACTTAAACGTAAAGTATAACGAAGATTTTTGAGGATTTTGAAGAAATTTCTCACAACCATATTTTTTGGGGAAAATGTCACGGTTTGACAGTAAGCGACGTTTTAAAAAATCACAGCATCTTTGAAAATCAAACCTTAATATTTTATTAAAACAATAAAAGACAGTTATATAAACAAACTTAGTCATAGTCAGAGTAAAGTTCTCTATCGCTATATTCTGCTCCTAAAATTTCGCCTTCTGTTTCTTTTGAAGTTGATTGCTTCACTTGCTTTACTTTCTTTTTCGTGTTCTGATGTGCCATATTTTGATAAAAATCATGATAAATGGGTGGAACAAAAGGCAAAAGTTGTTGAAGATTTTCCCACTTTGCTTTAAAAATTTTCAGGGCGCCATTATAAAGCGGTTTATTTAGATTTTTTATTGAGAAATTTGGTCTTCCTGCTTTAAGGCATAAACAATTTTCAGAACTAACCGCAGGAAACTGTGGATTTCTGGTAATGTGTATTAAGAAGTATAAGAAATTTTCTTTCCTGTACTCAAACCTCACTATTTCGCGCCACTTGATAGGATCTTTTTCAATGTTTTTTTTGGATGTACCATGATATCATCCAGATATTTAAATGATAGGAAGTCATTTTGATTCATGTTATACACTTGAAACTTTTTTATTATTTTGTGAACTTTATTTTGTTTGCTCTTACCTTAATCAGACATGATCCAATTTCCTGTGATCCTCGTTGAGCTATAGTTTTGTTCCAGACGTACATGAATGATACGCTACTAACAAGATCATGAACGCAAAAATTGTAACTCCACAACTGTCTTAGATAATAGACCTTATCTGTGGAAAGTAGAGGAGTCGGAAGTGTTTTTTGCAAGTCAAAACAAATTGCACGGACTTTCTCGCAATTCTGTTTCGCATATTTAATATCACACTTTTTGTTATGTTTGACACTTTCAACTTTTCTGTGGTGAAGATCTAGTTCATTCTTGCTTTGTGCTATAGTATACACATCTGCCGAATTTTTTATTAAATTATTTAGGCGGTCGCAAGTATGGCACGTATCGGAATGGGGCTTATGGAATTTGAAATTAAATGCAGAAAACATGTCGGTAATACGATTCTTTTACTGAGGGTCTATTTCTTTCTACGCACCATTCCTTATACAGGCAGTGCATTTTTTTAATATTTAAGTCCTCTGCAAGATACTTAGTGCTGTTATTCTGTGACCTTGAATAGTGGTTTCTATATTGAGGAAACATATTTATATGGGTAATGACATCATTTTTAACATCAGTGCTAATTTTGTTAGAAGGGGTATGAGATCCTCTTTTGTCAGTTTCACTTTTCGTTTGGCAAATAATGCGAAGTCTCCTGTTAGTAATGTCAAAAGCTCTAAGGAAAAACTCTTTACAAACTCTAAAGTTCATTAGGCGTAAAATTGTAGTAAAACCTTTTTGAGAAGCTGCCTGATTTTTATGTCGCTTTACTGCAGTTTTGCTTACACAAGAAGCCAAGTACTGCGTTTGCAAAGCATACGTTTCTATTTCGTAAAACTCTGTAAACATGATTTTTTTTTGTTCTTCGCTTATTTTGTCACAATCATATCTGCAGCGATGGTCATATAATTTTAAGGTCCTTTTTTTAATCGTTTTTCCTTTAGTGGTCTTGTACTCATTACCACTTATCCTAGCACGTTTTCTTATTTGTTTTTTCCAACTGCTCACGCCCTTCTTCCTTTTTCTGGTTCTCTTTGGGGTAACTAAATCAAATACTTTACTTTAAATACATTTTGGATTATAATATACAATGTACCGTAAATTCCGCTAGTCGAAGGTACAGAAATGTTCCAATTTTCGTCGGAATTAATTAATTCCGTATCATCTAGAGAGGAGTCAGTGGCAATATATTCACTGCCCTCATCTGTTTCGTAAGGATCATGTTCACAGCTTTCAGAGTCCGTAGCGTGCCTTACATTTTCTAAAGCAATATTATAGGTTATAATTTATTTTTTAAGGAAAGAATTATAATATTTAACTTAATCCTTAACTTATTTACAATTATTATCTTACCTGAAGCAGCTCTTTTTCGTGCACTCATTTTAAAAACTTAATTTTGGTTATTTTTAATGACAATGGAGATAACGTACGCGCTACGTGCGTAATGAAAGCAAAATGAAATACATCTCGCTTTTTCGTGACAAAATAATGGTCTAAGTGATCTTGGATCCTTTTGACTCTAATCAAAAACACAGTTTTGTTTCCATGCTTTCTCGGTGGTCTCATAAATAGTGCTATATGTTTAAATTTCGCTTGGATCTTTATGCCACCGAATAATTTTCACTTTTAAATACGCTTTTATGTACTTAACTCATTTTTGCCAAAATTGTCACTTACAATTAGACTCTTTTGGTTCTTACCCCTTCACATATAGTGTTTGACTAAACTATACCACAAAAACGCAGTTGCGTAGTCAGAGGGTGAGCTCAGGAGGGTCAGACGTGAGAAGTAACATACACTTCAAATATAATCAATTTCATTAACTTTACAAAAATCAATACATTACATATCATATAGCGTTCTATACAACACGTTTTTTTTATAAACAAAATAACGTTATTTTTGAAAACGTTACAACACTTTTAATTGCATATCTTAATGTATGTAACTCTCGAACATTTTTATTTCTATGGTGTTGATTGCCTGTTTCAATAATGAATTCTTGTGTATGTAATGTTTTAATCGTATTTACTGAAAATACTTTTAAGAATAATAGAGACAAAGTATTAAAAAAAATCCGAGTTCATTGAAATACGACTATAGCAATTGAATTATGTTTTCGATTCTGGGTTTTGCTTACTGCTTTGTTTTACTTTGTGTTTTATTTAATTGTTTTTGTTTTATTTTTATTTAACATCTGTGAATACAACCGGTTACGTTTTATTTGCTTTGTTTTGTTTTTGTATCTATTTTTGCAATGTCTGACAATATCAAATGCTAACACTAAAATCTTTTGTTACTAAAACTATTAGTCAATGCTCAGGCCCGCGCCTAGCACTTTTGGCGCCCTTCTGCAAATTTAAAATAATGCCCCAAATTTGTATTACGTTTATATGTGAGTACAGATACTGGTTAAGTTAGGTATTATTATCCACTATTGCAAAATAATTTAAAAAAGTAGTTTTATAAATTTATTTTCATTTTTATATTTTACAAGTACAAGCCATAAACCATACAAGTTTTTTCAAAGTGTTTTCTATTTTAGTTTCAAATGTGATATATGATACAAAAGCACAAGAAATAAAAAAAATCTTTAAAACTTTAAAAATACTCCTTTATATATCAATGATCGACAAATAAAAACAAACCATAATATTATTTTAATAATGCAACATGTCACCTTTTAAAGGTTATTAGGTATTGTTATTAATATTTTAGCTAAATGAAATTGAGCTTTCCGTGCTTTAATTTTTGCTAATTGTTTAATTTAATCTTTGGTGTCTAATTCTTTCATCTGGTCCGTTTCTATTGAAATGATAGCAAGATTACTTAGTCGGTTTTGCCCCATGGTCGATCTTAAATAATTTTTTATTATTTTGAGTTTTGAAAAAGATCGTTCTGCGGTAGCAACAGAAACTGGCATTGTTAATAAAATACGAAGTATTATGCTCGTATTAGAAAAAGAATCCACTAAGTTGTTAATTGTTATATAATTTAAACTTTCTTCTGGAGACGTAATAACTTTTTCATCAAAATTTTGTAAATATTGTAATTCTTTAACAAGTTTCACGGCAGTTATGTCTCGTTTATTGCGAGTTTTGTCGTTTAATAAATTTTCAACTTTTTGACATAATTTTAATTGTTCGTTTTCAGAATAATTTATAAATTTATCAATATTCTACAAAAACGAGTAATTATTAGAGTAAGAAGAAAGTAATTGGAATCTCTCATCCACTGATGTTATGATTACATCTTGAGCTTTAAAGATTCGTCGTGGATCGGTTCATCGTCACATTCATAATCAAAATGTTTTTTTTTATTTGTCGCGGTCTTAGACCTTTTTGTTTTTTGAATTTAGGTTCTATGTCTAAGCTGGATGCTATTTTTTTAGCATCAATCAATAGATCATTAAAACCTTTATCAGAGCGTTAAGCTTTAAAAAAATTATTCAAATTATTTAAATGATTACAACACTCAGCAACATCAAAGTTCGGTTTTTGAATGTTAACTTTCCTTAAAATATTATATTACAATATCAGAATGCAAATGAACTGAAAATTTTGTAATTTTTTTGCCAACGATGCAGCCAAATTTTTAACATCTATTCTACTAGACCATCGAGTATCCGATAAAGGTTTTAAAGTTAAATTTGTTACATTAGATAAATTACATTTCAGAATTTAGTTTAGTAGATGCTGAAAAAAATACAAACAGTTTTTGAACTAAAGAAAAAAAAGTGATGCTCAAAGTATTCGATTTTGCGGCATCATTGACGACTAAATTTAGGTTATGATTGCAACAAGGAACAAAGAAAGCTTGCGGATTAAAACCCAATTTTTTTTTGTAGACCAATATGTCTACCACGCATATTTGCGCCATTGTCGTAACCCTGACCCCGCAAATCGTTGATATTTAGCCTTCTTTCTCTAACGCCGACAAAAGAAATTATGTCAAGTCTTCACCCGACACATCACTTATAGGACAAAACAAATGTTCTTCTATACTAATTCCCGTGCTTTTTAAATTAACAAATCTTATACAAACTGAAATTTGTTCTTGGTGACTAGAGTCAGGAGTGCAGTCTAATAATATGGAATAATATTTTGCTTTTTTAGTTAGTTCTAAAGTTTTGGATTTGATGTTTTCACCGATCAAGTTGATTACTTCATTTTGTATTTTATCCCCGAGATAGTTTTTGTGGTCATTGTTTTTCTCAAACAACTTATTACTACTTCCACGAAAAACTAAATTTTGCTGAATCACGTAGAAAATTCTTTCTATAACAGTTTGCCAGTATTTAGCTTCTCTGTTTATTGCATTTTGAATTTCAGAATCAATTATTTCATTTTTGGTAAAGCAGTTAGAAAGATCTAGCAATTTTAGAACATTTTCGATATGTAACTTGCTCTTTTTAAGAATGTTTAAATGTTCATTTAATTGCTGTCAGTCATTGTAACCAGATTCATCACTAAGGCGAACAGATTTCAAATCGCTGTCACTAAAAATTTTGCAACAGAAGCAGTAAAATGAATTTTTTTGTTTCGAATTACAATAACCAAAAACGTTCAATTTTTTCTATGTTTGGTAAAATTTTAAAGAAGTAACTTGGAAAACGTACGCCCCGACTCCGAACTATCTCTCAGATAAATATCCTTTTTGTTTTGATAATGAGCAGGGTCACGTTTTACTAATTCTTGAATATTATTAGGACGTAATTTCTTTGGCCATAGTGCAGTATCTTTCGAAAGTTGACTCATATTTTCCGTTCTGATAATTTTTGAAGGTGTTGATTTTTCATTATCAGCGGAACTTGAAGATGTTGATGGATTGCGTTCAAGAAGATCCGTTTCTTGTCTGCTGTTGATACTTGTTTCAAGTACAGGTTCAGAATACTGGAATATTTGGCAAAGTAGACTGGGGATGTGAAAAAAAAATGACATGGTTTTCCAGTTCTTTCTCTCTTTTTCTTTTATTCAGCGAATTTTGGTATCCAGACAATTTCTTCTTTTTTTCTGACATCCTGATACTGTAAAGAAATTAACAGGTAAGTAAACAAATTGACATATTATTCATGAAAAATGGAAATGTTTCGACGTCTCAAACTCAAACTCAAAAGTATTTTCTCAACGTTACTTATTTCAAGTTATTTCAAAATTTATAAATTTTTATAAATACTAATAGTAGTGCTTATCAATTGTTTTGTTTGAATTTACTTCAATTAATAATGTTGTTTATATAATCAAATGTAAAGGATTTTTGAGATGCAAGTTTTTGGCTTTTAATGTTTTAATAAATCTAAAATAAAAAATAAATTTTAGATGAACTCACCTTAATTCACAACACAAAACACATTACTATAAAGTCTGTAAAGCTACAAAAAAAAACAGATATCTTTTACCCCATGCATCTTTTCACTTCGCTAAGTTAATTATCAATAAGGCATCAGGTAACAAACGAAATCAGGACCGATGCAGCGCTTAAATATATAACGTTTCGTACATTGCAAGCTCAGACAGGAAAAAAAAACGCTTCTTCGCTCGTTGGCTCGTTGCAAGTCAAATTTCAAGCTCAAACATGAATAAAATCAGATTTGTTCACACAATTCATGTTATCATGTCACGTATTATGTATTCGATCGAATAAATGCTATTATTGCGTACTCTCATTTGGAAAATATATTATATAATTCGGTTCCCCTCGTCTCAAAAAGTATAAATAAAAAAATAAACAAATAAAAAACAATGTAATTTTATCATTATAAATTTTATTTTGACAATGCTGTTTGTTGCTTTATATTTTTTTTACTTTTGAGTTTAGAGGCTTTTACGCGCTTTCGGCGCCTCGGCGCCGTCGTGCGCCACGCAACGTTGCCCGGGACTGTCAATGCTAACACTAAACAAATGCTACGGTATTGAATGTTTGACTAGAATTATCTATTGAGTATCATTGCTCCCGCGAGAGAGAACTGTTCTATTAGAGGAAAAATTATAATATTCTTCTTATTATCTATAAATCAATGACAAATTTATGTTTGTGTTGTAATTATTTTGTTTGCTTATTCGCTTCAAACTTGAATGATGAAAATACAAAATATCCCAAAATACAAACCATTACGCTCCCATTACAAAATAACGTGCCTTCTCTATTTATCATTCTTTATTAGAAATACATCCTTTTAAGCAAGTGTCAAGGTTATCCAAACATAAAAATAACGCAACAATAAAGTAAAGAACATTAATCTAACTAGTTGCATGGCGTATCATTTACAAATCACTGTGTACACAAATAAAGAAGTGTAAATAATAAATAATCCTATATTATGCGTAATTACACGAGTGCTTACAATTACAGTTTTTTAAATATTAATAATGTTCGATTTCTTTTCTTTCGATTGAATTTTCAAGGTTTTTCTTTCTTCATAGTCTAATTGCATTAATTATTTATTCTATGTTTTAACAAGAACTACGTTGCCATTCGTTTTTAAAAACTATTTGTTTAAGGGCACTTATGAATTGTTTATTGATTGTTAGAATAGTTTCAACTGCGCAACAAAAATTGATAAAATGTATAGAAAATATTGCCGATCTCAATTAATATAAAAAAAAAACAAATGGAAAGTGAATTTGTATAGTGAACAGATGTGCATCATTACGAAATAACACCAACAATTTTGAACAGTGGTTGCAATACACAATAATTTAGTAAACAAAAAGAATCAAGCTAAACTTACATCACACTTGGGCCAACTGTCCAAATTTGTTGTGTTCTTCATATATCGTTAATGAAACATTTCCGTTTTCTGTTTGACCTCAAGCCTGTCTTATCCATAATTCACAATAGGCACAGTGCCTAAGGCCTACAAACTTGCGTTCAATTTGAGCCGACAACAATTCCGTTACCGCTTTGCACCCAAGGAATAATTTTGAAAACAAAAATTCGTTGACAAGTCTTTCAAATCTTGATTATAAATCTGAACCAGATTCTTTGCTTTGGAAACAATATCTTTTTGTGACATTGAATTGTCCAGAAAAAAGTTAAATCTATCAAAAAGCGTATTATAAGCAGCTCGTCTTTTATCGACCTCTGTTATTAATCTATCAATAATAAAATTGATTTCAATAAAATGTTTATAAATTCTTCACATGCATTTGATGATAAGCAGTGGCGGCTGGTGGTCAATCATACAAGAGCGTCATTTAAAAAAACACAATTATCGTAGTCTAAAAAAAAATTCTTACATTAACACGATTTATATTTAAGATCAATTATATTTAAGATTGAGATTGAAAATATTCGTCTATCTTTACAATTGCCAAAATGATCGATATAAATTTAATAAAAGATTTTTCAATGCTTAGCATGGAAATACGCTACGCACGCCTTTTTTGTCCGATAGTATTGGCGATTGCGTAGAAATATATGTATCTATTTTTACAAACATTTTTATTGTGGTCTTTAATTGACTTTCGGCAAGCACTGTCCAATTGTATTTGTAAGCGAATATTAACGCGATCAAGAGTAGCATACAACTTTACATGTGATTTGCCGATAACGAGATAACTTTTTCTTTTAAATGCTATAAATCGGTAACATTATTTTTACACCATAATAAATAATGTGAAGACAGAAAACCTACAAAACAGTAATCTATTATTTACTTTATTTTATTTGAAGTAAAGGCTGAGCACGTGCATTAAATTTATTTTCTAAACGTCTAAACTAATATTAATTTTTTAATGTCTTGTACCACCGTCATTATAAAACAAAAACGATAAGTCGTCATTACAAATAAATATAATAGATCAAGAGAATCGACTGTAAAGTTTGTCATATGCAGTGTTGTAAATTATCTGTATAAATTCATATAGATAAATTAATCTAGATTAATATTTATTATCGATTTATATGTATCTAGATATAATTAAAAAATATATAAGTTATATGTATCTGTATATATATATAATTTTGTATTTAAATTATTTAAATAATATTTATAAAAAATCTAGTGTCTCGTAAAATTCTAGTTACAATATGTGTTTTTCTGCAGTAATTTTCCGCATTCTATAGTAGTTCTTTAAATGAACTCCATTTATCGTTGTTACTAAATAGATGATTTCATCTATTATCTGTTATGTATATAAAGTTTGAATAATTTAAATGTATCTATATAATTAAAAAATTATCTATTTACAACACTGGTCATATGTGATAAGAAATGTGCATTCTAGCATTTGTGTTTTCACACACGTGCTGCGAAGATAATAATAAATGACGTAAGCTACGTAAACACTGCACTGCCACTGAGTAGGCGGAATGACCTTCTTACTCGAATAAAATTTATTGTATTATGTGTGTCTCACTATGGACTACAATAACTGTATTATTTACAATCCGGCTTCAATAGTATGCATGCGGACACACGTAAATGTGAGCATCCGGTAGATTCGCAAGTTTTCATATCTCAATTCTTAATTTAAACGCATGAAATTCAAATTCGAATTTTCTAGAATTTTAAAGTAAATAAAATACCTTGCATAGAATATCTTTATTTGGATGTCCATAGGACATGTTTAAGCGGATGTGCATAGAACATGCTTGTGGGGATGTCTATAGAACATCTTTGTGTGGATATCCATAGAATGTTTTTGTGTGGATGTCTATAGTACATGTTTGCGCGGATGTGCATAGAAGATGCTTGTGTGGATGTTCATAGGACATGCTTGAGCGGATGTGCATAGAAGATGCTTGTGGGGATGTGCATAGAACATCTTTATGTGGATGTCCATCAGACATGTTTTAGCGGATGCGCATAGAACATGCTTGAGTGGATGTCCATAGAACATCTTTGTGTGGATGCCCATAGAACATTTTTGTGTGGATGTCCATAAGACATGCTTGAGCGGATGTGCATAGAACATCTTTGTGTGGATGTCCATAAAGCATTTATATCTGTTGTAACCGCTAATCGATCCTCGTGTAGTTTCACTGCCACTGACATCTGTGGTTGTTGCGATCCGGAATTAATTTTCAAAATACTGTAGGTCTCATAATTTTTCTTTGTTTCTCTCGGTTTTGTTTACGTGTCTAACTATAAGATAGAGTCCGAGTCTTCAATCGGTTCCTTATTTTTTTTTACTATGTATAGATGTTTTTTTCTCTTTCAGGCTTGTATTTAGAAATAAATTGAAGCATTGATCTCTTATTTTTTTGTAAATTGTCTTACTTTTTTTCCCTTTTTTGCATGTTCTATAAACGCGTTTATATTAGACACTTAGAAACTAAAAATTAAAATCGAATTTAGCAATATTTTTGTTAAAATTCTACATCATATCAAAACATTATAATTTAAGATTTTAATTTTAATACTAGCTGCTATTGCAATGCTTGTATTTTCACAAGTAGTTGCAAATGTGATACTTTATAGTTTTTGGAAATTAAATCCCATTTAGTATTAGTACCATTCGTTAAGTTTGTTGTTTTAGTATATCAAGACGAGAAAATATACCTATGTAATTATAAAATTACCCTAATCGATAATTCAATACATATAACTTTATATAAAAAATAAATGAAACAATAACAGCGTTGGAAGTATTAGATGTTTCTGGAAAGGTTTGTATTTATTCTTGCTATGACTGATGACTAGTGATTTCATGCTGAGTAACAAAAACATTTGATTGTAAACGTTTACAAGTTGAAAAAGCACGACGACTTTAACCTGTTAAAATTAACTGTTATTTTTAAATAACAGTAACAGTATGAACCTGTTATCAAAAAATAACTGTTTAGAACAGTGGTTCCCAAACTCTTTTGGCCCACGGATCTCTTTTCCTAGTCAAAACTTGCCACGGACCCTTGAGTGAAAAAAACTACATAAATGCAGACTAGAAAAAATACAAAAGCTTTCATGTCTTGAATGGTAGATGGTGACGTAAAAATAAAATATTTTGTTGAAGAGGTATTTATTGAAATTATAACTTTTGTTTTAAAATACAATTTTAAAAAAAAAAAAATGCAATCAGTAAAGAAATATTATAAGAAGCACGCAGTCTATCGTCATCTCTCTTAGATGTTGTCTCTATGAGTTCTTGCAATGCCAGTGTTTTCAAATATATTTCTTTTATTGTTTGAAAAAATTTCAAATCCTTATTTTTTTTTTATTAAATGTTACTTAAGCTTAGAAGGGTTCATTTAATCGTTTTATTACATAGAAAACATATAAGTAAAGTACGTTTCTTGGTTACGGATTAAAGCCATAATTTATACATTCAACACTGTATTGTTTGCATTTTTACTTCGGTTCACTCATACTGTTATCTGAAAAAAAGAGGCCCAAAAAGATATAGGAAAATATATATATATCAAAATTTTTATTTGCAACAAATCACTGTATATTAATTTTTTTTAATGGAATGTTGCAATGTAACGCTCTCTTGAATTAGTTATTTGAGATGTAAAGATAAAATTTTATGTAAATGTCACATATTGTGTACGTACAAATTAATTTTTCAAGAAAAACAGATAATTCAAAAATTAATTAACAATAGAATATAATAAAACATTAAATTAAAGTAATTCCAAACATTCGCGGAAGCATTGAATATATTCAATGGCGAAAGTGAGGAAAATATACAGAAATATAAAAAAGTAAGCTATAACTTTTAGAGTGCATTATATTAAATTATAAAACCCACTGGGTCTAACTTCTTTTACAGAATCATTAATAATATTGTGAAGTTCTGTTTCTGAAAGTGTTCGTAGGTTAAAGAAAATGAAGGAAGCTCCTGGGAGCAATAAGAAGATAACGCTGATTGTGCAATCAGTGCGAGTGCAGTTTAGTGACCTTTATGTTATCGTGTGCGCGATAGTAAAAAATAAATAGTCTTAAAAATAAATCAATTATTAGTGACTTATTGTTACTTTGTAAATATTAGTTATTAGTGTTGCTAGTTGATGTAAAGCTTTAGCACAAGTTCGTTTTAGTTTTTAATTCATATTCGTTCTTTTTCATTTGGTGATTTTAATTTACAATTTATTTTATTTTTTTAAATTATTTGTTAACTGTTATTAGTTCTCAGTTTCTAATAAACTATTTTAAATTCACGCTACAATATATATTTTTTAGAAACAAATCTGTGTTACAAAAACTCACAATCCCTTCATAAGTTTTTAATAATCAAGAAATCCTTAATGAATTTTAAGGAAATACTGTACTGATAAGTGTGATACATAATGTTTTTAATCAACTGAAACAAGAGTATAACGTTGCTTAAATTTAATTTAAATTAAAAAAAGATATCAATTTTATTTAAATATACTTACGTAACAAAAGCACCCTATCTGCGTAACAATACAATAAATTATACTTCTTTTTATCCAAGACTAGGAAAATTTGTTGTATCCACTTCACATCATGCATAACACAGAACTAAATTGTTAATTAGATGTACGATTCTTTTATAGTTCACATAAGCCGGACTCACCGCGATGCCTATTATTACTTGTATTTTATGCATTTGTCTATATATTTATATTTTACTTAAGACGTAAAAATCTCTAATAATTGATTTATCGTTATTTATTTTAACTCTTATCTTAATAAAAATGTGTCATCATTTTTTTAAATTTTATATTAAATCTTGCTCGGACCCCTTGACATTTTTCAGGAATCAATTTTAATTTTCCACAAAGCGAAAATTAAATAATTATGGAAACTATGCCATAACTGTACGAGTATAGCACTACAATCACAACTATAATAGCTCACCATAACTTTACGTTATTTGTGTTTACAGTTGTGTGACGAATAGGTTTACAGATCATTTTTTTGTCAATAAAAATAAAACAAAAAAGCTCAGGCGGTGTGATCCAGTTTTTTAAAGACCATTACACATTTGTTCGAAGCAAAGCGCAGCGTGCGCGATACTTTTTACTTAGGTTCCAATAAGAGTGTGTATTCTAATAAAATTACAAAAAACATCATCATAAACATTTGATAAACATAATGTTCTTCAACAAATTCAACGAAATAACAATTTATTTCGGTTGTTATCGACCATAATCGTATGACTTCAAGTAAAAATTTATATTCTTATTAGCTACGCTGTTTTTTTAAACAAACAATTTTTTTATTTTTTAGTTACATTCTACCAGTACACTATGATCTCGCTTGCATGCCCGCGCGTAGCACTTTTGGTGCCCTTGTGCAAATTTAACATAACGCCCCAAATTTGTATTACATTCATATGTGAGTACAGATACGGGTTAAGTTAGGTATTATTATCCACTATTGAAAAATAATTTAAAAAAGTATTTTCATAAATTTATTTTCATTTTTATATTTTACAAGTACAAGCCATAATCCATACAATTATTTTTTCAATAGGGCACATAACATAATTATAAACTTATAGAAAACAGAAATATATTCTAACTGTATTACAACTCAAAATTTTTGTACTTTAGTTTCAAATGTAATATATGATACAAAAGCACAAGAAATAAAAAAAAAATATTTAAAACATTAAAAATACTCGTTTATATATCACAGGACGAAACTGATCGAGAAATAAAAACAAAACAATACATTATTTTAATAATGCTACATGTCACCTTTTAAAGGTTAACATCCAGGTATTAGGCATTGTTATTAACATTTTAGCTAAATGAATTAAGCATTCCGTGCTTTAATTTTTGCAAATTGTTTAATTAAATCTTCGGTGTCTAATTCTTTTAGCTGGTTCGTTTCTATTGAAATGATAGCAAGATTACATAGTCGGTTTTGCCCCATGGTCGATCTTAAATATTTTTTTGTTATTTTGTGTTTTGAAAAAGATCGTTCTGCGGTAGCAACAGATACCGGCATTGTTAATAAAATACGAAGTATTATGCTCGTATTAGGAAAAGAATCCACTAAGTTGTTAATTGTTATATAATTTAAACCTTTTTCTGGAAACGTAATAAGTTTTTCATCAAAATTTTGTAAATATTGCAATTCTTTAACAAGTTCCACGGCAGTTATGTCTCGTTCAATGCGAGTTTTGTCGTTTAATAAATTTTCAACTTTTTGACATAATTCTATTTGTTCGTTTTCAGAATAATTTTTAAATTTATCAATGTTCCATAAAAACGCGAAATTATTAGAGTAAGAAGAAAGTAATTGGAATCTCTCATCCACTGATGTTATGATTACATCTAGAGCATTAAAAAAACAATCAACTTTGAACTTTAAAGTTTCGTCATGGATCGCGATCGGTTCATCGTTGCATTCATAATCAAAATGTTTTTTTTTATTTTTCGCGGTCTTAGATCTCTTTGTTTTTTGAATTTAGGTTCTATGTCTAAGCTAGGTGCTATTTCTTTAGCATTAATCAATAGATTATTAAAACCTTTATCGGAGCGATAAGCTTTCAAAAAAATATTCAAATTATTTAAATGATTACAACACTGAGCAACATCAAAGTTCGCTTATTGAATAATTTTACTAACAATGTTAACTTTACTTAAAATATTATACCGCAATATAAGAATGCAAATGAACTCAAAATTTTGAAATTTTTTGGCCAACAATGCAGCCAAATTGTTTACGTTATTTTCCAAGCTTCCTTCGCTTATTTCAAACAGAGCATCATAAACCTCCCCAAGTTGATACCTTAAAGGATCTATTCTACTAGACCATCGTATACTCGATGGTCTAGTAGAATAGGTTTTAAAGTTAAATTTGTTACATTAGATAAATTAGATTTCAGAATTGACTAGCGTTTAGTAGAAGCTGAAAAAAATACAAACAGTTCTTGAACTAAAAAAAAAAAATTGATGCTCAAAATTATCGATTTTGCGGCATTATTGACGACTAAATTAGGGTATGATTGCTACAAAGAAAGCTCGCGAATTGAAATCAAAAATTTTTTTTGTAGACCCCGAAAAATTGTTGATATTTAAGCCTTCTTCCTCTAACGCCGACAAAAGAAATTTTGTCAAGCCTTCACCCGACACATTATCTATAGGACAAAATAATAAAAAATGTTCTTCTATACTAATTCCTGTGCTCTTTAAATTAACAAATCTTATACAAACTGAAATTCGTTCTTGGTGCCTAGAGTCAGGAGTGCAGTCTAATAATATGGAATAATATTTTGCCTTTTTAGTTAGATCTAAAATTTTGGATTTGATATTTTCACCGATCAAGTTGATTACTTCATTTTGTATTTTATCCCCGAGTTAGTTTTTGTGATCTTTTATTTGAGAGCGTTTTTTCTATGCATTTTAAAAAGTTACCATTGTTATTCTCAAACAACTAAATTTTGCTGACCTAAAAATTGAATCACGTAGAAAATTCGTTCTATAACAGCTTGCCAGTATTTAGTTTCTCTGTTTATTACATTTTGAATTTCAGAATCAATTATTTGATTTTTATTAAAACGGTTAGAAAGATCTAGCAATTTTAGAACATTTTTGATATGTAACTGTCTGTTTTCATGAATGTTTAAATGTTCAATTAAATGCTGCCAGTCATTTTAACCAGATTCATCACTAAGGCAAACAGATTTCAAATCGCTGTCATTAAAATTTTTGCAACAAAAGCAGTAAAGTGAATTTTTCGTTTCGGAATACAACAAATAAAAACGCTTAATTTTTTCTTCGGTAAAATTCTAAAGAAGTAACTATTGGAAAACTTACGCCCCGACTCCAAACTATCTCTCAGATAGATATCCTTTTTGTTTTGATAATGAGCAGGGCCACGTTTTACTAATTCTTGAATACTATTAGGACGTAATTTCTTTGGCCATAGTGCAGCATCTTTCGAAAGTTGACTCATATTTTCCGTTTTGGTAATTTTTGAAGATGTTAATTTCTCATTATCAGCGGAACTTAAAGATGTTGATGGATTGCTTTCTACAAGATCAGTTTCTTGTCTGCTGCTGATACTTGTTTCAAGTACAGGTTCAAAATGTTGGGATTCAGCTGTATTATTGTTGTTATTAATATTTGGCAAAGTAGACTCAGGTTTTGAAAAAAATGCGTAATTTTGACATAGTTCTCCAGTTCTTCCTCTCTTTTTCTTTTATTTAGCAAATTTTGGTGTCCAGACCATTTTTTCTGACATCCTGTATACTGTAAAGAAATTAATTCGTAAGTAAACAAATTGACAAATTATTCATGAAATAGAAATGTTTCGACGTCTCAAACTCGAAAGTATTTTCTCAACATTACTTATTTCAAAATTTATAAATGTTTATAAATAGTAATATTAGTGCTTATCAATTATTCTGTTTGAATTTGCTTTAATTATCAATAATGTTTATATAATCAAATATAAAAGAATTTTTGAGATGCAAGTTTTTGGCTTTTAATGTTTTATTAAATCTAAAATAAAAAATAAATTTTAGATGAACTCACCTTAATTCACAACACAAAACACATTACTATAAAGTTTGTAAAACTACAAAAAACTAATGTTTCAAAAGCAGATATCTTTTACCCCATGCACCTTTTCACTTCGTTAAGCTAATTATCGATCAGGCATTAAGCAACAAATAAAATCACGACCGATGCAGCGTTTAAATATATAAAGTTTCGTACATTGCAAGTTCATACAGGAAAAAACGCTTGTTAGCTCGTTGCAAGCCAAACTTCAAGCTCAAACATGAATAAAATCAGATTTGTTTGAGTTCACACAATTCATGTTGTTACAAGCTTTAGGTATTTTACAAACCTGCACGGCCAACTCACAATAGTCGGTGCGAGGGGTAGGTTCACAAGAAATATATAAAAGGTGTTTCAGGGCGCCAGAGCTTATCCCAAAGTAACTTCTGTCCCGCTCCAGACAGACGGTTCACACTTGTAACAAGATGTTAGGTTCGTAATGCTGAAAGAAGCGAAAGAAAGAAAAAAACTAAATCGTTAAAAACAATTGTACTTCCTAGCAATTCCTTACTGGTTTTTATCAAGATAAATATATTAAAAGTTAAATAGCCAAATCTAAGCAGGTACTAGCGAGAATATACAAAATAGAATATCAGCAGGATCGGCAACTTACACTACACGTCAAACAAAAGTGTAGCCACCATTGACTGTGGATATAAGCAGCAAGCGATAAGTCATTTACTTAAACTAATTGAGTAACAATAACAAGCAACAAATCAATTCGAACGTACGATTAGTAAATATAGTAAGTCGTGAGTATTCACCGTAGCGACAACGAATAAATAAGAAAAAAAATTGACTTACCAAATTCCAGGGTTACCTTCAGAAAAAAATACACAAATAAAAAATAATGTAATTAAGTATTATTAACAATGTCGGGCATGCTTAGAAATATTTTTTTTAAATGTTTAGAAATGTACAATTTTTTTGTTCTATAATTTAATTTTGCAGTCGATCGTTTTAAACATTTTTGCTACTATAAACATTGTGCTAATTGCATCTAGTCTACAATGTTTCGTTGCCGTAAATATGTACCTACAAAAACCAATGAAAACAGACGTTAACGTAGTCGTTACTATTTGTTGCAGATTTTACAAGGACTTGCATTCATACATCGCCACGGTTTTTTTCACAGAGATCTCAAACCCGAAAACTTATTGTGTTCTGGTCCCGAATTAGTTAAAATAGCTGATTTTGGTTTAGTGCGGGAAATACGATCACGTCCTCCTTATACAGACTACGTTTCGACGAGATGGTACCGTGCGCCAGAAGTCCTATTACATTCAACGATGTATGGAACACCCATCGATTTATGGGCCGTTGGATGTATTGCTAGCGAAATTTACACGTTTAGACCTTTATTTCCCGGAACTACCGAAACTGATCAGTTATACAAAATATGTGTCATACTTGGAACACCAGAAAAAGTACGTACGCAAAATATAGATTTGGCATAATTTTTTGTTAGTCTCTATATTATTATTTTTTTTATTAAAACGTAATTCTAATTACTTTTCTATTAAAAACTGCTTTATTTCAAAATTTTAAACTATAACTGTTTGTATTGCTAAATACCTCAATTGCAAGAATCGTGTAATCTTGTTGTTTTTGTTTGTTGATTACTACGGTAAAATAGCGCATCTTCTTATATTTAATCTTTGAAAATAACAAAAATCATACAACGCCAAATCCTAGCTATAAAATTGAAGATTTTGTAGCAAATTATCAAAAGCTTTTTGGTTAATTTTTAAACTTAGGTTTAATTTTATATGCTTTTAATATTTTTATGTAAACGATCTATTTTTTTACAGAAGCAGTGGGCTGAAGGATATCAATTAGCAGGAGCAGTTGGATTTAAATTTCCTCATTTTACGAGTACGCCGATTACTTCTGTCGTTCCACATGCTAGCGAACTAGGAATCAATTTAATTGAGATTCTATTAGATTGGAATCCAGCAAGAAGGCCGTCGGCTCAAGCTGCCTTAAAACATTCTTATTTTCAAGTGAGTATGCAATTAATCATAATTCATAATAACAATAAGATCTATTAATGGCAATGTACATTGCTTTACTCCAAATATTTGTGTTGCGTTTTGCTGCTTTTGTCTATATTTTATCAGTTATAGTTTTCTTGTTTTGTTTTGCAAAGCAACAATTTTTAAGAAGTATCTTGTCGGACAACAACAGGTCTTATGACATTTTTGATACTTGCTTTTGAAATATCATCGAGTTTTTGTAAGGAGGTACGATATCCGGCTAATGCTTGTATCTATCTTGTAATTCAAAGTTAATCGCAAATACCATTGCCGTAGAATAGTCTACTAACCCTTGAAAACATTCGAAAAGATCAAAATGTGTGCCTTTGTGTTCCGGTATATCCAACGGTTTTTTTAATAAAGCATGGCATTCTTCTCTTTAAAGCTTATTTAACAGAACCACACTTTCAAGTGCTTTTCTCAATGTTTTCAATATTGAAGATATTCCAACTACAATAGTTTTAATCCCACTGTTGCAAATGGCACTGCTATTTAATTTGATACCAACGCTAATTACGCATTTGAAATCCTCGGGTCACAGTCACATTGCAAAGCCACCTCGATTTGTAACATCCAAACAAACAGCACCAAATCAACTCAAATCATTTTTACTATAAAATATTCCACATGTCTCTTTTATAATCATATGTCTCAATTAAATTGAGGTGAAATATTTAAGAGTTTACCTTAACTAAAAACTAACTTAGAAAACTATAAAATCCGCAGGGCTGTTAATAATAGTTACGAGTTTTTCCCTTTGGTCGATGCGCTAGAAGTAATAGAAAATAGTGCCAAATTTATTTATTGTTTGACCGCTACATTACGTCCACTGTATTGATAGCGTTTAAACTTTGAAACGAACGCGTAACTTCACGGTCCGATCTGACTTGGTTCTGGTGATTTTTTGCGACTGTGACGCTGTGATATGGATGGCACGTTTGTTGTAAGTGTATTTTGGGTCGTTTCCGATTTCGGAGAAGCCAGGAATGCCGGTTGTAATCTGTCTATAAATACACTAGTTATTTTTGTGTTTACATTTAATTTAAGAATTTTATTCGTACGCCAGTCGCGTGTACAGTTGTCGAACTGTGTCGTCTTGCACAAAGACATGACTGCATAGATTTATTTTAAAGTGAACGAAAAATTGTTGTCTTCCATAGCAATTGACTCGCTCGTAACATCTGATATCAGTATTGCTTTGCGTCAGCTAGAGAAACGGTGGACCATTGTAAACGTAACGAAAAGTTCGAGACAGTAGTATTGATCCAACAATGTATAAGTGTACTTTCTCAACGGCTGCTAGTTATGGAAAAACGACCGACAAGCAATTTTGTGTGTTACTCCACTTTTGAACGTATTATCCTTGTGCATTGACGGCCTAATAAACTTACTTACTGCGTATTGTAAGATAGCGTGTTTACTTAGGTGTGCTACGAAACAAATGTGTGAAATATTAATTGATGTAACTTAATTGAGACGTACGAACGGCCGAATGTTGCTTGTAGATATGTCGCAATATATTAGTAAATTTTTGTTAACTAATACGGATTTTCATAGCACGAGGGATGCGGTGCAACAAAAAAATGTTGCATCTCAGCGTCATTTGCTTGCTCGCGTACTATTTTATTTGACTACACCGTAGTCGGTAAGTCCATTGATTCTAGACGTAAAGGAGCGTTGTTTATTGCGTTACCGGTTCCCAGTATGTATAGAATATACGGGGAAAGCTTCCCCCATCAATCAGCTGCATCATAAGCCCTTCCGAGCATTTCAAAGTGTATAAAACCGTCAGCTTTTTCTACAATCGGCACTCGCATTTTGAGTCAGCTGCACAGGACACTTTCGCATAAAGATCTGCTGAGTCTGGTGGTTCAGCTATTCGACTACTAAACACTGGGAGTAGGCAGATTAAGCCCCGAGTGCCCCAATTATACGCGTTTGCAAAAGGGTCTAGCGAAACCTTAATCGCCCGTACGTTTAATATTTGTATATAAGTTATGTGTCGTATTTTTTATTATTTTTATTTTGTCTATAATTAACAATATATTTATTAAAACTTTTAATATTATGAATTAATAATTACCTTGCGTACGTGGCTGTCGTTCGCTACCTGCGCCGACTACTCACCGCCGCCACCACACCGCCAAAAGTAACAATTGGCGCCCTAAAACGTGCGGCCCATCAAAGAAGCAACGTGCACTAATCTACGACTCCACTGACTCAGAAGCCATGGTCGACACCCGAACCACAACAAAAGCCGGTCTGGATGCTGGCACAACATCCAATGGCGCCCAAACAAAAGTAAAACTAAGTTTTCTAGAAGATTTAATCCCACAATTGCAAATGGCAACCCAACTCCAAGCCTATTCACCAACATTCAGTGACGAACTTTTTGAAGATCCGAAAAAATTCTTATCCGATCTAGAAGAACACGTCCAGAAAAAAAACACTTCAAAGAAAGCGCTTGCAACCGCCACCAAATGTTTACAAGCAGAAACTGCCCGATGGTGGAAAACTTTTGCCGAATTCGCATTAAAATTTAGTAATTTCATAAACATGCTTTTAGAAAAATCCGACAATGAGCAAGTAAAAGCACAACTTCGCTTGCAGTTTTTTGGTCGCAAACAAGGAAATAACAAAACAACACCGGAATTCTTAGAAAAGAAATCTAAACTAGCTAATCCACTGGGACTTAAAACGGACAAACACACGTCTCTATTCGTGGGACTTTTAACACCAGCCCTCCAACTGTTCTTTCTCGACGCAACGTCAAAATCTTTTTTGAGTTTTGTGAAGCAAACTGCAACAATTGAACGCTGTCAAAAGCTAATCGGCCAAATGCGAAAGCACCGACTCTTGCTAAGCAACCAAACAAAAACCCACCGCTACCTCAGTGTCATTACTTTTCAGAATGACATTTCTATAGCGATTGCGCGAAAATCGATCGAAGAGACCAGGAAAACGGAGTGAGGGTTGATACCAGCTACAACCGCCCCTAAACAGCATCGTTGCTGGCAGCCTCGAACTAGTAACAATGGTTACAATCAATCGCCAAACAATGAAAACCTTATTTGACACTGGGTCTACGGATAATTTTATTAAAAACAAACGTTTCTGGCAGCATATATCCGGCATCACAAAAATACTCAATTGCAGCAATAAGCACGTTTCTCCAAATTGCCGGCTAAACTCGTATATTACTAGACATCCAACAGCAAAAAAGAAGAAGTCCACTTGCCGGTGGTTGATCAGCTAACATGCTTGGTAATACTTGGGTCAAGCATGGTTAAACCAACAAGAAGCAGTAATAGATTTTGATCGTAACTGCACTCACTATGGGTTACACCGCCATTAAACTGTGTATTATTACAGTTCCGGCAACGCAACCGTTTGATTGTCTGTGCAGCTAGACAATTTTCGTCACGGGTTTTTGCCAGAACTCCAACTGCAACTTCACCAACTTTTAAAAGATTTTGCGATCGTTTTTGTTACCGAGGATGCACAAACCACTACTGCCACATCTCGACACGTAATTCGATTGAAAAAAGAGCGACTGTTTCTACTGCCGCGATACCGTTACTCGCCTACAGAGAAGACCGCTATTGCAAGATAAGTAGAAGCTATGTTAGGAAAAAGAATCATAGAGTCTAGAAACTTCGATTATTGCTCACCAGTAGTAATCATAGAGAAAAAAAGGCACGCGTCATTTCTGTTTGGATTACACGCCTTAATACTTTGACGCTAGACAAAACGTTTAATCTGGAGACCGCAAGAATATTCTCCAGAATCGTTTTAAAGAGTGATTATTGGCAAGTTTCCATGGGCAAAGCATCTAAGTTGTATACGGTTTTTTTGACACCCGACGGCGCCGGCTACCAATGCTCTTTGGCTTGAAAAATGCTCCAACCAGTTTTCAAAAGCTAATGATTCAAAAAATCTTTCTTAGCTACTTAATGAGGTTTGTATTAGTCTACTTAGAACGAGCTCCTAAAAACGGGTACAAAATTTCTATGGACCGAAACAGCAAAACACACATTCCACCAATTAAAGGACGCCATCAGCAAGCCATTATAACTTAGCCAGACAGATTTTTGCTATCTTATTGTGTTGCAAACCGACGCGAGTGGCGACGAAAGAGCAGCCGTAGTGTGGACAATTAGAAAGAATTGGCCGTATCTAGAAGACCGCCGGTTTACTTTATTTGGCTAGATAAAACGAAAAACGCCACTAGCAAATTGAAAACAATTAATGATAGTACCTGATTTAATCACGATGCAAAACGCACAGCAAGTTTCACCAGGCATGCAACGCATAATAGCTGCACGGAACCGAGTGCAAGCGTATGCAGCAACGTCAGAAGACAAACTAGCTACCCACCAAGAGTACAGCGTCAACGAAGGATACCTATAACATATCACCAATAGCCGACTTATGCTATTTGTACTCACGGAGTGCCGCGAGAACGTGTTATATGCTTACTACGACATCAACACGGCTGGCCACCCAGGCTTTGAAGAAACCTTACCATCTTAGAGAGATTTTGGTGGCCTCGAATACGCAGCGATGTTCAAAACTACGTGCGTAATAAAGAGAAGACCAACCCAAGATGCTGCCGCCGTTCGTCTACGTGATCCTTCTCTACCGTAGGAAGTAGTGTCAGTAGATCACATGGGAGCGTACTACCTACAAAAAAGAACGTTGGATTTTAGTAGTCTTTGATTTATTTAGTCGCTGGGTGGCAACATTTCCAATGCCAACAACGACAAGTCCAGGGATGATTTAAGTCTAGACCGCAAAATATTCCAAAGATTTGGATATCCCCGAGCTATAATCATACAAATCAAAACATTAACAAAGGACCGAGGGTGCAACTCTATCAAAACGATCCGGCCACTTGGGACGAAGCTGCATCAAAAGTCCTATATCAGCTACGAGTACGTCAAAATGTCGCCACGGGCGTCACGCCGAGAGAAGCGCTTTTAGGTCACTCTATTGCCAAACCAGGAGACTAGCAACTACCAGTCGAACCAACTCGAGAACCAAGAAAACAAAGAATCAAAAGAATACACCGAAACCAACACCGATATCGACTGAGATACTCTAATTACGAACCAACCAAAACACAATACGCAGATGGCGATCAAAACAATGGAGAGAAAACATTCTACAACGATAGGATAGTTTACCGAAAAATGGGTTGATTCGTACAAAATTGTTCAAATAGGCAAAGATTCATGTACACGACCTGCGGCCAGCACTATTCAAAGTATTGGCAAAGGACAATCGAAACATTGCCGGGACCGTTCTTGAAAGGGAAGGATCTTTTATGGGAACTTGCGACCATTTATTCGGTTTCTTGTTTAAAATTATTTTAACTGTTTTTGGTTTTATTATGTTTATATAAAAAACATATTAATTTTTAAAATATAACTTATAATAAAATTTTAACTTTTTTAAAGGTTGGTCAACGTTATGGAGCTGGTTTACAAGTCAATGTCCCTACCAAAACACTTTCTGTTCAACAAAATGGTTATTCCGAATCACACCATGGTGTTGATACAAACCAAAGCAACAGTTTTGATAAGCAAAAACAAGAAATAATCGTAACAACAAATTCGCCAATATTAAATAAACAAAAAGAAGAAGCAAATGACGTACAGTATTCTGTACAACCGTTAATTAAACCATTACAACCGTCCACTAGAAATCAACCAGTTCAAGCCGTAGCACCAATCGTCTACAGTTTTAGACAACCAGATTTATTAATCACCAAAACTAGCTCATTATCAAACAAAAAAACGATATGGAATGAAACTGGCAACTTTGCCAATGACGAATTTGCCGATCTCTTAGGGTAAATCGCAAAGTCGTTTTAAATATCTTAATTAATTATTCTTTAGCAGTAAAATTAAATCTCCTGAAAAAACAAGAGAAAACTTGGTAACTAGAAATAATAAAATTAATCTACAAGATGTTCTCAAACCTTTAAGTAAGCCAAATGTTACTACAGCTAAATCTCAATATTTAAGTGTGTCGAGATATGTTGTTGGACAAGCTTCAGCTGTTCGTCGAGATTCGATGTTTAGCGTTTTAGGAAATTCAAGTAAGTTTTGTTTTTTGTATTTATTTTGAGTAACGATTATTTGCTGAAACTTTAGGTAAATCTCCGTTTTCCTCGTCGTGGAACAACGGAGCATTGATTAACGTCCCTTCTGGCAAAAAAGGAATAATCGGTGATTTTTTTACTGGAAACTCTAAAGGTCATACCGATTGGGCCGCAAAGTAAGTAATTGCAATAGTAATAAAACTTTTTTCTAATTGTTCTATACTTTTAGGTACCTCAAATAGCAGTAGTTGTTGTATAAGAAATATCAAACAAATAATCTTGGAAATAACTGTGATACACACACATATATTTTCTTAAAGTTACATGTTTATCACATTGTCTTAATTATAAACTAATAAATTATTTCTTACTAGAAAAATAAATTAATTTAGAGTTATATTACCTTTTATCCTTACACATCTACAATCATTATTTGAAATAAAACATTCAAAGTTTTAGAGTTTTAAAAAATCAATTTTTTTGTACATACACACTTTTGATTCTGACCGAGAAAGTCTCATATCGTATATTCACAACTTTGTAAAGATTTTCTACCATCTTACAAACATTTGTAACTATAACAATCTTAATAATTTTTTTTAACTCGGCACGTTATTCTATAGGTTTTTATACGATCCCACAAATTTTGTATTTATCTTTAAGTACTGGATGTATTTATATGCCATTTCTACATTAAAACTTCCTCTTTATCTTAGCTTTATCTTTTTTTCAAATATTTTAGTAGTTTTTTTTTCACTAACTCTATATGGTTTTTGCTATTTTAACTTGTTTTTTCTTTTTTTTTCTATATATACTTTTTTGCTTATTTTTAGCTTTCTGTAGGTTTTTTTATTCTGTTTTTTATATTTCCTGTTTTTTTTAGCTTTTGTCTTTGTCTTTTTAACTTTTTTAATCACAATAAACACAATAGTTTTTTTTACCAGACAAATAACTGACTTTTTATATATTATTTTATTTTTATTTTTTATAGATTCTTAAAACCTTCCCATTACTTAATTTTTATTTTTTTAAATATTTTAATAAACGCTACATGTTTCGACTAATTGTCATCTTCAGGCGTATACTATAAAATAAAAAATATAAAATCGAATCTTATTTAAATATTAACTTACATTAGAATTAAAAAATCAAACTTCAAATATTACATAAAATATTACATAAACTTTAAAAAATAATAATTATAATTAAAAATGGTTAAATATTTGAAGTTTGACAAATTTCAAAATTTGAACAACACAAAATTAGCTTAATAATAGAAAATCCTAGGACACAACAAAATAATATAATAATGGAAATAATCAAACTAAAACTAATTTAGAAAAAGTAAATTATTAATAAAGTTAACAACTTCGTTAAGGGATGATTCACGATTGAGAATTTAGTATATGATTAGCAAATGATGATTTAAATAAAATGTTATTATTTTTAATACAAGATAGATGTTCAGCAATTCTAATAGAAAACTTTCGACCTGTTGGTCCTACATTCCTCTCATTACACTTGTAATCTGTTCTATTATGTTCTTGCCAAACAATCGGTTTTTTAAGTTCCAAACTTGTCTTAGTAATTCTTTTACAGCTTGCACGAATATAAGAAGCAAGACAAGCAAAAGAAGTTTAGTGACAGATGCAGACTAAGCAAAGTTAATTATGAGAACCAATTAGAGGAATCAGAATCAGATTTATTAAGTAATGAAAAGAAATTGGAATTAACAGTTTTAAGGTAGACAACAATTTAATTGCTAAAGTGATTCTAGTAAAAAGCCGATTAGAATAATTGCTTTATCTCCGAACAGAAACTTAAATTATGTGAACTGCAATAGTGAAAAAATGTCAAAATGGTAAAAAATAACAAAAACAGTGTTTTGTGTGATAATCTTCGATTAAACGATATCACGAAAAAAAAAAACATTTGTTGTCAACGATACTTTAGACAAGTCCGGAATTCAAAAACAGTAGATTTTAAATGCCGGTATTGCAATGTAGTAGTGAATTCTCGTATAATGGCAAATTTTCAAGAACTAATCAATGTAGATAAATAATTTAAGAAACAGTTTCATAGCATAATAAAAGTATTCTAAAAAGCTCATCTACAGTTAAATCCAAAACATGACGTACACATATTATTAAAAATTGTTAATGTAATAGCGAAGGCTTCCACGGTCGGAATCTATACTAAGATAAGAATGTCTTCCGGGTTTGGTCCGTGTCGTTGTTGTTGTAACCGTATTTGCCAACGTTTCGCAAAACTCAAACAAACAACCGAAATCTAACTAAGAACTTCTCAAAAGTTAGGTTATCCACTTGCGAAGCAAGCCATAATCGAAACTCTGAAAAAGTAAGAAAGAAAGCGATAACTTGAAAAAGCAAACGAAAATCTGACAAAGAACCACTACAGAGTTAGGTAATTAACTTGTAAACCAAGGCAGATTCTAAACTCCGTAGAAGTGACTTAAGAAGAAATAATCTTCATATAGAAAGGAAAAGGATTGTCACGGGTGGTTAAGCTCGACTCTGATTGGGTTACGGTTGATAAGGAGCGTGTTTTTGATAATGACCGGGAACCAAAGAAGGGATAGCTCAAAACCATGATCGCGATTGAAGTTATTGGGGTGTTTGATGATTTCTATGCTTTCTCGGAATTTCCTGTTGAAAAAGAATGGAGATTTGGCAATCAACGAAACATTATCAAAATCTATCTTGTGACCTGTAGTAAAATGATGTTCAGCAACCGCAGACTTGAAAGTATACCTTTTCCTTATACAACGATCATGTTCTGAAATGCGAGTAATGACTGAACGACCGGTTTCACCAATGTAGACTAAACTACATGAACAAGGAATTTGGTATACACCTTGAGATGAAAGTGTAGAAAATTTGTCATTGGGAGAAGGAAGAATCTGAGAGATTTTGCTTGTCGAGTTGAATATGGGTTTAATACATTCTTACGAAGAAGTTTCCGTATTTGATCTGTAACCTTGTGAATGTAAGGTAAAAAGGCCAATTTCGGGTTGGATTCGGGAGTTTAGAATCTGGCTTGGTTCACAAGTTGATTACCTAACTCTGTAGTGGTTCCTTGTTAGATTTTCATTTGCTTTTTCAAGTTATCGTTTTCTTTCTTACCTTTTCAGAGTTTAGATTATGGTTTGTTTTACAAGCGGATAAACTTTTGAGAAGTTCTTAGTTAGATTTCGGTTACTTGTTTGAGTTTTGCGATTTATCTTACGCCCTGATGACGCCCCTTACGAAAGTGGGCGAAACGTTGGCAACTTCGGTTACAACAACAATGACACGGTCCAAACCCGGAAGACATTCTTGTATTATTAAAAATTGTATTAAAAACTGTATTAAATGAAAAATTGTATTAAAAATTGAATGAAAAATTGTATTAAAAAATGAATCAAAAATTGTATTAAAAATTGCATTAAGAATGAATGAAAAATTGTATTAAAAATGGAATAAAAAATTGTATTAAAAATGGAATTAAAAATTGTATCAAAAATTGTATTCAAAGTTGTATTAAAAATTGTATTAAAAACTAAATTAAAAACTGGATTCAAAAATTGGATAACAAGAAACTGGATTGAAACTAGATTAGAAACTAGATTGAAAACTAGATTACAAAATACATTGAAAACTGGATTAAAAAGTGGATTGAAAATTTTATTAAAGATTGCATTGATAAAGATTAAAAAATGGATTAAAAACTAAATTGAAAATTGGGTTGTAATTAGATTTTAAACTGAATTCAAAACCGGATTTAAAAGTTAATTAAAAACTAGACTAAAATTTTGATAAAAAAATGGATTAAAAATAATATTTAAAACTAAATTGTATACTCAATTCTATAGGGTAAAGGGTGGTAAGTTGGCGAAGCCGGTAAGATGGCGAATTGGCAATTTTGGCATTTTTATAATAGATGGAGCAGTGTTTGCAGTACATGCGTGGTGTATTAAATAGTAAACCAGTATTTAATCACATTCAAATGCAGTAGTTCATACCCAAACGTCGTAGTGCATGTGTTTTAGTTTCTGCTCTTCCAGTTATAGTTTTTTCGGGTACTGAATTAAGGTGTAAAAAGAATTCTGTAAGTATTAAGAACATTATTTTTTAGTAATAAGTAACTAATTGTATTGTAATTATATTATAGTACTTATTTTGTGGTTAATAAACTAGGATGTTGTTTATTTTTAATTATTTTACAAATGGCGGACGTGGGTAAGATGACGAATTTTGTTGAGGACAAGTTGGCGAATTCGCCATCTTACCCGCAATGTTCTACTTATGAGGTTTCATTGTTTTTGGCTATAATATTTTTAAGGTTTTCTCAATTTTGTATCCCTTAGATACTATCTCCTAGGCCATATTTCCTTATTTGTTTTTTTTTGTAGGGGTTCTAAAATGCCGCGGAATTATAGTCGAAAAACGGATCGCCAAAAATGGCCGAAAGAAAATTTACAACGAGCAATGGAATGTGCCCAAAATGGTGAATATAGTGTAAACGCAGCAGCAAAAAGATATGGAATTCCTGAGTCAACCTTACGGCGCTACTTGCAGAAATACGTAGATGGGGTAAAAAAATTGAACCACTTGAATGTTTAGTTTGCATTTTTGTATTTTTTTTTTAGAATTTTCCTATAAATGCTGGACGGTATAAAAACACTTTCAGCAATGAGCAACTACTTGAACTTAAAAATTATGCTATTGACATTGATAAGAGAGCATTTGGGTTAACAAAGGAGCAGTTAGGAAAACTGGCGTATAGGTTCGCTGAAGGACATAATATTGCACATAGATTTAATCGAGAAAAAAAGACAGCTGGTAGAGAATGGATAGAACAATTTATGAAGTATTGCAACTTTTCATTACGTAAACCTGAAGCTACATCAATTGCCAGATTAACAGGATTTAACAAACAGAATGTTCAATCATTTTTTTCTCAATTAGAAGAACTTATGGTAAAATATAAATATTCACCTAATCAAATTTATAATATTGATGAAACGGGCTTTAGTACTGTGCCAACAAAGCAACCGAAGGTTGTTACACCAAAAGGAAATCGTAGGGTAATAAAACTGTCGTCAGGAGAAAGGGGCTTGAATGTCACAATGGTTGGTGGGATGAATGCAGTTGGAAGTTACATTCCACCTTTCTTTATATTCCCTAGAAAAAGGATGCAACCAAGTTACATGCATGGAGCCCCACCTGGATCAGATGGAATAGCTCACGACAGCGGATGGATGACGACCGATAACTTTCTGGTTTATTTAAAGCATCTGGCAAAACATACAATGCCAAGTGCAGATAATCCAATATTATTATTAATGGATAATCACGCATCTCATGTAAATTTACCAGCGATAATTTTTGTCGTGAAAATTATATTCAAATGTTAGGGTTTCCCGCCCATACAACGCACCGGTTACAACCGTTAGATGTAAGTTTCTACGGACCTTTAAAAACCGCTTACAGCAGATGTTGTGATAACTTTATGACATCACATCCCGGTGAAAACATAGTGTTAACTAACATAGCTGGACTAGTTAATGAAGCATTTCAAAAGTTGCTAGTGTAGGTATTGCCATTAACGGATTCAAAGCAACGGGAATATATCCCTTTAACGCAGAAATTTTTACCGATGAAGATTTTGCACCATCCAAAACAACTGATAGAGATGAACACGGACCACCACTAACACCAACAACTTTGTCAATTCCTACTCCATCTGTTACAACTATAACATCAAATCAATGCTCATCTAATCTTTCAACAGTTCCTGATGTCATGAGGACACCACTAAGATCAATCTCAAATGTTTCTCCCGGTCCATCAACATCCCAAAGCGTTCAGCCCCCATTATCAGTTGCTTCTCCTAGCCCATCTACATCTCAATGTGTTCTTCCTCCCTTACCAATTGCTAAGAAAAGAGCTGTGAGGCAGAGAACAAAAGTACCATCTTTACTCATTTCTAGCACACTAGTGAAACTATATTTTGAAAATAAGGAAAATGAGAAACGTGAGGCCGTAGAGAAAGCACAAAGGAGATTACAAAAGAAAGAAGAAAAAGAAAAATTAGAAAACAAGAAGAAAAAAGCTACAAATAGTCGTAAAAAAAGAGTAGAATCTTCTGAATCAGAGGACTCCAATGATGAGGTGGACGTTATATATGCTGAAACATCAAATGATGACATGGATTTTGGTGAGGAGGATAAAAATGTATGTGCCATATGTGGAGAAATTGGAAAAACTGAGGTATGGTACCAATGTCAGCAGTGTGAACAATGGGTGCATGCTGAGTGCAGTGGTTGGGAGGTGTCATTGATAAAAATAAGACCCTATAAGTGCGATTTTTGTATTTAAAGGATTGTATCTTTGTTTCACTGTATTAAATTTGGATTAGGTAGTATATTAACAATTATATTGTCATTCGTTATCTTACCCATACCTCTTGACCATCTTACCCACATGTGTGGGTAAGATGGCGTACTTGTAAAAAATAGTCAAACAGTAATATCTGAAATATCCGAAGAGTTAAATCAATAAAAGTTGAGCAGTTTAATACTAATAGTATAGAGGCCCCTTTGAAATAAAAGCGGAATTTATAACCTTAAAACTAACGTGGCAATAATTTTTTTTGCTTACGTTCGCCAACTTACCACCCTTTCCCCTACTTAAAGAGTGGATAAAAAATTACAAATAAAAATTTGATTAAAAAATTGACAAAATATTGAAAAATAGATTAAAAGTTAGACCATCAACTGGATTAAAAACTGGATTTAAAAATAGATTGAAATCTAGATTAAAATAAATTAAATATTGGATTAAAAAAACGGAGTAAAGATTGGTTTAAAATTTGGAATGAAAATTGAGTAAAAAACTGGATTGTAAAGTGGATTGGATTGATAATTGCAACCGTTGCAATCTGGTGCAATACCATGCATATTGATGCAATTGGTGTAATCTTGTGCAATTTATTTCAATTTGGTGTAATGCAGTCCAATTTAATGCAATACCGTGCATTCGAGTGCAATTTAATGCAATCTGGTGCTGTCCGATGCAATTAGGTGAAATACGGACCAATTTTATATAATCTGATGCAATTCAGTGCAATCTGATGTATTCCGGTGCAATTTAATGCGATTTGGTTAAATCCGGTGCAATTAGATGCAATCTGTTGCAATTCAATGCAATTTTATGCAATCTGGTGCAATTTAGTAAAATCCGATTCATTTGATGCACTGTGGTAAAGTCCGATGCAGTTTGAAGCATGTTAATAAATTCCGGAGGAATTTTATGCAATCTGGTGCAATTTTGTGCAATTTGGTGAAATTTTATGCAATCCAATGCAGTTTGATGCGTTCCGATTCGATCCGGTGCGATTTGGTAAAATCCGATGCGACCCGGTGCGATCCGATGCGATTTGTAAAGCTTCGTTTCTAAAAATAATATAACTTTATGCACGCAATTATTATGACAAAACCCGACATTAATATCTCAATCATATCAGGGGATACAAATGTCTGAAGTAGACCACTTTTTTACATTAAACATCCTGTAGTTGGAGTACGGTTGAAAATAACCTAATACAATATAGTATCAGTTTGATTAACATCGACGTGGCTTTTCGAAAATGCCATAATACACAGGGTGTTCTATTTGGTGGAACACTATGTATATAAACACCCTGTATGTATAAAAATAATTTTAAAATGTGCACTCGTGGAACATCTATCACCTCGTAAAAACCGCATTTCAAAATACACCTTTAGTGAGCAGCTATCTTCCGTCCTCGCACCGATGGAACACACTGTATATGGCTTTTGCTTTCCGTATATTATAATATAACGAATTTTAAAACTAATTTATTTAAGCTTAACTATTTAGTCGCTAATAAACAATTTAACAACTTGAAAAAACAAAAAAACACTTGAAACACTAAAAATAACGGTAAGTTGTATATTGTTTTTCTTCTTGATATGAAATTTAACACAATTTCTTTAGAAATCTTGAGATGAGGAGGAGCATCAAAACACTTTAAGACCCGGTTGCATAAAGCATTGTTAAACTTTGACGATGTAGTTAACTACGTAGTCACGTCGTTATAAGTTTCGCCATTGGTACAAAATCAATTGTTTCGCTAACGATATTCTCAAATCAATAGCTACAATTCAGTTAACAACGGCGTCGGCTAATAACAAGTTAACTTTGCTTTGTACAACCGGGACTAAGTGTCTATAGATAGTGTCGCTTCGTGCGCACTGCTTCAGGCCTCTGTTTTATTAAAAATTGCAGTTATTACATTATAGATATTTTCAGTATCATTATTGAAATTAACATTATTATTATGTTTTGTTATGAAAATAATTTCCGTTACTACCTTACCTTTTTTGTATAATTTGTTCCAATATCTAAAATTCATTTACATTTAATTTTACTAATCAGAAACCTCCCAATGTATATGTTTGTCACTACGAAATACAAAAAAAAAGTTTTAATGCATAATGTAAGAAGATATATATTATTTTAGTTTTAAAACATAAAATAGTTCTAGAATTCTAATTTTTGTAGGTATACATGTTCAAAAGTTTGACATACAATTTTTTTATTTATTATTAATAATTCAAAAACTTTACTATATAAAATTAGAAATTTGAAACGTGTATTTTTTTTGTTTTATTTATAAATCACTGAAACTGAAAATTTACGTATTTACTAAACGTATCGAATTTTCCCTCGTAAGTGCTTTATCTATAATACTAACGTATTTCTAATACCTAATGTTTACTTCGATTATTGTCATTACTAAATGTTTGTATGGATGAGTACACTAATTTGATGTTGACGGTTGAATAAAAATATCAAAATAGATAGTGCGTATTTCTCCTCGTTGTTAGTTTACAGAACGTTCAAAATGTTGGTATTAAACGTTATTTGTCTTTCGCTAGTAGTAGCTCTTGTAATTAAAAAAGAAGAACAAGTTGAAAAGATAAATTTTTGCGCGCAACAAACAATTCAATATATTTTTGATAAAGATGATACTTTGTTGTTTATGTTTGATGACAGCCATAGCTTTACTTTACCTGGTTACGTCACTAATCCGAGTATGTTCATCAATATCAGAAAAGATAGTATAATTTTTAACACTTCAATTGGACACAAACAAAATTATATAATTAATTCCAAGAATCATGAATCAGCATTATCTATAATTTCCATGCTTCACAATAGTGAGCTGTGGAATAAAAACAAAACGCCTTTACGAAAAGTTTTGCTTATTACATCTATCTCAGAACCAAATAATTTATCTAATGTATTTGAGAAGTTGTGGGAAATACAATTTATTAACTTGGTTATATTAACATATAATTTAACTGATGAAAATAGATATACAAGACTAGTTGTTGGAAATCCTCAAGCGGCGCCAAACCTATGTGGAACAATTGCAAAGTCGTTAATTACATATAGTTGTAATGAAAGCAAAATGGTCAAATTTCCAAGAATTTTAAGAAAACACAGTAATTGTAAGTTTAGGTTGAAATATTGGTCCCCTTCGCAGTTGATGACAAATGTAAGCAAAGGAGCAGCTGCAAGTTTATATGTAATTAAGACAACTGCCAAATATTTAAATATGACTATACAATGGGACGATTTAAAATCTCCGCATGATATGTTTACAATGAGAGAAGGTTGGTTTAGTATGTGCCACAAAAGCTTTTCGTGTACGAGTATATATTATAACGACAATTATGTATGGATAGTACCTGCCCCTAAAAAAATTCCAGCCGTAGAAACGTTTAAGCTTGTTTTCAAACGTACAGTATGGATATTAATACTTTTGGCTTTTATTTTTACATCCATCTTATGGTGGTTACTTAAAATGTATAAATATCCAGATAACCAAAATGATTTGACACTATGCTTTTTAGAAGTATTCTCTATGACCATATTAGGATTAACCAACAAGATTCGACTATTTTTTGCTTTTCGCTGTATCTTGCTTTCTTATGTGATTTATTCAATTCACATTCAAGCGGTATTTACCGGTAAACTTGTTACGTTACTAACAATTCCACAATACGAAAAACAAATTCAAACATTAAAAGAATTAGCCGAATCTAATAATTTAATAATAACTAACAATGCATACTTCAAAAACAATATTTTTACGGATACGACTGGCACTTACCGCATAATCCAATCAAATTTAAAAAAATACAATCAAACCAATGTTTTAGAATTATTGAGATCAAATTACTCGTCAATCAATAGCTCAATTTTTATAAATCAGGATTTGTTAGAACAGTTTGTAAACATTTACAAAAGAAGATATTATTACTTTGTGGACAACTCGTTTACTGGAACTTTAAGATATGTATTTTACGGTGTACCGTCATCGCACTTCACATTTACAGTTAACGAAATTGTTAAAAGACTTGTAGAATCAGGCCTGTTAGATCAAAATAATAAAAAGTATGTGTCTTATGATGAAATTAAAACTTCGATAAACGCAAATAAAAAATTGAGTACAAAAAATATTTATCCAATATTTGTGTTTTGGGGTTTTGGGTTAATTCTGGCTTTTCTTGTTTTTATCGGAGAACTTTTAGTAAGTTACATAAAACAAAAATATTATAACTGATTTAAAGTCTTGCACTATTATTATAAATTATGTGCACAAATATAATTAGATTAATTTTTAACTTTTTAATATTTTTAATATTAGTGTTTGTATATCTAATCTTACCACAATATTACAAATGTAGATACATACAATTAGTTAATAAATTTTACCGCACTATATGATTTTTATTAAAACGGATAGTAAAAATGTAAACTAAAACTATTAGTACGTATGCTAAAACCATATTCACTAATTATATAAATGTTCGTATAAGAACGGGGTTTTCAATAAAAACTAAACCATAAAATACAAAAACATGAATTAAATTGATTGTTGTGTGACTAAGAAAATAGGTAAAAAAATTAATAAGAAAGGTATTTTATTTACTTACTTTAAAATCACAGAAAATTTGTGTTTAAATCAAATTATCAACTTTTGAATTTTATACGTTTAAATAATTGTCAATTTAAACGCAACACATACGAAAGCTTGCGAATTTACCCGAGGCTGCCACGTACATGTGCCCTAACGATGCCTGCATGTATACTATCATTGATGATAGTTATTGTAGTCAAGTGTGAGACACACAGAATAAAATTTTAAGCAAGTTAGGCGGTATTTAGCCGGGCCGCCTACTCAGTGCAATGCCTACGTGACTTACGTCATTTATCATTATCTTTGGAACAAGTGTGTGTAAAGTACAAATGCTGGTATGCACATTTCTTATCACATATGACAAAATGTACAGTCAATTTTTTAGTTGATCGATAATATTCATTTGTAAGGGACCACTTATCGTTTTTGTTTCATAATGGCGATAGTACAAAACATTAAATAATTAATAGCTAATAATAGTTTACACGTTTAGAATTAATTAAATTTAATGCTTGTCCTCAATAAAAATAAAGAAGTCAACAAAAATTTTAAAGAAAATTTAAATAATAGATTTTACTCTTTTGTATGTTTACTATTTTCACATGATTCATTAATCAGTAAGGTGTAAAAATTATGTTACGGATTTACAGCATTTAAAAAAAAAGTAAAAAGCCAATCACATAAAAAGTTGTATGAATTATGCTACTTTTGGTAGCAATATTATTCGCTTACAATTGGACAGCGCTTGCAAAAAGTCAATTAAAGACCACAATAAATAATTGCGTTTTTATTTAAATGACCTTCTTGTATGATTGACCATCAGCCGCTAGTAAAATAACACACATCATAACATTTTATTGTGTTTATATTGTGATTCTATAAACGTTTTTTAAAATATGACATGCCTTTTAGATTTTAATATTCACCTGGTGGTGATAGTTATAGTAAGTTTGATAACAAGAAAAAATAGTAACGTATGCATTGCTGTGTAGAATGTATTTTATGTGTAATAGCTTAATTCCATAGTATTTGCAATTGCACATTTTGTGTATACGAGTTGCTATGAACCTTACATTTTATAACATTTAACATATTATTATATTATATTAGTATTTTTAAACTTTGTTTGTTTGTTCCAAACGTTCAAGTTTAGCTAGATTGTCTCCGTAATTAGAACCTCAACACCTACTGACAGACAATCAATAAACTTTTTTTTGTTTAACATAGGGATATTAACACACGAGTTTATATGTGTTAGAATTTGAAACTGTTGTCATATCTGTGTATTTGTGTAATTTACTTAAACTTTAAATTTTTTGTTTCTTATGTTTATTGACATAATTATACAATTATCTTGAATTCACATTCTTCTTATTCAAGTAAAAGTTCTAGCAAAAAGAAAACTTCTCGATCACAAACTTAACGACAGTGATTTGAATAAAACTCGGTGAACCGAGATGTAGTATCTACATAATATATATATGTATATTTTAAGTCAAATGCGTTATGTAGTAAAAGTTATATGTTTTATACATATTCTGTAATTACGTAAACAGTTTTACGTAATCTATTTGACGTAAGATTTATGTAAAAACTTCATTAAGTAATTACAGTATATACGGTCTAGGACGTTTGGGCGCGACTGGTTGAATACAAAGACATTTGTACGCAGACTTTTGAACGCAAGAGGTTTTGACGTGAAACGTTTGAATGCTGAGAAGTTTCAAAGAGAAGTTTCAACGGAGAGACGTACGCATGCACAATTGCTACGTAGCGATCAGGTTCGGTTTTCCCATACATTCTCTTACTTGGCAACTGATAATATCCAGAAAACAGCATAACACCAAGTAAAACAGTTATTTTATTTGCAGTAATATTTACATTATGATATCATTTTTTCCTGCATATGAATTCGTTTGGATAACAACTTCGTCAAAAGATTCTTTAGTAAATAATGCAAAAAATGCATCAATTGGTTTAGTTATATTCTGCTTCATCAAATCCTTCGTTAAAAGATTATATGTTGCTTAAAAACATGGCACAGAAAAACTTGTATTATTACTTTTGTTTCACATTCTCCTAGTTTCTTTTGATGCTACCCGTTTTCGTTTCTTACATTTTTTCGCAGGTTCATTGGTAATTGACGTAGAAGTAGATGGTTCTGGTTCAATCTATTCAATCTCTGAAGCATTTTCATTGTCTCTTACTCTACACTCTGAAAGTAATATTGGTCTTGGCAAGTTATTGAAAATTCCCGTCGCTTCTGAATCGGGTACATCTATATCTTGATCAGTATCGGCATTGGCATCTTCGGTAGGAAGATTTAAAATTATTGTTGATACATCCAACTCATCGGCGTAATTATTAAATTCAGCTAAAACTCGTGTAGCAGCAAGCTCTTTCCATTTTTACTTTTAGTGCAACTACAAACAAGAAAAAATATGTAATTATACCTTCAACAATAAATCGTCGTCTCCATACTTTTTAATAAATGTGTATATTGTTTTTAAGGTTTTTACGAGTAAAATTATTATTTTGAAATGAGTTTCGGATTTCTTTTTGTGTTAATATGTTTTTATTGTTGAAAAAACGAAACGATAACGTCAGATTACCAAAAATATGAAAAACAGTTCTTACGCTTGTAAGTTTATGTAACATTAGCACAACTTTACATAAACCAACAACAAATAATGCTATAAATCAAGTACGTCATCGATCGTTAACAAGAAGTCTAGCTAAAGTTGAAAGTGACAAATTCAATTATTTTTTAAAAATTTTAATTCATATTAGTGTTAAAATGAGTTTAGTTTAACTTGAAAATGACAAGTGTGATCTTGTCGAAACGTTGTTTTAACAATAAAAACATATTAACACGAGAAGAATTTCAAAATAATATATATACATACATATACATATATGTAATATCTATACTAATAATATTACATATAATACTGTATAAGGTTTATTTAATAAGTATGTAAAATATCTCTCAAGTATTAAATAAAATTGTTCTGCAATACTTATGGTGACCAAAAACAAAAAAAAATAAAAATAGCAATTTGTTATCACTAGATATTTTGATACAAAAAAAAATAAATGTATAAGGTAAAAAATCAACAAAACTTGAAAAAGATAATAAAGAAACCAAAATGTAAAAAACGGAAATGGCTTTGACGATAATTTTTTTTAATGGATATAAAATGTTCATTTTAAAAACATTAAAAAACAAAGAAAAGAAAGAAGAGAACTAATTTTATCAACTAAAAAATACATAAAGCTATCGACTAAAATTTTTTTAAAATAATTTTAGAATTTGAAGAAAATTTTAAAATAACAAATAAAGAAAAAAATAAATAATAGAATTAGTTTTATTAAATATCCAGTTAAGGTTGCAAAATTGCAAAAAAGTGAAACAGACTGAGGAATCATCAAAAATATATTTTTTTAAAAATACGTTGAAGGTTTTAGCAGCGAAACTTAACACAGATTAAAAGCAAAACATCATAAAATTAAAAAAAAATATTAATAAAAGAAATAAATTTAAAAAATCGTTAAAACTTATGACAAAAAGTAAAAAAAAAACTGGTGCGGTCACCATTTCTATAAAGAATTATAAAGAAATGTCTACCTACTTTTTTTAAGGTGATGTCATAAAACCATTTTGAAGTAATATGTACACGTTTGTATTGACTTCCTAGCATGCTATATTTTTTTTTCTCGATTTCATTAAGATCTAAACAAAATATGCCAAATTGAGCTTATGTTGTCATATCGGCTAACCTCTATATTTGTGCGCCTCGATATTGCTTTCCCCTTCAGTAAATCAGTAAAAATTATGATTTTTAGCGTATTTTGCTTTCCCTTAAAGATATGGAATTTTTTTTCTAAAAAAAGTCGTCGCAGGCAGGATTCGAACATATATTATATTTGTGAATTTATTTTAAATTATAAATAAAATATCTAATAAACTGTTAATGTTTTTAAATTTTTTTTATTTGAAAAAAATGTTAGGAAAAATTATCTCTATAAGAAACTAAAAATAATTCTACTAAATTACATACGTACAAAATTATAAGAAAAACTGTTAAAATGGCGGATACACCCACTTTCGGTTTCTTTATCAGACATCTTTTGATAGAACGGAGAGAATATGAAAAGCCAGCTCCATACCAAATTTCAAGTTACTAGGATTTGTAGTTCGAAAGTTATCGTGGGTACATCGTTACACAGACACACACACACGCACGCACGCACGCACAGACACCCTAAATTTTTTTGTCAAAAATTTTTTTCTGATTCAGGAGACCTTGAAACCTAAAATTCTGCAAAAAAAATTGCGATCGCTATACTTTCTTTATAGGAAAATAAAAATTAATTGCTCTATAGGAACCAGTCACTTATACCGACAGATTTAATTAATTTGCAAATCAATAATATAAACTACGTGCCTCAATTAATTGTTTTGGAACTTTTTAAACAAGCCAGCTCTCGTTTCAATAATACATTCTCGTGGTATAATTTGTTAGCACGTTCAACCTAAAAATACTTTATTTTAATTGTAATTACCACGAAAAATAAATACTTCTTGCAATATCAATGCTTTTTGTGGTGTGCTCTCATTCTGTAGGTATTTAGATAACAAGTTATCGCTTTCCATGTAGAGTTCATTTCAAGACTAAAGAACCGCTGCGCAGAAACCAATTTTGTTCCGAATGTCAATACACTAGCTAACCAAAAAACGTTTGCACTTTTCATACAGCGTTTGAAGTGTCCACATTTATTTCACAAGTTGTTACAAACTCTTTTTTATCTTTGTGTTTTATATTTTTTTATATTATATTCATCGTCTTGTATGCATTCACTTTTTAGTTCAATTAAAGGTAAACCATTACAGTTAATGTTTACAGATGATGTTTTTAGTTAGAATTTATTTTGCATGATCGTCAAATTCCGTATTTATCCGACGCGCACCTCACGGTTCTTTAGTCGTGAAATGATCTCTACTGTTTATTCAATAAAGACACTAATTGGTTATGAACCAACATTAACGTTTTATTTTGACTTTTTAACTCGACAGTCTGTAAAAACTTTTAGTTTGTATTACATATCGACTTTTCGTAACTCACTTACTTTAGCTTCCTTTTTTTCTTTTAACTGCATGTATTTGATACCTATTTTTTTAAGTAACGATTCACACGTAATTAATTTACCAGCTAAGTCGGAAGCCTTTTTGTGGTTATCTTCATTTTCAATACACAACCGTTCTATAACCTTATCTTTGGTTGCCAGTAATTTTAATAAGTTTCCGTAATTACTCAAAAGTTCTTCATAACAAGAATTAATATAAAATAAGACGTACAACAGCGTAAAAGCTAAAACAGACTTATATTGAAGATTAACCATACTCATTGTGGAGCAAGGCGAAGCATAATCTGTGTGAGAACGCATTGGATACTTCTATAAACATTTTTGTTGCAGAATATCTACGAAAAAACTGCTAAAAACAAAAAGCTCAACGGCATCGGCTAACAAGTTAACTTTGCTTTTTATAACCGGACCTAAGTATGTATCTATAAAAGGCGACGTTTCGTGCGCACTTCTTCGGGCTTCTGTTTTATTAAAAATTGCAGTTATTACATTACATATATTTGCAGTATTATTATTGAATTATTGAAATTAACAATATTATTATGAAAATAAATTCCGCTATTACTTAATCTTTTTTTATAATCCAAAATTCATTTACATTTAATTTTAATAATCAGAAACCTTCCAAAATATATGTTTGTCACTACGAAATACAAAAGTTTTACGTTTAGTTAATGCGTAATGTAAGAACATATACACATATTATTTTAGTTTTAAAATATAAAGTAGTTCTAGAATTCTATTTTTCGCATACTAACATGTTTAAAAGTTTGACATACAATTTTTTTATTTAAATAATTGAAAAACTGTACTATATAAAATTAAAAATTTAAAACGTGTATTATTTTTTGTTTTATTTATAAATTACTTAATACAAAAACTGAAAATTTACGTATTTACTAAACGTATCGAATTTTCCCTCGTAAGTGCTTTATCTATAATACTAACGTATTTCTAATACAATGTTTACTTCGATTTTTTGTCATTACTAAATGTTTGTATGGATGAGTACACTAATTTGATATTGACGGATGACTAAAAATATCTAGATAGAGAGTGCGTATTTTTCCTCATTGTTAGTTTATAGAACGTTCAAAATGTTGGTATTAAACGTTATTTGTCTTTCGCTAGTCGTAGCTATTGTAATTAAAAAAGAAGAACAAATTGAAAAGGTAAATATTTGCGCGCAACAAACAATTCAATATATTTTTGATAAAGATGATACTTTGTTGTTTATGTTTGATGACAGCAATAGCTTTACTTTACCTGGTTACGTCACTAATCCGAGTATGTTCATCAATATGAGAAAAGATAGTATAATTTTTAACACTTCAATTGGACACAAACAAAATTATGTAATTCATTCCAAGAATGACGAATCAGCATTATCTATAATTTCCATGCTTTACAATAGTGAGCTGTGGGATAAAAACAAAACGCCTTTACGAAAAGTTTTGCTTATTACTTCTATCTCAGAACCAAATAATTTATCTAATGTATTTGAGAAGTTGTGGGAAATACAATTTATTAACTTGGTTATATTAACGTACGATTTAACTGATGAAAATAGATATACAAGGCTAGTCGTTGGAAATCCTCAAGCGCCGCCAAACCTATGTGGAACAATTGCAAAGTCGTTAATTACATATAGTTGCAATGAAAGCAAATTGGTCAAATTTCCAAGAATTTTAAGAAAACACAGTAATTGTAAGTTTAGGTTGAAATATTGGTCCCCTTCGCAGTTGATGACAAATGTAAGCAAAGGAGCAGCTGCAAGTTTATATGTAATTAAGACAACTGCCAAATATTTAAATATGACTATACAATGGGACGATTTAGAATCTCCGCATGATATGTTTACAATGAGAGAAGGTTGGTTTAGTATGTGCTACAAAAGCTTTTCGTGTACGAGTATATATTATAACGACAATTATGCATGGATAGTACCTGCCCCTAAAAAAATTCCAGCCGTAGAAACGTTGAAGCTTGTTTTTAAACGTACAGTATGGATATTAATACTTTTGGCTTTTATTTTTACATCGATCTTTTGGTGGTTACTTAAAATGTATAAATATCCAGATAACCAAAATGATTTGACATTATGCTTTTTGGAAGTATTCTCTATGACCGTATTAGGATTAACTAACAAGATTCGACTATTTTTTGCTTTTCGCTGTATCTTGATTTCCTATGTGATTTACTCAATTCACATTCAAGCGGTATTTACCGGTAAACTTGTTACGTTACTAACAATTCCACAATACGAAAAACAAATTCAATCATTAAAAGAATTAGCCGAATCTAATAATTTAATAATAACTAACAATGCATACTTCAAAAACAAAATTTTTACGGATACGACGGGCACTTACCACACAATCGAATCAAATTTAAAAAAATACAATCAAACCAATGTTTTAGAATTATTGAGAACAAATTACTCGTCAATCAATAGCACAATTTTTATAAATCAGGATTTGTTAGAACAGTTTGTAAACATTTACAAAAGAAGATATTATTACTTTGTGGACAACTCGTTTACTGGAACTTTAAGATATGTATTTTATGGTGTACCGTCATCGCATTTCACATTTACAGTTAACGAAATTGTTAAAAGACTTGTAGAATCAGGACTGTTAGATCAAAATAATAAAAAGTATGTGACTTATGATGAAATTAAAACTTCGATAAACGCAAATAAAAAATTGAGTACAAAAAATATTTATCCAATATTCGTGTTTTGGGGTTTTGGGTTAATTCTGGCTTTTTTTGTTTTTATCGGAGAACTTTTAGTAAGTTACATAAAACAAAAACATTATAACTGATTTAAAGTCTTGCATTATTATTATAAATTGTGTGCACAAATATAATTAAATTAATTTTTAACTTTTTAGTAGTGTCAATATTAGTGTTTGTATATCTAATCTTACCACAATATTACAAATGTAGATACTGGTTAATAAATTTTACCGCACTATATGATTTTTAATAAAACGGATAGGAAAAATGTAAACTAAAACTATTAGTACGGATGTTAAAACCATATTCACTAATTATATAAATGCTCGTATAAGAACGTGGTTTTCAATAAAAACTAAACCATAAAATACAAAAACATGAATTAAATTGATTGTTGTGTGAATAAAAAAATAGGTAAAAAAATTAATAAGAAAGGTATTTTATTTACTTTAAAATTACCGAAAATTTGTGTTTAAATCAAATTATCAACGTTTGAATTTGATGCGTTTAAATAATTGTCAATTTAAACGCAACAGATACGAAAGCTTGCGAATTTACCCTGCATGTATACTATCATTGATGATAGTTATTGTAGTAATTTGAAGCAAGTTAGGCGGTATTCAGCCGGGCCGCCTACTCAGTGCAATGCCTACGTAACTTACGTCATTTATCATTATCTTTGGAGCATGTGTGTGTAAAGCACAAATGCTGGTATGCACATTTCTTATCACATATAACAAACTGTACAGTCAATTCTTTAGTTGATCGATAATATTCATTTGTAAGGGACCACTTATCGTTTTTGTTTTATAATGACGATGGTACAAGACATTAAATAATTAATAGCTAATAATAGTTTACACGTTTAGAACTCTTTTGTATGTTTACTGTTTTCACAAGATTCATTAATTGTTATGGTGTAAAAATTATTTTACGGATTTACAGCATTTAAAAGAAAAAGTAAACAGCACTCGTTATCGGCCAATCACATAAAAAATTGTATAAATTATTCGGTTACAATTGGACAGCGCTTGCGAAAAGTTAATCAAAGACCAAAATGATAATTGCGATTTTATTTAAATGACCTTTTTGTATGATTGACTATCAGCCGCCACTAAAATAACACACATCATAACATTTTATTGTATCTATATTGTGATTCTATAAACGTTTCTTAAAATATGACATGCCCTTTAGATTTTAGTATTCACCTGGTGGTGACAGTTATAGTAAGTTTGATAACAAGAAAAAATAGTAACGTATGCATTGCTTTGTAGAATGTATTTTATGTGTAATAGCTTAATTCCATGGTATATACAATTGCACATTTTGTGTATACGAGTTGCTATCAATCTTACATTTTATAACATTTAACATATTATATTATATTAGAATTTTTAAACTTCGTTTGTTTATTCCAAACCTTCAAGTTTAGCTAGATTGTTTCCGTAACCAGAACCTCAACACCTACTGACAGACAATCAGTAAACTATTTTTTTTGTTTAACATAGGGATATTAACACACTAGTTTATATGTGTTAGAATTTGAAACTGTGGTCATATTAGTGTATTTGTGTAATTTACTTAAATTTTAGATTTTTTGTTTCTTATGTTTATTGATATAATTATACAATTACAGTCGAACTCCTATATAGTGATGTTCCAAATTCCCTTCAAAAACATCATTATATAGAAACTTCATTGTATAGAATTTATATTTAAAAAATTAAACACAAATTCAAACGTACATAAGAAATACGTATTAATTATAAACACTTTCGTTTTGTCATATTTAAACAACTTTACACTGAAACAACTTGAAACGAAAAAATTGCAAATGAAACGTGTTCAATAACATAATGCATTTCAAAACTCCAAGGAAATCCTATAATCCTCTAAACAATTAATGCATTTATGTCATTTACAAATGTACAGAATTTTTAGTACCATTACTAATAGCCTTTCTGTATTGTAAATTAAGAAGTCTTATAATCCGCTTATCCGTTTAACAATGCGGTATTGTAAAGGTAAAGTAAATTGTACGTGATTCCAAGACAACTTTAAGTAGTTGGGTAACATTTTCTTTGAAAAAGATCATAATATAGAATTTGAACATCATATTTTAGAGGTCTTTTTACACGCATTTTAACCCGAAGGTCAATATCCTAAAGAAAACATCACTAAATAGAAAAAATCATTAAATAGGAGTTCATTGAATGGAGGTCCGACTGTATCTTCAATTCACATTCTTCTTATCCAAGTAAAAGTTCTTGCAAAAATAAAACTTCTCGATCACAAACTTACCGACAGTCATTCGAATGAAACTCGGTGAACCGAGATGTAGTATCTACATAATATATATGTATATTTTAAGTCAAATGCGTTATGTAGTAAAAGTTATATATTTTATAGATATTCTGTACGTAAACAGTTTTATGTAACCTATTTGACGTAACATTTATGTAAAAACTTGATTAAGTAATTACAGTTGATATACGGTCTAGGACGTTTGGGCGCGACCGGTTGAATGCAATACCTTTTAACACAAGGACGTTTGTACGGAGAGACTTTTGAAGGTAAGAGGTTTTGATGTGAAGCATTCGACCGCGGAGAAGTTTCAACGTAGAGACGTTTGAACGCAGAGACGTTTGCACGCAAAATGTAAAGACATTCAATCATATCGTTGAGGTTTAGTTTACAACAGAAATTGCAATAATATTAATGTAGATATATAGTATATAATTATTCATTCTTTTAACAATGTGAAATAGCTTAGTACTTAAATTGTTCTTATTTCATATTTTAATGAAGATGAAGACTGATGTACAGTAAAAATCAAAACACATTTTTATTTTACTTTTTAATCCATTGGTGCTCAGAATCATTTATGCTTGAATTTGGCTGAAACTTTATATACAGTATTTTAAGGCTGTATGCTACTCAATTATTTCCATAAGCTTATAACGGAAAACGAGTTTAACTACACCTCTAAAACGAGTCAACTGATTTGTACCAATTTTGGCACAGAAGTGAATGTAAACACTATCCACAACTTGACGAAGAGATTTTGTTAAAAAATGTTTACTTTTTCATAAAAAATAGGTTAAAAGTTCTCACCCAGTAAACACAAAATTGATAATGTTTAGTAACAGTTTCAAAACAAAAAAATTATGATTCACTCTTGTTTCAAACATAAAAGAAACCTAACTGCAATAAAATAGCTATAAGTCCATCGCTGTTTCACTTATTTGAATCAGTATAGTTTCGGTATTTTAAATTCAAATCTGTTGCAAACTAAATGTTGCATTCGATTTACGTTTTAAAAGCTTCGTTCTTGAACTGATACTAAATGATCGATACAAGTATGATTTTTTTGTTTCAATAATGAACTATAACAATTCTTTCAATAACATAATAATACATTACGTTTCAAATTTTATTGCACAATAAATATTTTTAAATACAATATCACATGGAGTTTTTTACATATTGCAACTTTCCTGGATGTGGTCTTTTCACGGAAGCCTCGAAAACTGCATCAGTTACTGTTGGGTAGCAACTTTTAACCGCATCTGTAACATAGAAATAAATATTTCGCTTATATACATACATAATCATAGAGTTACACAAAATTAATTACATTTTTTTAATCAAAAACAACACAAACTTAATATAAATATCACTTTAGCAATCATTAGAAAGTTATAAAAACACTGTGAATACCTTTAGCTGTACATAATCGTATAGAAAACTTGAAGAATTGAACTGTAATTATAAATCCTAAAGTATCATCAGATTTACGCAATAATCTACCTTAACGCAATCATGTGTGTTAATTTACATTTTTTTAATACAAATTAAAATATGATACATAAAGAACAGAACCGATAATAATATCGGTTACATTTATAGATTATAATAAAATGTTTCGACTTACCGTTTATTGTTCCATTTCGTAATTGTACACACAGCATCACTTATCAAACTGCAACCGAACAAGTGAAAAGATATCAATTTGCAGCGCAAGCGTTGACAACAGTAATCAAAAGTATAGCAACGACTAATGCTGACTAATCACAAAGTATTCGTTTTTCCTAGAACGATTCCACTGTTTTGAAAATAATTCAATCTTAATTAATCGATCTTTAAACAATTCTAGTTATTCAAAAAATATTCGGTTTTAATAAATCAGTTTTTAGACGGTTGCTGATTATGGGATAAATATTGCAAGTACTGAAACGGTTTAAAACTGATTGTGAAAAATCGGAACTCTTTCAATTTATTCACTGTCAGTTACATGTAAATCATATAAAAATGGAACTAACACGAAGCAACGTAATGAAACAATTGTTTTAATTTTGTGACTGTAACAGTTTCAATCCGTGTTTACCGAGGCAGTTTCTAGAAACTTAAATTTTGATACTAAATTAGTTGAAAACTTTGTTTTGAGTTTTGTCATTCTATAGATATCATAATTAGGTATACAAAAATGTAACATTTCATAGGATATTGTTTTTTATATTGTAATTGAAACTGAACTAAGATAAAACGACACGCCCCTCGTAAATTCCGTCCTACACTTCTCTTACTAGATATTCTTTGGCCGATTACATTTTTTACCTAAGGGTAAATTTTTTAAACAAACTGTGTACCTGCACTTTTAAGAATCCATAATAATGATTCATAATTCCGTCTGTAGAAGTTATATAAGCTTTGGTTAAAATGACCTGTAGGTTAACTATGACGATTTTGGTAGTCATTTTAATGTTAATAATAATAATAATAATAGTTAATTAGTTAAACAAAAGAAAATGTATATACTTGTGATTTATACTTGTTTTCTCTATTTAAAACACTTTTATTGACGTCATTGACAGTTATTTACACAAGTAAAATACATCTATAGAATGTTGCTAAAAGTATCAAAAATATTGTCTATTATTACTTGATCACCATTAACTAAAAATAAAACATATTTCATCAATACATTTATTTTAATTTCTTTAACGGCACAAAAAACTAAATACTTAAAGTTAATTCAATAAAATAATGTTTAGTACTTTACACGCAAAAAATTGCACTTGGTACATATTAGTTTACAAATTTTTTGTCTAAATCAGTTTTAACAGTTCAAATCATTAGATCGACTTTCTAATTCTGTTTCAGTTGTGTCAGGTTTTATAATTTTGAGGCCATAATGAATATCTAGTCCAGCACTATTAGCTTTTTTCTTGCTTGATCTCTTTTCAAACGTTTTTTTGTTTTTAAAGGTATTTGTTTTTCTTAAACAAACTTTTTGAAGCGTAGTAAAGCAAGGTCCTTTCCAAGCATGTATGTGCCATCCCAAGGTAAATTATTTCAGCTGCGTACACACGTGCTGTATAAGAAAGTCTTTGCGTGTAATTTACACGTTTTCCCCTAGTACATTTTGCTACCAGCGACATATAACTATAGATACAAAATAAAATTGTAAAAATGCATATAAATATGACTTACCGTTCAGTCTAATTTGTAGTTTTGTTATAAGCTTTTTGCTACTCGCGACGGAAAGACTTTACTTTTTGCCATGACTTTTCACTATCATTTTAACAGCAATTAAAAAAAAATAATAAAGTCCTAGCCTTATAAACCAAACAGACAAACCGGAAACAGTTTTCTTTTGATCTACTTACCCTCTCACTGTGTATTTTTATTATAAGTTGTGCGTCATGGCGGTCATGGTTATTATCAAACCACTGAAAGACTATATGTTGCTTAAAAACATGACACAGAAAAACTTGAATTATTACTTTTGTTTCACATTCTCCTAGTTTCTTTTGATGCTACCCGTTTGTGTTTCTTACATTTTGTCGCAGGTTCATTAGCAATTGACGTAGAAGTAGATGGTTCTCGTTCAATCCGTTCAATTCCTGAAGCATTTTCATTGTCTCTTACTCTACACTCTGAAAGTAGTATTCGGCTTGGCAAGTTATTGAAATTTCCCGTCGCTTTTGAATCGGGTACATATGTATGAGTCTTGATCAGTATCGGCATTGGCATCTTCAGTAGGAAGATCTAAAATTATTGTAGAGACATCCATCTCATCGGCGTAATTATTCAATTCAGCTAATAACCAGTTTAGCAGCAAGCCTTTTCCATTTTTACTTCTAGTGCAACTACAAACCAGAAAAAATATGTAATTATACCTTCAACTTAACGACAATAAATCGCCGTCTCCATACTTTTTAATAACTCTGTATATTGTTTTTAAGGTTTTTATGAGTAAAATTATTATTTTGAAATGAGTTTCGGATTTCTTTTCGTATTATTATGTTTTTATTGTTGAAACAACGAAACGATAACGTCAGATTACCAAAAATATAAAAAACAGTTCTTACTCTTGTAAGTTTATGTAACATTAGCACAACTTTACATAAACCAACAACAAATAATGCTATAAATCAAGTACGTCATCGATCGTTGACAAGAAGTCTAACTAAAGTTGACAGTGACAAATTCGATTATTTTTTTAAATTTTAATTCATATTAGTGTTAAAATAAGTTTAGTTTAACTTGAAAATGGCAAATGTGATCTTGTCGAAACGTTTGAACAGTAAAAACATATTAACACGAGAAGAAATCCGAAACTCATTTCAAAATAATATACATATATGTAATATCAACTACTAATATTACATATAATACTGTATAAGGTTTATTTAATACGTATGTAAAATACCTCCTAAGTGTTAAATAAAATTGTTCTGCAATACTTATGGTGACCAAAAACAAAAAAAAATAAAAATAGCAACTTTTTATCACTACATATTTTGATACAAAATAAGGTAAAAAATCAACAAAATTTGAAAAAGATAACAAAAAAAACAAAATTTAAAAAACGGAAATGGCTTTGACGATAATTGTTCTTAAGAGTTATATAAAGTTCATTTTAAAAACATTAAAAAATAAAGAAAAGAAAGAAAAGAACTATTTTTTTCTACGACTAACAGATAATACGATACACTGTATGTTTAATTGCGATTAGGCAACATTGTGCATTGTAATTGTCTAATTTCATTTCCGTACAGGTCAAACCCATTTCCGTACAGGTCAAACCTGTTAACGTACAGGATAATGAATTATGAAAACATAATTTGAAAACGAAATCATTGAGTGTCATGTATAAGGTATTGCATTAGTCTTATAGCGTAAAATAAGTGTTTTATAAATTACATATTTTAGGTTATATTCGTAAACGTTGACGTTTACTGGTGACTTTCTTGTAATGAAATATAAATATATTTTAGAAGTTCAAGGTAATTAGAATAAATAAAGACTTCTAATTTGCAACCTAACTACTTGTTTTCTTGCAGGGTTTTCTTTTGATGGGAGATTAAGTAATTTAATCCTTAAAATAAAATTACACGTTTTATAATAACACGCTCAAATTAACTTAAAGAAGTTAGTATTTATTAGGACATTTATCAATCAATATCAATTATTTATCCAATTATCTTTTGGCGTTCATCGATAGTTGCAGGATATCAAAATATTTGTTCCTCACATGCCTGATATCTGTTTGTTATTATTTATCCTTATATTAATGCAGTTTTCATAAGTATTTATTTATACTTTTACTACATATTATATTATAATCTTGTAAAAATAATGTACTCGCACAATGTCACTACCTTCTTAAAAATTTAATCACAAACACTTTGCAGTTACGTTAATAACAAAAAATAAGTATAGACACAATAAATTATTACAAGACTAATGCAAGCCTCTGGTTTATACATTGAAAAAATTATATATTTAGATGTAATTATAAGCAAAAGCACTGAATCACTTGTATCCTTATACCTACAATGTGTTTTGTTAACAATTCATTTCTCATATTTTTACTAATTTTGCAGTAATGATTATTACAGCATATTTGATCTATTAGAATAATTAACTACCTTGCATTTTCTAAAAGGATTTTTTTTCAATTCTTTAACTACGATGTTCTTATTACCTTCTTTGTTCGGAAAGCTTCGTTCTTAAGAATAACACCAATTAATTACAAACTGTCTTTAAACATTTACAAATTTACTTGATTTGCTTTGTAAGTCACATCTACATGTTATTCGGTTGAAGCTTCTAAAAAAAACTATCACATATCAACATTTGCCAGAACTTGACGACATTGTTAACGATTCAAGCTTCGACATGAATATAATTCTTTTATTTACTGGCTGCAAAAGCAAAATCTTGTCATTGAATTATTAGTCCTTTTTAAACTAATCTAGCTCATTCATATTAGGTTATGCTTGAAATTAATGTATTAAAATAAATTTAAGTACTAAATGATTTGAAGTTAACTAAAATTGCATGAATTTAAAGCAAATAAATTATACTCACCATTTCTTTAACTAGAGATGAGTAAAAAACAAGAATAAAATAATAGTAACAGAAAACTAATAGTATAAACGCTGTCAAGTTGACATAAAATAAATATAAGGTTTGACATAATTTTTTAATTGTCATTTTAGGTATTACCAATACACATTTTTAAATTAGTTTATTTATTTTCTGCGTTATTTTTTTCGTAAAATTCTGTTTAACTTTGATTACTAATTAAATATAGAGTCGTAGAAAAAGTATAGTGTATAATTTGTAAGCAATGTGTATTGCCAACTCGTACGAATTGCCAACCTTGCTTTCGGCTCTGTTGCAAATTTTCATACTCGTTGGCAATAACAACCATTTCTTATTCATTGTACAATATACTATTATCAACTAAAAAATACATAAAGCTATCCACTACAATTTTTTTAAATAATTTTTGAATTTGAAGAAAATTTTAAAATAACAAATAAAGAAAAAAATAAATAATAGAATCAGTTTTATATTAAATATCCAGTTAAGGTTGCAAAATTGCAAAAAAAGGGAAAAATACTGAGAAATCATCAAATATTTTTTTTTTAAATACGTTGAAGGTTTTAGCAGCTAAACTTAACACAGATTAAAAGCAAAACATCATAAAATTTTAAAAAAAAATTAATAAAATAAATAAATTTAAATCAACAAAAAATAAAGAGAAAAAATGTTTGTGTGTTAAATAAAACCAATCGTTAAAACTTACGATAAAAAGTAAAAAAAACTGGTTTGTTCACCATTCCTATAAGGAATGTCTACCTACTTTCTTTAAGGTTATGTTGTCATAAAACCACTTTGAAGTAATACGTACATGTTTGTATTAACTTCCTAGCATGCTTTAATTTTTTTAAATTTTTTTCTTAGATTTCATTAAGATCTAACCGAAATATGCCAAATTGAGCTTATGTTGTCATATCGGCTAATTCCTATATTTGTGCGCCTCGATATTGCTTTCCTTTTCAGTAACTCAGTAAAAATTATTGTTTTTAGCGTATTTTCAAGATACAGAATTTTTTTCTAAAAAAAAGTCGTCGCAGGCAGGATTCGAAAAATATCTAATAAACTGTTAATGTTTTTAAAATTTTTTTATTTGAAAAAATTGTTTTTTAATTGTAAAAATAATTCAACTAAATTACATACGTACAAAATTATATAAAAAAAAACTGTTAAAATGGCGGATACATCCACTTTCGGTTTCTTTATCAGACCCATCTTTTGATAGAACCGAGAAAATATGAAACAGCTCCATACCAAATTTCAAGTTACTAGGACTTTTAGTTCGAAAGTTATCGTGGGTACATCGCTACACAGACACACACACACACACACACACACAGACACATCAATTTTTTTGTCAAAAATACATTTTTCTGATTCAGGAGACCTTAAAACCTAAAATTCTGCAAAAAAAATGCGATCGCTATACTTTCCTTATAGAAAAGTAAAAATTAATTGCTCTATAGAAACCAGTCACTTATACCGACAGATTTAATTAATTTGCAAATGAATAATATAAATTACGTGTCTCAATTAATTGTTTTGGAACTTTTTAAACACGCCAGCTCTCGTTTTAATAATACATTCTCGTGGTATAATTTGTTAGCACGTTGAACCTAAAAATACTTTATTTTAATTGTAATAACCACGAAATATAAATACTTCTTGCAATAGCAATGCTTTTTGTGGTATGCTCTCATTCTGTAGGTATTTGGATAACAAGTTATCGCTTTCCATGTACTGTTTATTCAATAAAGACACTAACTGGTTATGAACCAGCATTAACGTTTTATTTTGACTTTTTAACTCGACAATCTGTAAAAGCTTTTAGTTTGTATTAAATATCGACCTTTCGTAACTCACTTACTTTAGCTTCCTTTTTTTCTTTTAACTGCATGTATTTAATACCAATTTTTTTAAGTAACGATTCACACGTGATTAATTTACCAGCTAAGTCAGAAGCCTTCTTGTGGTTATCTTCATTTTCAATACACAACCGTTCCATATCCTTATCTTTAGTTGCCAGTAATTTTAATAAGTTCCCGTAATTACTCAAAAGTTCTTCATAACTAAAATTAATATAAAATAAGACGTACAACATCGTAAAAGCAACAACAGACTTATATTGAAGATTAACCATACTCATTGTGGAGCAAGGCGAAGCATAATCTGTGTGAGAACGCATTGGATACTTCTCTAAACATTTCTGTTGCAGAATATCTACAAAAAAACTGCCAAAAACAAAAAGCTCAATGTTTAAATTATACTTAATAATTGTTTGTTCTCTTTTCTGGCTTCGTTTAACTGCGCAACAATGCTTAAATGCTTTATATTATCGGCTTGTAAGTGCCTTAGCAAATGCTTCTCTCCTACTTCAGATTCAGATAGGCTATTTTCTAAATTTTGAACTACGTTTCGTACTCCTTTTATTTGAATTGTTAAACTGTTGGATTTACTTTTTTTAGTTATTAGTTTTTTACTTGAAGTTTTTTCGGAATCTATATCGCATTGACTATTATATTCGTACAAGTTAACCATTATTAAACACGTATAATTTATTTTACGAAACGTATTAATTTATATTTAAAATCGATGCTGCTACAAGACAACGTGTGATAAAGTAAAGAAGAAAACTCGTTTTATTATCCGTAACATTAAAACTAAAATACTACTCTAATGACATTTGGCAATAAGGTTATCGCGTTTGTAACTAAGAAACCAACAAACTTTTTATGTTTTGAAGATGAACAAGAAACACAAACGCTTAAAAAAATATGACACAAATTAAACCCATACCTAATATAGGATAACTTAAATCTATACATGTTTAAGTTTTAAAGTAGTTAATTAAAAACTTACAAAACAACATTAAAACAAAGATTATATAGCAGCTAAGTTCACTCAACATATTCAGTGATTCAAATATTGAAATAGAGGAGTTGACTGAATCTGTTGGACGAATGAATTAGTACATAATCTTGACGTGCTCATTTAGTGCAATACAATCGACTTCCAAAAACAACTATAATACGTATTGGGACACTGTAACAAGTTCTGTATCTGTAATCACACTCAACCACATTTAGTCAAAACTTTTGCGATTGAAATTGTAGGAGCTAATCAGACCCTATGATGCATCATTTACATAATGTATAACATATGTTATCTTAATGTTATGTTATACCAAGTATTCATCAAATCGGTGTGACGTATTCTTGTTCACATTTTTTGTAGATATCTATAGTTTATGTTATCGATCTACGTAATTTGGTAACATACAACACTATGTTATGTTCCAATGGGAGAGGTGGAGAAAAAGAAAGAAAAAAATTTATTAAGTTAATTACCAAGATGTCACGCTTACCTTTCGGCTAGCCTCACCGTGGTCGTCGGGTAAAAGAAAATCGAAAGGAAAAGAATCTTCTTTGGTAAGCGAAATGCTTTCGCAATTTCATTATAGGTGGACATGAACCAGTTGAAGTCTTTCGGATCGTTCTCATCTCTCAGTCTGTACACCACTCTCGTGTATTTATCGTCTCCGTGTTGTTGCTGCCGTAGGAGGTCAACCAATTGATGTGAACTATCTTCTGTTTGCTTCTTGGTAACTTTCGGACACGGTAGATAACGTCTTTTATTTTTGCCAAAATAGCGTAAGAGCCTTTTGTAACTTTGGAGACAACCCTCGTTTTTGTTGTGGGTTGTACAACCAAATCAGGTCACCAGGTTGAATTTTTCCTTTTCTGGTCCTTACGTCATACTGGTCTTTCATTTGGTCAAAGGCAATTTGAATGTTCTTTCAAACGTTATTGTGAATTATCTGCATTCTCTTCTTAAGTTGGCTGACGTAGTCATTCCCAACAACTTCTTCTCGAGGCTTACATTTAAACTGAATATTGCACGGTAACTTTATCTCACGTCCAAACATCACACAAGCAGGAGTTTGCCCAGTAGTCTCGTGAACAGATGATCGATAAGTCATTACTTAGCAAACACAACCTGAAGGTAGATTAACGGCCGATTCCCAAAAACATCGAAGAAATGACGGCGTTAGCAGTCAAATTGCGAATGCCCGTTACGTTACTAGAATTGGTAAGAAAAGAATCGAAAAAGGAATTTAAGGTTTGGAGTTAATGAGTCTTTACCGGTATTATACCTTGTTTATATGTTGTTTATTTATAACTTATTACTTAAGCCTGAAAACTTTTACAGTAAAATATTACGCCAATATTCGTTCGCTAGTGTAGTTACGTAATGGGCGAAAAAAGCTTTAGTGTGGCAAAATAAAAACTAGAAATCCACATAAAGCTAAGTGTTCAAAGTCAATTGCTATATTAGAACGAGTATGCGACAGGTGGAAAAGTAATTTGAAAATTCAGTTAGAATTGAAAAAAAAACGATATTAAAGTTAATGTCAAATTTGACAGATTTAGTAATAAATGTAGTACCAATATTATATTTCAGGTGGTTTTTGTTTATTTTTTAAAAAAGAATATAATTTTTGCAAAAGGCAACACAAAAAATAATGTATTTTACTCTCGTCAAAAATTTCATAGCATAACTCACTCACATGCAACGCTCAGCCGTGCGGCCTCGCGTCGCATTAGCGTTCGTTATGGTATGATGTACTTTTCGACGCTTGTTACGTAAATTACTATTAATGCTTCTTTTCACTTATTTTGTCCAACGGTGGTATAAGAAATCGATTTTAATTATTTTGTCGTGTTTATAAGTGCACAAAACATTAAATTTTCCCAAATGGTCCTCTAGGGGCAGTTGTTGCAACTTATTTTAGTTTACAGCTTTTTTTTTAATAAATGACACATGAACACAACTTTGACACTATTTTTAAATTCGTATCATATTAATGATGTTGGTATTAATTAATTAGGCTTTATTTATTGAAATTGTATTTCGTTCTATAAAATTATTAATGTTGAAAGGTATTGATAAATGCTGTAAATGCACACAGCAGGCGCATCATTGAGGTTTGCGGTACAACACAATGTTTATTTAGGTATAATGTATGGTAGTATAATTCAAAAAACAGTTGTATGAAAATATATAGTTTTGTATTTAAGATACAAAAGGATAATACTGATATGTAAATACAGTGATAATAGCTTATTACTTTAAAGTCTAAATAAGTCTAGGTACACAAAATAGCTGTCAACAGTCAACACTTCAATTTGCATTCCATGTTATTTTTCTTATTATGACTAAATTTAGTATAAAAAGATATTTTTAAGGTTGCCAGCTTCAAAAGTCTCAGCTTTTCTTCAAAATTAAAACTTTTTTCGATAAATTGTGAAAAAACCTGGTATTAAAATACAGCGTATGCCGTTTATTGGAATCACGTTACAATGTTATAAGTCGGGTAATGTAATCATTTTATTAAAAAATGGAACGGACATAGAAAAAAAGTCATTTATAGTAATTATAAATTCAGTTTATGTTATCTCATATTTGTTTTTATACATAACTAATAACTTATTTTGCACGAATTTCTTAGCTACATTTTTACAATACGCTTGAAAAGTGAGTAAAAAATTGAATTATTGTACTCTAAAAATACTTGTTTTGCGTATTTAGGTTTATTTTTAGAGTGTTATACCTCATGTAAAAATCTGTAAATACGTTATCTGCAAGTTAATTTATATTTTTAATGTATTTGCAAAGAATTTGCAGTTAGAATAACAACTTAATTTAACTACGGTACGTATATACCATTATGATACCATTATTTTGTATTTATTTTTAGTGTCAGCAAATTACTCAGAATAAATGTGTACTTCTTAGAACAGTAAATTAAACATCATAACATTTTTTTAAATTTTTTTTTATTAACGGTGTCAACCTACCTAATGCAACAAATCTGTAATTTTCGAATAAAACTTTGATTTTTAAAAAAATTTTTATTATAACTTTTATTTTGATTTTAGACATAAAAGTTTCACCATAAAACATATTAATACTTTTTTAGGGTAAATGGTGTATTTATTTAATAATATTTACATTAAATAAATACACCATTTACCCTAAAAAGTTATTAATTTTATTTTGATATTTTTTGCTTTGAATATAATTTTATCTTCTGCATTAACAACCTGTTAATCAGATACAAGATGTATTTACTGCATTCTAATTCTAATTCTAATCAATAAACTTTTATTTGTTTTGTTTTTCATTTGAATATCGCATATTGTTATCATTTGATTGTTATTGTTATCAAAAATCTCAAGTCACAAAGTTGAATATTGTACACAGCAATATATAAAACCGATAACAATGATAATATTGCAGGCCTAAAAATTTGTAATTTTACAAAAATATTCGATCTCAAATACAATGCTACAAAGCTTGAAATTTTAGGTTTCAACGATAAGACAAATTACGTATTGCTTTATAACATTATTATTAAATTTTATCATAATAAAATACAATATTTAATAAAAAATAGAATGCATAACTAAAAATAGTGCCAAAGTTGTACTCATGTTGAGTCATCTATCAAAAAACCTGTGAAATAAAACAGGTTCCAATAACTGCCACTAGAAGACCATTTGGAAAAAGCAATATTTATTTCATGTTTTGTGCACGTATAGTCACGACTTTTGTTTTACTTGATAAAATACATTAAAATTGTTACCTCTAGGACAGGGGTTTTAAACTTATGAATGACCGAGGGCCGCCATTAGATTTATGAAGTAAATAGGGGGCCGCATCCGCACAGGTATATATTTATATAGCTACTATTAAATGTTGAAGAGCGGTAGTAGTTATTTTCATAATATAGTTTTACTTATCAGAGCCGGATCCAGACACCGGCACTCCGTGCATTTGCACGGAGAGAAAATTCGAGAGGCGCAAAACTGAAAAATTGAAAAATCAAAGCAAACACTACAAGAATTAAACATAAAAAATATTTTGCTTCTGATAAATCGCCAAAAGTCGACAACTATTAGTGAATTTTTTTTAGTAATGGTAATTTAAAATATTGTTTTTCTTAATGGCAAGAGGTAAATGAATAAAGATTCTGTATTAAATATATCTTTTATTTAAGTAAAGCGCAAAAATCAAACCCATTTTTCAATAGATATTCCGTATTTTGTTAAAAAAATAATTCAAAAACAAACAAAGAAAAATATGACATGTTAACCCAGTCTTATTGAATTCTTATTGAATTGAAAGTAGAAAAATTAGTAGGCAATAGATAGGAAAGATTTTAATTTTAAAGTAGAAAAGAAATGCAATAATCATGTTTCGTCTGTATTGACCAACTGACTTTAAATATTCGTACTTGCTTGTATAAATGCAAACGGCATTATTTTATTTCACCAGTTGTAAAAAAAACTGAAGATCAAATAAGTACTTTTTTAACTGAGGAGATCGTTAACCAAACAGAGAAGCAACGGAATCACCGTCGTCGTGTGCGGCATCGTCTTTTTCCACACAATTGCCTGATGAAAACATAGACTTAACCGTAAATTTGTCTCAAATCGAAATAGATCCTTGTGTAATTTTGAATGACGATCCAGGACTCTGGCCTGAACTTATATCGAAAGCAGAAAGAATATGTTTAGTAAAAGAAGGATCACCTCTAATCTATAACTTGCGTTTGCAGTGGATAGTAACGGTTGTAGATTTAGCACAAGCAACTATACCAGACTTTTTAAGAATAGTGAAAAAATCGTAAAAAACTGGTTAGTGTATTCTTTGACTAAAGATTCTGCCATGAATCCTCAAAAAAACATAAGTAAACGTCTCAAAATGTTTCAAACAATTGATTTCACTGCCCAAAGACTTTTGAATGCAGAAACTAATCACTGGAATGCCGTGTTTCGCCATATAGTCTCGATCATTAAACTTTTAGAAAAGAGCTGCTTAGCATTTAGAGGGACAACTAAAACACTTTACAACTGGTTCAACTGTTAGACGAGTTTGATTCAGTTATGGAAGAGCATGTACGAAGGATTTTAAATAAAGATGACAAAACTACATATTTAAGTAAAACCATTCGCAATGACGTAATTCACCTTATTGCAGGTAATATTAAAGGTCACATAATAAAAGAAGTAATGAACGCAAAATATTATACAATTATACTGGACAAACCGAGCAAATGACTTTTATTGTGAGATATATATCGATTACGCCAGAAGACGTGGTCAGCATTCAAGAATATTTTTTGGAATTTCTTCCCATCGAAAGATCTACAAGCCAACAGATTTTTGTTATTGTATTTCAATAGTTAGAAAAGTTAGGATATGAGGGGTCAAAAGTACAATAATGGTGCCAATATGAAGGAGAAACATTCGGGTTTGCAAAAAAAGATAATAAATGAAAATCTTGGTGCATTTTACCATGTGGTAATCATTCTCTTAATCTAGTGGTCCAACGATATGGTCAAACCAACATTAGAAGGACCCATTTTTTTAAATATTGTACAGAAATTATATTTATTTTTTTCTTCATCTACTTTTAGATGGTCAATTTTTTTAAATCGTCTTCAAGTAATAACATTAAAATATTTTTCTGATACGAGATGGGAAAGCCGAATTGATGCCATAAAACCAGAAAGATATTATCACATCGGTAAAATATATGATGCATTACTTAGCATACACTAAAACAAAGAAATTGATTGTTCCATAAGAGATTAAGCATCTGGGTTGCTCACTCAAGCTTCTTCCATCGTTATATAGTATGAGGTATTAAACTATATAAACCCCGTTAGCAAACTCATGCAAAGCAAGGATTATGACATCGCATCTGCAGTCAAGCGTTTGGAAAACGTCAAACTGTTTTTTACAAATTCAAGGTCAAACAATCATTTTAATTATATTCTTGTCGATGCTGGCGAAATGGCATCCGAATTGAATGTAGAAAAAAAATTTTAAATTCACTAATAGGAATTGCGTTGAGTTGAGATTTGCTCAACTAGAGCATCATAATAATTATTTTAGTTTTTTATATAATATTTATAAATTTAAACGTATTAGCCGTACTGAACTTTTGGCCTATTGCAAAGACTTAGAGACCCAGTAAACACACGACGTCCCAGGGACATTCGTTTTATGTCCAAATGATGTCCTTACATCCCGGGCTTTAAAACGGACCTGTATAGAACGTCTTTAATAGGAAGTCCTCAGGATGTCAATGAAGAACGTACGATGGGATGTCCTATGCGGCAAAAAACAAATGCAAACGTAGTGCGCGTGCCCACTTTTCTTCTTGTTCTCTGGTGCCTACTCAACACCCGTACGCTCCTTTGGTATATCAAAGTAGTACAGTCTGTTTGCACCGTTTGCACTCTGTGTCTGTTTTTGTTGGTGTTCTGACTACTTTATTTATCTGTACTTTTTATTATCTAACGTTTTTTGGGTGTTTTAGTGCATAAACAAATTTATTTGGTAAGTTTTTGGTACCTTGTATTTATTTATAATGTATAAAAATCATCATTTATAATTTTTATTTTGAATTACTAAAAATTAATAAAAGTTTATTGAAATTAAAAGATCACAATTATTAATAATGGTGATTTAATACCACGTCTTGCGCGCATACCTATGCGGTAAATTGAAAATATTTATTTTATGTAAAAAAAAATTTTTTTACTCAAAATATTTAAAAAATGTTTTCTTTGTATCAAAGGTTTAAAAGTGTGACGTTATCTCACGACTTATCGTTGCGATTCACCGTAAGTCATCCAAGAATGTCAACATGACCGATAAGGCACAAAATCGCTAATCTAACTAAGAAAGTATAACGTTATTATTAGTGTGCGTATTTAGTTAGATAGTTAAAAATACGTTTAAAAATAATTTTGTTTTTACCACATTCCTCTGATGAAATGTAAATGCGAAACGTATAAAAATTCTTAATGAATTTGCAAAACTGACGCGTTTACCAAATTTTTTTTAAAGAACGATTTAAACAATTTTTAACTGGTTATAATCGATCATCTCTTATGATTTAATCAATAATAGAATCGTCAAAAAGATCAATCAATAATTCTACAAAAGAAGTATCACTTTATCAATTCTTTAATTTAGAAAAATGTAAATTCTGATTACATAGAAATACCAAAATAAGCTTTTTGTATTAACTTTTTTATCGACTCTACATGACGATTACAATCTCTTATGTAGTTGCATTGTTTCAGGCGCCACTTAAAAAAATCGGGAAGAAAGTATAAAAAACTTGCTAAGGAGGGCCAAAGAACGCCGGAAGAGAGAAGATAAAAAAATGAAATAATCTAAATTTATTTTAATTGAATATAATTTGGATTATTATTTAAAAATATAGTTTTATGTAATAATAACTTGTATTTTATTTGATAAAGTTATTTTTATTTATTACGTCAAGTCGCAGAAGAGTACATTAAGTCTCCTTACTGAATAGAAAAAACCACAATGTAGATGTACTTTAACTGGAAATGGTACTTTTCTTGATAAAAATATAATATACAAATATAGTACATATCCTACAGCCATCTAAAAGGGACGTCCTGTTGCGGATACGCAAGGATGTCCTATAAAGACATCGTAGGGATGCACACACTTGTGATAAAAGAACGTCCCATGAATGTCCCTAGGACGTACACAGAACCCAAATGGGATGACTTTGGGACATTCAGTGATCCGCAAAATCATGTCCCCGGGACATCCTTGGGACATCCTTGTGTTTCAATTTTCTGATATAAATAGTTGTAAACTTTCATATGTAATAGCTGTGGTATATGTTCCCTTTCAGAGAAAAATTTGACAGCTTTAGAGATTTTAAAATTCATAACAACATTAAAATTTGCTTCTAATTTAAGCATTGCCTTAAGAATTTTATTAACGCTTCCAATAACTGCTGCCTCAGAGGAGCGCAACTTTTCCAAACTAAAAATAATTAAAAACAATTACCACTCAAACACGATTATCAGACTTGGCTATGTTGGGAACCAAGTACGATCTTTGTAACGACTTAGAACTTTCTATATTAATAAGCAGTTTGTTGAATTAAAAGTTAGAAAAAAACTTTTATTTGAGAATTTCGTAGTTGTATCTATAAAAAATGTATTTTTAAAATATATTACTACTATTAGAAGTATTATATTACTAAATGTTACACTGTTGCGTTTTAAATGTTTTCTAATAAAAATAATGCTTTTCTCTACATGCGCTGTTTTTATAAAGACTGTTACTCTTCTTCCTTAACATGGGGGCGCAAATCTTTACTTTTGCACGGAACAATTTACAGGCTGGATCCGGCCTTGTACATATTATTTTTGAGTGGGCGGTGCTAATGAAAGCCGCGAGCCGCGTGTTGGAAATCCCTGCTCTAGGAGGTGAATACAATACAAATTATTGTTTCATTTGAATTTTTCAAATAGTTTGGATAAATTTTAAATTTTGTGCGTATTTGGACAGCAACGGTCATAATTTTTATTTTAATACCTAAGTTAAGCATTAAGCTTATTTGTACTATTATATGAAATGTTTTGGGAATAGGTATTTCTTTGCTAAAAAACATCGGCAAAAATTTATTAACATTAGCGCCATCTATACTTCATAATACTTGAACCCCTCTTAAACAAAAATACTTACACTATTGTTCTAAACTTTCGCCATTTTTAAAATACTGGAGGCAGTAGAAATTATCAAAACATTTAAAAAAAAGAATTGTAATAGTCATGGGTGCCTTAACGGCTCTTTAAAAAAATTTTTGCAAACAACATCCTTTATAATACAATGTGAAAATCCATATGTAATGAAGTTTAAAATACGTGTTAGCAATTGGTAATCTCTAAGAATTAACTTTTTACTTTAACGCAAACATTCTCAAATAATAATACACATTATTTTACTGTGTGTTTGATTTAAATAATCATTATTTTGCAATTTCTAAATCTGTGTGAAATATATCAAAAATATTCGTAATATATTTTTTTTTAATTTCCACGATTGCCATCGTTGTTTTAATATTATTAATTAATATTATATTATATTGTTAATAATATTATTTAAGATATATGAATATACGATTGATAATTGTGATCGGTTTTTTAAATCCAGCGTCACGTAAAATTTCGGTTTTGAAAATTACAATATTTATATAATTTCTTCAGTAATTTTCTTATTTTCCGTAGTAATTCTTCAAATATCTAGATTATTTCACATCATCGATTATTTTATCTATATAAAGTTTGAATAATACTAGATAATTATTTAAAGAAAAAAAAATATACTATACATCTATATAATTTTAAAATAATCTATTTACAGCACTGCCTGTGTCCCAAAGTAATGACGGTCACACACAATTGCCTTATGCATCGACCTGGCAACATCGGAAAGCTACGCTTCCCTCTGGACGAGTAATCTGTATACTTTTGCAATGTGTTTGTTTGTCTCAAACATGTAGAAAAGGAAGTACATTTGTTTATTGTTATGGTACGCACTACTTGTCAATTTATGTTGACATTCTTATAACCTCAAATTTTAGAATCGGTTCTGGCAGCATTATTTGAAGTACGTAGATAGTAAAATGAATTGAATCAAACTTTAAACATAAAATATAAATACAATGTATATTTAGCTTGAAGTAGGAATATGTAAAAGTAAACAAATACAATTGTCGTTTGACAAGTAGTGCGTACCGTTTGTTGACAAATACTATTTCTAGCTCTTACAATGTTGTGTACACTTTGCAGCCTGCGATTACTCGTCCAGAGGGAAGCATAGCTTTCCGTTGTTGCCAGGTCGATGGCCTTATGTAATGTAGCCGGGGTAGTCCCAATGTGTGGTCCCGTTAGTTGTACTTCTAAACACAGTTTCAGAATCTTTTCTTGTTTAAGGTTATGTTGGATTTATTTATTGTATTTAACTTAAAAGCTTATAATTAATTGCAATGTACGTTTTTAAACCGGTAAATCAGTTGCTGACGACCGCTTTAAAAAGATACTCAACATCTGTTATACCTAAAACAATAACAAACAACGATACCGGTAAGTGCATAGCAATCACGGAGCTCAGTAACTTATCCTAGTATTTTAGTTCCTACACAGCCGGATTTTAATCCAGAAACAGTATTAAACTCTCCAGATTATTTTAACGTGCACAATCTATTCACTGTCAAAGATTTATTTGATGCGAGAGTACATTATGGTCATAAAGAAGGGTCCATCGATGAACGTATGCTACCATACATTTATGGATCCCGCTTAGGCCACATCATATTTGACTTAAATAAAACAGCTGATTATTTAAGGAATGCTTTAAATATAGCTGCACATGTAGCATATAGAGATGGAATAATTTTATTTTTTTTAAGAGGTGCACAGAATGCACACATTGTTGAAAAAACAGCGTTAGAGTGCGGTGAGTTTGCACATACGAGGTTTTGGAGAGGTGGCATATTTACGAATGCAGAAAAACAATTTGGTGCTGTTACACGTTTACCAGATTTGTGTATATTTTTTAATACTTTAAATAACGTTTTAATACAACATACAGCAGTACGTGATTCAGCAAAAATGGGTATTGCTACTATTGGTATCGTTGATTCAAATTGTAATCCCAATTTAATTACTTATCCTGTTCCCGGAAATGACGATTCACCCATTTCTATTCAACTGTATTGTAAATTATTTAAAGCAGCTATATTAAGGGGAAAAGAAAAGCGTAAAGAGCATTTTGTTTAATTTCTAGTTTAATCTGATTTGTTTTAGATACTAATTTGTAAATAAATCGTTTGCTAAAAAAATTTTTTTGCTAACCCACTTCAATCATTTTTAATTTGTAAACTAATTTTTACGATATTAATTTGGTGTTCTCTTGATTTAGAAGTCTTTTTAAATTCAAATAGAAATCTTATCTAGTTTTGATATCTTTTTATTTAACACACACAGTGAAGCTTTTTTTAAACCTGTGTCAAGCTTTGTTATACAAATACTTGGCAAATACAATGAACCTTTCTTCACTTAAACCAGCTATTCTCTGTACGGCGAAAAGATAAGAGTTAAGTCCCTCCCATCAAATAGGCGCTAAATTTGAATAAATTTTCTTTATTGGTTAAAATTTTCAAGTCAGTATTACAACAAACAAATAACATACTTCAGTTTGACCTGAGTTTAACGTTCGACATTTTGGTTAATTTATTCGCAGCTTTAAGTTTTTGTAATTTCCATTCATTTGACGAAATAGTATTTTTCAATACTTTGAAAAACATTTGTGTATATTCGTGTTCTTTATCTGAATCATCCTATTTTTTTTATACAGAATGTTATTTAAACTCCCATAAAATATGTCATAATTTTAGTTCGTCAAATTTGTTACTAAGTAAAAACTTAATGACGCCCTTGTTTATACGCGTTTGAAATGCTTAGTTGTTACTAAATAAATAGGATTGCTCGATTCGAATTCTCGCAATGTAAGCCGCCCCACTCCAGTAAATCTTGACGCGTGAGATTACATACCACAGATTCCCAAAAGGCACCGATTTAGTGTCCATTACGATTAAAAATGAATGAATTAGGCGTTGTAAAACGGCTGACATGAACCCTAATACTAGCGTAATTTGTTCTACTCATTTTACTGAGGAGAGTTATATGAACTACGGTGATTCTTTAAAAAAAGACTCACAAGTTGTAAAAAAATTAGGAAAAAAAAAACATTACCATTATCAGAATGAACTATCAAAGTATAAAGCTTAGTGGAAAAAGAAGTGGAAAGAAAATAGCAAATACACCAGCTCAAGAAACCGATTAAAGAATAAAACGAATAAAATTAAATAAAATTTCAAAATAAATTTGTAGTGTATGTTATTTTTTATTTATTTTGTCAACCTTAAATTTGAATAGATTTATTTAACCGTTAATAGTACATTTTATTTGGTCCGTAAATTATAAAATAATAGCAATTTTTCTATAGTTCAATTTAAAAATGAATGCAGCAAACAAGATTATTTTTGTGAAAGTTTCCTTCCGTTCAAGTGAAAATAATTTAAACAGCAGATTAATTTTAGCTTGATTACGTTTAAATGTAATTTTTTACCTTTAAAAAATTATAAATCAAAAAAATCAACAAAACTAATTAATAAAAAAAATATTTCGATTATGAAGACTATTGTCATTGCTTATTAAATCAAAAGTTGTCAAATTTACTCAAATAAAATATTTAGAAACCTTTCAACGTGCATCTTAGTACAGATTGTAATAGAAGTATCGAGAGCGAGATCTACGCGTGACGTCAGCGCGTCACATGATCTCGACAGAATAAATCGAGCAATCCTAAGTATCCTTGGTCAATACGGAGATACGAGCTCACAATGAACGCCCCTGAAAACCCTGTACGCCAGAGACTGCATTAATATTTTTGGACAGCTTAATTAAACCTTCAACTAAAAAAAAGGTACTTTTGATCGACATTGATATAAAATCAAAGATCAAATAAACTGTGAAAACAAAATATTTTTGTTCAATATGGTTTTTTCATCGATCTAGCAACATCGGAAAGCTACGCTTCCCTCTGGACGAGTAATCTGTATACTTTTGCAATATGTTTGTTTGTCTCAAACATGTAGAAAAGGAAGTACATTTGTTTATTGTTATGGTACGCACTACTTGTCAATTTATGTTGACATACTTATAACCTGAAATTTTAGAATCGGTTCTAGCAGCATTATTTGAAGTACGTAGATAGTAAAATGAATTGAATCAAACTTTAAACATGAAATATAAATACAATGTATATTTAGCTTGAAGTAGGAATATGTAAAAGTAAACAAATACAATTGTCGTTTGACAAGTAGTGCGTACCGTTTGTTAACAAATACTATTTCTATCTCTTACAATGTTGTGTACACTTTGCAGCCTGCGATTACTCGTCCAGAGGGAAGCGTAGCTTTCCGATGTTGCTAGGTCGATGGGTTTTTTGCATTAGTTATCTTTGGAATAGTATATGGAATAGTATATTAAAACACAAGTTACAGAATGAACGCGCTTCAAGCACGAGACCGAGTTCCATACACGAGCCGCGCAGCGGCGAGTTTATGAAGCGGTCGAGTGATTGAAACGTATTCTATGACGTGTGCTTTATACTATTTTCTCTATTTTGATACTATATTTAATATCGTATAATTTTAAAACAACATTAGGAAACTTTTATATTTTATTGAATTGGCAACACTTACACTTTGACATATTGAAATTTATGTATTAACCTAAAATCTCATCCAAAGTTATCTCTTTATACCTTTATAAGTAAATAACTTTGAATTAATAGGACATTTTTATCCTATCTTAGCATCAAAATTTGAATTTCAATTATTAAGGTCCAATAATTTTGATTTCTTTTTCATGTACTTACGATGCAGAGATACCAACCACAAACCACTCACTCTTTAGACGCACAACGGCCGTGTTATAGAGCAAATTATAGAGTGGGGCAAATTTTAAAGGCGCTCTCTGGTGGTTGGGAGAAAAAATAAGCCATGCATTATTTGAAATTGGGTTTAAAATCCCATTTACTATTTTTTCCAATTAATCTTTATATTTACATGATAGATGTTAAAATTAACATTTGCAAAATGAATACTATCAGTAAATAAGAAAACTAAGTCAATTAAAAATAAAATTACTTAGAAAAATATTTTTACATATTTATTTGAATACGAATTACAATATAAATAACAAATAGACATGATAAATATAAAATCTTAAGCTTTTGGCTTAGACTTGGTCCTGACCTAGTCTCTCGAGAGCCAAAACAAGAAGCAGAACTTGGTCATCTTTACCGTATTGTCGTTCGTGAACCCCAATAAACTGACCTTTCGCAAGACATAACAGCTTGCATCTCCGGAGTGGTAAATGTCACTGAAGGAAAACTGTAAATGCCGGTATTTATATCATTAGCGATGTGGTAATTAACGGACTTTCACTTTCCGTTACCGCTTGGCTGACTTCGTTATTACTCGGAGTAGAAATTTGTGTTCTTTTTTTCATCTTTGTCTTAGAGGGTACAGTACTGGTAGAATTCTTTTTTTCCTTTATATAAAACATAGTTACCGTTTATTGCGCGTTAAAACACAGATCTATCGCAATCAGTTAAAATTCTGTTTATAGATTTACACCAACTATGAAAAGATGGTTCTAACTGTTAATAATAATATTTTGTTACCTACTACTAAATTATGTTTATCACAAGTTATTAAAGAAAAATCTACTTGCTCAAGAATTCCATTATTGGTTTGTTTATACATATTTTTTGAATTGGGATTTTCATTTAAATTTCTGTTAAAAGTATTCAAAATTTTTATAAACATATATCGATTTCCAATTTTTACTGGGATAACATAACCCTTGCTTGAAATTAGTATCGGGTTCTCTTTCCTTTATCAGAACGTTAGAATTTGTATCACGATTCCCAAACAATTTATTTTTTCAGTAATTACAATCAAGTCTTATTTTTTTTAAAATAAATCTTGCAACATAACTGCTTTTCATACCACTTATGTCAATTTGTAATAATCGATTGCCTAATTGGGTAATATGAGTTTGTTTTTGTATACCAACGTCTATTCTAGTCCTTGTTGAAGTTGAATTTATTTGTGTCTCCGGTAACTGTTCATTTCCCTGTATTTCTAAATTAGTCATTACATTTTTTATGTTCTCAAACGTGCATCAGTAGAATTATCATCTTCGCAATTATATGATATATTATGGTATTAAAATAGATAGATAGAAGTTTTTTGCTGTCGGGTTTGTAGGCTGAATTCCGTGGCTACGGACTACTCTTTCAAATAAATTTTCAATTGGTCTTAGCTTAAACTCCTACCTAATAAATATTGAAAACCTTCTTGTTTTACAGCATTCCAAATGTTCATAAAATTTTTAATTGTGAATATCAAGTTTTTTAAGCTAGGTGGCTTTGGATTATCCTTAGGGTTCTCAACTTTAAAAGCCATTGAAGATAATAGTATATTACTTACCTAGGGAGGAAAGTATGACTTTCCAACCTAGTCTAAGGCGAGGGTCACAATACTACGCATGTTGGGATGTCATACTTTCCTCCCGTGGTAAGTATACAATTCTTTATCACAGCGGGATCGAAAGTTCCTTAAAAATAAAATTTATTCCCAACAAACACAAGGATGTCCTATGGATGTCCCGGGGACATGATGTTGCGGATCACTGAATGTCCCAAAGTCATCCCATTTTAGTTCTGTGTACGTCCTAGGGACATTCATGGGACGTTCTTTTGTCACTAGTGTGTACATCCCTACGATGTCCTTATAGGACATCCTTGCGTATCCGCAACGGGACGTCCCTTTTAGATGGCTGTAGGATATGTACTATATATGTATATTATATTTTTATCAAGAAAAGTACCATTTCCAGTTCAGTAAGGAGACTTAACGTACTCCTCTACGACTTGACGTAATGAATAAAAATAACTTTATCAAATAAAATACAAATTATTATTACATAAAACTATATTTTTAAATAATAATCCAAATTATATTCAATTAAAATAAATTTAGATTATTTTATTTTTTTATCTTCTCGATCCCGGCGTTCTTTGGCCCTCCTTAGCGAGTTTTTTATACTTTCTTTCTGATTTTTTTTAAGTGGCGCCTTAAACAATGCAACTACATAAGAGATGGTAATCGTCATATAGAGTCGATAAAAAAGTTAATACAAAAAGCTTATTTTGGTATTTCTATGTAATCAGAATTTACATTTTTCTAAATTAAAGAATTTATAAAGTGATACTTCTTTTGTAGAATTATAGATAGGTCTTTTTGACGATTCTATTATTGATTAAATCATAAGAGATGATCGATTATAACCAGGTAAAAATTGTTTAAATCGTTTTTTTTTAATTTTGTAAACGCGTCAGTTTTGCAAATTTATTAAGAATTTTTATACGTTTCGCATTTACCTTTCATCAGAGGAATGTGGTAAAAACAAAATTATTTATAGACGTATTTTTAACTACCTAACTAAATACGCACACTAATCATAACTATGAATACCAAGAACGCGATAACGTTATAGTTTCTTAGATTAGCGATTTTGTGCCTTATCGGTCATGTTGACATTTTTGGATGACTTATTGTGAATCGCGACGATAAAAGTCGTGAGATAACGTCACACTTTTAAACCTTTAATACAAAACATTTTTTAAATGATATTTTGAGTAAAAAAATTTTTTTTTACATAAAATAAATATTTTCAATTCACCGCATAGGTATGCGCGCGAGATGGGGTTTTAAATCACCATTATTAATAATTGTGATCTTTTAATTTCAATAAACTTTTATTAATTTTTAGTAATTCAAAATAATAATTATAAATGATGATTTTTAACATTATAAATAAATACAAGCTACCAAAAACTTACCAAATAAATTTGTTTATGCACTAGAACACCCAAAAAACGTTAGATAATAAAAAGTACAGATAAATAAAATAGTCAGAACACCAACAAAAACAGACACAGTGTGCAAACGGTGCAAACAGAGTGTACCACTTTGATATACCAAAGGAGCGTACGTCTGTTGAGTAGGCACCAGAGAACAAGAAGGAAAGTGGGCACGCGCACTAAAGTTTCCATTTGTTTTTTTCCCGCATAGGATATCCCATCGTACGTTCTTCATTGACATCCTGAGGACGTCCTATTAAAGACATCCTATACAGGTTCGTTTTAAAGCCCGGGATGTAAAGACATCATTTGGACATAAAACGAACGTCCCTGGGACGTCGTGTGTTTACTAGGTTGTTCTTAATTGTCATAAATTTTAATTTTTGCTATTGTAAACCGTCTTTGACAGTTTTGGCACACTTGTCAACATAAACGTCAAAAATTAATTTTGAATAGATTCATAAATACATGAAATTGTAACGTTATAATTATTGTTTATTTTTTTTTTCTAAAAATTAAGAGTATATTCTTCTCATTTACTGCAATTATGATTATAATAATCAGAATAAGTTAGCATGCGCATAAAAATTGAAGCATGCGTACTAATTCATTAAAACAATTAACCGGGAGCGTAAGTAGTGCTTTCGCTCCTGAAAATAGGATCCGAAAGCAAACTTACGATCCCGCTGTGATAAAAAATAAGAATTGCTTTTTCTGTTCAAAATTTAAAATGGCCAGTGGTCTCAAGAATTCCATACCCCAATTTTTTCCCATTTGATGCTTCTTTTGTGCTACCGTTTAGGTATAGAATCGAACAGCTTATCAAAAAACAGCAACACTTCAGAAGTATATCCTGTACCCTCTTTCAGGAATTTTAAATAATCTTTAAAAAAAATTATCAACAACAAAAACAATTACAAAGTACAAAACTTATATAATTTTCGGCGAGATTAAGTGTTACTGCTAACCTCTGGCTGAATATTTGTACGGCGTATTTTTTTTTATTTGATCTTTGCAGACATGTTGATCTGTTAGGTGGTTTAATGCTCGGAGTCCGTCTATCACGTTTGGTGGCGTTATCAATTTCTAGCACAACAATTTACTCCAAACATTATCTTAGAAATAAACTCTTCAAATATTTTACTTTTTAACAAAAATAATTTACTATCAGATGCAAATCTCGAACAACTTCAATCAGATTCCATTGCGTTTTCAATTTTTAATTGATTTTTAAATGTCAATCACAGATTCAATTGTATTGGCAGTTTTTAAATTATTTATCAGAAAATGTCTTAAATACACACTAACACTAGTTTTAAACGAAAACGTCAACAAGGGAAAGTGTAAGTTCTTGTAAAAACGCGATTGTAGCGTTTCTGTTTCTTACATAGATTAGATAAATTATGCTTTCTTGTCGATTGGCGTTTGATTTAAAACTGTTGGTAAAAAAGGAAGTAGTTTTAACACATTCGCTGCGACGGTCAAGCACCCCAGGTGCTGAACTTTTGTTTAAAAAAAACTGTGTATTTCATGTTAATGATGTTATATTGTTTATAAACAAAGTCATAAGAACATATATACTGGGTGTTTTTTATTTTTGGTGCGTGACTCCGATCGGAGTCATGCGCACCTAGCTAAGGATTTCTTTGTGCAATGCTGACCGGCGCCTATCGGAACCGATCAAAATCTGCCGCGATTTTAAATGCAGAAGGTGAAACAAAAGGACAAATAAAACCAAATTGAAGTAAAAGTATATAATTAAAAACATCAAACATGGGAAAAATGATAATACACGAAAAATAACAATAATAACAAATAACTCTAAATATTATGAAATAAAACATAAAAAATCGTTCACTTAGAAGTAAGCTAATAACTAAAATGTTTAACCCAACGTTGCCAATTGACCATATTCATGCGTTTTTTGGACTTCAGGTTCGACATTTTTAGGTTGGTGAAACTGATAAATTTTAAATCGCTCTTAAAAAATAAGAACTTCTATTGGTTGTCGACAACGACCTCTCTGGTTGATGACGCATAATGAATTACAGTGATCTGTCAAATCGGGTTAGTAACAATAAACTTATGATAACAACCAAATATTTTTGTCCATATTTATCCACTTGAACGCCTTGTCTGAACAGCCAATGGGAATTCTTATTTTTTTAGAGTAATTTAAAATGTAGCAGTTTGACCAACGCAAAAACGTTAAACCTGAAGTCCAAAAATTCGCCTGAATATGGTCAATTTTGGTACACGTTATACATGGGCACTGTCAAAACAAATACCAACACAAAATCCAGGTTGCCCCGGGCATTGTTCGCAGTGGTAAGTTGTTTGCTTCCTCAACTTATTTGTAGTGCATACTTTACACCGCTTACGGTTTACGCGACCATCTTTAGGTATTGACGTAATTTTCGTCAAGGTATGCTTTGTTACACTTTTTCTAGTTGCTCTGGGGGTTTCTTCTATGTATAGCAAACTACACAAAAGTTACATTCTAGATTCATATAAACTAAGTTGTGTCCAGATTATTTCCTATGTAGCAAGTAGGAGTTTAGCAACATTAATTGGATGAAATGTTAACCGAGTTTTTTATACCACCGCAAGCTTTTTCTGTCGCAAGGATAGTACGAATTCAGTTGATCTTGTCGATCAACACCACTCATTGCATGTGTTTATTGTAATGTAAAATTGCAACCGGTTTTATTTTACTGCGTTTTTTTCTATCCACATACTCTATCATATCATTCTGAAACTCGCTGGATTTGTAGAGAACATCACGCTTGTCTTTCCACTTGGCAATCAAACGTCAACGTCAAAATATGAGCATTTCAATGTCGTTTTGAGCAAAGCTAAAGTGACACCTATTGAAGTACTTTAGTGCCGACAGGAAAAATATCCCACTGAACAAGGCAAATTCATTGTAGAGTATTGCTACAAGATTACAAATATAGTATATATAAGTATATATAACTTATATATTTTATATAGTTTATGCTTACATATATAATAAAAGTATAAACTTAATATTTTGCTTTCTACAAGTTTCCTGAAACTAGAATTCTGAAAAATTTCTCTTTATCTGCATCGATCATTTCCTATACAGTAAAATAAAACCATTACTATAATAATGGTTTTATTTAGCGTTACAAACGTATTATTACTGTAAAAACACTATTCCGTGTGGTGTTGGATTGCTCTATACATAAAGTATCTCACCTTGCCGCTTTCGAAATTTTTACTTCTAGGGGCAGCATCTGGATGTTTCAAAAAAGCTATCACCGAAATCGTTTTCATAATGATGTATGATGATTTGTTGTAAGATATCTGTCAAAGTTACTTTGATGCATTTTTGTATGTAAATCCAGCCTCTGCAGGTTCACAATTAGACGATAAAACGCCAAATTAATCCGCATAAGATAAGGTGGCTTATCCATGCTTATTTTGTTAAGCACTTCAATTATATATTATCTGTCCTATCTGAGTACAATAGATTGCCATGCCTATCTATTATGGGACACTCTGTACAATTCAAACTCTGCAGAAACAATTTTACTACTTGTAATTATTACATACATTAATTATTAAAAATGATTAAATACAAATACTTATAAAAAATTCATTTTAAAAAAACTGGGCTCGTCCGGGATTTGAACCCGGGACCTCTCGCACCCAAAGCGAGAATCATACCCCTAGACCAACGAGCCTCTTACTTCTTAGAATCATTTGCTAGTGTGATAAGCTGCAACCTACATTTAAATGTGGAAAAACTAAAATTGCGAAAGTAAATATAACAATTTACAGTTTGATGGTAAATTAAGCAATTATTAATTTCAACAAACTTTATTTAAATTAAAAAATAACAAAACAGGGCTCGTCCGGGATTTGAACCCGGGACCTCTCGCACCCTAAGCGAAAATCATACCCCTAGACCAACGAGCCGTTGTGTAAATGATTCATTATTAATAGAACATAAAGTGTCAACAAATAATACTTCAATATAATTTATTTAGTTATAATTTTTATAATTGTTTTTGTTAACAAATCATTTTACTTCAAATATTATTAAATTAAAAAAATCAATGATTGTAATTTGTTACATATTTTAAAGTTAGCCAAAACGATAGCAAAAAAAAACTATCTCATACATGCCAGCTAATTTGTTATATATGTCAAGAATGGCCATCCTAATGATGGGGGGGCTACTTTAAAAATGTATCATAATTATGCGGGCCCCAATATGTGCCATATATATTTGTCAGAATATTATATATATACAGGGGTGGGCAAAATACACCTTATTACGTAATTGAAAAACAAAATACAAATTATACATTAATTGTATTTAAAATACCAGATACAAAATATAACATGTTGAAAATATAAAATAGTAACTTAATTACAATTCAAAATACAGAATACTTTGTAACACAAAACTAACGTGTAAAAAGCCTACATTCAATGACAAATTGAACTGCTACTTTCTTTTTTTTTTATTAAAAAGGTTTATTTTTTATTTGGCTTCAGAAAAAAAAATTTTTTTTGTTTGTCTAATAAACTACGTCTAGTTGGTGAATGTATAAAATTTGTAAATGGAAAATAGACGTTCCACTGATGCCAAAGAACATAAACTTGTAATAAATCGAATCTTATAAACATTTTTCTTACTGGAGGATATTGTTTGCTGCAGACTTCAGACTTTAATTGAATAGTACAAAAACTTGACAAAAACGTATAAAATTAACGGTTTACTTATTTACTTTAGTCTCGAGTAATTGATATGTAATTGAAATACTCAAAATACATCAATCAATGTATTTGCGAAATACAAATTACAAAATACTATTTTACAGCGTTACATCTGTTAATACTCATAGTGTTACTGGTTTGGCCAGTATAGTTTACAGCAAAAATCTTCATAACGCTTTCATGATGGTTTTTCATATACGATAGAAGAACGAGAAGGGAGAAATCAGATCGCAAAGTAAAACGGTGAAAGCATATTGAGAACAGTGGGACTCCTTGAAATTGGAAAATGGTTTTCTGAAGCGATCCCTCCCAGATAGCACAGTCAGTTTGATACAAGGTTAAAACAAGCTTGTTTTAACAATCATGTAGACTGGAAACAAGCTTGTCTGAAAACTTATATCAAGCATAATTCAAGCTTTTACTAGTTACCGCTACCACAAGCTTATTTTATAAAGCTTGAAAAAAGCTTATTAGACAAGCTGGAAAAAAGTGTGTTGGGCAAACTTGAAATAACCATGTTGAACAAGCTTGAAAGAAGAGTGTTGGGCAAATTTGAAAAAAAGCATTTTTTTCATTTTGAATCAATTTATTTTCTAAAAAAATTGGATTAAGATATAAAAAAATACATTGCGTTAGATAATATAAACTAAAAAAGGAATAACATAACAGTATAAACTATATATGAAGAAATCGTTAAGCAATTGTAGTTTTTCCTACTGAGTTTCCACATTGGATCGATTTCCTTGATTTCTGAAAAAAAAAACAATTGAACTAGAACAAAAACATGCTAAGGAATAAAAGTAAATGTATATTTTCTTAATAATGTGTTATATGTTTACCTTGAAGAAATGTGAATCCGTTTATTAAAATACCAGATACAAAAACAAAATTGAAAATTTAATTATAGCTGAATAAAAACTTGTAGATAAAATGATATATTTTTTAAGTTATTAGCTGTTAGTCTACTTCTTCTGTGGTTAATACAAATAGCATAAGTGAAAAACGATTTGGCTGAATTTAATACAACTAATCGAACTAATACAAAAATATATAAATTATTAACAAATGTTAAGATATGTTACTTTTGATTTCAGGTTATAAACATATTTATGCCCATTCGGGTTTTTTAAATAATTTGTTAAAACAGAAAATAATTTCAAGATATGTAATTGCAAATTATGAATTTATATAAAAGAATCGATAGATCAGTAGTCATATAAATTGACCGTTAAAATGAAAATATATGTCAGTGATAAAAACATTCCATACTATTTAAGATTAAGGAGTATGGTTTTTTACAAGTTTTTTATGGTTGTACACTTTATCAACTTTATTACAACACGTGTATAACATAACCTCAACAAAAATTGAATTACTCGATTAGTGTACTTAATTAATTTTACATTTAGGATTTAAAATAAATACTCACCTTACTTTTTTCGAAGAATAATAGTTACACAACAAACCGCAACAATCAAAATAAAAATTGTAAGCTGCCTATTCAACGGTAAAAACAAGGTAAAATGGCTAAGTTCAACCATCGTTGCCGCTATTTAAAAAAACATACTGATTTTTTAGGTTAACGTACTTTTTGTAATATCTTTGAACAAAACGAATTTTAAAACTGCATAGACCAAGGATGTTTATTCGTAGGAAAAACTAACATTACGATTTTTATGTATCTATTTTTTTAGCCAATGAAAAGATGTTACAGATATACTTATGGCGCACCTTTCAAATCAATCTTTGTTATAATTATTATTTAAACAAAACGTACTGAAATCAGTTACAAAAGTATTGACGTACTTTTACTTGAGCAAAAATATGCTGATTCAGTACAAATGTATACTAACTTGGGCAATATTCTTGGGCAACATTGACTATAGCTACTTAACGAAGCATTCCGGCAACTTTCGGATAACACCGTTGCCAAAATAATAGCAGAGCTTGTTACGATTTTTTTAAAGCTTATTACCAAGGCTTATTACAAGCTTGTTTCATAGTTAAAGTGAAAGTTTAACATTGCAAGCACAACCAAGTCAAAAACAAACTGGTTGTAAGCTTACATGCTATCTGGGTAATAAACTTGCAATAAGCTTATTTTGCAAACTTGCTTCAAACTTTCCAACCAAGTTTCAAGTTTGATTCAAGGTTAATTCAAGCTTCATGTTTGAAACTTGCTTTAAGCTTGACATGACAAGTTAAAAGCAAACTTGCCGTAAGCTTACGTGCTATCTGGGCTATGGCACCAAGGCGAAACTGCAGCTATAATGGTGCCGAGTGTCAGAAATATTGCAGCATTTGCATAACAGAATTTCTGGAGGACATTTCGCTTGAAAAGGTCAGGGTGAACTCCAAAGAAGACGTAAAGGAGTGGTGCCGCAAATGTAATTTATTCGCGTCTGGAAACGGACCAATTGGAAAACGCAAGGCTCTTATGAGACAGTACAACGTTGGAATTCCATTCGAAAGGTTTTCTGTCGCTTTGGGGTTCCGTTGGAGCTTCATGATCAGGGGTGTAATTTCTAGTTAGCCTTGTTCCAAAACGTCTGTCTAATATGCTGTGAATCAAGAAGACCAAGAATACACTTCTTCATCCTCAATCAGATGGCATGGTGGAACTGATAAATATAACGATGGGAAAGTATCTTGCCAAAGTAGTCTCCAAACTCCAACGAGACTGCGATCAATATTTACCCCACACAGCACGCGATATGCAATGGATATACATATTTATCCATATAATATCCATTGATGTACATCCGTAGTATAATATCCAATGTATATGCACCGTATATACATTCATGGATATCTGTGAAATAGGATTATCTTAAGTGTTATAAGTGTTATGTTCGGAAACATTTTTTTTATGTATCATGTTACATAATTTTGTGAGTTGCTATTTTTTATCAAAATTATTTAGAAATAATTATATTCTCTAAAATTTAACATTTGAAGTAAATATTTAACATGCAACAACAAATTTAATGAAAAATTGAAAAAGTAAAAAAAAATACTTGGCGCGGTTTAATTTAAACTTTCTTCGTTGTTCGTTTGTTTTCGCCAAGGTTTTCGCGTATATTATATTATCGCCACTTGAATGATTGCACCAAAGATTGCACACGCAAACGTTTTGGCTTTTTGTTTAGCTTGTATTTATCGTATGCAAACCATTTTGTGCTTTAAAATTTCGAAAAAATGTGTTTGTTTTTCATCATTTAGGATGGATGGGTAAACAAAATAAGTAAGTATTAAATTCAAATATAAATTATTTCTTAATAATAAATATATAACTGTAAGGATGGCCTTTTTTTTCACAATCCTACAATCCGCCATCTTCCGTTATTGTCGGTCGGTAATCTAGAATTCTGTAACCACCTGACAGTGCTGGAAGTCAGTGGCGTTACAAACAAAATAGTAATTTTACAATAATAATTCTTACAACTCGGCCAGACTGACATATGATCGTCTCGATCAAAACAAAACAAAAATAATAAACACAACTATTCTACATTTACATAACATTATTTTCAGACCACATTCTAAGCCTAGACGCATCAAATACTCCTTCAAAGGGCATTTGAGTCATCTGAAACCCTGGAATGTCTTTCAATACATAACGGTCGTTTCCGAGCGTCTTGTTAATCACGTAGGGACCCTTAAAGCGAGGTATTAGTTTCTTGCTTACCCTTGGGGTATTATCGACGTTAGAGACAACGACATAATCACCTATGGCGTATTCCTTCGCGCTCTTGTTTCTTTTGTTATACACATCCTCATTATATTTCTGAGATTTTTCGATACACTCAGCGGCTAGAACCCTTTCATTCTGAATGTCCCTATCGTAATCTATTTCAAAATATTCACCTAACAAATCATTGACATCTCCCCGTTGATTTACACCGAATAACAGCATGCTGGGTGTGGTGTTTGTAACTTTGTGTATTGTATTGTTTATATTGTACTCAACAACGTCCAACACACCATCCCACTTCTGAGGTTGTAAGGATGGCCTTTTTTTTCACAATCCTACAATCCGCCATCTTCCGTTATTGTCGGTCGGTAATCTAGAATTCTGTAACCACCTGACAGTGCTGGAAGTCAGTGGCGTTACAAACAAAATAGTAATTTTACAATAATAATTCTTACATAACCTAAAAACTAACACGTTTTCGATCAAAAATATAATGACTTTGGAATTTGTAATCTAAGAGCCAGTTTGTGAGTTTATTACCAGTTTATCTACAATTTCCCAATTCATTATTCTTATTGCTGAGTTTTATTTAATTGAAATTTTTTTTAGATCGATTCAATCTACTTTGTTGGATGAAAAGATACAGCAAACGAGACATGTTTTAACCAAGTAATTGGTCTGGATCAAGCAAAACAAATTTGTAAAAATATTTTAAATTTAATTTATGGTAAGAGGCTTCAGAGTATTTTATAGTTTATAGGTTAAAACTTAAAACATTAATGGTGGGTTTATGCAACGCTATTTAATTTAACTTAACTTAAATTTAATTTAATTTAACTTAATTTAATTTGCCAACGAGGTGTTTATGCAAGCTTTTGTACGTTCTGTGTATGTTATTGAGTATTGTTTTATTGTTAATTGTTTTATTGTTGATTGTTTTATTGTTATTTATTGTGTTTCTTTATTATGTGGCGAGTTTGAAAGGTACCATAACCATTCAACATAGGGCAAACCGCCATCGTAAACCACAACACCTTTCTTGTAAACACATGCGACCGTTAAAATACAAGAGAAGGAAATTCTAAATGAAAATTTAGCCAAATATTTATTGTTTTTTTTTTAATTTGGGAATGGCGCACAGAGCGTGGGAGTGGCGGGAATATTCAGATAGCGTTCGATCAGTATCGTATACATTCGCATTTTCGAACAAAAGTGTTATTGCGCACTTCAATTTTCACCTAAGAATTAACTTAAAAACATAAAAGCAAGTTATGTCTTAAGTTAAATTAAATTCTTAAATTAAGTTAAATGCTTGCATAAACGCTTTCGTTTGGCACCATGAAAGTTAACTTATAAATTAAATTAAGTTAAGTTAAATTAAATTAAATAGCGTTGCATAAACCCACCATAACTTTATATGTATATTAACGTAATGTGATTTCAAGTGCATTACTGCCAAACTTGACTTTCATGTTGTATTTTATTTCACGACTATTTACAAAGCATTTCGTTATAATTACTTCAAAAACTTCAAAATTTAGTTTAGAAATTGCTAAAAAAGTGCATAAGTTATTTGAGTAGCATTACAATGTAATTTTTATTTTACAGTATCCATAAGAAAAAATTCAAATTGTGGTGCAGCTTTACAACACGCAATAAACACCAGGAGTAGTGGGTACGAAAGACGCCAATAAACATAAGCACAGAATGAATGTAAATAGGTTTTTTATATTTTTTAATTTTTTTCAGTACATATATGGACATTGTATGTTAAGTTTCCAAATTGTTTTATTAATTAAATTAAAAATGATAATACCATTGTATGCATTTAATTTGTGTTAAGTTGCTAACATTGCCAATGCTTTTAAAATTGCGCACTATTTATGTGATGGCAAAGTACATATTATATTGCACAGATTTCACTGGCATTCTGCATTTAACTTGTATTAATATACGTAACTTGCCGATATTGGTTCGATGCAATTTCTGCATTGGCAAGATTCATCCGGTAATATATCGGCCGGTGTGTCACCTGGTTACCGGCAGTGTACTTCATTTTAGTACATTGCCAGCATTCTGAGTGTCGGATAAGGAGTACATTGCCAGTACAGATGTGTTTATTGGGTAAAGACAAGGTATTTTTGCATATTTGAATTTACTTTTGCTGTACATTAATCTAGTAAGTATTTGGATTCCTATAATATAAATAATGGATAAAAGCTCTAGAAAAATGAGAGAATGTGTAAATAGAAAAGTTCGATTGTGTTTGAGTGAAAATGAACAAGTGACTTGATTTGACGTGTGGCCATATTTTTTGTTAATATATAGATATGCACATATATTTTACCTACATATGAAGGTTCTATAAAAAAATGAATGTTTATTATACTTTAATTAAATGTTCATTGAACCTCCATATGTATGTATTTTGTACGTTCATATGACTGTTCAATATATCTCCATATGGATGTAAAATGTTTATCCACCTGGAGGTCCTATGGACATACTATGAAGATTTTTCCGTGACGGAATGATATATCCAATGGACCTCCATCCTTGCTCCATTATATTAAATATGGATGTTCGATGCACCTCCGGTATCCATGGTTGGTGTGTACATTTCATATCCATTGGATATGCTTGTGCTGTGTGGGACGTCTGTTCCTACTGGCGTATCGATCATCCATTCACGAAACTACCGGGCAAAGTTCTGATTGTGTGAAGTTTGGACGTGAGATAAGGTTACCGTGTGATCTCCAATTTGGATGAAAGCCTGGAGAAGAAGTTGTTAATAATGATTACGTCAGTCAACTCAAGAAGAGAATGCAAATCCTCCACGATAACGTCCGAAAGAACATCCAAATCGCCAGTGACTCAATGAAAGACCAAGATGACCAAGGGCCAGAGAAGGAGAGTTTCAATCTGGTGATCTGGTTTAGTTGTACAACCACAACAAAAAAAAGGGCTGCCCTTACAGAGACGATGGGAAGGCCGGTGCACCATTTTGGCAAAAATAAATGACGTCATAAACCGCATCCAAAAGTTACTAAGAGGCAAACCGAAGATAATACACATCAAATCGGTTGAAACCTTACGCCGGCGACAACACGGACGACGCTGAAGACACGAGAGTAGTCAATAGAGTGAGAGATAAGGACGATGCGAAAGAGTTCGAGTGGTTCATGTCCACCTATAATAGAACCGCTAAAGCAAGGTTTGGAGTGACCACAGAAGTACAACAAGATCTGTTTGACGTACCAAAGGATTATCCTCTTGCACACTGTGTTGCCCAAGATTTGCGCATGTCAAGAAGGATTGCCGTGGTATTTAAGAGGAAGTTTGGCTGCGGTTTAGACCAACTGGATTGGAGGGTGGTGCGGAATATGGTAGAAGTTATATTCCGAGTTACACGAGCTCAAGTGTTGGATTGCAGCTATAATTTGAGGAACACGAATGGGAACGACAAGACAGTGGACTGTTATTTTTATCAATAAGGACGATGCAGAAATGGACAGAATTGTGCTTAGGTTGAATCTGTTACCACATAAATATGAAAGGCATTACGCCTTCTTTATCGCATGGTATATTTGAAGAAGGTTGAAAGACACACGGAAAAAGTAATGATGCCTTAACTTTAGTGAGAAAGCAAAAACCCTTTGGTCCGTATATGTACCCAATCAGCAAGGAAACGTTTTTTTCATGTTTTAAAAACGTTACAACGTTTTAAAATAGTCGAAATAAAAAATGTTTTTCAAAAAAATATTTATGTTGCGTTTTAAAAATATTTCATTTAAACATTGATATTGTAATATTTTAAAAATGTTTTCTAAAACATTTTTTAGTAACATAAAAAACGTTTTTACTTTATTAGAAAGTATACCTTTGTTTGCTTTCACGTATACACTTTTTTCTTTTATATATTGTAACAAAAACACAACTATATACAATTTTGTTACATATTACTAATAAATACATATGAAACCTTTTCGTTTTTGTAAAAACTTTCTTGCAAATTTGAATTAAGTACTTAATAATCGCGTTTGCGCAAAGTACCGGTACCTGCGTGAAAAGATGGCGATTTTGTATATCATAATTGCATAATTCCATTATATTTTAAGCTTCAACGAATCAACAATTTCCATGGTATTACTCGCTATGCTGTGTAATGTTTTGTTAGTGTATCAGTTTAATAGTTTTCTAATTTACGTTCTAGTGAAACTCAAATGGATACTTTTAGTTTATATCAGCATTTATTATGGTACGTTTTTCTTTGTTTTTTGTTGCAAGAAATTTTGCTGAAGTATAATGTTATTTGTTACAGCAGTGGTACACTAAAACGTTCATTCTATGTACTTTATGATTTCCATTCTTTGTGATGTTTTAAGGTTATCAAATTGATACGATGTTAGCCAAATGGGAGATTTGAACGTGCTCAATAACCAATTAATCTTGGTATGTAATTTTTTCAGTATTTTTTTGTGTGTACAAAGTTTCAAAATCTTGGATTGTTAGTTCTGGTTTTATGTTTTTACACAAAGAGGTAGTGAAACGTTTTCTTATTTTATAGATAATATCCTTCGGTGTGGAGGAACGGCAACAATAAAAACAACCTTTATTGTTCAGGCCTTAACAGATAAAGGTTGTTTCTATTGTTGTCGTTTTTCCACTCTGAAGGATTCTATTCATTAAATAGAAATTTTTTTAATTAATTGGAAACTTTTGAGAGGATTATTATAATTATTTCAATTAATATAAAGTAATTACATGAATAATGTTTGTTTTACTTTTATGTTAATGTGTTAATTTTTGTTACAGGCATCAAATGCGTTTACAGCCACATGAAACTGAAATATTTAGACTACACGAAGATTGTATTATTTATCTTTTGTAAGCATTTTAGAGCTGGTTCTATAATAATGGTATAAATGTTAGTTAAGTTATACTTAATTTGATTGTAAAATGCTGTCGTTATTGGCTAGTATAAATAAAACCTAACAGCCAAATATGTCAGTATTTCAAAATTAAAGCAAGTATAACTAAACATACATTTATACCATGATTGTAGAACTGCCCTTAAGTATATTGCAATATTTAAAAAAAAACGTTGATTATACATTTTTTATACATTAATGTAACATTTGTAAAATATTATAAATATATATAAATAATATTATAAATAATATTTTTTAAACATTTTTAGAATGTTTTTCTAACATTGACCTTGCAACGTAATTCTGGCCATTAAGACGTTTTTGCAATGTTTTTAAAAATGTAAATATATCTTTTGTAAAACATTGAAAAAAATATTTCAAAAATGTTTCCTTGTAGATTGGGTATATACGATGTATTATCTATAAAGAATAATATTGATATCAGTTAATAAAAGAAATTAATCTCATCCTTAAAACAACAATCCGTAGCATATAAACAAAAAAAATCAAAAACTTTTACAAAAGAAAAAATGATCAAATTCCTTTTTGAAGCGCCAGATTAAATATTTCTAATAAAAAAGGTAAATAATATTAATTTTATGCGTGTTAATAAGATGTTCTTGACATGTAGTTCTAATTATGGGAGTTTCACCGTGCTACACGCACGGAGAACTCCCATAATTAGACGGGACGAACTAGTAAAAAATTACCATAAAAGATATTAAAAACAAAGATTCCTTATTACCAGTACAACTTCCTGATACAAAAACAAAGAAGAGTCGTGCCTTCACATTTACCAACAGCAGTGACAAGTCGATTGAAATTTTATCAATTTTGAGAAGGTATATGTTATATTTGCGTTAAGACCGCACCCGATCGTGACACACACACTATGCCGTCTTTTTCTACGATATTCGAACGGAAAATGTTTTAAACTGGCGAACATTCTATTTCAAACTCGTCGAGACTTTCTTCATCAGGAATTATTATAAAAACGATAATAATAATAATTGTTTTCTTCAATGCTTTTCCAATTTCTTTTTCTTACTATATAACCACAATTTTATCTAACCAATTCTAATCGAAGACTATCTCGTCTGATTTAGCTAATTCTCCATTTTCATTTTATCTATTAATCACACTTCCTATATCTATCACTTTTGTTTTTGTCAAGAACCTTTTGCTACTTAGTTAACTAAATCCTTATACATTATTATTGCAAATACTTTTGTTTTGCTAACCGTCAGTTTTAGATCGTTTTTCTTCTTGTAACACGCCCTTTGCTATTTTTTTTCATAAAAAAAATTTCAAATAAAATTTAAAAAAATTGCCGAAAGTTTATAATTGCTGTAACTAACAACTGCCAACCTACAATCATGTTCTAGTCAAATACAATTAATTTTATTTGTAATAATTACAATACAAATGTTTTACATAAAAAATCACTGGTTCCCACGATAATTGTCATATACGTTTTTGAGTATGTTTTGTGTATAACTTGAAAAACGATAAAAATAGGTATGTAGCAAGTTATAATATAAAAAATAGAAGTTTATATATTATTATAATTCTGACAACTGTGTTAATGCACAAGATCATAAATAATAATACAATAGATTCTATACAGTGATTCTTAAGTTAAGTAATTATTCTGTTCGTCGTCGTCGTCAGAATCATCATTTTCATCGACGTCAGCTTCATTGGGTACATCGGGTAATCGTATATTATTAAGCAAGTCACGCATAGCACCGACTAAAGATGCAACACTTTGCCGAAATTCGTTTCCATCTTCGCCTCCATTTAACGGTAGAGCTCGAGCTCCATTTTCTTCCCTGAAAAATAATTAATTAAGAAAAAAGTGAAACTAACGTGTGTGATTTACTGTTGTAAAAGCTGTTCGGGTATATCAGCATTGAAACTTGGTAAAAGCGACCTGAAGAATATTCCTACTGCACTTGAATTACTATTTGCTATCCTGGGTTTCTTAGGTTTTTCATAAATATTAATAGAATCTAAAGGTGGAAGCGGATCGAAACTTAACACGGGTCCAGAAAAATCCTAAAAATCAACAAAACTGTATTACAGTAGTGTGAGGTTAACTGATCTTACATCCATTACCGGAGATACACCTTTGACGTCAGATAATATTATATGCCTACATATCGTTCTAGGTAAAGGACCCTGATAACGTTTCGACCTTTTCAAATCATATTCTTTTACAACGTTCGCGTCGTTATCTATCATCTCTATGACTTTATACACATTTTTTTGTAACCACGGTAGGAGATCGTTCTCTTTCCATACATGATAACTTCGATTAACGTATAGTAAAATTAACTGTGTTAAAGCTGGTGACTGCCTGTAGGTAAAAAATTCTGTTATATTAAAGCATTTAAACTTATTACAAATTAAATAGCCTATTACAATTATAAGTGGGTTTATATGATTAAATTATTAGATATTTATTATTAAGAAACTTAAAATATATCAACCAATAACCATAAAATTGTTTGCACTATTTCCCATAAACCAAGATAACGTAAAAAAGTATACATTAGAAGATAAAAAAGAATATCTTATTTTTCATACGAACTTATACACTTACTTGAGTTGTGCAGTGACTCCGAAATATGAATGATTTGACACCTTGTTATCGACCTGAATAGAGCACTTATCCAAGAGCTGAACTAAAACACCAGGAAACATCAACAACGCTTCCTGTAATAAACTATCGGCTTTAGTAGTATCACCATCCGATATATAAAAGTACGCGATTGCAATGGAATAAGCAAAATTAGGTAATTGTGACAAATTTTTAGTGGTTTCCCATTCTAAAAAGAAATCAATAAGCCAAACGTATTCCTTAGCGCGCAATGCGTAAAAATCTATAACTAATTTAACAGCGAGAGGATCATCTTCTGGATCTAACGATAATAATAGTTTGCATAATTCTAATGCAGTACGATAACAAGCACGGCCTGCCACAAATAACAGATGTTTGTATAAAGTGATAAATAGTATCCTAAAAAACAAAAAAAATTATATTGTAAATCAGAAAATTAATGATTACCTACCTATTTTCTTGTCTTCTATAATCCAGTCTACAATTTCCTTGTGCTACATTAAATAAAGGATGAAAAGCACATTCTAACACGTACAATGATCTCTCGACTAATTCAGCAGCCATAGCTAAATCTTCGCTAAGCTTACACAAATCCGATAACTGTATCAGAGCATCTACGTGAAAGCGATGCTCGTTAATAATTGCCACAATGTTATCTGGATTTAAGCTTTCAACCGCTTCTAAAAATTTCATCTGCATTTGCCTGTAATTTTGACTATGCTCGTAAGTAAAGTAATGAATTCCTCCAGGTTTTGTTTCTTGTAAACTCATTGAAAGACCAAGTTTAGCTGCTTGTGGCCAATTTTCTTTGCTCGACACCAACCATGTAGTTCTAACATGTCCTCTAGCACCTCTTATTTTTCTTTTACTGAAATAAAAACAATAATGTAAAAAGTTAAAAAAAAAATCATAATAAACATAGAGCTGAGAAGTATTCTTTAAAAAAAATGCTGAATAAAACGCAGGAAGATTACTGGTTACCGTCTATCTTCAGTTCTCTTTTTTCTTCTTCTTAGAAAACTAATAAATCGGTTGCTTAAAGAAGGCAACCACATACAGCCCTAGAAGCATCAAAATAGAAGTGTTTATAAGTAACCAACAACCTCAAGACGGCTTCCTACTTGGTTCCTAATTCTTAAGCGCAGCAAATATGTATATGAATAAATTCCTATAGTACAATTCCGTTAGGAACAACTTACAGCCGTATTCATAAACGATCGCCGGCGATTTGCTGGCGGTTTCGTTTGAGGTTTCTCCGGCGAACGGCTAAAACATAATTAGTGTTGCATAGTCGTTCTCCCGCCGTTCGCCACGCCGGCAAAAGTTTGTCTTACTGATCATGCGCATTTTATTTCTTTACATGTTCTCATGAAATGCACATGTTTAAATATATCAAATTTCTGCAACTGGTTATCTATGTACGATACTAAACATATTATTTGTGTTTTTACGATGAAAAAAAAATATTTTTATTCAAATTCAGATAGATAGCAATTAATACAAGAACCGGTAATCCTCCATTAGTAATTTTGTTTGTGGTCTTGTATTATTGGTAGTAAAATGTAAACTACTATAATTTTTCTAAATCTGTACCGTTTTTAAATTGATCCTCATTATAAACTTCTAATGAGTTTTCCATGTCTCATATATACCTACCTATAATATTTAAATTAATAGTCAGATTCAGCTTTTAAATAAGAAAATGAAATAAAATTATAAATAAAAACATTTATACTGGTTTTTTATTTGATACCGACGAGGTATGTAAATTTGCAGATCAAAAATGTCTCTGTTTGCATTATAAGTTATATTTAATTCACGTTCCATTTTATTTTTAAAAATAACGAAAATTGGCAATTGCCAAATGCCAGAGAATTGCCGGAGATGGTATCGACTACTTCCAACCGTTCGCCAGCGACTTGCCAGGTTTTCAGTGAAGTTTGTTGTAGAACGCATGCGCGTCGTTGCTGGCGAACGATTATGCATTGAAATTTCCTTCTGGCGAGCGGAGAAACGCCAGCGAGTCGCCGGCGAACGACTATGAATACGGCTGTAAGAATCCTATGTTTAAGCACCACAGAAAATGATTTGTGATAGAAGTAAAAATTTCAGTTCGTCACAGATAGAACCTTACTTGCACCACTTATAGTTTGTATTGGTACTAATGTGTAACCAATTTACAATGAGAAATACGGGTCGGTAACAGTTTGTTTTAAGGGTACAGTTATCTGCGTTATTGCGATTGGTGTTTATATAAATCGACATTAACAATGATAGATATTTCAATTAAGAAGTTATGGTTTTATTAACTAATTTGTTATAATTTTCTTAGCATCTTGTGGTCTTGTTTGAATTTCTCGAAGCCCCAAAAAATGTTCAAATATAAATGTTTAAAAAATGACATAAAATAACAAACCAGCATTGAAAATCGAATTAAAACTATCGAAGAACAAATGTACATCTTTACTGTTGAAAACCAGATTAATAAGAAATAAAAAAAAGGGAGGAAACGCAATCAGACATCTATTTTAAATTTAAGAGAAGCCGTCGTAGTATGGTGCCGTAAGTACACGGTCTGTGTGTCAAAAAATAAACTAGCGAACAAGCGCTAAGCAACGATGTAACAATATAACGTGGAAAGCCCTTTAAGGAGAGTGGTCCTTTGCAGAATCTTATTCAGGAAATAAATACATTTTGGTAGCGATAAATTACTTAACCAAATGGACAAAGAGTTACGTCATACCCAATCAAGAGGCAGCAACAGTCGCAGACGTCTCGAACTTTGTTTGCCAGTTCAGAGTTTCGTTCGAGTTACATTCCGATCAAGACCAAAAACCTTGAGACTGCTTTGACCCACATAGTTTGCCAAATGTTGGAAATTAAAAAAAACTAGGCCGTTGTCTCTATCCTCAGTCTAATGGCATCGAACCATAGGAAAGTACTTGGCAAAAATGATGTCCTACGACAAAGAGATTAGGCCGGTACTACGATCATCCGTTCACGAAATCACAGGTCAATCACCGAATGGTATGACGGCAAGGCACAAAATATTGTGTTTTAACCGGACGACCGAGTATGGCTACAATGCCCAAGGAAGACGTGATCTGTCGCCGAAGCTGCAAAGATAATGGGAAGGTCCTTATAGTCTTGCAGCTCAGTAATGACGTCGTATACCGTTTTCAAAGAACACCAAAAGGCAAGCCAAAAGTGATATATATCGACCGTCTAGGCCGCTGATAACAACCTTGCCCAAAACCAAGTCCAAGCTAGAATAATAACAAGTAGAATCAGAAATCCAACGAAGGAAATAGACTTCTATAAATTCATAGATATGTACAATGGTTCTATAAAGTCTAGCTTCAGATACGATCGAAGTGCACACTGTGTGGGTGAAGACCTTAAGATGTCCAGAGAGATTGCGGTAGTCTTTAAGAATTTCAGACGGTTGGATGAATTACCAAGACAGCAACCGGTGATCGGTAAAGTTTACAAGCTGCTTGATTACCAAGTTTCAATTTTCTATTCTATTATCACATGCAAATATAGAAGATTCTATGGAGAGCATTATAGTATCTCGAGAATAATGGAGTTTCATAACATTAAGAAATTGACATTACTCAAGTTTCATGGAGGTTTAAGCCAGCTAGATTGGAGAACAGTTTGGAATATGCTACAGTTCGTTTTATGAAGAACAGACTTTCAAGTTCTGGTTTGCAGTTATCATCTCAGCAGAACAATTGACTGCTACTTCTACACGAAAGAAAGTTCCTTAAAAAAAGAGTTGTCGTAAACGTCACGGTTATCAGTGCCATGTATAAAAGTTAAATCCAAGAAAAAGACTGCAAAAAATAATCAATCGAATATTGTACTTACTGTTCAGATTGAATAATTTTAGAACCAAATATCCTTTTCAGCTCATTGTTAGGATTTAAATATTTATGCTGAATGTTTAGTATGCTTTTCTTGACTTGCACAGTTTTTTCCGGTCGCAGAGATGATACCACTGGTATGTAATTTTCACCCAGTAATCGATTTACTTCACGAACAGATCGTTCTACCTCATCTACCTGGATAAAAACATAAGGTTATACAACTACAAAATTCCGATACATACATCAGCATTATCCTCACTACTCCTTTGTATATTGGAATGTTTACCAGACTTCTTCTTCTTTTTCTTCTTTCTACGCTTGAATGATTCATGATTATCATCTCCATCATGAGCATTTGTGACCTCAGTTTCATTATCATCTTCTTTAACTTCACTCTCAGAAAGTGATTGTTGATTTAGCTGATAAATGTTTATTAATTAAAAAGAATGAAAATGTATTCATAACGTACCAAATCATATCTGTTAATGTTTAATTGTTTTCGACGTGCACCGCCGCTGACAGGTAAATCACTTTCGGGATCTATGTCTGAAAGTTCTTCGTTCAAATCATTATCGCCCTGTAGTTTTCGCAAGACGCGCGATGACATCGCAAGGTTATTAATAAAAACGTTGTTGACAATTACTTGTTAAAAACTAATCATGTCCTTATTTACAATTGCAGTTTATTCCTCCAAATTATCTGCTATTGGGTTTAATATATTACTTCAATCGCTACTTTCATTCAACGTATTTACTTCGCTGTCAATACAATCCATGCAGGTGACAATCAGTAGTGACAACTTTGTAACACTAAATTGGTTTTACAACAGTTTTACAATTTTAATAGTATATAAGGACAAAAGCAGATGGCAGTTTTAAAAGTTTAAATTTTGATCCTTAGTTAATTCAGTTATTAACGAATAATATAATAATAATAAAAACATCTATATTTTTTTCTTTTCATTCACTATTAGAAATCAATTGCTTTAGTTTTCAGTTAAACATTATCCTTTCAACTTTTTATCTGTAACACAAAATGCATCAATCACAATTTTGATGAAGAATGCGTTTTTTCTCTTGCAACGAGTGTAATAAATGTTCTAAAGACCAAAGCAAGCAAAAACATGAAGTGTTTCCCTAATAAACACTTAAATGATTGTTTGCCTAGTTTTTAAAAAGAGCGATAAACTTGTAGATTTACAAATGCATTGGTCACATATACATAGTTGACAGTAATTCAACAACTTTATTATTAGTTAACAATGCTAGTACAGGTAAAACAAAATCATCCTTAGTTATTTTTAATTATTTCGTTTATTAAGAACAATTTATAATAAAATTATACTTTCATTACTATAAACATTTTTTTCAACACATGAAACAAATTGATGAAGCTCTATAAATAATTTTATCTGCAATACAAAACATATGTAAAAAAATTTTTCTCAAAAATTTGCAAGATTTTATGTCATTGTACCAAATACTGGGTTGTGCCTACATATGCTAGGTCCATATTCCTCATATGCAGCTTTCGTGTGACAAACTTGATAAAACTCGGGCTGTAAAACGAAATTAATTTTATAACTTTTAACTTACAAGAAACTTACCGTAGATGCAAGCATACTACCACCAAACCAAACAGCATAACGTTGCATATGATGTGAAATAACTTGAACATCAATTGGCTTTGGTTTAATTCTCCCACCACCCAAATTTTCACTAAGCTTTAGTCTAGCATCGACAGTGCGTTTAATGTCTCTTTGTAGTCTTCTACCAAAATCACGGAACATAGTTGAACCTCCTGATAATACTATATTATTATATAATGGCCTCCTAACATCAATAGGACAATTTTGTATTACATCATCAACGATTTCCGATAAAGGAATTGTAAAGTCTGGATTTGAAAATTCCGGATGAAAAAATATTTCTGGTCCTAAAAATCTTTCATACCCAACATCAACAGTAAATGGTTGTTTAGTAACCGAATTAACGCCTTCATATTTTTTTATCCACTTATTAGGATCTGCATCATATTTTGCAAATTCCTTTGCAATATCGGGACAAATGTAACAGTTACGTTCTTTTATTGCTTTAGCAGTTTCTAGTGACTGTTCAGGAGGAATGCCAATTTCACGTTCACGTAATAAAGATTGTATGAAATATGTAATGTTACGTCCAGCAATTGGAATGTGTTTAATGCAACTTCCAATGACGTATCCCTCTGCCTATGTACAAATATGATTACTAATTATTAAAGAACAGAATCTATGATACTGACCACTGGAATTACGTGTGTAACACCATCTCCACTATCTACGACAATGCCAGTTAAAGTACGATCTTCAATTGACCGAGAAGCCCAACTAGCAGCTAATGCTAATACAGCTTGTACAGCAATGTATAAACCAGGAACGTTGAAAGATTCAAACATTATCTCTGCAGTATATTCTCGATTTTCAGGAGTATTTAAAGGTGGCTCCGTAAGTAGAAAGTGGTGATCTTCTGGTTCTGCTCTGAGGTACTTGAAAATACATTGTTCCCAAAATCGTTCCATTAAGTCCCAATCTTCCACCAATCCATGACGAACTGGGTACTAAATTATATATAAAAGAGTGCCATTTTAAACAAACAATAGTTCAACTATTTACCTTAACAGCATAACCTGTTGCATCAAAAGCTTCATCCCCAATGTAAAAATCAAGATCTTCAACACCTTTTGTTAATCTACGACTAGATTGATCACCTACTTTAGCAGTTTCTTTTATAGCTATAGCTGAAGGAATAATAAATTGCGGTTCTTTATTTGCAGCAAACCCTAATTTTGTATATCTGTAACGAATGCGAAGTGTTTACAAATTAACAAAGAGGTTAGTGATTACATACCCGGTTCCAACATCTATCACACATGCTGGCAATCTTCCCGTCATTTCAAAAATCGACTAAAATTTTAACCAAAAACTTAATTCTTTGCCTTTGCAAATGAATATTACATTTATTTTTCCACACCCTACAAATTATCCACCCCACGATACCACACCCACTTCACACACGAATTTTGCCAATTTTACAATGTTGCCACATTGATTTTTTAATGAATGACTAATAATGACTAATACCACCTAATACCATCTAATACCAAATACCAAAGATCCCAAATACAGTTTTAACCTAGAACCAAAACAACTAAAATGAATGCAATTTAAAACAAACATAAAAAATTGGAAATTAAAGATTAATTAAAAATACAATATAACTCTTATCTTAAAACTATAGTATTTTTAAGAAAATCTGAGAGTTTATAGGATGCGTCACAAGACTCACAAGTTAACTGTGGGCGCTGTGGGTACTGAAAAAAAGATTGTAATGTTTACATTTACTAAATACATATCATAGAAATACAGATCACATACAGATATCACAATATAAAGACTTATATATTATATACTGTGCATATACAACAAAACAATTAGTACACCAATATACTTTTTATTATCCATCCTATATATTTAATTGGATTATTTAGTACATAACCTCAGATATCATCATAAAAATAAACAATACTTTTTCTTCTAAAAATCGTTTAAAATGATCGATTCCCTTGAAGATTACATTCATTTTATTTCTGATGCTCCTCAAGCTCAACCAAAAACAAACACGTCAAAGTAAAACTTACAAATGTTTGAAGTAAAACTACCAGTTCTTTTTACAGGGAAAGTGTTCTTTTAACATTACAGAAGAAAAAGGAATGTGAAGCACGTGCTATGAGGACCGTAGAATTCCTAATAGAGGGTAAAATTCGTTCAGAAGTGTTTTTTCGATGTGTAAGTACATTATCAACTTTGTACAAATTTTCGGTAAAAAACTTAGTAATACCAGAATTTATAATGATTTCTTATTGTAATATAGGGAGAGTATCCTTATTTTATAGTAAATTACAACTACTACAAGCTTTTAGTAGGAAATTGTTGAACAAAAGAGGATTTATTTGAACATATTTTGTAGCTTAATCATTTAAATCGTGCATATTACTCAGATATAGTCGAGGAACGCAGCATTACAAAACTATGTGGCTATTGCCTTTGTGATAACAACATACCAACAATGTCAAAAAAAAGATTTGCGATTGATTCCAAAAATAATAAAGTGTATGATGTTATAAATCGTAAGGTAATTTTTGGTATGCACTAAATCAACAACTGTTAAATAAAATTTCTTTGCAGAAGTATTGCAGTGACTATTGTTACAAAGCAAGCATTCACCTAGAACAACAAATTGATGACAGTCCATTATGGTTACGCAACCCAAAAGATTTTCCAAAATACACTCTTTTACCACCAACTGATCGGTATACAAATAAAATTAAAAATACTAGTCTATCAAATTGTGTTTTATTTGCAGAGGAATTCCAGGAGATGATTTAGGGACTGACCTCAGTGTCCAAAAAGATGAAATACAGTTCGAATCTGCATATTCTTTTGCTGAAGTTTCTTTGCACGAATTAACAGAGAAAAAAAGTGACCAACCTGAACAAACTCCAAAAGTAGATATTTCTGTAAAAGAAAATTTGGACAAGCCCATCATAGAAAAAGACTTAAAAATATCAAAGGATACTGTGATGCAAAAGTCAATAGACAAAAAAATTAAAAAAGACACTAAAGTGAAAAGAAAAAACAAAATTCAACTGTTGAAAAAGTACGTTCTGGAATGGCTTACTTTAGAAACTTATATGTTTTTATTTGGAGAAGAGCGAATTAAAGATTCTATAACTCAATTGGATTTGAAGGAGGCTTCAGAAGTAACGCTTCATCAACACAAAGAATTAGTACAACTTTGTAAACGATTAAATTTATCAGATTGCACTAATGATAAAATTGAAAGGATCTTAGATAAGCAACTAAAACCACTTCCTAGTTACAATCAAATCAAAAAAGATAACAAAAATATTAACGTTAAGGTTCGATCATTCTATAGTGGAAGTTCTTTTGAAGTAGCTGAGAAAAAAACATCTAAGTTAAACAGTGATAACGAACCAAACCAAGTACCTACAGATGTTTTACCTGAAGTCGTTCCCATAGGAGATCCACCAAATGTAATTCGACAAAACATTTTTTTGAGCAATATTAAAAATGCGTAAGTATTTTTCAAGTATTTTTTTGTGCTGCCAACATTGCAAAGGTCAACATTCGTTCGTTAGTGTAGCTACGTAATGGGGGAGATAAGCTATAGAGCGGCAAAATGAAAAGTAGAAATGCACATAAAACTAAGTGTTCAAAGTCAATTATTATATTACACCGAGTGTAGAAAAGTTATTTAAAAAATCTTGAAATTCAGTTAACATTAAAAAAAATCTATGTTAAAGGATTAAAGTTAATGTCCAATCTGACAGATTTCGAAATAAATGTAGTACCAACATATTTCTGGTGACTTCAAAAACCATTTCTTTTTTTCAAAAAGGTGTAATTATATATAAGGCAACACAAAAAATAATGTACGTTACTCTCGTCGAATGTAAGGCATAGCATAACGAACGTCAATGCGACGCACGGTCGGGTAAATTACTATTTTGTGCCGTCAACATCGCAAACATTCGTTCGTAATACTCGATTGCACCGTATAAGTTACACTTAGTTCTGAGTAACGTTTAATTACTTTAGAAACTATTGTTATAAAAAAATGATTCCATAGTAATTAAGTGTTACTTTACATTAAGTACGAGATTAAGTATAACTTAAAAAATACGGTGCAATCGGGCACTAGTGTAGTTATATGATAGGATTAACAAAGGCTTAAGAGCGGCAAAGTAAAAAATAGAAATTCACATAAAACTAAGTCTTCAAAGTCGATTATTATATTAGAACGAGTAAGTGACAGATGAAAAAGCTATTTAAAAATCTTGAAATTCGGTAAAAATTGTAAAAAAAACTATGTTAAAGTCAATGTCAAATTTGACAGATTTAGTGATAAATGTAGTACCAACATTATATTTCTGGTGATTTCAAAAAACAACTCTCGTCGAAAGTTTCATAACTTAACTCACTCACATGCAACGCTCGGATGTGCGGCCTGGCGTCGCATTAACATACATTATGTTATGCTTTACTTTCGACCCTTGTTATGTAAATTACTATTGGTCATTTAGTTATAGTGTTTCTGGAATTGAATTGTATCAATATTTTAACTGAAGTTGCTAAATTTTTTTCCGCTCTTGTCAATTTGAAAACCAGCAATCAAAAACTCTGCTGAGACACTGAAACTTATAAATAGCAGCACTACAGGTCTAAATTTTTCTTTTTCCAAAACTATATTTTTGCTATAGTTTACAAAAGAAACTAAAACAATCTTTTCGTAAAAAAAATCACAACTTTTTTTTCTATAAATATGTTTTGGGTTGTAGTGTAGCCTAAAAGATGAATGGTTCGGAATGGGGAATGAGACCATCATGTAATGTCCTGATGAATCTCTTCCTTATAGGTGGATTAAACACTCGTTCGGTTACGCTACTCGTATTGTTTAATACTAACAATCCTTGGACCTTAATTGTTTTGCAGGATGAAAATACTAACAGAAAATTTAGGTCTCTCTTGGATCTTGGTGTTAATGGAACTTGAAACGCTCGTAAAGACTTTCGCTCTGCAACCACACACTGTTGTTTTTCAACCGGTTGAATGGAATTTGATTTCGTTAATTTTGATCAGAATGTATGGTCATTTTCTTATTTTGTTTTTTTTTTATCACATTGTTTTAGGTTGGGTTTTCACAATGCTACAATAAAAGAAGAACTGAGTTCGACAAAGTGTCAAGCTTTTATTAATGCGTCAGTTTCGTCTTTTCCTGGTATTCAAAGTATGTTAAACGAACTTTTTACCAACATCGAGGATATTAATACATTTTTTAATCGCTATTTTCACACAAAGGATAGTACTAGTCAAAATGGAAAGTAAATTATTCTACCACGATTTATTTTTATGTACATTCTGTAAATAAATATATTAGTATTATAAATACATTTGAAAATGATGGAATTTTAGAACTTTTTTGTGTTAATCGGCCCTATATTATGTTAGTTTTATTTATTGCAGTGTGCAGCAGTTTAATTCTGTCTAAAGTTAACCGCAAATATTTGTACTTGTTCAGGGGTTGTAGTTAGAACCAGTATCTTTTTTCTTGAATACATCTAGACTTAGCACGCCACGTTATGAGAATTCCTTGAAAGCAGCTACTTCCTTTAAGGCAGTCGTTTGTTTAATTTGGTTTACAGATGCCATTAGCAATTTAAATGTATTAAAATTAAAAACGACAGCTAAAAGTTTGCTTACATTGCTTACGATTTTCCTCTAAGCGATCGCAGAACGTATCACAACTATGAAATAAGATCAAATACTCCGATATTCAGGAAAAATACCTAGTCTTGTTTTCCAAAAAAAACTTAATCGTGTTGCGAAATTAATTTTTAATTTATATATTAAATGTTTAAGCCACTAGCATTGAAAGTGGAGCAAAGCATAACAAACTTTAATGCAGCGTGATGCATAAGCACGCGAACTAGTGCGTAAAAACTGAGAACGTTAAATGCTACAATATTTACTATTTGCTAAACTGTATAGTGTGAATATGAATTACATCTTCAAATATCATCGAGCTGTTAAATCTATCTAATTGGTCTAATCAAAGATATACGGAAGTTTATACGAGTTTGTTTCATAAGCTTTTAGTTAAGTTTCTCTTCTACGCAACGGCGGTTTGTTATCAGCACATCATGTATCAATGTCTATTTCGTTTACTTCTGTTTATACTCTCAAAGCGTTTAATAATTAATAATCTAAATTTTTAGCTATGAGAAAAATTATTTAATGCTGTTTGATCCCAATTACATTTTAAGTTCCCGTACAAAATTGCTGGATTTTGTGTTTAGTATTCTTTCCGGTTACTTAACAGGTACCGTGAACCCACCTAAAATTGAGCACTGACATTTAAATGGATATACTTTACAACCAGGGGCTGATGAGAAGTTAAAAAAAATTCCCAGACCATTTTTTTTTATAAAAATCGAATTGACCTATGCTTAAATAAAATTTTTTTTTCGTTATGTTAAAAAAAAATATAGTAAATAATTGTCTTTATTAACATTTTACGTAACAATACACAAATTGATAAATTAAGTAAATAAGAAAGACATTTTATTAGAGTATATCGTAAATTTTATAACTTCATTTTCAAACAATCTGCATAGACATATATATATTTCTATCTTATTCGTGTACTCCTACCAAAAATTTTAAGATTTTTCGTTCTCAATCCTAATCTTGCATCATAAATTAAAATAGAAGACTACAGTTCATTGAATCGCAATATCTCTCGAATTATGGAATATATATAACTCAAGCTGAACACAAAGCATAATCAACGATTTTCATATATGAGGTTAAACTTAAAAATATAAATGCATAACAATGACTTTTTTCGATAAAAAAAATTATATTACTTTATACTAAATTTTAGCAAATGGACAATATGGTATTTAAAATACTGATGTACTTCAGTAGTTAATATTAATTTTGAAAAAAAAGAGTAATTTCACAAGAAGTTAATTCGTAATCATTAGTAAAATTATATTGTACATTTAAAATCTCATAGTATATTTACATAAATAGTGGTAAAATAAACGTATAAGTTCAAGTGTGTAAATTGTTAACTTCTTGTGAAATCTACTATTTATAACTAATTCAAAAAGCCTTCAAAGACAAACAATCTATGTCGTCTTCCAAATAATTATAATAATAATCACAGTTAAAACAACAGCAGCAATAATTGCTAAAATACATTTCTTTTTCATTACTTTATTTTTATATATACTAGCCTGGCGAAGCTGCTGTCCACCTTCAGAAACATAATTCTCTGTTCGTTCTACGTTTGCTTCAATACTATCTACTATGTCACCCTGCTCGTGAACCATTGCACCAAGCTCTTTAAATATTTGATTGACATCATTGATGTCTCTCTACAACATCGGTTGAAATGTATATACATAATTAAATGACTCTAAGAAATATATTACCTCAAGTTTATTAATTGCTTGTTCTTGTTCTTGAAGGGATTGCAAATCTGCTTCTTCCTGCAATTGCATTTGCTTACCAGAAGTACTATCTTGTAACTCAATTAATTGTTGATCCTTCTTAAATGCACCTAAACCTCAAATTTTTAATCTAATCTCTTAGATAATAATAAAGTACCTGCGAAAGGATCTCCATATGCTTGTACTTTTGCTTTATTAATCTGATCTTTTTCTTTTTGTGCTGCACTTCTTTGTGCAACTTGGAACATATTAAGAGTAGATGTGAATTCGTCTTGCAGACGTTCTCGTTGCAGCTTTCTTTGGCGTTGCTCTGATGTAGTCGATGCAGGTGCGGCATTGCTTAAATCTTTAATGTAGCCATTTGTATCTTTAGCTAATTGTTGAGTATAATGTTGAATAGAATGTCTACAAAAGCGATAATTACTATAAAGTGTAAAACGTAATAACTTTGTTTACAATTGTTTTCGCAACTCCCTTGAATCTTGATGTGATCCAATTTGCAATATCATACGCTGCATCGAAGATACTGCAAAACAAATATGCAAGAATATATACCATTAACAAAGACTACTTTTTTACCATTGTGAGAAATTTTTTGAATACTTGTTTCAATGGTTTGCGTTAGTTTTTGATAATCCTGTTCCCGAATTTGTCCTCCACCATTGTGGTACGAAGAAAAGCTATCCATAATTGTGTTTTCTAAAGTTAAAAAACATTTAAATGATATGAATCATTACAAGTAGAAAGTAAGCAATGTCAAAACGCACCTTAAATGTAATACAATTAATTACAAAAAATATACGTATTTAAAGACACGTATTATTGTAATTTTGTGTAATTACTTATTCAGTTTCTAATGAATTTGTTAAAAATAAGGAATTTTTGATTTGACTGTTCATTTGACATTTGTGTATTTTACGTCAATCAAATTAGCAAGTGGTCATACTTTATACTACTATTTGCTTATACAAATTAAATCTTATACATGTATAATTTTTTTTGTACAACAAAGAAAAATCGAAATTTTAAACATACAAAAAGAAAAATCAAAATATTAGAAGTTACATTAAAAATATTGTTACTATTGAGGTAACCAAAGAGTAGCTGTTTACGAAATTTTGCAAGCTTTGGCAACGTACAACACGATTCTGCAACAAGTGGCAACATCGCTCTTGCGACATTTTTGCGCGGGATGCATTCTTTTCGACTGAAAAGGATCATCTTTGTCCAGACCTTCGAAGTGTTAACATCGTATATTTTTGTTTTAAGTATTCTTGTTTTATTGCTCTTTGTGTGTAATATCACCACGTGTTTTATTTCAAGGTAGTACTGTTTTTATTTTAATGCATATCTGATTTAGCTAACTATTTAATTCATTCTTAATTTGTTTATTTTTAAAATATGTTGTACATGCAATTTCTTTCTAGGGTGTAACAGTTGTTACCTGCTTTTGTTTGATCGCGTTAATATTGTGACTTATTTACTGTAGGTCTGTCGATTTGCGGTTTGCTTTAATTTTTAAATTGGGTATTGAATTGGGCATTTCTAACAATGAACAAAGTGTGAACTGACCTGTTATGTTTTGTACTAACATTTTCCGCCTTGAAGACTACCTTTCAATACGGTGGTAACTATCCAAATATACTTAATTAAAGTCTGTATTGCTTGGTAGCAAATCATCTCTAGCCCACGTTCGCACAAGATCGTGTTATTGGTACCTATGCGGGGGGCCGTATTAAGACTAATACTACTTCTGTTTTAATTTTATATGTTTTGAGATGTTAAATGTGTGTTAATTGCTAGAGATGCCAGATATCAACCCTTGTGTTCATTTTCTTACTTTGGTTTTACGGGCCAAATCGACAGAGCTATGGTTTAGTATAACGATTCATGATCGACCATTATTTTTCCATCCCTTTTGCCTAAGCATGTAACAAGTGTAGACCTTTCTAACTTTGTGGTTCTTTTTGTTTGCGCTTATAACATTATAACTGTACAACATGTTTTATGTATCTATTTCGTGATTTTATGTCTGTTTTGGATTTAATTTGTGTTGCCAATTGCTATTTTATCACTTGACATGTTTTATTTGTGTAATCATTTGTGTTTTGAATATTTTGATCGAAGCAGGGGTACAGGGTTTGTTTGGGTTCTTTGTTTATGTAAGTTTTGGTATCGTCATTTAAACATGTGTATTTTCAACGACAGGCTTTGAGATTGATCGAAGTCCTGTTCAAATTTTCTTGTCTTATGTTAAATGTGCATATTTTTCAACAGTTTTGTGTGATTTGTATACTTAAATTTGTTCAGCGTAATTAATGTGTATTTAAGTGAGTAGTTTTTCTTGGGAGTTCTTTTCTGCTCGCAAATCGTCGTTGAACTGCCCATTCTCCTTTTTGGCCTTGTGTTGCTAATTAATAAATTAATAATTACAAAATTTTAGGAAGCTTTTAAATAAATATCTTTTTGTTTACTGTGTGTTTTGATTTTCCCTTCCGATTACAGTTCGCTGCAAGTGTATTCGTGTCTCCTTAAGACAACAGAGGGCCTTACTAGACGATCACGTTTGTGTGGGTTGTGCCGGGTAATTTTAAACTTTACCGCGTTTTCTAAATTTGGGGCGGGTTTGTTTTGGCGGGAAAGTTGGTTTTAGCCACCATTTGTAAGTTTTCCCCGCTCTGATTTGAATTTTAGTAACTGTAATGTGAAGTTAGCGTAGAATCTGGGGTTAGAACATTACACTATCTTAAAGTCTAATTGTAATTGTAAATAATTTAATGCTTTTCCCATATATATCTTTTTTATTTATTAATTATTTGCGGCTCATGTTTCAACCTAATGGTCATTATCAGGCCTCTAAAATTATCAACTTAATAGGAAAATCTAAAACTTACAATTCTTAATATACTTACAATTAATAAATTAAAATTAAACAATTTATGTCAATATAAATTAAACAAATTTTTTTTTACGAGAAAGGTATATATAAAATAAACAAAAATGTTATTTAAGAAAAAGAAAATAATTTTCAAAATTAACAATTTCATTTAAACATGCATCTGTGTTGAATTAACAATGAAAAAGTAGTTCACTTAAATAATAGTTATGTTAAACTGTAGTATCCTTGGTTACCAAAAATAAATAAGATAAAAAAGCGTCATGTAGAAATGGTGAAGTTGAAAACCAAATAAAATACTATTCTTTATTAAGTAAACAGTTTATTATTTCACTACTAACACGATTTACAACAATCTGGTTCTAAGTTTTTTGTTTAACAGTTTCTTTTATCTCCAAAAAATTTAATTTTAGACTTTTACTGCAAATATGATGTTGACCATTAGGTTGAAACATGTAACCGCAAATAATTAATAAATAAAATAGAAATATATGGGAAGGGCATTAAATTATTTACAATTATAATTAAACATCCCATTTTGTGATAAAGATTTTATAATAGATAATACAATCTTTATCTTAAAGTCGTTTTTAATGGACTGTAAAACTAATTACACTTTGTAGTCAGCAGTGAAAAAAGTAGATCATTAAGATACAATAAGTGTGCTGTGTGGGTAGATAGATTGAAAACAGTACATAAATTGTTTTTGACGACCAACGTAGGACTCGACCACAAGTTATATAATTAGAAGCATAATACTTTTTAGTTACAAGGATCCCAGCTAGCAAACTGCCGTCAAAATGACGTCAGAAACCAGTCATTATATGACTAGAACTGACTAGTTTAATGACCAGTTATGACGTCATTCTCTCGTCATAAAGACATACTAATGTCACAGACCAAAGACGTCATTTAGTGACGTACTTTTCATGTCATAATTTGACGAGTTTTTATATAGGGTAGGTATTAATAATAATAATAGTATTAATACTATAAAAAATATTTATTACAAAACATTTCTGCTATAAAATACATTACAAAAATAAACATTAAAAATAAGAATCTAGTAGACATAATAATAAAGTTAAATAAACTTGAATTCTTAAAACAAACAGTGAATCAGTGGAAATGACACAAAATAATGGTCTATTTACAATTTAGCAGATAGTTTTATTCATTCGAGAGTTTTACCAGGTAAAGTATGATTCATTGATAGAAATTACCAAGTATGGTAAAAATTAAAAATTAAGAAAACATCACAAATTATTTTATACATTTTGACATCAATAAATTCGTAATTTAATTGTTTTTAATTACTTAAGTACATATACCACATTCAAAATAGATTGTTTTTATTTCGCATAGCCACCAGTTTTCTTCATTAGATTCGTCTCCTTGTAAAAGTGCCTTTCAGGCCAAAATATCTGCTTTTGTAAAGGATTTAGGTAACCAGGAACTGCAAACTAATCCAATTGATCCTCCACAAAGACCGTCGTCTACATTAGAACTAAACTCCAGTCCAATAAATGCCATCGTGCTAAGCATAATTTGGAAAACGTTGACGAATATAACTAATATATATGAATCAAAGTAATTGAGTTTTAATCTAATAAAAACTTACAAAATTGGTATAGCTAACCTACAAATCTAACGTAATGATATTTACCTTCTTCATAAGAAATCCTATTATTAAATAAAAAAACTCGCACAACAAAACTGAGCTACAGGAAACAAGAAATTATTGAAAAGTAACTAATGAATAAAAGAAAGCTAGAAACACAAATCCGCATTTCACCTATTTCACCTTGTATTTCACCAATGGTTTCATCAGTTTCATCATGTTATAACATAACCTTATAATTGTAAAATCAATGGTTAAAATTTTGCTGTTTGCGAAAATTGTGAAATCATTAAGGTAGTAAACTAAAAATAAACAAAAAGTATTATACCTCAAACTAAAACTTGTTTGTATTTCACCATAACCATCAAAGTGATGCAATTGTGGATTTGTTCCATGCTGGTGATACGGTACATTAAAAAGACGTCTGTGCCTGACCACCTTATGACGTCATTATAAAGACGTTGTTTTCTAAGACCTCTTTGGACTTTTCACGTCATATATCTTAGTATGACTAGTTATTTACGTCATAATGACGACATCTTGCCGGCTGGGATACTCTTATGCATTAATATAAAATAGCAAACAAGAATAAAATTATTAATAATATAAAAAGAAAATGGAAACAAGAAGTGAAAACGTTTTTAAGATGAAGCAAGAAACTGAAAGTTCTAATGCTAAGGAAAATGGAACAAAAATGACCGGAGAAAGCAATTTAGAAAGAGAATTAGAAAAGTATGTTAAAATAAGTAAACACAATGAAATAGTAAAACAACCTGACAGCAATATGATGGAAGATAAAGAAAAATTATAAGATGGAGACTTATAAATACAATAATCAGCCCTATATGAGGTATCATCTCACGTTATTCACGTTAACACAACGTGTAAACGTAACATGTCGGATAACATGTTGCATGCACGCTATTCGGTAAGACGTATCTTAGTATATGCTGTTAGCATTTTACGTTGAGAACGGAAGAAAGTTTTTCAACATTAGAAAGAGCAGGTAGTCTGACATAACATAAAATAACAGCCACTGTGCACGTTGTGTTGGTATATCGTCAGCAGCCTCTAAGACACCGGTAATTTGAAAATGCTTACTTTAAGGGTTCAGAGCAATAAATCATTCGTAGCATCTACCTGTAATAGATGTACTCATTTCAAAAAAATTTTATAGTTTTTATTATACGCATGAAGTATAATCAGTTTATTGTCGTGTTGTACTTTTGTTTCTTTGAAAAACAAGCATTTTTATTATTTAAAAATATGAATAATAATGAGTAAAAAGTAAAACACATCTTAAGAAGTACGTACAAGAAAATAGAAAATAAAATGACTTGAATTAAGGTTAACAGCACCTCGAATGGTGGTGCTATTTATTTCACGTTACGTCGAAAAGATAACGTGGCACAATAAGTTAACGTGCGCTTAAATTTGATACATCTTAGGAATAGTGGTTAGATAACGTGAAATTCTCGTAACGTGCACGTTGTGCATAACGTGATGAGATGATACATCATAGGGCTGATTATCAAATTAACTTCAAAAACAATCGAATTTTATCATTACAGTGCATTACAGGTTTCAGTTATATCAAAGTATGTTATTAAATTTTTTATAAAAATAAATACGTAAATTTTGTGTCAACAAAAAAAAACTAAAACTAACTAGTCTGTCAATACATGTTAAAGTTAAAACCTTTCTGACGCGCACTGTATATTTACCTCGTCTCTTAAAGCAAATTAAAGTAAATAGTACAATAAGTACTTAATAATGTAACGATTGGTTACGTAGTGTTATTGGAATAAAAATTACAAAAGTGCTCTAATTAAGCTTTATTTTAAAAAATACATAATTAAAATATGCTAAAGACAATACAAAAGGAAACACACGATTCATTGTAACACGAGTAAAACAGAGACAGCACACGTTAATCGATTGATGTGTAAATGAACTTGCGGCAAAATTTACAATTTCCTAAATTCTAACAAAATTTGTCCCATATTGAAAATTGCGAAACTGTTTGTGACTTTCTTCTTTACTTTGATTTAAGTTAAAGCGTTAGAATATGTAATTTATTATTAATCTTAATACAATTAAAAGGTTAGAATATTTTACAGCAATATATTCTAAAATTCATGTTTAAGCAAGTGAATATTTGTTAATACTTCTGAAGGAAATACTAAAATGGCTGGGTCTGCTTTACGCCGACTTATGGCAGAGTACAAACGTGAGTATTTGAAACGAATTTGATCATTTGCAAATGTTTCAATTATAATAGAATTAACACTGAACCCACCTGAGGGAATAATTGCTGGCCCTATCAACGAAGAAAATTTCTTTGAATGGGAAGCCCTTATAACGTAAATAACTTAACTTGTCTCTTTATTATAAAACAAATCATGGTTTTAGGGGACCTGAAGGAACATGTTTTGAAGGAGGCGTATTTCCTGCTAAATTAATATTTCCACCAGATTACCCATTAAGTCCACCAAAAATGCAGTTCACTTGTGAAATGTTTCATCCGAACAGTAAATATTGATGAATTTTACATAATAGAAAGATTAAATTTAAAAAAAAATTAGTTTATGCAGATGGAAGAGTGTGTATTTCTATTCTACATGCACCAGGGGATGACCCAATGGGCTACGAATCAAGTGCAGAACGATGGTCACCAGTTCAAAGTGTTGAAAAAATATTATTATCCGTAGTTAGTATGTTAGCAGGTGATCAATATCTAAACATGACAATGTCTCATTTTACCCAATTTCTTTTAGAACCAAATGATGAAAGCGGAGCTAATGTAGATGCTGCTAAAATGTGGAGAGAAAATAGGGACGAATTTAATAAAATTGCAGAACGAATAGTGAGAAGAACTTTAGGAATACCTACGTGAAACAAAATACAGTTTTTAGTGATATGCATGTTATCTAATTTCAGTTCCTTCTCATTTATATACTTATAGTAAATATAAATCATATTACTTTGTAATGCTCTTACATTTAAGAAACTGAATTAGATATTCTTTACTAATTTAATTTTTTTTAATTACTACAGTATGGTTATAGACATCATGTTTACAAACTTGTTAGTATATTTCGTAATAAATATTAATCTTAAAATATTGGGAAATAAAGGATCAAAAGTTATGTAGATTTAGATTATAGTAATAGAAGTATAAAGAATATTAAAAATAATAGAATAATTAATGTAGTTTAACGAAATTTTTGCGCACAACGTTTCTGTTAATTTAAAAATTGCTGTAAATAAAACAATTATTTTGTAAAAATTTCAATCAAATGTTCTTAATAAGACGTTTAGAATTATCACAGACAAATGACAATACAACTAGCAATGATAACAGTAGGAAAAGTATGTATAATCAAAGTATTAAGATTGTACTAGTTCTTCACATGCCGAGTTAATGTCGGGAAAGACATAATTGAAGCCCACAGCTTGAGTGCGTTTTGGTATAACTTTTTGACCTTCCGTAATCATCTTAGCACGTTCTTCGCTAAAAATAAAGTTGACTATTGATTTAGGAAGTGGAATAACAGCAGGTCGCCATAAAGCACTGGCAAATGACTAGAAACGAATGTTAAATTTGTTTCAAAAAATTTTTTTGATACTAACATTGGTAAACTCCTTATTCGTGATAACCTGAGGTGCTACCCCATTTAATTTTCCTTTAAGTCCATCAGTTTCTATGGCAAATAAAATTAACCTACTAATATCATCAATATGAATCCACGGTAGGTATTGTTCTCCATTACCAATTGGCCCACCGACTCCTAAGTAAAACGGTATATACAATTGTTTTATCATACCACCATTTTTTCCTAAAACAACTCCGCTTCTTATAGTCACCTGCCTACAATCCAACACGTTTTCAGGAAGTTTTGCACTATTCTCCCATGCTATACATAACTTAGAAAAAAAATCAAATTCCTCTTGCTGGTGGTCTTCTGAATATTCCACACTAGTACTAGGTTTATATATTCCCACTCCAGAGATAGTTACATATGCTTTTGGTCTTTCCCTTGTATTGATAATAGCTTCAGTTAAACTCATCGTAGTTCTAATACGAGAATTCCAGACATTTTGTTTAAAACCGGCGGTCCATCTTTTCATAGGGTCTAAGACATTCTGTCCAGCTAAGTTAACTACAGCTTGTGTTCCGCTAGGAATCCCATATTTCTCTAGGTCATGCCATGTCATGTGTTTTGCACCTGGCATGCGAGATATAATCTTGACATCGTAATTTTTACTTTGCAGTAGTTTACACAAATGAGTGCCAATAAAACCAGTCCCTCCGCCTAATTATATAAGTATTTCTTGCAATAGTTTTAAAAGAATTATTGCAACTACAAACCTATAAGCACTGTTCCTCTACCAACGGGCATCTTTACAAAAATACTGTCACCTAGTAGTAATAACGCCAAATTACCTTAATTATTAATTCTTTTTTTAACTACAACTAAAAATTCATGGTAAAATTATTGTTGAATTTATTTGGAACTTATCTTTTTATAGTATTTCTGCGATTCAACCTGTATATTACTATAAATAAATTATTTAAATGCCATTTTGAAAGGGGAATTTAACCATGTTTAGATGGTACCACTGCTATCGTAATTAGTGTTTTGTTACTAAAGCAAAATGGCAAACTTTATTAAGAAAGTTCGTTTACAAAAATATTTTAAGGGTTTTTTCGGTTTTAATTAGTGATAATTATGTGCGTTTTAAGTACGAACATTTTATTTAATTAAACGAGCTTGTTTGAATATGGACAGTATCTATTTTAACGGTACAGTTTTTTTTGTTTACATATAAAGATTTTTTAGGTAATCACTTGGTTTAATTGTAGTTTAACGCATATTAATTTGTGTTTGCGTGCACATGATTGTAATTCTACTTAAACTTATGTTTTCTTTGTTATAGGAGATTAGTAGGTTTTTTACTTATATATCAGTTTTTAAAACTTTCTACGATGGACGACTGCATCATTGAAGGTGTGTATTCAATGTTTCGACTTTATTCGATCAATGCTTAATGTTTTAGGAATTGACACGATTATATCGGATGAGGAGATTGTTAGCAATTGGGATACCAAAGCGAGTCGGAAAATTATCAATAAACTTTCCGTTTGTGAAAATGAAAAAGTGTTAGATGATGTGTTAAGGGACTATGTGTGGTAAGTGCATTTAAAATTTCTTTTATATTCTAATAAATATCATGTAATGATGATCACAATTATTCATTTATTGTTTATTGTTACATTAATTATAAATCCTAAATTGGTTGTGTATAGGGTGCTTCAAAATAATTACTTTATTATTGTACATGACACATTTCAAATTTTTTTTACTGAAGATTTCAATAATTAGATTGATTTTCGCTTTAAAAAATTGTTGACATGGTTTGTTTGCTTTGTGTATGGTTCGGATAATTCTGACCGTTTTTTATAGTTGTGATTTTATATTAGTGTTGATGAGGGAATATGTTATGCATACAATGTTTCAAGGATACTTCTGATTAGGTAGTTTCTGGTTTTGTTTATGTTCACATTGCAAATGCAAGATTTGAATATGCAGTTGCTAGGTTTATGGTAGGTGCTGTAAGAAGTATTCAATAAGTTATTGGCTGTTGGGGTGACAGTAAGAATGGTAGTTCTTGGAAAGTTGAGAGACAAGCAGATTTTTTGATACACATCATATCTGAACCGCAACGCCTTAGAAAAACATCATAGTAGGCATTACAGAACTAACAGGTGAACTATAGACGAGTACTGTTATGGATTTACATCAAAAACATCTATAGAGTGTTTTCTTTTTTAACAATGCTATGAAGGCGAGATGAATTATTTGCAAGCTCAGATAAGTTAGTATTACATACAAAACATGTCTTGACACTTATACCTTTGATTTCACATTTTCATAAACCACTTCAGGGATATATTTACATAGTGTTTTTTTCGTTCGGTTTGGTTTCAGTCATCATTCACCCCTAGAGTCAAAAGGTCTAAATTTGATTTGTGGTAACAAACGTACCTTTTTTTTACTGTCTGTGTTGAAGAGTTTTTCGGGACTATGAGATGTATCTTATGGTGAAATAGAAGGAATCGCGTGGTGTATGTCTCAATAACTTAAGAGACGAAGAGAATTGTTTTAGGTAGTTTTACTTTGGGTAAATTTACGTGTGGGATGCGTAAAGCGTTATCGGGTTGAGTATGGTTTTTTATTTTTTTATATTTCACTTCGTTGTCATTTACTCATAATGCCTAGGATACGAAATATGTAAGTAAACATACACATAACTACTAGGGCGTTATGAGTTTATAACGTCCGCTTATAATGCCCTCATTCAAAAGTGATGTATATTTTCACTTTTTTGTTTAGATTTTGATGGTAACAAGTTTTCTATTCCTTCTTGTGAATTTTTTTTTTCAATATATTTGAGCAATTCTTACAGATTAATTGTGATTATAAAACCAATTTGACAAGTAATTAATTAAACGTCAAACTAATTATTGTTCTAAACTACTAGGTATACCTACTTGTAATAGAACCTTAAGTCTATTTTTAGTTTGTATTTTATATAAAGTGAAAAATAAATACACCACTGGCGTTACTGGATGATTACGCCCTTGGTAATAAATGTCTATGTCTTACGAAGCTTCAGCATTTCTGTCTGTTCATTTATAAATACCTTGCTGTGTCCATCCTATTCTTTGGATCCATTAGGTTTAATGTCTCCAAATTCATTTGCTGATATAGTTAAGCTTTACATTTTTGCTTTCTTAGGTTGTGGGTCTTGTTTAGCAAGTTTATCTACAAACATTAGGGGTTTTGGGTATAACTATAACATTTTATTTTGCTATAACGGAAATACATTGTAGGATGACGTATATTGGCAACGGTTGTGCAGCTAATTTGGGTTAATATGTGACGTGCTTTTGGTTTATGATGTCGTAATAGCGCGCCTGTAGCTCGAGGGATTGTAATAGTTAAAAGAAAATATTTTAAAAATTGATTTAGTTAGCAACTATATTTCTGTTAAGTATTACTGCATACATCACTACATGACACGTTCAATGTTGCTATAAAAAGAGTAATATAATATATTTCATATGCCAGCTATAAAAATATTAATTATTTGATAATAATACTCTTGTTTTAAGGCATTCAGCGAACACTTAATATTTCTATTTGTCAAAATTCTATTTTTATTAGATATTACTGTTCCGGGCATGACGGGTATTCAATCTTCACATAGGTGGGAAGTGACAAGTAATGGAAGGTTATATGCGAATCCGACTATTGGTTTTTAGGTGTTCTATTTTTCAGTCTGATACATTTCCATTTTCTTACATTTGCAAAATCTGTTTGTTTTACTGCATATAAACATATTAGTCAATTCTTGTTATAATTGGTAATTGTGAAATAATTAGTTTTTAGCAAGGTAGTTTCTTGATTGCTTTACTATTTTTGATAAAACAAATATGCGAGCTTCATCTAAATATCTAGCGGGAGAAGTGAACTTCTTTAGTCGTGTTTGTCAAATTTTATGTTTATAAAACATTTACATACTTAACTAGCAGCTTTCGAGAATATCATAGCAAACAATTTATATCAGATATACGGATCAGGACGTTACGGCGCGGACATTTCGGAGACGAGACGTTACTGCACCAAATACTGGAGAAAGAAACGTTTTATTTATTTGTTGCATAAATATATGTCTGTCAAATTGATTTGTAAAAACAAATAATTTTGAAAACCTTAAATTGTTGTTATAGAGAAAGAAAGAGTATTACACATCTAATGTCTACAGTATACAATACAGTATATAAATAAAAAGGTTTTTTTGTTCCGAACTTTTAAATAAACAATATAATAATAAAATATTCTATTGTTTTTCGGTCCTGTAGATACCCGCGAACAATGTTTTTAAAATTCTAGCGTCACGTTCTATGTATTTTCTTCTTTTTTTTTGGGGGGATCTTTTCCTGCAATAAATCTTTCATACTCAAAATCCACACCGTTCTGAGCTTTCTTGAGGCCATCAATAAATTTCCATATAGTAGGGTGATCTACAAAAAAATGAGGACTGGAGGCGCCGGTGAGCTGCTTCTGCAAAATTATTAGTTCTTGCTAGTCCGTTGATCGTTTTATCGTAGACTGACTATATTTGTGGTCGAAACATTGGCGCCAGGCTCTCAAGGAGAAACTAGGACCAATCCTAAAAAGTCTGGGTGTTTAACTACGACGCGGTCTAAGCCGAAAGTAGCTTGTTCTTAAACATATTTTATTTCCAAAATTCAGATACACTATCATTTTGAGAAATTTATTATTTAATTACAAAAACAACAACATATATTTTTGAAAGATAACTTATTGACTGGCTCTAAGTTTAACTAAGTCAAATATCAAAACAGACCTGTAACATTACTTGAAAACTCAAACATATAAATTAAGTACGCGAATAAAGGAATCTCTTCAACTGAAGAATCATTTATATCATCAGCATGACATTCAGTTGAAGTCCCATTCATGGTTGGTTTTCTTCTCATCAATATTTTGGTGTATGCATTTGAACATAAAAACTAGTTTACTGGCGTTCTGGTTTCTTAACCTATTTTGAAGTTCAGACTGGATCAAATTAAAAGATGAAAAATTTCTTTTATTCCCTGATGTTAAAGCAGTGTGTAACTATTCACACAAAACTTATTTGGGCACCCGAGTCTTGTACAGGGACTGATTTCTACCATGTCAGTAATGGAGTATTTCTAAAATGCTCTTCAAAAAAGTATTTTGGAAATGATCTGGATTTAGAGATAAGAAACATAACAAAAGGAACAAAGGAAGTATTAATATTATTTAAATACTCGAAATCTTCCTTTCTTTTGTGTAGTCGTTAAATGTACTCCCAGGAATCTGGTCTAAAATGTTAGCAAGGAAATGACTCGATTTAAGTGCCATATTCTTTCTTTAAAAAAAATATCGCGAAGTCTTTCTGCACTCTATCAAGAGCTATAGCAATTGAGTGTAAACTAGTAATTAACTCTGTAGCATTTGAGATGTTTGTGTTTTTTCGCGCTGTTACGATATTATGAGTTCAAATATGTTTTCCATTCTTGATGATATACCTTGCTTTTCTTTCTAGTATCTCCGCTATTTTCTCTATTTTCCAGTACTATTCTTTTTATTTGTACACTCAAAATGTTTTCAAACTAAATGTTTAGGTTTTGGTATGATTGTAGTAAAAGACATGTACAGCCGGCGGAGATTACCGTCAACTGATTCGTCGAATTGAAATTTAATATTGGGCTATTTTCCCATTGATATTTTCGAAATAATTTGGATTTTAAAAAAATAGAATTAATAATTATATAATGATATATGTATATCAAACTATGGATCCTATGATATATATCGCTATATACAGTTTGTCCTGCGAAGTAAGGTACAAAATTGCAGGACGTGTTCCTCAGGTAAATTCGAGTCGAAAATGTGTATATGAACATGGTCCACAAATGCTTCCTTATCGAGATATAATATTTTTTAAATTTTAGTATTGTTACAGGAAAATGTGTGGTGAGCACCATATTCTAGCCCAGTTATGTCCAAACGGCGCAGACGGGGAAACGATCACTCTCGCTCCTACTGCTTTGGGCTTCTCCCACCAACACGTTTTCCGTGGCAATCAATGTAGGCTGTGTTATTATTTATTGTGACAATTGAGCTGTCAGTTTGATTGGATTTCGCATTTCATCAGACGATTAATTTCAATTCTACTGTCATGTTTGTTTTTACGAACGAAGAATACGTAGACATGCTGTTAGTCTATGGATACTGCAACTGCAGTAGTAGGAAATCAGTGAGGGAATGGTATCCGAATCGAAGAATACCTGATAGTAGAGTATTCGTGAGAGAGCAGCTGACGATAATTTAATACTGGATAGTGTTGAAAGGCACCATCAACTAGTGTCCGCAAAATAGCACAATATATAATAAAACAGCTTACTTTGCCTGATACGGCCACGAAAAACGTAATGGTGAGGGAAGCCCGAAGCAGCAGGAGTGGGAGCGATGGCTCCCTGTCCGCGCTGGTTAGACATGCCTGGGCTAGAACATGGTGCTCCACCACACATTTATCTGTAACAATACTAAAATTTAAAGAATGTTATATCTCGATAAGGAACCATTTGTGGACCATGTAGATATTTTCGACTCAAATTTACCTGAGGAACACGTCGTGAAATTTTGTACCTTACCTCGCGGGTCACCCTGTATATCGTAATATGTATCACTTGATATATACCGGGTTAAGCAAATATATGGAAACGTCTTCATACCTTTTGAACCAAGCATGTTACGGAAGTAATGAAATGTGCGTTATAAATGCGATTATTTAATCAATTTGAAGAGGTAATTTTCGGCGTGATCTGATTATTAGTTATTGCGTAACGGACAATTACTTTTGTTTTTTAAATAAAAACGTATTGTTTTTATCCCAAAATATGATTCATCCATGTAATTTGTCTGTGAGTCTAATAAAATATTAAGTGTATTTGGCAGAGATTTAATTAAAAACGCGATTCAAATAATGCGTACAGTATTTATAATGCTGATGTCTAGTTAGGTATTTATTATTTAAGTACGTTCTAATGTTATCAGTAAGACCCACCTCTTACTTACCTGCATTTCTATTTGCGCGTTATTTTAATAAATAACCAACCAGAATTGCACTATTATAATTGCGTTTTTAATTAAATCGTTTCCAAATAGATTTAATATTTTATTAGATTCATAGACAAATTACATCGATGAATCATATTTTGGGTTAAAAACAATAGGTTCCCGTTTAAAAAACAAAAGTATTTGTCTGTTAAGCAATAATCAGATTACGGTCAAAATTACCTCTTCAGATTCCGTGAAATAACCCCATTTACAACGTACATTTTATTATTTTCGTAACATGATTAGTTCAAAAGATATGGCGATGTTTCCATTCATTTGCCTAACTCGGTATATCCCCTGAACGCTATTTACGAATCATATGCTTTTCTCTAAAATAGAAAGGAAATGCATCAAATCAAAAACTACAAATTTTTCGTAATTTATCTTATTATTTTCTTTACTTATTTATGACGGTCTTGATTATTTTCTTAAGGATATTCAGCTACGTATGATAACTAAAATGAGGTATAAATAGGCTCATGCCTTCCTCAGTAGAATTGCCGTTCCTACTCTTTATTTATCTTAAGGTTTAGCTCGATACGTTTCTCCTTTTTTTGCATTCAAGACTTTTTTTTTATTTCGTCTTACGTGTAACCGTTTACCCTTAAGTGCGATCAAAAATTAACTTAAAAACAGATAAAGAAGGTTCACTTCAAAAATTCAACTTGCTAAATCCATGCTTAAATCTGTTAACAAAATTAAAATATTATAGCTTATATTGTAACGTTCTTCTTTTATGTAATAAACTTAACAAATTAATTTTTTTTTTAATTTTAGGGTACTCCAACATCAAGCTTTAAATTTTAAGTTGAAAAAACTTTTGAAAGAAAAAATTATAACGCATGTAAAGGTTTTTCATTTATGTTGCATTACGACAAGTAATTTACCAACCGAGCTACAAAGTTATTGGGAAAACATGGAAAACGTACTGGTTATACTTTGCAATTTAGAACTAGATGTTGTTAGGCATCTAAAACTCGACAACATTAAAGATTATAAAGAAAAAATCGTTGAAGTAACTACCAAATTAATTTACATGTTGAGTGTTTTTTTATTAAATAATAACACGAGGATTTGTCACGTATTATTAAAGCTCAGTGTGAGGTACGACTCGAGGGCTTGGAAAGATGTAATGAAAGTGGTTTATAGGTATAGATTATGCAAGCTTCTTTTGTTCGCCTGTTTCATTAGCAATTTTTAGACATTTTTTAGTGATGGTACCTGTTAAAGATAAATCTGAGGAGAATTTTTGTCGAAATTATTTATTATTTCAAAATTATAAGAAATTAACTAATAAGGAGAACCACGTGAAAATGGACAGTGTCTTATTTGAAAGGTTTAACATGAATCCTGATATTATTAGCAAAAGTAGAACATTGAAGAAGATATTGCTACCGTCAATTAGTTCAATTATAGATCTCGTAGATATGTTAACAGATTGTAGACAGACCGCTGTTGATAACTACTTTAAACATATGAACAAAAAAAATAGAGACGATGATTATATTCCCTTCTCTATCAATTTAGAAAGCGACTCAGAAGACGAAGTTCAATTGACAATAGTAAGTTTGTTAATTTTAACTTTTTTTGAAGTATTTGTTCAAAATATTTGTTCAAAATAGGGGAAGAAAACAAACAACAATGAAATTAGTGAAATTAAAATAGAAGATGTCATTGAGGAAACTACGAATTATTACGACACTGCTCATGTTATTTGCGTGGATGATGACTCAGATGTTGAAGAAATTTCGGTGAGTAATTTTTCATACCAAAACAGCTTTACGTTACCATGTTTTATCAATTTGTTGTGCAATATTAACAGACAAGTCTTTTTTTATCCTTTTGTATAGAAGACTTATCATAAAAGTTATATAATCTGTTTAATACAGTATTTCTTAATGAGGATTTGTACAATTATAATATAAATCAATTAAACGATATCTTGAGATTGCTGAACAACAACGTCTTATCGGCAGAGTTATTAAAATTAATTGTGTATTTACTAACGATAAATTATGTTTACTGATGTAGTAGCGCGTACGTGATTATGGTCAGATCGAAGTAAAACGTATTATAAAGATCCGTTCAGCTTTGAGCCCTAGATTTTTCAATCAGAACCACATTATAAAATACCTTAGACCACGTTGCAAACCTCGTTAGGAGCAAAATAAGGTAACATAGTTGGTGCTATACTGTATATCTGAAATAATAAATCAAATTACTTGCCCGCTATTGGTATCAGAAATTTGGGGTCCGATTGTACCAAGCTAATTGACTTTGTAATTTTTTTTAAGTAAAACAGTATCTATACAAAATGACTACGAGGCTCAAAAAGTTTCAAAATCTCTCAAAAATAGTTTATGATAAGTGCGCAAAAACTGTCAATGACGATTTACAATAGCGACAAATTAAAATTTAGGACAGTTAGAACAATAAAAGTCTTTTTTCGTACCTCTTGCCTAATAATTTTCATTTTCGGTTTTTTTGTTTTTTTTTGTTCGTAGTGTATAATCGCGGCAATTGCTTAGGAAATGAGCATAGACGAGTTAATACAATAGACTGGTGTTTTTACTTTTTTTCCAGTGTAAACTGTTCATAAAAACTTTTTTTTCAGTTACCCATTGCATCAAAAAATAGTACAAAAGTTCCCAGTTTTGAACGAACTGAAACTTATGTATCATTTTTGGACTCGATTAAAATTCCTGGAGAAGTTTCAGAAGAACCCTCGACAACGACTGATGAAGTATTACCTTCCACACCTGAAGAAACACCTTCGACTCCTGAAAACAGTATACCATCATCACCTCTACCATTTTTGGAACTGTACTTAGATAATTTGAAAAGTAAAGGTCAAGTTTTGGATACAAACGTATCAGATACTATTGGTTCAAATGATCTTAACACTGCTGAAGAGAAACTAGAATCAAACACAAATGACAATCAACCTGAGAATGCGACTGTCGAACAAGTTTTGGAAACAAATGATTTGGTTGTTGCAAGTGAAGCCGTTCATACCGAAGAGCTTAATATTGATACTACTCTCAGCGAGCCTATTACTGTTGAACTCCAACCTTTAAAAATAACCGCAAAATCTGTTGAAGTTCCTACCAGCAGTGGTCATTTTAACTTTATATCTGGACTGATTACTCCTCCAGTATCTGATAGAACTAATGATGATGTAATTCCAGATAATGTTAGTAATGGCTCCAAAAACGTTTACGTACCGAATATGATTAGCATGGATGACATTTCTTATCATCAATATGAGTCTGAAGTAGAAGTGGCCATTAATAATTCTGTAACATTAACAAATAGTCCTATGTCGAATGAATTAGGCAATGAAAGTTGCACTACAGACGATGGGACTGCCGATGATAATGTAGAAACTGAACTTTTGAACAATGAAGTTATAAATACTAATTTAACCATTGAATCTCAAGAAAATTTTGATAAACAAGTTGACGAAAATTTAGATTTGAACGAATCTCTTATTATTCAAGAGGACTTGGAAACGCAACATGTTATTACCGAAACCGAAAAACCAGAAATGATTGCGCAAGTTACAGAACTCACTGCTAGTATGGATATTGATGACAGTCAACATGAAACTACACTTCACAGTGAGGATGAGCAGATTGCTTCTGAAAATCTCACTTTGGTTGATATGGTATTGGACGATTCTCAACTACCAACTTCTGAAATTATAGAAATTGTATTTAATAAACATCCGGTGTTACCAACGTTGAATATATCTTCGGATAAAATTGACAGTTATGAAGCAAACATTTGTAAATCAAGCGAACCTATAGATGCCAATTGTAGTTCGGCGAATAAAACATTTGAAGAAGGTTCTTACAAGAATGTTAGTAAAATACAAGCATCTGTGAGTATGGGCGAAATAATTAATGGGATGAGTTCCATGATCCCGGCAAAGTTAAATGGAGATAATATTAGTAAAGCATCTAAGACGAAACCGAGTTGTACCAGTTATAGTCCAGAAAAAGTTATATACACGTCGAGTGAACGTGTTAGTGCTCCTTTATCGGTGTTTTCTAAGTTCGAACAGGCACAATCGGAATTAGTTGAAAATGCGTTTTCAGGCCCAATCGAACCAATGTATTCCTATTCTAATGTGCATTCGGATCATTCAAATTCAAATGATAGTTTGCGTTCTTTTCCGTACATTAGGCCACAATCGAAAGCCAAACCTGTCAGCAACTCTACAGCGGATTCTCCAATATCACCACCGTTTGAGCATATACAATCACAAGAATATGAAAGCCATCTGATGTCGGTTGATTATGACCATTTGATTAGTACAATAAATACTCCTCTTAGTCACATTACGAAGGTAAGCGATCCTAAGTCTAAAATACACAATAAGAAGCAAGTGAATCTTCCAAGTGAAAGCATTAGTAGTAGAAAGAGAAAATTAGATGTAGGAGTGAATCAACAAAAGAAGACTAAAGTTAATTTTGGACCTACCGAAGTTCGAATAATTCCAAGAGACGATTCAAAATTAATCGAGGATGAAGTTTTGGAAGAAGCTAGCGAGTCTATGAAGGAGTATAAAATATGTGCTAACGATGTTAAATTAGTGTACCTTCAACCACAGATCCCTATCAAGATTGAATCAATTAGCGAATTACAAGAGAAAGAACAACAGTTAAAAATTAGGGGTTTGTTACACAATGCCACTGATAGGTTACACCCAAGTGATAATTCGTGCATATTGAAGCGCATTGATTATAAAAAAATTGCCAAACAAATGGAACATTCGGTTAGTTCGTCAGAACGTAATTTTGGTCATAAAATATCGAATTTAATTAGCAAGCCGATGGAAAGTGCACCAATCGATTCAATACCTTCTGGTTACATTCCACCAATGAATGGTTACTCATCAGGTAAATTTATCAATTGTTATTTTATTTTTTGTTTGTGTTTTAATGTTTTATTATTGAAAATACGGTTAAGTACAATCTTCTTTAAACCAGAAAAATCTTTATTGTATAGCAACCATTTTATTGGAAATTTCAAAGAATATTTCTAATCTTTGGCGAAACTCACTTTCTAGCTTTTAAGTAAATTGTTGGGATCTGACAAAAATCAAAATATCCAATTTCTAAAGTAAACTAAACAAAAATGTTTGATTTTTGGAGACACGAAGTCGTGGGTCATGTACTTCAATAGGCGATTCAAATTAAGCGGTACACCAACTCGCAGCGAAAATTTCTGTTTGATTTTATATTTCTTGTGTATTTCGAAAAAAAATGCACATAATTAACAAACATGGAACTGATAATTTTGCAGTCGGCAACGAAATTAAAAATTGGGAAAATTATTAATAAATATATATGTATGTATTATAATTTTGGATTAACGTGGATACTGCAGTTTTTAGGCTATTAGGGAAACTGTTGGGCAGTTAAAGAAATAGCGGTTTCAATATTGTACTTGTTCAATTCTTCCATACAGCATAAGATAATTAACATCACAACTGAAATAAACGTATTGAGACTCGTTCTATTAGGAAACACAATTTTATTAAAGCTGATAATGGATGCAGTTTGCGATAAAGGAAGAATACATGCAAAGTAAAATGATGCTGCTTAAGGATTAATAGATCATACTTCGATTGTTAAATAACAAGAAACTAAAATCTTACGAAAATACGATTAGTATGTATAAATAGTACATAGGATAAGAAAGTCTGCTAGGTTTACTTCGCATCCATGTTGTAACCGAAGTTGTCAACGTTTCACTCACTTTCGGCTTGGTTGTTTCTTGTTCGGTGTACGAAACATTGGCAACGGTTTCACCTCAGAAGATGTTCTTATTTTGGTATTATCATAATAAAGGTCTGTTATCATTGGTAATTCGTAGGCGGGAAGTTTTTAATTAAACGTCAAGCATGAACTCGCAAGCTTTCTCGAACACTTCTTATTGGTTCACTTTAAATCACGCTCACGTTCAATATCGCGTTGTTTCTTTGTCTTTCTACAAAAAGTATAATTAATTAGAGTGTATAGCGCTACATACTAAAACTTCGTGTTTCCAATTATCAATTCTATAAATTGAGCAGCATTTTAAAAAACTGTTAAATAAGTTTTGTTTTGGCGCACCGTGTAAATTCGTTTACTGGTATAATAATGTTTTTTTACATGAAACGAATAAATCTACTAACACTTATTTTCGTTTTCTTTAATTTTTCACTAATTATAGGAACCATACACAAATGTAATGCAATGCAGTGATATCCAAACTGTTTTAGTTCTAAACTTGACTACCATGTCTTTTTGATTTTTGTCAGATCTTAATACATTAGGTTTAGGATGTAAAAACGAATAACAAACTTACAAATGGTACATTTTATAAAATAGGGAATAACGCTTATCAAACAATTTTCTTCGCATAAATCATAGAACAAACGTAAGCCATAGGTGGTCTACTAGAATACAGTTATACTACCGAAAGGAAATAGTTTGTGGTGTATATTTTTGAGGTTGGGCAGTAAGCAATATATGGTGATAATTGGATGGCAATCACTTACATTATTACGAATTAATGTTTCTCAAACTTGTGTAATTGTATTTAAAAAAACCTACATTTTAATTGCTGACACACTGAGAAAAAAAAGTTAGATTTGGAATCCCAATGTGTACTGCTAAATACTGAAACCAAACTAGTGCAAATCAGAAACGTTTCTGTGCTCGAATGAGATCTTGGAAAGACTTATGTTAGCAGGTAATGCTTTTGAAATAGAAAAATCAAAACCTATAGTAAATCTAGAAATATTAAAGTCACTGATGCTCAAATACTATCATAGTATAAGTTACAGTAATACAACTGTAGAATGCAGAAGTATGAAGTATGCTACTAAAAATTTAAATCTGACTGAGTCTGGTTTTTTATCGACAAACTTTCAGTACTTAAAGAATTATAAAAGCAATGTGGTTCCAACCAGAAGTCTGATTTAAAAATCCAGCATTAGTCAGTAATCTTAATATTTGTGTATTTATTTTGGATGTTTATTCTTATATTTCGGAACCCTTACCTGCAAATTTTTCTTCAAACTTTTTGTGAAAAATTCTAGGATAGCATCCACATTAGACTGTTTCAAAAAAATCGACAATTTTTTTTTCTTTAGGCACTGTGAAAATATCATTGAAAATGACGAAAAAAAAAATACTGTGAAAGTTTCGGCTCTTAATATTCATATTAAGGGGTGCCGCATTGCAAATTTCGATTTCTCATTTAATTAACATGGGAAAAAGTTTTGTTTAGACTTTGGAATTTTTTAATTTAGTAACTGAATTGGTTATCAGCAAGAGTATAACATATTCTTATAGGAAATTTAATGCTCTACAAATCTTATGTCTTATAAATTTTTCGTAAATTTACCACTTCAAAAGTTATTGAAGGTTAAAGTTGAACCATCGATAAATTTCATTATTTGTTCAAATAATGTAAAATAAATATAAAAAAAATTATTAGAGAATTAAACAAGAATAATTGGCAGTCATAATTAAAATAATTTAAATTTATAAGTAAATGAATTACAATTATAATGAAATATAAAATCCCAAAAATCCAAAAAATAATTTCTCCATGTTAATTTAATAATTTATCTATAAATGATGGATGCCGCTCACGAACAGTAAAAAATTTCGAAAAACTCGTGATAGATAATTTATAGGAAATTAAATGATCTACAAAAAAGGTTCAATAACATTTTCCGATAGTTGATAGTTTCGCTGGAAATTTGAAAAAATGATGAAATTTTTCGAGGGTTCAACTTTAACCTTCAATAACTTTCGAAGGAGTACATTTACAAAAAATTTATAAGATATAAGATCTGTTAAGCATTAAATTTCCTATAACCGTATGTTATAGTCTTATTGATAACCAATTCAGTTACTAAGTTACAAAATTCCAAAGTCTAAACAAAACTTTTTCCCATGTTAATTAAATGGGAAATCGAAATTTGCGATGCGGCACCCCTTAATATGAATATTAAGAGCTGAAACTTTCACAGTATTTTTTTTTCGTCATTTCCAATATTTGCGACAGTGCCTAAGAAAAAAAAAATTGTCGATTTTTTTGAAACAGTCTAATCCACATTATTCGTCTCCATTTTCTTTCTTTCATATTTGTTTTTGTCTAATTACATTCTGCATTTCATCATTTTTTTTCTTATTATTTTACCTGTTTATTTATATTCATGTATGATTTCTGACAAATTCTATATACTATAAGCATCGATGATCTATAATGCTTATTTTAGTATTTTTAGTCCAAGTCTTTTGATTAATTTGCTTCCAAGTGCAGATCAATTAAACGTAAAACGTGTGATCCAAAGACCTAATGTTATTTTCAATCTTATTTTATACATTTTTAGAATCAAAATGCGTACTATAATTTATTTTTGAGAGGAAGTGAGATTAACATTATCGGTTTTTTTAAGATAAATAATCTTTGAAATTTCTTTCATTCATTTATAAAATTAACATTATGAAATTAAAACCAAAAGAACAACAAAGACCAAAAGTAATCCGTCAATTTGTGGTTGTTATAAACCCAGCCTTTCTCAAATAATTATATTAAAACTTCATCGTTGTTATCTGTTATATGTATGTACTAGTGAAACCATGTAGTAGTCCTCAAATAATTCATATTCTTAATTAATTGAACTACAATATGGTGACATGAAATAACAAACCTAGAAATAATACAAAGAGATGATTGCTTGTTGAACCGTTTCCGAATTACATCTAATTTCCTTTGCTTCTTCTTTAACATTTTTGTGTTTTCTTTCTCTCGCTTTCTATTTCTTCAATTCCCATGCATCTATGGAAATTTCATCTTTAGCTTTTTAGCTTTCTGTCGCGCGTTCCGCATAGCACCTGCAAATAACACCTCACGTGACTTTTACAATACGTTCTACTTTTAGTAGAACAAATATAATTATCATCTTCAACTTATTGTTTTTAGGTTTGTATTCGTATGATAATACGTAATAGTAATTGAATGTTCATGTATGTTGCCATAATTCTTATCAATATTGTTTTATCTGTAGTACATGGTCTTCAGAGTAGCAATGCCTTGGAACAACAGCAGACTTTTAATAACCAACAAAGTCAAACTAGTAATACTTTTAACGATAACTGTAATTCTGAAATTCTTAATTTAAGCGTTTCATCAATACTAGTGTCTGAACTTGATTCTCCCGAATCCGAGTTTTCAAGATCTCCTAAATTGCTTCAAAATTCTGATCAAATTGTTCAACAATGTTTAATAGATAACTTAGATAATACAGAAATTGAACCAGTTACTAACGTTCATAATAACTTAGCATTGTTATCTAACAATTCTAACTTTTACTCAACACCACGTCAACTCCCACCTAATGTAGGATTGCCACCAACTGAAGATCTACTTTGTCGCCAACAACCTATAGCTACCATCGATAATATTGATAAATACCGTAACGATTTAGAGGAATTATTGCTTAAAAACGAACTTGATAAGTTATTTGACGATAAATTAAATAATAGCGAAAGTGAATTTTCTTTGCCTCTTAAAAAACGTAGAGTACTTCCTAAATTAAACGAGGCCAATCTTTCTTTTAAAGAAGAAATTAGTTATCCCGCCACACCAATGATTAGCATTGCTGAAATCGAAGCTTTGCACCAAAACACGTCTAAAAATACCAGATCTTTTAAAACTCCCGCCGAGCGTAAAGAAATGCCACCCATTCCATTCATATATAACAAAAATTCTTCAGAGCCTACACCGATTATTGCTGATCAATTTAATATTAATAACCACACTTATAACAATCCCACTATTAATTACCACATGAACAGCGTGCCTTTACCGTTTATTAACGTGCCATGTGCCCCTTACTATTCCTTCCCACCATTTTTGCTTCCTTTTAATAACGTTACCACTTACGATACAAATTTAAATCAAGAAGCTACTACCATGTTTAAAAAAGAAGAGGAGCCTACTAAAATAATCAAGACTGTTAAGAAACATAAGAAAGAAAAAAAGAAGTCATGTTCATCGAAAACTAAGGATTTTTTTGAACAATACGTACCGGATAAAAAATTCATTTTTTAATTTTATTTGCACCTGACATCAGTAGCAGTATTATTGTTATTATTTAATCCTGTGATATTTCTTTTTGTTTTTAATGTTTCATGGATGTTTATGAATGTTTGACAATATTTTTTATTTATCTTATGCAAGTTGCATTATACCTATAGATTATATAATTCATGTTTAACGATGCATTGCATTCCACTAAATGAAATCCCAAATGTTGCCGTGTTTATATAAATCCATGTTGCATGTTTTTCAATCCGTGTTTTTACAAAAATTATCTGGCGTCTGAAGAAACACTCGCAAGAATGAAGATATTACAACAAATAACATTGGATAGAAGAAATATATCATACAGTAACAGAATTTAATTTTGCAAAATTATAAGAAATAATGTTAATTTTATAGGTATTCATAATTATAAATAACTATTTTTATTAATTTACTTTCAAATATTAAATTTGAGAAGACGAAGCTGCATTTAATTTTGGTTTTTTGTTTTTGATTTGTTGCAATTCTTGTTTTATTTGTTTTAATAACGTAAAAATTCTGGTTACAAGAAGAGGATAAGTCAGTACTGGAGTTGAGATTCTCATGCCTCACATTGGAGACATCTTACTTCTGTAATGTACAATCGGCGTGTTTATGTTTATTTATTAATTGATGGACAACTTTATATTTAAATTCTAATCGAAGCCATTTGTATTTTAAGGTTTCCGTTACAATTACAAAACTATGGTTAGTAATACATCAATGGATAGAAAGTACCAGACAGGTAAGTTGCACACTTTTGATTATTGTTTTTATTTATTTTTGTTACGTTTTAATAGATGCCCGACCGAAAGTAGTAACTAAAGCTATGCAACGTACAGGCGTAACAGCAGTACCTAAAAAACGAAGAGGTGAGTTGCACAATTATTTACCTGAAAAACTGTATTTTACAATTCTAAAATATACGCACTACTTTCACGACACCTTCAATTAACGATTGCGTTAATGTGATTAATTATTTAAGCAAAATCATTGTTTTTAAGCAAATGAGTCAGGTGTATTGTTTTTAGTGACTTCGATTGATTCCGAAAACATTGATCAACAAAAGTTAGTTTTTTTCTGGTTCCAAATTCCAAAACAGGTTATCTTGTTTCATTTTTTCTATGTTGAATTTGAATTCGTTTTTGGTTTTCCCCAGCACATAGGGTTAAAGAGAAAAACATAACTGCTTCAAAATAAACTCATTAAAATGTTTTTATTGACAGTTTTCGTAACGATTTATTAAGATCTCTTCTAATCAGCGTCTAACATCTCTGATCGCATCCCATCTTCTCTGATACCGTCGTTTCAACGCTAGATGGTCTTAAAAGACCGCCATGCTCGTTACTTACAGCTTTCAAATGGTTTAGGACTCAACATTTAATCTTCTTCTTTCACTTTGTTGTTGCCTTGGAAACCGATTATTACTGAAAAGATCCACCGATCACCACCACGCGTTTTACAAAATTCTGTATAAGTCCTAAGCTTGATATTCAAAGAAGGCACATAGAGATTGGTTATGTTTACAAGGTTTTCATATACAACATTTTGCACAACCATCTGTCTTTTTCACAAAATTTTCACAATTAATGTTACACGACGGTCCCATTCGCACAAAAAGCAACTGTATTACTCAGTTGCATATACCACCAGGAACATTCTCTCCACTGCCGAAATATAGATATCTACATTATGTGACTTACTTGCTCTATTTCGCATATACGACTACGTTGTGCAACTGTTTTTTTTAAGTGTTACAAAGTGCAACTTTGTGCAATCGGAAGTATCGATTGTTGTGTGTGTGTAATATACAGCCTTGGCCAAAAGTATTAGGCACTCTCTATAAAACACGTGTATCTTAAAGGTATTATGAAAATTATCTCTAAAAATTTAGTCGAGGTTATAAAACATTAATTTTAAGCACAAACAGTTCCTTTTAAAGTTCCATAAAACATCTGGCAACCAAACAACAAGAACTGTTATTTGAAAAAAAAATTACATTATTTAGCCACTCTTTATTTGCTATTACTAGTGTAAATAAAGTAGCATTCACATAAGCGTTAGTGTAATTGTACTGCACTTGCAGTGTAGTTGTGTAGTGTAGTGTAGAATTTTTTAAGTCGAAGCATTAACATAAGCTTTAGTGCATTTATGCATTTACAGAAAGCCTGCGCATTTGATTCCGTATTTTAGTGATTTATACAACAGAAATAAATAAAGTAATATCATAAACGTTCTATTTTTGTCGGCCAATAATTTATTTATACTTAGAATCGCATCTTCTATTAAAAGTAACAAACTGATTTTTTTGTTATACTTAAATTTTCATTTCCGAACAATTAAAACGCCTTCGAGGTATTACAAAGATCATAAAATTTAAGATGAAACTCTGAAATCAAAAACTGCCACGCAAGTTGTTTGCGTTGGTTAGTAGTTGTAAGCATTATATACTCTTTGGTTGTAAAGGTGTAGTGTAAAAGTGAAAAGCTTGTTAGCTTTTGCACTACCACTACCATACGAATCTTACAAATAAGCCAATGTGAATGGTTGCATAAGTAAAGCATGCAATTGGGGTTTTACAACTGCACTGCAACTACAGTACAAATACAATAACGCTTATGTGAATGCTACTTAAGTTTCCATACGCAATTTAGTGGTAAATTTGACATTATTTATTTCTGAAAATGCTTAAAAAAAGTGAACTTCCTGTTGAACAACCAGTAAGAATTTAGATCTTACATGAGCAACGCAAGTTTCAAGTAGAGATAAGTAAATTAGTAAAATGTTCACGGTGCGTAGTGCAATCTGGTATTAAACAGTTTATGGAGACTGGTTCTTATGTAAATAAAAAAAGAAAGGGAGAAAACGCATAGTTATTAAACACCAAGACAGAAAACTGATACGTGAGTCTGTAAAAGACAGCAAAAAAACTTCTTCTGAGCTTGCTGCACTCTGTCAGCTCGAATGATAAGAAGAAGACTTGTAGAAGCTGGTTTAAAGGATGCAAAGTCAGGAAAAAATCCTGGTTTTCAGGCAATAACAAAAAGAACCACTTGGAGTGGGCTCTTCGACACAAATGTTTTACGGAAGATGATTGGTCAAATGTACTGTGATCTGATGAATCTAACTTTCAGGTAGCTTTTTATAATATCTTTTAAAATGAAAACTAACTGTTATTTGAGTCATAACCGGCCTTTGTAGAAATAATGAGAATATTTGAAGGTGTGTTTTTTTAACTTTTTTTGGAACACCCGGTGTGACCTTTATGAGGCGGCGTGCCCGCGAAGAATATAATCCACGCGAATTTTTGGTGACACCAATTTAGATGGCGTCAAATTCCAGCAGGACAATGGTCCTTGTCATAAATCCGCGACTACAATGCGCTGGTTTAGAGTCAATAAAATCGTGTTGTTAGATTGGCCGGCGCAGTCGCCAGTTGTAAATCACATTGAACACGTTTGGGCTATTTTAAAGGGAAAAATCAGGCAGCACAAAATAACATCCAAAACAACTTTAAAAACGCTTCGGGAGTGGAATGACTAAGTCAAGATGAAAGTGCAACGCTTGTATGCGGCATGCTCTAAAAGATTGCTGCTGTTATTAAATCTTAAGGGTGTTCCAACAAATACTGATTTTTTTGTAATTTTAAATAAATATAGTAATACAGAAAAAATAGGAATATTTTTTACATTAAAAACCATAAATGCAGCGAAAATTAGGGTGTCTAATACTTTTGGCCAAGGCTGTATAAAGTTGATAGTAAATACTTACCGTTAAATTGACTTTAGTCAATATTAAAATCATCATAATAATAAAGCAAATGTCCGATATTTTTAAAATGGAAATTAGAAAGTAGGAAGATGTTGATCACAGTTACCGACTATAATATTGTAACGAATTTTAATACTAATTTAGTTATAAGCTAAATATGTACCCGTAGAAGTATACGTAACTAATTAAATCTAACGATATTTGAGAAAAACACTTACATTAATTTATGTATTATTATCACTAGTTTGCACTTTTTAATTTTATCTAATACTGATACTTGTTTATGTTAACAACACGTACACGACATATTTTTGTTTTACTAGCACGGGCACTTTATTTGTTTATCTTAGCACACACGCTAATCATTTATTTATTTTAAACCGACAAAATCTTCTTCTCGAATCAATTCGAAAAATTAACTTCGGGTTCCTTGGAGATACTTTTTATATATTTCTGTTATTGATGTCGAGAATTTTCCACATCTTTCGGTTAAAGTCTCGAAGTTGACTTAAGAACGAATCACTGGCTTCTTCCAACATATTTCGAACTGTCCTCTAATTCAGTTAATCTAAGCCACAACCAAGCTTAGGTACTGTCAATTTTCTAAAATTGTGGAACTCCTTTTCTCTTTTGAAATTCCATAATGTTCGCCACAGATTTTCGTATCACGGCTTTGCACGTGAGCACTTCTTAGTCTTAGTTCATCTAGCCGTTCAAATTTCTTTTTAAATACGACTGCAACCCCTCTGGAAATGTCAAGATTCTCATTCACGCAATGTGCGATGGCATAATAATTTTGTGTTTGGAACAGGCCGTGTTGTTCCTAGGTTGTAACTTCTAGCCTAGCCTTTCCAGAACCTCATAGACTTATCGAAATCCATTCCTTCGACTTGATTTCTGGTTCTGGTAGTTATTACTTTACGGCTTCATAAAGGCCCTTCCATTGCCTTTGCTGCTTCGGCGACAAACCACGTCTTCTTTGGGGATTATACAATTACACCATGTCGCCCGCTTGAAACTCACCATTTTGTGTCTTAACGTCATATCTGGTCTTCATTCTGTCGCTGGTAATTTGTATGTTTTTACAAACTGCCTCATGTACTTCGTCTAGCCTCTTCGACATAGTCTTCTTCAGAATCTTCTTCTTCCGGTCTTCGTCCAAATTAGAAGTTGCCTGGTAGTTCAAGAGTAGTTTTATTTCGGGATCGTTCTCTTCTTCGCGACGCAACTGCTCAGGATCCCATTCGCCATCAACTACAGCAGTTTTCCGGAAGCATTCGACTTCTTCTTCAAGTCGCGAACAATGGCTGCAGTCTGCCGGACATGGTCTTCTGGACAAGGCATTAGCGTTCCGATGACTGCTTCCGGTACGGTGTTCTGTGTCGTAGTCATACTCTTGAAGTCTTTCGATCCATCTTGCCACTTGTAAAAATTTTCGTCCATATAAATATTTGTAGAAGTGCTTTGTGGACTTGACTACTAACAGCTCTCTCCTACTCACGCAGTAATTCTTTTTTGGCCTAGACAAAACCTTGCTAAAATACGGGATGACTTTCTTGTTCATCTTGCACCTGCGAAAGGAGTGCGCTTTCCCCAGATTTCTTGCGTCGGTAAGTGACTACGGTCTGTTTTAGTTGATGGAAAGCGTTTTTGCAGTCTTCGCTCCATTTAAATTCTGCTTTTTTTTCCGGTCAGTTTTGTCAAAGGTTTGGCAATATCGACAAATCCGTGTACAAATCGTCTATAATAGGTGCACAACCCAAGGAAACTTCGGACCTGTTTGTCGATTGGTCTTGGCCATACTTGCACTACTCGGATTTTGTCTGGATTAGTCTTTACTATATCTTTAGATACGACGTGGCCAAGGTATTGCACTTCCATCTTAAATACGTGACACTTCTTTGGGTTCAGTTTTAGAATTGCCCCACGTAGTCGTTGGAACACTTCCTTCAGGTTGTTTAAATATTCTTCAAACGATCTTCCAACCACGATCACGTCGTCTAGATAAACCAGGCACATTTTTCAAGACAGTCCTCGCAAGATGGTCTCTATCAAACGCTCGGACGTTGCAAGAGCGTTACATAGGCCGAAGGGCATCACAGTGAACTGTCGCAAACCAATCCTAATCGTAAAAACCGTTTTTTCATGAGTCTCCGGTTCCAATTCTACCTATCGTTAATTCTCGGTAAAGGGTAGCTGTCTTTTTTGGTCATGTTGTTAAGCTCTCTGTAGTCGACGTAAAACCTAGTTGTTCCCCTACTGGGGGACGCCAAAGGAAGTCGGCGTGGATGTTGTATCGGCCGAGCGTCTCCGGTACTAATTTTATGCTTCACCACGTTATTCTTTTGGAGCCACTCTCCAGCGCGAACACATTTTGATACTGTTGGATCAACACCTAAACTATATCTAGCTGGTCTTGGCAGAGGTTTTGGCATTTGGAGGTAAGAATGTCTAATAGATGTTGTGGGCACTTCTTCGGCGACGTATCTTCACTAGAATTCACGCATCTCACAATTTGAGATACTGGTATTAACAAAATGAAACAGTTATAAAGATACAGGGATAGATTACTATTAGGAACTGCAAGAGCTGGTAAAAGACTTGAAAATGATTCAGATTTGTCTTAAATTGTGGCTTAGAAATACAAGGATCGGCAACATTTCAGCATTTACAAAAAATTTAAATTATACTGGGTTCAATCGGAATCATTAAAGAAAACCAGAGGGCATTGGAACGTAGACAACGGACTCGGCTGTTGTCTGTCTGATGTTTTGTGTGACTTATATGACGGTTCTTCTAGTGATCATTGTGATTGAAAAACTCTTCAAAAAACTGGAGAAAAGCTTTATTAGGTCAATTAGGGTAACGTATTACCAGGGAATAAATAGGCTTTGATGATGTCTAATATTTATCCGATACGGCGTGGAAAAAAATGATCACGCATATTGTGAATATTTACATGTATATTAGTATAATCGATTATACCATTGTGATTATACGTATAAGGGTTTACTAAATTGAGTTCAGTTATCACTTAAATTGTTAAATGTGATTTATGGTGATGCTGAGCTTTTAACTAAATTTAACCAAAGCATTGTATCCGTTTGATGTTTTGTTACTAAACATATTTATAAAAAATAGTTGATGTAACTGCCGGAAGTATTCTTTCTCGTAGTTTGTTACGAAAATTTTGTCGCATGTTTTAAGGCAAGCGACTAATTCAGTCTTATCGGCAAGCGGATCGCAAGTCTCGGTGTGCTAATCCTACACTAAATTAAAAAGGCGGCAAAACAAGTAAACATCGCCGAATGCAGACCTTGTTTAAATCCAGCGATCATTAAAAGGAACAAATTAGCAAAACACAACTTTTAACAATATATTTTAGTAGAATTCAGGTTTTCAGGTCGCATTATTAATACAGTTTTCCATTCTGTATAATTCCAGTTTGTTCCGGGCTCTGGCTGTAACGTGCCAGCTTGTGTAATAGCGATATCACGGGAATTATCTATAATGGAAAATTTTATTAACAATATATTTATTTTACACAAGAGAGGATCGTCGTTAAAATCAACAGAGAAAGAGGTAGACCAATAACAATTATAGATTCGTCGATATAATGTCAGAGCTATAATATCGATGCAGGCCCTTCTGTTCAGGCAACCCACCATACAACTATATATATTCAATTGCTAACAAATCTTGTAAGTGAATGATTTAATTTAAATTTTGCTCGATCAAATTACCTCGTCTATTATGCAGTCGCGAAATAAGTCGACTGAACACATAACCTACCCAACCGACAATTCTTCGTCAACAGTAGCGACTTCCAATACTCCCTTTTATCTGATTTAAAAACGAAAATATGAATAGTATACGAGCTTATGTACGATAGTTTATGTTATTTCATCTTTGGCTATGACTGCGTTCAAATGATTGAAGAAACTTGACGGATCTCATCTCAACGACAATACATAAGGTTACAGATAATATAAAGTTTGTAACTGAAAGCAAATTTAAGTCAGTAAGTTCTAACGTTGTAATTACATAAAATAAGTTATAGGCTGACGGTTAGTGAATACAATTGAAACAAATTACATAAAGCAAAATTATACGTTACTAAGAAGTAGTACGTACCAAACTGACATAATTAAAGTAATTAATATAAATGCGAGAAGGTATACGCTATACTAAGTAATGTGCATAAAGTAGTTTAACGAAGTAATACGATACTGATACAGGTGTGAGTCTTCTCTCGTCCTTTCTGATTACATAACGATGTGGACTCTACAGGTTACATATCCCGAAAACAGCCGGATATAAAGACAGTATAGCAATCCCACGAAACTTTTTGAGAATTGCTTTCCCTACCTGGAACTTCGCGTAATGAACCTAATCGCCAAATCCGACTAATACCTGGAGTAGGTTTTCCTTAGCACATCCGCTAAACGCGTAATAGAAATCAACCGAGGAAAATTCAACACTACTACTTATATGTCGTAAATTCATTCAGATACACGAATGTTCACAGCGGTAAGGAGCGAGTAAAATGGCCGTTAGTTACTGCATCGTGTTTATCTCCACTTGTAAAGTGAAATGGCAATCAGTAGCGGCGTTAATTTAAATTTAGAATATATATATTTTTGAAAAATACAAAATAACGACATGTAACATGTTCTATAATATTTGCGAAGTCTGTTCTCCGGAAAATTATTCTTCTATCATAAAAATGCTGACCGATTAACATTTTAGGGTGCACGCAAACATGTATGGCTCGCTTCACAATCTTGTTGAAACCATTGCGTGTACACTCGTAAATTTCGTGCAAATCTGTAAATCTCTCACAAAAAGTACAATAATGTTCTGCCTGTAACGCCCTTGGTTTACAGTAGGTGGATTCTAATTATCGTCTTGAACTAAATATGGACTAATTATCCCGCTAGCAGATACCGCTCACTCGGTCACTATGGAGCGATTTCCAAGGAATCGAGTTTTTATTTAGCCGCTAAGATGAACTTGACTCTCATTAGAAAACGATACGTTTTTCGAATATTCGGAATCCATGTAAATTAAGTTCTACATGCGGTACAGTAAGTTTCTCTTGCACGTTTGCCCGCAGTGTTTAGTCGTTGTACAACTTGAATACGGTATGGATTTTTTTAATTATCTCCTTGGTTTGTACAATCAGTCCGTTTTGCGGTCTACAAGTACATCCTATGTATTCTTAACCTAGTGCTTAATACTATATATTAACATGTCATGAAGAGTAATGCTCCAATGAACATTCTCTATTAACTATTTACAGTGGTTTTACATTTTTTGTACAATATTTATGTGAAACGGGTTGTTAAGTCATTTGCTTTAAACCTGTTAAGTATTTTGGGTTCTTCTTCGTCATTGAACAATGCGACTGTAAGACGTAATTGATAACTACCAGTTGATTCGATCAACCAACGTGTAGGTGTTTCACTAATACTGAGTTTAGATATAGTTCTTACAAGGTTTCTTTGTGTAAACCTGGTCAAAAACACGTTATGCATTTTCGTTGGTACACAGCTGAAAAATCTTTTCGTTGACACAATACTGCGAAAATAATGCTTACCAAGAACATTTTTTTAGTCGTCGTTTGGAACTATTTTCAATTTAAATTCAACTGCAACGTCATAAGTCTGGGCCTCTGTTTAATTTGGTGGATACCGTATTACATGAATATCACTATTATTGCAGATTTTATTAAAAATAACATAATATATATTGGAGATACACGTTTAGTTCTCTTAATATAAGATAAATGTAGAAAAAATTTTAAACACGTAACAAGATGGCTTTGTAAAATCAGATTTTATATTTTTTTACCAATATTGAGTAAACAATGCTATCTTACAGGTCGGCCTAAGAGAGCCTTGGATCCAAATTATAATTTTAGCACGAAAGGTACCACTTAGGTTGGCTCAATGTTTCTTCAGAGTAGGTAAGTTGGATTTAAATTTAAGTTCCCTCGTATTGTAAAGTGTCATTTTAAATCGTTTAAAAAAACTTTTTGAAAAGTGCTATTTCTTTTTAATTATGTAAAGTATACGATAAGATAATACTATTTTGATTCTTTTTCGCGAATACATTGTATATACAAGGTTATTAAAAATTATGGAGACTGCGATTTATTGTCGTTAATATTCATTTTAGGAAAAAACGTTCAATACAAAAGTTGTTTATGTAATTTTTATCTACAATTGGGAATACTTGAATTTTTGTTATCTGCAATTCTTTAATTTTTTCAAATGGAAACATATTTTACCTCACCATTCGATAGAGCATTTTTTCTCTTTAAAACAGCACTAAAGAATATTTTTTAACTGTTTAAATTGTCTGCCATTTGTCATTTGACAATGACTCAGTCGATCTATAAAACCATGAAGAGAGTTCTCTAAAATTTCACGGGGAATTTCTTGCATAGTTCTAGTAATTCCGATTTTTAAATCTTCAGTGTTATTGGACATATCTCTGTAGACTTGGGGTTTAAATCAGACGAACAAACTGGCCACTCAATGTTTCTCCGTCTTGCAATCCATCTGTTGTGGAAAACATAATAAAATAATAAATAGGAAATAAATAATAAAAAAATTTCACGTAAAGTCAAGAAAGAAAATTCAAATATTTAGTTACAGAGAAGAATAGTATCAAAGACTAAGATTAGCGAAGTCAGTCAGATGAAGAGAAAAAACGGAAAAAATGGCCATATTCCATACGGATCAAACCGTTGATTAATTTATTGGTATTATCTCAAGCCTATCAGTCAACAATCTTCATTTTAGATATCTCTATTACCAGACCATTTCATCTCCATGACTATACAAATTATTCTTGTTTTTCTATATCTAGCTTGATTTTTGCTAATAATGCATTCGTCTTCAGCAGCTATTTCTCATTCTCAGTTTTATATCAGAGTAAATTGTTCAAATTTAATAACGTCAGGATGGAAAGAGCTGGGGCCAAAGTGTTACCGAAGACAAGATGAAACATCTATTTTTCGATGGATAGTGGAACACTATGTGATGAGCTCATTTTGTTAAATGCTCTTGTGCTGAAATCCAGAGATGAATAGCGTTATACTTGACTATCATGCATGTAGATAATTGCATAATTGTTGACTTGACTATGTTAACGTAGCTCCACATTTCGAGATTTTCAATTAGATGTATCAGACTTTGCAGCTCTCTACAATTTTAGCTTAAAAAAGATGAACCTATTATCTAATAGTTTTCTTTTTTTTTTATATTTTCTTGGTACTGTGAACAGAAATTTGTCTCGATTTTTTTGGCTAAAACACGTCCTAGTACACAGTACAAGTAACAAACAGCAGTGTAACTCTTTGGCGGCAAGCGACTTTAAATTGTTGATTGTCTCGTTTTAATTATTTATGCACTAAGGGCATTATGCAGCTCGAGGGCCTCTGGGTGTAATTATCTAGAAACGTTTCTATTACAAGTATATATAGTAGTTCAGAACAATAAATAGTTTGAGGTTTATTTACTTGCCAAATTACAATTAATATGCTGAAATATGTTGGAAAAAATGCACAATAAGGAAAGAAAACTTGTTCCAATCTAAATCTAAACAAAAACATGAAAACAAATATTTTTGAGTACCTAATAGTGTAATTAGAGGGTGTTATGAATCCATAACTCCCCGGTTGTTGTGTAAATGTTTATACTTCACCTCGTTGTAATTTATTCATAATGCCTAGGACACGAAATATGTAAATATACAAATAACCAGGGCATTAGGAACTTTAAAGGGCATTATGAATTCATTAGGTCCTCTCATAATGCTCTCTAGCAAAAGTGATGTATGTTTGCACATTTTTGTTTAGATTTTGATAGTAACAAGTGTTCTATTCCTTCTTGTGCATTTTTTTCAATATACAGGGTTTGCCATTAGTCAGGCCTCGGTTTCTAGTGCCTTTGTATCAATGTCAGCATAAAATGTTTAGTACTGGACTTATTTCTATTGAAATTTTATTTTTATACAGGGTGTTTAGTTTTTGCTGGACAGCATAAAGTTACACTTTTTTAAATAGCAACCCATCAGTTTTTTATGGTGTTCGATGAATGCTTAATTTAGATGAAAAATACTTTTTAATTTTTTTAATTGATTGCGTCATTGCCATTTTAGAACAATTTCTTCGACAATGCAGCATCACAAAGAAATGGTTACAAAACTGGTGTTTTATGGAATTTGGTTTTGTAAATCATGAATGAGTCAGTAGTACTGAAATGGTCTAAAATATTTTTTTAATTCGCCATACTTATTTTGTGTGAGAGCGCTAATTTTCAAATTGGTTAAACTAATTTTTTAAAATGGCACCTTCGATTTCTTTCAAATGTTTTGTTTTTAATTCTTTATCGATTTGCACTAGTACTTTTCTCTCCTAACATCTACAGTTATGGTAATATTTATAATTTAACATCTTGTGTGTGGCGTTAGAAAATACGGTTCTTAATTTGTTTTTCATTGCCTCTTGTGTAGTATGATCTTTAAATGCGTAATCTTTTACGAACCCCTATAAAAAGAAATCCATGACAGTAAGATCCGGAGATCTTGCCGGTTATGGCACAGGACCTCGGACGATCCATCGACCACGATATTGTTCGTTTAAATATCGCACATTTCTAGCAAAATGATAGGGCGCACCATCATGGCCCTTCTTGTGTTTTCTAGTAACTGTGGAAAAGAATTATTCAAAAACTCCAAATGTCTGTTGGCATTTAAAATGACCAAAGAGGTAAGGACCTTTGATAAAATCATCAATAATTCCTCCCCATACATTGACCGATCATCTATGTTGATGATCCAAAAATATGAGGATTTACATTATCATAGTAATGAAAATTACGACGATTTACTCGGCCATTACTATGAAAGGCAGCTTCGTCGGTAAATAAAAAGTTCTTCTTGAGTTAAAATCCCCTATAGGTATAGGGATTTTCAACTGCAGCCTGCTATACCATAGATTCTGCCTCTTCTGTTCTGACAGTTTTTCTTTGAACAGGTGCTTTGTGGTTTACTGATCCTGTTTGTTCGAATCAAACCAATAATTTTTTTAATGCACGGATACTTGGAGCACGGCGATCAGGATATTTTTGTTTATAAACACGATAAGTTAAAAGACAATTTTTTTACATTCACCCAAAATAAACACCATGTACACTAATTCGTTCTGTGGAAAATTCATTTTAAACGAAAGTTAATAAAGTAGAAAGTAGTAATAATGTGACAACCAAACACAATAAGTAACTTCTACTGGATATTTGTTTTTTGTTTAATATAAGCAAACTAGAATAAACATTCTTGGTTAAAACAAATCTTGTTGCAATTTAATTGAAAATTTATAAATATCTCTATAACTGTAGATGTTAGAAAAAAGTACTAGTGCAAATCGAAAGAAAATTAAAAACTAAATCGAGGGTGCCATTTAAAAAAAATGAGTCAGCAATTTGAAAATTAGCGCTCTCATACAAAATAAGTATGGCAAATTAAAAAATCTTTAAGATTTAAGTACTTTTGACTTTCATATACGAATTTACAAAAACAATTTCAAAAAACACCAGTTTTGTGAACATATCTTTCTGATGCTGCATTAAAATGGCAACGCCGCAATCAATTTAAAAAGTATTTTTCATCTAAATTAAGCCTTCATCGAAGAGCATAAAAAAATTGATCGATACATCCTGTATAAACAAAAATATTTTTAAAACGTGCAGCTTTTTATTAGGAATTAGTACAGTACTAATCATTTTATGCTAACATTTATACAAAGGCACTAGACTAGAAACCGAGGCCTGAGTACTGGCGAACCCTGTATTTGAGCAATTTTTGCAGATGTATTGTGATTATAAAATCAATTAAATAATTAAACGTCAAACTATTTATTGGTGTAAACTACTAGATATACTTGTAATAAAAACTTAAGAAACTGTTCATTTTTAGTTTGAATTTTATATAAAGTGAAAAATAAAATCTTGTATGCAACACAGGCGTTACTGGATGATTACGCCTATCGAGCTGCATTAAGTTGCTCTGCGGGCGTAATCATCGTAATAACGCACTTTAGTCACTAATCGATCCCCTTAGAACCTTAATAGCTATTACGTATCTCGTATCCTAACGACGAAAATGAATCACTTGTTAATTTTTCAGGGAGACTACTTAATCGTCTTAAGTACAACTTTGTGGCAGTCTTCAAATTTCTTCAACTAATCTTTGTACAGCTACCAATATGTATGTTTGTATTAAACATCTTTTCTAGTATATAATTACTTTCTGAAATTGTCTTCATTCTACCCAGTTGCGAAGTTTCACCATCGCCGAGCGAGAAAGTTCTTCATAGCGACCCCATTTGGCCACATTCTTTTTATGTTTCAAACTTTAAAACAATGAGTCGAAATTTAAAATGACACTTCTTAAAAGATTACCTGCTGCATTTATATTTTAATTCTAGATTGCAGTGAAGAAGGAATCGAAGCCACCGTTAAATGTTTAATTCAGAGGATCTGTGATTATTTTTTAATTTATTATCGATAATAGTTGTCTTAATATTATTTACTAAATATTCTTAAACAGATTTGTAAAAATTATAAATATGTACCACTCTTAATGTGTAAGTGTAAATATATCTTAGATATTTATTATACAAGAATATAATTGTTAATAAATCCAATTGTTTTGATTTGTGTTATATGAAATAATTTTTTATTTAAGACAATTATGTTCTAGTTGCTGGTGTTATTTTTTAATGTATTTAAATTTTCGACTTTTGTAAATGTTTTGTTTTTGCTGGTTTTTTCTTTCTAGGTTCTGGTCCTTTAGAAAATTTATTCTATGTGATTGTACCTGATTAAGGACACTGCGACTGATTAAACTACTTTTGTAATATAATTTTAATTAGGATGAAATATATTTTAAGCGTCTATTATTTGTACAATTAAATTCTAACAATCTCATTTCCTGGAATTTGTGCCTTCCGTGGTCGTTGTTGATTTGTTTTCTATTATACAAAAGAAACTGATCAAGAACGAATCGTGGTTTGGTATTCACCGTATCTTGTCCATTAACGTTTTCTTTAACCACAAAATAAATAAACAATAGTGTACATATTTATTTTACGAGTTACACCTTTTTCAATATAAACACAATTTATAAAAACAACAAAATTTGAATTAATAAATAATAGTAACAGATCTAATTATATGCATCTCTTTTTTAAATTTATGTTTTAATACTAAATGAGAACATTTAAGAAGTGATGAAACCATGTAGCTCAGGAATTCGATGATTACATTAATGATATGTAATTTATTTATATAAAAAATGGTCACGTAGAAAGTTACACAAATATGTTGACAAATAAGCAAAATCCTAAATGAGGTATATTTCAGGATTGTCTATCGTTACTAGTAGTATTGGGATTTAAAACAATATTATTTCTAGATATGTTAGAGACAATATTATTATTATTTACAGTAACCACGGTGTTTCGGGCAATTGCCGAATTGTTAAATAAGGACACAGAATTATTATTACTGGTACTATTTTCATCCGGCTCTTCCGCTACTTCTGACAAATGTTCTGAATAATAATGCGGTGTGTTTAAATAATCTATCATCCGCCTTGGTAGTGGAAGTTTGCACAGTAAGTCTCTTCGTACCATTTTTAATATAACAAATCTACACATGTGTTGTAAACTCTGCACCTGTTTAAATCTTGAGACTGGGTGAAGTAGTTGGACGCGTACGGGGCCAATGACGGGACGACGATGCAAAAAAAATAAATATCTTCCGCTTCTCGAATGTTCAACTGCATTTTCTATGAATTCTACTATTGTTTGTGATTTAAATTTTGTGCAACTTCCAAAGCTAAAATTTCCTGTAACAAAAATATATTGAGATTGCATGTTTTGCAAAATCTTTAAATTAGGTAGACCTAATCACATACCAGTGGCGGCTCGGGGTGGTTCACATTGGGGGTGCATAATTTCAAAATTAAAAAGTATACCTAATACATTTTTCTTATAAATATCCAATTTGAATTTTCTTATAACGTCTTTACCTTTAACAGATTGTTTATTTTCTAAACATAATTGAGGCATCGGCCGTTTAAGATTTTTTACTGCAATTTTTTCATCATACGTTAATCGCGAAAACGCATTATCCACTAAACTAGCGACAGAATTCATTGTATTTGCCTTCCGAGTACCTACCGTGAGCAAACTAAATACTTGCTCAATCGCTATGTATATTGCAGCATTGAAAACGAGCAAAATACAAGTATCCCCACCTCCAATGTAATTTTAAACGCTGTATTGAGCAACTGTCAGGTTTTGCTCCTCGATTCGCTTCACTCTTCAGTAGACCATCGCACGTTGTTACTGTTGTCACGCGCGGTCCGCAAACCATGAATACGTAATAATTAAACCAAAGAATAAATACTTTAGTGTATTTATTCTTTGATTAAACACTTCCACAGTTAGCCGTCGCTTTGTTTGTTTTGTTTAAAATTCCAGGGGGTGCAATTGCTCACTTGCTCTCATTAAAAAGCCGCCACTGTCACATACATAGTATATAGTAAATAATTCACTAGATTAAGTCAAAGAACGCTCTAAACATTAGCTGGCAAGGATATTGGCAAAAAGTGGCACAGCAATGCGAAAAAATGCAGGTAAATATTTCATTATTAACCATTGGTTAATAATGAACATATCTTCCTGATAATTCTGTAACAGTTGATAAAACTATTTACCAAGGGCAAGAGATTTTATTTATTGCTATTTTAAGAATTTAAATTGTTCATTAATTATTAAATTCATTTCATTTTAAAAATGTAAGTTATTTGTAATTCGCGCTTAACTGAACCTTACTGAATTAAATATATTTTAGATATAATTAATACTTGAAGTAATGTTTTTAAACAATTTTAGTAACTTTAGCAACAAAAAATTACGTTATCAATTTATTTTTGTGTTATAAATCACAATTAAGAATTACGTCAAAAATAATTCTATTAAACTAATGACAACTGTCACAATATCTGAAATTTCATTTAGTAACAGGTAGAAAGGTTTTAATAATTCCAGTAGTGGAAAAAATTGTATATATATACCACGGTTGAGAAGTCGATTATAACCTACGCGACTTAAGTCTCTCAACGCTTCGCGTCTCTTGATATGATCTGTCGCTTAGGTTATAATCATTCTTAACCTTGATATATAATATGCTATTATTAATACATTCAAAAAAATAAACCCTTACTTTTATTTAAAAACTAGAGGGTTGTTTACCCTTTACCTTACGGGTTAAACATGCTGACAAAAGGCCACAAACCCGTCTGCAAAGTTTTCGTTGGGTCACCCTGTATTGTGTTATATAGAAAAATGGTTTCTTTAGACCAAATAGATAAGGCCCTTAGAAGCATGTCAAGTGAACAAATTCGTTATCACGAGGCATTATTGGAATATAGTGCGGCGGAGTGTAGAAAAGAGGATCCGTACGCCACACAAAGGGGCAGAACTCATGAATCGTTGGCAAAAACTCCCACGCGCAAAGTAATATCTATTGTTATGCTTTATAACTTATAAACAGCAGGTAGACTCAGCCGTTCGATAACCGTTTTTTTTTCATAATTCAACACTAAAACAATCGAGATACTTCAGTCGAAACTTACGCTTTTCGCAGCCCGTACGATTATAGCAAATTTTTGGGTATTTAAAAGTCAAGTTTGAGTGATTATTCATCAAAAATTTACCATGGAAGCTTCGGCAACGGGTGAGTAATATAATTAAGCTTTTAAACAATGTATTTTAGATATATTTAATAGTTGGCTATTAGTTTTATTATTGGGTTATTAAAATGATTAAGCATTAAGTCGTTTTTGAGTAAACATAGGTGTTTAGTTCCACTAGTTGTCACTAATTGTAATGATTTTGGTCTCTTATTTTACCTGATACCATAGTCTTTAAACTGATAACAAAAATTTTTGCCCTTATTTGCCCCAATTTATGTAAATCGCAGATTTACTAATACTAAAACAGTAAATTTAAGTAATATTTTTAAATAGTTGATTTTTTATTTTTTTTTGTTTTCTTTTAGGATCTGAATGTTTTGATATTTTTATATCACGGATAGATTTATATAACAAAATGCTCGAGTCTGGTCATGAAAAACTCGACGAGCAGGTACCATTTTTGAAAAAATACCTAATTGAGCGTACTAGATGCCCGGAATGGAAATACCTAGAGCTGAATATAAGAATTTCTTATTTTATTGCCGATTTCAAGAAGAGGTGGTCTGCTTCGAACGGAACGAGACAAAGGTTTCTCACGAAAAATGGCTTAAATTTTCGATAAGTTTTCCGAACTTTGTAGATCAAAACTTAAAATTGGGAAGACCAAAACTAGATTTTAAAGAAACTTCGGATAGGACAAAGGGTTTGAAAACAGGATTTACGGTCGACTCACAGTGTTGAGAAGCTGTGTTACGCAGCGCAAATGAGCCTAAGGTCTGCTGGAGCAACGGATGCTGCTGACTTGCTAAAAGAAATTACAACTACTTCTCCGAGACGAGCCAAACGTTATAAAGAAGCTTTTAAAAAAAATAAAACCAAAGAACCAGAGCTTCTTCCCACGCATGAAGCTTTATCAATGTTTGTCGAAGCGCAACTTACAAGAAGCCAATACGACGTGATAAGATCTAAAGCTAAGGACCGATTTCCATCCTACAAGAAAATACAAGAAGCCAAAAAGGAATGCTATCCTGATAAAAAGCATTTTAAAGTGACTGAAACAGGAGCTGAGATTGAGCTACAAGGACTGCTTGACCATACAGTTACACGTATTCTTCAGGTTCAGAATGAAGTTTTAAAGAGTCAACAGAACTTAAACCAGTTAGTTTTAATATCAAAGTGGGGGTTTGACGGCTCATCAAGTCATTCAGAATATAAACAAAAGTTTACAAACGAGTCATACAGCAATGGGAGTATTTTTATGTCTTCAATAGTACCCTTGAGGCTTATAGACGGAGATCCTGAAAAACCGATTAATGCCCAAACAGTATTGTGGAGCAATACACGGGCATCTTCAACAAGATTTTGCCGTCCAATCAAGTTCCAGTTCGTTCACGAAACTGTTGAAGTTGCTAAAAACGAAAAAAAAACACATTCAAGACAAAATAAACCAATTAGTTACAACCAAACCAAACTGATGAAGGCGCAGTGATAGAAATTACCCATAAATTGCTTTTTACCATGATTGACGGAAAAATTTGTAATTCTCTGACAGATACAAAGTCGACAATGCGATGTTTTCTATATGGTTTGACGTCTAAAGATTTCAATAATATTAGTAAATGCGTGAATACTAGTATAAATAAAGATAATTTAGAATTTGGAATGCCCACCCTTCACGCTTGGATAAGATTCTTCGAGTGTTTAATCAATCTATCATATAAACTTCCATTACAGAAATGGCAAGCTCGAGGCGCAGAAAACAAAGAAATAATAGATATAAGAAAACATGAAATCAGGCAAAAGTTTAAATCAGAATTGAGTCTAATTATCGACAAACCTAAACCTGGATATGGTAGTAGCAATGATGGAAACACGGCTCGGCGCTTTTTTGAAAATGCAGCAGTGTCAAGTAAAATAACAGGAATCGATCTAGAAGTAATTAAACGATTTCGTACCATACTACGAGCAATGTCAAGTGGATATACCATTGATTTACTACGATTCCAAGCTTATACATTAGAAAGTGCACATTTGTTCGTAGAAAAATATTCTTGGTACTGTATGCCACCTACTATTCATAAAGTTTTAATTCATGGACCTATTATAATCGAAACAGCTCTATTGCCTATAGGGCAATTAAGCGAAGAAGCCCAGGAGGCAAATAACAAAATGTTCAAAAAATACAGAGAAGGATATTCACGCAAAATTTCAAGAGATAAAACCAACGAAGACATCATTAACAGGCTTTTGATATCATCAGACCCACTCATCACCAGTATGCAGAAGCCACAACAACATAAATATGCATTAGACAGAGATGTGATCCAACTTTTGCAAGCACCTGAATTAGACATTACTGATACATCAGAATTAGTTCCGTTTGATGATGATGATGATGATGATGATGATGATGAATGATTGTTGTGCAATAAATGTTTACTATATTGCAATATTTTGTTTGATTTTACTTTATTAAATTGTTATCACGGTATATCTTTATACATTTTCAATTAAGGTTTTTTCAGTTTAAGACTTTTTTGTGAAATTTTATATATAAACAACGGTTTTAAAACAGGAAGATGCATTGTAATGATAGCTGATACTAAAAAATGATGAACAAAAAAAAAAATAATTTTTGCCATCTTTTCATGACATCTGCCCCACTGTGCGCCATCTACAATAATGATGATGTGGATTATGTTTCTTATGATCAGGCAGAGGCATCTGATGTTGACTATGCGCTCGAGGTTAAAGAAGAATTGCCTGAACACAAGAACATTGATAAAACAGAAAATGATGTAGTCATTGAACCAGGTCCTACTTCAGTTCCTGTCAGCGATGTGCGTTGGTTATTAGGCGAAAAACATTAAATTACGAACGAAAAACGAGGGTATTTTCAGGGAACAAAGAACCGCCAAACGCAAGAGCACGTAGTTGGAACCGGTTCAGTAGCACCAGACCGATAGGTCCTGCGGTTTTTGGTGAACCTAGTACCATTTTTCACGATATAAATGTTGCCGCTAATCAATGGCGGCTCGTGAGATCGGGCTTAGGGTGAGCTACATTTTTCAAAATGTAGATAATTTTCTCATTTAAATGTTTCAAATGTGTACCTACATCCTAACCTCGTCCGTTTTATCGGCTCCATCGGAATGAAACAATAAACATGGTAAACAAAACAAAACATTTATTGTATCACATCTCTATGCCCACTTCTCAACCTTTTCTTGGCTTAGCCTTTAGTGATTTATCGAGAGAATACTAATGGTAATTATTGTGTTTGATACAAAGACTTTGGTAGTGTCGATTTTTACAATAAAGATGTTCCAAAGATAATAAAATGATTTTGTTGTAATTAAAGAATCATAATAATTACGTGTCGTTTCTGCTTTAGAATTTAATATTTGCTTTTAATGGTTTAAATTTCTTATTTTAAAGGTTTCTTTATGTTACTTACTTTATATGTACCGGGTGGGCAACTAAGAATGGCCGCCGGCCATATCTCAGGAACGAATCGTCACATTTTTCCGTAATCGGCTTATTTAGAGGATATTCAAAATATATTAGGTATAATCCCTTAATAATTTAGAAACTTTTTTCTGTAATTTTAAAAATAAAGTGGCGAAGAGATAACAAAATATATTTTTAATTTTTATTGACGTGACGGCCTTCTAAGTAGACGTAACATTTTTGAAATTTAGATAAACTTATAGTTTATTAATTCCGATTTTCGACTCAAGGTCACAGTTCACGACACAATGAAACGCCTTTAATTGTTAAAAGTATTTTTTATAATGATTTTTAAAAATGAAGAAGTTTTTGAATTGTAAGTGATAATTTTTCATTAGATTACTAATTAAACTTATACAGATTGAGATAATTGAATAAGCTAATTTTTTTTATATTATTGTACAAAAAATATGACATACATTTTTTATTTTTTTATATAACTACAATTGTTAAGCAACTCATTTTCAATTCAATCTTTTATAAATGCCAACTTTTTAAATACAACGAATTACATAAAACTGAATCTAACAGTAAGCGATTTACTTCGAATGAGTTTTTCTTCGATCGGCATATCGTTTACGTACGACTGGAAATATGCATCTTCCTGTAGACAATGTAGATGTCGTACCAAGGAAAATGTTATAAAAGTATTAGCATATGTAGAATTTAATCGTCATTTAAGTACTAGAGTAATATATCTATAGGCTTGGAAACGTGTCGAAGTACATACCATTAGAAATATGAGAGATTACAGGCAAGTTATTTACTATACTATTATAAGTGTATCTCATTAGATACTACATTATAATAATAAGAAATGTAGTAAAAGTCGGTTTATACTAAACAGAACTAAATGTTACTTATTTCTAACGTGTTCAAAATGGGCGTTAACGTAACTCAAGTAATATATTCGTTTGATTTTAGATTGCATCCATATCATATAGTCTTGCATCAAAGTTTAAATGCTGTAGATTTAGATCAACGATTAAATTATTGTAACTGGATGTTATAAATTATAGAGAAGAATGCTGAATTACTTTCGCGAATTTTGTGGTCAGATAAAGTTACATTAAATAGCGGTAGTAACAGCGGCGGACAGAACTAGATAATCGGCCCGGGCATAATTGCTTAGGCCGGCCCGAAGCTTTGGTAAAAATAAATAATTACAAACAGAAACTAAACCTTTTCGTAGATTACATGGTGATTTGCAAGTTTTGTTATAATTGTATTATTATCTATATTTCTACAATATTTGAACTCCATATTCATCAGCACGAGTGCCTCTAATTTGTCTTTATCAAGCATTAAACTCAACCAATTTTTGATACGTTTCAGTTTTGAGAAACTGCGCACGCATGAAACTTGTGTTATTGGCAGTGTTAAACGTTAATTGTAACAAGTGAAGATAAGGCTATATGCTTTGGAATATAGGTTATATTTTTATAAAATTAGATAGCAACAGACTAGGCAATCTTTACGTGTTTTAGTAGATACAAAACAATCCTGTCCTTCCTCTTCGTGAAGATTTTCACTATTTAATTTCGAATATATTTCGCCTTTTTCATTTAGATAACTCTCCTGAACTGTTTGCTTTAGTGAAATATATTTTGAAGCAAAATCTATTAGTTCTTCACGAGTTCTTGGTGCTGTGGCATCTCGGTTAAATCTGATAATTCGTTTGCTTATAGACTCAACATCGGGGAAAGCAGGCAGTTGGTAAAAGTTGTTAGGATGGAACCATGCGATTCCAGCAGCAATTACGCCATATTTTTAAAATCTTCGTTTCATGCTGTTTGTCAATATATCAAAGACTTGATTGTGTACTCCAATTTAAAATTTTCTATTTGCATCTATTAAGCACTCGTCAGTTGTAGTTTCCCCTGGCATCAATTTTTTTTTCTTGGTCGTAGTATCAAGAACAAAATCGTAATTCTGTTCTTCAAATTGCTTGTTTATATGTAAAACAAAATCTATAGCAGCAGCCTCTATAGCTTTGTAGTCGCGAGAGATGTTGCCTAGTGTCTCACAAGTCTTCTCCATCATTTTATGAGCTTTTAGTATATCTAACCCCTTGGCTTGCAGGTACTTTGTAAGAGATATTGTATATTGAAACATTCTTTAAAATATTTGAGCAGTTATTATTGTTTTATATGACAACAACCTTGTTATATAGGACGTCGCTTTCAGTCTAGCGTCGCCATTAGCTGTGTTGTCTTTAATCTTAGATAGAGCAATGACAATCGTTGTTAATAATCACTTCGAGGGATCATTAATAGAACCAAATGTTTCTCCCAAGCCAGCATCTTTACTCCACCATCTTGTACTTCCAACGAGACTTCCAGTGACGTCTAGTCGTCTGAATTGATTAATCTCGTGAGTTAGTTCTTTCCAAGTAACTATTCTTTTATGTGACTCTTTCAGAAACACTGCTATGGAATTTAGTAAAGAAAATAAATTGGAGACTTCTACTAATTTATAGGTGGAATCTACCACTACAAGATTAAATACATGTGCATAAGACTACTCGTGTATTTGCTCTGGAATTCGGTTTGCAGATTTTCAGCGCCATCTGTCGAATTACCGATTAGGTTCTGTAAGTCAATCCCATAGTCACCTAGTGCACCACAAACCAAATCTTTAATTTCTGCTCCTGTAGTAGACTTGCACCTCATTATAGAAAATAGTCGTTCTTGGGGGCAATTTTGAGAAAGTGTAATGTACCGAATAATTAAAAACAGTTGTTCATAGACGACTACATCTTAAGTGGTACCAATTTGTATAGCGAACATCTCTGTATCCTTAATTTCTGTAGCAATTCCTTCTTTTATAATCATTCCAATTATGTCGATTATGGTATTAATTGTCGTTTTAGACAATATTGTTAGACGAAGATATTTTGATTGTTTTTCCATTTTACACATGTCATTAATGTATAAACGTAAATTTTCATCATACTTCGATACTAGTAACAAAATCTCTAAAAAGTTGCCGCGGTCCAGATCTGTAAGAGGAACTTTACACTTTCATACCGCTTGTCTCTGTAGCTTAAACCACGCTTTCCAATCAACTTTATTACGTCGATAATGATGGACACAATATGACGCTTCTTTGAAATTTGCTCGTTATGTATTGTTCTTTGCTTACCTAACAAAAGCGAATTCACATTTTACTTTTTGTCGAATAGCAAATGAGCGCTAACACACTCGATGTGAAATGTAGTTAATTCCTTGATTCTATCGTAAATGTGTTTGCTGTCGCCAATGAAATAACAGAAGCAAAACATTACACATACCTACAAAAAAATGAATTATGTAATGTTAATATTTAGTTCTCATGACAATGTATAACAATTTTATTTGTTAAATTGTGTGCATAAGTCTTCTTTTAAAACAAAATTGAATTGTTATCCAAACGACTATATAAATTCCACAAATTGTTTATGCTGATATGTTATTTTCTTTATTGGTAAGTAGTTTTTACTGTTTCATGCCGCTCTCAGGGCTCTGGGTCCGGTTCGGGCTTCGTCCGAATGCCCGGTGGCTCTATCCGCCACTGGGTAGTAATGAAACCGTTATAATAATACGTATTATTGGTCTAAAACGAATCCTCGCTAGATTCAAGAGGTTCAACATCAAGGTCGTTGATCTGTGAATGTGTGGTACGGAAATCTACGTTTTTTAAGAAATGAATTGCCACTTTTTTCACGTATCCAATTCGCCGTGAAATGTTTATCCAGCATTATGGATGCCCGTAGCATTTTTCTATAAACGTTCGAAAGCATTATACCAAATATATCCCGATAGATGAATAGGTCGTGAAAACCTATTTCATTGGCCAGCCTACCCAGACCTAACTTGTCTAAATTTTTATTTGTGAAGACGAGTAACAGACCTTGTTTTTATCAACAGACCAACTACAAGGGACAATATGATCGAAAGGTTAAGAAATGCTATCCAAAGCAGAAGTGTGACTTTCGTTCAATCCACTCGTCAGATAATCATTTCTTTTATAGAAAATGATGGAGCACTTTTGAACATCTGAAGCGACACTAACTATAGATATAGTTTTAACTCTTTAGTTTTACTTTTATAATTTGCAATTTATAAAAATTTATGATTTTAACTTTGTTTCCTAACTTCTGTTACGCAAAAGCTATCTAATTGCGGTTTTTAATGAAACCTTACACTTTTAATCCTCTAATTAACTAACATGTAAACTGCTTCTTCATTTGCAAAAATCATTATAAAAAATACTTTTAACAATTAATATAGAAACTAAAAAACGAAATCGACTAAAACAGTAGTGGGTACTATATACAATAGCAGGAATAACAAGTTAAAAATGTCTTACACACTATGTTATATATCTGTATATTGTGTCAGACTAACACTCAAGTTTTTACAGTTCTGATTAAAAGTTCTATTAAGTTATTAAGTTTCTGTCACGTGAGTCATCTTATTTGAGGTACAACTAAAAAAGGATTCACAAATCTCTGCTGCCGAACCGTTCGTATTGAATCTCCCGGCAAAGGGTATTATGACATTACTCTTAGGACCAGTTGAAAAATTATACGAATTAATATTGAAGCCATTAGTAAAGCAAAAAGCGAATATCTTGCTAAACTATTAGATGAAGAAGAAATAGATGTTGTCGTCATGCAAGAAACGCATACAGCAGATCAAGGGCTTTCAATAGTCATCATCCTTTATGGGGCTACAATAACATCAATTCTAGTGGAACAACATTAAACAACTTGATCCACATAAATTATCTACATTTAGTTTATAATGCAAAAGGATAGATCAACATTTCATTCGGTCCCATGGCCGATGCATTGTTACGTGTGACAAACAACATATACCTTTGAAAACCTTAAGAACTGTTCTAGGAAACGTACCACACTCCCAACATAGACCTATCATTATTAAAATTGGAAACGAAATTCAGTTACAATACAGTCCTAAATTACGATGGAATCTGACCAAAGCAAAATGGCGTGAATTTTCGCATGAATTGGGCGACTGTGTTAGATGGATCAAACCATGTAACACACTTTATAGAGAATTTCAAAAATTTGGAAAAATTGAAACTGCTAATCTGTTAATAAAGAGATTAGATGAAGCCAGAAAACTTCGATGGCGAAGTACTTTAGAAAACTTAAATTTCACGCATTCAAGCAGAACCGCATGCTTTCTTTTAAACACTTTACAAGCCAATACTTTCTATAAAGAAACCAAAAATCTGCATCCTAACAAAATTGCTGGACCGATTGTAAAAATGTCAAAATTATGTCGACAACCAGAATAGAAAAACTGCCAATAAAAAATTACGATTAATTAAAAAATCTAAACAAGATCCTGAAATTATGAAATCTTTCACTATTGAAGAATTAAATAACGCGATTTCAAAAATTCGAAATAAGAATTCTGTAGGATTTGATGGAATTTTGACAGAATTTATTAAATATTATGGACCAAAAACTAGACTTTGGTTATTAACATTTTATAATGACATAGTTTCTACTCATATATTACCAAGAACTTTTAAACATACTAAAATTTTAGGTATTTTAAAACCTAGCAAAACTTGAGAACTAGAAAATTATCGTCTTGTTGCTTTACTCAGTGTCTGTTACTTTTGGAACGAATAATCTACAATCGATTGATTCAATTCAATTTGGTAGAAAAGTATTGCAATTTCAGTTGTACAGTGTCTTGCGATAACACACACAAATAAATATTTTGTACATTCGAAGTTTTCTACATTATTTGTCCCTGTACTTATTTAAAAAAAAATCAGAATGAAAAATAAATTTTGTTTAGCATGAATCAGTTTTTTAGCCCTAAATAATAGTATTTGATATGTACGACATATAATAGTATATTATATACCAAGGTTGAGAAGTGTATGATTATAACCTAAGTGACAGATTATAATTATCTTCGCAAGCGTGGTATATATACAATTTTATACTATGTTGATTTCAAATTAAAAATCAAGTGAGTGTTTGTGGCAGTTGTCATTAATTTACTAGAACACACAAAAAGTGTGTTTAAAAAATAATACAAACTTGAGAAGATTCGCTAAAAATATAACTTTCAAATTAAAATAATGATCAAAGTAAATTATTTTTATTGTTCAAAGATTCAAAAGTTAATTCTACATGTTTTCATTTAACGGCTGTGTCTTTATTATTATGAGATTCCCTACATTTTGAATATGTAATTATTTTCACATTCGGCAACACTGATCGTGTCAGTCAAATATGTCAGTCACGTGGGTCAGATGTCGTTTTCTTCATTGTTCTCTTCGTACTCTTGTTCCCGGCATTTGTCATAGATGACTAATCTATTTCTAGTTTGTGGGTTTTAATTTTCCTTTTCGTTAGCAGATTTGTTATTTTTTCCAACATAAGGTGAGTAATTATACATAAACAAAACACAAACATTGAAAATCCAAGTAACAAAGTTTATTTAGGTTGCCACTGTTATAGAGAAAGCTGGCGCTGCTAAAATATACCTTTCCCACGTGCCTAACTTTGATTTGCTTTTTCAATTGCAATTATTCGTCGTAGAAATTTCTCCAAGGGAGGGTGGAGGTAGTATTGTTAATAAAGAATGGCTAACACATCAGAAAAGACAAGTATTTTGGCCACTTCAGAAGGAGCAATCTCAGTTTGATACCTGGAACCTTTATAATATTAAAAAAGTTTTTTTTAATCGGGTATTTATACATTATAACTTCATTTCAACTCACCCTTTAATGCCTACCAATTCAGAAAAATCAGGTATATAGATACATATATCTAATAGAGTATAAATATCTTTGATGAATATTGTACACACTCTCTGTAGCATTTGAAATTCTTTTAAGTCATGTTTTGGAAATTAAACATGAAAATAAAAAGATCCTAAAATTATAGTGAAGACGCGTGACGGATACGGTGAATCGCTATGGCTGAACTTTGAAATTGAATAATTTCCTTTAAACAAAAAAACACCCCTCCAATTATTTGATATTGTATTTGATTATATGCAAAAAAAATTATCGAAATAAAAAACATACTTTTTGAGTTAACAACAATTTTAGGTGAAGACGCGCAACGACTACATTAAAATTATGATTTATTTATTTTAAAGGAAAGGTATTGTAGCAATTATTTAATTGTTTTGCGCTCTACTATTTATACTATCGATTTACTAAGAAATTTTCTCAGGAAATCATCTTTCACATTAAAAATATAAGCACCCCTGGGTAAGGAATTAACTTCAAAAATCAACCGTGTCCTTAAGGAAGTATTGACAGATAAGTTGGCATCAGAATACAATTATTACGGAAGAAATTCAAAAAGGTCATTTACAAACCTATGCCTTAATTATGCCATTATTGGTAATGAATTATGATTTTTCCTTTTAAAATACGTGAAGATCGCTTTTACTTTAATTTCAACTTAACTAAAAATATTATTTCAAAATCTAATTTACAATTTGAATTTAATCTTTATTTTTATTATCTTCAGATTCCATTAAATCCACAACCAATTCACCATCCAATACAAGAAGATGGAATCAAGTCATGGCTAAAACAAGCACCATTTAGAATTAAAAGAAAAATAAGAATTAAGGTAACAGTGTTTTTGCAACTTGTTTATATTAAAATATGTTTCCAAATAAAAAATATAAAGAAATAGTAGAAAAGAGACAGATTCTTCGTAGAGTAGCTGAAGAGGTTCAACATACAATGAATACCTTAACCATCTAACTCTTTTATCTTCTGCAAGTACTTCAAATAATACTACACATAACATACCATATAATTGCCATTATAGTACATTAAATGTATCTTCAGAAAATATTGCTAGTCAAGAAAGTAATGAACAAATGCAAAATTCCAACATAAATCAAAATTTTTACGATAATAACAATAGTTACTGAATTACAAAAGTACTAATTTAGAAAATACTGTAGAAGTACAATGCTATTCAGAACTTCATAATGATTCTCTTTTTCCAAATGAATCGGTCAATAAACAGTTTAGAAAAATTACTTTTAAGCTATTCAGATTTGCAATATATTCTGATTCACCACAAAATTCTTATTTTCTTACTACCGATGATCGTGTAGCAGAAATACATAATATAATAATAGACAATCAGAACAAAATTTGTTTAATTGGCAAGAAATTTACTTTACATCATTCCTTCTACACATATCCATTTGTTTCGAAAGAGCTACAAATTTTTATGCTCGCATGTTTAAAAGGAAATAAAGTTTGGCAGTTAAATGAGATTATACCAAAGTGCATTGTGTTTCCTCTTTATTTGTTAGAGTTGTTTTTATTTTATTCAGAATATTTTTTTAGTATATGGTAATCTTATGTAATATGTATGTTAACTATTTGTTAGAAGTTATTATTTTGTTATTGTATATAATTATATACATATATAAATTCCATACCTATTTGAAAAAATGGTTTTATGTTATACCTAAGATTAACGCTTTTAAAGCGTTATAAAAAACGATATATAAACGTTGCGTCATAACGTTAGAAAAAGGTGTGGTAACGTTTAATAGGTGTGACATTCTCACGTTAGCCAAACGTTACGTTAACGTTTTACATAACGTTCCAGTAACGTCCAAGGTAACGTTCTATTGACTTTTTAAAACCGTTACTTGCTATCAGACCACTTAATAGAACGAAGAAATGAAAAAATTTCACCGCTCAGCTGTGAAAAGCATTATAAGAAATTCAAAAAGGAAAAACCAGAAACCTACTATTGAGAGCAGTTGGCATAGTAAACAACAACAGTTAACACTTTAAGAACTTGATATGCAAGGAGTGGAATATGGACGACTGGAAAAAATTAACAATTGGAGTCCCTCAAAGATGTTCGAACACATTTTGATATCCTCTACTCTGTATGTTTCTAAACAGAAATGCTAGTTTTCCATTTCTAGATGCTTGGTATATAGCCACTATGCCCACAGGAAAATACTCAAGAAGAAAGTATAAGTATCACGACATAACCATATCAGCACTAGCTACAGTTACTTTACAAGTAGTTTAACAATGTTGTCAAGCTCTTTAGAACTTTATCAACTCACAACAGTCCACAAACCAAGCGTTCTTGTAGAAAGCATAAATCTTCCCATCCCAATACACAAACCAAGCATTCTTGAAGAAAGCATAAATCTTCCCATCCCAATACTCAAATCTAATGACATAATGCATTCCCCCAACAAGCAGAGCTCATCATTATTAAAAATGTACATTTTGAAGTAAATAAATTATATTACCTTGATCATGTTCTATCCTAACATGCCGTACAGAATTATTAAGTTTTAACGTTAAAGAGAATATGTAGTGGTCATCACTGCTATCTCGTACTATAAAAGAACCATCTGGCTCGTTGGAAAGAACTTTTTCTGCGGCTTCACTAGAAATTGGACCCCAGTACCAACCATACTACAAATTAAAACAATCACTATTTTACGCAATCAATTAATAAATACATACATCTTTAACTTTCTGAATACTCGTAGAAAAATCTAATCCCTGTTCATCCTCAATAGCCTTAAAAGGTAGGGGAGGTAAAGCTCGATTTGTAATTGGCTTAGAATTTTCTTGTATACTAACTACATTTTCAACATAATTATCTCCGTCAGGTTTTTTGGTATCGTTTGGCACAATTTTTTTGAAACGGAAAATATTACACAAAGTTTGTTTTAACGTAGACATTCGAGCTGATGGTTTTTTCGACTTATTATTCACTTTGGAAACAGAAATTTGGTCTTTGCTGATTAAATCGCAGGAGTCTTTGACACGTTTGTTTTTTATGTTCATCAGAAAAGCGTTCTTTTTAAACTTTGGACTCGAGCTCGTATTATACCTTCCGTTTTTTCCATTGCACGAAATTAAAATTTTATTATCCGAGTATTTATTGTTGTTTGTAACTAATAAATTCTTGTTTCTATTTTCTTTATCTATGTGAATCGAAGAATCGGAGGAACTGGAGTATAATGTTTGTAAGTAACGACGAACTTGTTGCAAAGTCATATGCACCGGTTCTACATCAACGTTTGCTGATGAACCTGCTACGCTATGCCTTTTTGTAATTGCATCTCGACCATCTAATATATGATTACATTGCACATAATTAACGTAATACTTCTTAGCGTTGTATTGACGATATTGCTTAATTCGATCGTCCAATTCGTGACAACACGAAGTATTTCTTCGTCTCTTCTTATGTTGTAGTATACGCTTTGGTTGAAAGGGTTGTTTAATTACATCTACAGGCACTGCATACATATCACTGTCAAACGGTACATTATATATATCGCTTATAGGACCACTAACAAGAACATCGTGCGAAACAGCCTGCGTAATAAAACTCGAATCGTCGACCTTTTGAGCATTTGGGACGGATAATGAATTATGAGAACTCGATAAACGTGATGATACAAGTGAACGACTAGAACTAGGAGGGCTACCGAATGTCCAGTATGACATAACGTGTTGACTAGAAATGTGCAGTTTTTTAATTGTTTTACAATAATTCCTTATACCCTCGTTAATAATATTTGGTATTAAAGCATCGGCTAAATTCCTATATAATAATAAATTGGGCTTATCTTGAAACTGAAAAGGTGGATCTATAGGTATTGAAATTCTACATTCATGTGGATCATTCCAATTAGGTCCTTTCTTCAATGTATTAAAATTCTCTGTGTGTGTTAAATCAGACATACCATCTAAAGAATCAGCTTGAGAAAGCGATTTTACATCACAATCACTGTAATTCATCTATAACAAAGAAACAATCAATTCGATTTGAATCATTTTAAATGCATATGCATTACTTCAGTTAGAAATCGACCACTAGAATGAGAGCTGGTTGTTAAAAGTAAACCACTATCATCGCTAAGAATACATGGTTCGGACCAAGTGGAAGATGATGGCGAATCCATTATCTTCCCTTTAACAAATGTTCTAAGTAATTATCATGTTGAATATCTAATTATAGAGTAATTGCGATTGAATTACGTATTTTCTAAAAGGAAATTATTACATAATTTTAAATAAAACTTGTGAAAAAATTTCATTTTACCTTTAATTTGTATGAATAAAGCTATTCGCATTTTAATTCAAATTGCTTTGTTCGTGTTTGATATTTAATTCTATTTCAACTTATATTTACATCAATACACAGCAAAATAGTAATAGAAATTATAAGAACAAACAATTCTTTTTAATCGGCCATGTTTAAATCTCTTATAAACCATAGAATTTGCATAGAATTTAGAAACTATAGAAAGTCAGATTTCGCAAGAGCTCGCTTAGCGTTCTCTAGTGGCGAATATCGTAAGCTATGCTAACATACACAGCTGTTTTCTTTGGCTGTTTTTCTGAAATTGTTATTAAAGTTAAACACTAACGCAAAAACGCGTTTTAAAACAAGAAAAAAAGCAACGACAAAAATAAAGTACATTTAAAAGCTAAAAATATTATACATATTTCCGAAATGCTACAAGAAATTGTTGACGTGACTTTATTTAGGCATTACTATAGCTGTCGCCTATATACATTTGGAGCTCGTCTTTTTATTAGAGATTATGCAGTTAAATACTCAGTGGCCTGAAAAACATTGTGTTAGGTAAAACGTGCCTTGATCATGTTTTTTTTTAACTAAATTAACAAGATTAATCTATGTAGGTATTCACTGTCTCGCACCGCGGACATATTGTAGTGTTTTGGGTAAATGAAATGATTTGTATAAACATTCAATGAGATTGCTCCGGCCAGCTCTACGCGATACAACCTAAATTTTTATTCAATTATTGATGAGTTTAATTATGAGCATTAACCTCCTTCTCAGGTATCAGAATTTACTTCTATTGTGGGAGACAATAAATTATACTTTATTATTTTCTTAAAAAAAACCGTTAACAAAGTGTTTTTTATCTTGTCGAAAACTACCGGTTCTTTTCATGACTAAAAAAATGAATTATTGTTATACAGATCTTTTTTCATATACTCACTACACTACAATATATCCCACTGTCTGGTGAATTGGATTAGAATAAAAAAATATAAGTGCACGTAATCTTTAGGCGCAATTAAAGTAAAACTTCTTTGTCGTTCGTAACAGATATTACTGAAAAGATTAAAGTTAAATTAAAATAAATATCATTTCAGGTTGTTGATTATTTATTTTATTTTTATGTATTGATGAAAGAGTAAAATGTTTCTGAGACTCTGCCTTTTTAAGTTAGAAAATGTAAGGCAATCTAAATGACTAATACGCGAATATATAATTGCTTGATTAAGCTGTAGATAAAAACATTTTCGTAAAACGTATAAACAATAACTAGTGTACAAACATCTCGTTTTAGTTTAATCATTAATTACAATTACGATAATCACAACGAGTACGGCTTTTTAACAACCCTTTTATTGAAAAATTTACAAAGCAGAAAAGTGAAAACATACTTGTGATGTAACCCACTCACGTTTGAAAACTAAAACCCGCAAACAAAAAAGCAGCAATATCTCGCAGTGGCTGTGATCGTCAAGCTTTTCTACGTTTGTATTAAGTTTGTTATACACCGCTTATTTTCGATATGTGGAAAATAGGTTAAATAAAACACACAATAGAAAAAATAAATCTTGATTTTTTTTTTGAGTTAAACTCGTTAAATTTTAACCAAAATTTTGCCGTTCGGTGGAACCCGCAGTAGGAAAGGAAGAACAACCAAAAAAACCGCTTCGGTTCACTAACTGAATGTAAATGCAAGATCATTTCATAATTATATTTATGAAGCAACCAGTTTATAATTAAAGATACCAACAAACATCGGAAAGTTAGACATCATTATATTAAATAAGAAAAGAGCTTGTCAGTGGGTACTGGGGTTCTAGTTACGGAGGCAACCTATTTATTAGTTGAATGGTTGGGACAAACAAACAAAGACAAAAATACACAGATATAATAATATATCAAACAAAAGTTATAAAGTAAATATGTAGGGTTCATTCAGAAAGCAACGTACCGCGATTTCAATACATAAAACCACCTGCGACCTCAAGTCTTCCCCTTGCGGTTAATAAAATATTAGATTACACTTTACAAGACAATGCTTATACACTGGTGTTTTTCTCTGTTATCAAATCCATTTGAATGACCGTCAATAGGTAAATATTAGAATTAAAAGAGTGTCCTAACTTTGACCAACTTTTATATCATCACATTATAAACGTACGAAAAATAAATAAATTATTATGCATAATTTAGAATTGAAGCCAGAGATTAGCAGAAATAACTTAAAAACACGTCCAAAGATATACAAATAACAAAAACAAAATTGCAATGAAGTTTAAATAGCTTCCTTTTACAACAAGGAAACATCTACACAAAACCACTTTCGATTTTACCTTCAAATTTAAGTATAAAATAGTTAATTATTGCGGTTACATTTCTAATACTAAATATTTTATTCAGAATTACACATACTAAATAAAGTTATTAAAATTGCAAATTGCCAATACAAAGAACAAAAAAGATCCGCCCCCTCATTTTCATCATGTTTAAACGTAAGAATAAATGGAAAATTATTAGAGTTAAATTTACAACGTTTAATGTTGTGTCTAAAATTACACATACATGAAATTATAAAACGAAGAAAATACGACGAATCTAAATTACATTTCAAGCATTTATTTAAGACATGTCGATTTAGTAATTTTAACTTTTAATAATGATTAGTAAAAAAATATTGTTAAATAATTCCACATAAATTAACTTTGAAATGATCTCCAATGTATTTGTTTTACCAAAACAAAGGAAACGTGGTGTTTTGATAACGCTGGAATTTCAATACAAAGTGTTTAGAAATTTTAGTTATGTTTATCACTTATTATATCTTAAGTTACGTACTCATAAGATTTCACAAAACACAAAGAAAACAAAACATTACACAAAGTTTATATATTCAACGCGAGTCGGAACGTCTTCTGCTTTTGATGCTAAACCCCCAATCTGCAAATTTCCTCTTAAAACAAAGCATGTGCATCTTTTATTTATCAAATCACATACAATATGACAGAAGTCAATAATTGATTAATCATAGTTACCTAAAGATTCACTTTCTTTAGCTTTCCGCTCACCTTTATTTAAATCATCATTAATCAATGTGAACGTCAAATTTTCCACAACCTTATCAACTAAATCATCTGCTTTATACATTCTACATTGCTTCACAAAGTTGTAACATATGGTTGCAATGCTTTTCCCAATTTTCATTTGTTAAATCAGAAAATGCATTTCAAACAAATATTTTAATATCAATACCTCGCTGTGCAAATTCAATGCATCTTTTGTTTTCACGAGATTCTATATGGATTCTGTTCAATAAAATAAAAAAGTATTTGATTAAAAATTAATCAAAATATTTAATTAAAGAAGACAAAATCGAAATTGTTTTGATTGTGGATGAGAATTATAAAACGCACAAGGAAGGATTTTAAAGAAATTTAAAAGTTCGGGTAGTGTTATAATTTTTGTTTTGATACTATTTCTTAAAATTATGCAACATTCATTAGTTACATAACAGAAGAAATTACTTTTTAGTGTTATTTGTTGTATGTTAGTTGAAATAATATTATTTTTTGATTATTATTGATTATTTTTGACAGTTATTAAAATTATTGTTTAGTTAGACCGATGATTCAAGTTTTACAAAAAGTTACTTTTTTTGACAGTAAAACAATCCATTGCCTCTCATACAGTGTTGTAAATAGATAATTTTTAAATTATATAGATACAGATACATTTTTTTTCCTTGCAAGAATTATCTAGTATCAGATAATAAATAAATTCAAAAGTGTTTGATGGCAGAGCCATCTCATAGTAAGATTTTACTATGTGCCTAAAGTTTACTGTAAATAGCTATAAACGGTGGTGACACGTTGTGGTTTTATCCCGACGAATAATTCAAAGTATATTTTGAATTTCGCGGGTGTTGAACTAATTTCAACGTGTCACCACCGTTTATAGCTATTTACAATAATAAATAAACTATTCAAACTTTATATAAATAACAGATAATAGATGAAATAATCCAGGTAGTAATAACGATAGATGGAGTTCATTTGAAGAACTACTATGGAATGTGAGAAATTACTGAAGAAAAACATACATATTGTAACTTGAATTTTACGGGACACTAGATTTTTTATAAATTTTATTTAAATAATTTAAATAAAAAATTATATGTATACAGATACATATAACTTATATATTTTTGATTGTATCTAGATACATATAAATAGATAAAAAATATGAATCTAGATTAAGTTATCTATATAAATTTATATAGATAATTTACAACACTGCTCTCATATTCTGCCTACTTAATTGACTAAAACATGTAAACTGAATAAAGAAAAATCTCCACGTTTAGGCAACTATAAAAGAACATTTACATGATATTTGTGAATGTAATTAATCAGGCTAAATTAGAGTTTTTAAAAGTCACGTAAATATATGTATATTAATTTTAATTGAAAAATATTTCTCCCATAAAGTACTGTGCACTAAAAACGTAAAGATTATACAACAATATACTTTTCTGTAAATAATTACAAACATCTTTAACATTTTTAATGTAATCAAATTGAATTTTGAAATTAAGTCTAGGTATGTAAAGATTTGAAAATATTTCAAAAAATTAAAATTTTAGTTTTAGGGGAAGTTAAAGAAAAAAATTTTTTTTAGTCTTGAGATTGTTTGGTAAGCTAAAACTGAGAGACGATGAAAAAATCTCATTGAAATCTATATGTAAAATTAAAAAAAAATCAAACATAAAAAAAAATTAATTGGTGTCAACTTTTTAGCTAGCACTGTATGAAAGAAAAAAGTGTATAGGTGAAATTAAACAAAAGTATAATTTCTAATGAAGTAAAAGCGTTTTTTATCTCACTAAAAATGTTTTAAAATACTGTAACGCTTAATCTGGGTCGGACTGCTTAGCTGAAATAGAAAGCTAGGTTCTCGGTTGCCAGATTTATTCGAGAAGTTTACTCTCCTGTTTGAAGGTATTATCAGAGTAACTGCAGTGAATAACACACGGTTGTCCAGGGCTTCGAACGGACCTAAAAGCGGAGCGAAGCGACGGAAATAAAAGGCAACAGTAAATAAAACTTACTTTATTTTATTCTTTAAAAAAACGGTACTGTATTTCAGCGAGCTAATCGAAGAGAGAGAGGAAACGGCGGAAACAACAACCCAGCAAGCGTGGGATAAGCTATAAACCAATGAATAATTAGAGTGCGTTCGGCAAGCGGCAACGTCGGTGACTAAGCAAGCAGGCAAAAACGATATAAACCTTCGTCGAATCGGTGGAGGGACTATTTAAGTAGCCGTGCGAAAATCTCTCAACACGTTACTGGAACCCAGTGTTGACGGCGTGTTACGCAGGCCAAAGCCCGACACTACAAACACGACGCCCGTTAAGGATGGTTAGGGAAGGGTATATGGGGAACGGTATCTCCCGGAGGTTTGGTTAATATAATTAACGCGGCCTACCTTGTAGTTAAACTGGTGCACTGGGACCCTGGACTTCTCTTCGGATTAAGGTCCAACTGAAACTGAACTCCGTTTTATAGCGAACGGTCCGTAGAGAGAGAACGATTTTAAACGGGGATAGTCCGAGTTCTCATGGGCGTTCGGTACTCGGTGGAATTCCCCTCGATTTATTTATTTACAAACGGAAAAAGGGTCATTTGTACAATCCTAATTACAATAAAATAAATCAGTCTTAGTAGTAACAATAAAATAAATAAATAGCGGTTCGTAAATACAAAATAAATAATACCAAAAATACCAAAAAAAACTTAAAAAGGTAATGCGAAAATAAAATAAAATAAATACATACGGTTCAATAAAACAACATAAACTACCAGTTAAACTAGTAACGCTTCGTTACAATACATTTACATCAATGTTTAAATGAGGTATTTCTAAAAAGGAACAAAAATATTTTTTCGACATTTTTTATTTCAAGTATTTTAAAACGTTTTTAAGACATGAAAAAACGTTTCCTTGCTGCTTGAGAAAGTGTTTACAAATGTTAGTTAATTTTATCACTATTTACGTTTGCTAACTAAAACTTTGGTTACATACCCATAAAATTTCACAAAACACAAAGAAAACAAAATGTTTCACAAATTTTATATTAAGAATGCTGACTGGAACTCATCTTCTGCCTCGACGTTCAACCCTGAGCGTGCGCAACCACCTCTTAAAACAGATCATACGCGTTTTTGTAGTTATCGCCAAATCATATATGATGCTTACGTAATTTCGCGCGTCTTTAATTGGATTTAAATTTAAACTAGATCATCTTAACTGTATGATGATATAAAAAATTTTCCAATGTTTTACTCCAGAACAGCCATTTATTACTTCTCCCACTCTGTACAGTGAGGTCACGTGAAAATGACCCATTGAAGCAACTGAACGTTGGAGCCTATTTATTCATTGGTTGCAGCTGCAATATTTGTCTTTTTGTTAGCTAGAGATCTTAAGAATATAAATAGAAAATAAAAAAGTATCCAGTTAGGAAAATTGCGCATCAGATGCGTAACCGATGCATTGAAATCTTGGCGGGAAACGTTTCTAAAACGTCATCCAATACGTTTCTGAAACCATGAAATGTCCTCCTACAATGCGCAACAGTGAAATATTACGCGGCTATGCATCAGATTCGCAACGGTGAAACGTTTCATAGGGGTAGCCATTATACAATGATGAAACGTTGCATGGTTACGCAACAGACCCGCAGCGACGAAACGTTTCATAGAAGTAGAAATTCAAATTCAATACCATTAAGTTACATTTTTCTTTAAATGTCGTTTCAAGCGTAATCCAGCACCACGAAACCAGTCGCTCACAGCACTTTTAAATACCTCATTTCGAAGATCCTCAAAATTAGATTGCACTGATTCTAGAAAGAATTTAACCAATGTAGAATTTCTAGAAAAAAATAAAAGCAAACGAGTTTACCTTTTATAGTAGAAAGCATGGCAGTGCCGTCTACCTTAAAATTATCCTTCTGTTCTTTGTAGGAACACGTTGTTGCGAATTCGATACCAAACACCTCGGGCATTATTTAAAAGATTGTGTCCCTCTCGCTGTTGGAAACAAAATGGAAAGAAATGGCTTTGGTCACGTGTGCGGTCTATGCAGCAAATAGACTTATTTCGCGATGGTCACGTGAAAGAAGTAGGGTGCTCGTCACAAATAGCAAGTACAAATGTTTCAACCTTGCATTAATTTTCGTAACTGATATGTTATGCAGTCAGCACTCGAAAACGTTTCCATGTCACCTGCAAGACACTTTAAATGTAAAATAATAACATCTCTGAAACTCTACAGATGCGAAGCCATGAATCGCATCATCGTTGCAAAAATTACACGTTATGAAACGTTTCGGAAACAATTAGCACTTTACTGGGTATGAATTCAAGTAAAAATATTAGTAATTGGTTTACTATATTCTTAAATCATTTTTTTAACGCAGATAGTTCCTATATATAATCAACGTATTTTTTTACAACTTATGAAGTTTGAGCGAATTAGTTTTATCAACGATATTAAATATTGTTTTTAGATTAAACAATTATTTATTTGCATTTAAGCATTTGATTATCATAATTTAAATAACAAATACGAAAAATTAGAAATTCTATATAATAATTCAAGAATAAAAACATTATGTAATTAAAAGATAAAAAAAGATATAATATAGAACCGTTGAATTTATTCTTGTTTATAATAAACTTAAAAGTGAGCTCATGTAATTTTTTTCTTTAGTGTATAATTATTTCATTGTTACCTATTTCTTATTAAATAGAAACAAACCCAATTCAATTCTATGGTAAATACGTTGTTAACAGTAATTGTGAGTAAGTACTAATTACGTGAGGTTATCTTATAAAGAAACAAAAAAGGGATTAAAAAAAAACAAATATTGTAAATTTTTAGTTAATTTGATAATTTTGTTAAAATCATATAACCCACAAAATTACTCTTTAATAGAATTGCATTAAACTGTATATTACAACACCGAAAGTTCCAGCAGTTTAGTTCAATCAAGTTTAAAAACGAAAACTATGATTAAAGTAATTAGAGATGCATACTCTGTGATTACCTAATATTGGTGGAGCAATAAATATAAGTAAATACTATAGTATAGGCGGCAACTTACTAATCGTGTGTTCAAAAAAATAGAATGATAGAATGTATCAATTAATAGATATTATGTAGATATGTATTCGGCCAAGACGTAACCGTGAAACCATATAAAACTACTAAAATTTATGAAATGTTCACGGTTTGCAGTCGCATTATGTAACGCTACACTTTTTGTCGGTTATATTGTATAAATATTACAAATGGTACGTGTATATTCTCGGTTTGTTCTTTTTACATAAGCTTCGTAAAAAAGTGTCATCTGACTAAAATTTTCGATCTATGTTAAAACTAACCTTTATCAACCAATAAGTTCAGTTCACAGACTTTCGTAATTACTTATATGTTGTATCCTTTGCGTAAAAGAAAGATATCAATCGGTTTACAGGTAATTACTTCACGCATTTTCTATTTAAGCAATAACATAATTAGCTCTTTTTATTATTACCTTCAACGTAACTTACGAAAAAAACAGAAATAATTATGTTTTCAAATTGTAGAAAGACCTAAACAGATCATCGATAAACAAGCCTGAAGATGACTGTCGAAATATCAACAAAACAAATTCAAGAGTTAAGATCAAGTTTTTTCAAAGATTTGCAAACTAAAGGCAGTTCGAGTGGTACATATTCTTTTGTGCAAAGTTTTTTTTGTAAAAAAATTATTTGCAGTGCATCCAGATGATCTTGAACGCATAGAATCAAATGACGATTGGCTACGTAGGTTTCTACTTCATCATGATTCGAATGAAAAAGAGGCACTAAATATGTTATGGGATACTGTTTTATGGCGCAAGGAGTTTAAAACAAACGGTAAGCATTTTTCTTGTACGTTCTTACATTTTGCTTTAAAAGCTCATTTTATTTAAGGAATTTAACCTTTAACCTTAGTTATTGATTAATGTTCAATAATAACAGACATTCCAGATTATGTTTGATTAGATACTCATTTTTTTATGGCTTTATTTTCAGTTTTAATTAAAAGAAATGTACTTTAAATCTTGATTAGATTTATTTGTGGAGTGGTTTCTGTTTACTTATAAGCCAAAATTCAGCATAATGGGAGATTACACCTGTTCACATTTATTGGTATTTTAAGATACTTGGCATAATATTTCTAGTAATATACCATTAGGCAACACAAGAAATAACAAAGGATGCGAATGATGCGATACTTTAGTGATCTTACTATTTAATTCATTGCAAGCTTCGTTTGAAAACATATCTTATTCAGTTGTTTTTGAGGAACATAATATGTATAAGAATACAAAGCATGCATAACATACATAAATGATTGATTTGGTATTGTTGGTTGTCTATATGTATGAAGATGTCAGTTCTAATATATGTATACTATAAAATTAGTGTTATCCACAAGGATTGGGATTTTTTTTATTGACCTGAAATGAGCATAATAAAAAATAGATTAAAGTATAATCTTAGAAAAATTTGTTTTATTATGTTGATTTTAGGCTTTGCCAACAGAATCCCGGTTTAAATCCGGGTCGGGCCGAGAGAAAAAATTCAGGGCTTCACGATTTGGCCCAATTTTGGCTTTACTTTTATATACTGATATTCGACTTAGCGATTTAGTATAGGTATAGTATTTAGCAGTAGGAATAAACATCATTGATATTAATTTACTTTGAAAACATATTTTTCACTTTGCGGCTTTTTTTCGTCATTGCGTAACTAAACTAACGAAGGAATATTGATTTTTGCAACAAGGACAGCATAAAAAATCATTTGTAATTTTTTTTTGCAAAGTTAAAAGTTTTCTGAATTCGAACCGAATAAAAACTTGTGCATGTAAAAGCATTTTTTAAATCTATCTGACCCGCAATGGGGAGTTTAAATTATGCTTGTACAATTAGTTCAAAAAGAAATTTACATCCTAAAAATAGAGCCGAACAGTTCGATTCTGTGTCTGTACATTTTTGACATATCATCTATACTATTTAAATTGACGAAATTGCAAGAAAATTATACTGATATGCATTTAAATATAATCTATTATTTATTTTTATAGAAGCATTGTAAACAACACCGACTCTTTGTAATATTGTTTGTATTTTTAATTACTTACAGGATGGCGTGGTAGATAATAACAAATTACTGACTACTTTAAAAAATCTCTTGTTTTTTACCCGATCTTTGAAGGGATTTTACGATAAAACGGTAGGAACTATTTTGTTTATAACGTTTAAGAAACTGCGATATAATTTCTCTCTATTTAACAAAACATTTAATCGAGAACTGCATTCCTGTATATCTTAAAATTTACTTAATCATTTATCAATTGAATCTCTTTTCGTCGTTGGATAACTTATAAGTATATCGATACATATCGGAATATCAAAAAGTGTCGTATTACGAATGTGTATCGGAATATCGATCTTTCGGAACATCTATATGTAACGTTCACAGCATATTTAACATTAGCGAAACCGTTGACAACAGTGCCGCGCCGATACTTAGTGGCGCCTGTGTGCAAAAATTTTTATGGTGCTCATGAAAATTATAGTTAAAAAAAATGTTTGGTATTGTTAAAGAAAAAGTTAAGCAAATACAAACAAATATCTATTTAGATGACAATAATACAAGAAACAAAAAAATGCTAAAATATACAAATCAAATACACTATACAAGGTATGTTAATACATATGTAAATGCAATAGTATAACTTAAAAATAACAAAAAGTTTTCCAACATTAATTAAAACAAATTCTCCTTTACAAGCTACTTCTAACAAATAAAAATAAATAATAAATTCTTTCTGTCAGAACTGTCAGGTAGACCTATCTAATGTCACAAAACAAAATAAAATCTGTTTTCACAAATTAAAAAATCGGCAAACCACAAAAATCCACTTTTCGAGCCTACATGTTGGCAATTTTTTTTTATGATATGGTGAATATCTATTTCTTCTAATATACATAGATGATTTTATTGCGATGATAAAATAAATTTGATAACCGTTCTTGACTCATGATCGACCTTAAATGTGCTTTAATTTGGAGAAGGATCCTTCTACAGTGGCAACAGATACTGGTAAAGTGAGTAGAATTCGAATAGCAACTGCTAACTTAGTATATACTGCGATTAAATCATTATAAAATATAAACTGTAAAATTTTTTAACATAGGTTGGATTAGTACAATTTGGTCGTATAAACCGTCTCATCTATGTCTAAATTATCGTTAAATCTCAGTTTTTCCTGTGACTTTTTGCACGAAAGTCTTAGTTGTGATTTTTCAGGAGTTTCGAATAAATGGTATAGAAATTGAAAGGCGTCTGTTTGTTTCCTAATAAGGAAAATCTTTCATTGACTGAAATTAATGCTTGATCGAGAATGCAGTAAAAAAAGTCAATTTTGTATAATGTTTTAGGATCTGAAATTGGTTCATATTTATGTTCGTAGTCGAACTGTTGAGTTTTTTTGTCGATGTCCTAAAGGGGTGGCTGTTTGAAAATTGGGTTCTACATCTAACTTTTTGCAGTTCCTTTTGCTGCAGTAATGACGTCATTAAGTTTCTCATCTGTACGGGATTCGAGCAAAAATTATTTTAATTTTTGTATAGCGTCTAGAGCCAATTGTATATTTATAGTTTTCGATTGTAAAATTTTACTAACAAAATTGACCTGCACTAAAACTTCATACCAGATGTGAACTGAACATATAAACGTAAATGTTGATATTTTATCCCTTAAACACCTAGCTCAGGGATTTTCAACACGCGGCATGCGGCCCGCGGCTTTCATTAGCACCTATTTAATAGTAGCTATATAAATATATACCTGTGCGGATGCGGCCCCCTATTTACTCCATGAATCTAATGGCGGCCCTCGGTCAATCATAAGTTGGCAACCCTTGACCTAACTTGATATTTTGATTCCTGATCAAATCAATCGGAATTTGTTATGTCGTATAATCGGTCATATATTTCTGGTAAATTTTTAAACAGTGGCTTTATTGCATCAATTCTGCTAGAGCATCTCGTGTCAGATATTGGTTTTAAAGTAACATTAAGGCGGTTCTTTCTTTATTCTTCAAATCCAAATCATACTCTGGTCCGTAAAGAAAACATTCAGGTCGTCAACGTTAACCAACATCTCCAGTGAAATAGAGGCCCAAAAATTTGCTGTAGCTTACACAACAAAGACGAAAGATAAGAGAGACAGCATTATATGCTGCGTTTTGTGAAAATAAGGGGTACTTTCAAAGTGATATTGCCGATATAAACTGCAATGCTCGTCTTAGTGCTGATGCAGATTTGTTAATAAAGGTTAAATGTAAGTCGCTTGATTATTTTTATTTAATAATTTTAACAGAAGACATTGAAAATACATGTGAATTATAATGTGTTTTTGTCGTATTTTCGTGATTTTTTTACGAATAACTATCACTTTTGTGGCCAAGTTAAGCAATTAGCGACCTTCAGTTATACTTAGCATACATGTGTTTTTTTTCATTAAATTTGGTGACTTGGTTTTGCTGTAAAGTCTATCAAAAAATGGGGATAATTTTGCCTGATTTTACATAGGAAAGAATTTAACTAAGTGTTGTTTGACGATATTCCAACGTTTAGTATATTTGTATAATTCTTAAACTAAACTGAAAAAACCAACTGTTTCGTGATTAACTTTTGTAGCATTATTAACTATTAAATTGAATGCATATAAAACGCTCGTGGATTCAGATCTAAAAGAATTTTCTGCAAACTGCAATTTATACCACATATATTGGAACCGTTACCATAGCCCAGTCCCTTCACATTATTTATATCTAAATCGATTTTTTTTAACTCTTCTATTATAAAAGAATTCAAACCAATGCCAGTTGTATGAAAAATAGGACAAAAACCTAAAATATGTTCTTTAGAACAGGTGTTAAAGTGGAAAAAACGTATGCTAACACTTATTTGCCCTTTATTTGCATTATCCGGTGTACAGTCCAATATTATTGAAAAAGACTTATTCAGCCTGCATAAATAAAAATTGAAGTTTGGATTTCTTTTGCTAAAACAGATACTATTTTATTTTGGATTTTGTCAACAAGATACGTGGGCATTTTTTTAGCTTGTGAAGTAGCACGTTGAATATAATCACTCATTATAGGATCAAATACCCTCTAAAAAATTTTCGTTATTGTTTTGAAATAACATACTGTCTTGACCTCGAAAAGCTAAATTTATCGAGCTAAAAATTGAATAATGTATACTATTATTTTAATTATATTATACTATCGTTGTTGTTCGATTGTAAGAAGTCACTATTAATTGTAGGTTTATTTTTTAATGCTTAACATAGTTTTGTCCATTTTTGATGTCTACTTAGATAAATGTAGCCAATCATTTTGCAACAAACACAGAATAAATATATCGAACAAAGTAAAGAAGTTCTATGATAAATTTATCCGTTTTTTAAACGTCTTTTATAATAATTAGAAGAAAATCTTCGACCCGACGAATCACGAGGAAAATTCAACCGCGTAATTTGTTTCGGGCCATTTTCAACTATAATTTGTATAGTATTCGTACTTAGAGTTTTTGGCTGGATCATCGTGATCTTGCTCAGGTTTATATCAGTGTTAGTTTCATCAAAAGTTGTTAATTGTTATGGATCTTTTTCAGTTGTAATCCGCGCATCAGATTGGTGCGCCGTTTGGTATTCTTTACTATCAGTAGGAGTCGTCTTTTCCGAAGCCGAAGAGCAAGAAGAAGAAGCACTCAACGTTGATGTAGATGGAATAGAAAAAACTGTGTTATCTTTGTGGTGTTTTTGTCACACTCTTTGTCTCGTTTCCTCTTGTTTATTAAATTTTGGCAACCCGATAGTTTTTTTTTCTTTCCTTCATAAGACATCTGAAAAATAATAGTTTTTACAAAAACAACTGTAAAAAGTTGAAACCAGTGTTTTTGTATTTCACGTATATTTTTATTGCCTACATCTAATTTGTGGCTGAATTCTGAATTTTTTGTTGGATTTTTCGTCATCGTCACAATAATATCTCATAAAAACAACAATAACTCAAAACACATTTCCTGAGATTTCGGAAATCTGTCTCCGTTTTTGAATAAAGGTGCCTATCATAGATAAACAATGTGCTAATTTTTTATTTTAAATAAACAAGCTCCATGGTAACCTACTAATTTGTTTATTATTTCATCTTAACAACCTGTTGCCATACAGAATGATTTAGAATTATAAAACTATACGTTCCAAAAACATTTTAAATAAATTTAGAATTTAATTTCATTTCCTATAAGAGAAAAAAACCGGCAACATCATATTACAGTGATGAAATTTTTACCACCCATGTATCAGTAAAATATAAGCTGATTCTTAATTTTTCTCGTATGTTCTTATAGTTTAAAAATGCGGCAAGTGGCGAAAAACCCCTCAAAAATTTGGCAAGTATATTTTTTTTATTCTCAGTAAACAAGGTAAATTCATTGCAAATTCTCTACAAGGTTACAAATAAAACTGCAAACTTAATAGTTTCTAGATAATTCTGGAAATTTTTTGCAGTAGTCCCCATTTCAATTTCAATTGTAAACTTTTAAGTGATTAGTGAAGATCATCTGCCAAGTAGCAGCAAATTTTAGTCCACTTGACGCAAAGAAGCAGTGTATGTATATTTAAAGTTACCATGTGAAAATTTATCGACAAGTTTTAGAAATACATACTTCCTTAGTGTGAGAATTTGCAAAACTATAAGGATCTAAATAGAATACCTCTGTTAAATTAAATTAACTCCCCCCAGGGGTAGGTACGGACACGATAAAAAATGAAGAATAATAAATTAACAATAATACAAAAATAATATGCCGAATTATACCTATTATACAGTGCGTATTTTAATGATTGTCCGGTGTTTGAATTTGCCGCGTTGTCATTCTAGTAACTATAATCAAACAATGGGTGCATTCAGCCGATAGATCTCAAGTCGCTACCGATCCAGCGCTACATTTACAACAGTTGTCAATCGGCTGGCTGCTCAAAATTCAAGTATGACTAATTAGTGACTAAGTGCTGTCCATAAACGAAAAGTCCGTAAACAATAATATTTTACAACTAAATAACCTAACCTTGCCGTTCTTTGCACATAACCTAATATTGTCGTTTCTATTATTTCAATTTTCAAGCGATTCATCGTGTGCCAGTTTTTATAAAATAATTCTGTGTATGTATTGGACAACTCAACAAACGGTAATAAGTAATTGTTTATTGTGGAGATAAGTTAATTAAATAAACATTTTGGTCAAAGGAATTATTGTAATGGATGTAATAGTAGACATGTAGCGGGAACTGCTAGATTAGAGCGTAGATTATTTTCGCTACAAAAAATGGCGTCCGCTCCGGAACTGTTACCAATGTAGCGAACTCGGAGCGGCTGTATTCAGCCGAAAATCGGGAACTGTTCCACAACAGTTGAGTCGGCTGAATGCACCCAATGTTGGTTCGTTGACGAATAAACAAGCGGCAAATTCAAACACCGGACAATCATTAAAATACACACCGTACATATGTTGGTTGACTTACCTTATGAACAATTACAATACTTCACTAAAACACTACTTACATAATATGACAGTGTTCTAATGTTGTAAAGAATCGAAACTGCCACTTTCCCTATACAGGACTACGAAAACCGACAAGTTGTGAAAGACCGCGACGTGAATGAGATTGTTCATGCAGTTTATAATTTATTAACAAGCTTTGCACACAGCATTCTCTTTGTTGGACCTCTATAATTTATCTCATATCGGTAACATGGTTTAAATAAGCTTGCAATTTATTAAATAGAGATTATTAAATTCAGTGGCGGCTTCTCTATTAGATTATTTGGTCAATGACTCTCCGGAAAAATGAATAAGCAAGGTATTATCAGAGTTTGAATTTCATGCGTTTAAATTGAGAATTAAGATACGAAAGCTTGCAAATCTACCGGAGGCTCACATTTACGTGTGCCCGAGTGCATAATATTGAAGCCGAATCGTAAATTACATAGTTATTGTAGTCAATAGCGAGACGCACAGAATACAATTTTATGCGAGTTAGAAAAGAAGATAAGTAAACGCTTAAATGCATGCTTGCGGTTTTGAGCCCAGAGGTCATTCCGCCTACTCAATGGCAGTGCAATGCTTACGTAACTTACGTCATATGTATAAAACACAGATGCTAAAATGCACATTTCTTATCACATATGACAAACTTTACAGTCAATTTTCTCAGTTGATCTATAAAGTTTATTTGTAATAGACGACTTATCGTTTTTGTTTCATAATGACGGTGGTACAGGACATTGAAAAATTAATAGATAATATTAGTTTAGACGTTTATTCTATTCGTAAGACCAGTAAGCATAAAAAAGGAGTCTATAGTAATTTTAAAGAATATATTCATGATTCATCAGATTGGATTTGTGAATTTGAAGTAAATAATTCATTTTACTGTTTTGTAGGTTTACTGTTTTTAATGACTCATTATGGTGTAAAAATAATCAGTGGCGGCTTCTCTATTAGGTCATTTGGTCAATGACCCTCCAAAAAATAAGAAAGTTGTTTTATTTAGTTTAATTTTAAACTAAATAAAACACCTTTCAGAAACTTTGCGTTTAAATCAAATTATCACCGTTTGAATTTCATGCACTTAAATAATTGTCAATTTAAACGCAACAGATACGAAAGCTTGCGAATTTACCGAAGGCTGACACGAACTTGTGCCCAAACTATGCCCGCATGTATACTACATTAAATCCGTATTTTAAGTGATAGTTCTTGTGGTCAAGAGTGAGACATACAGAATACAATTTTATGCGAGTTAGAAAATAAGATAAGTAAATGTTTAAATGGTTTCGTGCGGTCTACAGCCCGACCGCCTACGCAATGTAATGCTTACTTCAGTTACGTCATTTATCATTACCTTCGCAGCACGTGTGTATAAAGCAAAGATGCTGAAATACATATTTCTTATCACATATAACAAACTTTACAGTGATTTTTCTAGTTGATCGATAATATTCATTTGTAAGGGACGACTTGTCGTTTTTGTTTCATAATGACGGTGGTACAAGACATAAAAAATAATAGCTAATGCTAATGATAGTTTACACGTTTAGAATTTAAATTTAATACTCGTTCTCAGCCTTTACTTGAAAGTCAACATGATTAGTTAATCACATGAAAAATTGTATGAATTGTGCTAAGCTTGGTAGCGTTTTGCCGAAAGTCAAATAAATACCACAATGAAAATGTTTGTAAAAATAGTTAGATATATTAAATAAAACAATTGATTGATTTTACCTATGTCTACAGTGGAAAGAAAGCGATGTTTCTCTACGTTGAAAAGAGTTACAACATTTCTATGCTAAGCACTGAAAAATCTTTGATTAAAAACACTGTAAATTTTAATGAGCTTGTTATTGATTATTTTGGTAAAGATAGGCGAATATCTTAAATATAAATCGCGTTACTGTAAGAATGTTTTATTTAGAGTTTATGCAATAATTGTGTTTTTTTTATATGACTCTCTTGTATGATTGAAAATAATGTTACCGATTTATAGCATTTAAAAGAAAATGTGAAAAAGCACTCGTTAGCGGCGAATCACATGAAAAGTTGTATGAATTATGCTACTCTTGGTTAATATTTGCTTACAAATACAATTGGACCGCGCTTGCCAAAAGTCAATTAAAGACTACAATGAAATAAAGTGTTTGTTATAATAGATACATAGATTAAATAAAATAACTGTTTGACTTTACCTATGGCTCCCGTGGAAAGTGAGCGATGTTCCTCTACGTAAAAAACATTAAATCATTTCTACGCAATCGACAATACTGTGGGACAAGAAAGTCGTGCGCTAAGCATTGAAAAATCTTCCATTATATACTGTAAATTTTTATCGATCATTTTGGTAATTGTAAAGATAGACGAATATCTTAAATCTTAAATATAATTGATCTTAAATATAAATCGTGTTAATGTACGAATATTTTTTTAGACTTTGCGATAATTGTGTTTTTTTAAATGACCCTCTTGTATGATTGACCACCAGCCGCCACTGGTTACATTTCTAAATTATCATGGGAGATTTGGAATTTTGATTGTCCAATTCCTTCGGCACCCCTTCAGACCTGGCGCCTGTGTGCGCGCGGCCCTGATTGCCAACACTAAATAGTATAATTAATCGGATAAGCATTTTCTGTTAATATTTTAACAGCATTTTGAGTAATAATATTACTTTGACTTCTGGAATCTAATAGTTCCTTAAATTTATGAAATATTCCATGTCTATCCATAATTTTAATTAGATCCGTATTTAACAACTTAAACTTAAAACTTTTATAAATTATTAAAAAATGTGCTATTAGATTTGATATACGTGCTCGTCGTTGTTATTAACTCGTCAGGATTCTAATTATTGTTTGTCGCTACCTTTCTGTGCATTGTAATAATTTAATTGCAAAAGTGAGCTATGAAATTAAAACATTCGCGAAGTTGTCGGCGTCTAGAACGTACACGAAAAGATGTAGAAAAATCTAGACAGATAACGGAAATATATAAAAGCGATACAAACGAATCAAAGGTCAGTTATTCGAAGTCGGCAGTGTTAAGAAGATGTTTAAATAAATAAGAGATTAACGGGTGTTCGAGATAAATACAACGTAGTAAAAACGTACGTGACTTTAAGGTAAGTGTCAGTTTTTAGATAAACAGAAGTTATCCGCGGAAATTATTTTTTGAGCGATTGTAATACATAAATTAGCGTAAATGTTTTTCTTAAATATGGTTAGATTAGTACGTGTAGTTATGAACGTGTAAATATTTTGTGTGTAAATAAATAGAAACTCAATAATAAACGGCATATGAGCCCGACAATTTAGAATAACTCACTATTTGAAAATTACAAAAGAATTGAGCAAAGAATCGATTCTGACTCGTTCATCTAAATAAACCGTGTAATATGATAAAGACCAAAGAAGGAAGAAAGGTGATTAAAAAAGAACTAAGAATATCGTAAACGCTGCTTAACTCAATTGTTTAATTTTGTTTCATGTTATTATCAGGAATTGAATAAGTTAAATAGGACGTTTCTATTACTTACAACTTTTAAGTTTTCATATAAAAAGTAATTTTATGTGTTTATTTTATTTCGAATCTAATAATTATAACACGCACTGGTTAAAATTATTTTGAAGTTTTAGCATTTATAGTCACGACAAAAAAACATTTATTATTATATATTATGATGGAAATGGTAATAAAAGCGCTCTTGAACACTTTAATCGCATCAGATTTTTACACGGAAAACAGGTTTAATAATTATTGATAAATTTGAGTACTCAAATGTTTCGGTGCTTGAAGATAAATATAATTCAAATGAAAGAACGTTTCTCTAGAATTGAATATGGTGTGCTATTTCACGTAAATATTCTAATTCATTGACATTGGGTACAAAATTCTTGGCGACGCGTGCAAGCTTTTCAGCTGAGTTCTTGTATTTTTTTCTTCCAGTTGGTGCTACTTGACCATTCATATACCGTTCTACCCTTAACTCATTTAAGTTTTGTTCACGTTTGATTACATTTATAAATGTCCATAAATTAGATTCCTTGGTTGGAATTCGAGATTGAAATCCGCGATGCCAACCCTCGATTGAATTATTTGTTGGTGATAATTTCTGTTCGACTGATTCGTAGCAATTCCATAATTCAATTGGAAAACATGCGGTTCTATCAGAACCGCCAATCCAGGTGTTCTCGAAATATTCTAAAATATCCTCAGCATTAAGCGGAATTATGTTTTCGTCGCAATATTTCTTAAAATAAGTTTTAACGAGGTCTGTAGGAACAAATGCTAGCGCAGCTAGCATCTTAATCCGAAGTGCATATTCAGAATCAGTGTCATATTCTAGTTTGTGACCATTTAATTGAACATTACTGTAAAGACATTGGCAGAAATGGAAAAAACAACCTCGTTTTACAGTCTTTGCAAATTCTATATTGAAAGCATTGATCATTGCTTGCTCAAAATCGGTCATTACTAAAGTTGGATTTAATGTTGGTTCTAACTGTTTTAACACACTTAAAAACTTACTATAACATTGTTGAGTTTTGCTGGGAAGTAACGCATAAACTAATGGAATTGACACGGGTTGCTGTAAGCTGTGGATTGTGTACAGTTGTTCGAAAAGTTTTGGAACTGTCTTGAACGCTCCATCTGTATACCAGTGGTTAGAACTAGCAAGAAACTGAAGATTTTTTTTTGTAGAGAATATTACAATTCTGTCTACTACCGGACCTGAATCATATAATAGGAATGGTGTATCGTTTTCTGTTAGTTTATAACTTTCCGGAAATACTATATCCTGGCGGTTGTTTGACAACACTGCACCCGGAATATATTTTTTTCTAATGTTTCTTATCGTTCGTTTCATAGAATCTACAGATGGCAACTGCGCCTTTTCTGCATCGTTAATTTTCGTTAATGCCTTAGACACAATATGGTGAGCAGAATCCGTTGTGTTTTTTGCTTCTTCCCGTATTTTTTCTAAGGTTTTTTCAGCTTCAACTTTTGCAGAATTACCACTATGATTATGTTCGCCTAATAGCTTTTCAACCGTGCTGTTTATTGTTGTTGCTCGACACTTGCAATGAGTTGCAATAAAATTTTCGCATCTCCAAATAGTTTTCTCCTGTCTGTGTTTGTCTTTGACGAATAAAAATCCGTTTAAACACAATTTTAATTTATTCTTAGAACTTAACACAAACTGCACTTCCATTTTTAAAATTATTAACTTTTTTACTAAATGGTTGCGGATATGATTGAATGGTTTGAGAATAGGATAACGCCGATTGTTATAAAACGTCTTTACACGCCCGAGATTTGCACGACTGGAACTTATATGTCAGTATTTATACGAGTGGAATTTTTTACGCCATGCGTTTGTACGACTGCGTACTTTATACATCAATACATTTTCTACAGGAGTGTGCTGTAATAACGGTTAAGTGGTTTTTTAAACGCGGCATAAAGAAATATAAAAAGGTAAATGAAAATCGATACCTGTAATTTTTTTTTACATATTTACAATAAATTGTTATTTATAAAACAACTTAGCGTTAGCGTGAATAATTTTCAACTCAAGCAAAAATGTATGCATTTTCAAATAATGATGTTTTTGAAATAAAAACTATTTTTTACACAGCAATTTGAATTTTTTTTAATTACGAAATTTCTAAATACGATATTTCCAAAATATCGATTATATCACTCACAATCGATGTTTCTTTGAAGTTTTGTATGCTTTTAAACATGTACACATATATTCTTTAGATTAATGACGATGCAACCTTAATTTTTAGAGATTTGGCTTGATGAAGTTGTCACTTAGACCACGAGACGTGGTGGGCTTGTATCTGGAGTAGAATCTACTATTATTGGAAAAGTAAATTGTTTCTTTTACTTCAGAAATTATACAGGGTTGTCAGCTTAAAATGTTTAGTACTGTACTTCATTCTTTCTATAACGTTGTTCTCTTTCTCGTATTCAAGGTTTGCGATACACTTACAATTTTAATTTCTTCGTCATCTGTAACTATGGCGGCATTTTTACTAGAAGCATTACCAGAAGAAGATTCTTCTGTTGTTCTGCACAGTTTTCTCTAACTCTATTTTTTCTTTTCTTTGCAGCCCCACTTTCAAATTTTGGTTTCATAGCTTAAATTGAGAAACAATTTATAAAACAAACAATGTTTAATTAACCATCTAGTTCTATACATTTTTTTAAATATCTAGAATTTTCGTAATAATTGAACTCGATAATAGATTGTATTAACTATTCAGATTCTTTTTGCTTGAATTCGCGAATTTCAAGCCGCAACGATCACTTCACGATTAATTTGCAGTAACGGCTAGATATGAAAAACTAAGTACGCGGTTACAGCATAAAATATAATCATTATACTTGTTGGTGTTTAACTCGTAATAATACGTGCCTACAAGTTGTTTATAAGAATTTCTAATTATCCTGGTTTAATTTGAAAATTAAACTTATTTACATTATATTAGATATTTAGGTGTAGTTTTACAATGCCAGGAACAAGGTGCACTCTGTTTGGTTGTATAACAACTTGATTGAAAACAAAAACTTCAAGATTATACATCACAGGTTTCCAAAAGGTACCGATTTAGTGGCCTCTACAATTAAACATGATTTGATTAGGTGCTGTAAAAGGGCTGACAAGATGAACCCTAACACTAGCCTTGTTCCACTAATTTCACACACGAGTTATGAACAAGATTTGCAAAATGAATTGTTCGGTTTTTTAAATAAAATTGATATATATAAAATAATTTTTTTTTCTGTATTAGAGAAAAGTTTTGAAGAAATAGGCTGTTCCAACAATAATTTATGTGTTACCAAAAAATTAACTAAACAAAACTATTTTTATATTTAAATAAAAAAATTAAAGCATCAAACAACAAACGAAATTAATTTTTTGTTGAGGTTTTCTTTCATTCAAGTAAATAAAAATTAAAGCTTTATGACGTTTAAATGTAATTTCTTACTTTTAAGAAATTATAAACCATAAAACAATCAACAAAACTTATTAATTAAAAAAATATTTTGATTATGAACACTATTGCCATTGCTTATTAAATCAAAAGTTGTCAAATTTACACAAATAAAATATTTACAAGTTTTTTAACGTGCATCGTCATACGAATTGTAATAGAAGTATAGAGACTTGGTCGGTACCTTTGATTTTTGTGGACATACAAGTTGAACACATAAACGAGTGCGCATAGCCCAGGCGCATGTGAGTGCTACGTTACTACCATCGTAGTTTAAAAATTCGAAATTGTTTTAACATAACCTAATAACTTTCCCCAGCCGCTTTCATACAAATTAATTAATAAAATTGTTTTGGAATAAACGCAATTCAATTTTTGCGTTTGCTAGGTTAAGTTATGCTCGTTTTAGTACTGCGCATAGCTCACGCGCAGAACTATTTTTGTCCACAAAAAACGTAGAAGTGAAATTACTGTATGAATATGTACTGTGTGCTATGCACTTTTCGTTCGCTTCTTTTCGTTTTTGAGGTGGTGCAATGTAGAGGCCACAGGCATGCGCCTCTTGCGCCTGTGCGATAATCCGCAACTATGAATGCTCTATTGTAAAAGTCAGTGAAACAGTGTTTCTATAATTTTGCATCAAAATCAACTTTTCTACTGAAGAAATGGTCGATATGATTTATGTGCTTGGAGCAACTGACAAAAACTGTCTGTTGGCCAAAATAAGGTACCAAGAGCAATTTTCCGAAAGAAGGCAACCATATAGACGGTCTTTTTATACTAAATATATTTTGTTGCTGTTCAAAATGTGAACAAATAGTATATTTTTTAAAACGTGAAAGTTAGGATTAAGTTGACGATCTTAATGTATTTGACTCATATTAAAATAGTCTGATTTTATTACACCGCCTACTGACGATTTGTTTTCTATGGACTATTTAAACTTTCGAACAGTTTGTTTATAAACAGAATAAAACCTCCGTGTTACCTGTCTCCTAATCCAATCCAGTAAAGCTTGCGCATTTAGAAAAATGTATATGTCGCAGTTTTTCTAAATTCAATCAAACTTTAACACTACTTGGATATTTTTATAAGTGCTCCGATCTGGCTGCTAAACAAATAGCTTTCAATGAAATTGAGACACGTTTTTGACTCATGATATTGGGCAAATACTGATGATAATAAGATGTATATATGATTTTATTTCTTCTTCCATCTTCTGGTCTTACTTTGTCTTCGCCGTGTATATATATCATAATAATTGCTGTTTTGCACATCCTGGATTTTGTTTCACTTTTGAAATGTTTGTTTTGTCATATAACGTCGTTGTGGCCTTCTTCTATTTTATTGCCTTTGGTAACTTGGTGTTGTAGTTCAAGTTCCATATTTCCAAAGCTTATAGAAGTGTTTTTGAGTTTCGATCACGGAATAAGGAAATCTAAGTCACAACAATTACTACAGCTCAAATTCAGGTTCGCTATCTTTTTTTTTTAAATTTTTATTATAGGTATAGTTAAAGTAGTTATTTAAAATGTTGATTTATTGATTACGTGTCGCTGGACTGCGCTTAAACGAACTTTAATGTAATTAACGTTTTTATCAATACCAACAAGAGGACAACAAAATTATAATTAGAGTAACATGCGATATCAACCAAGATTGACCACACATTTGAAGAAATACCCAGACAAATAGATATACCTTGGCTTCGTTTTCGAAAAGCTAGCTACATTCTTAAAAAAATTGCTTAAAGTCGGAGGTCTATAACCAGTGTAACATCACAAGTATCGCCTGCGGTTGCGAGACATAGAGTTTGACAAAGAAGAATACGTAAAGAGTTCATAGACACAAAGAGTACTTGAGCAGCAAATGATAGAATTACAATGAACATATAACAAACGTAACACCTGGATAGAGTAACAAACTAAAGTAATGGACATTACAGTGCGAGCTGTGTAACTGAAATGGCAATAGGCTGGTCATGTCGCACGTAGAGAGGACGATAGATCGACATAATCTAGACCGAGTAGCTTTAAGAGAGTAAAGTGAAGACTGCACCAGGCGAAGGGATGATATACAAGGTGTCTTGAGAATGCAATGGCTATGATGATGATGAATGGAATGAAATGAGAATGACTTACATCCATGAATGGATAGCAAAAGGTTAATAGTGATCGTGAATCACTATCATAACGAGAATGAGGCCAACACTATAAAATAATATTAATTTTTTTATTCTACAGTCGATGAAAACACGTCTCGTTTTCCCATCAGAGCAATAACGAAATAGGACAATTTTAAGTAGCAAAATAATTTTTTAATTGGTTGTAACCCGATGTACTCTAGTATCATATTGAAGAAATCGCACACAATCTGTTCACTTAGAAATAATGGCCATCTTTTTGAAGCGTTTCACAGAGTTTTGTATACAAGTTTGTGAAATTCAATGATGGCGTGCTGGTATAGTTCACAAAATTAAAAAGCATTTTATTTGAAAGATAGCGTTTTTTGTTCTTGAAAGCACTATTAAGCTGTGTTTACATTTTATCGCTTCACCTAAAAATTATTTGTTCGTTTTGTTTCAGAAATAAACGAATCTAACCTAAACATGGATTTTATAAAAGAAGGAGTATTTTTCTATCACGGTAGAGATATAGATGGATGTTCCTTATTTATATTTAAATCTAAAAAGCATATCAAAGGGCAGCTAGATTTTGAAGATGTTAAACGAACAGTTATATATTGGTTGGAAAGATTAGAAAGGTAATTGCTTCTTGAGTTTTTATTTGCTTTCATACATATTTTTATTTTTCAGGTTGGATAAAGGAAAGTCAGTTTCTATATTTTTTGATATGGAAGGTTGTGGTTTGTCTAACGTAGACATGGAGTTAATAAAATACATAATTCACGTTTTTAAGCATTATTATCCAAATTTTTTGAATTATATAATTATTTTGGAAATGGCATGGATTTTAAATGGTAATTTTAAATTTGTGATTTAATCGTTGTTATGCTCGTCGATTTTTAGCTTTATTTAAAGTAATTAAAGCTATGCTACCAGAAAAAGCTGTGGGGAAAATTAAAATGGTTAAGAAAAACGATTTGAAATTGTATGTTGAACCTGATCAGGCTTTAAAGTGTTGGGGTGGCAATGATAATTATGTATTTGTTTTCGAATCGGAAGAAAGAGAAGTTGTTAATAGTTTACCTGTTCCTAATAATAAGAAGGTAAAATATTTTTATTTACGATCTTATACGAATCTTATCGTTATTTAATACCTTTAGCCCAGTCAAATTAGACTTCTGGTTTCCATTAATTCCGACAAAGCTGGAAATTATTTTATTTTACTTTAGGCACCTCAAATAAGAGTAATACGAGTTTGCGACGGTTTTTGAGTGGAGCATTTGACGCTATAGCCAAAAATCCGCGAAATTTCATGACTGTTTGGTTTTTCGCCTATATCTTTTAAACGGGTAGTCGTAACAAAAACCATGTTAATATAAAAAATTAAAGCTTTTTAAATTTTCTACAACATTTGTATGACACACGGAAAGAGAAATCATAAACTTTTCAGTTTACCAACCAGTTTACCGCTTCAGTGCGGGTGTTAGGCCAAACTTTTCATGTTTTAATGTGGTTTGAGTTTTTTCTTAATGTTTTTTTTTCGAAGAATTGTTTTAATTGTGTTTCATGTAATGTTTTAATTGGTTTCATGGATTAACTGTTGTGTATTAAATGATTCGTAGACAGTGTTTTCTTGTTATGGCTGACATTACTTGTTTCATATGTGGTGGAAGTGTAAAAGAAGATGAGGATAGAGGAACAATTAAGGAAAGGGCTCTGAAAATGTTTATTGGAGGCAGTAGCAGGAGAAAGGATAGTCATCATAGGTGGTTACAGAGCCAAACATCGGTTATAGTACACGAAAAATGCCGAAAAGGAGCCTACACGAAGGAGTCCCACATTTTACTCGCTGAAACAGTAGCAAACAACCCACCACCCCGTGTGACAAGGGTTGCTGTGGACACATTCAGTTTTAAGAAAAGATGTTTATTTTGTGGAAAGGATGCCACTGAAGACTTCCAGGCAAAAGAAAGAAAAAAAGCAAAAAACAGACGAGATAGTGTATACGAGATTACCACTATTGAAACAATAAACACTATAACAAGAAGAGATAATGAAAGAGATGATGCATGGAGTGAGGGTGATTTAAGGAGGATCAGCAATATATCAGATCTAACAGCAGACTAGTGAAGTGTCTGATTATGTAGATTTTATCTGCAACTACATGGAGAAGAACGAGGATCTGTGCCAATTTACACTGGGAGAACTGAATGGATAATAAAGCAGCTAATTGAAAGATATGGAGAGGATGTCTAAGACAACTAACGTTCATGAAGAACAAGTGGTAAAGGCAGCTGCAGAGATCATACGTGAGAACATCAGGACAAAAGTGTATTTACTGAGCAAGTATCCCTCCCCTGATCAGTTTTTGAATTGTGTGGCCGACGATATTCCAGAGTCTTTGAAGTTATTATTGGACACTATAACAAGTAAGACAAACAAAGCACGAAAGGAAAAAAGACAGAACAAAGTTACGTTCATTGCACATCATCATCAGCTACTAGACCCAGGTCATTCATATTCCCTATTATACTCGAAGTTGGAAGTTTGTTATACAGAAAGTATGGATCTAGACATCTGGCGGATGTGCTGTTTGCTTTGGGAATCAGCAGCTCCTACAGCAATGTAAGAAACTTTGAAGTTTCGACTCTGAATCAACCTCTGAAAATTCATACCAATAACTCTTTTACACAATTTATTTTCGAAAATGCTGACATAAACATGGATACAATCGATGGTCGCAACACCTTACATGCCATGGGAGGTATTCAGTTTTTCGCTCCTAAGACATCTTTGGTTCCAAAAACCCCAATTGACAAGGTTCATACAATTCCTAAAGCGACATCCTTGACAGAATACAGCAGTATACCACTGGAAGGGTTTGACAAACCAAGTGGAGGGGCATTGACTAGTCTGGTTGTCAAGGAGGTTGGAGATGTTGATAGTGAAATGTTGCCATGATTTGGTGTGGATGTATCGAAAGTGGAAAGATTTAAACAACATACCTGGGTGGAACGGGTTCATGGAGAACATTACATAAACTTACAGTTTCGAGACCTCACGAATATTGTGCCTTTCTTTCGTCAGAGCTACCCCTCAGACTATGATACAGTGTATATTGCTCTCAAAACAGCTGCCCAAAAATGTGTGGAACAACACCAAAAGAGCTGCTTTGAAACTTGTGACCAGTCGCTGTATATAAAAGCCAGAAAAATTGTTGCTTGCTCCGGGTCAGATAGTGATGTGGGCTCAGTTATAGTTGGGCTTGGGTGCAATTGGATACATATGGATTGCATTGTTTTACAAGAGTTGTGGAATGTCTCTTATGCACTGGCATCAACAAAAACCATGATGACTGGTCATTCAATAGCTGTAAGAGCCCACATTTTGACTCGCCTTGCTCTGGAAAAGAAAATTTTGTCTCTAATGGGTGTGGCGGATGAGGAGAGTACAGCAATATTAACTATTCTCGACAAATTTGGAATTGATACTTTTCGGATAAATGAACCCCTGATGTGTGGACGCAAACTGAAATTCGAAAAAAAGACTTATAGAGTTAGAGCAAAATGGTCCAATAGCAAAACTATGGGTGCAATATTTTCGAATGGTTTCAATTTTAAAACACTTTATTGAAGTCGAGAGAAGTGGGGATTGGGAATGACACCTGTAAAGCATAATGAACATGTTACCATATTTCCACGCGAGCGGTTACTTCAATTATGCCAAAGCAACTCACTTGTATTTGCAAGATATGCTGGCACTTGATACAAAACTTACTCCTGCGGAATACGAGCAATACGTAACAACTGTTAGTAGGTGAAAATATCAACTGCCATGAAGCTCATAAAATTGAAGAAAACACTATGATAAACATTAGAAGCAAGAACTATAAGAAGCTCAAGTTGCAGAGGAAACATAGAGTCCTGCCACTGCGAGCTGTAAACAGTTCTGTAAAAATCAATGGCGAATTGGTTCCTGTCAATCCTGGTACAATTGGACGAAACCCTTTCCAGATAAAATCGCAAAAACAGCTGGAGTTGCATTTGAGTTAGCACCATATCAATTGTCGCTTTCTGATGATAGTGGAATGCCTAAGACACGTAATTCAGCTCTATATAACCTGTTGATTCCAGTCATCTATACTGTAACAAGCAATTTCGACTTCGTAGTTGATGGAGGGTTGGGTGCCATACTAACGAGAAGTTTTCATCTATCCTCTACAAATATGTGAAATATGTTAAGAATTACTACGGGTCCAAATGTACCATTGTATTTGACGGATACTCTGAAGATGCAAAAAAAAATTATGAAACCAACGGAACGCGCTCGAAGAACTCGTAATAGCGTCAGTATTGTAATAAGTCTAAGACAGTAACAATGCCAAAAGAGCGGTTTCTATCAAACGAACAGAACATAACACCTCTGATATTTAATGCTTAGTGATAAACTGACAGCTGAAGCTTTTCGTGTCCAGCAGATCACTAAGTACGCAGATCCTCTGATTGTTAGCACAGCTATTGATATTTCTGAACAGGGTGGAAATGTATTTATTGTAGGGAAGGACATTGACCTATTGGTTCTGTTGACTGCGCATGAACAGATAGGACTCATCTGCAACATATTCCTGCTAAAACCTGGGAAAGGAAACCAGGACACTTGCATATACAGTGCAAATAATTGTAAGATCTCTGAAGAAGCAAAAAACAATTTGTTGTTTCTTCATGCTTTCAGCGACTGTAACAGCACGTCTGAATTTTTCAGACAGGGAAAACTAAATTTGTCAACCTCTTCCAGAAGAACACCAGCCTTTAAAGAACGGTTTCTGTTTTCAAGAATCTTGACCCCATGCCTGATCAGGTTGCTGCTGCAGCTCGAAGTTTATTGTAAATCTCTACATGGGTGACTGCAAAAAATCATTGAACGAAACTGTCCTACATTTCTTCCAGAGAGCACTTTCAAAAAATAATTTTAAATTAGAAAGTTTGCCTTCAACTGAGGCAGCTGCGCGCCAGCACCCATAAAGACATACTTACAGGTACAAGTGTGAAGACACAACTTTCTTGTTCCGCAGCAGTGGGGATGGAAGACGACCAAGGACGGTCTCGTTCCAAACGCCACAGACCTACCACCAGCGCCCCCAGAACTGCTGAATAACATTTCGTGTACTTGCGCAAAAGGATACCAAACAGCTTGCTCATGCCAAAAAGCTGGAATTAACTGTTCAGCCATATGTAACAACCTTAAAAGGGCACACCTGCATTAATTGCATATCTGAGGATGACGAGGATGTGAACCAGATAGAAGAGGAAACAGATCTTCACAATTTCCAAGATGAAGGATTGGAAGACATCGTCGATGTCGAAGTTTTATTTAAAATTTTATTAAGCCCAAAATTGAATCAAATTATTTAAAACATAAAATAAAACATTTTTGCTAATATGACTTTCTTGTTTCTGAAGCCCTACATTATACCGTACAGTGTCAGTCAAAAAGGGATACAAAAAATAAATTGTTACATCCACTCAAAATTGAAAAAATCGAACAGATATCGAGAGGGGATTTTCGGAATACTTATATTTTTTTCGACATTAAATATCTATAGACGGATAGAGATAGCAAGAAAAGTGTTATACAAATGTTTTAGGAAATTAAAAAGCTTTAATTTTTTATACAAGATGATTATTGTTACCATCGCCCGTAAGATATAAGCGAAAAACAAAAACAAGTCCCGAAATTTCGAGGATTTTAGGGTATAGCGTCAAACGCTCCTCTCAGAAACCGTCGCAAAATCATATTACTCTTATTTGAGATGCTCAAAGTTAAAAAAATCATTTCCAGCTGTGTCGGAATTAATGGAAAGCACTATCTTTCTTTGGCCTAATTTGACTGGGCTACTTTACGCAAGCGCAAAATGAAAAGTTTTTTGAATGATAATTTTTGGCACGACCGATAGTGTTTGGTGTACCGATTTCTCTTTGTCAGAGAAAATCAATTGAGTAGACTTATATTTTTTACGTAAAACGAAGTTTCTGCAATTTGTAGGTCTCAAAAATACTAACCCAAAGGTAGTTTGGTATCGTGGCGTTTATTAGGCTTGGTTCTTCTTTGCTATGGACTATGATTTACTATAATACAAAACTGCCAGTTTGGCATTAAAATTAAAAAATAGCCGAGTGCGAATAAAGTTGTATTTTTACAGGTTCACTTTGCCGATGGGTCACCAACAACCGATTATACTAATTTTTCGGATAAAGAACAAGGTATGGTATGTTTTAACGTTATGATGGTAGTTAGTTTCGATTATTTTAGGGGATGGAGATATTTTGAAAGTTCAGCCGGCTAGTGTGATTACGTTTATTAAAGAAGGAGGTGAATTAGTTAGTACTTTAGAATTGTATAATTCCGACAATCAAATCAATATTTCTTATAAGGTAAGTAAATTTTTTTAATCTGTAATTATGTTTTAATCATTTTTACAATAATGTATGGAACTATTTAAATACCGTATAAACACGTTCTCTTTATCGAGGTCAGTAAGAAATAAAAGGAATGCGTCCATTAAGCTGGCTAATTTGAAATTTGTTTGTTGTGCTTCAGTCCGTTTTGATGTATTTTACAGGCATTATAATCGGTAGTAAAATTTAGTTTTCCCACCTAGGCCGGTAAAGTGTTCTAGAATTTTATAACTAGAAGTTGCCACTAATATCATTAATTAATTAATTGTCATCTGTTAAACTGTCAGATTTATTAACATACACCATTATCTGTGTTATTGTTTACAACACAGATAATAATTTTTTAAACAAATATAATAAATTTGCTTATATCTTACAATTGCTAATTTTCATATACGTTAAATTGTAATGAAATTATATTTTGTCAAATTAGGGTCAAAAACAATCGAATTTCGTTATTACAGGTTACAGTTTTATCAACATGTGTTATTAAATTTTAATAAAAATCAATACTTAAATAACTGTTTAACATAGGTATTTATACTATAAAACTTTGTGTATCACACGCCCTGGAAGTATTTTGCGAGTATTCGTATTTTGTAGGCCTCGGCCTACAAATATTCTCATACTCGCAAATTAGCACTTTCTGGACTAATAACTATTGTAATTGCTAAAGTCTTTTGAAATGTACTAGAAAATTTTTTTTGTTTAAACAAATAGACAAAACTGTATGGAATGTTTCTTGTCTATATAAGCTCGTCAAATATAAATTTTAAATTTGGTTAAACCCAACTCCAGCAAAGTTGCTTATTAGACTGTCAACTTTTGGCTATTAAAGTTAAAATAAAATTGATATTTAAAAGGCTGCTTTTTTCTAATTTTATTTGGTTTCATAATTATGTAGTTTTTTTGTGTTACTTGAATATGTAGCTTCAAAATGGTCCGTATCAACTTCTGAAGTTTTTGAAAATAATGACATTGTTAATGTTAAAAGTTTGAGGGGTATTTTGGTTCGGTTAACGATCAATTAGATGTAACTATCAAATAATAGACGTTTATACTAGATAACGGTGAGGTGATGTTGTTCTAAGGAATTGAAATCTTAGTCAGTCAGCTCAAAGGACAGTCGCATTTTAAGTTTCTCGAGAATGTCATTGTTGCGTTTCGTGCGTGTTAGTGTCACACAATTTTTAGTAATCCTTGGTGTAGAAAATTTCGCAAAAATACACGTAAGATCATTGATAATCGATACTAGGTATTAACACAGTATTTGTTGTCTTCGAAAACCTACGGCATAAAAAAATTACTACGGAAATAACGATTTTTTTGGCTTTATTTACTTTTGTTTACGTACTTACATGCAATAAATTAGTAAACTAAATTTCAGATGAAAACGACGTCGCCTGAAAAATTCCGAGTACGTCCAAGTGCGGGTTGTCTAGAACCTGGTGGATCAGCGACTATAACTGTAACATTATTATCAGGATTTCAACTCGGTGGACTTTCCAAAGATAAATTCCTTGTAATGAGTATGCCAGTTGACTCGACTGAACTTTCATCGCAAGAATTGGTCGATCTTTGGAAGGTAAGTAAGCTATTTTTTTTACAAAAATCTAAAATTTGAAACGTTTAGAATGCCTCAAACAAGAATATCTCTCAACATCGATTACGTTGCGCACAGGGCGATGAGATAAAAAACGGAAGCGTATCCTCGAACGTTGTCGTAGACGCAGACAAAAGTCAATTAACCCACATTACAAATAAGCTTCAACAGTTGAGTCATTGCCAGTCAGAGTTACATACTGTAGTGAAAAGTACGCAACGGTTACAATGGGTTTTAATGATTTTAGTGCTTGTTCTGGGGATCTTAGCAATTTTTATTTTAAAAATGTCCATGAACAGTCCCGAATTTTGTTATAAAAAAGACATTCACAATGCAGAATTTTAAAAATTTTCTATCTACAATAATACGGTGCTTATTCATTCATTACTAAATTTACAAATTTAGTTGTAATGGAAAAACATATCTTAAATTGATTCAAGTATTTCGAAAAAAATATACGCTTACGATTTAATTTACGTGGTACTCATACTAACACAATCGAACTTGAAGACTGATTTAGTCTGTAATAAAATCAATTTCCTTCGAGTATCACTTAAATTTCTAAGCTGTAATGTAATAAATTTTGTTGCTGTTTGCTTATTACAGGTTTATTTAAAAAATTATATGGTAGCGTTTATTTTATTACGTAATAATTCTTAAGACACGAAAAGTACAAAGCATGTTACACTCTATTTATTTAACCTATTATTTTAACGTAATTTCTTGAAAGGAAATACATTTGTAGTTATTACAAAATATAAAGGAAGGTTTGTTATTTACAAAGTTCTTTTTGAACAGTAAGAATTTTCTTACAACCATTGTGTTGTTTTAACAGTTTTTTGAAGACTACCTAAGTCGAATTCTTTTTAGCTATTACTTCTTGGGGCAATGTTTATTTCATCTTTAGAATGTATACGAAAATATAAAATTGCTGAAATAGTACCGAATCGCGAGCTTTAGTAATTTAACCCAAAAATGAAAGTCTAGAAAAAAATTTTTTTTCGTTCGTTTTAAATTGGATAGTTCATCAGGAATACGTAGGATGGAGGTGATTACCACAATTTTTTAGAAAGAAAATATAAAAGTGTAGTAATAATATTTTATTAATTGTTTAGCCGTTACTACCTCAATATATAGTAATAATTTTTTTAACAAAGTGAAGGAATTGTTACGGAGTTTTCAAATAGATTCTTACTTTTGTTGTCCTAAATATTAATGACAAAGCTCTCTCTTTTTGGGTAGCCCTGATACACGTTTCCACTGTGTGAACCTTATTTAAAAATTTGTATAAGCATACCACTTTTTAACATTTTTACTGGTTTCCATCGGCTTTTTCAGTTCGTTTAGTTTATGGTATAACATGTCTGCGTTTTCAGGTCGTTTGTGATGCTTGTGGAGGAATTTAGGTCAACTGTTTGTTATTGTTTTTCTAAGCAATTTTTCCTTTTAACTACTACTTTCTTGGTTTATTTTAAGAGTCATTGCATCATTCTTCTTTTTTAAATGTCAATTCAGCGATTTATATACAGAAATATGGCTTTAAACCAGAGGTCATCGTGTGCTTTTCAGTTTGGTTCAGCGATATTCGTGTCAGACTTCCAAGTGTGTTTTTTTTTCAATATTTCCAGCTGTAACTTGCTTTGTTTCTGTGAAAATGGTGTAATATTCTTATGACCAATAACGAATGTATTTTTTCTAGCATTGTTTTGTAAACCTTCACTTCCATCGCTTTCCTCTATATCTTAATACCGCACTTAATTGTAATTGTGACAATAACTTTTCTAATGTCGCTGTTTTTTGAAATACTTTTCGTATGTTAGTCTTTTGTTTAACGTTATTTGCGGGTACTTTAGTAACGTCAATGGGATAAAGAATTACTGGTAAATGTATTCTTGTACATGACTTCGTCCGTCTACTACTACTACTAACGCCAAATCATTGGCATAATCGATAACTGCTGTTTTTTGTTTTTTGCTGTTTAGCCATCCGAATGAGGTATGATGCAATGCTGCTTTTTTTATTTCTTCTTGATTTTTGGCATAGAGATACTTTCTTGTCCCTATGTCTTGTTTAGCTTTAGTGGTGTGTCAATAGTAAAACGATCTTTAAATCAACGTTGTTCAAATAATCTTTTTCTCGTTTTGGTTTCTTCCCGTATTCCCTTTTTGTTAGTAGTTTTACTACTAGTTTACCAAAGCTCTGTCAAGTTACGATTTTTCTAGTTTCTTTTCCATAAAAAAATTGCTTCCAGTATTTTTCTACGGTCTTGCGACTTTGACGATCTCCAGGAATTTTGTATCAGAACGTGGCCCTTTTAGGTTTTGATGCTATTGAACGAACGAACGGTGACACTTCGACTTCTGCTTTGGGCAATCCACTTACTGACTGTTAGTCTGATGATGGTGTTTTGACGGGAAAAAAGTAACCTAATAAATTAGTGGATTATGGTAGTAAGGAATAAATTACTGTTTTTGAATAAGCAACTCAGCGGTTGTAGTTTCATCGTAAAACCGGGTAATTTTACCTCGGCTAAAAATCGAAAAACTATTTTGTTTAAAACAGATTGTACCTACGATTTTTTACCATTGTATAAAAAATCTAGAAAATCTAAAAAAATTGAGTTTATGATTTTGAATCAGATGCATCTCTTTTTTTTTTCGAAAAAAGAAGAACGAGCAAACATTTTTTGGTTATGTTTATTGTTGATATACTCTCTACTCTTGTGTATTTTATGCAGTTTGCTTTATTTTTTAAAGATTAATTCGTTGATCTCTGGCCTATTTTTCTTCGCTCTATTTTTTTGAAGATAATTTCTTTTATCTGTGACCTATTTTTCTGTACTCTGACGTCTATTTCTCTATTAGCTTATTTAAACTAAACAAGCAAGTCGTTGTGGTTATATTTCATCTAATTCCACAACTAACATTCTTTAAACATTCCACTGTTATATTTCCTTTAAAGTTTTTGTAAAGTCTTCTACTTATAAATATTCAAATTAATGTAAGTTGTGTTATTGTTTAGCGAAAGGTGTTGCATATTTTTTCTGTTGCCAAAATGTGTTAGTGGGTTTGTAAAATTGTTATTAAAATTTAACCCCATGTTACATTAGTACGCGTTGTGTTGAAGATTCAGTTGTAGAAAGGTGGCCGAAAAAGTCTGTTCGAACAATAATTATTGGTTGTATCCGTAAAGTAAAATTATTTTTATTTCACATTTTCACGTCTTGTTTTACCAACTTAACGAACTTGTTGCGGCTATTGTAATGTTTGATCTTAAACGAACGTCTGTGTAACAATCAAATTCTTCCACTTGTAGATTTGCTAGTAAGAAGCAGTGCGTTAAAACGTGCTGATTTAAAAAAAATGAATAATGTTTACCTGGCGCAAAGTGTAAGCAACTTTTTGTAAGCATGTATTGGTGTTGCGAATACTTCGATGTAAAAATTAATTGTTCGTACTATTGATTGTATGGTATAGAATTATTCAGATAAGATGAGATTGCACGCACTGCGTAGCTTTGGAAGAGAAGAGTAATTATTTTATTTTTTTGTTAGAAATATTGCTTGCTGGTGCATATGTGTGTTAAAATGTAAGATGAAAATAAATCTAAAAAAAGAATCTAAAATCAAAGTTAGTACTAATTTTTACAGATAAATATGCATTTACTCAATAAAATTAAAATAATACAGCCTAATGATATTTTTTATAAAATTTTAGAAATGCATATGCATTTTAGTTATTGCATATACATATATTTGTTACTGTAGATTTATTTTACAATTTTTTATTGTATTTCGTACTATGTTACCAATATGTTAATAAAGTGCCTAAAGAATTTGTTCGTTTATTTTATTCCTATCCTTGGTGTGGTTATTCGGTGAAATCACTTCATGTTTGATCATTATCTCGCCTCATACTTTGCGATAGTTGCAGTTTACTACATTCTATATATTTTACGTGATTTCAATCATCGCAGCTACAAAAAGGCCGTTAGAAAATGTACTCTGCTTGTCTGACTCTTGGCACCCGCGGCAAGCACTTGAAATATCGTACTAGTATCGTTAGTACAAATTGTTTAAGTGTATTTTAGAAAATTGGTTTCTTATAAATGGATTTTTATTTCTATACCTAACCATAAATGTCCTCATGATGATAGATTTAGCGTGCGAACCAAGTTAATGATGATTTCCGGAGCTACTTTAACTTACAATGGCCCATCATTACATTCCGGTTCAATAAAAGGTATGTCAGATTTAGGGGAAATTACTTTTTCTTTCTGGATTTGCAGCACAAAGGGTACGGTCAATAGTGTACACGCCGCAGTCAGCAGGGAGGAGTCATAAGTTTTCTGCTCTGGAACAGTGCATTACGAAACTGGCTTACGTCACTCTACATTTTCCCTTCTAAGAACTGCCATTATAGAAATATCAAAGCTCTTATATCCACTTGACTTCTTTTCTCTATAACTTTCAAGGAAAAATTTAAACAACTTAACTAAAATAATCATCGAGAAAGAAGATGAATGCATGTGAAACTATTGTTATTAAAGGGACAAGATCAAAATGCAAAAAAGTCTGATAAAAAATCTTGCAAAAAATACTGTTCTAATAAATAATGTTGTCAACAAATGTTGACATAACATTTCTTATATTGTTGCAAAAATGAACGGTTTATCTATACATAGAATTGAACTTTCACCAACCCCTATTGGTACAATTATAAGAGGTACATAAAAAATCAGGATTCAATTTTTTTAAATTAATTTAGATAATTTAAATTAAAAATTCTAACACGTATATACACAAATTTTGTATTTGTCACGATATAATAAAGTAGTCGTAGTTATAAGAATCAATTATCAAGTGGTGCAAAGGTGGTTGCTTGACCATTTTAGAAAAAAATCGATACTTTTACCATCAATTCAACTTGTATACTTTGGTAGCTACGAATTTTTGAAAATGGTCTTTTTCGCGCCTATTTAACAATGCTTACGCAATAATTCATTAAAATTTTATTTGTAAAGTTTTTACTTTTACCAATGCTTTTACTAATGCTTTTTAAGTTTCTATTTAAACATATTGAAACGTTCGAGAAGTTATTATCAACTTCGAGAACGTTCACGAACTTATTGTCACTTCCAGAACGTTTAGCGAAGGATGTAGAAAATTCTCGACATAGATAACAGAAATATATAAAAACGGTTCACAGAAATCATAGGTCAGTTTTTCTAAGTCGGAAGTATTAAGAAGACCGTTTAAATAAATAAGTGATTAACGCGTGTGTTAAGATATAAATACAACGTCATTCAAGCGTACGTGCCTTTAATGTAAACAAGTATCGGTTTTAGATAAACAGAAGTTATCCGCGGACATTATTTTAGGATTGTTAGTAATATATACTGCGGTGATATTAAATTATTAACTATAAAATATTTAATCGATGGGAATTCTCCCGGATAAACCAAATCATATCCGTTTAGCTCAGTCTTTTATTTTTAGGGTTCAACAAAATAATTAACCACGTCTGTGACGGTTATTTAATATAAGAATAATGAAAACTTCTTACACCCGACACTGAAAAAATAATTAAATTAATAAAACTGTAGAAATAAAAATTTACATCCTACAAATCTACATTGAAAAACACAAAACAAGAAAAACTGCTATAACCAATTAAACTTAAAAAATACATTATCTAAATATCAAGAACCTGTTCCATGGAATAAACTACCCACGCCGAGATTCGATGAATCGCACGTTATCGCGTTTTTATTATCTTCAGCACATTTGTTTAATTGGTCATTAGTTTCAACTTGAACTTGATCGTCGATCCGATCACTACGTAACGACACTATTGTAAGTAGAACTTTTCTTTTTAATTAATTTTAATTAAATTTTAATTGTTCTTTTAACATTTTAGGTAAAGCGATTTAGTTGTAATCGAAACATGATCATGGAAGAATTAATCGAATTGAATATGTCGAATGGAATTGAGTAATTGAATTATAAATATCGAATGATTTTATCGCTATCGCCACTTATAGGGTTTACCACCTCTTCACCCCTCCATTAGGGTAAGCACCAAAAATACTACTTTTTGGCGCGAATTTTTGGTAACTTGTTTTTGTTGGCAACGTCAATTCCCTAGTAGAACAAAATGATTTCAAATCATTTTAATTTGTCACAACTTTAATGCAATGGTATTGTACATGAAAACAGTTTTGTAGTATATCCAAATCAATTCCATAATAACTAATAAGTGATTCAAAAAATAGTTAGTTAAAATTGTTTATGTATTGCAGACGAAACGTTTTCATGATCAATTCTAAAAGTTAATAAAGCATAATTTGGTAAAACGAATTTCTTATAATATAACATCGTTTTAAAACATCATTTTAACATGAATTGTTGAATTATTTTCAGTATCATTCTGGTAACAATGTAGATTGATACAAAATCATCATATTAAATGATCTAGAAAATGATTCGTAGAAACGTTTTTGATATATTATTTTGTCGTGCACAGAATTTTTAAACAGTTTTGTTTGACAATTCTAAGAAAAATATTTTCAATAGAGTATACCTGCTTTTAAAAGGTTTAAATAGGTTACAGTTTGTCGACAGTAAATGAAATTTAACCTCTATACAAGAATCGAGAAAAACTCATTTGTTGCAGTGTAGTGTTCTTACGTTTTTAATAATGTCAATGGTAAGTTTAGTATTGTTATTGGTATTCATATAATTTATGAATTTTTACATTTTTGCTACTGAGATACTAATTAATCGTTTTTAATAAGTGCAAATATTATAAAAATGAATCGATCCATGTTTTTAACATTGAGTGTAATATAATATTAGATAAAGATATAGCTTTGTCTTTCCCAATAATTTATTTTTAATTTTCTTGACAATTGTTTCTTTTGCCTTAATGTGCAAACATTAAAACAATGAAATTGAAGGATTTTAAAGATTTATAATTAAGTTTTAATGGGAATTCCTTTTGATCATTGATTAATTCGTTTTCATTAGTTTGAATTATAAAACACGTTTCTAATTCGTTTAAAATTAATAAATTTGGATTTGAAAAAAGTTGTTTAGATTGAATGTATGGTTATTTTTTAATAAGTGTTGAGCAAAAGTGGATTTTATTTAATTTGGATTGTATCCTGTAGTATTATTGATCTATTTTAAATATTTTTTTAATCTGGTTTTTTAAGACTTCTTAGTTTGACTCATATAGAGCATTTTACAAGAACTGACGAGTTTATAGACTCCAATCTTTTCAATTTCGGATATTGAAACTTTAGTTTGAGAAAAATTGTTATATACATTTGGTAGATCTGAAAAACTTAATTTTAAAGGTGACTGTAATTTTATTTGTTTGTAGATCTGAAAAATTTTATTGTTGATTTTACATAATGCTTGTTTAATTCAATTATTTTACGTCATCTTTTCTCAATTGAAATTTGTATTGTAATATTTCTTCTGACGATGTTTGCACATTAAGGCAAAAGTAACAATTGTGAAGAAAAAAAAAATACAGTATTGGAAAAGACCAAGCTTTATCTTTATCTAATATAAACATTTTTTTTATCAAATATGTTGCAGTGAAATATTAAACCTGAAGTGTTTATTTTGACCTTTTTTTTGAAAAAACTATACATACATACTGTTTTATTTTTCATTAATTTAGTTTATTTGAATAGGATTGTACTTTATCAATCTTATTTAGAAACTTTAGAGAAACAAATTTTCATTATTTTCAGCTATTATTTAGGTCAGTACATTCATTTTTCTGTCACGTACGTACTAAAATTTTCAAATTTTCAAGCTATCTAATCCGTTCTACCGACAAAGAAAGGGATTATACATAAAAATATGCATTGTTTTCCTATGAATGTATTCCTATTGTATAAATAAGTCTGTTTCTAAGGTTTGATTTTTTAAAAGCAGGTAATATTTATTTGTTGTGTTACTTGTTTTTCTCTCATTGTGTACATATAAATAACATTAAATGGGATTTATTAAATCTTGAAATTTCAAACAATTTTACAAACCACTCGGTTAATTTCTATATGAACGGTTTTGATTATTCTGTATATTATTTGCAATTATTAGTACTTATAGTAGTATTATTTAGTTCTAAAAATAAATTAATTTTTTATAGTTGTCGCTCGAAAATTATTTCCGGACTGAAAGCTAGCGTATGGTTCCGTTCTGCAACAAGAGTGAAACGTTCTGATCTAAAACAGGCTTCAACTGTGATCTGCGTCGATTTTAACTACTGAATGCCCAAAAAATTACTTAGCTTTGTGTATTTATGTATTTTATTAAATAATTTATTTATGATTTTAATTCATTTATAACTCATTTCTGTTAATGACAAGTTAAAATATGTAATCTTTAGGAAATATATAAAACAACCGTTATGTAAAGTTTTCTATGATAATATAATGTAATCAATAAGTATATAATAGTGTATTGTTTTATATAGGTACTATTCGTCGAAAATAAATGATTCATGAAATTATAAGCTACGGCTGTGGAATAAATAGTGTGGAAATTTCCGAACCCTTAATATCATTTATGAAAGCAAAAGTTAAATCACTTTGATATGATTATAAAAACAATTTTTAGAATATTTACGAAATGTATTAAAGATGATTCGGTATGTGCAATAAAGTATTATTTGCAATCGTTACAAAAACGATTCAAAACATTATCTCCCTTATTCTTCAAAAACAATTGGAAATGATTTTGAAAAATCATTTATGGTGTAACAAAAGCTTATATAAAAACGATTCAAAAAATTTAATTACAGGAATGTTTGAAATCGTTTCAGAAACGATTTTATGAAACATTTTTTGTATTACTATGTTTAATTTTACAAATGATCCAAGAGTGTTCCGAAACTAACTTTCTGAATCAAACTGGACATCATTGAAATACATTTTTAAAGCAATTCATGTTAATGATTTGTAAAAACGTTACAAAGAAGGGAAATTTTGGCGAAATTGTAACAAAATTGAAACGATTCTGAAGCATTTTTTCAATTCTGAAAATCGTTGCTGTAATATTACAGAAACAAATTTTTCTACTAGGGATTACATTTTACAATTTTTCAGATTTGCCACTAATTGTCTTTCGTATGCCCTTTAGCACATCTTTACACTTTTTAATTATTAAATTAGGTCAATGACCTTTTTTATCACACTTGAGTTTTTGTTTATTTATTAATTTTCTCACGTTCCGTTTTGCTTTATCTACTTTTGCACAAGTTCACTTTACCACAAGCTTGCTTTCTATTTCTTTGTTTCTTTCTTATTTTATTTCTGTTAATTTTACATATTTCTTACCTAACGTTACTCAACACACGATAATTACTTTTTATAATTTAACTTGTTTTATATTGCAGGATGACTAGGATGTCGCCTAAATACATCTTACAAACTAAATACAAAAATAATATGACTAGAGTGAGTAGAAATTCGTCATACAGCAACAAAAATAACATTCCGTAAACTTTCCAAGAAAGACAACATTTTATTACATAAAGAAATCAAGTAACTTCTTTTATTTACAATCAGTTTATAATATGACAATTAAATACCCAAGAAAAATTTGGGAAGTGGATCATTAAAAACTCGAATCCATTACATATAATATTAGATGGTATGTAATAGCAGGTACCGTGAGAGCGTTTGACACAAAACGCGTTTGTTTTCCTTGCCAGTTAGATTAAATACAATTTCACAGTTATTGACTTTCAGCTCGAATAATTTGTGTTAATTTAAATGATAATGCACCGATGGTAAATAAAACAGTATACATACCTCGGAAAAAAGCTTCATTCCACTGTCGGGCATATTGCCGACCTCGAGCTTCGCTCTTGGCCGGTCAACCTAGCATTCCACTGTAATGAAGCTTTTGTCCAATCGGTATGTAATCTACTACATATTTATTATTATTATTTGTACTACTTTTTTATTATTATTAAATAGTCGTAATTAGTTTTTAAATTTAGATAATAATTAGTTATAGTTGCTTTGCATCGCTAACCTTTCTATGCTTCTGTTCTATCCCATACTTATCTTATTGCTTTGCTTAGAACTTACTATTAAGAAAAATTTTGATGTGGAGAATTCCCATTTATCAAAGATTGTTTTTATTTGATTTTATATGCTGTGTGTGTTGCCTAACTTACCGGAATAAATCATTACATTAGTGTGTTTTTCTTAGATATCCTTAGATTTATTTACTTACGTGTAGTTTATACGTGTAAATATTTGCTTATCAATAAATTAGATTTAAAATTCGTTACAGTGGTGTAAGTGTGGAGTTCGCGATTTTAGTGTAAATATCAGTAATTTAATATCGTTCCCGTAATAGAAACATTGTGTGGTTAATACGTGAACGCGTGTGTTTGTATATATAGTGTTTCAGACGTGCTTGGTTTACCTAGACGACATGATCGTGGATGGAAGGTCGTTTCAAGAACATTTAAACAACCTGAAAGAAGTATTCTTGACTACATGGGGTAAAATCTAAAACTGAGCCCAAAGAAGTGCCACGTATTTAAGGAGGTACCTTGGCCACATCGTGTCTAGAGATGGAGTAAAGGCTGACCCAGACAAAATCCGCGCAGTGCAAGCATGGTCAAGACCAATCGACAAACAGGTCCGAAATTTTCTTGGGTTGTGCACCTATTATAGACGATTTGCCAATATTGCCGAACCTTTGACGAAACTGACCGAAGAAAGAGCAGAATTTAGATGGAACGAAAACTGCAAAAACGCTTTCCATTAACTAAAACAGGTCCTAGTCACTTCTCCGATTTTAAGTTATCCAAGAGAAGATGGAAAGTTTGTTTTGGATACCGACGCAAGTAATCTGGCCATAGGTGCAGTATTTTCACAAGTCCAAGATGGACACGAAAAGAATTACTGCCTGACTAAGAGATAATTGTTAGCAGTCGTCAAGTCACTTCTACAAATATTTGTATGGACGAAAATTTTTACTAAGGATGGACCACGCCGCTTTGAAATGACTATTTCATTTTCGTAATCCGAAAAGACAAGTGACAAGATGGATCGAGGGACTTCAAGAATATCACTACGACAAAGAACACCGTGCCGGAAGCAGTCATCGAAACGCTGATACTTTGTCCAGAAGACCATGTCCGGCAGACTGCAGCGATTGTTCGCGACTTGAAGAAAAAGTCGAATGGCTTCGGAGAACTGCTGTGGTTGACAATGAGTGGGAACTTGAGCAGTTGCGTCGTTAACAAGAAAACAATCCCGAAATAAGACTACTCCTGAACTGGAAAGAAAACGGCCGACGACTAACCTGGGAAGAAGTGAGTGCTTTGGGCAGTAACATCAAAACGTACTGCGACGTGTCCCAAATGTTGAAACACCTGCACGATGGTACACCAGGAGGACATTTTGGCGTAAAGAAGACATTTGGAAAAGTTCAGGAACCAAAATTAAAGCAGAAAGTAGTAGTGCAGAAAGTCATCCAATTTTATGAAGATGATGAAAACAGTAGATTGTGACCTGGGAAGAAGGATTGTGTTTCAGTTAAGGTGGTTGGCAGTAGCAAAACAAAAGCGATTAGTACTCTGTTGTTTGAAACAGATTCGACCAGTGCAAAAGAATAGTTGGCACAAGACAGTTTTACAAATTTTAAGCTATATCTGAAACTCACTTGAGATGTTATCTCACATCAGAATCAGTCAAGTATGAAGATCATGTAACATATATTGTTAATATTGCACTAAAAACTCATGATACAATTGCATGTATTTATGAAGGTCAATGGTGGATTGGAGAGGTTATGGAAACAAGTTTAGAGCACAATGATGTTAATGTGCTTTTCTACCACCCAGCTGGACCTACTACTTCTTTCAAAAAGTCGTCCAGTGATAAGGTTTGGGTGCTTCTTCAAAATGTTCTAAGAAAATTCAGTGTTTGGGAGCTTACAACGTCCACTGGTCGATCACACAATATTTCTCAGAAGCTTCGTGAACAAATCAGTAATTGCTCAACGTACGCAAAAAAAGTGCAAGACATTCTCAAAAAACAGAGGGTTCTATAAGATGTCAATTAGTCTAGAATTCAACCTAAAAAATCTTTTATTCAAAAAAGAACAGTAATAAGGACAATACGTGAAAGTTTGAATTTTTTAACTAATTAAATTTAATGATTAATAATTGTGTTTCTCAATCATGGACTTTGTATGATGTAAGTATATATAGTTTCAATGTTATAAAAACTTGGTATTTGTTGTATATACTTTAGATTGTAAATATATATAGTAGTTATATACTAATGAACGTGACTCCAAGTGTTATTCATTCCAGACGTTAGCTATTTATACCTACTTTACAAAAATTTATAAAGATATTAAAGCCTCAAGTTAACAAAAATTTGAAGTTTAAAAATTTATAAAAAATTATGTAGCAAATATCAGGATTAAGATAAATACATGCTACTTAGTTAGATTTCTTATAATGCCAAAAATCAAACTTGATATACATCCTCTTATACACAAAAATTACCCTCAAAAGCGACCTCTTGAGAAATGAAAACAGTTGTTTTCAAGAGCAGATTTCAAGTATTGGACTTACAAATATTTAAATAGTGAATACAACATAAAAGATAGAGCAGACTATAAGGAAAACAATGGTGTTTAAATTAATAGTGTTTGACTTATCATACCTGAGAAAATGAGTTTTCTGTAAGATAGTACAAACTCAAAAATCGGAATGCGCGGAGGGAAAGTTAGCCCCCCCCTCCAACGCAAAATGAATTATCACTTACTTTATAATTAAGTTCTAATTTAGTGCTAACCTTGAAAATTAAGTGCACGATCGGTTTGGCAGAAAATTGGGTTTATGCTGGGGGGGTGCTGATTTAACATTCAAAAAAACCAATACAGCGCATACTAATCGGAAAATAAAACCTGCAATAATTAAGTGCTAAATAGGTGCTTCAAGAAATAGTTAATATAATTTCGAAATATTTGCATTTTTATCCTAAATTCAACAAAATGCTGTTTTTGTATATTATGTGATCGATGCAAGATACCTATTATTTGCTTAAAGTTGTTGTAATAAACAATTACATACATGAAACATTTGTCTATTAATGTATAATTAAAATATGTAATCGCAGAATTTCGTGATCGTCTCCTTAACTTAAGTTTTTGACTTGGTGGACATCTTTACGCTGCGTAATATTAACAAAAGTGGAACTACTTTAAAAAATAGGGTGCTGTATAGTGTTGTACTTTGAAACATTCGTCTTTTAACCTGTAATTAGAATATGTAATCATAGAATTTGGTGCTCGTCTCCGTAACTGAAATATTGGACTCGGAGGACAACTTCACGCGCTACATTAACAAGAGTAAACCCACCTTAAAAAATTAGGTACTGAAGAGTATTGTACATCAAAACATTCGCCTTTTAACGTATAATTAAAATATGTAATCAAATAATTTCGTGCTCGTCTCCGTAACTAAAATATTGGACTCGGAGGACAACTTCACGCGCTATATTAACAAGAGTAAACCCACTTTAAAAAATTAAGTACTGAAGAGTATTGTACATCAAAACATTCGCCTTTTAACGTATAATTTAAATACGTAATCGCATAATTTGGTGCTCGTCTCGGTAACTAAAATATTGGACTCTGAGGACAACTTCACGCGCTATATTAACAAGAGTAAACCCACCTTAAAAAATTAGCTACTGAAGAGTATTGTACATCAAAACATTCGCCCTCAGTACCTAAGGTTTTAAAGTTGGTCCAATTCAGTTACGGAGACGAGCACCAAATTCTATGATTACATATTCTAATTACAGGTTAAAAGACGAATGTTTTGATGTACGACACTATACAGCACCTAATTTTTTAAAGTAGATTCACTCTTGTTAATATTACGCAGCGTAAAGATGTCCACCAAGTCAAAAATTTAAGTTAAGGAGACGAGCACGAAATTATTCGATTACATATTTTAATTATACGTTAAAAAACGAATGTTTTGAGGTACAATACTCTTCAGTAGCTAATTTTTTAAGGTGGGTTTACTCTTGTTAATATAGCGCGTGAAGTTGTCCTCCGAGTCCAATATTTTAGTTACGGAGACGAGCACGAAATTATTTGATTACATATTTTAATTATACGTTAAAAGGCGAATGTTTTGATGTACAATACTCTTCAGTACCTAATTTTTTAAGGTGGATTTACTCCTGTTAATGTAGCGCGTGAAGTTGTCCTCCGAGTCCAATATTTCAGTTACGGAGACGAGCACCAAATTCTATGATTACATATTCTAATTACAGGTTAAAAGACGAATGTTTCAAAGTACAACACTATACAGCACCCTATTTTTTAAAGTAGTTCCACTTTTGTTAATATTACGCAGCGTAAAGATGTCCACCAAGTCAAAAACTTAAGTTAAGGAGACGATCACGAAATTCTGCGATTACATATTTTAATTATACATTAATAGACAAATGTTTCATGTATGTAATTGTTTATTACAACAATTTTTAAGCAAATAATAGGTATCTTGCATCGATCACATAATATACAAAAACAGCATTTTGTTGAATTTAGGATAAAAATGCAAATATTTCGAAATTATATTAACTATTTCTTGAAACACCTATTTAGCACTTAATTATTGCAGGTTTTATTTTCCGATTAGTATGCGCTGTATTGGTTTTTTTTGAATGGGGGGGTCCAGCTTAATATTAAGTCAGCACCCCCTAGCATAAACCCAATTTTCTGCCAAACCGATCGAGCACTTAATTTTCAAAGTTAGCACTAAATTAGCACTTAATTATAAAGTAAGTGATAATTAATTTTGCGTTGGTGGGGGCTAACTTTCCCTACGTCGGATAAACAAGAATGGTTGCCATTTTCAAACGCTTGATTTTAAAAATTCAAAAAAATTGTTTTAAACTACCGATTCCATAGGTAATTCATGGTATAAATATCATTTTTGCTAAAGTGGTCAAGCAATCAAATTATTTTTTTGGGACCATTTCAAATTGATTGATCCATGATCAATGCACGGCACTTACAATAAACAATCAAGTACAAGTGTTATTAAATTTAAAATACTGAAACTGCAAAAGTATAAAAAATTGCCTTACATGAGCGACCGTATTTAAATATGAAACTGAGAAGAGCAAGGAGTGCACTTGACTTGCAACCTGCCTTAGCTTTATGGAACGTACTTGCACGAAGAGTGAGGAGATGTCAAAACGCACGCACAATTCAAAAGGAATCAGAGCGATGAAAGACGGAGAGAATAACTGGGTAATAACGTCAATAATAATTACTTAACAAAAGAAGAAAGATCGCAAATGATTTCGACTAGGCGAACCTCGCCGTCAACAATAAAATAATTTTTATAAAGTTGCTAAAACAAAATTGGGAGATTTACGTTTGCACTATTTTTGTACTAAACTGACTATTAAACAGCGTGAAAGCAGAAACGACAGAAAAAAACTAGTGGCGTAAAGTATAGAGTAAACAAAAACCTAAGAAAACAAAAATATCTGCAGTGAACAAGTAAATAGAATATAGATCCGATGGACATTTACAAAAAAGAATTGGTCATAAAAAAACGTGTTAAACTGGTTTCAAAATTATTTTCTGGAATATAGCGGGAATAAAAACAAAGATTAACTATTTTGGGATTCCATAGGCGAATTTAATGCAATAGGATTAAAAGAACCAATATTAGAAATCTACATATTAAATGGTAATGAAAAGGACGATTTACGTAAACATAGGTTCAAGATTATAATTAGTGATTAATTATAGAATAAAATCACCAACCGTTAGAAATAAGACCTAAAAGGGGTAAAAAGCAAACAAAAGGAAAATATGATCAAAGATACAGTCAATGAATAGAAGTTTGGGAAGGAGAAGAAAAAGCGTGCGTGAACTAATATTGAAGATGGAGCAAACGAAAATGAAAAGTGAAACGAGGCGGGTTTTTGGGAATAAGAAATTTCGTGATGTCAACAATGTTATAAAGCAAAAGTGTATGCCAGAAAAGTCTTAACAAAATCGAAAAAACTAATACTATGTAATACATGTAATAACCACAGATGAAGAAATATGGAACTACCAAAATAAAGACGGTAAAGAAGAAAAATATAAAAATAGAAGTTGTTATAAAATAGAACTTCTGGAAGGAGAATTATAAAAACGTAAAAGAAAATAAATAAGGTTTAAATAAAGGGGAACAAATTATAAAAGCAGTAGGAAGTTTCAAAAAAAGGAAAAGCAGCAGATGAGTATGAAATACAAAACCAGAAAGACATAATTATTAAATGAAATATGAAGAGTCAAAGGCGAAAACGGCAAGAATTTTGGACATAAAGAGGTTGGGACAGGATAAACCGATAAGCAAATAGAGGAAACTAAACTAATGGTTTGTTGCAAACGTAGAAGAATGGAAATGCAACGAAAAGAAATATATAGGTGGAAAAATAATCGCGTGCTCAGGATACAGGGTGAGATATACTAAGAAAGACAGTGTATATGTAAAGGAAAGATCGTTTGCGAAAAACAATGAAAGAAGAAAACTACTGTTGCAAAAATTGATTAGAAGTGTAATGATCTGGGGATGAAAAAAGCAAAAATGATTGGACATGATATGGGATATATTGGAAACAGCTTCTACGACTAGAAAAAGATAAACCCGGGTATACAATAAGAGAAAAAGTGAAGACAGAAAATAAGCAACAAGAAAAATATTAACAAAGATTGGCAAGAAATAAAAGAAAGAAATGCACAATTCTGCAGGAGAAGTGAGCAACAAAAATCTAGAGTACAAAGGATCAGGAAGGAATATTATGAAAGAAATGGCCATGCAAGGGGAAAGTGGTATGACCCAAATCTAAAACAAAACTAGAATACTTGAAAGAAAAGACAGTTAAAAAGAGAGGAGAGAGATGATTGCATGGTTCCGTTATGGAAATTAAGAGAAGGCAGAGAAATCCTGTATGGAAGATGAACAAAAAAGTGCATAATATGCAGAGACGGATCGGAGATCACAGGCCATTTACTAAAAGAATGTGCGGAGTTAAAGGAAGAAAGTAGGAGTAGAATGAAGGTGTTGGATAGCTGAGGAGAAGAGGCGAGTTGGAAGTGTAGAAACAAAGATATAAAATATAAATAGAAGTAAATAAAATAGTTTTATATCTTTCCAAAATTTCAAACATTGTACCAGTAACAAGTAGTCCAAGATAAAGACAAAACAGGTTGTCCGATCAAGTAACTAAAAACTTAATGACATGAAAATAAGGATTGTAGAAAGAAAAAAAACACAAAAACATGGAGGAGCATAGGATTCAATCAATTTTAATAGTTTTGAGAAAAGAAGATATTTAAAGTGGTTAAATCCGTTCGAGAAAAAAAAAACATCTATAGTTCGGATTTGATAAACAGAATGAAAGGTTTTATTATTAATAATAAAGGGGAACAAATCGAAAATATTAGAAAAGAATGGTTTAAAACAAGGCGATCACTCATCGGAAATAACAAGAATAGTAAGTCATTTGAAAATGGCAGAACAAGGAAAGTCATGAAAATACGTACTGAAAGATAAATAAAACCTTGAAAAGAGAAAAATCTAAATAAATCTTTAATGCTGTACTATCACTGCTAACATGGATGTGAGAGACATATATCCGTTAACGTGGGGAAATTAAGATATTAGAAAAGAATTAAAAACCAAGGAATTCTAAGCCAAATCAAAGAAGGCAAACATTTTAGAGTAAAAGAATATAGGTTTTCTTCAATCTTTTGTTAACGTTTAATATGAATAAAAAATTTGTTTTGCTAGGTAAAGCCGATACTACAAACATCAGTTTTAAATCGTAAAAGCAAATGGATTTGTTGTTACTAAAGGATCAAAGAAATAAATTGTGCATTTCTACTTACATGTAATTTAACTACTCTAACAACCATTAAATTTAGCATTTTAAAAAATTAGTTTGTTTACATAAATGCAATAGGTTATCTGTAAATAAAAAAAATTAAAACAAAGATCCTCGAAAAACGTCATTGGAGAATTAAGCGATTGTTGGAGGATAATTGTTGAAAATTCGGTTTCTAATAGTAAGGATTTTCGGTAAAAAATTTTTTTTCAAATAGTGCACATAGAAAAAATAAAGAAATTATTGGTAGGGCAAATAAGCCAATGTAATTGACAACTTGCGTAATGACATGCGCGCGTTGAAAATTTTTGTGATGGCTTCCAAGTTGCGTTGCAGGCCTCGCCATCTCTTATTACTTCAAACAGACGCTGCCATTTGTAATACGCCCTCACAGGACATTCCCGGAGTTAAGGGTAAGTTTTAAAGTGGCATTTTTTTAAATTTTACGAACCTTTCGGACATTTAACTCACAGTGTACGTAAATTTCAAGTGATTAATTATAATTTATGTCCTTTACAAGTTAAATGAATAAGTGAAACAGTGAAAAATGTTGGTGTTTTGCACATACACTGGCTATACTTTTCATTCACCTCCATATTGATGACAGCGCCGACCGTGCTAATTTCTAGAAATTTTTGTTGAAATGCCCCCTACATCTGGGTTCGTTAAGTATAAACGGTCTTTAAATTATATCAATAAAAAATAAAGAAACAAAATCATTGCAATTTATTGTTTATTAAAAAAATTAACGGTCACGTTTTACGACTCGTTAGAAAAATGGCGTCGCTTTCAATACGTACAATTTTAAAACGTCAACTTTTATTTAATTTTTATTTTTCGTGTAATATTAACTCGAACGTTAATTACTCCAAATAATCGTTACTACAATTTTTTTCTAAAATGCGATAATTACTAATTATCGTAATTGAGGAAATTGCGTTTACCAAGAATATATATACATAGCTGTGCAAAAAGTTGCATGTTGCATAAGTGTAAACATAACGGTAAAATTAAGGTCATTGCGACCTACAAAAATCTATATATTCAAAAAAAATTTTTTTAATGTGTTTATTATGGAAAGCTAGTAATTTTCTGATTAATGCTATTTTTTCTTCAATTTCTCGTAAACATTTGAATAAAATTTTAGGTTACACTGAATAATGCGACATTTTTCATTCAACTATAAAAATAATGAAATTGTAGGAGCGAAAACAGTAATTAGAAATTGAATACAGTGGCGTACCTTAGCGTTGGTGTTACTGGTATTACCGTTTTATACATTTAATGCCCACAAAAATTAATACTAAATACGTAGATATAAAAAGTTCTCTCATTTTTAACATAAAGCTGCAAATGTATTACGTAGTTCATTAAAATCGATGCATGAGAGATTCACTTTCTATTAACAATGATACCATATGTAATCTTGTTTGTGCTGTAGTTGGGTTTTTTTTAAAAATACGAAAAAAGCCCCGTTTATTGACTTAAACCGGTTTTTGGTAAATCAATTAATTTACTTTTTAAATTTAAGAACTAACTTTTTGCAACTATAATCTGAAACAAATAATAGCCTGTGTTCTTTCCCGCCTCTCACAACTAAACTAAATCTCCTTTCCTTCGCTCATTTTTTGTCACTTCATTCACTTTTCAGTTGTAAGCGAATATTACACACTTTTTACGCAAAAACGGTTAATATACTTATGGAAGGGTAAAATTACAAAATTATGCATTAAAGTCTTAAATTAAAGATGATGTAAAACTAAGATTATGAATAAACAATAATATGGCCATTCTAATTTCCAAAGTGTACATTGTTGGTCACAACAAAAATAGGTAAATTTATAAATAAAAATAAATCTACAAGTAAAATAAGTAGATTTTAGCAAATAATTAATCCAAATCAGATTTATTTTCCTTAAAAAAAAAAGACAAGTAATTTAGACCTAGTGGTTTAAATCTGCCAAAACGTTTATTCCTATAATTAGTATGATTGGTATGATATTACAAAACTTTTATTAACTAACAAAACAAACATGTAACACCAAATATTATCGAGAGTAATTTCAACATTTTCTCTGAATTAGTATGAAAAAATCTCGTACTTGCAATAATACTCAGTGAGAGGTAGGAAAAACTAAACTAAACTAACAGTATGAGCCCTGGCAACTTTAATCTTAAATAATGTTTATCAGTTTTATTTTGTAAAACCTTTGCTCGCGTGAAACTATAGATTAATTAAAACTAATTATAAGCTTTGATTTATGGTTTGATGAACGTTTTCAATTTTAATTTATCCTGTCAGTTAAAATTGTTTCTTCTTTCGGAATTAATTTATTGGTAAAAATTACTCATTTACCCAGCACTACCTGTTTTTCTTAGGACAATTGAATCAAAAAAACGCAAAAACAGCAAATGTCAAAATTCAACATTTTTGGAATGTTTATATTTTTGAATGTTTTTTTTTTATTAAATAGCTTTGAAAATGTTTACTACTTAATGAAACACTACATTTAATTACTTAGCACAAAATTTAGTTTTACGAGTTTTTTGAAAACATAAACGCACGGTTTCTGCTAATCCAAGCGCTAAATATAAACAAGTTTTCCAAATTTAAACAATATTCTTTATTAGAAAACAAAAAAAACCTTATTTACACTTAACCACACTGAAAGAAAAAGTGACGTAGAATCAATGTAAATCTAGTACATTGAATCAATGAAAAATGTATACCTATATTTTTCATCCGATCAATGGGTACATCAGCACAAAGAATTTGTTACAGTAGTTTAATGTACTAAGACATTGAATCTGAACAAGAATGTGTACATCAAGACGATGTATTATTACTTTAATTGAATGTACATGATTAATCAATTACGTGTACCAAGAATCATGAATCAATGTAAAAGTTCATAAACACAATGTACGATTAGATTGTTGCAATTTGTGTGTGTAATTAATTTGTACAAAATTAAAATGTACATTTACTTTGATTTTGTGTATGTATTTTATTATTTTGATGTACCAGCTTTCATGAATCAGTGTAAACTGTACATCAACAATATTTTCGATTACATTGATCTAATGAATGCACTACATCAATTTAATGTATTAACAAACATTAATAGCATATAATATATATTTAGATATTATACAAAGCGATCCAATTTTATTACACTCTGAAAGTAAACTTCAAACCACTAAAATTTAAAAAAAAATTAGCTTGTTATTCGTATTGGTGATTTTTAGTAATCCATCTCCTGGTGGGTATAGATAGGTAAAGTCAAAATCAATCTAAAAAATATTGCATTTACAATCAAAAACATTATTTTATAAAATGTTCTTACCCAACGAAAATCAGATGATTTTTGTAGAATGACCATTGATCAAATATTTCGTTGATAGACTTACATTTCTAATTTTATGCATACTGTCCAGTAGGAATCCAACTCATCCATTGACAATTTACCAAAATTCATCGACTTGATGCATGTTTTGCCATCGTCTTTTGAGACTAAAATAATTAAAGATGTGAATAACTGTTTAGTTAATTTTTCTTTCTCTTTAAATTTGATAACGCAGGGAAAACGTCAGTTATTATTGGTAACACTTAATTAACAATATTATTTAGATACATTTTAGAATTACAGTACGATTGAGAGATTATTAATAAATAATAAAATGCATACACTCACCTATTGCACAAACTTTAGTAACTAAAACGTTGACCGCGTATATTTTTGCTTCTGTTCTACTGCACTATCGAATTGCATCAATAAAAATACACGTACAAATGCACTGACACCACCTGACCAGCGCCGTAGCTACGGGGGGACAAGTGGGGCACTGCCCATGGGCCTCCGAACCAAGGGGCCTCCAAATTAAAAATGTTTGAACATTAAAAATATGGGCAAGGGGTCTCGTATGTAATTTCTGTCCCAGGGCCCCGAAAGGTGTAGCTGCACCTGACATGCTATAAACAAATTAATTTATTGCTGACACTGAGGTTCATATACTCAAATTTCTTAGTAAGATAATGCTTGGCGCTACGTGTGATAGTGATAAGGCTTGCTTCTGTGTATGTTACATTGCATTAATGTATCTGTTACCTAAAATTAACGTATACATTTATAGTTTTAATGTAAAAATACGTTGAAATCATAAACTGTACATGGTTCTATAAAAACTTTACACATAAAACGTACGATTACATTAACCCAATGTATTTCAAATGTTAAATTAATGTACATCATACGATAAATTAACGTAATGGTACATTCAAAGGTTCACTATGCCTGATCACATTACAATTTTTTTTGAAAAAATAACAAATACAACTTGATACATTGAATCAGTGTAAAGTACATAAAAAAACTATATACTTATAATGTAAATTACAAAAATTCAATGAAAACGTACATTGTTTTAATGTCGTATAGGTCAATGTATACCGTACATTGACTTTATGTACAATTTTTCTTTCAGTGCAGTAGTAATTGGCCGTTTAATTATAAAACTATTAAATTCTTGGTGTTTCGTTTCTACAAAAGCTGATCGATTCGATAGAGGGACAGATTCTAGTTGATAAGCCGGTTCAATGGGTATAATTCTGGTACAGGTTTTCCTGGATGTTGGAGTGTGAAAGTGTATTTGACAAGTACATCTATAAACTGCGAGGCTTCAACGCATACTTTTTTTGACTGTCATAAGTGCATTGTGAAAAAAACTTATATTGAAATATACCTTTTGGTTACGCGAAGTATTTTTGGACTTAGTTTCTTTTGTTATGCAGTTTTTTGTATAATTCTGGTCACAGATATTTAAAGTTTCTTGTATCATCTGTAGATACGACTTTGACTCTGAATTTATTACATTACAATCAATTCGGTAATTTTATGTATTGTGAAAAATCTGTAACATTTTCTAGGCTTTCTCTTCATAATAGCAAAGCCTCGATCACAAAGGAATGCCTTTTCACAGGAGAATAGTGTTTTATTTTCGGAAATCTGTCGTTATTAGTTAAATCAAGAAGCATACGAATCAAGGTGTGATTTTATTCCTCCAACAATTGTCACTGTATAAGTAAAGTTCGTTTATATTTATGAGAATTATGTATGTATGTATGTATGTATGTTAATATTATGAGAAGTAGGTATTCAGAAACAGAAAAGAGCCAGTTTCATTGGCAGTATTTTTTTTAGCTGGCTCATTATGATAAACCTCGTGATAAACATACATCTTTGCTGTATTTTTCCTGATGTTGTGTATACAAAATACAGAAACGGTTAATTACTAGTAAAAAACACATTGTTTACTGGTATTTTTGGCAACTGGATATTCTGCATAAAATCAATGGAAAGCGCTAGAATGTTATAGTTTTTACATCTCTGGTTGCCTAGATTCAAGCTTCGCTTTCAAATAAATTTTACTTCAACGCTTGTGAACTATCAGCTTAGCATCGAAGGCCCGTTTTGCAGTTTCATTCTGTTGTTTTTAGTTTATTATTCAAAGTGTTATTATATATTAGTGTTCATGTCCCACAAATATCAACTTGCGGACGTGCAAAACATAAAAAGATTCTTCTCGAAAATACCGAGTGTAGCAAGGATAACTTAATTTTGTAGGGTTTTTTTTCTTAATCAAATCTAACATGATCGTAAAGTCAAGTTTTATCGTATTTTAATTTAGCGTTTTTCTTATGTATGGTACATAAGACTGCCGTTTTCCAGGCATTGGATTTCTTCTTTAATCTTGTTGTTGTAATGGGTTTGTTTGTCTTCAGTGGTTTAGTTTGTTTTTTGCTCCCAACATGACTGACTACCCTTATAATATTGTGTTCTGGTGTCAGTTCGTCTAGTTATAGAAGACTATTACAATTTTTTAGCCATAGTTGATATAGTAATGAATACCGCTATTATGCTATACTTTTCATATCTCTCTTTTATTGAGTTCAGGATTCTGACGGATTACGCAGTCCATACTCCAGGTGTATGCCAAAAATTGTAGCAATTTAACTGGAATGTTTTAGTTTGCTAATTATACAGACTGCATCTTCAATTTTTTTTTACTATAAGCTTTAAATACTTGACGTTTTTATACATTTTTAAAGTTCATTAGCACACAATTATCAACATTCTCCAATTTAGGTAATTATTTACTGATCGAATTAACAAATATTTGAATATTTTTAAAGTTGTTTGGATGCGTAAATATTGAAATTTCAGAATTAAGGTCATTGAAACCCATAAAGTTGTTAATTGTAACGATATGCATAAATCTCGCACATTTTTTGTAAATCAATATTTCTGTTAACATTGAAAGTGACCTACATTTAACATAATATAAATTTCCTTATCAACGCTATTTCAACGTTTTTCTTTTATGTAAATGTATAAAGTACAGAAATAGAAACAAAAAGAAAGAAAACGGTTGTTATATGCTTTTGTTTGTTGAGTTTATTGAGATTCTTTTCAGCTGGATGTGTAGTGCCTACATATATTTTCATTAACTTATATCTCGAGTGCGTGCAATTTATGACCTAAAATATAGAAGGGCCTGTTTTATGAGTTTTCCTACGTTTCATCGTGTTTGTCCTGGTTAGAATTGTAACTATGATTGTTAGTACTGGGTGATGACTTTTATGGAACGTTTAAAAGCGATATTTCTATATTTTTTTATCGACTGTTTACTTTAACTCCATCAGTTATTTCCATAATTTTTTATATGTTGATGTAAACATTCGTCTAAAATGAAGTTGATTAAAAACAACTCTATTTTAGCATTCATTAAATTTTTTAATTTTATTATGTTATTTATTGACATTGTCTTATTAAAAACAAAAAATTCAAAATTGAAAAATGTACAACTCGTAAAGTGGGGCTCGAGAAAAATGGCGTGACGTGGTATCCCCGCTCAGAAAAATTTTAAAAAAACAGTCATTTGTTTGTCCTATTTTTTTTCAACTTTCGGAGTTTTTTTAAAATTGTAAAAAAACTAAATTTTTCCTTTGGCGGGGACAGTCACTGTTATATTGAGAAGATCTGTACTAAATTTTAAGTAAATCGTTCTATTACAACTTGATATATGATGTCAACTGTGTTGAAAAAAGTAGTTTTGAGAAAAACGCGTTTAAAGTTTGGAGTCGAGTTTCGGGCAGTCTAAATCATTTATGACCGATTGCAGAAACACAGATCAAACAAGAGATCAAATGGTCAAGGATTAAATTTAGTACGATTAGGTAGACTTACAGGCGACTTGTAGTTTTGCGCAAGAATTTGATGACTTACCCCTTGAAGTTCGCAGAACAATGGTTTATGCACGATAGAGCTCCTCCGCATGTACATAAGTCGTCTTGTTTGCCAGTTCTTAAATATAATTTTTCCAGGTCGTTAGATTGGAAGAAACGGCACTAGACGGTGGTCAGTCGGTAGGCCAGATATGAACCCTTTAAACTTTTCTGGAGCTATGTGAAACATGAAGTATACAAAACTCCCTTAATAATAGACAAGAGCTGCAAAATCGATTTTTTGCAACAGCAAATGAAATTAGACAGAATGTGCAATTATTTATGCGAGTAACGAATAATTTTCGGCTACGTTTAGACATTTGTATTTTATCCAATGGAGGATGTATTATCTAGTGTACTTTAAAAGAATATGCAGAATAGCAACTTCATTTATATCAAATTTATATACAGTAATTTAACTACGCGTCCGATAACATTATTTTGTATTTATTTTTGCTGTCAACAAATCGCTGAAAAGAAATTTGCACTTCTTAGAACATGTCCGTAACTTACGATTTATTTTGCTAAAAAAATTTGTTTGTTTTTTTTAATGTTTTAATGCAACTTTTATTTTGACGTTTTTGCTAGTATTTATGCTCTAATTTCACCTGCTAAAATAACAACCTGTTAATCAGATACGTACAAATAATGCAATCGTTTTTTTTTAGATTTAATATAATAGAAAATAAAAGAACGTATTCGTCAGTAAAAATAAAAATTGAGACCTGGAAAATAATTTGTAATCAGTATAATGCCAGTTTGGTCACTAAAAATTCTAAATAAAAATTAAAAAGAAGTACTTGATACGCACTCGCTGATGAAAATGTAAAAAAAACTAGGTGCGACTGGGTTTTGAAGCCCAACCTTATATTTTTAAGTCCGCCTCAAGTATGCAATCGGCTATACCACTGCGCTACTTCACTTTTAATCAAATGTGTTCTTATTTATAGCACTCACATCTTTAACGTAAATATTTCATTATATATCTAATATTTTGAATATAAGAGAATAATTTAATATTTAAAATAATAATAAGTAACTCATTTTTTAATGAAAGGTACACAAACAAGTAAATTGTCAATTTAATTCAAGGTTTAATGCATCAAAATGTTGGTATTATATTTAGTACCAGACCATGTCATTTCATCCCTGATCAAATGATTTATGCAATCGAAACATCATCTGATCTTCTCTATAGTACGCTATTAAATTTAGTCTCTTACTAAAATTAAGTACTGAACTAAATAATGTTTATGCAATTGAATTTGGAATTTTAATCTCGTACTAAGCGTTTAGTACCGAATTATACATTTAATCCGCGTTTCTGCAATCAGGCATTAATGATGTGTTAGACTTAATTTTCTGAATCGGCAATTGCTGATCCATACAATGTATCTTCTTCAAAACTGACATTTGCTGAAGCTCTTTCAGATATACGAGCAGTTCTAGCTCCCTTAGAAGCATTAGAAGCTTGGATTCAGGACCAATTCCTATTCCCATAATGCTTAAGATTTTTAAAATTAGCAAAAAAACCTTCCTTTAAAATACAAATTAAATCATTCGCGATTTCAACAATGTGGGTTCCAGCATGTATGTGTTTAAGTGCAATAGTTTTATCACTTCCAATACTTTGTCATTTAAAGGTGGATTTTCGTGAACAAAGTTTTCTAAAGTATTTTCAGCTTTCAGCCATTTACACTAGCTTGATCGACCAGGTGGACAATATATGTGTGGATTTTTATCAGTAGAATTTTTGTGATAATAAGTAGCCTACGCCTCGTTTCTCATATCCTCAATAGAATCAGAATTTCGGCGAATAACTAAACCATAATTTAAACTTAATGCATTGATAAGTTTGCTGTTAACCTTTATCGCCAATACCTTTATTGTCCTTTTTAGCCTTTTGTAACGTAGAACCCATACGCGTCTGCACGCACGTATCCAACGCATTCTTTCTTTTCCATTACAGGTTCATTATCATATTGGTTTGTGTTCACAATACCTTTTTACTGTTTTGGAGTAACCGTCTTCGAAGTATTTTGCATACTTTACTATATGTTTTTCAATCACAGCGTCGACTTCCATTTTTCCGGCACTTCCTTTATGATTTATTGTACACGAATCTTTATGCTCTTCTTGTCAATATCTATAAGCTTCAATATCATAATGTTTTTTATTTTTCCATGCGTTACATCCTTGGCAAAAACTAGATTTTACAACTGCATCAACTAGTTTTTTGCTATATTTACCGACGAGTGTAGTTACTCCAAACAGTTTTTTCCAGGTACAATGACAGTGACACTCAGATGTGTGGGATCAGCATTAGATTCAAAGGCTTGTCTTACCTTTTTCTCTTCCTCGGCGACCGTACCAATGCTTTTTATTCTGAAAAATCACAGAAATTTCGGTTTCGCTAAATTTTCAATAAAATAATCAAGTAATCAAAGTGCTGCATAGTAACATCGCTACAAAGTAATGGATTTTTCAGTGATCTATAAGAGTTAGCAAAGTAAAGTAAATATGCTAGCCAACGGATGGATCGAAGCTAAATTTCTAGCGCGAGGATAGTTTTTCGGCACCTTAAATGTTGACATAGTAGATGTTTTTTGGTTGTCTCACAAAAAAATCGTTATTCGTTTGTAACAATAAAAACGTATCGTCCCTAAATTAATTTCTTCGTCTCTCGAATTTTTTAGTTTTGCTGCTGTTGCACTCGTAAAGTTCGATGGTATGACGACTACCTGAGAAACTTCTTTTTCTTTGTCTTTCAGCGCGCAATTTTAACAAAATAACTATAATCCTCTTTAGTATGTATTTTTAAGGTCTGAACTGAACTGAAAATATACAACAAAAATCCATATATTTTTTCGAAATTCTAGATGGTTTGTTTACAATAACTTTGTTGTGTTCGTGTTCCATTGGTTATCGCTTTTTTTTACTCGTTTCTGTTTAATGCTTTGCTTCGTTCGTTCTGAGGGTTTCTATTCGATTATTTTTATCTTCATTTGATTTTTTATGTTTTTACTATGTCGCTTCTTAGACGATTTTGTGTTTTAATTTAGCTTAAATGCGTTCTCTTATCTTTTCCAGATGTTTTGTTTTGTAATCTGTCGCAATAAGAATTTTATTTTAAATCAATGGATCAATGTGTTTAATTTGAGACTTTGACAACTTTGTAAAATATATTGAAATGTTCTCTAATTGTCAACTTCCAGACAATAACCGAAGGACGTTGAAAATTCTTGACGTGTTATGAAAACTACTAAGCCATTATTTTACACTGTTTTTCGTTTTGTGGTATGTAATTGAAGAGTGGAAGTAACAAAGGGGTTAAGTGCCAAAAATATGTTTCAGAGATATTTAACAAAAACAAAAACAACACACAAACAATTTTATTTAATGCACATGAATTTGAAATTTAATAATGAACGGAAAACTAATCTTAGTAATTATAAACAAAATACTACTAAATGTAACTTAAAGAAATTTTTTTTTTCTCTCGAAAATAGAAATGTGGCAAGTGCCATTAGATCTTTCACAAGAAAGGCGATGGAAGGTAACCATAAAACAAGTATTTATTCTGATGGGCCTTCTTCAGGTTGTTTCGCCAAGTCCAGTAGGTTTTCATAAAATTGCTGATGTTCTGGATTAGTGAGGTATGACAGCATGGAACGGAGACATCTTTTTTTGTTCTCAGAAACTTTACTTTCTGGTTCCAACTTGTGAAGCTGTATGTTTTTAAAATCTTTTAAGGTTTTGCCCTTTTTTAAGATGTTAGTCTCAGTCCATGGTAGTAAGTCACAATGTGACATTTTTGACTTAATGTTTGCTGGATTAGCTTTTTCAATTCTTATAGTAACAGCTGTGCTGATTTTCAACTTAGACGTATTAAAAACTTCATCTGCAGCCTTTTTTATATCCCAAAATCCACTTTTTGTCATTTCAGTCACATTGAATGGTGGGTTGTACCTTGCTGATTCTATAACAGCAACAAGATCGTTCGGTACAAAGGCTTTCATTGTTCTTTTGCGCTTCTCGATCAATGCAAAATCACGATCACATGGCATAAAGCTATGCCCGCTAACTAAAAATTTCTGTTCTATGGAATCAAACAAACCATTAGCTACCAAGAATACTAGTACAAACAAAATTATCTTGTTTTTATTTTGGCCTGCACAGTTGTCGCTCCATATAACCAAGTTTTTCTTATGAGTGATACCATCATTTAGAAGATGTAACAGGCAAGAAGCAATTTCGTTTGTACCTCTTTCTGAGAAACCATCGTGCCACAAATACATGAAGGCATTATTTGTATCCCCAACGTGTACGCCAAAATTATAGCAGGAGAGTTGCGACAAATAGAACATATCACTGTGAACAAGAGTTGGAACGAACAAAACTTGTTCTAGATCCATAGATAAACAGCATACGTTGCTGCTTGGCTGTTGGGAGGTAATGGTATCTTTTTTCAAAACCTCTATAGCTTTTTCAGCTTTCCGCTGGTGCATCTCTAGGCGAACTTTTGCAGTCCTACTTGTTTCGACATTAGCTTTTATTTCGCAATCGAGCTTATCACATGTGTGACAAGTATCCACTCTTGGGCAGTGGAATGAAAGGTTTGGAAATGCTTTTTTAAAAACACTTCTATAATACTTGTATGTGACTATCGAATGTGGATACTTTTTCTGAAATGCTTTACAAAGCCTATGTATGTTCAAATCCGGGCTTAAATATTCTTTACTTGATTTTGTTCGTGTGTAGTGACCAACGTCCCGCGGAATAGAGTTAATGTGGTCCTTTACAAGTTGGTAGTCCTTTTCAGAAAACTTAGACACCTTATGGCAGGTCCTCCTATCAGAAAAACAACTCTCGCCTAGTTTTTTCTTATTAATAAGCCCATCTACCTTTTTTCTGGAAACACCAAAGGTGCTCATAAAGGTTTTCTTGCAAACTGGAACGAACTGACCTTCTTCATTCGAAAGAGTATAGCAAACCGTTGTTTGTCGCCTACTTTCCTCGGGATCTTCATAGTTGCCATGTCTTCGTCTTCTAATCTTTGATAGGTGAATGAGCCCCATTAGATACGTTCCCTGCGTTTTTGCATTTTCGGCGTAAAACTGGTGAAACAGTCTTTCGCCTCGTGTAACTAATGTTCTTGCAACTAAGTTTGCATTTACAAGGAACCTAAAAACAGAATTTTGTAGTTACGAGAGAATACAATGTTAAATGTAGCACTCATAATAAGTACACTAATATTAAGGTTATATTTACAAACCTGTTGCATTGGCGCTGGTTTAGCTGGTTTTACTATATGCTTTCTTGTTTTATATTCCTCTCCTGCTTCCCTTTTTCGTCTTTGTTCAGTTCCAAACCTTCCACTGCCTTTATTTCTTCGTTTATTTATGCTTTCACTCATTTTATAGAACAACAGCTACACAAACACAATCACAGAGCACTCACTTTAACACAATGCAAATATTAATCATACAGCGTACATGGCACTTACCACATTTGTAAAACAACAGGTTGAGTACATACCAACAACTCCACCTTTCAACCTGCTAAGGAAGTTTTGTATTTATCGTGGCACATATTGCCTTTGCTAGAACATATAGCATGGCACATAGCACATTTCTATAGCAATAACCCAAATTTGCAAAAAATGGCACTTACCCCCTTTGTTACTTCCACTCTTCAATTGATTATTAATATCTTTTCTTGTTTATTAAAAATCGTAATCGTAATACATGTTTGATATAAGTACTATTTTTACGACTTTTTTCAAATTACGAAATATTTTTTGGCTGTCTTGAAGAAATCTATGGAAAGACTATTCTCTACTCGAAATATGGAAGTAATTTATTTTTTTGAAAAAGCTACTACTAAAGGGCAGTAGTATCGGATTCCAAGAGAAACATTTTATTTTACTATAGATTCCGACTATGGAAGGTTCGCTTTTACACGATTAATGTATCTTTCATTTTTGTGGGCATGATCATATTTATATACGGAATATCGTTACGTACGGGATTCTTATTTGACAATTATTTTTGGAGTGGAAATATAGTACGTTTGCTGTCCGAATTCGGTTTAGGGTCGGTTTTACAATACACGTATAAACTTTAATTTAAATAAAACTCGTTTAATTTAAAAATACTATCAGAGTGGTTATTTAAATTAAACAAAATAAAACTACATCACATACAGTGTGTCCGAAAAGTATGGAATATATTATACAGGTCGATAAATATGCACTTTACACGAAAAAGTTGTAAATAAAAGTTGTTTATCACTTAGTTATCTACCACCTGGGAGATATCAATTTCAATTTTTGATGTAAACAAAATCGCAAAGAATAACACTTACATTTTTTTAAATGGCAAGGCACGTCTTTATTATACTCATTTGATAGTCTTTTTTTCTCTTTTCAACCATATGAAACTTGAATACCTTTACATCAAAAAATTTTCAAGAAAAACAAGGACATGTCTAACAAATTTATTTTACTGAGCAGTATTAATCAGGTACGTAATATGTAGTATTGAAACAATTGAAGACGTGCCTTGCCATTTAAAAAAATGTTATTCGTTGCGATTTTGTTTACAGCAAAAATTTAAATTGATATCTCCCAGGTGGTAGATAACTAAGTGATAAACAACTTTTATTTACAACTTTTTCGTGTAAAGTGCATATTTATCGACCTGTATAATATATTCCATACTTTTCGGACACACTGTATATAAATTTAAATATTACCAAGTACCGTTCTTGAAAACTGTATAACTTGACGAAAATCTAAATATAGAGTTGTTCTGGAGTTTTGAAACACTGTCTAATGGAGAACATATTTATTTATAAGTACTAATTTTTGAGGTATGATGGTATACTGTGCAAGGAAAAATGTCAAACTTTAGATAATTTCACAGTTATCCAATCTAATTTTATTAAAAAAAAGGTTTCTTTAAACGAAATAATTGTAAATCCCATTTGTTAACATTTTTACGTAGTTTAAAAATTAATAAATTGTATTTTTAGTATACTTATCTCTATTTATTCTATCCTTGTTTGTAGGATCTAATATGACATCTACACAATTTTCCCAAGATCCTATAAAATTAGAGGGTGTAGATTCATCCGAAAACGTGACAGAAATACAGTCGTACTTAGAGGGATTTCAGAAAGAAATTGAAGGAAGCGATGGGACCATACAGCACGTCACTGGTAATTTATTCGTTTTTTATTACTCTGGCACTATTTGCAACATTTTCAGCGCTGCAAACTGACGGCGACGAAGCTGATGTCGAGGCTGAAGGTGGTACCTACTTTGTTGATCAAGCTGGACATTACTACTATCAGGCAAAAGGCCAAGGCCAACCAGTCATGACGGTAATGTCAGCAGCTATCAATGATGTGTCGGAAGAAGGTGAAGAATTTATTATCAACCAGGAAAACGACGAAGAAGGTGATGAAGGGGAGGACGTAAGTTACACTTCTATTACGTTCGTGTATTAGTTCACGAGTGTTGTTTTTAGCCGATACCAGAAGATGCTCCTAACCACATTTTAATAAATTCTGGTAATGCCTACCAGAAAGTTACAGTGGTTCCTGCAGATACCAATACAGGCGAACTTAGTTATGTTTTAATTGTACAAAACCCTGAAGATATTAAAGAGGGCGATCAAACTGATGGCGACCAAGATATGACAGGTAAACATCAGTGGAATAAAAGTTTGACGATCAGTACTTTTCTCATACTTTCGCGTTAATTTATAGAAAATATTCTTTTGCATTAAACATGGTTAACGTTTTATAATATTATATTGTTAGTTTTATGTACAATCGTCACCAGTTGAAACAATAGGAAGCTGAGTTGTATTAAAATATTGATATCAAACGTAATATCTTGAAAGAAAAGTAATGATCGTAAACATTTGATTACAGTTTTCTACAGTTTCTAAGTATACTCGTTGTAGTTTACGATTTTGATGAAAACGAAGATGGAGCACCAATTGATTCAGAAGCGGAAGACGATAAATCGAAAATAGTGAAAATTTTTCATAGAAAATCGCAAGTTGTAACACAAGCACACATGTGCAACTACTGTAACTACACAAGTCCAAAACGTTATTTATTATCTAGGCATATGAAGTCACATTCAGAAGAACGGCCACATAAATGTAGTGTGTGCGAACGTGGTTTCAAAACGTTAGCGTCGTTACAAAATCATGTCAACACTCATACGGGTACCAAACCGCACGCCTGTAAATATTGTGAAGCAGCTTTTACAACTTCTGGCGAACTTGTACGGCACGTACGATATAGACACACACACGAAAAACCCCATAAATGTAATGAATGTGATTATGCTAGTGTCGAATTGTCTAAGTTAAAAAGACATATACGGTGTCATACTGGTGAACGTCCATACCAGGTGCGTTTTTTACTGTAGAAATGCGTTTGAGGTTACTAACGTAATTGTTGCAGTGCCCGCATTGTACCTATGCCAGTCCAGATACCTTCAAATTGAAACGTCACTTAAGAATTCACACTGGTGAAAAACCTTACGAATGTGATATTTGTAAAGCACGATTCACACAGTCAAATAGTTTAAAAGCTCATAAATTAACTCACAATAGTAAGTTTCCTTTATAATTACTTTAATACGAATTTTATTGTCTTACATTAATAGTTGGAGAGAAACCTATATTTCAATGCGAACTATGCCCAACAACGTGTGGTCGTAAAACCGATTTGAGAATCCATGTGCAAAAGTTACATACTTCGGATAAACCTTTAAAATGTAAAAGATGCGGCAAATCTTTTCCAGATCGCTATAGTTATAAGGTAAGTTATTTAGCGTAGTGGTTTTGTATATTAGCTTTGGCCTTTTTTTATTTATGCATCGTCAACAAGAAATACTTTCAACAGTCTAGAGACTAAATTTTTGATAGCTTCGTGGAAAGTAATGTTTTCATGTGTTAATGATTACAGTCCTAGATTACAGTGTACTAAGTGATCAAAAAGTAGAAAATAGTTGGTAATTTTATAGTTGACAATATGACTAAACATTGCATTAGAGTGGTTTTTCATAGGCAACATACATTTTGAATATTTCTAAGTCAATCTGACTTAGAGTTGATAAGTCGATTAATTTTTATTTATTGAATTTAGGTTATGTAAATAAATATTAATTAATTTCATTTACAAAAAAAGTAGAACGATGTGTGTGCAACGGTCCCATACGACTTGATCAATTGCGCTTGAGATTTTTTTGACAACTAAAGTCCGTATAAAATGATTGATGGTCTCTATAAAATGCCAAGCCTAGTTTTCGGGAATGACCACATGTCACAAATAGATACGGTGCGGGGAAACATTGTTTGGAAAGAACATAGAGAAAAGGCAGTTACTTTTCGACATAATTAAATAAAAAGGAACACAAATTTATTGCAAGAAAGCTATGAAATGGGTACTATGTTTAGATAGAGAAACACTAGATTACGTAGTGATAACAGAAGTAGGAATAGAAAAAATAACGATATGTGAAGGAAAAATGGCGATATAATATTGGGTAGAAATGACGATATTTCAATGCAAAATTCTTCAAAATGCTGGAATCAAAGAAACAGAAAAAAAATAAATTAATGGTTTAACCGGCTATCTTAGATGGTTTCTACGTACCTTAATTAGGTATTTTGCTTTCTTACGGAATATCCGCTTAACATTAAGCCCCGTATCTATTTTGATTGCCTGAAACTCTTCCCACATATTAGAAAAGTAATATTATCTGCATATCCGTGCGAGTGTATTTCTTTCTGTTCTGGTTTCTGTATAAGATTGTCTTGTCAACAGCTACCTCCCTGGTTGCATTGCCCGGCGAGTTTGTGATTTTTCAGTCACCTATCACATACAGCTGATTCATACTACTACGAATGGAGATTTTTAACAGTCCTACAAACCAAGTCAAATGAGATTTTTTTTCTAAGAAAAGTTCCAATGAGACCACTTAAGAGAACTGTTTTGTTTGTGTGCTCGTCTTGTGGCTAATAGCTTAGGGTTATACATTATCTAAAAAATTTACACGGGTAAAACCAAATCTTCTAACTCAGTTTAGCAGTGGATATGGTACAATGGTTTTTAACTTGCAATCAGATTCCGGTAATGATAACTGTTTTTAGTATAACTTAAAATTAAAAATTTTAAACTTTGCCGCTGATTAGCTCTAAATTTTGTTTCAAGGTTCCAGATCATAAGATACTAAAATACCTATATAGCTTGAAATGAAAGTGATTTTGTTACTTTTGAGTAATCGTTACTATTCGTTACTTATACTTTTTGTATTCGTTACTTTGATTACTATGAATACTTTGACGACTGTAGGTTCTTGTGGTAATAAATACTCGTTGATATATAACTCATTAAATCTTTTCGCGATAAAAGGATTATTGGTCTGAGAATGTGTTGTAAATTTCTTATTTATGTAAACATTTGGACAGTAGCTAATTTTTGAGAAAGTTGCCACTCTAAATACAAAATAGAACAGATGGACTTTGGATTAAGATTGATATTTTTAATATTAATCTTAAGAAATACATATAGGATATCAAGTAAAAGTTTCAAAAATATTCCAAGATATGAAATTATACTCGTACATGCTTGATAATCAATTTTTATTTCAATTAAGAATTCAAATTCGTATATGTATGAATACGAATATGTACACTACATACCTGGAATCGTTGATAATTTTAGTTTCATAAATTGCACAATTTAAGAGAATAGTGATTATTATTATCCGTATCATAATGCGTTAAAAGAATTAACGTTCTGCGTCATTTATGCGTTCTGTATTTATAATACGAAGGAAACTACAATTATTTAGAATGTCTCAAATGACCCTTCCCCGTACCCGAGTAGTATGAGTACTAAGATACTGGAACCGATTTTGCAGCTGTGAATATTACTACTACTACTACTACTAAAGTAACGAATACGTCGTCAATTGAGTAATCGTTACTTCGGATCATCGAGATGAACGAGTACTCACATGTAACGAATAGTTACTTATTCTCCATCACTAATACTTATACTTGTAATTACGAGAGGTGTCTTATAACTGGTACTTGACTGAATAGAAAATTAAAATAATATAGTATACTTATTTCACTTATTTTTGCATCTAAAGAAAGATAGCTAATTTTTAGAAAGTCTGTAAGGCTAATCTCTATAACGTAAAATAGGTTATTTATAACGCCAGCGTACACCGATAACTTAATCAGCATTCTGTCAGTTTATTTCACACTGAATTACATTAATTCTTAATCAAACAAACTGTTTTAAAGTTTAAAGAATCGTATTATGCGTTATAATTGTTCATAACCATAAGTAAATTTAGATGCTAAATTATAAATAGTAGTATAATTATCTACATTTCAATCCTAGCTTTAGACTTAAAAAGTACACATGATAGCACCGCAGTACATTAACTTCAGATCGTCCATTTAATAGCTATGGTCTTTCATTGGGTCAAGTCACATACTTGTAATCTACAAAATACACGAAAGTTGCGATATTTTGATTAAAACAATTATTATTTTAAAATGCCTTATCAGTAATACTGAATATAACTCGTACTGTGTAATTCAATTTAATTTTTCTTTTCTGGTAATTGTCGTTGCTAAGTTCTTACTTCACATGTGCAGAAAAATACAAATCTGACTATTAAGTAAGTATGTACCACCTCTTCTTAAAACATATTTTATTATATCTTAAAACCTTGTTTCTAGTTCACGGAACTAGTCTTACTACATAAGTTGACAGTTGTTTTCAAAATCTCAATATTTTATTTTATCGGTATTACAGGTATCGCTTATTATGCGCGTGCTAGTCAATAAGGACTTACGTTTCAAAAATCTTCAACCTTAAGACACCTCTCACGATTACGACTATACACAGCAAACGTTCGTTGTTTATTAGTTGAATGTTTGAGTATGTTGTCAATTAACATCGAACGGACAAAAGATATCCTCTCAACTGCGTAAGTTGCCTTTTCTATTTGCTCTACATATCATTGATCCATCCTTGGGGAAGGTTGGCATCTTTTCACAGAAGTCGCGTTTACATTTAGTTTTGCATACTAATAGTTTTTATATATTTGATAGTTGAACAGGATTGACAGATTTAATCTATGGGTTTAATTAAATCACTTTTAAAGAAAACAAAACAAACTTATTTCAATCATAATTATTTACGTAACAAGTTGGATGTGAAAATTACACGATGAGACCGTAGCTTGAGTATTCCTTTTATACTACAAGTAAGAACCGTACAACTTAGGTAAATACAATGAGTAAAAAAAAACATTTTTTGGAACATCTTTGTTTTATACAGTGAATCTTTTCTAATATAGTTAGCACTATGAACCATTAAACATTTTTGTAACCGTCATATTTAGATTATTGAAATTTCGAATTCGATCATTTGTCATTTTCTAAGATTACTTAAATTAATAAAATAGCTATTAAGTTTACTTATATTTTCTTTCTGCCAATTTCAAGTAGAAAATGAAGTGTTGTTAGGGATAAGCTAATATACATGCGTTAACGAATCAATGTGTATAAATAAGTAACGCGGTTTAAATGTTTCATAAATTCTTTGTTTAATAGCCACTACTACATGACTACTAGTTTTTCATGTTTTTTAGCTCCACAATAAAACTCACGAAGGAGAAAAGTGCTACAAATGTGATTTATGTCCGTACGCGTCAATATCGGCAAGACATCTTGAATCACACATGTTAATTCACACAGATCAAAAACCATACACGTGTGATCAATGTGATCAGTGTTTTCGACAGAAACAACTACTTAAGAGACATCAAAACTTATATCATAATCCTCAATACATTCCTCCTCCGCCTAGAGAAAAGACACACGAATGTCCAGAATGTGGGCGCGCTTTTAGACATAAGGGTAATTTAATTAGACATATGGCTGTTCACGATCCTGATTCGGCAGTTGAGGAACGCCAGTTGGCTTTGAAATTGGGACGCCAAAAGAAAGTACAAATAATCGATGGGCAACCAGTGAGTGATTGATTTTATGTTATTGCTTGTTGTGATCGGAGATTGTTTAGGTGGAGGTTATTTCGAATATCGATGGTTCGGAAGACGACGAAGGCGACGATATAGTAGCTGTAGAAGGGTCTGATGGTCAGCAATACGTCGTTTTAGAAGTTATACAACTTGCTGACGGCGAGGATCATTCCATGGTGGGCAGCGAAAATAATTCCGGTTTGATTACTGGTGGAATTCTAGCTGATTCAGGTAAAAATAGTTCGGTTTGTTTATTTTTGTAGTAATACACTCTTTTTTGTAGATATCAATGAGGAGGTAATAAAAGCTTTACAGTCCGCAAGGCGAGAAGGAAGGACAGAGGAGGAAAAAATCACTGCAGTTAGGGATATGGAAAACTGCTTCGGATTTGATGTATGTGTTTTTAATGATTTATTTATAATTATTTACTGTTTTTCGGTATTTTAGGATGAAGAAGACGATGATGACGAGGATGAAAACATAGAAGGAGGAAGTGAAACAATTACGTTGTTAGGCGACATAGATTAAGCAATTTTGAATCTATGATACTGATTCTTTTTTGTTTAATTTTCATGTTTCTAATTCTTAAGTATCTTTTAATTATTTTCTATGTAGCATATTATTTATAAAGTGTATATATTTAGAAATATTAAAGTTCTGAATGGTTACTTGTAGTGTATACAGATTCTGATACTGTAACGATTTTGTACATAATGTAGTTATGACTGGAAGTATTTTTTCCAATAAATTAACTGGAATATAATTGTGATTAATAGGATAATAAACGCTATTATCCATTCTGAATTTGTTTTATTTTATTTTTGAGTTTCAAAATTACACGTTTTTATTACTGTGCGAGAATCGCGTAGCAAAATCGATAACCAAATTGTGGTGGTGTGCTCAAGGATACATTCCATCAAGTTGCAGCTATCGAGGTCTATATGTTGTAAGAGTGCGCCGTAAGTTAAAAAAGATTAGGCTTATGAAAGTGGAGTGCACCATGGACTTAAGAGCTTATAAAAATTGAGCACATCAAGCGTATTATTCCCTAAGAGCTTATAATAGACGAGCGCGCTATGTAAATTGGCTATTAGGGGCTTATAAAAGACAAGCACACGCTGGATTGTAGCATTACAGAACATTAGTATATGATCAAGTTATTGTTTTTATTAACATGGTAACAGTGAAAATGGATGTTGTTTGGTGTTTTAGAATTTATGTGTTAATCGAGTGCAATAAATAAAGTGTTTTTACTCAATTATACATTTGCTGGCGACGAGGATATAAAAAGAAAAACAGTAACAAGCATGTGCATTTCGACAAAACGTGATTATAACAAGGAACCATTAACAACAAACATTGTACGTGTTATTTCCTTTAATTTTGACTGTTAAAACTTAAACAAGCCGAATTGCAATCAAAACGATTGAATTTATTATCAAACAAATCTGGTACGACAATTTTCGCGTAACACAAAGCAAAACAATAAAAAACAAAAACACGAAGTTAGTACAGGATAGTAAAACTACTGAAAATCATTGATATAAGAAAACGTAACAAAAAGAAAAACTATTTATTTTGTGGAAACGAACGAGAGAACTAAATGATTGTCTCGCAAACGGTAAAATGTGTAGTACGTGTGGTCGTATGAATCATTTTTCAAGAGTGTGTATTGCATCAGGTCGCGGTAACAAAAACAATGCCAAACATAACAAGAGCTGTGTAGTTTTGCATTCAGATTCTGAAGGTTCGTCAACTAACACTTCAAATATTCGTCATCTGTCAATAGCAAAAAAGCTTTTACTTTCTGTAACACTTAACAACAAAACGATAGATATGCTTTACGGCCCAGGTGCGGCATAATTCTGTAATCGGTAAAACTCTTTGGCAAGAAATAGGTGCTCCGATGTTACAAGCCGCAAAGAACTTAGTCGCGTATGCAGACGTTGAAATCAAAACTCTTGGTACGGCAAAGGTAAATGTGCGCGCCTTCAACAAACAAATGTTCAACAGTGTATGTCGTGGAACAAAACTATATGTACAGCTTGGTTTAGATTGGTGCATTGATTTTGATTTAGACATGCCACCGGGTGCAAAAGTGTGTCAAACGTGCTCAAAACAAGATGTAAATGTTAAGTATTTACTAAAAAAATATAAAGAATTTTTTTTTGGAAATTGAGGTTCGATACACGGACATAATGTAAGAGTACACATTCATCCAAACGCAACACCAGAAGTTGTTAGACCCAGACTAGTATCTATTGCTTTACAAGAACAGGTAAATGCTGAGCTAAAGCGTTTGCAAACTGAGAGTGTCCTGGGACCGCTTGACAAGACGAGCGAAGCAATTGAATGTGCAACACCCATAATTATTGTTGTCAAGTCAAATTGAAGCGTTAGAATTTGTGGGGATTTTCGTGCCACGATAAATCCATATGTACAAGTAGATGACTGTCCATTACCGCGTTTTGAGGATATTATGGCGAAATTGAATGGGGGACAACAATCTTCAAAACTTGATCTTCATGATGCATACTTACAATTAACAGTACATCCGGAATCGAAAAAATACCACATAAAGAGTATTTTACATACAAAAGGTTACCATTTGGTGTATCTTTTGCACCAGCATTCTTCTAACGTACCATGGATTAAATTCTGAGTGGCATAGATGGATGGATGGAATTTGTTATCTAGACAATGTACTTGCTCGTGGCTGCAGAACAGCATCATATTTTTGGGGCATCGAATTGACAAAAATGGTTTACATCCTACTGACAAACATATTAAGACCATTCGTGAGATGTCGACGCCTACAAACACAACAGAACTGCGATCATTTCTGGGATTAATAACATGCTACGGAAAATTTATATCGAACCTACAATTAACGCGCTGACCATTACACCGATTATTAAAGAAAAATATTAAATGGAATTGAAACCAACGGGATGAAAAAATCTTGTTAAAATCACAACTCACTTCTAACGCCGCAAATGGTAAAGACGGTGCCGCGAGGCGCTCCCCTTCACTATTTTTTGGAAACAAAACAGGTATTTTACTCTTTTTTGGAAACAAAATTAGGTATTATCGGGTACAATAGTATATTATATATCAAGGCTGAGAAGTGCATCATTATAACCTAAGCGATAGATTATATCGCGAGACGCGACACTTAGTCGACATTGATATACATCAGAAGAAAGTAGTAACCCGTGCAATCTACAGACACCTGCAGAGGGTCCAGGACGAACAATTGAAAAGAATATGGATTTGCTAGATGGTTGTGAAGAAGATACCAATCAATTAGATGAAAAAAATGAAGCAGAGGCATCATCAGTACCCAGGCGAAATCCGCCACGAGCCAGGAAACTACCTGCCCGCTATCAGGACTGACAAACATTTCTTTTTTGTTCTTTTATTGTGTGGATAACCAAGGGAGAAAATGTAGTATTACAGAACAATAGAATACGATCAAGTTATTATTTTTACTTTAACATAGTAACCGTGAATATTGTTTTTGTTCGATGTTTTGGAATTTATGTATTAACAGTGGTATTAATCGAGTGAAATAAATAAAATGTTTTACATGTTTTAAAGGCTTATAAAATTCGATAGCGCTACCCATGTTAGTCTTTAAAAGACGACCGCACCAAGAATGTTATTACATAATGGCTTATTAAAATCACGCGTCATGCGTATTATTCTTTGAGCGTATAAAAGACGAGCGCGCTGTACATGTTAGGCCTTAAGAGCTTATAATATATGAGTGCGCTATATATGTTAACCCAGTGGCGGCTTCTCTATTAGATCATTTGGTCAATGACCCTCCAAGAATGAATAAGAAAGGAATTTTAAAATTTTAAATAATTGCCAATTTAAACGCAACAGGTACGAAAGCTTGCGAATATACCCGAGACTGACACGTACTTGTGCCCGCATTTACATTATATTACGATGACAGTTATTGTAATCAAGAGTGAGACACTCATAATACAATTTTATGCGAGTTAAAAAAGAAGATAAGTAAATGTTTAAATGCTTTCGCAAGGTTCTCAGCCAGGCCACCTACGCCAAAGATAATACTTAGTGCAATTATCTTTCAGTGCAATGCTTACATTGCTTACGTGACTTACGTCATCTATCGTTATCTTCACAGCACGTTTGTGTCAAATACAGATTTCTTATCACATATGACAAACTTTACAGTCGATTTTCTTAGTTGATCGATAATATTCATTTGTAATTTAAGGGACGACTTATCGTTTTTGTTTCATAATAACTGTGGCGCAAGACCTTAAAAAATGAATAGCTAATAATTGTTTACACATTTAGAATTCAAATTTAATGCTCGTCCTCAGCCTTTACTTCAAATTCGACCAACCAGTAAACATAAAAATAAAGAAGTTTACAGTAATTTTAAAGAATCTGTGTATTATTCGTTAGATTGGATTTGTGGATTTGAAATAAATAATAGATTTTAGTGTTTTATGTTTACTGTTTTCAGATGATGCATTAATCATTATGTTGTAAAAATAATGTTACGGATTTATAGCATTTAAAAGAAAAAGTAAAAAACAATTGTAAAGTCAATTAAAGACTATAATGAAAAAGTTTGTGAAAACTAAAAATAGATACATATATTAAATAAAACAATTGATTGACTTTACATATGACTAGTGGATAGAGAGCGATATTTCTCTGTTAAAAAGAACTTGTTATTGATTATTTTGGTAATTGTAATTATAGACGAATATCTTAAATCTTAAACATAATTGATCTTAAATATAGATCACGTTACTGTAAGAATGCTTTTTAGCCTTTTGGGGATCATTGCGTTTTTTTTTAAATGACCCTCTTGTATGATTGACCACGAGCCGCGACTGTGTTAACCCCTAACTCATATAGCACACAAACGTTCCTTGGATATACGGTAGCCGACATGCGAATGCACATGGACGTCCACTTAAGTTATAGCAGACGTTATATGGACGCCTATAAGACGTTACATAAAACATCTATTAGTTACGTTTAGTGTACATGGCTGTATGTTAGATGGATATTCATACACACATAGATGACGGTTCCCTTTCCCGTTCTCTTAATGTAACAAAAATGTGGGCAAATTTTGTATTTGAATCTGCCGTGTTATGTTATGGAGAAAGTAAAAGTAAAAAAGTGAGGAAGAAGACATTGCGATTCGTCAATAAAGGTCTAATTTTTTTATTAATCTAACCTAACTCAATGTTAATATGTACATGGTTTTACGAAATTAAACTTGTTATTTATTGCGACCACCCTAGAAACCTCACAAAAAATAACAAAATAACTATACAAATTCTATTATTTGTTTTCGTTTTCAGGGTGTCTCTGTGCACCGCAAAGGTTTCAAAAAGATGAGGACGGTCTTAGTCCTTAAGTGCTTATAAAAAGCGAACACGCTGTGCGATTAGGTCCTTAAGAACTTACCAAAAATAGGCTTTGCATATTAACCCTTTAACGGCTTTAACATATAAAAGACAAGCGCGCGCAAGTTAATCCTTGAGAGCTTATAAAAGACAAAGACGTCTTGGATGTTACCCCTTAAGCGCTTATTAAAAACGGATACGACGTTCGATTTGTCCCTTAAGGGTTTATAAAGGTGTGTTATTTCTCAAGCTTTTAAAAAAAACGACCGCATGCTACTGATCAGATCTTTTTTATTATATGTTCCTTTCGTTTCTACTTCTGTTTACCTTTTTCTCTCTTTTAGCTCTATTTCTTACCGTTGATGATCCAATTATGCGATTTTCGCTACTTTATAACTTTTTTATTCGCATATTTTCATATTTATTGCATAATTAATCAACAATTCTCCTCTTAAGCGGCGTCGACAGGTTTCATGAATCGGTAGGCACAATACTTTTGGAAATGCAGTTAAATCTAAAAAAAATGTAATAGGAGTTTCGAAAAATAAGTAATTAGTAATTGTTACTAATTTAATCGATTTTGGGTCAATCTTTTTTTAGCGAGATGATCATATTGAATGTGAATAATTAAGAATTTCTATAAATAAAATTTTAAATATGTTCTTAAAAAAACAATTAGAATTACGAGGCGAGGTATAACCAATGAAAAACGTTTACAATAATTTCTGTTGCTACTAAGAACATTTATTGATATGGATTAAGAAAATTTCTTTTATTTAAAAAATGTTGAATGTTAGTATATTTGACATACAACTGTAAATGGTAAACTATCAAATTCAAATGTTTCGTGTCATGCATTAAATTTGAAATATTTCTTTCGAGTTTTGATATTTTTAGAACACATTCTTTTGCTATAAGTTTAGCACTTAAATAAGAAAATACTTGTTCCTGTTTAGTACTTGGTGCATTAAACTAAATTAAATTTATAAACATTAATTACGCAATAAAAATTTGAGTAAAAACAGTTGACACGCAACTATACAAATAAAACTTATGCCAGAAAAACGTGAGTCAATACGAATCGTAACAGATAAGCAAGTATGTGTAATTCAAAATAAAATATTTATACAAAACCCTTTCGGAAAACCCTAAAAACAGTGAACGTTTTATAAACACGAGACAAGAAAATAAACACCCATTCGGAGGATTTCAGTATATATTAGTAGAAGACAACTTTTTGAGATTAAGTTAAACACTAAATGCTTATAAATTTTGCTATATATTATTTAATGACATTTTGAAACCAAATTTTTTTAATCTTCCTCAAAAGTTCATCATACTCATTAGATTATATTCGGCTAAAAACCTATATTTTTAGCAGCAGTTATATTTTAGTTGGATGCGAAAAACACATGGAACCACTTTATCACACTGATTTGGCTTATGTTTCCAGGCGTGCCGGATGAGGAGATCGTGTAAGCGCCTTAATGTAAACATTTTATCTATATCTCAATATTTTGTGTTCTTGATGTCTCAATACAAACATGCACTGTTGCTAAAAGAACTCTTATTTTGAAACTGAGCAGTTATAAAAAAGACGTAGGTCGAGCGAATTTTTAACATCGCTAAAAATTCTTCGACGACCTCTCATTTGGAACGATTCCAAAAATTTTTCTCACGCCGTAATGTTGGACAATATTTTGTCGAAAAAGTGCCTATTAACCATCGCGACCGTTGCATATATCTCAACGCGCGTACCGACTTCTTCAACTAGTAAATAGTTTTTTATGCGCAGTTTCATAAAACCAATTTGTTGTAAGGTAACTTGTGAGCGTCTCAATGCCGCTGACGTAGATCCAAAATTAGCACAAGCTGCTGTTTGTACTGGCCAGTATTATCTTTTGACTGTTCGGTGCAGTGATCTAATGGATACTAACGAATAAAACCCCCAACATGAGGATTGTATCAGGTCAGTGTTGGGTTCCTGCTTTACTTATAAAGATCGTTTATTTATTGGTCTTTTTGTTTTCAATTTGCAATACTTTTGCATACAATTCGCAATGCCCTACTTTGTATGCTATTTTACAACGCTTACACGCGCATGATGTAAATAGAAATTTTATTCTCAAATTAAATTCACCTTTGGGGAAAAATTCTACTTTCGGCATTACGCATTGACGATTTAAAAATAACCGACAAACCGCTATTAGAGGAACACGTAGAACTAATAAAATATTTTTGAAACGATTCTAATTTTAAAGCAATTACACGCTAATTTTATTTTGTCCCAAATGCCTTGCTGTAACGAGATGTAAGAATTTTAGATTTTATGTCTTTTAGCAAGTTACTAACACGTGTTTTTGATGTACCTTAATGTCGTGTTACGTAATTTTAAATAAGAAAAAAACAAAAAAATGATAGAAACCTTCTCAAACTATCAAATTTATTTCTTCCGGAAAACATTCTTTTTGTATTTTACTGTTGTAGTTGATAGAGAATAAAAAAAATTTTTTTTTACGAACAACCGTTTTTTGCAGATTTTTATTACCTAACAAAATACGTAGACTAAATTTTATATTACGGAAATAGCTGTACTCTATTGCAAAAATAACTTTTATTGAGTTTATTTACATTTTTTTGACAACGAATGTGTCTTTTAGAATCTTAGATACTACTTTCATCGGTAAATTTGTTATATTCTTAGTTTGTTATACATAAATAATCTGAACTAGATTCAATTTTAATTATTATCTAAATATGCTTGGCCATTTTAAAGAAATGTGTATCAGAAAAATACTGATTATTTTGCACGAAATCGGTCAACTTACTGCAAATATGCTTGATTGTGATTAGGCCTGGAAAATTAAACTATCGGTTGTGGTTTTTACATACTTATCAAATAATAAATAAAAGACTAGATATACTACAGTGAGATCGAAATTACTCTCCAACCCACGACCTTGTAGTATAGACAACACAATAAATAACCTTTAAGAAATATACAAGCAGACCACGTGGCTTGGGAATAATCTCGATCACACGTTATAACCAAATTGGTTCAAAGTGGTATACTCACGAGTTCAAATAATGTCATACTAGAATTTGTCTCAAATAAAATTGGGAACGTCAATCATTTTTCGCGCAGCTAATTTAGTACCACAGAATTATCTCCGAGAGATCTGAAACAAATAATTTATTACTGCCACTAGTCACAGTAAGTAAAAAAAAACGTTTTTCTTATTGGGATACAAACAAACCATAATCAAAAATATTTTATTTTCATAAACAGTTCATTTTATCCTTGCTCATTAAATATTATTGTGGTGTCTCTATCGTGTAAAAAAAGACATTACTGTGTCAGAGCTAAACAGTCTCTAAATAAGCCGAATGTGAATAAAAAGGTTTATTTTAAAGAGACTTACCTAATAATTATCAGTTATTTTAAAACAAACGATTTTCAGGGGCGTCCGTTATGAGCTCGTATCTCTGTAGGGACGACCTTAAAAAAAAGAGTATATAGAAACTTATCATATTATGTTTATGTATCCTATCTGAATCCGAGAGATTACTTACATATTCCGAGACACCATGTAGCGAGTTTTGTTTGAGTAATAGCTAATTTAGCAAAGATTCGCCGCTTTTATATAAAATATTTTCAATACATAAAATAATATTGTAAAAACAGTATAAATGACATTAAGAAAAGCATAAATGAAGAAAATACTACTTTGTCAAACTGTTTGCAACTAATTAATTAATTCGTTGTTTTTTTGCAACCATTCATGAGACGTTTTACTCTTTTTTATCCTAAATATATAATTTGTTAAAAAAAAAGTCAATTTTTCACAGTTATAGTCAAATAGGGCCGATATTCGCTGGAGGTTTCGCTGACAACAGGCCAAGGCATAGTTTGTGTGGATAGTCGTTTTCCCGCAGTCCGCCTCAACGGCGAAGGATTCGTGTTACTGACCATGCGCATTGATTTACATGTTACATGAAACGCTCCTCTGTTTAATTTGATTAATATTGGCAGTTACTAAAGAGGTTTTCAGAATATACTTACACTAAATACATTAAAAATTAGATAATCGACTGCATATAATAAATCTTGCTTAAAATAGTGAAAAATTTGTTTTTTGTTTTTATATTTATTTTATCATTAACCTCAACTCTTGAAATAAGTAATTCAATTTCCTTTAGAAACACCTAATTCTACAACTAATTTTTAAAACTAATGCTCAATACAATTTAATTGTACTTACAAATTTTATAGATCAGTAGTAAATCATCTGTAGTGTTATCAGTAGCATTCAAGCGCAGCAACAAATAATGACAAGCCAACAAAAGCATGTGAATTAAAAATATTTATTTATATTTATACAATAAAAAAATATATAGAAATAATAGCAAAGAGTATTTAATATTAAAATAAATATAAAAACAAAAATTTTCGTTGTTTGTAAACATTATACATGCAGTAATTTAATAGTTAATACTTTATTGATTTAATTGCCTGCGGGGTATCTAAATTACCAAATCTAAAACGCCTATATTTGCATTATATGTCATACATATATAAATTAAATTCTATTTTACTTCTACAAACCACAAAAATTTGCAATTACAATCTATTCTGTATAACGTCAGCGAATGCCAAAGATGCTATTGACTACCTATAACTGTTCGCCAGCGAATTGCCAGCTTTTCACCACAGTAGATAAAGTTAACAACAACGAAAACCTTGTTGGGCGTACACAACGCTGAATAATGTCTCCGTTCTTCAAACTTTACCGGAAGAAATAAAATCGTTTTTAAAAATTTAAAATTTGACATTCTGTCCCTACTCAACAACGAAAAGTGGGTGTATCGAGAATAAATTTTATACAGGAGACAAACATCATATTAAAGCAATTTTAACATAAAATTTTATGGTATTTTTTAAGACCAAAACTTGGTTTTTATTTTGTTGTTGCATCTTAATATGAATTAGAAAACTCTAAATAACAAAAAATTAAGTCCTAGTGAGAATTTATCTATTGATCATCGCCCTTGTACAGGAACGGAACCACTGTGGCCCGGTTCGAATTAGTCGCTCAGAATGTTTTGATTCACTGGAATTTTGCGTTGATCTTGATTTTGTATTTCTAAAGCTTGATGCAAACTATTTTAGATAAAGTTAATTTTTGATTTCGCTAGAAAAATTATCTTTATCTAAAACTGTTCTCGTAAAATCGATGTACGGTATTGTGGGCTATGTGTGTAGTTGAGTGAAGAGCATCTATCAGTGGCAATGAATATCTGTCAGGAACGGAAAAACTTTGTACTTTACATTTTTTTTCAAAACAGAAAAAAATTTTTATATAACAGTAATTAGATAATACATGCCTAAAGTAACATTAATTTAAATGCAAAAACTTTATTACAGTGCACGAATGATAACAATATTCGGTATTCAAAAAATAAAAGTTTATTGGTTAGAAAGCCGTACACATACAGAGTGTATCGGATTAACTAGATTACAAATTTAGAAGATGAGATTATCCATCCATACAAGCAAAAAATATCAAAATAAAAGTTCTAATAAAACATTTAAAAATCGAAAATTACGGACCTGTTGCATTAAATAGTTTGTTGACACCGTCAATTAAAAAAATCAAAAACAATGTTATGTTTATTTCACCGTTCTAAGAACTATTAATTTCTTCTCAGTAATTTGCTGACACTAAAAATAAATATAAAATAGTGTTATCACATTTGACGTAGTTATATTAAGTTGTTATTCAAAGAACTAGATATTCTTTCCAAGTACACTGGTAATGTTAGGTAAGGCAGTCAAAGTACTTCAATAAATAAATAACACGGCAAAAATAAAGCTAAATATGCAAAGCAAGTATTTTTATGGTACAATGATTAAATTTTTTACAGTTAATAAACTCATATAAATAAATTATTGTTAATGTATAGAAGAAAACCTGAGAAGAAAATTGATAACGTGAAATTATAATTACTATAAACGATGTTTTTTCTATGCAGTAACATACGTCCACGATTGATAACATTATCGGTCATTCCAATAAGCGGCGTGCACTGTATTAAAAAAATAGATTAGTGAAGTACTTTTAATTATTTTTTATTCTTAGGATGTATATTGTTATTTATGAACACAATATCATTTTCTAGAGAGCTCAGAAGAAGGCACATCGACCAATAATGAAGTGCACCGTCTTACTGCAGTCATCGGTGCAACTACAATTCTGGAAGCTGTTCTTGAGGAAGAAATAACTGAAGTAACATGGTAAGCATTCCATATTGCGTATAACGTTAATCTTTCCAAAGTAGTAGTAGAGAAATATCGATAGTCGACACCGTCGATAGTTATCGGTAGTTACTTTCAAATTATAGATCCTTTTCGATAGTGGTGGCTATTTCATAAGAGCTCGAAAGCGCAAGTCCTCCAGACGTTCAATAAAAACAAAAAAAAAACCTATAAACTATTATAAATTAAAATATTGAAATATATTTATAGGATATAGGTATCAATGGTATCATCTACTTTTTATTATTTTAAAATATTAATTTAATATGGTCGTTGTTCAAAGCAACGTAAATTAAATAGGTATTTCTTTACGATCGGGCTAGAATTATAGAGAGCCCATGCTGTTGAATATTGTATAGCGCATGACCAACCCTCTAAGACAGCAGGTAGTTTTAGGTAGTTTTAAGACATCATTATTGTAATTCGTATTTTCAAGCAAGCAACATACAGTCCACTATTTGTATAAATCAATATAATATTTTTATTAAAGCGTGTATTTTTTGAACGAACATAAATTATGGTCCAATCGAGTCGAATTTACTACATTATTTAATATTGTGCGTATTCAAGTGAACGTAATTTACACAAAATAAATTAGTGTAAAAGTGGAAAATTTTGTACAACTACAGCAAGCACGAACAAAGCAACCACGTATTCAAGGTTACCAGCTATTATTTAGAACGGGTGTACAAGCAAGTAAGTTTCCCTTTTTTATAACCCTTTACCTAGAAACTATTGTTCGAATACTGTTAAGAATATTTTTATTATTTGTCTATTTTTATCATCATGGAAAATAACCATTTAAAACAATTAATGAATAAGAAAAAACAAATTAAAGCTACACTTACGCGTTTTCAAAATTATGTATCAGATTTTGAAAATGTAAGTAATATTATTGAATTAAAGGCTAGACTTCAAAAAATTGAACCTCTGCTCAATGATTTTGATTTAATTCAACTTGAAATTGAAGATAGTAATTACGAAGTAGATTATTCCAATGAACGGGAAGAATTTGAAAACAAATATTTATATTGTATTTCAACCGCGCAAAAATTTATTGAAACGTATAATACACCTTCTACCAGTAATTCGCAAACAAACAATTCAATTCAAACAAACAATGTAAGATTGCCGATGATAAATTTACCTGAGTTTGATGGTAAATATGATTGTTGGATAAATTTCTACGATACCTTTGATGCACTAGTTAATAAAAACGAATCATTATCGCACATCCAACGATTTTATTATTTAAAGTCGGCTTTAAAAGGAGAGGCTGCTCATTTGTTAAACTCTCTAGAGGTATCAGAAGCAAATTACGCCATTGCGTGGAATTTATTAAAGGAAAGGTTTGAAAACAAAAAATTAATTATTAATACTCATATTAAAGGTATATTTGAGTTACCTTCTGTAATAGCAGATTCTCATAAATCACTAAGATCCTTAGTAGATAATTTTAATAAACACTTAAGATCGTTACATATGTTAAATTTACCAACCGATAAATGGGATATTTTATTAATTTATATAATCACCAATAAACTAGATCATTCTACAAAAAACGAGTGGGAAAAAATATCTATTAATAACGAAAACATGCCAACCATCGCAGAATTAATAAAATTCTTAATTCAGCGATGCCAAATTTTAGAAACTATTAGTACAGGTAATAATGTAAAGCTATTAACAAAGAAACAAGTTTCGATGAATCACTTAACTATTAACAATACGCATACGAGCAATTTTTGTCATTATTGTAAGCAAAATCATTTATTATACCGTTGCACGGAATTCCTAAAGTTAAGCATTCAAGATAGATGGAACGAAATTAAAAAACTAAAATTATGCGCCAATTGCTTCCGTTCAAATCATTTCAATAATGAATGTTGGTCAAAAAAGTGCAAAAAATGCAATAAGAATCACAATACTTTACTACACAATAATATAATTGAAAATAACGCAGTAGTTAGTAACGTTGTACCTACTAGTAATAACGACGATACACGTCAAGGCGGAGAAACTCAAGCACTTTTAGCGTCAAACATAGAAATTTATGAAAATTTAGTTACCGATTCGTTAGAGAAAGAAAATTATGTAATTTTATCGACAGCACAAATTAATATTTTAGACTCTAAAGGCAGTTTCATTCGCTGCAGAGCATTATTAGACTCGGGGTCTCAATCTAATTTCATAACGCAAGATTTATTGAATAAATTAAATTTAAAGACTATTAACACTAATATTCCAGTAGCGGGAATAAGTCGAAACGTAACACATTTAACAAAGCAAGTAAAAACACAAATTTATTCATTATTTAATCATTATAATACAAACTTATCATTTTTAGTATTAAGAGATATCACTGGTAGTATTCCAAGCACCGTATTAGACATAAGTAAACTTAACATACCAAGTGGTATAAATTTGGCTGATGAAAACTTTAATATTCCTGGTAAGATAGATATTTTGTTAGGAGCGGGTGTATTTTGGAGCTTACTACGTACAGGTCAAATTCGTGTAAACAATGATAACGCGATTATTCAAAAAACCGAATTAGGGTGGATATTTGCAGGATCAATAAATCAACCGCAATCACGTATAAATGTATTGCATGCTACAAATAATGATGTTCAAAATCAATTAGAGAAATTTTGGACATTGGAAGAATGTGAAAGTAAACGCGACTTAAGTAATGAAGATTTATTCTGTGAACAGCATTTTATTAAAAACGTTATGCGCAATTCAACAGGTAGATTTGTATTACGATTACCTATGCGAGATGAGGATTTTAATTTTCAAAATTCAATAGACAACGCGACTCACAGAATGTTATCTTTAGAAAAAAGATTTTTACGCGAACCGGAATTTAAGGAAAAATATTGTCAATTTATGTCAGAATATCAGTTACTTGGTCATATGACCGAATTAAAAAACCCTGTAAATCAAAACAATGGCATTTTTTATTTACCACATCATGGAATTATAAAAAATTCTAGTTTAACAACCAAATTAAGGGTTGTATTTGATGCGTCTAGTAAATCGTCTTCTGGGGTATGTTTGAACGATAAACTATGCGTTGGTCCGACGATTCAGGATGACTTATTATCAATTGTATTGCGATTTAGAAAACATAACTATGTCTTAACAGCTGACATAACAAAAATGTACCGACAAATTCTTATACACACAGATCACAGGGATCTACAACGTATCATTTGGCGAGACGATCCATCAAAACCTTTTACACATTTTCAGCTAAACACATTAACATACGGTACGGCATCAGCATCATTTTTAGCAACTCGTTGTTTAAAACAATTAGGGTTAGAATGCAAAATCGAATTTCCAAAGGCAAGCGACGCAATTATTAACGATTTTTACATGGATGATCTTATCACTGGTACAGACACGATAGAGGAAGCTATTGCATTGAAAAATAACGTAAGTTCAGTATTGGAATCATCCGGATTTGAGTTAAGACAGTGGTCATCTAATTACAAATTGATTTTTAACGATGTTGACATTAAGCGTGATATTGATAAATATTATATTACAGATGATCAGAATATAAAAACATTAGGATTAACGTGGGACGCGAGCGTAGATTCTTTTAAGTTTTCATTAAATTGTTATAGTAAAGATCAAATAGTTACAAAACGATCAATATTGTCTACGGTTGCAAAAATATTTGACCCATTAGGATTAATTGGCCCAATAACAATTAAAATTAAACTTATTTTACAACGACTTTGGAAGGAACAATTAGATTGGGATGAATCAGTACCACTGAATATTTACTCTGATTGGAAACGTATTCGCGATAACTTGCAATTTATAGAAAATATTGTACTACCGAGACAAGTGACGATTAAGGATTATGTAAATTTGGAATTGCATGGGTTTTGCGACGCATCTGAATCAGCCTACGGATGTTGTGTATATATCCGAAGTACGGACAAGTTAGGTAATATTTCTAGCAGATTGTTATGTGCAAAATCTAAAGTAGCTCTGCTCAAAACAATTACCATGCCTAAGTTAGAGCTATGTGGTGCAGTTTTATTAGCAAATTTAATGAAAAAGATTTTACAGTCATTTAAAGCAGTTTTTACAAACATTTTTTATTGGTGCGATTCAACTATTGTATTAAGTTGGTTAAAATCCGATCCACACAAATTTCAAATATTTGTATCAAACAGAATCACACAAATTCAAGAGTTAAGTAATATAATCCATTGGAAACATATTAGATCGATCGACAATCCCGCAGATCTAATATCGCGAGGGGTCGAGCCTCAAACTTTAATTAACAATAAGTTTTGGTGGGAAGGTCCAAATTGGTTAACCAGCAACACATATTATTCAGGCACTGTAGAAAACATAACTTATTTACCCGAAACAAGAAAAACATTTGTAGCGAGCATTTTAAATAACGATATCTTAGATTTAGAAAACAAGTATTCAAATTTAACAAAATTACAAAGAGTATTTGCTTATGTATTAAGATTTATTGACAACGTAAGTAGGAACAAAACAATCAAAAATGTAAATGAATTAACGTTAGCAGAATTAAATAAGTCAATGACAATTCTTATTTCATTATTTCAAGAAAAATATTTTCAAAGGGAAGTCGCATTATTAAAATCATCAAAATCAGTAATGCCAAGCAGCAAAATTATTTCATTAAACCCATTCCTTGATAAAAACGGTGTCATGCGAGTAGGTGGTAGATTAGTTAAATCGCTTGTAAATATGAATCAAAAACATCCGATTATTTTACCATCAGGAAGTAAATTTACACAATTGATTATAGACTACGAACATAAACGAAATATGCACGTTGGTGTAGAAGGTACACTAGCCGTAGTTCGCGCAAAATTTTGGCCGCTGCATAGCCGCAGCGCTGTTAAAAAAGTAATTCATGAATGTATTAAATGTGCCAGATACAAACTAAGATCAAATCCACCTCTAATGGGAGATTTACCAGCTGAGCGGGTTCAACCTTCCAGGCCATTTTTACATGCCGCTGTTGATTACGCGGGACCATTTTTCATTAAAGACGGCAAAACTAGAAATCGTAAGATTGTTAAAGCATATTTATGTATTTTTGTGTGCTTTAGCACAAAGGCAGTGCATTTAGAGGTAGCAGGAGGTTTATCCACGTCGTCATTCTTAAATGCGTTTAAACGATTTATTGGTAGAAGAGGTATTTGTAAATCGATATACTCTGATAATGGCACAAATTTTGTAGGTGCTAATACTGAATTAAAATGGAGCCTTAAAACATTATTTAACGCAAAATTTGCAGATTATTTTAAATCAAATTCTATTGAGTGGAAGTTTATTCCTCCTAGGTCACCACATTTTAACGGGCTTTGCGAGGCCGCCGTAAAATCATCTAAAAATATATTAAAAAAGGTGATTGGAAATTCAAATTTAACGTTTGAACAGTTAACAACAGTATTTGTCCAAATTGAATCAATACTAAATTCTAGACCTCTTACTCCTATATCCAATGATCCTATTGATCTGCTTGCATTGACACCTGGCCATTTTCTTATTGGCGAAGCTTTAAATTGCATACCGCAAGAAGATTGTATTGACGTATCAGAAAATCGATTAACCCACTACACCAGGTTAAATCAGATGATTCAACATTTTTGGAAGAGATGGTCACATGAGTACATTAACACTCTACAAACGCGCAAAAATTGGTGCAAGGCTAAACCGAACATTAAAGTTGGATCAATGGTGTTAATAAAGGGTGAAAATACACCGCCGTTCCTATGGCCTTTAGGGAGAGTCACCGAAGTTCATCCCGGTCAGGATCACATAGTGCGAATGGTAACAGTGAAAACTATAAGTGGTTTTTGTAAAAGAGCAGTGGTGAAATTAGTTATACTGCCAATATCCGAATAATAAATAGAACATTGTAATAGTAGTATTGTTATTAAATTTATTTATTAATTTATGTATTAGTTGAGTTTTGTATTTCTTGTATTGTATATATGCTATTTATGTAGTTGAAAGCAAACCTTTCAAGGGGGGTGCATGTTGAATATTGTATAGCGCATGACCAACCCTCTAAGACAGCAGGTAGTTTTAGGTAGTTTTAAGACATCATTATTGTAATTCGTATTTTCAAGCAAGCAACATACAGTCCACTATTTGTATAAATCAATATAATATTTTTATTAAAGCGTGTATTTTTTGAACGAACACATGCCTTATATGTAGCAGAGCATTGTAACGTGACTTTGCGACCCCCATTGCGAGATTTTCATATGCAGTTTTAACATGCAATATAGCTCACGCTGTTATAGCCCGCGGTGCTTTCAAATTTAGTACTGATTGAATGATATAACGTGTAGGACGTGTTCTAAGTGTAACGGTATATTTGTCGTACGCAATTTTTGAAAAATGCAAAAAATAGTGTATGATTTATTTTTAAATAAAAATTCGTTAGTGTTGGTAGAAGAAAAGATTGAAATAAAATATCTCTGAAAGCGTACTCAAAAAATGAAATTAAATCAAGCAGTTAAAATTAAAAAATGTAATTTTACACGGCATTTTTGAATGCAGCTTATAATAAAAAAAATTTTTACAAAAGAAATTGAAAAATGTAAAAACTACGATTCCAAAGCGTTAAACTTCTAATACAAAAGAGACATTTTATTTAGAAATCTTACAATCGATTACTAAAACTAGTTTGATTTGAGAAAAAATTATTTTATATGTATTATTAAATTAATATTTTGAGATTAAACTTTTTTAGTATTTTTTTAATTGCTAAACAAATTACTTCACTTACTTTACAGATGGGAAGACGTTACTCAAATGTAATAAGTATTTATTTTAAGATGAGACTTACGTTAATGGTAAAATAATTATAGATATTATACTAAAATATACCGTGTCTATATTATTTTCGTATATTTCAGGTTTGTTTAATCCTAAACAATTTCCAATATATGTGCATTGTTGACGTATTTGTAACAAAAACAACTGTAAAATAGTATGATCTAGAATCAAGCAACACATGAAAAACATGTAAAAATACAAAACATAAAATAGCAAAATTATAAAAACAAGCATACTTAAAAATACATTTTAAAAGTATAGAAAAACAATTTGCACAAATAAGAAAATGCCGACAAAAATAAATAAAACAACACACAGAACAATGGTAACAGACTTACAAACAATATAAAGATCAGAGTAGTCATATATAAACTAAAAATCACTAGTAAGTGTACCAAATAGTTAAAACAAAACGTTTAATTTAGCCATTGTAATTTTTTAAAATTTATATATGTACATTATTATTGTTTATATCAGTTTATAAATTTAAATTTTTCTTATAACAAAAAAATTGAAACATTTATAAAGAGCACTTTTTCAACTCATGTTATACTATAAGAAACTCGTTCCTGACTGAATTGGGCGGTTTTCACCTTGGAGGCTTTTAAAGCCCTGTTTTTACTGGGGTTTAAATCGTAAAAAAAGTTAAACAAATAACTATATTTGACTTAAAGTAAATGTAATAATAACCTCTTAATTACCGTTCGGTTTGTATTAAATGTAGTTCGATTGTCCTTTACTGCATCATTCTCTTCATACTTTCTATCATCTGAATCTTCGTAAACTGGTAATTCGGAATTTGTACCTGATGAACTGGAGTTTCTTCTGTTGTCTGTTTTGATTGTTCATTTTCCGTTTCCGCCAAATCGATAGAAGGATTTGCAGTAATGACGATTGCTCCAGCAACCCTGTATTAAGAATTGTACACAACAACAACACTGGTACTAGTTTCAAATTTATCTTACGTAGTACGATGGTTCTCTATTTCTGTACTGATTCCATTTGCGGCATTTTGGGTACATACTTTTCAGTGTCTCGTTTTTTTAAGGCGTCGACATGAAATTATAGTTGCCGGAGTGTCTTTTCGAATTTCTGCAATAAATTGAAAAAACTGTTTCTTGGTTATTATATTATCCTTCTGACATTTGGCAAATTTTTTATCCTAAACCTACTTGTTTTCTTTACGCCCCGTGTTACTCTTATTTTTTTTTTAAGTAAGTAAGTAAGTGTTTATTTAGTAAAGATATACTAATTTAACATAAATCGTAACATATTTCTATTAATACTAACTTTTGCTTAAAAATTATTCTAACATAATCACCCCTTTTAAATTTATAAATATTTTGCTCGTGCTTAATTTCATCTGGTAAGTCATTATATAATTTCAGACCTTTGTACAGAAGTGACTTTGATTTTGAAAATTTTGGCAATCTGAAGTCACATCGACTTCTCGTGTTATGTGAATGTATATCAGAGTTACTCATTTTGACATGTAGTTTGGAAGCAAATCATTAATTATTTTGTATACCAACATTAATGAATTGAAATATATTGATTTTGGTATATTTTGAACAATGTAATATAATCTTCATAGCCTATACTGTTGTTTCTGTAACCGTTTTAAGTCGACTTCGTAACACATTAAAAATATTGAAACGTCCGAGAAATTACTTGCAAATGCAAGAGCCTTCTAGAACTGTTATCTAGTTTCTAGAAGATATAGCGAAAAGGGAGGAACGATCGAGAAGAATTCGCCGATGTCTATAAAAGCCGAAGATGGAAATCGTAGGTCAGTTATTGCTGGAATGTGAATGCATGCAGTATTAAGAAGATTATTCAAGTGAAGATAAATAAGTGATTAGCACGTGCGGAGTTTTAAATAAATAACAGTGTACACCGAATCGTGTATGTGATTATTAGTGTAAACAAGTGTGAAATCCGAGGACGTTATCTAATCTTAAGTGTTATACAACGGTTATACATAAATTCGTGTAAGTGTTTTCATTAAATATTATTAGATCTAATTAGTTCGGTTAATTTTAAAAGTGTACATATTTCTATAATAAGTAAACGTAGTTTTAATCGTTTAAATAAATTAGTTAATAATAAATAAAGACGTAACATTTGGCGTCAGTGTGGGATATCGTTCGCGAATTTTAGTATCGCTCCGTAATTGATTGCGCGATACGCGTGTTTATTTATAAAGTATAAAATAGTGTTTATTAAACGTTTTTTCTTTTAACAAGTGCGTGATCGCGATTAAATTCGTTTCCGGACACTAGTGGTTTAATATTAATAAGTGGATAGTTATTAAAATCTTGTGTTATATAAAAACTGTATTTTAAATTCGTGTTATATTTAAATTTATGCCGGTGACGCGTTCGCAAGCAGTTAAAATGGATGCAAAGCTATTTGAATTTCTTGAATCAATAAAAAACGGTCAAGAATCGATGAATAGAAAAATGGAAGAAACTTCCCAGAAAATGGAAGAAAAGTTTTACGAAAATTCTCAGAAAATTGAAGAAAAATTATTTGAAAATACCCAAAAGATAGAAGAAAAATTGATGCAAAATTCTAGACGTTTAAAAGAAGAAATACAAACGAGCATAGAAAATCAAATAAAAATTGTTCAAGAGGAAACCCAAACAGATATGTTAAATTTAAAAGAAGAAATTTGCGAATCTATGAATGACAAAATAGAAGCAGTAGGGGATAGAATGAAACTGCTTGAAGAAAGAATCAACCAAATGAATTGTCACGGGGAAGGAAGCGTCACGAGTGAAGATTTAATAATGGACCATCGAGAAGAAAACACTCATAAATTCAAAGTTGTACCTCCGAATTTTGATGGTAAAGTTCCATGGTCAACCTACTACAAGCAGTTTGAAGCCGCAGCTACTGCTAATGGTTGGAGCAACAAGCAGAAAGCGACGTCTTTAATAGTGTCCTTACGTGGAGAAGCACTTGGAATTTTACAAACTATTCCGGACCACCTGCAAGAAAATTACGAACTCTTAATATCACGATTAGAAATGAGATATGGGGATGCTCATCTTCAACAAGTATATCAGGCTCAAATTAAAAGTCGGGTTCAAAAAGCTGCCGAAAGTCTTCAAGAGTTTGAGGCTGACATCGCCAGACTAACACGGCTTGCGTATCCTACAGCACCGGATACCTTCCTGGAGCAGTTAGCTATTCAAACTTTCGTAGATGGCCTCCGAGACAGCGAAACACAGCAGACTCTCCGGTTAGCTCGACCGAAGACATTGGATGACGCTTTGGTGCATGCTTTGGAGTTTGAAGCAGCAAAACAAGCATCGCAACGAGGTGGTCATAGACTCTGCTGTGCTACAGAAGTACCCGCGCAGACACTGGAAAGCATCGAGGAGATAGCGCGACGAATACTTGGGGAAAGAGGAGTGACAGCTTTGAACTGCGATGAAATAGGCCATGTACGACGGCATCGTACCAAACCTAAGAAGAGGACTAGAAGAGCCCTCGAAAATTTGGAACGAGGCGAGCGAAAGAAACAAAAAGTAATCTCATCTAGTCAAACTCCGGAGGTTACAATCCAAATGGCATCGCCTAGAGAGCAATTGCATAGCATTTATCTCGATGGCAAGATCAATGGGAGAAGCGTCCAGTTACTGGTTGACACGGGAGCGACGAAGACCATCATTCGTCCTGACATCTTATTGGAAAACGAGAAGACATCACCAGTAACAGTACGACTTCGAACAGCAACGGGCGACGAAATACCTACTCACGGACAAGTCAAAGTAACCATTGGTTTGGGAAATGGAGTAATCGACCATCAAGTACTGGTAGCCGACATCACGGAAGAAGTTATCCTGGGAATGGACGTGATAAAGAAGTATGGGTTCCATTTGGATATGAAGAACGATGTCCTGAAGATCGACAATGAAGAAATTCCTTTTCATTCGTCAGAGAAGGCAGCCGTGCGAGTCTTATTGAGTGAAGACGTGACTCTGCCTGCAAGGACTGAAAGTGTGGTGATGGCACGCCTGGATGGAAGTCTCCGGGAAGGCTACATACGCGCAATTGAACCAATGGAGGGCGGCTTAGTTGAAAGGGGACTACTCGTTGGCAGAACTTTAGTACGAGTAAAGAAGACGATGCCAGTAAGGATCTTAAACATCAACTCAGATCCTGTAACGCTGAAAAAGAAGACCGTGGTAGGCCAATGCACGCCAGTATCACAAATTGTGAGATGCGTGAAGTCGAACGAAGATACGTCGCCGAAGAAGTGTCCACAACATCTATTGGACATTCTTACCACCAAATGCGAAAACCTCAGCCAAGACCAGCTGGCTAAAGTTAAAGTGTTGATCCAAGAGTACCAAGATGTGTTCGCGCTGGAGAGTGGCTCCAAAGGAAGAACTAACGTGGTGAAACATAAAATTAATACCGGAGACGCTCGGCCGATACGACAACATCCACGCAGACTTCCTTTGGCGAAAAGAGAAGAAGCCGAACAAATAATTACGGATATGGAGAGAGAAGGCGTGATTGAACCTTCAAGTAGTCCATGGGCATCCCCAGTGGTACTCGTGAAGAAGAAGGATGGATCAACGAGGTTTTGCGTAGACTACAGGCAGCTAAACGACGTGACCAAAAAGGACAGCTACCCTTTACCCAGAATTGACGATACGCTAGACACCCTGTCAGGATCCCAGTGGTTTTCTACGTTAGATTTAAAGAGTGGATACTGGCAGGTAGAATTAGAACCCAAGGATCGTGAAAAAACAGCTTTACGATCGGAACTGGTTTGTGGCAGTTCACTGTAATGCCTTTCGGCCTGTGTAACGCTCCTGCAACGTTCGAGCGTTTGATGGAGACCATCTTGCGCGGATTGTCTTGGAAGACGTGCTTGGTCTACCTGGACGACGTGATCGTGGTTGGAAGGTCGTTTGAAGAGCACTTAAACAACTTGAAGGAAGTGTTCCAGAGATTACGTGGGGCTAACCTCAAACTGAGCCCAAAGAAGTGCCACGTATTTAAGAAGGAAGTCCAATACCTTGGCCACGTCGTATCTAGAGACGGAGTAAGGGCTGACCCAGACAAAATCCGAGCAGTGCAAGCATGGCCAAGACCGATCGACAAACATCAGGTCCGAAGTTTCCTTGGGTTGTGCACTTATTATAGAAGATTTGTCCCCGGATTTGCCAATATTGCCAAACCATTGACAAAACTTACCGAAGAAAAAGCAGAATTTAGATGGAATGAAGACTGCGAAAATTCTTTTAATCAACTAAAACAGGCCCTAGTCACTTCGCCAATTTTGAGTTATCCACGAGAAGATGGAAAGTTTGTTTTGGATACCGACGCAAGCAATATGGCCATAGGCGCGGTCCTTTCGCAGGTTCAAGATGGACAAGAAAAGGTGATCGCGTACTTTAGCAAGGTTTTGTCTAGGCCAGAAAGGAATTATTGCGTGACTAGGAGGGAGCTGTTAGCAGTCGTTAAGTCCATCGAACATTTCTACAAGTATTTGTATGGACGAAGATTTTTACTGAGAACAGACCACGCCGCTTTAAAATGGCTACTGCAGTTCCGTAACCCAGAAGGACAAGTAGCAAGATGGATCGAGAGACTGCAAGAGTATGACTACGACACAGAACACCGTGCCGGAAGCAGTCATCGAAACGCTGATGTCTTGTCCAGAAGACCATGTCCGGCGGACTGCAGCCATTGTTCGCGACTGGGAGAAAAAGTCGAATGTCTCCGGAGAACTGCTATGGTTGATGATGAGTGGGAACCTGAGCAGTTACGTCGCGAACAAGAAGACGATCCTGAAATAAGACTACTCCTGGACTGGAAAGAAAGCGGCCGACGACCAACCTGGGAAGAAGTGAGTGCTTTGGGCAAAAATATCAAAGCGTACTGGGCGCAGTGGGACTCCTTGATAGTAGAAGACGGTCTTCTTAAGCGATCCCTAGAAAGTGCCGAGGGCACGGGAAACAGACTACAGCTGGTAGTGCCGAAGAGCAGGGTGACCGAAGTGTTGAAGCATCTCCACGATGGGACATCAGGAGGACACTTTGGCATTAAGAAGACGTTGGGTAAAGTGCGAGAACGATTCTACTGGATGAACTGCAAAGAGGACGTCATGAAATGGTGCCGTAAATGCATAGTCTGCGCTTCAGGAAATGGTCCAGCGAGAAAGCGCAAAGCACCCATGAAACAATACAACGTAGGAAACCCTTTGGAAAGAGTAGCGATTGACATCGCAGGGCCGTTCCCAGAATCCGATTCGGGAAATAAATACATCTTGGTGGCGATGGATTATTTCACGAAATGGACGGAGGCTTACGCCATACCCAATCAGGAAGCAGCTACAGTCGCAGACGTATTAGTAAAGGAGTTTTTCTGCCGGTTTGGAGTTCCGTTGGAATTACACTCCGATCAAGGCCGCAATTTTGAGTCTGGGCTGTTTCAAGAAGTTTGCCGACTGTTAGGAATTAAAAAGACTAGGACAACGCCTCTCCATCCTCAGTCTGATGGCATGGTTGAACGGATGAATCGAACAATGGGCAAGTACTTAGCCAAGGTAGTGTCCGAACATCAAAGAGACTGGGATCAGTACTTGCACCTCTTCTTAATGGCGTACCGATCATCCGTTCACGAAAGCACAGGCCAAACACCATCCTGTGTCATGCTCGGTCGTGAGATAAGATTACCATGCGATCTTCAGTTTGGACGAAGACCGGAAGAAGAAGTCGCTGGAGAAGATTACGTCAGCAAGCTGGCAAAGAGGCTAGACGAAGTACATGAAGAGGTTCGTAAAAACACACAAATTGCCAGCGACAGGATGAAAACAAGATATGACGTCAAGGCGCAAAATGGTGGGTTTCAACCTGGCGATATGGTTTGGTTGTATAACCCTCAAAGGAGACGTGGTTTGTCGCCGAAGCTGCAAAGGCAATGGGAGGGCCCCTATGAAGTCGTGCAGCGTATTAACGACGTTATATACCGCATCCGAAAACCGCCCAGAGGCAAGCCAAAAGTGGTCCACGTCGATCGTCTAGCCCCGTTTGCTGGCGATAACCACAATCCGCAAGTTCAGGTCCGAACCAGAGTAATAAGTAGCAGAACCAGGAATCCAATCGAAGAAATGGAGTTCGAAAAGTTTATGAACTTATACGGAGGTTCGGGAAAAGCTAGGTTCGGAGTTACCACCGAGGAACAACAAGACCTGTTCCAGACACAAAAAGATTACGCCATCGCACATTGCGTGAGCGAGGAGCTTGACATGTCCAAAGGGGTTGCAGTCGTGTTTAAAAAGAAGTTTGGACAGCTAGATGAATTACGAAGACAGCAACCGGCAGTCGGAAAGGTTTTAGGACTACGTGGTGACGGACGCTTCGTTTTCTATCTGGTCACCAAGAAATACTCACGTGTCAAGCCGTTATACAAAGATCTGTGGCGAACATTATGGAGTCTCAAGAGACAAATGGAGTTCCATCATGTTAAGAAATTGGCAGTACCCAAGCTTGGTTGTGGCTTAGACCAATTGAATTGGAGGACAGTTCGAAACATGTTGGAGGTCGTCTTCCGAGGAACAGGCGTTCAAGTGTTGGTCTGTAGTTAACAACCGAGGAGAGTATTGGGTCAGGAAAAGTCCATTGACTGTTACTTTTATGGTCAAGGAAGTTGCCGAAATGGAGGAAGCTGCCGCTATCGCCACGATCCCTTTTACCGGTGTCGCATCCAGTCTCCTGTTCTGGGACAGAACAGTCCTAAGAAGGGGGCAGTGAAACGTCCGAGAAATTACTTGCAAATGCAAGAGCCTTCTAGAACTGTTATCTAGTTTCTAGAAGATATAGCGAAAAGGGAGGAACGATCGAGAAGAATTCGCCGATGTCTATAAAAGCCGAAGATGGAAATCGTAGGTCAGTTATTGCTGGAATGTGAATGCATGCAGTATTAAGAAGATTATTCAAGTGAAGATAAATAAGTGATTAGCACGTGCGGAGTTTTAAATAAATAACAGTGTACACCGAATCGTGTATGTGATTATTAGTGTAAACAAGTGTGAAATCCGAGGACGTTATCTAATCTTAAGTGTTATACAACGGTTATACATAAATTCGTGTAAGTGTTTTCATTAAATATTATTAGATCTAATTAGTTCGGTTAATTTTAAAAGTGTACATATTTCTATAATAAGTAAACGTAGTTTTAATCGTTTAAATAAATTAGTTAATAATAAATAAAGACGTAACAATATGTTACTGCAAAAATCAAAATATGGTGCAATCATTGTTTTATATACCGTAATTCTGGCATTAATCGTCAATTTATTAGATATTCTTCCTAATAGGCTAATCTTGTTTGCTACTTTTTTTTATAACATAATTCACGTGGCTTCTAAAATTTAGATTTTGATCTATAACTACTCCTAAATATTTAATTTGGTCAACCTGTTCTAATTCTATATTTTCAATTTTTATTTTTGTTGTTTCGACATTATTATTTGATATTAACATTGTCTTACTTTTTAGCACATTTAATTTTAATTTGTTTGATTGTAACCAATTGGCAATAATTTCTAATTCTGAGTTTAGCTTTATAATAGCTGAATGTACATTTTGCAAACAAATTACCTAAATTATTCTGAATTGGAATAGATTCGTAATTTTGGTACGTAATGGTCTGAGTACGAGATTCCAAGTAAGTTTCGAACCATTGAAGTTCGGTGCTTTTTATTCCGTATTGGTAAAGTTTATTTATAAGTATACGGCTACTACACTATTACCCACGTCGATTTTGGATTTCCATTTTGTCAGCACGAGATTTAATGCTGTTTCACACGAGAGTTTACTTCGAAAATCCGATTGATTTTCACTGATTATATTATTTTGTTCCAGAAAGCACTGTAATTGTTCCTTAATAACTGATTTTAGTATTTGTTCGTACACTGGTTTTATATTGATAGGTCGAAATTCTTCCCATCTTTTAGTATTTTTAATTTTAGGCGTTGGTATGATTTTTTAATTCCTACAATTAGACGATTTTCCACTTATTAAAGATTTGTTTATTAGGTCTACCATTGGATTACCAATTTCTGGCAATGCATCTGTAATAACTTGTTTTGTAATGTGATCCGTTCTTCCTTTTCGCTTAATATTACTTAAGATTTTCTTCAGATCTGATATTGGAGCCTCTTTGAAGTTTGCTGGGGGCTGGTTTATACTATTATTTATGTGCATAATGCTGCTGACAAAATATTCGTTAAATTTATTTGATATTTCCTCTAAGTTACTAATTTCTACTTCGTCAAATATTTTACTTTTTGCTTCATTCTTTTGTCCATTGATTAAATGTTTAATCATTTTCCACATATTTTGAGGTTGTCCGCTACTTTGCTGTATTTTATTTACGTAATATTTATTTTTGCTTATTTTAATTTTGTTACTAATATTATTTCTTGTGTTTTTGTAAAGCATCCATTCATTTCATTTCCCGTTAATTTAGCAATTTTATAAAGTCTGTCCCTTTCGTTTTGGAGATTATGTAAGTCCATTGTAAACCAGATGTTACTTGTTCGTGTTTCTATAGTTTTCTTTATAATTAGGTCATTTACTGCATAACAAAGCGTTTGAACTGTCATTTTCTATTTGATCTATCTGTCGATTTTGCATATTCCAATTGTTATGGCTCAGTAGATTAAGTAGGTTTTGTTGTGAATATTTTTTATAGCAATTTATTGTTTTTATTTTGTAATCCATCTTTTTATGTAATGTACCTAAATTTATTTATATTATATCATGATCAGTTATTTTTGATTCATTTAATACAACAGATCTTAATTCATCTACGTTTGTAATTACTAGGTCAACTATTGTATGGCTATTTTCTGCCGTACGCGTAAATTCGCCAACAATTTTTTTTATCCCTAGACTTCTAATAACTTGTATTATTTTCGACCCATAAAAACTTTGCTTGGATACATCTATGTATATTAAAATCTCCTATAATTGTATGTCAAGCATCACTTGCACTTGGTGAGTGATACAGCACTGTATAGTATTCTGTTTGGAATCTGTCTATTATTTTGATACATATTAACCAATAGTTATTGGTATTAGAGATTTTATTACTTATAACTATTACAACCCGTCCAGTTCTTCTCGTTTGCGAATTACACCGAATACATATTCTAAAAAATTAATTTCACAGTCTTGTATGTCTTCAGTTACCTGAGTTTCACTTAATAATAACAAGTTTGGTTTCTTATCTTGAATTAAGATTTCCATTTCTTGAAAATGTTTTAGCATGTTTGTGCATTCAAATATAATATGTTTGCGCCTGGTTTACTTATTCTAAAAAATCAATCTTCTTTCTTTCCATTTCCATTTTTCGTTTGAATACAGCACATTCTTGACTCCAGACAGGACGGTTAATGTCCAATTTCATTTTTAATTTTTCGGCCATTTAAATACAATTCGAACATTTGTGATTTTCTTCTCCATCAACAGTACATTCTTGCAACCTATGTGAGCTAGCACATTTTGGACATGCTATTTGTGCTTTACACTCCGAGGCTTCATGGTTAAATCCATTACATCGCTATAGCATTTTCTGATTTCATTATATGACTCTATACTTTAAAGTACAGAATATTTTAGGTTTTTTATGTGGCGATTCCATCAAATGTTTAGCCACTGTATCTTCTCTACTATAAGATGGGTCATTAGTCAACCAACACAACAGTTTGGCGACGAGATTGAGATAATTACAGAAAACAATTCAATTCCTATGGCACATCTTCCCGCCAATTTCATTGAATTCTTCGATAATAAAACCAAATTCATACGGTGGATAGTTTAAAATATATAAAGTGGAAGGGAATATCAGATTGCATTATTTTCTACGTTTATTTGCAATGAAAAAATTAATTGGGAACGAAATTGAGAGTTTCGTGAGGGAAGGAGTATTAGAGAAAATAGATTATAGTGACACCTATTGTACCCGTAATAAAAGTAGAGTTTATGTGCAGGTTTTAAAATAAATTAAAACCCCAATTGAGTAGTTGATGAACACCCTTTGCCGACGACTGATGAATTGTTTCAAGATTAAGCAGGAAGAAAAAAAATTACAAATCTTAACTAAAGCATACTTACAAATGAAAGTACGTGACAAGGCCCAGAAATTTCTTACATTAAATACTTATAAATCTTTATAAATGCACACGTTTAATGTATGGTTTAAATTGCGCCTGGCGTTACTGTGTTCATTGATGACTGCAGACTAACTGCTCCAAATGATAAAATCCATCTTGAAAGCATTGAAATTTTTTTTGAAAGATTGTTAAATTATAATGTTAAAGTAAGTTTAAATAAATCTGAATTCTTAAAAAAACGAAATAGAATATTGTGGTTATCGAATTAATAAATTTGGTATTCATAAGTTCAAATCAAAAATAGATGCTGTAGTGAATACTTTGCAAACATATAATGTTCAAGATCTTTAGTCATTGCCGAGACTCAACTATTATAGTAAATTTTTTGAATATTTAAATAATGCCAATGAGAATGTTATTACGTAGTGGAGTAAAATGGAATTATTCTAAGTCTTGTGAAGACTCTTTAAATAAAATAAAACACTTGATGTAATCTATTTGTTGTGCATTTTAATGATAATTTACAAATCATCCTAACCACTGATGCATCTCCTATAGGGGTATGAGTTGTGTTATCACTTATTATACCAGATGGCTCGGAGAAACCTAACCAGTTTGCTTTGCAATCTTTATCCAGTTCACAACGAAATTGAACTCAAATTGATAAGGAAGCATACGCAATAATTTTCGGAGTAAAGCGTTTCCACTAATTCTTGATTTGTCGAAAGTTTGTACCATATAAGTACCATGCGCTATAATTTTCTCTCCATACAAAAGATTACCAATAATGTCTGCTAGAAGAATGCAACACTATGCCATATTCTTACAAAGCTTCAATTTTGAAATACGATACAAAAGTTCGAAACAGAAAGCAAATGCAGATGTATTCTTAGATTTCCTGTGGAATTAAAAACGAAAAACAATATAGAAGAGTCAGACACTTTTGAAATTTCTCAAATACAAACATTACCAGCAACAGTAGACGAACTAAGTAAAGAAACATAGTTAGATACTCAATCATGATCACTGTTGTTAACGTTAAAAGAAAATAACAATGTTCCACAGTTATTGAGATTTGGAATCGATAAATTTGCAGTGCAAAATGATGTTGAGAAGGAATAGAGTGGTGATAGCTTTTAAATTGCGAAAACGTATTTTGACAGGTTACGTTGTGCACATTTTGGGATAGATGATGACATTAAGTCAATAGTACAAAATTTTCTAACTTGTATTAAAAAATATAAAATAATCTTCCTGAAATCAAACATCACTGGGCATATCCATATTCATCTTTCGACAGAGTCCATGTAGGCTTTGCCGGTCCAATTTTAAATGTATATTTTCTTATCTTAGTTTCAAAGTGGCCGGAGGTTCATAGTTTAAACAACATAATACAATTAAGGTTTTACGTAAAATTTTATTTGGAATTCAAAAATGTTTATGTAACGATAATGGAGTACAGTTTGTAAACCAAAATCTGGATTATTTCTAATGAGTCAAAACATTATAAAATCTTAAGCTTTCGCGGTTGTTATGTTTATGATATAAGCGACTTTCGGCTTAGACCGCGTCGTAGTTAAACACCTAGACTTAGGCTTGGTCCTAGTCTCTTCTTGAGAGCCAAAACAAGAATTAAAACTTGGCCTTTGCCGTATTGTCGTTCGTGAACCCAAACAAACTGACGTTTCGCAAGACATTGCAGCTTACATCTTCAGAGTGGTAAATGTCACAGTGAGTTTAAATAAGTAATTGTGATTAACGTGTGTGCTAAGATAAATAGATAAAGTGTGTGATAAGTACGTGTCCGCGTGTGCTTGTTTATAGAGTGTAATTATAGTTGCTCCAATTCGATAAAGAATCGTCCGTTATTTAAATTTAGTGTTATTAAACTTTTTATTCGTGTTATAACTTATGCCGGTAACTCGTTATCAAACTAAAATGGATACGAAAATATTTGAAATTCTTGAATCAATAAATAAAAAAATGGGGGAAAACTATCAGAAAATTGAGCTCTCTTTGAATACTTTTTATATATTTCTGTTATCTGTGTCGAGAATTTTCTACATCTTTCGGTTATTGTTGACAATTACTTCGAGAACGTTTGAATAGATGTACAGTCAATAAATTAAAAATCGAGACACTACCTGCGTCCGAATACAAGAATTTAGTTGTTTAAATGGGGTTTAACCCTATCAATTACAGACCCCAAATAATTTCAGGTAAACTATTTATTGTCCATACTTTGCAATCTGCTAGTTGTTTTTACTAAAGAATGATTTTATCGTTTACGTTTGCAATGCACTGCTTTTGGCGGTTACATTTTTAAAGAAATTTAAATTTGGAAACGCATAATCAAATTGGTTAGTAGTTTAAGCTTGATTATTAAGATAAACAACTAAAAGACTAAAGTAGATTTAAGAAAAGCACAGCATTATTATTAACAGATATAATAATTAATAGATAATCCACAATTTTTTTAAAAGCAATTACTTCATTACATCAGCATATCATTGCTTAAATACCTACTAATGCTAAATCGTTGCAGACAAAACGGGTTATTGAATTGTTACGATCATTTTATTTGTTCTGATTGACTTTTTGTCATTCAATTTAGATCGAATAAATCAAATAGCAGAAAACAATTAGTTTCCCTATAAATTAGACAAATCGTTAAAATGTAAAGTAATCGTATTCAACAAAAAATCGTCTACCAATGTTTGCTTTCTTTAATGTAGCAAATTATTATATTAAATACGGTAATTTTTTACAGACATTTTTAACTACAAGTGATCATGAATTAATATTTTTTTCTAAAAGTGCAAGGACACGCTTTGTCTGCAACAATATAGCACCAGTAAGTATTTAGGAAATGATATTCGCTAATTAGCTTTTGTGTAAGAATTTCTTAAACACAAGAATCATATATATCATTAAATTTCTTTTTTAGTTATTTAAGTTAATTGTCAAATTTAATTTATAAACCAACAAAATTCCAAGATTAAAATAAATCCAACTATTTAGAAAACGTAACAAAAAGTATACAAAGGTCATTAAAAGTAACAAAAGAATCGGAAAACACCGGAAATGTATTTATTGTGATGATAATTATATATTGTATAAAAATTTCTTAACTTATGGTATTTGGGAATATTGATTTAAATCAACTAAAATTTAGTCTACTAGTTATGCACGTTTTCACACTCAATTATAATGTATAATAAATTCCAGAATTTCTAAAAATCGCAATCAAAACAATTTGTCTTTAAAAAAAATAGCATTACAAATTTACAATTAAGTAAGAAATCTTTTTTGATTATTATTTTGTCACAAGGTAATCTTAAATTCTGACTGTGTTATAATACCTAAATGTTATGCAATAAACTGATACTCATATTTGTTAATGAAGCGTTTATTATACTAAAATATTGTATAACCATATGGAGCATAAAACTAATAATGATATAAACTTCTTTGTTTTGAATACATTCCTTTAACCGCCTGGGTATGGATGCTATCAAGTGATTTAACTATTCCACACCAATTGTCTCCCAAACAATTTCAATCGCTCCAACTAATTCATTACGATTTTTAGGTATGAAGATGGGACCTTGTTGTTCTTAAAGATATGCACCATGCACTTTGTTTGTTGGGGCAACACATTTAGGTTATTTTTTGTAACCAACGACGAACCATCGTGGATGCGTCTATAGGCACACTGCCCTTGTAACAAAAAATGTGTCAAAACCATTGTGTCAAATCAAGAAAAATTAAGTTTATGATATTTAACAGAAAACTTATTTGTTGAAATACATAATTTCTGTCTGGATATACAATTTCGACATACGGCTCTATAACATCCCGCAATATATTCAAATAACCGTGAGAATTTAGTCGACCATCGATGATCCAACAAATACCTGGACCTCTCGAGCTAATCCAACCCCACACATTAACAGAAAAGTAGCCACTACGTTTAGTTTTTCTAACATGATTGGCATCATAACGATTTCCTCGAGATCGATACACTTTAACAGGGCCTTCGTTAAAACTTTTAAAGGTTTTTTCATCGCTAAAAATGACATTATTTCAGAATTCCAATGGCTGGTTGACATATTGTCTGGCGAACTCTAAGCGGTTTCTTCGATTTTGCTCACTAAGTTTCTCTTTAGAGACAGCTGTAAATTTTTTAATTCCACTGTCTTTCAATCTTGCACAAGCTGTTACTGCACATCCAGGAAATGCTGTTTGACGTATAACATTTTTACAAGTGGAAAATGGATTTTCAGTCACATATGCTCTTAATGCTTCATCTTGAGCTACAGTGGAAATTCTTTTTCTGCCACTACTTACCACTCTATCAATTGTATGTTCACGATGCCATTTAACACGCACACGTAGCACGCGAAACATTTAACATACCCGCTATTTCGCGAACATTAACACCATTAGCCAACTCTGCGACAATTCGAACCCTTACCTCAGTATTTACATGTGCAGGCATTTCAAATAACGATCGAAACATTAAAATGTATTAGGGTTATCATCGGTATTTATGGAAACTTGGCTCCCCACTTCTACAATTATTTGCCAATATCTTATAATTAAACCTGTCAACTTTTTCCAATTCTTTCGTTATCCTTGCATACTTACTAAAATGAATGAGGTTATTTAAATCTTAGAATTTTTTTTCTTACACTAATGAGTTCACCAGACAATATGTCAACCAGCCATTAGAGCTTTGGAATCACGTTATTTTTAGCGATGAAAAAACATTTAAAAGTTTTAACAATGGTCCTGTTATAGCGTATGGATCCCGAGAAAATCGTTATGGGACAAATGGTGTTAAGAAAACAGAACGTAGTGGCTACTTTTCTGTGAATGTGTGGGGTTGATTTAGCTTAAGAGGTCCAGGAATTTGTTGGATCATCGATGGTGGACTAAATTCTCACGGTTATTTGAATATATTGCGGGATGTTATGGAGCCGTCTGTCGAAATTGTATATCATGACAGAAATTATGTATTTCAACAAATAAGTTTTCTGTTAAATATCATAAACTTAATTTTTCTTGATTTGACACAATGGTTTTGACACATTTTTTGTTACAAGGGCAGTGTGCCTATAGACGCATCCACGATGGTTCGTCGTTGGTTACAAAAAATAACCTAAATGTGTTACCCTAACAAGCAAAGTGCATGGTGCATATCTTCAAGAACAACAAGGTCCCATCTTTATACCTAAAAATCGCAGTGAATTAGTTAGAGCGATTGAAAATGCTTGGGAGACAATTAGTGTGGAATATTTAAATCACTTGATAGCATCCATACCCAGGCGGTTAAAGGAATGTATTCAAAACAAAGAAGTTTATATCGTTATTAGTTTTATGCTCCATATGGTTATACAATATTTTAGTATAATAAACGCTTCATTAACGAATATGAGTATCAGTTTATTGCATAACATTTAGGTATTATAACACAGTCAGAATTTAAGATTACCTTGTGACAAAATAATAATTTCTTACTTAATTGTAAATTTGTAATGCTATTTTTTTTAAAGACAAATTGTTTTGATTGCGATTTTAAGAAATTCTGGAATTTATTATACATTATAATTGAGTGTGAAAACGTGCATAACTAGTAGACTAAATTTTAGTTGATTTAAATCAATATTCCCAAATACCATAAGTTAAGAAATTTTTATACAATATATAATTATCATCACAATAAATACATTTCCGGTGTTTTCCGATTCTTTTGTTACTTTTAATGACCTTTGTATACTTTTTGTTACGTTTTCTAAATAGTTGGATTTATTTTAATCTTGGCATTTTGTTGGTTTATAAATTAAATTTGACAATTAACTTAAATAACTAAAAAAACAGATTAATGATATACATGAATCTTGTGTTGAAGAAATTCTTACACAAAAGCTAATTAGCGAATATCATTTCCTAAATACCTACTAGTGCTATATTGTTGCAGACAAAGCGTGTCCTTGCACTTTTAGAAAAAAATATTAATTCATGATCACTTGTAGTTAAAAATGTCTGTAAAAAATTACCGTATTGAATATAATAATTTGCTACATTTAAGAAAACAAACATTGGTAGACGATTTTTTGTTGAATACGATTACTTTACATTTTAACGATTTGTCTAATTTATAGGCAAACTAATTGTTTTCTGCTATATGATTTATTCGATCTAAATTGAATGACAAAAAATCAATCAGAACAAATAAAATGATCGTAACAATTCAATAACCCGTTTCGTCTTCAACGATTTAGCATTAGTAGGTATTTAAGCAATGATATGCTGATGTAATGAAGTAATTGCTTTAAAAAAAATTGTGGATAATCTATTAATTATTATATCTGTTAATAATAATGATGTGCTTTTCTTAAATCTACTTTAGTCTTTTAGTTGTTTATCTTAATAATCAAGCTTAAACTACTAACCAATTTGATTATGCGTTTCCAAATTTAAATTTCTTTAAAAATGTAACCGCCAAAAGCAGTGCATTGCAAACGTAAACGATAAAATCATTCTTTAGTAAAAACAACTAGCAGATTGCAAAGTATGGACAATAAATAATTTACCTGAAAGTATTTGGGGTCTGTAATTGATAGGGTTAAACCCCATTTAAACAACTAAATTCTTGTATTCGGACGCAGGTAGTGTCTCGATTTTTAATTTATTGACTGTACGCAACCGATGTACGTTCATAATAAGCAATGTATGTATTTAAGAAATGTAGAAAATAAATGCTTGAAAAAATATATGCATGTGTGTTGATGGTGCTAACCGTATTAGTTCAAACAACCAACACAACAAGTCTACTGTACAAAAAACCACCGAAATTCAAAAATCACCTGTTGCACTTAATGTGCAATTTCACAATCAGCCACTTTGAAAAGAAAAACACTTCGGGCATCTATTGGTAAAATAGAATACTATTGTTGTATACCCGATACTTACGAAAAAAAATTTAAATATAGAGTTACACTCTGTCGAAGTCAGCGCCTGACTGAGATAAAAACTAAATTTAACAATAATATAGAAAGTGTCAAATTTTAATTAATAATAAGTTTTAATATATTAAAAATATGAAACTGACACGTTTATTATTAATTCTACGTGTTTTACCGCATGTCTGTTGACTTAACATTAAGCTAGAACCCCCAATTCAAAAAAACAAAACACCAATACCTTACATAATAATCAAAAAATAAAACCTGCAAAATAGGTGCTTTAAGAAATAGTTAATGTAATTTCGAATTATTTACATTTTTATTCTAAATTCATTAAAATCGTGTTTTTGTATATAAGTGATCAATGGAGAATACTTATTATTTGCTTAAAAAATGTTGAACTAAACAATTACATAGATCAAAATATTTGTCTGTTAATGTATAATTAAAATATGTAACCGCAGTATTTAATGCTCGTCTCCATAACTACAATTTTAGACTTTGAGTACAACTTCACGCGTTATATTAACAAGACTAAAACTATGTAAGAAATGATGAAGCAATATTTACATATTTCTTTAAGGTTATGCTGTCATAAAACCATTTTGAAGTGATATGTACACGTTTGTATTGATTTTCTAGCATATTTGTGCGCCTCGATATTACTTACCCCTTTAGTAAGTCAGTAAAAAAAAATCGTCGCAGGCAAGATTTGAAACTATATTATATTTTTGAATTCATTTTAAATTACAAACTAAATATCTGATAAACTGTTAATGTTAGAAATTATTTTATTTGCATAAATTGTTAGGAAGAATTATCTATAAGAAACTGTAAAAATAATTCGAATAATTTACATACGTACAAAATTATATAAGAACAACTGTTAAAAATGGCGGATACATCCATTTCCCGTTTCTTTATCAAACCCATCTTTTGATAGAACCGAGAGAATATGAAATCCCTAATTAGGACTTTTGGTTCGAGAGTTATCGTCGGTACATCCAAAAATAATTTAAATAAGATGCAACATATAAACAAGTCAAAAGAATTTAGAAAAAAATTGTTATTTTTAACGTATCTTGCTTTCCATTCAAGATATGGAATTTTTTTCTAAAAAAAAATTATATGCTGCATAATTTCAAGCTCTCCTGAATCAGAAAAAAGTATTTTTGACAATTTTGGGTGTCTGTGTGTGTCTGTGCGTAACGATGTACCCACGATAACTTTCGAACCAAAAGTCCTAGTAACTTGAAATTTGGTATAGAGCTGGCTTTTCCTCTATTTTTAACAGTTTTTCTTATATAATTTTGTACGTATGTAAATTATTCGAATTATTTTAACAGTTTCTTATAGCGATAACTTTTCCTAACAATTTATTCAAATAAAAAAATTTCTAAAATTAACAGCCTGTGACGATTTTTTTACTGATTTACTATAATTCAAATTATTTTTAGAATTTCTTATAGATATACTTCTTTCTCACAATTTATTTGAATAAAAATTTTTCTAACATTAAAAGTATTAGATATTTTATTTAAAATAAATTCACAAATTTAATATAAGTTAGAGTCCTGCCTGCGACGATTTTTTTAAGAAAAAAATTTTATATCTTGAAACAAAAGCAAGATACGTTAAAATAATAATTTTTACTGAAGGGAAAGCAATATTGAGGCGCACAAATATAGGAGTTATTCGATATGACAACATCAGATCAATTTGCCATATTTCGGTTATATTTTAATGAAATCGAAGAGAAAAATTTCAAAAAAATTATAGCATGCTAAGAAGTCAATACAAACGTATACATGTCACTTCAAAATAGTTTTATGACAACATAACCTTAAAAAAAATATGTAGACATTCCCTCATTATTTTTTATAGGAAAATCGTGTGGTAGCCACACGAGTTTTTTAAGGTAGTTTTACTCTTGTTAATATAACGCATGAAGTTCTCCTCCAAGCCCAAAATTTCAGTTAAGAAGACGAACTCTTCAACACCTAATTTTTTAAGGTAGTTAGAATAAAAATGTAAATATTTCGGAATTATATTAACGGTTTCTTAAAGCACCTATTTAGTACTTAATTATTACAAGTTTTATTTTTCGATTAGTATGTATGGTATCAGTTTTTTTTAAATGGGGAGGTCCAGCTTAATGTTAAGTCAGCACCCCCCAATATAAACCCAATTTTCTGCGTTGGTGGCACTTCCATTTTTATGTTTACACTTTAACAATATACTAGCACAAAATTAACGAGGCACCGTGAATCACATCGTAAATAAAACTCCAAACACATTTAGATTTTTATTTACAGTATGTTGTCATTTTTGAGAATGATAATCGATGTTTGTGTCTATAGCACTATGTCATTTTTAGAAGAACGTACTAATGGTTGACTTTCCTATATGTCTAAAATTTGATATTGGCACTTACACTTTATCATCATGACAAAGTCTTTATTTAACCCGACGGAGATTTGGCACCACATACTACACGTCATTTTTGCCATACTCACCTTACATCCTTGAATTTAAGAAACAATATCATTGATCTTCTAATATAACATGCACTCGTCTATATAAATAAAACAGATTTGTATGACGTTAGACGTAATTATACGATAGAAGAGCAATGAATGAGATTCAGATGACGTTTCCAACAAGCGTTAAAAATAATAGCTCAGGATTCCTACGGCGTTGGATGTTTACGCCAGTTTTGTTAGTCGCATCCGCGCGCTCTTGTATTTTTTCGTAGTTAACCAAAAAAATAACCACTAATTTTTTACGATTCAATTTTCGGCTTTTTTTTAGTTGATCGCGCGCTAAATGTTTTCGTATCCTAATATTTCTTTCTTTTATTAACGTGTCTATAAGACATAAAATAAAATGCGTTTAAAAACGCACATGAATGTAAAATGTAAGTAGTTCTTAAATAATAGTGAAGATGGGGCAAAAAGTGAGCAATTGTTGCAAGTGTTCGGCGGATAAGACTATTACTGGAAAATATATTTCCCCATATAATATAAATGACGGGTAAGAATTTTCTTATATATTTAGAATGGTTAAGTTTAGATATGATGAAATGCATCATAACTGTTATATAAAAATAACTGTTGTGTATTTTATCTTTGAGAACAATTTCAATTAGTTGGTTTTGTTAAAAAAAATACTTTGTGTACAGAATTTTCCGTTCTAGTATTGCTTATAAATAGCTTATTGGAACAATGTTATATGTTCGTTACTTAATAGAGTATTTTTATACATATATTTGATGGGTGTTTAAACGTATGCGTATTCAAGTGTCTTTACTAAAAAAGAGGTCTTTGCCTTCATAAAAATTTTAAAATTTAGTATACGAGAATATTAGAATCAGAACCTTTTCAAAGTCACTTAAGTGCCACAGTAGGTGTTTTGTATTAATATTATTTTTTCATCTGCTCCTGGCGAATGAAAATCTCTAACTGTAGAGATAATTTATCGTTAAATTGCTTCGCAATGTAACTAAAGCTTGTCAAAGATAACACTTTCAAAATTTTCAAAACGATTTTATTAAACAAATAATTTTTGGCACATTAATAATTCAAAAATGTTTCATCGTTTGTTGTAAACATGTTTTTTAATTGCTATTATATGTGGCTCGTTTGTAGAAAAGACAACGCAAATACTGAATGTCAAATTATTTTTATAAAAACATTATGCTGAACAAGCAGAATGTAATGCGTGACTTGTGGTATCACAAAAAATTAAAGTACATTTTCCAAATTTTATTTAGCGGCAAAATCAGAGCGCCGCGCCGGGTGATTTAAAAATACCGTGAAAAAGATAAATCTTATCAATACATCACTACCAGAAAATTAAAAATGTAAGAAAATTAATGGTGTACTTTGCACCACTAAGGAAATGTAGTAAACATCATGCAACTGCTACTTTTTGTGATACAAGTGTACTTTATACTTTTTACGTAAAAGTATGGTATGGTTGTGACAAAATTTACATCTACGTCGATTTTTCTTTAAGTATACGTGCCCGATATTATCATAATGTAGTTTTGTAGATACCCTTGATAAACATCGTTTTGATTTGTTATCCAGCAGTTTTAGAAGTCGAAGAGCTGTATGACTTCAAATTTAATTACGACATATTTGTGATATTTGTTAAATTGTACAGCTTTTACGAACTTATTATTGAACTGTCTATTATTGCATTGGTACACAGGCACCACCTCCATTTTACTTTTATTCAGTAGTAGTCTACTTTATTCTCGTGTAAAACCACACCTCCACGTATTTTTTGTATAATTTGATAATACAGTGCACACCGCTTAGTGGAATCACGAGTGTTATCGCTCGGCTACTATCACTTTATTAAAGAACGGACCGGACTGTATGATACTACATTAGAAAAAAAAACATCGTTTATATTAATTATAATTTCGGTTTATGTTATCAAATGATTCGAACCTCTTTTTCTCTGTAAATTAATATGGTCTAAAGTTATCTTAGTTGATTTAATCAGCTGTGATTTACTGCTTTGCAATAGCTGACGAAATAAAGAGAGTTGATTTTAGCTCAAAAGAAAAAGATAACTTTTTAGAACAATATGATAAGTTGCCAAAAATAATTAAGTCAAATGCTGCTGCGCAATTAAAAATTAGAATAATTAAATACCGTTTTGCATATTTAGCTTTTCTTTCGCAGTATATTTATTTATGTATTAAAGTACGTAGTTGGACTGACCGACGTAACATCACCTCATTTAAACATCTGTAAATAGGTTGTCTTCGAGGTACTTTGTATTTTAGTTTACTTGAAAAGAATGTGCAGTTCTTAGAATAACAACTTTGCGATAACATTATTTTGTGTTTATTTTTTATGGCTTTTTTTTACACAGCCGCAAATGCTGTTGTTTGCTTACTACTTCGCTTTTCTATCTTCTTCTAACTTTTGTGCTATTTTTGCGTTTTAAACCTTTGCGTTCGTGTATATAAATAAAAAAGTTCTATTGTGAGCTCAGAATTTTGTAACGTAGAAAGAATTTCGGGTTTTGAATCACGTTTTTTTATATTTCATAAAACTGAAAAACCTTTATATTTCGCCTTTCGGGCATACAGTTATCTTAAAATTATCGTACTTTTAGAATTCGATGGTTTCCTCTAGGTCCGAAAGCCAGGGATTGAGCCAAAAATGTTGTCCCTTCGAATTTTATAAGTTGTCCGGTGTCTAAGAATGTGTTCCGCACTAGCCGACTTTGTATTATGTTCCTTGGTGTCCGCCTTATGTTTTCTTATCCAGGTAGCGATGTTGTACCCCATTTGTCCCGCATAAAGCAGCCCCACATAAACAAGGGATGTGGCAGACCCCTGGTTCCTCAAGTAGTACTGTTGTCTCCTTCAATTTAGAAAAATCTTATTTGTTGCATTGCAAATCTTTGATGTTTTTAACTTTAAGCATAATGGCTATTTTGTCCGTGAAGCCTTTTATGTAAGGAAAAAAAGTAGTTGCGATGGGGTCTTCTCTCTTTGGGTTTTCTTTATTGTGTTGTTTGTTGATCGCTCTATACCTATATCTGCTTTTCTGTATCCGTTTTTCCTCAAAGCGTCCGTTAGTAGACCTTACTCGGTCTTTAACGCGTTGAGTTCGCTGACTAAGGTTTTTAGCACTTCTGAGTATGTCGGTTTTTGATACATTTGATGCCCCAATGTGTCATCCACCTTCCGAATGACCAGTACATCCAAGAACGAAATGTTTCTATTTGTTTCGGCCTCTATCGTGAATTTGATGATGGGTTGGTTGATGTGGTCTAAGAAACTGTTGCGTGTTTCTGTCAAATTATAAAAGCATCATCCACGTAACGTAGCCATCATTGGTTGTATTTCATAAAGCATTGGTAATACTTTGATAAAACATAATAAACTTGTAGCATATCCCGCTTTCTTCATTTAAAAATTGCATTTTTTTCGATAAAGTTATTTGAATAAAATGGAAATATTGTTCTCAAGACACTCTTTATAATACTTTTTCTTAATTTGGTCAAAATTCCAAGCATATTATAAGATATATTTTTGTCCACTTACATATTCTACTGCATATGAAGAAGAAAAAAAACTGAATTGGTTATCCTACGAGCACAAAACGTCAGAAAAAAGAAGTAATATTTCTGCATAAAAGTTGCTATGAACATATGTTGTTTCGTCTGGTATCGCAGAGACATTACCTGTCGTAGGATAAAATAACCATTATGCAAAAAAAATGCTAATAATGCAATTTCAGAAATTGTCGTTTTCAAAACAACTCCAGAACGAAAATGTTTTTATTATTTTGCAATAATAGTATATTATATACAAAGATTGAGAAGTGCGTGACTTATCTGTCGCTTAGGTTATAATCATCTTCTCAAGTGTGTTCTATATACAATTTTTTTTCGGTACTAGAATTATTAAAACCTTTTTACCTGCTACTAAATCAAATTCAATATTTAAGATGTTAATTTCAAATTAAAAATCAAGTGAGTGATTGTGACAGTTGCCATTAGTTTAATATAATTAATTTTGACGTAATTCGAAATTGTGATTTACAACCTAGGTTTACAACACAAAAATAAACAGATAATGTAAGTTATTTAAATTGTTTAAAAAACATTATTACTTTAAGCATTGATTATATCTAAAATATATTTAAATCAACAATTTTCACGTTTAATTAAGCGCAAAATTCAAATAACTTACATTTTTAGAATCAAATTAATTTGTTTAATGAACGATTTAAATTCTTAAAATAGCATTAAATAAAATCTGTTGCTCCTGGTAAACAGTTTTGTATACTTTTGTTCTTTAAAATTTAGAATGATCAGAAACTGTAAATATGTTCATTATCAACCAGTGGTTAATAATTAAATATTATTTACCTACGCGTAAAAAGTGCAACTTTACAACCTACTGTTGTACTTAATAAGGAAAAGTAGTAGTAAAAAAATGTTGTATTCAACTCGATCCTGTCTTGTCTAAAGCACTCGTCAAATAAATAACTATTTTTCCACTACTAGATGTATATGCTCTCATTATTACGTATAATCACAGATAAAATAGTTATATCGAGAAAGCTTGGAGACCTATTGCGTTACATTTGAAACTTCTTAGTATAAAATACCTAAGACTTGGTAAACTATGTGGCAACGTGCCAACAATATATCAGTGAATTATTGACTACCGTTTTACGTTCAACGCTCATTCTCAGTTTAGTAATACAGTTACCGTCACCTAATGTAGAACAAGAATTAAAAAAATACACAAAAAGAAACCCTTTTCGGAAAAAATTCAGAGATATTACTACCGTGTTACCCTTTACGTATTTTAACTGTAAGAAGATGCATGTTTCTGGAAAATAAATATGTAGTTGATACACTATGGGTGTGCTGCAGATTTTTTAATCCTTAGACATTTCCTAAGTGAATTAAAACGGTCGATAGATAGGACAAAGAGGTACAATTGCATTGCCATTTCGATCCAACCGTATTTTTTAAATACCTTGTATACCATACAAGGCGTACGAGTTTTGCCCAGTTTATCTTCAATGTGATTTTTGTTATTGAAAATAAACTTTTTTTTATAGTACTATAGTACTCGTTTTTTATTTTTGTATGAACTACCAAATATTTCAAGGGCATTTTTTGTTGTACAAAATATAAATAAGAGAAAACATGCATTTAGTGCACTTACTGCCAATCCCAACCCACTGTTAGTAATGCAACAAATTGTTTATTTAGACAACAGATTTTTCAACATTTATTTATTGTTTCAAAATCCAATAAATCTTCATAAATGTTGTGTTAAAGCCAATTTTATGTCAGCATATGTATTTTGTTATTTTAATAGTTGTGTAAAATTCACGCATTGAACAAAATTCCCAAATTAAATTAGTTTTTTCATAATAAAAAAGCAAAATATCTTTACGTTACAGTGTAAACAATTTATCAATTGTTGACAATAACAGTAGAAAAATTTAGAACAACTTTTAAGAATTGGCCTCACCTGTATTGACGTTTTTCAAAATTTAAATCTCCTAAATTTCTCAAATACAGTTATACCAAAATTTTAATTAAGTTTAAAATTATTTGCAACTTTAATAGGTACTCTGTTAGCAATAGGATGAAAGAGATACACTTTTCCTATAATGTTACGAAGATAGAACACTCAATCGACCATTTATCAATTGACTATATTTGCTTTTCTGTAAACGTTAATTTTAGTTTACAATAACAATACCGTTTTGGTTTTGATGTTAAAAGAAAAATTTTGTAGAGTTCAACCTAAAATTTAATAGTTAAATACCTATATATACAAAACATCATTAGAATGAACTCAAATCAAAACTTAACAAAACCTGATCAAGTTTAATTACGCTAAATAATGGGTCACCTATATAATTAATCTAGAAAAAAAACATAGAAAAAAAGATGACTGCGCATATAAACTTTATAAAAAAACAACAAACATTTTCTCTAATATGTAAGGAGAGTCGATTAAAGTAGACCAAGAAAAACAGAATTCAGTGTAGTTGTCATGGATATTCGAGTTTTACAATAACCTGGTCGTTTTCCGTTGCTTTTAACAGTTACGTGATGATGCATTAAAGCGAATTAGTTAAACTGTATCTAGTTTAAATTTAGTGTTGTAACACTTCGCTTTCGTCGAGAAACATTACTTATTTCTATAGCTTTTGAGAAAAGATACAACAATATTGTTGTCTACACTGATAAATTTCTGTTTGCTAATAAAACTAGTTGGTTCCAACATTACGTACTCTGTTACGGTGGGAATTGACTGTATCACAATTTTACAGAAACTAATCCACGGAAAGCTCAGTTACAGGGGCAAGTGTGGGGTGGGTCAGTACTTTACATCAAAATTTTCCTGTATATGCCTTTGCGCAATCGGAGCGAAGAAATGTTCTCGAGGTATGAGAATCGGGATAAACAGAAGTATCAGGATAAGTAATAAGTATTAGGGCGCCACGCGAGTTCTGTAGTTAAAGCTAGTATTGAGATCAGGAACTGCGAAAAAGATCTCGGTACGAAGACAAGTATTAATAGCAAGCTGAAACACAATAAGGTACGGGAGCAATAATAACAGTAGTACGGTACATGAATATAATGAATTTCTAATCAAAATAAATAAATACTTCAATAATGTAACTAAATTAACAATGAGTAGGAAAAATATTAAATATTGAATATAAATCTTGAATGGGTAACTATGTCCCAGATTTCAGTAATCTACGATGATCTTAAACAATGAGCTTTATCAACAAAAAAAATAAAAAATAAAAATTGAGCAAGTATAGTTACGTTATGATAATTTTCGAGGAAATCACACTAACAAGGGATAACTATTTAGTTACGTCACAGTTGATCAATAAAATCAATAGTTAAATTAATCGTTACCTTATTATTCCTGAAGAAGTTCGTGATCACGAAGTCCTCTCGGAACCTAAAATCAAAATTAGTAATCGAGGCGCGAAGCAATGAGCGACCCTCGTATGTTTGATTAATCAAAATCAATCAAGTGTGGTTCACACAGTATCGACTGTTAGAGTAAATAAAAAAAATTAAAATAATTTTACGTTAAATGGCAAATGTTTAAACAAAGCAAACTGTTATCACCAATGAGTTACAGAAATCATCTAAATAAACTTGAGTTAGCAACAAAATAAATTCAATGCAAATAAATTTAAATACGTAGTAAAAATTATGATTTAAGTTACACGAATATGAAAACAAGTTAAATTTTTAAATAATGAATTTGTAACGATTTGAAAACTTATCGGTTGTCGAAGAAATCTTGAAAATGATAGTGAATCCTTCCGAAGTAGTTATTTTCCAGAGCTGACAGTAAAATAATTCCAGGTGGAACAATATGGATTGTTGATATGCGTTGTACTGCAATCAGGTTCGGAAATATAGTTTCTTGATATGAGTTATATTTCAAATAGACGTAGCCAGATGTGGCGTCACGAGAAATGTGGAATGTTATTATTGATAACGGATAATTTAATTCTTAACGTAGAAAAAAAAAATAAACGCTGCAATAATATTGCAAATTAGGAAAGTAAATTAAATGAAACAAAATTAATTACCTGCGTTCAATTAAGTATCCAGCGTTTACAAATAGACACTAACCAACTCTTAACATGTGCTTTAAATACGTCGAAGACGGTTTTTGTGATTATGTAAATTAAGCAGTAGTATTACACAATACACTAAAATTTTCTTGAGCGGCCTCAGAATCGATAATAATCGTTTAAACAGAAAATGGCACTTTCAAGACACACAAATGAATTGATCGTTCAATGCTTTAGATCGAACTCTTAATCAATATCGACGCGCGAAATTAAACCAAGCTGAAGTGGGGTTTAAAATTGAACAGCAATGCCCTCTATGGGTAGTAATAAACAGTTAATAATTTATTGAAAATACATATTCGTAATTGTAAACGAAATTACGGTAAACAGAGTACTATTACTGAATAAAGATGGCAGCAGTTATATCAAAATGTAACAACTCTTCCACTTTCACATTATCTTTCTCAAAGAGAATTTTATCCTTCGTCTTCACTTCGTCACCATTACTATCGGTCTAAGACCACTCGTCTAACTAAAAAAGCGGTTTTACGACATTCTTTCTCAGGACTGAGCTCATCTTTTTGTTTTTTTTCTTTAGCGCGCTTCAGTTCTTTAAGTTAGAGAGAACTTCTGACTACTGCAGTTTTTCTTCTTTTCCTTCCTGCAATGTTACCCCTTCTTGCGGTTTTCCGGTCAGTGTAAACAACTCGTCTCCAAAAACAGAGTAATTAAATGAATAAATCCCTGTAGCACTAAAACCTGAAACTGAATTTTTAGTTGTTGTCACTTTCATAAATGCAATCTCAATCAAAGAACTAATGTCTTTGAAAGGTAATGCATGACGTAGGTCTAGGTGATTTCTCAACCAGTTTTTAAGGTGGGAAATTTCCATGTTATCTGACCATTAAAAGTAATGTTAGTTAAAAAAGACTTTAACTCGATGCACATTAATAAAAATTTGTATACAATATTATTCAAACCTTGTTTGAGAACATATTATAAGCTTATTACAAAAAAGATAATAGCTTTTGAAATAGAGAACAAAATAGTCGATGCTCTAAAATGGGACTCTATTTTACTTGATTTAAAGTAACATATCGCACTAAATTGAATTAACTTTTAATATGTGTTAGAGGTTCTTGTTTAGATGAGGATTCTGTTTTGAGTTCTGTTTTAAATGTTATAATAACCTAAATTAACTAACATTACGTGTGTTACCATTAAAGCAATGTAAATTTTGTTTGAATTTCTTACCCACAGATGGCGCACAAATTAAGCTTTAAATAAAAACTTCGAAGAAATTTATTGTCGTAGTCAAACCTACTTTCCAGGCTTCTCTATCACTTGAGAAAAGTTCAGTCTTTAAGTAGGCGGACCACAGTTTTAGCAGTATGCATTGCTGCACATCATACGTATTCAATGCACCTTAACGAATAACCCTTGTATTAGAAAAAGAATGGAAAACAATACAGAATCCTGATGTTATATGCAGCTAATTTATGACAAGTTCACCGCTGTGGTTGGTTCAATTTGTTTCGACATAAGTTGACAGTCCACGTGGACTAAATCTCGACCACATCTGGTTGCGATAATTCTTGAAATTACTGAGTATGCAAAAAAATAATCATGGGTGATAATACGAAACTCGTAGTATTTGTAAATGCCAACGGATTTTATTGTTTTACAACGAAGTCGGTAACTTCAAGGTTGGATGCGCAATAGAATACTAAGATAAGAATGTCTTCCGGGTTTCTTCTTCTTATCTTAGTATAGATCACTTATCTATTTTACAATAACTTTACATAATTATTTACAAAACAACACACAACAAAAATCTAACAATATAAGCTGTTTTAAAGTTACTAAATATACATAAAAGTCGTAGTTGAGATAGGTTAGGATGGTTGTTTCAAACAGGAGTCCGGGGGTTTCGAATCTCACACAGTGAACACGAAAAAAAATCGTGAAAATCCAATGCGCACCAAACGAATCAAAAATTACTTTTTTTCATTTATAAAAATTATGTGTGTTAAACAATTTATTTAAATCAAATAAACTATTTTGTAAAATTCTCAAAGTTCTTATTTAAACCATAAAAACATCCTCTTGACGCTATTGAAACAACATATTTATTTGAATCAAATAAATTTTTTCAACAAAACACTTTTTTCTGTGTACAAGTATTACTTAGTTAATTAATTCAGTGGTACACGTCATTTTTTAAAAATATGCCGATTGTATCAATTTCATAGCAACGTTACGACAAAGATAGTAAACTCAAAAATGCAGATGTAGGTATTCGCATATGCATATCTTTATCGGCTTGAAGAAGAAATAAGGAGGCCAAAGCGATGACGCCGACCGTACCATATTTCAGAATAAAATGTTTGCGCAAAAATGAATTTACCGTCCCACTTTCAGCATATTTTTGTTCCTTATTTTTGAACAAATTGAAATAATTTTTTTTTAATAACAGTAAAACAATATTTCAAATGGATTTGTGGTTTTCAAACTTTTTTTTTCAAAAATTAATTTTTCTAACTTTTAAACAAATTTATTTAAAAAAAAATTAAAAACACAAATCGATTCAGATTGTTCTTAGTAGCATATATTCTAAGTTTCAATAAGATTGGTTCCATGGTAGCTGAAAAAAATGTTCTGAAAGTTTTGCCAGTTGCTAAAGCAGCCATAAGTAGTTTGCACAAATTTTGCATCGTTTACTTTTGTGGAATCGGACCACGTGGGGTGTTTTAACCAACAAAAATTTTTATTTTCGTTGCACGTGCTTTTTACGATTGGCTTCGATTAATGAAATCAATTTACAGCGTTTATTGAACGGAATAACTTTAAACGAGTTTCCATATAAAATTTATTTTAAACAAAGTTGTTTAATGACAAACAAATATGCACATTGTGCTTTGGTAGTTAATTAGTAAGCGTACTTAGAAATGATTTATTTGTTGGTTGTCGCTTTGTTATGTTCTACTAATATAGCCAAAACTAGTTTCTTCTAGTTCGATTGCTTATTGACACGGCACATTTTATTACTAATGCTCCACCTCTTTCAAATGATGAATAAACTACACTTGCACCATCTGTGGACGCAGAAACGAGTTATAGGAAAGAATTTCCCACCTTAACCTCAATTCATAAGCATTGCTAAATGGAAACATAAATGCTACGTCGAGCGGTTAAAGACTGTGGCGGTGGAATCACCAGCATATGAACATTATACCTTTTGGCTTTGTCTGGGTCGCACGCACATCTAGAATTAAGAGAACCGGATCGGCGGGCGAAAATTTTACAAATGGTATAAAATAGTCAAGCCATTTGCATCCATCCTAAAATCCTTGTTCGAACACCAGATTATTTCTTACACAAAAAAATATTAAGAATGGTGGAACATACACTCCTCCGGCGCTCATACACAACTCCAAGGTGACCAATAAACCTCTTTCTGCTGATACGATAACTACAACTTGTTTTCTCCTTTTGAGTCCAAATATTTTGGGTGGCTGATTGGGGACGGTCGTGATTGTCCGTTTCGTCACAATGGAATATTCTGCAAGCCTTAAATTTGTGCAGGTCGAACAACTCTCCCAAGAGGTCAAAGAATTTTTCCACTGACACTTTATTGAACGCCGAAGCTTTGGCCACGAAAGTATTCTCTGCTCGAAGAAGATAAATTTCAGGGTGCTTTTTCAAAAAGTCGTATACAAATTGTTTTCCAGCAGTGTCCCTTTCAATGTTAAAGCGATGGAGAATATTATTTTTCACGGTGTAGAACCGTTTTTCCATCTCCAGAACATGCATCTTTAGGGTACTTTGCTGCTGTGTGGTAAATGTGTCGTTGCGTCTGCCAAAGTCTTTCCTGCAAGCGATGTCAATGTTCTTTAAACCTTTAGGTTGACGAAATAACGTCGACATACGGAACTTGATAAGTGGCTGCTGCAACAACGTAGGATAATTTGCCACTTCTTACCTCTTGAATGGCAAGCCGCATTTTTCGGCATCCCACGATTGATGGGAACTAGTGCCTGTCATCATAGCCTTAAAAAATTGATTTCGCTCATTATATTTTTGTTATGTCATTAAAGAAGATACCTCAGGCAAAAGACAATATGCAAATGCTTGCGAAAATGTACTTACGTTTTTATAAAATTTTTATGAAAAAATGAAATTTTCGTATACCTTGATGCCCGAGGCAAACTCTGAGACCATTTGCGACTCTTTTGGCGTTGCCAACCAAAACACACATTTTTGCCACAGACAAACATATAACGGCGCTAAAGTTGAAAGTTTAATTTCACCGTTTTACTTTTTCCGATCGTTCCACTTTAGCCGACTCTCCCCTTAATTTAAATTTGCCTGATCTTTTTTACAGATTTTGTAAATACAGAAAATACTTTGATTACATCGTTTCATAACTGAAACTATAATTTCCCACTTTTATAGTAGAAATTATTAAACTTTTATATGGTAATCATTCTGAAAAAAATAAGAGAAAACAGTCGGTGGTGTTTGTGTAGTAAATATAAGTATCTAAATAAATTACCTACACATGTAATTTGTCAGTTATATTTTAAATATTTTTTTTAAATCAGTAATTGTATTTAATTACCTTAAAACACAGTATTTTTAACAAGACTTATTATTACTGAAACGTTGTTGTGGATTTCGCAGTGTGTCAAAACTTGCATTTAATAAGTTTCGCGCCTATACTGCCAGCTTTTTCAAAGTAACTAAACTGATTCTCCGTCGCTGGGTCTTTTTCTTATATACGTGTATACCAAACAGTTTCCTCGTCGCTCCATAGACCTTTAAGTACAACAAGAAGTGGGCACTTCTGAAGAAAGCAAAAAAAAAGATAAAACGTAGTCATACTCAAAGCAGACAAAGGAAATGCGACAGTTTTGCTAAATAAAAAAGATTACAACAACATAGGTGAATATTATTATATTATGTCACCTACAAGACGCTAAAAAAATCCTACGGAAAAAAATCACAAAAACAGTAAAGAAGAACATAAAAAATCATCAATATCCAAAGAACATGCAAAACAGATTAAAACCAGAAGACCGGCCAGACTATACAAAATACCAAAAATACACAATGATGAAGTACCACTAAGAACAATTGTAAGTAGAATCACCAACCTATGATTTATCAAAGTGTATTGCAAACTTGCTGAAACTGTACACTACATCATTTGTAAAAAAGATTTTGTACTGATCCTTTCTACACTCAAAATATAACTTATTGACAGTTTAGTGAGTTTTAATGTAACATCATTCTTCACTGCTGAATCTAAAAAAGACGCACTGACCATACTACCCACACAGCCAAAAGTAACCAAAAGTCGTAATAAAGGTAACCGCTTTGGATTGGCAAATGTGATCATAGAGTACCCAAAAGTACACCCAATGGTGAACTATGTCCCACTTAATCCCTCCATAAGATACTCTTATACTGACCTTGCGTGTATGCAGCGGTCAACCTTTTAGGATAACCCGAAATTAACCGAAACGGACAACTTATTGTCCACTTTTAAAGCTACTCTAAAGATACTTCTTTTTAGTTATTCATTGGTCAACTTGTTGGACTAACCTAAAGTTAATCGAAATGCCCGGTGCATAGTTGAATTTTAAAACTACTAAAAAGATACCATTTTTTGTTTGCTCAACGTTCAACCTGTTAGGGTAATCTAAAGTTAATCGAAAGTGATTGTTAATGGTTGGTATTTAAAACTGCCTAAAAGATACTAATTTTGTTTGCTTAACGTTCAACCCGTTAGGATAACTTAAAGTTAATCTAAATGGGTATTTTACTATTTAATTTTAAAGCTGTTTAAAATATACAATTTTGCACTTATTCAAGAATCAACCTGAAGTTAACTGTAAAAGATGTATAATTGTTGGATTTTAAAACTCCTTACAAAATACTATTTTTTCAGTTGCTCAACGATTAATGGCTGCTTAACGGATATCTTATAGTTAACATTTGAAAATAAAACACATTAAAGTAAAGGTGCAAGTCTTGAAAAACAGATTTTATACGATACGATATAATACATATATATTTATTATTTATTTACAAATTTAAAAATATCTAAAATAAATGTCATCGCCTTTAACCCTTTTTCACACTTTTTCTCGATTTTCTAATCCACACCTTTGTCGCCACTAAAACGTCCATTTTTGTAGTTGTGGAAACTATTCATTTTACGGAAGCTGAAATTAGAAAAAATACTTAACTAAACCACAAATATTTATATTTGATTTTTTACAGGGTTCCCAGCGATCTAGAAAATTGTAAAAAATCTGGGTATTTTAAAATCAGGGCAAACATGTAAAATTTAGAGAAAGTCTGTTTCTATGTCTTTTTGTATACTGACCGTTCATCTGCAATTATGAATTATGTGTTCTTTTGTGTCTGTTAAAAATATGTATAAAGATGTTTTACCTTTATAACTGGAACTTTTAGTATAACACAATTACACGAAGTTAACACTCGACTTGTACAACACGCACATCAACAAAACTTGAACGATTGTCTAGCAGGTAAAAAAACGACGTTCAATTTTAAACTAGTCTTAAAAGAACCCGGTGGTTATTTAAATTACTATACCCATTCTCTCCCACTTCAACAACATAATTTTAAATTTTACAAACGGTGGGCGTTTGTTTAATGTTAATTCAATGATTCTTGAAATCTATTTTTGTTAAGTTTAAATTAACCCCGTAACGTGCATGCTCGAGTTAATTCTATTACGCTAAATGGGCCAAAATAGGCACGCTCGAATTAATTCGAGCGCTATCGCTATAGGAAACATAAGAAAAAATGGTCTTTTTGATTTTTTTTATTTACATCTGTCTTGTAAGCTATAAAATGTTAGAGTAATATTACTTTTCGTCCAGTTGTAAAACAAAGAAACGTTTTTTTTGAAAATTATTATTGATTTAGTAGTGAAAGACTTTTTTTGTAATGTAATATGTAAAAATTATAAAACTGCAAAGATAAGTGTTTATAGACAGTTATTTTGTGTTTAGTTATTACTTTTGGCCAAAATAAAGTTCAAAAATGTATTTTCTTAAATTTAAAAAAATGATTCTTTGTTGTTTTTTTTAAAAAAGTGCTTTAAGAGGTTAAATAAGAAGTTGAGAATAATCAGTACAAATGTCATATCTTTATTGTTAACTGCGACATGAAAACTTAAGTTAAAATTTTTTTTACGAAATTTAATTTTTTTACATAATAAAAAACTGTTGAATTAATTCCAGAAAGTTTATTTGAAGCACTAGATCAATTATTGTATTGTCACTTTCGACATTAATAATACTTTTTTACCGTTTATCGCAAATAAACTATCCTTTAATAAGAAACACTAAAATTTGCCTGTATTACGTTTTTAAAATTGGATATTGATGCGCATATAGCTCCTTTATGAGTCACAATATTAAAGAAGCTTAAATACAAAACTTGTTCGGTATGTCTGTTTGGAAAAATTCATTTTTCTTAATTGCTATCAAGAGGCCAAGTTCATATTTTAATTGTTTAACGGATTTGTTAAAGCAGAAATGAATATTAAACTCTGCTCAAAGTAATAACGATTTGTTTTAAAAAAATTTTGTCAGCATCGACAGAATGAGATTCTTTAAATGAAATTTCCGTTAAAACTGCAATATCTAAGAAAAAGACCTTGAATGGTCGAAGAGACCGACACAGGGATTATCCACAAAGGCTATTGTTTGGTGCCCAGTTGACACACAGCCGCAATGCAAAACAAGTTCTTAAATTAATCATTTACCGTAACGGATGAAACAAAAACGACAAAAAAAGTTTTTACAATCAACATTAAGATGCCATCGCGTTTATTAATAGTTTCTCTTTAACATGCTAAACGCCTTGAAGAAAAATTTGATATTTTTTATCGATTTAAGGGCGATAATTTGAACTATTGTCAATACGATTTTGTATCGATCCACATTACAAATTATAAAAAAGTTTGTTTAAAAAAAATAATTTTTAGGTTGAAATTAAATTTAAAAAATCATTAGGCTACAAACAAAAAAGAACAATGTTTATGACGATAATCAGATTAAAATAGTACATTCCAGAAAACTGTTGTAAGGAGGGTAATGGTGGAACTTAAATAAAGTTTACTTCTAAGGATTTCATTGTTAGCCAATTAGATTTTTATTATAAATGTAAGCAGTAACTAAACTTACAAACACTAATTAATAATAATCAATTACACTTACAACTCCACTAAAATGTTTTTTTTCAAATACAAGTTTTTCTAAGATAATTAGTCTCAGCGTATACAACTACGGATCCTATATACTTATAAGAATTACAACAAATAATTAGCGAAACAATGACTGCAGGTTCCATCTGCAGTGCTTTTAAATATTTTTAAAATACGTGTTTGTCTATTTAAAAAAACATACCCTTAAATTTGTTGTAATTAGAGCTTACAGAGCGACTAACTAACTTCTGACGATTTTGATCAATTCTTTAAAAATTCATAATCTGAAAACTAAGCGGTAATGCACAAAAAAACCAAAATAAAGGTACTTTTTTGCCATGAAAATCACCAAAAATCAGAAACGCAATTGGTAAACTCATTTCTTAGTTCCTCCTTGTAAGTCGTAATAATAGTAAGAGGTAACTATTAGAATATAGAAAAGTAATTTTGGTTTAGGGTGATTTTTCTTCCGAGGACGTTTTCCCGCGATACAGTCTTATTCTACACAAAAACATTCTACTAAAAGGTTAATTTTTAGGATTAACATAAAATTAACTTTTTAGAATGTCTGTTTCACAACTTTTATAGACATTGATTATAAAACTCACCGAAAATAACATTTATGTGGTTACTAAAAAGACATGTAGTCTCATTCTGTACTATAAGGCTACTAAAAACTTAATTTTTAGGATTAACATTAAATTAATTTTGTAGGATGTCAGTTGTATAACTTTTTCAAGACATTAATTAGAAATCTCTGAAAAGATATCGAAAAGTTAACTTATAGGGTTAGTAAAAACCAAGTAGTCTCATTTTATACTTGAAAGCTCTTAATAGGTTAATTTTTATGGTTACTATCAAGTTAACTTTTTAAAACGGCTTTTGAGTAACAATTAAAGTTGTCTATTGAAAAGTTATCCAAAAGTCAACCTCTGTGGGTAAGAAACGAGATAGGTCGCCATATTTTATACTTTAAGCTTATACAAAAAGTAACCATTACGTTTACAATTTGGCGTATTATTAGGAATAACTATTTGTTGTGAATAAGTTAACCATTAAGGACACGCGGTAGAACTAACTTTTATGAATGACTAAAAGGCACGATAAAGATACCACATGCTTGTCAACTTTTCAGGTTAAAGTATGATCACTTTTTAGACAATTAAGGTTAACTTTGGTTATGTGGGTAGTAGATCTGGGCCTGCAAGCGGATATCATCAAATTAGTTTATTGTACGAAGAAAAACACTACGAACACAAGATTGGAACGACAATGAAATGTTTTTTATCACCTGTAATTTGAAGAAGTCATATGATCTAATAAACAAAAACTCAGGTGTTGACAATGATACGTTGACAATACCTTTGTGAGCGCTGCTCAAGTTTACTACGAAAAGAGAGCAAAATGAAATTTACCTTTTCTGAATGTATTGGTGAAAGGAACTCAAGAGGAAAAGCTAAAAAATACAGAAAAAGGACGCACACGTTACTATCCAAAGCGGAAACAATTAGCAGTGACAGCAACACCAGCCAGTGAAAAGACGCACTTAGAAAAATAGAAAAACGATTACACCGACACTAGCATAAAGAAAGCGGTTCTGGAAACAGCAACAGAACCACCAAAAGGGATAGCTTGTTTACTTGCATAGCGGGGGTCGCCGAAAAGATAAATAGAAGAAAAAAAACTCTTTAGAGCCAACACGTTAACCCAAAAGTATCTACCAATGGCAAGAGACAAAATAGTAAGAACCAGGACGGAAACTATACAGGGTTATTATTGTGGTCAAAATACGTGGCTTTAAAAAAGTTCTAGTTCTGCGATATATGGGCCTTTTTTAAGGTCACTTTTTAAAATTATTTTTATATTATACAGGCTGTTGTAAAAGCCTTAAAGGTATCAAAGTTGTGTTTTTTTTTTATAAAATCCTTTGTATATTATTGCATTTTCGGATTCTCTGATCGAAATACGTGTGTTTTAATAACATTTTTCCTAAACCTTAAGATTTTTTAAATAAATTGAATTTTGTCAAAATATAACCTAATTTTTATGCTTGAAATACTTAAGAAGTATCTAAGTTATGTAATAGCGAAGGCTTCCACGGCCGGAGTCTATACTATGATAAGAACGTCTTCCGGGTTTGGACCGTGTCAATGTTGTAACCGAAGTTGCCAACGTTTCGCCCACTTTCGTAAGGGGGTTCATCAGGGCGTGAGAGAAATCGAAGAACTCAAACAAGCAACCGAAATCTAACTAAACACTTCTCAAAAGTTAGGAAATCAACTTGTGAACCAAGCCAAATTCTAAACTCTGAAAAGGTAAGAAAGAAAACGATAAACTTGAAAAAGCAAACGAAAATCTAACGAAGTTTATCGTTTTTTTTCTTACCTTTTCAGAGTTTAGAATCTGGCTTGGTGATCCGATTAGCGTAATTAACGGACTATATCAAACTGAACGCAAAATACACTTCAGCAACATAGAAATAATTACCATTAAGAATTATAGAAAGATACTAATCAGGGAAGTCAAAGAGATAGAAAAGAACAAGATCGTCAACAGAGAAAATAGGCAAATTACAACTTTCCCATTTGACCAAATGGACCATATTCGGGCGTTTTTTAGACTTCAGGTTTAATGTTTTTGGGTTGGTCAAACTGCTACATTTTAAATTATCCACAAAAAATAAATTGGCTGCCGAGACAAGGCATTCCATGATCCAACAGTGATCTGTCAAAACGGGTTCAATATGGCGTCGTTTTGGTGTTGTTGGATAAATATGAACAAAAAGATTTGGTTATTATCATAAGTTTGTTTGCTACTAACCCGATTTGACAGATCACTGGAATTCATTATGCTTCATCAACCAGAGAGGTCGTTGACGACAACCAATAGAAGTTCTTATTTTTTGAGGGCGATTTAAAATTAATCAGTTTCACCAACCCAAAAATGTTAAACCTGAAGTCCAAAAAAACGCCTGAATATGGTCAATTGACCCCAACAGTTGGGCATACAAAATATTAAAAAAAATATTTACAAAAGTTGTAGGGTCTTTCAAGTTTTACATTTTAAAGTTATTTTCTACTACACAGGGTATTCCATAATATCAGGACTACAAAAAACTTATTTTTTTTAATGGAAAACCTTGTTTATTAATACGTTTTTAGAATTCTTTCGGGGTCTACTTTACAATGATATCAGATTATAGGCACTTTAAGTTAGTCTTAAAAAAAATAAGCAGATGTAAAATTTTTCTTCTAAATTTATGTCTTCAAAGAATGACATGCTTTTGAGAAACAAAATCTTGTATCAAAATGATGATTTGGTATAAGGTTCATCACTATTTGAAGTATCGGTAAAAGTTTACACGTAATTGTATAATACAGGGTGGTATTTTGTATTAAAGGTCAAAGATGCAGAACTTCAAAGCGTCAAAACTCGATTTTTTTAAATGCAACGACCTAATCTAGAATTTGACAACTTGCAGATAATTAAATTATCTTTCGAAAAGATACAACTATCCCAAAAACAATCGTTTTAATTTTATCTTATTTTATTGACAAAAGTACATAGACCACACAAATAATTGATACGTAAACTCAAAACTTACATCGTGTTAATGGTGTCTAAATACAGAACTTAACATTTTTCAGTTTTGCAAAGAATTTACTTTCCTTATATACCTCGTATTATTATTTTGTGGTACCAACGATTTTTAAGAGTTGATCTTATCTTTTCACAGCATACCATTATAAATACAATTTAAAAAAAAAACTCACAACTCGAAGTTATTTTTAAAATATGATCTGTTCTTCAAACACAAATTTGTGAGAACCGATTTAGAACTACAAGACGGCAATTTATTTATCCAAAAATAAGTTAAATAACTCAAAAAGATGTACGACACCTCTTTGAAATAATGTGGTAACGGCCACGATTTATTTAACATCGAATAAATCACGATAAATTCTATTTTTGTTTTTGCTTTCGTTTTGTTAGTGTGTTAGAAAAATGTCAATAATGAACTTAATGATTAATTTATTAAACACATTTTTTTGTAGTTTTAAGTAAGTAACCGAATATATTCTGAAATAAAAATAGAACTATTTAAACTAGTATCGAATTTTTAACAGTGCGACCAATCTATGGTAAAAATAGAAGAGAGAAAATTATTACTATTATTGACCTCTGAGAAACCTATGAAATGACCTGGTGGAACCTGTCATATTCTTCGCATTGCCTATTTCGAGAGATTCTTCTTCAGGAATCAGGTGTGAAGCAACTTCTGCACACAGATATTAACCCAGTAGCTATTGCTCGTTGACCGTAGAACATCCGATCACAGCTAAATACTTTATTAGAACCTCAAATTTTATAACCTCTTATTCTTTACATGCAAACAAGAATTGCGTTTACTTCAGTCGTCGTATTACATGACACTAAATAATTTGCATACATTTTAGTAACCTTAAGAATATTTTTCTTCTAAAAAAAAAGGAATTTGTTACCGTCTACAAACTTCTTTTACATAAATATTATTTGTTCTCGCAATGATCTAAGTATGCGTCTAGAGCAGTGGTTCCCAAGCTCTTTTGGCCCACCGACCCCTTTTCATAATTAAAACTTGCCCACGAACCCCGAATAACCTCTGAACAATGAATGGTAAATGGTGATGTAAAAATAAAACATTTTGTTGAAGAAGTATTTATTGAAATTATAACTTTTGTTTTAAAATATAAAAAAAAAAATTAATGACTAGGATGAATCTGATTGGATGTTATGAGTCTATTTATGTCCGGCTCAATGTTTGTGAGTAGCAACCGCAAATGCCCAAAGGTACTAATTTTTTGTAATGATGACGCTTATAACGGCACTGAATCCATGTTCTACTAAATAGGAAAACGGAAAAATAATCAACAGCTTCTGTACAATAACCCATAATGCTGGATATAAAATTTGGATCTGTTTTTTTAACGAGAAGTTGTCGTATCCTTGTTTAAACATTAGTTTCAGTTCCTCATTTGTGGATAATTCAATAAGTTGCTTCTGTATTAATATGTATTCATTTGTATTTTCGCTCTGAGTTTGACTACTTACAAAAGGATTCATCACCCAGTCGGAAGTATACAAATGTTTTCAAATCTTTGATTAAGTTCCGAATGAAGCGCCGTTAAGTGTTGACAATAAGCAAATAAATCTTCATCTCTATTTTTCAACTTTGAAACATTTGGAAAGTGAGAACATTCTCCTCTTTCCAAGTTTTGTTTGTAGAGCTCGTTAAATCTGACAAATAAAGCTGGTTTGTGCAACACGCACGCATATTACCTCACTTACAGCTGGTAGAATAAGTTCTTCACCAATAGTGTGCCGCTTTCCGGACTTCGCAACCATTACAGAAATATTATAAGAAGCACGCAGTCCATCGTCATCTCGCTTAGATGGTGTCCCTACGAGTTCTTTCAATGTCGGTGCTTTCAAATATTTTTTTTAATTGTTTGAAAAAACGTTAAATCCTTATATTTTTTGTCGCTATAGGTTTTTATTAAATGTTTTTTAATTTTAGGTTTCATGGAACTGTTTGACATAGTTTTATTACATAGAAGACACATAGGCAAAGTACTATTTTCTGGTGACACAAGCCATATTTCATATATTCAATACTATATTGTGTGCTTTTTTTTCGGCTAACTCACACTGTTATCTGAAAAAAAGCCTAAAAAGATATTGGAAAATATACAGGGTGTAACTGATATAACGCATAATTTCTTAATGGGGGGTAGCTGTAATGACTTGAGGCATATTTCTATTATAAACATATGGTCTCTTCCTGATAGTTTTTCAAAAATCCAATGTCAATTTTTAAATACGTTCCTGGTTGAACCCGAATACAAGTAGCTTGTGACATAGGTCAAGATACTTTAATAGTAAACAGTACGTACCAGCCGTATCTTAAAGTGATAATGGTTGTTTTGCTAACGGTACAAGTCTTTATTGCACTCACACAAAAACACACGTTAAATATAGAAAAATAATTACCTGGTATAAACAATGTAATGTAAAATCGAAAACCTGTTTCCAAGTTCCTGCAACAATATGTGAGGTGATTCTCTGAGTGTGATTCAAAAAATATGCCTGGCAATCATAATGATTGACTATAAACCAATTTAGCACTAATCGCCTTCAAATCTTTTTTGTAAGCTGAACACATTCCCCATAAGACTGTCAATAATGTATCAACCCAATTGATGGTGTTGTAACATGTAATTGCAACTTTTAATTGTCGATGCATACGTTCTACCATTCCGTTCGCTTGGGGATGCTAACTTGTGGTTAGACAGTGTTCTGAACCTATAAAATTAGGCTGATAAACAGCTGGCATTCATACTGTCTACCACGATTTGTCGTAATTCTAAATGGTACTCCAAAGCGAGCGATCCAATTATATGCAAATTTATTTGCTATGGTGTTGGCTTCGATATCTTTTAATGGTATCACTTCAACCCATTTTGAATAACGATCTAGGCCCATGAGACAATATGTATAATCTTGGCAATATGGTAGAGGACCGATTAGGTCTAAATGCATATGATCAGAGCTAGCTTCGGATAATTAAAATGTACCTGGTGTTGAGTGCTGTAGTCTATCTGTTTATGTCGTTTTCCATTTTAGGCCAAACAAAATGCTTTTTGATCATATGTGTACTGCTTCTTACACCGGGACGGGATAAGTTGTGTAACTTGTTAAAAATGGATTTACGGAATGGTGGTGTCGGAGACGAACACATTTTCGACGTGGATGTGTCGCAATAAACTTCTTTTGAAATTCATCATCAGTACGTTGGGATTTCTCTAGTTCAATATATAACAGGTCAGTTTGTGCCGTTATTGCATCTATCAGTGACATGGCATCTGCAACAGCATTCTCCGTTCCTGCTACGTATTGTATATCATTTTCAAACTGCGATATAAAATCTAAATATCTAAACTGCCTAGAAGACGCTTTCTTTGGTTTCTGTCGAAACGCGAATGTAAGTGGTCTCTGATCCGTGTAGATGGTGAATTGTCTACTTTCTATACTGTGTTCACGATCATAAGTACTGTAATTGCACTGTGCCGGGTTTAATTTCTAAGAATGGAAAGATAAAGATTTCCAGATCCCATCCTGTAACTGTGGCAAGGTAGCACCAATTGCTTTGACGGCAGCATCGACGCTAATGGCTAAAGGAGAATTTACTTCGGGATGTAATGTGGCAGATGATAGGATGTCTTTTATATCTTCAAAGGTTTTTATATTACTATCCGACCAATAGATTTTCTCCTTGCCATTCTTGGATCATTTTAGCAGGGTTGTTAATGGTGTTAATTTGTTAACTGCCTGCGGTATAAATCTTCTATAGAAATTTAGTATACCCAAAAATCTGCAAAGGTCTCTAACAGTTTGCGGTCGAGAATATTCTTTGATTGCTTCAACTTTTTTGTCAAGTGGTAATATGCCCTCTAAATTTATTGCATATCACTTCTCTGGATTTATTATTGCACCATACTGTGAAAAACGCTTAAATAGTAGTTTAAAGTGTTTCACATGTTGGTGTTCATTTTCAGAAAATACAATAATGTCATCGATGTGTGGAAAACAGAAGTCAAAGTCCCGAGTCACTTCATCAATAAAAACATTAGAAAGTTTGAGCAGCATTTCTCGAACCGAATGACATGTAAAGGTACTCGAACAATCCAAATAGAGTAGTGATGGTTGTTTTCTTGACGTTTTCTGGTACTACCGGGATTTGATGGTAAGCTTTTTCCAAATCAACGATTAAAAAGACTTTTTTCCATATAATGATTGAGAAAAATCTTCAATATGTTGTACTGGGTAGTTATCTAGTATTGTACAAGCATTTAGTGCCCTGTAGTCTCTACATGATCTCATTGCTCTATTTTTCTTAGCTACAAGATGCGATGGTGAACTCGAGTCACTTGAAGACGGTCTTACAATTCCAGTACGAAGTAGATCATCATAGTTCTTTTTCGCTGCCTTAAAATTGTCGGGGGCTAGCCTTCTCGGGCGACTTGAGACTGCTGGTCCCGGTGTCGTACAGAAATAATGCACTGTTTGATGCTGTATAAAATTACCAGGCGATGTCGGTGTAACAACCTTTGGGTATTTTTGAAACAACTACAAGTATACGTTACTTGTCTCGCCCATATAATTTCGTATCGAATGAATGTTTGCAGCGTGCCTTTGTCCTACACTAACTAGATTTGTCACAGTGTCTACGAATCTAAGGTTCCATAAATCTACTATAAGTCCATAATGACTTAGAAAATCAGCACTGATTATTGCATGATCAATGTCTGCTATTGAAAGTTTCAAACAAACGCAGGTCTTAAACCTAAATTTAAACAATTACTAACTAAAGCATAGATACACAACTTCGCCCCATTTAACGCAATTAAATAAAAGTCAGTTTTCTTTGCTTGGCAATTTGTCTTTTGGGAAACACTGAAACGTCCGAATCTGTGTTCAGTAAATATTGTACTTTGCCTGCTTTATTGGAAACGGAAAGACAGCGTTGTCCTGTTTGCCTGCCTACTGCCGCCTCGACAGACAGGTTATTTAGCTTTTTTGAAAACTGCACGGTTCTCTGCATTTACGCGCCCTTTACCCGAATCTGTCGTGATAAAAACAGTAATCTGGATTATTTACTCGAGGTCCACTTTGGGAACTGGAACGTCTTCTGTAATTATAATAATGGTTACGGTTTGGTTTCTGGATCGGTTGGTCAGCCATTTTGCTACCAATTGCAGAGAGATGGCGCTAACATCAAACACGTTATCTTTGTTTGCTTCGCGTCACTTTGTACTTCCGGTATCGGCGGTGTGCACACTGCGTTACATGCCGCAACTGAACCTTTCGGCCATGTTTCACATACCTGATCGGCGAGCCTGACTGACTAACTTATCCAAATTGTACGGAGTAAATCGAACGGCATTTTTTTTCTAGCTAGTCCACGTAGATAACGTAGAAATTGACTGGGTTTCCGATCTCCGAGTTCCTCGAACTCTAGCAGCTATTGTGTCTTTATAAACGATCAATCAGCTCTTTCTTAATTTTAATATATTTATTTTCAGGTTCAAATAATATTTTTTTGTCCTTCTATTTTCACGAACTATGCTGCAGGTTGTTCTGGCCAAAATGGTGGTAGCGTAAAAGTAACACGTTGTGATTGAAATACAGAAGATGCGACCACGTTGTCGTTCGCTATCTTTTCTTTTTTTAACTTTCGCGATATCATACACAAATCACGCCAGGGTCACCACTGTGGTGTCTTAATCAGCAACATAGAATGCAAACTACACTATACGCAACAATAACATTTAGTTACGTAACAATTCGTAACTAACAGGTAAAAAATATGCGGTTTGCGGCGAAACGTGTTTACACGACAAAGGCTAAACAGCAAGTGACTCGATTTCCTTTCGCTTAAGATCGTGACCTCTTCTTACGCTAAGCGCGGGAATTTTTTGTTTCCTGTAACTAGCAATAATCCAGCGTTGCCAAACGTCAAACGCCACATAACGCTCATTCAATTAATTATTTGAGATGTGAGGATAAAATTTCATGTAAATGTCACATATTGTGTAGGTACTCATTGTGTTCCAATTAATTTTTCAAGACATAATAAATAATTCAAACATCAATTAACAGAATATCAAGTCTGTCTAGTAAAAGCGAGATTACTCGCAGTCGGTAAAACACGTCTTAATTTGTATTTATGCCGATTATTACAATGAGCGCTGAGTACGCATCTCGCTTCGAAGCAGTATTCTTATGTTCCCATCCAAAAGGACCAAAAATGACTTAATCCTCTGCCGCCAAATATACGGGGAAATCAAAGTCATTTGTTCAGCAGTGGATGCAACGTTATTTGTTGACAAAAATTGTTCATGTGTCGCCAGATCGTGGAGCGAACGAAAAATAGTTCTGCGCCAAACAGCACGTTGTCATTGCGACAAGGACAAGCTAAATTACGTCAAAAAGGATTAATAATGTCCTGTGAAACTATTTGACGTACTCATGATGTACGATTGCACAGTACACGATTAAAACCATTGTTCATCAAAAAACACACCAGTACGCAGCTTGCTTGAGCACACGAAAATAAAGATCATAATTAGAGTAATGTAATATTTGTAGACGAATTTTCTTTTTGGGTACATTTTGTATTGAAGCCATCCTGGTCTACTTTCACCATTAGACTTATCCCATGGGCCGTTAAACACGCGGCAAAATGCTTTTTTGGAGCTGCTTCTCAGAGCAAGGATTTGGTAGACTTCATTTCTTTACTGACAACGTGAATGCCGAGGAAATGTTAAAAATATATCAAAAAGCTTTAATACCATCTGCTCAACGGTGGTTTATCAGTAACGATGAAGATTGGATACGGCAAGAGTATAACGATTCCAAACATCGAAGCCGGCTGGCTTTGTGGAAGACAAACGTCAACTTTAAAGCATTTAGTAAATGAGATTCGACAAATTCAGAGGTCTTTGCCACAAAAATATGCTTTTTCTTTATTGGAAAGCATGCTTGGGAGGTGTCAATCTATTATTGACACAGGTGGCGATTGGGTGCATTATATTAAATTGTAAAACCCAATATGTCTAACTTCTTTTACAGAATCGGTAATACTATATTCTTTAGAAACACATCTGCGTTAGAAAAACTTACAATCCCTTAAGTTTTTAATTAAAAAAAAAACTTTTAATGAATGTTAAGAGATTACTGTACTATATAATTTTTTTTTATCAGCTTAAACAAGAGTATAACTTTGCTTAAATAAATTAAAAAGAGCTATCAATTTTATTTAAATATACTTACGTAACGAAAGTATGCTATCAGCGTAACAATACAAAAAATCATGCTTCTTTTTGTCCAAGACTAGAAAAATTTATTGTATGCACTTCACATCACGCATAACACAGAACGAAATTGTTGATTATATGCACGACTCTTTTATAATTCATATTATAGACTAGTTGGTGCAGGTATCGACTTTATTGTGTTCCTGTATAAATCTGTATAGATAGGCCAGACTCACCACGATGCCTGTTATATTTATATTTTACTTAGGACGTAAAAATCGTTAATTATTTATTCATTGTTATTTAATTTTAACTTCCATTTTAATAAAAATGAGTCGCATTTCTTAAATTTTACATTAAACCTTGCGCCTGTCGTTGTTCAGGGACCCCCAAATCAATTTTAATTTTCCACGGGCCCCCTGAATGATCCCGGGGATCCCTGAGAGATTACTTCGGGAACCACTGGTCTAGAGTAAACAAGACCGCTGTAAAGTACTCTTGCGAGCATGAGATATTTCTAAAACAATTAGAAACGGCACGTAGAATACACCAAAAAAGTATGAAATTTTCGTAAACTTTATAGAATCGTCTAGCTTTATAAAGCATACTATCAAATGTCAAAATTTTGCAAAAGTTTTAAATAAGTGGGACGACTAGTATACACATGGCGCCATCAGTTCGGCGAACCATTTCAGTTCAATTTATTTCAGTGTGTGCTTTGTGTTTTCATGAAGTGGTAGCAAATTGAAAAGAATTTTAGTAAATAAAAAAATCGAAAGGACAATCATACAGCACAAGATCGCAATTGTGTAACTTGATGAGGCTACTGACAGTAACAAAGATGCACACATTTACTGTTATAAACGATTCCTGCCGATAATACTATCGTTGAAAACCTTCTGTTCTGCAAAAACACAGTTGGAGCGCAAAGCGACTTAAGACTTACTAGAAATGCTTCACAAGTTTATAACTGAAAATTGTTTAGTTTTCTAAAATGCATTATATATTATTACAAACTGCGAATTTAATTTATATGAATTTATACATGATTATGATATAACTAATTTTACTAAAACTAAAAACAGAACACTAAGTAAAACTAATTAATAAAACAATAACTTACTAAATTGATTTATATAACACTGTCAATGCCAATCTATATAATCACACTTGCAAATAAACACTATTACTTATTTCCGTGACCCTCAGACGCACTTTTTTTTAGTTGCGCATTATTTTTAATACATTTCTTGCGTTTATATTTTAGACTTTTTGTCTGCAATATTCTAGTTAAAGGTTCTCGAAAGTCTAGAACTGTAGAATGTTTCAATATACTGATAGAGCTCGATCAATGTCTGGTGGCTATAAAGGATTACAGACCTTTCTAGGACCATTTACAATTCAGCATAACTTTTTTTATTGTGTGTTTTATGAGTCAAAATATTGTCTTTATCGCATCAACTTTAAAGACACGTGACGCACAAAACGTGTTATATTAAATCTTTGCGAGTTCATAGTTTGGCCTTTGCTTAGTTTTTAATAAATTTGTGCAATGTTTATTGAAACGAAACAATAAAACCAAGTAATTTTATCTCAGTTGTGTAACCGGTACAAATAATGATTTGTTTAACGCTTTATTTTGCATGCAGGACCAAAGATGGAGCTCCTGTACAATACGACAGTCAAAACCAATCGAACGTCTCTGGAAACAGCACAAGATTTGTATTAGACAAGGTTCAGAAAACAGACGCAGGAGTCTACATGTTAAAAGCGCGATCATCAAAAGGATTATATTCGAAAACTTTCGAACTCCGGGTAAACGAAGATGGTTCTAACGAGCCGCCGGTGTTTTTAAGACAATTACACGATTTGTCAGTTAAAGTTGGAACTCGTACTAGATTTCTGGTCGAAATTAAGAGCTCGACGGACCTTACGGTAATGTAATTCTTATAATTCCGAGATGATCTAAATTTTCTTTTTAGATTGAATGGTTACATAACGACCTACAAATTGTAGAAGGCGACAGATTTAAGTTTTTAAGTGAAGGTGATTATTACTGCATCGACGTCAATTCGATAATCCCTCAAGATGCAGGTAGATGGAGTTGCGTTGCCTATAATATGGCCGGGCAAAGCATTACTTGTTGCCATCTTAATATCCTCAGTAAGGCTAAAATTTCCTAGCGAATTTTTCTAACAACAATTTTTTTAGTACCAAAGATATATAAACCGCCAGTTTTTCTTGAAGAATTACAAGCACTGTTGACTGAACATGGCACAGTTTCTCTTGAATGCAAAGTAGTTGGTGTTCCTACGCCACTACTGCGTTGGTTTAAAGATGGAAAAGAAATTAAAGCTGGCGACGTTTTTGCACTTGAAGCAAACGCAAGTGACCCTACATCGCTGGGAACTTATATATGTGAAGCAACTAATTGTATGGGAATAGCTTACTCAAGCTCAAAAGTTCATGTTACCTCAGAAAAAGGCGATGGATCAATTCTACCTGCTGAAAGGTAAAATATACATGCTATTAGAAACATAAACAAAACAATAGTTTCACAGTTTGTTATTAACTGGTACGCCTCCGGTTTTCAATGAAGGATTAAAAGACCATACCATAAAAATTGGAGACGCTATTAGTTTAAGTTGTCAAGGTAATGCATGCATCTTTAACTATAGTCGCTGCTAACGGCTAATTGTAGTGTTGGTACCACCATGGCCCAAATCAATACAATGGTACAATTCGGGAGGACGCGTAGATGATGAAGAGCATCAGAACAGGTACAAAAAATCATCCGACGGTCTTGGAAAATACGCGATCGAAATTAGACCCACTGAAGCTGTAGACCAAGGTGAATGGAAATGCGTCGCTACCAGTAACGACGGGGGCACGGCAATTACTAAATGCGACATAAAAATGACAAGTAATCTAACATGCAATATAATTTAACTAATGTAATAATATAACTTTACAGTACCGAAACGATTTCGAAAGCCTAGATTCATGGACAGTCTGAAAGCAGTTCTAACAGAAGAGGGTTTAGTATCGTTTGAATGCAAAGTAGTTGGTTCGCCTACACCACTCTTGCTATGGTATAAAGACGGACAGGAATTAAGACCGGGAGATGTGTATCAACTTACCGGTACTAATTCTCTTGGTTCTTATTGCTGCATCGCACGAAATTGTATGGGCGAAGCTCGAAGTACGGCTGAGCTTACAATTGAAGATATTCAAAATCAGTTAAACGATGATGAAAAAATGCAGTTACTGTCCAAAACACAAGCGCCTAAATTTTTACAAGGTCTTAAGAGTTGTGAAGCTAAAATTAACGACCATTTCCGATTCACAATCCAAGGTGAGTAGTTGTTGTATTTAACTTTTATAATAAGTGTAAATTTTAGTCAGCACATCTCCAACGCCATCTCTATTTTGGTTTCGCGATGATCGAGCAGTCGACAATGACTCTGAACGGTACAATGTGTTAAAAGAGAATTTTGGAATCTGCCATTTGGATATATCAAGGCTCGAGTTTTTAGATCAAGCTGAATGGAAATGTGTAGCAACTAACGACTATGGCCAATCCGTGACTTCGTGTTTTTTAAAATTACTAATTCCAAGACATTATAAAATGCCAAAATTTTTGGAGTCATTGCGGGCGGTATTATCAGAAGAAGGAGCGGTAAATTTAGAGTGTAAAGTGATAGGTGTTCCGCAGCCAGTTTTAAAATGGTACAAAGACGGTCAAGAACTGAAACCTGGAGATATTCACAAGATAACATCGGGAGAGGTAAGTTATTTCTATTTATTTATAATGTTACTAACGTAAGTAGGACGGTACCTGCTGTTTGGGAACATACACCTGCGAAGCGCGGAATTGTATGGGAACTATAGCTAGTTCTGCTTCTTTACTTGGTTTCGAAGATCAACCTAAATCAAAACGCGATCAGCATGTAGAATTAGCGCGTCAACCGTCTTTATCAACAATACACGAAGAGCGCACATCCCAATTATATGACACACCCCAGGAAGATATATCTATAGTTCTTGGGGATCGTGCGGATATTTCGTTTTCTTTTGATGGCAAAGAAGTTTCAGTTTCTTTATATGAAACCCCTGATTTAACAGAAGAAGAAGCGATTCAAATTGTCGAAATGTACGCGGACCAATTATCTGAACATGTTTCAGGTAAGTAATTTGCTGCTTTCCCGAAATCAAGTAAACTTTTTTAAATTTAGAGCACAGCATTATTGAATTACCTCCCTTACGATTTACAAAAGAATCGTCAAATTCTGGAAATTTGTTAATCGAAGCAGTGGTCATAGATGTTTCTGAAGATTATTTTGCGACGGTTGAAGAAGATTTGCGCACGGAAGTTGACGTAGAAAAAGTATTTTCTATGACGGATGAAACTTGTCAGTCCCAACGACCGGTACGACCTCCACGTAGAAAGAACGATTCGCAAAAGAGCAACACTTACTATAGTCTTTCTAAACAAGATTCGGTTGAGTCTGATCTTGGAGAAGGAAGCGTATCCGAACAAGTAGATTTAGATAGTCGTTCGTACGTTTATGAAAGTGCTAAAGATTCTATTGCTGAGACTAAAAGTTTGACGGATGACTTAGAAAGACAGCCGTTATCGCCACAAACTACTCACGAAATTGGTTCCGATTTAAGAGTAAATCAATTAATTACAGATGAAGATACAAAGTCGCTTCGCGATTCACTCAAAGAAGTGGAGAACAAGATTAAGGTTCTTAGTTTGGACGTTCAAGGTGAAGAAGAAGATGGTTTGAGAGGCGAACAAGACGTGCAATTAAGATTATCTACTTTAAGAAATCGAGAAACTGAACTATGCAAACTTTTGCAACAAAATTTAGAGTACGTTCAAATAGAACTAGCTGATGTTGAACAAGAGTTACCACAAAAGTCAAGTGTAAAATCGACTTCATCCTCAGCTACCAGAAGTTTGGAAGTTATATATAGTCTAGTACAACCCGTCCAAGATATACAAATGTGTTTGGTTGCTTGGTTTGATGACTGCAGCAGATTATCGATAATAGAATTTATTGCGCCATCGATATTTGTTCTTCAAAAAAACTTAAAATTTATAGAAAAATGCTTAGAATTTCAAGGAAAAGAGCATACTGTAATACAAAAAACTTGTAATAGTATTATACATAAAACTCAAGAAAATCTGCTGGCTAGTTTAAAATTACTAGAGAACGTAACGATGCTAGAGAAAGAACAACACAGGATTGACCCCGCTGGGTTTCCTTTGTCCGATAAATTGGTTTGTGAAGTTTTAATAACTTTGGAAGAAATGCAATGTGATTTACGCAGGCAGAGTAAAGCCGTACATGACACTAAAACTTCCAACGCACCATTTTCTGTAGCGGCACCTGAAACAAACACGGCTCATGGTATTCTATCTAAACTGCTGACGATTGCACGTAAGATTAAAGGAGAACTTGAAATTGTTGCTCAGAAGATTCAAGAGAAACAAACGTTAACCTATTCAACTGTAGATGTTTTGATACAAGAACGACTGAATTCGAGCATTGAACGCTTGTCTAGTGAGATGCAGATAATAACAAAAAGAGCGTCACGTCCGTCCATACGCAAAAAATCTGTTATACAAGAAGTGTGTATAGCTCTCGTGGACAAAATTGTTAACCCAATCTATGACTTAATCAAAAATTTAGATTTATCAAAGCAAAGAGCTCATAGTGACAGACAAAGCGAAATAGTGGATGAAAGCATTTTGAAACCATTTGTAATACCGATTGAAGAAATCATACGCTCTTTAGAGACAATTCAGAAACACATTCCTCAAAATGAAGCAGAATTTGAAACCGAATCCGCTGCGTTACCCACTCAAGATATAGTCAAAGACATTTTAGAACACCTCACCAACATAGTTGTGCAAAACATGTCTAGATCTTTAGAAGAATTACTTTGCAATATAGAAGAAGTTCAGCAACAAACTTTAGATCCAACTATTTTAGAGGTATTAAGGCAACTAACTACTTTGCAACGAGAATTCAGTTCCACTTTAAGAAAATCGTATTTGATAAAAACTGAAGCTGCTCTTTCTGCTTTGGATACTTTGTCACGGCCCATTGATTTACTAAATAATAGAATTTTAGACTTAGGCACTGATCAAACTTTAGACACTTTAGAAGATTTAGTAGCCGATTTGAATATCTTAGAAGAGAGTATAAATGTTGACAAAAACGCAATTGGAAACGAAGCCGTTTTCTACAACCATTTGCTGTTGGTGAAAGGACGATCACGCGAAATTCGAGAACATATTGGCAGTATGTGTGAAACTTCTGATAGCACACCAAGAAAATTTTTAAAACCAATAAAAGAAGACGTTGGATTTAAAAATGATGTAATGCACGAAGAGATTATAGAAGAACCACAAAGAACCGAAACCCTTACGCCTTTGAATCAGTATGAACAGATTCAGCAACAAATAGCAACTGTTCAAAATTTACCTTTTATGCAAAATTTAAAAACTGCGTCAGATACATCGCCGCAAATATTCATTGAACCCATATTACAACTTGAATCGAGCATTCAAGAATTAGAATTGGAAAGCATTAATGACGACAAAATTCAAGAGACAATTCGTCAAAACGCTTCAGAAGTTATCGAATGCATAGTAAAAGTCAAAACTTTAACTAGTGAACAACTAGATGACACAATAAGCGCTGAAGATATTTTAGACGTTAGTAAAATGTCCGAAAGTTTAGCGAAACTCCATCAAAGCATCTCTAACGTGCATAAAATAAACGAAAATAAAAGTCGTTTATTTAATTCTTTAGAAAATACTTTAAGAGGTATTAAATCAAACGTTGACAGAATAAAAACATCAGCTTTTTTAGAAGAATCTTTTCAAGATGTTCTTGAAATTTTAACCATAGAACGTGAAAATAGCGACATTAAACAATCAGATTTAATCGCTTTAGACCAAATTAATAACAACTTGAAGATGCTAGTGGATAAAACGCCGGAAATGTTTGTTGCGATCGCTGCTAAAACCTTGCCTCAAATCGAACCCATTGAAAACTCAGCCTTGAATCCAATAATTGTTGTGATTAAGCAGCTACTGGTTAAAGCAATAACCTGTTGTGAAGGAGTTATTAAAAACCAAGCTGATACCAAATTCCCATTTGCGTTAGTTTACAAATCAATAAAACAATTGGAAAAGGCCACGCCACTGTTCAAAATCTTTTCAATTCCAGAAAACTTGTTGACGAAGCTGCACGCTAGTGTTCGAAATACAAAAGTAATCGTTAAGAATATGAATCGCGAGATAAACGTATCACAAGAGGAGTTCTACTTGTATAATGACCTTGTAGCTGCTTTAACTAGTGTGTGTCAATGCATCGAAAAAGCTTCTAAAGTGCAAGAAGAAACTAGTGAAGAGTTACCGATGGGTATTTTAGAGAAAAGCAAACCTAATATAAAATTGTTCAACGAATTAGTTAATAAAATATCCCTTAAAAGCGACTTAGGTGATTTAACCAAATCTTTAGACTTTATTGGTACTAGTTTAGATGATGTCTTTGAGTCGTTGAACAAATACTTACAGTCAGAAATTCCAATAATGAAGATGAAAGAGATGCACGATCGATTACATAATATAATAGAAAACCCAGAACTTACTACAAAAGAATTTGTTGATGCACTTGAGCAGTGCAATGTTGAATTAGGAAAATTAATTGACTTATGGAAAAGCGGCAAAATTGTTGTAACAAATGCGCACGAAGCAACTTGCCTTGAAACAACGACGATTTTCCTTAACAGTTTATGCGGATCCATAGAATCGAAGACGTCAGTAAATGTGCTGAGAGACTCGTTCGAAAATATGCAAAAATCTGTAGGATCTTTACAAAAAAAATCCTCGTTTGAACTAGTATTGCAACCGTTTCTAACAACGTGTTTAGAAGCAGTTAATGCCATTGACCAAATTCATCTACTTCGAAACCAAAACAAAACCCAAGTTTTGGAATCGTTATCTAGTACAGTCCAAGACTTACTCAAGCATCTGGCGTTAGTAAACAACGCCAACATTTTTGATTTGCAAAAAAATTTGTATACCCTACAAATGTCTACTAACGACTTATTAAGTATTGAGTTATCAAACGAAGAGCAAAATACTCTCGTCGAATCAGACAAAGCACTGCATGAAACAGACAAATTCATTTTGGCAAATGTAGGAAAATTCAAAGATTTAGTACCAATGACACAAGAAAAACTTCTAGAGCTTTTGGTATCAACTAAAGCCAATATCGACAAATACCCATCTATAAACATCGTAGCGTATCCCATGAACAATATTTCTTTGATGATGCCAGAACTCCTAGAACAAATTGAATACTCAAACGAAGAATCAATACCAACACACTTAAATAAAATTAAAGACATTTTAATCAAGATAGCGGTTTCCGATGCTGAAGACAAACCTGTATTAGACAAAGATTTGCAAAAAGAAATGACAACGTTAAAAGAAGACATAGAAGAAGCTTCGAAAAAAAGGAATCGAACTAAATCCGAAATTGGATATCTTCGACTCATGCAGTATTTTATAAACGAGTTGCAGAACGCGATTGAACAAAACTCTGGAACGGCGCTGGCGATAAGTAACATAGATGACCTAAATCAACAAATGCGTGAAACGGCTACATCTCTAGGAGCATCATTTTTACCTATAATTAGATGCTTTGAAGAAGTATATGAAGCAACACTGAAATATCTTCGCATCATGACAAAAGACACACAGAGCGGTGATAAGCTGCAGTCTATAGCAGTGGAGATACAATTTATAAAAGACACTTTACTATTGATAACCAACCAAGAATTTGAAAGTACACCTGCGTTCTTACAAGAGCTTCACAACACATTGATAAACATCCAAGATTTATTACTACCTGAAGACAACCTAAGCGAAGAAGAAAATAATTACTTGGACTTACTGCGTAACTACGCTCAACTATTAGACGAAGTGCTTACAAAAGACGGTGATAAATCTCAGTTAAGTAAACTTGTAGAAAAACTTCAGTTAGTTTGTATTCAACAATCGTCTCCGCTATGTATTATTCACGATGTTTTTGTAGATCTACCGTTATCTGTAGAAAACTACTTAGAAACTGTACTGAACAAGGAATCATCGCACGATGGTATAGAAGTAGAAATACACCCAATTATACAAGTTTTAGAAAAAACATTTGAAAACATTGCAGTATCGTTAAACAAACTTTGCGAGCAGGGCATTTCAGATGAAAAAAGAAATCAAATTGAAAACATCGAACTTTGCATATCGGAGCTGAAAAGTAACTTACCTTACATTTCTTACAAAATTGGTACTTTTACTCAAGAAGATCAAATCGCCATTTTTGTTAGTAACAAAGTTGTGGAAGACTTAAACATGTATCTAGAGCGATTATCTGATGTATCAGTCGTTACAGTGCAAACGATTGAACAAAGCATTGAGGAATTAAATTTGCTCAAATCAATCTTAGGATCTACTTCTCCTGTCAGACAGATAATACAACCGATTCAAGATATCGCTAAAGGTGTAACAGAAATAATGCAACCAATCACTGAAGTTACTCCTGTCCAAGCAATTGCTTTATGCATCGAGAACCTCCAACGATCTTTAGCCAAGTTCCAACGCAACATCTCAGAGAAAGAAACTCAAGCCATTATATTAGAAACCGTAAAAAATCTAGCAACTCTTTTAGAGAATTGTTTCGACTTCGGTCAATCTATAACCGAAGAAGAACTAAGCTCCTTGCAGTTGATCGAAAATATTTTAAACGATTTAAACTGGCGCCTTATTGATTTTAATAACAGACAAGCGGAGGATGACTTATCGGAAATATTAGACACACTATTAAACTCAGATAGAAACTTACCAGAATCACCATTTAAAACAGTTATTTCCTTGTCCATTGTTATAGTGAAGGCAATAGATAATATTCTCAATAACGACAGAAGAAAACAAAAAGACAATATCAACCATTACTCAAAACTTCTAAGAGAATTAATTGTTGCACTTCAAGAAAAACCTGAGCTAGATGATTGTCCATTAGAAGAACTAAAAACAACAGTCATTGAAAATATAAGCTTACTCAGGCAAATTACGCAAAAAGAAGATAAATGTTTGAAAGAAACAGTAGAGATTTTGGAAGACTTGTTGAAAACAGCATTAGATGGTAGTGATCAACATCTTATTAAAAAGAAGATAAAAGACTCGAAAAAATATTTTTCTTTATTACCAGAAGAGTCTAGAATAAGAAAAATTTTTAAATATGTACTATCCGTTGCTAAGGAAGCTCTCGATTGCATTTACATACACGCTTCACATAACGACAACGTAGAGTCCGTTGTTACTAGTCTGGATGAGTTATGTAACAGAAAGAATGATAACGTTGAATTACTACAGACCATTGAGAAAATCAAAGTAAAAATACGCAAACTAAAACCTGATGTTGGTATTGAGTACGCACTCAAAGATATTAACGAATTTTTTAGACTGCTCAACAACGTTTTTGGCAGTAATATGCTTGATGAAGAAAGCATTCAATCAGAACTTGTCCAACTAAAAACATCGACAGCTAATAATTTAGAAGTAGATCCAGTTGTACAATTCGTTGAGGAATTGACACTAATCATAATTAAACAGAATGAAAAAGATCAGTTGCAACGTGTACAAAACGCCATTGAACAATTTAGCACCGATATCGAAGATGCAAAAAGAAAGTCACATTTTGGGAATAAATTGCACATATTACAAGAAATTCAACACATTGCCAATACTTTGACAGAAAAACTTGTACAAAAACCTTCTGATAAAACCGTTGATGTAATTGAGACTAGATTTAAAGTAGTAGGTCAAAGTATTCTAGAAGAAACACCAACGGAGATTACTCAACAAGTTATCCAAGAAAACCTTAAAGCTTTAACAAACAGTGTTCAATCGTGGAGCAGTGAGTTAGCACTTGGTGTAGAAAAACTATCATCGCTTCTTATAATTCTTTATAAACCAGATGCTAGCCTTATACTACATGACGATTTCAATAAAATAAAGCAAAATTTATCTGCTTGGAAATGCAATTGGCCTCAAAATAGGATTTTATTGTCTCAACTACCTCAGCTTTTGCAAATAGTTTGTGAGCAGATAGTCAAACTGAAAGTTGATGAGCAAGAAAATATCAGCTACGTTTTTCATTGTTTGGCAAATGCTACTGAAAATATAAGTAACGACCAAGAGTGTATTAAAATGCAACCATGTATAGAAAAACTGAAAACATATTTACTTACTATACCGCACATTGAAGGTTTTTCTGAACACTTACAAAACGTTATGCAACTGTTAGAAAAAGCGTTAACAGACGCCCACAATAAAATCTACCTGCAAACGCTAAAACAAATGATAATATATGGATCTATAACAGCTGTGAAAAACTTTTTGGAAATTAGCGAACCAGTACAATCTTTAAAAGCTACCATCGATGAAGAAATTACATCGGAATTTCTTGAAGTCGATGAAAAAGAATCAGTTGAAGCTGAAACCAGTCAGAGTTCAACAATACAAAAGATATCCACTGTGAAAGTTCAAGAAACGCAAACTGCTAAAGATTCTTTAGAAGCAATTGAGGACGATAAACGAATAGATACTTTACCAAGTTCAAGTCAAAACGTATTAAAAGATTTGGAATCCAATGAAGAAGCTTTAACACAGTTACTAGACCTTACAGAACAATTTCTACAACTAATTCAGCTATTCAAGCAATCTAAAACCGAACTTCAATTTTTCAAAGAACTTGAAAATCCGTTGGAGGCATTGCACGAAAAACTACTACAAAGCTTTAGTAAAAAATTACTAGACGATGAAATAAAAATTATTTGTAACATTACAGAGTCATTTGAAAAGTTTATAAAAACTTCGCGTAGATTAGATGACTCGGCTTTAACAATAAATGACTTCAATAATGAATTGACCAATTTGCACAATGCCATAGTGACTGTTTGTACAAAAACTGTTATAAGCGACTCGCTCGCAGTAGAAGAATCTGTATTGCAAATGCTTACTGAACCTCTCGAAAACGTTGGAAAATCAATAATCGACATTAAAATAAAGTTGTCTGAACGTGATGCATTGGTGACTATGGTTAATGATTATTGCAAAACTTTAACGAAAACTTTGAATACTTTGGATAAATTAAACAATAGAGAAAAAGGTTTTGCTAAAAAGTTGAAACCTTTATTACATTTATCAAAGCCTTTATTGATGTTAAAAGTCACACTGGAGCAAATAAACAGAACCGAGTACGACATTGTACCAAGTAATCTCAAAACTGGTTTAAACGACTTAATAGAAGTTAGTCACAATTGCCAAAAACTGGTCCAAAATAAAGTAATTGTTTCAGAACTACAAGCCATTGAAATTTCTGCATCAGAAATAACAGAATTCTCTTCGTTTAAAATTCAAACATTGGCTCAGTTACTGTCTATAATTGAACAATTATCTACTACTATAGATGATTTGTTAGGTAAAAAACGCACTGAAGTTCTACCGGAGTTAACATTTGAGATAGAAAAACTTGGAAAACATCTCAGGACGTTGCAATTGTCTAATTCTGAACACTGTTCATTAATCTTAAATACGTGTCAAATTGTAGAAACTCTTCTATTAGGAAGACATATTGAAGATCTAAATGAAACTTCCATAATAGAGTTATCTACACTAGTACCTCAAATAGGTACTATAGCCCATGATCCTGGTTATGATAACAAAGAAACCAAAAAAATAATGGACACAATTTCACAAATAAAATTAATCACTGTTATGTTGGAACATCAACCGGTAGATAAAAAATTATTGCCATTGTTACAAAAATTGCTTGAGGCAATTATTAATACAGAAGACGCAGCTATAAAAATTGAAAGTTTAAAGGCATGTCTTACAACAATAAACCAAAACCTTAAAAACATCGCACAAGAAAAATGCCTATCTGCTGTTAATGATCTTGAAGTACCACTAATGGAAGTTTGTAAATCGTTATTAAACTTTGACCAAACAGAGATAGATCAGCTTCATACACCTCTTTCACAGTTTGTCATAGCCTTGAGTAGTACAAATGCTAATACAGTAATTGAAGTACTAAATACCCTTGAAACTTTTCAGTTAAACCTTCAACATATGACTTGTGATAACCCAACGCTTCAAGTTTTGCTAGACACTGTCAGAGCAGTATCTTCTAAAATCAAACATCAACAGTTACAGTCCGTAAGTCAAGAAGAAACTGTAAGAAAGCAAATAGAAATAATTTGCAATGAAATTGCGATAATTGATGTTACTAACATTCCCATCTCTATTCAAGACTTGACTAATTCTTTACAAAACTTTAAAGAACACTTATCTACTGATATTATTGCAACTACACTTGAGGAATACATAAACTTTAAATCATCCTTAGAAAACTTAAGCGTTGCATTAAAATCCCGTGAAGAGTTGGAAATAAACGATGCACTGCACAGTTTTAAAGAAGCCGTCGAGATTTTAAATAATCGGACCCTTTCACCTAAATTAAAAGAATCAATTTTGTCACTGAGTAGTGATATCTCCTGTTTTATCTCAAAAGTAAAACCAAAATCGTTTGATGCCGCACATCAAATAAAGAAGTTATTACAACAAGTAAATACTTTGTACAAGTTACCGCTACTTCATAAAGCTTTTATGACCTTGGAAAATCCTCTAAAAACATTAGAAAGCGTATTAGGAAAAATAAATACTATTAACGTTGAAGAGAAAGATGCTCTAAACAACATAGGACTATACTTTCAAGATGTGAATATTAAAATGACGACAGTGGAAAAATCGCAAGACGTTCATCAGTTACTCAAAGAAATAAATGTATTAGACCGAAATTTGTGCACAATAACGTCTGAAATTGAAAATTACGTAACACTAAACGTTTTGGTTCAACCTATCCTGTCATTATCATCAGCAATTAGAGAAATTGATTTAAAACCAAAAACTGCTGTAAAATCGATGTTTGGTGAGCTTCAACAACCTATTATTCAACTCTGCCACAAAATACACAATTCCAGATTAGTGTTTTTAGAACAGCCCCTAAACGCATTTCTAGATGCTCTTGATAGTATAGATAAATCTGAAGATAAAAATACTATTCCAGTTGAAGCTATCGATTCAGTAACTGCTCTAAAAGAAACCTTTGAAGAACTAACTGTTGTTGCAGATACAGAGAACGTTAAGCAATTAAACGCTGCCCTTGCCAAGTGCCAGTTAACAATTCAGACCGTTACTCATAAAATCGAAAAGGTACAGGTACTCGAAATTTTATTAGAACCGTTAAATGCATTATTGAGTACTAGCGAAAGCCTTGAGAAAACTGTTGAGACGCTGCAACAACCTTTGAAAAACTCGATACTCAAATTGAGCGGCCAATTAAGCGTGTTAGAAAAAGCAAATCACGTTCAAAAAGAAGTGATAACAATTGCCGAGTTGAAAAGCCCATTGTGTGCTGTGTGCGATGCTATCAGTTCGACGGACATGCCAATTTGGGAAGAATCATTATTATTACAAAACACCATAGATGCACTTTCTGATAATTTAGAAAAAAATCTTTCAGATTTAGAAAAGTTTGACAGACAAGAACTTACAAAATATTTAGCGGATCTTGGTTTATCCGCAAATGTATTGTGCTGCAAAGTACCTGACAAACCATCGTTGGTTGAAGCTTTGCAAAGATTATCAAACGTGTGCATTTCAAGTGAAGATCAAATAAAGATAGAGTTAGTTGCAGAAGTTATGAACCCACTATTACAATTGCAAAATAGTATCGCCGAATTAGAAGTGTCTTTGAAACAACTCAATATTTATGAAAATCTTCAAGCCGTATCTGGTCTAAAAGAACCTATACAAACCTTGTGTACGATCTTACTGTCTCCGCAAGAGAGCATCGTTAATCTGAAGCAGTTATCAAGACCTATAAGTAACGTAGAAGCAACAACCCAATCTTTAAGAAACGCTCTTACTTCTGAAACCGTTGTTGAAGATCTAAATAAATTCTGCACAGCTTTACAAGAATTAGAATTAGTTATCACGTCAGTACCACTTGAACAAACCGTTATCACTAAATCTTTACATGATTTTGCCTTAGCAATTTCGTTAGTTTTAGCAAGTTTTGAGCAAAAATCACATAAGTTAACTAAACTAAAGAACGCGATTCAAAAACATCTAACCGTGAAAACAATTGAAGCACTGCATCAGCCATTAAATCAACTTTTGCATGGCGCAACGATCATTGTTTTATCGGATGAAGACGTTGACAATGTTTGTAAAGCTTTTGCCGAATTGGTACCACAAGATTTTAAATCGTTGCAAAAATTGCGTGACAACTGCATTTTTTTAAGTTCCAAATATGAAATATTAAAAACACAATTTCAACAAATAAGGCAGGAAATTGACGGAATTATAGAAAAACAACAACAACGTTCAAACATAAAAAAATACGAAGCTTCCTTAGTAAAACTGCAAGTGAGTTTAGCAACAATTCAAAATACGACTGCCGATAGAGGAATCCTTGCTATAATAAACTTAATTGAGCCTCTCGGAAGTATAAAAATGGAAGCTGTTAAGCATGAAATTTTACTTGAAACTGTACAAACCCTATCAGACACTGTGTCTACAAAAGTAGTAGATATTGAAAACGTCAAAGAAGCAATTGCAAATTTAAAAACAGTAGTAGAAGATTTGGGCAATAGTTTGCCAAAACATTCTATAACAAACATTCTATCAACAATACTACAGCATTTATCAGAACAACCCCAATTTATCAATAATATAGCAACGTTGTGTGGTTTACTACAAAAACTTGACAACGAAAAACCAATCGTAGCATTAGCTCAGTTGACTGACTCATTAGACCAATTATCAAACTCCTTACAAAACAAAGAATTACCCAAGAACATTCAACCGCTTTCTAATACAATGGAAATGCTAATATCACAAATAAGTCGAGAGATTTCAACAGAAACAATTTTGGAAACCGTGCAAAAACTACGTCAAAACTCCGAAATAGCGTTGTCATTTTTATATGACTCAGATTTAGAAAAACCATTGAGAAACTTAGTACAATCTATACAAAGCATCGAAGACACGTTTGAAAAATCAAAACAATTAAATAGCTTATTGTCGCAGCTTACTTCCATGCGCATTCAGATTCAAAAAGTGAATATACCTACATCCATTTTATCGGTCATGCACTTAGCGACACCTCTTCAAATTCTGCATCAGACTATAACAGAAATACCGCATTCAAATGCCACAGAACTGTATGCTTTAGACAAAACGGCGCAAAAACTTTCATTAGAAATCATCGAAATTCAAAATGCCAAATCCATCGAAATGCTAAATGTTGAAAAACCTAAAGTACAGAAAGCTTTGCAAAGTTTTAAGCACGCTATAGATAAAGTATACTTATCTCTAGAGAAAATAGACTACTCAGATGTTGAAAAACCTTTAGTTCAAATAGCAAAAGTTATACACGAACAAATAGAAGTTAATATTACCGAAGAACTAAGTCAACCCTTATTTGAAATTTTAACAACAATAATTCAATTACCGGTGACACCAAGACATGCGCCTTTCATTCTGCTACACTTACCTTTAGTGACATTAATAAATCGTATATTTGAAGTTGAATTAGAAGATGTCAAAAATGAGGATGCCATAGTAATTACAAGTCTAAAAGAGCAAATTACTCGACTCGGTTCCGCATTGCTTGTACATGAAAAAAATGAAGACTTCAAATTCGCTCAGTTAATACTAGCGGAGTTAAAAACCACCACAGAAACTGCATTTGCTAACCAAATATTACACCAACCATTAAAAATACTTTCAGATGTCATTTCTAAATGTACGATTGAGTCTCAACCAACATACCCCAAACTATTATCAACACAAGTTAAAGTTCTACACGAACAAATAGAAGACAAAAAATTACTAACAAATGAAGATGCGTACCAACTCAAAAGTTTACAAACAGATATAGAAAAAATATTATATTTACTTACAAAAACTACACAATTGAAAGAGCTACACGAAACAGTTGAGCGCTTCCAAACTTCAATAGCGCAAATTTCTGGTAATTTAGAAGAATTACATAACGAAGAACAATCAAACTTTACACTATCTTGCAAACTGATTTCTTGCTTATCGGAAGAAATCTTTTCACATCCACTATCACTTCTACAAATGACTTTTGATAAATTAGAAAACGATGCTTCAATGCCCCTCAACCCAGATATTATTAAGTCACTTTTCAAACTAATTCAACCTTTAACAATACTGCACTCAGATGAAACAATTTATCAACAAAAGTTTAACGGTATTTGGAATGAATTAAAGAAATTGAATGCAACCGTTACCGATTTATCAGAGAATCAAGATTTAAAAAATAGAATAACTAAAAACATCAATGACTTAGAGACTGAAATAATAACCGTACAAAACTTAATTACATCAGAAGATTTACTACATGACATATTATTAACTATATCAGACATAAAAAAAGTATTATGTACTTCAGACACAGCACAAACATTGCAAAAAATAAAAGATGTAACAACACAACCAATAAAAAAACTAGGAGAATCTTTAAATCTGTTGCAATTCAGTTTTATAACACTTAAATCAAAGATCGATCAAGTGAGCAATGAAGCACAACAAGGCATACTGAGCATTTTAGAATTAGAACAACCAATAACCAAATTACAAAAACAATTGTCGGAAGAAGTGGCACAAGAAGCAGAAGAATTATCCAAACCTGTAAAAGAATTAGCAACCTTGGTTTCTCAACTAGCTGAAAATTCACAAAACATAATTTCATCTGATAAGAAACAAGAAATTCACAAAGCTGTGCAAGCTATTAAAATGACAATTGAGCAAAAAGTTATTCCAAAGGTTTCTCAACAACCTAAAATAGTATCTCAAACTTGGCAAAAACTATTAGCTACCGTTGCTGACATTGAACAAAAACTAGTGGTGGAAAAACCCAAAGCAGAAAAAATACAGACAGAATTGAAAGAGTCTTTCAAGATACTACAAACCAGTGTAACCGAACTGAAATCAAAGATTGATCAAGTGAGCAATGAAGCACAACAAGGCATATTGAGCATTTTAGAATTAGAACAACCAATAACTAAATTACAAAAGCAATTGTCGGAAGAAGTGGCACACGAAGCAGAAGAATTATCCAAACCGGTAAAAGAATTAGCAACCTTGGTTTTTCAACTAGCTGAAAATCCACAAAACATAATTTCATCTGATAAGAAACAAGAAATCCAAAAAGCTGTGCAAGCTATTAAAATGACAATTGAGCAAAAAGTTCTTCCAAATGTTTCTGAACAACCTAAAATAGTATCTCAAACTTGGCAAAAACTATTAGCTACCGTTGCTGACATTGAACAAAAACTAGTGGTGGAAGAATCCAAAGCAGAAAAAATACAGACAGAATTGAAAGAGTCTTTCAAGATACTACAAACCAGTGTAACCGAACTGAAATCAAAGATCGATCAAGTGAGCAATGAAGCACAACAAGGCATATTGAGCATTTTAGAATTAGAACAACCAATAACTAAATTACAAAAACAATTGTCGGAAGAAGTGGCACAAGAAGCAGAAGAATTATCTAAACCGGTAAAAGAATTAGCAACCTTGGTTTCTCAACTAGCTGAAAATCCACATGAAATAATTTCATCTGATAAGAAACAAGAAATTCAAAAATCTGTGCAAGCTATTAAAATGACAATTGAGCAAAAAGTTCTTCCAAATGTTTCTCAACAACCTAAAATAGTATCTCAAACTTGGCAAAAACTATTAGCTACCGTTGCTGACATTGAACAAAAACTAGTGGTGGAAGAACCCAAACCAGAAAAAATACAGACAGAATTGAAAGAGTCTTTCAAGATACTACAAACCAGTGTAACCGAACTGAAATCAAAGATCGATCAAGTGAGCAATGAAGCACAACAAGGCATATTGAGCATTTTAGAATTAGAACAACCAATAACTAAATTACAAAAGCAATTGTCGGAAGAAGTGGCACAAAAAGCAGAAGAATTATCCAAACCTGTAAAAGAATTAGCAATCTTGGTTTCTCAACTAGCTAAAAATCCACAAAACATAATTTCATCTGATAAGAAACAAGAAATTCAAAAATCTGTGCAAGCTATTAAAATGACAATTGAGCAAAAAGTTATTCCAAATGTTTCTCAACAACCTAAAACAGTATCTCAAACTTGGCAAAAACTATTAGCTACCGTTGCTGACATTGAACAAAAACTAGTGGTGGAAGAACCCAAAGCAGAAAAAATACAGACAGAATTGAAAAAGTCTTTCAAGATACTACAAACCAGTGTAACCGAACTGAAATCAAAGATTGATCAAGTGAGCAATGAAGCACAACAAGGCATATTGAGCATTTTAGAATTAGAACAATCAATAACCAAATTACAAAAGCAATTGTCGGAAGAAGTGGCACAAGAAGCAGAAGAATTATCTAAACCGGTAAAAGAATTAGCAACCTTGGTTTCTCAACTAGCTGAAAATCCACAAAACATAATTTCATCTGATAAGAAACAAGAAATTCAAAAAGCTGTGCAAGCTATTAAAATGACAATTGAGCAAAAAGTTATTCCAAATGTTTCTCAACAACCTAAAATAGTATCTCAAACTTGGCAAAAACTATTAGCTACCGTTGCTGACATTGAACAAAAACTAGTGGTGGAAAAACCCAAAGCAGAAAAAATACAGACAGAATTGAAAGAGTCTTTCAAGATACTACAAACCAGTGTAACCGAACTGAAATCAAAGATTGATCAAGTGAGCAATGAAGCACAACAAGGCATATTGAGCATTTTAGAATTAGAACAACCAATAACCAAATTACAAAAGCAATTGTCGGAAGAAGTGGCACAAGAAGCAGAAGAATTATCCAAACCTGTAAAAGAATTAGCAACCTTAGTTTCTCAACTAGCTGAAAATCCACATGAAATAATTTCATCTGATAAGAAACAAGAAATTCAAAAAGCTGTACAAGCTATTAAAATGACAATTGAGCAAAAAGTTCTTCCAAATGTTTCTCAACAACCTAAAATAGTATCTCAAACTTGGCAAAAACTATTAGCTACCGTTGCTGACATTGAACAAAAACTAGTGGTGGAAAAACCCAAAGCAGAAAAAATACAGACAGAATTGAAAGAGTCTTTCAAGATACTACAAACCAGTGTAACCGAACTGAAATCAAAGATTGATCAAGTGAGCAATGAAGCACAACAAGGCATATTGAGCATTTTAGAATTAGAACAACCAATAACCAAATTACAAAAGCAATTGTCGGAAGAAGTGGCACAAGAAGCAGAAGAATTATCTAAACCGGTAAAAGAATTAGCAACCTTGGTTTCTCAACTAGCTGAAAATCCACAAAACATAATTTCATCTGATAAGAAACAAGAAATTCAAAAAGCTGTGCAAGCTATTAAAATGACAATTGAGCAAAAAGTTATTCCAAATGTTTCTCAACAACCTAAAATAGTATCTCAAACTTGGCAAAAACTATTAGCTACCGTTGCTGACATTGAACAAAAACTAGTAGTGGAAGAACCCAAAGCAAAAAAAATACAGACAGAATTGAAAGAGTCTTTCAAGATACTACAAACCAGTGTAACCGAACTGAAATCAAAGATTGATCAAGTGAGCAATGAAGCACAACAAGGCATATTGAGCATTTTAGAATTAGAACAACCAATAACTAAATTACAAAAGCAATTGTCGGAAGAAGTGGCACAAGAAGCAGAAGAATTATCTAAACCGGTAAAAGAATTAGCAACCTTGGTTTCTCAACTAGCTGAAAATCCACATGAAATAATTTCATCTGATAAGAAACAAGAAATTCAAAAAGCTGTACAAGCTATTAAAATGACAATTGAGCAAAAAGTTCTTCCAAATGTTTCTCAACAACCTAAAATAGTATCTCAAACTTGGCAAAAACTATTAGCTACCGTTGCTGACATTGAACAAAAACTAGTGGTGGAAAAACCCAAAGCAGAAAAAATACAGACAGAATTGAAAGAGTCTTTCAAGATACTACAAACCAGTGTAACCGAACTGAAATCAAAGATTGATCAAGTGAGCAATGAAGCACAACAAGGCATATTGAGCATTTTAGAATTAGAACAACCAATAACCAAATTACAAAAGCAATTGTCGGAAGAAGTGGCACAAGAAGCAGAAGAATTATCTAAACCGGTAAAAGAATTAGCAACCTTGGTTTCTCAACTAGCTGAAAATCCACATGAAATAATTTCATCTGATAAGAAACAAGAAATTCAGAAAGCTGTACAAGCTATTAAAATGACAATTGAGCAAAAAGTTCTTCCAAATGTTTCTCAACAACCTAAAATAGTATCTCAAACTTGGCAAAAACTATTAGCTACCGTTGCTGACATTGAACAAAAACTAGTGGTGGAAAAACCCAAAGCAGAAAAAATACAGACAGAATTGAAAGAGTCTTTCAAGATACTACAAACCAGTGTAACCGAACTGAAATCAAAGATTGATCAAGTGAGCAATGAAGCACAACAAGGCATATTGAGCATTTTAGAATTAGAACAACCAATAACCAAATTACAAAAGCAATTGTCGGAAGAAGTGGCACAAGAAGCAGAAGAATTATCCAAACCTGTAAAAGAATTAGCAATCTTGGTTTCTCAACTAGCTGAAAATCCACAAAACATAATTTCATCTGATAAGAAACAAGAAATTCAAAAAGCTGTGCAAGCTATTAAAATGACAATTGAGCAAAAAGTTCTTCCAAATGTTTCTCAACAACCTAAAATAGTATCTCAAACTTGGCAAAAACTATTAGCTACCGTTGCTGACATTGAACAAAAACTAGTGGTGGAAGAACCCAAAGCAGAAAAAATACAGACAGAATTGAAAGAGTCTTTCAAGATACTACAAACCAGTGTAACCGAACTGAAATCAAAGATCGATCAAGTGAGCAATGAAGCACAACAAGGCATATTGAGCATTTTAGAATTAGAACAACCAATAACCAAATTACAAAAACAATTGTCGGAAGAAGTGGCACAAGAAACAGAAGAATTATCCAAACCGGTAAAAGAATTAGCAACCTTGGTTTCTCAACTAGCTGAAAATCCACAAAACATAATTTCATCTGATAAGAAACAAGAAATTCAAAAAGCTGTGCAAGCTATTAAAATGACAATTGAGCAAAAAGTTCTTCCAAATGTTTCTCAACAACCTAAAATAGTATCTCAAACTTGGCAAAAACTATTAGCTACCGTTGCTGACATTGAACAAAAACTAGTGGTGGAAGAACCCAAAGCAGAAAAGATACAGACAGAATTGAAAGAGTCTTTCAAGATACTACAAACCAGTGTAACCGAACTGAAATCAAAGATCGATCAAGTGAGCAATGAAGCACAACAAGGCATAATGAGCATTTTAGAATTAGAACAACCAATAACCAAATTACAAAAACAATTGTCGGAAGAAGTGGCACAAGAAGCAGAAAAATTATCCAAACCGGTAAAAGAATTAGCAACCTTGGTTTCTCAACTAGCTGAAAATCCACAAAACATAATTTCATCTGATAAGAAACAAGAAATTCAAAAAGCTGTGCAAGCTATTAAAATGACAATTGAGCAAAAAGTTATTCCAAATGTTTCTCAACAACCTAAAATAGTATCTCAAACTTGGCAAAAACTATTAGCTACCGTTGCTGACATTGAACAAAAACTAGTGGTGGAAAAACCCAAAGCAAAAAAAATACAGACAGAATTGAAAGAGTCTTTCAAGATACTACAAACCAGTGTAACCAAACTGAAATCAAAGATTGATCAAGTGAGCAATGAAGCACAACAAGGCATATTGAGCATTTTAGAATTAGAACAACCAATAACCAAATTACAAAAGCAATTGTCGGAAGAAGTGGCACAAGAAGCAGAAGAATTATCTAAACCGGTAAAAGAATTAGCAACCTTGGTTTCTCAACTAGCTGAAAATCCACATGAAATAATTTCATCTGATAAGAAACAAGAAATTCAAAAAGCTGTACAAGCTATTAAAATGACAATTGAGCAAAAAGTTCTTCCAAATGTTTCTCAACAACCTAAAATAGTATCTCAAACTTGGCAAAAACTATTAGCTACCGTTGCTGACATTGAACAAAAACTAGTGGTGGAAGAACCCAAAGCAGAAAAAATACAGACAGAATTGAAAGAGTCTTTCAAGATACTACAAACCAGTGTAACCGAACTGAAATCAAAGATTGATCAAGTGAGCAATGAAGCACAACAAGGCATATTGAGCATTTTAGAATTAGAACAACCAATAACTAAATTACAAAAACAATTGTCGGAAGAAGTGGCACAAGAAACAGAAGAATTATCCAAACCGGTAAAAGAATTAGCAACCTTGGTTTCTCAACTAGCTGAAAATCCACATGAAATAATTTCATCTGATAAGAAACAAGAAATTCAGAAAGCTGTACAAGCTATTAAAATGACAATTGAGCAAAAAGTTCTTCCAAATGTTTCTCAACAACCTAAAATAGTATCTCAAACTTGGCAAAAACTATTAGCTACCGTTGCTGACATTGAACAAAAACTAGTGGTGGAAGAACCCAAACCAGAAAAAATACAGACAGAATTGAAAGAGTCTTTCAAGATACTACAAACCAGTGTAACCGAACTGAAATCAAAGATCGATCAAGTGAGCAATGAAGCACAACAAGGCATATTGAGCATTTTAGAATTAGAACAACCAATAACTAAATTACAAAAGCAATTGTCGGAAGAAGTGGCACAAGAAGCAGAAGAATTATCCAAACCGGTAAAAGAATTAGCAACCTTGGTTTCTCAACTAGCTGAAAATCCACAAAACATAATTTCATCTGATAAGAAACAAGAAATTCAAAAAGCTGTGCAAGCTATTAAAATGACAATTGAGCAAAAAGTTCTTCCAAATGTTTCTCAACAACCTAAAATAGTATCTCAAACTTGGCAAAAACTATTAGCTACCGTTGCTGACATTGAACAAAAACTAGTGGTGGAAGAACCCAAAGCAGAAAAAATACAGACAGAATTGAAAGAGTGTTTCAAGATACTACAAACCAGTGTAACCGAACTGAAATCAAAGATCGATCAAGTGAGCAATGAAGCACAACAAGGCATATTGAGCATTTTAGAATTAGAACAACCAATAACCAAATTACAAAAACAATTGTCGGAAGAAGTGCCACAAGAAACAGAAGAATTATCCAAACCTGTAAAAGAATTAGCAACCTTAGTTTCTCAACTAGCTGAAAATCCACATGAAATAATTTCATCTGATAAGAAACAAGAAATTCAAAAAGCTGTACAAGCTATTAAAATGACAATTGAGCAAAAAGTTCTTCCAAATGTTTCTCAACAACCTAAAATAGTATCTCAAACTTGGCAAAAACTATTAGCTACCGTTGCTGACATTGAACAAAAACTAGTGGTGGAAGAACCCAAACCAGAAAAAATACAGACAGAATTGAAAGAGTCTTTCAAGATACTACAAACCAGTGTAACCGAACTGAAATCAAAGATCGATCAAGTGAGCAATGAAGCACAACAAGGCATATTGAGCATTTTAGAATTAGAACAACCAATAACTAAATTACAAAAGCAATTGTCGGAAGAAGTGGCACAAGAAGCAGAAGAATTATCCAAACCGGTAAAAGAATTAGCAACCTTGGTTTCTCAACTAGCTGAAAATCCACATGAAATAATTTCATCTGATAAGAAACAAGAAATTCAAAAAGCTGTGCAAGCTATTAAAATGACAATTGAGCAAAAAGTTATTCCAAATGTTTCTCAACAACCTAAAATAGTAACTCAAACTTGGCAAAAACTATTAGCTACGGTTGCTGACATTGAACAAAAACTAGTGGTGGAAAAACCCAAAGCAAAAAAAATACAGACAGAATTGAAAGAGTCTTTCAAGATACTACAAACCAGTGTAACCGAACTGAAATCAAAGATTGATCAAGTGAGCAATGAAGCACAACAAGGCATATTGAGCATTTTAGAATTAGAACAACCAATAACCAAATTACAAAAGCAATTGTCGGAAGAAGTGGCACAAGAAACAGAAGAATTATCCAAACCGGTAAAAGAATTAGCAACCTTGGTTTCTCAACTAGCTGAAAATCCACATGAAATAATTTCATCTGATAAGAAACAAGAAATTCAGAAAGCTGTACAAGCTATTAAAATGACAATTGAGCAAAAAGTTCTTCCAAATGTTTCTCAACAACCTAAAATAGTATCTCAAACTTGGCAAAAACTATTAGCTACCGTTGCTGACATTGAACAAAAACTAGTGGTGGAAGAACCCAAAGCAGAAAAAATACAGACAGAATTGAAAGAGTCTTTCAAGATACTACAAACCAGTGTAACCGAACTGAAATCAAAGATCGATCAAGTGAGCAATGAAGCACAACAAGGCATATTGAGCATTTTAGAATTAGAACAACCAATAACCAAATTACAAAAACAATTGTCGGAAGAAGTGGCACAAGAAACAGAAGAATTATCCAAACCGGTAAAAGAATTAGCAACCTTGGTTTCTCAACTAGCTGAAAATCCACAAAACATAATTTCATCTGATAAGAAACAAGAAATTCAAAAAGCTGTGCAAGCTATTAAAACGACAATTGAGCAAAAAGTTCTTCCAAATGTTTCTCAACAACCTAAAATAGTATCTCAAACTTGGCAAAAACTATTAGCTACCGTTGCTGACATTGAACAAAAACTAGTGGTGGAAGAACCCAAAGCAGAAAAAATACAGACAGAATTGAAAGAGTCTTTCAAGATACTACAAACCAGTGTAACCGAACTGAAATCAAAGATCGATCAAGTGAGCAATGAAGCACAACAAGGCATATTGAGCATTTTAGAATTAGAACAACCAATAACCAAATTACAAAAACAATTGTCGAAAGAAGTGGCACAAGAAACAGAAGAATTATCCAAACCGGTAAAAGAATTAGCAACCTTGGTTTCTCAACTAGCTGAAAATCCACAAAACATAATTGCATCTGATAAGAAACAAGAAATTCAAAACGCTGTGCAAGTTATTAAAATGACAATTGAGCAAAAAGTTCTTCCAAATGTTTCTCAACAATCTAAAATAATATCTCAAACTTGGCAAAAACTATTAGCTACCGTTGCTGACATTGAACAAAAACTAGTGGTGGAAGAACCCAAAGCAGAAAAAATACAGACAGAATTGAAAGAGTCTTTCAAGATACTACAAACCAGTGTAACCGAACTGAAATCAAAGATCGATCAAGTGAGCAATGAAGCACAACAAGGCATATTGAGCATTTTAGAATTAGAACAACCAATAACCAAATTACAAAAACAATTGTCGGAAGAAGTGGCACAAGAAACAGAAGAATTATCCAAACCGGTAAAAGAATTAGCAACCTTGGTTTCTCAACTAGCTGAAAATCCACATGAAATAATTTCATCTGATAAGAAACAAGAAATTCAAAAAGCTGTGCAAGCTATTAAAACGACAATTGAGCAAAAAGTTCTTCCAAATGTTTCTCAACAACCTAAAATAGTATCTCAAACTTGGCAAAAACTATTAGCTACCGTTGCTGACATTGAACAAAAACTAGTGGTGGAAGAACCCAAAGCAGAAAAAATACAGACAGAATTGAAAGAGTCTTTCAAGATACTACAAACCAGTGTAACCGAACTGAAATCAAAGATCGATCAAGTGAGCAATGAAGCACAACAAGGCATATTGAGCATTTTAGAATTAGAACAACCAATAACCAAATTACAAAAGCAATTGTCGGAAGAAGTGCCACAAGAAACAGAAGAATTATCCAAACCGGTAAAAGAATTAGCAACCTTGGTTTCTCAACTAGCTGAAAATCCACAAAACATAATTGCATCTGATAAGAAACAAGAAATTCAAAACGCTGTGCAAGTTATTAAAATGACAATTGAGCAAAAAGTTCTTCCAAATGTTTCTCAACAACCTAAAATAATATCTCAAACTTGGCAAAAACTATTAGCTACCGTTGCTGACATTGAACAAAAACTAGTGGTGGAAGAATCCAAAGCAGAAAAAATACAGACAGAATTGAAAGAGTCTTTCAAGATACTACAAACCAGTGTAACCGAACTGAAATCAAAGATCGATCAAGTGAGCAATGAAGCACAACAAGGCATATTGAGCATTTTAGAATTAGAACAACCAATAACCAAATTACAAAAGCAATTGTCGGAAGAAGTGCCACAAGAAACAGAAGAATTATCCAAACCGGTAAAAGAATTAGCAACCTTGGTTTCTCAACTAGCTGTAAATCCACATGAAATAATTGCATCTGATAAGAAACAAGAAATTCAAAACGCTGTGCAAGTTATTAAAATGACAATTGAGCAAAAAGTTCTTCCAAATGTTTCTCAACAACCTAAAATAATATCTCAAACTTGGCAAAAACTATTAGCTACCGTTGCTGACATTGAACAAAAACTAGTGGTGGAAGAATCCAAAGCAGAAAAAATACAGACAGAATTGAAAGAGTCTTTCAAGATACTACAAACCAGTGTAACCGAACTGAAATCAAAGATCGATCAAGTGAGCAATGAAGCACAACAAGGCATATTGAGCATTTTAGAATTAGAACAACCAATAACCAAATTACAAAAACAATTGTCGGAAGAAGTGCCACAAGAAACAGAAGAATTATCCAAACCGGTAAAAGAATTAGCAACCTTGGTTTCTCAACTAGCTGAAAATCCACAAAACATAATTGCATCTGATAAGAAACAAGAAATTCAAAACGCTGTGCAAGTTATTAAAATGACAATTGAGCAAAAAGTTCTTCCAAATGTTTCTCAACAACCTAAAATAATATCTCAAACTTGGCAAAAACTATTAGCTACCGTTGCTGACATTGAACAAAAACTAGTGGTGGAAGAATCCAAAGCAGAAAAAATACAGACAGAATTGAAAGAGTCTTTCAAGATACTACAAACCAGTGTAACCGAACTGAAATCAAAGATCGATCAAGTGAGCAATGAAGCACAACAAGGCATATTGAGCATTTTAGAATTAGAACAACCAATAACCAAATTACAAAAACAATTGTCGGAAGAAGTGGCACAAGAAACAGAAGAATTATCCAAACCGGTAAAAGAATTAGCAACCTTGGTTTCTCAACTAGCTGAAAATCCACATGAAATAATTGCATCTGATAAGAAACAAGAAATTCAAAACGCTGTCCAAGTTATTAAAATGACAATTGAGCAAAAAGTTCTTCCAAATGTTTCTCAACAACCTAAAATAATATCTCAAACTTGGCAAAAACTATTAGCTACCGTTGCTGACATTGAACAAAAACTAGTGGTGGAAGAATCCAAAGCAGAAAAAATACAGACAGAATTGAAAGAGTCTTTCAAGATACTACAAACCAGTGTAACCGAACTGAAATCAAAGATCGATCAAGTGAGCAATGAAGCACAACAAGGCATATTGAGCATTTTAGAATTAGAACAACCAATAACCAAATTACAAAAACAATTGTCGGAAGAAGTGCCACAAGAAACAGAAGAATTATCCAAACCGGTAAAAGAATTAGCAACCTTGGTTTCTCAACTAGCTGAAAATCCACAAAACATAATTGCATCTGATAAGAAACAAGAAATTCAAAAAGCTGTGCAAGTTATTAAAATGACAATTGAGCAAAAAGTTCTTCCAAATGTTTCTCAACAACCTAAAATAGTATCTCAAACTTGGCAAAAACTATTAGCTACCGTTGCTGACATTGAACAAAAACTAGTGGTGGAAGAATCCAAAGCAGAAAAAATACAGACAGAATTGAAAGAGTCTTTCAAGATACTACAAACCAGTGTAACCGAACTGAAATCAAAGATCGATCAAGTGAGCAATGAAGCACAACAAGGCATATTGAGCATTTTAGAATTAGAACAACCAATAACCAAATTACAAAAGCAATTGTCGGAAGAAGTGGCACAAGAAGCAGAAGAATTATCTAAACCGGTAAAAGAATTAGCAACCTTGGTTTCTCAACTAGCTGAAAATCCACATGAAATAATTTCATCTGATAAGAAACAAGAAATTCAAAAAGCTGTACAAGCTATTAAAATGACAATTGAGCAAAAAGTTCTTCCAAATGTTTCTCAACAACCTAAAATAGTATCTCAAACTTGGCAAAAACTATTAGCTACCGTTGCTGACATTGAACAAAAACTAGTGGTGGAAGAACCCAAAGCAGAAAAAATACAGACACAATTGAAAGAGTCTTTCAAGATACTACAAACCAGTGTAACCGAACTGAAATCAAAGATCGATCAAGTGAGCAATGAAGCACAACAAGGCATATTGAGCATTTTAGAATTAGAACAACCAATAACCAAATTACAAAAGCAATTGTCGGAAGAAGTGGCACAAGAAGCAGAAGAATTATCTAAGCCGGTAAAAGAATTAGCAACCTTGGTTTCTCAACTAGCTGAAAATCCACATGAAATAATTTCATCCGATAAGAAACAAGAAATTCAAAAAGCTGTGCAAGCTATTAAAATGACAATTGAGCAAAAAGTTCTTCCAAATGTTTCTCAACAACCTAAAATAGTATCTCAAACTTGGCAAAAACTATTAGCTACCGTTGCTAACATTGAACAAAAACTAGTGGTGGAAGAACCTAAAGCAGCAAAAATACAGACAGAATTGAAAGAGTCTTTCAAGATACTACAAACCAGTGTAACCAAACTGAAATCAAAGATCGATCAAGTGAGCAATGAAGCACAACAAGGCATATTGAGCATTTTAGAATTAGAACAACCAATAACCAAATTACAAAAGCAATTGTCGGAAGAAGTGGCACAAGAAGCAGAAGAATTATCTAAACCGGTAAAAGAATTAGCAACCTTGGTTTCTCAACTAGCTGAAAATCCACATGAAATAATTTCATCTGATAAGAAACAAGAAATTCAAAAAGCTGTACAAGCTATTAAAATGACAATTGAGCAACAAATTCTTCCAAATGTTTCTCAACAACCTAAAATAGTATCTCAAACTTGGCAAAAACTATTAGCTACCGTTGCTGACATTGAACAAAAACTAGTGGTGGAAGAACCCAAAGCAGAAAAAATACAGACACAATTGAAAGAGTCTTTCAAGATACTACAAACCAGTGTAACCGAACTGAAATCAAAGATCGATCAAGTGAGCAATGAAGCACAACAAGGCATATTGAGCATTTTAGAATTAGAACAACCAATAACCAAATTACAAAAACAATTGTCGGAAGAAGTGCCACAAGAAACAGAAGAATTATCCAAACCGGTAAAAGAATTAGCAACCTTGGTTTCTCAACTAGCTGAAAATCCACAAAACATAATTGCATCTGATAAGAAACAAGAAATTCAAAAAGCTGTGCAAGTTATTAAAATGACAATTGAGCAAAAAGTTCTTCCAAATGTTTCTCAACAACCTAAAATAGTATCTCAAACTTGGCAAAAACTATTAGCTACCGTTGCTGACATTGAACAAAAACTAGTGGTGGAAGAATCCAAAGCAGAAAAAATACAGACAGAATTGAAAGAGTCTTTCAAGATACTACAAACCAGTGTAACCGAACTGAAATCAAAGATCGATCAAGTGAGCAATGAAGCACAACAAGGCATATTGAGCATTTTAGAATTAGAACAACCAATAACCAAATTACAAAAGCAATTGTCGGAAGAAGTGACACAAGAAGCAGAAGAATTATCTAAACCGGCAAAAGAATTAGCAACCTTGGTTTCTCAACTAGCTGAAAATCCACATGAAATAATTTCATCTGATAAGAAACAAGAAATTCAAAAAGCTGTGCAAGCTATTAAAATGACAATTGAGCAAAAAGTTCTTCCAAATGTTTCTCAACAACCTAAAATAGTATCTCAAACTTGGCAAAAACTATTAGCTACCGTTGCTGACATTGAACAAAAACTAGTGGTGGAAGAACCCAAAGCAGAAAAAATACAGACACAATTGAAAGAGTCTTTCAAGATACTACAAACCAGTGTAACCGAACTGAAATCAAAGATCGATCAAGTGAGCAATGAAGCACAACAAGGCATATTGAGCATTTTAGAATTAGAACAACCAATAACCAAATTACAAAAGCAATTGTCGGAAGAAGTGGCACAAGAAGCAGAAGAATTATCTAAGCCGGTAAAAGAATTAGCAACCTTGGTTTCTCAACTAGCTGAAAATCCACAAAACATAATTTCATCCGATAAGAAACAAGAAATTCAAAAAGCTGTGCAAGCTATTAAAATGACAATTGAGCAAAAAGTTCTTCCAAATGTTTCTCAACAACTTAAAATAGTATCTCAAACTTGGCAAAAACTATTAGCTACCGTTGCTAACATTGAACAAAAACTAGTGGTGGAAGAACCTAAAGCAGCAAAAATACAGACAGAATTGAAAGAGTCTTTCAAGATACTACAAACCAGTGTAACCAAACTGAAATCAAAGATCGATCAAGTGAGCAATGAAGCACAACAAGGCATATTGAGCATTTTAGAATTAGAACAACCAATAACCAAATTACAAAAGCAATTGTCGGAAGAAGTGGCACAAGAAGCAGAAGAATTATCTAAACCGGTAAAAGAATTAGCAACCTTGGTTTCTCAACTAGCTGAAAATCCACAAAACATCATTTCATCCGATAAGAAACAAGAAATTCAAAAAGCTGTGCAAGCTATTAAAATGACAATTGAGCAAAAAGTTCTTCCAAATGTTTCTCAACAACCTAAAATAGTATCTCAAACTTGGCAAAAACTATTAGCTACCGTTGCTGACATTGAACAAAAACTAGTGGTGGAAGAACCCAAAGCAGAAAAAATACAGACACAATTGAAAGAGTCTTTCAAGATACTACAAACCAGTGTAACCGAACTGAAATCAAAGATCGATCAAGTGAGCAATGAAGCACAACAAGGCATATTGAGCATTTTAGAATTAGAACAACCAATAACCAAATTACAAAAGCAATTGTCGGAAGAAGTGGCACAAGAAGCAGAAGAATTATCTAAGCCGGTAAAAGAATTAGCAACCTTAGTTTCTCAACTAGCTGAAAATCCACAAAACATAATTTCATCCGATAAGAAACAAGAAATTCAAAAAGCTGTGCAAGCTATTAAAATGACAATTGAGCAAAAAGTTCTTCCAAATGTTTCTCAACAACCTAAAATAGTATCTCAAACTTGGCAAAAACTATTAGCTACCGTTGCTAACATTGAACAAAAACTAGTGGTGGAAGAACCTAAAGCAGCAAAAATACAGACAGAATTGAAAGAGTCTTTCAAGATACTACAAACCAGTGTAACCAAACTGAAATCAAAGATCGATCAAGTGAGCAATGAAGCACAACAAGGCATATTGAGCATTTTAGAATTAGAACAACCAATAACCAAATTACAAAAGCAATTGTCGGAAGAAGTGGCACAAGAAGCAGAAGAATTATCTAAACCGGTAAAAGAATTAGCAACCTTGGTTTCTCAACTAGCTGAAAATCCACATGAACATAATTTCATCCGATAAGAAACAAGAAATTCAAAAAGCTGTGCAAGCTATTAAAATGACAATTGAGCAAAAAGTTCTTCCAAATGTTTCTCAACAACCTAAAATAGTATCTCAAACTTGGCAAAAACTATTAGCTACCGTTGCTGACATTGAACAAAAACTAGTGGTGGAAGAACCCAAAGCAGAAAAAATACAGACACAATTGAAAGAGTCTTTCAAGATACTACAAACCAGTGTAACCGAACTGAAATCAAAGATCGATCAAGTGAGCAATGAAGCACAACAAGGCATATTGAGCATTTTAGAATTAGAACAACCAATAACCAAATTACAAAAGCAATTGTCGGAAGAAGTGGCACAAGAAGCAGAAGAATTATCTAAGCCGGTAAAAGAATTAGCAACCTTGGTTTCTCAACTAGCTGAAAATCCACAAAACATCATTTCATCCGATAAGAAACAAGAAATTCAAAAAGCTGTGCAAGCTATTAAAATGACAATTGAGCAAAAAGTTCTTCCAAATGTTTCTCAACAACCTAAAATAGTATCTCAAACTTGGCAAAAACTATTAGCTACCGTTGCTGACATTGAACAAAAACTAGTGGTGGAAGAACCCAAAGCAGAAAAAATACAGACACAATTGAAAGAGTCTTTCAAGATACTACAAACCAGTGTAACCGAACTGAAATCAAAGATCGATCAAGTGAGCAATGAAGCACAACAAGGCATATTGAGCATTTTAGAATTAGAACAACCAATAACCAAATTACAAAAGCAATTGTCGGAAGAAGTGGCACAAGAAGCAGAAGAATTATCTAAGCCGGTAAAAGAATTAGCAACCTTGGTTTCTCAACTAGCTGAAAATCCACAAAACATAATTTCATCCGATAAGAAACAAGAAATTCAAAAAGCTGTGCAAGCTATTAAAATGACAATTCAGCAAAAAGTTCTTCCAAATGTTTCTCAACAACCTAAAATAGTATCTCAAACTTGGCAAAAACTATTAGCTACCGTTGCTAACATTGAACAAAAACTAGTGGTGGAAGAACCTAAAGCAGCAAAAATACAGACAGAATTGAAAGAGTCTTTCAAGATACTACAAACCAGTGTAACCAAACTGAAATCAAAGATCGATCAAGTGAGCAATGAAGCACAACAAGGCATATTGAGCATTTTAGAATTAGAACAACCAATAACTAAATTACAAAAGCAATTGTCGGAAGAAGTGGCACAAGAAGCAGAAGAATTATCTAAACCGGTAAAAGAATTAGCAACCTTGGTTTCTCAACTAGCTGAAAATCCACAAAACATAATTTCATCCGATAAGAAACAAGAAATTCAAAAAGCTGTGCAAGCTATTAAAATGACAATTGAGCAAAAAGTTCTTCCAAATGTTTCTCAACAACCTAAAATAGTATCTCAAACTTGGCAAAAACTATTAGCTACCGTTGCTGACATTGAACAAAAACTAGTGGTGGAAGAACCCAAAGCAGAAAAAATACAGACACAATTGAAAGAGTCTTTCAAGATACTACAAACCAGTGTAACCGAACTGAAATCAAAGATCGATCAAGTGAGCAATGAAGCACAACAAGGCATATTGAGCATTTTAGAATTAGAACAACCAATAACCAAATTACAAAAGCAATTGTCGGAAGAAGTGGCACAAGAAGCAGAAGAATTATCTAAACCGGTAAAAGAATTAGCAACCTTGGTTTCTCAACTAGCTGAAAATCCACAAAACATAATTTCATCCGATAAGAAAGAAGAAATTCAAAAAGCTGTGCAAGCTATTAAAATGACAATTGAGCAAAAAGTTCTTCCAAATGTTTCTCAACAACCTAAAATAGTATCTCAAACTTGGCAAAAACTATTAGCTACCGTTGCTGACATTGAACAAAAACTAGTGGTGGAAGAACCCAAAGCAGAAAAAATACAGACACAATTGAAAGAGTCTTTCAAGATACTACAAACCAGTGTAACCGAACTGAAATCAAAGATCGATCAAGTGAGCAATGAAGCACAACAAGGCATATTGAGCATTTTAGAATTAGAACAACCAATAACCAAATTACAAAAGCAATTGTCGGAAGAAGTGGCACAAGAAGCAGAAGAATTATCTAAACCGGTAAAAGAATTAGCAACCTTGGTTTCTCAACTAGCTGAAAATCCACAAAACATAATTTCATCCGATAAGAAACAAGAAATTCAAAAAGCTGTACAAGCTATTAAAATGACAATTGAGCAAAAAGTTCTTCCAAATGTTTCTCAACAACCTAAAATAGTATCTCAAACTTGGCAAAAACTATTAGCTACCGTTGCTGACATTGAACAAAAACTAGTGGTGGAAGAACCCAAAGCAGAAAAAATACAGACACAATTGAAAGAGTCTTTCAAGATACTACAAACCAGTGTAACCGAACTGAAATCAAAGATCGATCAAGTGAGCAATGAAGCACAACAAGGCATATTGAGCATTTTAGAATTAGAACAACCAATAACCAAATTACAAAAGCAATTGTCGGAAGAAGTGGCACAAGAAGCAGAAGAATTATCTAAACCGGTAAAAGAATTAGCAACCTTGGTTTCTCAACTAGCTGAAAATCCACAAAACATAATTTCATCCGATAAGAAACAAGAAATTCAAAAAGCTGTGCAAGCTATTAAAATAACAATTGAGCAAAAAGTTCTTCCAAATGTTTCTCAACAACCTAAAATAGTATCTCAAACTTGGCAAAAACTATTAGCTACCGTTGCTAACATTGAACAAAAACTAGTGGTGGAAGAACCCAAAACAGAAAAAATACAGACACAATTGAAAGAGTCTTTCCAGATACTACAATCCAGTGTAATCGAACTGAAATCAAAGATAGCTCAAGTGAGCAATGAGTCACAACAAGGCATATTGAGCATTTTAGAATTAGAACAACCAATAACCAAATTACAAAAGCAATTGTCGGAAGAAGTGGCACAAGAAGCAGAAGAATTATCGAAACCGGTAATAGAATTAGCAACCTTGGTTTCTCAACTAGCTGAAAATCCACAAAGCATAATTTCATCTGATAAGAAACAAGAAATCCATAAAGCTGTTCAAGCCATTATAATGACAATTGAGCAAAATGCTCTTTCAAATATTTCTCAACAACCTGAGATTTTGTCGACATTATGGCACAAACTGTTGGCTGCCGTTGACAATATAGACCAAAAATTATGTGAAACAAACGAACAAAATGATTTTAAGGATATATTAGGAAAGTCATTTGAAAATGCTTTCAACGCACTAGATGCTAGTATAGCAAAATTAATCTTATCTAAAGCAGAACCATATCATAAAAAAATTATTTCAAGTTTCATAAAACTAAAAATGCCGTTGGATTCTTTAAGGAAGCAACTCTCTAACATCGTATATAAAAAAGAGATGGAAAAACTTCCAGAACTTATTACAGAATTATCTGAATCAATTTTAATTAATTTATTGTCCTCAGAAAGCTCAATAGTTAAAACTAGAGTCGTTGTAGAATCAATAATCACTATATTAAGTGTTTCAAAACCAGATGAATGGCAGCAATTTTTCTTTATTCTACAAGAAATCAATCAACTTTTAAATAGAGAAGACACCTCCTTACAACAAGTAAATGATGCAATTAGAGAGTTTGAGCAAAAGGTAGAAGTTTCTTTGAAATCTAAAAATCAGTTATTAGCGGCTACAGCTGGAAAAGTATCGGAATTAATTTTGCCATTAAAAAGTCTAGAAGAAGCTTTATCACTTTCTAATTCAGGTGTAAGTCTAAAAAAAGGTATAATTTCTGTCATCATGGCTACTAGTAATGTGTTAGACAAAGGTGTTTCTGATGAACAAATCAAGTTACTTAATTGTGCTGTAGAGTCTGTTTTACAAGAAGCTTCAAACGTAGATATGATGCCTAAAGTAACACATGCTTTACAAGAATTTGTTATTGTTGCAACTTCTGTTAACGCAGACTTAGAAAAATTATCTCTGAAGTCGACGCGAGCCGACTTAATTACAAGTCAAAACTTGCAAAACTCAATAGAGATATTGCAAAACAATATTATCGCCGTTGGATATGATGAAACGCTAAAAGACTTTTTCAAAGAATTGGGAAATTTAGGAAAACATTTACATGTAATTGAAAGGAACATTATTCTTAATGATACATCAGACCTCCTCGAAAGCGATGCTACTACACTAAATGAATTAAGTTCGTCATTTGAAGATTTAGCGATAATATTAAAACAAACCACTGTGTTTGAGCATTTGCATCAAATAGCAAAACCAGAAGTATCAAGGATATTAAAAGTAATTAAGAATATTCAAAAAAATCCCTCCGTATATCGCATTTTTGAAAGCATAACTGAACCGCTCAGAGAGGTTTCAACTGCTGTATCTAATATTACAAAATCCGTGGAATATAATGTTTTAAAACTATTCAAAAATGACCTAAAAGGTCTAATAGCTAATTTTGAGAAAACAGAATTATCAAAAACAACTGTTAGTCTACTGCAGTCGCCCTTAAAGATTTTAGAACAGTCAATAAAAGAAGATTGTCAAGCATCCCTCGTAAAGAAAATTGAAGAACTACTTAAAACGTTTGTGTTAAACGTTGCAAACTTACAATCTGGTTTAGAAAATTTAGAATTATTTGAAGAAAATGCGACTATAATAAAAGCTACTACTGAAAAAATTATTTCCTTTCTAAAAATCACACCCGAAGTTGCCTATCTTGAAGAACCTTTTCAAATGATAGTAGACACAGTCTTGACAATTAAAATGAAAAATAAATTGCAAGCCAAAGAACCAATTATTAAATTACAAAATGATCTTCGTAAAATACGACTAGAAACACAAAATAGTGAAAAATTTACTCAACATGGTGTCTTTTCTTTGTTGGAACTACTAGAGCCTTTAAAATTACTTGAGGATATGCCTTTGAAGAAACTCTTTCATCTAAATGAACCTTTAGAGCAACTTTCAGTGACGGTGACATCCATTTTGCCAAAACCTTTACTAGTGCACTTAGAAATGCCTAACATAAGCCAAGGACTTCACTTGCTAAAATTGACTGCTGAGAAAATGACAGTAGACGCCAAGAAACACAAAAGCGATTTAATGATAATAGAAGCACTTGAACGATTGACAGCTGCTGTATCACAAATAGAAGATATTATTGAACCAAGTAAGCGGCTGAAGCAATCCGTACAAAAGTTGCAGACAAAAGTGATTTCTTTGCAAGGTGAACTTGTTGCTTTTCCACAACCACTAACTGCAAATTTGGTAAATTCATTAAAAACGTTTGAAACTAATTTATCAGACATTGAAGATGTACTTCTGTTGGAGTCTATAATAAATTTAAGCAACATTCTTGAAACAATGTCAAAAATTAAAACCATAGTTTCTTTAATCGACAGTACAGTTACACTAGAGAATGGTTTAATAAATATTGAAACAACGCTCAATAGTTTTTCCAATCCTGGAAAAGAACTAAATATTTTACAATCAACCATCGGTGCTACAAAAAAATCTTTAAAACAAACCAAAGAGGCAGCAAACAAGTTGAACGTTCTAGAAGAAAAAGTCGGAAAATTACAAAATCTGGAATTAAAAAATCTAGATGATTTCATAAAAACTATTTGTGAAACATATGAAACTCTAGACGAGTTGTGTAAAATTGCCGATCTTGGAAAAGAAATTGCGGAAAAAATTTCAGTAACTATTACAGATATTTCTACAAAAATGTCTCAAGTGACTGCATCTAAGCCACAAATTTTAAGTGCTGAAAAAATGATTCAAGTTTTAATCCAGAAATGTTGTTCTGCCCAAGCTCCAGCACTTCAAATTATTAAACAACCTCTGCAAGCTTTATTAACCGCTATCCTTAATCTAGAGAAACCAAAAGTACGAAGAGACGTAATTGTTGCTAAATATTTAGCACAAGCACTTGCGCCGTTGATAACAGAATTAAATACAATTTCCCAAAAAGATTTTCCGACACCAATCGTAGTTTACTGTGATTCTTTTGGAAAATGTTTGAAAAATTTAGAAAAATTATTGTTAGCTTTCAAAATTGATGACTCAGAAGATCTAACTGAAGAAGACGCTGTGTTATTAAAAACAATAGAAGACCCATTGCAAGTACTTAAAAACGCACTATCAAAGAAATATGAAAAAAATAAAGTTAGTTTAGTAACCGAAAAATTGCGACAAAAAGTTAAAGAAATTCTGCCAATTACTTCAAAAACAAAATCACTGGGGCCCGTGGCGCAAAGTTTAAAAGACGTTGATAAATCGTTGAGCGAACTTCTGAAAGTACTTAATAGACGTGATCTTGATTTAATAGTTGCATTGCGGTGTCTTATAGTGCCTTTCTTACAAAACAAAAAAACTACTGAACTATTTACTGCGTTGCAAAAGTCATTAACAGAAATAAATACAGCACTTGATAGCATTAAACATATAAACACCGACGATGTGTCTGCTCAAAGTGCTAAAACAATTGAAAACTTCATACAATCTTTAAGTTCTCTTCTGCTTGTTATGTCAGAGCCAAAAGACAGACCTAGCGTTATAACGGCTTGTCAAAATTTACAAAGCGCAATAATATCAGTGAATGAAGAATTACAAAAAACAACTTTAGCATTGCTAAAAACACCATTGGCTATTTTATCTGCAGACTTAGGGCAAATGCAAGAACATTTGCAAAACATACAGCACCTTGCTGAAATAAAGCAACAATTATCAAACCTATCAAAAAGTATAAAAGAATTAAAAAAAGAAACACAACAAGAATTAGGTATACTCGTCTTGCAAAAAGCGTTTATTGACTTAGAAAAACAAATAGTAGCTGTAGAAAACTCTACAGTTATGATATCATCAGCAGCTATTGAAAACTCAAAACCTATTTCGATCGCCTTTACAAAACTCTCAAATGTGTTGTCTAAATTAGAAAAGACAACTGAAAGACTTAGTTTATATGAGGCATTAAATACGCTGAGTAAAACGTCAGCATCTAGTGATTTAATGTTTCAAGACTGTTTACAAAAAATTAGCAAAGATGCTAAAGAAATGCAACAAAAATTAATTCACAAAGAAGTAAAATTAAACAAAGATGATCTAATAGCAATGCGCGATCTAAAACTATTGTTGAACCAACTTCAAGAAGATATTTCTAAATTACCCGATGAAAGTACCAACAAAAACTATCAAACTCAACTAGGTAATGTAAAGACAAATTTGGAAAAGATTTTAAGTTCAAAATTAGAGCATGAGCTAATAAATAATTCAAAAGAGTTTATACAAGTGCTGGAAGCAGTTTCAAGAATTCTACCTGAAAAGAGCTTCTGGACTGTACTTAGCAACGCTCTTACACTAGCGGTGATTAAAATTGATTTTTGTCTTAACCCCACGAGCATTGAAAGCAGCATGGAGTTTTACATAAGTGCATTGCAAAACTTAAATGATAATTTAATTAAACTGCCAAACAAAGACACCAAACAATTACTGCATTTAGACATCAGTGACTTAATGAAAACCTTTAATGTTTTAGAACACACGTTTGCATATATATCCAAGTCTGATTTACCACAAGGGATGCTCGAAAGTGCTGATAAAACTAAAAAAGTTAGAAGAAAATCTTCTGGTGCAAGTATAATTAATGGCAAAGACAAAAAATCAAGCGACGAAAAAATCAAATCTAAAAAAAGTCCTTCGCCAACAAAACAAATCAATGCTAATGCAGATAAAAATGAAGAAAATACGATAAATCAAATAGAAACAAATTTAACTTACAATGCAGAAGTTGCTTTAGAACGAAAAATTACTGAAGAGACCACAGAAAGAAAAGAAAAAAATATAACAAAAAGAAAAAAAAGTTTAGTAAAAGAAGAATCTGAGAAAGATGAGGTCAGCTTAGAAAAAAGTTCAGATATTATGACATCTAAACTAGAAACTAAAACAAATGGTGTTGCAGATGTCCAAAACGATACTGGGAAACGAGGAGCCGAAGAAATGTCATTTCAACACGAAAAACTAACAAAAGATCACCAAGAGTTACACGATTCATTTAGCAAACCTTATTTCATTACAAAATTGAACGATTTGAGTGTTAGCGATGGAACTAGAATTAAATTGACCTGTGCAGCGTTAGGAGCTGAACCACTTGAGGTAAAGTGGTTTAAAGATGGATTACCAATTGTGAATAATGAAAAGTATAAGATCTATTCATCAGATAGCCTTTTTACTCTAGAAGTACTTAACACTAGCGTCAAGGATACTGCCGAATACACTTGTATTGTCAACAATAAGTATGGTTATTGTACAACTAAGTCAAATTTAGTGGTACTTAAAGGTGTCGAGGTTTCGCTTTTACCGCCTACATTTACTCGCTCAATTATTGATACGTATGACACTGACAATGACGAGTTAATATTGGAGTGCCGAGTCCGAGCACAACCATCGCCTACAATTACTTGGTTCAAAAATCGTCTGAAAATTGAATCTGATAATCGATGCGTGATGCATTATTTAGCAGATGGTATTTGCAGGCTAGTTATAAAAAAACCTACAAAACTTGATTCCGGACTTTACGTTTGTAAAGCCGAAAACGTTGAATGGAAAGATCAAATTTCCCACCACGTAGAATTTGAAGGAAGTGCACAACACGTAACCAAACACGCGCATTTAAAAACTTCAGAAATTCAAGGAGTATCGCGTCCAGTCCTTTCAGGAGTCTTGACTCACAACTTTGTGCCGTCAGGTGGTACTTGGGCATTACAAGTTGAAGTCAAAGGTTCTCCAATGGTCGTTACCTGGTATAAAGATGACCAAGCTTTGCCAAGAACTTCTATTCGACACAAGACTTTTACCGAATCCGGAGTTTACAGTCTTATGTTTGATAACGCCAGTAACATTGACTCTGGAAAGTATATTTTTTCCGCGTCAAACCTATATGGTCATATACAGACTTCTGCGTATCTTCATGTTGTTGACCCGTTTTCAATAAGAGGTGGGAAACCTCCGATATTTAAATCCAGGCCTGAAAAAGTGTTATCGGTGAGAACTGGTGACGACATTGTTGTTTCTTTCCGAATCAGTGGAGATCCTAAACCAACAGGTAAGCTTTTTTTTGTTCTTACTGCACTAGTAAAGATTTCTTAAATAAAATTTAATTCTTCTCTTTATAACTTCCATTATCACTTTAGTCATATGGATGAAAGGATTACAAGAAATCACAAACGATTACAGAGCAATGAGAGAAACACTCGATGATTATGTGCGTTTAACACTTAAAAGAACTAGAGAAGAAGACATGGGTACTTATTGCATTCTTGCCAAAAATAGGTACGGTTGCGACAGGGCATTCTTTACCGTATTTTTACGTGAACGAGTTATGTCCCTAAACACCCAAACTTCACAAAGCATTTTGCAAAACATGTCAAATTATCACGAACGTCGTTACTTCACAGGTGAATTATCAACACTGCAACCAAACCGTTTTAAAAAGTAAAATTTGTTTAAGATGTTCCTGGTCCTATTTTTGGAGAGCCCGTTGTCACCAACAGCGGTCGTAATTGGTTATCCTTGTCTTGGGATAAACCTCACCACAAAGGCGCTGCTCCTGTAATAGCTTACAGAGTTGACTTATGGTTACCAGGTGGAGAAGGTGCCAGATGGAAACAGCTTGGATTAACCGGAAGTACAAATTTTGACGTTTTTAATTTATGTCCAGATGGAGAATACCAATTTAGAATAACACCAAAAAATCGTTATGGTTGGGGAGAATCGGTACAAACAACTTCGTTTGCTCTTGGTGATTGTTCTGGATACCCGGAATTTACTCAAAACTTACCTGGGCAAATGAAAGCTTTAGTGGGAACGCGCTTATCATTACAATGCGAGGTAATATTTAGTTTTAGCGTGTAAACATTACACCATTATTTTAGGTCAGCGAAGAACCGGATTTGTGCATTAAATGGTCTCACAACGGCAAAGAAATCAAAAAAGACAACGAAAGCAGATATAACACTTCATTTGATAACAACACATGCACGCTGATCATACACGACATTGAAGAAAACGATTCTGGTAGTTTCATGTGCGAAGTTAGTAACAAAATTGGCAGAGCTTCTACTTTTACTCGTCTTTACGTGGTAGATGATCCAAAAATTCTCAAAGCAGACACTGATTTGAAGTTGTAAGTATTGGGTTAAATTGACAATTAAGCTAACGTATTTGTAGTCTTCAAGTAAATGTCGCAACTGCCGAGGCCCCTCCACAATTTCTTATGAGACTACGTGACCGCCGAGTAGAAATTTCATACCCAGTGCGATTAACTTGTCAAGTGATGGGACACCCAATGCCTACAATTGAATGGTGTAGAGATGGGTATAAAATATCAGAAGATTATCGACATAAGTTTCTACAAGAAGATCATTTCTATACTCTTGAAATTGATAAAACTACTTTAGAAGATTCTGGCACTTATAGCGTGACTGCTAAAAATATTTTTGGCTCAGTTTCTTGTCATTGCAAGTTAATAGTAGACAAAGGAATAAGAGCTTATGTTGTTCCCGAGTTCTCATATAAACTTGAACCTGAGTTAATGAGTGTTGTTGTTGGTAGAGAGCTGCAGTTATCAGCTCGAGTTAAAGCCTACCCTGCCGTTACTGTTCTTTGGTACAGAAATGGGGTATGTATATTTTTATGAACAATTTATTGTTATTACCAGTTACACTTTAGGTTCGCTTACGCCCCAACCGAAAGACGACTATGTCTTTAGCTCATGATGGACGTACTAGCTTTTCTCTTAAAGAAACTACACTAGAAGATGCCGGTGTGTACACTTGTATTGCCACTAACGAAGTTGGAAGATGCGAGACGAGTGTTAAAATTGATGTGATTACAAAAGAAGACACGCGTGGAAACGGCGAACATTTATCCGAGACAAAAAAAGATATTCCGTGAGTTCCATCAACTGCACACTGTTGGTGTTTAAATATTTGTTTCAGGTATTCAAAAGAACCCAAGTTTTTAAAAAAACCGCGGTCGTCGGAAGCGTACGAAGGTGACAATATCATAATTTGCTGCGAGGTAATTGGCGATCCAAAACCGGCAGTTATTTGGTTGAGAGATTTCTTAAAGGTCAGTTGTTTTGGATGTTTTAAACAAAATTTTTTATTACGAATTAATGATTTATGAGGTGACGTTTATAAGTAGAACCCGTTTTAGTTTTTTAGCGCCTGCTAGTAGTATAAGTACTGAAGTTATGTGCTACTAGTATGTTAGTGATGCTTAAATATAGTATAGGTAGTCGTCAAGAGAAGACTTAAATCTCGTACATTTCAAAAACGTCCCATAACGGTACTGCCCAGTACTGCTATAAAATGTATTTACTTCAACATGTAAACATTATTATTCGAATTAAAACAAATAAATAAGAAAATTAAGTATATCGTACATAATGTGCACAAGTAGCAGTGATAAATCTTGCAGTACACAAAAATTACATGCGTCTTACATGTTTAATGAGCAAAGAGAAAACTGTGGAAAATTCAGCAAGACAGACTCGACACTATAGTTTACGCTTGGTTCCAAAAAACTTAATTTGAGAATTTTTTTCGTTAACGCACTCGTTCGTTTGACCGTCCAAAAATCTTTCGGTAAATCACTCGTAACGTTACCGATTTTACGAATTTCTTTTTATTTGTATGGATAGTGAGCATTTCCATTATCGCTGTTCACTTTGAACTTTTGTCGAGTATAATATACCATTGTACAAATGCTAGATTCAAAGTTATTCAATTTCAGCGTAAATATTGTAACGAATTTATTACTTAAAAAAACTAATTTATTTAAAACGATTAAAACTACGTTTACTTATTATAGAAATATGTATACTTTTAAATTAACCGAACTTAATTAAATCTAATAATAAAAACACTTACACTAATTTATGTATGACCGTTGTATAACACTTAAGATAACTAACACGAGATAAGATAACGTCCTCGGATATCACTCTTGTTTACACTAATTATCACATACACGATTATTCTCGATTTATTTATGTAGACAAACACGTTAACGATTTATTTATCTCCACTTATTTCTTTAATCCTGCATCCATTCACATTCCAGCAATAACTGACCTACGATTTCCATCTTCGGCTTTTATAGACATCGGCGAATCTTTCTCGATCGTTCCTCACTTTTCGCTATATCTTCTAGAAACTAGATAACAGTTCTAGAAAGGCTCTTGCATTTGCAAGTAATTTCTCGGACGTTTCACTGCCCCCTTTCTTAGGACTGTTCTGTCCCAGAACAGGAGACTGGATGCGACACCGGTAAAAGGGATCGTGGCGATAGCGGCAGCTTCCTCCATTTCGGCAACTTCCTTGACCATAAAAGTAACAGTCAATGGACTTTTCCTGACCCAATACTCTCCTCGGTTGGTAACTACAGACCAACACTTGAATGCCTGTTCCTCGGAAGACGACCTCCAACATGTTTCGAACTGTCCTCCAATTCAGTTGGTCTAAGCCACAACCAAGCTTGGGTACTGCCAATTTCTTAACATGATGGAACTCCATTTGTCTCTTGAGACTCCATAATGTTCGCCACAGATCTTTGTATAACGGCTTGACACGTGAGTATTTCTTGGTGACCAGATAGAAAACGAAGCGTCCGTCACCACGTAGTCCTAAAACCTTTCCGACTGCCGGTTGCTGTCTTCGTAATTCATCTAGCTGTCCAAACTTCTTTTAAACACGACTGCAACCCCTTTGGACATGTCAAGCTCCTCGCTCACGCAATGTGCGATGGCGTAATCTTTTGTGTCTGGAACAGGTCTTGTTGTTCCTCGGTGGTAACTCCGAACCTAGCTTTCCAGAACCTCCGTATAAGTTCATAAACTTTTCGAACCCCATTTCTTCGATTGGATTCCTGGTTCTGCTACTTATTACTCTGGTTCGGACCTGAACTTGCGGATTGTGGTTATCGCCAGCAAACGGGCTGAACGATCGACGTGGACCACTTTTGGCTTTCCTCTGGGCGGTTTTCGGATGCGGTATATAACGTCGTTAATACGCTGCACGACTTCATAGGGGCCCTCCCATTGCCTTTGCAGCTTCGGCGACAAACCACGTCTCCTTTGAGGGTTATACAACCAAACCATATCGCCAGGTTGAAACCCACCATTTTGCGCCTTGACGTCATATCTTGTTTTCATCCTGTCGCTGGCAATTTGTGTGTTTTTACGAACCTCTTCATGTACTTCGTCTAGCCTCTTTGCCAGCTTGCTGACGTAATCTTCTCCAGCGACTTCTTCTTCCGGCCTTCGTCCAAATTGAAGATCGCATGGTAATCTTATCTCACGACCGAGCATGACACAGGATGGTGTTTGGCCTGTGCTTTCGTGAACGGATGATCGGTACGCCATTAAGAAGAGGTGCAAGTACTGATCCCAGTCTCTTTGATGTTCGGACACTACCTTGGCTAAGTACTTGCCCATTGTTCGATTCATCCGTTCAACCATGCCATCAGACTGAGGATGGAGAGGCGTTGTCCTAGTCTTTTTAATTCCTAACAGTCGGCAAACTTCTTGAAACAGCCCAGACTCAAAATTGCGGCCTTGATCGGAGTGTAATTCCAACGGAACTCCAAACCGGCAGAAAATTCTTTTACCAATACGTCTGCGACTGTAGCTGCTTCCTGGTTGGGTATGGCGTAAGCCTTCCGTCCATTTCGTGAAATAATCCATCGCCACCAGGATGTATTTATTTCCCGAATCGGATTCTGGGAACGGCCCTGCGATGTCAATCGCAACTCTTTCCAACGGGCTTCCTACGTTATATTGTTTCATGGGTGCTTTGCGCTTTCTCGCTGGACCATTTCCTGATGCGCAGACTGTGCATTTACGGCACCATTTCATGACGTCCTCTTTGCAGTTCATCCAGTAGAATCGTTCTCGCACTTTGCCCAACGTCTTCTTAATGCCAAAGTGTCCTCCTGATGTCCCATCGTGGAGATGCTTCAACACTTCGGTCACCCTGCTCTTCGGCACTACCAGCTGTAGTTTGTTTCCCGTGCCCTCGGCACTTTCTAGGGATCGCTTAAGAAGACCGTCTTCTACTATCAAGGAGTCCCACTGCGCCCAGTACGCTTTGATATTTTTGCCCAAAGCACTCACTTCTTCCCAGGTTGGTCGTCGGCCGCTTTCTTTCCAGTTGAGGAGTAGTCTTATTTCAGGATCGACGTAACTGCTCAGGTTCCCACTCATCATCAACCATAGCAGTTCTCCGGATGCATTCGACTTTTTCTTCCAGTCGCGAACAATGGCTGCAGTCCGCCGGACATGGTCTTCTGGACAAGGCATCAGCGTTCCGATGACTGCTTCCGGCACGGTGTTCTGTGTCGTAGTCATACTCTTGCAGTCTCTCGATCCATCTTGCCACTTGTCCTTCTGGGTTACGGAACTGTAGTAGCCATTTTAAAGCGGCGTGGTCTGTTCTCAGTAAAAATTTTCGTCCATACAAATACTTGTAGAAATGTTCGATGGACTTAACGACTGCTAACAGCTCCCTCCTAGTCACGCAATAATTCCTTTCTGGCCTGGACAAAACCTTGCTAAAGTACGCGATAACCTTTTTCTTGTCCATCTTGAACCTGCGAAAAGGACCGCGCCTATGGCCATATTGCTTGCGTCGGTATCCAAAACAAACTTTCCATCTTCTCGTGGATAACTCAAAATCGGCGAAGTGACTAGGGCCTGTTTTAGTTGATTAAAAGAATTTTCGCAGTCTTCATCCCATCTAAATTCTGCTTTTTCTTCGGTTAGTTTTGTCAATGGTTTGGCAATATTGGCAAATCCGGGGACAAATCTTCTATAATAAGTGCACAACCCAAGGAAACTTCGGACCTGATGTTTGTCGATCGGTCTTGGCCATGCTTGCACTGCTCGGATTTTGTCTGGGTCAGCCCTTACTCCATCTCTAGATACGACGTGGCCAAGGTATTGGACTTCCTTCTTAAATACGTGGCACTTCTTTGGGCTCAGTTTGAGGTTAGCCCCACGTAATCGCTGGAACACTTCCTTCAAGTTGTTCAAGTGCTCTTCAAACGACCTTCCAACAACGATCACGTCGTCCAAGTAAACCAAGCACGTCTTCCAAGACAATCCGCGCAAGATGGTCTCCATCAAACGCTCGAACGTTGCAGGAGCGTTACACAGGCCGAAGGGCATTACGGTGAACTGCCACAAACCAGTTCCGATCGTAAAAGCTGTTTTTCACGATCCTTGGGTTCTAATTCGACCTGCCAGTATCCACTCTTTAAATCTAACGTAGAAAACCACTGGGATCCTGACAGGGGTGTCTAGCGTATCGTCAATTCTGGGTAAAGGGTAGCTGTCCTTTTTGGTCACGGCGGTTACCTGCCTGTAGGCTACGCAAAACGTCGTTGATCCATCCTTCTTCTTCACGAGTACCACTGGGATGCCCATGGACTACTTGAAGGTTCAATCACGCCTTCTCTCCATATCCGTAATTATTTGTTCGGCTTCTTCTCTTTTCGCCAAAGGAAGTCTGCGTGGATGTTGTCGTATCGGCCGAGCGTCTCCGGTATTAATTTTATGTTTCACCACGTTAGTTCTTCCTTTGGAGCCACTCTCCAGCGCGAACACATCTTGGTACTCTTGGATCAACACTTTAACTTTAGCCAGCTGGTCTTGGCTGAGGTTTTCGCATTTGGTGGTAAGAATGTCCAATAGATGTTGTGGACACTTCTTCAGCGACGTATCTTCGTTCGACTTCACGCATCTCACAATTTGTGATACTGGCGTGCATTGGCCTACCACGGTCTTCTTTTAGCGTTACAGGATCTGAGTTGATGTTTAAGATCCTTACTGGCATCGTCTTCTTTACTCGTACTAAAGTTCTGCCAACGAGTAGTCCCTTTTCAACTAAGCCGCCCTCCATTGGTTCAATCGCGCGTATGTAGCCTTCCCGGAGACTTCCATCCAGGCGTGCCATCACCACACTTTCAGTCCTTGCAGGCAGAGTCACGTCTTCACTCAATAAGACTCGCACGGCTGCCTTCTCTGACGAATGAAAAGGAATTTCTTCATTGTCCATCTTCAGGACATCGTTCTTCATATCCAAATGGAACCCATACTTCTTTATCACGTCCATTCCCAGGATAACTTCTTCCGTGATGTCGGCTACCAGTACTTGATGGTCGAGTACTCCATCTCCCAAACCAATGGTTACTTTGACTTGTCCGTGAGTAGGTATTTCGTCGCCCGTCGCTGTTCGAAGTCGTACTGTTACTGGTGATGTCTTCTCGTTTTCCAATAAGATGTCAGGACGAATGATGGTCTTCGTCGCTCCCGTGTCAACCAGTAACTGGACGCTTCTCCCATTGATCTTGCCATCGAGATAAATGCTATGCAATTGCTCTCTAGGCGATGCCATTTGGATTGTAACCTCCGGAGTTTGACTAGATGTGATTACTTTTGTTTCTTTCGCTCGCCTTCGTTCCGAATTTTCGAGGGCTCTTCTAGTCCTCTTCTTAGGGTTTAGTACAACGGCGTCGAACGTGGCCCACTTCTCCGCAGTTCCAGCACGTCGAGTTCTCTTCCTCGAGCTTCTCGTTCCCGAAGTACCCGTCGCACTATGTCTTCAATGCTTTCTTCTGTGTGCGAGGATACTTCTGCAGCACAACGGAGCTTATATGGCTGCCTCGGTGCGACGCTTGTTTCGCCGCCTCGAACTCCAAAGCATGGGTTAATGCGTCATCCAACGTCTTCAGTCGAGCTAACCGGAGAGTCTGCTGTGTTTCGCTGTCTCGAAGGCCGTCTACAAGGTTTGAATAGCCAATTGCTCCAAGAAGGTATCTGGCGCTGTAGGATACGCAAGCCGTGTTAGTCTGGCGATGTCAGCCTCAAACTCTTGAAGACTTTCGGCAGCTTTCTGAACCCGACTTTTAATTTGAGCCTGGTAAACTTGTTGAAGATGAGCATCCCCATATCTCATTTCTAGTCGTGATATTAAGAGTTCGTAATTTTCTTGCAGGTGGTCCGGAACAGTTTGTAAAATTCCAAGCGCTTCTCCACGTAGGGACACTATTAAAGACGTCGCTTTCTGCTTGTTGCTCCAACCATTAGCAGTAGCTGCGGCTTCAAACTGCTGTAGTAGGTTGACCATGGAACTTTACCATCAAAATTCGGTGGTACAACTTTGAACTTGTGAGTGTTTTCTTCTCGATGATCCAGTATTAAATCTTCACTCGTGACGCTTCCTTCGCCGTGACAATTCAATCGACTTATTCTTTCTTCAAGCAGTTTCATTCTGTCTTCTAGTTTGTCCTCTATTGCTTCCATTTTCTCATTCATAGATTCGCAAATTTCTTCTCTTAAATTTAACATGTCTGCTTGAGTTTCCTCTTGCGCGATTTTGATTTGATTTCCTACACTAACTTGTATTTGTTCCTCAATAGTCTTTATTTGATTTTCCATGCTCGCTCGTATTTCTTCTTTTAAACTTCTAGCATTTTCTTCCATTTTTCTAGAATTTTCTTCCATCTTCTGAGAATTTTCTTCCATTTTTCTATTCATCGATTCTTGACCATTTTTTATCGATTCAAGAAATTCAAATAGTTTTGCATCCATTTTAACTGTTTGCGAACGCGTCACCGGCATAAATTTAAATATAACACGAATGTAAAGTTTTGAATACACTACTTTTAAAATGCAGTTTTTATATAACACAAAATTTAATAACGATTCACTTGTTAATATTAAACGGAAACGAATTTAATTAATATTGCGATAACGCACTATATTAACGAATTTAACTATGATTACACTTTATAAATAAACACGCGTATCTCGAATTTAAGAGTTATTTTCACAATCAATGTTTTTATTATTATGAAGCGATATTAGATTACTTAATGGTATTTACTAATAAAAATCGCGAACAGCTTTATCTATTTACACGATTTCCACGGGTTTAAAACCGAACACCTGACACCAATTTGTAACGAATTTATTACTTAAAAAAACTAATTTATTTAAAACGATTAAAACTACGTTTACTTATTATAGAAATATGTATACTTTTAAATTAACCGAACTTAATTAAATCTAATAATAAAAACACTTACACTAATTTATGTATGACCGTTGTATAACACTTAAGATAACTAACACGAGATAAGATAACGTCCTCGGATATCACTCTTGTTTACACTAATTATCACATACACGATTATTCTCGATTTATTTATGTAGACAAACACGTGTTAACGATTTATTTATCTTCACTTATTTATTTAATACTGCATGCATTCACATTCCAGCAATAACTGACCTACGATTTCCATCTTCGGCTTTTATAGACATCGGCGAATCTTTCTCGATCGTTCCTCACTTTTCGCTATATCTTCTAGAAACTAGATAACAGTTCTAGAAGGCTCTTGCATTTGCAAGTAATTTCTCGGACGTTTCAATATACTGTTCAAAACTGGGTTGTGTCAGAAAATAGTTATTTATTTAACGAGTAGCTGTGTAAATTAGGCGTTTTTTTCACGAGTGGGCTTTTTAAGGCCGAGTGAAACCATGGCTTTAAGAGTCCAGGAGAGGAAAAAGCACCAAATTTAGACAGGAACCAGTTGCGTACAACATTTTATTGCTCAAACAGAGACTACGAGACCCCCAAAGTCTCAAAATCTCACAAAAATAGTAGACATTTATTTTGACAAGTGTGCAAAAACAGTCAAACATCGACGGTTTACAAAAGCAAAAAATCAGAATTCAGGACAACTAAGAACAATAAATATACGGTGCGTATTTTAATGATTGTCCGGTGTTTGAATTTGCCGCGTCGTCATTCTAGTAACTATAATCAAACAATGTTGGTTCGTTGACGAATAAACAAGCGGCAAATTCAAACACCGGACAATCACTAAATTTTTATAATATGTATAATACCTAGAGTGTAATACAAAGTCTGATTTTAAAACAAATCAAAAAGTCAGGCGATATAGATTACTATTAATCATTTGGCTTAATGTGGCTCCTGGCGTTTAAATGAAAGAAAAAAATTGATAATAAAGATACGACAAAAAAGGGCAAATCAAACTTTAGATCGCAAAATGAAAGAAAATTATTGGAAAAATTGTTTGAATATTAACGTTATTAAATTAGAAAAAGAAACGAAGTAACAAAGTCAAAAAATACAATCAGCTAAGAAACCAAAAAGTCGTGCACCTAATCATTGTGCAAAAATAATACAGTAAGTTGAATGTAGGTACACGTTCTAATCATATTCTATAGTCACAGATAATGAAGACTTTTGTTTACAATTTCTACTTGTAAGGTTATAATGTTATTTAGAATACTAACAATAGAAATTAATTCATAATTCCTTTAAAACTGTTTAGGTGTAAAGTTATAAAATGTAAATACAAAAAAAACTTACTATTTATTAGCTTAATCACACTTTTTGCTTGTATTTATACACAACTTACAGAGAACATAACGTTGACTCAACGCATGCGCTAATTCGAAAAAACCCAGAATTGTGCTTCCAAAGTAATCTCTTATGTCCCTTATCTTAGAAAATACATATGTGGATTGATCCTTTTGATTACATTAAAAAAAAATTTTTTTTTTAGAAAAGAAAATTAAGAAGCGCTTCAATTGGCACTCTGCTTTTGCTAATTATTGTGTTTTTATTCTCTTAGTCGCGGATACAGGAATATGTTTGGGGGGAGGGGAGGCAATTGTTTTGTGATTTTATCAGGTGCAATTACACGATTTTGTTTAGAGGAGGGGTTGCAATTTTTGTATCAATTTACATATATTTTAAAAAATCGTTTTAAATTAAAAGTTTGATAAAATGTTAGTTTGTTATCTATGTTGAATAATATTGCCTTTCTGTCTTAAGAAATTATTAAATAAAAACACATAGGTATAGAAAATGAAAAAAGAGTTTAATTCGAAGTAGAAACATACGGGTCTTAAATATTAAATTCCAATCTATTCTTACTGCCGGTTTTTGCAAATCTTGTTATGACTTTCTCGATCGGTATATGCCTATAGATGTGCTTAAGGGCAACACCTAAAAGGCGGTTTTCAGTTGTGGTTGCTCTTAAATATGTTTTAAAGCCCCGTAACGACGAAAATGACCTCTCAGCAGATGCATTTGTCTTGGCTAATATATTCAACGCAATTATCAGCAGCTCGTATTGTCGTTCCTTTTCTTGAATCCATTTTTCTCGCCGTAGCAACAATTCTTCTTTTAGCAGAGAAGAAGCAGTGTTTTTATCGGCGTCAAGAAGTAATCCGAAGCGGTCGAGGAGAATTTTTATACTTTTGTCATTTTTGCCAGAATAATTTTTAACAATATCTTCTGGAATGAAAACTGATAGCTGAAAGACGTCTAAGGTTTCAGCTGAGAATCTTTCTCGCAGAACTGTGAGAACAAAGTCGAGTAAAGGTGCATAAATTGATACTCTTTAGTATTCCTCGGATGAATTCATTTGGTGGTTGGCACGATACGATACGAGGACTATTCAGCTCGAGCTAGACACCCAATTGATCGGCTAGTTTACTGCCAGACGTCGTTAAAGCTAACGTACATATTTTTCCGGCGACCTTATTATTGTGTTATTTACTTGGCTGTAACTGCTATTAGAGAAACTGCGTTGAAGATAATACATCACTCAAACACAATATTGATACTATTAATTGTGTGTTGCATAAAATTGTCATCAGTGATGTAGCTTTCCCAGCTGTGCTCGGGTTACGCCACTCTTAAACCTTTTCTAGAGTTTCGCAATCTTTGCGAGGTCAACAGAAAATTGGAGTACACTTTCATGCCGCTCTATCTATCTGGTCTCACAAAGTGATGTAATTTTTATGGCAAAACCTAGTGAAATTAGCGTTTGAAAAGTATTTTCTTGTTTTTGAGTAATGTTTTGTGTTGTGATTTTTAACACAATGACCACACTGAAATTTGTTTTTGAAATACCTAATCTGCGCTGATGACTATAGACGTCTGGTACTTGTAGAATTTCAAAATAAATAGTATATTTTCATCGACAATGCACATGTTCTGGAATCCATAGGGTCGAAGAGAAACCATTAAAAACTTGCTGACTCCTATACTCCAAAAACTAATGATACTTGCATCTCTATGTGTGTATCAGTTTGATGCTGCTATTGAATGTTCTGCTGTTGAATCTTTTAGATAAGATAAATCAGCAAAAATTTTGATGTTAGAATTTTTGGGCTGTTATAATACGTAGTATTAATAAACTAACTGACATAGCCTTTACGAAGTCAATGACTATTTAATGCATAACTAAAGATAATTTCTTATTCAGCACAGTGACAGATCGTTCAAACACAGATTGATTGAATGTTTGATCCTACCATCAATCTTAACATTGTGACCAAACGTTTGTTGCACTAGCTAATGTGTCAGCATGTATTATTTAAAATGCTGTAGCAGCTAACAACCAATTCTAGAGTAAACAACAAAAAACTAATAAAGTTTAGAAACAACATTATTGGTACACAAGTACTATAGTTACGTCCTCCTTGAACAAGGAATTAATGACTAGATTGTAGAAAGTTCTTCACTAGGAGGGGAAATGTGATATTCAAGTACTGTAGTTACGTCCTCCTTTAATATTAAAGGAGGACGTAACTAGAGTACTTGAATATCACATTTCTTCTAATAATGGCATCCGTGTCCGAAGTACCATCTAACACCCAGTCGACTTGACATAACACAATACGTAACAACTACAATCAAGATACATACAAAGCCGTCGTCAAATTAGAAAAGTCATACATTAAACTTTCCAAATTAGTCAATCGTAAAGTTTATTTAAAAAGGTGTAAGTCAAATTTTATCGTACCGACACACATCCAACAATTCTTTAAATGCACGTAAAAACACCCCTCCTAGTGAAGAACTTTCTACAATCTAGTCATTAATTATTGGTACAATCCAACATATAAAAAGTTCTTTCTCTTCGCTCAATCAAAGTTTGCCAAAAACATAACCAAATTTTTCTGAAAACAACCTTCAACAAAAATTAATTCTCTGTTTCTAGCATTTAGATTTTTATGTTATTTAACGATTAATAGTTTCAACGTTTTTTATCATTTTGTGCTTTAATGTAACATATGTAGCATTAAAACCATAAAAACTAGGCACCTTAAGAAAAAAAATGGAAATTATATATGTATCCTAAGTAACGCTGATATTAGCTTTTACTTTTGTTGTTAGTGAAAATAATAAACCTCAGAAGTTTAGTTCTTTTCGTAGAAGCCTTCGATATGACCCGTCTTGATCGTACTTGTACTATCCTTTGATTTTAAAATACCTAGTCAGAAAAATGTAGTTATTGTCTTTGTATAAGAATACGTATTAAACAGCATGTACCAATCATGACATCTTAGAAGTCGGACACCATCGACCTCGACATTTCAAACCGCAATACTAAGTGTCAAAAATATCGTTAACGGTTAAATAAATTTTTGTACAAAATCGTTAATTACGTTTTTCAACTTGAAAAGTTAATTGCGTATTCCAAATTTGGAATAGAAGCGTTTTTTATGCGCAATCTATAAATTTCCAGAACGCGCAGCATTTCACTTGTGCAATTTTAAATTTTTCATCAAGGCTATAGTAAATATAACCTAATATGTTTTTGCCTTCAAGGCTTTTATAACTATATTTGTAAATAATATAATGAACCATTTTATTAGAAAACAATATGTGTTATATCATCGGTGGCGTTTTCACCTTGAATAATTGATGATGGCGCACACTCGAGTTATTTAATATCAACAACAAACAATTAATAATTGCATTTTCTTCAATAAAGAAAGCCAAATGTCAATAATTAAACCGAAGCTGGCGTGACATATGTATCATTTTTTTTTCTTTACTAAATCACCGAATGTTTTGTGTTAATTCTTATGATTTTGAAAAAAAGTAAAAGATAAAAATTTTATTTTTGACTTTTAAATTCAATTATCGTGTTAAAAAAAATAAAAACTGGACTAGTAAAAAGTTTTATATCAATATCATTGTATTAGTTGTTTCCTATTTATCAAACATACCTTTCGTTAATAGTCCCCTTGTAGTCTTTTGTAACCTTTTTATAAAAATTGGCGCATTTTGAGAAACATTGTTTTTGTTTTGTTTATTTTAGTATCTTTAATTTTTTTTTAATAACAACTTAAGTTATTATTAATCCAGTCCTAAACTATTATTAAGCGAAAAATAATTCGATAATAGTATATTATATATCAAAGTTGAGAAGTGTATTATTATAACCTAAGCGACAAGATTACACCGCCAGACGCCGAGGGATATAACTCGCGCAAGTTATAATAGTTTTCTCAAACGTGATGTATATACAATTTTTTTCAGTACTAAATCTATTAAAATTATTTCAATCTAAACTGTTACTAAATCAAATTTAAAATATAAGGTAATAATTTTACATTAGAAATAAAGTGATTGTTTTGTTTTGTAATTGTGACAGTTATCACTAGATTAATATAATTAATTTTGACGTAATTGTAATCTCAAATTGACAACTTTTTGTTTCTTAAAAACCGGCTTAATTTTTACTTACCTACTATTTTAAAACAGGTTTAAACAACCTACTATTTGTTCACATTTTTAGCTGCAATAAAGTATATTTAATATAAAAAAATAATAAAAAACTATGAATAAAAATAAAACTAAACAAAACATATTTTACCTATGGTTCAGCACAGTGGTGTAGTTATTTTTAACTTTACAGTAAATAATAATATTTATATTCAAAATCTTGAACATTTCATACTTTTGTCGCAAAGTTTTTCACACCTAAAGTTACTATTATCAGATTAGAATACAGTACACGCCGCGGAGTTTAAACAAATCACCAGTGTTGTAAATAGATAATTTTTAAATTATATAGATACAGATACATTTTTTTTGCAAGAGTTATCTAGTATTAGATAATAGATAAACTATTTAAACTTTATATAGATAACAGATAATAGATCAAATAATCTAGGTAGTAATAACGATAGATGGAGTTCATTTGAAGAACTATTATGGAATGTGGGAAATTACTGAAGAAAAACATACATATTATAACTTGAATTTTACGGAACACTGGATTTTTATAAATTTTATTTAAATAAAAAATTATATATATACAGATACATATAACTTATATATTTTAGATAGTATATAGATATAAATAGATAAAAAATATGAATCTAGATTAATTTATCTACATAAATTTATATAGATAATTTACAACACTGCAAATCACATTGGGGTCTTCAATAACAACAACCGAATAAGTAGAAAATCCGATATTAAAAAAAACAAATATTTATTGGTTTAGATAGGAGTAAAGACATTATAAAATTACAGTACCAATACAATCAAAAAATGTCAAAAGAAAAGTTCTAATAAAACATTTAAAAAAATCAAAGTTGTGAACCAAGTAAATAGAAAATTACGAACCTGTTGCATTAAATAGTCTTCTAAGTTTGTTGACATCGTGAATAAAAAAAATGAAAAACGATGTTTAATTCACGGTTCTAAAAACTACACTTTTTCTTAGTAATTTGCTCACACCAAAAATAAAAATAAATACAAAATAATGTTATCACATAAGACGTAGCTAAATTAAGTTGTTATTTTAAGAACTACACATTCTCCCCAAATACTCTAAAACTACAAACGTATTTACAGAAGTTTAAATGAGATAATGTAACATAGATTAGTCAAAATACGTAAATAAAATATAAATAAATACACTACAAAAATTAAACTAGATGTAGAAAACTGTTTTTAATTATTGTAATTATTGATACATAGTTAATTGTTAATTGCGCAGCAGCATTCCGCTGACTTATTTTTGGCAAGTTATATTGTTGTAAAATGTTAATTTTTTTTGGCTAAGATCGCGTCTCTTCATTCCATCAGCCATTGCAGAATTTATTCAATCAAGTTAGTGAGTAGGTTGACACTCGGCGCATGCTAATTTTAGACCGCACATAATCGTTACCTATTGCGACGATAACTGATAATCAGACTTCAAACCATATTAATTTATAGACAAAAAAGGTTTGATATCACTTGTGCTTGCAAATAAACAAAAAATGTTCTTTTTAATTGAATTCACATGCACCGAATAAATTTTGATTAAAAAATTCATGCAAAATAAATTATTGTTCATGTATAGAAACAAACCCGAAAAAAAATTGATAACATAAATCAAAATTATGATTATTATAAAGGAAGTTTTCTTTCTCTATGTAGTAAAACGTATTTTTTATTTGTATTCTGTACAATACACACTAACAAATATAATTTTACAGAAATTTTTGTTACTTGTGTATCAAATTGCAGGTTTGCAGTTTTTGGCCACAACAGATAAAATTGTAATGTGCAAAACGAGCACTTAACGCCCTACAAATAAAACAGATTTTTTACGTATTTAAATTATACTATGTAATGATACCGCCATCCGGCTGATTAAACCGAACTAGTTGGCAACCCTCTTTAAAAGTAGATAATGTAGGTTTTTTGTTAATAAAATGACTTTTAATATTTAAAAATATTATTATTATTATTTTAAAGACAGTGTTTGATTTACTAGTAGTTAGACGTAACTCGTTGGTAAGTGATTTATATACCGTTCTAGAACGGTAAGTATAGTATAAGTAAAGTGTAGTCGTGACTACGACCGACAAATTATATGCCAACAATTATGACACCATGACAACGCTTAGAAAGTATATTTGTTACACATAATTTTCAAACCAGGAAAAATAAAGTTTCAAATCACGGATTTTTAAACTGCAAACCCGGACAATTTTAAAAATTATTATAGTGTAAGTTTAATCATGGCAAATTTAAATTATTTATTAAAATGTACTATTTTACCTACGTCCAAAAAATTCTTAAAGAAACAGTTAAAAAGTGTATGTTTCAATTATTTTTGTATTCATTATTAAAATTACACAAATGTATCATGTATAATCTAATGTATTTCCTACAATTGCATCAACAAACCCTATAGCTTTATATACACATACGATGGGTATAACCGTATAACCATTAGCAAACGATTGATGACAGAGCCATCTCGTAGTATAAAGTGCTATCTACTATGCGTTGACATTGCTTTAACCTTAATGTCCTTTACGTTGTGGTTTCATCCCGCAGTTTTGTTCAAAACTATTTTGAAATACGCTGTGTAAAATCGTCTTACAACGTTTACCACCTTTATAGCTATTTACAGTTATCATGTATAATGTTCATACATACATACATTGTAAGTAACTTAAACATAGTTTTAAAGTAAGAAATTTAATCTATTAAATATTTATGATTCTTCAATTACAACAAAATTATCTTAGGAACATCTTTAAAAATCTGAAAAAATCAACACAACTAAAGTTCTTGTATCAAAGACAACAATTAGCATTAGTATTCTTTCAATAAATCTAAAGACTAAGCCAAGAAAAGGTTGAAATAAAATCTCTCGGAAGGTCTACTTCAAATTTGAAACTAAATCAAGCAGATAAAATTGCAAAACGTAATTTTACACGCCATTTTTCTATTGCAGTTTATAATAAAAAGAAGGAGCATGTGTGTGTGATAAATGCTCTTTGTTTTGCTTTCCATGTTTATTGTTTTATTTCTATGGATTCGACAAAACTTTGACGACGTTAGTATGTAAAAACAATTAAATGAGAAAATTAAAAAACGCCATATACATTGTTCAACGGAATTCAACTGCAAAACATTTTGGTAGTTATCATATAATGCCTTAATGATATCTGCAAACGTTCACATTACCTACAAAAATAGCATACACATCACAAACATTTAGAGCTTTATCGGTCTCAGACAATATTGGGGACTGAGCGAAGCTTCGAGTGGTAAAAAGCCCTTACTGTTTCTAATACTTAATATGTTATTAAGTCAATAATATTCAAATTTAGTTAAACGCGAACTTTAAATAACTTACATTTTTTTAATCAAATTAATTTAGTTAATTAACCACTTAAATTCTTAAAATAGCAATACTTGTCTCTAATTGACAATTTTATAAATTTTTTTTTTAAACTGTTATCGAATCAGAAAATGTAAATATGTTGATTATATGGCAGCCCATACAACTAGAAGTAAAAAATGATTTGCACACTTAGTAGGTTTTCAATTTTCACCGGTATGTTTCTATTTAGTTATTTTAACTAATTTTACTAGTATACTAAAACATTTTCAAAACCTTAAGAATATTCGAATAAAATCCGAATCAATCTTAAAAAAAGCAAGTGCGTTCTTAAAGAAGTGGTTATTCGAAGCTTTAACGCGTGCGCCATAGTAGATAAATAAAAGTAACTGGAGATTATCTTATCATAAACGTGTAGAGTTTCAATGATATGTAAATTATTAGTAAGTTGGTTTTATTAAATTTAGTTAGCTATAAATTTTATTAATCTTCGTTGTATTGTGTTTTGGTTTAGTAAAATTAGTAACATTTATAATAATCGTGTAAATAGTTAAAATAAATTAAGTTTTAAAATTATTACAATAAGTATGAGGTTTTAACATTGCTTTATAGAATTACTGCTTTATAACGATACCACACGATTAAAAAAATATGACGAATTGACAGTAGTCGGAATGATCGCTATATGATTATTAAGAAGTGATAATCAATCATTTTGCGATCGTTTTTAGCAAAAGTTCTTAAAATATAGTTAAACAATTTTACTTAATGTGTATTATTTTTTTAATTGAAAGTGCTTTAAAACTCTTACGAAAAAAGTAAAGATCGAAGGGGTTAATAACCGACTTACACAAAATCTTAGATTATAGAAGATAAAAGGATACGAAATAGAGTTGCGCGAACAAAAGCAAATTGGTCTTCATATCGCAGTGGCGGACAACAAAAAGCTAAAACAGCATCAGCTATGAAAAATGTATTGCTTACGACCAATGACCCTTTGTATGGTTAAATTACTTTTTATACCCATTTTATGCAAAATATTATATATTATTTTATGTTTAATTGCTTCCTTTTACTTATAAAAATTTCAAACAAAATAACAGAATTTTCTATTCTGGATAATTCCCGTGTCGTTATCATACTATCTGAGTTTTCGTAACACGTCGCAGTTGATATCTTCAAACTCCGTAACAAACTGATTAATTGCGTCGTAAAGTCTCGTTTTTATAGACCTGCCTCCGATCGATAAAACTGGTTTCCAAATCTCCGGTAAAGGAAAACTAAAATCTCGGTTAATATTAAAAAGATTTTTAATTATTTCAATAGATTCTCTAATTTTTTGCTGATAGTAATTAGAAATATTTGCCAAAATTTTAGTGTTTTCAAACATAATTGATGACCCGTTTCTAGTACGTGTTCCGCTACCGCTGACTTCGAAGATTGTTTAAGACGACTACACCGTTGATGCTTCTAACAGATAATTGTAATTTACCGGAAATTTTGTTTATCTGTGTAAGCTTATTCAAAACTTCTTTCTTGTAGTAACGCTGTTACAATTAAAAACTGAATAAACAACATTTCCAAAGAATGATAAATTTAAATTGAAATCGCGATACGCAACTTACAATGAACCAGAGCATAACGATCAGAACAATTTTGGTTTCAAATAATATGATGCGCAGTAGGTCGATTTTGTATTTTTTCTACCATAATCTAAGCACACAATTTTACTATTATCCTTAAACAACTATCTACATAACTGTAAACCTAAATGAAAATTAACTAATTATACATTTAATTAAAGTAAAAGTAAATATTTCAGGTAAAATCACAAATATCCATAATAAAAATGTAATCAGTTTTTGAAATATACAGAAAAGATTTTTCTCATATTTTCTTTTGGTTCAATTTTCTTCGAACTCTGCGATAATTAAGAGTATTGATTTCTTTTCCACGACCACAATTGTTACTTCATAAGTGATCGATGAACGAAATCGTTATTATATAGACAATCGAAGATTGCAATCATTCTTTTATCACTGACAAATGAATTGTTGAACCTGTTTTGTATTTGCTTAGAAAGAATATAAGGTCCGTTAGCTTTTAATTTAAATTTTTTATAAATTATACTTAGTTCTGCTCTAATAGCATATTGTTTTATATTTCTGCATTAGACCATTCCTCTGACATTGTTATTTTTGCCACATTTCTTCTTCGTATAGTATAATATCAATATTTTTTCCAATATATATATTTAATTGGTTAGTTTGTGTGCAAGTATTTACAAAGATTGAGTAAGACTCATATTTACGTTATATAACTTTAATCGAAACAAGAAGCTTACCGCATAACCGATAAACAAAAGAGAAAACAATGTATGCAAAGCAAGAAATATGTAAAAACTAAATTCACACTTTTTAACATATTTTGCATCGTATAAGTGTTTATGTAGAAAAATAGTTTTGAGTGCAGTTTTTGTAAGACTGATTTTATAATTAAAAAGAAGAATAAGAGACAATAGACTTCGATAGAATAACACCGAAGTACTTAATGCATAAAAACGAGTTGACATTATTATACCTTACTGTTTAAAAATCACAAACGCATTCGCTATGGTTTGTAAAATTCGATAAATTATATCTACATTCAAATAAACAATTAAACAATCGTTACTAATTAAAAAAATCAATTATAACAAATTCTTTTTCTAATTTTCGAATCATTAAAAACAGCTGCGTTGTAAGTAATGTTATAATTTATGAACGTTTTGTTCATGTTCTCATTTCAAAACTACAAACAACGATCTTCGTTTTGCTACCGCACAGTTACAATCGAAACGTGCTCGAATAAGTAAGTAACAAAATCGCGAAGTGCTATTTGAACTGTATTGTGGGTTTTTGCAAAGCGGTGCGTATCTATTTTTTGTGGTTTTATAAATACTTTCTAAGACTAATATGTTTTTTGATTGATTTTATTGTTATAAAAAGCCTACGCGCTCGTTTTGTACTGATATTAAATTAATTGGACAATTAGGTTTTTCTAAATAAGTAAAGCACCGATTGTGTTCATTGCAATTATACCTTTATATAATATTTAATGTAAATCCAATTATGTAATTTACAAGTTACCATAAAAAGAAAAAGATTCACGAAAATATCTTATTATGAAGCTTAAGTAATTCATTGCGTCGTTAAATCTAAAATCGGTAACAAGTTTTTGTGATTAATTGTTCTGCTAGTTTTTATACTTCATCATTTCGGAAGCATTTTGGTAGGTCAGATTCTTGTCATGTTGTTATTATGCAAGACTCGTTACAAAAGCCTTTATTACGCTTGCTTAATAATTTTGGTTACTATTATCACATTTCTAATGATTATTTGTAGTATCTTTCGATTAATTAAATATAAAGTTCTACAAGATAATTACGAAACAAAATAAAAACCTAACACGAAGAAAAAAAATTAACAATACAAAGATAAAGCAAAGTTAACTATGTTCTTAGCTGATGCTGTTGTTAACTAAATCTTAGCTATTGATTTCAGAATGTTGTCAGTGAAACATTTGATTTTCTACCAATGGCAACGCTTAACCATACCCAAAAAAAGAAACATAAGACAAGGCAAAACAAGACATTACACGGGTAATAATCATAGACATGAAGTATGAATTTATCAAATTCGTGCTCATAAGTTTAGTAACTGTGTTTAGCATCAGTGTTTGCAATTTGGTTCAACTGTGATTTATTTCTAATTACAATAGTGGGATTATTTTCATTATAAAACTTTCAGACGATCTATTCTCTATTAATTGCAGTTGTAGAGCAAACAGTGATACATCATCTTCAACTATTGTTTATTTTTTTCTAACTTAGTTACTTAGTCGAGTTAAGAGTTTTTCTGCAACTATTTTGAAAAATCGCAAACCATTACACTTTTTAAAACGTTGTAACCATCCGCGGCTTACGTTCAAGCTCGCTTAATTTAAACCAGTGTAAACTTAATCCTTTTTCTTTAATGATATATTCAGAAACTCGCATGTTTTTGTTACACATTATGAAGTTTAGGCTATAGTTGCATTTTTTAACACATTGGCCGCCACGTAACCCATATATGGCTTACGGTAAATTTTCTGATCAGACCGCTAACCCGTATATGGATGAGGAGTGTTTTAGTTTAAGCGACGTAACAGACAAAGTTTATGTGTTTGTCTTATGATAATTTAGAATATGTCGCCTGTACAAAAAAATAATATATATATAAGTGGTTCTATCATCAAAATTGTGAAAATTACATTGACCTGAATGAGAAAGTTTATAAACATGTTTTTTGTTAAATTGCTGTCAAATAAAAAAAAATCTCTATATTCATAAATTGAAGCGATAACATAATACAAAATTGTTTTTTATAATAAATTTGACTAAAAGTGCATGAAAATTTTACGCTAAAGTACTAGTCTTTAAATTTTTGAAAAAAATATTTTAAAAAATTCGAAAAACGATTAAAAGGTTATTGAATACAAGTAAACTATCATCGTTAGTTTTTGGTGAATTTTTCATTGTATGTTATTATTATTTTGTTATTTTTTCAACTGTCGTAGCTGTCGATTTTAACATTCTAATTGATCTTCGCACCTGAATTTTCTGTAGTTTTTGCTCAGCAATTGTTTCTATAGCAATCATCATGTCAAATTTTAATTTTTAACCAATCACGTGCTTGGAAATTGTTTTTAATTTTAAATAAGTAATGTAATAGTTAACACTTTTAGCTCAGAAAATAATCATATTAAATATAACACGATCTTAATGAATTAGCTACTATATATTTTACAATTAGCCTCGACGTAATTTTGGCATCACTAATCAAAAATAAAATTGATTCTAAAATACACTTGAAATTTAGATGCAACAAAAATAGTCGACTATTGCTTGAAACTTTTACCATCTACCTCGTGACAGGCAAAGTGTTAATTCAAAGTTTTTACGTTGCTTGCCGTGTCAATAGTTTTATCATTATTATTTTTAATAGACTAAAATGTAAATGTAACACTATAGCTTATTTTTGCTTTTTCTTCTGTAATTTTTAATTTATCGAAAAGAAATAAACTGGCTGACTGATAAAAAACATAAACTTTAAGAGACACGATTACAAATAGTTATCAATTTAAGAAGTAGACAAACACGATACTAGTGTCTAGATTCAAGTAAGAGATATTTCAAAAATAGTTTTAGAATGCATTAATGAATACAGAGACTACTTCTTGAAATTAGCTATTTTTATCTTATTTGTTTTTATGCTTAACACTTTATACTATATAGTACAAAATTTTCTATTTACAATATTTATTCAGTACAGCTAACAATTTTTCATTTGAATTTACGATTTGCAGTATTTCTAAATTTAATCTTTAAGAGTTATTTTTAAACTCGACCTCGTATTTATGTTTGTTCAAATGCTGATAATCAAGTACAAAGCAGCAATCTTTACATGTTTACTTAAGTTTTATTTTAATGTGTTACTATTTAGTTTGGCTTCAACATTAAAATCATGAAAATCAGACAAAAAATATGTAATAGAAATAGAGACAGACTGCATTGTCTACTTTGGAAGGGCTTAAACAGAAAGTAAGCGTAACAACTTTAGGAGCAAAAATATTGACATGTCATGTCAAAAACAAATACCTTGGTTTTAGAGCTGTCAAATTAGGTATTAACTTCAAAGTTAATTAGAAATAAGTAGGTTTCAGATAGATTAACTATACATTACTAAATACAGTGGCGGCTTCTCTATTAGATCATTTGGTAAATGACCCTCCAAAGAAATACTAACCATTGTTTTATTATTAATTTACAATTGAAAATATGTTTAAATTGTTAATGCAAGCGCAATACATTTAAAAACTAGCAAACTTGCTAAAGAGTCATTGAGAAGAAAATGTCTTTTAACGGCTTAATAGTGAAATGACCCTCTTGCAGCATTGACCACCAGCCGTCACTGACTAAATATACGATATTAGTACTAATTACAAATAAATATCAAGGTTATAACTATATTTAATAATTACATAGCGGAAAAAATGTTCAAATGTAAATTTACGTTTGTTGACAAAAATGCTTTTGTATTGTGTAAAGACATGTTCCACATCGCACGATACTATAGTAGCAAATTTAAAATGTATGACATCTCTTGGTAAAAAAATGTTAATTTAATGCATCAAACACGGATCGATTTTGTAACACTTTACCTATGTTTTTCAGCTGCTAGAGTTTTAACAGACGGCAAAAAATACAATAGTAGATTTTTGAGTTTTATTTAAAAACGTTCTCGTTATTGTCAACTTCAAGAACGTTAACCGAAGCATGTAGAAAATTCTCGGACCTAGTGATAGTAACACAGAAATTAATGTAAGTGTTTTTCTTAAATATCGTTAGATTTAATTAGCTACATGTAGTTCTAATCGTGTAAAAAAATGATTTATAAATTAGTCTTAAAATTCGTTACAGTGGTGTCAGTGTGAAGTTCGCGGTTTTAAGGTGTAAAATACAAGTAATTTAATATTGCTTCTGTAATAAAAACGTTGTTTAATAAGTACCTGCACGCGTCTGTTGTTTTGTATTTAGTAATAAAGAATTGCATTATCGAAATTTAGTGTATTAAACTTTTTATTCGTGTTTTAATTTATGCCGGTGACGCGTTTGCAAGCAGTTAAATAGATTCAAAGTTTTGAATTTCTCGAATCAAAAAAAAATGGCGAAGAATCGATGAACAAACATATCGAAGACAATTCTATAAAAATTAAAGAAAAGTTTTACGATAATTCTCAAAAATGGTAAAAGTGCTAGAACAATGGAAGAAAAACTGTCCGAACATTCCCAGAAAATGGAGAAAAATTCTAGAAGTTTAAAAGAAGAAATACGAACGAACATGGAAAATCAAAATTGTTCAAAATGAAACTCAAGCAGATATGTTAAATTTAAAAGAAGAAATAAGCGGAGTATTAAAAAACGGAAAGCAATCTATGAATAAGAAAATAGAAGCAATAGAGGACAAATTAGAAAACAGAATAAAACTGTTTAAAGAAAGAATAAATCGAATGAATTGTCACGGCGTCGGCGAAAGAAACGTCACGACTTAATGGATCATCGAAAAGAAACCACTCACAAGTTTAAAGTTGTACCTCCAAAGTTTGATGATAAAGTTCTATGGTTAATCTACTACTACAAGCAGTTTGAAACCGCAGTTGTAGCTAATGGTTGGAACAACAAGCAGAAAGAGACGTCATTGATAGTAGCTTTACGTAGAAATGTGCTTGAAATTTTCCAAACCTTTCCTGACTACGTGCAAGTAAATTACGAGGTCTTAATTTCACGTTTAGAAATAAGATATAGTGATGCTCGCCTTCAACAAGCGTACCAAGCTCAAATTAAAAGTCGGGTTCAGAAAGTCTTCAACAGTTTGAGGCTGACATCGCCATATTGACACGGTTTGCGTATCCTACAGCACCAAATACCTTTTTGAAGCAGTTAGCTATTCAAACCTTTGTAGACGGCCTCCGAGACAGTGAAACGCAGCAGATTCTCCGGTTAGCTCGACCGAAAACATTGGATGACGCTTTAACCTATGCGTTAGAGTTTGAGGCCGCAAACTAGGCGTCGCACCGAGGCGGCCATAAGCTTCGCTGTGCTGCAGAAATACCGTCGCAGACACAAGAAAGCATTGAAGAAATAGTGCGACGTGTATTCCGTGAACAAGCAGCTCGGGGAAGAGTAGTGACGTGCTGGAACTGCAGGAAAGTGGATTATGTACAAGGACGCTGCATTAAGCCCAAAAGAAGCCCAAAAGAGCGTCCAAAAAACTAGAGCAGGTCAAACGAATTAGGTGAAAGTCGACCTCAATAAACCATGCCTCGGAAATTACCATTCAAATGGCAATTGCATAGAATTTATCTTGATTGCAAGATTAATGGACGAGGTGGTTAGTTACTGGTTGACACGAGAGCGCCGAAAACCATTATTTGTCTTGACATGTTATTGGAAAACGAGAAGACATCACCAGTAACAGTACGACTTAGAACGGCGACATGCAAAAAAATTCCTACTCACAGACAAATCAAAGTAACCATTGGTTTGGGAAATAAAGTACTTGACAATCAAGTACTGGTAGCCGACATCACGAAAGAAGTTGGGAATGGACGTAATAAACAAGTATAGGTTCCATTTGGAAGAGCGATGTCATGAAGATCGACAGTGAAAAAATTACTTTTAATTTGTCAGAAAAAGCAGCCGTGCGAGTCTTATTGAGTGAAAACGTGACTCTGCCTGCAAGAACTGATAGTGTGGTGATGACACGCCTGGATGGAAATCTCCGGGAAGGCTACATTTTTGCGATTAAACAAATGAAGAGGAGACTTAGTTGAAAAACGACTATTCGTAGACAGAACTTTAGTACGAGTGAGAAACAAGATGCCAGTAAAAATCTTAAATGTCAATCTATTGGACATTCTTACCTCCAGATACCAAAACCTCAGCCAAGACCAGCTGGCTAAAGTTAAAGTGTTAATCCAGCAGTATCAAGATGTGTTTGCCCTGAAAAGTGGTTCCAAAAAAAGAACTAACGGGGTGAAACATACAATTAATACCGGAGACGTTCGCCAATACGACAACTTCCACGCCGACTTTCTTTGGCGAAAAAAGAAGAAGCTAAACAAATAATTACGGATATGGAAAGAAGAAGAAGAAGACGTGATTAAGTTTTCAAATAGCCCATAGGCGTTCCCAGTAGTACTTGTAAAAAAAAGATGAATCCACGAGGCTTTGCGTAGACTACCGACAGCTTAACAACGTGATCAAAAAGGACAGGCTACCCTTTATTGAAAATTGACGATATGTTAGACACCCTGTCAAGATCCCAGTAGTTTTTTACGTTCGATTTAAAGAGTGGTTACTGGCAGATAGAATTAGAATCCCAGCATCGTGAAAAAATAGCATTTACAATTGGAACTGGCTTGTGGCAGTTTACTGTAATGCCCTTCGGCCTGTGCAATGCTTCTGCAACCTTTGAGCGTTTGATGGAAACTACCTTGCCAGGACTGTCTGAGGAAACGTCCCTGGTTTATCTAGACGACGTGATCGTGGTTGGAAGGTCGTTTGAAAAACACTTGAACAACTTGAAAGAAGTGTTCCAACGACTACATGGGGCAATTCTAAAATTGAGTCCAAAAAAGTGCCACGTATTTGAGAAAGAAGTGCAATACCTTCACCACATCGTATCTAAAGACGGAGGAAAGGCCAACACAGAGAAAATCCAAGCAGTGCAAGCATGGCAAAAACCAATTGGTTAACATCAGATCTAAAGTTTTCTTGGGTTGTGCACTTATTATAGACGATTTGTCCCGAATTTGCCAATATTGCCAAACCTTTGACAAAACTGACTAAAGAAAGAGCCGAATTTACATAGAATAAAAACTGCGAAAACGCTTTCCATAAACTAAAACAGGTCCTACTCACTTCGCCGATTTTAGATTGTCCAAGAAAAGATAAAAAGTTTGTTTTGGATACCAATGTAAGTAAGCTGGCCATAGGTGCAGTTATTTCACAAGTGCAAGATGGACAAGAAAAAATCATCGCGTGTTTTAGTAAATCGATTCATAGAGAGTGTCAAGGGCACGGAAAATATACCTCAGTTGTTAGTGCCAAAGAGCCAGGTGTTACAAGTGATGAAGCATCTGCGCTATGGTTGATCAGGAGGACACTTTGGCGTAAAGAAGACAGTTTGCAAAAAATTCTACTAGGTGAACTGCAAAGAAAACGTCATGAAGTGGTGCCGTAAGTGCACGGTCTGCGCATCAAGAAAAGGTCCACCAAAAAAGCGCAAAGCACCGATGAAGCAGTGGAAACGTGTGTAGCCTTTTAGAAAGACCAGGACGACGCCTCTCTATACACAATCTGATAGCATGGTTGAACGAATAAATCGAATAGGAAAATACTTAGCCCAAGTAGTGTATGAACACCAAAAAGACTGCGATCAGTACTTGCACCTTTTCGTAATGGCACATCGATTATCCGTTCACTAAAGCACAGGCCAAACAGCATCCTGTGTCACAAACGGTCACGAAATACGACTGCTATGCGACCTCTAATTTCAACACACAAATTACCAGCGACAGAATGAAGACCAGATATAACGTCAAGGCACAAAATAGTGGGTTTCAACCTAGCTTCATGGTGTGGTTGTATAATCTCGAAAGAAGAAGTGGTTTATTGCCGAAGCTGCAGAAGCTATGGGATAGCCCTAATGAAGTCGTGCAGCGTATTAATATATCATATATCACATCCGAAAACTACCCAAAGGCAAGCCAAAAGTGGTCCACATCGATCGTCTAGCTCTGTTTGCTGGCGATAACAACGTTACGCAAGTTCAGGGTCGAACCAGAATAATAAATAGCAGAAACAGAAATCAGGTCAAAGAAATCGACTTTGATAAGTTTATGAACATATACGGAAGTTCTGGAAAAGCAACCGGCGGTCGGAAAAGTTTTAAAACTACGTAGTGACCAATGCCTCGTTTTCTATCTGGTCACCAAGAAGTACTCACGTACAAAGTCGTTATACGAAAATCTGTGGCGAGCATTATGGAATTTCAAGAGAGAAATAGAGTTCCACAATATTAAGAAATTGGCAGTACTCAAGCTTGGTTGTGGCTTAGATCAACTGATTAGGAGGACAGTTCGAAATATGTTGGAGGTCGTCTTTCGAGGAACAGGCGTTTAAGTGTTGGTCTGCCGTTAGTAACCAAGTAGTATATCAAGTCAAGAAAGAAAAGTCCATTGACTGCTACTTTTATGCTCAAAGAAGCTGCCGAAATGAAGAGAGCTGGCGCTATCGTTACTATCCTATCTACCGGTTTTGCATATAATTTCCTGTTCTGGGACAGAACAGTCTTAAGAAGGGAGCATTGAAACGTTTTAGAAGTTAGTGTCAACTTCGAGAACGTTTACCGAAGGATGTAGAAAACTCGCGGCATAGATAACGAAAACATAAAAAGTATTCAAAAAGAGCCGAAGTCAGTTGTTCGAATTAAACCGAGAAGAAGATTTTATCGCTTTAAAATAAATATGTGATTAACGTGTGTGCTAAGATAAATAAAGTACCGGTGCTTGTGAAACATAAATGCCTTATGTACGTGTGGTTAACATAAACAAGTATCAGTTTTTCATAAAATTAAAAGTTGCGGACCTAATGATAGTAACACATAAATTAATCTAAGTGTTTTTCTTAAATATCGTTAGATTTAATTAGTTAGTCTTAAAATTCGTTACAATATATAGATTCTTATGGCATATATGTATATAGCAATTTAAATACGTAATAACTGCTGGTAAGAATGGCAGTTTGAAAATTATATAATTATAAAACTACATATAATTATGTATAAAAAACCATATGCTGATAATAATACTAACTATATGCAAACTTAAATCTCTTGCGCGTTATCAGTATCAGCGGTATAATTTTTTAACTATGTGGTCGATAGTAGGTACATTATTTGATAGGGATTTCTTCATAAAAAAATTGCTGTGTTATATAACAGCGTATTTAAAATCAACGTATCGTTAGCTATGCCGTTTATGCTAAAAAGAAACAAATTAAGATAGATATAACGATTTTGCTATTGTGGTCACAACGACTTATACGGAAATAAGTAATGGAAATTACTTACTTACTCAACGGCTTTATTATTATAATTTTTTTAGGGGTGTCAAATTTTTATATAAAAACATTAAAATGGTGGAAGCACCGAAAAAACGATCATTTTAATGTGTTCTGAATTGATACTATTGTCTAATTTTTATGTTTTATTGTTAGTTATTATTATTAACACTCTCAAAATTTACATTTATAGTTGTAAGATATTAGTTCGTTCAAACTATAAAGAATCACTGTCATGTGTCATTTGTTAGAATTAAATAACTGATATTTCCTGTATTTATCTCACTAAGACAATAATTTGTGCAAATTTTAAGACAAATCATTGCTAGTTTGTAGTAGATAGATGGCATAACAATTGCTGTTCAAAAATCTCTTAACTTCCGTAATTTCGAACCTTTGGACCTATCCAATGATAAACGGTGGCTATTGAATACTTTTGCAGCTTTACAGCAAATACAGATAAGCCTTCCTAGAATAGATCAAAGTATGGCTAAAGAAATGATGGAAGAAGGCGTGAGGCAAAATGGTAAAAAGCGCGAAGCAAAGTTGCCGACTCTATTTAACGTATACGTTATCAGTAGACATAATCAGCAAAACACTAGAAACATTACATAATGGAATATTGGTATTTAACTAAATAACACACTAGTAGACATCTTAAGATATGCTGATGACAAGGTTTTACTGACGAAAACTCTCGAAGACCCACAAACACTACTAAATAAAGTGGAAGAAATCATTACCAAACACTGAAAACTTATAAGAATATTCACAATACATGTACCAAATATTGATAAGAATAGCTTGATAAGAATGAAAAAAGCACTGTATTTAGCTTATTAAACAGACTTAAAATCATAATATTACGTAAAATGATAAGAAAGATAATCTCTATTTTGTAATAGAAATATTCAAAGATGTTATCATGTGGAAAACAAAACACCTAAAGTAATATATGATTTAGAAAAAAAGTTGAATGGGTATATTTTATTTATCACCAAATCTAACTGTATTAATAAATAAAACAGAATCAATGGCATTTCCAAAAGTTTGCAAACGGAATAAGACCTGTGTGACGTTCATTATCACATACGGTATAGAAACGAAAACTTAAAAATGCGTAAAACGTATTACGTGTATTTCTTGAATAAACACATTGATCTCGATAGATTAATTTAACAAACAAATTAATTGAAAATGTATGTTATGACTTAATTATTGATTTGCCCACGCAACATCAATATTATACAACGTTTGTTTATGATTGAAGAGAAAATCAAATAGTTGTAGTAGAATACAAGCAAAGGTAAATATTAAGAATTCACACGAAGTAATAGTAGTATATACGATTGAAAATGATTCATATCAAATTTGAACAATGACCCAATTAAGTACCTCTACATCTTTAGTCATAGTAACCTTCACCTGTACTTTACTAAATCGTTCTTCATAACAGAAAACCATTTCGCGTTCTACTTCTGTTCAACCTTAACTCATAGAAATCAAATATTTCCATCGAACATTTTTTTTAAACAAAAAATTACGTTAATGAATTGATAGTTAATAAAGCAAATACATCAAAAATTTATTGGAAGTGGCGTACTTGATGCAAGTCATGCACGTTGCGTAATTAAGCTCAATTTAAATAGACATTTAAAGTCCGCGCTTATGACATAATGCCTCGTTTATCATAATTATAACAAATAATTAAAATATTTGTGTCGTTCAAATTGAAATTTCAACACGATTTTATAATCGGTATAAAACGTTACAAAATTTATTTTATGTTGATCGATATTTTGTTCTTGTTCTTTTGATGGTTGGGCTAATGAGCTCTATTCAAAATATGACTATTAACACATCGAAGATTTGCGTAACAAAACAAAGATGATTTTTTTGCTTTGTATGATTCAATGGATTTTTATTTTAGGTTTGCGGTAAAAAAGAAAGTATAGTATTGGATTGTTTAATAAACTTTTTAACGTCGTGTTATGTACAAGGACTTGATTCTATTCTATTTCGTAGCTTTTTCTCTCATACGGGATTTGTTGAAATGAAACCTTAAAAAGTTATTTGTTGATGATAACGCCACGTTTGGTTTTTTGAATTAGATTGAAAATGCTAATCTTTAAACACATTGAGAGATCGGCGTAAAGCAATAAACTCACATATAAGTTTCCGCCTTGTTGTTTCATAAAGCTTGTTCAAAGTTTTATTGCACACTTTTACAAACTTTTTTTATTAGTACTGAACTTGAACGTATTTTTATATTTTGTGTTGACAGAAAACCAATGCATATAAGACGTACAAACAAAGAGTAGAAATATTTCTTTATTCCTATATTTTATTCCTGCGAACAGCTGTTAATAGGACAGAAGCGCACTTTCAATTTGACTAACATCTCAATCTAATTAAAGGTAGTTCATTTTTTAGTGATAATTATAAACATTCTTGCTCTTGGACAGAATACATATTTATTCTGAAACACTGGCGTCTTGTGTATTTTGCACACTGATCTAGGTAACTGGATATCAGATACTTATGAGAAAAATTTTAAAATATAGGGTTAGACTCCGTCAAACTCAGTGCTTCAGACTACTGAGATAAAAATTAAATTTAAAAAAACAGTGCACACTCGGCACCACAAGTATCAATGAACATTGGATATTGATCAGCACGACATTGAGCCAATGTTGAAATCTTGGCATAGCTATACTGCATTGAGCCATTATGAAAACTTCGTAAATTTTCTGTCATATCCAATATTGTTTAAGCTAATATTGATTCAACATAAGTCTAATTATAATTTGCTATGTTGGCTGTCTATTAGTAATAAATAGAAGATCAATGATATTTTGGCTCCATTAAAATAAGTTACAGATATACAGTAAAGCAAATACTGTATCGCTAATGATTCTATATTTGTATATATATTTATTACTATAAGCAATGCCGGTTAAATTAGGTACCTTTTACTTTGGTAGTACATATATTTTCATAAATATTGACCCAATATTGTGTTTCAATATAAGGACAATATTGAGAAATGTTGCATACTCATCATCGGACTAATGTTGTGCCATTATTGGCTAAAACCTGCTCAACATTGCTTTCATCACGAGTATGCAAATTTGGCGATATTGTGCTTATATTGAAATACCATATTGGGTCAATATTGATCAAAATTTAGGTATTACCAAAATAAAAGGTAATTAGGATAACATTGCCTATAATAATAAATACATACAGGGCGAGTCTTTAAGCGGGGCTCTCAAATTTATCTCAAAAACTTTTTGTTCTCGCAATACGGGAAAAAAAATTATAGATTAAATCACATATAAGGAGTTCATTAAGAATATTTTCACCTTTGAAAACCCTTTGGAGGCGGCGCAATCAAGGAGTGGTTACGTAAAATCGTAATTGTCTCAGTGATTTTAAATGCAAAAATATTCAATTATCTACCTAATTCAAAAACTTATCTAATGCAACATATGCCTTTCCATTTAATTAAAAAAAAAATTGCAAAAATCTGCGAGTCTTCACTAAAATGCGTCACCAATTTAACAAGAAAATTTCAAGAAAAGTGCCATATGGTGTTTCTAATGTAGAATCTTCCGTACTATACGACAGTTACAAACTATTTGAAATAAAACATTTCTAATCGACAATACGTTCATTTTTGTCTATAAAGGTTATGTCTTCGCCTAACAGTTTAGCATGAAGATTTAGAAATTTCGTAATAGACAATTTTATTGTTGAATTAGATACGCTTTCAAAGTAGGTAGTTAATGAATATCTTTATATTTAAAATCATTGAAAAAATTACAATTTTTTGTAGCCATCCCCTGATAGCGCCGCCCTTAAAGGGTTTTCAAAAGTAAAAACATTTTCAGTGAACTCCCTATATGTGATGTCTATAAAATATTTTTCTCGTATTGCTAGACTAAATAGTTTTCGAGATAAACTCGCCCTGTATACAAGGTCACTCATAAGTCTAGAAATGGTCGATTATCGGGAAAAACATACAAAGTATTGAAAAAAATTTTATACAAAAGTTTTGGGGTTCTTCAATGCCTATTAAACAGTAATAAGTTTAATTATACAGGGTTGGTCATAAAGGTGTGGCACACGAAAATTAATTTATTTTAAATGGAAAACCTTTTATATTATTTGATATTTCAATTCTTTTCTCAATTTTAAGCAAAATTTGTAAGAAACATAATGTATCAATATTCAATCGTTTCCGGATTATCAAGTTTTGAAAATAAATGCTATTGTTTTAATCTTAAATGATTGAGTTCCAAGAATATGATAAAACACAGTGTATGATGGTTTCTTTATATGGTACAATTTATTATTTCGTATTATTGTGCTTTACATTAATTTTCAACAGTTTTTATTCAATTAATTTTTTTGTGCTCTTTTCGGTTTTGATGTACAGGCATCATTATCAGCCAAAAATTTTATTTTTCCGGCTTAGGCCGGTAAAGTTAGTAGACTTTTATAACTAGAAGTCGGCGCTAATAATCATCAATTAATCAAACGTCATCTGTCATTCTGTCAGATTAAATAACATACACTATTATTTGTGTTATTGTTTGGGATAACACTTACAATTTTTTTTAAAATAAATATAATAGATTTGATTATATTTTCTTCTTCTTATCGCGCTGTCTCCTTACGAAGGTTGGCGATCCATACAGCTGAACGAGCTTTAGAAATTGCTGTTCGGAAAATATCACTTGACGAACATCCAAACCACCTTCGCATGTCTTTCAGCCAAGAATTCTGTCTTTATCCGATAGATCGTTTACCGCTTATCTTGCCGTCAATGATTAGACGTAGAGTTTTGTATTTTGGAACTTTTATGATATGATCAAAGTATAGGGTTTTCCTAATTTTCGTAGCTATTAACAGTTCTTTTCCTTTGTTCATCCCTATTAGTGCCTTTGTGTATCTCACTTTCTATACCCAAGAAATGCGAAGAAGACGCCTATATATATACATTTTGAAAGCCTCAAGTCTTTTTCCGGAGTAGAGATCAAGAGTACTCCTCCACTCACATCCATACAAAAGCATAGAAAATACATACACCCTCACCATTCTCATTCGGAGTACCAGATTAAGTCTTGTACTATGGAAAAACCTATTCATGTTTATGTATGTCATGCGGGCCTGTGCAATTCTGGAGTTTATCTCTTTCTTTAGATCTTATTTTTCATTTACGTTGGAACCCAAGTATTTAAATGTGGATATCCGTTCTAAGTCATTTTTCCTTATTTTGAGATTTATATATCTATCACATCAATTTAGTCTTCTTTATATTCATTGTTAATCCAAATTTATCACTAAAAGATACGACCCTATCAATGAGATTTTGTAAATCTTTTATGTTGCTGGCTATCAAAATTGTGTCATCCGCGTATCGTAAGTTGTTTATGGGATTCCCATTGACGACTATGCCTTCAGTGGATTTATATAAGGCTTTCTTAAATATGGCGTCCGAATATAAGTTGAACAAAAGTAGCGAGAGAATACAACCCTGTTCTACTTTTACTTGATCCGACCTTTCTTGTACAATTTTAACTTCCGCTGACTGATTCCAATATAAATTTTTGATGATGGTAAGGTCCCTTTTATCTATATTAGTTGATTTCAGGATTTCCATTAATTTATTATACTTCACGCAGTCAAATGCTTTATTATAATCCACAAATCATGCATAAACATCTACGTTCATATCTTTGCAACGATGGGCAAATACATTTACAGAAAATAGAGCTTCACGTGTACCCAAGCTTTTTCGAAACCCAAAGTGTGTGTTATCTATATCGTCTTCGTACTTACCAGATATCCTAGCGTGTATTATTCGTAAGAAGACGTGTGACATCAGGCTTATTAAGCGGTGGTCGTCGCATTTTGTTGCTCTTGCTTTCTTAGGTATTGGGATGAAGGCTGATTTAAGCCAGTCGAGGGGGATTTATCCTGTTTTATATATCTTGTTGAATAAGACTACCCGTTGTTTAATAAATGAGATTTCTCAGCATATTTTGAGGATTTCACCGGTTATCTCATCTGGTCCGACAGCTTTTCCATTCTTTTGCAGTTGTATGGCATACATAACTTCTCTTTTTATTATCTCTGGTCCAACCTCATTTTCTTCGCTTAGCTGTATGTCGTATAGTTTGTGTCCGTTAAAAAGTTGTTCTATATATCGTTCCCACGTCTTTAGCTTACTTCCAGTGTCCAACATAATTTCATCATTTTTGTTTCTCAGAATTGTTTCTTATCGTTTCTTCGTTTTTCCCGCTACTTCTTTTACTTTTTTGTGTATGTTAAAAGTGTCGTGTTTTTCTTGTAGGCGTTCTATTTCTTGACATTTTTCATTTAGCCAAGTTTCTTGTACTTCTCTACATTTCCGGCGTATCATTCTATTTAGTTCGTTGTATTTTGCTACATCTTTTGTTTTACGTCCGCCTCTCTCATCTATTAAATTCAAAATTTCTTTTGTCATCCACTCCTGTTTTTTGTCTCTGTTCTACTTAGTTCTTCTTCCTGTACAATTTCTGATTCATGTTTTATCGTTGTCCATTGTGATTTGATGCTTTCGTTCATTGTCTCTGTTCGGTCTTTAAATTTCTCATCTAAATGATTGTCTATCTGCGTTTTTATCTTAGGACCTTTTAGTTTTTTTATATCGGTGGAGTTTGTTATTTATTGTCTAATGGTCTTTTTAAATCTGTGCATTTGGAATTTCAATAGTACAGATTATGGTCTGAACTTGCATCCGCTCCAGAGTATTTTTTTACCGCTTTCTCAAATTTTGTCATATCCTTTTTAACAAGAAAGAAATCTATCTGGTTTCTGGTTATGTCGCCAGTTGACTTTTACGTATATATTCTTCTGGATGGGAGTTTTAAAATATGTATTGCTAACAATGAGATTATTCTTAGCACAAAATTGAACGAGTCTGTCACCTCGATCATTTCTTTGACCAAAGTCATATTGTCCAACTATTTCATCATCTGATCTCAACCCAACTTTAGAGTTGAAATCACCCATAATAACAATAGCTGGCGTAGGACAGGATTGCCAATTGTTGTAGTAGCATGTCTCTTACCGGGACCGTAACAGAGTGCTACCCTAGCATATATCTTACAATTGCTAAAAACAATAATAGTTTTATTTTTATATAAGTTAAATTATTGCAATAAAACTATGTAATTGTCAAATTAATTTAAAAAAACAACTGAATTTCGTCATTACCGGTTTCAGTTTTATTAACATGTTATAAAAATTTTATTAAATATTGATATTTAAATAACTGCTTTAATAAAGATAAGCAAAAAAAATGTTGTGTATCACACGTCCTTAAAGTATTTTGCCAGTATTCGCATTTTGTAGGCTTCGGCTAGTATGCTCATACCCGATAAATAGCACTTTCTGGACTAATGATACTAATAACTATTGTAGTAAGTTAACCACTATATAATTAAACGTACAATCACTTATTTTGTTAAGCAATGCTTAATGTCCTACAGTTTTTAATCATCAAAAAAATTATAAAAACGTGTAAAATTTGTTTTTAATTTACGAAGTTTATGTGAGTCATTAAGTGTTGATTCGTTTGTATGTAAATTTAATGTGAATAATATAAAAGCATTTTTAGTAAAATTGTAAACTTTCAGAATTTTACGAAGGTCTTGTTTTTCTTTTTTTATTTGTTAATTTTTTTTGTATTTGTTGTTTTCTTTATTACTGCTTGTCTTGTTACGTATTGGTTTGCTTTCGCAGTACGCATTTTTAATATACTTTATCAACAACCGCAAACTAAAACTGGTACTTTCTTTTTTGATTTTGTTTTGTGTTTCTATTTAAATAAAATTGTTTTTGTCTAATTTTAAATCTAATGCGGTCTCTTTTGTCTATAATATACATTATTACTTTACATCTGCAGTAAGTCATCTTTCGTTATTCTGTCTTATAATCTAATAATCTCTTGGTTTTTAATATTAGTTTTTGTTTATTATAGTCTCAAAATATTTTAAAAAATTTCATTTAGTAATTGGTTCTTATGTTTTTTTTGTTAATTTTTATGGACTACTTGTTCGTGTTTTGTTTGCTTATATAACTAATTGCTTTCTCCAAGTTTTCTTCTGCTTCTGTGGAGTTTAGAATCTGAATGGATCACAAGTTGATTACCTGACTATTGAGAAGTTCTTAGTTAGATTTCAGTTGCTTGTTTGAGTTTTTTGATTTATCTCACGCCCTGATGAACCCTTTTACGAAAGTGGGTAAAACGTTGACACTTCGGTTACAATAATGACGCGGAAAACTCATCTTAGTAAATACTATATCTACTCCATTTCCAACTTTTAATGTTTTAAGATTTTAAATTATTGTAATCTTTTATCATTTTAGCTAGATTTATTTCATTTTCGTTGTTTTTATGAGATATATTTCACGGTTAAATTATAACTTAATGCATAACTTTCTTTACTCTTTAATCTAAGTTGCTAATTAATGATGTATTGAACTCAAGGTTCAAATTTTTTAAGCAAATTCTTTTTGAATCGCAATAAAAACCATAAATAAAATTATCTTTTACTTTCAGCCTGATTACTATAGAGACTCTCCCCATTTCCTTCGAGTTGGTGACGGGCCAGAATATCGTCTTGAAATACCTGAAGCTAAATTAGATTTTACCGGAACTTATACCGTGATTGCGAAAAATTGTTATGGCGAGGCTAAAGCGATAATTTCTCTACAAATTAAAGCTAAAGGTAAAATGTTTGACACAATAATATTTTTTTTCTAAATCTGCTTGTTTAGAAATTAATCAAGGAACTGAACGCAAGAATCAAAAAATATTTGGGTAAGTATGACTTTGGTTCAATTTGAGTGTTGTTAATTTCCTTGTTACACACTTAACGCGTGTTTTATAAACATTGTTTTGTTGCTTTTACACGCGTGCAAACAATTATGTAAATTGTTGCTGCTGGTGTAAATAATGTCACGCACGTACTATTTAATTTAATAATAACCTCAATTATAAAAACATTCACTAGTTTATAAAAAACATAAACATGTATTGCGTTAACGTTGAAATAAAAAAAGAATAAGTGCCAACTATATAATAATAATGTACGACATTGTAGAAAAAAGAAAAAGTGATATTTGTCATTTTTTACCGTATGAAAGCTACAGTAAAGTCCTGTTATAAAAATCAAATATTAATGTCAGTAAAGTGTTTGGTACTTGGCAGTGAGTTCGGTATTATTTATTTGCTTAATAATTAATTTTGGATGATCATCACTTTCATTACCAACTTTCTCTAAGTTTTTTAGTTTTTATTTTGGGTAAGTTGCACTATAGTAGATTTTATAAAACTTTAGTATAAAAACCGGTTTAACAATATATTACTTTGTTTCTTGGTAAAAAAATTTCAAATAGATTGCTTGTCACTCTTTTACCAGCTAAAACCATACTGCAATTCACGTAAACGGCCTTTTTTTTTATTTTTTGCAATATGATTATATGGTATCCGTAGAAAAAATAGAAGTCATTTTCCATCTCTTATTTTATGTTTTGACATTTTTGCAGATTTTAAGGGTTCTAATTTAGGTAAATTTTATCGAAGTTAAAAAAGTAGTAATTTTGCTTTTTATTTTCATTTTTAAGTAATTTTTCTTAACATTTTTGGGTAGTTAGTGTCAAAATTGTATTGACTTCCAAGATTTCTTTATAAAGTTTTTGTATATTTGAAAATTCGTTAAAAATTCTAGTCATCTCAGATTTTAATAGTTTTATTCCAAGTTATTCTTCCTTGAGAAAAAAATCTGTTCTTTATTTTATTTGTTCTTCGTGTAGATTTTCTTTTATATTTGTTGTAATTTAAATTATATTGAAAAATACAAATTTACTATATTTTGAGTAATTTGCGTTTTTAGTAATAATTGACGTTCTTTATCTAATAAGGTTTATTTATTAAAAATGTTATTCAAACATGTTGTTGCTATCTTATCTTAACTTTGTTATTAAATCAAACTTGGATTTTGACTAATTAAGATTATTTTACTATAGTAAGGTTCAAACTGTTCCAAAAGTAATTAGAGAGCTGTGCGACATACGATGCTGCGACGGTGACTCTGTAACTCTCGAATGCGAAGTCGAAAAATCTCTGTCGCAAGATATTCGTTGGGAAAAGTGCAATAAAGTAAGTAAACTATTCTTTTTTACGCAGTTAATATAGAATACTTTAGTTGGTGCGCCTTGGCGGAGATTTCATCTCAGAATTTGACGGTTCAATTGCAAGACTTTTGGTCAAAAAGGTTTATCCAGAAGATGAAGGAGAATATACGTGTGTGGTTTACAATGACTTGGGTGACGCACGGACTTCCGCTTGTCTTTTAGTAGATGGTGAGTGACATTTTTTTTATTTGTTGTTTTCTTATTTTTTGTTTTAACAGTGCCGGAGGAGAAAGATAATCTTCTGACTGAAGCTCTATCGCGCCCAGCTGACATTTCGCAAATAAATTCAAGGTCACCGCATAGTCTTTCGCCTACTACGTACCCCAGTCACAGTTTTAAAAAAATTCCAAAATATAAAGAAGTTGCTCCAAAATTCTATTCCGTGCCTCATCATAGAATAGCCGAAGAAGGAGAAACAGTTCGTTTCCGTTGTTCGATAGCAGGACATCCGGAACCTTGGACTGCATGGACTAAAGACGGTTTAACTATTACACCGTCTTCACGAATTATCATAAAAGAACAAGGCGATTTAAGGATTTTAGAAATATCTGACGTTGTCGTACAAGATTCCGGTTTGTATTCAGTGACTTTAGAAAATAGCGTTGGAAAAACTGAAGCAAGCGCGCGGTTAGATGTTACATCTTATAAAAAGTATTTGAGGTCGGCATTAAGAACTAGAAGCGCATCGCCTCGTTCCACTTTCAAAAAGTACAGCGGCAGTGATATAAATTATGGAAGTTCTAGCAGAAGCGAGCGTCAAAGTTATGCGGGACTCTATACACCACACTATCGATTGTGCTCTAATACTGTGAACTCAGAACTTAGTGATACAATGTGTGAGAAATCAGACGTTTTAACGTTTGTAGAGGAGTTACCTGAATTACTTAAAGTAAACGAAGGCAGACCAATTCAGTTAAAAGTTCGAGTAACACCTGAAGCGCATTTTGATGTAAGTTGGTGGAAAGATGACTGTCTTCTTCCTAATTGCGAAGATTTTGAACAGCTAGTTTTTGACGACGGTCGCGTTGTTTTAAACATTAGTGACGTTTTTATCGAGGACTGTGGTGTATACACTTGTGAAATAAGTAACGAATTTGGACAAATCTCTAGCGACTGCCAAGTATTAATTAACGGTAAGTTACACTTAAAACAGTGTTTTTACTTACTACCACTACGGTTATTAAAACGTAGCTATTAAATTATTGTTAGTTAATCTTTTTGTCAATTTTAATTTTATGTGGGCTGTGAGTGGGTTTGATTTAATTAACAGTGAAATTACTTTTTTATTTGATTTGATGTATTTATACACGGTTGTTCTAACATAATTAGGTATTGTGATATTTTTATCTTTATTTAGGCTTATATTTTCAACACAAATTGAAGTTCATAAAACGTTAATAGCAATAATGAAATATAATATAAATCAAAAAGACTAAGCTGTAAGTAGCAAACGAAGTAAACATTTTTTACGTTCTTACACGTGCTTGCTGTTAACATTTCTCTGTTCTATAGTATTGTTACGTATTTATTAATTAAAAAAAAACTAATTTATTTATAAACGACTAAAACTACGTTTACTTATTATAGAAATATGTATACTTTTAAATCAACGGAACTAATTAAATCTAATAATAAAAACACTTACACTATAATTTATGTATAACCGTTGTATAACACTTAAGATAACTAACACGAGATAAGATAACGTCCTCGGATTTCACAGCTGATAGTCACGTTCACTCTATTTATTTAAAACTCCGCACGTGCTAATCACTTATTTATCTTCACTTGCTTATTTATTTAATACTGCATGCATTCACATTCCAGCAATAACTGACCTACGATTTCCATCTTCGGCTTTTATAGACATCAGCGAATTCTTCTCGATCGTTCCTCACTTTTCGCTATATTTTCTAGAAACTAGATAACAGTTCTAGAAGGCTCTTGCATTTGCAAGTAATTTCTCGGACGTTTCACTGCCCCCTTTCTTAGGACTGTTCTGTCCCAGAACAGGAGACTGGATGCGACACCGGTAAAAGGGATCGTGGCGATAGCGGCAGCTTCCTCCATTTCGGCAACTTCCTTGACCATAAAAGTAACAGTCAATGGACTTTTCCTGACCCAATACTCTCCTCGGTTGGTAACTACAGACCAACACTTGAACGCCTGTTCCTCGGAAGACGACCTCCAACATGTTTCTGAACTGTCCTCCAATTCAATTGGTCTAAGCCACAACCAAGCTTGGGTACTGCTAATTTCTTAACATGATGGAACTTCATTTGTCTCTTGAGACTCCATAATGTTTGCCACAGATCTTTGTATAACGGCTTGACACGTGAGTATTTCTTGGTGACCAGATAGAAAACGAAGCGTCCGTCACCACGTGTAGTCCTAAAACCTTTCCGACTGCCGGTTGCTGTCTTCGTAATTCATCTAGCTGTCCAAACTTCTTTTAAACACGACTGCAACCCCTTTGGACATGTCAAGCTCCTCGCTCACGCAATGTGCGATGGCGTAATCTTTTTGTGGCTGAAACAGATCTTGTTGTTCCTCGGTGGTAACTCCGAACCTAGCTTTTCCAGAACCTCCGTATAAGTTCATAAACTTTTCGAACTCCATTTCTTCGATTGGATTCCTGGTTCTGCTACTTATTACTCTGGTTCGGACCTGAACTTGCGGATTGTGGTTATCGCCAGCAAACGGGGCTAGACGATCGACGTGGACCACTTTTGGCTTGCCTCTGGGCGGTTTCGGATGCGGTATATAACGTCGTTAATACGCTGCACGACTTCATAGGGGCCCTCCCATTGCCTTTGCAGCTTCGGCGACAAACCACGTCTCCTTTGAGGGTTATACAACCAAACCATATCGCCAGGTTGAAACCCACCATTTTGCGCCTTGACGTCATATCTTGTTTTCATCCTGTCGCTGGCAATTTGTGTGTTTTTACGGACCTCTTCATGTACTTCGCCCAACCTCTTGGCCAGCTTGCTGACGTAATCTTCTCCAGCAACTTCTTCTTCCGGTCTTCGCCCAAATTGAAGATCGCATGGTAATCTTATCTCACGACCGAGCATGACACAGGATGGTGTTTGGCCTGGGCTGTGAACGGATGATCGGTATGCCATTAAGAAAAGGTGCAAGTACTGATCCCAGTCCCTTTGGTGTTCGGACACTACCTTGGCTAAGTACTTGCCCATTGTTCGATTCATCCGTTCAACCATGCCATCAGACTGAGGATGAAGAGGCGTTGTCCTAGTTTTCTTAATTCCCAAAAGTTGGCAAACTTCTTGAAACACCACACACTCAAAGTTGCGGCCTTGGTCGGATGTAATTTCAGCGGAACTCCAAACCGGCAAAAAAACTTTCATTAATACGTATGCGACTGTAGCTGCTTCTTGAATGGGTATGGCGTAAGGCTCCGTCCATTTCGTGAAATAATCCATCGCCACCAGAATGTATTTGTTTCTCGAATCAGATTTTGGGAACGTCTCTGCGAAGTCAATCGATACTTTCTCTAAAGGGCTTCTTACGTTATACTGTTTCATTGGTGCTTTGCGCTTTCTTGCTGGACCATTTCCTGAAGCGCAGACTATGCATTTACGGCACCATTTCATGACGTCCTCTTTGCAGTTCATCCAGTAGAATCGTTCTCGCACTTTACCCAACGTCTTCTTAATGCCAAAGTGTCCTCCTGATGTCCCATCGTGGAGATGCTTCAACACTTCGGTCACCCTGCTTTTCGGCACTACCAGCTGTAGTTTGTTTCCCGTGCCCTCGGCACTTTCTAGGGGATCGCTTAAGAAGACCGTCTTCTACTATCAAGGAGTCCCACTGCGCCCAGTACGCTTTGATATTTTTGCCCAAAGCACTCACTTCTTCCCAGGTTGGTCGTCGGCCGCTTTCTTTCCAGTCGAGGAGTAGTCTTATTTCAGGATCGTCTTCTTGTTCGCGACGTAACTGCTCAGGTTCCCACTCATCATCAACCAGCAGTTCTCCGGAGGCATTCGACTTTTCTTCCAGTCGCGAACAATGGCTGCAGTCCGCCGGACATGGTCTTCTGGACAAGGCATCAGCGTTCCGATGACTGCTTCCGGCACGGTGTTCTGTGTCGTAGTCATACTCTTTGCAGTCTCTCGACCCCCCTTGCTCCTTGTCCTCCTGGGTTACGGAACTGCACTAGCCATTTTAAAGCGGCGTGGTCTGTTCTCAGTAAAAATCTTCGTCCATACAAATACTTGTAGAAATGTTCGATGGACTTAACGACTGCCAACAGCTCCTCCTAGTCACGCAATAATTCCTTTCTGGCCTAGACAAAACCTTTGCTAAAGTACGCGATCACCTTTTCTTGTCCATCTTGAACCTGCGAAAGGACCGCGCCTATGGCCATATTGCTTGCGTCGGTATCCAAAACAAACTTTCCATCTTCTCGTGGATAACTCAAAATCGGCGAAGTGACTAGGGCCTGTTTTAGTTGATTAAAAGAATTTTCGCAGTCTTCATTCCATCTAAATTCTGCTTTTTCTTCGGTTAGTTTTGTCAATGGTTTGGCAATATTGGCAAATCCGGGGACAAATCTTCTATAATAAGTGCACAACCCAAGGAAACTTCGGACCTGATGTTTGTCGATCGGTCTTGGCCATGCTTGCACTGCTCGGATTTTGTCTGGGTCAGCCCTTACTCCGTCTCTAGATACGACGTGGCCAAGGTATTGGACTTCCTTCTTAAATACTTGGCACTTCTTTGGGCTCAGTTTGAGGTTAGCCCCACGTAATCTCTGGAACACTTCCTTCAAGTTGTTTAAGTGCTCTTCAAACGACCTTCCAACCACGATCACGTCGTCCAGGTAGACCAAGCACGTCTTCCAAGACAATCCGCGCAAGATGGTCTCCATCAAACGCTCGAACGTTGCAGGAGCGTTACACAGGCCGAAGGGCATTACAGTGAACTGCCACAAACCAGTTCCGATCGTAAAAGCTGTTTTTCACGATCCTTGTTCTAATTCACCTGCCAGTATCCACTCTTTAAATCTAACGTAGAAAACCACTGGGATCCTGACAGGGTGTCTAGCGTATCGTCAATTCTGTGTAAAGGGTAGATGTGCTTTTTGGTCACGTCCGTTACCTGCCTGTAGTCTACGCACACGCTCGTCGACCCATCCTTCTTCTTCACGAGTACCACTGGGGATGCCCATGGACTACTTGAAGGTTCAATCACGCCTTCTCTCTCCATATCCGTAATTATTTGTTCGGCTTCTTCTCTTTTCGCCAAAGGAAGTCTGCGTGGATGTTGTCGTATCGGCCGAGCGTCTCCGGTATTAATTTTATGTTTCACCACGTTAGTTCTTCCTTTGGAGCCACTCTCCAGCGCGAACACATCTTGGTACTCTTGGATCAACACTTTAACTTTAGCCAGCTGGTCTTGGCTGAGGTTTTCGCATTTGGTGGTAAGAATGTCCAATAGATGTTGTGGACACTTCTTCGGCGACGTATCTTCGTTAGACTTCACGCATCTCACAATTTGAGATACTGGCGTGCATTGGCCTACCACGGTCTTCTTTTTCAACGTTACAGGATTTGAGTTGATGATTAAGATCCTTACTGGCATCGTTTTTTTTTAATCGCACTAAAGTTCTGCCAACGAGTAGTCCATTTTCAACTAAGCCGCCCTCCATTGGTTCAATCGGGCGTATGTAGTCTTCCCGGAGTACCATCACCACACTTTCAGTCCTTGCAGGTAGTCACGTCTTCACTCAATAAGACTCGCACGGCTGCCTTCTCTGACGAATGAAAAGGAATTTCTTCATTGTCGATCTTCAGGACATCGTTCTTCATATCCAAATGGAACCCATACTTCTTTATCACGTCCATTCCCAGGATAACTTCTTCCGTGATGTCGGCTACCAGTACTTGATGGTCGAGTACTCCATTTCCCAAACCAATGGTTACTTTGACTTGTCCGTGAGTAGGTATTTCGTCGCCCGTCGCCGTTCGAAGTCGTACTGTTACTGGTGATGTCTTCTCGTTTTCCAATAACATGTCAGGACGAATGATGGTCTTCGTCGCTCCCGTGTCAACCAGTAACTGAACGCTTCTTCCATTGATCTTGCCATCGAGATAAATGCTATGCAACTGCTCCCTAGGCGATGCCATTTGAATGGTAATCTCCGGGGCATGGCTCGTTGAGGTCGACTTTCGCCCCATTCGGTCGACCCGTTCTAGTTTTCCGGATGCTCTTCTGGCCTTCTTTTGGGCTTAGTACAACGGCGTCGTACGTGGCCCACTTCCCCGCAGTTCCAGCACGTCACTTCTCTTCCTCGAGCTACTTGTTCCCGAAATATACGTCGCACTATGTCTTCAATGCTTTCTTCTGTGTGCGAGGATACTTCTGCAGCACAACGGAGCTTATGGCTGCCTCGGTGCGACGCTTGTTTCGCCGCCTCGAACTCCAAAGCATGGGTTAATGCATCATCCAACGTCCTCGGTCGCGCTAACCGAAGAGTCTGCTGTGTTTCGCTGTCTCGAGGCCATCTACGAAAGTTTGAATAGCTAACTGCTCCAGGAAGGTATCCGGTGCTGTAGGATACGCAAGCCGTGTTAATCTAGCGATGTCAGCCTCAAACTCTTGAAGACTTTCGGCAGCTTTTTGAACCCGACTTTTAATTTGAGCCTGGTATACTTGTTGAAGATGGGCATCTCCATACCTCATTTCTAATCGTGATATTAAAAGTTCATAATTTTCTTGCAGGTGGTCCGGAACAGTTTGTAAAATTCCAAGCGCTTCTCCACGTAAGGACACTATTAAAGACGTCGCTTTCTGCTTGTTGCTCCAACCATTAGCAGTAGCTGCTGTAACTTTACCATCAAAATTCGGTGGTACAACTTTGAACTTGTGAGTGTTTTCTTTTCGATGGTCTATTATTAAATCTTTACTCGTAACGCTTCCTTCACCGTGACAATTTATTTGGGTCATTCTTTCTTCAAGCAGTTGTATTCTTTCTCTCAATTTTTTCTCTAGCTTGTCTTCTATGGTTCTTGAATTTTCTTTTAACTTCTCTTCTATTATGTCATTCACAGAATCGCAAATTTCTTCTTTTAAGTTTAACATGTCTGCTTGGGTTTCCTCTTGAACAATTTTAATTTGATTTTCTATGCTCGTTCGTATTTCTTCTTTAAACTTCTAGAATTTTCCATCAACTTTTCTTCTATTTTCTGGGTATTTTCAAATAATTTTTCTTCAATTTTCTGAGAGTTTTCGTGAAACTTTTCTTCCATGTTTCTAGAATTTTCGGACAGTTTTGCTTCGATTTTCTGAGAATTTTCGCCCATTTTCCTATTCATCGATTCGAGAATTTCAAGTATTTTTGAATCCATTTTAACTGCTTGCAAACGCGTCACCGGCATAAATTTAAATATAACACGAATATAAAGTTTTTATATACACTACTTTTTAAAATGCAGTTTTTATATAACACAAAATTTAATAGTTATCCACTTATTAATATTAAACCACTAGTGTCCGGAAACGAATTTAATCGCGATCACGCACTTGTTAAAAGAAAAACACTATTTTATACTTTATAAATAAACACGCGTATCGCGAACAGTTATTTACGCAATCAATGTTTTTATTACGGGTGCGATATCAAATAACTTAATGGTATTCACACTAAAAATCGCGAACGGTTTGATACCTCAACACCTGACGCCACTGTTACGTATTTATTAATTAAAAAAAAACTAATTTATTTATAAACGACTAAAACTACGTTTACTTATTATAGAAATATGTATACTTTTAAATCAACGGAACTAATTAAATCTAATAATAAAAACACTTACACTATAATTTATGTATAACCGTTGTATAACACTTAAGATAACTAACACGAGATAAGATAACGTCCTCGGATTTCACAGCTGATAGTCACGTTCACTCTATTTATTTAAAACTCCGCACGTGCTAATCACTTATTTATCTTCACTTGCTTATTTATTTAATACTGCATGCATTCACATTCCAGCAATAACTGACCTACGATTTCCATCTTCGGCTTTTATAGACATCAGCGAATTCTTCTCGATCGTTCCTCACTTTTCGCTATATTTTCTAGAAACTAGATAACAGTTCTAGAAGGCTCTTGCATTTGCAAGTAATTTCTCGGACGTTTCAGTATATTATATAAGCGTAGTATATAAACCTCAAACTAGCTTCATTTGCTGCAAGTTTATCATAAAACGAACACGTCGTAATTGATAGCAATGTGTTGGCTTTTTTTTCCAAATTGAGGTAGACTCGAACGAGTAGCAGTCTAACTTCTAAAACTACACGTTGACTTGTACCTGATTAAAATCACTGTATCAACAAAACAATTTACAAACAATGTACTATACCACTTTCACTTGTGGCATAGCCGTTTGGTCTTTTAAGTGAAAATTGGAATCAAATGTTATTAGATAATTTACAAAGTTTTTTCTTTTATTCTGAATCTTAGTTTTTTTATTCAATGTTTAGAACTTCCAACTTAGTAATTCAGCAAACTAGTTTTTGAAATTGCTACACTTTATTACCTGTTATGGCTAAAATGTTCATAACATTTTTTTAAACAGTTTAATTTAGTTATATAATAGTTCATTATTTTGTTCCACAGTCATCTTAAATTGTTTAGGTCATCTGAATAATCAACACCTTAATATCAAATTATAAATTGATTATAAAATTAAAGTTGTTGATTTCTAGACATTTTTCTGACACGGAAATTTATGTTATCGATTTTATAGTAAACCACAGAAAGACACCTGCATGCTTCATAGCTTCATTTTCATCTTTGTTAAAAACGTACCGTTGTGAAATCCTTAGCTTATTGCGTTTTTTTAATTGTCAACTCAAAGATTTGGACTCGGTACTTTGTCATCTTACTAGAAAGTTGGTTATATAAAACGAGCTTTTATGAAATCATTAATTGTTATTTACTGCTTACTTTACCAAGCTATTTCTACTATTAACTCCAAACCGATATTTGTTTTTCTACCATAAATTAATAAGGTAAGAAATCCGATAAAAAACTTTTACTCGACAAAGTTTCAAAAATGCTTTGTCTATTTAAAGGCAAAAGTCAAAGTACATATCAAATCTAATTTGTTTCTTAGTTTACATACGTAAAACTGGTAGTTCTTTTATCACACTAATTGCAGTGCTCTGATTTTAGTTTCGACCTCATCACGAGTCGAAGATTTCCAAATCTGCATTTTTTTATAGAGAAATCTGTTCGAACATAAAAATGGTTTTTTTTAATTTTAAATAATACTTATCTCTGTATTCCAGTAACTGTTGCTGTATGCTGTTTAAAAGTTGATTTATTTTAATTCAATCGTTTAGATTGATTGAACTGTTTTTCTTTTTTGCTCTTTCTCATTTTTTAATCGCCTGTTCTTAACTACATATTTAAAATAATTTTTTCGTCTTCTTCAGACTATAGTTCGAAACGTTGACTTTCAAGGTTTTCTCTGTTTAATATTCCGATTTTTAATAATACACTGCTGTTCTTCTCAAGTACTCGTTGTCACTTGAGATACATACAACCCTATATTATAGCATACTTATTAATTACAATAATTCATATTCTAACGCACTTACTAACGCACATCCACTACTTAAAGACAATGATGCAGTTTCACAATTTAAACGTTTTTATCTGATTGAAATATGCAGCTGTACAAAATCAAAACAAAAGTAAATACATGGTACCATTGTATATAAATGTACAATGATAGTACTATCTTGTCAAGTATTTAACAAAAAAGTACTTTTTTAGTAGTAATAAATAAATATTAGTTTCTTTTCTAAAAATAATTGTAGAAATTATTTTGAGTGTAGGAAATAATTGGGTGGATATGAGTAATTTACGAGCATATTTAAAGTGGTCATTGACCGTCACATCTTGTATTGAAAACGACCTCGAAGGTGTTGGTATGACTAAGGTAAGAACCATATATAGAATGTGACCGATATCTGTGAAGTTTGTTTACATAGTTCAACACATTTTTTTAAAAACTAAAGTAGGTAAACGTACGCACTTACTACAGAAAACACCATGAAATTGCCATTCAGCATAGAAAATATATTTTTAATTGCTTATTCTGATAAGTTTTTGATTTCGTTTGCAGTTTTAATTGTTAACGTAAAGTTAAAGTTTTACATTTTTATGATTAAAACTTTCACAAAATTTTTGATCACCATGAACTCTAAGCGTTCACTTTCTACCTTACAAGGATTTATTTCAGATGAAACATCAAATTATTGTTCCTCACTTTCTAACTTAATCAGTCGGAAAATTCTTTATTTTCCGTAATCTTAATGTTTTTTTATTTGCGAAACAGCTACACCTTGATTTGTTTTAGGTTCTGTAAGATTAAAATAAGCAGTCAGGAGAACGTGAAAAAGAATTTTGATTTGTAGTTTTCCATCAAAATAAATACTTGTGTTCAGAGTACTTATCACTTTTGTTATTTTAAAATGCTTATTTAGAATTTTCTCTTTACATTAACATGCTTTTTCCTTTGTGTTAATATTTTATGTTAGCTTATTTTATATCAAGTCATGGTTTTCTCTCTAATTTTTTATTATGTTTATTTCTCAGTTCATAGAAGAAGTATCTGAACCAAGTTTATTATTACAAAATATTAAATGAACTAAAAAAAAAGAAACTATTATTGTTACAACTAAGAAAATGCGAATAAGAAGCCTTTTAAACCAACTTGCATTGTTTCTTACAAACTAGTAATTTGCAAGCATAAAAATTTTAATAAAAAAATTGTTTCATCCTTTGTAATCTTAGTAAAAGAAAATTAAACAATTACTTAACTATATTAGGAATAAAGAAAATTTTTACTGAAAAATAATGAAGTAACCTTGATAAAAAAGTTAAATGACAAACAATCGTGTTAAAAAATGTTTAGAAAAAAATCAAACAAAAAGCAAGAAAAACAAAAAATACTATGGTGATTAACGATATTAGTCTTAAAACCATGGTTCAAAAATAATTGTATTTTTAGAAATAGCAAACAAAAACATAAATAGAATATGTAGAATCTACAGCTGTCGCGGTTTTCTTGGTTACGATTATAAACGACTTTTAGCTTAGATCGCGTCGTAGTTGAACACCTAGACTTTTTAGACTTGGTCCTAGTATTTCTTTAAGAGCCAACACAAGAAATAGAACTTGGCCTTTGCCGTATTGTCGCTCGTGAACCCAAATAAACTGACATTTCGCAAGACATTGCAGCTTGCGTCTTTGTAGTGGCGACTGTCACTGATAAATGTCAGTTTATCGGCAATACGGCAAAGGTCTAGTTATACTTTTTGTTTCGGCCCTCAAGAAGAACTTAGAACCATGCTTAAAAAGTCTGGGTGTTCAACTACAACTCTGTGTAAGCCGGAAGTTGCGTATAATCGTAACCAAGAAAACTACGAAAGCTTAAGGTTCTATATTGTAAACCTCTACGGCGAGAAGATGTTTTTACAAACTAAATCTTTAGATCGTTTGCGCCAAAAAAAAAGAAAAGCTACTTCTAGACCTAGCATTTCTAAAACGTTTCCAAGACCACAACGTATTGCCATCGTGTATGAGAATTGAACATCTTCTAAAATCTCATACTGAGCGAATTTTTCGCAAAGTTGGTTTTGAACGAATTTATCTATTAGTTTAACGCTTGTTTACATTAAAGTCACGTACAAGGTTATACTCCGTATATTTATCTCAACACGCATTAATCACCTATATATTTAAACTTCATAATCTTAACACTGCTGACTTGGAATTACTGAAATAACTGCCCTATGATTCAGTTGTATCGTTTTTATCTATTTTGGCAATCCTTCGCGAATGTTCTATATCTTTCGGTGAACGTTCTGAAACATGGATAACAACTTGAAGGCTCTAAAACTTGAGAATAATTTCTCGAACGTTTCAATACTATATATTATTGTTCTATCAAAATCTTTTGCTTTTTACTCTATTAAAGATGTTATTATTGTTACAAAAGGCTTTACTGTTTCTATATTAGAGCAATTTAATAAAGTTTGCAAGAAACAAAACCAATGGGTTTAAAATGGTTATTCGCGTTTTCTTAGTAGTAACAACAATAGTGTTTTTCCTTTTTGTTCATTTGATAGTATTCAATTTTTTTGTAATAATAAATACAAGTACTTCTTCTGTGAACTGAGAAATAAACATAGTAAAAAATTAAAGAGATAACCATGATTTGATATAAAAGGTAACATAAAACATTAAAACAAAGCAAAAAGCATGGTAATATGAATAAGAAAATTCGAAATGAGCGTTTTAAAATAACAAATGTGATATGAGTACTCTAAAAACAAGTATTTATTTGGATGGAAAAGTTCTACCCATCAAATTTTTTTTTTACATTCTTCTACTTGTTTTAAACCAATAGAACCTAAAACAAATCAAGAAGTAGCTGTTTCTCAAATAAAGAAAACATTAAGATTGCGAATGCTTTATTGTTAAAATGCAAAACGTTAACTTTACGTTAACTTTAACAATTAAAACTACATACAAAATCAAAAACTCTTTAGAGTCCTTTACGAAAGTAAGCGAACCAAAATTTTTATTTTTGAAAACCTAGACAGTAATGAATTTTGCGACATACTTTAAATAACGCAACTTTTCTTAATTTAAGCCACCTTTATCTTTTCCCGTTTACAAGATCCCCATAAATGAGTCGACGCAAAATTAAACATGGTGAAAATATAAGAGAAAAAAACTGAAAAGAAAAGTTCTTAAACAAAACAAAAAGCAATAAGTATAAACAATAATAATATCAATAGTTGAAATGACAAAATTATATAAATAAACAAAAAGTATAAAAATAAAAAAAGAATAATTAAATCTTTAGTATCTTCACTCCATCTTTAAAATTTTCAATTTTATATTTTCTGTAGTTTTTAGAATCTTTGTTTATTTGTGCATCTGAACTTAACAAAAAACGAATAGAACAATACGGTGATTAAATTGATAGATAAAATAAATTAAAATCGCGGTAGTAAAAAATGGTTTACAAATTTAACACTCCATGCACACAAAAATTATAAAAGGCGAGAATCCACAACTGTAATTTAATAATCCTGCTGTAACTAATATCTTATTAGTAGGGTAAAACATAACTCGATTTAATGTAGACGTCTTTTACTTTTTAATGCTTTCATTAGTGTAATTAAAGCTAATTACATTTGCAGATGGTAGAAGTGCGCCGCAATTAGAGTTTGCGATAACGCCGGAACCAGTAGTAGCTACTTGTGGCAGTACGGCATTGTTCTCAGCCAAAGTTCATTGCAGCAATAATGAAAAACCACAAATCGTATGGAAATTTGGCGACAAGAAATGCAGCGAGTTCTCTAATAAGTATCAGGTTAGTAATTTAATATTTTAAATCAAAACGTGTTCAGAATTTGATGAAAAGTTTTTGGATTTGTTTGTGTGGTGTGATTATCCTATTGGAAAGCAATCTATTTTTTGTAAAATGTACGTAAATTAAATCTTTTTTAGAATGTACGAGGATATTTATTTGATTTTTTAAGACAAAATATTATTAGCGAAAAAAAAGTATTTCGTCTTAATATGTAGTTTGAAGAGTATACTAGAGATTAATTAAAAAAAATATACAGAATGCTAGACGTTGTTAATTATTCAAAGCAACAATTTAATAAAACCATTTTAGCAACTAACACTCCCGTATCATGACCATAAAATCATCAAGCTTAAGGCTGCTGGATTTTTATTTATGAGGAACTGTAATATAGAAAAACTACATGACGCAGAGGTGATTGCATTTAATTGTATTAATAAAATTATACTGTAACGAATTTTAAAGCTAATTTATTTATAAACAAATATTTATACGATTAGAACTACACGTAACTAATTAAATCCCATAGCTTCTGTTTATCTAAAACGGTATTTGTTTACATTAAAAGCACGTTCGTTTAAACGCCGTTATACTTATTTTTTACTGGCACGAGCACTTATCGTAGCACGCACGTTAATCACTTATTTATTTAAACCGACAGTACTCTTAACTTAACTTAACTTCCGACTTCAAAACTGACCCCAGCTCCTTTTAAATATTTTTTATATATTTGCGTTATCTGTGTCGAAAATTTTCTACGCCCTCCGGTTACTGTCTCGAATTGACAATAACTTCGAGAACGTTCTAATACTGTCAACACTAACTGCTAGTACGTACTTTTAAACGCTCTAGATTATGTTTGTAATAGCGAAGGCTTCCACGGCCGGAATCTATACTAACATTAGAATGTCTTCCGGGTTTGGACCGTGTCATAGTTGCAACCGAAGCTGCCAACGTTTCGCCCACTATCGTAAGGGGCTTCATCAGGGCGTGAGATAAATCGCAAAACTCAAACAAGCAATCGAAATCTAACTAAGAACTTCTCAAAAGTTAGGTTATCCACTTGTAAAACAAGCCATAACCTAAACTATGAAAAGGAAAGAAAGAAAACGATAACCTGAAAAAGCAAACGAAAATCTAACAAAGAATCACTACCGAGTTAGGTAATCAACTTGTGAACCAAGCCAGATTCTAAACTAGGTAGAAGTGACTTAAGAAGAAATAGTCTCCGTATTTAAAGGAACAGGATCGTCACGGATGATTAAGCTCGACCCTGATTGGGTTACGGTTGCTAGGGGGCGTGTTTTTGTTAAATGACTAATCACCGGGAACCAAAGAGGGGATAGTTCGAAACCATGATCGCGATTGAAGTTATTGGGGTTTTTGATGATTTCTATGCTTTCTCGGAATTTCCTGTTGAAAAAGAATGGAGATTTGGCAATCAACGAAACATTATCAAAATCTATCTTGTGACCTGTAGTAAAATGATGTTCAGCGACCGCAGACTTGGAAGTATACCTTTTCCTTATACAACGATCATGTTCTGAAATGCGAGTAATGACGGAACGACCGGTTTCACCAATGTAGACTAAACCACAAGAACAGGGAATTTGGTATACACCTTGAGATGAAAGTGTAGGAAATTTGTCTTTGGGAGAAGGAAGAATCTGAGAGATTTTGCCTGTCGAGTTGAATATGGGTTTAATACCATTCTTACGAAGAAGTTTCCCTATTTGATCTGTAACCTTGTGAATGTAGGGTAAGAAGGCCAATGTCGTTAGGTAATCGAGTACGTGGATGTAAACGACGATTAATAACTCTATGAATATCTCGCTTTACATAACCATTGTTCACTAAGGTTTTAGTAAGATGACGGAGTTCTGAGTCTAGATTCTCAGGTTGGCAAACAGAAAAGGCACGATGAACCAAAGATTCAATAACAGAACGTTTCTGTGCAGGATAATGATGAGACGAAGCATGAAGGTATCTGTCCGTATGGGTGAGTTTGCGATAAACAGAATGGCTCAAAAGTCCGTCGGGTTTACAAGTCACAAGAACGTCAAGGAATGGAAGAGAACCATTACTTTCGATTTCCATAGTAAATTTGATATCTAAGTGTTGATTGTTAAGATGATCAAGAAACTTAGACAATTCAAGATGACCATGAGACCAAACAATAAACGTGTCGTCAACATATCTAAACCACACTTTAGGTTTTAACATTGATGATTCAAAGCAACCGTTTCAAAGGGATTCCATAAAAATGTTAGCTACAACAGGTGATAGAGGAGAACCCATAGCAGCACCAGAAACTTGTTCGTAAAACTTATTATCAAATTGGAAGTAAGTAGAGGATAGACACTTTTCAATAAGAGGAACCAAACTCAAGTCCTTGCCATGTTGAGACAGAATCTGTTTGATGATAATAAGCGAATCCTTAATAGGAACTTTAGTAAAAAGTGAAGTAACATCAAAGCTCACGAGAAGATCTTGGGGTTCAAGTTTTATAGTTTCTAGACGTTGAATAAAATGCTGAGAGTTGAGGATGTGAGAAGAGGTTTTACCTGTAAACTCGCAAAGAATGTTGGACAAGAACTTGGCTAGCTTGTAAGTAGGAGACTGGATAGTACTGACGATAGGTCGAAAAGGAATACCTTGTTTGTGAATTTTGGGAAGTCCGTATAGACGAGGTGGTTTAGAATCTGATGGGGTAAGTCGACGTTTAGTTTCAGGAGGTAGATTGGATGATTTAATGATTTGGCTAACCTCGCGTTCAATCCTCGAAGTGGGGTTATGGGTTAGAAGAGCGTAAGTTTCCTCAGACAAAATAGAATTGATTTTCGTAACATAATCAATTTTATTCCGGCCGTGGAAGCCTTCGCTATTACATTAACAATCTCTACGGGGAGAATATTTCTTCTAAAACCTCCGTATTTTCCAAACTTCGCCACAAACTCGTCAAACTTTTGTGCAATTTAACTTTTCTTAGTCGCTGTCGTGACCACAACATCATTCCTGCATTCCTCAAAATTAAGTTCCACATACAGACACGTTCTTCTAAAAACATCCTACACCGTGCTAGTCTAGCGTTGATACGCGAACGGATTAAGCAAACTAGGCGAGAGTTAGACACCATTTCGAAACAACTCTTTTATCTTCATCTTGAGTTGGCCAACACTCTATCCCCGGATGATTGGAAATTCTTTGACAACATTACTTACCAGCAGTCTGATACCACTCGACGACTAACCACTGAAGGTCATCTCAAAAAAGTTTCAATTATTGGAATCCAAGAATCGTAAAGTTTCTTCTACTACTAACTCAGTAAAGATTGTCAATTTATCTAGTTTGGTTCTCACTTCAGAACAGGAATCGGTGCTCTCTAAAGGTTTGAATTTTGCGGTTGCTCTAAACGTATTCCTAAAGAAGATATTGTATGTGCTGTTGAGTCTTCTATAAGACATCTTCCTCGCCACATCTCAGATCCCATTCGTATTAACACTGGCAAAATCCTTGAATCATCTAAAATTCCTAAATCCAACATTTCTAAGTCGGAAGAGTCAGCTCTAAAGTCTCAAGAACCCTAATATTATTGTTCTTCCAGCCGACAAGGGCAACGCCACTGTAGTTTTGAACCAAATTGATTATGTTACGAAAATCAATTCTATTTTGTCTGAGGAAACTTACGCTCTTCTAACCCATAACCCCACTTCGAGGATTGAACGCGAGGTTAGCCAAATCATTAAATCATCCAATCTACCTCCTGAAACTAAACGTCGACTTACCCCATCAGATTCTAAACCACCTCGTCTATACGGACTTCCCAAAATTCACAAACAAGGTATTCCTTTTCGACCTATCGTCAGTACTATCCAGTCTCCTACTTACAAGCTAGCCAAGTTCTTGTCCAACATTCTTTGCGAGTTTACAGGTAAAACCTCTTCTCACATCCTCAACTCTCAGCATTTTATTCAACGTCTAGAAACTATAAAACTTGAACCCCAAGATCTTCTCGTGAGCTTTGATGTTACTTCACTTTTTACTAAAGTTCCTATTAAGGATTCGCTTATTATCATCAAACAGATTCTGTCTCAACATGGCAAGGACTTGAGTTTGGTTCCTCTTATTGAAAAGTGTCTATCCTCTACTTACTTCCAATTTGATAATAAGTTTTACGAACAAGTTTCTGGTGCTGCTATGGGTTCTCCTCTATCACCTGTTGTAGCTAACATTTTTATGGAATCCTTTGAAACGGTTGCTTTGGAATCATCAATGTTAAAACCTAAAGTGTGGTTTTAGATATGTTGACGACACGTTTATTGTTTGGTCTCATGGTCATCTTGAATTGTCTAAGTTTCTTGATCATCTTAACAATCAACACTTAGATATCAAATTTACTATGGAAATCGAAAGTAATGGTTCTCTTCCATTTCTTGACGTTCTTGTGACTCGTAAGCCCGACGGACTTCTAGGCCATTCTGTTTATCGCAAACCCACCCATACGGACAGATACCTTCATGCTTCGTCTCATCATCATCCTGCACAGAAACGTTCTGTCATTGAATCTTTGGTCCATCGTGCCTTTTCCATTTGTCAACCTGAGAATCTAGACTCAGAACTCCGTCATCTTACTAGAACCTTAGTGAACAATGGTTATGTAAAGCGAGATATTCATAGAGTTATTAATCGTCGTTTACATCCACGTACTCGATTACCTAAGGACATTTCTACTCCCGAATCCAACCCGAAATTGGCCTTCTTACCCTACATTCACAAGGTTACAGATCAAATAGGGAAACTCCTTCGTAAGAATGGTATTAAACCCATATTCAACTCGACAGGCAAAATCTCTCAGATTCTTCTCTTCTCCCAAAGACAAATTTCCTACACTTTCATCTCAAGGTGTATACCAAATTCCCTGTTCTTGTGGTTTAGTCTACATTGGTGAAACCGGTCGTTCCGTCATTACTCGCATTTCAGAACATGATCGTTGTATAAGGAAAAGGTATACTTCCAAGTCTGCGGTCGTTGAACATCATTTTACTACAGGTCACAAGATAGATTTTGATAATGTTTCGTTGATTGCCAAATCTCCATTCTTTTTCAACAGGAAATTCCGAGAAAGCATAGAAATCATCAAAAACCCCAATAACTTCAATCGCGATCATGGTTTCGAACTATCCCCTCTTTGGTTCCCGGTTATTAGTCATTTAACAAAAACACGCCCCCTAGCAACCGTAACCCAATCAGGGTCGAGCTTAATCATCCGTGACGATCCTGTTCCTTTAAATACGGAGACTATTTCTTCTTAAGTCACTTCTACCTAGTTTAGAATCTGGCTTGGTTCACAAGTTGATTACCTAACTCGGTAGTGATTCTTTGTTAGATTTTCGTTTGCTTTTTCAGGTTATCGTTTTCTTTCTTTCCTTTTCATAGTTTAGGTTATGGCTTGTTTTACAAGTGGATAACCTAACTTTTGAGAAGTTCTTAGTTAGATTTCGATTGCTTGTTTGAGTTTTGCGATTTATCTCACGCCCTGATGAAGCCCCTTACGATAGTGGGCGAAACGTTGGCAGCTTCGGTTGCAACTATGACACGGTCCAAACCCGGAAGACATTCTAATGTTAGTATAGATTCCGGCCGTGGAAGCCTTCGCTATTACATTAACAATCTCTACGGGGAGAATATTTCTTCTAAAACCTCCGTATTTTCCAAACTTCGCCACAAACTCGTCAAACTTTTGTGCAATTTAACTTTTCTTAGTCGCTGTCGTGACCACAACATCATTCCTGCATTCCTCAAAATTAAGTTCCACATACAGACACGTTCTTCTAAAAACATCCTACACCGTGCTAGTCTAGCGTTGATACGCGAACGGATTAAGCAAACTAGGCGAGAGTTAGACACCATTTCGAAACAACTCTTTTATCTTCATCTTGAGTTGGCCAACACTCTATCCCCGGATGATTGGAAATTCTTTGACAACATTACTTACCAGCAGTCTGATACCACTCGACGACTAACCACTGAAGGTCATCTCAAAAAGTTTCAATTATTGGAATCCAAGAATCGTAAAGTTTCTTCTACTACTAACTCAGTAAAGACGGTTGTCAATTTATCTAGTTTGGTTCTCACTTCAGAACAGGAATCGGTGCTCTCTAAAGGTTTGAAGTTTGCAGTTGCTCCTAAACGTATTCCTAAAGAAGATATTGTATGTGCTGTTGAGTCTTCTATAAGACATCTTCCTCGCCACATCTCAGATCCCATTCGTATTAACACTGGCAAAATCCTTGAATCATCTAAAATTCCTAAATCCAACATTTCTAAGTCGGAAGAGTCAGCTCTAAAAAGTCTTCGTAAGAACCCTAATATTATTGTTCTTCCAGCCGACAAGGGCAACGCCACTGTAGTTTTGAACCAAATTGATTATGTTACGAAAATCAATTCTATTTTGTCTGGAGGAAACTTCCGCTCTTCTAACCCATAACCCCACTTCGAGGATTGAACGCGAGGTTAGCCAAATCATTAAATCATCCAATCTACCTCCTGAAACTAAACGTCGACTTACCCCATCAGATTCTAAACCACCTCGTCTATACGGACTTCCCAAAATTCACAAACAAGGTATTCCTTTTCGACCTATCGTCAGTACTATCAGTCTCCTACTTACAAGCTAGCCAAGTTCTTTGTCCAACATTCTTTGCGAGTTTACAGGTAAAACCTCTTCTCACATCCTCAACTCTCAGCATTTTATTCAACGTCTAGAAACTATAAAACTTGAACCCCAAGATCTTCTCGTGAGCTTTGATGTTACTTCACTTTTACTAAAGTTCCTATTAAGGATTCGCTTATTATCATCAAACAGATTCTGTCTCAACATGGCAAGGACTTGAGTTTGGTTCCTCTTATTGAAAAGTGTCTATCCTCTACTTACTTCCAATTTGATAATAAGTTTTACGAACAAGTTTCTGGTGCTGCTATGGGTTCTCCTCTATCACCTGTTGTAGCTAACATTTTTATGGAATCCTTTGAAACGGTTGCTTTGGAATCATCAATGTTAAAACCTAAAGTGTGGTTTAGATATGTTGACGACACGTTTATTGTTTGGTCTCATGGTCATCTTGAATTGTCTAAGTTTCTTGATCATCTTAACAATCAACACTTAGATATCAAATTTACTATGGAAATCGAAAGTAATGGTTCTCTTCCATTTCTTGACGTTCTTGTGACTCGTAAGCCCGACGGACTTCTAGGCCATTCTGTTTATCGCAAACCCACCCATACGGACAGATACCTTCATGCTTCGTCTCATCATCATCCTGCACAGAAACGTTCTGTCATTGAATCTTTGGTCCATCGTGCCTTTTCCATTTGTCAACCTGAGAATCTAGACTCAGAACTCCGTCATCTTACTAGAACCTTAGTGAACAATGGTTATGTAAAGCGAGATATTCATAGAGTTATTAATCGTCGTTTACATCCACGTACTCGATTACCTAAGGACATTTCTACTCCTGAATCCAACTTGAAATTGGCCTTCTTACCCTACATTCACAAGGTTACAGATCAAATAGGAAACTCCTTCGTAAGAATGGTATTAAACCCATATTCAACTCGACAGGCAAAATCTCTCAGATTCTTCCTTCTCCCAAAGACAAATTTCCTACACTTTCATCTCAAGGTGTATACCAAATTCCCTGTTCTTGTGGTTTAGTCTACATTGGTGAAACCGGTCGTTCCGTCATTACTCGCATTTCAGAACATGATCGTTGTATAAGGAAAAGGTATACTTCCAAGTCTGCGGTCGCTGAACATCATTTTACTACAGGTCACAAGATAGATTTTGATAATGTTTCGTTGATTGCCAAATCTCCATTCTTTTTCAACAGGAAATTCCGAGAAAGCATAGAAATCATCAAAAACCCCAATAACTTCAATCGCGATCATGGTTTCGAACTATCCCTCTTTGGTTCCCGGTTATTAGTCATTTAACAAAAACACGCCCCCTAGCAACCGTAACCCAATCAGGGTCGAGCTTAATCATCCGTGACGATCCTGTTCCTTTAAATACGGAGACTATTTCTTCTTAAGTCACTTCTACCTAGTTTAGAATCTGGCTTGGTTCACAAGTTGATTACCTAACTCGGTAGTGATTCTTTGTTAGATTTTCGTTTGCTTTTTCAGGTTATCGTTTTCTTTCTTTCCTTTTCATAGTTTAGGTTATGGCTTGTTTTACAAGTGGATAACCTAACTTTTGAGAAGTTCTTAGTTAGATTTCGATTGCTTGTTTGAGTTTTGCGATTTATCTCACGCCCTGATGAAGCCCCTTACGATAGTGGGCGAAACGTTGGCAGCTTCGGTTGCAACTATGACACGGTCCAAACCCGGAAGACATTCTAATGTTAGTATAGATTATGTTTACATAATAATGACCAGAGTTTTAAGCATTTGCTATAATTTACAATTTTAGATGTTTTGTTTCCGATTAGGTATTTGTTTACAAAATAATATGCACCTGCATTTGTTTTTGAGCTTCCTTGATTTAATTTAAAATTAATATACTTAGGACCAGTTGCACAATCATGGTTTAAAGTACGGTTTAACTAAACTTGGTTTAATTTTAAAATTCTATTATACTATTGGTTAGCACAAAATCAACAACCAATTATAATACAGTATTTTGAAATTAAACCAGGATTTGTTAAATCGTAGTTTAAACCATGATTGTGCAACTGGCCCTTAATAAATTTTAACTTAAGCATATGTAGCAATACGTGTTATTATAAGGAAACAAATTATTTAACCAAGTAAAAAATGCAATATGGCGCCTGTTTAAAATAAGGAAATTACTATTAATAACTTTTTTTTAAATATGTTTTATAATAACGCTTTCTCTTTAAATTGCAAATATCAGTTTTATAGATACATTTTGAAATTTTCATAGTTTTTGAGATCCCAATGGTAACACCCTGTATATGTGACTACTACACTAATGTGCAATAACTAAGTTAAGTTAGTTTTTAACGCAGTCCCGTATAAATTACAACGAGTAACCACTATTCCTCAATAGTTTTGACAAAGCGGTTATTTTTTTTCTAAACATAATCTATTACTATTTTTAACTATTGTAATGAAATGTTTCTTTTTTTTTCTACAAAATTTAAATATATTTCTTTACTACCTTTTTTAAGTGTTTTTATTTGTCTTATATTATTTGCGGTTCTGTTACGTACTGAGTCATTTTTCTTTGATTTTGTTCTTCGCTTCGTTTTAATTCTTTTCAAGGTTTTTATTAGTTTTATATTTTTACTTATATAGTACTTTGCATAATTTACATCTCTTGCTTTTTTTCAACTCATATTTTTCAGTTTCTTTGCGAGCAATGATCTACTGGTATTGTGCGTGTGTCTTTGTAATACTTTTGATCAGAATCAACATTCGCACTCCTATAACTTTTTTATCACGGTAATACCAAACCTACATTTTGCATGTAGAATTTCTATCTTGATTTTATTATTGTTCAAATAATTTATTTTCAATCGACTTTGAAAGAAGAGAGCAGTTCTCAATTTGATAGAATATGTATGAAAATGCATATTCAGCGATCGTTTTTTACAACGTTGGCCGATTTTGATGATTCATTTTTATTAGAAAAAGAGTACTATAGAAGTGATCTCATTTCAATTGGGTCAAATTCTGATCCATGAGAAAATAATTGAACCACTATTGTTAACATCACTAAAAACAGAAAAACAAAAAACGACTTTAAAAAAATCAAAAAATGCATCAAATATAACGCACTAAAAAGTAAAAACTAATTATTTAATTTAGTTACAATTAAACGATTAAATTTTTATTTACATGAAACTACTTTTTGTAGTTGGTGCCAAACACATTCGACTTAAACTGCCAAACTTAATGTTAAGAATTGAGCTTAATGCTACGCCAACGTCATACATGGCAGTTACTTCAAAAAGTAATTTCATGTAAATAAAAATTTCGTCGTTTAATTGTAACTAAATTAAATCATTATTTTTTACTTTTTGGTGCGTTTTTTTTTAAATAGATTCTTTTTGTTTCTTAAAAAATTTTTAAGTAGAATATTTTTCTCTGTTATAAAATCTATACAACTTTTTTGTTGGCACTCTCTACAAATTTTAGCATTGCAATCTTCTAGAACAAACCTAACGTCATATCGTTGAACCGACATTGTACTTCTTTATAAAACATGGTTTCTTCATCTCTTGGTGTACATATATCCATATGTACACTAATTACACTAATACTTATTATTATGCTTCTAAAACTTATGTAAACGTTTTTATTTGTTTGATGTGTCGATTTTTTCTTCTACATTTAAAAAATATATAGTTTTAAATCTCTATCAATAAACAGTTTTTGATAACCAAAATTCATTGTTTTTTTTTAATTTTTGATATTGATTTTAGAGGGCTCCTATGTAAAATTTCTTTTCTTTTTGGGGTTTATTTGCTAGATCTACTACTATCACGTATCTTCATATTTTATAGATTGTAAATTTAATAGAATAGATGAACAGTACCTACATCAACATTTAGGAAATTTCTAAACTTTAACTAGGTTTTATTATACTACACGGATATTTTTTTATATATTTCTAGTCAAAATAATCCGCATTTAAAGAAGCTCAAAATAGTGTGATACGTCAAATCATCGCCTGACCCAGAAAATGCTTATAACCCAAAAAAATTCAAATTGAACTTATGATCTAACAAACAAACGCAGGAGGGTTAACGTCAAATTAGTGTTATTTTCCATAAATAGAATAACAACATTAGAATATTTAACATTAGCATTTGTTTGGGAAAGCGTACTTTTTTTTTATTTATATCTATACATATTAAAGATGAATCATACTTTTAGTCAAGGCTACCAATTCAAATTTTTAAAAAATTGTAAGAGATTTTAGATAGCGCCGTAACGCTTCGGATAAAGCACCGCACGGTATAAAGAAATTGTAAACAATTTACTTAACACTGTAAATATTTAGAAAAGGCTTTTATTTACGTTTCAGGTGGAAGTTGAAGATGACGTTAGTACTTTACATATCTTCGATGTGACACATCTTGACAGTGGCCAAGTTAGCTGCAGTGCGTACTTAGCTTCGGAGGAAATCAGTCGACATTCACCACAATCCATTGAAGAAAACTCGTTTTCGTGTGTAGATAACCAAAACGCATTATGCACTATAAACCACATAACAGAACTTAAAGTGCTAGACGATAATTGTTTTCAAAGTGAATGTGATCACAGTGTTTTAAGTGCTGCGAGTAAGACAATGTCTAACGAAGAAAATGAAAATGCCGCAACTGCGGCCGTTTTAATAAAAGGTCCGAAAGACACCAATGCGTTAGTCGGTGACCGCGTTCTTCTTAAGGCCACTTACATAGGTGAACCAGAACCATCAATCACATGGACGAAAGCGGTAAGTACTTATTACCCAATCAATTAAGAGTTAACGTCTTCATGAGCATGACTAAAATTTACATTTTAATTTAATTATGCAAAACACCAACTTTACCTTAAACAGGAATAATAAAGACGTAATTATTTATTGCACGGCGCCAGAATTAAATGCACCGCGACTTAGTGCCTACATCCGCCATGCACTCAAAAATTCCAAAAACACCAAGGTCGCTTCCGCAAGTAAGAAAAATAATTTAAATTTACATTGTAGTTGACCTACTTTTTAAAGTAAAGAATTTTCTTCTTTAATTTTACCATAAATCACTCAAACGTTGTAATTAACAATTATCAGTAACTTTTTAATTAAGGAAGTGTATTCCGCTAATAAAAATTAATTTCGTTTCAGCTTAATGACGTTTAAATTCATTTACTCTCAATTAACTGTGCTCTTGAAATCGATTTAATTTCTTCTTTTCGCTGATGCACAATAGAAGTTATTGATTTAATTTTGAAAAATCCGAGATTTATTTCGTTTTTCATTTATTGATGCCCTATGACTTTTGAGATTATCAATGTGTTATTAATTTGTGGCGATGTTTACTGACATTTACAACAAAATATTGTTGAGAAAAGTTACGGTAAGGTCAAATTAAAGAAAAACTTTCTCGATATACGAAATGAAAATTAAATAAATTTTGTTTTTGTTAAAAAAATACACGGCTTTTTTTAAACCAGAATCAAACGAACACATGCTTTGTTTTCTTGTGAAAGTTTCATTTAGAAAACAAAGATTATTCGTGTAATTGTATCAGTGAAGTTTTTCTTTTAATAACGATGCTTTTCACTTATCAAGGTAAAGAGGGTAATATGAATAATGTTAATTGCAAATACTCACACTTATAAATAAATGAGCAGCGCTGATCAAAATACTGACATGAAGTATTTGAAATACAAAATACAAATTACTACGTAAAAGTGAATTTGAAATGCAAACTACAAACTACATTGATCACATCATAGTATTTGATTAACAAAATATTTAAAATTGGGTACATTTCTCTCACTGCAAATGAAAAAACACACTAGAAACAACTCAAGAAAAGTAAAAATGGCAGTGTTGTAAAATACTTAAAATAAAAATATATTTGAAATACAAAATGCAAAATGCACGTTAAAAATATATTTGAAATATGTATTGAAATGCATGTATATACAGTTTTGACTATTTGGTAAAGCTTTATGATTCATAGCCTTCGTTGAAAGCTTTTTTTTAATTTCTAAAGTTGATTCGGAATTTGAGAATTACGCAACATAATGCATTTGTTGCAGTGCAGTATAACTAAGCTTAACCAAAAAGAGTCAAATGATTAAAAACCCATTTGAAAGCTAAGTCACTGTTAGAAACACGCTAGCAAACTGTTCATTTGATGGTCTTCTCCTATTCAACTTAAGCTCAAACGCTCAAAACCTAGACTAACACAATTATGAACAATATGAAGTAATGGTCATCTATGTAAAGAATAAAAATACATATTTAAAAACTGTATTTGATAAAATAGTGAATCTACTTCTGCAATACCTCAAAGATTATATTTTTGTAATGTCTGTTTTTTAAATTCATAAAAACCAATATATTCATTGACTTCATAAAATCATATCAGTAAGTATTTGGTTTCTATTTCTAATTCTCAATTCCTTGCAAAAACCAGGTTTTTTTAATTACTCATCGAGTTCTAGTATTCTGCAATTCATACCTGTATACAATTTTCTTCTACCTAAGAAAGTGAGTGTTTTTTCTATTATATTTTTATAGACTAAATCACACATATGGAGTTCATTGAAAATATTGTGACTGTTAAAAACCTTTTTGGGGCGGCGCAATCAGGGGGTGGTTACAAAAAATCATAATTTTTTCAATGATTTTAAACGTCAAGATAATTATTAACCTACCTAGGTCGAAAGCTTATCTAATTTAACTTGAAAATTGTCTATTACGAAATTTCTAAATCTCGATGCCAAACTGTTAGGCGAAGACATAACCCTTATAGACAAAAATGAACGTATTGCCGATTAGAAATGCTTTATTTCAAATAGTTTGTAGCTGTCGTATAGTACTGAAGATTCCACGTTAAAAACACCATATGGCTTGAAATTTTCTTGTTAAATCGGTGACGCATTTTAGTGACGACTCGCAGATTTTTGCAATTTTTTTTTAAATTAAATGGAAAGGCATAGTGAGCTTAGTATAGTTGTAAAGTACATGAATTAGCAAATCTATCATAAACAATTTGAACTCTCTGTCATTCTAAAGCGATATGTACACGTTTGTACTAACTTCTTAGCATGCTAGAATTTTTTGAAATTTTTCTCTTCGATGTCACTAAGATATAACCGAAATATGGTAAATTGAGGTTATGTTGTTATACCGACTGTTATTTTTAACGTATCCCTTCACGATATGGGAATTTTTTTCTAAAAAATCGCAGGCAGGATTCGAACTTAGATTATATTCGGAATTCATTTTAAATTATAAATCAAATATCTCATAAATTGTTAATATTAAAAAAAAATTTATTCGAATAAATTGTTAAGAAGAATTATCTATATAAGAAACTGTAAAAATAATTCGAATAATTTTCATACGTACAAAATTATATAAGAAAAACTGTTAAAAATAGCGGTTCCGGTATCTTTATTAGACTCATCTTTGATAGAACCGAGAGAATATGAAAAGCCAACTCTATACCCAATTTCAAGTTATTAGGACTTTTGGTTCGAGAGTTATCGTGGGTACAACGTTACACACACAGACACCCAAAATTTTTTTGTCAAAAATACATTTTTCTGATTCAGGAGACCTTGAAACGTAAAACTCTGCAAAAAAAGTTTTTTTGAAAAAAAATTACGATCGCTATACTTTCCTTATAGGAAAGTAAAAAGCATTAACTACATACATACTATAGCAGAGTTCAGGTTTCCACGGATTACTTTCTTATTACAATATTTCCATTCTGGATAATTCCGGTGTTGTCGATATATCACAAGCTGAGCTATTGTCACACCTTGTAGTGGACATCTTTAGATCCTGGAAAACAGTTTATTCAAGGCTCTGAAGATGTCCACTGCGACGTGGGACGAAAGCTCAGCTTACGAGATATCGACAACACGGGAGTTATCCGTAATGGAAAATGTAACACATCCTTGTTTATTCCTTTTGGTCCAGCTTAATGCACAGTTTTTTTTAGTTCTGTGGTTTGTTAGGTATGTTTTTTCCAAACCTTAATCGTGTTATTTCTGTAGTTTGTTTGGTTTTCAATTTATTTCTTTTTTATACTCTATTGTACTTTTAGCGAAGGCTTCCACGGCCGGAATCTATACTAACATTAGAATGTCTTCCTGGTTTGGACCGTGTCATAGTTGCAACCGAAGCTGCCAACGTTTCGCCCACTTTCGTAAGGGGCTTCATCAGGGCGTGAGATAAATCGCAAAACTCAAACAAGCAATCGAAATCTAACTAAGAACTTCTCAAAAGTTAGGTTATCCACTTGTAAAACAAGCCATAACCTAAACTATGAAAAGGTAAGAAAGAAAACGATAACCTGAAAAAGCAAACGAAAATCTAACAAAGAACCACTACCGAGTTAGGTAATCAACTTGTGAACCAAGCCAGATTCTAAACTAGGTAGAAGTGACTTAAGAAGTTGATTACCTAACTCGGTAGTGGTTCTTTGTTAGATTTTCGTTTGCTTTTTCAGGTTATCGTTTTCTTTCTTACCTTTTCATAGTTTAGGTTATGGCTTGTTTTACAAGTGGATAACCAAACTTTTGAGAAGTTCTTAGTTAGATTTCGATTGCTTGTTTGAGTTTTGCGATTTATCTCACGCCCTGATGAAGCCCCTTACGAAAGTGGGCGAAACGTTGGCAGCTTCGGTTGCAACTATGACACGGTCCAAACCCGGAAGACATTCTAATGTTAGTATTGTACTTTTGCTTAAGGCATTTAAATTTTTCTTGCATCTTATTTGCTATTTATTGTTAATCTTTTTTATCTATTACATTAATACTCGTGATAGTTATGTTACAGATTTCTTAAATATTTACATTTCATTATCGTATTTTTTATTACTTGTCTGGTTGATTTTATCTTTTATTTTTATTTAAACTACTAACACATTAATTGTATGTGATCATTAGTCTACGTACAATGTTGGTACCACTTAATTTTATTAAAGTTTTTAGACATTTCAATATGTTTCTTATTTAAATTTTTGAAAATTTTATTGCTCGTTATTCGAGAAATCTTTTATAGTATATTTAATATACCTGTTTTTACCATATATGTTTATTTTGTAGTGTAAGACTGTTTTTGCATATATTGAATTATCTCATGAAGTTGCATCATATTTACCTACTATTTTCTGTAGTTTGAAGTTTAAAATTTTATGTATTATTCCTTGTTTAAGGTACTCATAAATTTAATTTTTTTATAAAGTAATTTTATAGTAACATATGTATACTGCTTTGCTTTTAATTTTTTACAGTTAGTTTACAAGTATTATCTTGTCTTGTAGTACACAGTTTAAGGGTTTTTTGATAATTTCTTCTCTTTGTTATTGTATTTCTCAGTTTAACCATCACATTTTTTTTCTAGATCTTTGCAAATTTTTATTTATTGTATATATTAGCTAGGTAAAAAATTGGAAAGCATTGATACCTTTATAGATGTTATTTTATAACTTCTTTCTACTTTAGAAAATCTGAAAATGTTCTGTAAATGAAATTTAATTGAGTAGTTTGATGAACGCGTTCAGTTTTTAGATACAAAGAAAAAAAGTTATTTCATAGAAACAAAAAAATTATTTTAGGAATGTACTGTATTCTTTGGCAAACAAACTAATTTATAGTAAAGTTTCCATTATTTAAAGAATGTTATAATAACAAGAATAGATGATAGCCTAATAGAATCAAATCCAAAGGTTTCGTTTGGAAAATATCACGTTTAGTATAACGTAAGTGTGATGGAAGACGCCACTTTTTCTATGAATCAATTCTAGGTGTTTTGTGTCTAATGTAGTTTAGTTAACTGAAGACGGTAGACATCTAAATCTTTCCTATGGTTTGTTATTTGTAGCTTATAAATAGTGATTTAATAATAATTTCTTTTTCATGGTCAATTATGACACGTTTTAACAGATAGTTTTTTAAAATCATTTATTGAGCGTACTGAGGTACTCTAAACTTTTTAAATATTTATAAGGTATACTCGAAGAATCTCTATAAGTTCTTGTTTTGCATTTACCAATGCTTCCAATTTGTTGCCAACAATCTCTGATTATTTTTGACATTGGAATCTGCTTAAAAACCATTTCACTACAATTTGAAATACCTAACTGAATACTAACTAAAGCTAACTAAACAAGCAAATAGTTAATGTGTTTTTTTTATTTTTTAGAACACTTACGTATTCATTCAGTTTTTCCTGCTTTTGATTTTTAAATTTTTTAGTTTTTGAAATCTATTAATTTTTCAAAATTGTAATACGCGCTGTCAATAACCCTCAAAATTCTACAGTGTGTTGGCAGATCGAAATATAATTGTTTTTTACAGTTCTACAGTTACATGTTTAGTTTCACTATAGCCATTTTTAACTTCTGTTTATGTTTTAAACAACGTTATGTTTATTACAGAAATCAACAGAAAACTTAAATTAATTATGAGTTTGTTGAGCATTTGATCATATTAATCTAATTAAATTTAAAAAAAAATAACTATCTAACAAACTACGACGAAAATACTTTTAAATGAATTTTAAAATCAAAACAATTAGAAACTTTTAACGGTTTTTATAGGATGTGTCATTATTCTTTATTTCTAAGTAGAATTAAAAATGATAGTATTGCATGTATGTATGTATATGCAATGCATGTGATAATGTATAGGCCACTTTATAAAACACGTGGAACGTTTATATATACGCACTCATTTTTTATAGACGCTAAGAATGTTAGCACATGTATGTTTTTTGCATCTTAATTGAACATTTCGTAGTCAATTAAAACATCAGTGTACATCCGTTAATGATTTTATTTAAATTGTTTATCAAAATGTATAATTAATTAAACACTGACATAGAATACATAAAAAACTTCATTGTCTCGTTGTAATGACACCTATAAATTGATTCAAACATTTACGAGTCTATATATATGTACCTTAAAAAAAATTTTATAAAAAAATACTAAAACACTTACACAAACCTGTTAGCATAAACATCTCGTTTAGATTAATTAACACAGGTTTTTTACAAATTTTACCGTTAATTTTGTATTGTTTGGAATAAATTGAATTCTAAATTTCTTAAATTGTTTTTTTTACAGTTATAGTTTTTTAGTTATAAATATTAACTTTTGTATTATACAGGGTATTAACATTAAATATAACTTTTTTCCGGGCTGTTTGATTAATACTGTACAATATATTTTTTTTATTTGGTCCAATTATAGTAAGAATGTTTTGTTTGATTACAAAATTGATCCATCTTGCTTCATTTCTTATTACATTTCTTTTAACAATTTATTGCATTTTTTAACAAATCTTCCTTTTTTTATAATGCCATGTGTTTTTTTTTCTTCCTTACACAGGTCTGTATACCTGTCATTTTAGGTGTATCGTTTCAAAGCGCCATTCCTTTTTCTCCAAGTTTTTCTATCACTTTTCTTGCATATCTTATAAGTCTGTAATATTACTTTCTTTATTCCTTGTTGTAATTTTTCGTGTCCATGTCCCGCAAGACTAATTTATATACTTACACAAAAAAGTAATCATTTCTAAATTGAAATGTTAATCGCACGCCAAATTAATTTTTTTATATATTTTTTAAACAGTAAACATTTTAGTAATAAAAAAATTATGTAAAAAAGATTTGTCGAATAAAATGTCACTATCTATAAATCACTTTTTTGCCAAGCCAAGCTTTTGAAAAACCAAACCAAGCTTTTAAATAATCAAGCCAAGTTCAATATACACCAAGCCAAGCTTTTACAACTTAAGCTTTTCAGCTTTTGCCAAGCTTTCAAGCTCTTAAAAATAATATTGTCTTGATGTAAAATTTATACCGTAAAATAAAGTTTATCGAAAGCTATTTACACAAATGACTTTAGCACACAGCGTCAACTAAAATCAAAGCAGAAATTAAGTAAATTATCGAACTGAGTTCTAAGAAAGCTAAGTTTATAATTTATACTTCTTACATTGCAACGTTTTTCTTTTATTTTTCTGAAGTTGTTTTGGTTACAACCGCAGATAAACATAATCGAGCACACAAAGTACATTCTGTTAAGTTCGATCAGTGTGAATACGAAGCAATAAAAATTAGTATTTGCTGTAATTATTTTACTAACAATTTATTTTGTTGATGCCTGAGAAGAGAACCATAATTAACGTAATACATGCAGACCTTTTAAAATACAGATCTCACAGCATTTACCACATGGTTAAAATCAAAAGTCATTTTAGACCAAACCAAAAAAAGTGTTTGTTTAACGCCACCAGAAAACTTTTCACACATTCAAACCTCGCATAGTGTAAAGACAGATTGTGCCTATTATCAAATTAGTAAATAGATAATTAAGTAAATATAACTATGAATTTGAGTTTATTTATAAATGTTTGTATTACACCCACGTACAGGCATCGATCACATCTGATTCGGTTTACTAGACACAAACGTTTTTGCTTTTTTTCTCAGTTAATAACAGTCGATTCTGACTAGTTGATTAAAAAAAGCAAAGAACTTGCAGAATTCTATAACAAAGACATTAATGCTGTTGAGCTCAAATAAGAATGTTTCCATTTAAGGAACATAGCGAAGGAATTAGTAGCGGTTTTGAGTATCTTAATCTTACATAACTTAATAAACTGTGATAAATTAAAAAAAATATTCCAAATGTTAAAGTTGCTACAAGAATATTTCTTTGCTTAATGATTACTGTAGAAGGACAATGTTGCATAAACGATTTATTAATTTTTGTCAACTATGGGTATAGAAAGTAGTATCCTTCAAAAAATTGACTTTGAGGATATGATAGATATTGCATAACAGAAATCCCAAAAGAAACCATTATCGTAACCAATTCAAACCAGCAGCATTTCGCTTAATATCGTAATACCTACGTTCTATTTCTTAAAACAGTTAATAACATGTATTTGATTTGTAACGATTAACCATCATAAATATAAAACCATAACAAGAAATGTTTTTCTTGTTATACACTTTTTTTTACTTTCCAACGAGTCCTTAAATTATTGTGTGCCCAAGAGCCTCGACGTGCCCTAAGATGTCGCTGCTATCATACATATATACATGCTTACACTTTTCTTTATTTAAAGTTTTTAATTGTTATTACAGTGCACTTTATTGAAATCACAGATAATGTTATCAGTCGGGTAATGTTATCACTTTATTAAAGAACGGAACCTGTAGTACTACATTAAAAATACAGCGTTTATAGTAATCATAATTTCGGTTTATGTTATCACTTTTCTTCTCAGTTTTGCTTCTATACATAAACAATAATCTATTTTGCATATATTTTTTAGCTGAATTTACATAATACGCTTGTTTAGAGTGAAAAATTTTATCATTGTACCCTAAAAACAATTGTTTTGTGTGTTTAGTTTTATTTTTGCAGCGTTATTTATTTATTCGAGCATTTTGAAATTATGTGGGTTCTTAGAATAACAACTTCAGTTAACTACGTCTTATGCGATAACGTTATTTTCTATTTCTTATTATTTTTGTGTCAGCAAATTACTAAAAAAATTAGTAATTCTTAGAACAGTGAATTAAACATCATAATTTCGGTTTATGTTATCAATTTTCTTCTTTGTTTTGCTTCTATACATAAACAATAATCTATTTTGCATACAATTTTTACCTGAATTTACATAATACGCTTGTTTAGGGTGAAAAATTTTATCATTTTCTGCTTGTATTCATGCTTTAATTTCATCTTCTAAATTTACAACCCGTTAATCAGATACACGTTGTATGCACTGCTTTCTAGCCAATAAACATTTATTTGTTTTTTTTTGAATTTCGTATATAGTTATCATTCGTTTATTGTTATCAATTGTTATCAATGGGTGGGTTTGCGATAAACAGAACGGTCCAGAAGTCTGTCGGGCTTACGAATCTCAAGAACGTCGAGAAATGAGAGAGAATCATTAGTTTTGATTTCCATAGTAAATTAGATATCTAGGTGTTAATTGTTTAGAGGATCAGGAAAATTAGACAACTTTAGACAACTATGAGACCAAACAATAAACGTGTCGTCAACATACCTAAACCATACTTTAGGTTTCAAAGATGATTCCAAAATAACCGTTTCAAAAGATTCCATAAAAATGTTTACTACAACAGGTGATGGAGAACCCATAGCAGCACCAGAAACCTGTTCGTAAAACTTGTTATCATCTTGGAAGTAAGCTGATGATAAACACTTATCAATAAGAGAAACCAAACTCAAGTTCTTTCCATGTTGAGACAGAATCTATTCGATTATAATAAGCGAATCCTTAACAGGAAAAGTGAGGTGACATCGAAACTCACAAGAAGATCTTAGGATTCAGGTTTTATAGTTTCTACACGTTGAATAAAATGTTTTATCTGTAAAGAGTGTTGGGTAAAAACTTGGCTAGTTCGTAAGTAAAAGATTGGATAGTACTGACGATAGGTCGAAAGAGAATACCTTTGTGAATTTGGGAAGTCCGTATAGACAAGGTAGTTTGGAATCTGAAGTGGTAAGTAAACGTTTAGTTTCTGGAGGTAGATGGAAAGACTTGATGATTTGGCTCACCTCACGTTCAATCCTCTAAGTGCGATTACGAGTAAGAAGAGCGTACGTTTCCTCAATTAAAATAGAATGGATTTTTGCAGCAAAATCAATTTGGTTCAAAGCGACAGTAGCGTTGCTTTTGTCGGCTGGAAGAACAATAATATCGGGGTTCCTACGAAGACTTTTTAGGGCTAACTCTTCCGACTAGAAATGTTGGATTTAGGAACTTTAGATGATTCAAGGGTTTTGCCAGTGTGAATACGAATGGTATCTGAAAAGTGGCGAGGAAGATATCTTATAGAAGACTCGACAGCACATAAAATATCTTCTTTAGGAATACGCTTGGAAGCAACAGCAAAAAATTCAAACCCTCACATAACACCGATTCATGTTTTAAAGTGAAAATCAAACTAGATAAATTGAGGGTCGTCTTCAAAGAGTTAGTAGTGAATAAAATTTTATTGTTCTTGGATTCGAATGATTGAAACTTTTTGAGATGACCTTCAGTGGCTAGTCGTAGAGTGATATCAGACTGCTTGGAAGTAAAGTTGTCAAAGAGATTCCAATCATCCGAGGATAGAGTGTTGGTCAGCTCAAGATGAAAATAAAAAAGTTGTTTCAAAATGGTGTCTACCTCATGTCTGGTTTGCTTAATCCGTTCGCGTATCAACACTAGACTAGCACGGTATAGAATGTTTTTCGAAGACTGTGCCTGAATGTGGAATTTCATTTTGAGAAATGCAGGAATGATGTTGTAGTCACGACAGCGACTAAGAGCACAACAGTTTGACAAGTTTGTGGTGCATTTTGGAAAATACGGAGGAATATTCTCCCCGTAGAGAGAGGTTCTTGGTTAGATTTCGGTTGCTTGTTTGAATTCTTCTATTTCTCTCACGCCCTGATGAAAGTGGGCGAAACGTTGGCAACTTCGGTTACAACAATGACACAGTTCAAACCCGAAAGATGTTCTCATCTTAGTATATACTCCGGCCGTGGAAGCCTTCGCTATTACAAATAATGAATTGTTTTTTTTCTTGAAAATAATAATAGTTCACGATTCAAATAATCTTAGGTAAAGCTTCTGTATACGTTTAACCATAGTTTTTGCGCTTTGGTATAAACTAGTAAGTTTCAGTAAATTCTAACTTTTCTGGTTGATATTTATGATTATTTTACACTACACTAATAGTAATTAAACAGATTTTAAAAGTCCAAAATTACAACACACTTAAATGGTGTAAAAAATAACAAAGAAATATTTTTTCTTGTTTTCTGCATCAATTTATATTTTAGCAAATATTCAGCTACACTGTACTGTTATAAGTTATAAGTATAATGACATCCTGCTGAGCTCAATTTAAGAAAAGAGATTTACATTTTAATTTACGACAAGAAACACAATGTTAATGTAATCAATACAAGCCCGCATTAATCTTATTCCGGTTAATTATGATACACTGCAATCTACTAAATAAAATCGTAGTGAAATTAATGCAATAAAAGAAAGTAGAAGCAGTTTTTACTCTTCTTTTTTATTGTTATGTTATAAACAACATCGATTACTTTCTTGCAGAATTGAAGTATTTTGCATGTTTTCATTTTTCGATTGCGACAACCCAGTTTTTTAATGTGCGTTCTTAAAATACCTTAGATGTGTGTAAATAATGAGATGACTGCATGCATAACATGAAAGTAAAATGAAACTGAATTTTAAATATTTGACACCGTTTTCAATTTTATAATGTTAAGTTTGCAATAAATAACATTTTAATTAATATCAATTTTGGAAAAATTAACTTTACGACTATAATTTATAATTTAAAACATTTTCAAAATTTAAAAAAAAAATAGTAGCTCTTAGCTATTTAAGTTTCATATAAAACTAAAACGTAATGGCTGTATCAACTATTTCATCACGTTTAAGCTGAACTTTACGTAAGTTGTCCAAAAGAGATGAATCTTCTGCATACATTAGGTTTATGTGTATTCATGTTTGCACCAGTACATAATTTGATTAGTTGTGCTGCATTTCAACACGTTGTGGTGTATATTAACCCTTCAAAATATGGTCCTGTCAAACTGTAATTTTATAAGATTTATAAATGATTTATACTTCGATGCTTTGTAGACAAAATTAAAAATAAGTTTTTTCAGAAGTCAAATTATGAGTCACATTCTGATTTATAAATTAGATATATATAAATATCGAGGATCTTACGACAAAACTCAATGTTTTTGTTGAGTGCTCAAAATTTGAGTTTTTGTCGATTTTAATTCGATTTATCGAAGTTCTTTTTGAATAACATAAATAGCCATTTTAACAATGTGTTAAATATTTGGACTGTTTAAAGTTCAAGAGAAAAACAAAACGGTTTTTCCAGAAAATTATATATTGAACAGTTATTCTTTATTCATGGTTTTCTTAAAATTTATAATGTCTCTCAGTGTATTTATGTTTTATTCTGATGAGTTCTTTCAGTCTACATTATCTGTATTTTTCTTCTCTGTTTACTTTAACTAGGTTGTAAATTATTTGATTGTGCTGTTTACTTCGCTAGTAATATATCATCAGTTATCTTTTACTAACTAAAGCTAAAGAGGTTTTTTACTTTGTCAATTTTAATCTAATCATTCATATAGTCTGAATCGTTCATATGATTCAAATCACATCAACTAAAACTGAGTCGGCACTAACTTTTGAGTTTTAGTCAGAAGTTTACATACTGTCTTCTTTTTTACTACCACATAAAAAATGCAATTAGACAAAAGTTCAATCAAAGTATTTTTACTCGTTTAAAAGTTTAAAAACAACTCAACAGATTAGAAAAACAAGTTTGAAGAACGTAAAGCAGTTCAATTATAAATCCATTTCAACCTTGTGGTAAGAAGCTATTATATACTATATCAACGTCAACAACCGAACCGTATCTTAATGATTTTTTCTCCGTTTAGAAAGTATTTGTTTTTCAAATAAATATTCATAGTATTACAATAATATAATATATTTTGATTCATTTTTGATACTTAACTAATTTTTTTTAAGTTTAAAATCAACATAATTTAGCAACACGTACTACGATTGTGTGATCGTAGGTTTACTACCTTGCTCATTACTTAGAACAATATAAAATAAATAACTTAAACTGTATCTATAAGAGTTTATTTAAATTTTAAAACAATGGTGTTTATTCAATTTTGATTTACAAGTACATATTTACTAAGTATATAAAAATCAATAATATATTACTCATTGCAGAAATAAAATTATGCGAGATGAATCTTTTCCTTTGCTATTTTCGACCATACAAGCTAGAATTTTACTTTTTTTCAAATGTGCTTTCTTATGATTTACTTCCATCTATTCAAAAATTGTAAAAAGAGCGCCATATAATTTTGATATCATGAAATGTTGTTTTAGATGCAAAATTCCTCACCTAATATTATCTTTGGTCGTCCCTATTTGATACAAAGATGACACAGAACAAAACATAAGATAAAAAAGCATAAAAAAACAAACCACCACGAAAAAGATCAACAAAGAAAAGATGAAGTAAAAAATAATTAGATCACTAACGAAAAAATAAATATAAAACTAAAATCAAAACATAAAGAAAATAAAAAGGTATCAAAAAATGTGAATAAAGTAAAAAAAATCTGAACCAACAAATACAAAAGTAGAAAATAAAAAAAACATAGTCATTAACAGACACTTCGTCGGTAATCAAGAATATTGAACGAAGCAAAGGTTAGGAAAAATGTACAGGCGAATGTTTGTACGATGAATGATAGCAACATTTTGACATAAACCGATTACAGCGCCATAGTTCACGAGATCCTAAAGGACCTCTACTTTTGACAAGCTTGTTGTATTCTATGAAACAGAGATGTGTCTTAAAAACAAGCTTTTATGCAGGATAAACCGTTCAAAAACGTCAAATAATTAAAAATTTTTTTTTGCTCGGGTTTTTTATTTATTTTATTTATGAAATTTATAGATAATAGATTCTTACGGCAGATAACCAGATGTTGTGGAGCCCGATGCGTTAACAGGCCGCTGTTGAGCCCGCTACTCCACGCTTATATACAGAACGTTAGGAAACCCGATTATATACAGAATATATGTTTAGCGCTCCAATGTTGGAGGAATTGGACTTGCGCTCCGATGTGCTGCATGCCAACTTCACCTAATTAAAATCGTTTTTTCGCAATGATGTGCAATTCTGGTTTTTTTACAAATCAATATAGGTATATATGAGCATCGTTAAACAAGACATTTAAAAATAAGAGTGTGGCCATTTCTATAAATAAAAAGAATTTTATCAATGAAAGCCGTTTTTTTTTGCAATGACTCGCAGTTCTAATTTTTCTGCAAATTGACATAGGTATAGAACGAGAATAAGCAAACAACATATCAAAGTTGGGCTTTCGCGACACGGTGCTGCATGCCAACGTCACCAAATTTAAACCGTTTTTTTTTGCAATGACGTGCAATTCTGATTTTTTTGCAAATTGACATACTAGGTACAGAGTGAGCTTCGGTAAACAACCCATGAAAAAATTAGAGAGTAGTCATTTCTATAATTAAAAATAACTCCATTCAAAGTTCGGCTTGCGCGCCAGTGCTGTACGCCAACGTCACCTAATTAAAGTCGTTTTTTCGCAATGACGTGCAATTTCTGCAAATTGACATAGATATAGAATGAACTTTAGTAAACAACATATCAGAAAATTAGAGTGTAGTCATTTTCATAATTAAAAATAATTCGATTCAAAATTGGGCTTTCGCGACACGGTGCTGCATGCCAACGTCATATAATTAAAGTTGTTTTATCACAATGACGTACAATTCTGATTTTTTTAGATGTTATGAGATTTATGGTATTTAGTTACCTTAGATTTATGATTGTCAATTTAATTTATATTACCTGACGAAGTACTAAATAAAATCGCAGAAGAAATAGTAAGTCATTATAATGCAAACTTCAATCCAAAGTTCATAATATACTAAGCGACTATTATAAAGCTTGAGCCTTGTTGCCATGTGGTGGGCTAAACATCGTCCGGTTAGTCTAGCTGTATAACAAGCTTCCTCTAGATCGAGATGCTTAGCACTAATCTGTATATAGAGATTATGCTAATGGATCTTAGAGAAACGATAAAAAGAATTTTGAATTTAGGCATTTTATTGCATATACCGTCCTATTATGATCATATACTAGTGATGGTGAATTTCGTTACTTTTGCGTAATCGTTACTATTCGTTACTTATACTTTTTGTATTCGTTACTTTAATTCGTTACTTTGATTACTTTGATTACTTTGGATACTATGACTACTTTGACAACTGTATGTTTTTGTGGTAATAAATACGGGTACCGGAATATAATTCCTTGAATCGTTTCGCGATAGGGTTTTGATTACCTTAGACGTATGTGCATAAATGACTAGAACGTGTTGTAAAATTCTAATTTATGTAAACATTTTTGACAGTAGCTGATACCGGAGAAACTTATCATTTTAAATACAAAACAGAACATATGTACTTTGGATTGTTAGTATTTATTAAAGTTTTCAATATTAATTTTAAGAAATGGAAATACGCACAATATATAATATGTAAAAGCTTCAAAAAATACTCCCAAGTATAAAATTATAAATTTTCGATAATAATCAATTTTGTTTTTTGCTCAATTTTGAAAAAGATGTTATCCAGAAAATAACAGAATTAACATTTGTATATGTATGAATACAAATAAGTACACTTATACCCCAAAACGTTGATAATTTTGGTTTTATAAATTGCACAATTTAAGGAATTTAATAAGAAATCTAAGGTAAGAACAGAGATCACTATTATCCGTATAATAATGTGTTTAAAAAGTTAAGGTTCTGTGTCGCTTATGCGCTTTGTATTCAATACTGTCCCTACAAAGTTACAATTTATAAAACGAGTAATGATGTACTATGTGTACTGAGTACAAACGGGTACTGGAACCGATTTTGCAGTTGTGAATACTGTAATCGAATGGTACGAATGTAACTATGTAACGAATACTTTGCCTTTCGAGTAATCGTTACTTCGGATCCTAGCGAGTAACGAGTACTCAAGTAACGAATAGTTACTTATTCTCCATCACTATCATATACACTCGAGTACGTCATGGAGTTCGCAGACGGGCTCGGATACGTACGGTTTATACAATCGATGGGCTCCACAATGACCGTTTATATCTCCATACATATATATAAATATATATACGAGGCATGTTTTTAAAGTAAGTACCATTTCAAAACTCCGCTGCTGCTGCGCAACGGTTGGCAGTCCGCGCACACGCATTTGATCTTTCATCTACTAAAAAGCCACAGAGGTCATTACATCAACGATCGTCCGTGTTTATACTGTTTTGTGCGTATTTAAATTGCCCCCACTGAATGAGACTCTCGTCGACTATAAAGTACGCACTATTATCCGGTTTTTTAGTGCTAAAAGCATGAAAGTATCTGTGATTTTATAGAAAAACATTATGAGTGATGGAATGGTAAGGAATTGGATTAAAGCTTTTAATGATGGTCGCAACAATGTACATGACAAAGAACGAACTGCACGATCTTGTGTCATTACTGACGACTTGTTGCAAAAGTTGACGAAAAGGTGAAAGAGAACGTCACCTGAAAGTTTTTTCTCAAGTTTCAAGAAATGTTCTGTTCAGTCATTTTTTAAATATGTAATTTATTTTTGAAAAATCGGTAATTGTAGTTTGTTGACAGTTTCTTATAATAATAACAACGGAACTATTCGTGTACACAAAAACACACACATTCCGCTTTTATAATTTTAAATTTATGATATTTTGTAGTTTGAGATCCGCGTTACGGAGATTTTCGCTTTAATACGATGAAACTGTATACATACATCATCGTGGCGAAGGTTTAGCAGAAGTAAGAGAGTAGTAGTGTAATCTCAAACGATTAAAGACGTATTGTATATAAAAAACGCAATTATTAGAATTGTAAATTAAGTTGAAGTTTAAATTAATAAAAATAAAAACCTACGTTTAGCGGGCTCACCCGGGATTGAATAACGCAGCTTACAATTAAGATTTAGAAAGACGACAATTTGAACATTTTTACCGTAAGTGTGCATTTTTTATATAAAAAAAATAAAACAATTGGCACAAAATGTAACTATTTTAAACAAAATTACCACCACATCGGTAAATAGCATACGAATTTTACATCATCTGATATTTGCAAAAGATGAAGTGCAGAATAATAGACGAAGATTCTCCGGATTTTCATTCGCAGCTGATTCCGAAAGCTATGAAAATAAATTAGCACAAACGAAGAAAAACTTCAATAGCTATAGCATGCGAAATACTAGGATTAGATTACGAAGACGATATGGAAGATGTTGGAGATGATTTGTAAAAGTTTATGTAATATTCAATCTCTAGACGTCAACACAGAAGAATTTGACGATGACTACGTTTATAAAGATGAAATAGAAGTCAAAACAGCAACGACGACAAAGACGAAATAAGCAGTTGTACAAACGTGTCTACAACAAGGAGTAACTGTTTACCAATATTTCCGATAAGGTTTAGGGTTGTCGAAGAATCGATACGTACATTTTGGAGCAATGAAAACCACACGATAGAAAAGTGGATTGAAGAATTTGAAGAGACAGCAATGATTATGCAGTGGAATGACACGAATTTATATTTGCAAAGAAATCTCTTCGAGGATTGGCAAAGACGTTAATACAAGCGGAAAATGAGTGACATCGTAAGTCTTGAAAAGAAAATTGCTTGAAGAGTTCTCGAACAAAACAACCAGTGCCGAATCACACCGTTCATTAACAAACAAGATATAAAAAAAAAGTGAGTCGATTCAAGAGTATTTTTTAAGCAGGAGAAAACTAGCTAATATATAATAAACAGCTTTGCAGATAACAACGTCAACAAAATTATGTTGTACAGAGTATACCTGGAAAAAATACTAAAATATGAAAAAATGAGAAAGAATATGACAAGATCTGATGGCTTTGTGAACGAAAGACGTGAACATAGCAGACGTAAAGACGAAAGACGTGAAGATAGAAAACGTAAAGACGAAAGACGTGAAGATGGAAGACGTGAAGACGAAAGACGTGAAGATGGATAACGTAAAGAAGAAAAACAAGAAGAATGAAGACGTGAGGATAAAAAACCGGAATGAACAGAAATAAGATGTTAAAATTGCAGAGTAGCAGGACACAGATCAAAAGACTGTAAACACAGAAACGAAGGATTTAAATGTTTCAAATGCTACAGATTTGGACATAAGGCGACAGAATGCACAACCATTCGATGTCTAAACAATAATAAAGCTTATTCGTACTATAAACATATTAAAATAAACGAGTCAGTCAACGCATTGATAGCGTGGTAAACTTAATTGGACACGATTTATACGAGAAGATTGGATGATCGGATATGAAAGCAACCGACGTTAATCTATTTGGGTTTGGTGAAGAATCAGTATGACCTTTAGGATACATTGAAGCGACTGTAGCAATAGATGACGTTACATTGAACACCAAATTCTATATAGCTCCAGAAGGTTTTGTGACTAATGCGATAATCAAAAAAAAATTACTACCCAAAACTGAAGTGGTAATAAATAATGATGGTATTAGAGTGAAACAAACAATGGACCTAGTTAGGGAAATAATGAAAATTAACGCAGACTTGGAAGTCTGGGATTATTACGGAGGGCTTAACAGCTACTTAAGAAAAGAACTGAAGACTCATGTCACTAATGACAAATCGAAGAAGATAAAAACTACATACATAACTTTGAATATTATCGCTCAACATAAAAAACCCATATACTGCAGGCCGAGAAGATTACTTTTTGCGGAAAGAGAAGTTGTGGATGACCAAGTAGAAGAATGGTTAAAAGAAGATATAGTCGAACCATGCGTGTCCGACTACACAAGTCCAGTAGTTATAGTTACAAAAAAAGAATGGATTTTTCCGTATAGACGTAGAAGAAGAAAGCAGAAAGTACACTTCATTTGTGACGCACACTGACCAATATCGTTTTTTGAAAGTACCGTTCGGATTATGCAACAGTTCCTCAGTTTTCCAAAGGTTTATAAATGCAATATATCGTGACTTGGCTAAAGAAGGAGTAGCACTACTATATATGGATGATTTGGTAATACCGGCGAAAGACGAGAAAGAAGCAATAGAAAATTAAGGACAGTACTACAAATTGCAAAAGATTACGGATTGGATATAAATATGAAAGACGAATAGAATTTCTGTGACATGTGATTGAAGAGGGTAAACTACGTCCGAATCCTGCCAAGATCAAAACCATTAAATACTTTCTAGAATCAAAAACTACAAAGTAAGCCCAAGGATTTTTAAGACTCGCAGGATACTTTCGCAAATTTATCCTCGATTATGCAAAAATCACAAAACTGATCTACTGAAAAAGAATGAACAGTTCAAATTTGAAGGACAAAAAACGGCGTGGCTCATGTTAAAGAATAAATTGTTGGAAGCACCAGTTCTGGAAATATTCAAGCAAGGCGCTGAGACTGAGTTACACACCGGCGCCAGTCAAGAAGGCTTTGGAGCTGTGCTTTTACAAAAATCAAGCGAAGATAATCAACTACATCCAGTTTATTATGCCCGTAAAAAAACAACTCCAGTAGAACGTACATACTGTAAAAGACGATTTAGAAGTGTTAGTCGTAATAGAAGCCATTAAAAAGTTTCGAGTATATTTATTGGAGCACCAATTCAAGATCGCAACGGATTGTAATGCATTTTAAAAGACTATAGCAAAGGAAGATCTAAGTACAAGAGTGGTACGATAAATACTTTTATTGGAGGAGTATGACTACGAAGTTTGACATCGATCAGGAAACAAGATAGCACATACATATGCACTAAGCCGATACCCAGTCATGACAATTACAGAAGACAAGGACGTTTCGCAAAAAGTAAAGACCACCCAAGACAGCGACTCACTAATCAAGAGTTGGAAAGAAATTTTAAAAGAGAAAGAGTACGAAAATTGTTTCATAAAAAGAAACATTCTCTACAAGCACGCTAAAGGAAGAGAGCTGTTGGCGATTCCTGACGCCATGGAAATAGAAATTATAAGAAAAGTTTACGAAAACAGACATTTTAGCGCAAAGAAAACATAAGAAGTAGTTCAGCAAGACTTTTAAATATCGGACGTGCAAAAGAAGGTAGAAAAGATATTTCATGTTGCATCCTAGCAAATCGTAAACTTGGGAACATAGAAGGTTTTCTACATCCAAAGGATAAAGACGAGAAACCGTTGTATACTTGTCATATCGACCATTTAGAGCCACTACATTCAACTAATAAAAACTATAACCACATACTAGCAATTATAGATGGATTTAACAAGTATGTGTGGTTATATGCCGTAAAATCTACGACGTCAAAGAAGTCATATAGTAATACTGGAACTACAAAAGAACTACTTTGGAAACTCGTACCAAATAATTAATGACCGAGGAACACCCGAATTCTAAGATTACTGCAGGAAGGTATAAAAAATCACCCAATTACAACAGGTCTACCTAGAGCAAATAAGCAAGTAGAAAGACTCAATCGAACGATAATTAATGCACTAAATTAAGTTTGAGCGATCCAGGTATATGGTACAAGCATGTTAAGCAATTTATTACAATCGATCATTAATTCTTCACATCAACGAGAAATTGGTACCACACCCTTTGAACTGATACTTGGTATAACGATGAAGACCAAAGATGACGAACGACTAAAAGAGTTACTAAAAGAAGAAGGATCGCGTGTTTTGACGAAAAAAGAGAAGAAGAAAAAGGAATGCCAAGATTCAATAAGCAGAAAAAAGGCACTGACTTATCGAATTGGAAATTTAGTCGCTATCAAAAGACCCCAATGTGGCCCAGGAATGAAACTTATAACAAAATTTCTGGGTCCTTACCAAATTACCAAGGTGGAGACTAACATCACCTATGACGTAAAAAACAGAAAGTAATGAAGGTCCAAAAAAACATCTACCTGTGCCAAATATATTAAGCCGTGGCTACCACATGACGATTATTCGTCGGGGGCGGACGATGCATCAGAAATGACCGAATGTGGGATTAGGTCCGACTTGAGTCACCGTGACGAAAGTTTAGCAGAAGTAAGAGAGGACAGTAGTAGTGTAATCTGAAGCGATTACGGGTAACGACGTATTGTAGAAATAAAAAAACAAAAGCCGATTATTAGAATTGGCAATTAAGTTGAAGTTTGAATTAATAAACCTACAATATTTATGAATCATATTTTAGCTGTGCCCAACTCTACTATAGTTTCCTAAGTCAAACTAAAAACTGGCAGAACTAGTCTATTTGTAAATTACAACTTTTATCATTAATTTTTATGAGACAGAGGTATTCTTAAAATACATCGTCAAATCTATAAATACCAACTGGGAGTAGAATTAAACACTTTTAACCTTTTTTAGTAGTCTCTTCCAAGTACATAAACATTAAAACACAAGCAGTCGTAATTACGCGCAATAGTCGATTTATGGAAAAAATGCATCATTGTCTTGAGTATAAGTAAATACTTAACTTTCTATGTAAGGATTTCCTGCACGGTTTATGTGTTCAAACCAATCAGACGAACGAGATACTAAAGTAAACACGGAAACATATGCGGTTTTCGCCCTGTTATTATTTATTTAATGTGTAGATGTCTTAAGGTTACGACTCATTTGCGTTTAGCAAAACTATAATGTGTTGCTTGTTTATGATCATCATAGTTAATTATTATTTGTATCGCAGTTATTTTGTGTTTTGAATTTTGTTTTCTTTTCTTTTTCTTCTTTTGTGTCTCTTTTTGTCCAATTTTTATTTGCCTTGTTATTCTTATGATTTTGCAACATCTAGTTACCCGCGGACCTAAAGATAACACCGAGTAACGGTCAACCAGTTTGAGATACATTTAGTGAACGAAACCGTTTGCTTATTAACAGAAATAATTATAATTCCTTACAAGAAAGAACACACAAGTGAGTGTAATACATTTGTGATATACATAATTGCCCGAACAAGGAAAATAAACAAATAATTAAGATTCTTAGATTTAAGTTAGTAACTAAAGCTGCAGGGTTACCCAACGTATTTCTTAAGTAATTTAAGTTTTTTAAAGTAGAATCTCGCAAGCCAGCGGCAGGCCAGCTCTGCAATCGTGGATTATCTATGGTGTAATTCTTCTGTACTGGTTTCCACGTAGTTTTGATAATTATCAGGGTGCTCTGTTTCCGAAATCGTTGGGTTTGTGGGTACACTAACTCAAGGAACGATTGCTTATTACTAGAAGTTTAATTATTTATTTTACTTCAATTACTTTTAACACAACCAAACTCTTTGAAGGTCTTAGTTTTAAAGGAACGCAATACAAAAGTTAAATGCGGGAAATGATAATGCCTAAGGTGGGCTTGAAAATAGCGCATTGTAACAATTAGAATTGAAAACATAATGAATATACAAGGTGCTACCAAATGCTACGTAACAATTTAATTTAAATTAATTTTACTTTCCTATAAGGAACGTATAGCGATCGCAATTTTTTTCAAAAAATTTTTATTGCATAATTTTATTTTTCCAGGTGTTTTACCAGCATCGTAGTTATGTAATATGGTAGTTTCAAAATAGTAATTGGCAACTTTTTATTATTTATTTTATTAAATGAACGTACAACACGATAATAAACAATATAAGTTAAATTAGATGCAAAACTGTCAAAAAGAAAAAAAGCATTTAGAAACTTTTGATTTTTCGACAATGAACTCTCAAAGTGGTTAAAAATAAACTATAACTAAAAAGTTTCTACTCTAATCGTATTAGTTATCTTTGGTATTAGTGTCACAAACAAACGATGCGTAGTATTACACAAATTCAGCAACATTTGTGGACATATTTTGCTTTGAGATGCATAAAAAAACATGCTTATGAAACGTACACCAGTTATAAATTCCAATCCCGTCATAATCAAATTAATTAGAGATATATAAATACATAAAGAAGTTGATTTCGACTAGCGATCTTCTCGAATGAAACTGTTTATGTGACAAGCAAAATAGAGATAAATATAATGGGGCGAGGGGTCACATAAAATTTGCAAAATTGAAAAATTTCCCTGACTTCGTAAAACAATTGCATGTTTTCCCTGACTTTTCCATGATTTCCCTGACTATTTTTTATTCCCTGACATTTCCCGGTTTTCCAGGTCGCTGGGAAGCGTGGTATAGCGATCGCAATTTTTTTCAAAAAATTTTTATTGCATAATTTTACGTTTCAAGGTTTCCGGAATCAGAAAAATGTATTTTTGACAATAACATTTTTAGGTGTGTGCGTAACGATGTACCCACGATAACTCTCGAACCAAAAGTCCTAGAACTTGAAATTTGGTATGGAGATGGCTTTTTATATTCTCTCGGTTTTATTAAATATGGGTCTGATAAAGAAACCGGATGTGGGTGTATCCTCCATTTGTAACAGTCTTTTTTATATAATTTTGTACTATGTAAATTATTCGAATTATTTTTAGTTTCTTATAGATATTTCTTCCTAATAATTTATTCAAATAAAAAATGTTTCTAACATATATTTGATTTATAATTCAAAGTGAATTCCTTATATAATCTAGGTTCGAATCCTGCCTGTGACGATTTTTTTAGCAAAACACCCGTATTTTAAAAGGAAAGCAAGATACGTTAAAAATAACAATTTTTCTTTATATTCTTTGGACATCTTTATGCAGTGCTGCACCTTCCTTACATTATATTTGAATCTCGAACCAAAAGTCCTAGTAACTTGAAATTTGGTAAGGAGCTGGCTTTTTATATTCTCTCGGTTTTATTAATTAAGATGGGTTTGATAAAGAAACCGGAAGTATTTGTAACTGCCATTTTAAACACTTTTTCTTATATAATTTTGTACGTATGTAAATTATTCGAATTATTTTTAGTTTCTTAGAGATAATTTTTCCTAATAATTTATTCAAAAAACATTAACAGTTTATTAGATATTTGATTTATAATTTAAAATAAACTCCATATATAATTTAGGCCGGAATACTGCCTGCGACGATTTTTTTTTAGAAAAAATTACATAATCTTGAATGGAAAGCAAGATACTTTAAAAATAAAAGTTTTTTACTATATTTTTTTGAGTTGTTTACACATGGAATTCCTTACATTATCTTTGGATGTACCCACGATAACTCTCGAACCATAAGTCCTAGTAACTTGAAATTTGGTATGGAGATGGGTATGATAAAGGAACAGAAAGTGCGTGTATCCGCCGTTTTTAACAGTTTTTCTTATATAATTTTGTACGTATGTAAATTATTCGAATTATTTTTAGTTTCTTAGAAATAATTATTCCTAGTAATTTACTCAAATAAAAAAACATTAACAGTTCATTGGATGTTTAATTTATAATTTAAAATGAATTCACAAATATAAGGGTTAGTCGATATGACAACATAAGCTGAATTTGCCATATTTCGGCTATATCTTAATAAAATCGAGGAGAAAAATTTAAAAAAAGGTTATACAAACGTGTACATATCACTTCAAAATGGTTATATGACAACATAACCTTCAAAAAATATGTAGACATTCCTTCATCCTTCATACGCTTGTTTCATTATATTTTGTTTTTATTATGTGCTCTTTGAATTTGATTTTTTTCTCTATTTGCCTTTTCTACGGTTATCGTAATTTTATTTTACTGGTATTTAACATTTTTTACTGTTTCTGTTTTTTCATTCATAGATTTTTTCCTCAACTTTTCTATGCGTTTCAAAATCTTTGTCAATGTATCTTATTTTATGATTACTATGGAAAATCTTTTATATATTAATTATGCATAGGATAATTTTGCTTCTAACTTTTTGCAATTAAATTATGCCTGTTAATGTTCAAAAAAAATTTGTCTACCCCACAATAAAGTTTGTCAACCACTAAATTATTTTTTTTTGTTCCAGGGAAAGATACTATCAAACAGTGATCGGATATGGATAACATCTGGAGATGGTATTACTTGTCTTTTACTTGAAAATATCACGACTCACGATAGTGGAAAGTATGGAGTTCACATAGAAAGTACCAATGGATGCCAAGCACTTTATGCTTCTTTGTCTGTAGAAGGTAAAACTCTTGCTTGCTTAAATCGTCAGTCCCCTACACTAAACACGCATCTTCGTGGAACTCAATTATTATCCCACTTAATTGTGCGTAGATACTCGTTTAATCAACTAATGTCTAACCCGGTCGTAGTCATTACAGCTTGTCTAACTCATCCACTTAACAGAACTAATCCGGGTCACCAAAACGTATAAATTAACGTTACTAAGTTGTTTTCTTTGCAAACTCAGGCCCTCCAGATGCACCTCAAGGAAAACCGTCCGTGGTAGCGGGTGCTGAATCTGCTACAGTCACGTGGAGTAGTTCGCCGTACGATGGAGGAAGTATTATAACTGGTTTTGCCTTAGAATATTCTCTTATCGATAGTAATGTTTGGACTGTAGCAGCGAATAATTGCCACACACTCAATTATACCGTAAACGGATTACAATCAAATTCTATTTATATATTTCGAGTTCGTGCCATAAATATACACGGATCGAGTCCTCCTAGCTTAGTATCCGATCACATTTTAATCAACTCAAGTAGGAACATTTGTCAAATTCTTCAATTTTTTATTTCAAATGTTTTAGATGCTACTGTACCTTCAGTTGTAACGCTGGAACCTCATTTGTCATTCCAAACCAAATACAAAGTTTTAGAAGAGATTGGAAAAGGCAGATATGGAGTAGTTCACAAAATTACTGATAAAATCACATCGGTCAATTTAGCTGCAAAAATCGTTCGCTGTAGAACTGTTAAGGATCGAAAGAAAATACAAGAAGAAATTGATGTCATGAACGTTCTACGGCATCCAAAACTACTACAGCTACTGGCAGCTTATGAGGGTCAACGCGAAATCACTTTAGTCACTGAATAGTAAGTATTAAATCAAAGTCAGAAGCGTTTCTCTAATTATTTTTTAGTATTTCCGGTGGAGAACTGTTTGAAAGAGTCGTGGCAGATGATTTTACTTTGACCGAAAGAGACTGTATTCTATTCATGCGGCAGATATGCGAAGGTGTCAATTACATGCACCAAAAGAGCATTGTTCATTTAGACTTAAAACCTGAAAATATCATGTGCTACACTAGAACATCGCACGAAATTAAAATAATCGACTTTGGGCTCGCCCAAAAACTAAACCCGCAAGTTCCAGTTCGGGTATTATTTGGAACCGCCGAATTTGTGTCACCAGAAATTATAAACTACGAGCCTATTGGAACGAAATCAGACATGTGGTCTATTGGCATTATATGTTACGTTTTGTAAGAAATTATATAACGCGTCATCATGTGTTATAACAACTTTTTATAGGTTATCGGGATTGTCTCCTTTTATGGGAGATAACGATGCTCAAACTTTTGTAAATATTACCAGAGCTGATTATGATTTCAATGATGAAGCTTTTGATGCAATCAGTCAAAATGCAAAAGATTTTATTGGAACTTTACTAGTTAAACAAAAAGAGTAAGTTATATCTTCATACGTAACATACATACGACAATATAAGTTATTTTACTTAGAAATCGATTGTCCGCTGAAGAGTGTTTAAAACACACGTGGTTAGATCCAGACCAACACCACAACACAGTCGTCATTTGTAAAGAAAAATTGAAAAAGTTTATAATAAGGAGAAAATGGCAGGTGAGTAAATTCTGGGCGAGTATTTTTGAAAATTGTAGTGTGTATAACTGCATGATGTGCGAGTTTTGCTTTTGCATTAACAGAAAACAGGAAACGCCATTCGCGCTGTTGGTAGAATGACCAATCTTTACGTTAGCCGACGTAATTCGTCCAATAGCGTAACATCTAATGGTAATAAATCGCCTAATAACTGTATGTCAAAATCGTTAAGTTTTGACGAAGAAGAAACAACATACCATTATATCAACAATGAGCTAGAAACTATTACTAAAGATCTTCTCCCAAATGAAGACGCAATAGACAGTGGCGTTACTAGTGAAAACAGTATTGATAACACCGAAGAAAGCTTCGATAAAACCGACGACTCGTTTAATGATACGACTTCTAACATATGTGCTCTTGTGCCCAAAACAAATGGAGTCTCAGAAGAGGAAGAATTAAAATCTTCAATTAAAACGTCGGTTTTGTGTATTAATTTAGAGATGAACGGCAATCACAAGCATCAAAAAAGCGTTTACAATAAAAAAATTACCAACTCAAAGGAAGAGGTTAACGACGTCTGGAAAATAAAACAAAACGGTCATTGTCACACTACTATAGTGCATGATAGATGCTCTCAGTTTGAAGTTAATAAAACTAGCGAAGCAAAAAAAGGTAAGGTTTTGATTTGATTTTTGTAATTGTTTTGAATTTTTTGGCTGCGTTTGTTGCATAAAATTATCAGAAAGGTACTTAGTTTTGAATACTCTTAATGGCATAATATTTTTGAACGTCAACTGCGTAAAATTATTTAAAACATAATTTATTAAGGCGAGTTTTTAAAAACCAATAAACAGTTTATTAGTAAATAATGAAATCAATCAAAATCTTTAATAAACTTGAATAATGTGTTAAAGAATACTTTAGATTCAGAAAATTTCAAAGTATTAATTCAAGTTTTATTTATAGTGTTTTTGTACATTGACTTTTAAAACAGAACCGCCATTTTTTTTTTTTTGAATTCATGAGGTGGTTCGTCCAACGCCCCTGCACTGCGGTCTCCTTTACACAGCAGATGCTGCGGAGTCTCATCGTCCTCCAAGCATCTGCGGCATAAAGGGCTACTTTGCAGTCTCATTTTATGCACGTTTGTTTGATTGTAACTCTGTAAGGAAGAGTTTTGTGTGCCTCGTCCCTATAGAGTTTTTCCACAGTTTGCTGCGAATTGTTTCTTTGCCGGTCTCGTAAGCGATTCCCAAAACGGGTTCGGGTTCGATATATAACCCTGTTGTACCCTTTTTAGCTAGTGCGTCCGCCATTAGGTTTCCCTTTACATACTGGTCTTTTGGTATCCTAATGAGCTGCACTGGTTGGCCAGTTGCCAATATTACCAGACTGTTTATGCATGCCATAATCAGTTTGGATTTTATTACTGGCGATTTTAGCGCCAGGAGTACTGCTTGGCTGTCATTAGCGTATGATTTCGAGTCGATAATGTTCCTGACACACCAGTCAATAGCAGCAACTTCAGCTTGAAAAGCGGAGGCATATTTACCCAAGATCAGCGAAACTTGTTTCCCATGGTGCCCGCATCCATATACTCCTGCTCCGGTACCGTTACGATTTTTGGCCCCATTTGTATACCGTATAGTTCCTTTAACCGCGCCCGGTCAAATGTTTTTTGTCCACGTGACAGTATTATCCTTTTAAATTTCTTTAAGATGTGATAATTTTTTGTGAAGTCTCATAGTTAAGATTGTTTCTTCACACAGCACATTGTATATACTCAATTTGTTTTTCCCAATAATTGACCTGTGTTCGTTAATCTGCAGCCTGTATGCCACAGTATATAACCATTTGGTCATTGTGGGTTTCAATCCCCATGTATGCCCGACCATCCATTTGGTTGTATTAGAACCCCGATAGCTTTTGTTATGACTTTTTCTAGAAGAGTATTGAAAGTCACTCTAGTACTAAGAGTGAGTCCCAGATATTTAACTTTTTTTGTCATAGAGAGCGTGACTCCGTACATCATAGGTAGTTTTATGTCCTCTGTTTTCCGTCGTTTGGTAAACGGAACGATTGCCGTCTTAGTTGGGTTCACTGATAGTCCTCTTTTTGCACCATTTTTCGACGGTGTTTACTGCACTTTGCATTATGTTCGATACAGTTGCCCCAAATATCCCGCCGTCTTCTAGTTCTTGTATTAGGCCGTCCATGACGAGGCACCACAGTACGGGTGACAGCACCCAGCCTTGTAGCCACCCGCCATCCATTTTGGCTCCCACAGTGCTACCGTACAAAGTAGCTGTTACCGTCCGATTCATAAGCATTGAGTTGACCTAGTTTCATACTGGAGGTGTGATTTCTTTTTTCATTCACGCAAGTCAGTTTTCCTAGGGTTTCTGTATTCCATTACGAGTTTCTCGTCTGATTCAATGTTGAATCGAACCTATGATCAGATACAGAAAGTTCATCTAATACATGCCACACTTTTATCACTTTGCTCGTCTTTGGACTAGCGAGCGTAAGCTCAATAAATTCACCGCGCGACATGGTTATAAACGTAGGCGCATCTCCGTTATTTATTATGTCTAAATTACCTTTTAGATTAAATTCTAAGTTTTTCACCTCTTGTCCCCCCCGCAATGTGTAGTGTGCATTGGCATTGCATCCAAGAATCAACGGTACGTTGGTCCCACTGTTAATCAGCCTGTGGATTTCCTCGGGCGGCGGTGGTCCTGTCTGGTCGTAAGGAAGGTAACTGGATCCGATAATGAACTCCCTCCTGGTGCCTTCCTCTACTACAGATATTTTAGCTACCCTAGGTGATATAAATCCCACAATGGTATTATGTTTATTGCATTTTTTATAATACTGCATGTGCGAGGGTTATGCACATGTTGGGCTGCAAGTAGCCATCTACCTGGACAGTTCTACTCTTTATTCTTGCCTTGTGGATCCATGGCTCCATGGTAAGGGCAATATCAATATCGTGTGTCACGATATATGCACTGAGAGCCGTTGAGGCTGCCCTACAGTGATGTATATTTATCTGAACGACTTTGAGCATTACATTTGCCGTCAGTACGTTCTTTCCGGCTTTGGATTTACATCCATTGCCTCGTGGGCATCACCTGTAGCATCCGGTTTTTTGCTGTCCTTTTTGGAGTCAGTTAGCGCCCGGAAAGTGATCATCAAAAATCCAAGTTGCAATTGGCTGGTTAACGCTTCCACCTTCTCTTAGGATCCCTTGTGCATAAACAGGACGTGTCGGGTTCCTTTAGGATCTGGTTTAGCGTTAACCACCCGCCACGTTTCGGTACTGATGTTGTTCTGTACAGATATTCATATCAGTAGGGTGACCGGTTCCAATGCTCTTCCCGGGACCCAAGTAATTACCTTCTTATGCGCTGGAAGGTCTTTGAGATAAACAATCTCAAGTTCCCTATACTCCCCCAGTAGTTTCTTAATATCTGACTAGCCGACTAGCCACTCTTTGGTTGCCTCGTCTGCACACGTTATTTTCAGGAATCCCCCTTTATGGGTACATTCCTGAAAACGCGAAGAAGCTTGTCACTTCTCCAATTCGTCAATCTATTCTTCAGGACTGATGGTGTTTTCAGGGAACCCTTTTGGTATGATTGCAAGAGCAATTCTCATCAAACTGTCCCCTGAATGTCTTTTTTTTAGGTTCCTTCGACCACTCGACTTCGCTTTACCGGTCGTTTTTGCGCCCCTGTTGTTCCGGCAGTTGGTACAATTCCGTGCGTCGTTGCGTTCCTGCCGTGTTCGCTTTTTGTATAAGTGGGTTATATACAACGGGCTTCGTCTTCTACCTAGTCACGCATCTATCGTTCTTCCCACCTTTTTGGGATTTAGGTTTTTATAGAGGTTTTGCCTCTTCTTGGTCCAGACAATTAGGCCAAGACCCCCCAGCACTACTTGCCCGCGAGACATGTTCACAGTGGCAAGAGGTTTGACTGCCGTGTCTGCTGATCAGTCAGCTGAGCAGCGACACCACGCATCGTTACACCAGTGTTGGCTCTACAGCTTGAGCTGGTTCGCGTGACAGTAGTATTGGAGTACGTACGGATTTTAGTCGTGACTTCCAACACCTGCCAAGCTAAACAGGGTTGTCTCGGGTCAGCTAGTGAAGCTGCGTACCATTACATCCTATCGCCCGCGCCCGATAGGTAGCTCAACCCACGGGAAATTTTTACTGCTGTCTTTGTTATTTTCCCATGTGGTAATTACGTCATTTTTGGCGTTTTTTGTTTTAATAAAAATGCTACCAAAATGAGGATATTCCCAAAAATCATTATTGACAGTCATGGTTTTTAATCCGTTCGTGCCATAACCAGTTTACAAATGAAAGAGTTTAGTGATTACCGCTAAACGTTAAGGAACCTGCTAGAAATAGATGTTTTTGGATATACTAAAATTTGGATTTTAAAATTTCAAAAACCAGTCACCGTAAAATACCCTTTATTTTAGTTAAATGTAAAATGAGAACTTGAACTTCTAATCGGATGAGGATTCACTTTGTATAACATTTATTTCAAGTTATTAGACGTATTAAGCGTCCTACAGTTTACTCCATAACAAAAAAGTAACTAATAAGCATAATTTTGTGTCATAGGAAAACTGCAACCTTCGACGAATGGCTTAAGAAGTAAAACAGCATCAACATCCGTAGCAAGCATGATCCAAAAGTTTGATCAATTAGGTAAATCGACAATTATATCTTCATCAAATATAACATCAGGTTATCACCCTAAAGCTTCTTTACCAAAAGAAGAACCACGTGTATTATAAACTTGATTACATTATGCGATAAAATATATACAATTAATCGCATTATGTAATTTAAAAAAATATATATATAGCTATGTTAACTTAGAAAGATATATAGATAAGATTTATTTTATTTACTGAATTATATCCAATTGTTGCTGTTGGATTTCTATTAGTTTAGGATTTTGTAATTAAAGAAAATGCAATGAATTTGTTATAAACATAATAAGGCATACATTGTTCTTTGTGCATCATGCAATATTTTGTGTCTACTGTTTGCTTAATGATTTGTTAATATTGCGTTCGAGACTGAGAACAAATTAATATAAATTTCTTTGTAAGTTGTTGAAATCGAATAGTACATTGCAATAAAAACTGTGGTTATATATTTTTTTTATTGTACCTTGTTAGCAACAAATTTACAAGGGTATAGCAGAAAAGGAAAGTGGAAAACTGGTTGTGCGTCGAATTAGGCGCGCGAAGGATTGACAGACTTGGTCAACATAAATAAAATTTTCAAATAATACTATTTATTGCTAAAATGGAGAAATGTATACTCTATCACAGAACTATCATCATAGGCAATGTTTGGAAGAAACGATAATTGATAAATAGAGAACAAGCTGCTTTTATCATCTTCTCTACTTATTATTATATTAATTAGTTAGTACACTCCGCTAATTATAAAATAAAGTACAAACTGGCAAATAATAACGCCAAACGCAATTAAAAATAAGTAAATACAATTGATATAGAAAAAATAAGATAATTGTTTAATTAGTAGAACTGTTTCAATAAATTTAAACATTAACAAAGTTAAAATAATCCACTTTGTGCATATTTTTTAGAGCTAGTTAGTTAAGTTACAGGTTAAAAACATTTTCCAAATTCTTTACGAGTTCGATCACAGCAGTTAAATTTTAACTAGGCACCAATTACCATACAGTTTTCATATTCAAATTGTACCTACAAAAGTATGCAAATCGTCATTAACAATTTTCGATCACTCTACAAAGATTAAAAAATCTATCGTTAAAAAGGAGAGAAGCCGAAGTAAACTCTATCAATGAGAAAGTTATTTCAGGTACCGTTATATGGAAGTAGTGCAGCTTCGAGTCGGGATTTTGTTTTAAGTTTGTCTTTTATGGAAACTGACGTTCGTGTGAATAAGAAACTCAATGCTATTTTTATAACTTCCTAACGCCCGCAGTTTAGAACTACAAGAATGAGCAATTACATTATATATCTTTGCCGCATACTAAGTCACGTGAACAACTGACCAACAAGAGCAGATTTGAAGTAAAATCTATTCACTGTGCACACAGAATAAAGATCCAAACAGTTTGTGCAAGGAGCTTTCCTTATATTTATAAATTTTTATAATTATAAAAGAATTCGTTGTAGTTTGCGCACGGATAGTTTCAGTTCGGTATACTTTCGACGCTTGACAGAGCGAAATGTTAAGTTTAAACTGGAACAGTTGTGTGTGAAGGGTTAACACACAGAAAAAATTTATTGTATCGTTCGGCTTCGGAAGTCGTAGTGTCTTATTATAACGTCTGGATTTCCGTTATTTTATAAGCTAGCTCGAGATTGCTCATACGATATGGTTTTTTGGTCATTATTAATTAATTAATGTTATTAATACAGGCCGTTGCCTTTACTTACAAAATAAAATTTTTACTCCTCTAGAAAATAATTCTGGAAAGTATCTTCAAGCGGCAGTGAAAAACAATAAGAGCTGCGAACGAGCACTATACGGTGTTTTGTGCAACCATTAATGATCATCACGTAGAAAACATTAAAACTAACTCTCTCGCTGGGTGCAAATTAAACGTAATCGAAATTTTGATTCGAACAGTATTTCAAATAAAAAAAACACAGAAAACTTGCATTTTTGTACATACCATATATACATAAAATTATTTAAGAACAACATATATAGTCTCACGTGTGTACGAATGCAATACTTCAGTAGCGTATTGATTGGTAAATACCAGCAAAATAAGAAGTGCCACACTGCTATAAGCAAAAGTATAAAAACATTGTCTGTGTGATTTGTGAAAATTGTGCTTAGAAACACAGATAAAAACAATACAGCGGATAGTCTGCTACAATTGCGATGTCTCATATTTTGTTTTCTTCCTGTAGTAAGACACAGAATTCAGTTTTATCCATTGATACAAACATTTACTAATGAAATCTATCCTGAAACCAGCAAAATGATCACGAGCAACTTACATGTCATTCTTAGATGATTTTATCTATATCTGAAATAAAATAAAACCATAGCATCCTAGTCTGCACAAAATAAATAAAAATTTAGGACTAAAATACCAAAATTTGTTTGGATAAAAGCAACTCCAATCTTATTATTAATAATATTTAAACAAACATTAACTAATGATTGTGATGTAAATACTTCATCCTCTCTCCTTATAAAGACTATTTCATTTTCCTACCCACTATTAGAAACTTACTGTTAAAAGGAGAATAACTGTATGGTTAATATAAGAATTATCATTGGGTTCCATTCTAACACTGGAATCGAGTACTATACGCATAATTAAGGCCTGAAGTCGTACTACAAAAAACAAACATACTGAGAAAGATCGAATAAAGTCTAAAAACGAAGAATGAAAAAATACATTAAGATAAACTGTGTATGACAAAAAAAAGGAAAAATTGGTAAAAAAATAAATGTCAAGTCGAAGAAAAAAATATGCAGAATATGTAATAAGTGAAACGTCTAAACTATTACTCAGAAATAAAAAGGATTTGCTCAACATAAGGAACGCCTTCAAACTAGCAAGTGTAAATTTTAATTAAAAATCTTGATCAAGGTGTTGCCAAATGTAGTGAAATTCCACAAAATTTTAGGGCTTAATATAGTTGCTGGTATTTGGTGAGTATTACAAATTGCTGTGGAATTTTGGGGAAAATCCAGTATGAACCTACATTTTATGATCTGTATCAGTTTTGTAAAGGAATGCAACGTGTTAACATTTGAAATTTTTAGTTTGTCCGGGGAATCGCGACAAAGTCAGTTGGCAACACCAAATTATCAACAGCCATACCTTAAAGCTCTGACAATAATCGACCCTAACTGCTACGATTCTCTATATTCTAGTAGAAAACAAAATACCGCTTTTTGAATATGAAAACTGTAATTTGACAGTATTAAAAAATTATAACTTTAATTTTTGTTCTCACAAAATATTTTCTCTACAACAATCGCATTACACGATTTCAATTTAAATTACTCCCTATAACACACTATTAAACTTCTATCAAAATCACAGTTTGCAAAAATGACATTTGCAACAACTGTAGCATAAAAACACGCCCAATTAAAAAAATAACGTGCCGAATATCCAAAAACATCACTAACAATAAGTACTCTGTAAAATAAGAGAATATAAAAATAATTAAGCTTAAAGATACTGGTAATTGCAATTATGTTAATTGGCATCGTGACAAACCTAACGTCAACTTTCTGATCCTTTGAGCAACAAAATTATCTGTTGTATAAACACCCTTAAGTATTGAAGAAAAATCAGTCTCCTATTATTGCATTAAATTCGATTTATATATGAATAAGTGAGATCGGGCTACCTGAACTTTTCGGCGATTCTATATTATTGAGGCTGTCTTCGAATATAAGTATCTTCTTTTCTTCTTTCTTTTTAAACTGTTTTCTTCTTCCTCTGTTTATCACACCGTCGTCTTCGTCCATCATTCGAAGAATCTGAATTTGATCGGAAGAGTCCAGAGGAGCGACCGATATATCACGAACGGCTCGAAATTTACCGCAATTGTTCAAGTGCTCGTTTTCCAAACGGAAAAAGTTCCAAACAAAACGACGAAATACTTCTAGCGGTGCAAGAATCGATGTCATTAGATCGGAACTTACGTACTGCATTTCTATTACATATAATGATAAGGCCCAAATGAAACGGAGTATGAAGTCTTCTATTATGGCGAAGTAATAGAAAAACTGAAAAAAAAAGAATATATTGATTAGTATTTAATAAAATCACATTTTGTTTTCTATAAAAAAATACTATAAAGCGAATCTTCCCTATACTACCATGTAAAACGGATTAATTTTTTGAACTATTTTACGTTAATTCTAATTTTGAAGTAATCCATGCTCAAAGCAAAGAGTTTTAAACCTAAATTAAAATTCTATGTCTTCCCCACAAATTGTTTTTATACAACAAAAAACTAGTTTCGTTCGTTTAAAGCAAAAATCAACAGCTGATTTTCAAAGCTTGAATAAGATTAAAACTAACAAAATTATATCTTACATTAATGCACTGCCGAAAATGATTAAAACAAATAAACTAGAATTTACACAAATAAATAAAAGAATCATCTTTAAAGATACGACAAACTTCAAGAATTTCAAGACGGTTAAAAGCGAAAGGTCAGTAGACAAATACGTATTCTACTTTTGCTAAGTGAGGATTCCATGTTGAGCAATACGTTTTTGCGGCAAATAGTGCGACCACTGACGTTATTCAACGCGTGGTAGAGTTCGTTAAGGAAGAAAGATCGAAAGACCAATTCTACGCAATAATATTCCTGACATCGAAGATGTGTTCGACCACGCGCAGTACTTGATTGATTGATATAAGTAGAAAATAAAACCCAAAAAAAAATAACAGAGGTTTTGACAGATTTAGACAAAAACTTCTGGTACAAGCCAGCTCATGTGAAAAATAACAGAAGAATGGTTCGGATAAGCAGCCGACGACACCATGCTTCTAATAACTGCCCCTAGCTTTAAAACTTTAAAGTAAAATACAAACGGCACACTGGTAGTTTTAGATCGACAGACTTTTGAGAAAAAGTTCAGTGTTAATAGTTCAACGCGGTAAAAAAGAAACTCGGGGAAGGTCGACTGGACTATAAACTTAACTCAGTGGATTCAATGTTTCATTTTAGCATGCGCCTCCTGTGAGAAGATTAAACTTTTAATTTACTGAATACTGAAGATAAAGGTGTTAAGAAACATTACGACAAGCTGAATTAGATACCACATTGAATACATGGTCAACGACAGTCAAAAACCCGCTTCCAATATTAGTTCGACGGCGAGGAATTCAAATGAAGATCGGCTGCCCACATTTACCAAAAAGCCATTTAACGTGCCATGTCGCATGCGACCGAAGTTTGTTAAGGCAACACGCATTAACAGTAAAGCCCGTACAGGCCTGCAGCACAATCTCTATGGAGGCCGCTCCTGTAATCAGCTTTCTACATCTGAATTTAATTTTGCAAAGTACGAAATAATAGGTCAAAACTAAGATAACCGCTATCGAAATTGGTCACCTAGCCTTGTGACTTTTCGATTTCAATTGAAAGAATAAATACTGGCCTGACAAACGTTATTATATAGATGACAAAAAAAGAAGAATTGCAGCGCAAAAGATAAAGCTGCCTGCAACTACTTCTACAGCGAACTGGGCTGCTTCAAACCCACGAAATACATTTATTTTATAATAAACTTCTAAATTTTAAATGTACCAAAGCCTTTTAATCACACTGCGTTGATTTTGTTATAATTTCAGATTTTTGACGTACAACCCCAAAGGTAAGTTCATTAGGACTCGTAACCAACCGGATGTGCTTCTCAGTGATCAAGGACCTAGAAGCTAATTTAACCGTGTCCTTGATTGGCGTCCACGCCGATTTTGAGTATCCTACTTTCGTTTTTGAGATTTCCAAAATTTCTATTCTGAGCTAATACACTCCGCATCGCTGAGCATCGTGTAAAAACTCCGTTTATATTACTTTTATTCAGGCATTCCTTTTATTGCCATCTTTTGCATGTACACAACACTGACGTGAACTATGCTCGAAGTACTACCAAGCTCGAAAACACGGACCGAGCTTGCTTCCAAAATTCAGCATTGCGTTTACCGGCAATTAAACGACCAATTGTATAATAAGGCCATAAAGAAACATTCCCTAAATAGCCGTCTTTCTTTATTTTTATGAAAGTCCCATCTAATGCGCCCATTGCAACATTCTCATTTTACGAATAACAGCATGACCCTGCAAAAATATTTTATTAATAAGAGACGTTCTTGAAGGGAATCTTGTAATGTTATCACAGACAACAAAGAAGTGCTATAGAAATGCTTTACCAACTTAGGAAATATAAAAAAGCCCGAACCTTCAAATTAACATGAAAAAGACGTTACTTATAACAAACCCAAGACAATCTTTGTTCTAAATAGAAACGTGAAGATAAACTGAATTAAAGTTTTGAGGCGTGTACTGTCGGCACCTCACGAGAAGTCTGGGGGCCGAGGTAAAAGGATCGCAATTTTATGCGTTTTCGTCACTAAAGTGCGTGATACTGCTGATCCTAAAAACATCCGTAGTTGCATCTTGACATTTTTAATAGTGAACGACGGTTGTACAAAGTGTAGTATAGCCATAGATATCTTAAATAAAACTAAAAAGCAGCCATACTATGTTCAACCGTCAATCAACCAATCAGACAACGTAAAACTGCGTAATTTAAATTCAAATATTGAAACGTAATAAAAAAAATCATGCATAATCAAATTTATGTTTATTACAAAATCTAATTTTACTCATTATTCGTTAGGAGAGGAAATTATGAGAAAAAATACAAGTTATTTAAAAGCATAATAAATATTAATGAAATCTTATTGAAGAATTAGTTCTGTAGTTTTCGAATTTACATAAAACATGTTGTAATTGATAGAATGCCACATACCTAACAATGTCGATTGACGTATAAACAAAATCAGGTTCATTTTTCTACTGACGTTTATGGAGTATACCTGTATAAACTCAACATGCTAATATCCCTAGAAATAAACACAGTATAGCAGCCACCATAGTGTAGACATTTTTAGTAGTGAGAGTACATTGATATTCATCTGTAGTTCTGGTTTTATTTATTAGGTGTGTAAATATACCAAAGTTTTGGTATGAATAACCGCATTCCTTCAGGGCGTCTTCTAGTCAGACGCTGATCGTAGTTGCATTTCACTCAGGCGGATGATACGGCGGTTGTTACTATGCGTTCGTCGCCTCTACAAAGCGCCGGTGATTATTCTAGAATTCGAGGTATGACCACAATATTCTCATTTTGTCTTTGATTATTCAATAATTGTTGTTAGTGTTACATTTTGTATAATTTCAGCAATCTGTAATGGTCTTTACCACTTAGAAGTACGTTTTTTATTATGGCAAACATCTATTACTCAAGAAGACACGAGGTAAGTTCCAAATATACAATTCACTTATCAAAAATTAATGAAACAGAAGTAAAAGCTTCAAAATAATGTACTACTAATTACTTACTATTAGTGCTTTTATTACCAACTTAGAATAATTATTAGTTACTACATTAATATTACTTGAAAAATTTAAAAGATTACTTACTGTAGATGAATAAACGATTTCTTCACGTAAAAGTTTATTTTCCCCAGCAGCCTTATCAAATAAGCCCCAATCCATTTTTATATCCCACGTGTATGCGTAACAAGAATTAACGATACATGCGGCAATAAATAAAAACAAATAGGGATTATCGGCAGAATTTTGATAATTTTCTGAAATATACAAATGTGGCACATTTTTAAAATCATTAAATTAAATACCTTGATACACTGCTCTGAGTGTACTAAAAATTACAACGAAAAATGTACTGGCGTATTTACCAGCATTAACTAAATGTGGAAAAGCTTCTTTAGTGTCCCGATAACGCCGTAAACATTGAGCAAAACGTATCCAAGCAGGAATGCAATTTACAATAGGACGAGTTAAATAACTGTGTTCCATACACTGACTTGTATCTGTGACAAATACATTCATTTAATATAAAATTAATGTACGTTACTTACTATCAGCTTCTAACCAATTACCATTGGTAATATAAAAACAAGCTAAAAAATGAAAATCTAAAAGAGCATTCGTTAAACTATTAAGTTGATCTGCAAGCCAAAAGTCTGCAAATCCGACATGGAAAAATGGAGCTGCAAACATCCGCCCCTAAAAAATCAACGTAAATATAGGTCTTACTAGTTTATAATTATACACGTACACATATCCGTAAAAACCAAAACCTAGCTTCATGCCTAAGCACCTTAAAAGGATTTAATACAAATGCAATCATAATTATCGATAAGGCTAGTGGATTTAAGTACGGAGGTATACTTAAACTTGAACTGTATAAAAAACTTAAAAGACTTAAAGTCCATATAACTCCAAAAATCGCAGACATTTCCATTAAGTGTTGCTCAGATAAATGATTCCGTGGATCTAACTCGAAGATAAGTACGTGATTTACTCCCGATGATCGCCATCCATAAACATTCACACCAATTAAAAATAAAAATTCTATAATCAATAATGGTCCTCTGTATAACCGGAATGCTATTTTTAAGTTTTCACTCGTCCCTTCATGGAATATAGCTAAAAAAAATGTAGTGTTAAGACTATTGTAAATAAGTGTGGGTGTTGAAATGTACCGATATATGTAATAGAAATAAGAATAAAATATAAGCAGGCAAACTGCCATATCAATGCTCTTATAGCCATAAGATTTCATAGTCGAATTAATAAAATTAACGCCAGTTCTATAAAACTGGTTTTACATTCATTAAATTAAAAATCTAATATACCACGTAACTTCAAATCTAAAATTAGCGATGTTGATGATAACTTCCTAACCAATAAATTACGACAAATATATAGGGTCTATCAAATTTTACATACCTTACCTAAGAAAAAAAAAATTATACAAACATTTACTTATTTTTAAACTATGTAATTAAATAAATAACTCTACAAAAAACTATCACTTTTTTCCTGTGTAGTTTGTAGCTTGAGGTAGATAATCGTTATTTTTACTTGAATCGAGGCCCAAATTTGATCATAACAGATTTATTGAAACGAAACCATTATTTTTCAGTTCTTTTCGGTTTGATTTTCAAAATTGTAAGCATGGTTAAACATAACCCGCTTCCTTCTAGTTACAGATATTTAACACTTTCTTACTCAGCAACACTCACTTGCCATTTATTACATTTTTCCCGCGTTCTGCAATGGTAATCGCGTCTCTTATTTCTGATTGTTTATAATTTGAATCACAAAACATAGTCAATAGAAATCTTTATAAAATAAATAAAATCTTTTGAACTGATTTTCTATTATTTATCAAAACTCAGTATTATTTTTCTTTTTTACTATACAGATACAACCATTTTTAATTAAACGTGGAAAGTATTATATTCCTTACCATATAGTCTAAACGTACCATACGGAATGACGATAACATTAAAGTGCCGACTCTGCATAAAGTAGAGCCTGCAGTGGTAGATATTAAAATAAATTAATATGTATTTGTAGAACACGTACGTCTATGTACTTAAAAAAACTGAAGAAACATTAAATAGAATAAAATAATAGACTATATAAGCAAAAAAAACTCAATTTTTATCATAACCAAAAATCAAAAAATGGTAGGTACCATTGTATAACAAAATCTAAAGAAATCTCCTCAAAATGTGTTGTCATTTGTTAATGTATTTAATCGAGTTCAAAATTTTTACAAATGCAATCGAGCTTTTTGGTTAGTAATATTTACCATTTGGAAAGTTCTTAGTGTTACATTTAATTGTTTTCAACAGCATCACGTTACACGTTTTTCAACAATAACAGAAAGTTTATTTAAAATTAGTGCATTTTTGTCCAATTGAACACTAGAAAACTTTTCAAGCTACCAAATGGTATACATTTTTTGTCAAATAGTTGTACAAATTTTGTTTACAGTTTCAATTTGTAAAGCTGCCAGAATCGAATTACACTTAAATCGACGAACGAGATCCTAAACCAACTAATATCAGTAAATGAGGAGCATCTATGCTGCCCAACACATGTATACAAAAGTCGACAGGACAAATTGAGATTAATCATTAAATCGAGCTTTAGTAGAAAGTTACAACTTTTCATTGTCAGCATTAATATTATGTAGAAAAGAAACCGTCACTAACAATGTATAAAAATTTAGTTATGGCACTTGTGGTGGCAATAAATCTAGCACCAATTTTAGTTATTAACTAACCCAATTTACATTGACCCACTTATTAAGTGTGATTTGTGAATAAGTATGTCATATGTGCTATAACTTATGAGTCTTATGACATTCCTTAATGATTAATAATTAAGTAATGCCTTTTATTTAGTTATAAGTGGTTAGTTATTATTATCAATGGTAGCTATGATGTATAGAAAAGCTATAAACTATCAGCTGATGTAATCTGTGACAATCATAAACGAACATTTTATTTCCTATAGCAGCCATCCCTGTAAAGTTTCACCGTACGAACATATTCACTTTGAAATAAAATATTGGAAACACTGAAAAATGATTTTACCTAATCGGCTGGGATCTAGAATTCAAATAAAATTGATCTCACTGTAAGTAAAAAAAATGCTAACTCCGATCCTTATGTAATGGCCCTTCTGTGCGTATTTATAGAAAAAACACGGTGAATACACTGTGTAATCACTTTAGGTTTGACGTTTATGCCTGGGTTCGGAGTGTAATCACTGTGTAGAAATAGAACTAGGAACGATTACACAATGTACAAATGGAACAAATATACTGTGTAAAAACCGTGATTTCAAAACCGTACAGAGTCAAAACAAACCATACTCAAAATCAAGTATATTAAGTAGCAAAAAAACACATTAATCAAAACGTGAAACATGAAAAAGATCACCTTACCATAACCTGCATTCTCTCAGAACCAGCAAAAAGTCAAAGATCTTACAGTAATCGCAAAGACCTCCACGGCCGGAGTCTACACTAACATTGAAATGTCTTCCTAGTTTGAACCGTGTTCATGTTGTAACCGAAGTTGCAATCGTTTCACCCACTTTCGTAAGACGTCAAAGCGTCACAGAAATCGAAAACTTAAAGAAGTATACAATAATCTAACGAAGAACCACTACATAATAAGGTAATCAACTTGTGAACCAATCCAGATTCTAAACTCCATAGAAGTTCTATGGAGTTTAGAATGTTCGCGCTACTTGTGTCACAAAAAAAAATCAAACGACTTCAAAAAGTTTTATATTTTTGTTACGTCTCATTTAAAATGTTCTACTCTCTATATACAGTGTGTCCCATTCTTAGTAGTATTGCATGAATATCTTTGTTATTCATGAAGAATTATGTAGTTTTTCGTGCTGATTTAGATATCTTTAAAACTAATTCTAATTCCGAGCAGTCCCGAAGCTAAACGAAAAAAACCGCAAAATGCATTTTTTGAAAAAGGCTAATATTTTGCTTATTCTAACAGTTACAAAAAAAATTTTTGAGCAGAATTTATTTATTTCATCGTAACAAACTAATTTATGTTTTCTAAAAATATATCACAAATACCGTTTTCGAGATATTGGTAACAACTTTTCTATTTTAAATGGACGCCATCTTGAATTGTAACATAAATAGATTGTATATTTATTTCTGTTTTCAACAATCTATAGCAATCTAAGCAATAGACCAAGCCACGCGTAATTCTCGTATAACCTTTTAAAGTCTATTTTTTTCTATCTAATAGCACATTCGGATGACTGCACTAGTGCGCACTGAGTGCAACTTTTCCCAGAGCGTGCGTGTTCGGATCACAAAGCGACCGTGCTCAGAGCCAGGTCCGTATGTTTGGATGGTGCATAGCTTTGCCATAAGTCGCTCTGGTTTGCACCGAGAATCCAAGCAAGTGCAACTGCGGATCTAATAAAATGGCGGTAAAATTGGCACTTTTTGAAATGTTGTTAGACAGCAATACTTCCGATGAAGACGATTTTATGAGAATTATGAACGCGTTAGATGCTGTTGGTGAAGAGAAACAGTAAATTGTAAAAATTAATAACTTTGTACAAATAGTCAAAGAATATAATAATAAGATATATTTTTATAATTTCTTAAACTTCATAATTTTTAATGTATCTATTTTTAATTTCGCAGGCAGTTCAGAATGAGCTGGTCAACGTTTTTAGAAATAAAAAAAAAAATTTGGTGCGCAGTTGATTTAAATTTTGAACTACAGCGCCAACGGCTGTATAATACGTGCAGCGCGACCCGCGGTCAGTTCAGTCACGTGATACGATAGCTTTCGGAGTGATCTCGCCCCGTGATGGTGCATGCCACCCGAATGTGCCATAAAATAACTCGTTCTAGTGTTTTGAATTGAAACTATTACATTTAAAGTTTTAGAACCCTTATAGAATGGCAGAATAGATTAGATTTTGTGTACCTTATCTATTATATTAATTCGACATTCTGAATAAGAAAAAAATTGCGATGCGAAAATATTATAGCCTATTGACATTTGTATCGTCAAAAAAACCATATCAAGTTTGTAAAAGTGGTACTTTAATTTCTAGTACACGCAATAGAATTAGTTATATTTAAAAGCATTGTTGTAACCGATTAAATTATTTGATTAAAACTTACCTGATAAAATAACTGTGATAAACAGTACTATAAATGATCCAGAAAAAAGACCCACTTTGAAAGTGGTCCAAGGCGACTGCTGTTCTCCTAGTGGCGGAACACGAAGTCGTTTCATTGCCCTTTGGCGATCACCCGCCTCCAATTCATTTGTCACGGTAGCTTCAGTATCATGTATGAGCTTGTCGATGTCTTTATTCGTATGAAAGTGTGACGTTTCCACATGTTCTTGTCTCCATTTTGCACCAACATCGACGTGTAACAACTGCGAAATAATTACAGATTAAATTTATTTTTATAACCTACCTGAAATTCACTGTAAGTGTGACTATCTGACGCAAATCTACATTATATAGTTGAAAGTCTCAAGACGTTAATGAAACGTTTCAGTACTTGAAAACTTTCATCGCTACGTTAGTCAGTTAACACACTTAATACTTTTACAGAACAGTTGGTATTGCAGATTATTATTAACGAATTCAATAAAAACGCAATGAGCCTTGCAGCTGTTAAAAAACCTTATAGTTTAAAGTGCTCCAATAAATATTAACGAGATCATCATAAAAAAGTAGTACAACATGTATTAAAGCAACAACACCGAAGAAAAATATTTCACTACTGGAATTGAGATGAATTTAAATAAGTTAGAGTAGATCTTAAAGCACCAGATCTAAGTAGTGTAGATAAACCTCACACAGCATAAATATGTAATGCCTAACAAAATGCGACAATGTTCTTTTTCCATGATAAAATTGAGAGTACCTAGAGTACGTTGTTCCAAATGGTACAGCAAGATTACCAACGAAAAACAAGTGGGCGAACTAGGATTGTTTTGTATAATTTACATATCATACAAACCCTTTAAAGCGTATTACTGCGCTTGCTATCATAGATAACAATGAGAATTATGTCTCCAGTAAAGTGATAAAGATGTGCAAGGACAGTAATATAACTGTTTGTGGTATCCTAGAGAGTCGTTTAACATTTACCATGTACTATTTTGCGTTGGTATTGCCTATCATCGAATTATGACTGCTTAAACATAACAGCGACCTTCAAGATGAGATTTATCCATCCGATAAACACAATTTCTGATACCATGGCTTCTTGAGATATTCAGTAACGGATTGGAAGAACCAAAGAAAGTCTACTTTAAAAAAAGACGCCGCTAATAATATTACCAGTAAACAGTTACACATCAAATGAAGAAAGCCGCAGTTAGATATTCTAAAATTGGAAAGTTCTACGTAAAGCAGGATTTCAGATGACAGCTAATATGAGGATAAGAGAAACAATTATGATCACGACAGACACCAAAAAAAGAACAAAACGCAAATTAATAGAAGAGGATTACTTCAAAAAAAGTAAAGAGAAGACTATTTAAATATATATATTATGACAGTGACGTAGACAACTCTGAAATTTCTTAATTGTTTTTAGATAACTAAATCGTGACTGTAAATTAAAATGTTCTTTTAGAGATCAAACCTGTTGAACTTTATTATTTAGAAAAAAATATTTGTTGCCAGAAGAATTTACATGATTTGAAAGAATGTGTCATCATTTTTCTGGTGGTCCCTGTGAACCACCATTTGAACAACTAAATGCAAAGCCAACTGGAATAATATTTTTGTGCAGTTAATGAAATACAATGTTTACAACTATAGGAATAAGGAATGAAATGATCATCTTTAATGGTTTTGAGATCATTATTTTTCTCTACACCAACGAGTGCAAACTTCAGATTTGAGATACAAACAAATAGACTTCTATTTCCTGTCTAAAGTATACCAATCCACCACTGATGCAGTTAATAAGATTTGTGCACAAAAGTTCTAGATTATACAATCCAGAACTTTGCTGTACATGCTACCCTAGATCTAGCAATTTTGTGGAGCTATAAGCATTATATGAAATTGATTTACATCTCACTATAAGCTACAATTTTCAAATACCTAAGTTGTTATACTTTTATAGTCATATATTGATCATAATTATAAAAACAACGTACCTTATCATGTTTTTTAAGAATTTTCCGAAACCCAGTGAAATTTAGTGTTTGATAATTTTGTAATAAAATAAGACTAAGATAAAATTCGCTAAATGCAAATTTGAGTTCTTGTATTTTACGAACAGGCACTTTCCTTTCTCCGTCCTTCCGTGACTTTCCCTTTTGTGAGATTAAATCTAAAGTGATTTTCAATTCACTACTCAATGTCGCATACTTTCTAGTGGCTTCAGCCAACTTTTCCGAGTAAAAAGTATTAATCTTTTTTAGTTCTTTATCACAGTAATGAAAAAATTGTTCATCAAAATTCTTTAAATGCCTTGTTAATATCTCTGGTTCGACGCTCTCTGATGATGGTGCTTCCTCGACTGCTATGTAAAGAAGGCCCTTCATTTCCTGAAATTAAATTTGAATTAACGCTAAGTTTTATTCTGGTAATTGATCGTTAGATGGCGGTAGTTTTATTTTTTTTTATTGGTAATCAAGTAACCTTATTTTCTTGAGAGTTTTGTTTTTTGTTATCTTTATGTTAATTAATACTAATTATCGAGTCATGACGTTAAAGTAATATGAATAAATACCTCGTAATGTATGTATTGTTTTCTCCATTCTGGTGTAATATGTGCACTGAGATGTTCGGCAAACTTCATTTTTACAACGCACACTGAAATTTTCCTTCACTTATCTTCGTATTTTGTGTAGAAACGTAGTGGATGGGTACATGGCGCACTAGTATCTGTTGCTAACTATAATCTCGATGACTGTTAATTAATTATTACGCATATCTATAATGTAAATTTGTCCGCAAAGAATAATAAAACGGGTGCTTAATGATACTGCTTTCAACTATACGCTGTATTTACTGAGGGAAAACAAACAAATATGTAATGTCCTTTATTTGCCATTGATTAAATATATTGGCAATTCATAATTTTAAGAAATGGTAAATTGGCGTTACGTAACGTATGGTAACGTAGTAAACAATGCGCCAATCAAATAAATCGTATTGGCGGTGTTCAGTTAATTCTCGAAACAAAATATATGCCATATTTACTGACTTTATGATTCCAACATATATATGTATAGGTGTTTGCAATAAACTTTTACAACCTATTTGCAAAAAAATAAACAGTTTGCGTATAGATTTTTTGCACTTAACAATTTTAATTACATTTAAGATTAATCCTATACTTCCTTTTTTATCATTGCAACCATTCCAATATTATTTCTAGGAGTCATCTAGTTCATAACATTTTATTAGATATTGAAACAATTTTCTTGTCTCTTCCACTATATTTCCATACATTTACGTTTCTTACAACCTATGTTTTTCAGTGTAGTCCAGTAGTGAATTTTGTAAATATGAATTTATATTTGCGCTAAGATGCAGATATATATCTTAAGTATCGCGATATTGAGATACTTTTTTACGAACATATTAAATAAAGTGCATTTTCAAGTAGTACATAACGTATTATAAAGGTTTTATTAGTGTCCCAACGTATTGGTGCTTACAATAGATATGCTTAGGACGTTTTTATTTTATTGCAATTGTCAAGATGTTCTTTAATGATATGTATACAAGGTGTCCAAGATAAGAATTCACTACATGACGATCTCGTAAACGGGAAAAGATACAGAGTGGTTTAGATTAGAAAAAAGTTGCGTTAAAAAAACTAAAAAAACCTTGTCATTGCCACTTTTTAAGCCCTACAAAAAGTTTTCAAATTTTTTATTCAGTGTTTCATCTCCGAGAAACTATCATCAACTTAATTTTTTATGGTCACAAAAAAACAGGGTGTATATTTGGTAGAACTTTTTATTAAATATTCAACGATGTATGACACTGAATGGTTTTGAAGTCAAAAATAAGAAAACATAAACTTTCGTATTTTCTTACTTTTTAATCTAGTATGCCTTGCAACAAAATGTTAAAAAATCAGAAGTTTATTATTATTTTTTACACAAGTATAATGCTTTCTTTACAGTAGAATTTTAAACATGATCTAACATTTCTGATGAGATAATATTAACTGCTGTTATAATCGATTCCAATAACTGTTTCGTTTTCAAAAGTTGCGTCATATTCTTGATTTTTTACATAACCCCAGAGAGTTAAATGTTTTTTTTTCAACGTTTTACAAAAGATATATTTACATTTTTAAAAACATTGCAAAAACGGCTTAATGGTCAGAATTACGTTGCAAAATCAATATTAGAAAAACATATTAAAAATGTTTAAAAAACATTATTTATATATATAGGTACATATTGCAATATGATTAAGGGCCGGTTCTACAATCATAGTATAAACGTAAGTTTAAATTAGTTATACTTTAATTTTAAAATTCTGATACATATTTGATTGTTACTTTTATGTATGCTGTGATGTAACCCATTCGCGTTTGAAATTTAAAACCCGCGAACAAACAAAAGCAGCGACATCTCGCTGTGGCTGTGATTGTCTAATTATCTTCCCTCCCCCCTTCCTACGTTGTATTAAGTTCGTTATACACTGCTTACTCTCGATATGTGTAAAGGCTGTTGTAGGTTAAATAAAACACATAATAAAAAAAATGAATCGTAATTTTTATTCGAATTTAACTCTTTAGATTTTAACCGAGACCTTGCCTGTTCGGTGGGACCCGCCGCAGGAGGGGAAGAACAGAGCGAAGAAACCCCTCCGGTCCTTGAACGGAGTGTTAATACAAATAAACTACATAATTTAGATATACAAAACGACAACTGTTATAAAGAATCAGCTAATACATTATACAACAATGTGTAAAAGAAATTACTTGTCTTTTAAGTACTTTTAGTAAGTATGGCAATACGGTGAAACTAATAGAAACTTGGCAACAAAGCCATGTAAACTAAAAAGTGAGGTTCAGTGAGGTTCGTGAGGTTAACTATCCAGTAGAGTTTTGAAAGTTATTATTATGGAAGTTTTACTAATAAATTAACTTCCTTTGAAGTAGTAATGTTTCAAGATACACAATAAAAATAAGTAAATTACGTATTAATAAAAGCCAACAGCATAAATACTTCGGCTAGCTATAAAACATTTTAACAGGCGATGAATAAATTACATTTTGGGTCGAATCAAAATAACACAGTAGCAAATTAAATTAACAAGTAATTATGTACGTTGCTCATTTTATTGTAACCTTTTTCAGATAAATGAAATTCAATCTACAAGTTAGAATGTCGTGAGTTTAAATAAAATGTTCGGATAAGCAGGTACGGTAACAGGTTTAAATCCCGACACATAAACACATGCACGTACATCATCATATTAAATTGAAGAAGGGTTAGTTAACCGACGGCCTATTGGTTGGTACTGAAGTCCTAGGTTACGGATGCAATTCAGCTATTAGTTGATTGGTCGGGACAAACAAACAAGGGCCAAAAATACACATATAATAAACACACAATAATATCAAACAAATTTTATAAAATGTAGGGCCCATTATCATGGAAGCAACCTACCACAACTTTAATACATATATCGAAGCAGGCACCTGTCTATATCATAGACTTAGGATACGCTACTTCACAAAAAAATACACAGGGTCCTCATAGTATGAGAACTACCTGCAGCCACATGTTGTATGCTCCTCACGGTAATTAAAATATTATGTTTACATTTGACAAGGCAATTCAGGTATGAATATCATAGTATAAAACAATTCTAACTTCTAGCAATTTGAGCAATTCATAAAACACACGAGCAATAATCAAACAAAAGAAAGTTACAATAAAACGTGCTCCGCCATTCGGTACGCAACTCGAGCAAGTTTACATTAAAGAACAAATAAAATTGCAATTGTAAAATAAAATCGTTTTGTTTAAACACAGTTTTTAAAAGAAAACATAAATTGGCACAGAGAAAAATAGAAGAAATATAACAGGGAAAGTAACAGTACTATAAAATGGCGACTTTCCAAACAAAGGAAAGAAGGGCAAAAACTACCCTGGTTCACGTTTAAAACCCAAATACAAAAACAGACAGGCTTACATGAATTAAAATTATTTTACATACATACCTAGCAATTTACAAAAATTGACAAAACAAAAACACAAATTATACAAAGAAACTTTTCAGGGTAAAAACGTATTGCCATCTCGAACCAAATTCACCCCTAAGAGCCGGCCGCTTCCCCGTGTCGTACCTCGTACCCTTAAAAGTCTCCCACCCTTTTAAGAAGTACATGCGCAATTTAAGATTTTTAGTTTTAGTGTTTTTTTTTCTTCGCTAGATGACTCCTGTGTAATTTTACATGTCTTTAAGGATTTAAATTTAAATTGGTCTATTTCAATGCAAACCAATAAATATGATAGTATTGTTGCGTTTTTATTATTAAAAACTAATTTATTTAAACGACTAAAAATACTGTTTACTTATTCTAGAAATATGTACACTTGTAAATTAACCGAACTAATGAAATCTAATAATATTTAATAAAAACACTTACACTATAATTTATATCACTTACAAGAAGATAAGATAACGTCCGCGGGCAGCTTCACACTTGTTTACACTAAAAATCACGTACACGATTATTCTCGGTATATTTATGTAGACACACGCGTGCTAACGATTTATTTCCACTTGATAATCTCCTTAACACTGCTGCATTCGCATTCCAGCAATAACTGACCTACGATCTGTCTCGTCGGTATATATACACATACGGAAATCCTTCTGGAGTGTTCCCTATTTTTCAGTATATCTTCTAGAAGATGGATAACAGCTTCTAGAAGGCTCTTGCATTTGCAAATAATTTCTCGAACGTTTCAGTATTTTACAATCAAACTAAGTATAACTCCACTGACATGCTATGATTATAGAACCAACCTTAAAATGTTTACGAAATATAATACAATTTTTGTGTACTCAAAATACTTCAATTTAATGTAGCTGCAAAAGCATTTGGTGCTCTATAACAAAAAATAACAGTGATGATTATTTTATTTACATGTCACACAGATATAAAAATATGTTGTAAAAAGTTTTCTATAGCTGCGACATAATAATTTCTTTATTATTGACGATTCTGAAAATATAATAATTGAAAATAAATATGCATTTACTAAACTAAACATTAGTTGCGGTCAAATAATTCTTCTGTCATTCTGCAATTTTAAAAATTCTTATATTTCTCAAAATCGGTATGTTCAAAAAATAGTAAAAATACTGGGTGTTCCATTTGAAAGAACATAACTTTGATATGGATGTTTTTTATGAACAGCACCCTGTGTAATCAAAAGTATTTTTCAATTGTGCTCTCAAAGATTCAGTATATAAGTTTAACTTTATTTGTTGCCTAAGCTTACAAATTGGTTCGTGCTTTACACTTACTACCTTACATTCAATTTACATTTACATTCTATTTACATTTTTTTTGGAAATACATTTCATTAACCCTCCTCTCCTTTTAACTTTTTCTTCCTTTTCCTTACTTCTTACATCCACTTCGCTCCATTTTCGTTTTCGTCTAAGATTTCCTCTATTTTGATAACCTCTTTTCTTAATTCACTGCATATCTCTCTTATGTGGTTAAAGTCTTCCGTCTCTTCTCCACATAGTCTGCACATCTTTTCTTCTTCTTTTTGCAGTATTTGTTACCTAACTCCTCGTTTCCACATCTGAATCGTGCTATCATTTTTTCTTGTTGCTTTTATTCTCTATATCCTTTAAATATTCTGGCACCCCTTCACCCTTGATATCCTTATAATTCCTTATATCTGCCCTCTTTTATCCTTGTCCATCTTTCTTGTTTTTCGATGTCCCTATCTCTCCTTATTATTTCTTCCCTTACCCCTATTCCCTCTTCTCTTAATCTGTCGCGTACCCGTTTCTTTTGTAATACTCTTCTCTGCCTTCCTGTCCGTACTTTACTTTTCCTCCTTTTATCTCTTTCCAACATTCTTGCAGTATTTTGCATTCTGTTCTTTCCTTCAGTTCTTCCTCGTATTTTATAGCACTTTTTCCCGTCTCTACTCTTATTTGTTACCTGTACCTCCTCTCTCACAATATACCCCGGTGTATCTCTGTCCAGTCCCAAAACCCACCTCCAGTATTTTTCCTGTAGCCCCTCTACCTCCCTCCACTCCTTCCAGCCCCATATTTCCGCCCTATACATCACCACCCCCTTTATTAACTTTTCAAACAATAACTTTTTTTTTCTATATCCATCTCGAATACTCTTTCCCCTACACCCCACACTTGTCCTATTAACCTGTTTCCTTTCCTCCCTCTTTTCTTTATGTGTTCTCCCTCCTTGTTATCCTTCATCGTGTAGCCCAGGTATGTAAATTCCTTCACTTGTTGCACTTCCTCATCCCTCCATTTCCACTCCTCTCTTTTTCTTTTCCCCCTCCTTTTCTAAATACCATTATTTTTGTTTTCTCCGTGTTTACTTCCATTTCTTTTTTTTTTCATATATTTTTCCACCGTTTTCATCATCTCTTTCATTTCCTTTCCCTCCTTAGCCACCAACACTATGTCATCCGCATACGCCAACGACCATACCTTCGCTTTCCCTACCACTATCCCTCCTGTCTGTTGTCCTCTCATTGTCTCCTCCAGATCCTCCGTATATACTGCGAACAGGCTTGGGCTCAGTGGGCATCCCTGTCTCAACCCTCTCTTTGTTATGAATTTCTCGGTCTCTTCCGCATTGACTTTAATCCTGCTCCTCGTTCCTTCGTAGATTTCCTCTATTCTTTCTATTAATCTTTCATTGTATTTTTTCTTTTCATGTATTCCCACAGCTTTTCCCTGTTCACTTTGTCAAAAGCGGCTTTTAGATCTACGAATAGTGCCACCATTTTCCCTCTTTTTTTCTAGCTCTCTATTCGCCATGTGTTTCAGTATATATATGTTGTCTATTGCTCTTCTTCCTTTTCTGATTCCCGCTTGTCCGTCTGGTACCAAACTTCTTTCCTCTATTTCCTTCTGTAGTCTTCTTTATTGTAGTACTGTGGCATATAATTTGTATGTCGTGCTTAATAATGTCACCCCTCTGTAATTCTTGACTTCATTTCTTTTTCCTTTTTTATGCATTAGGCATATTATTTCCTCTCACCATCTCTCCCGGAATCCTTCCCCTTTCCATATTTTGTTTAGTATTTCCGTCATCCTTTTTGCTATCTTTTCTTCCCCGCATACCCACTCTTCGCTTTGTATCCCATCTTCTCCAGCCGCCTTTCCTTTTTTTATCTTCTTTATTGCCTCCCAGCAGGTTCCTAAAATATATCTCCCATTCTTTAATTTGTATTCCCTTTGTCGTCTTGTTTTTTTTCCTTACTTTCTTTAGGTACTTCCATACATCTTCTTCCGTTTTTATTCCTTTGATTTGCTCTTCTTGTTTTTTTTTGTTTTCTTTTTTCTTTCTCTCGCATGGTTTCTTGTATATCTTTACTGCTTCTTTGTATTCTTCTTTTTCTTTCCTCCCTTTTTTCCACTGTCTTAATGCTCTCCTTGCATTTTTCTTTGCTTCCTTGCATTCTCTATCCCACCATTTCTTCCATCCTGTTTTCTCCCCCTACCACTTTCTAAACCTGACTCTCTGTTGCTTTCTTCATCATCTCTCTCATTTCCTCCACACTCTCTTGTAATCCCTTCCGTACCCATACCGTTTTCCCTATTCTCTCTTTATATCTTCTTCTCTCTCTTCTCTTTCTCTTCTTTCCATTGTCACTTCCAGTGGTTGATGGTCTGACTCTACCCTTTCTCCCACTTTAAATGTCTTCACTTTTTCTCCAGCCTGTTCATTTGTCATTACAAAATCTATTATTGATTCTCCCCTTCTTCCTATGTACGTATATTTTCCCATTCCTTCTTCTTTTCTGTTCCCATTTATTATTTTCCGCCCTTTTTCGTTGCACATTTCCAGCAGTTCTTCTCCCTCTTTATTTATCACTTTGTCCTTTGTTTGTCTCTTTCTCGTCCCTTTTCTTTCTTGCATTCCCCCCTCTTTCCCTATTCTTGCGTTGAAGTCTCCTCCTACTATTATCAATCCATCTTTCCTCTCTTCTATCATCTCTTCTATGTTTGTCTCTTTCATTCTACTGCTATAAACCGTCACTACTTTTATTTTTGTTTTTCCCCACTGTATATGTTCCTTTCTACAACTCCTCTTCTCTGTTGCACTTTCTTTTTCTTTTCCTGACTCAACCATTTTTTCCTTATTCCTGTTATTATACCTCGCTTTGCTCTCCCTTTATTTTTTTCTCTTTCTGCATGTTGCACCACCCACTCAAATTCCTCCGGTAACTCTTTTTCCTACCACTCCCATTCTTTATCTTCGATCCATGTCTCCTGTAATCCCACTACATCCTGTTCCTTGATGTACTTCCAAAAATCCTGTTCCTTGTTTTTTATTCCCGCTACGTTCCAAAACAATACTCTCAGCTCACTCACCTCTCCCTGTGCTTCTTCCTTACTTTCTTTTTTTCCTCCTTTTTCTTTTCCTTTTCCATCACTCGTTATTCCTTTTCTTGGTGCCATTTCGTCAACTTGCTTTCCTTTATCGCCCCCCCTTCGCCCTTTAGTTTTTTGCCTTTTGGTCACCTATTTTCTCTTGCCCTTCTGTGTTGAGACTCCTATCTCTGTCCTTCCATATGTATCTGTTTTTGTCTATCTCCATTTTTCTTTTCCCTTTCGCTCTTTTTTCCACCGCTATGTTTATTATTTCTCTTTGCACTCTTCTTTCTTCCCATATCAAATCGTGACTTATATATATTCTAGTATTTCTTAATTTCTTCTTCTCCGCCATCACCTTCTGCTTTTCCTCCCATCACCCCATTTCCACCACAACCGTCTCATTTTTCTTCTCTTTGTTTATTACTATCACCTTTTTCACTTCTACTGTTACATTTAATTTTTCTTCCAGCATCAATGCTAAATCTTTTTGTGGTTCTTCACTTCTCCACCCCTTTATCACAATATTATTATTCCTTTTCCATCTTTCCTCATCTTCCGCTTTTTTCCAGTTTTTCTATTCTCTCCACCAGTTCCTCTTTTTCTTTCTTCCACTTCCCTTCTCTTTCTCCTATTTCTTTTTTCATTTCTTTGATTTCTTGCCTGATTCCTTGCATATTTTCTTCCATCTGTTCCATCATTTCTCCCATTAATTCTTTTAACTCCTCCATTTCTTTCCTTCCTCCTTCTGTTCTTGAGGTTTTTCCTTCGATTTCCTCCGTTATCTGTTTAATGTCCGGTGATCGTATTGTTTTCTTTACTCTTTCAAATATTTATGTTGTCTTTCCTCTTCCTCTCTCTCTTTTTTATTCATCCCTTTACCCATTTTTTTTTCTTTTTTATTGATTTTTTTTTCCTCTTTACCTTCTTTTATTATTTTTCGTGTTTTAAAACGTCCCACGTGTAGTGATTTTGCTTTAATTTCGATTTAAATGCAATAATTTCTATTAATGTATGGGATTATCTTTTATCGATGACCTTCTCGATTATACTGTTTATTCACTTTAATCTCACTTGTTCGTCACAGTTTTATACTTTTCCACCGCGGTTTCTATTTTTCAGTTAATTTATTTATTATTTTACACCCTTCCTCCTTTACCCACACCTTTTTCACTCCTTCTTCCCTCTTACTGCCACTGCTAACTCCAGTTTCTTCACTAACTATCTTCTCCCACTTCTGCACTTGCATTTCGCTTTTACGTTTGCTTAAATGTAAATACGACCTTCTACATCGAAAGTTACCGCACGAACCTCCCAAAAGATTCTGTATATACCTGTAAAACAATAGTTTTGAAATTCAATCACGTTCTGGTGTAATGACCGAGGCGTATACCCCACCTTGTATATGTTATTTGATTACATATTTAATCTTAATTTTTTTTAAATGGAAACTTTTTGTTGTGCTTGAAAGTCTACCTACAAAACGTAGCATTTTTAGACGCATTAACCGAACTCAACTTACTTACTAAACGATTTATCTATATGTACAAGTGCCTTACTAACTGATGACCGAACATTCGGAATTTATACTTTGTGAGCGTTTTTACTTAATAACCGACTTTTTACTAAACGATTTTACTATTATACTATATATATATATACTATACAGTAGGTATTTAAATTTTACTGCAATTGTTTTTTCCAATAAAAATGTTTTTAAATTTTATTCACCGCACCACATGTTAAACGGATCTTTGAGCAGTGACGAAGAATATAAAAAGGAACGTCTATCTAACAGATAAATACACGTATAATTGTATTTATACAATGATAAAAACAACACGCCATTGGTTTGTTTACACATTGACAATGTTTAGTTCACAACTATATTTACTGAAATCAAAATATGTCTACATCAAATGAACGTATTGCACCTTAATCGTATTTTTTTAAAATAAATTACGTTTTAACAAGCAATTAACACACACAGTCTCCAAATTTAAATAATTTAGACACTAAAATATTTTTACGGTTCGCGCCGTTTACAATGTGGCCAATCACGAAGCGGACCTTACTTTCGAATTTAAGGTCTAAATTAAAATGCTTTGTTTTGTTTTTCCCTTGCCCGCCTGTAGTTGTTGGCTTCAAAACAAAACGCTTTGTTTATTCTATATCTTTCCACCTCTCTGAGTCAATTGGTACATTTTTTAAGAGATACAGTTACAACTAAGTAACTATTACAAGTACGGTTACAATCTGACTATAAATCTAGCTTTACATTAAATTACTTAGTTTTTAATTTGTTTTTTATGATAAGATCTAGTTTCATAACTTTTTTTTGTCTCAGATATGCCTAGTTGATGTAAATACTTGAATCGGCGTTTTCTTAAAAATAAGATTATTACAGCATTTCATTAATTGTAATAGAATTATTACTATCATTGTCATCGTTATTATATATTTTTGTAATTAATGGCTTATGGTAACTGAAATATGAAATTGAATCTACAAAAATTAGTTAATTGATTTACAAAAATTAATAACATATTTCAGAATTTATACTCTATGCCAATTAATTGATGTTCATTAAATTAGCAGTCGTATTAATTAAAAATGTGACGCGTAACGAAATAAGCGACATGCTATCCCTACTGCGTTGGAGAAACTGAAAGTACTCTTCGTCTGAACCAACCGTGTTTCACTTTAACTTTTTGCTACTAAGATTATTACAGCATTTCATTAATTGAAATAGAATTATTACTATCATTGTCATCGTTCAATCAGAAATTGAGGTTAACCTTAAATATCTTAAATTTAATAATTAATGGCTTATGGTAACTGAAATATGAAATTGAATCTACAAAAATTAGTTAATTGATTTACAAAAATTAATAACATATTTCAGAATTTATACTCTATGCCAATTAATTGATGTTCATTAAATTAGCAGTCATATTAATTAATAAATACTATTTTAATGAAATCATATACATTGACCGATAGTTACAATAAGAAACTGAGGTTAACCTTAAATAAATATTTTAAATTTAAAATTAGATAAATTTTAAACAAAAGGATTTTATTATCATAGACATGAATACAAATTTTTGTAAATCAATTAACTAATTTTTGTAGATTCAATTTCATATTTCAGTTACCATAAGCCATTAATTACAATAAGAAACTGAGGTTAACCTTAAATATTTTAAATTTAAAATTAGATAAATTTTAAACAAAAGGATTTTATTATAATAGACATGAATACAAATAATACAATTATTTCACTTTAACTTTTTGCTACTAAGATTATTACAGCATTTCATTAATTGAAATAGAATTATTACTATCATTGTCATCGTTCAAACAGAAACTGCGGTTAACCTTAAAATATATTAAATTTAAAATGTCATCGTTCAATCAGAAACTGAGGTTAACCTTAAATATATTAAATTTAAAATGTCATCGTTCAATCAGAAACTGAGGTTAACCTTAAATATTTTAAATTTAAATTAAAAAAGATGGCGCTAATGGAAAAATGTGACGTGACGCGTAAAATGTGACGGTAAATTTTTTTCCAACGCCGATAAAGAAGTTTCACTTCAAAAATCGCAAACGTCAATATTCGTTCTTTAGTGTAGTTACGTAATAAGGCTAGTTTTCACAGATACGAAATTCGCAATTTTTATCCGAACAAAGATAGCAATTCGAAATTCGTGAAAAAGCTGTTTTCACAAATCCGATTTTTTAATAGTGACTTTAGTGTTTTACAGTTTGTAGTAAATAGATTTCCACTGCTAAAATTTGGCATCCGAAGTTCGGACGAAAGTTAAAATTATTGAAGTGAAACTTCTTTATCGGCGTTGGAAAAAAATTTACCGTCACATTTTACGCGTCACGTCACATTTTTTATCGTCACATTTTTCCGTAGCGTAGCGACGTGATAAATAATATATCAATACTAAAGTGATCAACAAAATCAAAGGCTTTATTTTAATTCTAATTCCAGTGGATTTTTAACAAAAGTAAGTAATTATATCTATTTTTCTAATACTTGGGTGGAATTAATTGACATAGAGTATAAATTCTGAAATATGTTATTAATTTAAATTTAAAATATTTAAGGTTAACCTCATTTTCTGATTGAACGATGACATTTTAAATTTAATATATTTAAGGTTAACCTCAGTTTCTGTTTGAACGATGACAATGACAGTAATAATTCTATTTCAATTAATGAAATGCTGTAATAATCTTAGTAGCAAAAAGTTAAAGTGAAATAATTGTATTATTTGTATTCATGTCTACTATAATAAAATCCTTTTTGTTTAAAATTTATCTAATTTTAAATTTAAAATATTTAAGGTTAACCTCAGTTTCTGATTGAACGATGACATTTAAAATTTAATATATTTAAGGTTAACATCAGTTTCTGATTGAACGATGACATTTTAAATTTAATATATTTAAGGTTAACCGCAGTTTCTGTTTGAACGATGACAATGATAGTAATAATTCTATTTCAATTAATGAAATGCTGTAATAATCTTAGTAGCAAAAAGTTAAAGTGAAATAATTGTATTATTTGTATTCATGTCTATTATAATAAAATCCTTTGTTTAAAATTTATCTAATTTTAAATTTAAGATATTTAAGGTTAACCTCAGTTTCTTATTGTAACTATCGGTCAATGTATATGATTTCATTAAAATAGTATTTATTAATTAATACGACTGCTAATTTAATGAACATCAATTAATTGGCATAGAGTATAAATTCTGAAATATGTTATTAATTTTTGTAAATCAATTAACTAATTTTTGTAGATTCAATTTCATATTTCAGTTACCATAAACCATTAATTATTAAATTTAAGATATTTAAGGTTAACCTCAATTTCTGATTGAACGATGACAATGATAGTAATAATTCTATTTCAATTAATGAAATGCTGTAATAATCTTAGTAGCAAAAAGTTAAAGTGAAATAATTGTATTATTTGTATTCATGTCTATGATAATAAAATCCTTTTGTTTAAACTTTATCTAATTTAACTTTATTTAACCAATTTCTGAAAAGTTGCATGTAGATCATTTTGCGAAAAATAAGGCCATAAAGAAGTTTCACTTCTTATTTATGTATGCATTCTTATTTTTGAAAATCAAATAAATAAACTTTGTTCATAATATTATTTTAATATTTTGCGAATTTCGGACTGCCATGTTTGTTCGGATAAAAATTGCGAATTTCGTATCTGTGAAAACTAGCCTATAGACGAAAAAAAGTTCTAGGGTGGCAAAATGCAAACTAGAAATCCAGTCAGTAATAAATGTAGTACCAATATTATATTTCTGGTGATTTTTTTTTACTTTTTCAAAAAAGAATTTAATTTTACAAAAGGCAACACAAAAATAATGTACGTTACTCTCGTCGAAAATATCATAGCATAACTGACTCACATGCAACGCTCGGCCATGCGGCCTAGCGTCGCATTAGCGTTCGTTATGCTATGCCTTTACTTTTAGACTCTTGTTAGATAAATTACTATTTTAGTGCTGTTTTAGAAAGAAATAAATGCTCTATCGAATGGTGAGGTAAAAGTAATATGATCTCATTTGAAAAAATTACGCGGAACGACGTAACTCAGAAACAATTGCATATAACAAAAATTATGCCCAATTGTAGATAAAAATCACATAAACAACTTTTGTATTAAACAGTTTTTCCTAAAATAAATATCAACGACAATAAATCACTCCATACTCTCCATACTTTTTAATAACGCTGTATAATCAATTTTAGTTTTAAATTGTTTCAATCCACTGTTTCGTCAATTTAAAAAAAAACGGTGTTGAAAAATTGAACTACAGAATAGCCGAATGCGCACAATCTTGAAAGTTCCGAACAAAGATAAGTTCCGAATGTGATATAACATCATAAAGGAACTTAAATACTTTTTGGAAAAAATTTAACCCGAATCAAATCTTTTAGTAAATATTATACAGAAAAATGAGTGCTTGGCGAGCAGCAGGACTAAAGTAAGTAAAGATCTGAACTAATTCACGTATATTAAGGTTATGTAACAACGCGATTGTCTTTTATTTTATTCACAAATTCATGTGTTTCTTAGCTACATCAACTATTCTACCATCGCAGCTAAAATACTACGTCAAGCCCTTAAAGCAGATGTTCGAGCTGAAGCTACCAAACGAGAAATTTCAAATGTTAGATTAACACCATGGATCGAGGGAAAACCTCAAAGTGAGTAGCACGAATTGATTGCAATCTTAAAATATTATTCAGAGATATTGTTAAAGAACACAACATTTTTTTTATAGGCCAAATTTAAATTGTATCGGCAATTACGTAAGTTGGTTGAGTTTGAAAAACTAACGTGTTTTGATTTTTACTAATTCATTTGTTTTTCTATAAAGTATTATAACATAAGAATTTTTTTACAATAGATCAAGTAACACTGTTTTCCTGTTTTCAGAAATATCTACACCAATAGAATAAGGCAAAAGTTCAGAGTAGTGATCAATATGTAATTAGACAAGAAAATTAAATGAATGAGATATATTGTAATTTTTTATGTTTATTCCTTACTGTATAATTTATATTAAATTTGAAATTATGTACTTGGTTTAAATAGCTGTAATTTAGTATGCTTTTGTTTTATTGAATGAGGATTGGTTAAAGTTTATACTTTTCTGTCAAAGTAGGAAGATTTGGTTAGGTTTCTATGACTTGCAATACAATTTATGGTCTCTTTGTTCGAAAGTAATTTGTAGTTATTCATCATATTAGTTTATGATTTTCTAATTACTTTTATACCACATAAGACGTAGTTAAATTAAGTTGTTACTCTAGAACTTGAAGATGACGTCTTATAGATGTTTGAAAGGGATAATGTTACGTATAAATCAGTCAAAATACTTGAATAAATAAATAAACTACAAAAGTAAAAATTTTTTACTCTAAACAAACGTACTGTGAAAATTCAGCTAAAAAATTAATGCAAAATAGGTTATGGTTCATGTATAGAAACAGACCTGAGAAGAAAATGGATAACAAACCGAAATTATGATTACCATAAACAATGTTTTTCTATGGAGTAGTCCTGTCCGTACTTTAATGAACCGATAACATTATCCGTGTTTTCAATGAGCGGCGTGCACTGTAATACATTTTTTTTTCAAAAATGGTTTTATATCCGTACTTAGCAAAGTACATAAAGATTATGGTTTTGCAATAGCAAGATTTCCCATCGCAAATATTACGTTAATGTTTTTTAGAATATCTACAAATCTATCAGTTTGCTTTGCATTTTAATTGATTCATTCTCCCAGAGTATTTTCTGTATCGATTTTGAGCTTACAAGTACTACTTTACCTTACCTACAGCCTTATTGTGGTTAATTAAATGATTCTTTATTTGAACAGCATTTGAGATGTATGATTGGGAACAAAATTTACATTTGCCATGTACGGTTTTGCTACTTTTAAAAGGAATTCTATATAGTCTTTTCTTTGTACCACTTTTGTACATCAACATAAAGTGTTAATACAAGATGTTTAAAAACAAAATATGTATATAAAATTTTATTTTCTACTGTAATATTTTTCTAGTTTATCTAAGGCTTGATCTTGCTTCCTGATTTTACTTCTAAGTACTTACTATTCAAATGTCGAGAACTCTGCTTCATTCTGAAACTGCAGCTGTAATCCGAATCGAACGTATTCTATCGTAAATATTGAAAGATTTATAACTACATTTAAAAGCAAAACTGATGTTAGTCACGACATAATCCATTCAACGCATTTCTGACTTGAACATTTATATCAAAAAGTATAAATAGTAGTTTACGTAGTAAGCGTTGAAAGTAAAGCACCAATATGCAACGCCCGACCCTGCGGCCTAGCGTCGTTCGTTATGCTACGAAACTTTCGACGAGAGTAACGTACATTATTTTTTGTTGCCTTTTAAAACTTAATTTTTTGAAAAAATAAAAAAAATTGAAATCAGAAATATGTTAGTAGTGTAGTGTAATTTGGACCTGTGGACGGGGCTTTTCTGTACTTATTGTATTATATTCGTAAGAATGGATCGACGTGTCAGTTTCGTGTATTGCGCATATCACCTGACAAGTCCTTGACAAATTACGTGAGCTGTACTACATTTATTACTAAATTTGACATTGACTTTAACATGGTTTTCTCAATTTTAACTGAATTTCAAAAATTTTAAATGCATTTTCCACCTTTCACAAACTCGTTCATATGTAATAATTGACTTTGAACATTTAGTTTTATGCGGATTTCTACCTTTTACTTTGCCGCTCTAGAGCTTTTTTCATCCATTACGGAACTACACTAACGAACGAATACTGAAGTTAGTGATCTTGGCAGCACAAAAACATTGTTTATACCACATATATATAATAACACATTACATCCTGTAGATATCGTATAGATATTTTAAATGTCCATATGATATCCTGTCTACAAGAGATATCTTATGAATGTCCCACAGACGTACTAAACAGATATATAACCGACACGCGAATTACAAATAAATTGTTTATACATAAAAGCTTTCAATTGTTATAGTTATATAATCTCTATTATAGATATCCAGCAGATGTCTGCTAAATGTCTAGTAGATATCTAACGTAAATATCCGTAGTGACCATAGTTTGGGATATTAGGGGACATCTGGATAACCACTAGACATCTACAACATATTGGAGATATGCATTGGATAGCCAGAAAAAAGAGACCAAAAAAAGAGTTACTTTTTCCCCTTGTAACAATATAAAATTTATTTGTATATAAATATAAAATATATGCCCAATAAAGTTTTAAGCAAAAATTGTACCATAAACAATTACAGAACAATTATTTTTTTGGAAGCCCAACATCATTTAACAAATGTTCATTTTCACCTAAGATTTGTGGTCCTTCACCTACATTTGTGTGAATTATATATTTCAACATACCAGGATCTTGTTTTGAAATATTGATAGTTTTTTTTAACTCCTACATACAAACTTGTTAAATTTCAGGAAAATTAATTATTTAAAAAAATACCTCTGACAATTCCTGTTCAGTTACAGGTATACCTCTAAAGTACTCTACATGATCCGTATTTGTTGGAAAAGCATTTTGAATTAGTGAAATAACTTCAGGTACATCCTCTTCTAATAAATATAGACATGCATTAGCCCCTGCATCAAATGTATAAGCAACCTGTTAAATAATTTGTACAATTTTTATAGTTAATTTTAAAAGTAATTGCATAAAGCATTACCTTTGTAGATCCACGAAATTCGTTGTAGGTATGTATTAAATCCACAATTATAAAAGAAGTTTCATTCATGTACTTAACTGGTGGAAATGTATCTAAACACACAGAATGAAATTGATTTGAGTCTTTCATCGTAATTGTAGCAAATGTTTCAAAGTCTCTGTCCTTTATAGCTTGTATCATTTTTTCAGTTCTTTCTGGTACTATGTGTTTAATACGATACTCCAAAAATTTGGAAGTAGCTGCACTTCTTTTCATAGCATTAGTGGAACTGTTCTTTTTCTGACTGTCACTGACTACTAATATCACTACTCGCATTTCTGGCCAATGTGAAGCAGGTACAATTTGAGTGGCAATCGAATCTGAACCATCTTTTAAAGCACCAGCATGCCATTGCACCTATAACAGCACAGTTGCCACAATTTTTTACACATCCTGTAATTTACCCATCCACCATAAATACTTCTACAAGCACTACCAGATCCTTGTCTTGCAATATAAGTCACATCACCTTCTACTTCATAGAGTTTTGCTAAAGCATACACAAAACATGCATAGCCCGCTGCCGAAGATGCTAACCCAGCTGCAGTCGGAAAATTATTTTCAGAACACACATGTATGTTCCAATTAATAACATCAGATTGTGTTTGTGACCGCTTTTTAACTATCAAAAAAGAACCTTGAACTGTGTATCTTAAAACAAGATTAAAATTAACATACGCTCTTTTAAACAATTCGACAACCGAGGATTCTGAAAGCTTTCTTCCTTACCATTTAACCAAATTTTATTTTCTTTAAAATTTGAACTAGCCATAATAGTTGTTTTTGCACACATCTAAAATAAGTAGAACTATTCAAAATCAAGTTTTTAAAGTATTAATCAAATCATTACAGTAATTTACTTACATGCTCAATATTCAAAGTAGCACTTATCGAGTCATTTAAAGGCAAAATTAATTCTTCATCTCTTTTGCCCCCTTTAAAAATAACAGTTATTTGTGAAATTTACTGAAGTAATGTTACTTACAGTATTTAATTACAGCTATATTTACAGGTGCAACGCACGTTATAATTTTCATTTTAAAATCTTATATTTAGTGTGATAATAAAAATACAAGATATAAACAGTTCAATTTTAAATAAACGTTTGAAAATAAAAATCAAAGTTGCTGACGTTTTATTTCAATCCGTATTTGACCGAAGTAGTTCGGAAATATGTGGATCGATTGTTTCTACATACAGCGTGCGTGAATATTATTAAATAAAAAATTAACCACGTAAACATTTGATCGAAGAAACGAAACTTTAAATGTTTGTCATTATGGTTACTGATACAAATTGCTTGGGCGCGTTCGAATGCGACATTCCAAATACGTAGTGAGCATTAATAGAAGTAATAATATAAAATATTTAAAACAGATGTCAGCTTAGTTATAAAGTAGAAAACTGTTCGTATGACGCATAAAGAAAATTAGAGATGGGTAGAAGTTGTTATTAGAATCTTCTCAGTAGTTGCTTCCAAGAAATAATAACGGAATTAGAAAATTAATGCATACATTAAATTTCGTTTTAAGAACCAAATGTTTTAAATATATTACAAAATGAGTTAATACGAGGAATAAGACGTATAGTGACTACACCCAACTCTACACTAAAAGTTGTTGCATTATGCTGTGGTTGTTGGTTCAATTTTATCAAATTTCATTCAAGGTTTTATTTTTATCTTTGAATGTGCCAATGTAAGCAAATTTAAAAATAGCAGTCAAATTGCTGATTCGAATTTCAACAGCAATAGTTGTAATTTGAATGAACACGAATGAAATAATTATATATGAAAATAAAATAAATAAAATTACAAGCATATAGTGGAGGTTCATTCCAAATTATTTCTCATTATGTCATTCAAAAATTCTTTATTAAGAATTTCAACTAATAAACAGAACTACAGTAGTTTCCCGATTATCCGAAACAGTCGGGACCGAAGCGTTTTCGGATAACTAAAATTTTGGTTAATACAGAGTTTTTACTAAGAGGCAAAAACGTAAAATATTCATGTAGGTACATAAATATGTATCTATTCAAAGAACAAAAAAAATATATTTAAAATAAAATACATCAAAAGCTTAAAAGTGCAAAATTTTATTCTCTCTTTCTTCATTTCCTTCTGATTCATTATCACTAGTATTTTCACGATCCCTTTCATTAACAAGTTCAATAAAGTCAACGTCAGTTAGTTCTTCTTGTTCTTTGTTGTCAAATGTTATCCACTCCTTAATTTTTTCTGGGCCAATATCTTCCCAACCATCTAAATTTCTCATCGTTTTATGAAGCGGAGCTTCTTCTTCATCATCATTGTCTACAGGAAGTTCTTGTTGGTGTATTATCTTTGCCTAAGGTTTTTGTAACGTTGTACTTTTCACTTTATTCCATGCAAATAAATTACCACTTTATATTTATTATTTTTATACAATCCATGAGTCTTTTACCAATGTATACTCTTCTACTCTTAGCTTTGCTGATGCAGATTAAACAGACAATAATTGTTACCCGGTCCTTATTTTTTTGTAGCCGGCCGCAACGCGTTCATTTCTTCCAGCTAAAGTTTTCTTTGGTAACATTTTGTAATAGAGACCAGTTTCGTCACTATTATAAATTTGATCTGGCGTATATTCCTGTACTTCTATGAGTTGCTTAAACTTTTGTTTACAATTTTCAAGTTCGGTTTGATTAGCACACAATTTTTTACCGCAAATATTTAGTTAACGTACGTCGTGGCGGTTTTTCTATCTCGATAACCAGCCGTCGCTTGCTATAAATGTATCATCAGAAGCTTCGGTTACAAGAAGATTTTCACCGATTTCAATTGCTTTTTGCTGTAATCAAAGCTGTAATATAAGGCCTGAGATTGAAATACCACGGTCGCGTTGTTGAGTAAACCATAAAGACAATGTCTCGTCAATTTTATAGTATTCGCCTTGTTTCATAGAATTCTGGCTTTGATGTTGAGGATGCTAGTACACTACACCACTGTTCAATTTTCTGTCGATTTTTTTTCTATTTGGAAACCGTGCTTATACCTACACCATAATCTATGGCAACACTTTTCAAAGATTTTCCTTTATGAAATTTAATTGCAGTTAATTTTTCTTGCACAGTAACAACAGCACGTTTTCGCTTTTTTATTATGTTACTCATGTTGACAGTGGCGTATTTAGAACTGAATGTTTTGTTCTAAATGTTGAGAAAAGTAATAATAATAAACCATTTACAAAGACCTTTTGTATAAAGTCCGAAAAGAACATATTATGAAAAGAGATTACTCATGTTTGTAGACTGAAAGTATAATTGACCCTCATAAGCAGTTAAGTTTTTATTAAATATTTTTGGGTTTCGCGACGTTTTCAACGAAATAACCGACCAGATGTTTCGTCTAAATTTGTTTCGCTTCGGTTTCAGCGAGTTCAAAAGTTCAGTTTGTTTCGGATAATCCGACGTTTCGGCTAGTCGGGATCCGGATAATCTTGAGGCTACTGTACTACATTTACTCTCTAATTTCTTCTAACTTCAAATCAAAAAACCAAATTTTATTGATAATTAATAATATTGTAGTTTTTCTTGAAAAAGATCGGTTTTGCGATTCGTTTATAATCGATGCGTCAAAAATCAATCTAGACAAAAAATGATGGCACAATAATCGATTTTTTTTAAATTGATCTTTTCTGAAACTTACTTATACTAAACTTAGAAATAATCATTTAGTCAAAATGAATCTACAAAGTTTGAATGAGAAATGGAAATGGTTATTTATTTAACGTGTTCCTGTGTAAATTGAACGTTTTTTTTTCACGAGTAGGCATTTTTAAACCCGAGTGAAACGGGGGTTTTAAAAGTCCACGAGGAAAAAAAGCCCAACTTACACAAGAACGAATTGAATATAATATTTTATTGCTCGAACAGGAACTGCGAAGCCCCCAAGTTCTCAAAATCTCACAAAAACAGTTTAACGTTTATGTTGACAACTGCGCAAAAACTGTCAAAACGGAGCATGAAAGCGAAAATAGTATATTGAATAACAAATGTCACAATGAGACTTTTTGCCGCACGAAGACTTTGTTTGCAGACCGACTGAAAGGAAATAAAACTATTGTTGTTTTTAGCAATGGTAAGATATAAGCAAATTTGTTATATGCGTTTAAAAAAGTTTTGTTAGTGTTATTCAAAATGATAACATAGATTATGGTGTATGTTAATAAATCTGACAGATGACGTTTAATTAATTAAAGATTGTTACTGCCAACTTCGATCTAGCTATAAAATTCTACTACACCTTACCGGCCTAGGCCGGAAAAGTAAAATTTCCGGACGATTATGATGCCTGCAAAATACATCAAAACGGACGGAAGTACAAAAAAGAATATTTATATGTGTACTAACGAATTCTTTTACAATTAATTTATGTTCTTTAATATTATGCTACATATTTGTAGTGTTCACGACTCTCGGTCGATTTCTTTAAATTTATTAATCGAATAGAAAAAATTAATGTATAATTAAAAAAAGGTTGTAAAATTTCTTTAAGTCGCCACAAAAAAATCGTGAGACATTAGAAATTGGAGCAAATAAAATTTAAATTTTATGCTTTGTTTTGGTTATTTATAGTCAAATTCCGACTGCAATGCAGCTGAAATATTTTTTTGGCTGTTACTGAAACTAAATAAATTTTTAAAAAAACCTAACTTTTAATACAATTTATTACAATTATTTTATATCTTGACACCTTCTTGATCGTCCAAATTGTACATTTGAATTGTAATTTTCTTTAATAAATCTAGGATAATTTTAACATTGTAACAATTGCCACTTTTGGAACCACCAAAGTTTTATTAGAAGAAATTACTCTAGGCAGTTCCTATTTTTTTTTAAATTTATTTGAGAAAAAAATTTTTCAGCATTAGCACTGGAGTGTGGAGACATTAAAATAAATATTAAAGAAGTAAGATTAACAAATTTTGCTTCTCCACTGTCCAGCTGAATTTTAGAAATTTTACTCCTAATTCAATTAAAAAAATGCAAAGCGTAGGTTAGTATTATTTTCAGAGAAATACTGATTTCATTGTAAGCAATTCAAAAATTTCCTCACTCGAAAAAACGCACAATTTACTTATTATTATTAATTATTACACGGCAAAGAAGATAACTATGTAAAAACGAAAAGACGAAATAGGTCTTTTTTTCCAAACGTTGCGTTAGCGTGATAATGTTTCGTTTAAATCTTGTATGAATTAATTATCTTTGTTTTGTTGTTGCAAGCTTGCAAGCATATTGTGTTTCGTAAAACAATAAAGATAATAAGTAGTAATGACGTAATGCGCGCATGTCGACCACCTATTGGATAAATGATGAACTAAAAAATTATCATTTCCTGTAATTTAGATGCGATTTACATTAGGTATATGGAGCGAAATCCGTTTTATAGCTTTTCCGAAAAATAGACAACATTTTCAAAAATTAAAAGTATGTACTATTATTTGATGTATTACTTCATCGTACTGAGCTATTATAATTACGATGATCGTTTTATAAATATTATAAAACCACATTATAATACTGCCATTTCTTGACTAACTTTGAGTATCAATAACTTTTAAGTCTTACCTTATTTAAAGAAATAAATTAGCTTACGCGATGGCCTAACATGTTTTTAAGAGTTTTCATTAACAAAAACATAAATATTCGTTTTCAATTTTGAAAAAGCTATAAAACGGTGAATGCATAAAAATGCTGTATTTTAGGCAACCCACTATACTTAAAACGCACTCTTAAGAAAATATTGTAATAGTTTACATTGTTCTCTCTTAATCGGAAACTTAAAATTAATATACTAATTTTCATCAGACCCGTGAAGATGTAGTTGACTTGTACCTTAAACAAAATCTTTTTTTTTCAAAATCTATAAAACAGTTGTCAAGAAAAATTATTGATCTTATAGAAACTTGCAATATGTCTGTTGATAATGTTCACCATTTAAAAACCGAACAGTGGCTTATACAGTGCTTAACACTCTAACGCGACACACTGCGTTTAAAACTGTCTTATTGGACAGAACGACCGCGCTACTGTGCTTTTCACTATATATTACGTCCGCTTTGGGTTAGGCGGTTATATTACCAATATTCTGTGATATTACATAGCACGGGGAAAGTTGTTACTAAGTAATAACTTCCGTAAAGTGAGAGAAACATTTTTTTCCATATTACGGAACATATCAAAATCAAATGAATATAACTTTATTGATTAGTTATGCATATTCAAATAGAATATTTGTTTGTACATCACATGGAATAAGTTTTACATTGCATGGTATTGATGAAAGCAATCGAGACAGAAAATAGACTGATCGCTGCAATCGGCACAAAAGGTAACAACTTTTTTGACTTTATTCTTCACAATCTGCTTATCCAACTTATTATATAAAGGAATCGGCTTGTAATCAAAACTATCAATACACGTCGGAAAGCTAGGACATCTCAAATTACAGTAAATTAGACAAATAAACAGTCCTGATAATAGATATAAATTTTGACACATGCACAAACATCATCCTTTTTAACTGAAGGCGTGTTATATAATCTGAGCCCCCGCCAATGAGTACTAGGGTCCTGGTTACGAATCAACCCAGCTAAAGTTGAAAGTTTGGAACAAGTAAGACCAAAAACATAGATATAGATATAATTAGTAATAAAAATAATATATAAAATAGGTAAACTTGTAGGGCCCCATAACATGGAAGCAACCTACCGCGACTAGAAAACACACAAATGTGCAGTTTCATAGCATAGAAACAACTTGCGCCATTACGCATTAGAAAATACAGGGTCCCATAGCATAAGTCGTTCGTTGTTGCACAATCACGGTAGAAAAGTATTAGATTTGCATTCTACAAGTCAATACACACAATGGTTTTTATATCTGTTATTAAACTCATTATAATCTCCATCAATAGGTATGTGTTACGACCCGTGGCGGCTGGTGACTATTGTTGCAGAAAGGTCAATTCAAAGTGAAAACTTTAAAAACGCATTTCTACTTAATAAAAAAATCTATAGTTAAGACCCATTTATCTATTTTTGGAAAGGTAAAATGATTATTATTGTTTGTAATCTTTTTAATATCATTTGTAGCATAACTGTTAGTATTATTTTGGAGAGTCATTGACCAAATGACCTAACGGAGAAGCCGCCACTGCTGGTTACGATTAAAAATTATGTCCAAACTTGAGCGACTCAAATTATAAACGTACGAAAAAAAACAATACATTGTTATGCATAATTTAGAATTGAAGCCAGAGATTAGGGTAAATGATTTAATAAATTAACACAAATTAACTCTAAAACACGTCGTTTAATTAATAATTTGTGCAAAACATGATTTAATAATTCTATATAACTTGATTTTGAAACGTAGCACAACAATTGAACCGACAAAATTGAAATAGCCGCAAACGGGTTTGTTTTACCAAAACAAGGAAAACATCTCATGTTTTGATAACGTTGGAACTTGACTGCTTACAAATTGCAGTTATTCCTTATGTTAACTAACGTATACAGTTACTTACATTATAAATAACACCAGCACAAATTTTATATAAAAAAGGCCGATTGTACAACCGGTTGGCACCCTTCTACCGCTACTACCCTTATGCGTCCTCGAAACCCCTCTTAAAACGGATCATGCGTAAAACGGCGCAGTCCGCATTTTTCAGTCTTCCCGCTAGATGATGCTTGCGTAATTTCGCGCGTCTTTAATTGGATTCCAATTTAAATTGGATATCAATTGTTTGAGGAAAACTCGTAATTAAAAGTGGCGACAAGCGCCACCAACGGTTTCAGGTGTGCATTAACAATATTTCAAGCAATAGTTAGCTGGTCATCTACTACTGCTTAATGTTTAGATTGTAAAATGCAAACTTTTTAATTGCTTTGTAATATTTTCATACAGATAATCAATGTTCTATGTTGTTAGCTAATAAATGTCTTATAGATACTATTTAAAACTTTTATTAATAACAGAAATTATAACAATGTTATTTTCTGTATATTTTGGTTTTTAAAACACAAATATCCAACATTCTAGCATTAGCCCAATAGACCCTTTTGTGGTAGCTCGTTAATTCGATTAAATTACTTAAATTTGCAGATTTTCGCTTAGCGCCCTCTGTTGTTTTACATCTCGCTTGATCTACTTAATAGTGTACACCTCCAAACTATAGATGGCGTTCGCTAATAAATGTGCATATTTTGGTTTTCTGTATCATCATATTTGTTTATAATTAGAAATATCTTATTTATAAAAGTTTTGTTTTTGCTCTGCTTCTTCAAGTTTGTGTTTGTATATGCGTTATACACGAATTTGTAGATATATTAGCACAGTTTTCCTCGAATACTTGACTTATAACATTCCACTTGAATTGGTAGTTCTCCCTAGATTTCCTATTTCTACAATGTTTCAAAATATTCGCAAGATCTCTAGGTAAACGGTCCTGACCCAGAAGAGAAAAACCTGAAAAATTTGAATATTGACAACAAATAGCAATAGACCAAATTATTTTGAAATAGGATTCAAATAATGTTGACAAATTCAAATGCCTGAAAAAAATGCAATTTAGATTTTAATTAACGTCTACAGTTTCTTTTGTTTTAAACCGATTTTTTTAAAATATGGATTTGTTACTTAGATGTAACAAATATTTGTTGAATATTGTTTTAGAATCAGGGCAATCACTAATCCATAAGGGAAAAGGAAGTGGTAGTGACAAGTTTAAAACAAACAAATTAGTCATCATTTTATTTGTCCTTTAAGTAAAAAAAAAATAACGCAAGTTACAAAATACTGAACGTTTTCAAAAAATAAATTTTATACTACAATTAGAGACGTCTAATTCCTAAATAAACTTAAATTAAGCTGCCACCAACGCAAAACTAAGAACGTACATATAAATCTTAATATTATTTTAAGTATCAAAAATTGACTTAGAAATACTGCAGATATCGTAAAACAAAAAACATTTTTCGATGTTAAAAATGCAGAATTTTGCTTAAAAATATAGCGACACGACATACACAAAACTACGGTATTTGTACCTATAAAGCAATCACAAAGTAAAGTATTTAGCGCAAGTAAGCAAAGAGTTAAAAAGGAACTAAAAATATAAGTAGGACATACGCCATACCTAAATATATTACGTTTCGCGTTATTACGTTCTTTATACAAATAAATACCTAAACTCTACTTAATACACGTTGATTTTATTATCCTTTAGATACCACATTTTGTTTTAGATAATGTTAGATATGAACTTACATATATTTTAAGCGTTTCAAATTAAAGGTATCACTAAAACTGAATGTTTCTTGACTAAAAACTAACGTTTTTTAATTCGTATCATTAATTTAATTTATTAGTTTAACAATAACGCTGTGACAATCAGGATTAATTTTAGTATTAAGTTAGACTGATAAAAATAAAGAGAGCTATAGTAATTAATTACCAAAGCTCTAATAATACATAATGACCTTTCTGTGTAAAAAGAGTTAATGGTGAAGATTATATTTATTTATTAGTTAATGTATGAGTGATATGAGTGTGAGTGTTCAATCATAACAAATGAGATTCATGGAGTTTATGTTATGAAACCTAACTATTGTGAAAAATTGCTTCACCAAAAATATATTGAATAAACTAATTTATAGTTATCAATAATTTACAACTCGAAATCTATAGATAACAGTAATCCAGTATGGTTTAGAAGAGACCAACAATGCATTGTGTGAATACAGGAATCTTACTGAACACCAAGTAATGCTAACTAAAACTAAGATTACAACCTTCCATAAATTACCGTGAACAAATAATTAAAATACACGAGACTAATAACGCACAAATAAAAAAAAAATGAACGAATGACAAAATTATTGGAGAAATATTGCATTTAGACGTTTGATAAAAATTCATTTCAGTTGAAAAGATTTCGTTTATTATCCGATTAAAACCTAAACAATCCCAATTGTCACTGTAATTAATTAGAACACACGTCATAAAATTACCTAATAGTTTTTTTATTAAATTTTCTAACATATTTTAACAGGGACGGAAAGAAATTACCACAAATATTTTAAATCAATTATTAGCATATGATATGCTAATAAACACTATTAGAATACATTTTTATTTTCATAAACTGGCAAGGTGTTTTTTTACTTAACACTAAATACTTGTCATGTTAGCTACTACAAACTCAGTTTAAGAAAAAACAGTTGGATATTTCAAGTATGAATCGCAAGAGAAAATTGTTGCGGAAAGTTGAAGACTTAACCTATATCGTGTATGTTAAAATTTAGTCATACTAGAGAATGATAATAAAAATTGGCACTATACAATTGGCTACTAATGTTCAGACTTGGCTATTTGTTTTGTTGGAGTACACGTTTAACAATTGGGATATGTGTATCTTGAAAAGTAAAAAAAAAAAACTGTATAAAATGTATAAATTACGTAATCAAACTTGAAAGAAAAGTTGTGTGAGAGTGACTAAATGACACTAAATTTGCTACTGTTTTTATGTATTTGTGTAAAAATTAGTATACAATACCTGTCATATACATTAATTGTGATAGTTGAAACACCTTGCTTTGAGTTAAAATGTTATAAAATACACAACATTGGCTAAAGGTCACTACAACTTATACAACATTTATAAAGTGATGTTTTAGAATCGATACTTGTCAAACAAACACAACGTTTAACATTAATTAATAGTGCTTTTATAAAAATCAGTCAAATATTCAATAATCCTCTACACTACCAGAAAATTGAGTATTATAAACTACACGTAAATTGTAATTTAAAATCAATTGAAATGAGTACAGAGAGGCAACTTTTGCACTTATAAAATTCAGTAGCCGCCAAAAAATGGCAATTTACATATGCAAGCATACACGTTGAAAGCACTAGGGTAGAAATACATCAGTCTAAAAAAACATATAGGTACTGTGTTATATTGCTCAAAAATCATAAGCCGTTTCATGAATTAGCCAAAAACTACCCAAAACCCCATTTTTGCAGTGAACTGTACTCTCTGATGTTTGCACGTGCTAAATCAGTCTGAAAACTTTTTTGGACCCTCGATAACAATTTCAAATGTTAACAATTTCGTAATTTTTTTAACAAAGTTTTAAAATTTTCAAAAATCATTTTAATCAATTCTTTACTTAACGGTATTATTTTTTGATTTGACGTATCCTAGATTAATGTGCTTATTAAAAATGTACCTTAATTGATTTCACTTTTTAATGCGATTAATTAACTTCCTAAACGACGCAGTCCATTTCGTTCGAGTAAGTTTGGCACAGTCAGCTTCGTCCAACGTTGCTTTGGGATTAAATTTTTCTTTTGGAGTTGTACCGTTGCTTTTATATTCGGGACAAAAATCTGAAGCAAAACCCGAATCGCTTCCGAAACCTAAAACATCGAGCATATTTTCAATATTAATTTAAATGATGGTGTTAGTAAAATAATAATGCGGTTACAAAAGACATACGTTTTTGTTTGTTTGAAACTTGCCAGATAACATTGTTTTAAATCCGAAGTAGAAATATCATTTAAAAATAAGTGTTGCAATCAATATATACTAAACCAAGAACCAGCGATAATTTTTACTTTCCTATAAGGAAAGTATAGCGATCGCAATTTTTTTGCAGAATTTTACGTTTCAAGGTCTCCTGAATCAGAAAAATGTATTTTTGACAAAATAAAATTTTAGGTGCCCACGATAACTCTCGAACCAAAAGTCCTAGTAACATGAAATTTGGTATTTCATATTCTCTCAGTTCCATTAAATGGTGGGTCTGATAACGAAACCAGAAGTGAGTGTATCCGCTATTTTTAAAAGTTTTTATTATATAATTTTGTACGTATGTAAATTATTCGAATTATTAGTTTGTTTACAATTTAAAGTGAATTCCATGTATAATCTAGGTTCAAATCCTGCCTGCAAACATTTTTTTTTTAGAAAAAAATATCTCGAAGGGAAAGCAAGATACGTTAAAAAGAACAATATTTCTCTATATTCTTGTGACTTAGATATTTTTCTTCAATTTGAAAATAAAAAATATGTAGAAATTCCTTGTAGGAAAATTCGAGAGGTGAACACGCCAGTTTTTTTATGTGCTGTTAATTTCACATGACATAGTAATTTACTGCATTATTATAATAATTGTAAGCAACAACAGTGGTTGCAATTTCTTAACTTTTTTTAATTTTTCTTCCTCGCTGTGTACCTCTGTCATCATGTCCTTTAGTTTAGTTCGGCTTAAACCTTTTTGTAACTTGAATCGTGTGATGCTCCCAATCTAAAATATTTTGGTATAATAAACTTTAGGCTTCAGCCTAAACTTATTAATTTTTTTGTGATATCAGAGAATCAATTGCGTAAACCGATATATGATAAGCAAATTTTATATGCGTTTATTATTATTGTGCATTTCGAATTTTACTTCACAGAAAGTATTAGAACTCTACGTTCACGTTAAAGGTAGGCGACGAAGCTCAAGTCTGTATATCGGCAATAAAATCATGTAGGACGACTAAAAACATTAACTGAACTACTGATTTTCCATCGGCTTATCGAAGAAATTTGTGCATTCGCCGACTCTGGATCGAATTTCATGCGCTTGTTCAAACGTAATAAAGCGGGTAAAAATTCCTCTAGAAACACCCGTTCCCCGGTCCACAGTAGTATAGCAAAGCCGAAAAAACTAAAAGAACACTAATAAAAATTCCACATCCCAAAACGCCCGTTCTTGTACCGACAGTAGATTATCACACTGCAAGGTTAATTAATACAAACGCATATCGAGATACTTACAAAAGCGAACTTCAATGCAGCCGTTGAATTATTATATCCCATATTTCGGAATGTACAGTAGTTATATGACGCGTTCTGATTCTATTAGTGCCTTAAACAACGCTAACGTAATCATACAAGTAGTGCTTGGAACACAGTACTTCTTAAATGCAGGCTATGCTCGAAATGTACAAACTTCCCGTAATACAATCTAGGTTACTTACTGTTCCTGTAAAACTGAACGTAGAAACGGACGTACTAGCACATCGCGTTTCTTCAACTTTCTCGTGCAATAATTAGCCCATTCTTTGTATTTTTTTATCTTAAAGCATAATTTTCATGCTGCACGCATAAAGACTAACTTTTTGCAATAGATACATAATAGCATATTGAAAACACGTCTAACAATGACATTTACAATGCGAGTAAGTTTGGTACTGAAAAACAGTTCCACAAGTCATATATGCAAAATAGAGAAACTAATTTACGAGGGCGCGATAATAATTAGGTAATCCTTACATAGTTGACGTTAATAGACAAATAATTTGGTTATATTTATCAGGCTTCATCAAGTAAGCAACGTTGAAACAGTGTCAGTGATCCACTCAGTCATTTGTCAAATACTGGGTTGTAAACAGCTCTTCAAATCAAACATGTTTAAAAAAATGGCGTCGTCATTAAATTTCTTTACATGAAAGGTTTAAAGAATGAAGAAAGTTCGAATACAATGATAAAAATTGGGTGGCTCAGTTCAAACGCGGTCGTAAAAGTGTTGGTTGAGAGAGCTTAAAACTATCACTACTCCAGAAATGGTCATTAAAATACAGGATACAGTGATAAAAGACAGACATATTAAATTAAGTAAAATATGGACCTAAATTCATGAACTGAAGTTTTACTCGCTTCCGCATCCACTGTATTCTGTCGATTTGGCTCCCTCGGACTATCACTTATTTTCAAAACTTAAAACGTTTTTAGGTGAATAGAGATCTTCAATAGACGAGAAAGTCAAAATCGCATTGAAACATCGTTGCAGAAATGCATTGAGCGTTTAGAGAATTATATTTTTTTTTAAATGAAGAAAAAAAGAGGCAACTGACTTCGTAAAAAAACTTTCAATTCATAGCCCATACAGAAATAGTTCCCAACTGGTTCTTCTGTAAAGCTATTTAATAAAATGCTGAATAATTACGACATTATAATCGGACATTACAAAAGTCCAGGCCACATCAAAATTCGTGTTTGATAACAATAAACTAAAGTGTCTTTTGTGCTAAAAAAAAATATCTTATTTTTGTTGCACATGATGTATTCGAACACCATCAATGAACAAACAGGAATGCCGAAAACTATATTGAACTATAATAATACCAAATCATAATACGTTTGACAAAGTATATCATGCCTACACGTGCCTTTACTATAAAGATAGTAAATGTAGAGGATTGCTCGATCGCTCTATTTATTCTGCTAAGGTAATGTGACGAGCTGACGTCACGCGTAGACCTCGCTCTCGATACTTCTATTACAATCCGTATTACGATGTACGTTAAGAAATATTTTCTATTTGTGTAAGTTTGACAACTTTTGATTTAACACGCAATGACAATAGTGCTATAACAATATTTTTTTATTAATGACTTTTAACGATTCTTTTATGATTTATAATTTCTTAAATGTATTAAGAAATTACGTTTAAACGTCATAAAGCTTTAAATTTTTTTCACTTGAACGGAAGAAAACCTCTACAAAAAATTTTGTTGTTTGATTCATTACTTTTTTTATTCAACGCTAAAAATAGATAAATTTTTTTGGTAACACAAATTATTCTTTAAACAACCTATTCTTTCAATTTTTTTCTGAGGCAGAAAAAAATAATTTTTTATTTTATTTATATTAATCAATTTTACTTAAAAAACCTAATCACTCATTTTGAAAATCTTGTTCATAACTCGTGTGTGAAATGAGTAGAACAAAACTGGTGTAAGGGTTGTCGTCCCTTTAAAACACCTAATCCATTCATTTTTAATTATAGAAGACACTAAATCGGTGTCTTTTGGAAACCTATGATGTACAATCTTAAGGTTTTTGCTTTTGGTTGCAATCCGGTTATTATGCAACCAAAGAGAGCACACCTTGTTCCTTAAGGCATTGTAAAATTACACTTCAATATCTAATATAATGTAAATAAGTTTAATTTTTAAATTAAACCAGGATAATTAGAAATTCTTCTAAATAACTTGTAAGCACGTGTTTTTATGAGTAAATCACCAACAAATGTGATAATTGTTATAAAAATTCGAGACACTGTATATTGTGTATGCAAAGTGTAGTTAAATCCACGCGTGGTCTACGGCTGACGTTACTAGAGTGCGGCGACTTACATTGCGAGAATACGGCCCGCTACCCAAATTTGTATTACGTTCATATGTGAGTACAGATACGGGTTAAGTTAGGCATTATTATCCACAATTGAAAAATAATTATAAAGAAGATTCTTATAAGCGATACCTATCGGCAACTAAAGTAGTTCACCTTTTGGGAGTAGAAATTTTCTATTAGATTTGCTTACTATAACATTTACATACAATGATTCAACCCACTCCCGTCACCATTGAGCACCGAACAATAACATCGTGAATGTTGCCTTAATTCAGGTATTTCTTTAATAGCATCTTTTGCACGTAGCATTTGATAAGTTTATGTGATAATAACTAATCAATGTCTTGTTATGCATAAATCCGTTTCGGTTTCCGCATTGGATGCCTATTAAAAATTCTAAAATTTGCGGTCTGGCTGACCACACGGTGCTTTACGTGTTCATAAAAAAGACGAGTCCGCGATAGGTTAAGGCTTAATAAGTAGTATAATATTATTGCAATATCCAATTCAATATTCCTTCCTTAAACAATGACACATTTTTTTAAAGAGAACAAAATAATATTTCTTTTTAACCGCGATCTCTAAAAACATTTAAACAAATACAAACCTCTAATACTCGCACATGCTTGACTTGTACGACTCAGCCCATCATGGTCTTCTTTGTACTTTTCATCAATATCCCTACAACGTGAAATTGAATCGGAAGTATCGTCCATAAAGGTAATGGCAAGCTCTGCAAAAGGGATACTCAAAGATGAGCATTCGCTGGAACTAACTGAAGCACTACACAAGGGACGGAACCATTCGGAAAGACTCTCGCCTTCTGCGCTTATAGGTGAAGGAGGAGGTTTTATCATGTTGCGCATTTCTTGAAACGGCGTTTGCAAACATGAAAATAGTTTACGACTGCAAAATCGATCATTAGAATTAGTACGTATTTTAAATATAACGATCGTACTCGTATTTAGGATTTTGTGGTATTCCAAAAGCAGCTTTTGTGTACGAACAGACTGAACACTTTCTCCTTTTGCACGTAGCCAGGTGTCGCATCGCTTTTTGAAATTGTGAACTTAACGCTGCATTGTGATGAGCTACCAATTTTAACTCGTTTATCTGAAAATAAATTTAAAACACAGTGAAGTCAAAGCATTTGTATTTAGAATAAAGATCATAGATCATGGGTTAACGAAATAAACCTATTCCTATTACTTTCATTTTCTTATCTGATTGTGTCGAATATGTAAAAAAGCTCATTTTAATAATTTACTTAACGGTATGTTTTGTGATATTTAGAAAACTTACGCAAAAATATATTTATTTTTATGATGAATAAATAATTTCCATTAAAATACATATATGATTAAACTTTCCAAAAAAAATTTATCTAAGTTATATAAAAACTGACCTTCTACATTTTAGCGATAACAAAAATATTGTCAATGATTTCATACTAAATACAGTAACATTGTCGGTAACACGATCGTTATAGAACAGGGCAACCAAAATGATAAAAAGTATCCACAGTAGTTAGTAGTATAAAACATACGGTAATACATATTTGGCATCGCCACTACATCTCAAATGCATCTCTAGCTTTGACTGTACAAGATTATTATTATGGATTTTAATTAAGCGAATTTTGTGATCCACTTTAATGCGCATTCTAACTTTTTATCACGTTCTAGATTAACAAAAAGAGTCTTAAAATACATTTATACTAGTAGCATAAAATGTGTGCTAGTAGCTATTGTTTACTGCACAAAGTTGACAAAAACTACTTATTCAAAAAACATGAATTTTGGCATACCTAGTAATCACACAATATCATACCAAGAATATAAATTTGAGTACTGATTATAGCAAAATGTATGTTAAGTGTAAATCGCCTATAAAACGAGAACAATACATCTACAGTCAGTTTATATCTAATATCGGAATCTATTAGACTTAAACCAGCCAGTCTGACTTTTGGAAACAAGCTATAACTCATCAAAGTTTGCTTCATCTTAAGCTGTTTTAGAAAACAAATGAAAGAGCCCAATTTAAAAACTGACCTCAGAATGCTGGAAAATGAGAATACGATCATAACTTATAACGTAATACCAATAATACCAACAAGTTCGTTGAAAAGTATATATGAAGGGCTTTACAAACTACTAGATCAACCAACAGATAAAAAAGTAATCCAAGATATACTTTTAATACATAATACGTATAGTAGCCGTATTTTTAGGTATCTCAAAAAGTCAAAACATACATACTTTGCATAAGAATTTGTATCTAAGTGATATTTTAACTTACTCCACCTCTGCACTTGAATAACTTCCATTAACTTTCTTGGCTCAAATTAATATTGATTCAACTGCTTCATACAGAACGTATCCACAAAAATAATAAATATGAGAAGCAGAGTCAACAAAACGTTTCATTAAAATTTAGTGAACTTTAAAAGAATTTGAACTTACTATTGCATGCAGAATATGTTGATATCAACAGTGAAAGCTACTAATAGAGAATTAATTTCCTAGTCTGCAACGGATTTTAAATTAACCTTAAAAATACATAACTTTTATATTTTTTACTGTTGTGTAGCTTACAGCTAAGAGTACTGGAAGGTTGACATCATGTAAATACCAATATAAATAGTAGTTAAACTTATATAATAGTCATATACAAAATAAATACGGTTAAAGCTAGTTGCGTTGAAAGTGAATATTCATAAATAATGCAAATTTATTCAAAAACCAAAATTTTGTATTGCGAAATGTCCAACTTATTTAAATATTGGAATAGAATCTTATGTTATCGCTCTGTCAAGTTTTAAAAATCCACTGATTTATGTTAAAAATATTATATTAAACATAAAACTTAAATTCAACAAATTCTGACAATTTTTTATTGACTAATTCGCGTAGTGTATGCATGTAAAGTGTTTTTTTTATATTATAAAAAAAAAATCAATCTTGATTCATGCTTTTTAAATACAATCATAACAGTTTTTGATTATAATAACCATAAAATATTTCAAACCCTTTCTTATTATTATTTAATAATTTAAAAATTAACCTAATAAAAAACCACGATACAGACTTCCATCAACTCCTATAGAATTCTGTCTGTGCAACAAAGCAGTACAGTCAATTGTCGGTGCATCAGAAAAGTCGAAAGTCTGCATATATGTCTGCGTATTCCTCGGAGCCAAATAATTAATTATTAAATAAATTAATTAACTAATTAATAAAAAATATTCTTTTTAGTTATTTTCTAAAATCGTAAACGAATATCATAACTTATCTCGTGAGTTCAAACATAGTATTTTGGTACAAAAATAAAATTTGATGTACTACTGATAAATTAATTTTAATAGAAATAAATTCTGCTCTCAATGTAAAATTTTTGGAGTTTATTATTAATTCTAAATAAAAATGATTGGAAAACTACAGATCTTCGAAAATCCAAGTATGAACTATTAAAAAGTCTGCGCAAACATTCTGTAGAAATTTTTACTCAAGACTTCAACGCCTGCACAGATATACATATATTCGTGTCGCAACCTAGAGTTACTCTCAATCATCTCACTACTGATCGTTCTCGTATCACTATGATTATAGTTGAAAACACTTTATCGGCTGCTATTGGTCACCAATTATACTACTTAAATGGAGTTTTGACAAACTAATACGCATTGCGACCATTATGACAGGTTACTTTAATTAGAAACCGTCGCTTTAACAGTGCTTACTGACCAACGAATAAAGAAAATACATGGAGAACAATTTTTTAATGTACAAGATGTTGACACATATATTTAACGGGATAGGAGTAGTTTGCTATCTAGTTCCAGACGATGATCTGACAAACGATTTCCAAATGAGAACTGGATTAAGTCCCAACAAGACTAGGTAGTCACACAAGATTGTTATAAAACTTCCTAAGATTAAACTGCATGAACCCGACACTCGTAGATCTTTTAAACTCTTTTGTAAAATTCATATATTTTCTCACTTGAAAAACCGATCCATTAGGTAGACTTTTCAAACGAGAACTCTGGAAGGAGATTCCTGACAAATCAACGACATACACTATTTGTAAATTAATAACAACGTTTCTAGATACAAGCTATCGATTTTTAAATTATTAACCCTGTTTTCTAAAGCACTGAAAAGGTTTATAGGACTGTTCCTATACAAACATCGCCGTCTGTACCTTCTTTTATAGAAAATATATTGTTCCAAAGTTCTTGTCAGAGCTTTCCTTCCTTTTCTTTCTTTATTGGATGAATAGTAGCGGTTGTCTCATAAAGGGCGTAACGCGTATTCCTTGAAACTTAATATCTTGAACTAGATCAACATGTCCATTTGAAACGCATTTGTGTTTTAGATGATCACCGTGTTCGAAGTTAGAAAAACTTTTGTTATCTTGATGAAAATAAGTTGTAATAGCCTTAAATTATGAAAGATGCGTATGCGAATCATATTACTTGAATCCTAAATTGTTCTGGCCACCATTGCTTGTTCGAACGTAATCTATCATTATTTGGAATTGTGGTTTTAATTGCAACAGCAATAGTAGTTCTAGTATATTACAATTATCTGTTATTTTGTTTGTAATTTTATAAACATAAGAAAGAAGTTATTTATAAAATAACTACTTAAGGCTCCCTTTCACACGCCAACATGTTTGCGCAAACTACGTTGAACAAACCGAAATCTCAAACATGTTGGAGTCGACGTATGTACTTTAACGCTCAAACAATTTAGCACAAATTATACAGTTTTGATCAAACTCCTGCATTTTTTCGATAATAATTTCGTAAGCTTGGGATTTCACATTACGGTCACTGTATTCTTTCGATTTAATTTTCCAAAGGCACGGGAATGATCTGTACAGTTTGATATACTCGGTCAAGAACTGTTTTTCTTTCTTCATCATCGTGATACAGTGAATTAAAACTAATCGTTATTCACTGGCACACACTACAAATTTTTAATTTAGATACAACAGCATGGAGCGTAGCAGACAAAACGTGGGCAACATGTGCAAATAGAACCAATGCGCAGGTGCTGCGTGTGACAACTGCAGAGACCGGTTTGAGTTGCGCTTTCACGCTCAAACCAGCGCACCAACCTCAAACCAAAAATCAAAACCGAACAGATTTGCCCAAACCAATTATTTTTGTATGTACAAACAAAATGTTTGCTCTTTCACGCACAAATTATTGCGCAAATCGGTTTGTTTAACCTAGTTTGCGCAAACATGTTGGTGTGTGAAAGGGGGCCTTAACGGTTTTAAACTTGATGTTAACTAATAATTTGTATAAAACAGGTATAAAAGGTGACATACTATACAAAGGGTCATTGGCGTAGGCAATAAATTTTTCATAACTGATGCTAAAAGATGTAATTCTATTCTAGTTTTTTGTTGTCCACCACTGTGGTATAGAAATTAATTTGTTTCTGTTCGCGCTATTCTACTTCGTATTCTCTATCTTCTATTATCTAAAGCAATAACTAGACTGCTTTCAGGATCTCGTGAACTGTCGCGCGCAGTAGTCCGTATATGTCAAAATGTAGCTATCATCCGTCTTGCAAACATTCGCCGGTACATCTTTCATAACCTATCTTTGGTTTTGCCGTTGTATTTCTTATTAATAAATCTTTAGGTATTATTATAAGTAAACTTATTTTTTTATTTAATATATAAATATGTGTTTATTTTTAATTTTTATTGAACGAGTGCCCTTAGAAGCTTAGACTAACGTTTTTGAGATTCACAAACTTTTTTAATTTTTAGTTTATTCATTCTGATTTTCCATTCAAGGTCACAGTTCACGACGTACTAAAACACCTCTAATAGTATTCATTCTCGTATAAAAAATTGTACAGAAATTAACGGGAAGCAAACAAGTTCTTTAAAACTTTTTTGTATTTGTTTTGGTTGTTTTCCGTATGCTTTTTGCAGTTTTCTGGCTCCCACTACAGAACGCTTCAGTTTAGACGAAGAATCCATATGGCATGTTTTCTTTCTATTCTTACATAGAATAACACTACATAATATTTCAAGTTTGGGTAAAACTCGCAGTATGAGCTTACATCTAATTGTAAGTAGATACAGTTTTACATGCGTTCAGATAACGCTAATTGACACAGGCGCATTTCTGCGACACAGCTTTATTAGCTTATTCAAATTCAGGACATCAAGAATAACCACTACCAAAAAAACGCTGAATTCTTTTGGCACAGGCGCAAGTCATTCTAGAACCGCACCTGATTATAATTAGCTAAAGACGATTCCTTAAGTAAAGCATATTTTTAAATACATAATAGGACTTGATGCAAAAAAGGTCAAAAACTTAAATAACTCAAAAACGATACAAGTTAGAAAAAACATTGTAACAAAATCAAGTTCAAGGTGAAAAACTCCGGAAGCCAAATTTTAACTACTTTCACACGGCTTCCGAAATACTCTCAACTTGGGACTAGTATATATAAAAGGTTTTTGTTTTAAATGGTTAACCCAACCCACATAATTAAAAAACATCAAAAATATCAAATATGAAATTACCAAAACGTGCCAAAATTTGTAATAAAAAAAAAGTAATTTAGTAATTCTTTATAACTCTAACCATTCGAGCCAACAATAAGACCCTTAAAATTAAACTACAACTCAATGTAGAGTAGTATACGCCCGTCCAGTTAAAACAATAAGATTAGGAATTTATTTAAAAAAGAAATGACTTAAAACAAATGGAAATGATACACACATACTGAGTAATAAATTAACATGTAATTTTACACGTTAACGCCAACGTGCTCATTACAATGTGTGTTACGATATAATTAAATTATTAAAAATTAGTGTAGCACTAATGAATATACGTAAATAAACGTTTGGCGTTCAAGATCTACTTTTAGAATATGTTATGATGTCGACCTATAGATAACTGTAAATGCTGATAATTGCAGAATTGTTAACTAACATTTGTGAATTTGTTGCGAACGATACAATTTCAAAGAATTTAGCATTCTAAAAACGTTAATTTCGAAACGAACGTCGCATTTATTTACCTTGTTCTAATACTTAAAGAGTTAATTATGCAATGGCGCAGTACTTGAAAAAACTGGATTTAAAAAAGTCAACATTTGTTCATCCGTATATTATTTATAACTTCAAAACTTGTATTCGGGATTTAAAAAAACGTCCTTTACTATAGGTGATGTCATACGTATTACAATAATTAAGATTTTGAGTATAGGTAATTTGTTAAAAGGGGTTGAAATTGTTCACATATCTAAATTTAGAACAGAATAAACTCGCTTCGATAGAAATTGTGGGTGACCCCAACTTGACTTATTTGCACATAGCGTGCAATTAATATTCATTACTGAGTTATACACGTCATTTAAATACATGTGCACATTTGTGAAAGTATGATTCATTAAAAAAAATAACAAAATACTAATTCAATGACCCATCCTCGTCATAATAAAATCAAAATATTGTCACGTAATAATATATAAATAAACAATTACCCCGCGATGAAAGTAATCGGGCTCCACAATGGGTTTTCTTTGAATCGTGCTTAAATACCTTCCAATGCCTTTACGTTCTGCTTCTAAAGTTTCTTTCAGTTGATCGTTCTGAAATAATAAATATAAAATAATAAAACGTAAAATAAATATATATTCGGAATTACCTCGCGTTCCAAATGTTCCTTTTCGTCCCGTATTTTTGTCATATGCGTAATTACTTCTTGACGTGCCTTTTCTAATTTTCTACGATTAATTTCAGATTCTTTCGCTTGTTCTTTAAGCTAAAAATCAGGTTTAAAATTTATTTTTAATCGTGCAATAAAAATCTTACCAATATTAACGCTTGATCCCTTTCTTTTTCTAACTGTAATTTTTGTTGCACGCATTTTTCTTTTTCCGCTTTTAGCTGAAATGAAGATGAAATAAAAACCAATAATACCTGTTTTATTATAAATTGAATTATGGAAAATAATGCAAACTTTTACTAAAGTTATAAATGTCGATTTCTAATACCTTATCACATTGTTCTTCTAAGTATACGACCCGTTCCAATTGTACAAATACCTCATCTTCTTTCTCTTTGACGAGACATTCGTTAGATTCCAATCGTTTAACTAAATGTTCACGCTGCTGAAGCAAGTCATCCCGTTCCGTCTAAAAATGTTGATATTTAAATAAAAGTTCGACAGTCGTAATCTAATAAATAACAGTAATACAATTTATTATTTCTACCTTAATGTATTTTGTCGTTATGTTTTAGAACGTGAATTCTAAAAATGACACAAATAAGAAACAAAACACATAATTGAAAAGAAAAAAAATTTGAAGCAGAAGAATAAGGGCGAGAATAAAATGAAAATAGAAAGCATGATGAATGAATAATAAAAATAAATAATAAAATCGAAATGTATAAATCGCAAAACTGCAAACTAAAAAGATTCTTACGGATATATTAATAATTATTATAGAAGAATTATGACACCAGAATGCAGGACACTGTAAACTCAGAAGTAAAACTACTGATGTTTACATACTCGCTTCAAATCAGAGAACAAAAATTCGAGTTTCAAAAAGGCTTCTTCTTTGAATTTTATAACTATAAATGCTTCTACATGCAGATTTTTAACAAATATCAACAAACAATAGTTTTAATGGGAACTCATCATAACGTACAATTATCATAACGTTCAACTGTCATATAGTCCAAATTCTCGGTGATTGCAACGTCTACTTCATCACAACGTTCAACATGATCACTGCGTCCAAACTTTACCATTGATCACAATGCCCAAATTTTACGTTTGATCACAACCTTCTACTCGAATATAACTCCCAACGAATTTTCGTAGTACTTATTGAGCTTAATTCTCTTAATTTCTAATCCATATTTAATAATTAATATGTAATTTTAATTTAAGATTATTAATCATTGAATAATATTTAAATAATTTCAAATAAGCAAGCGCAAATACCCAAGTAGCACAAAAATTATGTCAACGTAAATCTCTCAATCCATTTTTAACTAGTGACTAAATGAAACTATAAACACACAAAAATTATTTTATTGATGATAGCGGGGTTCACGTACTTAAATTCATTGCTAAGAAAATACTCGGTAATTTAATCTAAATGCATTGTGAAAACATGTATTTGTTGTCGGTAAAAAGATTAGTAACAAGTATTAGTTTCAAGAAATATGCAGGTAGAAAAATTAACTGACCGTTTTCTTTAGTTAAGTTCGGACATTCATTTACTTTATCAATATTATTCGAAATAACCCGTTATAATTTATTATTGTTCTTAAAACTATAATAAAAATTACTCAACTTAGTTACTGCATTGAACTACAAAAAAGATTGTCATTTTTTAATTTTAGTAATTATCAAAAGAATTCAATTATTACGTTTATTACTTAGAAAAGATTGAGCAATCTATATAGGTATTACAGTGCGCGCCGCTTATTGGAATCACGGCAATGTTATCAGTCGGGTAATGTTTGTATTAAAGAGCGGGCAGGACGTATGTTACTGCATAGAAAAAACACCGTTTATAGTAATCATAACTTCGGTTTATGTTATCAATCAGGTTTGCTTCTATACATGAACAGTAATTTATTTTGCATACATTTTTTTAGCTTAATTTAAAAAAAATTGTTTGCAGTGAAAAACTTTATTTTGCAACCACGTAATAACAACCACTTAGGGTCGACACCTTTGCTATTTCAGTTCGGAAAATAAGTGACCTTCAGCCATTTTAAAAAGTGCTGTAGGCGCCAAATTCAATTTCTTTTAGTAAAATGCATTTTTTTAGACAACAATACGACTATTAACATAAATATAAATTTAATAATGACACTATTTTTACTTTCATATAAGGAAAATATAGCAATCGAATTTTTTTTTTGTATAATTTTACGTTTCAAGGTCTCCTGAGTCAGAAAAATGTATTTTTGACAAAAAATTTTGGGTGTCTTGTGTGTGTATGTGTGTAACGATGTGCCCACGATAACTCTCGAACCAAAAGTCTTAGTAACTTCTCTCGGTTCTATCAAAAAATGAATCTGATAATAAACCGGAAGTGGGTGTATCCAACATTTTTAACAGTTTTTCTTATATAATTTTGTACGTATGTAAATTATTCAAATTATTTTGACAGTTTCTTATAGAGACAATTCTTCCTAACAATTTATTCAAATAAAAAAAAGTTCTAATATTAACAGTTTATTAGATATTTTATTTATAATAAGAAGTTCACATATATAAGTTCGAATCCTGCCTGCGGCGATTTTTTTTAGAAAAAAATTCCTTATCTTGAAGGAAAAGCAAGATGCGTTAAGAATAATAATTTTTACTGGTTTACTAAAAGAGAAAGCAATATCGAGGCGCACAAATATAAGGGTTAGTCGATATGACAACATAAGCTCAATTTGCCATATTTCGGTTATATCTTAATAAAATGAAGGAGAGAAATTTTAAAAAAAATTATAGCATGCTAAAAAGTAAATACAAAGGTGTACATATCACTTCAGTAGTTTTATGACAACATAACCAGTTTTTTTCACTAGAATTTTAAACAGGCAAAATTGTTTATTCTAAGTATAATTGTTTCTATAGCACCCAAGTACTGCATTTGTAAATTCTTGATGTTTATTTATCATAAAAGATGTAAATACAAAAGAATTCCAAATATAACCTAAATTAGCGTATGCGCTCTCAATTTTTTTTGCGCGGGAAACTACTAAGTGTCCCTTATGATTGTTATTATATAATTGTACCCTAAAAATGTCTGTACTTCTTCGAGAATTAACTACGTCTTATGTCATAACGTTATTTTGTATTTATTTTTAGTGTCGTCAAATTACTGAGAAGAAATGTGTAGTTCTTAGTACAGTAAATTAAACATCATAACATTATTTTTGTTCTATATTTTTATTAACGGTGTCAACCAACTATTTAATGCTACAGATCCGAAATTTTGGATTCATTTGACTCAAAATTTTTAATCTTCTTAAATTGTTTTATGAAATTTTTTTGCTTATATTGATGCTATAATTAACAACCTGTTAATCAGATACACGCTGTATGTATTTACTGCTTTCTAACCAATGAACATTTATTTGTTTTTTTTCTGAATTTCGGATATTGTTATCATTCAGTCAATGTTATCAAAAACCCCAAGTCCCCAACGTGATTGTATTAAGCAGGGTACACTGTATTATCAAAAACATAAATAGGTACGCTAGATCTATAAGAGTTTGTTTCCTTTTTTGTGATTAGAAGTGTATGTACATAAGCTTGTGGTCTACTAATTGTTTGATTTTATGTATTTGAAAAAATGTCAATTAAATACTTCGTAGTATTTTTTTGTTTTTTATTAGCTATTGCTTACATAGTTTTCCAACTTTAAAAAATTGTAATCATTTTATGTCGATCTACCCAATACGCCTACTTACACCGACATAGAATGGTTATAGTAATTAGATCAAAGAAAAGACAAATATGTAATAGTACAAGCAATGGAAGAAGTAATATTTTTGTGAAGATAGATACTGATTTGTTAAAAAAATGCAACAAAAATATTTTTTCTACGCGTGCCTAAACAAATATAATAAATATAATTAAACTGAAGCGATAATGCACTGTGATTGCCAAACCAAATTGAGGGTTATATTAGAGTAGGACGCTGTAATCACACGTAAAATATAGGCGTTGTGATCAAGTTGGACGTTGTGATCAATTGTAAAATTTGAAGGTTATAATCAAATTAGGCGTTGTGATCAATCGTGAAGTTTGGGCGTTGTAATCAAGTGAGCGTTACAATCACCGAGAATTTAGACTAATTTTAATAACCCTTAAATAATAAGTAAAAATTCCGAATTTTCAACTGCACGACATTCAGCTAAAATGAACGACAAACCTAACATTCGGAACCCATTAAAAACACATACAAAAGCCAACAGAAAAACGATTTAGAGAACTCCAATCATACAAGTCTGCCGTGAGATCAGATCTGCCAGTAGAGTCAACACAAAAGTAAAGATGATCGATGCCCATCAATGTAGCCGTAATAACGATGTTAAGACTTTAACGAGACAAAACTCAATGTTTTAACATCGATAATTTACTATGTTAAACATCGTAACAGCAATGTTACAAGCAATTAATTGATTCTAGATAATATTATCAGTATTGTAAAAAAAATTATGTTGCATTGGAAAATGGAATATTGAGCAAACAAAAAAAATGAGATTTGTTTGACTCTTGGTTTTTTTCTGGTGAGGACGTTTGATTTTGTGGTTATTAATTTAAAGAACAAGTAATTATTGTAAGGATGTACGCTAAAAATATCGATTTCGCTGAATATTGATGTTTTGGCTCTCTAATAATCCGTTATCGCTGTTTAGCTACCGATGTTTTTTTAAACATCGAACATTAACTAACACAACTCAAAGTAACTAATAGTGGAAAAAAGAACAATCGAATTAGGCGCCTCGATGTGGCTCTAATTTAAGACGGCCTAATATTAAAATATGTTATTTTACATTGTACAGTGATACTTTATACATAAAATCCAAATCAATCGTATTACTCAAGATTTGATTTAATTTGACTAAAAATGTATCGTTTAAATTTTCCAAACTTCAATTAAATGATTAGAGTAATTAAATCTGATTTAATGATTTTATCAATGTAGAGATTGCTTCTAAAATCAGTAACTAAAAATGATTGCCAATGTCGCCAGGATGTAAGACGATTCGTTAAGTGTAGTATTAATTGATAAATTAAATGTTTCAAAAATAGTCTTCAAATACTAATTGCATTTGTGCGATAATTAAAATTGACCGTATAGAACTTTAGAAATGCGTTTACTACTGCAATGTCGACCACATTAGAAAATCGAAATCTCGGCCAGCACTTCCTTATGTCTTTGACTTTATTAAACTTTATCAGATTGGTGAAATAACATGTCTTAGTTAACAATATAACCAGACACAATTATTTTTATCTGAAACAGAATTAAGCAATCTCGGTTTTCTTTATATTTCTTCTTTTCGAATGATAAATGTAATTGTAATTATAGTAATGCAAATTTTTAATGTCTATTCAAAATAAATATACTAAAAAGTATATATTAGACGAATAGCAAACTTGTAGTTATAATTGAGAATTTATAATATATAATATATAATCAAGGTATTATTATACGGCGCACAAATTTAGATTGTGACAAACTCAGTTCTAATATAGCAAAATAAGCCATTGACAAAAAAGGTACAATAAAGAGTAAACTGATTGTTGAGTTTGAATAAAACCCGAACTGAATTATGCATACGAAAGATATTCTAAAGACATGATTTTTGGATCATGTATGGTGTTAAGAATTCGAATTTAACAGGAGCAATGATTAAACAGTTGTAAGCCTAATTAAAATACTCAATGCCCAATAATTCAAACTATTAAATAATCACATAATAGCTAATTATGCACCAAGGGCGTTATTACGATGATTAGACCCCGAGAGCAACGTGATGCAACCTGAGGGCCTCCGGATCAAAATATGTGTGTTGTTCGATGGGTGTAATATTCAAGAACACCATTGGTGCTTACAAGATTTGATTTTTCACTTTATATAAAATAAAAACTAAAAACAAACAATTACTTTGGTTTTTATTACAAGTATATTTAGTAGGTTAGAACAATAAATAGTTTGCCGTTCCATTATTTACTTGTGAAATTGATTTTACAATCACAGTGCATGCAGAAGAATTGCTCAAAATGCACAAAAAAAATATAAAACTTGTTACCATCTAAATCTAAACAAAAATAAAAAAAAAATCATTTTTGAGAATGTAATAAGAAGGCGTAATGAGAGGGCGTTATAAATTATCCTCAACGAAAAATAATTCTCCGAATAGTACATTCCACCAAATAACGAGTGTTTTGAATATAAATGTTGATTTTCCAAAGCAAACTAAAGATACTGACAGTCCAATTATTACAATTGATCTACAAGAGTTGTAATTTTTTGGTTACTTATTCTTGAGCAAAATTCTTATCCTTATACTACCACACAATAAAAAAACAACCAGAAGTGTATTTCCCCTGGTATTTCCCCCCATCAGTGTTCTTTTACTCCATGTGATTCGCCACTTTGTAGGGCTATACAGGTGGCATTTGACTAGGCGATTATTAAAATCCAATATTCAAATTAACAACTTTGTTTTCTAACGTGTCTATAAATGTTAGGTTTTTCTTTTGCTGTAATGCGTCTCAAAATTAAAACTGTATTTAGTATTTACCCCAAAAGAAATCTGAAAGATCATAGACGCCGTTTCTGAGCTACTGACTAATTTACTTAAAATACTTTGTTCAAGAAACAGTTTATATAATCAGTTATTTTGCTATGCCATTTGTCAGAGCACTGACTACGAAGAGAAACTGCAGGTCCTTTTAATAATATAAAAAAAAACTAAATAATTACCGCCCACGTATTTAGCAGTATGTACATATTTGGTACCACTTGAATTATGTTGCTTCAGAGGCTTTTTTTATAAGAAGGAATTAAATATAACATGTAATATAAACAATTATACCTTTTTAGAAATACCAAATGCTCCTGGACACAATTTACAAGGTTTAAAATTATATAATTAATAAAAGAAAATTTATATTTGATTAGAATAAAAATGCCAATTCTTAAAAATCAACATTTAAATACATTAGGATGGTTCTTGGACTTATTCGTACTATATTGTCAGTGGACGATACTTCAGTGAAAGTTGAAAATGCCACCAGTTTGTAATATTTAAAAAAAATAATTTATTTTAATACATAAAGATGCATGTGCTTTTGTTGATAAGTTAAAGGTCAAATTTTTATAATAAAGAAATTGTGAAAGTTTTAGCAAGTGGAATATCGCTAACTGGTGTTAGGAATCCCAACCAAACCGTTAAAACGCAAATACGTATGTACATGAAAAAATATTACTGTAAATATTACAAGTTTATTCGGGCAACGAATTTACTTTGTCCAAAATAAAATTTAACAAATGCAGAAAGTTGCCAAGCGTTTTCAGCGAAAAGGCGTGTTATAAAAGTTTTTTCAGCAATAAAAGGCGTTTAAAAATAGATTTGTTGCAAAGTCAAAATACTAAGAATCTTGAATATGGCTTAATAATAATTAAATTAAATTTCTGAAATTTGTACCAAAATTGAGTTTTACAAGACACGTAACATGAAATATTTAATACTGTAATTACACACGAGGGAAAGGGCACAACTATATTCAAGTACTAAATTAGAATGCTACTTAATTTCCAATTGAAATATAACCTCTACTGTAATCAATTTCAATTATAGAAAAAGATCCAACACAATTAATAAAGATAGTTCTCAAATTACAAACGAGATTCTTTCGAAATTGTTTTTCACGCGATATTACGTATCGCATACTTTAGAATTTTTTGCTGCAACAAAATTTCAACATTAGTGATGTGATGTTAAATGCAGAAATTAATCAAAATATCGTTGTCCTAAAATTCTTCATTCTTAATTATGTAAACGAAGTTATATAAAACTTTAATATTTGAATTTAGGAAAATTTATTGCAAACAAAACGTTTAGTTTGAAACTTTAATAAAAAAAAAACGTTTGCGAATTTATGTTGCCAAAAACTGAAAACTAAGTTATAGATAGAGTACACCTAATTACCTAGGCGAAGTAAATTAACGTAGAAATACGAATAAATTCAAAGTAAAGCGTGGAAGTTTCAATTTTAGCACAACTAAATATAAGTGCAACTACACAAGATCTAATGGAAACGGGAAATTACTCGCGCGTAACAGCATCCGTCGTAATTATAGTAGATTTTAGCTTGGAAAAACAAATTCGTCACAAAGAAAGAAATAATTTTAAACCAGACGGTGGTAGACTACAAAAGAAGAACGTCGCCACGACGAACTGTAACAGACGCGTTGTAGAAACGCAAATTGAAGAACTACAAAATAGAATTAGACAAAAAACTACATTTTTTTATACTTCCATGTTTTTACAGTAAGTGTTATGTCGCACCTCCCCTAGAAATAATGACGTAACAGTATAGTTTTTGTTACTTTTCACTTTTATGCCATAAATTTTAAAATTGGTCCTTCTATAAGACATAAAAACCACACAGCTTTAGTTCCTCCAGTATACGCTAAAAAATGGTTATATCCTTCTGGTTCTACACTGTTTCAGTACAACTTTTATGTTATTTTTTTGTACATTAGTTGTTTTAACCATTTATTATATAAGATTGATGTATTTTTAGATTATGACGAGTAAATATTTCTTTATTTAAATGATACTGCTTTTATAGTTGTTGATAGGTTTAATTGCCTATCAATATTAAAACATATGAAAACTAGAAATTAAATTTAATGATTTCCAATTTAAATCAGACTGTTTTAAGTACCAACTAACTATCTTAGTGTACCTTTAGGTTTTGCTAGATATTTAAATAAATCAGTGTACAGATGTACAAATTCTCTAAAAACAATAGCTTTGGCTTTGGCGATGGTAAAAACTAATCTAAAATCCCAAAGACAATTTTTGGAAAGATAAATTGTGTATTCTCGTCCTAGCATTTTTTTCTAACGAATATTAACTGAAATTATAATTTTCCCGCGGTTTTGATGTGGCTTCAACACAAGTTTCATGATTCCATGATTAGTAGGAAACGAACATCATTTAATTGAATTATGTGTTTAGTTCACTTGCAACGTACTAATATCAAGCTTTGTTTATCTGATTTCCCAGACAGAAAAAAAAAGAAACAATCGATTGTATAAAATCATTCTGCCAATTTTCGATCTTGCTAGTATAAGTATAACTTTTAGAACTACATATTAGCAGCAAATGCAAAGTATTTTATAAAAGGTAAAATTATCAAAATGAATATAAAATCTAAGCCAAATAGGTTGGTACCCTATTTAATTAACGTATAGAAAAATTCTGACAAAATTATGAATTTTATGAGTTTCAAAAAACCATTAAACAACAAAAAACGAAAAAAATATTTACACGAACAGATTATGCTGCAAACCGCATTGCCATATTCAAGGAATATTAGAAAAAATATTATTTTTTGTGGTTCTACGCAATATAAACATAATCAAAATTATAAATAACTTGGCACTCCAAAATAAATATTACTTAAAGGATGTGCTGTTTAAAACAATTTGTTTATTGCGCGTTTATCATAGATAACCTACATTAGTCAACTCAAAATCAATTTGTGAAATCCAACTTCGAAGCTTTAGAACCATTGTTAATACGTTGTTTAACTCTGAGTCTATGATGTTTTACTTCATTCTAACGTTGCTTTAGAGATACTGATGTGATTAGAAGAAAACTTTTCTCTATGAGTGGACAACAAAATTTAAAGATGAAAAAACAAACAACTGAATTATTTTACCTTTTTTACAATCAAATTATGAACGTACCGAAATATCTATTTAACATTTAGGATTTAAAAACGATAGAACCTGAAAATAAATGACGACTGTTTGTGTGTAAGAACTATAACACAAACAAACAAAAATAACATTTAAAAGTCTAATAGTTAACGGATGTGGAACTCACAAAATGTCTTATGAAACGTACACTTTATACTATTTTTTCTATTTTGGAAATTATATGTAAAAATAAATTTAAATTACATATTTACTTTTTTGCACTAGTTGTATAGGCTTTCATTATTATGTATAGTAGTAAGTTGTGAAGTAGCATTTTTTTAAGCGTAAGTAAATAATATTTCATTATTAACTACTGGTTAATAACTCTGTTTTCTTATCACCATTCGATCCATCAAGACTTGTAAAAACATTTATTGTTCGAATTATTAAAATAACAAAATTTAACAAAATTCGATGTTTGAAAAAGCACTTGTAGTGCGAAACGTTACAAATTATAATGTTAACAAAAAGTAATTAAAAATATATTTTTAATTTTGAAATTGCTGTAATTGTATTCTTCCAAAAAAACAAAATTAAAAGTTACATAATACCAACAGCATTCTTCACTTTAATCAAATTTATTGTTCGAGTTTTACGGTTTCTGACAAAAACTAATTGACATAGTGCGCAAGTATAAGTAAACCAAAAGAATAAAAGTATATCGAAAACTGACATAAAATAGAAACTCAGATAGTAAAACAAAAATATTTATTTGCGTCCAGTACTTCCATAAAAAAATCAATCATTTAATAAGTGAGCGGCAACAATTTTTAACGAGCGACTACCCGAAACTAGACGAACTCCTCTTCGAAAAATCGCCTAACTGAACCCAGTATCCAGCACAACGACCAGAAGATTTTTGAAAACAAATAAATTCAGACCTTACAAGCCAAAAATTATCCATACGTTACAAGGTAGAGGCTCGGCTATATTTTAGCTTTTGGATTCAGGCAGTCATCTTCATTTATTAAACATGTGCTCTTCTGCGACGAATCTACATTTTTTTCAAATGAAACTGTTAGTTCTTAAGATTGTCGGTGGTGGACTGACGAAAATCCACAGTTTGTCATAGAAGCATGCGACCAATACTCATTCAAAACGAATGTCTGGTGTGGAATAATCAAATCATTGAACCATTTGCCTTCCGAGAAAATCTTAATTCTGAGAAGTACCTCCATTTCCTTCAGAATGACTTTTTTAAGGTAATAGCGAACGAATACTGCATTAGATCTTCGCAGAAATATGTATTTTTAGCAAGATGGTGCTCCAGCGCACGGTACTGTGTACGTTTGTAATTTTCTTGGTTATCTTTTTCCCCATAAATGGATCGGAAAATTTTCGGATATTCCTGGATCTCCGCGCTCTCCGGATATAACATCATTCGATTTTTTCTTGTGGGTATACCTCAAAAAAGAGGTCTACAAACGCAGACCTTTTAGAAATATTAACCATCTTGAAAATACTATTAGAGAATGTGCCGCTGAAGTATCGCCTATTATGTTGAGGCATCTTCCAAGAGAAATCTATGAACAAACCAGTATATGTATTGAAAGGGACGAAGAGCGCGTGGAAATTTAATTTCTGCCTTGTTTTGATTCTATTCCTTAAAATTATGCAATATTTATTAGTTACACAACAGAAGAAATTATTTATTAATGTTATTTGTTGTATGTTAGTTGAAATAATATTATGTCTTCATTATTATAGATTATTTTTGACAGTTATTAAAATTATTGTTTATTTAAACCGATGATTCAAGTTTTACAAAAGATTATTTTTCTTGACAGTAAAACAATCAACAGCAGTCTCATATTCTGCTTGCTTAACTGACTGAAACATGTAAACTGAATAAAGATAAATCTCCTCGTTTAGGCAATTGTAAAAGAACATTTACAGAATTTTTGTGAAAGTAATTAATCAGCAAGGGTAAATTAGAGTTTTTAGAAGTCACGTAAAAACATTTCTCCCATAAAGTATCTTGCACCAAAAACGTAAAGATTATGCAACAATATTACTTTTCTGTAAATAATAACAAACCTAAAGGAATAATTAGCAATTTCTATTGTTTTTTCCAATTATAAATCTTTAACGTTTTTAACGAAATCAAATTGAATTTTGAAATCAAGTCTGGGTATGTGAAAATTTGAAAAAATTCCAAAGAATTAAAACTTTAGTTTTTGCGGAAGTTAAAGAAAAAAAATGTTTTCTGGTGTTGAGATTTTTCGATAAGCTAAAACTGACAGACGATGAAAAAATGTTATTGAAAACTTGCTTAATTTACGAAAAATAGCAATTTTTGAATTTAGACAATTTCGGAAAACGCCATTTTCTAGCTAAGTAAAAATCACTCGGTATATCTGATAGGGGCTAAATAGGTTTTCAGATAATAAGAAATTATTGGGGTAAAATTTTTTTTTAAAATCAATAATTAAAAAAAGTCCATTTGGTGCCGATTTTTTGGCGAGCAGTGTATATATTCTAAAAGTGACACTTTTTGAAAGTCACGTATTTTAGCCACAATATTCCGAGCCGTATAGCGTGAATAATCCTGTATATAAATCAGCAATGATGACTTATAATACCGAAACACCTAAAGACAATGGATCAACAAAACGAGACTAAGCCGTGTACGGAATAAAGATAAGACACTAGACAATAATAGAATAATCACGTTAGTGACATCGGTCTATGAATTTAAAGCGCAATCCAGAACATCCATCGAAGAAATAGATTGGCACCACAAGGAGTTAACAAAGTCAGTTTGATAAGAGAGCAAAGAATCACAGTAACCTCTATAAAAAAAAATACGAAGAATGGAATTTTTCATGTTTCACAATGCTTGTTAATTTAAAAGAAGTTATTCATCGCAAAGTCAAATAACGCCATCGTGTTGAAACTATATATAGTTGATAGAAAAAACATTCTGGTATATATTTTTTTAACACGTGCGTAAAATTAATACTTTTCAGTGAGGACTATTGGAACGCTATTGGCTAATTGAACTCTTCGAAGAAATACTAACTAATAACACAATTTGATGACACACTCAGACGTTCCAAATGCAATTGTTGTTCGTGAACGTTTTTTCGATTAGTATCTACCGAAGAACAGTAATTTGCTCGTTTACATTGATGTTCAAGACTACATGTGTCTAATAAAAAATGACACGATTCTTCGCTGTTTTCGTCTTACTTATTTTTTAATCACTCGCACAAGATACAATTTTATATTTTAATTGTTTTCAAAAACTATTAAAAAGCATATTTCTTTGACGTTATTATGTTTTCATTCTTATATCTGCATCCCTGTTCCTCATTTATTTTAAGTGTTAAATCTTAAATTGGTATATGATCTTTGTGTAGATTTTACTCGATAATTTTCAACAAATTGTTTGTTTTTTTGGACTCGTCATTTGCTTGTACGTTCATGGATAATACAAATAAATATTTTCTTAATAATTACTTAGTCGTTTTTAGGCTTTTGGTTTGTAAGAAAAAATAATGTTAATTACTTAAAATATAGACAATCACCAATTATGATTTTTTTCTAGCCAGAGAGAACTTACTCAATAATAATGATTTCACGTGCCCAGTCCAGATAGTAAATTTAAAAAAAAAACAGACCAATACTATAGACTTAATAAATTTCATTATTGTCAATAAAACTAATTAACTCACACCACCTAATAAAATAAAAAACAAACAGTTTTTTCACCTTCTGAAACCTGTCGAAATGTGACTGGGTTGTTTTTAAAACACGCCATTCAGCGCAACTGCTCTACAAAACTTCGCAAATTAAATACTAATGTGAGTTTTTGTCTTTTCAAAAAAATTATTTAATACCACAATTCAAGCTTCCAGCAGAATGTAGATAAATTAATCTCTTTCAATAATTAAAAATGGACACAATTGTTAAAAAAACTGAATCATTAACCAACTTCAGCTACAACAAACTCCACTACCGATAATTTGGAAACATACTTGTATATTATCGGGTTAATCCCAATGAAGATGGAATCGAAAACAAATTTTAAAAAAATACTGATTTCAGCATAACCGCAACAGAGAAAACTCACATAACTATAAAAAAATTTTAGTTTAGAACCAAAAACGCCCAAAGGGATTTGAAGTAAAATTAACATCAACAAATTATAGCATCTACTTCGTTTTATTTTAAATATATCAATTCTGGTTTTCGACTCAAGGTCACAGTTCACGACATAATGAAACTCGTCTAGTACTTTGAATAAATAAATAAATAAATTGGTTTTATTTATTAATTATTTTTAATAATGAAACCTTTTCATCACTTTCATTTAATTTCTTTGTAATCATTTTGTCTGTGGATAGGCCATTCTTAATTCTAATTCTTAAATAATATAAGAACTTGCAACAAAAGCATTCTACACGTAAGAAAGCTTTCGAAAAAAAATTGATCCAAGAATACAAAAAGTTATTAAAACAGGTGACATTTGACTTATCCAAGTGACATCTAACTTCTTACTTTTAATATCCAAGTTTTGTTTATACCTTAAAATATATGTTGTCAACTATTTGTAAATGCGTGTAAATATTACGTTTTTCTTTTGCCAAGATATGTTTCTAAATCAAAAATGTCGATTTATTATTACATACCAGAGTTCAATATACACTCTGCCAAGTAGGTACAAGTATAGGTATAATCCGACTGAAGAGATCAACGACACAATGGATCAGTAGGGAAGATTTTGGCCAGTAATTTTTTTACTTTTGGAATAGAATACAATATTCATCAACTACTTTTATTCAACAACATGATAATGCACTGACACAACAAAACGATCAGTCGGGAAAGTTTTGACCAGTCATTTTATGACTTGGAATACCATACTATATTCATCAATTACTTGAAACAATATGACAATGCACAGACACGCGCATCCATAAAAACAATGTGGAATGAAGGTAATAAGTTGCCTCCACACACACACAGTATTTTCAAGAATTAATATTCATTTATTTCCAAACTTGAGATGGTTCTAAGGAAATATATTTTACAGCAAGGAAGAGGAGAATGTGAATGAGAAATGGAAGCTTAATTTGCACTTTTAATCTAAAAGTCTAATTATTATTAATCTGTGTAGTATATATAAGTTTAAAACTAGCAGCAAATCATGGTGCTGGCCGATGAAACACCACGAGAAAAACATGCTATTGCTGAAAAACCTAAGAATGGTAAAAGCATCAGATCCAGATGTAGGTGCTAAAATAAATATAAAAACTACATCAACATATAAAACAATATCTAAAGCAAAATAAAACGATACTTCATTTGGAAATATGAGACTTTTGATCAGTTTCATTGAAGGGAAAAAATTGGCACACATTTGAAATTTAAATAAAATAGAGATCGGTAATCTCAAGTTACCAAGATAATTTTTCGAAACTTATCAGACAATTAAAATAAATTCTAGATCCCGATAAAACACGTTATTAGTAAACAAACATCATTAATTCTATTTACAATCACTTATGTAATTTAACTATATTTGGATAATTAACGTATTTAGAACAATTGATTTTTAATTACACAGGTGATCTGTTATACATAATGATTTGTTTATTACCTTAACTTCATGGTATTTCTCCTCTAAGTAATAGGCAATATTCCGAGCCTCTTCGTATTTTTGAGAAAGATGTAAATATTTGTCGTAATGTTTTTTGAAAAGCACAAATCTATAATTAAGAATGATTGTAAAAGATGTAACCAAGTGTGAAAAAAACGTACCGATAAAAATCGTTTTCACTAACAATGTCTCTAATACTGTCTTCAGGATCAACCTTATCGTAAACAGGTACTCTTCTTTTGTGCCTATTAGGCAACGTCATAACATCGGGTTTATCTAAAAAATTTCCTTCTGTTGGCGACATACAACCAGCACTGTCTAAAAGATTCTCCGAATGTCCATGATATATTTCACTTACAACTGGGATGTCAGTGTTCTGAAGAACTAACTCATCACTTTTACTACTTTTTAAATCGTTATAAAAATCATCGTTTCGAGCAGTTTTACTCGTTCGATACGTATCTAAAAAAGATCTCGGAAAAGTGTCACCCCGCGAAACTAATAATTCAGTCATGTTTTGAATTTATATCAACACCTCGATACCATTTATCACACAAACATCAATTTCAATCACACCGCTTCAACGTCTCCGCACGACTGAAACGTATCTTTGCAAACGTACGAGAGGTAAACACATTCGTATCTTATCATCGTTATAAATATAATATAAAAGCAATTAGAAGAAGAATCCGGACAAAAACGTCATTTCGGAATAATATAACCACCTCAAGGTCGACTTTTCCTATCGCTGTCTTAATTGTGTTTATAGATTAAACAGAGAACGAAGATAAACGTATATCGGTTTTGTTTACTAATCAACCTATTTATCCCCTACTTATTTGTGAAGGTCGTTTCGCGTTTAGGGAAATTAAAATTTTACCCTAAATTTACAGTTACTGTTATACAGCGGTAGCCAAACAAACAACATTTAAAGAATTTATAATTTTAAATTTACTATGCTTATTTCGACAGTTCCATCCGGATAGAAACTCAAGAGGCTTAGTAAATCCTACTTAAATTTTCGTTAATTCTTAAAATAAACCTTCGGGATAAAGCGCTCAAGCGGCTTGGAAAAATTAATCCACTCAAGCCACTTCAACTTGACAACATAGACTACGTTTATCTCGGGGACTTCCATCCGATCGAAAGTCCATCCGATCGTATGCATCCACTTCAATTGTACAAGATAAACAGGTGTGCTTGACTTCTCCATCGGATGCGCCGAGACAATCCGATCCTCTAGTTTTGCCGGCTTGAATTGGGTGAAGTGGATGTAAAGATCGCAATTGACGACATCAACGCTATTGTATTGAAGTATAATCAGCTGTTGTTACCTCTGCCTACATTCATTCTTATTCGTTAAATTAATATTTATCTCGAACAACATGATATTAAAACGGAAAATGACTGCTATGGTTTTAGTTTTTAATCTATACCTTTTAATGTGTAATATGATGAATAATAATATTATACTTTTGATGAAATGGCGTCAGCGTCGTAGGACAAGGATTAATGCCCTACTACAGTAAGACTAAGAAATGAAACAGTTTTAGTGAATTTTTTTAAATAAAAACCATTTTAGCAAATAAATGCTTTAATTAAGCTAATAAAATAACGGACTTCTTCACTTCCCCACTTGTTCCTCTTTTTGTTATTACAATATCTCTTCTTTACGTCCATATTTAACCAAACAACACAAAGATCTACGAAAAAACGTGTTTCATACACTTCGCGCCCAAGTGAAGTTAGTTATAAAAATTATAACTATCTCCTTTTTATGTAACTTCCATCTTTTTTCAATTAAAATGGCCTGAAACAAAGATTATCCAATCGGAACAAGCGCTTGTCGACAACAACACTTTAGTTTAAAATGAGGATTGATTTGACTCAAGCGGATGGAGTTTCGATCGGATGGAAGCCTCCGAGATAAACGTAGTCATAAACGCTTAATCTACTTTTAATCGGGATCCAGTTTTTGTGCCTAATTTCACTTGTTTTTAAATGTCATTTTGAACTGTCATAAATAATATAAGCAGCTGGAGAAATTGTTGATTAAGTACTAATTTTTGTTGTTTTTAAAAAAAACAAAATCAAATTGAATAAAAAGAAAGCTTTTCCATCTAATAAGTTTAGTATTTTTTTTTCTTTCAATAATTCAAGAAAAAACATGGTTTTATTTTCACTCCAGGTATTTCTGTTTCGTTTTTGCACCATAGTTAAATAGTGAGTTCTATACAAAGCTCGTTTATAACAATGGCGAAATAAAATAAAACCAATAAAACGTATTTAGAGAAAGCTACTGGTACATATCAAAGCTCTGCCTGAACATGTTGGACAACCACTGGGTTAAAACATAAACAAGCATAAAGGTACAAAACTGCAAAACATAAAAATCCTTTTTTTATATTTCAAAAGAAAATAACACTTTTTTAAAATAAATAATAAATATCTAATTACAATTTATATATATAAAGGGTAATGCTTTACCTAAAATAAATATATTTTTTTAAAATATGGAACAACAGGTTTGCCACACATGCATAAGTAAAAATTCTTGAAATTGTAAACATAGCTATAAAGTTATAGGTTATGTAAAATGGCATGTAAATTGTTAAGATGTTTTTATAATAACTTCAACAGTAGAATTTATAACTACGTTTACATTTCCTGTCGAAATGGTCACCATATGCGTGGAAATCCTCCTGAACTAGCCAGGAACCTGGAACAACGATTAGCAGGCATAGATTATTACTATATTAGTATGCACTGATGCTTAAGAAACTTTTTAGAATTACGATACAAAGATCCAACAATTTACTACCGAGTTGATATTGGTCTACCCCCAGTGCAAAAGTATAGAAGCAAAGAAGTTAAGGAACGTCTAGCAATCACTAAAGCGAATCGTAAAAATTTAGAATTAGAGAAGAAATCTAGAAATCAAGAATGTAAGTTTTAGTTAAGTTTAAAGTTGTTAGGGTGTTGCATCAAAGCATATTTTAGTGTTAATCGATTTAGAGGAGGTGAAGAGGGATTGGGTGAAAACATCTGGACCCTATCAAATTAAGGAAGTAGCAGATCACTATGGTGTATTTAACGATTTATTTGGGGATGCTTATTTTGCTCCTCAAGTATACATAGATGTGTCTTATAATGTATCAGAAGATTTTCAAATGCCTGTACATTACGGGAACATCATTAAACCATATAGAGCTAAGGACAAGCCTGAAGTAATTTATGATGCAGATGAGAACACTCTTTGGACTTTAATTTTAACAAACCCTGATGGACATTTAACCGATACAATGTCAGAATATGTTCATTGGTTCATGTAAGTTAATTTAGATATTTTCAAGATTTAAATCTTCTGGTTCATATTAGTCTTAGTATTATCTGCAAAAGATTTAGTTCTTTGTACCTTAATCTTGATTAATTATATAATTCACAAAATCACAAATATGTTGAGTACTTCTCGTTTATTTATGCCTTGGGTTTTATTTTGTAATGACACCATTTTCTGTTATTTTTGTATAAACAAAGCTCAACCCAACTATGATTTTAAAAATATTTAAAAGGTCATTATTTTTTTTTGTTTTAGAGGAAATATACCAGAAAATAAAATTGAAAATGGCGAAACGCTGGTGGATTATTTACAACCATTTCCTGCCAGAGGCACAGGATTACACAGGCATATTTTTATATTATACAAACAAGAAAAAAAAATTGATTATTCTGCCTATCATAGAACAAGTCCTTGGTGAGTTTATTTGATCTTAAAATTCATCCATGTTTGAATGTGCACTTATTTTTTTAATCTGTGCTTGTTTTTTGGTTTGTCGAATTTTTCAAAATTTGAAAACATTATCTTATGCAACATTTACGAGAACTACTTCAAATTCTGGAAAAATGACTTTCCTTTTATTTTTGATACTGATTGAGTAATTTAAATTTACTATATTTTGCGCTTAATAGATTTACTTAAAGTTGCTTAATTTTTAGTTACAATCTGTCGGAAAGAACGTTTAAAACACTGGACTTTTATAGAAAATACCAAGATGTAATAACACCAGCAGGCTTAGTATTCTTTCAATCAGATTGGGACAAATCACTTACTGACTTTTATCACCACACTTTGAGTGAGTCTCTTTTACTTTATTATTCTTATTTAATATATTACATTTATAGATATGGAAGAACCTGTTTTTGAGTATGATTTTCCAAAACCATATATAAGACCACAAGAATGGTTTCCTAGAAGGAAACCGTTTAACATTTACATGGATAAATATCGAGATCCAAAACAAATTAACAAAGAATTTTTGGTTCGAAAGTTAAAGAACGTTCATCCATTTAAACCGCCACCCAAACAGTTACCATATCCAAATGCTGTTCGAATGGGAGATCATATTCCATCATGGTTGAAACTGGAAATAGAAAAATCAAGGTTAAAATGGGGCAGAGTAAATGATATAGAATAGTTTTGTACAAATACCTAATTAAAGTATTTAATGTTAATGTATCGTAATTAAATTCTTGCATTTCAAAGATATATGTACATACCAAACAACATAACAGAAGCATGCAGTTACGCATAAAACTAATTAATCAATTCATTTTGCAGAGTACTTTAACCATAATACAGTAAGTTCACAATACACAACGATGACAAAATTAAATATATAAATAAAAGCACGCAATTTGAATATGCCAACTGAAATCTTTCAACCGTTCAGCACACGTCTATTTAATATATTTAGCCACGCAAGTGGGCAAGAAAATCGGTACACTCTGCTCTTTTGGTATCCAGATAAAAGCTGCACTTTTTGGCAAGTTACCAATGTTTCCAAAATGTTCATGCCATAATCAGTTTGGATTTTATTACTGGCGATATTAGCATCAGTAACGCTGCTTGACTGTCATACATGATCGATATCGGATCATTTGCGTATCATTTCGAGTCGTCAATGTTCCTGACACATCAGTCAATAGCAGCAACTTCAGCTTGAAAAGCGGACGCATATTCATTCGAGGTCTGCAAAAATTGCTTCTCATGGTACTTGCCTATGTATATTGTATATTATATGTATATATGTACCGGTACCGTTGCGATTGCCTCATCTGTGTACTAGATAGTTTCGTTAACCGCACCCGGGTAAATTTTTTTTGTCCACTCTTCTCGTGACCATTTCTTTAAGATGTGATAATCTTCTGTGAAGTCGGATCTCATAGATAAATTGCTTTTTTCGCAGCACGTTATATATGTATGTCTTGTTTGTTTTTCTCGGTAATTGACGTGTCTTTATTAATCTGCAGCCTGTATGCTGCTTGTTTTGTTTCCAACATTACAACGAGGTGTAATTGTGAAAGTGAAAGTAGTGCTTCCATGGCTGTCGTGGGCGTGGTTTTCATGGCTACTGTTATCAGCAGACGTACCATTCGCTGTACTTTGCCCAGCTTGGAAGCTGTGTTTTTCAGGTTGGTTCTCTCACACCATGATGATGGGTTTTGCCACCACAGCAATAACCATTTGTTCATTGTGGGTTTTACTTTTTTTAGATGAGCGTTGAAAGTCAGTTTGGTATCAAAAGTGAGTGTTACATATTTGAGTTATATTGTCATCGAGAACGCGACTCCGTACATCGTAGGTAGTTTATGTATGTAATTCGTTTTCCGTCGTTTGCTGAACGGAACGATTGCCGTCTTGGTTGAGTTGACTGATAGTACCTCTTTTTTGCATCATATTTCGACGCTATTTAGTAAACTCTGCATTATGTTCGATACAGTTGCCCCAAACTTCCCGTTAGTGATAATGGTGAGATCTTTGGCGTATTCTAAAGCGAAGACCTCGCAATCCTCGAGTTCTTGTAGCAGGGCGTTTATGCTACGGTACATGGTAGCTGATATCGTCCGATTCCTAAGCATTGAATTGACCCAGTTTCGCACTAGAGGTGTGATCCTTTTTTTTCATTGTTTTTGCAAATTAGGTAAAAGTATTTTCAAATGCTCCTTCAATATTTAGAAAAGCACCCGAAGCAATATCATTGTATTGGATTGCATATTTGCATCTGCTTACCAGTTGATGAATTGCTAGCTCGCAAGATTTTTTGCGTTGGTATGCATACTGGTTTCGGAGCAAAGGCGAAGTCTTTAGTGCCCCGTCCCGTATATACCTCCGATTACTTTTAGTTTTTGTCTGGGCTTACGTAAATTTCCCTGGCTTTGGTTTAAATACCACCTTAACAATCCGCCAGCTGTTTGGTATATGCAAAAGTGCTAAGCTGGCTCTGAGATTTTTGCATACAGCGTTTCGTCCCAATCAGCAAGGAAACGTTTTTTTCATGTTTTAAAAACGTTACAACGTTTTAAAATAGTCGAAATAAAAAATGTTTTTCCAAAAAATATTTATGTTGCGTTTTAAAAATATTTCATTTAAACATTGATATTGAAATATTTTAAAAATGTTTTCTAAAACATTTTTTAGTAACATAAAAAACGTTTTTACTTTATTAGAAATCATACTTTTGCTTGCTTTCACCTATACACTTGTTTCTTTTATATATTGTAACAAAAACACAATTATATGAAATTTTGTTACATATTATTAATAAATACATATTAAACCTTTCCGTTTTTCTAAAAACTTTCTTGCAAATTTGAATTAAGTACTTAATAATAGCGTTTGCGCAATGGCGCAAAGTACCGGTACCTGCGTGAAAAGATGGTGAAAAGATGGCGATTTTGTATATTATAATTGCATTATATTTTAAGCTTCAAAGAATCAACAATTTCCATGGTATTACTCGCTATGCTGTGTAATGTATCGTTAGTGTATCAGTTTAATCGTTTTCTAATTTACGTTCTAGTGAAACTCAAATAGATACTTTTAGTTTATATCAGCATTTATTATGGTACGTTTTTCTTTGTTTTTTTGTTGTTGTTGTTGTTGTATAATGTTATTTGTTACAGCAGTGGTACACTAAAACGTTCATTCTATGTACTTTATGATTTCCATTCTTTGTGATGTTTTAAGGTCATCAAATTGATACGATGAAATCGGAGATTTGAACGTGCTCAATAACCAATTAATCTTGGTATGTAATTTTTTCAGTATTTTTTTGTGTGTACAAAGTTTCAAAATCTTGGATTGTTAGTTCTGGTTTTCGTTTTTACACAAAGAGGTAGTGAAAAGTTTTCTTATTTTATAGATAATATCCTTCGGTGTGGAGGAACGGCAACAATAAAAACAACCTTTATTGTTCAGGCCTTAACAGATAAAGGTTGTTTCTATTGTTGTCGTTTTTCCACTCTGAAGGATCCTATTCATTAAATAGAAAAATTTTTGATTAATTGGAAACTTTTGAGAGGATTATTATAATTATTTCAATTAATATAAAGTAATTACATGAATAATGTTTGTTTTACTTTTATGTTAATGTGTTAATTTTTGTTATAGACATCAAATGCGTTTACAGCCACATTAAACTGACTACACGAAGATTGTATTATTTATCTTTTGTAAGCATTTTAGAGCTGGTTCTATAATAATGGTATAAATGTCAGTTAAGTTATACTTAATTTGATTGTAAAATGCTGTCGTTATTTGCTAGTATAAATAAAACTAACATCCAAATATGTCAGTATTTTAAAATTAAAGCAAGTATAACTAAACTTACATTTATTCCATGATTATAGAACTGCTCTTAAGTATATTGCAATATTTAAAAAAAAAACGTTGATTATACATTTTTTATACGTTAATGTAACATTTGTAAAATATTATAAATATATATAAATAATATTATAAATAATGTTTTTTAAACATTTTTAGAATGTTTTTCTAACATTGACTTTGCAACGTAATTCTGGCCATTAAGACGTTTTTGCAATGTTTTTAAAAATGTAAATATATCTTTTGTAAAACGTTGAAAAAAACATTTCAAAAATGTTTCCTTGTAGATTGGGGTAGAGCAGTAAATCCCTTTTGCAGCATGATGGGACAAATTCCTTTAGCTCCTGGACACCGAAAAGGTTTAAACGTATTGATTTCTCATTCTAAGTTTTTAGGATAATTTATAGCTAATTCTCAGTTCATTTTGGGTGACCGATTGTTTGGTACTTCTAGGTCCTGGTGCTTAGGAACTTTAGTAAACGATGAATACGGGAAGTGTTTTTGCAATAGTTCTCGCAGAGTATCTTCAACCGAGTCTGTAATCTTTCCGCTTTTGGTCAGCATGAAAGCGATGTTTCTAGTGCGGCTCTTGCTCAGAGCACAGTATAATTACAATCCAGTAGGAACAGCTCGCGTCGGCTTCTTTGATGTTCGAATGTCGAAATTATTGTCAATATGGCAGAACTTGGTACTCTTTTTCAGAGTTTTCAATAGACGTCTTTAATAGTAATTAATATCCGCATTTACAAATAATAAAATCTTATGATACCTTTTAAATATATTTTATGTATCTGCATGAGTGCATGAATACGACTCAATCAGCAAGGAAACGCCTTTTTCATGTTTTAAAAAGGTTCAAAACGATTTGAAATAGTTGAAATAAAAAATGTTTTTAAAACTTTCTTGGAAATTTGTAATAAGTGCTTAATAACCGCATTTGCACAAAGTACCAGTCTCTGCGTGACCAAAAGATGGCGATTGTGTTAAGCTTAGGTGTTAACCTTGTATATTATAATTGCATTACATTTCAAGCTTCAACAAATCAACAATTTCTATGGTATTACTCGCTATTCTGTGTAATGTATCGTTAGTGTATAAGTTTAATCGTTTTTCAAATAGATAGTTTTAGTATACCAGTATTTATTATGATGGTAAGTTTTTCGTTGCAAGAGTTTTGCTGAAGTGTAATATTATTTGTTACAGCAGTGGTACACTAAAACGTTCATCCTATGTATTTCATAATTTCCATTGTTTGTGATGTTTTAACGTTATCAAATTGATATGATGTTAGCCAAATGGGAGATTTGAAGGTGCATAATAACCAATTAATCTTAGTATGTAATTTTTTCTGATGTTTCTTGAATTGTTAGTTGTTCTGGTTTTCGTTTCTACACAAAGAAGTACAATTATAATTAATTGGAAACTTTTGTGAGGATTATTATAATTATTTCAATTAATATAAAGTAATTACATGTATAATATTTGTTTTGCTTTTATTTTAATGTGTTAATATTTGTTATAGGTACTAAATGCGTTTGCATTCACATTAAATTGAAGTATTTTGAGTACACAAAGATTGTATTGTCTCTCTTTTGTAAGCATTTTAGGACTGGTTCTATTATAATACATAAATATCAGTTAAGCTATACTTAGTTTGATTGTCAAATGCTGTTATTATTAGCTGTGTTATTGATTAGTATAAATAAAGCTAACAACCAAATATGTTCGTATTTTAAAATTAAAGCAAGTATAACTAAACTTACGTTTATACCATGATTGTAGAACCGGTCCTTCATCATATTGTAATATTTAAAAAAGAACGTTGATTATACATTTTGTAAACATGAATGTAACATTTGTAAAATATTATAAATATATATATCAATAATATTATAAATAATATTTTTTAAACGTTTTTAGAATGTTTTTCTAATATTGACTTTGCAACGTAATTATGGCCATTAAGACGTTTTTGCAATGTTTTTAAAAGTGTAAATATATCTTTTGTAAAACATTTTTGAAAAAAACGTTTATAAATGTTTTCTTGTTGATTGGGGCATATCACAGATAAATAAATCTTTAGGATTTTCATTGCGATGCTAGATAAACGCAATTTTGGAATAATCAATGAAATCGATAATGTTGAAATTGTACTAATTAAATAATCCTACTACAAATACTTAATTATAAAAACAAACTTAACAATAAAAGACTTTTTATAATATAAATAAACACGCTGTACAGATAAAATTAGAAACAAATTGAAACTAAATACATGTATATATAACTTGAAACTTCCCGAAATTTAGGTTATTGAGATTATCAACAACGAAACATATGTTTAAAATGACAAACAAAGAATGCATCGAATGCATAAAGAATTACAACTTTCGTAGTGCAACCTATCAGAATAATGTGTAAGGTGTGCTAGAGTTTGAATATGCGGATTCAAATACTTATTTCTATATTATTTAGTAGCCGTTGCTACTGATGGTTTGTAATTATATTATAGTGTGCTCAGAGCGAGAACATATAGGTTCGTTTTTTACGCCCTTACAGTACCTTCTCCAAAAATCTCTCTTTTTTTTGTTAATCGCATTGTCGTATGTCTTGAGGCTGGTTCTGTATTCATCCGAGTATCCGTTTTTTTATTGTGCGAGCCCATGCTTTGTCAAGGTCCCTGTTTCACCAAGTTACCCTGTTGGGGGTTCTTTTATTGTCAGTTCTTATGCAGCTTACTTTAAATGCGAATGTTAATTCAAGCTCGTGCGTTGTTCTTGCAACTGTAGGGCAGTCCCTGATATTCTTTAGTCTCTGATTTAACCGGCTACGTTTCGTTGAACCTTACAGTCGGTTTTCCTCGGGTTTCTGTATTCCATTAGGGGTTTCTCGTCTGATTCAATGTTGAATCAAATGTATCTATGATCAGATAAAGAAGGTTCATCTGATACATGCTACATTTTTATTACTTTGCTCGCCTTTGGACTAATAAACATAAGGTCAATAACTTCATTGCACGACACGGTTATAAACGTAAGTGCATCTCCGTTATTTATTATTCTAAATTGGATTTTAGAATAAATTCTAAAAGTTTTTCACTTCTTGGATTTGTGTTCTCCCACAAGGTGTAGTGTGCATTGGCATCCCATCCAAGAATCAGCGGTTTGATGGTCCCACTGTTAAGTGGTAAGTAGTAGTATTCAGAGTTACCAAGCTGCAATGTTTTCGTTTGAAACCTTATTACTGCCATTTAGTTTAGGACCGAAACTGAAATCGGTTAAAATTTTGAAATTGAATTTATTGCTCTGTATTTTTATAACAAACAGTAATTAAGTGATCCATTATAGCTGCAAAAAATAAACAACAAATTTTTTAACTTTGTTTTTTACGTAATATACATTTCACACTTTTAAAATAAAGACTAATACAATGCTAGTACTAAACAAAGAATCAAATATAATGAAAATTAATATAAAAGTATTAACTCGGAATATTTTTTTATGTATACTATGTTCAGCGATCATTCTTTACTACAGTGATTCCTTTCGATTATTCTTTTTTTTTTATCAGAAAGAGGGTAACTTGGTAGTGGTCCCATTTCAATTTAGTCAAATTCTGCTGATGGGATCTATCAAATTTACATCGGCGTGGAATTTTCTTGAACGATTTGCATTTTCAAGATTTTCAGTGACTATAACAAGAGAAACATAAAATTATTTTACCAAACAAACAGAACCGACTTTTAAAAAAACATAAAATAAAATGCACTAAAAAGTAAAAAAACAATGATTAAATTTTTATTTACTTAAAATTACTTTTTGAAGTCGATGCCAAACAAATTCGAGTTAAATCCATTAAAAAGAAGAAACACTTTTCAAAGATTTGTTATTTGCTAAGTGTTTGGAAACCTTAGTGAACGTTTACATGAAGCTGTTAATAAAATTTAAAAAAAATGCCTTAAATGAGAGATTCTTTGCTCAACTTTGTTTGGAAAATGATGATGACTATAATCGTTTACTATTTAACACATAAGTACGTTGGTCAGTGCCGGCTCGTGAGGTCGGGCTTAGGCTGGGCTACATTTTTCAAAATGCTTGTAGATAATGTATGTAGGTAACTACCAAAATGTTTTGGAGTTAACAAATAAATTCAGTTGAGCAATGTACGTGTGTTTTTATTTAAATGTTTCAAGTTTGTACGTACATCCTAATCTTGTTAGTTTTATCGGCTCCATCGGAATAAAACAATAAGCATGGGAAACAATATAAAACATTTATCGTATTACATCCGCATGCCCATTTATTCTTATTATAACTGTACTAGTAAAATGCCGTGTAAAAGATTACGTTTTGCACTTTTATCTGCTTTGATCTAATTTCAAATTTGGACTTGGCTTTCCGAGAAATTTTATTTCAACCTTTTCTTGGATTATTCTTGAGTGATGTATCCAGAGAATACTAATGCTAATTAATGTGATTGATAGTATTGATACAAAGGCTTTATTCGTATCGATTTTTACAGTTTTTCTTGGCAGGAAAGATGTTGTAAAGATAGTTTTACATAAAAGTTTCACCATAAAATATATTAAAGCTTTTTTTATGGCCCTTTTTTACCTTAAAAAAAGCTTTAATATGTTTTATGGTGAAACTTTATTTATGTCTAAAAAGATATTTTTATTGTAATTAAAAAATCATAATAATTATGTGTTTACTTTTACATTTAATATAGAAAATCGTTTCTAGAAAGGTTTCTGGCTTAGAATTTAATATTTGTTTTTCATGAATTAATATTCCTGCTTTAAAACTATTTTTAAGTTACTTACAATATATGTAAGTACCTGATACATAGTACCTTTGGGTATTGTCTACAGTGAATACAAAAATAATAAACACGTACACTTTTTAACTGTTTGTTTAAAACATTTTTTGACGCATGTATCATAGTACATTATACTATATAATTTAAATTTACTATGATTGAATTTACATTACAATAATTTAAAAAATTGTCCGGGTTTGTAGTTTAAAAATTTGTGTTTTGAAACCTATTTGTCCCGGTTCTGTGATTTTACAAATGGCAGCCCTATTAAAAACCGGAAAAATACGTTTTTCATTTTTTTAAAATAGTTTTTTGCATTATGCCAATAAAGCCATAAAATTTTCTTTTTCTTTTATTTACTAATTTCAACTGGAAACCACAGACTTTTGTTTTGTGTGAATTGAGATTTGATTTTAATAAAGCTGCTAAAGAGACGATTTTTTCGAACACACATTGCTGATTAACAATAAACGTAAAATAATATTATTTGAATATGTGTAGACGTCCAAAATACTAGTATCATATAGTATGATTCAACGGATATGTTACGATCAACTTCATTTTATTGTGATCTTTTCGATAAAACCTTAATGCGGTATTTTTTTCATTTTTCGAAAATTACGTATAACAAATATACCGTTTTACTTGCAATACGTCGTACAACTCCTATCGCTTCATGATTGTTGAATTGAAACTATCACGGGCTACAAACGCGCGAGAACTTTCGCATGTTAAAACTGCATATGAAATTTCGTAGTGGAGGTCGGGACGTCACGTTAGAATGCTCTGCTACATATAAAGCCATGGGCTCAAATAATTGTAGCCCCAACATAAAGAAATTACCTATTTAATATACGATGTTTTAAATGAAGATCATATTAAATTAATGTTTTCGAGTAATAAAAAATATATAATACTTCTTTCCTATACATATGTTTAAACTAGTGATGGGATCATTCGAATGAAAAATAACCGATCATCCGGTTTTCAAAATAATCGTTGTAATTCGGTTATTACATCAGAGTATTCGAATAGAAAATAATCGAAAACTATATGCTTGCGCCAGCAACTGAGTATGCATATACGTATTTCAATCAAATTATAAAAACCGACACTATTCAGTATGTAGTATCCAGTTATTCATAATCGATATATGTACTATTACTATAATCAAAGAGTATAATATTAGTTATAATAAAACAGAACATGTGCGATTGTAATCAGACGGCAGTTGTTTACTTTTATGTAATTTAAAAAAATATATTAGGAAGTTAAAATTTTTATAAGATTGGATTTTTAATTAAATAACCATCAGGAGAGTATAACGTGACGAATGTAAATATGAGATTGAATACTGTTAAACAATTCAAATGATGATAATTCAAATAATCATTCGGTTTTTGAAATCACTCAAGTACTGTGTATTCGGTTATTGAAATAATTCGGTTATGCCCAACACTAGTTTAAACATTGTAATTCATAATCATTTGTACCGTTTTTTTTGTTTTAAAAAACGTCTGGGCGGCTCGCGCCCTGGAGCCTTTATGAACCAGCCGCCACTGACGTTGGTTATCTAAACGTGCATGTTTAGATCGCTTCTATTTGCTCTTTGATTTAGTGTTGGAATTCCTGGAGAGTAAAGACAATGATTTGAGGCACAAATTAATTATCTCACAAAATTACATTACTTATATAACTGATTTATTTGCCAGATTTAACGAGACTAATTTTAAACTATAAGGTGACACATTAAATTTAATCAAAGCTAAAAGTATAAAATTTGTGTTGTTGCAAAACTTTTGCTGTACAAACAAAACTTGGTAAAAGGAGAATGTTCTCAGTTTCCAAATCTTTCAAAATTGCAAAATAAAAACGAAGATTTGTTTGCTTATTGTCAACACTTAACGGCGCTTCATTTGGACCGTAACCAAAGATTTGAAGACATTCTTCACTTTGATATTTGCGACTGAGTGTTGAACCCTTTTGCAAGTAGTCAAACTCAAAGCACAAATACAGATGAATACTTACTAATACAAGATACAACTTATTGAATTATCCACAAATGAGGAGTGCAAATCAACGTTTAAACAAGGATACGACAACTACTGGTTACAAAAACAGATCCCAATTTTATATACAGCATTATGGGTTATTGTACAGAAGCTTTTGACAAAAAAAAGAAACCAACTAGAGATTAGTACTCGTGGAAGTTTGCAGGTTGCTACTGACAAACATTAAACCGGACAGCAATACACTCATTCTGTGTTATAAAACCAAAAGTTTTAATTTCAATAAATACTTCTTCAACAAAATACTTATTTCATTTATATTTTATTTTTACGTCACCGTTTAGCATTCAAGACATTAACATCAATCAGGGGTCCGTGGCCAAGTTTTGATTATAAAAAGGAGTCCGTAGAAACCACTGCTATAGACATACGTTGTTCTTAAATCTCTTAACTTTCACATACAAATTTTTTTTTACCAACCGGTAATAGCTTTAAAGTCAGGAGAACCCGAGAACTACTTTTTTCATTCACAACACGCAAAAATAAGATTCTCTTTTATTGTATTTCTTTGAGCAAATAGAAATGTAATTTGTTTTCGCTTTTCAGTCCGCCTCGATCTTATTGTTTTTCTCTACTTTCTAACGTTAATGAATTATTCCAAAAATATTGTTTTAGGTTTTTAATTGTCAACTGTCTTCTTTTCAAATAAGTTATGAAGTTATGTCCTGATTAGGCTGCATATGTACGGGATACAGTTACACCGGTATGTTATTTCAGCTGCTTACTTCAAGACGTTGCTGATGATTAGGGTGCGAATGAACGACGTTCTACTGCATATTATTTTTTGTATATTTTAGGAACGTGTTTGCAATATATTAACGTTTTTATTTGTTTTTTTAAAATTGACCATATTTTTAAACTAGAGCAGCCAAAGGTAATATTAATCATTGTACTCGTGTTTGATGACTATTCTTGATGCGGCTGCCATTGCGCATTTCTCATGTTGTTTGTTGTCTTGTACAGCTTAGAATTTGTATAATACAAGGTTTTTAAAGATTTTGAAAGATTGTAAACGTAATTTTTTATTTAGTTATGCGCATATTTGTGCAAAAGTTTTAAGAGAAATTTATATATCGTACAATCTTGTCCAACCAATGGATTAAACTTTTTGTTCATAGAACCATTTAGATCAATATTTTCTTTTGGATTTTTAGATTTTTTTTACCGGTAAGTATAGGTAAGTATCTACTACGAATAAGTAAAAGTTATAAATAATTTACAAACCGTTAAAATTATTTAACAATTATTTTGACAATAAAACCTAATAAAAATATTTTACAAAAAAATACAGTTAAAATTAAAAAGTGAATAGATTTTATTTTATACATGCTAGTCTAAATAATTCGACTAAGAAAACATCTAAATGAAACACTTCCGTTAAATTGTTTCTTGAGTGCACTGAGTTGAGACGCATTTTATTTATTTTGACGATGATGAAAATGAATAATAGATTATGCAATTATATGTAATAAAGGACGTCGTCACCTGCGTCCAAATTCGTTCGTATGCGTTAGTCCGTATCACCTCGCTGATCGCTATACATTGCTTAACGTGTCTCTGCTATGCATTAACCTGTTTCGTTTTTAAATTATAGTGACTCCAAACTGTGAGACAAACTAAGTAAGTAAACTTTTAAAACAAGTTTTGGTAACAAATTTTACTGTACCTAACCTAAGTATTGTCATATCCAAATATTTGAATAGTGAATGTACTTCATACATGTTCCATTAGATAAATAAGAAAAAAATCAAAATATCTCTGTGAAGGACAAAAAATAAATTATCCATTCTGGAGTGTATTTGCACTGCACTCAATCGATGCAATCACATTAAATACTTCGTTTCGTAATAGAACGAGTGCAAACAATTTAATGTAGATTGTCCTATTAAAATATTGTTTAAGTAGAAAAGTAGTTTTCCGAACTTTCCAAAAGTTTACAGTAAATAAACAAAACCTGAGTCACTGCACTTTCACTCAAATCATTATTATAAACAAAATAAAAAAATACGAATGATAAAATTTTTGTTTTGTAATCCATTTTGTTCTTTTTTTAACATTGGCGTCTATTAGCAAATTGATGGAAATTTGCATTTCTAAAATGGCCACATGTTAATCGTTTGCTATACTATATTTCTTATATATTTTTTTTGAGCTACAAAGTTTTTCATTTTAGATTCCGTGGTCAGGTTTTTTATTTTTGTGTACTTCTTTTTACTGTTTTTCCATCATAAATAATCAAAGTATGAATTACGTCATATCGACAAAAACGATCATGATTTTTATTTTTTTTTTTAATTTGTTTAGCCAATCATATAATATATACGTATACTGTATATTTTTCTATTTTGAATTCTTATCTTCTGTTTGTTGCTCACCAAACAAAGTTGGACAAAATTTGAGTAAGTGTGTTTATACGTGTTTAGCAGTTATCTACCTCTTTGCGTTTTTTAACAAAACAATTTTAAGAAATCAAAACTGGCCGTCATTATTACGTATTTATTTTGATTCTTTTCTCATAAAAAAGCTTTTATAATCCTAGAACTTTTTTCACTGTGTCGATGACTGAATAATATGCACTTTTTTAAATTTGATTATAGATTATCTAATACATGATTCACTTGCTTGTTTTTTTGGACCGGTTTTATAATAAACTTTGATATAAATAAAACTAATTTAATTTTAAAGTTCTGTCATATTATACACTGGTTTCCAAAGAACTTAGCTGCATGGGATATGGTTGCTGAATTCAATGTTTTAAAGGTCAGATTCTAAAAATGACTATCTCTCACGTATAGTTTTTTTTTGCAAAATGAAAACAAATTTTTAATAAAAACTTAATTTTTACAATGAACTAAACATGTTAATTTTCTTATATCTAATCAAAAAATTGTTTCTAATACTTTACACAATTTCATTTTTACTTCTTTTTTCTGGTAAAACCTTTACCTTTTCTGTGATGCTAATCCAAACTCGTTTCCAATTTCCTTCGGTCAACATATTGACATCCTATTTTTCTTGATAACGTTTCTCAAAAGCACGGACATTATGATAAAATCATTCCCAATTTTTCAAGAAAATAATCTATATGGGAGTGTAAGAAATGGACTTTTAAGTTCATCTTGCATCCTTCAGCTTCATACACTGCCAGCAAGCGTTGTAGGTACAATATTTTTGTAATCACGGTCTTTAGTAATTCTCAAAAACTTGTACACTACATTGGTAGTACCGCGCGTCTTTTTTCTTGGCTTCCATTGTTTCGAAAAAGAGGGGGTTAGTTACGAGTTTTTTTACGCCGAGGTTAGTAAAAACTTCTTTTAACTTAAGTTCAGACAGTTTTGAGAACTAGAAACACACATATTTGAAACAGTCTCTTGGTAGTGATTTGGAAAACTGCTTTATAAACCCCAACTTAATATGATAAGATAATAATACATTTTTGGCAAAACTAATGTATTAAAGTCAATCAGCTTTTGTCCAGTCCAACTGTCTGGTTCTTTTATCTCATAAACAAAAAAAAGCAATGATATTTTGTATAACCTCCCTGCTGACTCAACAACCTGGTTAGTCCCCACAAACCAACTATTGATGCTCTTGATATTTGATGTTTTTAAGAATTGCAGCTAAGTCATTATATTTTTCTTCCGTATGAATCGAGTGTTCCATAGAAAGAGATGCAAATACATTTCCATCATGCAGCAAGACTGCATTTAACCTTGATTCTAGTAATTCGGTTGCATCTTTTAAAGAACCTAAGTCTCTTACTAAATTATTGAGCTCTCTCTGAGAAAAAAGTTGAGATCTTTCTTCAACAAAAAAATCTGAACTAGATTTGTCTTGGGAAGCTCATGCGTTTGCGTGCTTTGACTAACTCAGGCTATCACATAAATTAGAATGTAGTTGTAGTACTGTTATTTTAAAACTATAGGACACAGAACGAACAGTTGAGTCGAGGTTACGGTCAGATATTTTTATATTTTTGTATTAAATCATTTTACTTCTACCGAACAGAAGTAGTAGTCGGTTGTGTAATTTTTCTGATAACGCATTTTCATAAACAAAGATTGTTACGTGGATTTTCTCGTAATTCTATTAGTGCGGACTAACTCAAATGCTTCCGGAGATTGGGACGTAAGCTTCGTGGTGCCAAATTATAGAATAAGTATAAAAAGACGTCAAAACAAAAAAGAGGAAAATAAGTGGATATACACCGTTTAAATTTACCCCGAGCCGTAAGAGAAAAAAAGACAACATGTAACTAGTAGAGCAGAGTATGTTTCTATCACAGACAAAGTTAAAAAACGAAGTATATTTTTGTATAAATGCTAGAACGTAGGTCGATGTTACATACACAATATAAAGTAAGGCCCTCTTTTTTGATTGGGCAACACATCGTACAATAAAGCAAATTCGTTGGCATAAACATTCATATTCTGAAATAAGTATAAAACAATTTGTACTTGTAAATTTCAATGTACAAACGTAATCCTCGATAAGGTCGAGAACCAGAGCGCACCTTCTATTCTGATCTTACAAATACAACACAAATTCCCAAACAACACATTGGTACAAAAAACGTCTAAATGTCCGGCTAATAGACATTTATTAGACATAAAAACGTTTTTAAACGCGTTATTAACGTTTATTAGACGGACATTTAGACGTTTTTTGTACCAATGTGTTGTTTGGGTGCTAGTTAATTGTGATAACGACCGAGAACGTACATATAGTCGGAGATACAACTAACCGACAGTAACACCACATTAAATTTAAAAAAAATACGAAGTAAAAGACTCATAGTTACTTCTCCTTGAAAGTCTCCGGCTAGCTAGTGCAAATCTTCGAGATAATTGTTAAAAGGTAATTTTCTGAATGAGAATTAAGCGCACATAAGATGTTATCACAAGTACAATCCCTAGATCTATCGATTTATTTTGAAATTAATCGAATGCGCCGAGCTTCACCCCAAATCAAGTCTACTGTTTTGGTAATTGTCCTACTGATCTTACATCTATTCACTCTAAGGTGTCGTGACGTCATTATGGAAATTTTGTGTAAATCTTCACGCGACAGATGCGAGGGTATGAGAACCTGCTACAGACAATTACGTAAGAATTACATTAAATTACAAAAATCGGGAACAACCGCTTACCCTAAAAGAAGACTTCCAATTAAGTCACAAACGATTCAGATTAAAATCGCTGAATATTTTTGAAATAAAAATGGCCATGAAAGTCGTTTCTTTGGACGTACTTAACTTTCGTTTTATACCAGCATTACAAGATGAATGCCGTCTTATGCGTTGACAATTCGTATGACACCGATCCTCTGCGAGATGGCTACAAGTTTCAATTTGAAATACGCAAAATAAACTTCTTTCACAAACTCATTTATGTTTCTTTGTTAATTTTTTAATGTGAATTCATCACATACATATCAAAAGTAATCAGTAGAAGTTACACAACATCTGCAAGCCATATTCCAGAAATACAATAACAGTCACAGTATCGTTTGAATGCTGAATATAAACTGAGTGTGACATTAGGTGGCCACCAAAATACTAAACTTGTTTAGGTTGTTGAAGTATCATCTAATTTAACAGCATAATGTTTATATTTATTCTTAGTAACTCAGATGGGACCAAAAATCGCAACGGCACCTTTCGTAAATATACGTCCGCGTTTCAAACTGAAGTTGTTGATATCAACTGGTGTGTCAGGAACATTATCTATTTGCAATCATACGCTAATGGTTCGATATCGATTGTGTCTGACAGTCAAGCAGCACTACTGGCTCTAAGATTGCCCGTAATAAAATCCAAACTGATTATGGCATGCATAAACAGTCTGGAAATATTGTCAACTCGCCAACAAGTACAGCTCATCTGGATACCAAAAGACCAAAGCTTTAACGGAAACCTAATGGCAGTTGCCCTAGCTAAAATGGTCACAACAGGAACATATATCGGACCTGAACCCGTTTTCGGAATGGCTTACGAGACCGGAAAAGAAATAATTCGCAGCAAACTAGCAGCCGAGCATAAAAAACTATGGAAAAACTCTTCCACAATCAAACACTTAAAATGCACTATCAAGCATGAGTCGACAAAAGTTAAGGCAACTCACAGAACAAATAACAGGGTACCGTATTCTCGGCAAACCAAAACTAACGGATGATGAGTTAAAAAATAGCCCGTTGGAATGAGCTTCTAGATTCAATTGACGAAACAGAACTGCTGAAGAAATAATAAAACGTAGGTGCACAAAAGAACCAAAGAGAGCGTAGTTTAGGGGCGCTAGACGAACCGCTTCTTGAATAAAATAAAATGTAATAACCCAGATAACACGTCTAAACATGCTCAACCACGTCAGTAGTATTACTCACTATTAACTTTTAAAACGTCTCGACGCAATCATGCGTTCTTGTTAACGCTAAAACTACTTTATAAGCCACCCTTTACCCCTACTCTTTTCAACAATTAACTTTTTTTTCATTTATTGCCAAGTTCGTCTATAATTGATTGGTTGATTAAGTAATATGAGAAGACTTAGCGGAATACTAAATTTTACGTTAATTAGGAATTTTAGGCAAAATTTTTTCGTTTTTACTAAGGTAAAATCTATAAAAAAATGTATAAAAACCTTAAGCAGTTTACTTGGTTAATTGGTTATTGGTGTGCACAAAACCAACAACTAATTAGATAACAGCATTATAACGAATTTTAAATCTAATTTAATTGGAACTAAAATATTTACACGATTAGGACTACACGTAAATAATTAAATTTAACGATATTTAAGAAAAACAGTTACATTAACTTATATCTCACTTATTACTATCACTCGAATAATAATATACGCGGATAACTTTTGTTTATCTAAAACGGTATGTTTATATTAAAAGCACGTTCACTTATTTATCTTTAAAAACGCGTTAAACACTTAATTTATTTAAATCGACAAAGTCTTCATAACTTCTGATTTCGAAAAACTGAGCTCAACTTCTTTTCCATACTTTTTATATATTTCAGTTATCTGTGTCGAGAATTTTCTACATTCTTCGGTTATTGTCTCGAAGTTAACAATAACTTTGAACTTTTCAGTATTTTAAAATTATTGAATTTTTATAGTAGCATGATAGTATAAAACAGGTATTTTTAAGAAAAGCAAAATTTAATCAAATAATTAATAGCTATCGTAATTAATTACTTTTTTTGCTACTAGTTTTATAGGGTTACATTATTATGCATAGGTTGTAAATTGGCACATTTTTAAACACAGGTAAATAATATTTCATTATTAACCACTGGTTTACAAAACTGTCTACCAAAGGCAAGATATGCTATTTTAAAAATTTCAATTGTTTTTTTTATTGATTTTAAAAATGTAAATTATTTGAAGTTCGCGATTAATTAAATGTGAATATTATCGAATTAAATATATTTTAGATATAATCAATGCTTAAAGTAATAATGTTTTAAAACAATTTAAATAACTTGAGTAATAAAAACTTACATTATATGTTTATTTTTGTGTTGTAAAACACAATTTCGAATCACATCAAATAGTAGTTTACGTAACAAGAGTCGAAAGTAGGAATTAACGAACGTTAATGCGACGCGAGGCCGCACGGCCGAGGATTGCATGTGAGTGAGTTATGCTATGATTCTTTCGACAAGAATAACGTACATTATTTTTTGTGTTGCCTTTTTTAAAATTACATTCTTTTTAAAACAAATTTTAAAAAATCAACAGAAATATAATGGTAAAGTAGTTTGTCCTCCTGTTAGTCAAGTTGTAGTTAATTCTAGATTTTTATCTTCCTAAAGAAGATAAAAATCTAAAATTAACTACAGAAATATAATGTTGGTACTACATTTATTACTAAATCTGTCAAATTTGACATTAATTTTAACATCGTTTTTTTTTTATTTTAAGCAACTTTCAAGATTTTTTTAATTGATTTTTCTACCTGTCGCATACTCGTTCTAATATAATAATTGACTTTGAACACTTACTTTAATGTGGATTCCTAGTTTTCATTTTGTCACCCTAGAGCTTTTTTTGCTCATTACGTAACTACACTAACGAACGAATATTCACGAATATTGACGTTTGCGATGTTGGCAACACAAAAATTAATTCTATTAAACTAGTGACACAAAATAAAACACTTACTTGATTTTTATTTTGAATCTTAAATTTGAATTTGATTTAGTAATAAGTAAAATGGTACTAATAATTCTAGTAGTAGTTATAATCATATACTTCTCAACCTCAGTAAATAATATTATAATATACTATTTTACTGTTTTGTTGCAACAAACTAATGTTATTTTTTATTATTATAATTAAGCCATATTATTTTATCTTTTGTTTTCTCTTTTAATAGTTTGGTGTGAAATTACTTTATTTACAATTCTTTTCTATTATTTATTAACTTCTACTATTTTTTGTGAAACATCATATCTAAGTCGTTTTTCCATTGCTATTCTTTTTTGTTTTGGATTCACATTTTAGTCTTTCTATTCTGTTAGAATTCATCTGCTTCCCTTTTTTTGCTGTCAATATGTTTCGATGCTTTTACTTCTTCAAGTTTATATCTTCTCATTGTAAAAAATGTTAAAATGTTTTTTTTAAATCTACAATACATACACTTTATTATTTTTGTTTTTCTTCTGTTATTTTATTATTTATTCTATTATGGAAAGTGTATTTGTTAGATTTTTCACAACTTTTTTTAAAAATCTTTAGTGTCCTTATCTTTTTTAGACCTTACATATTATTTTATTTCTGTTTTTTATTCTATATTTGCTTCCTGTTTTTATGTTATAGGTTTTTTCTTACACTTTCTGCATACAAATTTATTTTATTTTTTATTCTTATTTTATCAACATCTCATTTCTTTTATTACTACATTTTGTTATTACCTACGAGAAAATAATGAGTTTATGCAGCATCTTTCGTATGACCGAGTTCTTGATTAATGAAAAAAAAACTTAATTTACCAGTACATAATCTATTTGAAGCTTCCGTCCCAGTACCAACTAAGTGATTTGATATTTATTTTTATTATCTTAGTTGTTCTAGTTACATAAGATTTCCAAGTTAACGCTTTTGTTTAACAAGCTTCTGTACAACCTGTACATTCAACTTCCTGAGTAGGTATTATTATAACGAGTTGATTTAGCGTTTTATCGCATGCTTCTTCTAATTTCTTATATTATTTGGATGTCTCTGTTTAGCACATTTGTTAGATTTTTTGTTTAACAGTTTTGTTAATTGTTCATTTATACAAACTGTTGTTAATTACCGGCTTTTGCTACCTTGTTTTTACTCTGTTTCTTTTGGTCTGACGTTTCTTCGACTCATTAAATAATTTTTTACATAAGATACTTCTAATCCTTTTTAGCGTCTCCTCGATTTTATCATAAAAAAATATTTAGTTAATCAATCGGGTCTAATTACATATTTGGTAAATTTAATTATTTGTTTAGTTGCAGCTTAAATTTTTGATCTTATGAGAGAGAGCGAAATTATTTTTTTAATAGCTGTTTTATGGTTTTTGAAGATGCTGTTTTTTTTCTTTATGTTTAGTTTGTTTTAATTCACTTACATCAACAGCCTTGCGGTTATTACTCTTTTGCTTGGATTTGTGTTAAAAAATTTGATTGTAGTAGGTACTGTTTATATGATATTCTGCTTGTTGTACCATACGTTTTTAATAAAACCTAAAACATACGTATTATCTTGTTAATATTTACTATTCTCAAATTTGAAAAATTTGTTTATTGTTCTAGTCCAGACAAGTATTATACAAGTTAGATTTTTGAAAACGATTTTTCATTTTTTTAGTGCGTTTCTTGTATATGTAATGGTTAATGTTCTTATATTTTTTACTTCGGCTTGTTTGTGTGTGGGTATAATAATTAAAATTGGAAAAACGTTTAATGAAAGATTATGGCAAAAATTTATGATTGGTTTTAGAATAAGATTTTGATTGTATCTATCAATTGCACATTCAAGCAGAAGATTCTAGAGATTTTATTATTTGGTAGATAATTAAATTTAGTGTAACCAATTTTATATTATCAGTTGCTAGCTTTATCATTATTATTTTATTCAGTACAGTTGCTCTTTCTTTTCTATAATATTACTATAACATAAATTATAGTAAAACAAAATCATACTAAAAAGGAAACTAATATTTTAAGTTAAGTTACAGTAATCATAGCTTTTGAGTTTTATTCAAAACTAAACAAAAGACAATAGATTAAAAATTTTTAACGTAGGTCTTGAGAAAATTTGTAAATTTAAGTAAACGTAAACATATGCGCATAACCAATCTTGCTAACCGGCAAAGACAAGACCTAAATTTGGACAAGAAATACATAATTAAAGAAACAGAAATTTTCTGCTTTTAATCGTACTGAAGTCGTTAATAATAGTATCGTAATTCGGCTTAGAAGCTTCAATAGATAAAATTGCCAAAACTGAAAGTCTTTTTTGTATTATTTTATTTCTTAAATGATCTTTATTAGTTTTAATTTTGAAAAGCTCATTTCGTAAGGTTCAAAGTTACTGATCTCGGCCACTCACAGTATTGTGTGTAAATCTTGAGTTTTTGAAATATTACTTCTTTTGAACTTTTTACTACTTTTTAACTTGCTTAGATCATAGAGAAATAAAATTCAAAATGTTGATTTAAGGGCTTAAATCTCGAATATATCTTGTTTATCATAGAATCAGTCATGGTGTTAAAAATTCTGTTTCATACCGGTTTTTGAGGGATTATATACGTTGATCAAATCTTTTTCTTCTTGGCTACTTTTTTGTTTTTAAAGTCTTTCAGTAGATCATAATTGATTTTTTTTAATAAACGGACGAGCGTCTGACAAGCATTTTTTGAATTCAGTTTTTTGATATTCTTTGATCCAGTCACAAAATGTACTCAAATGTTCAAGAACAATGCATAAATCGACTTGTACAGTTTGCTTATGATATTGACAAGTGATAATATTTCGTACCAGATATGTAGTGACATTCTAAACTGCTGATTTCGTGTAAAACCGATTCACAATCTTTGAGTGCGTCTGGCTGTTTGATTTTTTAAGCTTTTAATGCATTCAAAAATCGCAAAATGCAAAATAAATAAAACATAACTTAATAAATGCAAAATAAATAAAACTTAAAAATGTTTTTGCTGCCACAGAAAAATTAGCTGCGGCTACTAATAGCAGATTACAGCTATGACAACTGCAAGGTGTAAAAAATGTACTTATTGGAGTTTTAACTTCACTATCAACGCCCACCATATTTGCACTTTTTAGTTCTTAATATTGCATTAGTTAAATATTCTTCAGACGTCTCAGTGACAGCAAGAAATCCGATATTACAAAATCCTAAGGTAACTGACTCTACTACAGTCTCTAGTACAGCCGAGCAAGAAAGAATAATATTTTGCCTCTTTTACTCTAGGCATCACTTCATCGGTAAGTGTTTTTGACATCAATGTTATCAATTCATTTTGAATGTCGTGACTTAGATAATGGTGTACACGTTGTTTGTCAGTAATGCGTCTCATGTGTTCCAGTAACGTAGAATCAAAATTTGACATCGGTCTAAAAACTTACCACAATTTCTGGTGTCGTTTGTTTTGAAAGATTTTCTGTGACCTCTAAATCGTACATTATGAGAGCCTAAATAATTAATTATTTCAATTATTCTCTCAAACCAAGTGAGTTAATGTTTTTGAGATTTACAAATTAGCATTTCGTTTTCTATTGTTTTTTTCGTGCTTTATTCCGTTCTCTAATCTTATCCATTGGAACATATAAAAACCATGTGTTCTTTGGTACTCTCATATCTATGTAAAACACTAGCAAAGTGTTTCCAGTTACAGCACCCTCTCAATACAATCTGAGTTTATGAATTACTAAATAGTCTGCATGCAAAAAACAAGATTTTATTTTGAGAATTTAAGTCAACCAACTAGCAACGATGTAGATTTTCACCATTATTTAGTTTTTTTGAGAAATAAAAATTAAAAAAATTCATATTATCATCATCTTTGAGATAATCTTCATCACTATTATGCTAAATTGTTTAAAACAAACTTTAATTTCAAGTCAATAAGTATACATTCAACAAATAATTTTGAGCATTGTTGTTTCGATAAACAATAAATTTGATATTTTAAATTAGTTTTAAATCTTAGAAAACTTTTAGAAATGTTTTGTTCGATTGGATTTGTCAAAGATTTATTATTATTTCTAGTTTTTGCATTATTAACTTTTGATTTATTAGGTTCTTTAGTTTTCTGTACAAAACATGTTTTTTTAAAAAGCTTAATAAAACATTTTTTGTTTCTTGATTAATTAGAGCAAAAAATATTGTTAAGCTAGTTTATAACAGTCACACATTCACCCTAAACGATATGAATTTTAATAGTATTATGTGTTACATACAAACAATAGGTGGAAACAATGTCAAAGTTCGATATACGTTTTTTCTTGTTTCAGAATGACCTTGTTGTGAAATCGTAACTGACAAAAAAATATTCATTCGACTTTGAATAATATATTTTTTAATGTCACTGCACTAATTACATACGAAAAAAAACATAAAAACTATAAACTATTTTTGTTACTTTTCTACATATAAGTTTTTGTAAGGATTTAAATTTTTTAAATAAAGAAGGCTTTGACTTTGGACTTGAGGTGGCCCACGACGTGTATATCTTTTTCTATTACATACGATTAATGAATAGTGAATAAATTCGATTGGACAGGAAATGAAAAAATAACTTGAACATAAAAGTATAATGTTTATATGTATATATATTTGATACTGATATACTCTGTGACATAACAAATGCAACACCAAGAAGGCGTAGGAAGAAATGTTTAACTAGTCAAAGGTAGTAATTTATTAAAATTTCGAAGAAACTAAACAAAAGATAAAAGCATTTTTCTATAATGATGTGTTGGACCACCCTTATTAGTTTTACACTTCCGCACCCTTCTTAGCATGGATTTTACTAAGTGGTCAATTTCTTCCTGAGGTATTGCAATCTGTAATTCATGTCGGACAGCTTCTAGTGTCTGTGGAGGATTGGCTAATTGCTTGAACCTTCTATATATTATGTCCCACACATGTTCGATAAGCGAAAGATTTGGGATCTGGGTGGTCACGGCAAGATATTGACGTTAGCGGTCCATAGAATGCCTTGCAATGTGGGGACAAGCATTACCCTGTTGGAAAATTAGGTCTTTCAGCTCCTAAAGGAATGTAAGGATAGGGGTATTACCACTTCATCAACATATCGGTGGGCATTCATATTGCCTCGGATGAATACCAACTGCAACCTGCTCCATAAAAAATAGCACTTTATACCAGAACACCCACAGTGTGGTACACATGCCGTTCAACAGAAAACCGCACATTGCGACGTTCTCCACGTCTACGCCTGACCATCATGCGACTCTCATGCATTCCCAAGAAGCCTTGGGATTCGTTACTGAAAACCACCCTATGCTATTCTACGTTCCAACCCAGTCACAAAGTGCACCACTCCGAAACGTTGCTGTCCTTGACAAGTCGTCAGCGGAAGCACAAGATTTGGTCGATATGACTGCAATCCAAAAGCTCTAAATCAACGGTAAACTGTACGATGGATTACAGGATAGCCTTCGTTTTGAAACCATTCATTGGCTATTGATCTTGTCCTCGAGAATCGGTCTCTTAATGCCATTAATCGAAAGTGGCGGTCCTGAACTACATTTGTCTATCTTGACCGTCCACTACCTCGTCTACGACGTTCTTGACCTTCTCTAAACAATGCTTGATAACACCGTACTACAGAGGATTTGTTATGGTTAAGACGATTAGTAATGAATGAAAAACCACCTTCACGTAAGTCAATAATACGACATTTGTAGAATTGACTCAGTTTTTAATAATTTCCACGTTGCCGTACTGTAGGCATAATCGCAGCCTTAAAACGCAAAAAAGAAGATAAAAACAATAAAATTTTAACCAAAACGAATACCGAATCAACTTCATCTCTTCGGCAGTTTTAGATCCCCATTAAGAGCCGAAATTAGTTAAAACTTACCTAAAATTTACCGAAAGCTGAAATTAAATATTTAAATACAGTTCTAGCAAAGAGTTCTGTAGGCACCATTAGTTTGTATCTGCTGTTATGTTACATAGAAACGATATAAATACTAAGATTTTATTTAATTGGATTCAATAAGTATCTATACAGGTTTATGTCTTGGTAACTACTCGTTTAAAACTATCAAAATCTAATAAAAAAATAGCTATATCATTATTATGCTATTCCGTTAGAAAACAATAGAAAACCATTAATTTTTCATAGTTTAATTTCAGATAGACCCTTTAAAATCAATAAAAACCTATAATTTTCTAATAAGTAATTACCAATGAAAAACCCAATATCAAATAATATTTTTTATAAAATATCTTGTGTCACTTATTAATCCTAACCAACAGGTAGTTAACTTTAAAATCTTCTCGTGCTAACACGCTGAAAAATCAAAAATCGAACAAAAAGACGTCAATATAAACAATATTTACTTATCAAAGATGGCAGGTGAGCTGTTAATGTGAGTGATAAGACATTTGAAATAAAAATTTTAATTTTGATTAATTTGATCTCCCACCTTAGCATTTTCATTTGATTTGACCGGGCCCTAATACCTCATCTGCGCAGTAAACTATATAGGGTGTTAAGTGAATTTTCTTGTAACTTAAGTTTATTCGGTGATTGAGTCGTAAGCTTCGTGGTGCTAAATTATAAAATAAGTTTAAAATGGCGCCAAAACGATGAAATATTAGCGTGGGAGACACCGTTTAATTGTATCCGAAGCTGTAATAAAACAAATGACAAGAGAGAAATTGTAACACAGAGTATATTTATTTTATCACAGGCAGTAGTTTAACGATAGAAGAAGATACATAAATATATTTATATAAGTTTGATCAAACACTGGCATGTAGGTCGGTATCACAAATTATAAAATAAGCCTTCGATTTTACATTTGTAAATTATCACACAAAGATAGATCTAGTAAATAAAGCTACCACATATTGAAGAGGCCAAAATAAGTCGATTAGATCCTATTCATGTATATACCAAAAAAATTTTTATTTTATCACAGAAACAGAGGTTAGAAAAGAAAAGCGATGTAGATTTACATAGATGCGATCAATTGCTAGTACGTAGGTAGTACGGTTGGGCAACACGTCGTACATAAAATTAAACTTGTCGGTCTAACTTTTGCATTCCCAAAGAACGAATTTGCATTGGTAAATATAACACAAATATGCAATATCCCGTTGATTAAAAGAACCAGAGCGCACCGTTTAATGATATATTACACACAAAATAAAGTTTTATAGTTAATTGTGACAGCATCCTGATATGTACGTACAGTCGTGCGTGCAAACGACTGACAATGTAGATAAAAGAAAATTAGAATAGGAAATACAATACTTACAATTGTTTTTAAGTATACGACTAGCTAGCGGAATTTCCTTAGAATTTCCTAAAATACGCTGAAATAAACAATCACGTACGTATGGCGTTATAACAAATAAGCTCTCTTCGGTTCATACGATCTATGAGAAAAAAACCAGATGCATCAAGTTTTCCCCATTCCCCATTCATAGGAATTTTTCCAACATGACCGAACAGGTGTGGGTATTCAAAATTGCTAAAAAACAATCACAAAAATTGAAATCAATTCTTACCCTAGAAAAACATACATAAGTAGCGAAAGTACTACACGCATTTATAACGTGAATGAGTGTGAATATTTATAAATGAAAACCTCACCGGGTGCGTACGTTAGATGATCATGTACAAACCGCACCACAGTCAAGAAAAGATGGTTTTTCTCTGTTGGATAATTTCATCTGTCAAGAAAACAACAAAGTAATAGCCAACACTCTCAATGTAGCGAAAAGTAGGCGTTCCGGGACGAAACTTATACGGTACGGAAATCACTCCCCAAGTAACAAAGTGGTTTTATAATTCTTAACAAAATTATAAAACTGCTTATGAGATTAGTATAAAAGTGTTTTGTAAACGTTTATATAATATTGGTTATAAGACATTCGCCCCTTACAAATATTAATTGATTTATAATAGCTATGTAGCTATGCCATTTATAACTTTAGAACTTTTTTATACAATTGTTTTAATAAAGTATGTGACTACGTTACATAATTGTTGTATTAGTAATATTATATAACAATTTTGATTTCTGTATCAGATTACTCATAACAAAAGTTCCAATATAACTGTTAATTAAAAGGACACAAGTTATAAAATAAGAGAAAAGCAGTTATAGAGCTATACTGCTATTAAAGCGCAAAATTATTGCGTTAAATATAGTTATAAAACAATTCGGATATACCGGCGTAAGAGAAAATCACCTGATTTTCCAGCATATCTACAACCGTTTGTCGAAAAAGCTAAAATAATTCTTTCCGAAGGATTAATAATGAATGAATCGCAGCTTATTGTTAAGTTACACTGTTTTATAAGTATGTGATTCGCCTGCTCGACCATTTTCATTAACTTTTTATTACTGAATACGCGATTAAAAATTCATCAAAATATAATGACATTTGTAAAATACGATGCTGTCGTATTAATTTTTACATAAACTAAGGTAATTAAATTTGAACGTTTTATAAGTTTTCTATATGCATCATAATTGTTGTATAAGAGTAATTTTGAAAATGTACTCGCATATATTTACATGGCCGCCGTTCTCGAGGAACATAAAATTAACTTATATTTCACTACTTTGACGACAAAAGCACATCAATTAAAGCTTCTTATACTGGTATCTATCTACTATTGTGGTTTTATGATAAAAAATTGAAATATAAATTTTTTATCTGATTTTTAAATTTTTGTTTAAATACCATCACTTTTAGCTTAAGTAAATAATAAGAATAATTAAGTTCCGAAAATTAGTACTTAATAACTGTTTGATTTTATTGAAGCTGCTCTACACTATAAAAATATTTTGCAACTTCATCAAAACTATTGTAATAAAGAGCCAACCAACTATAAAATCTTCATGAAACTGTTTTGTAATTGATATATAACGTTTACGTAACTATCACATAACAGTGTTTTGTTGACTTTATAAAACACGTTAAAAAACGAATATGTTTTATAAATATGTGCCCATTTACATTCATAGCTACTGTAAGAACGTTTTAGTTACGTTCTTAGGACAAAAGTTGTTTTATAAATCTTGTTTTGTAAACGTTCTCTCAAACATGTAGGAAAACTTCATAGTTTCCTACATGTGGATTAACTCGTACATAGCTCCGTTCCTACGAGATGACGTTTAGCCTCAGATTTATTGTTCTCTCAAACGTTATAAAATATAAAATTGTTACTTGGGTCCGAAATACTTTGAACAAGCTTTCCCGTTAAAAAAGTCTTAGAGCCGAATCACCACCCCTAAAAAAAATGATTAAACAAATACTAGGCGGTGAGGGCAGTTTCAACTCTTCTGCAATCATTTTTTTATTACTGAAGGTAGGGTAATCCTCTAAAATGCACTTTTGCCAAATTTCATTAAATTTGTTTCACGCATTTTTGAACAGCGTAGAAAAATGTATTTTAAGTAGACTTTCAACTATAAATAAGGTCCAATCAACTTGTTTTGAACTCTTCAATACGTGGTAGTTTTATTTTCCGCAATTTTGGAATACCCTGTATAGTCGTACTTTAGTATAAATAAATAAAATAAAGTCACATTCATCAATTTTCTACTTGTTTGTTTAGCCAAGCAAATTATGAGGTTAGAAAACAAATGTGACATATGATAAAATCACCAAAGACCATTAAAACATTAACATAATTACTAACGTACCTGTTATTGCAAAATGAAAGTATATAAGGTTTTTCTATCACATATTGGTGATAATTAGTAATTGCCTATTCTAATTTGATTTACAATTCTTATAAAGAACGTTTAAAAACCGTTAAAGTTGATAAGGAATTACCGATTGAATATTTCTTAATAGTAAAACACACCAAAACCTATAGAATTCATTTAAAATACTAGTTATTGGAAATTTCATATAAAAACCTCTAAACACTATACTACAAAACCCATTGATGCCAATGTATCCCGTTAATTCTGATTGAAACATATTTAATTTTGTATTGGCCTTTATTTCGTTTCTATGTGACATTTTTGGTATGGTACTTAATAAATATTCTTGTTTACTATTATTCAGACAACAAAGATTTGTTTACGATTTTCACAAGGCTTCTGATGGCATTAACCAATCTTATTTATTTGCTAAAACTAATTTTAAATGAAAGGTTCAGTGAAAGTGAAACTAAAAATTAATGGTAAGAGTATTACGGTAAACGCTAACAATTGAACTTATTGTTAGAGAACGCAATAGTAATCTGCCTAAATACGCCTTCATCAAATTAGAAAACATTCCTTGTTGCATATGGTGCAGGTTGCAAAAAATAATTTATCATTTTAAGCGAATAGAATCAAAAGAGGCATATAAAAAAACAACAAACATCGTTTACTTTCTTTTTTTTTGATATTTTTTTGTTATCTTTGTTCTGCTATTATTTTCTCTAAGATATCACTGTTTGCTACATATTTGTTCCTTAATTGAACCATAATATGTTTAATGTCCACTCTAGTGTAACTAAATTGCTACTCCTCATCAAACATGTCGTTAATTACCATTGAGACAAAAGGTTGTCAAATTACCTTACTAATTACACGATTTAAGCCTTGCACGCTATTTCTTTTAAAATGTGTATTATTACGTCATAAACAAACAATAATTAAAGCTTATAAAATTCAAGGTGAACGAAATATGATAATTAATGAAACATAGCTACAATTAACTCGTTTTTAGATACAGTAATTATAGATAAAATTAGTTGAGAAAAACTTTGGCATTGGCAATGTCTTTATTTAACACTGGAGATTTCCGTCAAATACATTGCATTGGTTGAACGAATAACTAATTACACGCACAATTAATAATAAAACTTGTGCCAAAGTAGTGATCTAAACGTGTATGTATAACATCAGATTGCAAATCAATTCGTTTCTATTTAGTATGGAAAATTTGTTTAGTTTTGATGATCCTTGATTAGTCGTAAGTACAAAATATTTTTGTTTTGAAAATCGATGAATGTATGTATCAGATTAGTAAATTATTTCATAGTACAAATAATTTACTGAATTCTGCTTTAGTTGAGATTGTTACATAAATGTAAATTGATGGTTTATTTAATGACCTCGAAAAACTGATTTATCTGTTTTGGCACTATCTTTCAATTACATCTTCTATTGCATGTTGACATTTCCTGTATTTCTAGTTACCTATACCATTATATTACGTCATAAAAGGTAATTATATTTTTTTCTTCTTAATGAAGTGACCGGTTAGCTCAAGTTTCATATAGAATAACAATTACTCTACATAACTGGAAACACTAATTAAATATATGAATTGTTTAGTATCAGTAAATTGACTTAGTGCTGCCGATTAGTCACTTTTTAAACAAGTTTGAGTTAAAAAGATTAGACAAAGTTTGGGTTGTTAGATATTTTAGTACGTTTATGTGTAGATGATAAAATAAATTGCAAATAAAAAATAAAATTAACTTATTTTTGAGATAGTACAATGTAGAGTTAGAAAAACTTATTAGTATTGTTACGGATTTTAAAACTAATTTATTTACAATAATTATTTATACGATAACCAAAACGAAACTCGATTTTGTTCATATGTTAATTTAGTATACAATCTCTGGTTGATACCGTAAAACGGCGTGAATCACAACACTTTTTGACTTAACTATCTCAGGTTCAGAATATTTCCAACTCGAAAATAGCACAAAAGTCTTATCTACTATTCCACCTTGCCTACCAGTAATTAAATTAAATGTCCGAATATACAGTGCACGCCGTATATTGTAATCACGGATAATCAGTCGGGTAATGTTATCACTTTATTAAAGAACGGGCCGGACGTATACTACTACATCAAAAAAATGTCGTTTATAGTAATCATAATTTCGGTTTTTGTTATCAATTTTCTTCTCAGGTTTGCTTTTATACATGAACAACATTCTATTTTGTATGAATTTTTAGCTCCATTTTTACAATACGCTTGTTGAGAGTAAAAAATGTTATCATTGTACAACTGTAAATACGTTATCTTCTAACTTGCAAAGCATGTGCGTTCTTAGAATAACAACTTAAATTAACTACGTCTTATGTGATAACGTTATTTTGTATTTATTTTTATTTTTAGTGTCAGCAAATTACTGAGAAAAAATGTGTAGTTCTTAGAATAGTGAATTAAACATCATAACGTTATTTTTGATTTCTATTTATTAACGGTGCCAAAAATTTATTTAATGCTGCAGGACCGTAATTTTTGATTAATTGAGTCTAAATTTTAAATTTTTTCAAAACGTTTTATGAATTTTTTTTTTTACATTTTTTTGCTTTGATTTGATCTTCTAAATTAACAACCTGTTAATAAGGGACACGCTCTTTGTATTACTGCTTTATAACTAATAAACATTTGTAATAGCGAAGGCTTCCACGGCCGGAGTCTATACTAAGATAAAAACGTCTTCCGGGTTTGGATCGTGTCAATGTTGTAACCGAAGTTGCCAACGTTTCGCCCACTTTCGTAAGGGGCTTCATCAGGGCGTGAGAGAAATCGAAGAACTTAAACAAGCAACCGAAATCTAACTAAACACTTCTCAAAAATTAGGTAATCAACTTGTGAACCAAGCCAGATTCTAAACTCAGAAAAGGTAAGAAAGAAAACGATCAACTTGAAAAAGCAAACGAAAATCTAACAAAGAACCACTACAGAGTTAGGTAATCAACTTGTGAACCAAGCCAGATTCTAAACTCCTTAGAAGTGACTTAAAAAGAAATAGTCTCCGTATATAAAGAAGAAGTATCGTCAGGGCTGGTTAAGCTCGACTCTGATTGGGTTACGGTTGAACGAGGGCGTGTTTTCGATAAATGACTAATGACCGGGAACCAAAGAGGGGATAGCTCGAAACCATGATCACGATTGAAGTTATTGGGATGTTTGATAATTTCTATGCTCTCTCGAAATTTCCTTTTAAAAAAGAATGGAGATTTGGCAATCACCGAAACGTTATCAAAATCTATCTTTGACCTGTAGTGAAATGATGTTCAGCAACCGCATACTTAGAAATATGCCTTTTCCTTATACAACGATCATGTTCTGAAATGCGAGTAATGACGGAACGACCGGTCTCACCAATGTAGACTAAACCACATGAACAAGGAATTTGGTATACACCTTGAGATGAAAGTGTAAGAAATTTGTTATTGGGAGAAGGAAGAGTCTCAGAGATTTTGCCTGTCGAGTTGAAAATAGGTTTGATACCATTCTTACGAAGAAGTTTCCCTATTTGATCTGTGACCTTGTGAATGTAAGGTAACAATCAACACTTGGATATCAAATTCACTATGGAAATCAAAAGTAATGGTTCTCTCCCATTTCTTGACGTTCTTGTGACTCGTAAGCCCGACGGACTTCTGGGCCATTCTGTTTATCGCAAACCCACCCATACTGATAGATACCTTCATGCTTCGTCTCATCATCATCCTGCACAGAAACGTTATGTTATTGAATCGTTGGTTCATCGTGCTTTTTCTATTTGTCAACCTGAGAATCTAGACTCGGAACTTTGTCATCTTACTGAACTTTAGTCTACAATGGTTATATGAAGCGAGATATTCATAGAATTATTAATCGTCGTCTACATCCACGTACTCGATTACCTAAGGACATTTCTACTCCCGAATCCAATCCGAAATTGGCCTTTTTACCCTACATTCACAAGGTCACAGATCAAATAGGGAAACTTCTTCGTAAAAATGGTATCAAACCTATTTTCAACTCGACAGGCAAAATCTCTCAGATTCTTCTTCTCCCCAGGGCAAATTTCCTACACTTTCATCTCAAGGTGTATACCAAATTCCTTGTTCATGTGGTTTAGTCTACATTGGTGAGGAAAAGGCATATTTCTAAGTCTGCGGTTGCTGAACATCATTGCACTACAGGTCACAAAATAGATTTTGATAACGTTTCGGTGATTGCCAAATCTTCATTCTTTTTTAACAGGAAATTACGAGAGAGCATAGAGATCATCGAACATTCCAATAACTTCAATCGTGATCATAGTTTCGAGCTATCCCCTCTTTGGTTCCCGGTCATTAGTCCTTTATCGAAAACTTTTGAGAAGCGTTTAGTTAGATTTCGGTTGCTTGTTTGAGTTCTTCGATTTCTCTCATGCCCTGATGAAGCCCCTTACGAAAGTGGGCGAAACGTTGGCAACTTCGGTTACAACATTGACACGGTTCAAACCCGGAAGACGTTTTTATCTTAGTATAGACTCCGGCCGTGGAAGCCTTCGCTATTACAAATGTTTATTAGTTATAAAGCAGTAATACAAAGAGCGTGTATCTTAGTACAATAAACATTTATTTGTTTTTTTCCTGAATTTTGGATATTGTTATCATTCGGTTATTTTTATCAAAAACCCTAAGTTCCAACGTGATTTTATTAAGCGGCGTGCAATGTACTACAACATTTGTTTTTTATTTTTATTCCTTGTTGTGATTTGCCGTTCAGTCGGGGTCGATTACAACACTTACTTAGCACTCACCTAACTTGCTATTTTCCAACACGGAATGCATGTGACAACAATTTTTAACAAATATGAAATGTTTTTTTGTCCTCTAAAAACGTGTAAGTTTTTATGAGTCGTGTTTAAGAGTTTATTGTTTTATTTAACCCACTGAATATACTTTTTTGAGTTGTAGATATTTGTTTAAAATGCCATGAAAGAAAGATCAGGTACGGGCACGTTAGTAAACAAAGACTCGACATCAAAACTAACCAGAATGTCAGTCGGTTGCAAACAAAAATTATACAGCTTTTGAACAAAATACCCAGAATTGAGTATAAATGACTCATCTTCCGTGCTAAAGGTTTTAATAAACTTGCAAGAGATTTTATAATTAGGTGAATTTATAGCGTTGACAATAAGACAAAGAGGAATATTAGACTTATGAATTTTAGGTAATTTGTAAAATCGAGGAGTTTTAGAATCTTTCGATATTCAAAAGTTTGTTATCGTCTTTATTAAATGACAACTTTTTTATAAGTTTGGAAACTGCTCTTTCAATAGAATCTTTGGAAATTACTTTATACGACCTGTCTAAGGAAAAATTGTAGATTTGATCGATTTATAATAACAGTGGCGTTTCCTTTGTCAGATTTAAGAATGACTTTATCTTGTTTCAGAGATTTTAATGCAAAAAATTCCGATTTTGGTCTGTTACCTTGGGGAATTTTTATTATATATAAAGTATGGTACCCAGACTAAATTTTAAAACATAATTTTTCTGACTTACTTAATAATCTACAGTTTAGTACATAACTTTGTATATCAGCAGCTGAAGATGCTACAACGATATCTGCTAGGCATTTACTTCTGAAAAGTTTGCGGACGGTTATGGACAATTAGCAGCATGATTTGTCATCAAATGGCCTTGTAGAACTTATAGTAGAAAAACAAAAAATAACTAAGTTCTTACAGATACTTTTAAGTCAACAGTTACGGAAAACAATTCATCAAAACAAACAAAAAGTAAAACGTCTACATTCTGATTTCAATCAAAACCAAGAGTTATGGCAACAAGAAACAAGAGTTACAACAAATGGTAAATCGTAATGCAAATTAAAAAAAGGTGCCGCAGTTTATGTGAGAAATAATGGATTGTGTCCTAGGTGAATTTTAGCGCAAATTGTTAACAGAACACGCCCAAACAACACATTGATACAAAAAACGTTCGAATGTCCGTCTGATAAACGTTAATTACGCGTTTAAAAACGTTTTAATGTCTAATAAACGTCTATCATCCGGACATTTAAACGTTTTTACACCAATGTGTTGCTTGGAGTTTTTCATTTTATAGCGTTGTTCTAGAATCTAGATCAGAATATGATCTATGATGATAATAATAGATATGCAATCAATATTCAATTTTATGATCATATATAATTTTCCCAACTAAGTTTAACGTTTTCCTATTAAAAAACAAGTTTATTTTGTTTTGAAGGATCGACACTATTCAATATTAAGTTTAGTCACTTGATGGCAATTTTTCTTTGAATAGCTGTGCCAACTTCATCAAGCCAATCGCAAGTGTAACAGTTAAACTTTGTCCCAGTCATAAAGTTTAATTAAAATAATAAAACCAAAATTGCTGTAAATGTAAACAACGTATAATTAAATTTTAGAACAAATATAACAAGACAGAAGAAATAATTATGATGACCTAGAGAATACTCGACGTTGGAATGCTCTTGTTTAAAAAGTAATGTGATGTGATGAATAAAATCAGCAATACGTATACTTAGCAACCACGAGTTACACTATTTTTGATTATTGTTAATATTTTTTTCATTGAATGCAAATGTATTTTTTAAAATATTGTAAATACAGTGTTTATTCATTCTTTATTAGTCATGCATTTTTATGTTTTTCTAAACGTTTCGCATTTTATCACATTATAGTGTTTTTGTTTTAACATCTTTTGTTTTTTGTGAGAACTTTAATATTTTGACGTTATTTAATGTTTTTAATAGTCTTTTGTTAACTTTGTTTTTTTAACACATACTACATTAAACACTTACGAGGTTAACAAAAAAAATTATTTTTTATTTTTTTATGTATTGTAATTTATTTTTAAATACAAACTGATATTGCGTGTGCAAACTAGACTTTCAAATGTTATATAATTTTCTATCCATCAATTAAATTTAGACAAGTAATTTTGAAGTTCGTGTGTTGTTCCGCTATTATTGAAATAAAAACTTCCGCCAAAATGGGTATTACAAAAACTGTTTACGGTTCTTGTTTTCTATCTTTCTACATCTATACATACTATTTGTGTTCTCTAAGTTTTTATTTTAGTTATTACATTTTATTAAAATAAGCTTATTTTTTACTTGCTCAAAATAATACAGCTATCGTGAACTCAAATTTTATAGTAGGTACATAGTCCTGTTTATTTGAACGTATATTTTAAAATTTTTGCAACGCCATTTTTACTATTTACTTGTTTATTGTAAAAATGCTTTTAATTAAATTTTTTTTTCATATTTAAGTAGCAATATGTTCAAAGAGAAAATATGATTGAATGCTGAGAAATTTATATTTGTGCAAGCTATTACCGGCACTGCTGAATTAAATGAATAATACAATAGACAATATTTGCCAAAAGACGAATCAGCAAAAAATCTGTTCACTGTACAACATGTTTACTTTGCCAAAGACTAACTATATATGTTTTTTGCTTCTGCATAAGCTTTATTAATCTTTCCTAAGTGGTAAAATACATGTAAATAAAGTTTAAAAACATTTAAAAAAGGTGTACTAATTAATTCTGCTTGTATTTTATCTGAAAACATAAAAAAAATTTAAAATAAAATGTGTAAATTTTTAACAAACAAACTCTGTTCTATATAAACAAACAAATAATTGCTTTAAAACAATAAGGAAAATATTGTTTAGCTTTTTAAGAATTTAATTTTATGTAACTCGAAAATCTTAAGCGTGATTATTATTGAATATCATTAAAAATACGTTTAATTTGTTCAAAACACTTAAGTTTTTATAAGAAATTCGTAGTTTTCTAAAAATAAGTATATATGAAATGGTTGATTTAAATAGTTTTTATTAAATACTATTTAATTTTAGAATATATTTGAAATTATAACAGCATTTTCTTTTTAGAAAAAAAATATTCTTGAATTAAAAACGTTTAGTTCTCTGAAGCAGCAAAATATTCTTAATCTAACTTAATAGCATCATTTAAAAAAACACTACTTTTAAAATTATTTTAGTGTAAATGGCGTAGGTATTTATTTAATTAAAAGATCAAAAGTGGTTGCGTTCATCATCATTATTGAGTATCACCTGACGTAGAACGCAGACTACGTTCAAAAATCAAAAGCTTCCGAGTTTTTAATTAAAACAGTTTTTAACTATGTTTCATGGAAGAAACTTTATGTCTAAAATGCTTCTAACATTTCTAAATTTTAAACTACTAACTCAGTGGTTTCCAACCTTTTTGTACCTGCGCCCCCTTTAAAAGAAAGAAAATTGTTGCGCCCCCCTAATTTTTCTAACAGTCTAATTGCATAGATAGTACTCAACTGATATTATAATTTATTTAATGGGCTACAAAATAATATACAATATTATGTAAAAATATACATAAATAGACCTATTTTGCTGATTTATCTTTTTTATAATCATTCGACTTTTTGATTGTCACCTGACGAAGAACGCAGACTACGTTCAAAAATCAAAAGCTTCCGAGTTTTTAATTAAAACAGTTTTTAACTATGTTTCATGGAAGAAACTTTATGTCTAAAATCCTTCTAAAATTTCTAAATTTTAGACTACTAACTATTAGGTACCCTCAATTAGGAGGTTTAAAAAGTAAATCCCTAGCATTTGAGTTCATTTCCTATGTTTTTTGTTTTATCCAAAAAAAAATGGTTTACAGTTGAGCTATAATTTTGAAGACGCCTTTTTATATATTTTTTTTATTTTGCTGCTCTAACAAGTACTCTAAAGAACTCGTTTGAGTTGTCTAAAGAAACACTTTACAGCACCCGAACTGTAGTTTTGTTAGATTGGCAATACTGATATTTAACAATTAAAATAACGCAATCCCACAGCAATCCAACTATTCAACACATCGACCTTACAACATCGGAAAGCTACGCTTCCCTATGGCCGAGTAATCTGTATACTTTCGCAATGTGTTTGTTTGTCTCAAAACATGTAGAAAAGGAAGTACATTTGTTTATGTTTACTGTACGCACTACTTGTCAATTTATGTTTACATACTTATAACCTCAAATTTTAGAATCGGTTCTAGCAGCATTATTTGAAGTACGTAAATGTTAAAATTAAATGAATCAAACGTTAAACATCGAATACAAGTAAAATGTATCTTTATGTTGTAATAGGAATATGTAAAAGTAAACAAACAAAATGGTCGTTTGACAAGTAGTGCGTACAGTTTGTTTACAAATACGATTTCTATCTCTTACAATGTTGTGTACACTTTTCAGCCTGTGATTACTCGTCCAGAGGGAAGCGTAGCTTTCCGTTGTTGCCAGGTCGATGATTCAACATGTCAAGTTTGAAATGTTGCCAACTTAGTAAAAAAAATAATTTTCCCTAATCAATAAAATAAAAGTAGATATGTAATTTACATTTATTTTTACATATTATTTCTAAAATAGAAAAAATAGTATAAAGTATACGTTTCATAAGACATTTTGGCGCACTCGACCATTAGAAAACTCCCCGCTTCGCGGGTCGTTTTCTAAACTTTGATCTCGTGCGCTAAAATGGCCCCTTATGAAACTAGTCATTTAATATACTATTATCAAAATTTAAAGCAATTTATAAGGAAAATTACATTAGAGATTATGTGATGTGTAAAATGTTTATGAGTACCAAAGTCACATATTGCGGGTACATATTTTAATACATTCAGAAATTCTTCAAATCTAAACGCCTCACAACTTCGACAAACATTTTATGTATTCCTCTATTTTATTCTACTACTTTAGTTTATGGTTCTATTTTATTTATCTCATAACAATTGTATATATCGCATTTATAGATTCCAAGAGCAAAAAATAAAAACCGAAAGGATCAAAGAAAATAGAAAATATGTAATTGCTATTTACTAATTCAGTTTCTGGTTATTTCCTCACAGCATTTCAGTACTTCAGAGCTAAACTGTATTAACTCCTATTCTCTCAACTTTACAAGAGAGCAATTTATACTGTAACGTGAATTTAAAATTGTTTATTAGAAACTAAGAGCTAAATACAGTTAACAAATAATTAAACGAAATAAAATGAATTGTAAATTTAAATAATTACATTAAAATGAACGAATATGGATTAAAAACTAAAACGAACTTGCGGTAAAGGATTACACCAATTAGAAACACTAATAACTAATATTTACAATCTAACATTAAGTCACTAATAAATGATTTATTTCGACACTATTTATTTTTCACTATCACGCATATGATAACGTAAAAGTCACTAAATTGTTTGCTTGGAAAATGGTTGTACTTTTTTATTGAAATAGCTTTAGGAAGACCATGCAGTTGAAGTAGGTTGGATGGAAATAATGTTGCTCGTCTACCAGTTCTTCTAAGATCAATGCATTTAAAAGCATCAGAACTGAAGTAACAACAATTCATTTTCATTAAACGGCAAATTGTTGCCGTTGTACATTGTCTTGAAGTCCAGAAAATAGTTTATTTCTATATTTACAACGTTAAAGGACATTGTTTTACAGCAAAGCCGAGGCAACTGCTAAGATACCGTTTGCATTCCCTTTCATCAAGATCATGATCACTGTCAACCTCCACGTTGTTATGACCACAAAGCATAAATTTCTGGTTAATAATTTTGAGGTGCGGATGCTTATCAGTCATCCAAAAATAAGCCATGACCATTATTATATTGCAGTTCTGGGAAGAACAGTTGTCTGACCACACACTAACTTCAGGCACATTTTTCTTTAGGGTTGCAGCTCATTTCAAAAGCAGAAGCTATATCATTTGTTCCACGTCTTAATTTAGATTCATCTCACATAATGCAGGTTGTAGTGTTCTCAGAAAACTCAGAGATGGTATAATTGTACGACCAAAGATTCACTTTATAAAAACTTTGGTAATTAGTTAATACAGAGGTTGAAAGGTATCTAGCCGCTTCTTTGCTCCTAGAAGGTGTTGCTGATATTCATCTTTAATGTTATGAGTTTTATCGGAAACTTGAGTTTTAGCCAACATAAGCCTATCGCACTCGTCACATGTAACATTCTATGGTAATTTGAACGATATATTAAATTATGTGTTGAATATATCTGAATATACAGTCAACAATTAGCATTCTTAGCAAGGTTCTTTGCCGTCATATTGTTTTCTGTGGACTCAGTTCCGTATAATTCATACATGCAACTAATGTTCAATTCATTCCATAAATACTTTTTGGTGGAACGCTCTATTGAGTAATAAGATTTTTTATTGAAACTGCCTCTTTGACAAACCCCAAAATTATGTTTGTCGCCACATTTTCCTCTTTGATCTGTACTGGTTATACCATCAGTTAATTTTCTACGAAGAGCTGTCGTAACAAACGTTTCAGAATTGCTTAGGGTAGACAGAAAAAATGCACACATCAATCGTTTATTATTAACGTCAAATGCATATCGTCTGGTAAACTCTTTGCTTCCGCTTCTTGCTCCGGTAGATTCCCGAACCATTGCCACAGGTGAACACCACATCATAGTGGCTACGAACTGCTTTTTTTATTTTCATAGTTTTACTACTATCTTAAAAATTGGAATAAACGCCTTGTTTTTGATTTTCTGATATCTTTTGGGTGCAATGTAAATTACACTTTTCTGTACACTGTAACTAAAGTTGTTTTTTATTGTTTTGGTCTAGAACGCAGGACACGTTTTTTTGCACCTGCTACTTTTTTTATAGAATTTTTTTTCGCAGTGCATGTTTCACTTTTCGTTTCTTACCCTTAAATCACATTCCCGTTCTAATTCTTCCTCATTAGGTTCATATGTGTCCTCAGCGATAGAATCATCAGAGTCGGCAAGTAAGTCATGCAATTGCTCTGGCATTTCCAGCAATAGAACACGCTGTAAAGTAGATAGTATGGTTTCATCAGTAATGTCACCAGATTCCATTTGAACACGTGACTGTCATAAGTATTATAACCCTAGAGGAATAGAAACAGTAATATGAATCTAAAACGACCGGAGAGTTTGGATTATTCTTACGATTTTTACTTTGGGATACTCTTATTAAACTAGGGGGATTTTCCATATGCACTAATTTTGCTAGTTCCAAGATCTTTTTTGTCTTATTTGTAGGAGCTGTAGTAACTCCGTATATACGATTATTTAGCTCTGAACCTGCATTTATCGTATGGTAGTTAATTCTATAACAATTTTTAAAATTTATTTATTTAAAAAGTGAATGTTTACACGATTTAATTTAATTACCTACTTTTAACTAACACTAATGAAGTGCAATGGCATTTAAGAAAAAAACGTTACATTAATTTATATATTACTAAAAATAATGTCTACGAATAACTTCTGTTTATCTAAACCGGTATTTGTTTATATTAAAAGCACGTACACTTACACGTCGTATTTATTTTTCACTAGCACGGGCACTTTATTTATTTATCTTAACAGACACGTTAATCACTTATTTATTTAAACCGACAAAGTCTTCTTAACATTTCTTTCGGTTCAATTTGAAAAAACTGAACTCGATATTTCTTCGAGTAATTTTATGTTCTTCCGTTATCTGTATCCAGAATACTCCATTCTTTTCGATTAGCGTTTTAAAGTTTTCAAACATTTCGGGAACGTTTCAATACTAATATTCACTACGGCAAAACTGTATCACGTTCAAACTTTTATACGCTTTTATTTAGTCCGGAACCGTAAGAGTTAATACGTCCCACATAAGAAAATGAAAATAAAATAATATTTGTTTATAGATTTACTGTTAATTATTTTGTACTAATTATGTACTGGTTCTTTTTCAGAATATAAAATGGATTCAGAAACAGGAGAAAGTCTACGCGATCGGGAAACCGGCGAAATGCCAGCTCGCGCAGAAGTCAACCTAGAAACTGGCGAAAAAGAAACTAATCATGCAGCACCAGAAAAACAAAACACAATAAGAAAATTTCGTATACCAAACACAAACCAAGAAACGCACAGTCACAAAGAATTTACTTCGTCCGATATTGTACCGTGCTTATTATTTCTTCTATCGGCAACGTTATTCCTGAATCCAATTTTTGTAGCATGCTTGGGCGTTCTCGAATGCTGCTTACACATACGAGCGCATAAGAAAAACAAAAAAAGTTTAAGCAAAGGCTTTTATTATCAAAGTCCATTTCATCTGTTTCTCCGTGAGTTTTGTGGTGCATGCCTAGAAGAACGTTCGAAAAATAAGATCACGCGTATTCAAGACAAACGAAATTACAAGTTTATTAAGTACGGCATAGATTACTCCCAAGGAATTGTTATGTAACATTTTTATATTAAGAAATTAAATACGACGTTGAGCACGCTATTATATCTAATTTGGTATCTCGCGAATTGCGTTTAATTAAAATTCAAGAAATATTAAGTTGTTTGTTACAACAAAAGAATCAGTGTTTTTTCACATACTTGTAATTGTCGAGTAGTTGACATTATTTACATAATTGTTAGAGGACAAGTGTCGTACGTTCTCATTTTAGAAATGAGGGTGTTGGAATTTTGATTTTTTTTGTCAAAAAGAAACTATTGTAAGCAATTTACTTGTTAAGTTCGTTAATGTTTATTGTTAAATGTTTATTGTTAAATGTTTATGATTAAATGTAAAACAAACGGTTTTTTTCGTTGTTATTGATTTAGGTATTTTGTTATTATAAAATTCTTCCTGATTTATTTATTGCATTTCTCAAAAATCCTTGCACCTTGTACGATTTAAAAACAAACTTCAGCGGCATTAATGAACAATTTATCTTAACAACTATTCTCTGTAATATCTGAATCATAATAAGTAAACTGATCCGTTACAGCACTATCGCTCTCTCTGTAGTATCTCAAGTAAAAAGGAATTCCACTTCGAAAATCAAGTGTCAATATATTCTCGCAAAAATCAAAACAAATATCAATTCAAATGATCAAAATCACGAATTCAAAAAAAGTGGTTTATAATGTCAATTTTTGTTAAATCAATATATTTACTCTGCACACTGTTATAGACAAAATTAAACCCCACGTCCACCTTCTTAAAATTGCCGTGCTTTTCAACTACTATAGTCTAATTAAGAATATACGCTTATTTATATTTTTTTTAAAAAATGCTTTCGCTATAAAGACATTATGTATTCGCTACTATATTTAGCGGAGCGTTAGTATTAAACTACTAGATTGCTGACTGGCTAATAGCCGACATCATAGCATTCTAGAAATTCACTAGTCGTCTTAGTTTTAAATTTTTACCGTCTGTACACACACTATAGAGAGCTTGTGCGGCCCGAATCGGTTTCTAAATTTACCGTTCTTCAACATAAAAACTAGAAACACAAAATAAATTTTAAGAAATTATATGTTTATGAAGGTTTCTTTAATCTTGAGATTTTCAGTTTTATCTATAGTTTTACCTAATCTAGTTATCCAATCACCAGTACACCAAAAATGTAACTTTCAAAAATGTGCCACTAGGAGCGAAGCAATTCCTCTCGCTCTTTCTTAGCTACGCCAGCGCCAGTTCTTAAGACTACAATTTTAACAAAACACTTTTTTAATATATTTCTGACCTGCTGCATAGTGCGTAAGACTAAAACTTATTTAATGTAATCTAGACTAAAAAATTGTTCAGTTGGCATTTTGCTCTATCGCCCGATATCACAGCCGAGCCCTGTACTTCTATCATAAATATCATCATAAAACATACCTATTACAGTATTTCAACACGAGCAATTTAAATTTGCACGAGTATCTGATCAATAGACTGCCCACAGTTCTGGATTTATCCGCTTAGAGTTAATCCGAACATTTTTCTCTTAACTCTCAAATATTAAAAATAAAACAAAGCTAAATAACGTAAAAAACTAAAACACATCTTAAATTTTGTCTATTTACTTTTGTCACGCTAGTGTAGACACTAGTCGGTCACTGACTGCCCATATCCTTAAAGTTTTATTTGCAGGATAAGAATTTGCTAAAAAATTTAAAAATTGATTGCGCCTGAAATATACGCAACTAACCGTTATTTCTATATATAATATAAGTATATAACACGTTGCAATTTTATAAATGTGCTTTTACAAAATAAACAAATAACCTCAATTCTTTTTATAATTTGTGTCGTATCATGTAATTGTGTCTTACTTTTTATACTTCATTGTTTATGTTTAATGTTCCAAAATGAATTAACTTGTTCGTAGTTAAACTTTAAACGGTTTCAAGTGTATTATCATGAACACGCTGATTATAATTCGACTTACATTTGAGCAAGTTGCTATATTCCTTGTATCTTAGCAACGAATTCAAATTTGAGTTACGTTCTGGAGTTACGTTTAACTTGAGAGTTTAAAAAACCAGTCATACATAAAGAACCAATTTATTAAAATAAATAAATCATTTATTTATTGAAACGAATAGATAATTTATAAGTTACAATGAAAACTCGAAATGTGAATAGTAATTTAAGGTCGAAAGTAAGGCATACCATAACGAACGTTAAGTGTGTTATGCTATGATACTTTCGACGAGAGTAACGCTCATTATTTTTTGTGTTGTCTTTTGTAAAATTACATTCCTTTTTAAAAAAATTTAAAAAAATGACCAGAAGTATAATGTTGGTACTACATTTATTACTCAATCTGTCAAATTTGACATTAACTAAGTTTTGAATGGGCCTCTGTTGTACATGCTAAATTTAACGCATTTCCGCTGCTAGATCCAATCAAAACACCACACATCTTAGAAAATTGTGCACCTAAAGTGGAAGGGTTCATTCAAAGTAACACGTATCCCAGGAATAGTTTTCGTGGTTGAGGCCATTCAAACTTCATCAAGATAATACTTCAAAACAAGTAGAATGCTTCAAAACCGCACACATCCTACTTCTGGTATTTTATAATAGATGAGGTACGTTTGATAATTTTAATTCTAAAGCTTTAGCGACAAGGTCAGCTGATAATTGTATTCTAACCTACAAAATAGTTGCACAAGATCGTGGCGTCGGCAAGTGCTCTATATTGATCTTGAAATACTAGCGGAGTTTTGAGTTTGTGTATGCAATATTAGTTTGTGTTAAGGCCTTTAATTGCGCGGAAGTAGAGGTTGTGGGTACTATAAATTCCGGATCGAGAAAGTCGGTTGCCCGGACGGCCTGCAAATGAAACAAAAGATATGTTTGTCAAATGAAATTTCTTTTGTTTTCATCTTTTATCTAATGGATACTTTGGAATTGATACTAATGTAAAGTTATTTAAGAGACTATGCGATAATTCAAAGGGTAGTACTTTTAAATGAATTCAGCTCGGCACATATAAAGCAATTCAGAAAAAAAAATAATGAAGTACCAAATAAGATTTTGCAATACCAAAAATTGACCTATCTTATTTTTGTATGTGAACTTCAAAGACGAAGATCGCGTGAAAACGCTAACATGCAAAAGCAAAAGGACTTCTGCGTATACTACCATTTCAGTACAGGATTAAAAGTAGTTTCTGTATGTACAATTTTTTTCCTAATTACAGTGGGTGTTAAATATGAAAGGATTCGTGTAATCGGAAAATGCCTAAACAAGAGAAATATTCAAAGTGAAAAAAGAGGTGGGATAGACACTAAAAAAAATTTGCCAAAAAGGACGCAACCCGAAAATTTTTAAATAGTCTGCCTGCAGTGGAGAATCACTATAATAGAAATAAGTCCAGACGAATTGATTTATCGACTAAACTTAATATAAAAAAATATTTACGATGTACAACTCCACAGCATCCGAAACATGAAGAGTTTCACTGTCTACCTTCAAAAGATTGTTTTCTACAGAATACAATATTGGTTTTTCTTCACCAGGTGTTGACGTCTGCGGAATTTGCATTACAGCAAAATTAAAGCAAGGAGATGAAAAAGCAAAAGTATTTACTGATTTGCGTATTCATAAATTACACTCAAACCAATTTTATAAATTGGGAAATGAGAACGTACCTTAAAGTTTATCAATCTGTTTTCACCTGAAACAAGTGCACCCATTACCAAAATCTCCAATACAAGATGCCTTTTATTTAAGGAAGGTTAGCTTTTATGTCTTCTGCTGTCTGCTAGGATCAAAACATCCAACATTTTTTACTTGGGAAGGAACGCAAGCTCGCAAAGGGGAACTGAAATTTTGTCGGCAGTACTTTATTACCTACGTTTCTCAAATTTTGATAACTGTAAACTGATAAATTGAGACTATTCTGCGACGACTGTGCAGGTCAGAATAAGAACTCGTATATACTCTATATGCTAACTTACGCAATGAAGCACCACTCTCAGTGTCCGAGATTATCTTACACTTTCCAGTTCGCGAGCATAATTTTCTTCCAGCTGACAGTGTATTCGGAAGAGTGGGAAAGATTCTAAATAAAAAAAGTTGTTATGTGTGAGCCTAAAGAATACAATGAAATCTATAGACGGACGAAATTAAACGTTTAGGTAAAGAGTGGAACCTCTACCATGTGAAACAACTCTCAGACATGGTATACTGTAAGTGGTGGGAATAAAGGAGTTTAAAAAACTTCACCTCAAAAAAATTGAAAAAAGGAGAAACCTGTGAAATACATCGCTCATCAATTTTATCCATTTCAAACAGACACACAATAGTTTTATTCTATACAAAAAAGACAAGCGCAAAAACTTCAAATTAAAGCTCTTTCCGTTGGGAAATCAGATTACAGACGTAAAGAAACAGAATGTAAAAGCCCTACTTGAAAAACAATTTACACACAAAAATACCAAATGGGAAGAATTACCAGAGCTACAATTTTATAAAAAAGTTATTTTTGGTGAAACGGCAGAAAAAGAGTTAGTTCAGATCAAACTGCAGTACAAAAATTAGAAACGTGCAATTGTTTAGAAGATGACTGCGACGTCTATGTCTAATATTCGTTTCGTGAAATTGACCTATTTTTTGTTATCAAGAAGAGTTCATACTTTGTGTTATAAATTTTTATTTGTGGTTTTATATTATATCCAATAAATACTATTGAGTTTCAATAATGTTGCTGAAAAGGTTTATACAAAACTAAACCTGTCCATTACTAGGGTTACAAAACTAAACACTTTCAAGAAGTTCATTCAAAATACAACATGTCCATCTCTTTTTGACGGTTCTCTGGGTTATAGTCAGGCGTGGTAGTTTGGTTAACTGACTATATCAGTAGCATCCTGTAAGCTACACAAACGCATAAATCGAAAACTTAAAAAACATTGATAGTTCTTGCGCAACAAGTTTTTTGTCCATTTCTCATATTAGTTTCTCTGAACATGTACAAATTTGGAAACACACTCCTCTACTTTAACATCGTTTTTTTCAATATTAACTAAATTTTAAGATTTTTTAAATGATTTTTCCACCTGTCGCATACTTGTTCTAATATATTAATTGACTTTAAACACTTAGTTTTAAGTTGATTTCTAGTTTTGCGACCCTAGAGCTTTTTTCGCCCATTTTGTAACTACACTAACGAACCAAGAAAAACAAGAAAGTACATTTGTTAAGTGCACTTATTAGTTTATGCTTTTCTGCACTAATGTATAAAAAAGGTAAGAAAATAACGTACCAATTAAAGCTACAAGAGTAGTTTTTTGGGAGTTGTAATAAGAGAGTACAGATGTACAGTTATTAGGTGTAGTCTAAGTAAATAAACTTCTATAAAAAATATAAAATCTTAAGCTGTATGAAACATCCTAAGCGAACATTTATCAACCAACACATGCAACATTGAACAAACTTTGTATTTTTATTTCAAGAGCTGTTACTATGAGACGTGGTCGCAGAACTGACACTGCTAGACATAGTCGCAAAACTAACGCTGTTGGAAATGGCAATGCTGGAACTACTGCATCTTATTTTATTTACAATTTTTTCATGTCTCTTAGGTTGCATGTTTAGATAAGCGTTAAATAATTTGAATAGGAGTGACCCGTAATTTTCATTAAATCCTGTTCAGAAATTTCAGATTGGGTCAGTTGGATAACTGCGGAAGATCTGTGATTTGCAAATTTTTTATCCTTTACAGCTAAACCTACTATTTTTGTAACACTCAATGCCAATGCTGTCATTTAAAGTTCATTTACCGTTTGGTTTTAAGCAAAGAGTTTTTTAAGAACAGACGATCTGATGTTACATGTATTTTTTTTGACTAGACAAATATTTAGATCTAAATTATTACATACCAACCACTTGGTTTCAGTACAAGGTTTTGATCCTTATTGAAATATTTTTAAAAATATAGGATTGTACTCGATTTGATTTTTCATTTCCAAAGTTATCGTTTTCGGTAGCAAAATATTGTGATTTGGCGTTAATTCCTTCGTTTTCTCTTCATGCTAATTCTTTGGCTGCTCTAAAATATATTTTTTGTAAACCTTTGGGTGTATTCAGTTCAATATTTTTTGTAGCTGAAGATGTTCGTTCACGGTAAATGCATTCAAGCTCTTTTTGCTTTTATCTACTTCTCGCTGAAGCTTCTTGGGTTTAGGGTCTCTGGCTTGGCGAGCGCTATTAAATTCCAAATTTGAAAAAAAACTAATCTCTATATTGAATTCGGGGAAAAACCTTTACTGCAACAGTTTTGCAGTTATACTCTAATTAAATTAAATGAAGTAAAGTAATTGATGCTAAATACTAAATTAAATTTTATAAAGCTAGAAAGCAGCAAGTAGGAAACGTTTGTAGCATTGACGGCGTCTTATAAATATAGTGTTCATGCAGTAGCGTAACTAAGAGCTCGCAGGACCTGCAATGCGTTGAGGTCTGGGAGCTAAAAGGAACCGCAAACTATGGCACGCAGATTTTTTTAGTTTTTTTCTACTTCTTTATCCTACATATCATTTGCTACTCAAATAGTCTTATTGTAAATTATCTCTTCAAGACAATCACTGGATTTGAGAATTTTCTATATTGATTCTCGCTGTTAAAAGTTGTTTTAAAAGTAATATAAGTGGTTTCATCGACTTTTCGGTCTGACGCAAGTTGAACCCAGCTTATGCACATCCCATGTGCAGCCCACGCGTGTGCTACTTTGTAGAACGTCGTTTGAGACAAAGAGGCGCATATTAAACTTATCCCACGATCAGCACAGTTCCAACCTGTTTTTACTTGAATCGAGCTGTAGTTGCAACACTTTTTTTGGGACTAGAAAATGAAAAAAATAATTGGAATTACACAAATGGTAATTTTATTTGTAATCTTTCAACTTAGTACTACATTGCATTTTATATTGTACCAACAAAGCATTGCAATTTAAACAATATTTGTTTAAAAGTATTCCGTTTCTCCTGCTTTACGTTGCCAATCAACTGATCGGTAGTTAGAATTAAAACATTCAGTGAATTTTTGCCTAAATAGAAAATGCTTCATTAGAACTTGTAGTTCGATTTGGTGCATAAAAACTTGTTACTTTTATTAAAATTGATTCTTAGTTTATCATCTTCCTGTGTACTGGCATGTGAGAGAGTATCAGTTCTCCAATAATTATGAAGCACAATTAAAGCCAACACTATTTTATCTATGGTATTCAACTTGTTTTGATAATTGCCAGTTACTCTTGCTTTAGGAAATGGATGCATTAAATTTGGTATTAGTGAAAATGCTTTATCTCCAATAAACACACACGGTGTTTCTGTATTTTGTCTAGGTAATGGTTTTAGTTCGGGCAATTAAAGACCCACTATTTAGCATTTTTCCCAACGAAGAGATGGGAAATATAAATCCTAATTCTACTAAACATATCCATAGAACCCACATTTACAGTTGTAAAACGATAATTTGCATCTACATCCGCCATCAAAACTATGTTATGTTAAAAATTTGGTATAGTAAAAACTTTCCAGTATATAATTTATCTTTGGTACGGCTGCTTTTGTTGTTGAAGTAGGACAAGTCTGTCAACACAAATTCATTTTCATTCTTCCGGTAAAGTTCGATAGACGCAAAGTTCGTCTAGCATTGTATACGCCCAACAGAGCTTTCCTCGTGTGTTTCACGTACACCTATGTGGAAATGAATTAGGAGATTGCTGCGGTTTTAGTGAAAGTATATTTGGGGTAAGAACTTATTTTTTGCCGACTTAATTTAATTCTTTCGTAATTGTAGATCGACTAAGAAGCGTTTTTCGAATGTTAACACGTTTTCCATCAACAATACATAAACAATTAAAAAACTGCTAATTTCTTTCAAAATCTTATGCGATATTCTTCCACATCACTTTAAACACATTATTTGATACAGTTTTATGCCTTAATCTGTAGCTTGGTGCTATGGTTTTAAATATGTCACCGATGGCCAAATACCTAAAAAGTGTAAAATTGATTGATTGATTGAGTATATTTGAGCAATTTTTTTTTGTTTATTAACTGTTTTTTTTATTGCAGCCAAAGCTGCTAAGGAACAATGGCGAAAGCTGAAAGAACGTCACCGAAAAGCTCTTTGATAGAAAGAACCATTTATGAAAAACGAAGTATTGTTAGATATTCCGTCTCCCCCTAAAAAAAGTCAATTGAAAAAATATATAGATATTACAGTATTTGCTACACCCAGCGTTGAAGCAACAAATAATAGTGAATCAATTGCCCTTTTTGAGAACGCCACACTTAACAAATTTTAAAAATCCAAAGTTACTGATTTCGTTATGCAAAAGCGGCAAAAGTTTATTGAAGACAGTAAAAAGAGAGCAAATAATAGAGATGAATTGCGTCAAAACTCAGGTTTATAGATTGACGCTTTATATCAGTTTTTTTATGTTCATGTACAACACAACTAAAGGTTTTCCAACAAAGCTCTAAAAACAAGTAAGAAGAAAATTGTTTGAAGCGGTTTCTGATGCCGAAGATAAGGTTGAGGATGAAACCGAAGCCAATAATAAAGTTGAGCAGAATTTGTAGATGAACAGACAACCTCCTCCTTTAACAACCGCCTACCCTACTGGTGCATTTTCTTGTCCCATTACGGAAGAGTTCCCTGAATTCTTCTCTTTATGGAATTTAATATCAGTGAACCCTATAGATACAAAATAAAGAAGCTGCTCAAAAAATGCTTCCATTGTACTTATTTTCCATTGTAATAATATGTTGAAATATACATATGAAATGTTAAAGCTACTAACAGTTGAACAGTTTTATCAAATGATAAAAGATGTTTAATCAATAAACGTGTACACAATTTGACAATATTTTATGAACAAATACGTCTTTCGGCTTATTCTTCAGATATTTCTCCTGGTTTTAGACCACAACTGATTAGATTTAAAATGTGCTTCTTTATTCAGTTAAAACACTGAATACCTAATAGCTAAATACCCGAATACGTACCTTACAAATAAAACCAAAATCGGTCACTTACTGAATAAGCAAAATATTATTAAGTGATTGGTTAACGACGTTAAAACGACATATCATACTAGTCATCATCTTGTTGTTATCTCATAAACTGGTATTAAAAAATATGTACATATTTAATGATTGCTTTTTGTAATTGCAGTTTATGAAATACCCACAAGATGGTAGTCATCACTATATGTCGTTAATATAACAACATTCAAACTGACCAATATGATCATTTTTCCTACCTTACAACTGGCCGATTTTCACAAAACTTTTTTATACACATATTTAAGTTAGCGATCAAGTGTATTAGTAGTAGCGACAGTAGTGATAAACATCTTTGGAAGATTCGTAAACTGGTCAAACAAAATTAGGTAATATATCAAAACTGTGAACTATAAATGCGACGGCCTAACTTTGACGTTTTTATGTAATTTATATTCGAATAAATCTTTAAACAAAAAATATTACTTACTAAAATTTAATACCTACAGCACTTTCTTATTTCAATCATTGTACAAACATTATCAATATAAGTTAATACAAGGTAATAAAAATTACGTTTTTGTTTTGTTGTTGATATGAATACCCCAAATTTGTATAAGTTTTATTTTATAACATTCCGTTTATGGCTTCTCGGTTGAAATAAAATTTCGATATTTCTAGTTCCTCACGTTTGCATACGCTCGCACTCAAAACTTTTCACTCGTATCAAATTTTCATTCCAACCTTGTTACAAAATTGTTTATAATTTAATTGCAGTGTGGCTTCTTTGAAAAAGTTTAGATTGAGGTCCCCGATCTTACATAGGCGGTACTGCCGTTGACATAGAAACGGTACCTTGCCAAAAACAAACAAAATTTTAATTACTTCTTTTTTATCTAAACCTCCTGTTTCTTATGTAATGCATAAACGATATACATACAAGGTCGCTGATAAATCTGGAAACGGTCGACTATCGGGAAAAATATAGAAGGTATCAAAAAAAGTTTTATACAAAAGTTTTAGGGTTCTTTAATGCCTACTAGACAGTAATAATTTCAATTATACAGGGTTAGTCATAAAGGCGTGGCACACCAAAATTGCATTTTTTTAAATGGAACTTATATTATTCAATATTTAAATTTTTATCTCAATTTCTAACAAAATTTGTAAGAAGCATAATGTACCTAAATTCAATCGTTTCCGAGTTATCGAGTTAAAAACGGTGTTTTAAAGTCTATTGAATGAAGAACAATAATTATTAAAATTAAATTCTTTTAAAAACATTCTGTGGTTCTGAAAAGAACCGATTGCAATGTTTGTTATGATTGTTTGGAATCCTATTATAATAAGAAGTTCAAAACGAAATTTTGTAGGTAGTTCATCAAGATACCTTTTTGTGCAAAATGGCAACTTTGAGTGAAACCGAACGTATCGAAATTTTTATGATGATAGAACACGAAGCTTTGCTCAAGTAATGATTATGTTCAATGAGTTGCATCCTGACCGGGAGTCGATCTAAATTCACAGTTTTAAAAACTTTGCATCGTTTTCACAAAACTGGCGGTATCAAGAAGACCTAGTACTGGAAAGCCAGTAACTGTTACAAATGAAGAAAATTATGTGAATATAGTATTGGATGTAGTGGAGAATCCGAAAAATTCGACACAACAATTGGCTTTAAATCACAATATGAGTGGATATTCAATTCAAAAGATTGCAAAGCGTGAAAAATTCCGTTCATATAAAATTGATATATTGCAAGAACTGCATGAAAACAGTTTGATTGCAGAATCAAGCTCTGTGAAGTTATTATGAAGAAGTTGCGCCAAAATTTTAACTTTGCCAACCACATTTCGTTTTCCGACGAATTTAGATTTTGTTTGATTAAACAAGTGAACCGACACAACTGTAGGTACTGGTCAGACGAAAACCGATATTGGATTAACTTCACACCCAAAGACCGCAAAAAGTAAATGTTTGGTGTGGTATTGTGGATGGACATATCGTAGGACCATATATTTCATAAACGGAAATTTAAGCTCTGATCGATGTTTGGCACTTTTGCAAGAATCCATCGTGGCGTTAGTCGATTATTTCCGAACAATGACGATTGAAATCAACCAGCGGAAGAGATATGGTGTCAGCAGGATGAGACATCCCCTCATTTTGGAATTGAGGTACGGTATATCTGAATTAAACTTTTCCTAGCAGATGGATAGAGCGCAAGGGAATTATTGAATGCCAGCTAAGTTTCTCGGTATAACGCCGTTTGACTTTTTTTGTGGGCCATGTCAAAAATTTAATTTACAAAAATATCAAAGGGTTGCAAGCAAAGATAATGGATAAAATTAATAATATTCCTCTAAACGCTATTACAACTACAGTGCAAAATTTTGTTCAGCGTATTTATTCTTGTTAGGATGTTAATCGTGAACACTTTGAGCATCTTATAAAGTAGGATTCCAAACAATCATAACAAACTTTGTAATCGGTTCTTTTGAGAACCACATAATGTTTTCAATGTTTTACAATGTGCCAGGTTTTCAATTGCCCAAACAATTATCACGTACTTGATTGAGCTCATGCCACGAAGATGCAGCGAAGTAATTAATTCTAAAAGTTATTACACTAAATATTAATTGATATACCATCTGTGTTTTGTTATTTTATAATGTTAATTTCCACCAAGTAGCTATTTCAAAAATTTTTGATAGTCTTTTGAAATCTGTTAGTCTACAGTTTATTTCTTATGTTAAGTCAATAGATTTTTAATAAAAACATGAAATTATTATTTTGTATTCGTTTATATACTAAAAAAAATGAATCAGAAAATGATAAAGAATAACAGCTATTTTCTTTCACACAAAATTGTTTTTCTTATAGTTTTTATCTTTTTAACTATACTATTTCTCACCAGTAACTTTTTGTGAATTTAGAGGTAACAAACTCAACGATCTAATTGCACATTTTCGCCATCGAGATTCCAAAAACAGCTATTCTCTTTTGGGAAATTATCTTTTTGCGTTTTCTATTGTTCCATAACAAAATAGTGTAAAATGTAAAGCTTATCAACATTCTAGTTTCAGTCGACTCACGTTTATTTTTAAGTTTTTTGGAAACATTACGTTTCTTGGATAAATTTACTGTAAACCACTTCAAAAACGTAGTGTACAAATAATTTTTCATTCATTCTTTTCCTTTCTTCCATCATTTACCAAGCTTAGTTTTAATATAATAGAAATGTTATTTTTGCAAAGATGAGCCTCAGAAATTTTAGGATTACTTCACTAAAAATAAGTAAAAAAAACAATTAAAGTACTATGGTACTTTTGATGGTACTAATAGAATCATACAAATTCAAAAGAAATGTCATTAACTAATAATTATTCACTGGAAAAAATGCTATCATTTATTTATGTATACACTAAGATAAGCTGTTTTAATGTGGTTACCGAACGGTAATGAACTTATTTACATTATAATAAGTAATTTGTAAAATTGCATCATTTTACATTACAGTGTCTTTTTTAATCAACTTCACGATAACTCCTATTTCTGGAGGCGTTCACGCTGATATTGTTATCGAGTTTCCGTACGTGTTTCCTGCAGAAACAAGAGATAAATGTAACAAAAACTGGCGCTTCTTGCGGTTTCTATTTAACTTACAACTTGTTATAAATGTAACTGAAATAAACTGAAATTCATTACAAGCAGCAATTTCTAAATGTCAATAAACTCGTATTTGTGTTCAATAAACCAGTGTAAAAGAAACTAATATCAATTGTTCCAGTTCTATATTTAATTCTTAATTAAGCTGTCAGAGTGCATTCCAATTTTGTCTGGTCAGTGCTATTCAATTGATTAAAATTAAAAAGGCTCTGTAATTTCATTAATGAATGTGATAAAAAAAGAACTGTATTTGTACAATTACGTCATGCGTCCACATGTTCTATTATTCATCGTGAGATTATTACATAATTTCACACAATAAATATCCTTGAAGACTTTTTTTTCTAGCATGTAGAAAGGTTAATTTTTTTCTTATACTAATTTCATTCGTTTTTATAGGTCAACTCATTTTTCTTCTTTTTTTTGGAATTTTATATGATTGATGTCGAATAGTGCAAACCGTTGTTTAAACTGAAAATCATACTCTACACGTCTTATTTTAGAAGACATTTTGATCAAAAATTTGTTTAGCTAATAATGGATACCAAAATATATTAAATGGCTATTATTAGAAAGAAAACTATTTACGCTTAATCCCACAAATCTGGCTTAAAGAAAATTTACGTAAATACATTTATAATTATTGCCTTTCTAGATTGTTATATTATTCACGAAAAGTGGTTTCGTATACTACCGGAAACTGAACCAAATCTCTTATTGAGAGGAAACGCTTCTCCCTTCAAAAAATGTTTGATTGGAAATCTTAACATGCTTTTAATATAATTACTATGTATCAATCTTAACTTGAAATGGGTATGTAGTTTATAAATACTACCTATTAAAAATTACGCATACGACATGAATATTTTAAAAAATATCTCGCAGTCGCACAAAAGTTTTTTGATCGTCTTGGGAAATTTTTCAGTTAATTTTTATTTTTTTCGATAGCATTCATTAACATGGAGTTTAGTTTGAAAGGTTTACACTAAACAGTTTTAAATTGCTTGTGCTTCGTCTAGGAGATATTCCGCCAGTCTGGATGTTTGTTTAGTATGCTTAGATTTCGACAACTCTATTGCAATTGCGTTTAATATACTTAGTTAATTTACTTAAAAAAAACGAGTAACATTTTTAAAATAAAAAACTTATTATTTTTTATCAGCTGATGTAATATAGATCGGCCGCACGTGCGGGAATCTTGTTTTGATGCTGTGGTTTAAAATTGAAAAACAAATTTTCATTTTAAAAAGTCTAAAATAAACAAATAACTGTAAATAAACAAAGACAAATAAACAGCAGTCCCGCGCCGTACATAAGAGCAATGTCGTGTGATGCACGACGGCGCCGAGGCGCCGAAGGCGCCGAAAAGCCTCAAAACTCAGAAGTAAAAAAAAGATAAAACAAACAACTTTGTCAAAACAAAATTTATAATGATTAAAAACCGGTAGAATTGTTAGTTATTACATTGTTTTTTATTTGTTTATTTTTTCATTTCTACTCTTTGAGACGAGGGAACCGAAATACACCTCGAAAATAATATATTTTCCAAATGAAAGTACGCAATAATAGCATTGATTTGATCGAATACGTAATACGTAACATGATAACATGAGTTGTGTGAACTCAAACAAATCTGATTTTATTCATGTTTGAGCTTGAAATTTGGCTTGCAACGAGCGAACAAGCTTTTTTTTCCTGTCTGAGCTTGAAATGTACCAAATTTTATATATTTAAGCACTGCATTGGTCGCGATTTCATTTGTTGCCTGATGCCCGATCGATAATTAATTTAGCGAAGTGAAAAGTTGCATGGGGTAAAAGATATCTGCTTTTGAAACTTTAGTATTTTATAATTTCATTTTTACAGACTTTACAGTGATGTGTTTTGTGTTGTGAATTAAGGTGAGTTCATCTAAAATTTATTTTTTATTTTAGATTTATTAAAACATTAAAAGCCGAAAACTTACATCTCAAAAATCTTTTTATATTTGATTATATAAACATCACTGTTAATTGAAGTAAATTCAAATAAAATAATTGATAAACACTAATATGTATTACTGTTTACAAAAATTTATAAATTTTGAAATAACTTGAAATAAGTAATGTTGAGAAAATACTTTCGATTATGAGTTTGAGACGTCGAAACATTTCTATTTTTCATGACTGATATGTCAGTTTGTTTACTTATGTATTAATTTCTTTACAGTATACAGGATGTCAGAAAAAAGAAATTGTCTGGATACCAAAATTTGCTGAATAAAAGAAAAAGAGAGGAAGAACTGGAAAACCATGTCAAAATTACGCATTTTTGTTCAAAACCCGAGTCTACTTTGCCAAATATTAATAACAACAATAATACAGCTGAATCCCAACAATCTGAACCTGTACTTGAAACAAGTACAAATCAGCAGCAGACAAGAAACTGATCTATTAGAAAGCAATCGGCTTGGTACTATTCGACGCCGCCGTTTCGACGCGGCCATTTCAACACTGCCGTTTTGACGCGGATCGTTTTAACGCTAGTGCGTTTTGACGCGAGATGTTTAGACGCCAATGCTGTTATTTTTGATCGTAAGAAAAATAATATTTTAATACTTTTTTGTCATAAATTGTATTGAAGACATTATAGATTTAAGGTATAAAGACTTTAAATACGCTATAATATAATCATTAAACATCATATAATTCATTCAGAATAATATTAAAAATACAAACTTATACTTGATACTGTAATTAAGTAGATAAAAATTTAATAACTTCAAGGGCCCATGAAAATAAAATCACAATTTAATACAACTGTACAAAAATGACGCTGACTGCTTTATCAGCGCGTATGATCACATCCGTTGCATTTGTGCTCATACAAGATTTGGACCTAGCACTTGAGCTATTGATGGATGAATTGCCGCTGGAATTGCAACCTATCTTAGATTGGTTGGAAGACAACTACGTTGGCCGTCGAATGCGAAGAGGAAATCAGCGCCGAATTCCGATTTTTCGCCCAGAGTCTTGGTCGCTTTTCCAACGTGTTCAGCAAAATACCAACTTAACAAATAATCACGCCGAAGCTGCACATAGACGACTTCAAATGGAATTGTCAATGGATCATCCGACTATATGGAAGTTTATAGACACTTTGAAGACAACTGAACATGGGAGGGACCTTTATATGGAACATTTGATTGCTGGGAATAGTCCAAATCCAAAATTACAGAAATATCTAACAGACGATACTAGAATTCATAATTTAGTACTCAATTGTAATGACACAAATATAGTAGAATATTTACGTGGAATTAGTCACAATTATGTAATGGACCCGTAATTGTTATACATCATATTTACTTGTACTAATTAAAATGTAAATTACTTGTGTTTGAATTTTTACAAATACTTTACCTTACTTACTAAGTCCTAATATAGCTTAAATCTGCAATGTTTCCAATAAAATTAATAAATGTATTAATATATTATTTTTTTAAAGGCAAAAATAATAGCATTGGCGTCTAAACGTCTAGCGTCAAAACGACCTCGCGTTAAAACGACTCGCGTAAAAACGGCGGTGTTAAACCGGCCGCGTCAAAACGGCGGCGTCAAAGTGTACCCGACCGGAAAGCAATCCATTAACATCTTCTAGTTTTGCTGATAATGAGAAACTAACACCTTCAAAAATTAGGTACCGGAACGGAAAATATGAGTCAACTTTTGAAAGATGCTGCACTATGGCCAAAGAAATTACGTCCTAATAATATTCAAGAACTAATAAAACGTGACCCTGCTCATTATCAAAACAGAAAGGATGTTTATCTGAGAGATAGTTCGGAGTTTTCCAAGTTACTTCTTTAAAATTTTACCAAATATAGAAAAAATTGAGCGTTTTTGGTTATTGTAATTCGAAACAAAAAAATTCATTTTACTGCTTCTGTTGCAAAATTTTTAATGACAGCGATTTGAAATCTGTTCGCCTTAATAATGAATCTGGTTACAATGACTGGCAGCATTTAAGCAAACATTTAAACATTCATGTAAAGAGCAAGTTACATATCGAAAATGTTCTAAAAATGCTAGATCTGTCTAACCATTTTAATAAGAATGAAATAAGTGATTCTGAAATTTAAAATGTAATAAACAGAGAAACTAAATACTGGCAAGCTGTTGTAGAAAGAATTTTCTACGTGATTCAGTTTTTAGGTCAGCAAAATTTAGCTTTTCGTGGAAGTAGTAATCATAATAGAAATAATTTCCAAATTCGACCTGATTATGTCAGAACATACAAAACGTTCTCAAATAAAAAATCACAAAAACTATCTCGGGGATAAAATACAAAACGAAGTAATCAACTTGATCGGTGAAAATATGAAATCCAAAATTTTAGAACTAACTAAAAAGGCAAAATATTATTTCATATTATTAGACTGCACTCCTGACTCTAGTCACCAAGAACAAATTTCAGTTTGTACAAGATTTGTTAATTTAATGAGCACGGGAAAATTCGTATAGAAGAACATTTTTTCTTATTTTGTCCTATAGATGATGTGTCGGGTGAAGGTTTGACAAAATTTCTTTTGTCGGTGTTAGAGAAATAAGGCTTAAATATCAACGATTTGCGGAGTCAGGGTTACGACAATGGGGCAAATATGCGTGGTAGGCATAATGGTCTACAAAAAAAAATTTTGGGTTTTAGTCCGCGAGCTTTCTTTGTTCTTTGTTCCAATCATACCCTAAATTTAGTCGTCAATGATGCCGCAAAATCGAATACTTTGAGCATTCATTTTTTTTTCTTTAGTTCAAGTTTGTATTTTTTTCAGCTGCTACTATCCGCTAGTCAATTCTGAAATCTAATTTATCTAATGCAACAAATTTAACTTTAAAACCTTTATCGGATACTCGATGGTCTAGTAGAATAGATGCAATAACTCCTTTAAGGTATCAGCTTGGGGAGGTTTATGATGCTCTGTTTGAAATAAGAGAAGAAAACTTTGAAAATAACGTAAAAAATTTGGCTGCATCGTTAGCCAAAAAATTTCAAAATTTTGAGTTTATTTGCATTCTTATATTGTGGAAAAACCGAACTTTGATGTTGCTCAGTGTAGTAATCATTTAGATAATTTGAATAATTTTTTGAAAGCTTATCGCTCCGATAAAGGTTTTAATGATCTATTGATTGATGCTAAAGAAATAGCATCTAGCCAAAAATAGAAAAAAAACGTTTTGATTATGAATGTGACGACGAACCGATCCACGACGAAACTTTTTAAGTTCAAAGTTTATTGTTTTTTTAATGCTCTAGATGTAATCACAACATCAGTGGATGAGAGATTCCAATTATTTTCTTCTTACTCTAATAATTTCGCGTTTTTATAAAATTATGATAAATTTAAAAATTATTCTAAAAGCGAACAATTAAAATTATCTCAAAAAGTTGAAAATTTATTAAACGACAAAACTTGCAATGAACAAGACATAACTGCCGTGGAACTTGTTAAAGAATTGCAATATTTACAAAATTTTGACGAAAAAGTTATTACGTCTCCAGAAGAAACTTATATTATATAACAATTAACAATTTAGTGGATTCTTTTTCTGATACGAGCATAATAGTTCGTATTTTATTAACAATGCTGTTTTTTTGTTGCTACCATAGTACGATCTTTTTCAAAACTCAAAATAATAAAAAAATAGTTAAGATCAACCATGGGGCAAAAGCGACTAAGTAATCTTTCTATCATTTCAATAGAAACGTACCAGATAAAAGAATTTGACACCGAAGATTTAATTAAACAATTTGCAAAAATTAAAGCACGGAAAGCTCAATTCACTTAGCTAAAATATTAATAACAATACCTAATATAGTCGGATTTTTTTAAAGTGGCGTTTTTCGGATTTAAGGTTTAAACGCCTACAAAGATAGACAAACGTTCTCTTTTTCTTTTTGTTTCATTATTTAACTGAGAATTTCGTAACGCCTACAAAGACAATAACTTATTCATGTAATTCTACGGCATGAATATGCTTTCTTAATGTAAGAGAAAGACGGCGCTAAAACAATAAAACTGTCGGGTTTTTGATCAATAGAAACATCCAATTAATGACTCATTCACATGGTTTATCGTCTAATGACTTTTTCGTATTCCGATACATTAAAAATAAAATGCGTAGAGAGCGTTTTTCATCGCTTGAAGCATTTAAATTTGTTTTATCGGATGGAAAAGTGTAGAAATCTTAAAGAAGCGTATATTTTGAGAAACAGTAAAGAGATGTGGTTGAGTAAACAAAAATGTTACAAATATCTCGTAAGCTCCGTTCGAATGTTTTTACTTTACAAGAAAACTATAGCAATCGCAATTTTTTTGAAAAAAATTTTATTGCATAATTTTACGTTTCAAGGTCTACTGAATCAGAAAATTATATTTTTGGCAAAAAAGTTTTAGATGTCTGCGTGTGTGTGTGTGTCTGTGCGTGTGTGTCTGTGTGTAACGATGTACACACGATAACTCTCGAACCAAAAGTCCTAGTAACTTGAAATTTGGTATGGAGCTGGCTTTTCATATTCTCTCGGTTTTATTAAAAGATGGGTCTGATAAATAAACCGAAAGTGGGTGTATTCGCTATTTGTAACAGTTTAACAGTTTTTCTTATATAAGTTTGTACGTATGTAAATTATTCGAATTATTTTTACAGTTTCTTATAGAGATAATTCTTTCTAACAATTTATTCAAATAAAAAAATTTCAAACATTAACAGTTTATTAGATATTTAATTTATAATTTAATTCACAAATATAATATAGGTTCGAATCGAATCCTGCAATATCGAGGCGTACAAATATAAAGGTTAGTCGATTTGACAAGATAAGCTCAATTTACCATATTTCGGTTATAACTTAATGAAAGCAAAGAGAAAAATTTATAGCATGCTAGGAAGTCAATACAAACGTGTACATATCACTTTAAAATGGTTTTATGACAACATAACCTTAAAAAAATATGTAGACATTTCTTCATCATTCCTTATAGGAAAGTCGTGTGGTGACCACACTATATAAATTATTACGAGTGGGGATTGAATAAATAAAATTTTGTGCAGTTAAAAATTTATCTTTTTTTTGCTTCATTTTATATTTCTCTACAGTCTTCTTTTAAAAGAGTTTTTTACACATATCTAATTATTCACTCTACCCTACTTTAATGTTCTACTCTACGCATTTCATGTTTTTAAAAATTAACCTCTTATCTTCTGCTTCATACTGCATCATAAAACTGTTTTAATTTGTTAATCTAAACAGTCTTAAAAAAACCTTAGAGTTTAAGATCACATAATGTCAACTTTAGATTACATTTTACCAATTTATTTTTATAGATTTTTGATGGAATCATCATTGTTGATAACCCGACAGAAAGAATCGAAGTAGTGACATGCAAAAAGTTTAAACATTTATCGCACAACTTCACTTTACAGAAAATTTTTTTCTACATTAGGAGACGGTAACAATATTTGATTACTGGACGTTATGGTGTATTGTAAATTATTGACCATAGCATTATTAAAAATGGAAAGAAACATTTTCTCGTTTAATAGTAGTTGATTTTCTTCTCCGCCTTCTATTTTTATATATCTGTTGACATAGAGAAACTGTAATTGTTGACGTTTGTTGTTGTCTTGAGTGGTTGTTCAAAATAACAGTCAAAGTCCACTCTGTTACTGTTCTCTTTCATCGTCAAATTGTCATCTGCGTCGCTCTATATTTAACAATAAATTTCTTTTAATTAACAAATTTGGTTTTTAAAAGTGCATTGATTTTTTTTAACTATATCGTTGAGATAGAAACGAAAAACTGTTATAAATTTTGAACTCAGTTGTAAACAATGCGGAGAAATATATTTTTATTTAGCTTTAATACTTTGTTTATTAAATTCATTATACTAATTTTTATAACCCAATACTTCTGAAATAAACCTCGTAGTCTGTTTAAATAAAAATGAAATGTATAATTTTCAAATGTTTTGAAGTAGCCTTTTTTTAAAGAAAAATTTTAAAATTAAAAAACGCCTTCTTTGTTAATCCCTTCGAAGTCATTATTTTGAATATCCTCTTAAATATAGCCGTAAGGCGTGCATGAGCCTCTTAACAATCTCGGTGACCAAGTGTTACAGCATCTGTGAGCATCTGGAGCTCGATTGGTGTTTCTTCCACAGTGTGAGCCGACCACCAGTCGGTGATGCGTGAGCCTATACGTCTATAACCAACATCTCGGTAAACGCAAAAATTAATTACACGTGCGCGCTGTTAATAAATACAGCGATACTTAAATTAGGCGTTGCATAATGTGATAGAACCGCGAATTTAAAAAATGGAATAATTTTTTTACATTCTACGCTTTAACCAAATTAATTTCTTATTAACTTTCAATAACTTAAGTGACTGTATTATAATTCAAAATGTGCCAAAAAAGGACGTTAGTGGTTGTTTTAATGTGCGTTATTACGTGTTGTTTAGGACAGGAAACGGAACAAACACCCGCTATTGGAATTAAAGGAACTAAATGTTACGACGATTTTAATAGAGCGAAGGTAATTTTTTTCTTCTTAATTTTTCTACTAACTAAGTAAGTTTATTATTGCTTTTGTGAGTAGTTATGATCGATTGGTCTAAAAATACACAGAGGAAAACAAATATTCTGTTCATACTATGATCGACTTATCTCGTGTCATTGTTTATAAAAACCAATATTTAACATTAAATTCAAATTAGATTGATAATTGTCGATAAGTTTATGTAGTTCAATACACTGAAAAAAAATTTTTTTGAGTCTTAATAACTCAGCTAGAACCGTTAGATTACAATAAAGAAAACTAAAAATGAAGAATTCGATAAATCATAATAACGATTAAGGTTGTTGTCCGCTACTACATTTTTAATTGAAGAACAGAAATAGAAACGTGTGCACTTTTGTTTTGGCGGAAAAAATGTTCAAATGTCTGGTCGTAATAGTTTTGAGGTTTCAAGATTTAGGGCAATAAACACCAGTGGCGTAACTGCGTGTGTTTGTCTACTTTAATGTTTTTCTCTTTTCTGTTGTTGGTTACAACTTGATTGAAAAACATTTTGAAAATTGCTTGTGCCTAAAATAACTTTGAAGTCGTAAAAGAAGCCAGTGGCGTATCCGCATTATTTTTTCCATTTCTTTATTTCTTATATAATATTTGATTATTTTTTTTGTATTGCAGGTCAAAATAAACTTGTTTACATTAATTTTGAGTAAAAAGAATTTTATAAATGATTTGATTTACAGCTAAAATAGCTCTAAAAATTCAAGCTTTAGAAACTAATCTTTGTATTGCGCTTTTCTCTGATTAAATGTAATGTATAACTTTTTAATTTTTTATCATCTTTATTGTTATGTTGAGTTTTAGTTTATTATGTATAGCAAGCCAATTAGATCTTTATAAGCTATGTACATATCTAATTGAAATGTTTTTAAAATTTTTCTATTCATTAACTGTATTCAAAATAGTTGATTATGATTATTATAATAATCAAGAAGTGATTGGTTTTAGGTCATCTTATAGTGCGTCTTTAGTTTTTATTACGGCAAAGATCCCGTTAGAAAGGAGTAAATAATACATCCTCGAGTTCTTTGCGCATTATTAGGTTGGCAATTCTTCAACACAAGGGTTTCAAGAATGCAGTTGTTCCGACAGGCAATGCAACCATTTAGTTAAAAGCAACTAATGACTGTAAAGTTAGAACATAGAAAGTTATATGCAGTTCAGTACAGTAACCCCATCGATATCTTAAGAACGAATATCTAAATTTAAACTATAGTGCAACTAAAACTAAGAATAAAGTGCAGCATCGTGTGGGCGTGGAGTATACGTATAAGACCATAACTCTTCAGTTACTTTACGCATGAACTACTTCTTACGTTAATTATTAATACGATCGTTTATTAAATGCAAACCAGATTTCAAAAGTCTAACGGTTAGCTACGTTTTGGCGTAGGTGACAAGTTGTAGGTGGCACAAGTTTCTAATACCAATAATCTGTCATCCCCTTTCCAAAGTAATCAGTTGTTATGAATCATTCATCAACAGAAAAGATCTAAAAAGTTTGCTTTTACAGCTTCTCGGTCGCATAAGCTTGAATAGCACTTGACAGGGCCAAAGTTGCCTGTTGATGGACTATCATAGAGTTGTTTTAATGTAGATGGTCGTTTAAGCGGTTTACTACTTTAAATTCAAGTTATTTTGAGCTCAGCGTTGCAATTATATATTGCGTTGAAGACACATTTTTCGAAATTTTAGAATTGGCACATACAGGGTAATGAAACATATGGAGTAATCTACTTGATAATAAATGTCTATGGATTGTCGGTAATTGTAGGGGTTCTGCTTCCAGTTTAAGTCAAGGGTGGGATACAGGGTAAAATTCTAAGAAATTCTTTAGATTTTGTGCGGCATTTGTAAATTTTACCAGTCGCTGCCTTTAAATCTTTACTACGAATTCTTTAATTAAGGCATTGATTAAGGTTAATGGATGCGCAGACGCTTTTCTGAAGAAAAACTTTATTGCTTTCATCGTAAAAAAATTAAAACGCATTTTTTAGATAATGGTGTTATGTAATAGCTTTTAAAAATCAGGTTGATTAACGTCTTAGCGAGTCATTGACCATGCGTTAGTGTTTACATATTGGATGCATTTTTCTTTGTACTACTACCTCGACTACTACTCTTCTATTATTTTTACTTGTGATTTACTTAAATAATTTTTACTCCTAATTTATCAACATATGTCTTTCACAATTCAGAAAATTTACGCCATTGCGGTGTACGAGGTGTTACCCAAAAGTTTCCATTAATAAGTAGCTTATTTCAGACTTTAATGTTACTTTTGTTTTTTATACTTTAGTTAGAAGTTTGCATGATTTTTTACCATTTCTTGCATTTATTTTTATTCACAATTTATTGTTGGTTTAATTCGTTTATGTTTTGGATTTTAATTTCATTTCGATGAGACTTTTTGCATGCTAGTTGATTTAATTCATTTTATTGTAAGTAGTGTTCGTTATCTATTTATTTCTTTACGTTGAGGCGAGTTCTTACGTATTTGTATATGATAATATTAATATCTTAAGAATAAGTTTGCATTTGTGATTATAGTAGACTTTTAGAATTGAAATCAATTACAAATGACAACTTTGGTCAGAAATATTAGAAATACCTTTGTATTAATTTTCTTGTTGTTTTTGCTCCACAATCAATGTAGTAAACTACATATATTAAGTAAGGTGTTTGAATCCTTCAAATGTAGGAGATGGCGAAATGAAAACACAACTTACGGTGTTTTTTGTAGGCGACGTTAAATAATTTCATCGTACATATATTAACTTTAAAAGAAAACGGTAACATTTGATAATTGAATTAACCATAAACTACACATTTGATTCTGAATCCTAACATTATTTACGGAAAAACAAAATTGAGATCGTGGTGTAAAAGAAATCTCCAGATTTCAAAGCGAAACTTTATCTGATCTGATTATCTGATAGCAACTATAAGTTCCTTATCAATTTCCTGCTAGTTGTTATTTTATCTCATCCGCCGTATTGTCTTTCACGTTGTGTTTTTCTATTTATGTCTGCAACGTATTAGTTTTGTTAAAATAAATTATTTTTCATACTTGCAATAATTATAGTTCGCAATAAAAAAACGATTGTGTTACTTATATATTATTTGAAACATTTATACCATATGGTATTTGGGTAACATTATTTTCTTGAACGACTTCAATCTTTACATATTACCTTTTTATTTTTATATAAAATATTTTTTTGGTATTTTACGTAATTGGCCATGTGTTGGCTGTTAAATAGTGCAAATTAACATACATTATAATACTTGACTTTTACTTCGTTTTAACTTTTATATTTTATACGATTGTATTATGCTTAAAAAACTACTCATGTAATTTTGGAAAATTCTTTTGAGACTAGAAATTAAAAGGCAACTTATAAAAACTTTTGTTTGAAAACTCATTTCATGGGCGATTTAAAAGCGAAATGATTATAAGCCGATTAACTTATTATTTGATGCTAAAGCTGTGAATTTCCTAAAATTTGCTGAAATATAACAAACACTTACATACGGTGTTATCACAAGTAAATCCCATTTGGTTCATACGATTAATAAGAAAACTAAATGCGCCGAATTTCCGCCAATTTAACATTAACATTTTAAGGAGTTTGTAAAATCATCAGTAGATAATGATGTTCTTCTTCTACTTGATAACCATAGTTCGCAAATCAGTTTCTCAGCTGTCAATTTTTGCAGAGAAAACGGAATACATTTGATAAACTTACCACCCCACAGCAGCCATAAAATTCAACCACTAAATATAGGATTTATTGGATTGCTAAAAACAGCTTACAGAAGCAGAAAAGTAGCAAGTCTCTAATACGGGGAAGGTGATAACGCAATTTCAAATCGCCGAACTTTTTGGCAGAGCTTACAGTAGAATTTTGTCCATTCAGAAAGCAGAGAAGAGTTTTTCTTTGACAGGTATTTGGCCTTATAATCTTGATGTTTTTGCGTAAGAAAATTTCACGCCTGCTTCTGTAACCGATATAGTTGCAGTCCTTCCGATTTCAAATGAAATGTTTACACTTTTGCCTTCCAATAATATTGAAATCATTGTGGATGATCCAGAATTTCTGGCACTAATAAATGGTACCGCCGAAGAAATAGCTTTTCGTAAAAAAACTTTTCTGCTAATCTCTAACATTTTTTTTTCAATATCAAGTAGTAGTGGTTATGGCTTCATGGAAGTTAAAACAACATCTCCGGTTATTGGTTATGAGTCGGTAGCGGAGAGTTCCGAAAGTGTTCTGATAATACTTTAATTTTTGTAGAGGTTACCATACTAGACGTGCAAGAAGAAGATGATGCTGCAGCCACTTCATCAACAGAAGTTTGGTGTAGTATTTTTGTTACCACACTAGATACCAAAGAAAATATTCCACTACAGCAGATACTGATACTTTAAAAAATTTTGGATAAAATTTGTCGTGTTCCTAAATCAGCAGGCAGAGATACAAAGCGGAAAAAAGTAGGAAAAAAGTCTAAGATTATAACAGGAACGGTTTTCAAGGATTTCTTGGCTGAACAAGAAACAGCTAAACAATGCTTAGAACAGCAAAAAGCTGCAACAGCTGCAAATCAGCAGATTGATACATCCAAAGATAAAAAAGGACAGAAAAAACTAAAATTACTCAAAAAACACTTGGCTTTTTTTATTGTGATAAATGCAAAACATACTGGCCTTTCTTAAAGTATAACGCGTGCGCATTCTTAAACAGCATACGCACTTTTAGGTTACCACCGTGCACACTCTTTGACCCCTTATGTGCACATTTGAGTTTAGTTAGATTTTATATTTTGTTACTTCAACTTGAAATAAATGTTTATGTTTTCATTATTTTTTGCAAGATTAAAAGTCTATTTACATGATGCATTTTTTTCTCTTCTCCAAACTGTACCTCTTTTTTTCTGTAGACATCTTTCCCTTATTGCAAAAAAAATTACTTTTAACCGCGAAATTATATTTTTATTTGAGAGTTAAAATTTCAAGCGTTAAAGTGTTAAAAGGTAAATTTTAAATTGACCTTGCACTAAACCAAAGCGTATCTGGTACACCAAAAATTGTTACGCATTTCAGTGCTAAAAACCAAAGGGCACTTTGCTGCGCTAACTCCTCTGGATCTCATCAGCAAAACTACAAAACTTGTTTAGCGTACAACTGACAATGCTGACGGAAAAAAACGATGCGACAGTTACAAGTTCTCTAAGTGATAAGTCATAACACTACCAATAACGAGTTTCACAACAGTATCGTTATAATATAATAGGAATATTCCAAAAACACTTAGTACTACCAACACAAAAATTTAAAATCTGCCTCTCTACTGCAACAAGACAAGAAAGGACAAAAAAGGTACAACCAACCTGCAACAACATTAGTAACTTACCACTCATAGAAAGGCCGAAAAACAAACAACGAAACTAACCAACATAATAAGAGTATATTCTGAACGAAAACTCGTTTTGCCGATAGAAATAGAAACGATTAGAAACATTCTAATTCAACTTGGAAACAAAAAAAATACTACACATTGTCTACTGAAACACTAACAGACTCAATACCAAAACATTTTGTTTTGAAGCCTCAAATGCCTCTCAAAAAAAATCGAAGAACTCAATCCTAGCGCTAAATATAACAAAACAAATACTGTAATTTATTCCCAATCAAGCATAATCAAGATCGCGGTTACCAAACCACTATACCAATTTGGAGAATGGATACGAAAATGGCAGATAGCTATAAACGCTAAAAAAACAACGCACTTGTGCTCAAAATAACTAACAAACCACTGAAAATTTCTCACTTTTTTTAGTTAAAATAAAACAATATCATTAAATGTCAATGCAAAGAAAAGTTACATATGTGATGAAGACATACAAATGTCTGTTATCTGGATGCGGTACACATATATCCAGCACAAGAAATATTTATATGTATATAATTATATTCTACAACTAACTTATTACATATCTTACAAATCTAAGAGAAGACGGTAAAAAATTTGTTTATGGGTTAAAAAAGTTTTAGGATTAACTAACCGGATGCAGAATCACAAGACTAAGCAAGTCCATGGCAAAGTCAAATCTACTAATCAGAAGACGGTATCTTTGTAGTTTGTAATGTAGGCCCCTTCTTAGATTTGCTGTTGCTTGTTTTAAGTTAATCGATGTCTTTATTGCTGATATTGTCACAATATTATTTCTAAAGTTATTCTTATTTTAGTGCTAGTTTTATGCAGAAATATAGAATAACACGTTATGTAGAGGTGATTAGTTTAATGAAAAGTATCAATGTTGAAACCGCAGTTACTAATGTTTCACTCACTTAGACTTAACTTTTTTGAAATTTAAAATCTATATCATTTAGTGTCTAATCTTTACTGACGCCAACAGAAAACTTATTTGAGTTTTTGTGATATTTGGTTTTTACCTAGAGAGAAATTATACTTCAAGAGAAACTGGCCTTCCTGAGCACACTTCTTGGCTAGGCCACTGACCATAACACTAACAGACTGAGTGATTGATTATGATTTGCTACCACGTTTACTAATTTTTGTCAGATCTTGTGGCAATAATCGTGTCTTTTTTACTTTGATTCTTCGTATATGTATATGTATTTCAAGTAAACATAACGTGATTCTTCATATATTGCCAAACAATATTGATTGCAATTCTGATATTCATGCAATATTATTTAAAACAGTCTCATATACGATACGATAATTTTTAATTGATTTTTTGGAAGGTATAGGTATAGGCTCACTTTATTGACGCCAATTTTCTTGATGATTTTTTTCACAATAGAATTTGTAAATAACTACGTTTAAAAAAATGTTTAGCATCATTAATTTGGAAACAAATAATTCTGCTAGTTTAGTTAACTAAAATAATACTAATCAATCTAAGACTAATTCATTGTTTTTTCTAAAAACAAATGTAATAAAAGTCATGTCTCATATTACTGAGTTATTTCAAAAACGTATGATTTTAATAAATATAAAATAAATAAACTTTCTTGGCGTTTATGAAAAATAAAAATTCAAAAGTTGTGTAATATCTATAATTCTTCAGACAACGTATCTATTGTGAAAGACGAGCTGTCAAGCTTGGATTTTATTATAGAGGTGGCCATTTTATTCACACCAAAAACAAAAGATTCTTCCTTGTAAAAAACTAAGTTTTGGCAATATTATCATTAATTGTGGCGGCTATCACAATTTCTTTCCGTTTTGTGTGTACCCGCCGCGATAAACCTTTTTGCCACCCACGAACAGTTTCATTATCAATTTACAACGTTGACTGTCTGACATTAAAATTAGACTATCCCTAAACGTTTTTTTTTAAAAGTTATTATCACATGGACATCAACGCCATTATTCCTTGACAACGTCTTATACGTGAAAAACGGATTAATTGATCATCTAACTGGTATAATAATGATGTAACAACATTGTTCTTGGGGGTTATAAAGACATTACGACACCCACTAGCTGCTATCCCTAGTGAGACGTCTGTAAAAACCTCATACTGGTAAAATAACATGCGTGGGTAGTTAGTAATTCTGGAAATAAATCTGAGGTAATAAACATATTTAAAGCATTTTTATTGAATAAATATTTAGAAGTGATGAGTTTAATTGATTTGAAGTTTTCTTCTGAATAACGTTGGAAAATATTTATTTTTGTAATAGTTTTAATAGTTAATAAACAAATGTAACCAGGTATTTATTAAATATACACAGGTCGTTTTTTTGCTCGGTTTATTACAATATCGTTTTCGAATTCTACAAAAGATTCATAAAATATGTCGTATGTATATCGCTAACTTAATTGGTTATATCTTAGCGGGATGTCCCTTCTTCTTCCATACGATCGTCTTTTTGTGGAATGTTGGTTTGACTTGTTACACAAAGTCTTTGTTTTTTTTTTATATGTGACCCGTACAGATTTTGTTACTTATTTTTATGTCAGTAAAGTTAGCCTGTTTTTTTTTGGTAATCTAGAAAATTACTATTGTGCTGAATTATGCTCAATACGTGCTGCTTTATGCCGTAAAAATAAATGCTTTTCCTCATTTATAGTTTTTACGGAAACAATTCATTGGTATAATAACAGATAGCTCCCCTTTTTTCGGTAAAATCAAAAACAACTATTGTGCTGAATTGTGTTCAGTATGTACTATTTTGTTCCGTGAAAATATTTTTTTAAATTTTTATTTGCAAGTTTTGTAAAAACCAAACCGTTTTTACGATAATGCTTGGCTCCGCTTTTTTCCATAAAATTAAAAATGACTTGTATTGAGTTGTGCTCAGTATGTGTTTTTGTTTTTTTTACTAATTAGTCATTTTTTAGTTTACCAAAAAAGACGGGACTTACTGAGGTGCTGACTTTACTGATATGTATATTTGGATGTTTATTTTAAGTGCTTTTAATACATAACTATTCGAAGCCTAAAAACACTTTTTGAAAAACTCTCCAAAACTCATTTTATTGAATCATTTTTCAAAAAGTATATTTGAAATTAGCACGGCACTAATAAACAGTAACGAAAATACTACGAGAACCATTATACGACATTGTGTAATTTTTTCTCTGAATTAGCAGATTTTAGAGAAACCAAACCGTTTTTATATTAGAGAACATAATTTACATGTCACATGATACATTTCTTATTAATTTCATTGGTTAAAATACAAAAACAAAATCGCAGTATAGATTATCAAATCAGTGATAATTTTATTACCGTATGTACCGCATTTTAATGAATTCAATAATTTACTGTCATAGACGAGTTGCAATCACAAAATGTGCTGAAAATGTTTCAACCAGTAGATCACCGTCGTATTTAACGTTCAAAATATGTATTGTAATAAATAAATAATTGTTGTATTGATTATCCTGCAACTTAAATATTCACTGTCAAACTGAGAGATTTAAAATGTTTGACTTTATTTTCTGAATTATATGATATTCTCTCACGTGCTATGATTATTAATCGGTGATACCACTTGTTAAAACCTAGAACCCACCTATAAGTGTTCTAACTCAGGCTATCACCGATGATAATCATAATACTAGTTATATTAACACCGATAATACATAGCCCCGCTTTTTTTTTGATGAAATAGAAAATTAATAGACAAGGCTACTTTGCGCCTAAATCCTAGAAGGAGATTTAATTATGTCCTGTAATTTTTGAACGAAGCGGGACTTTTGCTGCAAACGTTCAAGTACAAAAATCTTTATTAAATAAACTACAAAACACAAAAAGTTCTTATGAGAAGACGTTTATTGTCAATTGTTCTATATAGTGTTGCACCAAAGCGGCATGTTGACCGAATAGCCGGATACCGAATATTCGGCTATTAATTAGTACGAAGTTTCGGTGATTCGGCCGAAGCAAGACTTGCTTGGACCGAATCACCGAATACAGACTGTATAACCTCTTTACTAAAATAAATATTATGTTTAATTTTTAAATGAAAATATGATATTATTGCGTATTTATTATTAAAAACTAATTTATTTAAACTATTAAAAATTATATTTACTTATTCTAGAAATATGTACACTTTTAAATTAACCGAACTAATTAAATTTAATAGTATTTGATAAAAACACTTACACTAATTTATATCACTTACAAGAAGATAAGATAACGTTCGCGGATAGCGTCACACTTGTTTACACTAAAAATCACGTACACGATTATTCTCGGTATATTTATGTAGACACACGCGTGCTAACGATTTATTTCCACTTGATAATCTTCTTAACACTGCTGTATTCGCATTCCAGCAATAACTGACCTACGAATTGTTCCGTGGGTATATATACACATCGGCGAATCCTTCTCGAGTGTTCCCTACTTTTCGCTATATCTTCTAGAAAATGGATAACAGCTTCTAGAAGGCTCTTGCATTTGCAAATAACTTCTCGAACGTTTCAATATGTATTTATTAAATTTAAAACAACAAAATACTTTTTTTTTACAAAATATAAAACTGAAACTAAATAAAATTATGCACTAATATTCAAAGTTGATTTTTTTCAAATTATGGCTGCATTTTTGGGAAGTAGCTTGTTTCTGGTTTCTTCATAAATATTTCCTATTTCAGAAAATAACCTTTCACTGTAAACGGCCGTCGATGGTGCAGAGAGAAATTTTCTGGCAAGTTGAGATAATATTGAAAACAATATTTTTCTTTCTTGCCATCATTTTACTTGGTCATCTTTTCTGTTGATTAATGGTACATCCAAATAGGTTTTTAATTATTCTTCAACTTGAGTTCTTTTTGTGGATTTTTTTATTGGTGAATGGTTTCGAATTTGGCAAGCTGAAGCACTAGCAATTTCATCAAACTAGTCCCATACGTTTTTCTTGTGATCTGTTTTTTGTAGTTTTGAAGGGATGTTTTTGTCACCGGAGCCATCGTGTTCAGGAATTTGATCAGGGTCAGGGGCATATTCTTTAACTAACATAAGCTTCATTTGTTCTACTCTATCTTTGTCAAAAAAGGCAGTTTTGAATCTTGCAACGCAGATATTACATAGTATTTATTTTCAAAAATTGATTGAAATCGATGTTTTAATGCTGCACACATAGTATCTTTTATGGGTCCGACACCAAAAAACAAATTTTCTTCATATTTGTTTGATAAATACTTTAGTAAGGTTGTTACTGTAGGAATACCTAATTTCTGATATTAATGACATATCTGAGCTCATAGTCTTTGTAAATTGTTCAAATGGCTCTAGTAAATTTACTAATGGTTGAATTAGTAACCACTGATTTGTGTTCAATGAATTTACATTAGTATCTGCAGTATATATACTTAGGACCCTCTTTTGTTCGTGAATACGTTGAAGCATGTAATAGGTAGAGTTCCATCTAGTCTCTACATTCTGCGACATTTATGGGGAAAGTTTAACTCGGTTTGTATATTTTTCAAAATTGAGCACGCTTTTGAAGAATGGTTGAAATAACTTACAAGTCTCCTTGATGTTGCTATCAAATCAACTACTGAACTTTGAGATTTTATCCCTTCTAGTACTACTAACTGTAAGGCATGAATAAAACAAGAAGTATTCTCCATTTGAGCGACCTTACAAGCTTTAACAATATTGGCGCTATTGTCCCTAACTATTAAATGAATTTGTGATAAATCTATATCCCACAATTGCACCAGAATCTCATTTTTGATAGTTTCAGCTGTATCGTCACCAAAATTTTCTGATAACCAGTGTCCAGTAAAACTGATAAAAGTTTCATTTGTGTTGCAACAAGTCCAAATATCTGAAGTAAACAATGTATACTTTACAGTTTTTTCTTATAGTTTTGACAACCCGATCATCAGGAATTATATTATCACTAAAAATCTTTCTAGACGGTACGTTATAATATGGAGCTACTTTGTTCAAAAGTCTTTTGAATCCTGTATTATGGACAACATAATATGGCATATTATCCAATGCAATCATCTCTGCTATATAAGTGTGTAAGGATTTAATACGTTTGTCGTTAATATTCCACTTTTTAGAAAGTTCTACATCGTAAAATGTCTGCTGTGATTGCTGTTTATTACTGTTACTAGTTTTAGTTTCTGACGTACTTGACTTTAACATTTCTTATCTGCGAGATATTTGTTTTTCACAAATTGTACACTTGGCAAATTTTTGATCTTCACATATATTATAAAATGTCCATATATTACTTTTTTTATTGCTCGTTGTACTAGCTGTAATACTCACTGTAACACAGCCCGTTAAAAAATAAACTTGACGTCGCGAATTATAACAAGCAGACTAAGCAGAGACAGATTGATAGGTTCAAACAAGAAAATTTATGATTTGGCCGAAGCTCCGGTGGTATACACCGGAACCCGAATATTTGAAAAATGGCCGAAGCGGCCGGATACCGAAGCAGAACCGAAGCATCGGTGCATCACTAGTTCTATAGTGGATGACTTAAAAGATGACTACAGTAGTATGTAGGTATTTGTGTGTATAGTTACTAAAAATATCATTGCTAATATCGAACTGCGTTCCGTAGTTGCGGATCGCCTGAAACCTCGCCTTACTTTGCCAAAAATTTCAAATTTAATGAATCTTTGTTCTGAGCAAATTAGTTTGTCGTCTGGGTTCAAAAAAAAAACTTCAATAACACTAGATTCAGAGACTACAGTGGCCCCAATTTTTTAAGGTATTGGAAGCAAATGGTTCCTGTTACCTCTTGATAGCATCTATTAGAAACCAACAATTTCTGGATCACATGAACGCACTGCACAGAGCGATCCAGTTTACTATGGAAAAAGAGCAAAATAGAAATCTACATTTCTTAGACGTAATGGTGAAGAGAATTCAAGAGAGAAAGCTACAACTTGCAGTACACAGAAAAAGGATGCACTCTGATAATATCTATATGCCACATCTCACTATCACTTGATGCAGAAAATGACCCTTATAAGTACACTACTGCCTAGAGCGAAAACCATCACCGGTGTGAAGTTAGCCACGGATCTAGCCATAGAAATTTAATTTGAATTTAATGCCAATATAAAGCCTTTAAACATTTCCAAATCAAAGTTATAATATAAATGTACGCTACAAACATGATTTAATATATTTATATATAATTTTTATTAAAAATAATAAAAACAATTTTAATAAACATGTATTTAAACATGTAATTGTAATAGTGCGATTTTTACAAACATAGTCATTTTTGATTTTTTTGAAAATTCGTTTATGATTAGATTAAACAATTATTAATAACATATTAAAAAATTACGATGTGGTCATTTCTTAAAAAAAAGTTATTGTACGTCGAAGTTGCAGCAATGCACAGCTTACAATCCCGTATAAACAATCGCAATTTTCACAAAGACAGTCATTTTTGATTTTTCTGCAAATTTGTTTATAATTAGATTAAACAATTATTAATAACATATTAAAAAATTACGATGTGGTCATTTCTTAAAAAAAAGTTATTTTACGTCGAAGTTGCAGCAATGCACAGCTTACATTCCCGTATAAAGAAATAACTATTGGAAAATATCCTTTTTGTTTTGATAATGAGCAGGGCAACGTTCTACTAATTCTTGAATATTGTTAGGACGTAATTTCTTTGGCCATAGTGCAGCATTTTTCGAAAGTTGACTCATATTTTGCGTTCTGGTAATTTTTGAAGGTGTTGATTTCTCATTATCAGCGGAACTTAAAGATGTGATGGATTGCTTTCTAGAAAATCCGTTTCTTGTCTGCTGCTGATATTTGTTTCAAGTACAGGTTCAGAATATTGAGATTCTGCTGTATTATTGTTATTAATATTTGGCAAAGTAGACTCGGGTTATGAAAAAAAAAATGCGTAATTTTGACATGGTTTTTCAGTTCTTCCTCTCTTTTTCTTTTATTCAGCAAATTTTGGTATCCAGACAATTTCTTCTTTTTTTCTGACATCCTGTCTATTGTAAAGAAATTAATACGTAAGTAAACAAATTGACAAATTATTCATGAACAATGTAAATGTTTCGACGTCTCAAACTCAAACTCGAAAGTATTTTCTCAACATTACTTATTTCAAGTTATTTCAAATTAAGAATGATGTTTATATAATCAAATATGAAAGCATTTTTTAGATTTTGGTTTTTAATGTTTAATAAATCTAAAATAAAAAATAAATTCACCTTAATTCACTACACCATGCACATCACTATAAGGTCTGTAAAACTACAAAAAACTAAAGTTGCAAAAGCAGATATCTTTTACCTCATGCACCTTTTCACTTCGCTAAGTGAATTATCGATCGGGCACCAGGCAACAATTGAAATCGCGACCGATGCAGCGCTTAAATATATAAAGTTTCGTACATTGCAAGCTCAGACAGGAAAAAACGCTTGTTCGCTCATAGCAAACCAAATTTCAAGCTGAAACATGAATAAAATCATATTTGTTTGAGTTCACACAGTTAATGTTATCATGTTACGTATTACGTATTTGATCAAATAAATGCTATTATTGCGTTCTCTCATTTGGAAAATATATTATTTTCGAGAAGTAATTCGGTTCCCTCGTCTCAAAGAGTAAAAATAAACAAATAAAAAACAATAGCTAGAAATTTGTTACTGGTTTTTTATCATTATAAACTTGGTTTTGACAATGTTGTTTGTTGCTTTATCTTTTTTTACTTTTGAGTTTTGCATGTGTTTTTTCTTAGTAGGCTTTATAAGTGTCTAGCAATTGATGAAGGAAACAAAATACTACTGAATACAGTACAGTACCAAATATGGAGGAGATGCTTTGAATCAAATGACAAGGAAGTATACTAACTAAATCGCTCCTTAGATGACCTTTACAGGTATTTTTTAACTTGATTTTATAGCGGTAAATTCATAGATAGCTTGCAATTTATGTACATGAAATAATACATCAGTCGTCAAAAATATATTTTAAAAAGTGCCGATGAACTCAAAAGTTTTAAATAACTGTGTTGGTATGTTACAAATAGAGCCAGAAGCTGTAGTAGAAAACACGAGAAAAAACACATCAAAATACACTTCAGAAGTATGGAAAAAACAAATCAAACAAAAACAATAATTTAGCTCAAGAATTATATTATTTGCAAAAATGCTTTTGTCACGAAAATCACGGGACTACGATACATAGTAATTTCGTCATGGGTTCATGTAGTACAAATTCTAGATGTTTGTTTTTGGGAAGATAGGTTGTTGTTGATTTGATAAATCATTTAAGTGAGTCAATGTTTGTTGTTTCTCAAAATCTAGAAAGCGCTCGAGGCTGGATGATACTGTAACGTTTATTAAAACTACAAATTTATTTATACTAAAAATATGTACACGTTTATAACTAACTGAACTAATTAAATCTAAGGATATTTTATAAAAACACTTACAACAATTTATATATAACACTATCACACGAAGATAAAGTGTGCGGATAACTTCTATTTATCTAAACACTTACACTTGTTTACTTTAAAGTCACGTACAAGATTACACATTTATCTCAAACACACGCGTTAATTACTTATTTAATTAAACTTGAATAATCTTCTTAACACTGCCGTTCTCACATTACTGGAATAACTGCCCTATGATTTGTTTGCACCGCATTTATATTTTTCGGTGAACGTTCTGGAAATGTATACCTCGCGAAAGTTCACGGACTTGAAAATAATTCCTCGTACGTTTCAATACTTATGGACTATTTAAATCTCTTGGCAACAAGAAACAGTTACATACTCATTGATTTTTGCAACTAAACATTGGTTTTGTTAGAGATTCTGGGTGTGAAGCGAAAGCATCGTCAGTAAGTGCGTCTCAAACCGTTTCAAAAGTGTTATATCTGCAAGAAGGATATGTTTGTAAAAAAACAAACGATTCGTCAAGAGTGTAAGTGTGTTTTAGTAGGTTGTTTGATTCTAGTTCTGTATTCTTCTGTATTTTACTCCACGTTTTTTTAAGGATGACGTTTTTAGTACTGTTTAATATACTTTTCCAATTTTTATATGTTGCTTTTAAATGTTATCATTTAAATGCATTTTTCCATTTACTGCTTGTTTTATCTCGTTTAAAGTTATGTCTAATGCTGAGTACTTTTTTTAAGGTTTTTCTTGATTCCTAAAGTTTATTTGACTATATTTTCTATGCCAATCTGTTTTTTCAATTGCTCGTTTCAGATTTTATGCCTTCTTTGTATAGGGAAATATTACATTCCATTGTACTATATTTTCTATATTTCTATTTTTCATTCTACCGTCATTACTTGTATACCGCCGTTCTTATAGTTTTTTACACGCACACTGAGAAAAAAGAGACTCTTAAATGAACCATCATAAAAATGTTAACCACAAATTACTTGAGTTAACAAATTAGTGCTTAGTTGAATATATATTCTGCCATTAACTCAACAGTTATGGTTTGTTAAACAAAACATATTCGTTCAATACTTAAAATTACTTAAAATGAAAAATAAATAACTAAAAATGTTGACTTAACACTGCAGCCTTTTCAAAAGAAATCATTGGCAACATTAATAGCACTATTAAATGTTAAACAGAAATGATTGCAGTATTGAATTAACTCGTAATAGTTAACATTGCATGCACATTAAGGCAACTCTGCAAAACTATTGCTTGTATTGAATGTGCACAAACTGTTGTTTCAAACGTTTATTTGTTGATTTAACATTTAATTTTTCTCAGTGCAGGCACCAAAATCAAGAGGTGCAAACTTTGTTTAAAAAAACGATATTTTTATAATCAACACTATTAACATAATTTTCGATTATTTTGATTTTCATGGAAAAGGGTGCAAATTTCAGCCTTCACGCAAGTGCTAGTTATCGGCGCTCAGAAATTCGAGTAAGAAACTTCCAGAATCCAGAGTTAGATGTAACTAGAATAGCTACTATTAATTTACGTGATGTAAGAAAAACTAGTTTACAAGCTTGGAGTGTGAAGTGAAACGTAGATTTTCGATTGCTTCGATCTTAGATATAATCTAAAACCATGTTATTTTTGTCTGAACATAAACTTAATTTTATGATTTTTTGTCCTCTGCGAAGTAGTAAAACCCGTAGTGTAATGCAAATTAGCAGATACTCGTACATCCATTCATAAAATATTCTATGCGTATGAAATTGATTGCACGAAATTAATATTCCTTTTTTGAATTAACTACGTAGTATATAAACACAAATTAACATAACGTGGGTTGTAGGAATAACATTAAGTATTTACAAGTTGGTAGTAAAATTTGAAGAGAAAAATTAATGAGACGAATTTTATAGTGAATAATCGTCGTCGTTCAATTAGTCCTATTCGGTAACATAATTTCGTTGTTCAACAACCAGTCTGTATTCAAATGTGATTATGGTAATAAATATTTTAGACATTTTTGTAAGAACAAATTACCATATAAAGATTTTTTTATCTAATTACAAATATTTTCTTAATAGTTTATGTAGTGTGGCATTTTTAATTTTCATTTTATAACAAAGTGTGGGTAGATATTAAAAACTATAAAAACATTAAAAAATGATAATAAAAAGGATGCTTTTATATTAATTTTGTCTTGACAGACTCTTCTCTATTTCAAGACCGACAAACCGATGTAGGTTATATAAATAATAGTCAAGAATATGTTTTAAACGAACCAGATTACTTTAGTAACCTAAAGAAAAAAACTAGACCTATTTTCTTTATCGGTTTAATTAAATTTAAAAAAATCATTGATATTTAAAGAATTTTTAATGGTAGACAAAATCAACAAAAGCCGATGTTGATACGATGTTTGAGAGCTTTTTTAACAACGTTATTTGAGAAAAATGTTGTTCAAATCATAATTGCAAATTTCATAAACATATAAGTCTTATTTATGCTGTAGTAGTAGTAGCTGAACCTTGAACTGAACTCGGTGGAAAACAATTACAACTACCTACATAATTTTCTCTTCTGGATACCTGCTTTGTATAAAATTGTCTAAGCTGTGTTTTTAGCACATATACATTCACAATTTGAGTTATCCAGAAAAGATGATCGTGGAATCTTAGATTCTACTATGATCTAAACGTTCTTTTTACGTGCATTCTAGAGGAGTTCGGTAATGTAAATTTTGAAAATAATATCATAAATAATGTTTATACAATGTCAAAAAACAAGCAGTCAAAAATCATTTACACAACTACTAAACAAAAATATTATATTTGGGATTTAATTTTTTTTTACAGAGATCTTTTGCAAAAAAATTTAAATACGTAAAAATTGTCCGAATCGTAAAAAATGAATATATATAAGACGATAGTAGTGATACAATGTACATATATATATATTAGTGAAGCTATGGTTTCAGAACTTAACAATGATTCGTGGATTTTTGATTCGGAAACAATAGATCACACTACTCATCGCCATGAATGATTCACAACATATGTACAGTTTATAGTTCCGCTTCCATTAATGCCCTTGGAAAAGGAACTATACGTTTCAAAGCGGCTCTTGGTGGAAACTGTCGTGCAGAAGGAACCAATCGAACGGCGGTTAAACACCGATGTAAAGTTACCCACGGATCTAGCCATGGAAATTCGTTATGAATTTAGTGCCAATGTAAAGCATTTAAACATTTCCAAATTCCCAATTTCTACATCGTAATTTTTTATTATGACGTTAATAATTGTTTAATCTAATCATAAACAAATTTAAAGAAAAATCAAATAATTATTTTTGTGAAAATTTTGTTTTTTATGCAACACTCAAACTGGAATGGCAGTGCGTATTTACACATTAGACTGAAAATTATTTTTTTAAAGAAATAGCCACATCGTAATTTTTTAATATGTTGATAATAATTATTTAATCTAATTACAAACAAATTTGAAGAAAAATCAGAAATAATTATCTTTGTGAAAATTGCGTTTGTTTATGCCTGAATGAGACCGTTACTGCGAATTCACGAAAAAAAAAACTTTTTTTTTAAATAGCCACATTTTTATTATTTTTATTATTTGTTATTGAATCTTTGATCCATCGTGCCTTTTCTATTTGCCAACTTGAGAATCTAGACTCAGAACTCCGTCATCTTACTAGAACCTTAGTGAACAATGGTTATGTAAAGCGAGATATTCATAGAGTTATTAATCGTCGTCTACATCCACGTACTCGATTACCTAAAGATATTTTTACTCCCGAATCCAACCCGAAATTAGCCTTTTTACCCTACATTAACAAGGTTACAGATCAAATAGGGAAACTTCTTTGTAAGAATGGTATTAAACCCATATTCAACTCGAAAGGCAAAATCTCGCAGATTCTTCCTTCTCCTATAGACAAATTTCCTACACTTTCATCTCAAGGTGTATACCAAATTCTTTGTTCATGTGGTTTAGTCTTAACTTCAATTGCGATCATGGTTTCGAGCTATCCCCTCTTTGGTTCTCAATCAGTAGTAATTTATCGAAAATACACCCCTTATCAACCGTAACCCAATCAGAGTCGAGTTTAACCATCCGTGGCGATCGTTTTCCTTTATATACGGAGACTAATTCTTCTAAAGTTACTTCTACGGAGTTTAGAATCTGGTTTGGTTCACAAGTTGATTACCTAACTCGGTAGTGGTTCTTTGTTAGATTTTTTCTTTTTCAAGTTATCGTTTTCTTTCTTACTTTTTCAGAGTTTAGATTATGGCTTGTTTCACAAGTGGATAACTTAACTTTTGAGAAGTTCTTAGTTAGATTTCAGTTGCTTGTTTCAGTTTTGCTATTTATCTCACGCCGTGGTGAAGCCCCGTACGTAAGTGGACGAAACGTTGGCAACTTCGGTTACAACAACAATGACATTGTCCAAACTCGGAAGACATTCTTATCTTTGTATAAATTCCGGTAGTGGAAGCCTTCGCTATTACAAAGTTGCGTTTGTTTATGCCGGAATGTAAGCTGAGCGTTACTGTAAATTTGACGTAAAATAATTTTTTTTAAAAATATCCACGTCGTAATTTTTTAATATTTTGTTAAAAATTGTTTATTCTAGTTATAAACAATTATTATCTTTGTAAAAATTGCGTTTGTTGATGCAAGACCCGAACTGAAATGGCAGCGCATATTTATGAATTTGAGATATAACTTTTTTTTTAAGAAAGAACCACATCGTATTTTTACATGTCGTTAATAATTGTTTAATCTAATTATAAACAAATTTGCAAAAAAAGCAAAAATTACTATTTTTGTGAAAATTGAGTTTGTTTATGCTAGAATGTAAGCTGAGCGTTACTGCGAATTCGACGTAAAATAACTTTTTTTTAAGAAATAACCACATTGTAATTTGTCGTTAATAATTGTTTAATCTAATTATAAACAAATTTAACAAAAAGAAGTTTTTAAAAAATAACAAATTTGTAAAAACTTCTTTTTTTTAAGCAGCACTGGAATTGCAGTGCGTATTTACACATTAGACTTAAAATTATTTTTTCTAAGAAATAGCCACATCGCAATTTTTTAGTATTTACGCATTTTACATAAAATAACTTTTTTTAATGAAATAGCCACATCATATTTATTATGTTGTTTAATATATCTATAAACCAATTTGCAGAAATAATTTTGACTATCTTTGTAGTAATCACACTATTACAATTACATGTAAGTATATGTTATTGAAATTATTTTAATTATTTTTAATAAAAATTATATCAAAAATAATAAATTATGTTGTTGGCGTATTATTATAATAGCAACCTTAATTTGGAAATGTTTAAATGCTTTTTATTGGCTTTAAATACATAACAAATTTCTATGGCCAGATCCGTGACTAACTTCACACTGGTGTTTAAACTTTCTACGATTATAACTAAAAAAATCGAAATTTTTTTGACTTAATATGGTAATTAGATTTCCAATCAAACAGTTTACAAGACAAACTTACAGCGTTCGGCAGTCGTTGCTATGTCCACATTTCATCACAACGGCGTCACAAGTGCAGATGATTTTCGGGTCTGAGTGGTATCTGATCGTAGTGTTATTAAAAGTTACAGTTTTTACACCTCAAGTTTCAAAAGAAAGAATAGCGACATGACACACTATCAGTTAATAATAACAGACACTTTTAAAACTTTTCAGGTCGCATTAATCTTCAATGGACTGCTGCAATGGCGAAACCAAACACCATAAATAGATTTACAAGTGAGTTACGTAGACAGAAGTTCATCAAGCCTTCGAGTCGTCTGATTGAAATAATGTTGGCTGAAGTTGAACCGCAGAACTATGACGAAGCAGTCAGGTCGGCGGAGAAAGTTTTTAAAAAGCAGCAATGAGGGAAGAAGCGGAATCACTATATGAATATTTGTCACATGTAGCTCGGTTTGACAGTATTCGGGCACTGTTGAGCATTGCAACAAACAATCGACTACAGCTGGCTCAATTTCAGGTAAAAGCGGCTTTTGTTAATGACATTTTGAGGAGCAATCTATATGTAACAGCCAGAAAGATTTTTCGACTAAACGGTTCGTGTAGATCAACTTCTAGGAGGTTTATACAGGTTATAAAGTCACCGAGATGCTAGAACAATCGTTTCAAAAAAGTTCTGTTAATTTTTGGGTTGTGTGATGTGATGATTTTTTAGATAAATTAGAAACAGAATTTAAAGTAACAGTTGTACTTGTAGGAAGTTATTTAAACATATCTGCTATACAGAGTAGCGACGCTTCGATTTCTGTTAATCAAAAGACATATGCTGAAAGTGTGCTTCAAAAAATCAGTATGTACGAAACAAATCCTCATTCTACACTAATGAAAAAAGCGCTTTGACAGAGGAAAAAATGGATTTCGAACTAACAAATTCTTCGTATAGAGAGGCAATAGGATGCTTAATGTACCTAGCCGTTGCTACCCGCCCAAATATTTTTTTTGTAGTTAACTATGTATCACAATTTTTAGAAATCCAGAGGAACGACATTGGAAAATGGTAAAACGCATACTCCAGTACGTAAAGGGTACTGAGGTTTCAAAGTAAAACGTTTAATTTGTACATGATTATAGAGATGGAAACGTTGAAAACTGATTTCATACCCGTGTAATTCAAGTAAGTTTTAAATAAGCCGCGGGCTAAAGTCACAATGTATAAACGCTGTAAGGTAACAATGTCAATGCAAATATGAAAACCAGAGTGAACCACTGGACGGCCGTTTCGCCGTTCTAAGGCTCTTTAGCAGTGGGAGAACATTCACTCACTGCCATCGTATTTCCCTCATGTTAATCACATTATCTGTTAATATAAAGCTATAGAACTGTCAATGCATTTGTGGAAGTACAGTAGAGTAAAACAGCAATCCTAGTTACGATTTAGTTTGGCTTTTTGTGTATGTTACAAATTATTGTACTTAGAGTTTAAGTACAATAAAGCATTAACGATCAAGTTTATTAAACGATTTTGACAGTTAGAAGGAAAACTTTCCTCTTCTTAGGATGATAATTTACTGAACATTTTTCGGCTTTTTGCTATGACTTTTGACAAATAATGAAAAATTGAGCAGTATGCTATCACCGATGATCAACGAATGTAAAAAAATGTTTCACTGTGCACGGCATCACGGTACCATTTACAAAATCGATTAAGGTTATAAGATCCTGTTATTGTTCGAGTACTTATACAATAAACACTTATACTACAGTCGATAAAGTAAGTTGACTGGCAGGTAATAAACAATCATGTTCTGAAAAAAAAATGTAATCAAGATCATCTCGATAATTATCGCGTTTAAGTAAATAAAGAAATTTCTTCAAACAAGAAAATCCAGAATATCTTGAATGATTTTATACATCAAGTGATTTTGCGTGACAGATTACTAAGAGATATCGCAGGAGATCACAAAGCGAACCGTTTCGTGTAATTACCGCCATCGCGTTGTGTTTCATCGAGCCTTTTCTAAAATTTTTCGAACGATAAAAGAGGAATGTGGATTGTAATTTTTTTCTTGAAAAAATTTATAGCCGAACGCTGTACATAAATTTTCAACTTACACCTGGTTGAAATAAATAAATGCCATAACTAGTTCACTCACATTCCAGGTTGTACGCCGCCGTGCAGTCTCACCTGAGAGGCTTTACATAATTTATCTTCAGGATTTTAAACATTGATTTCATTTAAAGACGTAGTAAACAATGATCTTATAATGAGGTTAGTTATGCCATTAATGTTGACGGTCACATGGCGTTCAATGTGAAATATCGTGTTTTATTATGTGATTAAATTTATTCATATGTTATGCTTTTCTATTTTTATGATGAACGATGACTTCGAGTTTTAATTTTTTTTAATGAAACGGTTACGTAAGCTGAATCATTAAAAATAAACATTAAATGATTAATACAGTCTGCAGACGTTGGTCGTGTAAGCGAACTCTTGTTATGAATACTTTCAATTAATGTCTGTGAAGGATTGCGTGACTAGCACTTCATGTAATGAATATAATTGGATAAAAGTTGTAAGTTGCAAGTACATCTAACAACTGTTTGATTAAATTAAGATTTCGAACTTAATAGAATAGCGTTAAAACAACAAAACCTTCTGGTTACTTTAGTATAAATTCTAACGTTTCGGGTTGTTTCGTAGAGGTTTTCATCGGTACAATAATTCCTATGGAAGTTTAATTATACATACCTACCTCTTTGATAAAGATTGTTGAACTAGAATTGTTTAAAAAATAGCACACATTCGAAACATCTTGTAATAGTAGTTTATTTATCGAGTTCCTGTGTAAATTGGACGCTTTTTTTCCCAAGAGGGCATTTTTAAACCCGAGTGAAACGAGGGTTTAAAAAGTCCTCGAGGGAAAAAATGCGTTCAATTTAGACAGGAACGAGTTAAATACAACATTTTATTGCTCGAACAGAGACTAGGAGGCCTACAAAGTCTCAAAATCTTTCAAAAATAATTTGACGTTTATGTTGACAAGTGTGTCAAAACTGTCAAAGACGGTTTACAATAGCGAAAAATTAAAATTTATGACAGTTAAGAACAATAAAAATATTTCTAAAGTTTATCATTATCATTGTGGAAAATGTTCACATTTTCACTAAATGTCACTGCTAAGCGTATATATTGTGAATTGATTAAAAATTGTTGAATTGCTTAACAGAACTATAAGAAATTTTTAAATTTCGATTTTTAAGAAATTCGAAATTTCATAAAATTCTCTACAACTGTGAAACGTGTTATTAGGTCTTTCATTATTTTTTTTCGAAGCTGTTGAAAAAAATCGTTGGGTTTTATGTTTTTGAATACTACACAATTTTATTTGCTCATTTTACAAATCAAAACATTTAATATCATAGTTTGTTTGAAAAATAATAATTTAAACCAATTCATAACTATGACTAAAAATTAAAATACTTCAAAAAACTACCACAACTAAAGTCCAAAAACCAGACATCGCCTCCTATTCTTTTAATTACATGAATTATTTCTTTGACGAATTGTGCTAAATTGGCAAAAGTTTTGGAATAACCTAAATGCAGATCTTGTGGAATTTTTACATTTGCATTAACATTGTTTACATGTTATACGTTGTGGTTTTTCCGGTCATATATTCAAAAGTTCTTTGAATTAGGCGGGTATAAAATCAGTTTGTCATCGTTTTCACCTCTGTAGCTCAAATTACTATGTTCACTTAGTAAATTTATATTTTGAGATGACTCTGCAAACGCTATCTTGTAGAAAACAGAAACACCTATGCATTATGAGTATCGTTATAGTTACAATGTTCTATTCTGGATAAATGCCGTGTATACATTCAGGCGCGTAGGAACCGCGGGTACAATGGGGGCCTTTGGCTATCACAAAAACATGATGTAAAATGTCCAAATTTTATATTTGCAACAAAAGTTTGATTTATTATACTTTCGTTTCGCATGTAAACATTTTTGTAGAATAAAACCTTATTTTTAAACGATTGTTCTATAGTTTAGTCGCTGCTTTAAAAACCACATTTTAATAAAGTAAGTAGATCCAAATGTAGTTTTTTTATTCACAGATTACAATTTGAAATACCGATTTTGGAAAAAATTGCGAGCAAAAAGTGATTATGTATTTAGGATCTTATTTATTTTGCCCATAATACTTCCAGAGCAGAACGAGTTTCGATTAACCACAACCCTTTTCAAACAAAATTTTGCCTGCGACGTTTTTTTACTCGGTTTGCTGTCTTGCTATCTAACACAATACCCCCCCTCTCCCATGAAAACTATATATCTACATGCTTGCCACTAGCCTCCACAAATTCTAAAACGTTTCTAAGTCGTTGTATACATTGTTATGTTAAAAAGTTGGCAAGTTATTTTTCGAGTATAAAATTTGTTTTTGACATGTCCACTTTTCGTAGACGGCTGTCAAACGATTTTATTTTCCCGTTAACGTTTTGTACACTAAACCGTTTTTAGCGGTATCTCTAGGCCCGTCAAGGGTTTTATTCATCGACTTGACAACATCGGAAAGCTACGCTTCCCTCTGGACGTGTAATCTGTATACTTTCGCAATGTGTTTGTTTGTCTCAAACATGTAGAAAAGGGAGTACATTTGTTTATGTTTATTGTACGCACTACTTGTCAATTTATGTTGACATACTTATAACCTTAAATTTTAGAATCGGTTCTAGCAGCATTATTTGAAGTACGTAAATATTAAAATTAATTGAATCAAACGGTAAACATGGAATATAAATAAAATGTATCTTTAGGTTGTAATAGGAATATGTAAAAGTCAACAAACAAAATGGTCGTTTGACAAGTAGTGCGTACCGTTTGTTTACAAATACGATTTCTATCTCTTACAATGTTGTGTACACTTTTCAGCCTGTAATTACTCGTCCAGAAGGAAGCGTAGCTTTCCGTTGTTGCCAGGTCGATGGTTTTATTATACAGTTGTTTCACGCTGGGATTCCACGTGAATATGTGGACAAATGGTACGTATTGTTGAGTGAAAGCTTATTTTGGGGTACGTGATTCTAGAACTTTTTTTTGAAGGCTTAAATTAATTTTTTGGCGGGTCGCTACCTTTCCACCTGTAACCTTATCAGTTACGTTGGTAAAACACCTGTTTGTCGAAAATTCTCGATGACGTCAGGTCGCTGAAAGCTAGGGGTTGAACACCACTTCATGGGAAGAAATACTTACACAAGTGCAAAGTTAATTAGAGGGAAGCTCAGCGCATTCTTTTACGTCAAATATAGTATGCATTAAATCAAATTACTTGTGCTAACGCCGCATGTACACTTTGTGTCAAATTGCACATTACGTTTTAAGTCATACTGGTATGGAATTAGCTAATCCCCTACTAGATAATAAACAACTATAAGTACTGCATTTTCTATTTATACAAGTGTTACTTCGTTAGTCATGTCATGTATTGGAATGGCCACACGTACATACTAGGATGTAATCACAGTTAATGTTAAACTCTTTTTTGTGTGTCACATACTTATCGGGTGCGCTTGGATTATCTATAATTTTGATTTTAATATTCTTGTAATTTAACTTAATAAAGTAAAGTCATTCATTCCTTCGTTAAATGTAAAAGTTAGATTGATTAGGGCACTTTGATGTGCGACGTGTTGCCCAGTCAAAAGGCGTAACTTATACTTGCCTGTGATATCAACCCATGTAATATTATTTGCAACGTTTATATAACGATACTTATGTACTGTCTTCGTCCTCTTCTCTCTTCTTCTGTGATACAATAAATATATATTTGTGTTATCCCTTCTGTTGTGTTACTTGTTCTTTTACAGCTACGGGTAGAGTTAAACGATATATCTCTAATTTAGTTTTTTTTATCATTTTGGCGCCTTTTTATATTTAATTTATAACTTAGCATCACAAAGCCTGCGACTCCCTCTTCGGGAAAACTGTTCGCCGTTGCTTATTGTTTTTTGGTTACACAAAAACCAGCGTAACAACATTGTTCACAAACTGAGCCCTATCTCGCAGTGGATCTGAGTGGATCTCTTTAGAGACAGAAATCAACTGATTGATTGCTTTTGAGATTTTGCTTTTATGGACCGGTTTCTGCCTGATAAAACTGACAAAGAAAAATTAAATTAGAGGATTTTTAAATACTTTATAGATTCCTTAATTTTTTTATGAGAGTAATGAGAACCATTAGCTAAAACATTAATGTTTTAAATAAAATTTGATGATTTTTTCTAGCATGTGTTCCGCTACTACTGTTTTAGTACTTGGATGAAGACGATTTTTTAATACAAATTCCTACGTTTCTACCAATATATGTACACCCAGAAAGCAAGAAATGCGCAAAAATTTTATGAAAGTAAGAGTTATTAGAAACATTGTACAAACATTGAGAAACAATTAGACATTTGAGTTCTTTAAAAACAAATAGATAAACCTAAACTGAGAAGATCGCAATTAAAGATCAATATTTGTGGTACTATAGTAAAAACAAAGGTCTCTTAAGTAAACAACGGTAAGTAAAATCATTGTATATATATACAATGGTAAAACTCAATAATGAAAACAATCATTTTACAACAATAGATAGATTTTTTGACAAAATAATTTTCTGGAAACTAGTACAAACACTGGGAAAATTCGAAAATGAAATTAAGCTCAAGTGCTTCAAAATTAAATGGTTGTATCACAACTGAGAGCCTTTGAGTAATGACAGTGAAAGATCAATACTAATGGCAACAAACTAAAAATCAAAAGATCTTAGGTAAAACAATACATTTTTTACAACAAAATCTTTATATTTTTATTTGAAGATACGGTTTGAGTTTAGTATAGACCTTAATCTTATTGGGAATGCTTAGAAACAATGTTCTTCGCCATGAGTAAACGAACGCGGACAACTTAGTGGGTATACTCAATACTGCAAGCATGGTAATTACAACGGTTTTCTAGCTCTTTTCGCAATCTCAACAAATCTAACAAACTTGAGATTGTAACAGTTATTTTCATAATTATTCTTTAAAGAGTTTTTGCTTGATTAACAGTAATTGTATCGACTAGTGTACCTGTACGAGTATGTTAATGCTTGCTTATATCAAACCGTATGTTTGAAATCTAACTTTCAACAAGATAAAATTTGGATTCTAAAGGAAACTCGCATAAAATGAAATGTTGTCTTATACATTTACACACTTGCAAAGGGTCGAGATGAAAAGCAGGTGCAGGTCAAGAACCTCTTACACGTGCATATATACACCTGAGTTATTGCTCAATTACTTTACCTGTCATCTACGTTGAATGTACATTTCACTTGGCTTTTCAAAGAAATGCCATTGAATTTAAAATTCCAAAAGAAACATAAGCAATTACGGTCGAATTGTGTAATCGTTAATCGGTACCTTTAAACGATTTTACATCGTGTACCTACAGTTGTGTTACAAGTCAAACGCAATGAGTTGGCGGTTTTTTAAAGAAAGACCGCTTAATAATAAAACCAAGACGAAGAAGATCTCGAAGATCTTTTAAATGTGATCTTTAATAGGAAACAGATGCGATGCTAGACAGTTAAAAAAAATTATAAACATACGCTTACGTGGGAACGCATGCTGTAACAAGTAGGTTTTAATTAATGGTACGTAACTTGTAATAGTAAAAAGGTCTTTAATTAACAACAGTAATTACACCTGTTCTAAAACAACTTCTATAACTCTTCTTTACCGATTCTAATTTCTAATCGTAAATGAGGTACGTTTACTCAGACATTTCTTTTGAATGAATTGAATTTTAATAACACGACATTAGGGTTTATTACGTCTCATTAAAAAGAAGTAAAAACAAACAGTATTCAACAGATGATCTATTGTATGAAAACAGTTGAATATTATATTTCCGTTTTACAGATGTACTATAACTTAGGAGAGTGCAAAGGCAAGCGATTTTAGCATTTGAAAATAGTTTAAAGAACAAAGGTGTACTAAGCTTGTCGTATGAATTGTTTAACCCGTTGCACAGTGGGCCAGTAATTTACAAAAAGTGGCCAAAATTTAGATTATGTTTTAAATGGTTTCAAAATTGTCTAAATAATTATGGAAAACTAATGAAAAAAATTTCATGTGTTAGTGACTAAATTCAGAATTATGCGTCGAGTATGCTAGTTATCTGTAAATATATTATGACAGTAAATAATTTTGAAAAATCTACAGGGGACACGGCTAACTTTTAGGGATGCCAAAAGTCGAGAAATTGACTGATTTGGATTATTCTTAAAATGTATCAAACAATATGTAAAAACTAACAAATAAAATTTATGTGAAAATTTCAATAATAAATTGCTTACAAACTACGTTTCTTAATATTTATGCAACTTAAATAAAAACAGTGTTACCTGTAAAATACGGGGTAAACGAGTACAAAAAAAGATGCCAAAGTGTTTTCTTCATTTATATATGAATAAAAATAATACATGATTATTAATACCATTTAATTGATTGAAGAGAACGTAATTGTAACTCTCACTATCACTTTCTTCTTCTGACGATGTGCCCGTCTCTAATATCTCAACCGTTGTTGGAGAAGTTGGATCTACTGCAGCAGATGGGGAGGATAATGTCTCAACTGATAGTATTTCTAGTAGAGACAACACATCCGAACATATAATAGTACCCTTTTTTGGAGGTAGCTGTAAGAGGATCTGAAGTAATTAATAGCTGTAATTCTCGAAAACTTGCGCGTATGATGTTCTCTAAAATATTTTAGATCTTTATTGCGCGATTCCTGTGCTTCCTCAGTTAATTGTCTAATCGGCAAAATTAGTTCTTTGATTATTATGGAACCATGCAAAAGGATTTTGTGTACGAAGACAGGCATGTAGTACCAAGGGTGCTTGCTCACATATAGATTTGCAGTTTTCAAAGCGTATCTGTTGAATGCGTCAGGATAAACGCATATCGAAAAGATAGCGCACGCAAAATTACGCCGAATCTCCTTATTAGCGTTTCATCAAGTCCAGTTATAGAAGCGACCAGGGAGGAATCACTAAAAAATCTTCTGGCGGTATTGCCATCATTCGTTGTTCCATTACCACCACTTTTTGGAACATCGACCAGTAACCCCATTATTTCACGAAAGTCTCTCTGTATTTTTCTTCCTTTCTTCAAAACGTGTTTTTGTTTTTACACCACACACTTGCCATTTTTGTATATCTAATCTATACGATATGTGCAACAAACATTCAAAAAATCGTATCCATGCATGAAGAGACGATAACCCAAACTTCAAAGTATTTTCATGTACTTCTTTCTCAAGAACTTTGTCTATGTTATTCATCTCTTTTGCGGTCGCCGTACAAAGATAACAAGTTTGTGCTGAGGCAGTTTCCGAAATAGCATTGCAAACTTTACCATTAATCATGGTCATTACGCAAACATACCCAACAGACAATTTTTTATTTTGAATTTTGCATTTCGTAGGGACAAGTTTTTAATATTGATCGTTTACATAATTTTTTTCTTGTACAATTAGTGCACTGGATTCTTTCTGGAACTGAAAAATCGGCAAATCTAGTGGAAGAGGGTCGTGGATTTTGCCATACTATTATTTTTTCCGCTTCCGGGTTTCCTGGATATAGTTTGAAAGGGACCAGAGATGTCAAAAACGAATCACCATCGCCTACTCCAGACTCTAAAAATACTTGCTTGTGTTCAGAATGAGCAGTACTTCCGTCGCAACCCCATTTTACAACTAATACCAAACTATTTAATGCATCATTAGACATACTGATATAACTCTTTACTACTCTATACGCTTTTTTGTATGGTCAAGAAGGTTCTGCAACAAAACTTCTGCGGAAGATTCTGTTAAAATTGTACCCTTTTTTTGAGGATAACAGCGGGACTTGGCCTCTCGAACTTTATTATACGACGGATATATATTTGCAGACTGTTGTTTTCCAGTTTGCTTATGAATTAAATATTGATTCTTTGTCTCCTTAGTTTCTACCATGATTGAAAGACTTTCATCAGGTGTCAAAGGCTTAGCACATTGCAATTTTTTACTCTTATGCCAAACTTCTTGTATTTTTGTGACCCTTGTGGGAGTCGTTAAAACTGCCTCGGCAATGAGGTTTGCCGCAGAACCTTTTCCTTTGTGCTTTAAGTCTTTAGTTGCCGCCGATACAAGTTCTTCTGGTTCATAACTTGCAGTTAATTATTTAGCTTTTCTTCGTTTTGTTCTTGAACTATACTCTCTGAATATGGCAGTCCAGGACGTCTACGGCGACGTACGTCGCTTCCTGAAGGTTGTGATTCGTCACTAACAGTGCCCTCTTTGCCCTTGACGAAAACAAACGGCTTGTTTAACTAGGTCCCATTTTTTTCTAAAAACTGCTTTCAGTTTTGTATAAACGGAACTGCAAAATTTTGCATTGTTTTTTTTAGTTGTGCGGCAGCCATTGGATTATTTTCAACGTGGTAATGATGCATCAAATACTTGAACAAATTTTCAGTCTGATAGGAGCATCCCTCGCGCTTTTTTTGATACAAAATAATTAAAAGATATCTCCTTGTCAACATTTTAATCGAACAGATTTCTGAAAATATACGAGAAAAATTAAACTAATAAGTATCTAAGTATTGTACAGGGCATTCATCATTAAAGTTAAACTATTAGGGATACATATCCATAATGAAACACTTTTTCTATGTACCAATATCAATATTATAAATACGCTGATTTATTTTTATTAAATTTGTATTATTTCTAAAAATACTGGAATTGACACAAATGTGAAAAATGTTTCAACAACTTAGAAAAATTTAGACATAATGAGTTTTACGATTAAATTATTTAAACTCACAGTCTTCCCCACAAACGAAATGAACTTCTGGATTTCAACACTTCTCTTCTTAATCCTAAATTCTAATTTTAACTTTAATTTATTTCCTTATAAATTCTGACTGTGTGTTTATTGCTAGTTTGATTTATTATTTTTAGCACTTGTAAGTTCAATTTTAATACTAGGTCTCCTTTAATAATAATGTAATGCAGTAACTGTATTTTTAATAATTTATAATTTTGTAGTTATACTGATGATGACATTTAAAAATGTCGAAACATGTTTAAAATAAATTAAAACTAAAACATATTTGTGGAGAAGACTTTTAGTTTAAATAATTTAATCGTATATATACTACTCCACTTTGAGTAATGGATTCCTTTAACGTTATAAGTTTTGTAAAAACTTTTATTTTTAACGCATGCAGCATTAGTTTTAATACAAAATCTTGCATTGCATTGTATTACATTTATTTATTAAACAAAAGTTGAATTTATTTATTCTGAAAAAGTCGCTGTAGTCGAATAGCGCGACACGGATTTACTCTTAGTAGACATAATACGCGTCTGAAAAAAATAAGAATATTTCATAAATGGGGCTGAATGGGTCTACAATTTTTGATTATGAAATTTCTTGTTCTTGGTTTGTCAAATGATCCATGAATCCTCAGATTCTGTTTCAATCTCATAAAAATGAATTTATGAGGTTGTCTTCTTTCTGGGTAATGATCGAAATATAATTCGACTGCAGCATCCGAATGGTTATCACGTTATCACTTTGATTAAGGCATTCTATCATATCGTAATTTTCATAATTTTGAAAACCTATTGCACTTTATATCGACTAACTTTCAATACTAAATGATTTACTTTGTTCACATTTTCAACGACAGAAGTCTACTTTGAGTAAACTACAACGGAATAAATGTTTGTTAAAAAATATCGATTTTTTGATGAAATGAGTAAAATATGAAATCATAGACCTCACACGTCACAACACAACGTCAATGCATTCTACTCAAAAAAGTGCCTTAAGGTCACATAAACCGTTTTTCTCTATTCTGAAAAATAACTGAAATATCGCCACGTGTGAAAAATTGAAAAAATCAAACTTTCGCGTATACCTCGAAAACAAAAACAATCGCTCAATTTTGTTTCGACCATCCACTTTTTCTCGAAAAAAGAGATCGAGGATACGCGGATTATTTTCTCGTATCTATTATAGTTGCCGAGTTTCTCTATCAAAATATCCAATTTAGGACACTTTGTATAAATAGAAACCTAAATCTTTGGAAAATCGTTAATCTTAAATTCAAATTTTGTATGATGACTGTTGATTAAATTTTTTTCAAAATATTTTCAAATACAGTTAAAATATTTTTGCGTCTCTAATTACATATTTTAAATCAATGTTATCACGTTGAGGATAAAAAGTTTGGAAGCGTATTTACGTTGTGGTCTGATGGAGTTTTTATTACCGTTATCGCTTTTGTCCTATCGATTTCGGAGCGACAACTTAATTTTCAGCTTGAGTCGAGTTCTAAAGCTTTTCCGTAAAGATGAACGTTTACATGTACAAAACATAATAATTACAAAAAAAATGTTGGGATATTCTTGTACTAGCTTGTGCAGGTGTATAATACCTAAAGTTTACTATATGTGAATGATTTATTGGCAAATTCAAGAAAAACCAGAGTACAAAAATTCAGGAGAATCTCACATTACCGAAGATGAGCTAAATTGAAATACGAGGCACTTTGTACCGAGTATTTTAAAGCTCCAAGTCAAGTAAGAGATTTTACTGGCGTATTTTGTATTAATTTTTTCCGGAAATCGTAAAAAAAGACCAAATTTAGAAATTTTAGAAATTGTCGTTACAAATTTCACAAAAATCAAGTATGTCAATTTTGTTGGCAACTATAGTTACAAAGTATTTTGCGTTTTGTAAAGTCTTTACAGTACTAGTCCGGAAAATTCAATTTCCTTGTGCTTTAATAAGCAGGAAAATGTTTTCAAGACGATTTCCGGAAAAATGTATTATCTTGACTTTATTTTTTACTCTTTCACAATGTACGAATTATCTAACCTTAAAACAAACACAAAAGATTTTTATATTATAAAAATTATAGTTCGTTAATAAAACTAATATTTTTTTATACAATAAATGTGTTCTCCATCTGGCGATTTCTAGTAGTAGTAAAAGTGATTGTTGACGGTATCGATCTTAACAGTTGTTTACACCTACTCCTAATTTATATGGTATTATAAACAGTTTTTGTATTAAGTTAAAAAAACATAAAATTCTAAAAATACTTATTTTAATGCTAAGAATTTTTTATGTGTTTTATGGTTTAACTTCCAAAAATAGAACTCATGAATTTTTTTTAAATTACTTATAATACTGTCGTGATTTTTTTTAATTCTTGAAGTTTACGTTTTCCTTATGGCCATAAAGAGGATTAATCAAAGCGGCCTGATGAACATCTAAAATCGTGAAGACAGCCAACTCTTCTAATAAATTCTTATTGTAGTATATATTTTGGTTGTAAAATTAAATTAAATTACTTTAAGGCTAAATTAATTAACTTTATCTTTGTTTGATATTTTGTAATTGGTTTAAAGTAGTGGTTCCCAAAGTGGTCCCTACGGACCCCTAGGGGTCCCAAGGAATATTCAAAGGGACTGCCATTTTTGTTTGTTTTAGGTTACTAGAAGTTTATGTCGATTCCTTTCAAATTTTGATGAATTTACTTGTTTTGTGAAAAGTTTCTAGTAACGAGATTATTATTAGATTTTTATAATGTTTCTGAAACTAAGTTATCTAACGGATAATTAAAGCATTAACGTAAAATATTTAATAAACGTTGTGTTATTTTTACCGGTGTATTTGCATCTTACAATGTTGAGTTAAAATCATATAATTCAACATAAGATCTTCAAGATTAAAAAATTCTATATCTTCAAACGCTTGTAGAATAAATGGATTTTAACCATATTTAGTAACAGACAACTAAGTAATTTAATCTCAACTTAACTTAGTTCTTGCGTCTACAAGAACTTACAAGAAACGTGATAAAATCGACTAGATTAATATAAAACTGTAAGAAAGAGTTATTATATTTACTTTACGTTTTAATTAGTATAGATATATAGGCAAAGAGTATATATGTCTTAATTAGATAGCTATAAGCAGCTTTGACTAATGATATTTTATTATTAGCTTGTTTTTTTTGTTAAATTAATGCGTAATTACCTAATTACTTTATCTACGTTTTGTGAATTGTTTTTTGTATTATTTGTTGACTGTGGGGCACGATGAATCATAATTTTCAAGAATTTCAAAGGCTACAAGTTGGGTATGGCCTAATTAAACAAATTTCAGCTTTCTCCTTCACGTCTGTTCTTTCGTTTCCTTTTTATTTTCAATGCCTCTTCCTATCGGTGTTGCGCTCGCTAGTGAAGTTAAACTGCCTGTAATCGATATAATGTGTTTTACTACCAAATTTAATTCTCGTCTCCAGAACATTTTTTGTAATATGCGTTAATTATTGGTTTTTCTAAACTTCAGGAATTTTCATTATTGTGTGAAGTTAGTTACGCACTTTTCGTTTTTTGTATTTTTATGGAATGTTATGTGGATTTTTTATTGCACTGGCCTAGCACAATCCGACATAACAGTAGAAAATTTAAAACTGTAAGTTCCCATAGAAGAAAGTACCATGGGCCCAGGCTTGGCTCAGGCTGGGCCCAAGTTTGTAAAAGCTTGGGCCAAGCCTGTAAGCCAAGCTTGGCCCAGCCTTGACAATAGTCTGGAATGATAATCATAGCCCAGTCTTGATAATGGAATAAATAATTGTATGAACGTATTTACACTTTATTGTTATTACTTGTATTATGTACTATTTAAATTACATAAAGTTTTTTAATTACTATTTAGATCTTGTCTTAAATTATATTAAGATTTAGCTAGTACAGTTATTATTCTCATTTTGGCACCTTTTGTTTGATATTTTTTGGTTTTCTGTATCACTAGGGTCATTAACGTCACTCACACAGCTGATGTTTACACTTTGATTATTTAAACTTTGCCGGTTAACATCTAAATTAGTTTTTTTATTTAAACTTTTTTGGTTTATTTAACGCACGCCATCTTTAAATTCTAAGGTAAGAATCCGACATAATTACTTTTAGTAGCCTCGCCTCGTGATAATTGCGGAGTAAACAAAAGAAATTATATTTGAAGGTTTTTTCCTTCTAGTTCAAAAGTACTAACATTCAATGACTGTATAACTGAAATTCGAAGATTTGATTCATCACCTTTACTACTCTAGCAATGAAAAAAATCTTACATTTAACTAACAGATGATGTAAACAAGGATGGCGGCTGCGCTAAACGAAAATACCCGAATCTCGCCATACGTAACCGAACGGCTCAAGTTTCAATTCTACACTTTCGATATTATCATAACTCAACTTATTAACCAATTTTTTAAAATTTTTAACATTGAAAAAAAAAATTATTGCTATTTTCTTGGATAATCCAGTCTTGGGCCAAGCTTGGCTAACAATTTGCATGGCCGAAGCTGGGTCAACCAGTCTTGGCCCAAGCTTGGGTTTCCATGGAATAGCTAAGGATGGGTTATGCAAGCTTGAGCCAAGCTTGGGTAAGAATTGGCATGGCCGAGGATAGGTCAACCAGTGTAGGACCAAGCTTGGGTCCCCATGGAATGGCCAAGGCTGGGTTATCCAAGCTTGGGCCAAACTTGGATTCTGATGGAATGGCCAAGGATGGGTTATACAAGCTTGAGCCAAACTTGGCTAATAATTTGCATGGCCGAAGCTGGGTCAACCAGTCGTGGCCCAAGCTTGGGTCCTCATGGAATGACCGAGGCTGAGCTACCCAGTCCTGGACCACGTCTGGGCCAATACAGGTACGCCAAATTTAGGTTTCCCAGTACTGGCCCAGGTCTGGCCCCGTTGTCTAACTCTGGGGTTTCCTATATGGGTTTTTGTTTCAGCACTCTTGCTACTTTTAGTAATTTTTTTAATTCCTACAACTATTTCTCGTCGGATTCAATTAGCACAAATAAGCAGAAATTGTACGATTCAAAAGTAACAAATTTGTATTTCATATAAATAGATTTTTTGAGATGTTATACTGCAAAAAGCATCGAGTTGAGCACATTTTATCGTAACGAATAGTTATTCTTATTGTAGCTACTCGTTTAGCACAATCCGGTACAACTATAGAACATTTCAAAACTTGCATTTCTGTTTTACCCTCAACTTTTTTAGTAATTTTTTTTTCAACATCTACAAGTTTTGTTGTATTTATGGTTGTTTTAGTCTTGATCTCAATTAGCACAACTGTACTTAATAAATAATAAATAAATTTTATTAAAGTATTTAATAAGTAGTTGTTTAATGTATTGTGTTTGAAGTCCATCGTATATACTGTAGAGTGTAGACGTTAGGAGAAAAAAGTACTAATGCAAATCGATAGGAAATTAAAAACTACATTAGCAATTGAAAGAAATCGAGGGTGCCATTTAAAAAAATGAGTTTCAGCAATATGAAAAATTTGAAAATTAGCGCTCTCATACAAAATAAGTAATGCGAATTAAAAAAATCTTTTAGATTATACCTTCGGATTACCAAGCAATTTTTGAGGCGCCGATTACCAAGTGGGGTCAGTTTTGACCCTAAGTTTTTTTTCTTATTTTGTAAAGAAAAACCGATTAATTTGTAATGGTAACCTTTATTAATATTTTAAATTAACATTAGATTTCATATAAACTAAAACAAATATAAAAATAAAATGTAAACATAAATTAGGGAGGGCAACAACTATTACATATTATTGTAGTTTTTTTCTGGCAATGTTGTTTACATACAAAGAGTTTGCACTTTTCACATGTTTCCGAACATTTTTTGTCATTTTCTAATGGACATATCTTACAACGACCTCTTTTTGTGTTGTTCTGTGTCTGCTAAACAATATTTTTTTTTACGTCGCAAGACAAATAACAATTGAAAAATTTGTTATATATTATTACACATTGTTGAAAGAAATTCAGCTAAAAAAATATTGGGACAGTTGTAAAAAAAACTTAAGAAAAGACAACAAAAACAACACGTCTGGGGTCAAAAAAGACCCCAATGGTAATCGTGACTTTTATCTACGAATTTACAAAAACAAATTCCATACTTTTAACACCAATTTTGTGAGTATTTCTTTCTGATGCTGAATGTTTATAGATATTGTTCTAAATTGGCAACGCCGCAATTTTTTATCTAAATTAAGCCTTCATCAAACGGCATAAAAAATTAGAATTAGTACAGTACTAAACATTTTATGCTGACATTTATACAAAGGTACTAGAAACTGAGGCCGGAGTAATGGCGAATCTTATATAAAAATCAAATGCTGTTTGTTAGTCTCGCTAAAACATTCTTAATTTCATTGCTTTTGGCGAGGACCCGATCAAAGAGGGAAGCTGTCTTTTGGGACATTGGGTTTATCTGGAATAGCAGAAAGCAAAATGCTTTCAAAATTTCCACTAAACATGCAAATTAACGAAACACCAACTTGCAACATCGATAAAAACAGCACAATGGCAAAAATTCTCCAGAAACGCAAGGTGATCGTTTGGGATGAATGCACTATGGCCTACAAGAGGTCACTCGAGGGCTGAACAAAACTTTGAAAGATCTTCGTGAAAATCAAAACATTTTTGGTGGAGCCATGATTCTGTTGTCCAGTGATTTTCTTCAGGCTCTTCCAGTTATTCCCTCATAAACTGTATCTGATAAGCTAAACGTGTGCTTAAAATTATCAAATTTATAACGGCATGTGAAGACACTTCTATTGAGGACTAACAAGGCAGTGTTTTTGCAACAAGGTCAAAGTACAGATGTGTTTTTGAAGTAATTGTTAGACATTGCTAATGAAAAATTCGGAGTATACACTTCAACCAGATTTATCATATTACATACTTACAGATTTGTGTCAAATTGACAAAATTGAAAGAGAAGCTCATTCGGCGTGTTTTCCAGACCTAGCGCAACAATTGAAAAACCATTAGCAAACCATTAGCAAACGAGCAAGCGGCAAAAACAATGATGTGGATGACCTCAACGCGACCATTCAACATTTAATTCCGGGACAGTTGTTTTTTTTAAATAAGTCAACTATCTCACATAATTCTTGAATCACAAGGCCAGTCGTTGAAAGTTTTTTTTTCAGAAAGATTTTTACATTGAAAAATTGTATTTATCTTTCATGTATTTAAATAAGACATTGAATTTATTTGAATTACAAGCAAGTTTCAATTAATAACCTAGCGAAATTTAAACCGTACACGATGTAACCAGCATTCCTGATCTCAATGAATTGAAGTTGGATAGTTGCTTAGGGTTGATAATCGCTGATCAAAAGTTATAATAAAATAAATTGTAGGTGATACGAAGTTCACCGGGTCATCTTGTACTAAATAAAAAGAACTATTAAGTTTTTTTAACGGTACAGTGTTATGTCATCGCTCATAGAAAAAAAGTTAAGTTTGTTTGGTCAAAAATGCGGGGCTACTATAATATTATGTTTATTTATTTTATCAATTGTTATACATGTTAATCGATATTTCGTTTTTGACGCAAGTTAGCACAATATGGCACAATAAAGAAACATAAAAAAATTTCTTGAATATGCTTTGAATTACAGACTTGTGATGAATGGCACAATACGGTACAAACGCAGCACAATGCAACACATTTCATAAAAATAAAATAAGTTTTGTGAGTATGGGACTAACTTCACACGTGTGTTGATTTGTTCCTTACAATTTGTTGTTTACAAATGTTATCTATTGAATTTTAAGAATTTATAGTATGAATTTCCAATTTTAGTCCTCACATTTTGTTTATCATATACCCACTCAAGTTTTAAACATAATATAGTTGTTTGATCGTTTTCTTTAAGTGTGCGTTGGTGTTTCATTTGGTATCTAACGTTACTTTTAAATATTTAACTATATTGCTCAGTTGGTGATATTCTCTCACAATTTAATTTTATTTCGATCTTGGTTTTCTTTTTTTTTCTGAAAGTTAATATTGTTGTGTTAATAGAGTTTACTGTCAGGTCTTCGACAGCGCATCGTTTTTTTCGGTATTGACAGGGTTTGTTCCATGAAGTTTGAATAAGTAGCACGAATTTCCGCAAATTTTCCAAGTATCAGAATAGTAACTTTCTAATTTCTATAGAAGACCAATAGAAGCGACAATCAAATATTTTCAAATTATCGTCAACGAGTTTGTAATTTTCCTGTCAACAATTGCAGAGCAGAATTTTTTATGATTCTTGTTGTATTTTAAGTGACAAACTACTTCTACTTTTAACCGATTTCTACAGAGAATCACCTAAAACTGTATCATAATCAATATTGTTCCACGCCAACTACGCCCATCTCTTAAAGCGTCTTCTTGTTTTTTTTGTTTCGCCCATGATCTACATTATATTATTTTATTGCTTCATCCTTTTTGTTTTCTTATGGCATGTCCTGCCTATTGCCACTTTCGCCTTGCTATTTTCTCAATAATTTCAGTCACTTTTGTTGTTTGTCTAATCCATATTTTGGTTTTATCATCTTTCAGGGATACATCTAAGATTCTGCGCTTCTTCGCATGTTAGTGTACTCGCAAATTGTCTATTGCTTTTTCCGGAAATATTCACGTTTCACTTGCATATGTGGTCACTGGCAGAATATATTTATAGTATAGTTTTGAATTTAACTATAATGTTTTTTTTTTGATGATATAATGGCTTTTAATTTTCCGTAGGCTGTTCAGGATAATTGAATTAACTTTTTCTTGTCTTCTACTTTCACTTTTTCTTTATTAGTTTTCTTTTTTCAGGCTTATCTCCAGACCTATTTTTCGCGCTTCCTTGTCTGTTTCTGTAAGCATTGTTTGTAGTTCTCTGGTTTTGGCTATTACTATTGCTACTAATTTTTGTTTTAACACTATTGAATCTAAAAAACGTTCTTATTCAAGTATAACACGAGGTAAAACAAGAAACAGTTAATTTTTTATTAAATTCTTAATTCTTTTAAATTAGTTGTGTTTTCTCCATTGAGTTGTTTTCTCAAATTTATAAAGTACGGACTACCAAACAAATTTTGTTAATAAGAGTTCTAAAGTATAAAAACATGAGACTTTTATCCGCTGTTTTCTTCTTCATTTAATTCTAACCGTTTTTTATAAATTTAATATTTATACCTACGTTGTTCTATAAGTAATTTCGTATCCTTTTGTCAATATTTATTTTGACATTATTTTTACCAGAGTTGAAGCTTTTTTTGGTTACTTTTGAAGGTAAAGCGTGTATTTAATAGTAAGTTTATGTAGTTTAAACTCAATATGATAATCAGTATGTTTTTGTATGTAGGTAGGTAACAAAGTTGATTTTAATAACAAGCAATTAATGATTAAATCTGTGTTACTTCAATGTTAAAGAAACGTTTATAATGTACATCATACTGCGTTTTAAACCCAATTTCTACTTACAAAAACATTGGAAAATTACGATAATCTGTTTAATAATACTATCGCAATGCTGTTTTATTTACTGAAACGTTGAGAAAATTGAGGAAGACTGCTATTATTGCCGTTTGAACTTGTTTTTATAGTTTACTGCCTGACAAAAGCTATTAGCGACATTCTTTATAGATTACATGGAATGAAAATTGAACCAATAGCGTAAAAAATATTTAACGTCTCCGGTTCCCTTGTCGAAGACAAATTGGTAATGATGATGAATTAGTGCCCAAAGCATTTATTCATTCATTACGGAAAGTTTGGGTAACAGACATCACCTGTAGTAATTTTAGAATTATTGCTAATAGTCATATTAAACATTTTAGCAAGAAGCGGAAAACAATATAGTTTGTTTTTTTTATATTTTTTATATATTTGCAATGTGCATGACAAAACGTCTTAGCGTAACCATCTTTGTTAACATTGCTTGAAATGTTTAATATGAAAAATAAATTTTAATTGCTGTTGATAATAAGCATATAAAAATTTAGTTGGCTTTTTAAAAGTAGCATATAATTTACAACTATAATGTAGTTAAGGTTCATTTTTACTGCTTGATATAACGTCCATTAAAAACAGAATTTGATGCTTCAGATGAAGAAGTATATGCCAAAAGAATTATAAAAATAAACGGGTTTCAATTAGAAAACTGTACCCTGTTGCTATTAACCGCTTATGAAGCAAATGCAGGATTCGTACTCTTTATCATAATCCATACTTCATGAATTTGAATTTTAGAAGTGTTAAACACTAATTGCCTCAACAGTAACCAGGACTGCGTTTTATAGAGTATTAGGATAAAATCATTTTGCTATATATATACAATTCAAAATTCCACGGGTTGCACTGTTATGAATTGATTAGTTTGATACAGGTACTAAAGCTGATCATTGCGTCGTGTGACAAAAGCTTACGAAGTAGCTAATTTTATATTTCGCAGTGATCCAAAAGGGAAAATTGAGATAGAATTTTATTATTGTTGTAACTTTTAACCCAAACCTCAGCCAAGACCAGCTGGCTAAAGTTAAAGTGTTGATCTAGCAGTATCAAGATGTGTTTGAGCTGGAGAATAGTTCGAAAGGAAGAACTGACGTGGTAAAACATAAAATTAATACCGGAGACGCTCGGCTGATACAACAACATTCACGTCGACTTCCTTTGGCAAGAACAGAAGAATCCGAACAGATAATGACGGATATTGGTGTGATTTAACCCTAAAATAGTCCATAGGCGTTCCCAGTGGTACTAGTAATAAAAAAAAGTAGATCAACGAGGTTTTGCGTAGACTACAGACCAAAAAGGACAGCTACTCTTTAACGAAAATTGGCTTTAGACACCCTGTTAGGATCCAATCAACTTTCTATGTTGGATTTAAAGAGTGGTTACTAGAAGGTAGAATTGGAACTCAAGGATTGTGAAAATACGACTTTTATGATTCTAACTAGTTTGTGGCAGTTCACTGTGATGCTCTTCGGCATGTGTAACGTTCCTGCAAAGTTAGAGCGATTGATGGAGACAATATTGCACGGGTTGTCTTGAAAGATGTGCTTGGTTTATTTAGACGACGCGATCGTAGTTGGTAAGTCGTTTGAATAACATTTGAACAACGTAAAGGAAGTGTTCCAACAATTACGTGGGGCAAATCTAAAACGGAATCCAAATAAGTACCATCTATTTGAGAAGCAAGTACAATACTTTGGCCAGTTTGTATCTAGAAATGGAGTAAAAGCTGACCCAGACAAAGTTCGAGCAGTGCAGGCATGGCAAAGACCATTAAAAAACACCAGGTTTGAAATTTCCTTGTGTTGTGCACCTATTATAGACGATTTGTACCCGAATTTGCCAATATCACCAAACTTTTTGCGAAATCGACACAAGGAAAAAACAGAATTTAGATGGAATGAAAACTGCAAAAAAGCTTTTCATCAACTAAAACAGGCTCTAGTTGCTGTGCCGGTTTTAAGTTATTTAAGAGAAGATGGAAAATTTGTTTTGTATACCAATGCAAGTAGTCTGGCTATAGATGCAAGACGGATAAGAAAAAGTCATGGCGTATTTTAGCAAGGTTTATCCAGGTCATAAAAGAATTACTGAGTGACTGGGAGACAGCTGATAGCAGTCGACGAGTCCATAGAACATTTCTACAAATATTTGTATAGACAAAAATTTTTACTAAGAACGGAACCCCCCACTTTGAAATGACTATTGCAGTTTCGTATTTCGGAAAGACAAATAACAAGATAGATCAAAGACTGCAAGAGTATGACTATGACACAGAAGACCGTGCCGGAAGCAGTCATTGGAACGGTGATGCCTTGAAGAAAAGATAGAATGCCTTTTGCTAAGGTTGCTGACAAATAAGAACCTGAGTAGTTGTGTCGCGAACAAGAAAACGATCCTGAAATAAGAGGACTCCTGAACTGGAAAGCAAACAACTGACGACAAACCTGATAAAACGTTAGTGCTTTGCGCAAAAACATCAAAGCGTACTTGGCGTAGTGGTACTCTTTGAGAGTGGAAGACTTTTTTCTTAAGCGATCCTTAGATAGTGTCGAGGCACGAAAAACTATACACACTAATAAAATAAAGATTTTTTTTACAAAAACAGAAACAGATTGATTTCCAAAGCATAGTGTTAAAAACTACTAGTTTTTATATCTCATTGCTCGCCATGAGAAATTTCTTTTTGTAAAGCAAACGTTTTTAGAATGTAATGCTAATTCTTTTACAGATATAAAAAAAATACAATTGAAAATTGAATAATAATAGAGAGAAATATTAATTTTCAAATACACAACGATTTAAAATATGTAGAAATGAAATACCGCAAGCTTCCACGATCAGAGTCTATACTAAGCTGAGAACGTCTTCCGGGTTTGGATTGTGTCATTTTTGTAACCGAAGTTGCCAACGTTTCGCCCACTTTCGTAAAGGGGAGAAATCGAAGAACTCAAACAAGCAACTGAAATCTAACTAAGAACCTCTCAAAAGTTAGGTAATCAACTTGTAAGTCAAGCCAGATACTAAACTTTAAAAATGTATGGAAGAAAACGATAAACTTAGAAAAGCAAACGACAATTTAACAAGGAACCACTATAAAGTTAAGCAATCAATTTGTGAACCAAGCCAGATTCTAAACTGCATAGAAGTGACTTAAAAAGTAGTTTCCGTATATAAAGAAGAAGTATCGTCCCAGCGGGGTTAAGCTAGACTTTATGGTCGAAAATGGGCGTGTTTTCAAAGGAGTAATGACCGGGAACCAAGAAGGATATATCTCGAAACTATGATCACGATTAAAGTTATTGGGATGTTTGATGATTTCTATGCCCTCTCGGGTTTTCCTAATGAAGAATAATGGAGGCTTTGTACCAAAACGTTATCAAAATTTTATAGTTTCTAAAAGTTGGATAAAATGCTGAGACTTGACAATGTGAGAAGAGGTTTTACCTGTAAATTTTCAAAGAATGTTGAACAAGAACTTGGCTAGCTTTTAGGTAGGAGATTGGATATTACTAACGATAGGTCGAAAGGGTATACCTTGTTTGTGAACTTTGGGAAGTCCGTATAGCGGAAGTGGTTTGGAATCTAAAAGGGTAAGCCGAAATTTAGTTTCTGGAAATAGATTGGAAGATTTGATGGTTTAGCGGACCTCACGTTCAATCTACGAAGTGGGATTACGAATTAGAAGAGCCGTACGTTTCCTTGGACAAAATAGAATACATTTTTGCAGCATAATTACTTTGGCTCAAAACGACAGTAGCGTTGCCTTTGTCGGCTGGAAGAACAATAATATTGGGGTTTCTGCGAAGACTTTTTAGGCCTAACTCTTCTGAATTAGAAATGTTGGATTTAGGAACTTTAGATGATTCAAGGATTTTGCCGGTGGGAATACGAATGGGATCTGAGAGGTGGCGAGAAAGATCTCTTATAGAAGACTCGAAAGCACATTAAATATCTTCTTTAGATATACGTTTGGGAGCAACAGCAAAATTCAAATTCTTAGATAACACCGATTCCTGTTCTGAAATCCCCCTGGATAAACTGACAACCGTCTTCAAGGAGTTAGTAGTAGAAGAAGCTTTATGATTCTTGGATTCCAGTAATTCAATCTTTTTGAGATGACTTTCAGTAGTTAATCATAGAGTGGTATCAAACTGCTGATAAGTAATGTCAAAGAGATTCCAATCATCCGGGGATAAAGTGTTGGCCAACTCATGATGAAGATATAATAGTTGTTTCGAAATGGTGTCTAACTCTTGTCTGGTTTGCTTAATCCGTTTGCGTATCAACACTAGACTAGTACGGTGTAGAATATTTTTACAAAAACATGACTGAATGTGGAACTTGATTTTGAGGAATTCAGAAATTATGTTTTGATCACGATAGCGACTAAGAAAAGTTAAAGTGCGCAAAAGTTTGACGAGTTTGTGGCGAAAATACGGAGGTTTTAGAAGAAATATTCTCCCCGTAGAGATTTCCAAATTTCTATTATTTGGTCACAACATTTCTGCCTACTATGCCAATTGTAATAAAAGTTATCAAGTTTATAAACGTAAGATATCTGTAAAAAAATTGAGTGTCAATATTTTGGGATTAAATTTTTTGCTTTTCACTTACAAATGTAAAATTGGAAAATAAATAAAAGACAACTCTTTTTCAGAGATTTTAAATGCGATAGGCAAAAAAAATCAACGTCAAGTTCTGTGTTACAAATTTTTGGTGTTCTCTAATTATCGGTAACGTTTTTACTCATCCTTTATGATTTAATGATCCACGTATAGCATTAAAAAAATCACAACCAATATTTGACACACTATTTTAAAGGTTCTCCATCAACGTTTTCTGTATTTCAGTGATACTGTAAGTTTGATGGGTCAATAAAAATCGAGTAGAAAAATATTACTTAAGTACTTAGTAATAAAAATTTTTGTTTACAAGTATAGATAAAATTTCTGCTTTTAGTGTTTCCGGCAAATAAATTATTTCTAAATCGAAGCAATAAACGATATCTAAAGATTTTTGAACTGTGTTATTCAATGTCTTTTGTACAGTTTTTTACATCATATTCTGCATGTCGATTTAGACAACACATTGTTTAATTGTGACATATGTAGGTGTGTAAATTTCAGTTGGAAATTGTGTAAATACTTGCATTTATTATTGATATGAGATGTGTCATATTTTCGAAAATGACTAATTTTTAATTTTTTCTTCTAGAGATGCATGCCTGAATTTGAGAACGCCGCGTTCAACTTACTAACAGAAGCAACAAATACCTGCGGCGATGAAGGCGAAATCGAATATTGCGTTCAAACGGGAGTATCAATACAAAAATCCTGCGAATTATGTTACCCAAACGAACACTCAGCAAGGTACTTAACCGACTTTCACAGCGAAGACAGTCAAACGTGGTGGCAATCTGATACGATGCTAGAAGGAATTCAATACCCTTCACAAGTTAATCTCACGCTCAATTTAGGTAGGTAAAAATATCTATTCTTGCCGATACCTTCTGTTCGGATTTTTCATTCATTATTCATAGTAAGTGATGCGATGCGCTTCGTATCTAATGTAAAGATTGTCTTCAAAAACCGAATTGAAATCCGTAAAAGGGATTCGCATATGTCGCGTGCCAAACAAAGGACGATGAAAGCTTGAAAATATCGTTGTAAAAAGCGCGCTTTGTCAGTTGACATTACTGGAAGCCGCAGAACATGATGGCCACACAAATTACACAGACATTCGTTGCATATTTATGGCCACTTTACATTCCTCATTGTCTGATATAATATTCCTAAATGTCCCTAAATGGCAATCCCGTTTTCAAACAGACTATAAGTGTAAGTCTTACTTTTTTGGTAGTAGGACAAATCGGTATTAAATTACTTCTTGTGCGAAGTATTGTGTAGTTGTTGATTAATGTTCTAATAAGCTTTACTCAAAATTATATTAACTTTTGAATTACTCACATTCTTCTCAAATAGTCAACAAAAACAGTAACTACATACTTTAATTTTATGTTTCAAGAAAAGTGAACTCAACTTTTTGATCTATTACACATTGAACAATTGATAGATTGATTGATTGATAACGTTATAAAATGTTGACAAAATGTTGATAAAAAAATGTGTTTGGCTAATTAAAAGATAGATAGATAGAAAATAGAACTAACAAAGTGGATGTGCATTTTAATAACAATTTTGACAATGTATTTTGAATCGCATGAATAAAAATAAAAGTGCAAGCTTCTGATGATGGTACCTCACAGATCACTGTCTTGTATAAAATCTTCATAGTCAGGACCGGCTGATAGGAGTGCGTTTTGGAACAGATGCTGTAAGTGGAAAAGGCTTTAGAGACTGTTTGACTTTTCGCACAGATCTATATTGTAACGAATTTTAAAACGAATTTATTTATAAACAAATATTTACACGACTAGAACTATACGTAACTAATTAAATCTAACGATATTTAAGAAAAAAACTTACATTCATTTATTTAGTACTATCATTAGGTCCGCACTTTTTAATTTTATCTAATTTTATTTCTTATCTGTGTCGAGAATTTTCCACATACTTCGGTTATTGTCTCGAAGTTGACAATTACTTCGAGAACGTTTCACTGCCCTCTTCTTAAGACTGTTCTGCCCCAGAACAGGAAACTGGATACGACACCGGTAGAAAGGATCATGGCGATAGCGGTAACTCTCGCCATTTTGGCAACTTCCTTGAGCATAAAGATAGCAGTCAATGGACTTCTCTTGACCCGATATTCTACTTAGATGGTAACTCTAGACCAACACTTGAACGTCTGTTCCTCGGAAGACGACCTCCAACATATTTCTGACTGTTCTCCAATCCAGTTGATCTAAGCCACAACTAAGCTTGGGTACTTCCAATTTCTTAATATTGTGGAACTCTATTTCTCTCTTGCGATTCCATAATGCTCGCCACAAATTTTCGTATAACGGCTTTGTATGTGAGTACTTCTTGGTGACCAGATAGAAAACGAAGCGACGGTCACCACGTAGTTTTAACACTTTTCCGACCGCCGGTTGCTGTCTTCGTAGTTCATCTAGCCGTTCAAACTTCTTTTTAAATACGACTGCAACCCCTCTGGACATGTCAAGATTCTTGCTCACGCAATGTGGGATAGCGTAATATTTTCCTGTTTGGAACAGATCTTGGTTGTTCCTCTGTTGTAACTCCGAACCTAGCTTTTCCAGAATTGCTTTCCTTCGACTGGATTTCTGGTTCTGCTAATTATCGCTAGCAAACGGGGCTAGACGATCGATGTGGACTATTTTTTAATTGCTTTTGGGTGGTTTTCGGATGTGATATATGAACTCATTAATACGCTGCATGGCTTTATAAGGCCCCTCATATCGCCTCTGCAGCTTCGGCGAAAAACCACGTCTTCTTTGGGGATTATACAACCACACCATGTCGCCAGGTTGAAACTCACCATTTTATGCCTTGACGTCATATCTGCTTTTCATTCTATCGTTGGCAGTTTGTATGTTTTTACGAACTGCTTATGCATATTAGGAAAAAGTACAGGTACTGATCTCAGTCTCTTTGGTGTTCGGACACTACTTTGGCTAAATATTTTCCTATTATTCAGTTCATCCGTTTATACATGTCATTAGATTGAGGATGGAGACTGCACCTATGGTCAGGTTACTTGCGTCAATATCTAAAAAAACTTTTTATCTTCCTTGAATAACTTAAAAACGACGAAGTGACTAAGATCTGTTTTAATTGATGGAAAGCGTTTTTGCAGTCTTTATTCTATCTAAATTCTGCTCTTTCTTCGGTCAGTTTTGTCAAAGGTTTGGCAATATTGGTAAATATTGGTACTAATCGTCTATAATAGGTGCATAACCCAAAGAAACTTTGGATCTGATGTTTGTCGATTGGCCTTGGCCATGCTTGCACTGCTCGGATTTTGTCTGGTTCGACCTTTACTCCATCTCTAGATACGACGTGGCCAATATATTGCACTTCTTTTTTAAATACGTGCATTTTTTTGGGTTCAATTTTAGATTTGCCTCAAGTGTTTTTCAAACGACCTTCTAACCACGATCACGTCGTCTAGGTAAACCAAACATGTCTTTAAAGACCGCACAAGATGGTCTCCATCAAACGCTCGAACGCTGTAGGAGCGTTACACAGGCCGAAGAGCATCACAGTGTACTGCCACAAACCAGTTAGAATCGTAAAAGCTGTTTTTTCACGATCTTTGGGTTCCAATTCTACTTGCCAGTAACCACTTTTTAAATCCAACGTGGAAAACCACTGGAATTCTGGTAAAGGTTATGTGTCCTTTTTGGTCACGTCGTTAAACTGTCTGTAGTTTACGCAAAATCTCGTTGATTCTTTTTTTTGCAAGTACTACTGGGAATGCCCATGGGCTATTTGAAGGTTCAATCACACCTTCTTTCTCTATATCAGTAATTATTTATTCGGCTTCTTCTCTTTTCACTTTCAAGGAACTCGGCGTGGACGTTGTCATATCGGCCGAGCGTCTCCGATATTAATTTTATGCTTCACCACGTTAGTTTTTCTTTTGGAACTACTCTCCAGCGCGAACACATCTTAACACTGCAGGATCAACACTTTAACTTTAGCTAGCTGCTCTTGACTGAAGTTTTGGTTTTTGGAGGTAAGAATGTTCATCAGATGTTGTGGACATTTTTTCGGTGACATATCTTCATTAGAATTCATGCATCTCACAATTAGAGATACTGATTACGGTCTTTTAGCTTTTCCGGACATTTCCATCCAGGCGTGCCAGCACCACACTTTTAGTCCTTGCAGGCAGAGTCACGTCTTCACTCAATAAGACTTGCACAGCTGCCTTCTCTGATGAATGAAAAGGAATTTCGTCACTGTCGAATTTCAGGACATCGTTCTTTATATCCAAATGGAACCCATACTTTTTATAACGTCCATTGCTAGGATAACTTTTTCCGTGATGTCGGCTACCATTACTTGATGGTCAAATACTTCATTTCTTAAAATAATGGTCACTTGTGCTTGTCCGTGAGTAGGCATTTTTTCGACCGTTGCTGTTCGAAGTTGTACTGTTACTGCTGATGTCTTCCCATTTTTCCGTAATATGTCCGGAGGAATGATGGTCTTTGTCGCTCCCGCGTCAAACCAGTAACTGAACACTTTGTTTATTAATCTTGCCGTTGAGATAAATTCTATGCAATTGCTCTCTAGGTTATGCCATCGATTGGTAATCTCCGGTACATAACTAGTTGCGGTGAACGTTTGTTTCTTTTGGTCAAGTCGTTCCAAACTTTTGAGCGCTCTTCTTGCCATCTTCTTAGATTTGGTACGGTGCCATCGTACGTGGCTTATTTCCCCGCAGTTCAAAGTCGTCACTTCTCTTTCCCGAAGTATTCCTCGTGCTATCTTCTCGGCCTTTTAGTGTCTGCACCGGTACTTCTGCAGCACAGCGGAGTTTATTATCGTCTCGTTGCAATGCCTCTTTTGCTGCTTCAAACTTCAAGCCATGCACTAAAGCGTCATCCAGCGTCTTAGGTCGAGCTAACCGTAGAGTTTGCTGCGTTTCGCTGTCTCGGAGCACGTCTACAATGGTTTGAATAGCCAATTGCTCCAAGAAGGTGTCGGGTGTTGTAGGATACGCAAGCCTTGACAGTCTGGCGATATCAGCCTCAAACTCTTGAAAACTCTCCGCATATTCATATCTCATTTCGATACGTGAAATTAAGAACTCGTAATTTCCGTGGAGGTGGTCAGATACAGTCTGCAATATTCCAAGCGCTTTTCTACGTAAGGCCACTATTAAAAACGTCGCTTTCTGCTTGTTGTTCCAACCATTAGCTGTAGCTGCGGCATAAAACTGCTTGTACTACGTTGACCAAGGAGTTTTTTCATCAAAATTTGGGACTGGAATCTTAAATTTGTGCGTGGCTTCTTCTTGATGGTTCGTGATTTTAGTTCGTGACACTTCCTACACTGTGACAATTCGTTTGGTTCATCCTTTCGTTAAGCAATTTCATTCTTCTCATTTGTGCTATATTGCTTCTATTTTGTTTTCTAGAACTTCGCATATTCTCTCAAATTTATTATATGTACTTAGGTTTTCTCTTGAACAATTTTAATTTGGTTTCCTACACTAACTTGTATTTGTTCCTCAATGGTCTTTATTTGATTTTCAATGCTTGTTCGAATTTCTTCTTTTAGACTTCTAGAATTATCCTCCATTTCGTTCGGACAGTTTTTCATCCGTTTTTTTTAAATTTTTTTACTGTTATTTAGAATTTACGGACAGTTTTTTTTTCTATTTTTCTAGAATTTTCTTCCATTTTCTGACAAATTTTGGACAGTTTTTCTTTCATATTTTTATTCATCAATTCTGGACCATTTCGTATTGATTCGAGAAATTTAAATATATGTATCATGCATCTATTTTCGTTTGATAACGAGTATAACACGGATAAAAAGTTTAACAACACTGAATTTTAATAACGCCCGACACTGGTTCGGACTGGAACAACTAAAATTACACTCTATAAACAAACACGCGAATCGCGAACTAAACAGTTGTTTATTTACACATTATCAACCGGTTTCCATTGCCGCTCACCTGTATTACGAATGTAACCAATTTTGAAACTAGTTTCTTTATAAACAAATGCTTACACGATTAGAATTACACGTATCTAATTCAATCTAACGATATTTAAGAAAAACATAATAATTTATGTATTACTATCACTAGGTCCGCACTTTTTAATTTTATCTAAAATGGATACTTGTTTATGTTAACACGTACACAACGTATTTATGTTTCACTAGCACGGGCACTTGATTTATTTATCTCACACACGTTAATCACTTATTTATTTAAACCGACAAAAATCTTCTCTTTTCAATTCGAAAAACTTGACCTCAGCTCCTTTTGAATACTTTTTATATATTTCTGTTATCTGTGTCGAGAAATTTCTTTCGGTTATTGTCTCGAAGTTGACAATTACTTCGAGAACGTTTCAATATTTTAACTTTTTTTGCTTCTTGTTCTCTGTTTAGAAGATAGGAAGAAATGTACTTAAAGTTCTCTGCAAAGAAAAATTAGTCTCTTGTGCTTCCGGGTTTTGCTGTACCAGCAAAGAAATACAGGACATTGCGTCGGCAATTCTAAGTCTGACATTTTCTTTCTTTTTTTAACCACAGCATGGCGTTGTACTATAAGGTACAGTAACGAACGTTTTTTTTCTACACTATACCAGTACAGCCGGTTACCAACTCTACAGGATATGCCTCTTTTCGTTTAATCGTTACAGATACATTTACAAAATGTTTTCCTAACTCACTATTGAGTTTAAACTAACAGTACAAATTTTGTAAGCGGATCTTTCACATCCGGATTCTATACTAAGATAAAAATATTCTTTGGGTTTGGACTGTGTCATCGTTGTAAGTGAAAAAATCAGAGAACTAGAACAAGCAACCGAAATCTAAATAAGAACTTCTAAAAAGTTAGGCAATCAGCTTGTGAAGTAATCTAGATTCTAACCTCGTAGATTTTGCTATTACAGTAACATAAATCTTTATGAAAACATATTTCTTCTAGGACCTCCGTATCTTTTAAACTCTGTCACAAACTACTCAAACTTTCGTGCACTTTAGCGCTCTTAGTCGCTGTTGTGACCACATCATTTCTGCAGTTCTCAAAATCAATTTCCATATTCAAACAGTTTCTTCTACTAACATACAACTGGCTTCTTGAAAAGTACAGACAATTTATCTAGTTTGACTTTCATTTCAGTACAAGAATCGGTGCGCTCTAAGAATTTTCATTTTGCTGTTGCCCTCAAACGCATTCCTAAAGAAGACATTCTATTTGCTGTTGACTTTTGTATAAGACATCTTTTTTGCCACTTCTCAGATCCCATTCTCAAGTTTTTGAATTATCTAAATTTTCTAAATCATTTTGAATGTAACTTCCTCTCTTTATAAGTTTCTTTATATTATCGCTTTTCCAGTTGACAAAGGCAACGCTACTGTTGTTTTGAAAATAAGAAGTGTACACTCTTTCTCGGGATGGGACTACTGGCCGCGGCCAACTGGCCGCTGCGATCAGGACGCGGCCAACTGGCCGCGATGACAACTGGCTGCCGTTCCTACTGGCCGCCAACCCAACTGGCCGCACACTTATGGTTGTCGTCTGTCTATTCAGCATGAATTATTTTTCTCAGGTTCGTTAGTGCATAAAATCCGAGCCTTGTATATCAGTATGTAAATTATTATTATTCGAAGGGTTGGAAGGAACCCATTAATTGCATGGGTATTACGATTAAAAAGGTATATTTAAGTGGGATACAAATTTCTGAACAAGAATTTGTTTTTTTAATTTCTATGTGACACATTTCTACATTATACATGCGGGTATTGTATGACATTCAGTATTCTTCTTATTTTTTTTTACTTGGATATATTTTTTCAGTTTACTAACATTTTAACTTGCCTATAGACAAAAATATTTCTATTATTAAAAATAATCGTTTGTTGCTTTTCTGTAAAAGGTAAGTTACAAACAATTGCAGAACTTTTTTAATCCCTGGAACAAAACAAGTAAGTAAGGGAGTTTTTACAACGGTACCGGCTGCCAGTTAGGTTGGTGGCCAGTAGGGACGGCGGCCAGTTGTCATTGCGGTCAGTCGGCTGCAGCCACACAGCGGCGGCCGGTTGGCGGCGGCCAGTTGTACTAGACCGACTCTTTCTGTATTTGTCTATCCAAGAATCTAGACTTGGAACTCCGTTATCTATCTAGAACCTTGTTATAGCCATCATATGAAGAAAGATAATCAGGTAGTTATTAATCATCGTCTACACCTACATGTTCGAGTACTTGACATTTCTACTTCTGAATATAATCCAAAATTAACATTTTTACCTTATATTCATAAACTCATAGATCAAATAAGAAATATGGCATTAAACCCATATTCAATTCGACATGTAAAATCTCTCAGATTCTTCTTTCTCCTAACGAACGAGAAGTCTGCTAAACATTATTTTACCACTAGTTACAATATACAAGTTTCAACCCCGAAAGACGTTGTTGTGTTAGACAACAAATTTATAAAACCATATTTGTATCAGAAAAAAGTTAATAATTTCATGAGCGCGAAATGAAGTAGCCTAAAAATACATTTCTCTATTTCAACATCAGAATTAGCGATTCTTACACTAAAATCCGTGTAAGAATAAGCCAATTCTTACACGAATTTTAGTAATGTTAGTTTTTTTAAAGTTAGTATCTCTGCATCGTAAGTTGACGTTACATGAAAAAGAAATCAAAATTATTGGAATTTAACAATTGAAATTCAAATTTTGATGCCAAGATAAAATAAACACGTTTTATTAATTCGAATTTATTTACTTATAAAAGTATAAAGAGAAAATTTTGTATGAGATTTTAGGTTAACACATAAATTTCAATATGTCAAAGTGTAAGTGCTGCCAATTCAGTAAAATATAAATTTCCCAATGTTGTTTTAAAAATTAAAATTATACGAAAAATATTAAATATTGTATCGAAATAGAGAAAATCGTATAAAGCACACGTCATAGAATACGTTTCAATCACTCGACCGCTTCATAAACTCACCGCTGCGCGGCTCGTGTATGAAACGCGGTCTTGTGATTGAAGTGCGTTCATTCTGTAACTTGTGTTTTAATATACTATTCTCTATTTCGACATGAGAATTAGCGATTCTTACACTAAAATCCGTGTAAGAATAAGCCAATTCTTACACGAATTTTAGTAATGTTAGTTTTTTCAAAATTGGTATCTCTGCATCGTAAGTTGACGTTAGATGAAAAAGAAACCAAAATTATTGGAAGTTAACAATTGAAATTCAAATTTTGATGCCAAGATAAAATAAAAACGTCCTATTAATTCAAAGTTATTTATTTATAAAGGTATAAAGAGATAATTTTGTATGAGATTTTAGGTTAACACATAAATTTCAATATGTCAAAGTGTAAGTGATGCCAATTCAGTAAAATATAAATTTCCTAATGTTGTTTTAAAAATTAAAATTATACGAAAACTATTAAATATTGTATCGAAATAGAGAAAATAGTATAAAGCACACGTCATAGAATACGTTTCAATCACTCGACCGCTTCATAAACTCGCCGCTGCGCGGCTCGTGTATGAAACGCGGTCTTGTGATTGAAGTGCGTTCATTCTGTAACTTGTGTTTTAATATACTATTATAGACACATTTATACATTCCGTTTGTTACTCCACAAAAATTGTAAATTTAAATTTTAATTAAGGACTGATTCTTTTTATGTAAATTCATATGGAGTTTTAAGTATTTTAATTGTATTTTAAATGTTAAGACAAGCACAACCGATAATTTAGTGATTTGGCCTGATGAAGTGGTCACATCAAAGACCACGAAACGTCGCCGTAATTACAACTACGGTTGTTTAATTAAAAAATCCACACCTAATCGAAGGCTCTAAGAAGAGAAAAAAAAGCAACTGAAGACCTGAAAAGAGTATAAAATATACTACAAACGCGACACATTATCACCTCAGTTAATTAAATTTTTGTTTTTATGATAATGTAACTTTTTACTTGGGTACATAAAAACAAAACAAAAACGTAAACTTTAAAGTTAAAAAAAAACATTTTCACACAATCTTTAAAGTAATTTTTAGTATTTAAATTTGACAGAACTTATCTTTAGATTATAGACTTTAAATTCAAACTTTCTTGTGAAATCCTTAATTACACAATTTCGTGGTTAAAACGTCAAGCAAATTAGATGATGATCATTAACATTAAATTAAACATGTAAATTTATACGTGTAATTAATAAACTGAAAAAAGAAATATTTTTCTAATTTTCTAAATTTAATTTATACGAATTCTCAAAGTATTTAAAATATTTTATTCGAATTGCACAAAAAACATCTAAATTTTATCTTAGCGACTATTCCAAGTATTTGACATTCATTTTTTTACTCATGGTAAAAACGATAGCGATTAAAAGGCACCGCGGTAGCCGGTTGCTAGAAGGCACAAGAATGGTACATCGTAAATTTTCTAATTTGTTTTGTAATGTAATTCGGTGCCTGCAGAAGCAATTTTGTCGTTAATTGCTTGATTACCTTTTTTTTACATCAGCAACTGTTTACGATTCTAATTCTTTTCTTGTTTTATATGTTTTTAAATATTATGTTTACTTTTTTACATACTAATTACCGCATAATTAGGTAATGTGTTCGGCTAAAAAGTTTATCAGTTTTTTCTCGCGGGGTTTATAAAACCAACACGATTATCTTCACTTTCTAGTTTTTTTGCACTATTAAACAATCTTTGCGGTAATGAATGTGTTCTATATTGATTCGCGTTATTGGCAAGATCGCTCTACTCACAATTAATAACCAATGTAAAGGTAACATATTTTTGTATAAAACCAATACAGTAGAGGCTCGGCAATGTAAACACCTGACAATGGAAACGTCGCGCTAACCTAACAAATGGGCGCTCTGTAAGGTAAACAGCATGTAGATTTCGATAACGACAACATTAAATTTGCATTAATTTCTTTCAGTTGTGTTTCAACTTAAGTAACATATTACCTGTGTTTATGCATGTACTCCTAATAAAACAAACTATTTAATGACAAAATAAATATCATAGTTATAAAATTACAGAGTATCGAATTCAACAATCTATAAGAAAGACAAATATTTTAAAAAACTGTGAATTTAGAAGCTCGGAAAATCAAAGAACTTTAAAAATGCAAAAACATAAACACCGATTAAAGCAGATAAGAGCAATATATTTCTGAAATTATTTCACTTCAGCGCTTTGTTTTTCTAATATAACAATAAATATTTAATCACAAATATTCAATTTGCAAGTAAAAGTTTCTAAAAAACAGAAACTTTCATTCTTCAGAGAAACAAACGTTAAGCAAAGATGTGTCAACTTTTCTATAACGTAACTCAACCAGTGAATAAAAACGTAATAAGAATCTATTTTCTACTCTCGTTTGTCTTATCAAAAAATCTGTAAAGCATATCCGAGTCTCTGAAACAAGTAACATTACCAGAAACAATTTTTAAGTTACACATAACCGGGAACACACTTAAATCAGCAAACAATTGGAAAATGTTGGAATAACTTTTTTGCACTAGTGAAAGACGATGTTCCATTAAGCGTAATTAGAAAAAAATACGATTCGATGCTGTTGCTCTTGTCAGTGTATTTTTAAATGTTGTTAATTACTGAAAATAGTAAAAACATTTTTTTGTGCACTAGCTGATTTTGTTTATGAAACAAAGATAAGCAGATAAATGTTATAAATGAGATGGAATCGAAGCAAACCACGGATATTTTAATTCTTTTTAAACTACTGACAATGAAAATAAATATACGCAGAATAAAAACTTGTATTATTGCATACTTAAAGATGCAATTGTTTTTTATTGGGTTAAATATTTTTTTTCAGTAATTTGTTTACTAATAAAATATAGCTCTCTACTGTAAACATTTCTATCATGTAAACACAATTGGTTTAAATTAGTTCACGTTATCGAGCTCTACTGTATTTTTAAAACAATTAAATACCGCATAATAAAAATGTTCGAAAATTTCCATCAGTAACAGTTACAACGTTTGAAATCTAGTATATTTGGTATATTTACACAATATGAATTGTGGAAACAAAGTAACGGATACATTCGTTGATTCCAATTGAAAGTGAAAAAAGAGAGAATTTTTTAACGGCTACCTATGTTTTTTTTACTAATCTTGCTAGTATTTTTTTATTCTCTTTTCAACGGTATAAAATTTTCAATGCATTATATTTTAAAATTATTGAGAAAAAGAGTCTTGAATGTGAAATATTAGAAATGTATTCATTTGGCAAAATGAATCTGCTCACATAACTTAAACGTATTGTCATTGACGACACATTTGTTTTTATTTTTAAATTATAACAAAAGTTGAAAAATCGCAATAGAAATGTTTTATCTGCTCCGTAGAATCTTAAGCAGTAACGCAACCGTGTTATAGCAAAGGTTTCCACGCTAAGATAAGAGCTCCTTCCGGGTTTGGACCGTGTCATTATGGTAACCGAAGTTGCCAACGTTTCTCACATTTTTGTAAGGGGTTTCATCAGGGTGTAAAAGAAATCGAAGAACTCAAGCCAATCTAATTAGGCACCTCTAAAGAGTTAGGTAACCAATTTGTGAACCAAGTCAGATTAAGAAATAGTCTAGTATATAAAGAGGAATTGTCTTCTCGGTTGTTTGAGCGTGTCTCTGTTTGGATTACGGACGAATAGGTCCATGTTTTTGATAAAAGAGTAATAACCGTGAACCAAATAAGGAATAGTTCGAAACCATGGTTGCGATTGAAGTTATTGGGGTATTTAATGATTTATATACTCTCTCAGATGAATGGAAACTTTGCAATCACAGAAACGTTATCAAAATCTATATTGTGACCTGTAGTAAAATGATGTTCAGCAACCGCATACTTACAAATATGCTTTTTTTATACAACCATGTTCTGACATGCGTGTGATGACGGAACGGCCAGTTTCACCGATGTAGAATAAACCACATAAACAAGGAATTTGGTATACACCTTGAAATGAAAGTGTAAGAAATTTGTTCTTGGGAGAAGAAAGAATCTGGGTGATTTTGTCTGTCGATTTGAATATGAACCATCAAAGTTTCTTTACCTAATCTGCGATCTTATAAATGTAAGATAAAAATTTTATATTGAATTTGTTAGCAGAAATCTCTTTAGTACTCGAACACGGGATGTATACTAAAAGTAATAATTACTTGAATATCCGAGTCTAGATTTTTAGTTTGGCAAATAGAAAAAGCGCGATGAACCAAAGATTAAATAACAAAACGTTTCTGTGCAGAATGATGATGAGACGAAGCGTGAAGGTATCTGTTCGTATAGGTAGGTTTGCGATAAACAGAATGGCCCGAAAGTCTGTCACAAGGACGTCGAGAAATGAGAGAAAACCATTAGTTTTGATTTCCACGGTAAATTTGATATCTGGGCGGTGGTTGTTTAGATCATCAAAAAACCTAGACAATTTGTGATCACGATGACACCAAACAATAAACCTGTCATCAACATACCTAAACCAGACTTTAGTTTTTAATATGAACGATTGCAAAACAACCGATTCGAGTTTCATAAAAATGTTAGCTACACTAGGAGATAGATGAGAACCCATATACTAAACTTAAATCTTTGTCATGGTGAGACAGAATCTGTTCGAAGATAAATCTTTAATAGAAACTTTGGTAAAAAGGGGAGTGACATTAGAACTCACAAGAAGATCTTAGGATTCCAGCTTTATAGTTACAAACGCTCAATAAAATGCCGATAGTTGAGAATGTGAGAAGCGGTTTTACTTGTAAATTTGCAAATATTGTTGGACAGGAACTATGCTAGTTTGTTGGAAAGAGATTGGATAGTAGCTACAATAGGTCGAAGTGGTATACCTTGTTTATGAATTTTAGGAAGTCTGTATAGATGACGTGGTTTTATATTTGAAAGGGTAGTACCCACGTTTGGTTTTAGGAAGTAGATTAGAAGATTTGATGATTAAGTTGACCTCACGTTTAATCCGTGAAGTGCGATTGCGAGTTAAAAGGTCGTACGTTTTTTCTGACAGAATAGAACGGATTTTGTTTGGTTTAAAACAACAGTAGTGTTGCTTTTGTCGGCTGGAAGAACGATGATATTGCTGTTTCTACGATGTTCAATATTAACTTCTCCGACTTAGAAATGTTGGATTTAGGAACTTTAGATGAGTCATGGATTTTGCCAGTATGAATATAAATGGGATCTGAGATGCGGCCACGAAGATGTTTTATAGAAAGCTCAAAAGTACATAACAAGTTTTTTTAGGAATGCGTTTGGAACAACAGCATTATTCAAACCTTTAGATAGCACTGATTCCTGTTCTGAAATGAAAGTCGAAAACTAAATAAATTAGCGATCGTTTTTAAGGAGCCAGTAGTAAATAAAAACGTTGTGATTCTTGAATTCTAATAACTGAAACTTTTTGCGATGAACTTCAATAGTATCTGACTGCTGATGAGTAATGTTGCTAAAGAGATTCCACTTATACGAAGAAAGAGTGTTAGATAACACAAGATGAAGGTAAAAGAGTTGTTTAACTTTCGTCCGGTTTACTTAATCAGTTTGCATATCAACGCTAGACTAGCACGCTGTAGATTGCTTATAGAAGAATGTGTCTGAATGTGAAATTTAATTTTGAGGAATGCAGGAATGATGTTGTGGTCACGACAACGGCTAAGGAAAGTTAAAGTAGACAAAAGTACGAGTTTTAAAAATTTTTAGAAATAAAGTGTGGTTTCTTATAATCGTATTCTAGATGAATGCAACTATAGTTGAATTTGCATTATTTTCACATTCTAGTTGCACATCAAGTTGTGTATCTTAATTTAAGATTGAACGGACGTCTAGTTCTCAAAATACTCTTTACATTTCAATGTTCCCGAAATTTGTTTTCAATCCTGTCGAATTATCATGGTATTTTTTTCTAAAAAGTTGACACACTTTCTGATGTGCTTTTGCTCGGTCTTCATAAGCAATCATCAAGTTAAATCTTTGTTTCTCGCTCAATTGTAATACATTTAATAAGTATTGTGTATTTTTTTAAATTTAGAAAAATCAAATTACACTTGTTTGATATTTGTGAATGGACTACTTTTCAAAGTCATAACGTAACTATTATTATTATGTTTTTTCAATTAAATACATTTCTTATACATACATATTTGAAATTTTTTTTAATATTTTTCAAATATAACATACTAAAAGTTTTTTACCGTTGGAAAGAATAAAAATACTATCAAAATCAGTAATAAAAAAATAAAAAAATATGGGTTGTCATTTAAAAAAATGTCGGTGACGTTATAACTCGAAAAACAAATGACATAATAAACTGAAAATACACTGTTTTCTTCAGTTTTTTTTACGATATAATTTTGTAAATATAAAAAAATGTTTTCTTCAAAAATGAATGAAGTAATGCATATTTTCAAGTTTTAGACAATTTTTTGAAGAATTGGAAAAACTTAAGTATTGCTCAAACAAACGTGCTGAACTATTATACTAATTAACTACACAGATTATCTTATCGCGAACGTTGTCCAGTTACAGTGTTACGTAAATTTAGTAGGTGCTTTTACCTAGTTATAATTTTTTATTTGTTCGTTGAGTTTTAATTTTATTGAAACAAGTTACAACTGTGTAAAACTGTGTAAAATAGTTCAGATAAATTAAGTTTTAAAATCGTAACCTTATTATTAGTTGTTGCATAAACAATTATACAGATTACAAAAACAGCTCATAAAGAAACAATAAAAGTATCTGTTTTTGGTAGATAAAATTAAAAAATAATAAGAAATATTAGGGTACAGATTTCTAAGAATTGTCGACAAGAGAAATTAATTCTATACATCGATTAAACTTAAATTCATTCGTGTCATATCAAGTAAAAAGCTTAAACTGTTAGTTTAAAAAAATTATTGGCAAAGTGTGATCTTTCTATCTAATTATTTTAAATGCAGACGTTGGAGGATGCTTTATACCTAATTATTAGGTACATTAGAAATCAAATTGTACAGATTAGCATAGTAACATGAATTACGAGAATTATAAAAGCTGTGTTAATTCTCAATTTACACCAGAAGAGCGTATTCGTAATTGACAATGCATCTTGCCGTAATGAAGAAGTGGATAAATCCTCATATGTTACAAGAAAATTTAATTTACGACGAAAATATGTTGAAATCAAAGTTTTTTAATATAATAAAGCTTTATAAACTCAATTATAAAAGGTATCAAAGTGATAAAATGTTAAATGATGCAGAACATGAGGTTTTGCGATTATCTTCTTATCACTTAGAACTCTTATTGAACTAGTGTAGGCTGTAGAGATAGGAAGTTCGATTCTTTTTGAAGAATCGATTCTTTCGAACTGATTTGCTGAAATGATTCGTTCGTAAAGACTCAAACTACTGACGGAAGCTATGAATTACTTGCATAGTACAGTTCGTTTCCTGTTATGATCGTGATGAAAAGCAAAGCTACAGGTAAAAAAAACAAAATGAAATATTTTAGAATAAAAAATAATATTTTTGCAAAAAAAATCAGTTTGTCGATATATAAATATTTGCCTAAAAGCAATAGTATACCTACTGTATCTTTCCGACCTCAGAACATTTTTCCGTTCCGATTTAATTCGAGATTCGAATTAAATAATTCCCGAACTGCAAATGTAAGAGATTTTTATTTTTAAGATTTGCGCATTTACCGATTTAATAAGACTTAGTGAACGACTTTAGTGAGTCGAATCTTTTGGGCCATGTCGGTGATTCGTTCGTTTTGAACGAATCGTTTGCGAACGACACATCTCTAGTAGGCTGCTATCATTGTATATACAATGCTGCTATGAAACAATAGTATTTTATTTTGTTTTGGTTATCAGATTGTATAAGAAGTTTGTTAACAATTTACGGTAGCAACGTCAACTGTGAACAGTGGCGTATTTAACGGGCGTGCGAGTCGTGCTGCGCACGAGTAGGCCCTCGCAATACGAGGCCCTCAGCCCTTCAAAAAATAAAATTAATGATAATAAATTTTACATAATATATAAGAGACAACAAATAAGAGGCAATAAAATTAACACTGCTCACTACAACAAATTGATCCAAGAAGGCTATAAACATAAAAAATGCCGTAAAATTATAATATAAGTAATAAATATAACTTACCTTCCGCAAAAATTCATGTTGATTCGACAAAATAAAACACCAGACCTCAAAAATGTATAAAACGCTAACGCGACTAAATAATATGACGCTTCGATAAGATTTCGTAGACATGTCCAAGTTATATATAAAGAATATATTATACATTCACATTGATAAAATGTCATTAAGGCAGTTACGTTGAAAATAGCGTCTTTTTTTAGAAAATAATTTCTACGTTGCGAGATCCGAGGACGATAAAAACGGTGTTTGGACATTACATTTGTGCTCGTGTTGTCGACTTGTCGTGGTGTATGTTCTTCTTTTGTGTCCTTATATCCTTTTGGTGTCGGAGTGGTGTATGTTAAGTTGTTAAAATTAGTAAAATCAATAAAATCATGAAAAAACAATTTAAAAAGGGGGACTTGCAAAAGAAAAAATAAAGAAGCAGAAAAATTAGCACGGATCCGATCAAAAACAGCGGAAATTATCTTTCATCACAATGGGCAGTGAACGTTATGAACTGTTAGCAAGTAAGAGTAACCAAAAAAGTGAAGAACGAGAACCAGCTGAAGAATTAGATGTGAACCAAACCACAGCTGCCTCGACTAGCTTCCAAGGTGTGGGACAAAACGAAAAGGTAACAAAACGTGTTCTTTGATAAAACAATAGTAACCAATGTACGAACAAGTCGAATTTTATTTTATATTATGACGTCACATGAGAACTATATGATTATTGCAATATACCGTTTTGAACTATTATAATTTCATTTAACAATTTCAGCCAAGACGTGATTCCACATCTGAATCTGATGTTGGAGAATAAGTGAAAGAAGAGTTGATTGATTTACCTTCCTTAGACATGCATCATCAGCAGAGCATTCGTCCTTTGAGTGAGGTTATCCTGGCGGAAAATTCTCCCGAATTAGAGGAAGGTCGTTTTCGTCATTTTATTACAAATGCATCAACATAATAGGGGAACGCGTAGAGCGTTCATGGCTTGCTTTTTCGTTTCGCAAAAATTATGCTTACAGTCATTGCTGTTGGCTGTTCGGAAATAAAGAAACTCATAAATCGAATTGGTCATCGTCATTCACGGATTTTAACCATTTGAAAGAAAGTCTTATATCATTCTAATAGTCAGAATCACAAGATTTCTATGAACGCATGGTACATTTTCTTAAATGAGAAATCTGTGGACTCTCAGCTTCAACAACACATTTCCGAGGAGGAGAGACGTCGGTGGAAGGAAGTTCTGACTGTCCAATTCGGGTTAATAAGAGTTATGGGAATTCTTGATCTTCCATTTAGGGGTCATAGATCGAACACCACTGATGTGAATTCTGGAGTATACTTAAAACTGCTGAGATTTATTGCACTCGTGATCTGGTGTTGCATGAACATATAACCAGTGAAAGAAGAATAAAACACCTCAGCAAGACAATCACTAAAGAACAAATTGTTACACTCTCGAACGCTCTAAAAATTCACATAATAAACTTGTGTAAAGATGCAAAATTTTTCACTGTGATTGCCGACGCTACAACCAATATTAGTCACAAAGACCAATTGGCTGTTCTCGTTAGATTTGTGCACATTGACAGAAAAGTAAAATCTGTGGAAATAAGGGAACATTTCTTAGGTTTCCACCATGTCCATGATGCAGCAGGCATGGGTATTTCAACTCTGTTAATGAAAGTTCTCTATGAAGAATGCAAATTTGATCGGAAGTACATAAGAGGGCAAGCTTATGATGGAGCAAACGTTATGAGTGGTGCAGGTGGTGGAGTTCAGGCCATCATGAAGCAGCTTCACGGAGAGAATAGTTTTTTGCCTTACATTCACTGCCCCCCTCATCAGTTGAACCTGGTTTTAATTCATGCTACTGAAAATTAAAAAAATAGCAAAGAGAAGGGCACACTTCAAACGCCAATTGAACTGATTAATTTTTATGATTATGTACAGATGATTTATACATTTTTCAGCAGTTCCAATCGTCGGTGGAATTTGTTATTCAGAATGGCAAAGGATACTGGTGTGCTAGAAGAAAGTTCATTGAATAATTTTGCAAGTGATGTAAATTCCGAAATTGTGGAAGGAGATTTATCGGAGAATGAAGAACAAACAAGAAAAACGACTGTTTCGAATATGGCTCCGACTTTGAAGTCCCTTTCAACAACACGATGGGTTGCACGGTATGCAGCTGTTGATGCAGTGCATAAAAATTTCAAACTGATCATCGTATGCTTAGAAGATTTAATAGAGCAAAATCACACAAGTGACGAATTTAAAGACTCTACAAACTTACTAGGGAAATTAGATTGGACTTTTTACTTTACTTTAACTTGGTGGTATAAAATTCTAACAGTATTACACGGATGTTCCCTAATTCTTCAAGCTAAGAAATTAGATTTGTTTAAGGTTGTCTCTGTGTTTGAATCTGCAGGAGAAGATCTTAAGAAATTACGGACTGCAGATTCATTTGTTAAATTTTCTAATCAAGCAAAAGAGCAATGGCTGTACCGGGCTTGGAACCGGATGATATTGGGTTCAAAATCACGCGGATTCGACGAGTAAAACTGTTTCATGACGAGCAGATGGAAAATGAACTATTTACAGATGCTGCTACGAGATATCGTATAAATGTATATAACAACTGTTTGGACTGCATGATATCAAAACTGGAAAGGAGAACAGTGGGTTTCAGAGAAGTTCCCAAAACGTTCGGGTTTTTAAAACCACGTACATTTTGAAATTTAAGTGACGAAGAGATTAAGTTTAGTTGCGATGGTATAGTTAGAAAATTTTCAGAGGACTTTAGAGCAAATTTATCAATTTAATGCTTATCATTTAGAAATATTTACTTCGCAACTGTTACAGAAGAAACTGATATAGTAAAACTAAACGCAACATCAATGTTGCAATATTTAATTGAAAGTGGTTTAGCAGATTCATATAGTGAATTTGAAGTATTGTTAAGGATATTCTTAACGTTTCCAGTTGGAATACCTAGTGCCGAACGTTCGTTCAGTGCTCTACGACAATTAAAGACGTATTTGCGTTCAACTATGAGTCTAGACAGACTAAACTACACTGCAATGCTGGCTATTGAAAGTCAAGAATGCGAAAAGTTGCAACTTGATCCTGTCATAGATATGTTTCTAAATAGAAAAACTAGGCGTGGGGGTGTACAGAATTTGTAGTTACAAAGTACCATCATAAAATATGATATGTATTATTATGTTTTTTTGTGCTATAAGTATGTAAAAGTAAATAACTCCTTTCCCCTTGTGTAAAATAAAATCATTGTTTAGTAAAATAACTCTTTTCGTTTGTTCCTGTGAATATATTATAGCTAGCCTATCTATACATTACCACAGTCTGTGACATTACATTTTGTGTTTTTTTCATAATATAATAACTAGACTTTTTTTTACCATCTATGTAATGGGCCCTCCCTACTTTTGCACGACGAGGCCCTGGACCATAAATACGCCACTGAGTGTGAGCACGTGAACATTTGAACAAACATTTTACTAGTATAAAAAGAAATACGATTGTTCATAAAAAATAATAACCAATTGTTCTTTACGCACAACGACTTGTTTCTAGCTTCTGTACATCTCATCTGCCAAGCTTAATTGCTCGAGCTGTACTTATGCATTATTTTGTATGAAATTTTGTGGTATGTTTATTCAAATAAATAGTTACTAATAAATAAGTAATTATAGAACAAATACGAACATTGAAACGCTTATCTAAATCAATATAGTTTTTACTGAAAGTTAAGAAAAAAAGACAATTATTGTTTTGTCAAAACTTTGTTTATTAAAATTCAAAAAATTGTTTACAGATTTAATTTTTTACCTGTTAGATAATGCTAATTTTCAGTTGATATAACCAAATTACTAACAATTTAAAACAACACACTGATTCTAAGTCCGCCTAAAGCTAGGCAACTCAAAATACATACACAATTATGCATTGCTTATACTATTTGGTGCGTTTTCTTTAATCATATATCTATTTTTTGAAATACAAATTTAAAAAAACACCGAATTCTATCAATACCTAATATTTCTAAATGTATGTTAGGTGAAAGTAAGTCAACTTGTAAGTAAATAAAAGTGTGAGTAATATAATTGAACTTATACTTATTCGTGTTTTTATGTATGAAGTTCGTACTTTCATATTGAAAATTAGATTGAGATTTTTAAATTTTTGGTAAAAGTTTAGTTAAAAGTAAATAATAAAAATGAAATATATCTATAAATTCAAAATAAAATTGAGAAACTTAAAATAAAAAAATGATAGGTTATTGATCAAGTGTATAAAAATATCCGTAGAATTGTAATAATATAAATTTATCCTGATCGACTACTGTTTATCGTCAAATCTAAATTGTCAATTGCATTATTATGTAAGTCACATTATGAAGCTAATAAATAACACGATCTAATTGAATTATACCAAAGTAACGTTGGAATAATAAAGCAAAAGTTTAAAATTATTTAATCGAATGAGAATTTTTGTTTGTATTTGTTGTGCGTAATTTTAAAATCTGATTTATATATTGTTGAAAACAAGTAGTTTTAGATGTGTATTTTTGTGTTAAGTTCTTCTTGAATTTTGTTTTATCTTAGACGGGTATATAAGTAGACTGACATATCAGAAAAATTAGCTAAGTCAAAAAAAGGGGGTTATCTAATATAAGTAATATTTAATAGTTAAATGTGTTAACGATATAGATTAATAATCGAGACATTTTAAGGTCGCGAGCGTACTAAAACGAGCGCGTACGTTAATAATTGTTAAAATTATTAATCGCTGATTAACAAACGAGTTATTTTTTCCGTTGATTGTATATTATTAAAACGTGTAAAATTATTAAAAATTAAAGTATACTAACTAACTCGCCACATATAGTAGTTCTGCAGGACCGTCTTGTCAAATAATTTGTAATTTAATTTTAATGGTTGCTTTAACTATACAAGGCCTGTAAACTAAACTGACCACAATAAAGCGTTTCTATGTATGTCATTTGACGTTGCTCCTGAACAGCTGATATCTGACAAGTAAAGTTACAGTTGCATTTATATTCATTTTATGTCAATAGAACAATATTGTAACGAATTTTATTATTAAAACGAATTAATTTATTTAAACTACTAAAAATATATACACGTTTAAACTAACCGAAGTATTTAATTCTAAGGATATTTAATAAAAACACTTACAGTATAATTTATATATAGCGCTATCACTGACACGAAGATAAGATAAAGTCACACACTTGTTTAACACTTGGTTACATTAAAGTCACGTATTTCGTAGATTTATTTATAACACGCGTTAATCACTTATTTATTTCCACTTGAGTAATCTTCTTAACACTGTCGTTTTTGCATTACGGAAATAACTGACCTACGATTTGTTTGTTCCGCATTTATACACATTTGGAAAATCCTTCTCGAGTGTTCCATATCTTTCGGTATACGTTCTAGAAGGTGGACAAGAACTTCGAGAAAGCTCTTGAATTTAAGAACGTTTCAATATTGTATACATTTCAATACAAAAAACCCATATAACTCTTCATAATGGAAGTTTGAGCAACTAAGACTAAAACGTACATCAAGAGTTATTTATGACATTTAGCTCCAGATCCGTGACGACACGTAGAAATGCCTAATTCCATTGTAAAATTGAGGTAGAATAGCGTGCCTTATCTATGATGTTGATACTGTAAAGATGATTTTCGTGCGTTAACGTAAAATTTGTAGCTTTTTGACACAATGTACGGTATCTGTAAACTATGAATCAAGGCTATATATAAAGAAATCCAAAAAACGATTCAGAACATAATTGAAAAATCACTAGATCGTAGATTACTAATTGTGATGTTTCAATTTCAATTGACTTTCTATTATATCCAGTATTTGAATTTAATAATTATAATAATGATGTTTTTTAGATTATAAATAAATATGATACCAAAAACTTGCCAAATAAATTTGTCCATGCACTAAAACACCCGAAAAATGTTACTTTTATAAGTTTGCATCTGTCTCATCTATGTGCGAAAACCGACTATCCGTTGGGTGGATTGATAATATTTATTTAACTATTCTATATATGATTGTTTATTTTATATTATCGATAATCAATGTATAATTTGATTAGAAATATGAATTGATAAACGCTCAAATTTGTAATCCCACATAGGGCATTCTATTTCATTGACATCTTGGGGACGTCCTATTTAAGACATCTTAAAGACGTCCGTTGTAAAGATATCATTTCGACATAAAACGGACGTCCCTGGAACGTCGTGTGTTTACTGGGTTTAGTTTTTGCTTTTAAAATGTTTTTTAGCAAAAGATTCGTCCAGAATTATTTTAAAATATTCGAAGTACTCCGACAAACATTTTTTTAGTTTCTTAACTTATATTTTTATTCAATCTTGCTGAATAACATATTTATTAAGTTTCTTAAATTAATAAACAATGCGTAAAAAGGTTTTTACTTCTTCGTCTTGAAATTCTGCAATCTCTAATATATTTTGTTGTAGTTTTTCATTTTTTTTGATTTTTCTACAATTTACCTCGATACAAAACTGAAGGGTTTATTGCCAGTTTTGCTTGCTAAAATTTGGAACTGGGTTTTTAAATACTATCGACCAAGTCTTCTTCTAGTGGGGATGAACACAATACTTTAGCTTTGGTTTTTTTCCACGTGTTTTTAAACCAATTCTTACTAATATGATTTTTGTTGTATAATAACAAGATGTTTCTTTTGATTTTTATTTACTTTTTCAGGGTTTTTTCTACTTCCTAATCTGTAATTTTTCAGCGTTACTTATTGTTTTCATTACACTGGCTAATAATAAAAAACTTAATAATTATTAAAATTTGTCAACGTAAACTTGAAAAAATGTTATATCAACTAAATCTTTTGCTGATAAAATTATCGAAATAGCTTACTTATAACAACTTTTATTACTTTCGAATCAAAAAAGTTACTTTTACTTCAATACCGGTAGAACTTTTAATCTACACTGTTTTTAACATATAAATAAACTGATTATAACCGTTTCAGGAGCTGGTATTAGAAACTGTCACTGAACTAAGAAAATTCTGAGACAATAATTAAAATCCGAAACGTATTTAATATATAATATTAAAATTATAAATTAATTATAGATTCGACTAGTAAATTAATGTTGAGGATACATGCCTTTGGGACACGCGACTTATATAAGTACGTTGACACATCTGTAACAAATCTTATCACTTATGGTCTAGACAATTTATAAGCTATGAAATGATAAAAATAAATCATAGACGAATATTTTATTCCAAAGCTTTGTGAAATACCGATACCAAAAATTGGGATGAAACAAATATTAAAAAAATCAAAAATTGGAAGATTACAAGTTACCGAAAAGAGTGGAAAAAAGAAGAACAGCGGTGCTATTAAACTAACATTCTAAGTTTAAAAAAGTTATTGTTGTTACTTGTTACTGAAACTTTTTTGTCACTATCGAAACTAATTATTTGTATCTTTGCAGGAAAAGCCTTTGATATCACATATGTCAGATTGGTATTTTACTCTCCTCGACCCGAAAGTTTTTCGATTTACAAAAGAACTTGTGAAGAATGTCCTTGGATTCCTTATCAATTCTACAGGTATGCATTTTTACAATTATTTATAATATTAGATTTACGAACATTAGTATTTAAAAAAAATTAATATTGGTTAATGCTGAAATATGCAAAAGTCGGCAACTTCCGTTACAAGATTAACATTGTTAACATTAACATGTTCTAATTTTTCCATCGGCTATAGTAATCTATTGATTTTGAAAATTATTAAAAAATTATGGAAACGTTTTAGTATTTAGCTCATTTACTTTTGTGTGAAAAAAAACAAGAATTTGTATCACGGAACTAGGCAACAAAACACACACATAACTCAAGACAGTATAAGAATACACACAAATTGACAAAATTATCTAATTTATGCGCCTAAGTATAAGAAATATATCGTAGTTAGTCACAAATAAGTCTGAAACTGTTGTCAAAAGGTCAAAGGGTTATAGACATTTTTCTACGATAAGATATTTGTATGAACGCACCCCTCCACAGTCGGGTACTTTTCTACAGTAGGCGGGGTACTTTCGTACACCATGGAGTACATTCATACAGCGTAATTAAAAAGCTTATTAAACTAGTTAACGTTTATTAAATCACAGACAATATGTATTTGTATTTAAAACTAACTTTATAATATTTAACTTAAATTGCGCTTGGAAAAAATAACAAAAAATAAAATCTTTTATCCTTAGTTTATTCTTACTTAGTCTAAATGAAATCTTTGTAAGTAGTCTTTGACAATTTAAGCTTAATGTAGGTAATTAAATATTTGGTTGTTACCTTGAAACTTATTGGACATCAAAATTATTTAAATTAATTGCAAAAGTAAAAAGACCAGCTATTCTAGCTGTACAATTCGGTCGTGGTTGAGGATCAGGGAGGATCATGGCAACGTCAGTGATATAAAAAGTGTGTCTTCTACATCAGGTAAAAAGAATGACTATGATGATCCGGGTTTCTTCTGATGATAAGATACTTTCAGCTCTGTACGCGAATAATGACTGAGGACTTTTCGGACGTAATAAAGAACAGAAGCTTTCTTTTTAAACTTTACTAAAACAGCAATTATTTTTGGTTTTCTCTGGTCTCACATCAAAATTTGTATTGGTATTACAATCATCAGCATCTTTGTCGATTTCTAAATTAACCGGAGACGTTGAGCTTTCTCGCAAGCTTATTTGCGATCCTTCAGATTCCTTTGAATCTTCATCGTTTTCCATTTGCTTAGTTTTCTTTTTCTTTTGTCTTGAGTTAAGTTTTAGGAAACTACGTTTCATTGCTTTAGCTCTGGCTTTCCTTTTCTGTTCTATTTTTTCAATTCTTCCACTGTAAGCCTGCCATTGGATTTTCGTCCCGTTTCGCTGGATATTTTAATTTCAATGCTTTCGCGTATTTGTAGGCAAGTGTTCGAATTTGTATTGTCGTTAGCCCATATTGCATCTTGCTGCAACTAATAATGTAGTCATTTAAACGCACCTCTTCTCCCTAGGAGAAGACTCGTGAATTTAGAATGAAAAGTTCGCGAGGGTCTATCGTCGTTAGTGTCATCTTTAAATTTCTTGACTCTACTTTCCAACGTTGATGTTTTGGGTATTTCAACGCGGTTTTTTTATACGACAACCGTCCTTGTATTACATCATCAAATGCTAAACTCATGGACTCTATCCACTTCTTGGGTTCGCGTACCCTTTTTTTATATTTCCGCACCATGATTCTGCAATCAAATAATAATTGATAGATTAACTTAATAAAAGTTATAAAAGAAAATTGTGTTAGAAGTATGATATTTTATAAAAGGAAAATTTTGTTATTTTTCTGTTTGTAGGGCAACGTAACTTTCCTATTCTTCTATTATCTTTTCTCTCTTCTTAGTAGAAAAAATCAAGAATAAAACGTTACGATTAATAAAAGCAAAGTAAACTATCAAAACTGAGCTAAATTAAAGGTTTCCGATCGATATAAATAACAAAGTACCTTAATTATAGTATGCGTAAAACAAATTTTGAAAGGTACTATATTTTATTTCATAAAAATCGAAATTTGATGTATTGGTAGTAAATAAGATCTAGAGGGGAGTATTCATACGCGTACGAATGTGCCCCCTGTAGTAGGTACTGTCCGAACGTGTCCGACGCGTTGCATAAAATTAAATTAGAAGTTTATATAAATTCTAATTTAGTATGAGAAATATTACAATTAAAGCTCAAAATAAACAATGTTAACATAAATTCATCATCACTATTTTCTCAAAAACATAAAAATTCTACTACGAACTAAAAAAAAATTTATTCACCGCGCGCGAAAACACGTTAGTATTTCTGCGTTTTCCGAAAAAGAAGTTTCAAGGTGTGGAGATGCAGATGTCCGAGATAGAACCACTCGAACTACGCCAAGATGAAGGGGAGGCGCTACCGCCACAAGAACAGGAAACGGTTTAGCACTTACTGGAAGTATTTGCGGATGTGAAGGTAGCAACGCTTTACGACAAACACCGGATTGAGACTGGTAACAAACCGCCGGTAGCAACAACTCCATACCGGTTGGCAGAGAAAAAGAAGTTAATGCTACGAGCAGAATTAGACAAAACGCTCAAATTAAACATTATCGAAAAGTGCGATTGACCATGGGCCGCGCCACTCCCGATCGTCATCTCCATTTTCGATCTATATTCAGGGTATTGGCAGATCTCAGTTCGCGAGTGTAATGTGCCGCTTTCGCAACGGCATCCCACAAGTTAACCTACTAGTTTACTTGGATGACTTCATTCTGCTGTGAATACCCAGTGAAGACCATGCGAAGGATCTATAAGTAGTTTTGCGACAGCTACGAACGTACAAACTGCACGTAAGAAGGAGTAAGTGCACCTTCGTCTGCAAACAAGTCAAATACTTAGGCCATTATATAAAAGGGAAGGCATCTAAGTAGACCGAGGAAAGATTATAGCCATCACCCAGCTACCAGAGCAACTAATGTCCTACCTGCAAATCTGCTCGTGGCATCGGCGTATCCCAACGCTTGCAAAAATTACAAGAAAAACGCAACAGGGGCCCAGACCAGGTAGCAGAATTGCTCCAACTAAAGACGCTACTAACGTCTGCACCTATTTTACGTCAAGCAGATATGTCTATGGATTTTACGCTAACAACGGATGCCAGTAGTACTCTGTCAGGGAGAAGGTCCAGACAAAGGGCCAGTGGGATATGCAAGCAGACGCTTGTTGACAACTAAAAAAAACTATTCAACAACAGAGCGAAAAGCTCTCACCACTATTTGGGCTGTAAACAAGTTTAGAGGTTACCTGGAAGAAAACCCGGTACACGTAATGACAGACCACCAACCACTGAAGACTCGTTGGGCACTTACACTTCAATCCTGTGAGATAACTCAGTACTATTGGGTGGGCATGAGGAAGAACATTTCCGATCACGTCGAACACTGCATAGAGTGCCAAAGGTTCAAAGCGAACAACCAGAAAGCAGCGGGTCTGAGGCAGACACTAGACTAGCTCAACGGTTCGAGACACCCGCCATTGACTGGTTCCGGCTCCTCCCGGAGGGTCTCAATGGAGAAAAACGGATTTTCATCATAGAAGATATAATTTCGAGTTGGGTAGAATTGTTCGCCACCAACACAGCAGACGCCGAGACGTGTGCTCGAACCATAATTAACGAAGTATTCTTAAGATATGGCACGCTATGTAAAATTCGCAGCGATAACGGTACACAGTTGGTAAGCGGCGTAAAGCACGTCGCCTATTGCTTAAATAACCAGCAGAGCTTCACACCAGTATAATCTACAGGCGCTTTAAATACGGCACCGTGCAAAACACAGAATAGACAGCGGCATTCTTAACCTTTGGAAGGTAACTAAGAACCACGGATAACGTGACACATGACCAAAAGCAATTATAGTGATTAATTATTGTGCAAATTAAACTTTCCGCAATTTTAATTTTGAAGTCATTAGAAAAAATGCATAGTTTACACAGATAATCGTAAACTTTTGCTTTAATCTTTTGCGTCTTGTAGGACGTATTTGTGTGTTGGATTGCACAATGTAACCATTGAAACGTTTAATATATTCCCGAGTAAAAGTTTTATTAAAAAACGAAACATGCGACTTTTTTGTAGATATTTTAATATATATATTTTTATTTTACAGCGCTTCTTGTCGTGACACTTACGGTCTTCCAGAAACTAAAGTAGCGCCCAAAGGAGAAGAAACTAGATCACTATGCACATCAGAATACTCCGACATCTCCCCTTTAAGAGGAGGCAACATTGCGTTTGCAACCTTAGAAGGACGTCCTTCAAGATTCACTTTTGACACCAATCCAGAACTTCAGGTGAGAGGATTTATTGTTTAGACACGCACTTGGAAACAACACGAAAAAATATATTTTAGAAAAGTTTTACAAAATGTGTATAATACATTATTTTTTTTGTTGGAATGAGATATTGCGTGCGTGTTTTGAAGTAATACAATTGCATGAAAATATGTCATAAAAGTATAGTGTAGAGAGGTCGATTTATTATAAGTTTTTATATTTACAAATTTGTGATTATACATTGCAGTGCAATGTCTTTTTAATCGGATCTCTTAGATTTGGTCCAAATGTAAGGACGGTTCTTAGTGAAGTAATATTAAATTTCAAAAATAGAATTGCGTTTGCTTTACGAGTTTTCGTGGGTACAGTACATTAACATATTTCGGGAAAATCTTATACTTATGAGTACAGATTATCTATTGGATTTACATGAGAATTATGATAATCAATCTTATGTTATATCGGCAGGTCAACATTCAGCCTCAACAATTCGAATAAATTTATGTACGAAACTGACAGGTTTTGTAAAACTAACAATCGTTAGAAAGTCACGCGCTGTTAAATTAATATCCTGTTTTGTTGAGTTTTCATTTTCACCTACGTTTATTATTTCGGTTTTCGGAAATGAATAGTAGAATTTGGCGATCTACCTGGCACGATAATTGATTTTTAGGGATTACATTTTTTAAAAAAGGTATGTTTGGTACAATAAGTATTTTTGTTGAAATAAATACATCGAAGGTTCGGTAGTTTATAAAAGCAATTCTGGAAGTCGTAAAGAGCATATCGCGTGCTATCTCTGCCTTTTACGCGCGTTTTATGACAGTTTAGAAGAATTATTGTATTATCTTTGTTCCTAGTTCTTTTTTGCAACTTCAGTGCAAAGTTAACACGACCGCGTCGACTTCGTCTAAAATATCAAGCGACATGTTTAGAAAACAAAATATTTTGACAAAAAATTTTTTGGATGTCTGTCAAAATTTGCTGAAAATGGATGATGAAGAAAATCAATTTGTTGTCGACGACGTGAGTAAAATTATTAAAGAAACTATCGAATCTACAATAAGTGGCAACGTATATCAACAAGATAAGGTAAATCAGTGGAGTGCCGCCGTTTCGGAACAGTGTCTAAGTGCTCTAAGCAAACTAAAGAAGTCATTTAAGTACGTCGTAACTTGTTCTATTATGCAAAAAACCGGAGCCGGTCTTCACACGGCTAGCTCTTGTTTTTGGGATAGTTCTACAGATGGTACCTGCACCGTAAGATGGGAAAATAAAAGCATGTACTGTATAGTATCAGTATTCGGATTGGCGATTTAATTTCATCCTTCAAATGTAACCGTTTACAAAATTATTGTGTTTTTTTGTGCACTACTAGAAAACTGTATTGAATATTACCATTTACATTAAAACAATTTTGTCATAAATTGTGTGTAATTTTTTTTAAACATAAAATACAAGATTACTTTTATTTAAAAATTGTGTATTATTTTAATGGAATTTCTAAATCAGAAAGAGAAAAGATAATTCTTAAGCGTTTATTGTTGAATTTATGGTTTTTAATTGTTTTTTTTGGCAATTTATTATAGTATTACTCGTTTGTTTTCTTCCAGTTAATACTTAATTTAAAAGCAAATTTCTTGCACACTTGGAAAAGCATCATTTAGTTTTATTCCCATTTTTAAGTTTGCGATCTTATTATTTTTTTTACCTTATATCTCTAAAAAGTTTGCTGCAGTTTTGCTTAAATTTTGTTCGAAGACAAATATAAAAAAACAGATTTTTGATGTATCGAACAAGAACCAAGTAGAACTGTTGAAACTTTTTAACTTCATTTACTTTAGTTTTGGTAGTTTTTGTTTATGATTTGCTAATTTATTTTTATTATCATTTGGCACCTTTTATAAATATTTTAGCATTTTTTCAGTGGCACAGTTACAATCACAAATATTATCTGTGTCTGGATCGTTTTGTTAGATGACGAAGCTTATAATTGAGTTTCTTTAGTATCCTTCAAGCATAGTTCTGGGTTTCGATTCGTCCGATCGCGATGAGACCTTAAGAAGTTGTTCTGCGTACACCAATGTAGGTTCCTGACCGCAAGAAAATTTTACAATTTTTTTTTATACATAATCTAACATACTCAGTGAAATTGATTGTGAGTTTTTAATTGTGGACCATTTCTTCTACTGCCGGAGCTCATCGCAGGCTTTAGAAACCGACGAGTAACGAGAAATAAGACTAGAAACCGTTCGAGTACATATTGCTCAAGCCCGTTCGTTTGAAACCGACTTTCAGCAAGAAGAAAGACTGTCCCTTTGACCTGATGCATTGGTTTTCATTGATAACATAATATATATGTTGGCAATTGCTAACGACGAACTGATACATTTCGATCTGCAAACGAACTTTTCGATCGTGATTTGCAACAATACAATTTGATGCTGATGAACATTTCGTCCAAACTAAACTTCCAAAGTTGTTTCCAGAAAAACGCTTAGCGTATAACAAAATTATGCCTGCAATTACAGGACAGAGCGGGGGATTTTATTTTGTAGATGTGCCCGGAGGCACAGGCAAAACTATTTTTATTTAACTTATTTTGGCAGCTATACGATTATAAGAAAGTATTTTACTGGCACTTGCGTTATCTGGAATTGCGACTAGCCGTTTGGGTGATTATCGAACAGCGCATTCAGATCTAAAGTTATCATTGATTGAATATTTAAATTGCGAGACACAGTGCCGCGCTGATACTTATTGTCGCCTCTGTGCAAAAATTTTTATGGCGCCGATGAAAATTATAGTTAAAAAATTGTTTCGTATTGTTAAATAGAAAGTTAGGTAAAAACAAACAAATATCTATTATGATGACAATAATACAAGAAATATAAACATGGTATAATTTACAAATCAAATACACTATACAAGGTATGTTAATACTTATGTAAATGCAATGGTATAATACTTAAAAAAATTCCAACATGTAATTAAAACAAATTTTCCTTTACAACCTACTTCTAAGAAATAAAAATAAATAATAAATTCTTTCTATCGGAACTGTCTGGTAGACCTGCCCAATATTACAAAACAAAATAAAATCTATTTTCACAAATTAAAAAAACAGCAGTTCATAAAAAAAACTCTTTTCGAGCCTTCATGTCGGCAAATTTTTTTATGAGATCTTAAATAATTTTTTTTTAGCTTTAATTTGGGGAAGGATCTTGCTACAGTGGCAACAGATACTGGTAAAGTGAGTAGAATTTAAATAGCAACTGCTAATTTTGGATATACTGCAATTAAATCGTTATCAAATATAAACTGTAAAATTTTAAATATATTGTAACGATTATTAAAACTAACTTATTTATACTAAAAATATGTACACGTTTATAACTAACCGAACTGATTAAATCTAAGGATATTTAATACAAACACTTACACTAATTTGATATAGTACACTCACCGGAAGATAAAGTGAATAACTTCTATTTGTCTAAGCACTTACACTTGTTTACATTAAAGTCACGTACAAGGTTACACTCTGAATATTTATCTCAACACGCGTTAATCACTTATTTATTTAAACTTGAATAATCTTCTTAACACTGCCGACTTCGAATTACTGAAAGAACTGCCCTATGATTCGTTTGTATCACTTTTATATATTTTGGCCAAACGTTTCTATCTTTTGGTGAACGTTCTGGAACTTGAGAATAATTCTTGAACGTTTCAATATTATTTTTGTATAGTATTCGTACTTTTGGCTAATTACCTGGATCATCGTGAATAGAGTTTACCTTAATCAGGTCTATATCAGTGTTGGTTTCATCAAAGATTATTAATTGTTGTGGGTCTTCTTCAGTTGTAATCTGCGCATCAGATTGGTGCGGCGTTTGGTTTTCTTCATTATCAGTAGGAGTCGTCTTTTCCGAAGTCGATTTAGATTGAACAGGAAAAGATAGGAAAAGACTGTGTTATCTTTGTGGTGTTAACATCACGCTCTTCGTTTAGTTTCCTCTTCTTTATTAAATTATGTTAACCCGATAGCTTTTTCTTTCTTTTATAAGACATCTGAAATATAATAGTTTTTACAAAAACAACTGTCAAAAGTTGAAACCAGTGATTTTATATTTCACGTATTTTTTATTGCCTGCATGTAATTTGTGCCTGAATTGCGAATTTTTTGTTGGATTTTTTGTCATCGTCACAACAATATCTCATAACAACAATAACTCAAATAACTCAATAACTCAAAACACATTTTTCTGTAAAGAATCAAAACTGCCACTTTCCTTATACAGGACTACGAAAATCGACAAGTTGTGACAAATCGCGACGTGAATGAGATTGTAGACAAAATTGCAGCCAAGAAGCTGATAGCTGTTGTTAATTAGGCGGTGTACGGGACGCCGGTGGCGATACGTGCCTTCAATTTGTATTGCTTGTTCCTACATGATTTTTTCTGTTTAAATGCAGTTATAATTTATTAACAAGCCTTGCATACATCATTCTCTTTATTGGAGCTCTATAATTTATCTCATATCTCTAACATGGTTTAAATAAGCCTGCAATTTGCAATTTATTAAATAGAGATTATTAAATTCAGTGGCGATTTCTCGGTTAAGTCATTTGGTCAATGACTCTCCGGAAAAATAAATAACGAAGGTATTTTATTTACTTTTAAATTCTAAAAAATTCACGTTTAAATCAAATTATCAGAGTTTAAATTTCATGCGTTTAAACTGAGAATTGTGATACGAAACTTTACAAATTTTGTGGGGGCTCACATTTACGTGTCTGCGTGCATAATATTGAAATCGAATCGTAAATGATATAGTTATTGTAGTCAATAGTGAGACACAAATAATACATTTTTTTGCGAGTTAAAAAAGAAGATAAGTAAACGTTTAAATGCTTGCTTGCTACTCAGTGGCAGTGCAATACTTACGTAACCTACGTCATTTATCATTATCCTCGCAGCACGTGTGTATAAAACACAGATGCTAGAATGCACATTTCTTATCACATATGACACTTATCGTTTTTGTTTCATAATGACGGTAGTACAAGACATTAATAGCTAATATTAGTTTACACGTTTAGAATTCAAATTTGATGCTCGTCCTCAGTCTTTACTTCAAATTTGTAAGACCAGTAAACATAAAAATAAAGAAGTCCATAGTCATTTTAAAGAATCTATGTATGATTCGTCAGATTGGATTTGTGAATTTGAAGTGAATAATATATTTTACTGTTTTGTAGATTTACTGTTTTTACATGATTCATTATAGTGTAAAAGTAATGTTACCGGTTTATAGCATTTAAAAGAAATAGTGAAAAAGCACTCGTTATCGGCGAATGACATGAAAAGTTGTATGAATTTTATTACTCTTAGTCGCGTTAATATTTGCTTACAAATACAATTGGACAGCGCTTGCCGAAACAATTAAAGACCACAAAGAAAATGTTTGTAAGAATAGATACATTTATTAAATAAAATAACTGATGATGATTATAAGCAACTTTCGGCTTAGACTGCGTCGCAGTTAAACACCCAAACTTTTTAGGCTTGCTCTTTGTCTCTCCTTGAGAGCCAAAACAAGAAGTAGAACTTGGATTTGGCGTATTGTCGTATAGCCAATATTTTTGGACAAACTCTACCTGTTATACCGCGCTCAACAGCAGCTGATGAACTTATTGCATGTCTCAAATGCCAAAAGTTGCTTTTCTGACTTCAACACAAATCAGCAGCACTATCTAATTATTATTAAAGCTACTTTATACATTTGTTTATCGGAAAAAATGCAAAATATTGAACAAAAACTGCATCGTTTCATTTATATTTCAAGAAAATTTATTTTATACTGTATTGAACGTTTATTTTAAAATATACTCTGACACTGAAATTGCAACGTCAAGAAAACACTTGACAGGAAGGTTTAACTACTCATAGGTAGCAAATGATTAAAATTTGGAAGAAAAGGAACAACTATAAACGTAATTTTTATTTAATAATGTGTTGGTTCTCCCCTATTGGCTTGACACTCCTTCATTCTTCGTGGCATCGGTTCCAACAAGTGGTCAATTTTCTCTTGAGTTATTGTATTCTAAGCAACTTGCAGTTCATATTCCACACGCGTTCAATAGGCGAAAAGCCGGAAAATCTGAGTGGCCATGATAAGAGATCAACATTGGCTTTTTCAAATCGGTACATCTTACTGTGTAGGAACGGGCATTATTCTGCTGGAGAAGTGATTTCTACAACTGCTGAAGAAATGGAAGAATATGGGTTCTACCATCTCGTAACCATTGATCGGCGATTGATCTGGTACTAGAAAATCGATCTCTTATTGCAATAACATGCCGATCTTGCTCCTCATTTGCTTGCTTTCGTCTCTCAGTTCCTTGTCTACGACTATTCTGACCTTCTCTAGTCTAGTCTCTAGTTTTTTTAGCAACTTTCCTTTTTATTTGTGCCAATATTAACCAATGGGATTAGTTGCAATTGTAGTACAACTCGCTTACTGGTTTTTGGCATTTTATCCACTATTAACTTTGTTACTGGAATGTTTTTCTTGCTAAAAGTTCTGCTTTAACCTTGTCTTTCTTAAATTCAATCGATTTACTTGTCAACCAATCTTGTATATCAGCTTTTTTAGTTGCAGTAGATGAATTTTTTTCTACTTTTCTGCCACAATATGAACAATTATTTAACACAATTAAGGCATATCCTTCTAAGTTACACAGCACCAACGCAAACCAGTTTTCAAATGCCGTAGAATTAATTTTGGTACTCGACAGTTTTTTAACAAATCTTGTATCTGATACTATATGTAGCACAATTAATAGTTTGCCTTTATGAGAAGGATTTTGAAGTTCAGTAGATAATCCAGAAACAAAGGCTGCCGTGATGTTTGAATTGTTGTATCTTTTTTCTTTTTTTGTCTTTTTTCCTTATTTCACGAAGGAATCGTCTTCTTTTTATGTAGTACCTATAAATTAACGTATGTTACAATCAATACACATTTGTTTAACTAACTTAAGTTCAATTTATTTCAATAATGTTTGTAACGTAGTTACTTACTCTAATGTTTGGCAAATTCTTATCTTCGTTGATACAAGCCATAATTTTTGTACTGTTGGCGGTTCATTACGTTAAAAAAAACGAATGCACTGTACGTCTTAGGGCACTTTTTGTTCCATCAGATTTATTGTTTAATATTAGCCTTGACCTACGGTTACGGTACTTTTGGAGAATGCAGTACGTGATCTGGATTATATTCAGTTAGCACATTTTATGCTGTAGATACAGAAACACGTATGTAAATAAGTAAAGTTAATATAAATAAAACTCAAAATTCCTTAATAGTTTAATAGCACTCGCAACAAACAACACAGGCACATTTTTCTTTTCGCTAATTGCTACTAATAATTTCTCTGTTGGATTCTGCCGAATGTAAATGCACGGATATGCTGCCGAACGAACAAAACCATTTTTTTCCATCAAAGAGTGAAATTTGTTTTTCCAACACCGAGGAGATTGTTTCAGACCGTATAAAGATATATTGAGACGACAGACACGACCTGATCCATCATTGGAACTTACCAGTTGTGTCTTGTAAATCTCTGTATCTATTTTCATACAAGACGCTGTTTTTACGTCAAATTAGGTAAGCACTAATTTATTTTCGGCTGCGACTGCGATTAAGGTACGAATCGCGTCGTAACGTCGACTCCTGCACGTTGAAATACCCCACGAATAACCAAACGAGCACGATAGCGATCTATCGAACCATCAGGTTTGTATTTCACACGGAGCACTCAACCGTTATTTATAACACACTTTCTTTTCGGTAAAGATGCCAAATCCCAGGTTTCATTTTCTTCAAAAGCGTTTATTTTTTCATTCATAGCACACAACTATTTGTCTGAACTGTGACTTTTCATAGCATCACTGAAATTGGTTGGAGCAAGTTCTTCTTGAACAGCTTCTGTTAAACATGCTATTCTACTATTTGCTTGGGAACGATAGGCTTGATAGCCTACTTTATACCATTCAAATTTAGCTGGTGGATTAATTATGCGAACCGAAAGTTTATTCTGGACTTCACCTTGAAGTTTTCAATTACTTTCATCGGATTCCGAATTACTTCTCAAAGGTAACTAATTTGTTGACTCGTGTTCTTCTTCTTCTTCTTCTTTTTTTTTATTTCTTCATCGATGTGTTCGCATTCAAATTCAATCAAATCGTTCGTTATGCATAATCTTTCCGGACGAAAAACTATGTTGCGTGATTTAATTATGCGATATTGAGACGGTACCCATATTTTGTAGCCATCTTTGTCGTTTACATAACGGATGAAGTGCCCAAAGACTGCTTTATTATCGAATTTTGATGTAAACCTCTTTGGTATGTTGACGTAACATTATGAACCCAAAAAGCGCAAATAGTCTACACTGTTAAATACTCTGCCGTGCCATAACTTGAACGAAGTTTTACTTGAACACCTGACTTTCCAGTGCGGTTAATTAAAAACGTAGCAGTGTCACATACATGAGCCTAAAACGATTTTCGTAATTTTTACTGATCGAAGTCATTGAACGCGCTAGTTCAGTTACGTGTCGGTTACGCGACGCCGTTTTGTTCCGGCGTATCTGGACACGTTAAACGAAATTTGATACCGCAATCGCGCAACTTTTTTAACACTTCTTTACAATCAAATTCACGACCACCGTCGGAACAAAAAACTTTAATGGCATCACATCATCCACGGGTAGCTCAGAATCTAACTGCTCTGAACGTTATTACTCTCTATGAAATCAACTCTGTTTTCGTTGTCTTGTAGTAAATCATTTGAATTATTTTTCTGCGATGGAATTTGTGAAATAAATAAGGTAAGTAAAGAAAGTAAAGAAAAACTGGTACGATGAAAATAAGTCTCACAATTCAAATATACCAAAGCAGTTCTTATGGCTGTTGACTTGTCTTATTTTTTTTCATTCAACTGACTAAGCTTCCTCAGCTTGACAACTCGCCTTTCGTTTTATAGACTTCTATTATTGCATATTTCGATTTCGTTGGAAACAACTTTGTTGCTTCTTTTAATATTTCAGTGCAGCAATTTTATATTTATACTTAGAGAATGTGATTACAAGTTTTTTTTTTAAAGTTAGCCACTTGAAAGGATTTTTTAAAAAAGTAGCTTCAATTATGCGTAGTCCAAATACATGAAAAAGTGTAGCAAGAAGTCGAGGAGGAAGACAAAGAAACTTTGAGATTACTAATATTTATATTATTTATAACTTTCTAACAAGGCGCTCAAATGCAATAAAGAAAATATCCTAGAAACAAAATTTAGTGCAATTAAAATTTATTTCTGCTACATGTCAAAAACTAACAAAACTAATTATTATTATTTTAAATAATTTACTTGAAATAAGTTTTTAATGTTTTCTCTGTAATTATGTTCGAGATTGTTTGGTGTTTAAAGCATTAGACATTTTCTTGTTTATCTTTTTTATTGATCAAACCCACTAAGTACGGTTTATTGAAACAAACTTGCTCTCATTAAAGTAATCATTCTTTTTTGGGGATTGATAATGATTTTACGAATTGTGTGAGAAATAGGAAATAATAAAGTAATAGAATAATCTAGTAAACAAATGTAACGCAATGTGTAAGTATATATGCATTACAGTGCACATAAATATAATAGAAATGGTTTTTAAAAATGAGAATGAACTAAAAAGTACATACCAATCCACGCGTGTAGTGTGTGTTGCCTAAGCTTTTAAATTATTCGTTCTTGTAATCGACAAAATTATATCGAGGGCATCAAATCAGAAGGGCGTATAAGCCACCATAGACATTTTTGAGAAAATACACTGTCATATTGGCGTAAAACTAAATCCAAAATTTTCCAAAAAAAATTGTAAGGATCTTACTCTAAAAGAAAAATCAAGAATTTCAATCAAAGTTTCGATTTTTAAAACATTTTTTTCGTCTCTAAAATTTACTTTTTGGTTGATACGCCCTTCCCCCTCGATATATAAATGTGTAGTCTGATCAAAATTAAATTTTGAGAAAAAATTAATTACATTTTTGTGTTAATTAAACGTACATTGGTTATTTTTTTTAAAATTATATTATCTACATCTTAAATGTATGTAGGTATAAAAAAAAAGTGAACAAATAATTATGATCATAACCAAAATTAATTAATTTTCTTGCTGAGAAATAAACAGCGTTTGTAGATTGATATTGTTTAATTCAGCGGTTTATTATTTGGTTTTGTTACTGTGTTTAACCCCAAGTGCGGAAATTCTGTATTATGTGCCGCTATAACTATATAGTAACGTGTTTTTTTTTATAATCATAGTTTTATAAATAAAGTATAGACATATAGGAACAATTTTTTTATTTTTAGTTTCGTGTACGGTTTTTTAAAAGTAGTTTGTTTGTGTAAAGATTTTCACTACAGCATATCCAGTCGTATTCAATAGTTATATTCGTTTTTCGATTATTTGTTTCTTTTTATACTCTAATTAAAACTGTTTTTAGTTTAGATGTGATTGATTACTAAATGCTTTGACAAACACACATTTATTTACTATAACATACATTAAGGCACATGTGTGAATGAAACTGATAATGTAAACAGTTATGAACAGACAAATTTGTTGATGAGATCGACCGAGTAGTTGTTGCATAAATGCAAGTGTTTTATTTATTGGATTACATTTTAATTTATAATACGCTTTTTTCCACTACTAATTGTATACGCCTGCATTATTATGTATAATAGTAGGTCGTGAAGTACTTTTTTAAGCGCAGGTAAATAATATTTCATTATTAACTAGTAGTTAATAATGAACATATTTGCATTTTCTGATAATACTACAACAGTTTCAAAGAAAAAAAGTTTACGAAACTGCGTACGAAGACCAAGAGATTTTATTTAATGCTAATTTAAGTTTTTAAATCGTTCAATCAATAAATTAATTTGATTTTAAAAAGTAAGTTATTTGAAGTTCGCGCTTAATTAAATGTGAATATTATAGAATTAAATATATTTTAGATATAATCAATGCTTAAAATAATAATGTTTTTAAACAATTTAAACAACTTTAGCAATAAAAACTTATGTTATCTGTTTATTTTTGTGTTTTAAATAACAATTAAGCATTACGTCAAAATTAATTCTATTAAACTAATGACAACTGTCAAAATCACTTACTTGATTTTTTATTTAAAATTAACATCTTAAATTTTAAATTTGATTTAGTAACAGGTAGAAAGGTTTTAATAATTCTAGTAGTGAAAAAAATTGTATATATAACACGGTTGAGAAGTTCATTATAACCTGCGCGGCTTATATCCCTCGACGCTTCGCGTCTCGCGATATAATCTATCGCTTAGGTTATAATGATGCACTTCTCAACCTTGATATATAATATACTATTATGTATAGAAAATATTGGCTTTGATATATTATTTGTAATTTGTATGTCTGTTACAATATTCGTTTAATACGTTTATGGGATGTCTATAAGATATCTCATGTAGACAGAATATTATATATGTATATGGACATTTAAGATATCAATACGTTATCCACATGATGTAATGTGTTATATTCGATGCTAAAATTTTTTGACGGTATCAAGATTGGAACTCCGGTTCCGTCAGTGTAGTAAACGAGAGGAAAGTGCTTGATCTACTACACGATTCACGACACATTCCTTCAACTTGATTTGTGACTCTGCTAGTCATTACTCTGGTTCGGACCTAAACTTGCGTAACGTGATTATCGACAGCAAACGGGTATAGACAATCGATGTGGACCACTTTTGGCTTGCCTCTGGGTGGGTTTCGGATGCAATATATGACATCATTAATACGCTGCACAACTTCATAAGAGCCCTCTGGAGCTTCAGCGACAAACAACACCTTCTTTGGGGATTATACAATAACACCATGTCGCCAGGTTGAAACCTACTATTTTGTGCCTTTACGTCATTTCTTGTCTTCATTTTGTCGCTGGCAATTTGTGTCTTTTTACGGACTGCCTCATGTACTTTGTCTAGCTTCTTGATCAGCTTGCTGACGTAATCTACTCCAGTAACTTTTTCTTCCGGTCTTTGTATAAATTGCAGGTCGCATGGCAATCATATTTGGCGACCGAGCATGACACATGATGGTGTTTGGCCTGTGCTTTCGTGAACGGACAATCGGTATGCCATTAGGAAAAGGTCCAAGTACTGATCCCAGTCTCTTTGGTGTTCGGACACTACTTTGGTTAAGTATTTTCACATTGTTCGATTCATCCGCTTAACCATGCCATCAGATTGAGGATGGAGGAGCGTCGCCCTAGTTTTCTTAATTCACAACAGTCGGCAAACTTTTTGAAACAGCCCAGACTTAAAGTTGCGGCCCTGGTCAGAACTACAAGCCGACAGAAAAACTCTTTCACTAATACGTCTGCGACTGTAGCTGCTTCTTGATTGGGTATAAGCCTTCGTCTATTTCGTGAAATAATCCATCGCTACCAGGATGTATTTGTTTCCCGAATCATATTCTGGCAACGGCCCTGCAATGTCTACTCTATCTCCCTGGACTATTTTCTGATGCGCAGGCCATGTACTCACGGCACCATTTCATCACCTCATCTTTGCAGTTCACTCAGTAAAATCTTTTTCGAACTTTCTCCAAATTTTTTTTTACGCCAACGTGTTTTTCTGATGTACCATCGTGCAGATGCTTTAACACATGCTTCTTTGGCACTACCAACTGCAGCATGTTTTTCGTGCCCTCGACACTTGCTAAGGATTGCTTAAGAAGACAGTCTTCAACTCTCAAAGAATCCCACTGCGCCCAGTACGCTTCGATGTTTTTCCTAAAGCACTCACTTTTTCCCAGGTTGGTCGTCGATCTTTTCTATTCCAGTTTAGGAGTAGTCTAATTTCGGGATCGTTTTCTTGTTCGCGACGCAACGGCTCAGGTTCCCACTCGTCAACCTCAGCAGTTCTCCGGAGACATTCGACCTTTTCTTCAAGTCGCGAACAATGGCTGCAGTCTGCCGGACATGGTCTTCTAGACAAGGCTTTAGCGTTCCGATCACTCTTACAGTGTCTCGACTCTTGCTACTTGTCCTTCCGGGTTACGGAACTGCAATGGCCACTTTAAAGCGGCGTGGTGGTCCGTCCTGAGTAAACATTTTCGTCCATACAAATATTTGTAGAAGTGTTTTATGGACTTGACGACTGCTAATAGCTTTCTCCTAGTTACGCAATAATTCTTTTTCTGGGCTGAACAAAACTTTACCAAAACACGCTATTACTTTTTCTTGTCCATCTTGCACTTGTGAAAGCACTGTACCTATGGCCAGATTACTTGGGTCGGTATCCAAAACAAACTTTTTTTTTTGGATAACTTAAAAGCCGCGAACTGAGTAGGACCGGTTTTAGTTAATGGAAAGCGTTTCCGCAGTTTTCCTTCCATCTAAATTCTGCTCTTTTTTCGGTCAGTTTCCTCAAAGGTTTGGTAATATGAGCAAATCTGGGTACAAATCGTCTATAATAGGTGAACAACCCAAGGAAACTTCGGACCTGATGTGTGTCGATTGGTCTTGGCCATGTTTGCACTGTCCGGATTTTGTCTGGGTCAACCTTTACTCCATCTTTCGATACGATGTGGCAAAGGTATTGCACTTTGTTCTTAAATACCTGGCACTTCTTTGGGTTCAGTTTTAGATTAGCCCCACGTAGTCGTTGGAACACTTCTTTTAAGTTGTTTAAATGCAAGCAATCAAACGTTCGAACGTTGTAAGAGCGTTACACAGGCTGAAGGGTATCACAGTGAACTGCCACAAACCAGTTCCAATTATAAAAGTCGTTTTTTCATAATCCTTAAGTTCCAATTCTACCTGCCAGAAACCACTCTTTAAATCCAATGTGAAAAACCACAGGGTGTCTAACGTATCGTCATTTCTTAGTAAAGGCTAGCAGTCTTTTTTGATCACGTCGTTAAACTGTCTGTAGTCTACGCAAAACCTCGTTGATCCATCTTTCTTTTTACGAGTAAAACTGAGGACGCCCATAAACCATTTAAAGGTTCAATCACATCTTCTCTATCCATATCCGTAATTATTTGTTTGTTTTTTTCTCTTTTTGACAAAGGAAGTCTCCGGTATTAATTTTATGTTTTACCACGTAAGTTATTCTTTTGGGACTACTTTATAGCGCGAACACATCTTGACTTGTTGGATTAACACGTTAACTTTAGCCGGCGGTCTTGGCTGAGGTTTTGGAATTTGGAGGTAAGAATGTCCAATAGATGCTGTGTGTACTTCTTTTCTCTTCTACTGCGATCATCTTTTTAAATGCTACTGGATCTGAGTTGACATTCAAAATCTTTACTGGCATCGTGTTTTTCACTCGTACTAAAGTTCTGCCTAAGAGTAGTTCTTTTTCAACTGAGTCGCTTTCCATTGGTACCATCGCGCAAATGTAGCCTTCCCGGAAATTTTTATCTAGGCGTGCCATCACCACACTTTCAGTTTTTGCAGGTAGTCGCGTCTTCACTCAATAAAACTCGCACGGCTATCTTATCTGACGAATGAAAAGGAATTTCTTTATTGTCGATTTTCAGACATCGTTCTTTATATCTAAATGGAATCCATACTTATTTATAACTTCTATTCCCTTGATAACTTTTTCCGTGATGTCGGCTACCAGTACTTGATGATCGAGTACTCCATTTCCCAAACGAATGGTTACTTTGACTTGTCCGTGAGTAAGTATTTTTTCGCTAGTCACCGTTCGAAGTCGTACTGTTACTGGTGATGTTTTTTCAAATTTCCCGTAATATGTCCGGACGAATGATGGTCTTCGTCTCTCCCGTGTCAACCAGTAACTGAACACCTCTTCCATTGCTCTTGCCATAGAGATAATTACTTTGCAATTGCTTTATGCCATTTGAATGGTAATCTCCGGCACATAATTAAATCAGATTAACTTTTGCCTCTTTTGGCAACTCGTTCTGAACTTTTGAGCGCTCTTCTTGTCTTCTTCTTAGGTTTAGTACAATGTCGTCGTACATGACCTATTTCACTGCAGTTCAAAGTCGTCACTCCTCTTTTCTAAAGTATTCGTGGCGTTATTTTCTCGATGCTTTCTAGTGTCTGCGAAAGTACTTCTGCAGCATGACCGTTCCGTTGCGATGTTTGTTTCGCTGCTTCAAATTTTAAGACAGGCACTAAAGAGTCATTCAACGTCGAGCTAACCGTAGAGCCTCCTGCGTTTTGCTGTTTCGGATGCCGTCTACAAAGGTTAGAATAGAACTCTTGAAGACTTTTTGAACCCGACTCTTTATTTAGGCTTGGTACATCTGTTGAAAATGAGTATTTTCATATCTCATTTCTAAACGTGATATTAAAAGTTTGTAATTTTTTTAGAGATGGTCAGGAGCAGTCTGCAAAATTTCAAGCGCTTTTTCACATAAGGACACTATTAAAACCGTCGCTTTCTGTTTGTTGCTCTAACCATTAGCTGTAGCTGCGGCTTCAAACTGCTTGTAGTACGTTCACCAAGAAGTTTTTCCATCAAAATTCTGCGAGTAGAATCTTAAACTTGTGCGTGGATTCTTCTTGATGGTCCATTATTAAATCTTCGTTCGTAACGCTTCCTTCACCATGGCAGTTCATTTGGTGCATTTTTTCTTAAGCATTTTCATGCTTCTATTTTTTCATTTATAGATTCGCATATTTCTTCTTTTAAATTTAACATATCTGCTTCGGTTCCTCTTGAACAATTTTAATTTGGTTTTCTATACTAACTTGTATTTGCTTCTCATTTCTCGTTCGCATTTCTTTTTTGAAACCTCTAGAATTTTTCAACAATTTTTCAACAATTTTTCTTCTATTGTTCTAGTATGTTTTTCCATTTTTCTATTTATTCTTGGCCATTTTTTATTGAATCGAGAAATTCAAATAACTTTGAATTTATCTTAGCAGCTTGTAAACGCTTCACCGGCGTAAATTAAAACACGAATAAAAAGTTTCAATACACTACTTTAACGAACTGGAAACCTATAATTACACTCTTTAAACAAATACACGCGAAGCGCAAACTAAAAAATTGCATATTTACACGATTTCAATGGATTACAATACCGCACACCTGTCACCAATGTAACGAATTTTAAAACTAATTTATTTATAACGTAATATTTACACGATTAGAACTACACATAACCGATTAAATCTAACGGTATATTTCGGAAAAATACTTAGATTAATTTATGTATTACTATCGCTAGGTCTGCACTTTTTAGTTTTATGCAAAACTGATATTTGTTTATGTTAATAACACGTACGTGACCTATTTATGTTTCACTAGCACGGCCACTTTATTTATTTATCTTTGCACACACCTTAATCACTTATTTAAACCGATAAAAATCTTCTCGATTCAATTCGAAAAACTGACTCCAACTTCCTTTGAATCGTTTTAATATATCTGTCTCTAAAATTTTTAATTTTCTTCGGTCATTGTCTCGAATTTGACAAGTAACTTCGCGAACGTTTCAATGCGTTAATGTACGTAAACCGCATTACGTAATATGTACGTGCTTGCAAAGATTTTTATTATAAACATTGGGATTATAGTGTCGTTTTATTTATTTTTTAATTTTGATTGTAGTTTAAAAATGTAAAATTAAAAGTAACTATTAACTAGTATTTATCAAAGGATGAAGGCCATTTATATAACATGTACAGTAGTAAAGTCGCTGTGGCATAATTGATAAGGCATTTACTTGCTACACCGATGACGAGAGTTCAAATCCTAGTCACGTTAAAGTTTTTAAACTTTTATTCAGAAAACAGTGTCAATTGGATGTACTATGTACGTACAATGGGCGTACATTGTTCGTATAAGTACATACGCTGTACTTACATAGGTAATTTAACATACATACAGTGTACCATGAGTGTACATATACACTACGTACTTGTGCAATATGGGTTTTGTGTGAATTTTTAACGCATTATTTATTTTTACAAACGATAACATATAAATATAACTGCTTCTTTTATGACAACTGTTAGTGAGCTACATTATAGATGTACTTATAAAAATTATACGATTTTTATACCTAAAAAACTTATCATGTTAAAAAAATGTTTAAATATTTAATGCAAGCAAACGATGCATGGCAACCATAATTATTTAAAGTTTAACAAACTTGATTAATTTTAGGTGATCATTGATCTAAAATTTGTAAAACATTATCTTCTTTTTTATTCATTTTGGATCGTGCTGGTCACTATTTTTTTTATTGACATAAAGTAATTTTGTTACATTCTTGCATGTTTCTATTAAAGTTAAAATGTAACGTTTAAAATAATACGACATTTACTTGTAGTTAATGTTAGATTTCATACCGACTCTAACAAATAAAACTGACAATTTAATGTTTACTTTAAAAATCAATAAAAAAGCCTAATGGTGACATTTATCTCTTTACAGGAATGGGTAACGGCAACCGACATAAGGGTATCCTTAGATCGCCTGAATACTTTCGGAGACGAAGTGTTTGGTGATCCTCAAGTTTTACGATCGTACTTCTATGCCGTAGCAGATATCGCAATTGGTGCAAGATGTAAATGTAATGGTCATGCCTCAGAATGCATTACGTCTACAGGTGTGGATGGGTCACGGCGAAGAGTTTGTAAATGCGAACACAATACTGCCGGACCGGACTGTAATGAATGTTTACCGTTTTATAATGATGCTCCATGGAAAAGAGGATCCGAAAGGAATGCTCATGAGTGCAAACGTAAGTTTTATGATCATATTTATTACGGCAATATAACATTGTAATACTTTGTACGCTGGAAAGTTAACTGCCAGTGCTAATGTAATCGTTCAAGCAATTAGTTTTACAGAAATAAAATTCTTTAGTTTGAAGCGTCTAAACAAATAGGAATTGCTAATATATTTTATCTTATTTGTTATTAGAATTGAAACCGACTACTCATTTGAATTATATTGACAATAAAATGTGCAAAAGTTCATAATCACTTATAAGACTCTATGACTGAGTTCTCTCAAATCTAGCCTAGATAGTAACACTTTCATATTTTCTATGAGAATTAAAGTAATATCAATTAAAAGGAAATAAGACTACGAATACGAAAAAGTTACGGATCAAATTTAACAGCCGAGAAAAGAATATGAAGTTCAAAGTCGACATGTGGTTTAGGATTTCTTCTTTAATCTTCATAAAAAGTTTACGGTTTCCACAAAAGTCATAACAAAACAACTACTGGTTGTATACGTAGTAATGCTTTTTGGGTATTGCAAAAAAATCTACCTTTCTCTTCACTGTAGTTTACACTTTTATACGCCAGATGGTTAAACATCCGTCGAAAAAAACGTAAATTTTATTGTTCATAACTTTATAAAAGTTAGGGTAATTTCAAAGTTCGCAAGCTATGAAAGTCGATTATACAAGGTTTTACAGAAAATCGTCTGCTCTTCTAGAATACCGCTACACAGCAAATGTTGTTGCTAATTAATTTAATTAATCATTAAAACTACAACGTATAAGCATTGTAATTTAAACAATGACAATGCAAATGTGAAAATGCCACCATAGTGACCCTATGGTGGTTACCTTACAATGTTTATACATTGTGGTTTTAGTTTAGCCCGCGGCTTATTCAAAACTTATTTGAATTACACAGGTATAAAATCAGCTTTCAACGTTTCCATTTTTATAGCCATTTACATACTATTATTCATACATAGTAACTTTATACTATGAGAATAGCTCTGCCATCGAATTTCACTCATGTTCAAGAATAAACTAAAAATTTTTGAGATAAACAAAGAGACGTTCTCGTGTCGACTAAAACGGAAAGGTCGTTGAAAGGTACTAAAGTTAGTAGAATATCAGTGTCATGTTTGGAGCAGAAATCGACGACGACGACATTTCAGTGTTCATATAGAAGAGTTGAAAAAGGTACAAACTATAGACGTCTTAAAAAGTAACAGGATTTATAACCTTAAAGCACTTGTAGCTTGAGCTATTTATTCTACTACCAACTCCTACTACATCTGTTGTCTAATCTTTAATTCTAATCTACCTCAGATTGCTGTTGTCGATGAAACAATAAAATAAAACTTTGTTATTTTTAAGAAGCATCAATAAAAAGAAATACCAAAAATATTTAGTAATTTAAAATGGGTCTATGAAAAAAGAACCCTAAAAATTTGGTAATTATCTAAAAATGCAAATTGTTTTTTTCTTGTTTCTAATAAAAACACTTATTTTAAATAAGGTTTTGTTGGAAAACGCAAAAATCACATGATTTTGAAAAGTTTAAGAGCAAAAATCGGGACCTGATCATAACGGTCACCTCGGCTTTTGCAGGGAGTAGGGGTAAGAGAGAAAATAATAAGAGATAGTGACATAGAAAAGCAGGAAAGATGGACAAAGATAAAAGAGGCCAGATATAACGTGAATTATAAGAATTTTAAGGGAGAAATCAAAAGAAAAAAATGATAGAAAGGTTCAGATGTGGGAACGAAGAGTTAGGAAATAAATACTGGAGAAAAGAGGAAGAAAGGATGTGCAGACTATGTGGAGAAGAGACGGAGGACCTTAAACACATGAAGAATGAATGCAGGGAGTTAAGAGAAGAGGTTAAGAAAGTAGAGGAAATCTTAGAAAAAAACGGAAAAGAGGCGGAGTGGATGGAAGAAATATAGAGAAGGAGGAAACAGCTAAGAGGAAAGGACAAAAAACGAAAAAAAAGAGGTGTAAATAAATGTACAAAGAATGTAAATGTAACTGTATAGGGGAAACACGGATCACTTTGCAACACATATGCGAGCAAATAAAGATAAACTACTACCACATAACGCCCACCTTGTTCGCAAAGGACCACTTTTTCAGTTCACAATCATACGACGATGATCACGACGGCTATTTTAGAAGTGCATCACGACCCTCATTTCTAAATTTTTTTTTATTAGATTATGCTCCAAAAGCTGTTTATAAAATAATTAATAAAATTCTCTAAGGCGCATCCTACGCAAGATTCAAATAAGATACGCGTTGATGTAATGATCAATAAGATCGAGCAATGGATTATCGAGATATAAACTGTACTGTACATAATTACAATGTATTCTGAAGTATTAATGGTTATCTTTTATTTTGCGATTTTAGGAAAAAATTGTATGCAACATCATCATGAGCGAAAAATGCATTAGGCGTTCATTCGAACTCACACCTGATGCCTAATTTTTCACTCTAGTTGCACAAGTAACTATAAAATAACCGGTTTATATAATTGCATTTCGCGTGTGGCAAATAAAAGCCAATGATTACAAAAATTCAAATTGTAGAGGCATTTCATTATGTCGTGAACTGTGACCTTGAGTTAAAAATCGGAATTAATAAACTAAAAATTGAAAATTTGACAAGTGAATCTCAAAAACGTAAGTAAATACAAAAGACAACCACGTCAACAAAAAATTTTAATAATCTAAATATAATTAGATAGTTATATATTTAATAAAAATAAGCAGTAATAAAACTTGTTAATTACAAATACAACGATAAAAGCAATTATAAGTTAGCAAAAATGTTACGCCTAATATTTGTAAGACGGACGATAGCTATATTTTGACATAAACTGATTACAGCGCCACAGTTTACGAGATCCTGAAAGACTTCTAACATAGGAGCTTTCTTGAATTGTTTTCCTGCGATGGGCCGTTTTTGAGTAAAAAAATAAAAACTTTTTTAATCATGCATACTGTACGTAAAACTTAATATAGTTACAGTGCAAGCTGCTTATAAGAATCACAGATAATGTTATCAATCGGATAATGTTATTGCTTTATGAAAGAACGGCCCTGACGTATGCTACCACAAACCACATAGAAAAAACATCGCTTATAGTAATCATAATTTCGGGCTATGTTATCAACTTTCTTCTCAGGTTTGTTTCTATACATGAACAATTACATATTTCGCATGAATCTTTTAATCGAAGCTTATTCCGTACATGTGAATTTACTTAAAAAGAAAAAGTTCAAGTGATATCGTACCTCTTTTTTTCTGTAAGTTAATATGGTGTGAAGTTTGATTATCAGTTATCGTCGATTTGGCAACTATGTGTCGTTTAAAATTAGCAGGCGCCTAGCGTCAACCCACTCACTAACTTATCTTAATTGATTGAATCATTTCTTTAGCACTTTGCAACGACTGACGCAGGAGACGCGATTTTAGCCTAAACGAAAAAATTCACAATAATATCATAAGTTGCTGAAAATAAGTCAGCGGAATGCTGATTTTGAATTAAAAATTATCTATTTACCAATCATTAGAATAATTAAAAATAATAGGCTTCCACGGCTGGAGTCTATAGTAAGATTAGAACGTTTTTCGGGTTCGGACCGCGTTGATGTTGTAACCCAAGTTGCCAACGTTTCGCTTACTTTTGTAAGGGTCTTCATCAGGACGTGAAAGAAATTGAAAACTTAAAAAGTAAATACGGTCCGAACCTGAAAGACGTTCACGCACACGCACACGCACACGCACACGCACACGCACACGCACACGCACACGCACACGCACACGCACACGCGCACACACACACACACACACACACACACACACACACACACACACACACACACACACACACACACACACAAACTTAAGAGACTATTTAATGCAACAGGTTGTAATAAAAAATACATTGACGGAATAAAGAACGTAGAATAAAAGTAAAAATACATTTAATGAATGCAAAATAATTATTACCACGGCAAGCAATCGTAAGCACAGACCTCAAGGTGATGGGTTTGAATGATAATAACTACAAAGACGTGAACTCCGTTAATTTATTAACTATACTTAACTAACTATTTACATTAAAGAACAATGCACAATAATTGAATTAAACATATTTAGAATAAAACAGTATTTAAAATAAAATATTTGGACGCCAACCACATTTAAGTAATGAATAAAAAGCGTAAAATCTTACACCTAATAAGTAATTAATATTAAATGCAAATGTCGTAAACGTTTGATTTGTTATCGAGTGAAAAGTTTTAATAACACTACTCAACTATTTGAAGATAAAATGCAGTATCTTAATTTTAGTTGACTCACCATGTTTAATATAACGTTATCGGATATCTTCTATTTTTAGCACAAACTTTCTTCTTGTGATAAAATTCTTCAACAGGAATGTAGATTTCAAAACACACCAGCCAGCATGAATTATCAATGTATAATAAACTTCATTAACGAAAAATCCAGTAATTAATCGACAAAACCAAAATGAAAGATCCAAATAAAAATAAAAATCCAATGAAAAGAAAAAGACGGTCACACCTTCAATGTAACGGTCTTCGAACCAATTTCCTTTGTCTAACTATTGCGCAATACTTTGAAATCACAATAATTAGATGGAATGAATAAAAATTAAATTACATAGGTTTTTACGCCATAATCAAGAAAATTTTGCCTTCCTCGCATCACACACGTGAACTCGCAAGATGTTCACACGGAAGTGGAAGCTTAACCTTCAAACCTTCTACTCAAGTCAACTACGCAGACGCCTCCGAAATACAACGCGACGTTGTGAAACTGAATGAATTTACGTGCAATATTAGTTGCAAAAAATAAATGAATGTAAAATTGAATTTTAATTGTAATGAATTCAAACGGGACGTTACACACCCCCTCCATAAAATTTGAAATCGGAAGGTTTCAAACTCCGAAGTGCAGAACAAAACAAACAAACGCAAAAATCAACAACAAACGCAAAAAGCAAGTCTCGCAACATCGTTGCACAAGAATCAAAATCCAAAACTTATTTCTTAAGCAAAATAACTTAACCTAATGAAATCCTAATCTAAACCTTAAATTAGAAGTCAAAATCGGTAAAGGTAGTAAAACCTAATAAGTCACAATCGAGGATAGCGGATTACACTTTAGGAATACCGTCCAACCTACCATTTTCCCAAAGAGGAAGATGAAACTAGAATTACAAGTTCGACAGTACTATGTAACGAAGGATATAGATAAAAGAGGGACGTCGCGCGAATCCGCGTCATCGTTTAACGTATATTCCACAAATACCAAAACCACTCGAAACAATTTCCACCTTACTAAATAACTCAAAAAGAGAAGAGATTGAAAATAGAATTGAAGAAGAAATACTAAACAAAAGTTCCCAAGGTTAGTCGGCTCTTACGACAAGCAACAGGTATTGCTGTGAGAAAATTCTGCTCCCGTCCTCACACAGGGCAAATGAATAAATAACAAGATCAAATACAAAACTTTAAAATGAAAATGAAAATCATCACCAATACTTCAAACAAGGAAAATAGGTATTAATGCTCTAAATGAGTTTTAAAGTTACACATATAATTATATGCTCAAAGGTAAACTCAAAATGTTCGTCTTAACAATTGCACGTAAGCAATTAAAAACTCAAATACGAGAGACGAGTTCCAGAGAAGAAATTCTCAGAATCGGCAATAAATGTAATCAAATACATCAAAATAACGCAGTAAAATAACTGCAAATAAAATAAAAGTCTTTGGTCAGCGCATTAACCAAAGAATTCATATACCCACACTGTGGTATAAAATAAACATTGAGATTTCCTCAACATAAAATAAAATATAAAATATAAGGCATCCAATCGCTTAGATTGTAATGACCCTCAAGGGTGAGCATCAATAAAATTTAATGAAAAATGTTAAATCCCAAACCGAAGCTTGAAGTAAAGAAGAATCACAAAATCTAATGAGGTTTCAAATCTTTAACATGAAAACTTCATAACTTTCAACTTCAACTTCAACAACTTTCGCTTCAATAAATTTTGGAGCTAATTTAGAACTAAAATGCTTTGACGCATAAGAAAGAACGAAATTTTTCTTCCAAACCAAATCTCCAAGTTTAAGTTTTAAAGGTCTACGCCTTAAATTATAAGAATGAGAATTACGCTCGTAAGCTAAATGAAGATTGCGTTTAACTTCTTTAAAAATAGGTGACAATTCATTAATATCTTGAACTAACTGTTCGCGAGTATTCAAAGTGAACTCCTCCTCCCTAAAATCTTTAAACTTACCATAAAAATCTCCAGAAATTGGAACAGTACGACCAAAGGCCAAAAAAGAAGGTGTAAATTTAGTGGACTCGTGCACAGCATTGCGTAACGCGTGACCAATTTTATGAATTTCAACATCCCAATCTTTATGACTGTCAGAAATATAACTACGAATGGCAGTACCAATCACTTTGTTAACTCTTTCTACGAAATTAACCTGTGGGTGATAACTAGCATTAAACCAAACAGAAGAAATTTTATACGACTGCATCAATTTATTAAACAGTACACTTTTAAATTGAGGACCATTGTCCACCATACAAATCTGAGGAACACCATAAACCAAAAATACGTAATTTTCCAAATATTCACAAATACGTTTTGCAGAAGCATTGCGCATCGGATGAATCAAAGTAAATTTAGTGAACCAATCACAAACAACTAATAAAACTGTATTGCCTTGTTTCGAACGAGGAAAAGGACCTACTAAATCAATTGAAAGACATTGAAAAGGGAATGAAACTTCTTTTTCTTTACCCATAAATCCAAAATGATTAAACTGAGAAGATTTACTTTTACAACAAACAGAACAACGACAAATATATTTAGCAACATCAGACTTTAACTTAGGCCAATAATATAATTCTTTAATTTTCGAAAAGGTTTTGGTAACACCTAAAAGTGAAGAAGAAGGGTCATCATGACACTGAAGTAATATTGATTTCCGTAAACTTTTAGGAACTACTAACTTCCACTCAACTAAATTTGAATTGATTTTTAAATTATTTGAAACGAATTTATAAAGTTTTCCATCATCTATTCTCCAATCAGGGTACAAATCTGGTTTATTAGTAATATTATTAATCATCTTTAAATACCAAGGATCAAAATCAGTAATAGAAAATTCCAATGAACTAATTTCCAAAGGAGCACGAGAAAGAGCGTCAGGAACAACATTAAGTTTTCCCTTACGGTGAATGACTTCAAAATCAAATTGTTGAAGCTTTACGCTCCATCGAGCTAAACGACCTGAAGGATCTTTTAAATTATTAAGCCAAATCAAAGAATGATGATCAGTAATAACCTTAAAATGAGTACCTTCAATATAAGGACGAAATTTATGAATTGCAAAAATAACAGCTAAAAGTTCACGTTCGGTAATTGAATAATTACGTTCGGCTTTATTCAAAGTACGAGACGCATAAGCAATGACTTTTTCATTTGTTTCTTCACCTTGGGTAAGAACACAACCTACTCCATAATTGGAAGCATCACATTGTAAATAAAATGGTTTAGTAAAATCTGGACTAGCTAAAATAGGTGCTTCTACTAAGCGTGATTTAATTATATCAAATGAATCTAAAGCTTCTTCGGTCCAAACAACAGTTTCTTTCTTCTTCTTTCCTTTCAACAAATTATTAATAGGAGCCAAAATAGTTGAAAAATCTGAAATGAATCTACGATACCAACTACACATACCAGTAAAACGTTTGATTTCCGTGGCTGTCTTAGGTAACGGAAAATTAACAATTGCATCAATTTTAGAAGGATCGGTTTGAAGACCATTCTTATTAACAAGATAACCTAGATATGACGATTCAGGTTTACAAAATTCAGATTTAGCCAAATTAATAGTAAAATTTGCCTCCTTTAAACGTTGATAAACTTTTTCTAAAATTTCTAAATGTTCTTTAAAAGTACTGGAAATGATAATTATATCAAGATATACAAAAACAAATTGAGATAAAGACTCGTCAAATAAGGTGTCCATTAAACGTTGAAGAGTGCTAGGAGCATTGGTTAAACCCATAGGCATAACTCTATATTCAAATAAACCCCTACGAGGTACAGTAAAAGCAGTTTTTTCCTTACTTGCATCATCAAGAGGAATTTGCCAAAAAGCTTTCTTTAAATCAATAGATGTCAAATATCGGGCATCTCTAAATCTATCTAAAATATCGTTTAAATAAGGAAGTGGATATGCATCCTTCTTAGTCAAAGAATTTAATTTTCTTGCATCAAAGCAAACTCTATAGTCGCCTGACTTCTTCTTAACCAATACCATTGGAGAACTCCAAGGGCTTGTACTAGGCTGTATAATACCTTGTTCTAACATATCATTAATCTCTTTATTTGCATGCTCAAGCATTGAAGGAGATAAAGAATAATAACGCTGTTTCACTGGAACTGCATCACCTGTATCAATTGAGTGAGTAACTCTACTAGTTAAACCTAATTGAGGTCTGTCTAAAGACTCAAATAATTTAATAATTTTTGACAAATCGGATTTTTGTTCATCACTTAAGTCACTTTAATGAACGGGTAATTCCATTAATAACAAAAGGCAAATTAATTGTACCTAAAATTCTTTGAAAAGAACCATCGGCTGTAGTTAATGAAGGAAATTCATGATTTCTATTCAATTTCAAATCATATTTATCAATTAAGTAAAGTCCTGGCTTACCTAAAATCGAAACATTAGCACCAGAATCCAAAAGAGAAAGAAAATTTTCATTAAAGATTATAACATTCAAATGAGGTCTAGAATCCCTAGCCTTTTGAGAAAATTTTGAAGAAACCTTAAACGATTTGTAAAAATGTTTGACTTTTAATAGACAATTATTCCAATCAGTTTTGTCAGTCCTATGAATAGGAACTGAGAAACATTGACTGACACGATGCTTCTCAAAACTTAGTTATTTGAAGTACATTTGGGACAGTCTCTAACTGTAACACCAGAATATCCACAAAAATAACAGAACTTTCTTCGACTCTGCGAACAAGTATGAAACGAATGACCTGTTCCACTACAATTATAACAAACCGTAGTTGATTTGGCAGTTAACTAAAATAGGTTTCAAAGTTGACTTATTTTTAATAATCAAATTTTTAGTAGAATTGGTTGAATGAACTTTAGGTTTTTGAAAAAACGTTGATTTGGGTTTTACACCAGAATCTTTAAAATTTATTGTCAAAGTCGGGTTAATTTGAGAATCTGTTGGCTTAACAGCTTCCAAAACCTTACATAAAGAAATTAATTGAGGAATAGAAATAATAGTCTTCAAAGCAAGTTGAGACGCATAATAAAATTTGCAAATTTCTTTTATCTAAATCTGTTCAGTTTCAGGTACTGAAATGTCCAATTGTGAAAATTGATTCACCATTTGAGATATAAAAACAGTCGGTGACTCTTTAACTAATTGCTTTCGAGATTTTATCTCAGCTAACAAATTTTCATTGTAATCTTCGGGTAAGAAATCTTGTTTCAACTTAAGAACCAATTCATCCCAAGAATTAACAGTAGGGCGAACAGCACGATACCATGATAAACCAGAATCAGCAAAAAGATCAATTGCACCATCAAATAATTCCTGAAAACTAACTTTACGCGCAACTCTAAGTTCATTACAACGTTGAACAAAAGACAAGACTGAAATATCTTTAGGATTTCCAGTAAACTTTAACTGCCATTTATAAATTGGTAAACGACTACTCGACGATTGAAAAGTATGCAATAAATTTGAAAAATCGTTACTAGAAAATGTAACTGAAGGAATAGACGTATTCATATTAATCATAGTCGGAATTGAAGTTGTCGTAACATTAATGTCAACAGAAGAAGTAACTTGAACAGAAGTAGATTCATGCTCAATAGCCTCAACAAAATAATTAAAATCAGAAGATAACCCTTGTGTTGCATCAACACTCTCAAGCAAAGCTAATGAATCAGTAACCATACGTATTAAATTATTAGAAATATCAAGAAATTCATCACTAAAAGTTATGTAATTTAACCTACGCAAAACATGAGTAAAGCGTGTGCTTAATCGAAGATATTCACTCTTTTTCGGTTTAATTTTATAAATATTCAATAATGCATTTAATTCATTTACTTTATCATTTAAAATATTCAACTCGTCTTGTTGGTCAATGTCAACTTTAACATAATTTGGAAAAATCGTTAAATCAAATTTTTCAAGAGATAATTTAGCTCGTAACAACTTTCGTCTACTATCGACATTTTTATTACTAGCATCAACGCCTCGCAAAAACAATTCATGACATAGCTCGTCACTTCTGAGAGCTTCGACAAAATACATTATCACAATAAAATCAAATTCAAAAATAAGTCTTAACCTAAAATACACAACACAATAAAAATACAAAGTACAAAAGTATTCAAAATTCAAAATATAGGAAATTCACAGTAATTACTTCATTCAAAATCAGCCGCAAGTTGGTAGCGACAGTGTAATAAAAAATACATTGACGGAATAAAGAACGTAGAATAAAAGTAAAAATACATTTAATGAATGCAAAATAATTATTACCACGGCAAGCAATCGTAAGCACAGACCTCAAGGTGATGGGTTTGAATGATAATAACTACAAAGACGTGAACTCCGTTAATTTATTAACTATACTTAACTAACTATTTACATTAAAGAACAATGAACAATAATTGAATTAAACATATTTAGAATAAAACAGTATTTAAAATAAAATATTTGGACGCCAACCACATTTAAGTGATGAATAAAAAGCGTAAAATCTTACACCTAATAAGTAATTAATATTAAATGCAAATGTCGTAAACGTTTGATTTGTTATCGAGTGAAAAGTTTTAATAACACTACTCAACTATTTGAAGATAAAATGCAGTATCTTAATTTTAGTTGACTCACCATGTTTAATATAACGTTATCGGATATCTTCTATTTTTAGCACATACTTTCTTCTTGTGATAAAATTCTTCAACAGGAATGTAGATTTCAAAACACACCAGCCAGCATGAATTATCAATGTATGTATAATAAACTTCATTAACGAAAAATCCAGTAATTAATCGACAAAACCAAAATGAAAGATCCAAATAAAAATAAAAATCCAATGAAAAGAAAAAGACCGTCACACCTTCAATGTAACGGTCTTCGAACCAATTTCCTTTGTCTAACTATTGCGCAATACTTTGAAATCACAATAATTAGATGGAATGAATAAAAATTAAATTACATAGGTTTTTACGCCATAATCAAGAAAATTTTGCCTTCCTCGCATCACACACGTGAACTCGCAAGATGTTCACACGGAAGTGGAAGCTTAACCTTCAAACCTTCTACTCAAGTCAACTACGCAGACGCCTCCGAAATACAACGCGACGTTGTGAAACTGAATGAATTTACGTGCAATATTAGTTGCAAAAAATAAATGAATGTAAAATTGAATTTTAATTGTAATGAATTCAAACGGGACGTTACAAGGTCCGTAATTTTCGATTTATTTTGCTCAAAATGTTGTTTTTCTAAATGTTTTATTAGAATTTTTATTTTGTCATTTTTTGCTTATATTGATGTTATAATTTCACCTTCTAAATTAATCAGATAGACACTGTATGTATTTCTTTCTTCTCCTTTTTAATGAATGTACATGTTTTTTCGAATTTCGGATTTTATTATCATTAGGTTATTGTTATCAAAAACTCTAAATCTTAATGCGGTTCTATTTAACCGCGTGCTCTATTTTGTAGAATACAATTTTGTGATCAATCTAGTTACCTTGTTCAACACTCTATAAACAAACACACGCGAGCACGTACTAAATACTTTTTTGTTTATTTACACGTTAAGGTTGCAACCCGACACTTAACACCATTGTAACGAATTTTAAAACTAAATTTATTTACATACATTTATTTACAAGATTTAATTTAGGTATGTTAAATATAACTGCTTTTAACTAACACTAATAAAATGTAAGTGTATTTAAGAGAAAACAACTTACATTCATTTATATGTTACTATGACTCGGTATTTACTGTCCGAACTTATTTATCTAACACTGGTCTTTGTTTATGTTATTAACACGTACACTTACACGACGTTGTACTATTATTTAGACACGTGCATTTTATTTATGTAAACCGACAAAGTTTTTTTAACACTTCCAACTCGATTCGAAAACTGACTCCAACTTCCTCCAAATACTTTTTCCGTTATCGGGATCCAGAAGATTCTATTCTTTTCGATCAGTATCCGAAGTTTCCAAATACTTCGGGAACGTTTCAATACATTCTAATTATGTACACATGAGAATTTGAATGCTTATATCTCGATAACCTGTTATCCGATGATATTAATGATCAACGCGTATCTTATTTAATTCTGCGTAGGATGCGTCTTCTAACTATTTTTAACTATTTCATAAAGAACAACTTTTAGAGCAGCATCAAAAAGACTCGTTAGTTATCATTCTAATAAGAGTAGCCGTTCTGATCATCGTTGTTGGCTGTTTTCATCAACTGTCGTCGGTTATGATCATTATTAAGATTAGCCGTTATGATCACGGTGGCTGCTATGATCAGCTTCTAAAGTGGGCGTTGTCATAATTCATCATATTTTTCCTTTACTGGCGTCGGTGGTGTTGTGATCACCGTGGTCGTTATGATCAACTGACAAAGTGGCCGTTATAAAATAGCAAAAATTGTGGTGGCTGTTGTGATCAGTGGCCGTTGTGATATAAACCCTAAAAAATAAAACTGTTGTTGTTAGATAATATTTCTGGTCACTCTAATATAGAATTATTGCTAACTGATAAGTTAAAAAGCAGTTTAGGGCCACTTGCATAAACATGGTTTAAACTTTAGTCAACGGAACTTGGTTTAACTTTAAAATATTGACATACTATTGGTTAGCACAAAAACTACAACCAATAATATTTTGAAATTAAACCAAGTTCAGTTAATTGAAGTTTATACTCTGTTTATGCAAGTGGTCCTTAATTTAAAAAACTGTTTTTTGTTGTTTAAAACAAACAGATATTAAGCTCAAGAATTATCACCGGCCACTGCTACCATTTAAAAAATGCCTTGCATTTTATTAAAATAGCGCGTGTAATGGAAGATTCATAATCAAAAACTACATTTTAAACAGAATAATGTACAAAAAACCAACAACCAGTCGGTCGCCGACTGAAAAACGATTTGTTTTGAAAAGCGTAGTATTTCTACACAATACAAAATATCATTGGATTAGTGAGAAGTACTGAAGAGATAAATAACATAATGAATGATTTTTGCTAACTTTGATGTAAAGATAAATATAGACCAAATGAAGCTTTTACTAGGTTTAGAATGTATACCTATAATTTTGTTTTTCTTAGAGAATTTTTTTTATAAACTTTTTGATAGATTATGTAATCTGGAAAATTCCATAATCTGAAAGCTAATACATTATGGAGTTTACTTCGTAGATTGAAACAGATATCTTTAAGATAGTTTTAGTAACGACATATGTAATTCTGCCAAGGAAATAACTGTGTAGAAGTCGTGAAAGTAAACGAATCAGTGACCGGTAATTAATGAAGCATGGAAGTGTATGCTGAACTATGTATGAGATACTTATATACGCATAAAATCTATAACATCTGTTCGAAGCCACATAGATATAACATACAGAAAAAGTATCCTAATATGGAAAAAAAATTTAAAATCTTGGTTATCTTACGATCATAATCAAGATGAAGAAAAACAATCGATTATAATTTGACACTCTCTACAAATAATCTCTGTTGAAATTCTTCTGGCACCAAGCTGACGCCTTCTGCGTAATAAGTCTTTGACTATGTTATGCGACATGAGCGGTGGTCCGCGAGATCTATTTTCGATCGCACGTTATCCATAAATATTATTTAATATTCCTCGTGCAAAGTTTAACGCAAACCTTATTGTATTCAATCTAACAAGTCATCCACTTATAATCTATCTTAAGATTCAACCGTTGGAATTGAAGATTTAATGTATTCATGGAAAACGATTACTCACTTCAAACTCTATAAGAGTCACGCCTTTACAGTCAAGACATAAAGAACTATAAAAGTGTAGGTGTTAAAGTTAAACTTATTCAAATATATTACTGCACAAGCACATAATCGTAAAACAAGCCAGTTTTCGTACTTTTCACTTTGTCTCTTCATCTTAAACAGTTTCAATAACATATCGCGGTATCGCCCAAAAAAAGCATACTTATATTGCAATGATCTCATTATTTTGCAAAGACTGGCGACCCTAAATTTAAATATAGACGTTTATATATAGAGTTCTAAGAGCGATGGCTGATTTAATACGCCGTCGAATACATAATTATATTATACATCTTGTCAGGAATTTTGAATACTATTGTAAATGAGAAACAACCGAACAATGGTCACTTTCTCTTTACGAGAAGCTATAAATGCATCAGCTTGCGCTTTAAACAAATACCAATAATAAAATCGATGGCCGAAGAGATGGAAAGATTATTTCAAGCCATTATTTTAATAAGCGTTCATATATAGTAATAGCATTATTAAAATAAATTGCTTAATTGAAATTCAGTTTGACGTAGGGATACATTATTGAATTAAACGCGTTGAGAAATTTAAAATAAAATATGGTAAAGATACTACCGACGATAAAACTAAACGAATGCGAATTATACATTTTAATCCATAACGTTGGTTTTTTTTTGTATTATAGTTTATCTATTTTGTGTATCCTTTATAAAATTTTTGTTTCTAACGGTTGAGGTTCAAAAAGTTTTTTTAATTATTGGTAAGCATTTAAATGAGTTTGTTTTCGATTCGGAGTTATAATCGCATTGATATAAATAATATATCTACAACTATTTATCATATAAAAAAAACCGACTTTAAAAAAAATTAAATGTATGAAATAAAATGCACTAAAAAGTAAAAAATGATTTAATTTAGTTACAATTATTAAACGACGAAATTTTTATTTAACACATCTAACACAATACATATGACTAATAAACACATCTCAAAATATTTATTTACAAAAAATTACTTTTTGAAGTCGATGCCAAACACATTCGATTTAAACCTGCTTCAACTGCCAAAGTTAATGTTAACAACCTACGTCAATGTCATACATGGCATCGACTTCAAAAAGTAATTTTATGTAACGTACCCTCTTTCTAATAAAACAAGAATCTTCGAAATCGGCCAACGTGGTAAAGAATTAACCGCTGAACATACATTTAAAAAAAAGATTTGGACGAATTGAGAACCGCCTCCTTTTTGTAAAGTCCGTTAAAAATAGAGCTCATTTTGTTTTGTGCAAATAGTACAGTACATACTTACAGAAAAACTTAAAAATACTAGTTTCAGATACTAACACTGATTGTCAGATAAATTATTGACTAGGCGACTATCATAATTCTTTCTAAATTTAGATTATATTGCGTAAAAACCACGTCTGTATGAATTAAGAAGCAAATTGGTTATGGTTTGTTTGTTTCTATAGATCGCTTGCTCAATATTTTTAAGTGTGTTGTACATTTGAATATTGCTGTTCTGGGATGGTTTAAAAGTCTTTGTAGTGTACTATAGCTAATCGTCCTGTTCTTGTTTTTTGTTAGTAATCCGTTTTTTAGTGTATGTCACGCTGTTTTCCTCGTAACTAAAAAAAGATAGCGACGACTAACTTAGTTGTATCGGCGATAGGGTCGTAAGCTTCGTAGTGTTAGATTATAAGCTGAATCTAAAAGGCGCTAAAACGATGAAAAATTAGGGGTGGTAGGCACCGTTTCAATCTACCCGCAGCTGAAATCGAACAAATGACAAGACAGAAGTTGTAACACAATATTTATTTTATCACAGGCAGTAGTTCACGTTACGCAAAGGAGAAGAATGTACATAAGTATCTGATGTAACCCACTCGCGTTTGAAATTTAAGACCCGCGAACAAACAAAAAGAAGCGACATCTCGCTGTGGCTGTGATCGTTTAGTTACCCCCACCCCCTTCCTACCTACGTTGTATTAAGTTCTTAATACGCTGCTTACTCTCGATATGTGGGAAGGCTGTAGTAGGTTAAATAAAACACACGATAAAAAAAAATAAATCGTAATTTTTATTCGAATTTAACTCTTTTAATTTTAACCGAGACCTTGCCTGTTCGGTAGGACTCGTCGTAGGAGGGGAAGAACAGAGCTAAGAAACCTCTCCGGCCCTCTAACTGAATTAAAATGCAAGATCATTACATACTTTAGGTTGATAAAACAATCGGCTTGTAATCAAAACTATTAACACACGTCGTAAAGCAAGGACATCTCAAATTACAGTAAATTAGACAAATAAACAGACCAGATAACAGATTTAAATACCAACACATATAAAGACGTGCACAAACATCATCACTTTAAACTGAAGAAGTGCCACCGCCAATGGGTACTGGGGTCCTGGTTACGAATCAACCCAGCTAAAGTTGAAAGTTTGGAACAACAAGTAAGGCCAAAAACATATAGGTAAAATCAGTAATGCACATAATAAAAGTAATACATAAACAAGTAAACAAAAATATAGGGCCCCATAACGTGGAAGCAACCTACCGCGACTAGAAAACACACAAATGTGCAAGGTCCCATAGCATGGGAGCAGCTTGCGCCATTACACATAACAAAATACAGGGTCCCATAGCATGGAAGCAACCTGCGGCCGTTCGTTGTTGCCCAGCCATGGTAGAAAAATATTAGATTTACATTCTACAAGGCAATACACACAATGGTCTTTATATCTGTTATCAAACCTCTTATAATCACCATCAATAGGTAACTGTTACGACTAAAAAGTATCTCCAAACTTTGATCGACTTTTGTATCATCAAATTATAAACGTACGAAAAACAAATCAATTTAATTATTATTCATAATTTACAATTGAAGCCAGAGATTAGCATAAATAACTTGCATAGAAAATGATCAAATAGATTAACACAGCTTTGATTCAAACCACGTCAAATATAAACAAATAACAAAAACAAGGTGGTAACGAAGTTTAAGTAGCTTCTTTTTTCAAACGAAGAAAATCATCTACATAAAACTGCTTTCAATTTTAATAATCTTTAAATTTAAGTATAAATAAAGAGTTAATTATTTCGGTTACATTTCTAGTCGTAATTGTTTTATACAAAATTACACATGCTAAATGAAGTTATTGAAATTGCAAGATCGGGAAAACGCTACAAACAAAGGTTGCATTGTAAGCGTCCTTTTAGACTCCCCGCCCCTTTATTCTCATAATGTTTAAACGTAACAATAAACGGTTAATTATTACAGTCAAATTTATGACGCTTAATGTTGTGTCTACACTTAAACATAAACGCAATCACAAATACAAGAAGATGCTACGAATTTAAATTAGATTTCAAGCTATCTTTTACGAGATGTCGATTTAGTAATTTTAAGTTTTAATCAGGCGCGGCTCCCGGGGGGGCCGGGGGGGGCTATGCCCCCCCCCCCGGCATTGAAAATAATACTGAAGTTTTTCTCACTTTGTATGTAATACATTCGCTTTTTTTATAGTTGTATAATTTATGATGCTTTATCGCTTGCAAGTAAAAGCTTGGTACATAACGAAGTGTTATTCAATTTTATATTAACGCCATATTCAATACATTATTATTTAAAAATGTGATGAGCCCCCCCCCCCTCGCTTTAAACTGATAGAGCCCCCACCGAAATAAACTGCTGGAGCCGCGCCTGGTTTTAATTAATAGTTAGTGAAAAACCTCGTTTAATAAATCTAAGTCATACACATAAAACGATTAAATTGATAAAATGCAAATGGACGCCAATGCGTTTGTTTTACAAACAAAGAAAACGTAACGTTTTATGACGCTGAGATTTTAATGCAAAGTGCTTACAAATTACAGTTAATTTTCTCATCCTTTATGTTAACTAACGTATAGAGTTACTTACATTCCAAGAATAACACAAAACAATGACAGAACACAAGCACAAATTTTATATCAAAACGCCGATTGTACCGGCGATTGCCACCCTTCTTCTCTACTACCCTCAGCGTTCCTTAAAAAACCCCTCTTAAACCCAATCATGCGTAAAACGATGGTAACACGGCGCAAGTTGTATTTTTCAGTTTTTCCGCTAGCTGACGATGCTTACGTAATGACGCGCGTCTTTCTGAATTTAAATTTAAATTGAACCATCTCAAGTATATTAATATAAATTTTCCAAATACTAGCACGTAGGTTGGTATCACAAACAACACATAAGTTCCACCCTTGACTAGGCAATGAATGATTTTACATTCGTAAATTAAAGTACAAACGTACGAAAATCGAAGATTTAGAGAATCAAAGCGCACCGTATAATAATATGTGACACAACAAAAAGATTTTAACATTAATTGTGATAACAACCTAACATGTACGTACGGTCGACTGACCACCAAACTATTAAGAATTAAAGTAAAAATGTAATACTTACAATTAGTTTCTTTAAATTGATTTCGTAATTTTTTTTTGCAAAAACTTTTTCCAATACGTATTATACCAGTATCCAACCCTCGAAGATGTAGAAATGTTAGTTATAGCGACGTGACGTCATCTTGGAAATTTTTTCAATTGCAACATCTGTTCATTATCGCTACAGAGAATGACAGACAATTTGTGGGGTATGGAAACCCGCTACAGACAATTACCAACGAATTTAAATTAAATTAGAATACAAGAAGTACTGCTTACCCCAAATAAAGACTTTTACTAAAATTGAAAAAATCTCCTAATTCATTTCCACATAGGTGTACGTGAAACACTGAACGATGAAAGTCTTGTTGGGCGTATACAACGCTAGACGAAATCTGCGTCTTTGGAACTTTACTCTACTACCAACGAAAAACGGGCCTATCGAGAATAAATTTTATACTAGAGAATTTTTAACGTAACATGCATATATTCAGGGTGGGGCGCCGCCGTATACCAGAACGTGTTTGAATTTCAAAATATTTTTTTTACTGGTATATACAGAATCTTCGAGAGCACAATTTAAAAATAATTTGATGACACAGAGTGTTCATCAAAAAAAGATCCATATCAAAGTTATATTTTTTTAAATAGAACACCCAGTATTTCAATTATTCTTTGGATTGTAGGGATAAAATAAATGCAAGCTACAATAGGATTTCATATGGTGAAAAACCACCGTTTTTAAGAAACAACGATTTTTAAAATTGCAGGTTTGAATTAAAAAAATTGTTATTCTTCACCTACTGAGAGAGGAATAATTAATAATAATAATAATAATAATGTTTATTTTGAACAGTATACAATTTTAATTTGATATGTTAATAATAATAATTAATTTACTTGGTATATCATTAATGTTTCAAAACAAACAATCTTAATTAAATTCACAAAAGTAAGCGTTTACTTGTGTGTGAATTTTCGCTTAGTCTAATATAATGGCACTGAATATTTATAGTTAACTAATTGATTGAAAAACATACACTCTTACAAAATTACGGAAACTAAAACTAGACACTACTTTAAATATTTCGAGATAAAAGATTTCAGAATTCCAATTTTTTCTTGCAACATCCACGTTTTAATATTGTTTATATATTTTTTCATTGGTATACTATTTCTTATCTGCATCGGTATCTGATTAAAGATGCGGGGTCCTAGGAATTGAATTGACGTTTGGCCCATTTTCTTATTTGCGTTTGTTATTATAAGGTTTTGGTTTGCTTTAATTCTAGTATCGTGATTGTGATTTATAATTTTTGTTGTTTTTTTGGTCTTAAATTGGTATATGAGTAATTTATAAACATATATTTCTCTAATAGCAAGCATTTTTGTTTCATAATACAACATCTCAGTAGGATATCTATATACTTTGTTAAAAAGAATTTTGAGAAAACGCTTTTGAATTACTTCCAACTTTCTAAGATGCGTACTGGCTACTGTCCCCCATGCTAAGATTCCGTATTGAAGATGAGGGTATACTAATCCATAGTACACATTCTTTAGATTTGATTGACTTAAGATTGGTTTTAAATTTTTGAATTTGACTAGAATTCCTCTAAGCTTTTTAATAAGGATATTAATATGCAAATTCCATTTCAAGTGAGCATCTATTTGAATTCCTAAGTACTTTAAATTTGTACATGGTTCTATTTGTACTTTATCTATAGCTGACACCCTAATTTCTAGTTTTTTAAATGTTGGTGTATTGTAATTATGACATGTAAATGGAATATATTTGGTTTTATTAAAGTTAATTGTTAATAGTTTGCTATCAAACCAATTTTTGATTTCCAATAGGTCATTCTCTGCTTTTTGTTTGAGATTATTCCAGGTATTGTCCTTGTATAATATAGCTGTGTCATCAGCAAACGATATGATTTTTCCTGTCGATTTTAGACAAAAGAGCTCATTTATATATATTAAAAAGAGTATGGGACCTAAGACCGTACCTTGTGGTACTCCACATTCTACTATACCCTCTTCACTTAAAGTACTCCCCACTTTTACATACTGTGGTCTGTCACTTAAATAACTTTCAAATAGTTTATTAATTTTTCCTCTTATTCCAACATTATTAAGGTTTATTAATAGTTCTTGATGATTAACTGTGTCAAACGCTTTAGCCAAGTCAATAAATACACACAATGTTTTAAAATCGGAGTCAAGGTTGCTTTGGATTTCCGTTAGAAGTTGTATTATTGCATTTTGTGTAGATTTCCCTTCTTGAAAGCCATATTGATATGGTGATATAATTTTATATTTATTAAGAAAACTTAACATACGGTTTTTAGTAACTTTTCAAAGATCTTTGCTACGCTTGAAATTAGTGAAATAGGTCTGTAGTTTTCTGTAACCTCTTTGTTTCCGTTTTTATATATTGGCTTGATAACTGCCATTTTGAATACTTTTGGGCAAATAGCAGTTTCAAATACTTTATTCATTACTATGGCAATCGGATTAGCTAAGATTTTCCTATGTTCTATCAAAATTTCATTAGTTATGTTATCAATTCCAGGTGCTTTGTTTACTTTTAGTCCTTTAATAATGCTCTGAACTTCATTTTCATCTGTTGGTACAATAAAGAACGTATTTTGGTTTATCTTTATAGTGTTTTTGTTGAGTGTCTGGGGCTTCTGTATCTTATTTGCTAAAGTTTTACCAACGCTAATATAATGTTTATTGAATGCATCTGCAATTTCTTTTTCTGTGGTTACTGTGATGCCTAAATTGTTACATATTTCTTTTATCTCACATTTTTTAGATTTTGTTGGAGTGAGTGCTTTTACTGTGTTCCAAATACTTCTGCTATCATTCTTGTCATTCAACATATCTCTAAAAAAGTTATTTTTTGCAGTTCTTATTAATGAATTTAGCCTATTTCTATATTTAGTGTACTTCGTCTTCGTATCTTCATTACAATGTTTTTTCCAATCATTATAGAGTTGTTGTTTTATATTTATTGACTTTACAAGGCCGCTGGTTATCCATTGTTTCCTTTTTATATTTTTATTGTTTATTATTATGGTTGTTGTGGCTTCTAATATTGATTTCTTAATCACATCTATAAGGTATGTAGCTGCTTTTTCGGTGTCTTTTTGCGGAAGTTTTTCTTCCAAGTTGGCTTGTTCTAAGATATTTTTTAGTTTGTCATGGTTCAATCTCTTTATGTACGTGTCTTATATTATTATTCATAGGTGTGTTTATTTTTTCTACGAATTTTAGTGTATTCATTATCGTAAAATGGTCCGTTAAATTATTTTCAAATACGATTGGATTACAGGTGCTTATTATATCATTCGTTTTTATGAATATGTGATTCAGACATGATTTTGAGTTGTTTAGAATTCTTGTAGGATTATTTATTAGTGATATGTATCCTGCTTGATTTAATATATTTAGGTATTCGTTACTATAATCATAATTTCCGAGAATGTCAATGTTTATGTCACCTACGAAAAAACTGTATTCACCCTTTGGTATATTTTTAATGTAATTTTCTAGTTCTTTATTAAAGGTATATGGACAAGTTGATGGTGATCTATAAAGTGCAGTAATGATAAATGTTTTATTTAGATGTTTTAGTTTTATTTCAATGGCCTTGATGCTACCTAATGGTCGTACTGAAGTGACATAATTGTAGTGATTTTTAATGTATGTTACAACTCCATCATTTTGATTCAAATCTCCTTCGTTGTATATTATGTTATATCCGTTTAAGTTAAAATAAGTTGGATCGGGTAAAGACCAAGTTTCTGAGAATACCATTATGTCAAAAAAACCATCAAACTGGCTTGTAAAAATAGCCATTTCATCATAATTTTTTGTTAAACTTCTGATGTTCTGATGAAGTACGTTAAAACTTGAATTTTTAGACCCTAGCTTAAGTTTACATTGTTCTATGTTATGAACTATTTCGGTTGTAATATCGTTATTTTCAAAATCTCTAATATACTGATCCATTATGCTAATAATTATAATTGATTCTAGTTGTTGCTAAGTTTATGTAATATTTAAGCGTTGGGCAATCTATATTGTATGATGTGTGATTTGTGTTGTGATTTAATTTGTATTTTATATTGGCTTGGGTACAGTTTGTGCAATTCATTTGTTTTCTATCACAGTTCTGTTCACTATGAGCTCCAGCGCAGTATGCACAGGATTGATTGTTTTTACAGTACTTACCGCTGTGTTTGTAGCCATTGCAGTTACTGCATCGTGTAACATTAAGATCTTCATAAACTGGGCATCGTTGCCATCCTACGTATACTTTTCCATGATTCATGATTTTATGAAATATTTTTGGTGACATTTCTATAAATGCTGTATATGTACTTTTTGTTCTTATATATTTTATGTAAGTAACTTTAAAAAAATCTTCATCAGGAATATTGTTCTGGGATTTCAATATATGTTCTAATACATCTTGTTCATAGTTCGTGTTAATGGAAACTACTTTGATCCTTGGGTTTTTCAATAAATCTTCCTTAATAGTATATTTTTCATTTAGTTCTAAGTTGATATGTTTCTTCAATGATTGAATTTGGTTTTCATTCTCACACTGTATTACTATACTTCCTTCTTGGTTTTCTTTTATCTGGATTATGCCTATTTTTAATTTTTCTGGTTTGATTTTGTTATAAAGATCATTTTTAGTTTCAGTAGAAGTCTGTTTACCTTTGGTTTTAAAATTATGTTTGCAGTGTTTTTACCTTTGTGGTGGTCTTCTATTATTTTCGAGTTACTAACAATTTTTGAGTACGACAATTTTACTTCGCTCTTTGTGTTTACACTTTCCATGTACAATATCTTCTCTTTTAAGAGTTGATTATTATCTTCCATTTCCTGTATTAGTTTCTTCAATAGGATATTTTCGGCTTCTAGTGTTTCTTCGATGTTTTCATTTTCTTGGTTATGTAACTTTCTTGTTTCGTATGTTTTTAATTTCCTTTCCAAGTCATTTTTTTCTTTATTGATATATTTGTTTTTGTCCTGCAATTGTTGGTTTAATTCATTTAACAAGTAGTTTTCCATTTCTACAGTGTTAAGTTTGTTTATTTGTCTTTTTTTATAGATTATATTTCTTTCACAGCAAATTATTCTTGTTTTATCTAACTTCACGCACTTTTTTTCTTCTACACAACTGTTGTGGTACATTTCCCCGCATTTTACACATACACATATTTGGTTAAGTTTTTTATTTTTGCAACAACTGAAACTTAAATCTGGAGGTTCATCTATGTCACTTTTACTTTTGCTGTCCGCCATATTCAGGCAACAAACAATCCACACAGTGTCCTTATTCACCTCTCTCACCTCCTCAACTTCCTTTTAATTAATTTAATTGCGATAATTTAATAAAATTGTAATTACAGCTATGACAGTGACAGTTTGACTTTGTATTTTCTATTTTTTTTTTTTTTTTTTTTTTTTTTTTTGATCCCAACTAATGTTTCGTTGAGAGATCTCTGTATGAAATGGTATAAATGATTTTATTATAAAATTATACAGGGTGGTTAAAAAAGTACTAGTAATTTTGGCATAGATTTTCACTAATAACTGTCTTATTTCTTATTGCGTTACCTTTCAAACGATATAAAGGTTCTCTATACCTAACTCGAACGGAATTCGAGATATTTTGCAATGTTGAGAGATTGTTTGTTTTCAATTTTTAATAATAAATTTCAAGATCCAAACTTGGAAAAAAGGCGGTTTTGAAATGGTTGCAATACTGTTGTGACTATTTTAATGTTTGACATTTCATTTTGTTAAATAGTTAAATGTTTGTGTAAAAATATTATTGGTTTAGGTGTTGTTGTTTGATAAAACAGTGTTCAAAAGTATAAAAATGAAAACATATTTTGTACAGGAACGAATGGATATGATTTTGGTTATTGGAGAATACGAGAAAATGGTTTCCTTGCGGCAAGAGTTTATGCTTATAAACATCCTGCTCGAAACCATCCAGAAAAGATAGTATTGCCAAAAAGTACATCAACCAAAATCTGTTACTGAAAACCAGGAAATCGAATTTCAGGTAATTGGCGCTCTTGTTGAAAATCCTTACACAAGTCAACGTATCATAAGTCGAGAAGTAAGTGTTAGCAGACGAAGCGTTAGTAGGATAATTAAAAGACAAAAATTTCATCTATATCATAATCATTTATACCAAGAACTACTTGATATTGATTTTTATCGAACACGTGACTTTTGCTTATGGGCCCTTGACAAAGCACGTGAAGAGGATTTTTTTTTAAATTTTGTGCTATTCACAGACGAGTCTACATTCCACAACAATGAATTAATAAATAGATACAATTTTCACTACTACAGTGATGAAAATCCTCACTTTCTTCGTACTGTTGCACAGATGGAGCATTAACGTGTGGGCCTGAATTTTTGGAACACGCGTAATAGGGCCTTACTTTTCTGTTGGATATTTAAACGGTGTAATTTTTCGAAGATTTTGGCGATATGATTTGCCAGAACTCTTGGAAGATATTCCGATAGACATTACATCGAATGTGGTTCCCGCACATTTTCAAATTAAGGTTTGGGAACAGTTGAACAGAAGGTACACCAATGAATGGATTGAACAGGGTGGTCCCATAAACTGGCTTTCGCGATCTCCAGATTTAACATATCTGGATTTCTTTTTATGAGGATACATAAAAAACATTGTTCACAATACACCTCCGACAATTCCAGATGATATGAAAATTAAGCAATGCTTTCCAAACAATAACACCTCAAATGTTATTAAGCCTTCAGAAGTATTTTGAGGAAAGAATACGTCTGTGTATTGAACAAAATGGCGGTCAATTTGAACATTTGCTGTGATTTGTTTATAAAGCTGTCATTAAACTTTAGAATTTCAAAATTTGTATTCTTACTCTCATAAATTTATTTTACAGTTTCAATTTAATTTAATTCATAAAAATATGATTTTTTAGTTAACTTAGCCTACAACTCACATCTCCATTGCAATCAACTAGCTAAATGGGGAAAGTGTAATGTTCTTGAACAACTCTTACGTGACAGGGAGAATAAAAACACTGATAGATATTTTTGAGTAATGACTTGAAATTGTTAAAGTGAGGTTGTAGTAATTTATTTACGTAAAAGCACTCCATTGATTTATTTTTTAAACGAAATTTATTAAAGCATTACTTCTTCTACACCAATAGAAATATTTAATTTTTGTCATTGTTTTAAGAATTATGTTTTGCTTCAGTGCACTACATTTTTGCAAAAGTCCTACGCTTATTTTTCCTTGTCTCCTATTGTTTTCAAAAAGAGGGGATGCCAATGAAAACTCCCTGTTTTAACTTGTGTTAAGACAGTTTTGGGAACTTTAAATATATACATCTGGAACAATTCTCATCTCTTGGCAGTTATTTTACAAACTGCTTTATAAGCCCTAATTTAATATCAGAAAGTGGTAACAACACTTTTTCTAATGGAACCAAGGTAATATTGATGACTAATTTTAAAATTTGGTCAAATTAATGACCTTTTCTTTTAGGAGGTTGGATGAAAGCAACTACTTCAGTAATTTGCGACGTTTCGTGTTCAGGATGAACACTTCATCAGGCTCGCTCACACTGAGTCAAGTAATTTTTGAATATAATTAAAATAAAAATAAACACATTTAATTACAACGTTTAACGTACATCGTGACTTTTAAAAACGTACCTCCTAAAAGCAGGGGTCATTAATTTGACCAAATTTTAAAATTAATCGTTTACCAGGAGGCGAACCGTTCTATTAATATTGATGACGTTTTCCTCACTGGGGGTTAAACTGTCTCGAAGAGGCCAGTTAGTTTTTGTCCAGGGCAGCTGTCTGGCTTTACTACTCTGTAAACAAAGAAAGCAAAGATACTTTGTATAACCTCTCTGCTGACACAACAACATAGTTAATATTGGGAAATCTCAACAAACCATCCACTGATGCTCTTGATTTTTGATTATCTCAAGAATGGAAATACATTTCCATTATGCAGAAAAACTGCTTTGAGATCTGTTTTGGACGAACTAATAAATCAGATTCTAAACATTTCATGAGTCTATGAACATCATTACGATAAACTAGATTCTTTTCTTTGCAAAAAGCTGAGTAAAGTCTCTCTCTCACACAAATGATATCCCGGATGATAGCAGTTTTTAGGCTTGATCTTAGTAATTCGGATGCATCTTTAAAAGATACTGGGTCGTTGAGCTCACTCTAAGAAAAAAACTAAGGTCAACAACTTCGGTTACTGAATTGTTTTCAAATTTGATGTGTAGCTGCTATCAATTCTTGAATTTTATGCTATCGTTTGTTTGTTTGATCAAAATTTTGTTATTTTTAGATAATGCAAATTGACACGTTTTTGTTAAAATATTGCTTAGTGTTTTGGTTTGTTACTACTCAGTGGCGGCTCCTCTATTAGGTCATTTCGTCAATGGCCCTCCAAAGAAATATTAAAAATTGTTTTATTGTTTGCACGAGGGTTACTGAGATGAAAATGTGTTTTTATATTGAAATTCTCCTCTTGCAGCATTGACCACGAGCCGACACTGGAACCACTTGTTAAGAATGTGCTTGAAATATTAGAGAACCTACGTATAAAAAATGCATTTCTTTACAATAACTCTATAATAATGTTAGTTTTAATTTGTATTGAAAGATTTTCAACCATCTTAGACTGTGGCCATTCTTAATGCTATGCAGATTTTAAAATGATTTTTAACGCGATGCACTTTTTTTAAAGTAATTTAGTTTTTTGATTTTGTTTTTATAGAAAAATCAAAACTTTTTGATTTCGTGATGGTCGTTTGCATTTACGATTACTATAAGGTTAGTTTGAAAGTGATGTAGTTTTTTGATCTTATAGAAAATTAAAACTTTGTGTTTATGTGGTTGTTATTATATATACATTTAAATGAGTAACGGTGAATAAAATTGAAATAGTGTTCAGTCAGTTATGAGTAATATTAAAGAAAACTTTTTTTGTAAATGTTTGCACTTGGAAAAATGTTTGCAAACCGTGTATGTACTACATACTACGTAGTGATAATTATGAATGCTTTCTTCAGGCGATTAAAGCTGCGTATAATAATTAAAACTCAATTATCAGTGTAAATTTGAAATTACACTTGTGAACCAATGAGTAAACTTTATATATTCAAAATACTTCGCATAGTGCCAGCGATGAAGAGTTTACTTTTAAAATAAAAGTGTTCGCGAGATCTTTTTCATCTCGATACTGTCTTCAATAAGTACATCATTATTACGATACTTTTTTTAAAACCTTGACTTCGTTGAAAAAATGTTAAAATAAAGTTTCACACAGTTTGTTAAGGAGTTAGTTCTAGGACACCTAACACTTACGAAAATAACTGATAGACTAGAAATCGACAATATAAATCTAAATTTAGAAAAACATTGTTAAAGTCAAAACCAATTTGTCTAATTTTTATAATTATTGTATTTACAATTTGGCTTAGATATTTTGATTATTTCTTTATTTTATTTTGTAATTTTATTGAATTTATTTTAGTGCTTTTAAAACACGTTTAGTGTTTTGTTCCAGATGCAATTGACACTTAAAAAAATAAATATTGTTATTATAAAAAATTGTACATGGCATAAAAGCAATTTAAAATTCACGAGTAGTGATCTAAAAGCATATTTATGTATTCATACGGTGTCCACATAAGGAATATCATTACTTATTAGTCCATTATTGTTGATTTAAGTAAAGATAATCCAACGACATCGACACGATCAACATGATTACGATTGCTTTGTTTATGTATAATGTAAATTTCCACTATATTACACAGTAGTAGATGGTAGTAGTAAGAAAAAGTAGAGGTGAATGTGACAGAGTAAGTGGAAGGTGTATCCTAGAAATGCCGGTGCTCATGACTCAGTACCTTGTTGGCTGTCGTGTCCGTGTCGTGTTTTACTGTCTTAGCACCAAGTGCTACTCGACCATCTGATCGATTTTCGTTTTAATTTAAACAACGTCCAATCCGCGAATTAAATTTTAATAAAAAAATTTTCTTTCGAACGTGAAAATGTCTATTTTTAATTGTTCGATTTTTGATTTAGTCACAGTTTTAAGATTATTTTTACGTCGCGTCTTAAAATGAAAAATAACCTAACGAAACATGCTACGTTTGCACTTCGGACTGCTAACTGTTATTTTCCTACAATTTTGGCAAGCGTATGGTTCTAGATGGGATGGCCAAACACCGTGGTTCTACGATTCGAGTAAGTTATGTTTTCCTTTTTAATTTGAACAGTCGTTTTACTACACGTAAAACAGGATAAGTGTAATAAAACCGCGTAAGAACAAATAAGAGACTGTTAGAAATTTTATTTCGGTGCTCGTTGTAATTTATTTCTACCACTAACTGTAGTTAAACTACTAGCGTTATGAGCTTTTTACCGGTTTTGTTTTGTAAACAACGACTATGTAAATTAATGTTAAAATTTTAGAAGAAAAATTCATTTTCTACAAGTTCGAATAAATTTGTTGATGATACGAGGACTTCTCGAAAATGTTGCGATTTTATAAAAAGTGTAATAATTGTCAAATCCGAAATTATTTTTTGTTTTAATTGAAAAACATTTATATTCAGAACAAAATTAAGTAGGTCAAAGCAAAAAATTGTTAGAAAAACGTTAAGCAAGATTTTATGTTGTACCTAGACAAGAAATTATACAGCAATTTTTTGCTGCTAAACTGTTCAATATTTGATAGCGTCAACAAACAAGTATTGATTAAAGAAACTAATTACTGAGTACCCAAGTTATTGTTTTCTCTACCTTTTCATCGTAGCTAAGTTTAAAGAATTATGTATGTTCAGATCTATTATTAAGAGTAGCCAAATATTAAAGGAACAAAACAATTGACAAACACATTTATCACGTTCAAACACCCAATTGGTCATACTTCAGCATTTATGTTGTTAATGGATTTGTACAGGATGAAAAGAAAGGGAAAAGGGTTTAACTTTTTCTAGATTTTTATTTGATTTGAACATATTTCTGTAACATTCTTTTTTTTTGGTTTAGTTTTTAGTAGCATTATAAAATTCTGCGTTTAAACATGCATATAAAATCGACTATAATATAAACATTCTTTTGTTTAAAATTAAAATTCGTTGGTTACGTTAAACAACCTGGTCCTTTGAGCAATCAAAACTGTAAACTCAACACATTAGTCAAACAACTTCTCTTAAAATTCAATTAGAGGCTCATCTCAGTGAACTATATTTAGTTCCTTTGCTAAGCTTATTTTTTCAATAGAATGTATTTTTGAGTTCTCTTAGCTTCAATTTGTTTGATCAAGTTTCGAGCTCTGAAATGATCACCGAAAACGATATGTGAAGTTTTCACCAATTTTCTATAAAAATCGACTATACAATTTTGTTTGTGATTTAAATTTTCTACTACTTCTATGGAATCTTTTTTTTTATTGTCTTGTCTCATATTTAATGGTCTTGCATTACTTTGTTGTTCAAATTTTTATTCGTTTATACGGTTCAGAAAAAAACGCCCACTTTTTTTATGTTTGATGCATTTTTGATTTTAATTTATTGTATAAGCTTTATAGACACCCAAAAAAATGTTGAAAAAAATATTTTGATAATCAGGACTTTGTAATGGCGTGGTTAGTATATTGGCCACTGATATAGTCACAATATTATAAACAAAATGTATCAAGCATTATGGAAAGGAGCGAAACACTCCAAGAGCCGCTTGCCGGCAAATGAGTGTGAACCTTACAGGTTTTGCTCGAGTGCTGCAGTGTGCGCATCTAATTTTACCTCTAATCGGAATGTGAGTTCCAACATTTAAAGGTCTTGTAGAATTGTCAACTCCAGTTAATCGACCAGATGGTTTTCTCATTTTGTTGCTCGTAATCATTACTGCAGTAGGGCCTCGACGTTTTCGAAAATTTGCATTCTTTAGAAGTGTATCTACCAAAAAACTTCCAAACATCAGCTTTTTATGAGATTTCAAGGATAACTTCTTATAGCAAATATAACTATTCGTAATATCTGCATCAATAAGGTAGTAGAGAAAATTCGAATCCACCTTCGTCTACGTTTCTATGAAAGATTATAATACGACGGCATCTGATCGAATTTGTCCATCCTACCCATATTTTTATTGTAATCATAAATTGGCAGCGGACAAGCGACTAATTCTTTTTTTCCCTTCTTATTAGTTCTTTGAGTAACAGTGGTGATACTCGGAACGTAAAATGAACTAACTACATTTACACTTTTCTTTCCTCTGTCTTTCTATTTGCACACGGATATTTTATTAACGACACCATAGTCACTTTCTCCTATTCTCATATTTCTGCCATTCTTCAATATTTGTTTAGGGTAATGTTTCCTGTTTTCTCTAAAGGTTCTACAAGCATAAGTCATCATTATCAAGTATGTTGGATAACAGCTCAAATGTAGAAAAAAAAATATTGTCGAAGTGCACACAGTAGCCTTTATTATAATAATTTCTTGTCAAATCCAAAACAGTTCTTTCACCTAGTGTTCCTTCTATGGGCTTTTTTTATTTTCCTTCATATATTTTAAAATTAATGACATATCCAGTTTTTGAATCTGACAAAACTCAAACTTTAAGCCTCTTTTTATAGGCTTTATAGGCATGTACTGTTTTAGTGTGGACCTGCTTTTAAATGTCACTATACTCTCATCTACACGAATATTTCGTGCTGATATGTCTAACTCCGAAAATGTTTTTGTCAGATGGTCGATCATTGGTCTCAGCTTACACATTACATAATGGCTACCAATGTAAGAATCTTTTGAAAAATTATATTTTTGTTTTGAAAGGTTTTGATCGACTTCCGGGAAAGCTTTATCCTTAGAGGAATCTTCTAAGTGGTTTGTGATTTAATAAAACGTTTTGCTAGATTGCTGATATCTGGGATTTGCTAATAAATCATCACTGAATAATTTTTTAGTTTTTCCGGATAGATGGTTCACCTGGGGATCGACTAAAACTGCGTAAAGATAAAATTCTTGCCACTGGTTCTTGTGGTTTGAATAGATCGACTGGCGGTGAAACGGACTTGCCTGGAGGTGTTCGTGCTCACTATCACTTTCATAGACAAATTATTATCTGAACTTGTACATTTTTCGATAAGCATCTCATCCTTTGCCTCACTATCACCTCCATAATCCGAATTTGCCGCCTGTTCATCAGTATTACTATTTAGAATATCAAAGACATCATCTGAGATAATAGTTTCTAAGTTTATATAATTCCTAGTATTGTATTTTTTTGAAGACATTTTTGTCTGAAAAAAAAGGTCGTTCAAAAAACGGAACTTGCCTGACAGGCAAAAGAGATATGATAACCTCTATAGATGTTTATGTAAAAAAACTATTTTTTTGTTCATAAGAACAATGAATAACCTTTAACTGAAGAAAAAAAATGTGGTATGTAGATATTTATGTAAAAAAATAGGGGTTGGCGCATACTATTTTTAGGTTATAGTCACAGAAAAACAAGGATGCAAAACAATGTTATTTTTCAATATTTACTGAAATATAATAATAAACAAAATGTCTTACTTTGCAAAAACTTCGGATGTCTGTGATATTTTGTAGCAGATTCGATGGTACTAATACAAAACAGCAATTTTTACTAATACACGTATTGCACTTACATTAGTTGGACTCATCATAGCTGTGTCATCTTACTGTGTTGACTTAAAATATTTCAGTATTTTCATTGTCATTTACATCTAGGTTGTTGAGCGCTTAAGCCTTTATCGGTTTAACACTAGAACCGCCACTGAATGTAAATACCTAAAAGCGCCGCTTGTGGTAAAATTTACCTTTTCTATAATTTAGCAGTTTAAAGTCGGAAAAAAACTTTATTTCTAAAAATCTATTTATTGAACATCTATTTCAAGAGTCTAATACTAAAAAATGGTGCAAACTTAGGTTTATAGAAACACAAAGTTAGAACTTTTAAAGTTCACGAAGGGTCAAATTGACCCCGTCGGCGGTTCTAGTATTAAGCTATCGTATAGTAACACAATTTTTTGTCTTTTATGAACAAGGCATTAAAAAAGATTTTTTTTTAAATATTATAGTGCTACAGGGTAAAATAGAATCTGTTTCTGACAATACTTTTGGTAGTTTCACGTTTATAGTTGAATGAAAAACAAAGTTAGATATCGTAACCATTTGGTGACATAGCTTATTAAAACAACCTTCCTGAAATTATTAATATTTATTGATTTAGGATAATCATGAATACAAACAAGTTTTACTAAACAAATGGTTTATTTATTTAAATAAAAAGTTTTGAAACAGTTTTTCCAGGCATAACCTGCAAATCGCATTTCTCGCACTTGAGGCAACTTGTGTCTTTTACTCAGTGCATGCACCTTCCTTTGTTGGTATGGACTTGCCAGTGACTATAACAGTCTATCTTTGATGTTTGATTGGCCACTCTACAGTTGAACGCTTTATGGTTGATGTTGATGCTTCTACATTATTAGAACTGGGACGTCCCCTTTTAGATTGTTTGCAACGTCTAGCTAAACCTGATATAATTTCAAGCCTAAAATTTGTTAGTGTCATATTTTTTTGCTGATCATCACATTTCATTCTATATAACACCCAAGCATTTCAAACAGTTACGTTTAAAAAGTATGCAAATATTGTAAAATACCATCTTCTGGATTTATGGAGAGTTTTATAAAATCTTATCAACGCATTGACACTTTTGCTTTTACAGCCTTATTTAAATTTTTTGACAGTTGTGAAGTTTTGTATGTATTTTGAGATTTGTTACATGGTTACTTGCTAAAGACACTTTCTTAATGTACCCAAGTAGACTGTATGTTGATAGCTATGCTTATTCAGGAATATAGGTATAAGAATAATAAGTATTTAAACTTTAATTCGTTTTTTGTACTTGAACGATACTTGTTACATGTGTAGGTACACATTGCCATGTCAGGCTGAAACTTACTACTACCTGCGTTATACCCTTACTATCTAAAAATAAACATGCGGTAGGGGTTGATGCTTAAGAACGCCAATGGCGTAACAACAAAAATCTAACCACAATAGTTAAAGGTTTTATTCCAAAAGTGGTACTACCTAAGAGCACAACTATGTTATCAACCCATTTAAAAATTATCACACCCTTGTCTGTATCTGACTTATAATCAAAAGTTCTCCTTTCTTACTCGCTTTTGTTGCTTACTGGTTTTGTTTGGACAACCTGCAATTCTATTACTATGCATCGTTTCAAGACTGTGACCAAAATTTTCCTTCAGGTATATGAAAAGAGGAAAACACATTTAAAAATTTTACAAACAAGTTTTGAATGAATAATCCCATTCAAAACTTGTTTGTAAAATTTTTAAATGTGTTTAAGAAAGCGCATGGTTGCTTTATTTGGTATTTCTTTCTAACCTAATGGTTGTTATGACGAATACTTTCAAACGTGTAGTGTAATTCTTAATTCAGATAACTAATGTACGTACTCGCTTTACTTGATGAAATCCTACATGTAAGAAGGAAACGGCAATAGTGTATATACATATGTCGGTGTTAAATAAAGCGCTAATCCGAAACTGAAAATGTTAAATTTTACAGACTATATCGTGGCAAATCCCATATTTTACTCAACACACAAAAAGCCGGTTACATAAAGCAGTGGTATAAAATGAATTGTTTAGCAGACATTCCTAAAATTAAAAGCTACGGCGTCAGCTAGTTAAAATCGGACAAAAATCTTTTATGTTCTTGGAAATCTCAATACTCAACTTTGGTGCCTATCAAATTTCCTGTTTAATGTTAAGTATGCATTGGTCAAACTGGTATCTAAAACACTTTTTCTTTCAAACGCAATTCAATCAGAGTCGCGCTTAATCAACCGCGAGAATGTATTCTTCTTTTGTATATACAAACGCTTTACATCGCAAGTCACTTCTTTACAGATTAGAATTGGCCTTGGCTAGTAAGTTGATTACTTAACTCTTGAGGTGTTTTTTTAGATTGTCGTTGACTCTTGATGTTTTGGTATGGATTTTTGGTTAGATTTAAGTTTTTTACTCTGATAGTCTCTTACGGAATTGAGTCAAATATTGGCAACTGTGGTTTAAACATTACAGTGATTTCAAACTTTTTACAAATGTAGGTTGTTGATTAATGTTTTTCCGATTTCTCTTTAATTTTTGCACATAATGCTGTTTTGTTCTACCAATCGTTTTTAATAATTTTATTTGTTATAAGTTGAATTTTTTATAGTACTTATACTTACACATTGATTTCTGCCTTTGATTAAATTAATTTTTGAGTCACGAATGACGTTTTCTTGCCCTAATATGTATCTGTCACAATATCAACGTATGCAGATATATTAAATATTGTTGCATTTGGAGAGGTTTCATCTTCCTATTCCTTTTTTATGTTTTTAGATAATTATTTGTTGAATTTTATTTTAAATAGATATCTAAAATAAGGATTTGTTCGAATCTTTACATTGCGTTAAAAAAACATGATCATTTTACTTACAAAAAATGAACAAGTTTTTCGGTTTGTATACAAGAGATGGTCATATTTTTCTTTTCTCAAGAAGAGATGTTTTCTTGTTTTTTTAAGAAAGAAAGCGGGGTTTTCTGTTTTTGCTGCCATTCTTATTTTGCAGAATATAGTCTTAGGCTGATTCAACCTGACGTCAAAGTAGGTGGCTAAAGATCTCACGATTAATATTTATTGATTTAATATATTACATACTTAATCTTTCTACCTATTTTGTAACTTTTGATGTTTTGTACCTGTTCCACAGGTGATAGTTGTTTTCTTGATCAGCAACTATGTTATCATTGTTCTTGCCACAGTAATTAGTGTAAGTAGGTTAGTTTCCGTATGCTATATTATGCATATTTTTCTTGGTTTCTGGAAGTAATTGGAAGGTATAGTAAATATGGTTAGTATTCAATTAGGTACTGAAAAAGTCGCCAATAAACTTGTCATTCTTGATTTTTTACCAATACGTTTTTGAATATAGTGGATAACTCGTTCTTTTAACTTTGCTTTAAAGTAGGTCGTAAAAATCGTTAAATTAAACCACATACATATAATTTTAATAATTTTATTTCGAAGGAAATGTATTTTAATTGACCGTACATAAAACATCTTTTTTTAGTACCTACTAAACTAAAAAACTGAAAAAAGTAAAGGCATAAGGTAGTTTCTTCAAATACGCAAATCTACATAATCTTCACACTTGTTTGCGGTTTAAAAATGACAAATAACTAGCGCTAAAATTTATATGCAAATGAAAGTCTTCAGTATGCTTTGGAACGTTAGTTATTTTCCATCTAACCATTTGTAAAAATAATAAGCATACTCGGCATTCTTAGAAGATCTATTAACTTTGCAATTAAAATATTTACAAAAATTTGAATAAAATGAAATGCCACACGTAAGGATAAAGAATGCATTAAAGCCTAAGCTATTTATCAAGTAGCAGATGAAATACAACCGTTGCACCAAGAACCAGCGACTTCTTATAAATAAAGCAAAATAAATTACAATTTCTAGTTTTAGCGCTTTATAAGGATTTGTTTGTTTTGGTACATTTTCCAGTTCGTTGCACTAAACCTCCTTTTATAAACATAATAAAAAACTACTAGAAATGACTCACATATAGTTAGTCGTATGCTTTCTGTAAGGTAATTTAAGATAATCGTTTGCTGTACGGGAAACTTGAGCTATAAAAGGGCAGAAATTGGACTGATGTATTATTGCAAGTTGCGTATTGCCTTTTTTGAATTTATTGTTCATTCGAAAGTTGATTAAAACGTTTGCTGTTGGCGTTGTTTCTTTAGGAGCACTTAATGCTTATCAGTGTTATGGACATATTTTTTCTTAGATAATATAATGTTCTGTCATACATTTTAAAACTTTTACATATTCTTTATTGTACTGTTGTACGGGGGTGGTTTGGTAATTATGATGATAACATAGGGTAATACTACACATGTAATAAATTAGTCCTCTACTATTGCGCTTTAATTCATTATGTTTGCAATGTTTTTAACAAATATTCTATTCTATTGCGTTTACAAACTTTTTTGTTTTTATGTTTACGAAAACTTTAGTATATTTTGCTTGGCATTGTGCAGTAAATTGTTTTTTATTATTGCCACTGTAGACGAGCTCTGTCTCAGTGAAGTTACCTAAATTAACAAAAACATGTTTCTTTCAGGAAATGTTAATGCAATCCGATAATTTATTAAAAAAATCTTTTTTTAATCAAATTGAAAACGTTAATTATCAAATGAACGAAAATGAACCCATTAATGCCTAGTTTCTGTAACAATAAAATGACGCTATCTAATCAGCTGTTTATTCACCCTTTATTTTTGAATATAAGTATTTTTTACCCTTAGTAGTTCCTGGCGTTACATATATTTAACACCTTCTCCTAAATGATTTAAAAATCTAGTTGCAAAAATTGATAATTTTTTATAAAATCTAACAATCATTTAAACAAAATTACTAAAATCCCACAAGAAATCGAAAAAAATTAGGTAATATGGACACTAGTGGGATGTTAAACTTTCCGACTTACTGCCGCATCGATACATTTGTACATAGTATTAATTAATATTTGACAATCATTTGGTGTAAAAAGATTCCACGTTTCTAGGAGACGGGCACGCAACTCAAGAACAGTTCTGATGCGCTCTGACCGGAGCTTTTTGTCATAATGTGCTACAAAGTTTCGATTGGGAAAAGATCGGGACTGTTAGATGGCCGAATGAACAAATACTATTGTTTTCTAGCATCCAATCTTTAATTTTTTTAGCCTTATGACAAATGGCACCGTCTTGTTGAAAGATGCATTCTTGAACGCATTTCTTTAATTTGCTGTTTCAAATTGTTTTGAAGAACGTTTATGTATATGGTATATATTTTTATTAGCAGGATGAGAACGTCTTCCGGGTTTAGACGGTGCCATTGTTGTAACCGAAGTGACTTAAGAAGTAGTCTCCGTATATAAAGAAGTATGGTCACAGCTGGTTAAACTCAACTCTGATTAGGTTACGATCGAAAAGGAGTGTGTTTTAGATACTGGAACCAAAGAGATGCTCGAAACCATGAAACCGCAGATTTAGAAATATGTCTTTTCTTTATACAACGATCATGTTCGGAAATGCGTGTAATGACAGAACGACCGGTTTCACCAATTTAGACTAAACCACATGAACAAGGAATATGATATACACCTTGAAATGAAAGTGTAGGAAATTTGTCTTTGGGAGAAGCAAGAATCTGAGGGATTTTGTATGTCGAGTTGAATATGAGTTTCCTTATTTGATCTGTAACCTTGTGAACGTAGGGTAAAAATGCCAATTTTGGACTAGATTCGGAAGTAGAAACATCCTTAGATAGGATTAATAACTGTTTGAATTTCTCGCTTGTTTACTAAGATTCTAGTAAGATAACGGAGTTCCAAGTCTAGATTCACAAGTTGACAAATAGAAAAAGCGCGATGAACCAAAGATGCAATAACAGAACCTTTCTATGCAGGATGATGATGAGACGAAGCATGAAGGTATTTGTCTGTATGAGTGGGTTTACGATAAACAGAATGGCCCAGAAGTCCATCGGTCTTACAAGTCACAAGAACGTCGAGAGATGAGAGAAAACTAGTAGTTTCGATTTCCATAGTAAATTTGATATCTAGGTGTTGATTGTTAAGATGATCAAGACACTTAGATAATTTGAGATAACTATAAGATCAAACAATAAACGTGTCGTCAACATACATAAACCATACTTTAGGTTTTAATATTAATGAATCCAAAGTAACCGTTTCAAAAGAAACCATAAAAATGTTACCTACAACAGGTGATAGCAAAACCTCCATTCTTCTTCAATATGAAAATCTGAGCATAGATATCATCAACCAATAACTTTAATCGTGATCAAGGTTTTGAGGTATGCCTTCTTTGCTTTCCGGTCATTACTCCTTTCTTTAAAACACCCTGCTTTTCGATCGTAACCGAATCAGACTCGAGCTTAACCAGATGTGACGATACTTCTTTTTTATTAAACCCGGAAGACGTTATCATCTTAGTACAAACTCCGGCTGTGGAAGCCTTCGCCATTCCACCAACAAATTGTAACCTGCCGACCCCTCGAACTGACATAGGTTCCCAAATCATTACGGAGGGCAGAAACATAATTTACTCTTTGAGACAGTCTATGAGATAAATTTTTTTTTGTTCTTATGACTGGGCTTTAACTATCACCAACTCAAATTTCAAACCGAGCTTTGTCAGTCCATATTATCGAGTTCCATTGATTCTGAGACCAAGTTCTATGCTACTTCCCTACAGAAGTCTGTTTTTTTCTGCCTTTTTGTTAGTAAAGGTTTTTCTTTTGTTTTATTTATCTGTTGCCTGATTCAATAAAACTGTCAATTCTGTATGAGTATTCCGACGATTCTGCACAATAATCATTCTCAGAGCTCGTAAATTTGTATCAGAATACTTTGATCGACTCCCAGTTCTCTGCCTTTGAGTCGCTAACTCAATTTAATAACAATTCGTATTTTTACTGGTTGGGACTTCACTGAGACAGAGCTCGTAGACTATACTATATCTATTATCGAACGGGAACCTTCTTTTTTATAACTTGTTCATCTGTTTTTGTACCATTGTAAGAGTATTTTTTTAAAGATAGACTGCTGGCTACCTCGCAATTTCGAAGTAATATTCCAGCTATTGCTATTACTCTCGCGATTCTTAGCATATTGGTCTTTTTGGTAGTTTTAGCTAAATTGAGATAGTATATCTGCTATGTTTGCTATTATGGATTTGTTTTTAAATTTATTTCACGCGATTTTCTTTTAGTCAATTTTTACTATTTTATTTAACCTTTGATTCTCGGTTGTAAGCGTAGATTCTATGTGGTTTCAATAACTATTATTATGGATCTAATTTTCAGATTTTCATCTACATTTAATAAATGTGCTCTTGTTTTTTTTTCTTGTTTGGTGTTTTCCAAATTAATTTTAAGTAAATTAATTAGTATTTATTTGTTTAATGCATTCGGATTTTATCTCGCAAATTTTATGTTTGCCTCAATTATAATTTAAATAAATATTTTTCCAAATTCCCAATACGGAAAAATTAGAACGTCGGTTAACATCGTTAAGATGCAAAAAGACAATTGCGGTTTAACTGATTGACAACAAACAAGAACTGAATAATTTGTAAAATTAGTTTACGGACTGCGCATAATTGACAAGACAATGAGCAATAAATTTTGAATACTTCACAATGCAAATAAATTACAGAAAAATATTCGAACATTCTTAATTAGTGGTTGCAAAACCTACACAAGAAAATTGCCGTGTAGTAATTGGTCAGTGCATTTGGTCCGAACGTTTATTTATAACTGAATAATTTATTTATTTGTGATCTTTTATGGATGTAACTGCACTTGATTGTGATGGTTTATTATTTTTTAATTAGAAGCGTATTGATTGCTATAACATTTTACTTGTAGGTTTTAGGATCTAATGCCTAATTTTATTGTAGTTTTTGTATATTTTGCATTTTTGATGGTACAACTTTATGGGAATGATTGCTGCAGTTAGGTTTCTGAAAGCTATTCCTAAATCAAAACCAAAACTTTAAGTCGATATTTTACTGCGATTGTTGCTGAGAAATTTCCTTCTGTTAGTAATTTGGTCACTACAAATAAAAAGTGAAAGCCGTGTTTTTTGCTCAGAAACATAATTATTATTACGTCAGTAACACTAAATTTGATTGCTGGCGAACAGCTCAAATGTAAAGATCGTTATTTTCTTCATTGTATTAAAAAAAGTGTTTAGTAAATTTTATCTACCCATCTTAAAAAATCGTATAAAATGACTATTTTTATTTCACTAAATGGGCGATAAGAGTATTCTGCAAACGAACTGAGCTTTACCAGGGGACCTTTTTTCTCCTTGTTTTGTTGGAGTCTTGCATTTAATTGTAAAATGTTTTTTTTAAACTGATGACATGCGTATAAAAACATCCTTTGTCACATTTTAAGTTGTTTCGAACGTTTTTTGTGTGAATTTCAAAAAATAATTTGCGAAGCCTTGTAGTTAAATATACAAATATCCGTTCGAAATATTTTGCAATAAGTTTGTTTATTCTTTGTATTAAGTAACCGTTTTCTTGTAATTAAAAAGAAAATAAAATTATTATGTTGTCGAAATTTCTTCAGTTTGAGAATTTTTACCGCGAATAACTGTAACAAATTACGTTAAACACTGATTGTTGTAAATAACTGACGGATTGGTGCTGATTGACACAACCGTGACAAGGTATTCTTCCTAACATGAGAACGGGGCTTATTAAAGTTTAGTGCTTGCAATTCACGTTGCATTGTTCTCTGCATTCTTCAGCATAAGATATCGGCACGCTAATGATGTCGCTTTTTGGAGCATATACCTTATATGACCCTTACGAACCTTTGTAAACCTTAAATAGTAAAGTCTACTCGTGTAGGTTACTTGTTCATACAATCATTGAAATCTCCGTTTGTATCTTGAGTTTAAATATGGAAATGCACAAAGTTGAACTACAATTATTTAATTGGAGAAAAAAATAATTTTTATAATATCACAAATTGTAATCAAGACTTTTAAACTCAGCAGGGTTGTTTATTCTTATTATTTTTATGTGGTGTTTAATGAGCATTCACAGCGTGTCTTCTTCTATTACCAATTTTTTGGTTTGTTTTTAATATGCTGGTGCATGCGTAAGATTGTGTTACATAAATTATGAAGACAATGTTTAAGCAGCGCTTTTTATCGTAATATTAGTGGTAGTAAATAAATATCAGTAACGCCCATAAGGATAATGAACATTTAATATAAAAAGGCGGAATTGATCATCAACTTTGACCGAGAACAAAACCGCTCCCACGGCCCTTTTCAACCCACGCGTTTAATCTTTTAATTCTACACAAATTCTGTGCCCAATGCATGTACCTGTCTTAATCGCGAACATAAACTTTATATTTAAAATTCTTCTTCGTGTAGACAGTTCTACCTAAAAGGCGTTTCCAAATTTGTTGTACATTGTGCATTCCGTTGGGGTGTTTCCATATAATTTTAATAAAATTTAACTATGAACATCAATAACTTCTTCAGAAAGTCTCAAAGCTTACGGCATTATATTACATATGTTATGTTATATATATATATACAACATTTGCTCTTTGTATGATACAGAGTGAAAGTATCTGAGCACGTGCTTAAAGTACATTTTACCGAAAGTTTCCGATGGTAGTAAAGTTTTCTAAATATTATCTTTTTTTATTTTTATGCTTCAAATAACTGATAGTTCAAATGACTGAAGAAATACTTATCTTAACACAAACGTAACCGACACTTAATTTTTTCTGGAGGATTTTTATTTTGGTCCAGTCACTAATCAAACAGCATTGATGATAAATTTTTTAGCTTGAGTCTTCTATTTCTAACAAAATAGTATGGTTGTAGAGCGCGCGTTATTCGTTTAAAAACTTTCTTACCTTCCGAATCTTTATTAAAACTATTTTTGAAATCTGTCAAAGTTTTTATTTTATAAGACGGTCTTTTTAAGAAAACTTACTTTGAATATACGTATGGTTTTATTTATTATTTTAGTACTCAATATAAATTGCCTTTACCTACAGATAAAAAGTGACAATGGCTAAAAACTGGAGAAATACAGTATAAAGAGCAGCCGTTTTATACGTAATTATTTGGTTATTAATACTTTACTTACTAATTAAATCTTATCAAAGATGTACAAGAGAGACTGTTGCGTATAGGGTGAAGCCGAGGTAAGACGCGGATCCAAAGAGGTTTTGACCAATTTTAAAATGTTTCAACTGTGTTTTTGAAATATAAGTAAGATCACACAAAAATCCTCTCCCCCTAAACAATATAGGTAAAATCACATGAAAATTGGCCACCCTTAAACAAAATCTTATATCCGCGCCCGAGCCGAAATACGCCAATGATGCTATTTATTCAGTATTTAGCGCTTCAGTGCCTTCAGTTAATATCAAAAATGTGTTTTTGTAACAACTAAATTTATTATTTGTTTCAGCTTGTAACTGCAATGGCTTTTCTACGCGTTGCTATTTTGACAAAAACCTTTATGAAAGAACAGGACATGGCGGTCATTGCTTAGACTGCGCTGCAAATCGAGACGGACCCAACTGTGAGCGCTGTCGCGAAAACTATTACCAACGAGAAGATCACTACTGCGTTGCTTGTAATTGCGATTCAGTTGGTTCGCGCAGTCTTCAATGCAATTCAGAAGGCAAATGTCAATGCAAACCGGGCGTGACTGGAGATAAATGCGATCAATGCGATGTCAACCATTACGATTTTACCGTGCATGGGTGCAAATCGTGTGGATGTTCAGAAGAAGGTTCTTTCAATAATATATTAAATTGTGACCCGTACACAGGAGTATGTGAGTGCAAAGAAAACGTTGAAGGAAAACGTTGTCGAGAATGCAAGCCGGGATTTTTCAACCTTGATAGAAATAACGACTTTGGATGCACCCCGTGCTTTTGTTACGGACATTCTTCGGAATGTATGCCTGCACCTGGTTACTCTAAATATCAATTTGAATCGAGTTTTACTAAAAGTGCGGAGAGGTGGTTGGCCCAAGACGCTTATCATCGCAGTGTTGATGTTCAGTATAATCCTCATGGTCAAAATATTGAAGTTATTGCTCCAGGAGACGACGCTATTTACTTTTTAGCTCCCGATAGATTTTTGGGAGATCAAAGAGCTTCTTACAATCAATTATTGGAGTTTTCATTGCGCATAGGAGACAATAGAGCAGTACCAACGGCCACCGACATCGTATTAGAAGGAGCTGGTGGTTACGTCACAAATACGATATTTGCACAAAGAAACCTGATTCCTTCTGTTGCTGTAAGTAAAAACTTTTGCGTGACTACTAAACAACTTGTTGCTGTAGATTCAACAATACAAGTTCCGATTACACGAACACCCGAATTATGGATGGCAACCACGTCTAACACCAAGAGCGTTTATATCTATATTGACAAACTTAACCGCTATTCGTATTAGAGGCACTTATACTAACAAAGGGGTTGGTTTTCTTGACAACGTTAAACTGGAAACAGCTGCAAGAGGCGGAGCAGGGGTACCTGCACTGTGGATTGAACATTGTGAATGTCCTACAGGTACGTATAGACAACATGTGATTCAACATTTATTTAATTAATTATAGGATACGTTGGTCATTTCTGCGAGTCGTGCGCGCCAGGTTATCGGCATTCTCCATCTCATGGTGGGCCTTTCAGCCCATGCGTACCATGCGAATGTAACAAACACGCAGAACTTTGTGAGTTAGAAACTGGACGTTGTATTTGCGAACACAACACAGCAGGGGACAATTGCGAATTTTGTGCACGAGGATATTACGGCAACGCTTTAGCAGGCACTCCTTATGATTGTCAACCTTGTAATTGTCCCGATGGTGGCGCTTGTATTCAGCTAGACGAAAATATTATAATGTGCGTTGAATGTCCATTTGGGTACACTGGACATAGATGCAATTTATGCTCTGATGGTTACTTTGGAGATCCTTTTGGTCGTTACGGTACTGGTGTTCCGTGTCAACCTTGCGAATGTAATTTGAATATAGATACAAATGCAATAGGAAATTGCAATACAACTACAGGAGAGTGTCTTAAATGTATACATAATACTGGAGGCACACGTTGCGAGCAATGTCTGCCAGGATTTTATGGCGATGCCTTATCTTTGCCTAAAGGTGATTGCAAACCTTGCCAATGCTACCCACCTGGTACCGAAGAAGGTTACGATCTATCACCGGTTTGTGATCAACTATCAGGAGACTGTCATTGTAAGGTTCACGTGCAAGGACGAAACTGTGATCAGTGTGAGGATGGGTACTTTAATATTATTAGCGGAGAAGGTTGTTTACCTTGCAACTGTGATACAGTTGGATCGATGAATCGTACTTGCAATATCAATACCGGTCAATGCTTTTGCAGAGAAGGTGTTACTGGGTAACTATGGTATTAATTACTCAAAAAAGCGGTAATTTATTAAAACAACTTTTAGGTTACGTTGTGACCAATGCGAAGCCTACAGATACGGTTTTTCGTTAGAAGGATGCAAAACTTGCGATTGTGATCATATTGGTTCAAAAGCACTTCAATGCGATTTTATGGGACAATGTCCGTGTCACGATAACGTAGAAGGACGGCGTTGCAATCGTTGCAAAGAAAATAAATACGACAGGCAACGTGGTTGTATAAACTGTCCGGACTGTTACAACTTAGTTCAAGACGATGCTAAGAGACACGCACACAAAATCGAACGTTTAATTGACATTCTTGATAAAATCGAGCGCAATCCTACTGTAATCGATGATGAAAATTTTGAAGAACAATTAAAAGCGATACGCGAAGAAATCGATGATCTGTTGGATGAAGCCAAATCAGGTACTGGAGGCGGTGAGCATTCAATTGCAGAAAAACTAGAATATATTCAAAATCGACAGGAAAAAATTGCCAATACTCTTGCCGAAATTGAAGATAACATTTTCTTGGCACAAGACATAGGTAAGTTGATCGACGCTTATTTTTAACCATATTTTAATTACTGACTTTTTTGAACAACCATGATGATTACTTTTCTATTATGCGAAGTCTGTACATCACCACTTAATTTTTTTTTTAGAATAAATTTTCAGTTTCTCGTTTTAATTAAAAGTGGTCAAAATTTTGGTAACTTCAGTGACAATTTGACACAATTTAATTCCAAAAGACGTTCTTACTTAAGTATGTTTACGTTTATACAATATTTTTAGGCGAAGATACTCAAGTCAATCTAACGTATTGTGAGGAAAATATAAAAATAGCACAGAACGAATTAAGGAATGCATTAGAAAGTTTGGAAACTGAAGGCAAAGAAGCTTTGAAAAAGGCTAAACAAAGAGCTAAAGAATTTGGTCAGCAATCTGTAAAAATGACAACAATTGCTCATGAAGCACGAGAAATGTCCGAAGATTTAGACAACAACGCTGATAACATTATTAAAACGGCACTCGAAGCTAAAAATAAATCTATTGTAGCATATGAGTTAGCTAAGAATGCTTCCGATTTACAACGAAACATTACTCACGATATTAGGCTAATAAAAAATGACATCGCAAATACTGAAATGAAACTGATGACAGTTAAGTTGTGGACTCAAGACGTTCACAATAAGTCGCAAGATGCAAAAACCAAAGCTTTGCTACTGCTTAACGAAGTCAATAGTTTAATTATTCCTAATATTAATGTACCTGGTTTAAAGAAACAAGTCGAAAGTACAAAAGAAGAAGCTAAACGTATACTGAATGAAACTGAAGCTCTCATGGATAAAAGTGAAATGCTTTTAAATGAAATAGGCGAGCAAGTACTAACATCAGAAGATCTTCTTAATAGAGGGATCGATCAAATGGATGTAAGTACCGATTTGTTAAGCGATATTGACTTAGCAAAAGCGCAAGCGGAACGCGCAATTATTTTAGCAAAAGACATTCTTAACGAAGCTTCTGGAACTTATGAAACTGTCAGTCGTAAGTATTAATATCTCCTAAATAAATTATGCTTCAAATACTAATTTTATTTAAAGATTTCGACAAGCAAGTAAAAGAAAGTCAAGCTGCTGCTCGACAAGCTTTAGGTAGAATACCTGAAATTCAACAGATAATGCGCACAGCTGTTAATAAAACTTTAATTGCCGAGTTGTCACTGAACGATTCAAAAGATAACGCGGATCAAGCATTAGCAACTGCAATTCAGGCAAATCAATTGGCAAATAAAGCTTCGGAAACAGCGCAGAAAATACGCAACGAAGCGGACTTTTTACACCAGAATGCTAGCGGTCTTAAAGTTGAAGCTGGGTTAATGGCACATCGGTTAGAAGTCACTGATAGTGAATTCGAAAAGTTACTTGCGCAAACGCTTGGAAACGAGACATTGATTAACGAGGCTAAAGACAAAGTGAGTTGTAATATGTGTAATCGTTTTTTTTAAATTTTTTTATTTAGATCGGTCGAGCTGGTAAAGACTCCAACGAGGCAACTAAAAAAGTCAATGAAATAATTGTGGATATCGAAACTATTATGAAAAACTTGCAAGGTTTACCAAAACTGGACGATGCCGAATTAAATCGTTTAGAAGAAGAATTGGTAAAAGCTGAACGTAAGGTACACGAAGCCAACTTAGATTTTATGATTGAACAACTACAGAAAGAACATAAGCAACAAAATATGCTCGTTGAAGCTTACACAAATGAAGTCGAGTGGTTGAGAAAAGAAGTGGCAAATATCAAAGAAATTGCAAACGCTTTACCCGACTCATGTTTTAAACGTGTTCAACTTGAACCTTAGTTTGTATTTGATAAGAAATTAAATTTGTAGTATATAAAAAGAAAAGTATTGTAGGTAGATACATAATTTTTTGATTTTTTATTTGAGTTTCAATTGAAGTTTTATTCATAGATACATATCTGGTTTTTTAAATCTATTTTATACCAAAGAACTTGAATAGAAAGTAGTTGTATTATTATTTGTAAGCACTAGTATTTACACTCTTTTGTATTTTTTAGCTAATACTCTTCCATAATCTTGTAATCATTTAAATTTTGTAATTTTATATATAAAATACATTAATAAAAATGCGCTTAATTGTTATATGACTTTGAAACAGAAGTAACAGAATTTAAAGATAATCGTACATCAAAAGAAGATCAAACGACATAATCACACTCAAAATTAATAAAGAAAAAAACTAAAAAAATGGAAAAGAGTGGCGGTTTAACACCACTTCGAGCCCGTAACAACCTAATCTAGAAAATGTTCTGTATTGCACCGCCATGTCTTGTAAAAAGTTAAAAAAATAAATAGTTAACCAAATCATGATAATTTAGAGTAGTTTCCAAATTTGTTCCAAAATTGAAGCAATCAATTAATTTAATATACAAGATTGCTGATAAGTCTGGAAGCTGTCGATTATCGGGGAAAGTATACAACGTATCGAAAAAAGTTTTATACAAGAGTTGTAGGATTCAATGTCTACTAGACAGTAATAATTTTAGTTGTACAGGGTTGGTCATACACACCAAAATTGCATTTTTTTAAAATTTAACACCCTGTATATTATTCGATATTCTAATTCTTCTCTCAATTTTAAGCATAGTACATTAAATTCAATCGTTTCCGTGATATCGAACTTTGAAAATAAACGCTACTGTTTTAAAATCTATTAAATGGAGAACAATAATGAATGAAATGACGAAACGAAAACATTTTGTGGTTCTGAAGAACCGATTGCGACGATTGTTTGCAATCCAATTTTATAAGATGCTCAAGGTGACCTTCTGAAATTTAAAGAACTCGCTGAAAAAAAAATTCCACCGTTTTTATAAGAGCGTTTTGAAGGATATTATTAATTTCATGCCTATCCTTGCTTGCAACTCTTCTATATTTTGTGGTCCATTTTGTAAATTAAATAAATTAAACCCCACAAAAAATCAAGCGGCGTCATATAGGGAGACCTAGTTGGCCATTCAATAGTTTCTCTGCGCCCTATCTATCTGCCAGGAAAAGTTTGATTCAGATATTCCCTTACGTCAATTCCAAAATAAGAGAGTGTCCCATCCTGCTGAACCCATATTTTTTTCACTGGTAGATTTGTATTAGAAATAATCGACTAACATCTTAAACAATTGATTCTTGCAAAAGTGTCAAATATCGAGCAGAGTTTAAATTTTTGTTTATGAAACATGGTCCTACGATATGTTCACCAACAACACCACACTAAACATTTATTTTTTGCGGTTTGTGGGTTTTTGTGTTACAAGCTTTATGTCTTACAAACCTTGCACGGCCAACTCACACAGTCGGAGGTAGGGGAGGTTCACAGAAAGTATGCTTAAGGGCGCCAGATCTGATCCAAGATAACACTTCTGCCTCGATCACGACAGACGATCCAAACTTGTAACTAAATTTGAGGTTCGTAATCCTTATTACTCTGATGTTCGAGTAGCCAAAATTAGTTAATAGATAACGATACCCAAACAGCAATGTAAGCTTGTATCAAGATTGCAGTAAACTTGTCGTCACAACTATAAAACTTGCAGCAATATTGTCGTGACAAATTTGGAGACTTGCAGCTACTTTGCTGCAAGTTGACTAAGGAAGCAATAACAAGCTTGTGACAACCTTGTCGCGACAAACTTGCAGCAATATTGTCATGACAAGTTTGGAGACTTGCATCAAGTTTGCAGCAAGCTACTCAAATTTCTCAAGCGTGTGTCGTCAAAGTTGCCAATATTACCAATATTACTGTAAACTTGCAGCAAGATTTGTAAACTTGGCAAGGAAAAAGCAAGCTAAAAGCAAACTTGCTGTAAGTTTACATGCTATCTGGGTAATCACAGGAAAAAGAAAAATAACAAGAGAGATTAACAATTATAATCACTTTAATGTATTAACGTTGGATACTAATAAGAATATATGAAATTTCTGCACCTCTCAATGCTCGAATGGTTTCCACGTAGAATTAACAAAAATCACAGTTTTAATGTAGTAGCGCAGTAAATTGACAATTATACGCTAAATGCGCAATCCTTAAATATTAGCATGACTAATAATTTTCGTTAGCAAGTGTAGAAAACTTTGATTTCGCAATACATAAGATTTACTAGATTATATCGAAGTTCTAATACATGAATGCCCTTAGTAGCGGCAACACACACTACACATTGACGTTAGGTCGAAACGAACAGCACAGAAAAGGTCGAAGTAAATATTTTTCACACACACAGCATGCGATACAGTAAAGTGAATGATTACAGTTACATTATTGGTATATAATAAATATAAGTACGGTCGTTAATATTGATCAAAATTCTGTGAGTAACTTTCGTGACAACGATATAAAAATTAAGTAAATAAACTCACCCGAAGTCCAGTTTCCACTTCGAAGAAAACGTTTTCCCCGCCAGCGGCCTGTAATAATTATTTAAAAGCAAATCGTGTCACACACCAACTCACGAAGAATAGTAAGCTACAAAATTAGTATTAATAACTCCTTAAGTATTACATAAAAACCCGGTGTATCGAATACTGTAGGTAGTAAATTAGAACAGATGGCTGATAACACAATCGACTTCTATTCCCAAAGCAGCATCTACGACGCAGTGTTCGACGAGACCTCGATGTTATTTAAGTAATAGGCCCTAACAACAGCTTTTATGCTCGGTAGCATTATTCATTAATGGTACTTATGCATCCTTATTACTGCTTGAAATACACAATGGCTGGCAACGTGGTGGGAACCGGCTATCACATTAATATAGAAATTTTGAAGGACTCTTAATAGATTGAAGACAAAAATATCTTACCCTGTGCCGAAAGAATCGTAATAAATTCGCAATCGCCTTATAAATTTGTGTCCATCACACGTGATGTTCTTAAAAATTTAAGAATCAATTCGAAATTCTCGGCACCGGCCCGTTACTGTAGTTGACAGCTTCACGATTTTGTCGTAAAATGACAGTCACGAGAAAAGATCGGTAGAGAGCGTCAAAACCGGAATCTAATTTGAATTCATATACAGAGTATTTCGTAATGAAAAATTTCGCACGTAACATTTGTCTGACCAATACCTACGGTTGTGTCGGTTCACTACTTGTTCATTCAAACCAAATGTAGATTTGTCGGAAAACAAGATGTGGTTGGCAAAGTTAAAACTTCTCCATAATAACTTTACAGAGCTCGATTCTGCCATCAAAAACGTCTTCATTCAGTTCTTGCAATAGATTTTGATTTGAATATCGAGTCATATTGTGTTAATTTTTGTGTCAAATTGTTTCAATTCTCCACCACATCTAATACTGTACAGAATTTTCTTCATTTGTAACGCTTACTGGCCTTCCAGTTCTAGGTCTAATTTTGACACCGCCATTTTCGAAACTGTGGATTTGGAGATCGATTCCCGGTCAAGATGCAACTCATTGAACATAATCACCACTTGAGCAAAGCTTCGTGTTCTATCACCATACCCTATCATCATTAAAATTTCAATACGTTCGGTTTTACTCAAACTTGCCATTTTGAAAAAAAACTGCTGCACTAAATGAATGTTTGACATTCGTTGATATGGTATGTTATACTGGTTTTCATGTTGCTACACTTAGTAGTGTTAGAACCGTATCAAAACGTGCTATTGGACATCTAAACGCTCAGCAAATAATAAAATGTGGTTTTCTTGTTTGCCTTTGAGTTGATGTTTCCTCAGGATCTTCATTTGTAATATCATTATTTACACAAGACCATGAAACGTGCTCTTTGTGTTGACTAACTGCAACAGTTTCCTCCTCAACCAATGTTTTGCTTTCATGCTCATGAAAAATCTTGAAGTCCGCAGTTTTCAATGAGATGGAGCATCCTCTAATTTTCTGTGAGATTCCTTTTCAGTCATTTGTGGCTCAGTTTGGCCCTGATTTTCATTTTTGAAAATTACATCTCGACTTAGCACATCTCTATTCTCCTCAAGAATCCATACTCGATGTACCCATCTTTTTCTCCACAGTAGCTGACAACACAACTAAGAACACACTTTTTGTCAAACTTCTTCCGATGCTGCTTTGCAATGTGTACAAAGCACTTGGTCCCAAATATTCGCAAGTTATCGTTTTGCTGTGGGGGATATGGCATCGTTAAACGAAAATTATACCATGTTTTTTTTAACAATTCTCTAACAATTGAATTATTAAATTCTCTACCACCATCACACAACAGTTCTTTTACTGCGTGGCCAGTAGTGATTACTTCTTTAAGAAATGTTCTTAAACAATCAGCTACTTCAGATTTTGCTTTTAAAAAAAACACACGTCGAAAGTGGGACAGATCATCTTTAAAACAGGCATAGTATATGGCTCCGCCAATCAACTATACCTGCATGGGACCACACACATCTGCATGCACCAATTCGCTAGCTACAGTTAGTTTTAGTGTCCGTCTCTGACATCAACATCAACATTCCGCATTTTTAAAAACTGTTTCGCATGTCCCTTACCCTGGTGACGGAGCCGTTCGTACCACATTTGTAGTGTATTTAAAACGGAAGTCACAAAAGGACGTCCTAGTTTTCGTGGTTAACACTCTCTCATTTTTAGTTCCTTGAGCCCTTTACTAGTCTTTGTACCGCACAACCAAACTGTATTATATTTAATAAACACACAACTCTTGGCACTGGTTTTAAATTCATAACCTTTATTCATTGTTTGCACAACCAAAAATAGATTCCTGCTTATTTCTAGTACAAACCAGACATTTTGAAGATGGTTTTGTGTCATTTTATTATTAACGTACATTTCCACATTTATTACTCCCTGTCTATGTGCAGGAATAATATCATTGTTACCTATTTAAACCAACTTTGAAGCTTTTGAGGCTTCTTTGTAACTTATAAAGTATTCCATATGTCTTGTTATGTGGGTTGACTAACTCAGTTGAATTCGGAGATTTCGGTCGTAAGCTTCGTGATCCTAAATTATAAAAAAAATTAAAAAAGCGTCAAAACGATTGAAAGCTAGAATGATAGATACCGTTTAAATCTATCTAACACTAAAACAGAATAAATGACAAGTCACTGATTATAACGACAACTTTGTTTATTTTTTTTAATAAGAAGAAAAGAAGCAAAGTGGGTGGGGTGGGTTTTGTCTAATCGAGAGGCCCTTTCTGTACGTGCGCTTCTGAGTATAGCCTCCAACGGAAAGTAATGGGTTACTAATGAATCCTGCCTACTTGGCTCAACGTGTTGTATCGTAAAACGCTAAGAAAATTACGTGAAAATCAACGTAAATCACCAAATGATGTATTAGAACTCACAAAAGCAGTAAAAATAATGTACTCTCTTATAATACAGATGCATGCGAAATTTTTAAAAGTGAAAACGTCGCTGGGCTCTTACATTATAACATACTTGAGAAGTGTACCACAGACACCGGAAAAATGGGTTTCCTTCCGTTGAAAAATTCTAGCTGTCAAAAGCAACTACTTTATGACGCATGACTGTCATATCGAAAAGTGAGCGTTTCGAGAACAAATTTTATACTCGAAAAATTTTTAACATACCAAAAATTTTAACATAACAAGCTTTTCCTTCAGCTTTATAATTTGGAACCGAACTCGACGTATCCCCGTTTGTCTTCTTTGTGCCAAATTTGTGACACTTAAAACCTTTTGGACCCCGTCGTTCATTCGGCCGCTACTTCAATTTCACATTTTTATGCTTAGTTATTCCCGACTTGAAATACAATGCCGTGCATGTAATATGTTTGTGTAGTAAGACTACCAAATAAACTAACATTTAATTTATTGTAAGATTCTTTATTGTTAGTTGTACAATGCGGGTCTTGCGTACATTATTATATGTCACCATTACCCTAGTATATATCTTAAAAATCCCTAACCCCTTACCAGCTGTCGCCAGTGGCGGTACGTTCATGACAGTGCACTCACTTGGGGTTTCAGGCAACTGCATTTCAATTAAGCGAAGCCTTTCGATCAATTCTGTCGTGGTAGTGTCGACATAATACGACTTATTAGAAACAAGTCAGGAAGCTCCGTTTTAGCTAGACAATTTAACTCATCATATAATTACGCAAAATTTCTTTGGAGACGAGTTACATGAGTAGCTATGTCTTTTGTAAGATCTTTTATACAGGAGAAGAATTGTTCCATCAGTCAATCCACTCTTTGGTCTGAATTTTGTTCGTAGACTGATACCAATTTGTTTCATGTGTCTCTTGCAGTCAGACTTGGTATTGGCATCATTTATGCTTCCCACAAGTATTAGCTGAGCCAACGCATCATTCTTGTGAAACACTCTTTATAAGCCGCGACCGACAAGGGTTCAGCGTTCTTAATATGCAATTAACTAATGGCATATCCAAAACAACTCCCTAAAATTACTAAAAATTAAGCAGATACATATACAATCATGCTATCAGAAATAAACTACTAAAATTTGCATACGATTATTTAAAACCAAAATACGCTAAGCTTCCAGTTTGCTCCAACAGTGAATATATATAAACGTTGGTTTTAATTTGCCCATTTAACGTAGGTTAGTGGATGACATGACTGAAAGCACTTTAGTAACGTGGATGTACCAAGATACTTAAAATGTAGACATCACTGAGCATGGCGTTAGTAGACGTGCTGTTTATTTTATTTATCACTGTGCAAAATTCATACCGTGCGAGAAACCGTATCAAGGTTTTTTAACATAACAATGCCAACTGAATTATACTAATAAACGTCGGTATTGAAAATAGCATTTAACAAAATTTCTTATTGGTTTATTTTAATCTATTACGTGTTTATAACTTATAATGTAATTCTTTAATCAATTCTAGTTGCACCAAGGTTTTAATAGTTTTTAAATTAATACGTGTTAATACCGTTAACTTTTATTGCAGTACCAAAAACTTGTAATGTAATGCAACTTACAATGATTACCAGTCGTTGAATTTATTATAAAATTTAAATCAGTCCAGTACGGGAGTACCTGTTTCAAAAGTAGGCTTATTTTCTGTAAATCGTACTTATTAGCAGTGGCGGCTGATAGTCAATCATACAAGAGAGTCATTTAAAAAAAACACAATTATCGCAAAAACTCTAAAAAAAACCATTGTTACAGTAACGTGATTCATATTTAAGACATTCGTCTATCTTTACCAAAATAATCAATAACAAGCTGATTAAAATTTACAGTGTTTTTAATCAAAGATTTTTCAGTGCTTAGCATAGAAATGTTTTAATTCTTTTCAACGTAGAGAAACATCGCTCTCTTTCCACTGTAATCATAGGTAAAATCAATCAATTGTTTTATTTAATATATCTATCTATTTTTACAAACATTTTTATTGTAGTATTTATTTGACTTTCGCCAAAACGCTACCAAGCTTAGCACAATTCATACAATTTTTCATGTGATTAACACTAATCATGTTGACAAAAACGATAAGTCGTCCCTTACAAATCTTTGTTAACTCGCATAAAATTGTATTCTGTGTGTCTCACTCTTGATTACAATAAGTATTACTTACGATTCGGCTTTAATGTAGTATACATGCAAGTATACATACGGGCACAGTTTGGGCACAAGTTCGTGTCAACCTCGGGTAAATTTGCAAGCTTTCGTATCTGTTGCGTTGAAATTTAAACGCTGATAATTTGATTCAAACGCAAATTTTCTGTAATTTTAAAGTAAATAAAACACCTTTCTTATTTTTTGGAGGGTCATTGACCAAATGACCTAATAGAGAAGCCGCCACATATTGACCATTTCATTTTTTTTAATAAATTGTACCTGGTATCTAAGAAGCGTATTTGCTGTTATTCTTATTTTAATTAACCAAGTGGTTGTTGTCATTTAGTAACATATCCTTATCATGTTTTCATTACTCTGTTTCACTTACATGTTTCTTATTTAATTCTTGACATAAAACTAATTTACTTTTGTACTCTACTGTGACGGAATCTATGAGATATCCAGAAATAACCTCAAATTTATTTTGTAACTTTAATTTGCTTGTTGCGTAAGTTAATTTTTAAATAAAAATTCTCATTGGTGATATCAAAGAAAATGATTGTTTTTATACTAATAAGATAAATCGTATACCTATAATAACATTATGGTATTGCTTAAATGTTAAACTCATAAAAATAAAAAATTTGCATATAACAAAGCGAGAAGCGAACTGTAAGACAGTTCACCATTAGGTATTTACATTTACTTCTTGTATTTTGAGGAAACATCTGCAATTTCAGGTTTTACTTTTTTCGTAAATATATTATTTCCTGCATTTTATTTATATTTTATACATTTCTATATAATCTTTATGTAGAGAAGCGTTTGGAATTTTACACTTAGAAACTCAGGTATGGAGACGCTCATCTGTATCAGGTATACCAGGTTCAAATAAAAAAAACTATTTTCAAACATCTACCGAAAGCCTTTAAGAGTTTGCAGCCAACTTCGCATCGAGGCAACTATAAACTCCGCTGTGCTGCTTAAGGACTCGTACAGACACAGAAAAGTTTTAGAAAAATGCGCAACAAATTTTTGTTGAAAAAGCACCCAAAAAAATGACAAGCTGGAACTGCGGTGAAGTAAACCACTTACGAGTACGGTGTACTATGCGTAAAAGGAAACAAGAACAACGAAAAACTAAATCGATTTGAAAAAGTCGGAAAAAAGTCACATTCGACTACCCATGCTCCAGAAATTACCATTAGCATTGCATCGCCTACGGAACACTTGGAAAGATTACTAAACGAAGTGCACAGTTATTGGTTGACACGGAAGTGACAAAAACAATAATTCGCTTTGATATGTTACCAAAAGATCAAAAGACATCACCAATAACGGTATGACTAAACTAAACTAAGAGTACTAAACCCTGTACGGCGAAAAGATAGAGTTAAGCTCCTCCTTCAATTTTGTATGTTAATTTAAACCAATGTATGAAGAGACAAGTTTACACGGCTCAAATTAGTAAAGGCGCGAAAATTCAAAAATTATGGAATGTATAATATAGGCATTAAAGATTAAAGTACATAGGAAAACGTATAAATTATAAGTTTCTACTTATAACAAATAAATACGTTTACAACTTTATTTGTTAATTTAGTTACACGATTTATTTTTAAAATTTATCAAATAACACTTGGAGGGAACAACTAAACATTTCAAACGCGTATAAACAAGGGCTTCATTAAATTTTTACTTATTAACAAATTTGACTAACTAAAATTATGACATATTTTATGAAAGTTTAAATAACATTCTGTATAAAAAAAGGATGATTAAGATGAAGACGAATATACACAAATGTCTTTCAAAGTATTGAAAAATACTGTTTCGTCAAATGAATGGAAATTACAAAAACTTAAAACTGCGAATAAATTAACCAAAATGTCGAACGTTAAACTCAGGTCAAACTGAAGTATGTCATTTGTTTGTTGTAATACTGACTTGAAAATTTTAACCAATAAAAAAAATGTATTCAAATTTAGCGCCTATTTGATGGGAGGGACTTAACTCTATCTTATCGCCGTACAGAGAATAGTAGCTTACTGAAAAGATATTATTATATTATAAAAAATATCGGGTCCGTTTAAATATGAAAAATAATGTTCTTAAAATTGATAGTAAATAAATTTCTTCCCATTCATCAGAGTGAAAGTATAAAAAATGTAGAAATGGCATATTTTGTAAATATTGCAATTCTTTAACGGCAGTTATGTCTCGTTCATTGCGAGTTTTGTCGTTTAATAAATTTTCAACTTTTTTACATAATTCTAATTGTTCATTTTCAGAATAATTTTTAAGTTTATCAATATTCTATAAAAACGCGAAATTATTAGAGTAAGAAGAAAGTAATTGGAATCTCTTATCCACTGATGTTATGATTACATCTAGAACATTAAAAAAACAAACAACTTTGAACTCTAAAGTTCCGTCGTGGATCGGTTCATCGTCACATTCACAATCAAAATGTTTTTTTTTAATTTTTCGCGGTCTTAGGCATTTTTGTTTTTTGAATTTAGGTTCTATGTCTAAGCTGGATGCTATTTCTTAAGCATCAATGAATAGATCATTAAAACCTTTATCGGAGCGATAAGCTTTAAAAAAATTATTCAAATTATTTAAATGATTACAACACTGAGCAACATCAAAGTTCGGTTTTTGAATAATTTTACTAACAATGTTAACTTTACTTAAAATATTATACCACAATATAAGAATGCAAATGAACTCAAAGTTTTGCAATTTTTGGCCAACGATGTAGTCAAATTTTTTACGTTATTTTCAAAGTTTCCTTTGCTTATTTCAAACAGAGTATTATAAACCTCCCCAAGTTGATACCTTAAAAAAGTTATTGCATCTATTCTACTAGACCATCGAGTATCCGATAAAGGTTTTAAAGTTAAATTTGTTACATTAGAGAAATTAGATTTCAGAATTGATCAACCTTTAATAGAAGCTGAAAAAAATACAGTTCTTGAACTAAAGAAAAAAAATTGATGCTCAAAGTATTCGATTTTGCGGCATCATTGACGACTAAATTTAGGGTATGATTGCAACAAAGAACAAAGAAAGCTCGCAGATTGAAATCCAATTTTTTTTGTAGGCATTATGCCTACCACGCATATTTGCCCCATTCTGACCCTGCAAATATTTAAACCCCACCCGACACATCATCTATGGAACAAAATAGTAAAAAATGTTTTTCTATACTAATCCCCGTGCTCTTTAAATTAACAAATCTTATACAAACTGAAATTTGTTTTTGGTGACTAGAGTCAGGAGTGTCGTCTAATATTATGGAATAATATTTTGCATTTTTAGTTAGTTGTAAAATTTTGAATTTGATATTTTCACCGATCAAAATGATTACTTCATTTTCTATTTTATCCCCGAGATAGTTTTTGTGATGTTTTATTTAAGAGCATTTTGTATGTTCTGACACAATCGGGTCGAATTTGGAAATCATTTCTATGCATTTTAAAAAGTTACCATTGTTTTTCTTAAACAACTTATTACTACTTCAACGAAAAGCTAAATTTTGCTGACCTAAAAACTGAATCACGTAGAAAATTCTTTCTATAACAGCTTGCCAGGATTTAGTTTCTCTGTTTATTACATTTTGAATTTCAGAAACAATTATTTCATTTTTATTAAAACGGTTAGAAAGATCTATCAATTTTAGAACATTTTCGGTATGTAACTTGCTCTTTTCATGAATGTTTAAATGTACACTTAAATGCTGCCAGTCGTTGTAACTAGATTCATCACTAAGGCGAACAGATTTCAAATCGCTGTCATTAAAAATTTTGCAACAGAAGCAGTAAAGTGAATTTTTTGTTTCGGAATACAACAACCAAAAAAGCTCAATTTTTTTTTGTTTTGTAAAATTCTAAAAAAGTAACTATTAGAAAACTTACTCTCTATCTCTCGGATAAATATCCTTTTTGTTTTGATAATGAGCAGAGCCACCATCTACTAATTCTTGAATATTATTAGGACGTAATTTCTTTGGCCATAGTGCAGCGTCTTTCGAAAGTTGATTCGTACTTTCCGTTCTGGTAATTTTTGAAGGTGTTGATTTCTCATTATTAGCGGAACTTGAAGATGTTAATGGATTGCTTTCTAGAATATCAGTTTCTTGTCTGCTGCTGATACTTGTTTCAAGTACAGGTTCAGAATGTTGGAATTCAGCTGTATTATTGTTGTTATTAACATTTGGCAAAGTAGACTCGGGTTTTGAAAAAAATGCGTAATTTTGACATGGTTTTTCAGTTCTTCCTCTCTTTTTCTTTTATTCAGCAAATTTTAGTATCAAGACAATTTCTTCTTTTTTTCTGACATCCTGTATACTGTAAATAAATTAATACGTAAGTAAACAAATTGACAAATTATTCATGAAAAATGAAAATGTTTCGACGTCTCAAACTCAAACTCGAAAGTATTTTCTCAACATGACTTATTTCATGTTTTTTCAAATTTTATAAATTTTTATAAATAGTAATATTAGTGCTTATCAATTCTTCTGTTTGAATTTACTTTAATTAACAATGATGTTTATATAATCAACTATAAAAGCATTTTTGAGATGTAAGTTTTTGGCTTTTAATGTTTTAATAAATCTAAAATAAAAAATAAATTTTAGATAAACTCACCTTAATTCACAACACAAAACATATCACTATAAAGTCTGTAAAACTACAAAAAAATAATGTTTCAAAAGCATATATCTTTTATCCCATGCACCTTTTCACTTCGCTAAGTTAATTATAGATCGGGCATCTGGCAATAAATGAAATCGCGACCGATGCAGCATTTAAATATATAAAGTTTCGTACATTGCAACCTCAGACAGGAAAAAACGCTTGTTCGCTCGTTGGCTCGTTGCAAGCCAAATTTCAAGCTCAAACATGGATAAAATCAGATTTGTTGTAGTTCACACAATTTATGTTATCATGTTACGTATTACGTATTCGATCGAATAAATGCTATTATTGCGTACTTTCGTCTGGAAAATATATTATTTTCGAGAAGTAATTCGGTTCCTTTGTCTCAAAGAGTAAAAATTAAAAAAATAAACAAATAGAAAACAATGTAATAGCTACCAATTCCTTACTGGTTTTTTAACATTATAAACTTTGTTTTGACAATGTTGTGTGTTGCGTTATCTTTTTTTTGCTTTTGAGGCTTTTCACACGACTGTGTCCTTATGTACAGCGCGGGCCTGCCATTGTGTGCCCTTTACATTTTAATTACTTGACATGTTATATTTAATGTTTAATGTAATTGTTGTCTGTTTGAGTGTACTATTCGAATGTTCACTTTAGTAATCTAAAAGGTCTGAAAAAGTGCACACATCTATAGCCCGAATCGTTGCTCTAAAAGTTACCAAAAGTGGTTTTATTGCCTCTCCTAAGACAAGAACCTAAAAAGTAGTACAGAACAATGTAAATTAAGTTCGAAGTTTTTTTTAATTGTCCGCTTACTATCGATGATTTGTGTCGGAATCACTAATTGTTTCCAACAACAACGTCAAAGCATACCGGGCGTAGTGGAATTTCTTAAGAGTGGAAGACGGTCTTTTAAGGCAATCTTTAAAGAATTTCTGGAGCATGGAAAACAGAGATGACACAAAATAGCCCAGAAAAACTGAGTGTCGTAGGTATTACTGCATTTGAACGATAGCATATTGGGAAGACCAGTGAGGTATAATATACTAAGTGGAGAAACCACTTTGTACATAAAAACGAGCCGTCGATATCCCCACTGCTTTCGGGCAAAAACGCATAAGGTCGACCACGTTTGAAAGGTAGAGGTAAAATTAAACTTTGTATGAAAACAATTGGCATATTTCATCGCATAATTAAAAATAAAAAACAAAATTATGTATTTTTAAATAAAATAAATTTAGTTACTTAAATCAACTTCTTAAATGTAATGGAAGTACTGCCTTAAAATAACATTTATGCTTTTGCAGTAAGTTTTCAATCGAAATCCATACTATATATAGTAATTATTCAAACAAATAATTTTCCACACATGCTACACGCTTGCAAACGTCTTTACAATTGAGTGAATATAATTTTTAAATGGCATTCTAATTATTATTACTTTTTTACGGTGGCTGCAAGATTATTTTTTACCTCTTTCCGTTTATAAAATAAACCTTTTTATTATAGATAAGTTAAGATTATTAAATTTATTATTAAATGTACTTGAAGCAACTAAAATTGACAAAACTAAAATTATCGAATGTGATTCAAACGCTACAAAACGCTATACTAAACAAAAAATTGCTAAACTATACGAGCAAGAAAGCAAACTATACACGATAGTTTGCTTTCTTGCATCGATGAAGTGGGGAAACACGAAATAAAACAGGACCGAATTAGTAACCATACTAGCATACGAAGTGGTGCCTCCAGTAGTTATTATATTATACCTCATTGGAGAAGACACTTTGTTGTAATAAAAAACACTTTGGATAGTACTAAACAAATTTCACTAGGTAACCGGCCATCGGTGTAACGAAACAAGGTCAAACATCATCCTGTGTCATGCTTGGTCGCAAAATACGACTACCATACAATCTTTAATTTGGGAGTATACCGCAGAGCTAGACGAAGTACATACAAGATTGCTAGCAACATAGAAAAGACTAATATGACGAGGCACATAACGATGAGTTTTAACCTGGTGACAAGATGTGGCTACTCAATGCTCAAAGATGTGATTTGTCGCCGAATTTAAAAAAACAATAAAAAGGTCCTTATAAAGTCTTGCAGCACGTCAATGAAGTCGTATACCGTATCCGAAGACCACCGAAAAGCAAGTCAATAATAGTACACGTCGACGTTCTAGGCTTGTATGCCAGTGATTATGAGTTAAAACTTTATAGGGCACAAGCTTAGAGCTTAGTAACAGTAAATTTAAACGATTGTAATAATAAAGGTGTAATAATTTAATTAAATTATAGTAATTTTTATTACAATATTTTTTTTAAAAAGAAGTTTTGTTGTAGGGTTCTATTTAAAACAATTACATTTTTAAAAATTAAATAAAAAAATGTCTGAAGAGTTGACGTTCTTTATTTTCTTGTTCCAACTTATAATTGTTGTTTATTTGTAGTATAGAAGAGTCAGTAACAATTCTTCCAATAACGTATTTTAAGTAATATTTAACGGTTAAAATGTAATTTGTTTTCTGCATTCAGCATTTTTTTACGATAGGATTATTAAATTAATATTTAAAAAACAAAAAAAAACTATAAGTTTTTAAACGTACCTGGTATAAAAAATTGCTCTACTTAGATAACTGTAGATATGTTATCTAAACAACAAAAGTAATCTACCTCTTATTGCGCCAATCACAAACATTATCATTGATACACATCATGTACCTAAAACTCTTGGTTATAGTGCTGTACATTAATTATGTACACGGTAAGTCTTGTACCAACAAACGATGTTGCTGTTTAATAAATTTTTGCAGCTAATCGCAAGAACGACACTTGCGGGTGTTACACTTTAGGAACGTTAGCAAATGTAGAAGGTGAATCGTTATGCAACGAACAAACACTTCAATGCCGGTGTTTACCTAATGTAACTGGGATTAACTGCGACCAATGTACAAAAGATCATTACGACATTTTTAGTGGTCGCGGATGTACGCAGTGCCGGTGTAGTGCGATAGGGGCTATTAGTAATGAATGTAATGTCACAACTGGAGTATGCACGTGTAGAGATAAATATACAGGGTAAGTATTGACTACTAAACAAACATTTTTTACAATTTTAATTTAGACCACGTTGTGATCAATGTGCTGCAAACAAGTACAAAAGTGGAGATGTTTGTGCCAACTGTAATTGCGACATAAACGGGTCAAAAAATCTTCAATGTGATCGCAATGGTTACTGCATTTGTCAGAAAAATGTAGAAGGCAAACAATGTGAACGATGTAAAGAAAATATGTACAGCATAAAAGAAGGTTGTAAACCTTGTCCAAGCTGCTACAATTTAGTTCAAAATAGTACTAATAATTTTACTAAGCACATACACAAAGCCGACATTAGTTTAAGACGAATTGAATATAATTTGTCTGCTGTTATACAAGACTTTGAAAATTTTGTAACACAAATAAAAATTCTTGTTCTTAAGATTGAAGAGTTACATAATTTCGATAATACAACAATGCCTAGTAATATCGAAAATTTAACGATTAACATTACTAAAAAAATAGACAGTTTTCAAAACAACGTTACTGCGGCACTTGCTAAAATGAAAAGCTTTAACAATAGCGAGATCGAAAACTCGATGGCAGAACTCAGAGAAGCTTTAAATGCAACCAATGATTTAATGAAAACAACGCAGAACGAGTTAGAGGCTGCTAAAGTAAGATCAGAAGAATTGGGTAATCACAATAAAACTATTACTGACATAGCAGAAACCGTAATGAAAGCAGTTGAAACTATTACAAACAAGTCTGATAAATTATTACTAATGACTGAACATATTAAAACTGCAACTAAAGATGTTTGCAACACTGCAGAAACGTTTGAATCTAAGCAAAATCAGATTCGTTCTGACGCAGATACTTTATTGTCTGAATTAAATGATACTGTTAGTGGTGCAATGACTATGAAGAGTTACGTTCAATCGTTTAGTGCCGACCTAGCGCAGACTTATAATGAAACACAATCACTAAATAAACAAATAGTTGACATTACTGTTTTAGAAGACAATGAGATATCAGCTGAAATAGCAGTAATTAAGTTTGATTGGCTTACAGTAGAAAGCATAGCAAAAAATATCAGTAGTACAACAATAGAGTTCGAAGAGAGCATTAACTCGATTGATGAGTATCTGAGTAAAGTAGAAAATAGACAAAGCATAATTGAACACGAATTTGTGTTACTACAAACAGACGAAAAAGATGCTGATATAGCAATTGAAGAGACTACAGAAATCTTTACGAAAGCCAAAACTGATTACGAGAATCTAATTGGTAAGAATATTACTACTACCGTGTGAACGACAAAGAATACAGACAAATTAAATTTCCAGCGATTTAAACTTTTAACAATTGCGTGTTTTGTTTTTATAAAGTTTATGTAACATGGTATACTGCCACACATTTAACTTGCCTGATTCTTTTTGTTCATTATGTACAAGAACTATAATAGTAATAAAACCTTAATTTTAGAATTTCAAAAAGTAAAGCAACAAATAGAAGACTTAATGAAAACTGTGCCTAATATCGAATCAAAAATTAAAACCGTTCGAGAAAACTCTAAAGACGTTAAACAAATTTTCATCGAAACTCTAGATATAATTGAAACCAACCAAAGATTAAGTGTAAAGGTTGATAGTATACTAACTGAACTAAAAGATAATGAAACAATTATTTTGGAACGTAGTCAATCGGTGGATGAAATTTCTAAGGAACAGGAAGAAGTATCTGATCAACTAACAAAACTACACGAAGAGCTTAAAAACGTAAAATTCAATCATGACAAACTCAAGTTAGTGGTCAGTAAACTAAAATTTTTGTTATTCATTAGTAAATTTGATTTTTTTTAGGAAACGGAAACTCAAGATAAAGTGCAACAAATTCAAGAATACTTACTAGTGTTAAACACTATTCCTTCAAGCAAAGAAGAATTAAGCTTAGTTGAGAAAGAGATTGAAACGTTAGAGCTCATGTATAGTGCTATTAATGGTTTTCAAGCTGAAAAAGAGTTATTAGAGAAAGAAGTAGCACGTGTTAAAGAAATTTTAGAAAATTTCCCTCTAGACGATAAAACACTTTGCGAAGCACCCGAAAGTGAACCAAAACTTCGAAACAATACAGAAGAATGACAAAAAATTAATTTTAAATAAACTCAAATAGTTAAAAAACTAAACGTTTTGACAATTATATTTTTAGTACCTAAAATAGAAACAAAAGATTTTATATGTAATCTATTTACAGATCTCAACACTTGATTTTTTATGTTATGTCTATTGTAAGATGTTATTTATTTAACTTGTTAATTAAATAATAATGTCTTTAAACTCATCTTATATGAATATTGCTGTTATGTATTCTAAACTTCTTCTAAAATAGAAACATGTCAACGTCGTGAATAAAGTTCACTATCTAAACCAGTGATTCCCAAAGTGGTCTATATCGACCCCCAGGGGTCTATGACAACCTGCAAGAGGTACGTCAACGAAAAAAAAATTGAGAGTCTATGAAATGAAAATGGGGGTCCACGATAGTGGATCTCAACATACACTGATAGTACCTATTTACTTACATTATACTATCTTATAATATAAAGACATATACATTATTTATAAAAAGTACCTATGAAGTAAAAAATTTACTATATATGTTTATAAAATTGTGTAAGTTGTAGGATGTAGGCATTCGTTTTGAGGTCGCAATACATTTTGAACTTGTAAAAATCTGCACATAATGATATACCATTATCATCTTGTTACAAGCATACGCACAGTCTCAGAGATTAGCGAAACTGCACTGACTTATTTAATTCGTCACTCTATAAATACGAATGTGAGACAAATACGTTTATTCGTTTCCTAAATCTTGAAAAGGAAAGTGCTAAGAAAATATTTAAAAAAATATAAACTGGTAGTTTATCAAACAAATTATAGTGAATCAGTGTTATTTTGTTTGAGAGTGCCGGAGAAAAGTAAGTACATTATTTTTTATTGAATTTTAGTTTTGTACTTAGCAAAGATAGATAAATTACTCCAATCATGACTTCAGTTATTAGTAGTTTAATATTCAAATCATGCAAAATTGCACGAGTACTCCTCAATAGTTTCTTTTTCAAAGTTTTAGCAATCGTTATTATAATTACAGTGCAATCTCCGTAACCCGAATTAATTGCTGCAAGGAGATGTTCGGATTATGGAATGTTTTCGGAAAAATCTAAAAAAAGACAACTGTACATACATATTACGTATGTATTTTATTATTAACATACAATGTGTTACCACTTTGAAAGATAAATTAAGAAAATAAGAAATCCACAACTGTACAGCTGCGTGTTTTTTGAAGAATTTCCAATACACACTCTCATTTGTTTGTTTTTTTTCCATAGAATTTAAATGTTTACATATAGGAAACATATTTAAAAAATTATTTTGGAATTAAACTACATATTTTGGCCGGTCAGATAAATTACGACCTTGCTAGGCATTTATTATTCTTTTATAAATACATACGTATATCTTACCAAATAACTTCACAAAAAAAGTAAAAAAATTGTACTTTTGTCCATTGGTCGTTACACTGTGGTCCAGTTCGGATTACTGGAATGTTCGGATTACGGAAGTTCGGATTATGGATATTCCACTGTACATACTTATCTATATGAAAATTAAAATTTTGTATCATTGTTAAAGTGGAACCCGTGAATTTTTACACATGACAGTCGAATGTACGTAGAGATAAATCGCATAACAATTTGTTATTATTATTCGTTGTATAATATTTTATTTTAACATTTTTTGTCATGTTACTTTCAAATTTCCTTTGACTTTGATTTTTTAATATACAGCTGCTGGACTTTATGTCTTATTTAAATAGATTAATTTTGCCCACAAATGACTGATGCCATGTCCGAATCTAAAAAAAAAATGTAGACAGTACAGTAGTGATTATTTAAAACTTGGCTTCATTCTCATTGTCGGACACATAATTGTCTATGTGCCTTTTATGCAACAAAGTTTTGGACAATGACGCTATGAAACAATCTAAGCTGCAGGATCATCTGAGAACATGTCACCCTGATAAAACAGATAAATATTTGAAATACTTTCAAACACTCTAAGATAAACTTCAGAAGAGACCCACGCTGGACAGAATGTTCGCTTCGACGTGACAAAGAAACGATGATAGTTTGCGGGCGTCTTACAATATCTCGCTACTTATAGCAAAATCCGGAAAACCGCATACTATCGGAGAGAAGTTAATTTTACCAGCCGTTGAAGAGGTTTTAAAAACTGTTTTACACAAACCTGCATCTGATATCATTAAAAGAATTCCCTTAAGCAACAATACTGTTGAAAAACGTATTGATGAAATGAGTTCTGATATTGAAAGCTTCTTGTGTAATTATTTGCAAACGACCCATTTTTTTATACAACTAGACGAATCACCTTACCTAGTAATGCAGCATTATTATTGGCATATGTTCGTTTTATTATGAATCGAGAAATTTACGAAGAACTGCTCTTCGCAAAAACTTTGACAACGGACACTAAAGGTGAATCAATATTTCATGTTTTGAAGGATTACTTCATTGAAAAAACAATTTATCAAATATAATATTAGTAGCTACAGATGGAGCACCTGCCATTGTTGGACGTTATCGTGGATTTATAAACTAATTAAAACAAAATGTGTCAGGGGTGTTAGCAATACATTGCGTCATCCATCGACAACATTTAATTGCTAAAAATTTGAGTATTAGATTGCATAAATCTCTTCAATTAGTTATTGATGCAGTAAACCGAATCCGAAGGAACTCGTTGAATACGCGGTTATTTGCGCAGTTGTGTGAAGAAAATGACGAACACTTTCATCAATTACTCCTTCACACTGAATTACACTGGCTGTCGAAAGGATTATGCTTGGCAAGATTTTTGAGACTATTTTAGAATTCCTGGATACTAAAAATAAAATTTTAAAAGACAATTTAATGAAATGGAAAACAGACATCGCCTATTTAAGAGATTTGTTTACAAAATTTAATATGGTTAATTTGCAGTTACAAAGCGACAGTCTAAATTTGATTAAAAGAAAGTCCATCTTATCAGCGTTTCTTGCTAGAGTTAAACTAATGAAACAAAATATTGGACAGGGCGAATTTTCCCAGTTCCCAATTTGTCACAGACAAACTGCCAGGAAAACGATGTTTCAACCTACGTTCAACATTTAAATGCCTTCTATTCAGATTTTGAAACTAGGTTTGAGGATTTTTTGACTATGGTAATACCACCGTGGATAATTAACCCATATGGTGACATAGAAGAAACGAATGTCATAATACAAAAGGAACTGACTGAACTAAGTACAAATAAAGAACTTAAGGTTCAGTTTAAAAACGGATATCAGCAATTCTGGCTGCAAAACAACATACCCGTTACTTATGCCGTATTATGGAATATAGCGAGGAAATTTTTAATTTCCTTTCCATTGTCATACCTAGTAGAAAGGGGATTCAGCGCTTTTACCAATCTTCTAACAAAAAAAAGGAACAGACTGGACATCATTAGCCGAGGAGATTTAAGATTAAACTTTACAAAATTGACGCCAAATGTTGATAATTTATTATTAAAGCATCAGGTTCATCCTTCTCACAAAAAACATTTACTTATTGCTTAGCTTATTTTATGTTTATTTTATGTTACGTATATTTTATATAACAGATACAGCATTTTATTTTGAGTAGTTTTAATTTAAATTCAATTAATAAATGTTTAAAACTTAACATGTGTTTTTACTTTAAGTTCTTAACACTAAACTTCACTACAGTACAAAATTTACAAAAAATCAATATCAGGTAAGTAGGGGGTCTACCCAAAACCGAAAAACATGGCAAGGGGCTACGACACAAAAAAGTTTGGGAACCTCTGATCTAAACAAATAATCTAACTACTCACAATCTGTTTTTGTGAAGTAATTTTTATCAGAAATAGAAAATAGTAAATTATTTAGATGTTAATAGTATAATAAAAACTGAACTGAACTAAAACAAAAGCTGCTAACGTTTTGCTCACTTTTGTAAACGGTATTAATAGAAATTTCTAAGAAGTAATGGAATTAATTTGTCAGCAATTTATCACACCTATCATTTTGTGTCGAATATTTTCTTACATCAACAGTTATTTGTATTTGTGATACTTTGAGAGTAACCCGGGCCTTCTGAACCCAACTTCTGACTACGCCACTGATCGGTTTATAGTAATGGTCTAAGGTTTATATAGCCTTATATACTCTTATTTGTATTGAAAGCTTGGGATTAAAATTTGTTGTCAGTACTTAATTTAAAATTGACAAAACAAGAATACCTTTCCGTTCGATTCTCAGGTTGGATCTTTACTTTTTTTTTGTTTGTCATTTGTCTATACTAAATTAAGAGCGGGGTCTCGTTGACCATATTTACACTTAGAGTGTAATCTCTAGTAGGTGCTGCTTTAACGGTGAAGTTATTAAAATTAAAAAGTACTGTGGGCCAGGTAGCGCAACAAAAAGTATTATAAAATGTGTAAAAACTGCAATTTTTAGAAATAAAGAATTTACACTATTGAAAGCCAGGTGGCGCAAAAATTATAAAAGTTTAGTGGTGGGAGTAATTGCGATTATTATCTTGAGAATGTTCGTTATCGCACGACTATCATTTTTGCGATAGTTTTATTAGTTAGTAAGCTAAATGCTTTTTAACAAGGGATTTTTATTACGGAGCAGAAATCGTTTTTACAGTTGTAGAATTGGAAAGATGATTCTTGTATTCATTGTTTTTAATTGAAATGTCATTCCTGCATGGTTTATCTGCACACAAGTTTTTGTAGACACTATTATCCCTGTCTTCCACAGATTGAGTGCATTTCCAAAGTACGCTTAAAACCCTCTAATATTATGTCGGATTCCATTGCCCTAGATGTTCTTCATCAGTTTTTGTAACATTTGTGTTCGCCCACTGTAATATGTATTTCTTGGTTTTGCCCTTTCCCACACAGGGCAATATTTGTTTCTAACGGCGCCAAATAATAATTTACCAGTGTTGGCACCAACAATACATGCCACACCAGAAGAACCAACAAACTTTGTCTTATAGGACCGTTTCGATCACGCTCCATCGGAAACGACCGTTATATTTACCTATACTAAGAGATTAAAATTAAAAAAATAAATAAAAACAACGTTAATTTGCAAATTTATTTTGTTTCGATCGCTCGACACCATAATTGGCCGTTGAGTCTTACAAATTTTAAATTTTCTTGTAAAATTTTCAACAAAATTTCTTTGTATCTAATTTTTTCAAGAATTTTGCCACCCTGCCAAAATGTTTAAATTTGGAAATGTATAACGCCTATACATACTATTGGTATCATAAACTTTCATTACGTAATTACCGCACTACGTTTAAAAACACAACAAATCAAAATTTGTTTCTATTGTCTAAATCTTACTTCTATCGTTAGCAAATCGTTTATAAATTATGCAAGAATACAGTACACGCTCACAAATGGTTTGAGGATCAACTTACATAACAAATAAAAATTGTTTTTGATTACACCGGAATGTTACTACTACCACCTGTTTATCTTATGCATAGTAGTAGAATACGATATGACACATGACATGCGCACTGGCTTTTAAAAAGAAAGTTCTAAGATATTGTCAGTACTAAACGTACTAAACAGGAATTACTTTATTATACATTTGATTAAAGTAAAAGTAAATATTTTAGGTAAAACCATATTACTTTTTGTAAATGAGAGAAGTAATCCGTTTTTAAAATAGTCAGAAAATATGATTTCTTTTCTACTATTCTTACTAATGAACATCTGTGTGTCGCTCCTAAGGTCATTTCGCGCTAGTTTGTTTTAATTTTTATGACTAAGAACAATGAGTATTGCTTTTTTTCCACAATCCCTACTGTTACTTTATAAGCGATCGATGTTTACGATAGTTATTTTATAAGCAATCGATGATTTTGACAATTTTTTATGATCCACGATTGTGTTTGCGATCGGTTTTTTGAAGAGGCTGCAATGTTTTACAAAACTTGTTTATATTTTCTTAAAAGCATTTTGGCAATACTAAAGTTTAATTTTAATATCATTTCTAGTTTGTAGGCCGTAAATTTAAATTCGAATTATTTCTCATATATCTACACTTCTACAAACAAATAAAACATGATACATAGTAATACCAACGATTTAACTAGTTTATCTTGATTTGTAGCGTTAATAAGCAAAATTAGCATTGTAGCTTGAAATATGTTACAAACCGCTAAATTTGGCAATTTTAAAATACGTGAAGTAAAAAAAAATTGAAATATTCAATATTTAATAATTTATTGTGGTCTTATTCTAACTACTATTTCTATAAAAACAGTGTTAGCCCGAAAAACTAAGAACAGTCTTTAAAGTAAGCTTTAGTTTTTATGAAAATTTTGCGTTATAAGGCTAAAAAAGATGATTTAAAATCACATTTGATTTCACCAGTGGCGCCATTTCGAGGAATTCGTGCTGTGGAGCCCCCTCTTAATCTTAATCAATAGTAATCTTATCTTAATCAAACGATTTCCCATTTGTCATCATAAAAAAGTATATACAAAAATGGTTGTATAAACCATTCCTTGATAGTCAGCAATTATGTATATAAAATCTTAAGCTTTCGCGGTTGTTATGATTATGATTATAAGCGACTTTCGACTTAGACCGGATCGTAGTTAAACACCCAGACTTAGGCTTGGTCCTAGTCTCTCCTTGAGAGTCAAAACAAGAAGTAGAACTTGGCCTTTGCCGTATTGTCGTTCGTGAACCCAGACAAACTGACGTTTCGCAAGACATTGCAGCTTGTATCTTCAAAGTGGCAAATTTACCATCTATAGACGCGGTCTAAGCCGAAAGTCTATTTATAATTTCACAAACTTTTTTTACGTTTCTAAATGCATTTCTCGAAGTCTCTAAAGAAGCTGCTTCGACTAACATTGGCAATTTTGTCATTGTTAATATTTGTTACGTTCAATGGTTATAGAATTGTTCGGTTTTCTTATGAACATTACGTCACATTGCGCAGTATACAAAAATGGATTCGGTAGCCATCTGTGACACGTTTAACTACTCAATTTAAAAACGTACGTCGCCAATTCGCAATTGTTGATATTGTATTTTGTTTGTGCTTATTGCTCTAATTTAAATTGAGAATATTATTTTTAAGTATTTTTCAATTAAGTACATACAATTAATAGTTACTTTAATTAGTTGCAAAAATTCAGATTAAACATTGCGAGGTTATTAAACGGAAGTGATAAATTGATAATGTTTTTAGAATTCAACTTATATTACGATTTATATGCACGAATTCGTGACGTCATGTTCATGAGAAAATCAAAGTAGTCTACTAACTGATTCCAACATATTTTCACAAAACTGTTTTTATTATCTGTTTTTATTGATTCTTGAATAATTTTAAGTTTGTCTCTATTAAATATTTTATTGAACTATAGGAAATCTAAGCATTTGATTAAAAAACAAAATTTTTAAAAACTTTGATTATTATCAAAGCTAGCGTTGTAACTACTTTTCTTGGGCCCCCTGCAGAGATTCAAAACGGGATTTAAATAATTAAAAATTGCACGTTTCTACGTGATGAACACAGTGCGCTGGTTCCTTTAGCCTACGGACACTCAGTTACCCCATTAATCAAAGCAAAATGTTCTAATTAATTTTTATCAAAAGCAGAAAATCTTAACATAACAAAAACATTTTATTTTTGCTGTTGATAAATATTTAATTATTCTTTAAAGATGTGAATGCGTGATGTTTCTATTAAATTATTACATTTATTATTCAATGATTAAATAAATATTTTCTATACCACACTTGTATGAGAAACTTGGAAATTGACCTGTTCATCTATAGTAACAAATTTCTTGAATTATAAAAATTATTAATTGTTATATAATCATTATCAAAACCGCAATAACGAAAGAGGATAAAGGTCTCGTTTTATATAAAGCAAATACTTTTTTGCATACTCTCTATTTTTTTGTCGTTTTTTTGTCACAACACATTTTATTTATCTTACAATGAGTGCATCAGATATGAGATCAGAGCTGGGCAAGTTACTTTGTAAAAGTAGTTAACTACTAACTAAAGTTACTACTTTTTAAAAGTAGTGTAAGTTACTAACTACTAACTACCGTAAATCGAAAAGTAGTTAGGTTACTAACTACTCAACAGTTGTATTCTAAAATATAAGTTTTTTTTTTCAACTACTTGTAGAAAAAGGAGTTTTGTTATACCACTTTTAGTCATATAAACATAAGTACCTATAGACACTGAATTATTATTACATTAAAGAAGACAAAGTAAATCAATCACGCTCACACGAAAACAGTAAAACAATTTTAACGTAACTACTATTATTCTATTATCATGTATATCTATTTTATTAGAAATTCTCAAAAAAAAATTAATAAAATAAACCTAAACCTAAAAACAGAACTTAAAGTAATAAACGTATTGTGGTATTTAATATTCATTTTCTTTTCATAAAAGTAACTTTTCAAAAAGAGCATCTAGCCAATGCATTTCTTTTGAGCGAATTTATTAGTGAAAAACGAAAATAATCGCTCGACAGCAGCTGATGGTAAAGGTAAAATTGTACTATATCTAATGAACATTTTTTTAATAATATTCTCAAATAGATATATGAATTCTGTTATCTTCCAGGTGTTTTAACAATTCCAGTTCTATTATTCTGCTTTTGTGAGCATGTTCATTCTCAGTATCAGAAGAAATGTGTAACTTTTTAGACAAAACAGGTTCATCAATATCAAAAAACTTTTGTTGAAGTAATACTTTGTTTACGTTTAGATCAGAGGCATTTAACATTTCGAAACAAATTAGGTTTGCTGCATTTATATAATGTTTTTGAATATGCAATGCAAGTTGAATAATTGTAGCCATTGTATGTAATTAAAGCCGCTAATCAAGTAGTTTAATTACTAGTAAAGTAGTTAAGCTATTAACAAAGTAGTTTAACTATTTTTGTAGTTAAAATGGGGTAGCTAACTACTTTTTAAATAAGATTACACGAAAAAAGTAATTTATTCCAACTACAGTTACATTATTAAATTAAAGTAACTTGAATAAATAGAATACAACTATCGTCAACAATAAAGTAGTTAGATTAGTAGCTTAACTACTTTGTAGTTAACTACTGCCCAGCTCTGTATGAGATATGCAACTCACTAAAAAAGATAATGTCTGTGTTGCCAAGCTTTCAAATAATTGAAACATTTCAGTTAAAAAATAAACCTTTAATAAATTTGCTTCAATGCTTTGTGTAAAAGCCGAATCATAGTAGCTTTAAAAACATAGTTTAAAAAAAATAGATTTCATCAACCAATTCATGATTTTTTACATTTGTGTCTTCTTTTTTAAGAAGTATCTTTTATAAAAACAGTAACATTTATAATCTAAACTATAGTGGATTCAAATTCGCGGCGAACCGCATCCGGAACTATTTCAAATATTTGTAGGTATATAGTGGTAAAATTTAACAAATTTTATACTTATAGTTTTTGAAAATACATAAACAGTTTGAGATTTTTTAGTTCTGCTTTTATATCAATTTTAATACATATCTATTTTACAAAAATACAAATTTAAAAAATTTGTTAATAAGTTGTAGTTTAAATTATCATAATAAATTTAGATGCATATAGATTTATTGCAATTGATAAAGTACTCATTAATACAGAAATTATAAAGTTTAAATTAGTAAAATTATTCCTATTAATAATGTGTGGTTATTATATATTATAAATAATAAAATTATTTTGGTCGTTAGAATTATAATAGAACGGTTCGCCTCCTGGTAATTGTTATTCTAAAATCTAAACTAACTAACATTATTGATTATAAAAGATTATTAATTCAATAAAACATTATTTCTTTATCTATTCGGTATGAGGCGCCATTTGTACCATAAATATTTTTAGATATATATATTAAATAAAGCCAATATATTAAAAATTTTAAAAAAATAATATATATCATCCAAATATAAAAACATATCAGGTAATACGAGTACAGATATATATAAAATTTGAGGACGAAATATATAAAACTTCAGCTTTGAACCACTAGTGGCGCTGTATCTAGAAACAAAATTGGCAACAGCATAGATGTTGATGCATCTATTACTGCTATTACTTATTGTTTACCTTTTAACTGTTAGACAAAGATCTGTTTTCTGTTAGATTTTAAATGGATATAGAAGAGTTTATGTTGGAATTGGTTCGATGTTTTGAAGTGGCATATACAATAAGTTTAACCATGTAAAGCTTGTAGATTAGGGATGGCATAATTTTTACATGTCTGAAAAACTCTAATAGTCGACATAGATCATTACCAAAGAAGTGTTTCGACAAATAACACTATTTTGTTATTCACGTAATTAAATAAAGACATATTTCAATCTGTGGATACAATTCCCCAACTTCGTACTCAAAGCTTTCTTTAATACAGATCGATGCAAATTGTAAAATGGTTTCATTTACACTATAATGCAGCATATTAAACATAACTTACCATCGTGTAAGATTGTTTGTATTGATCTAAACAGACTTAAATTGGTCTCATAAATTCTTAGAAGTAGTTGCTGAAGATCATTACATGCACTTTGTATTAGGATTTTTAAGGTATGGCAATTAGTTTCTAGTTTATAGGCATATTCGGATAATACTCGTATATCTGGCTGAGGTTGTTCATATCGATAACTATATGCCACTTCAAAACATCGAACCAATTCCAACATAAACTCTTCTATATCCATTTGAAATCTAACAGAAAACAGATCTTTGTCTAACAGTTAAAAGGTAAACAATAAGTAATAGCAGTAATAGATGCATCAACATCTACGCTGTTGCCAATTTTGTTTCTAGATACAGCGCCACTAGTGGTTCATATTCAAAGCTGAAGTTTTATATATTTCGTCCTCAAATTTTATATATATCTGTACTCGTATTACCTGATATGTTTTTATATTTGGATGATATATATTATTTTTTTTAAATTTTTAATATATTGGCTTTATTTAATATATATATGTGTAAAAATATTTATGGTACAAACGGCGCCTCATAATTCGGTAACTAACCAATAAATATTTATAAATTGAAGTATAACAAGGTTAAAGGGGTTTACTTACCACTGAGTCAAGTAATTTGTGATATAAATAAAACATTTAATTAAAAATCATGATTTTCACGTAACATCGTGCACTTTGAAGAACGTACGTCTGATCTATTGCTTGATGCTAAAGAAATAGCATTCAGCTTAGACATAGAACCTAAACAAAGACGTCTAAGACAGCGAAACATAAAAAAACCATTTTGATTATGAATGTGACGCTGAACCGATCCACGACGAAACTTTAAAGTTCAAAGTTGATTGTTTTTTTAATGCTTTAGATGTAAACAAACATTCAGAATTATGTCAAAAAGTTGAAAATTTATTAAACGACACAACTCGCAATGAACGAGATATAACTGTTGTGGAACTTGTTAAAGAATTGTAACATTTACAAAATTTTGATGAAAAAGTTATTACGTCTCCAGAAGAAACTTTAAATTATATAACAATTAACAACTTAGTGGATTCTTTTCCTAATACGAGCATCATACTTCGTATTTTATTAATAATGCCGGTTTCTGTTGTTACCGCAGAACGATCTTTTTCTAAACTCAAAATAATAAAAAAATATTTAATATCGACCATGCGGCAAAACCGACTAAGTAATCTTGGTATTATTTCAATAGAAACGAACCAGCTAAAAGAATTAGACACTGAAGATTTAATTAAACAATTTACAAAAATTAAAGCACGGAAAGCTCAATTCATTTAGCTAAAATATCAATAACAATGCCTAATACCTGGATGTTAACCTTTAAAAGGTGTTTATAATTATGTTATGTACCTCAATGAAAAAATACTTGTATGGCTTATTGCTTGTACTTGTAAAATATAAAAATGAAAATAAATTTATGAAAATACTTTTTAAAATTATTTTTCAATAGTGGATAATAATACCTAACTTAACTCGTATCTGTACTCACATATGAACGTAATACAAATTTGGAGCGTTATTTTAAATTTGCACAGGGGCACCAAAAGGGCTAGGCGCGGGCCTGCGAGTAACTTCTATAAAGCTTCGTTTCGAGCTGCTGTGCATAACTTCATCAGATTTAACAAAACGTAAATAGAAAAGTTCCAGGTTCTACGCTGTGTACCATAAAGATAAAGTAACTAACTAATAAATATAAGAGCATTAAATAAAAATAATAAAAATTAGACATAAATTTATTTTTTGCAAAAACGGTTTTATTTAAATGGGTTAAACAAGGTTTAAGACGTAAAAAACTAAATTAATAAACATAATGTAAAAAATAAATGATTAATTACGTAATTACAATTTTCAAAAGATAACAAATAAGCAATATACTTTAACAAATAAATATTTTCGGGTTTTGAACCGCGTTGCATATTTACACTTTTCACGAAATTCATAAAACTCAGAAAGCTTACAAACTTTGAAAAATTTGCAATATTTGACGTTTTGACAATCATGTCGCTGTCTTCTTCAGAAAAAACTGAAACTGAAGGTATAGGATCCTGACAAGCCTTTATATTACGCCGTTTGGGTTAGTGGTTCGTGACGGTTTCGATTCCATTATCCCTATTGAAATTGTCGTACTTCTGGATTTCGATGGCTTGGCTAACAGGCAACATGACTGTCCAAACGTCAAATATTGTAGATTTTTCAAAGTTTGTAAGCATTCTAAGTTTTATGAATTTCGTGAAAAGTGTAAATATGGAACGCGGTTCAAAACCCGAAAATATTCATTCGTTAAAAAATCATGGCCGCGAAAGCCTCAAAAATAATATTAAGCAATATGCTGTTTACAAAATCGCGATGATGGAATTGTATGGGCGCGTAGTAATATTACTTATTCTGTAAAAACTGGGTAAGGTATAAATAGAAAAAGTTGAGTACCTAATACTTGTAAACGACACTCAAGTTTGCTATTCTTAATATACATCTAGTTACAAATAAATCGTACACTACTTATGCTTCCTAAACAAATGCGAATATCCCGTTAGGAATTATAATGATGTTATTGACTGCAAATAAACAAATGTTTGAATTTGTACCTATATATAAAATTATTTTATTTTAAATTGCTTGTCAAAATCGTTTTAATCCATGTTTTTCTAAAAATTATTTTCAAGTTTAAATTAAAATAAACGTGTTGATTGTCTTACAATTTTTATTTAGTTTGACTTAGATACGGTATTTCTTAAAACTCGCTACACACGGAGAAATGTTGTATCACAATTTTGCACAAGATTGTGCATAACTGTATTGTTGATGATATTACTACAATTGTTTATATTTATACCATAGACTTGCACGCTTTTATTTAATACGTTTGGATAAATAGGTTATGAAGTTTTATTTGACAAAATGTTTGAAAAATATTATAAACTTTAGTATGTTTTGTATTCGACAAAAATGTGCTAGTATTTTGCACAATTTTGTTTTAGTTTCTCGTACAGCTTTGATAATATTAATATATATTACAATAAGATTATGCAATTCTTTTAAACTCGGAATAAAGAAAAAAATTGAACGAACTGTAGAATAGCAGTAATTTTTTATGGTGAACGTTCCCTCTAAAAAAATCAGGCGACAACGCGTTGTATGTATATAAAGACGCTGATGTTGACACTTACATTATCTGGACCTATACGTGCAAGTTGGTTGGAATTTGCTACAATATTTATGAGATTGTGATATCGAGTACTGCTCTTCAGTAGAATTGTTCATGTAAGTATTATGCTTTTTTACATGTTTTACTTGTAATATGGTTTAGTGCATGCCCTTTATTGTAATTAAATAATAGTAGGAGTAGTAATAATGTAACATTATTTAACGCATTTTCATTTATTGGAAAAGTACGAATTTGCATTTTCAGGCGTTTCTACTAAATGCGGTTACTAAAAACCAAGACGATGACAGACTTCTGGAGACATCATGCGTTTGAGGTCAACATTGAATCGGATAAACATTCTTGTTGTAAAGTTAGTGATTTACATACTTATATGCCGTATTTTTTGACTAGTTTGAACTCGAAATGTTTCATCTCCATAAGATGTTTTGTTTAGAAAATAAAATAGATAGCCTTATTATTTATTATTATTAGATAATAATCTTTTAAAATGTTTAGTAGATCGTTATCCAATGTTGATATAGGTATTTATTGTTTTTATCCATATTTAAACAATTATTTTAGTTTTGTACTATTTAAATATAAATAAATAATGCTCTTAAGATTTGCAACGTTTTATTGACAATTCACCCAATATATGTTACTTTTAAGTAAATAACATTTAACCAAGATGCATAAAGTTGTAAAATAAAAAGCTATACGAAATATAATAATTTCCACAATATTGTACAAAATTAACCAATGAGAATATGTATCTAGATAATCTAACGCTATTAGACATTTAATATACCATTGGGTAAAAATATTTCAAGCATAGTTTTAAAAAAAGTATGACAACATTGTGCAAAACTTTACTATCCATTTTAGACATTTTTTTAAACAAATTGAGATATGGTGCGATCAATTTGAAATGTAAAAATTGTTTATATGTAATGAAAAAAAACTGTACAATTTAATCTACACAAATGAATGCAATAAAACTGCACAAATTGGTCTTGTCACTTTTTCAGGTCTAATTTGTGTAATTTTTATTAACAATTGTAGATAAAATATACAAAGATTTCTCCCTGTGCAGTTGATTCTTTTCAAGTTGCAAAAATAACTCATTAAATTTTTATATTAATTTAAAAAATCAATTTAATATTTGCAAAGTTTAGAATTTTAATTGATAGTTTTTATAGTTACCTTTTTCAAGAAACATGCAAATTTTTTTTTTTTTAAATTTCTATATACTTTCTCTACGATTACACGAAATTCTGAGGTACCAAAAAATGAATCGGTTTTGAATTGAAACTAAATTAAATTAAAATTAAAATACATAAAAATTAAAGTAAATTGTAGCTAGACTTAATTGAAACTTGCGACTTAATTGTACTTGAACTAAAATTAGTTACAATCAATTTGTTATAATCATCATAATATAATCATTTTTTGTGTTTGTTTGTTTACTTTCTTATAGCTATTGGCTGTACCGTTCTATTTTGAAATGATTTTGTTCATCAAATAAAATACTTAAAATAAATAAAGAAAAAACAAAAAGCATTAGATTTTGGTGATTGCTAAGAATTACTTTTATTTTTTATCCTTTGTTCTCGGGCTTGTATGTACGGGTTTTTATCTCTTTCTTATCTTGTTAAAAGTAAGCACCTTAATGTAACTTGTTTATTGCATTACGTTTAAATAAATGTAGTAGGTCTACCTACCACCGCGAAGTGTCCCAAAGTTTTGTTAAGCTACCTCAAAACTGCAAAATCTAAGAAGAAAAATAGTGTAATTGCAGTTTATAAAAAACAGTTTTTGCATCAACATTGTCTTTCGAGACGGATGCAGCTCAAGTTTTATTGCCTAGAGCGTCTGCTCAGATTCTTGATTCTGACGATAGACCACACTCTGAAATTTGCTTGACTCTGATTCTCAAAAAAATTTTATTTGAACTTTTTTTGCAAAACACTCAATGTGCGTAGCTATGACACCTAGTGATGATGATACTATTCGTTACTTATACTTTTTGTATTCGTTACTTTGATTACTTTGGATACTATGACTACTTTGACAACTGTATGTTTTTGTGGTAGTAAATACGGGTACCGAAATATAATTCCTTGAATTGTTTCGCAATAGGAATTTAATTACCTTAGACGTATGTGCATAAATGACTAGAACGTGTTGTAAAATTCTAATGTATGTAAATATTTTTGACAGTAGCTGATACCGGAGAAACTTACCATTTTAAATACAAAACAGAACATATGTAAAAGCTTCAAAAAATATTCCAAGGTATAAAATTATAAATGTTCGATAATAATCAATTTTGTTTTTTTGCTAAATTTTGAAAAATATGTTATCCAGAAAATAACAGAATTAACATTAGTATATGTATGAATACGAATAAGTACACTTATACCTCAAAACGTTGATAATTTTGGTTTTATAAATTGCACAATTTAAGGAATTTAATTTAAGAAATCTAAGGGAAGAACAGAGATCACTACTATCCGTATAATAATACGTTTAAAGAGTTAAGGTTCTGCGTCATTTATGTGCTCTGTGTTCAATATTGTCCCTACAAAATTACAATTCATAAAATGAGTATAATGATGTACTATGTGTACTGAGTAGAAACGGGTACTGAAACCGATTTTGCAGATGTGAATACTGTAATCGAATGGTACGAATGTAACTATGTAACGAATACTTTGCCTATCGAATAATCGTTACTTCGGATCCTAGCGAGTAACAAGTACTCAAGTAACGAATAGTTACTTATTCTCCATCACTAATGACACCAACTTTGTTGTTACTAAAACAAGCAATTCTACAACTCGCATCAATTCAAAATGTGATTTTTTTCAAAATAAGCATCTAAAATGGTTTGTTTAAATACTTGATAATAAATTTTCAAATTTAGACAGCATCTTTCTGAATTTTTAAACTGATGATAACAACACAAAAATTATTTATTATTATAATTTATTCTATAATTTGAATAAAAAAACAAAAGTACTAAAAAGTAGACATAAAATAGATATACTTTACTAGTTAAAATAATTCAATTTTAGTACATTTATACAACACATAAATTTTAAAAAAGTAAATCGTAAACATTTGAGTTTATTTCTTTTTTTTTCTGTTATCAAAAAAATATAAGATACATTATATTAGAGATTACGTGATATACATAAGTAATGATTATGAATACCAAAGTCACTGAAAAACTCTTAGACTGTAGAAACCTTACAGTTCCGACAGACATCATATGCATTTCACTAGTTCATTCTACTACTTCGGCTCAGCGTTTTATTTTTTTTTTGTATGTCGTAACCATTGTAGCTCGTTATTGATTAAAAAACTATAAAAAATAGAATAGAAAAATTATTTTAGTTTCCACAGATAATCTTTTATAGCTGCGACATAACAAGTCAAATACAACTTGATAAGAAATAACAAATAGTTATTTACCTTTAGCTGCTTCGGCTATTCAAAAACTGCGATCATCCGAAAAAGATTTCGCAGCGTGTTATGCATTAAAATTTGTACTTTTTCTTTAAATCTTCTAAAGAAGATATTTAGTAACAAACACTGACAAAGCCTCAAATATTGCGGTCCGGTACTATCAAGTTTACAAACCAGGTGTGCAGAAAATGATGTTTTTATAGGAACTGAAGAAAAAGAAAATACTCTATGCTGAAATTGACTATGTCTATAGAAAAAAACTTTGAAGTGATATGTACACGTTTGTATAGACTTTTTAGTACCTATGCCATAATTGTTTGAAAGTTTTTTCTTCGATTTTATTAAATATATAATCAAAACATAGTAAATTAAGCTTATGTTATCATATTGACTAACCCCTCGATACTGTTTCCGTTTTAGTAAATTAGCAAAAGTGATTATTTTTAACGTATCTTGCTTTCTCTTCAAGATAATGAATTTTTTTCTAAAAAAAGACCTCGCAGGCAAGATTTAAACCTAGATTATATTTGTGAATTTATTTTTAAATATAAATAAAATATCTAATAAACTGTTAAATGTTAGAAAATTTTTTATTTGAATAAATTGTTAGGAAGAATGATCTCTATAAAAAACTGTAAAAATAATTCGACTAATTTACATACGTACAAAATTATATAAGAAAAACTGTTAAAAATGGCGGATACGCCCGCTTCCGGTTTCTTTATCAGACCAATCTTTTGATAGAACCAAAAGAATATGAAAAGCCAGCTCCATACCAAATTTCAATTTACTAGGACTTTTGACTCAAGAGTTATCGTGGATACCCAAGTAACAATTTTATATTTTATAACGTTTGAGAGAACGTTTATAAAACAAAATTTATAAAACATTTTTTGTCCTAAGAACGTAACTAAAACGTTCTTACAGTTGCTATAAATGCAAAATGAGCACATATTTATAAAACACTGTTATGGGATAGTTACGTAAACTTTATATATTACTAGAACGGTTGGCCTCCTGGTAGGTGATAATTTTAAAATTCGATCAAATTAATGATCTCTTCTTTTAGGAGGTTGGATGAAAACAACTACTTCAGTAATTTGCGACGTTTCGTGTTCTGGATGAAAACTTCATCAGGTTCGCTCACTTTATTGTAAGAAACAAACATTTTTAATATACTTTATAACATAAAATCAAAGATTAAAAATGTGTATAAAACATAATTAACAAACAAGACAGCACTATGAAATCTTTATTATTCATCACAAGATAATAAATGTGTTTAATTTTACAGAAACAATCAACATTTAAATATCATACTTAAAAATAAACGAACTAAAATAAAAGAAGTTAATATTTAGGTATTGCAATTATTTTGTTTGTTTCTGATTGTTTTCACTATCAATTTGTTTGTTATATTTCGTGGCATCTTATAAAAGCAACAAGTCAAATTTAATAGCTTGGTTTAACAAAATACTTTGAATTAAAAACATTGTTTTAAATAAACTGACCAATTTTTTTTTATTTCGTCATAAAAATTGGTAAGGACGCTGTCTAGCGTCCAGAATGTGGTAGTTTATTGAACTAGTCCATTACCAGTATTAATTAAAGAAAATCCAATATAAGATAGTGTATGTAACACGTACATAATGCAATTTATTAGAATTGCACTATTTATTAGCTTTGCTCGCAAGCGCGCTCGGTAATAAATTAGGGCGTGTCCAATAAAATTATGCAAGTTTTTGTTTTTACATGTTGGGCTATATAACAAACAAATTAATTGTGAGGATAATTAAAAACAAACTAAATAATTCAAGTTAATATTACAATTTTCTATATTCCAGAACCGAAAACATGGAAAAAATAAAAATTATTTTTAAAAAAATTGGGACGCCATGGAATTATAAAAATAAACATGAGTAGGAGAGCGAAATGTATAACGAATTTGCGAGTCAAAACGGAACACGCATACATACACGTGGCTAAAGATGCTAGTGGTGTGAAGTATATGTCATTAGGCGGCTATTTTACCCTGTCGCTCAGTGCGTAAGCGAGCGGCGGTGAAAGCGCATGCGTTTATTATGTACGAGCAAAAACATTTTTTGTGCCATTTGGTCTAATTTTGTGCAATCACAAAAGCTCATGTAAAAAGGTATGTAATTCATATTGATACTAACGGGCACAGCGCTACAAGGCAGTAACCCATCTTGCCCCAACCTCGCCGTGCCCTTTTGTTGACGAGTGGTTATGATTTGTATTTTTATAGAATATCATACTGTTTCAGTGAGAAATGGTTCGTACATACCATAAGAAAACTACCAGAGCTAGTTGGTCTGTGGAGAGTATGAAAAAAGGCATTGATAAGGTGCTGACTAAAACAGCGGGCTACAGCGCAGTATCGTAAAAGTATGGCGTTCCGCAGACTACACTAGAGCGTCATATGGTTAAAATCAAGAAAGGTGAGCTAGTTATTAGCTCAGTAGCAGTTAACCATAAGCCTGTATTTTCTAAAGAATAAAAGTTCGTTAAATACTTTAAAGAAATGAAGAAACGTCTATTTGACTTAATAACTTTGGTTTTAAAAAAGATAGCTTATCACCTTGCAGAAAAAAAATTGATAGAATCACAGTTTCAATCACGACGAAAAAATGGCTGGCACAGATTGAGTAAAAGGATTTATGAAACGTCACCCAGATTTGTCAATCCGGAAGCTAGAAACCACATCAACAGCTAAGGCAAGGGTCTTTAACAGAGTCGCTGTCGGTTAATTTGATACTCTGTTCGAGGAAGTCTACAACAAATAAAAATTGACGCTCGACTGCATTTACAATTGTGACGAGACTGGCATATTTAGTGTATCTAAAACTAAAAGTAAAGTTATCGCTAAAAAGAAAAGGAAACGGGTAGAATCTCTCTCTTCAGCAGAAAATGGGCAGACTGTTACGATCGAGATATGTTTGAACGCAGTCGGAACCTATATGCCCCTAATGTTGGTATTTTTTCGTTAGTGAATGAAACAGGAGTTACTGGACCAAGCTCCACCAGAAACTACAGCAGAATATGCTCATGGATGGATGACTACTGAGACTTTTTTGTCGTGGTTTCAATTATTCGATTTTCAGATGCGTCAGTAACAAATCCAGTTTTGCTGCTATTGGATGATCATGTAACACATACACAAAATATAGAACTAATTGATGTCGCACGTAAAAATGATGTAATACTGCTTTACTTTTCTCTACATTGCATTCACCGACTCCAGCTTCTAGATGTTGCATTTTATGAAACTTTTGGGTGCTTATTATGATCAAGCTGCTTCTAACACACCGCTGGTCATTGAAAATCTTAAACTTGTAAATGTTGCTGCTGAGATTCTGCCACTATCTGTTGAAAAAACTCTTGCTAAACAAGTTTCTGAATTTGCGGCTGAACCACAACCGGGACCGTCTTTTCTAAAGAATGAACCATGTTCAATTAAATCTCCGGTTTCAAAAGTATGTCGAGATTTGATATTTGGTTTCGCAAACGCTTTGCCAACAGATATTCTGTCTATTCATTCATCTGAAAACCGTAACCAGAATAGAAAAACATTTATAAGAACTTTACCAAAAGAAACCAAAGAAATGTTTTGACTCAAACGACCCACGACTTATAAAAATTTGCAAAAAAAATGATGAAGAATACACAATATGCGTATATTGCATAGACGACAGTAATACATATCTGAAATCATCGGAAGGTTGAGTGGGGTGTCAGCTATATGAACGCTGAGCTCATAATGCTTGTGCCCGTGTAGACAACAACAACGAAGTTTATATTTGTCTAAACTATGAAGGAAATTAGGCTTTCAGTAGGTACCTCATCTTCCACATTTTTTCGTACCTTATATTGTCCCTACCACGGAGCAAAATAGGGTTTGCGTAGTATCGACATAAATTTGAAAAAAGCAACATTATTATTTTACAATTCAAAAGTGTTTGATGGCAGAGCCATCTCATAGTGTGATTTTACTATGTGCCTAAAGTTTACTGTAAATAGCTATAAACGGTGGTGACACGTTGATATTAGTTCAACACCCGCGAATTTCAAAATATACTTTGAATTATTCGTCGGGATAAAACCACAACGTAAAAGGACATTGGGGGTATTTTAGAAACCAAATGTTAGTTTGATAAGTAATCAAATGTTTGTAATTAATGTTAGTTTTAAATTTATAAAACATTGGTACATTTATTATCGTTGTCTGTTAACGTCTTCATTATGAATTTTAAAAAGCACAAGTTTTGTTCTTATTAATACTAATGCCATCAAGAATTACATGAACATAATATGGTAAAAAAGAGTGCGTTTTGCTTTCAAATGATTGAAAAAACAGATACTTACGGAGTTTTTAAAAATTATTTTGTTTATGGATGACTGCACATTCACTCTGCATTATAAACCAAACGCGCAAAATTGCAGAGAATGGGTTACTGATAATCTACATAAAATTATACAAACCAGAATTCAATATTCTCAAAAATTAATTTTTTTGTTCGTTTTTTCGACCGCTTCATAAACTAGCCGCTACGCGGGTCGTGTGTGAATCCCGGTCTCGTGAATGAAGCGCGTTCATTCTGTAACTTGTGTTTTAATATAGTATTCTTTCATTTTTTCGGTTTTGGGAATTGGAGAACTGTAAACAATTGTAGGGATGAAAGCAGAATTTTTTTTTCTATAAAATGCTGGTTTAGTACACTTTTTCTGTAAAATAATCAGTGAAGCAAATAACTACCCTGTATAGTAATTATTTGTAGTTAAATAAAAAAAAAATAATTAACATGGAGTATTATAAATATAATCAAATTGTTTTCATACACATTTAATATTAGTTTTAAAAAACCAGATTTAATATATACATATTACATATTTACAAAATGTTTTTTAAATTATTTTTTTGGCATATTTATTTTTTGTCTTAGTTGGTGTGATGAAAATGCCAAAGTTGTTATTTATTTACGATGCCAGTTGTCAGTAATGTTCAATTTAATTAAGAATATTTGCAATTAAAGTATCTATTTTATATTAGATGTATGTGTCAATAACTAGACAACCAATAAGATTTACTGTTTTACTAATAAATGTTAGTCATTATTTAATTTTAAATTTGCTTGTTGAATAGAAAAATCTAAAATTTGTTTTTTTATTGTAGTAAAGAAGTTTTACGTTCCAAAAGATTTTGTTTTGAAAGCAATACACTTCGTATTGAAGGTTCTATGCAATTGTTTTCAATTTATAAATTTATGCATCCAATAAGACTAAAAAACATTGTGGAAATAATACGTAAGATGACGCAAATACATCTTTCAAATTAATTATCCGTAATAACGTTCAATGTGTAGAGCTGAGATAAGTTGTAAACTGTAATACCGACATAACACAGGCCTTTGAATATGGCCGCAGTGATGTATTCGTAAGTGTAATGCGAGTGTGTTTATTTTGTTTTTAAATAACATTGCGTGTATTAAAATTATGGCTGAGCAAGATATAGACTGGTCGAAATTACCGGACGATGTTCGTGAAAAATTGGCCGAGTTGGATTTGGAATTATCTGAAGGTAGTAACTTTTTCACAATTTTTGTGTGCCCCTTTACTAAATCAATAATTTGGTACTGTGTAACACTTTACGATGTTTATGCCTAATTTTTATCGTCTATCAATGTAATTTGTTCGATAAGAACATGCAGGTTAAGTCATGTGACCTCTTTAATTCGGTTTCATTGAAAAAAAAACAAAAGAGCACTGCCCTTGTGATGTCATAACAATGTAAATGTTTAAAAAATATATCGTTATTGTTTATAATATCGTTGCACCGGTGTTCCATGTGTTTATAGTAAATATAGTGCGGACTTCAATAGAAGGGTTTTGTATCCTAATTATTCGTGTACAACAACTAAGCACTTGTTTTCCTGTCAAGCACACCTGCATATGAGTATGATTATACGGGTTTTACAGCGTGTATTACTCATTGCTATCACCTTTTCTTTTACATAACAAGCAGAAATCACTAGAAGAATTAAGGGTTACGTCTATAGTTTACAATTAAACGAAATCGCAAATCAGTAATTGAAGGACCTGTTAATTAGAGGCAGGAAATATTTCTACCTTAAACTACTATGCATTTACTTGTATTGATAAGATTAGATTATCATTATTATAAAATAGGGCGTTTTAAATCGCGTTCCCTTTATATTTTCAGTATTTTCATTTTCCACGATTTTATCTTGGGCTTTTTGTTTGCATACAGAGGAAGTCATAAATGTTGATAACGCTTACTTTAAATTAGTATTTCTATTTCCTTAAATATTTTATTAAGTTTTGATATGGCCAGTGTGAGATTTTCTTCTGTAAGACTTTGAATTTTATTGGAGAAATGTAAACATCAAAAATAATAGAAAATCAGGTATATTTTGAAAACCATCACAAATAGACAAAAACAGCTTAAATAAAATCAAAACAGAATAAAAGTCTTTACTGGATGCTACAACAATTAATGTACCGTTGCATTTAAAGAATCAAAATATCTTGTGCTAAAAAAACAATTTTTTTACATAAACAGATAACTCCGCCTTTTTCGATAAAACCAAAAATAACTAGTGTGCTGAATTGTATTCATTATGTGCTGTTTTGTGACGTAAAAATAATTGTTTTTTCTTTTTATTTACAGATGTTATGAAAACAATACTGTTTTTACGATAATACATAGCCCCGTTTTTTTGATAAAATCAAAACTAATTAGAATTGCAAAATTGGTGGTCAAACGTTATATATAAAACTAATTAGGGTGCTGAATTGTGCCCAATACGTGATACTTTGTGCCGCAAAAACAATTTTTTTTCTCATTTGCAGTTTTTACGAAGACAATTGTTTTGATAACAGATAGAACCCCACCTTTTTCGATAATATGAAAAATTACTTTAGTGCTGAGTTGTGCCCAGTATGTGCTATTTTGTGCCGCAGAAACAATTCTTGTTTTTTTATATTTGCAGTTTGAATGGAGTCAAAATCATTATTACGATTGTCTTTTTATTTTACACAAAACGGAAAATGACATATTATTCTTTGTTGTCCAATTTTGTGCCTTGCAACTTATTGTTTTTTTTTCTTAGTTTAAAATATTTGATACTTTTGAGTACCACCAAGCACCGTGTCGTGTATCGCAGTGTATATGTATACTCGCTATGTAAGATAAACAAGTTATCCCTCTTAGTGCATCTTCTTACTGGCTAGGTGTTGCTCGTCCGAGCTGATGGTTTTTGCTCTAGACAGTAGTGGGTTTATAAGAGCCGTTTTCTGCATCGAGTGATAGTGAGATGTGGCATGTAGATATTATCGGTGTGCATTCTGTATACTGCAAATTGTAGCTTTCTCTCAAGGGTTCTCTTCACCGTAATGGTCTAGGAGGAATAAATTTGCGTTTTGCTCTTTCTCCATAGCAAGCTTGACCGCTCTGTGCAGTGCTTTGATGTGGTTCAGAAATTTTTGGTTTCTAATAGATGCTATCATTAGGTAAAAAGAACCAGCTTTGCTTACAATAGCTATAAAGAATTGATGCAACTGTAGTCTCTATATCTAGTTGAAGTTGTTGAAAATTTTTGAACCTAAACGACGAACTAATTTGCAAAAAATTTAAATACATTAAGGCGAAGTTTCAGTTGATCCGCAACGCCGGAATGTGTGTTGACATTATTAATCACATTTTTAGTAATTACTCACTGATACTTACATACTATTGTAGTCATCTTTCGAGTCATTCACTCTGGAACAATTGACAATAAAATAAATAAAGGATTGTAGTTGTGTTTTGTAGTTCTTTTAACAAAGCTAAACTTTTTGTTACATTATTACGCCAATTTGGATTTTTGTACTTGAACGTTTCAAACGAAAATTCTGCTTCGTTCAAAAACTATAGAACAAAATTAAACATTCTTCTGGGAAGACGTTTATTATTAAAAATTTAATAATAAACCCATAATTTGGAGGATGGCCGCAATATTTTTGAGTAATTAGTGCAAAGGTAATTAAAAATACCGATACGCATTTCGAAGTGACTTGATTGAAACCTTGAGTTAACCATTTTGGTCTACTGAATTTTTTGCTTTCTTTACACACGTTTCACTTGTAATAGAGTTGTATTATGCTGTTCGTAGTTTTTTCGTTAATTTCTATTAGTCTAATACTAACTGCAAATATACTTTTTGAAAAATGATTAAAGAAAATGATTTTGGAGAGTTTTTCAAGAAGTGCTTTTAGGCTTTGGATAGTTATCTACCAAAACCACTTGAAATCAACAAATAAACATGCAAATATACATGTCAGTAAGATTAGTCCCTAAAAAAACATAAATTGTTTTTGCGGCACAAAATAGCACATACTGACCACAACTCAGCACAAAAGTCATTTTTCATTTTATCGTATTTTCCGTAAAAACTAGAAATGAGGAAAAAAATCATTTATTTTAGCGGTGCAGGCGAGGGTGCAGGTTAATACGTATTGAGTACAATTCACGACAGTGGTAATTTTGTAGTTATCAAAAAAGGTGGGGCTAACTTTACTGCCATTACTTGATGTAGCTGCATAGCAACGGTAAACGCCAATTTTTTCTAAAATCTTAGTATAGTACCTTAGGTACAAAATGCCATTAACAAAATTTAATAAGAAATTGTGAAAAAAATAATAACATAATGTCTTATTTACATATACAATAATATTGTTGAAAAAATAGTTGATAATGTAACCTATACATAAAATCAATTGAACAATTAAAAATGTATACAAAAACTTATGTACAGTTAGAACATTTATAGCCATCAGTGTCATCGGCAATTAATCCGACACATTTTGCATGTTAAAATATGAATATCTATTTGCACAATGGGCACTACCATAACTCATTTGCTTTTGACTTAAGTTTGTAACATGATTGTTGTTCTTTGTCAAACAACTGTTTATTTTTGGGCTTTTTACTTGATGTTTTTTGTCGCAGGTCTTGAAGGTGTCGTTCTTAAGTATTTTAATCCCAACAAAAAAATGTTTCTGGTGCTTTTTTTTGTTGTATATCGCAGATTGGAGTTTTGGTTTACGTTTATTCTACTATTTTTACTTTCTGTTTAATAATTTATATAAAAAGAAATTTTGATCTAAATCAAATTTATTTTTTGTATTTAATGGAAATAGAAAACATATCAACTTTGTAAGGTGTTTAACTTACTACTGCTTTCTACTTCGATTATGTCTGTTGTTATACGATCCTATTTACAAATTAATATAAAGTTTTTACAATATGTTATTTACCAAATCCGAAAGTCTTACTTTAACACACTTGGGCATGGTTTGAGTACACATTAATGATTAATGGTTATTTGTAGCGAAATTTTTCACGTCGTTATAATTTACTCATAATGCTTACGATACGAGATACGTTAACATATAGATAACAACCGGAGCGTTATGAATTAATAACGCCCGCTCATTACGCGCTCAAGAATAGTGATGTTTTATTTCATATTTTTGTTTAGATTTAGATGACAACATGTTTTCTATTTCTTTTTGTGCATTTTCCTCAATGCATGTGGGAATTTGGATAATTCTTGCACATTCATAATTATTGTAAAAATTAAATCTGACAAATAAATGATTAAACGTCAAATTATTTATTGTTATAGAATACTAGATATACTTGTAGATTTAGTAAAATAGAAACTAAAATACTAGCTCATTGTGTGCACCACTGGCGTTATTAGTTGGTTACGCTTATCGAGCAACATACATCTCTCTGATCAGAGACCCTCGAGCAGCTTCACTTTGCTCTCCGAGCGTAATCATCGTAATAATAAATAGCTAATGCTAGATTCTATAACGACAGTTTTTATTACATTTAAGTGTAACTTACCGTCAAGTATAACTTTTAAATGTTAGTGTAGACGGCCGTAATTGATTTAGTTGTGATAAAATTTTAATCGTAATTTTTAGTTTGTTTTTTAGGATAGATTCCGGCTGTGGAAGTCTTCGCTCACATTCTGTTTTCTTCTCTATTTCTATAACTTTCAAATATGTTTTAAACATTTTATAACGATATAGTTATTTAAGTTTTTTATACATATTGTTGCAACACAATATACTTGTTTTATTTGATAATTTTTGAGAATTAGTTGTTGTACATTATTCTCTTGATGGAAAAATGATGCACTCTTAATATAGTGCTTAAAAATAAATTATAAACATTTTAAGGATAAAATTATGTTTTACGTATATGTGTAGAGTATAAAATTTTTTGGTCGACAATAATTTAAATAAATGAATTAATTAAAATTTAATGTTATTTATTACAATTTGTTTAAATAACTACTTTGTTTACAGTTGTACAGAACATTATAAATGGGTTATTGTTGTGTTCGGTGAGCGACTAGCAAGACTCCAAGAGTATGATATGATTGCTTAAGGCTTAATTTCAAAATACTGTTATGTTAACTAATAGTATGAACTGTAAAAACGACCCTTAAACACCTTTTTAGAAAAAAACATTGCTGAAAATTGTAAACTTAAATTATCTTTTAATTAATTATTATGTGAAGCTTGTATTTAGAATACATGTTACACTAATAGACGCCCATTTGGGATAATACGTCGTTCTTCTGCAAAACTCTTATTGGTGCATGGTTTATTTAATTTATTCAAAGTATTATTTTTTCAAACTTTTTGAGTTTGTTCATAGTTGATGTTTTCAACGTTCACAACTAAACTCTGTGCAGCAACAGGGATTGAGCAAACTGAAATCGCGACCAGTCCAATTCCTTGGTCTTTTTTTGTAACCTTCTCTGTGCGAATATATCTGACTTGTTTGCTTTGTGACTTCTAAAACGTCTACTAGGAGGTTGTGTTGTAATATTTTGCTGATGATTTTGTTTATTAAATTTAATCATTTCATTTCTAGTTGTGTATTAGACTGCCTGATGTTGGTTATGCTTGATGTTATAAAGTCACCGTGTATTGACTATAATTACATTTGTATTCTGGCAGAATTAAAATGGTTATTGTTTTTTTTGGGAATATTGACGAACTCAAATTTTTGAACATTTTGCAGTCTCTGATCAGTCAAATTTGAATCTTTTTTTCTCTTATTTTCTACAGTGTTGTGGGACTTGCTGACATTTTTGTTCTTTATGTTTTTTGTTGTTCAAGCTTAAGATTTATTAATAATATATTGTAAAATGAGTGTTACACTGATGACAATTGTAATGCGAGTAAGTTTGTAAGGATCAGTATAGAAAATATACAAAAAGAATGAACACTATCTATTTTGCTTTAATTTACTATATTTATCTCGATATTTATGGATAAAAATTGTAATATATTACAGCTATGTGCAATGTATTAGGCACCTCTAATCAAATGATTTATTATAAGATTCGCGGTTTTACTTTCTGGTGATTTAATTTTCTGATGACAAACAGACCATTTAGAATATGCTTCTTCTTCAATTTGCACTTTTTTTGGACTAGTTTTTGAGACAAATGCCTTTTTGTCATTGTCTGTTCTGATAATGTTCTATATCGATCTATCTAATATAATTTAGAACCATTTTTCAATCATAGTTTTAAAGCTTGGTTAAGTTTAATTTTAAGATACTCTCATATTATTGGTTTTATGTTCACCAATAATATGATAGCATTTTAAAATTAAACGAATTTTAATTAATTCCGAGAACAGAAACTTTAAAAACTCGTATTCATTATTTGTAATAAATTTTAATGTTATTCTAATGCTATATTTAAAACATAGAAATATTTAGAAAATTTCTTTTCTTAGCTAATGTGTAAGTATTAAATAACCCAAAATGTACGTATTCAATAATATGTATTGCACACGTTACTTTGTTAAAAATCTTCACAAACATAATGTTTCTCTATGCGATTAATCATATTCTGCCAACATGGACAGTGATGCGTAAGTAATTCAAATGCAATAGATTTATTATTCTTTAGATTAACGTTTCGGTCGCTGTATAGGCTTAATATGGTTTAGCTACTTTGCCGTTTGCATTCAGATTATTTTATTATTGATTTTGAATACAATGAAAAAATTTCTATTTCAATTTAATTTTTTAATCGAATAAATTATGTAATAATCAAGATAATATTTTTAACATGGGTTTATGGTTAGTGGTAACTATTATTTGTTTTTATAAGTAGCTTTATAGGTAAGACGAAACCGATGACGAAACTGAAACATTGATTTTTGATTTACTTATTCTGATGCTGGTTTGATAAATTGCTCTCTAATTATGCAAACGTTTTTGGTGTAATATTTGGTAACTTTGAGTTGTCATGTTTTCCTTTTAAAGTTACAATGGACAATAAAAAAACGACTTGTGGGTTGTAAAAAAGAAATAAAATCGTAGGGTTTTTAAAATCGTGGATAATGATTAATGAACTGGATGGCGTTGATACAAAGCTTATAAAGATTTTTTCAGGTTTATCTAGTGACACCTTCGGTCAACTGTTAATTTTAAAATATGTTGTTTTCTGTAGATATTTACCGTCGTTTAATCAACATTTAATTTTACAGTACTGGCGATTTCTCTTAAGTTTTTAAGCGCTGAAAAAACATATCTGTTCTTTATGTTTGCCACAAGAATATATTAATAAAGTCTGATTATTTCAGAAGTTGGTTTTATAATTTACAAACATTTAAAAGAACACTACTTCAAAAAATTTAAAGAATGGAAAGAAATAGGAAAACATATTTTTAAACGTATGGAATGGTTTAGAATGTTTAGATAATACTTGAATCACACATCAATTTCAGATCACCTAGTAACAGTAGATACATTTTTTTATGTAGATGTAGAAGGAGGAGAAGTTTATAAAAGCAACACGTTTTTCTTTATAAATAATAATTGGAAAGCGAATGCCGATTGTATTAGTCTGACTAAAGTGATTTGGTTTTGTTACCGTCACCTCATTTTCTTCAACTTCAAAGTCGCTTAAAAGTACATACCTTATACGTATGAAACAAATTTCTTATAATGAATCTGTTACCACGTCTTCCGTGTTGTACAAACCCGGAAAACGTTCTAATCTTAGTATAGATTCTGGCCGTGGAAGTCTTTGCAATTGCAATGAATCTGTAATCAGATTTTACATCGAAATATTTTTATGCAAAAGGGCTATGATAACTAATAGTAATATTAAGTTGCGTTTAATATCTCTTCTTGTTTATTTAATAAAATGTCTACTTAAATCGAAATTGCCATTTTTTAAATGCTATCTTATATCGGTAACACATTCTTCTAAATATGTAACATCAAATCAAAGAATCTGTGTTCGAACCTTAGACTGATACTCGCGTTTCAGATAAAGTACCATAAAACTTGTCCAGTACCTATTAGGTCTATCTCATGGGTTAAGATATAATCTACAGCTACCTTTTGATTCTTCCACAGCTATTAAATTACAATACATTCTTATTCTTAATTCGTTTAGATCGCATTGAGTATTCAGTTGATTGCGTTCTCTGTTCTACTATATTTTTTTAATAAATATTTGTAGTTTTGTATAATTAATTATTCATACTTGGTAGATTTAGATCTATGGCTTTTAGGTTCTCAAATTTCTTTTTTACTCTTTAGGAATAAAACTGTTACGTCTTATATGGCATACATTATATCACTATAAAAAAGTGAAATTATTTCTAGATAAAAAAACTTATCTTTAGATAAAATACTATTCGCGCATTGCACTAATTAAATATTTATGTCAGCATTCTATTGATAGAGCTTTATCATATAATTTTTACGTAAAAATAATTATTTGTATTTAAAATTAAGAAAACATTGAAGTTGCAATCAAGAAAAAAAATTTGCCATTTCATTGCTTCAATTAATTTTTTGCACACATTCTCTTCTGTACGTTAGGGAAATGTTTGATATAGCTATTTTTAATAATCTGTTTTTTGATTTCATGTTTGTGTTTTTGTTAATTAGAAATTGATTTGTGCATGTTCTGTGGAAATTCGGAAAGTTTTATTAGTTATGTTTAAACTTGGTTTACTTTTTAAACGGCGACGTTTTGTGACAGCAAACATTTTTGCTGTTTGTAATTTATTTGTATTATTATATCTACACTAACTGTAAATGTGTTTGTTTATTTATTTTTTTCATTTTAAATTTGTGACCAGTTCAATCGGACGGATCATCTTCGACCCGTTTTTAATTGGTTATGATGAAGTGCGCACAATAGCGTCACGAAACGTCGCCGTTTAAAAAATAAACCAAGTTGTGAGTTTTTGCCTTTCCTACCTGAAGGTTGAATACAGCTAAATCATTAGCTAATATTACGAGAAAAAAGTTAACATTAATATTTATTGTTTGTTATAATTTCTGTTAGTTTTGTAAACATTTGACTAGTAGACTTATACTAATTAGCGAGTACTTGAAACTTTTCTTCACTTTACAACTTATATTGTCCTTGGTTAATACTTTTTAGCATATGTAAGTAACACTCTTTAAAAACCATACAATTTAAAAGGTAAAACTTATTTGTAATAACTTTAAAACTATAAAGCCTTGGATGGTATTTTTTGCAACATTCTCTACGATTAAAAAACTGTAATGTAAAGTTAATTACGGACGTTTTGTTCAACATGAAAAAAGTAATTTATTTTAAATAATTGCGTGTCTACTACCACAACGACATATGTAGTGTCGTGTTTGACAGTTGTTAACATTTAGCCTGTGTTTCTTTAAGAGGTCAAACAAAAATACGTATTTAAGTAACACAATTCCTTGACAACCACGTGACATTCAATGCCAGAATTGGCAAAAATCGTAATACATAAAGGTTATACCCGGAATATTAACAACTAACTTAATTACATAACAAACGAAGTGAATCATACAAGTTTACTTTGGGTTACGGTTCGTGGTCCATTGAACTTATTTATATGGTCGTGAAATAGAATTAATACGTACTTGTCTATATCCTTTTACCTCCTGCTTGAAGTTCCTTGTGTAACACGAGTCTGCGTTTCTTCAAGTTTTAAAAACCTATTTGTTGTAGAAAGGTAGTAATCGTTAATGTTTCTATTAACACATTTAGTTCATTGTCGTACTAATTAAGTACAGCTAATAAAAACGTTACAACGTCACGAATTATGTAATAAGACCTGAAATATTGCCTGTATGGCGGCTCTTTGGTTTTTTAAAACAAAAAATTTACACTTATATTTTGAGGTAGCTATTACATATATACGAGTTTACTAATTGCAGTGCTTCTACTTATGTTTTAATTTTTAAATATCCTAGCTGCAATCGGATTATTTTTGCTATTGTTTAAATTAGTAGGTCATTCTCCTCTTCAAAAACTAAAACTGTGTTTATCGCCAAATTCCTTTGGTTTAGCTTTTTTATACTTGTTTTTGCTATTTTCTCTCAAATAAAAATTGATCGTATTCACATTTGAGTTTTCATTTTTGTTGAAACCACTCTATTAATTGATTTTTTTTAAATGTTTAGTATTCATTTCTACTTTGAATTCAAAATCCTTGAAATTGTTTGAATTCTTGTAAAACCACTTGTCGCTTGCTTTTTTTTAGCCCAATTCTACCAATTATTGGTGATGGGAATGGCACTTATTTGAGACTTCATTAGTATAATAACGTTTTCACCGGTGTGAAGTTTGCTATAAATCTATTCATAAAAACTCGTCTATCGTTTTTCCACTTAAAATAAAATTTATACTATTGAAAATCACACACCTTTCAGTGTTATTACTAAATTATAAAAAAAAACAAATAACATAAAAATATTTTTTTATTTATGGTGTTTTTTTGACATGATCTGTTGTTTTTATGAAAATGACAAATACTTGGTTTAACATAAGATAGGGTTATTTTGCAACAGTTTCTAAATTAAATGTTATGATATGTAAATCTCACGGATAATTTACCATAAGACTTGTACACGGAACCACTTTTATTTTTTTGAAAACAAGAAGTAATGAGCCACTATTTTGTTTTGATGCTTTAACAATGTATCACCAGGACACGATAGTTACATTACTTTATTAATTTATTTGCGAAATCTGTAAGGTATTTTGTCTTAAATTGTATAAATAGCAATTAATGAATACTTAGTCGAATCAGTTAGCTCATCAGGTATTTGAGTAAAATTTTCCTCTTTGAATACATTTCTGTCTGTGGTTTTAATCGCTGTTCAATTATGTTAGTTTATCTTCTTAATGCTTATCTTTTGTTGCCTTGACATTCAATAATTTTTGATTATAAATTACTTGTCAAGTGTTTGTTGAACGTTTCAGGTACCTGGTTATTTTTAAATTTTTATAGATTGACAATTTCATGTTTTATTTTTTGTAATTTTTTTCGTATATTAGTTTGTATGTAGTTGCTCATGTTCAGAATTTGTTGGATAGTAGCACTGTAATCTATTTGTGTAAGTTCTTTTATGCTAGAAAGATAGTGTATTAGTTAGTTTGTTTAAATCTTATATTATCTTAGAGTTACAAATTTTAATACATTTTTAGTGGCCTGATGAAGTGCTCACGTGTAGCAGGAAACGTAGCCTTAGAAATAGTATAAAGTAGTTTTCTGATCCCTCTTAAGTGAAGAACAAGTAAATATTTTGCTTAATATTAATGTTATTAAGCTGTAGTATTTTCGCGAGACGTACTTGCGAATATCTTTTCTTCTTGTGTGTAAGGTGTCTAAGCTGTTTATTTTCAATGAGTTTTTTTACTTCTTAGAAACACATTATTTATAAATTGTACTTTTGTATGTACAGCTCCTATGATTTTATGATAGACTTCGATTTTATAAGACACCTCATCGACTTAGGAGTTCTACGTACCTGTAGACTGTGTGACGACGATTATTAAACTTCCGTACACGTTTCTATACTTCTAGGTGTTTAAAAATGCAAAGACCACATTTTACAAAAATAAATAGTACTAGTAGAAGAAAAAATATTTTTTTTATTTGAATGAAATCGGGATTTAATTAAAAAAATTGTGAAGAATGACTAACATTTAATAGTTTTTTAAATATTTAATTTAGAACACCAATCAACCTTTAGCTTCTGTTGAATTTGTCATTACTAGGTTCAATTGGAAAACTTTTTATGTTGCCAGCAGATATAATTCTACCTTATATTTTTTATTTTGCCGGTTCTAACGGTCAACCGTACTTACCTGCACATACTCTAACTTTTGTGAATAACTTTTAATTAAACTTAAAAATGCTTTGGACATTTTTAGGAAAAATTGATGGTAAACTTTTGACAGCTACTGGACTTTTACATATAAACACTACTTACTTTTTTACGTGCAAATGTGCAAATGCAATTGTGATTAATGCATTGACACACACTGTGGATTCCTGGAAGTATTCATATTTTCTAATTTAAACAGTTGGGAGAGTCAAGTAATGAAACGTCTTCTGAATAAATTAATAAAGGCCGGACGACAATTGTATGCTTCTATCCCCATCTTCAAACAGGAGTTCAATGCCAATAAAGTGAACAGCTAACTTACTCTTATTGTTAAACGAACCGAACTAATCAATTGAATATATGCGATTTTTCCTTTTGTAAATTTATCGCACGTATCGACTAACCAATAACATAACGTTATACTTAAAACTAAAAATTGAGCAATGAAAATTTTGTATATTAATATTTAACCGGCATTGTTAATGTGAGGTTTTTGAATTACTTTTTCCAATTTACTCAATAAAATTAATTTATTTTGTCTAATACTACATGTTTAAGTGGTTTTTATACACTACTCGTCTATTCGTTATTACCGACTAACATATGGGACTCGTCGCACAAAAAAGCTTAATGAATCGTAGCCTATAAACTTTTTCCTTCGATTAAAGCTAAAAATAAGCGTTCAAGAATTTATACTGTTTAACGGACTTTTGTAATGGTGTTTCGGTATTCGCTAATTGAAGAGAAGAGATTTTAGTGTTTGTTAGCATAAGAATGGTATAATGTAGTCAAATTAAAGTAATAGCAGAGATAATAGAAACATAGATGCTTATTATCGCGTATCGAAACTAGGACAACAAACAAACTAAAGAATTTCGACCAAGGGAGTCTGAAAGCAAACTGCGTGAATATTGTCAACAGTAATTCGACTCCTTGTGTACTTAACATTTTTCATTTATTCCGAGTATAACGAAACGTGAACCTTGGCGAATTATTATTTGTAGATTTTTTAACACATTTGCTTAGTTTACCAATAAATTGATTACTCTAAAAAAATGTAAAAATGTGTTAAATATTTATTGCGTTTTTAAAAAGGTCATCTATTTTTAGTTCAATTTTACTTCGACGTTCTACGTTGAAACACTTGTATAAGTAAATATTTGATGACTACTAGCGTTTTCTTTAGAAACGTTTTCAATGGTTTTAAAGCGTCGCGTCGTCTGCTTGAACGAGAAATTAAAATCTTTATTATACATTTCGTCATCATTTTATCATTTGTTGTAATTACCATACATTATTTTGTTGTAATTTTTTCTGATTTTTATAAATCAAGGATTGCCCAGCGAACTACAGGTGTAATACATTGATTATTACCATTTTGAATATTAGATATTACTGGTCTAACGCCAGCTCTTATTGTATTAAAGATTATCTGGACTTATTGGTGAAGAAGCTCTTAAGATAATTTGTTTGTACCAGTATCTTTATATGTCGTTCTGTTTTCTTAAGAAGATATTTACAATCTTTCTATGTTAGGGTTAGTCAACCGAGTATGTTGTCTTACGATGTTCATTTTAACACTCGTCTCAAATTTTTCTTTTATATTTGATGGCTGAGTTTTGCTTGAGTGTGAGCTTTCTATTCTTGTCTTCTATCGTGGACTCATAAAATTACTTCTAAAACTTCACAGTTTTGTTTGATTTCAGTGTTTATTTATTTAGGTTCCATTTTGCTATTGTTTGTAGTAACATAATATTGGTGAAGGGAAGAAGAGGTAATACGGCAAACAAACGATCCTGTTTTAGTAATTGGTGTGCCATTTGAAATTACCCCTACATTTTCGTACCTATTATCAAAACTTCGATCAAACTCAATCTCAAGCATTGCTATAGTCGAAACTCAGCAAAGAAACTTTACTTCGCGGGTACTTAGTTAACTGAGCGAAAAAAGAAATAACTACTTGGTAAAAATTGTTATAAGTCAATAATTTTATTTATTGTTAGTTTTATTTTAGTTGCAATTACCATAAATCGGTACAACAAAGATGATGAAAACTGTTTTGAAGTTGTTGATATGGTGGAATCAGAAGCTGCAAACTTGCAAAGGATGCCTAAACGAAATAGGTATACGCGTATTAAAAATCCAACAGATGTGTTGTTAGCAAAACTGAACAATCAAGGACTGCCAATTTCCAACAGGTATACTGTTGACTTGTCTACTGGAAATTTGCAGGTGAATCTACTTAAGAGTAAATGTTATTGCAAAGAGAATAACAACTGTTTTTATCATACTGTATGTGGTAATTTGTGAAGAATCAGCACACAGTATGTTAGTCAAATAATATAATGTTTTTGATTTTTTGGTAACGTCAACCACAGAAGCATGACGTTTCTGTAGGTTAAACTGTCAAATATCAAGATGACAACGTAACTCTGAGCATTATTAGTTTTAACCAATAATATCAGACTTCGTACAGAATTCCTAAAATTTCGACTATCGGCTAAACTATCAAGCGAATCGGAGTCATTACTTGACCAAGCATTTTTTAAGTTCAAGGTTTAGATTGGAGTGTAAGTACGGCCATTAGAAATAAAACTTGTTTACTAACAAAACCTTGACGAAAGTAGACAAACACTGCATTACGAACACGAAATATTTAAAATGGCCAGAAATAAATGTAATACGGAATTTAAATTGAAAATTATCGAAGATTTGAAAAGTGGATTACACCAAGTAGACATTTGTAATAAATACAGAACATCGAAAGCAGTCATTTCTAAAATAATCAATAAACAGAAAATTTAACACGATTTAAAACGATTCATGCGGGAGGCCGACCGCGTAAAACAACAAAAAGTGATGATCGCCGTATTGTACGCGAATTTAAAAAACGTCTTGACATATCGTCGAATTAAATAAAACATAAATTACAATTGAATATTTCAAGGTGGACAAGAAGTCGAAGAGCAAAAGAACAAAATCTGATTACATGCAAGCCATGTAAAAAGCTCTTGCTTAGTGCCAAAAATATTAAGGATAGATTAAATTTTGCAAGGAATCACGAAAACTGAACATTTCAGCAATGGCACACTGTATTATTCTCAGATGGCAGTAATTTTAATAACGATAACGACCCAAAACACAAATCTAAAGTCGTAACTAAATGGTTGGATGAAAATAGGATTCGGGTATTAGATTGGCTGCCCAATCACCCGATCTAAACCCAATCGAAAATCTATGGGCAATAGTAGATCGTAAGTCAGGCAGGGCAAGATACACAAACAAAGCAGCCATATATTAAGCTGTACAACGTGCTTGGGAATCCATACCCTCACATGTATTACTAAATTTAATGTAGTCAATGCCCAAAAGATACGAAGAAGTAATAAAAAATAAAGGTTACTGGAGCTCTTTGCTCTCAAGCAAAATTTAGTTAAACGAAAGTGTTTGGTTAACATTACATTGGTTTTGTATGTATTTTTTTTGTTAATGTTTTATAAAGCAAATAACGACATGTATTTCAACATAGCTAACGCAGTTTTTTAATATATTTTTCCTAGCGTCAATAATTCAAAAAAATAAATTAAAATCCCTAGATTATTAGGCAGTTTCCTTTGTTTTTCTCTATACTGTATATTAACAAGGTAATTATGTATATGTACCAGCAGTGTTGTAAATTGTCTATTGTAGGCAGTGCATATTTTAATTTGAAACGGCCGCCTTATTTTAAGTTGGTATAGCGGTTGGTAGTTCTGAAGTTTCTGGCCCGTTATGCACAAAAAAGACCGCCATTTGTATAATAACTATTACGAATTTATGTGTAGTTGTAGTTAGACGTTTTTTGTGATTTTGTGAATATTTTTAAGTTTTTGATGTCTTTGGTCATCCTACAGTTATTTTAAAAATAAATTTAGCAACGTTTAAAAGTTTGTTTAAAATACCTCCTACAGTTTTCAGAAGTGGGATAGATTTCGCCGATTAAAATTTATTTAATTACCGAAATAAGAAGCAAGCACGTGTTTTCATTATGGAAAACGAAGCAACTACGGAACAAAATAGGGCTCAAGCCACATTAGATGAAGTCGTTCAAGTTGCAGTAAAGGCCGTTATTGAACATCAGCAATCTTCTGCAAGAAATGCACTAGAGTCACCTTCAGTTTCATTTAAAACAAGTGAAATTTCAGCGTTACTGCCAGATTTTAGTGGACGCGACGATGATGTTACAGGCTGTCTAAGATTGGATGCCGTACAAAGAACATATGTAGTATCCGATGCCATAATGCAACTGATTTCTGTTGGCAAATTATCGGGTTAAGCAAAAGCATGGTATCATAGTAAAGTGGAACATGTCACTATGCCTTGGACTAATTTAAAAAATGAACTTTTATTAATGTTTGATAGTCGACCAAACAAAGTGATGTTGCGTCGAAAGATGGAAAATAAAAGATGGAGAAAAAATGAAACGTTTTCCAATTATTATACAGAGAAGATTATGTTCTGTAATCAAGTTGGAATGTGTGAGTCTGATATGATAGACGATGTGATTGATTATCTGACTTAATGCATGCGATGAAGAGCGTCACAAATGAAGATCGTGGTACTACAACCCCAGCTAGTGTGTCTTTAACCAACAGGACGTCAGTAAAATACTCAACACCCTATGATGGCTCAACTTCCAGTTCCAACCTGCATTGCTTTAATTGTAATAGTTTGGGTCATAAATCTATTGATTGTAGAAAGACAAAACGAGATTGGGGCTCGTGTTTTGAGTGTGGTTCTAGACAACATCTACGAAGGGATTGTCCTCGAAGAAAAGAAGCCATTGTTAGTGCTGCGGACTCCACAACACATTGTGTGACCCCACAGCCACTGGCACCAGCTTTAATGATCGACATCGCTATTTTTTTGTATCCTGATAAGACAGAATCAACAACTATAGCAGCAATTTTAGATGCAGGTAGTCCTGTGTCATTTATATGTTCTGATTTATTGACGGAAAGCTTGTACGAACCTATTGGTAATATGCCAGAGTTGGTTGGAATTAATAACAGTAAGATTAATGTGTTTGGCTCGTACAAGAATTCTATTAAAATTAATAATGTTAATTTAGATGTAGTATTTTACATAATCCCGAAAAGCTCTATGAATTATGCATGTTTGTTAGGCAGAGATGTCTTGTGTAATCCACTAATCAAGGTATCTTTTGATAAGGGCAATGTTCAGATTGAAGCAGCCAACTCCTCTGAATTTTTAAACAACGAAGTTTTGCTAGTAAATATTGACAATTATGTTGAAAAGAGGGTAGCTATCAATGTGGACATCGACCCAAATTTAGATGTTAAGGTTAAAAACGCAATTGAACGAGATTTAGTTCAAAATTATATTAAACCTATACGACCATTGGAACCCGTTACTAAGATGAAGATGAAAATGATCATCCATTTTATTTTCATCCGCGAAGACTTTCATATTTTGATAAAAATGAGGTTAATGGTATTCTGAAAGATTTGTTGAATTGTGTATAATATGTAAAAGTCAATCTCAGTATAGTTCTCCAATAGTTTTGGTAAAAAAGAAAAATGGTCAGACTAGGCTGTGCGTTGATTACCGACAATTAAATTCATTTACATTACGCGATAATTTTCCGCTACCACTCATAGACGATCACATTGACAGTTTAAAAGACAAAGAATATTACACAGTTTAGACCTTAAAGATGCTTTCCATCATGTTGCAATGGACGAAACATCAATACCATTGACTAGTTTTGTTACACCTTTAGGGCAATTCGAATACCTTAAAATGACTTTTGGTCTCAAAAATTCACCACCAATGTTTATGAGATTTATAAACGCCGCATTTCGCAAATTAATTGATGAGGGAAAGATAAACATCTATATTGATGATATTTTAATAGCCACCAAAACCTTTCAAGAAAACCTAGAAATATTAAACGAAGTTTATACGATTTTAATAAACAATATATTAGACTTAAGATTAGATAAATGTAAATTTATGTACAGACAAATAGATTATTTGGGTTACACAATAGATAAAACTGGCATTCGACCAAGCATGCGCAACGTTCAGGCAGTATTAGATTTCCCGATTCCAACAAGTTTTAAAACTCTTCATAGCTTTATAGGATTAGCGTCATATTTTCGGCGGTTTATTTATAATTTCGCGACTATAGCTAAACCTTTGCACGATCTATTAAAACAAAAAAATAAAATTTAACTTCGCTAAGGAACAGCATCAAAATGCTTTGGTTTCAGCCCCAGTTTTAGCGATTTACTCCCCTCATTTAGAAACTCAACTCCATTGTGATGCCAGTTCGCCAGGGGTTTGCCTGAATTTTAATGCAACGTCAGCAGGACAGTCACTTTCATATCCAGTGTTTTATTTTAGTAAACGCGCAACCACCACAGAATCTAAATACCATAGTTTCGAACTTGAGACCTTAGCGATTGTTTATTCTTTAGAGCGATTAAGGATATATTTACAAGGAATACATTTTAAAATAATTACTGATTGTAATAGCCTAGTTTTAACATTTAAGAAAAAGGATATTAGTCCGCGTATTTTACGGTGGACATTAATTCTACATAATTTCGATTATTCTGTTGAACATCGAAAGGGAGATAGAATGCGTCATGCGGATGCTCTGAGCCGTTGTTTCGAAGCTTTCTTAGTCACAGAGAACAGTTTGGAACAGCACCTTAGCTATATGCAATGTAGAGATCCCGATATTCAGAAGTTAATGAGCAATTTAACAGAGTCAGAAAATTCGAAATTTGAACTTCGTGACGGTTTAGTTTCTCGAAAGTATCATGACAAGCTTTTATTTTTCGTCCCTAAAAGTTTAGAAAGTAATATAATTCGAACATGTCATTCATCATGACATTGGTCATATAGGCACCGACAATGTAGTCGAACTAATCACGAGAACGTATTGGTTTCCCAATTAGCGTGACAGAGTGAAAGAGCATATTCATCATTGCTTAAAGTGTATTACTTATTCTTCCCCCGTTGGTAAAAAGGAAGGTATTTTGATTCCAATACCGAAAGGTAACGTTCCTTGGAACACATTACATATAGACCATTACGGTCCACTTGAGAAAATGCGTTTGGGCTACAAGTATGTTTTTGAAATAATAGATGGTTTTTCAAAGTTTTTAAAGTTATACCCTTGTCGTACTAATAACGCTAGTGAAGTTATTAAACATTTGAAAACATATATTCAAAATTATAGCCGACCCGATAGAATAGTGTCTGATAGAGGATCCGCATTTACAGCGGATGAATTTGAAAAGTTTCTAAGTGATCTAGGTATTGTTCATGTTAAAATCGCCGTGCGCGCACCTTGTGCGCGTTAATAGGGATATAACGGCAATGATGAGTAAGTTAACACCGTCTTTAAAACAGTGGGACATTGCTCTTCCGGATGTCGAATTTGCTCACAATAACACCTGTTGTAGGAGTACTAAGCAAGTTCCTTCTATTTTGTTGTTTGGTCAAGTTCAGAAGGGATTGTAGATTGTCTTCGTGAATTATTAGATGCCCAAAATGCAGAAAGCAATCAACATATTGGTCACGTTAGAGATATCGCTGCAAACAATATAAACTTAGAACAAATTCGTAACAAGCACTACTTTGACAGAAGGCATAAAACGCCTCATAGTTATGTCGTAGGCGACTATGTTGTAATTACTAATGTTGATGTGACGCCGGGCGTTAACAAAAAGTTAATACCAAAATATAAGGATCCATATATTGTTACTCAGATTTTGCCCAATGGTCGTTACGTAATTGAGGATATCCCAGGCTTTCAACATAGTCAAATACCCTATAAAAACATATTAGATTATAGTAATATGAAACCGTGGGTTAATTAATTTTGTGATTTTGTGAATATTTTTAAGTTTTTGATGTCTTTGGTCATCCTACAGTTATTTTAAAAATAAATTTAGCAACGTTTGAAAGTTTGTTTAAAATACCTCCTACACTATATAAATTCATATAGGTAAATTAATCTAGATTTATATTTTTAATCTATTTATATGTATATATAACGGTATATTTGTCGTACGTATGTACGTACGTACGTAATTTTCGAAAAATGCAAAAAAGTACTGTATACATATTTTTTTTAAATTAATTTTTAAGACTGTCTTTTAAGGTTGAAATAATACCTACCAGAACAAAATAAAAATACCGCATTTTAGTTTAACGAAAAGAAAATAATAAAATGAAGTTGATCATAACATATATCTGTTGAATCATACTAAATGATACTAGTATTTTTGAACGTCTACATATATCGGAATAATATTATTTTACGTTGATTGTTAATCAGCAATCACTGTTCGAAAAAATCTTTTTAGTAGCTTTATTAATATCAAATCTCAATTCACATAAAACAAAAATCCGTGGTTTCCGATTGAAAGTCGTAAATTAAAGAAAAACTTAATTATTATTGCTTTATTCGCAAAATGCAAAATTTTCAATTTTCAAAAAAAATTAAAAATGCATTTTCCGGTCTTTAATAGGGCTGCCATTTGTACAATCACAAAACCGGGACAAATAGGTTTCAAACCTCAAATTTTTAAAATAAAAACTCGGACAATTTTTTCAATTATGTAGTACAAGGTACTATGATACGTCAAAAAAATTTCTTAAACAAACAGTTAAAAAGTGTTTGTTTATTATTTTGTATTCACTATTTTTCATGTCTATTATTTTATTCTGATGAAGCCGATAAAACTAACGAGGTTAGGGATGTAGGTACAAACTTGAAACATTTAAATGAAAAAATTAAAAAACAAAGTTTTTGCTCGCCATAAACATTGCTCAACAGAATTTATTTGTTAACTCTAAAACTACAAGCTTTTTGAAAAATGTAGGTTAATCTAAGCTCGACTTCACGAGCCGCCACTGTCTACACTACTATTTATTTATACTTGACACGCGTGTTGAGCACTTAATTTATTTAGATCGATATTCTATTCTTCTGACCAGGCTCGATTAGTAATCCATAAATGGTGTAGTTCTTTTTTCAAATATTGTCTGTATATATCAATTCTACTCTAAAGACCTAAAGTCTTTGTAAGTTTATTAGTTTCAATTCCAACGCTTCCGGTTTCTACGTAATCATCCAAGTTTGTGGCTTACGTATATACCTACGTTAATTGCAGTTTACAGTTTAATGATAAACATACAAATGTGGCATCTACAAATCGTAGTCTCTTTTTCTTCTATTCATCGTTATCATTAAAACTTTGTGTGGGGGTTTTATCCTTCAAAATATTTTCTATGTATTATTCAACATCGATTGGACAATAGAAAAATGCTTTATTATATGTACACAAAGTTTATCAATTATGTTATCATTACTTATTAAAAATGTATTTATGTTCCCAAATTAGAATTTGAATAACAACTTGAATACTACGTATAAATTGTTAGATCCTTAATCCTCAGGTATTTTAATAAATTTGTGTAAAAATCCCACGTGTTTGTTCAGAATAGCAGTAATTTATAAATTATTCATAGTTTTCAACAACGATCTTGTATTCAGTTTCAGTATGTGGTGGTAAACCATTGTTATTAAGTTATTTATTGTTACATAGGTTAAAAATGCTTTTTATTTCTTAATCGATATTAATCGCTAGTTTTTTGTTTGGTTAATTAATGTTTATGATTGTAATAAGTAGACAATAGTTGATATGCGATTTATATGCATATGGCGAAAGAAAGGTCAGAAACCTTTCCAAATCGTGTTGGAAACAATGTTGGTATTTACTGTTAGATTTTTTTTATTTGTCAAGGCAGTTTGTACGCAAGGTTGTTTTAAACTGTGGTTGAATAATTCTGGTGAGATAAATATTAAATGCAATCTTCAGAAATTGGCGCAGGTTGTTTTGATGAATATTTTGAGGATTGTCGTTAACGATTTTGTACCACTGTAAGTGATCTAGATCTAATGTGTAGTGACACTATTCAGCTCTAGAAAGTAAGACATTTAAAAAATATTCAGATGATTTAAGTGAATCACCTACATGACTGATTTAACGATTTTAATTCTCGATTGAAATAATTCGGTATATACTTTTTGGTGCTTGAACGTATTTGTATTTTTTTTGGAAATGTATTAGTAACTCGAGCAAAAGTGTGTATTTTCTGTCAAAGACACGAAGTATTGAAGAATTATGTAATAAACTTTCACACCATTAAATTCTAGAAAATCTAATTAAAATTATTAACAGTTTATTTGCTTCTAGTTAATTAATATTGTGTAAGAATTATATGTCATTGCGTTACAATCTTATTAAATAAGTCATTTGTGTTGACACTATTATACATTTAATGATTTATTTTTTTCACTTCTTAGTTTCCCACCAGTTTTAGCGTGTTATTTTTACTTGCTGGTAAAAAAAGAAAAACAGCACTTGGAAATGCATTTTATCATATAAATAACTGGCAATCACCTTCCTTGGTCAGCTACGTAATTCTTGTAATAATTGTGAATCATTAAATTCAAGGTTAAAAGTGTCACTTGGATGTATTTTCTTAGATGCAGTTACGGTATGCAGTGCCAGTAGCAAGAATTAAACACTAGTTATTATGTTATTTATAGGATGGCATTATTTTACCAGCAAGATAACATATTAACAATCTCTGCATACACCTACCAAGAATTCGATGCAGCTTGTTCTCTCTTCTTAAGGATATAGCATGTAATTTAACTTTATTAATAATATTGATTGCATATTTTGAAATGTTTAATTATTACAATCTTTTTCTAATTTTTTATCTAATGATAACAGTAATTTAGGGAGATTTTTAAATAATTTTTAAACAGTTGTGTATTTTTTATGTATATAGGTATATGTAATTTTATAAGTAATTATCCGAAAATCGTTAAGCATTGTTTTCCATCGATGCATTATTTTTTCTCAGGCATTGTATAGAATTCATAGACATTTTCCACTTATTGGCAGAGTACAGTATAGCCTTATTTTAATGCGTAGTTAAATACATAGTGCTTTTTCTAAGTATTCTGTAAATGACTTAGGCATTCTATATACAGTGCACGCCGCTTAATACAATCTCGTTTGGAATTGGGATTTTTGATAACAATATCCGAATTTCAAGAAAAAAAAACAAATAAAGGTTTATTGGTTAGAAAGCAGTAAATACATATCGCTTGTATCCGAATAAAGTAGGCCTTACAACAAAAGCTTTTGCTTTTCAACGATTGGCCGAAAGAAAATCAGCTGTTTACAGACGCAGTGCCGCTAAAACTTGGTGGAAGTTTAACTTCTAAACGGCAAAAGTGTAATCATAACCTAAAATATTTAAATTATGTTTTTCATCAGGTGGTTCAGTTAAATATCTATCCGTAAAATAGCTAATTTAAAAAGCTGAATTATTTTTAGATTGTTTAGATTTACTATTTTTAGGTATTTATGCAATTATTTCAAGAGTTAGCTTATGCAAACAAACGAAAACTGCGCATCTTTGCTGCTTGCTTGTGCAGTCGGTATCAAAAATACGCTTTTCGCTTCCAAAGAAGTTGCAGCAAAAAAGCTTGGTTGTAAGGCCTCTTTAACAGACTGTTACTATAGAGGTGAACTCATAACATCAATACAAGCAGAAAATGTCAAAATAAAAATTTTTATAAAACGTTTAAAAATCAAAATTTTGAGTCAAATAAATCGAAAACTGCTGACCTGTAACATTAAATAGTTTGTTGACGCCGTTAATAAAAAGAAATCAAAAACAACGTATGATGTTTAATTCACTGTTCTAAGAACTACACATTGCTTCTCAGTAATTTGCTGACACTAAAAATAAAAATAAATATAAAATAACGTTATCACATAAGATGTAGTTAAATCAGTAAGTATTATAAGAACGCATATGCTTTCCAAGTTAATTCTCCATGATAACGTATATTTACATATGTTTAATGCAATGTTACGTAGGTCAATCAAAATACTAGAATAAATAACACTGCCAAAATAAAACTAAACATGCAAAATAGATTATTGTTCATGTATAGTAACAAACCTGAGAAAAAAATCGAAATTATGATTACTATAAACGGTGTTTTTTTGTATGTAGTAACATACGCCCGGCACGTTCTTTGATAAAGTGATAACATTGCCCGATTGATAGCATTATCCGTGATTCCAATAAGCGGCGTGCACTGTATTAAGTAATTATTTTGACAAAGGGTCAAAATATTTGACTTTGTTTGGTAAGAAATAAATTTGACAGTTGGATCTTAGATACCCAAAGATCTTTTCTGGCAAAAAGTCTATATATCAATATTTTATTGTTTTTGGAAAACTTAATAGAACAATTCAATCATAGTGCTTTGTTTTAGAAAAAGTTTTAAAAAAGCATTATGATAATTTTAATAATAAAACACTTATATAAAAATTGTATTTATTTTTCTATATTTTGGGTTTTACAGTGAACTGGGTAGAGCTACTTTAATAGTCTTTTACTGGTTGTTAATTTACGAAAATTGTCTATAGTAACTTACGACTTACTTATTGACTTTTTTAAATTTAATCTAAACAGAATAATGCAAATTTGGTTCTTTGGTTTTGATATAACCTAGTAGACAGTGTGCTTTGGGATTTCAGGCTCTTGGTTACAAGTCACAAGGCTGGCTGGATGGTATATGAAAACTTTTTGAGCTTATAATAATGCTTTCGGTTAAACTCACATTTCATTTCAAATAGATGGTCGAGAAATTTGTCTTCGGACAGTTTTTTTCGTTTTTTACCATTATATTTTGCATTAGTAAATAGTTTAGATCAAAATTCTTTTTATTAGAAACAATCACATTATCACGAAATTCTTTTTGGTCATAGGCCACATCTCTAATAGTAGGGCTTGATTCGAAATTCTTTTTAAACGGTATTGATTGTCAATGTATGGTTTCAACGCGTATAAGCCTAACTACCACCGTAGATACTATATCAGCGCCGGGGTTTGAAGAAAATAATTTGAAATAACAATTTGGAACAAATGTGGACAATTTCCAAAGTACGTAGGGTCCAATCGAATTTAATGCTATAAGACGGACAAGAACGAAAACAAATTTGTTATTGCTCTTTTATAGATTCTATCATCAGGTAAAACGAACTATGCAGCTTAACTAACTTTTTTAATGAAGGGAAACTTTTTGTTACATAGCTACGCCAATTTGTTTTTTTTTGTACTTTTGCAGCGAAAGTTTCGCTTCATTCAAAAACTTCTATGAAAACGTTTATTATTAATTCCAGAGCGAATTACTTGGAATACAAATGTATTTTAAAATACCGACGCGCATTTCGAAGTTACTGAAACCTCGATATAAAATCTAGCTAGACATAACAAAACATAACCTTTTTTGATGTATTGGTGATAAGAAAAAATAACGAAAAATTTATAGAAATAAAACGCACACTAATAGATACTTAAACGCCAAATCTCACCACCAACTAGTACCGAAGAACAGGTAATGAAAATCTACAAAAGGAAAAGGAAACACTGTTGAAGTACCTACTACAAAATGGAGACGGCTTCAAAGAGATCCAAAACGAATGGGAAAGAGCAATAAATCTAAAAGTCAAAGAAGATTTATCACCTCCTATTAGCTTCACTTCTTTACCATATTGTATAGGTTCGACAGACAAAATAATCAGGGTGCTAATGAAACATAATATCGAAACTGTCTTTACGACTAAAGATACCTTGAACACACTTAGTCATCTGCTAATGACATAGAAGGGGCTCTAAAACATGCCGGAGTTTACAAAATTCCTTGTTCCTGTGGATTAAGTTATGTATATATTAGGGTGGTCCTTATTTAGGGTTTGTCCGAATTTTTTTTTACGATAGTCCTAAATCGGTTCTAAATCTATTAAAAAAAATTCATGCCAAGTTATAGCTCTTAATTTTAATTTTAACCCGACCCCCCTGACAGCCAAAGTTTTAAATGGAAATAACACGGGAAAAGTTCTGTTGATTCTTTGAATTTTTTTTTCATCATGAAATAATGAACAGATCATGTTGACCAATAACAATTCTTATAGCAAATTTAACGCTCTACAAAAAAGGTCTCTTATGATTTTTTGCTAACTCTAACGGTTTCTGAGTTATTTAAGGTCATAGTTGAAGCTTAAGTCAATTTTACGATTTTTCTATTTCTACCGTCGTTTATTGATTTAAAAACGAAAAAAAGATAATAATTCATAACTTAGACGACTTTTTTTACCTTTACGCATGCTCTGAAAGAAAAGTATTATTTTATTAAAAAAATCGACTATCAAAATTTCAATAATTTAAAAAAAATACTTTTATTATCTTTTTTTTTAACATCGATACTATTATGAAGTTATTACAGTTTTTAAGCGCATCAGGAAACATTTGACGATGGTTTTTAACCAACTGTAATACATATTGCATTTGTTTTTCATCCTTCGTGTAATGACTACAAAAATTTTGCACTAGTTTAACTCCTCTCTCAGCACAATCATTCACAACTGACAATTTTTCGACGAATCGTAATGCAGTTTTATAGCTTTCATTGTCAGCCCATTCAGAGGGATGAATTCGTAAAAATTCTGTTTCTAACTCAAATCTTTCAAAAAATTTTATCGATTCTGCAGTTACAAAAAAGTCGATATCGAAAAAATAATTTGCTAATTAATGTAACTATCATTTTAGGTAAGTTTTCTAAGAAACAAAAAAAAACCATTGAGATTAAGAATTATTATCCTTTTTACATTTTTAAATCATTAAACGACGGTAGAAATAGAAAAATCGTAAAATTGACTTAAGCTTCAACTATGACCTTAAATAACTCAGAAACCGTTAGAGTTAGCAAAATATCATAAGAGACCTTTTTTGTAGAGCGTTAAATTTTCTATAAGAATTGTCATTGGTCGACATTATCTGTTCATTATTTCATGATGAAAAAAAATTTCAAAAAATCTACAGAACTTTTCCCGTGTTATTTCCATTTAAAACTTTGGCTGTCGGGGGGGTCGGGTTAAAATTAAAATTAAGAGCTATAACTTGGCATGAATTTTTTTTAATAGATTTAGAACCGATTTAGGACTATCGTAAAAAAAAATTCGGACAAACCCTAAATAAGGACCACCCTAGTATATATTGAAGTTAGAGTAAAAGAACATATTGCTGACTACAATCACCGCAGAGTTACAAAATCAGCAGTGGCAGAACACGTGTGGAAACAAGAACACACGCTAAACTTTGATCAAACTAAAGTGTTGACTAAAGCTACTTTCTACTTTTCCAGACTAATTCGCGAAGCTGTGGAAATAGAAAAACATCCATGCAATACGAACCGAGAAGACGGTTTAAGGCTCAGCAAATCTTGGCTACCAGTATTGCATCTAAACAAAGATCAACCTTCTTGGAAAGGACACAAACACTTACTTACTTCGAGTAATAACGAAGTCAGTTAAGCGGTAACGGAAAGATACGGTCCGTTAATTACGCTAATCACTAATGATTTAAATATCGTCACTTACACTTTTTCCTTCAGTGACATTTACCACTCTGAAGATGCAAGCTGCAATGTCTTAAGAAACCTCAGTTTGTTGAGGTTCACGAAGGACAATACGGCGAAGGCCAAGTTCTACTTTTGGTTTTGGCTCTCAAGGAGACACTAGGACCAAGTCTAAAATGTCTGGGTGTTTAACTACGACATGGTCTAACCCGAAAGTCCCTTATAATCATGAAACCTTGATTTAACCAATTTCGGATAGTCCGGAAATCCGATCAAAATAACATGTCGCTAAGGTTTATCCTTTGAATGCCAACGTGCTAAAACTATATGCTAGAATTTAAATTGTTCTGCTGAGTAATTTCGGGGGTTTTTAAGTAAATATAACGGACCAACAGACAGATATCTTTTTTTTATTCGTCAAAGTTCTCCAATCGAACACGACAATATTTTAATTTTAAGATGAAAAGTGAATCTTTAAATGAAAAAAATATTTGTCCGTACATACAAATTTGTAGCACAAAATAGTACGTCTTGTCTAATAATTTTCTATTTCATTAAAAAATGATCTGTGAATTTAGAGAAAAAACAATTAATTTTTGCGGCACAATGCTGCTCTACTGATTGTGACTACGATAAACAGTAAGATGTCATTTTTTATTTTGTATAAAACAAAAAGGTAGCGCATTACATTATTTAGTATTAGTTTATATTTATTATTTGGTTTCTGTATAATGCATGAATATTTCTTGTATTTGCTGTGTATTGTTTCCTTTATTAAACTCATAGAGAGAAATATGTCGAATGTGCTCTGAGGTCAATTACATATTAAAAAATATATATATATATATATATAAAAGTACAAACTGACTATAAATATTGTTGTAGTTGAACTTTGAAAAGGTTCTCTTTCGCTTTTTCTTATATATGAATAAAACTAACAAATCGCTTCTTTTATGTATCTTGTCCTAACAAAATCAATCAGTGATTAGACGCAATCATTTCAAACACCAAATGTATGTAGGAATTTCTTAATTAAGGTTACTACGTTGTTGTTCGGATTAAAACCCTTTAGATCGAAATTACACCCTTCTGTACTAATTGGATCACTTCGTATTGTTCTTTAAAACCAAGTATAGTCTGAGAGGATTGTCTTTATTAAAGTTGGTTGTAATTTTATACTTCGGCGACAGATAGGGGTGTGCTTATGAAAAGAAATTTATGAAAGCAGCGAGTCCTCGACGAAAATAAAATAGAATTGCGGCGAAAATACGAGCTGGATCTAATAATAATAGTGTCGGATAAGGATAATACTGTGTTCTGGTAGTTTAAAATTATGGTAAAGAACGTTTTGGGTGTGAATACTAACTAAACACAAATAGCGGTGTGTATAATTATAAACAGATAAGGTACAACATTCCCATTCGAATGTCTTATCTTTGCGTTACAGTTATGATTGTTTTTGGTTACTAATTATGAAATTTAAACTAAAATTTTGTTGTGCAAGTTATATGTACAATAAAAAACAGATAGGTTTGTTAAATCAACAACTAATGTACACTATGTACAATCATCAACATTTAAAAAAAAACAGGTAACATTAGAATCACGTGTTGAAATTAAATACTTTGATAGTTAATAATTAATCAATATCGACTATATTTTATATCAAATCAATAAGTTTAGTTGAAAGCAGTTGATGATTCATTTGTGGTCATACATATAATAACAGCTTAGGCACCAGTTGTTTTCGTCTTAATAGGTACATGATTTTTTCGCTAACTTCCGTTACTTCCTGCGTTTCTTTAGCAGCTACTGACAGATGTATTGTCTCTTGTTTTTGGTTTTTTAACTACCAATTACTTCTATACTTGCCTATCAGTGGCGGCTAGTTTATAAGGGCTATAGGGCGCGAGACCCCCAGACGTTCATTAAAACAAAAGAACTGTACATATTATGAAATAAAATTTAAACATATTTATAGGATATACGTATTATCTATAATTTATTACTCTAAAACATTAATTTAATATGGTTTTCGTTCAAAGCAACGTAAATTAAATAGGTATTTCTTTATGTTCGGGCTACAACTATTGGCGCCCATGTCTCATATGTAGAAGAGCATCGTAACGTTTCGTCGCGACCTCCACTACGAGATTTTCATATGCATATTTAACGTTCGAAAGGGCTCGCGCTGTTATAGCCCGCGGTTCAGTAGTGATTAATCGGTAGAATGCACGACGTGTTCTAAGCGTAACGGTATGTTTGTCTTACGTAATTTTGAAAAGATGCAAAAAATAATATAAAACCTATTTTTAAAAATGAATTTGTAATCGAAAGACTTACTCCAAGTTTGGAACTAAATCAAGCAGATAACAAAAAAACCGAACCGACTTCAAACAATGAATTAAAGAGTAAAAAATAATTTAATTTAGTTACAAACGTCGGTTCTTTTTGTTTATTAAAAGAAATATTTTTTAGTAATGTTAACAATAGTAGTATTAGTCACTGAAAACCTTGTAAATGCACATGTTCACGAGAATCTCATGCCGATGTAAATTCGAGAGTTTGACCCTGATGATGAGAATTGGACCAAATTGAAATGGGACTACTACTAAGTTATCCTCTTTTTGATGATTTGAACGGAGCCAATAAAACTTCAAAACATTGTGTTAGGTACCTACATAATGCCATAATGATATTTAAAAACGTTCATATTACCCACAAGCATTTTAAAAAAATGTAGTTTACCTTAAGCCCGACCTCACGAGCCGCCACTGCTACCCACAATACTTTAGTTAGAAAGATAGCTACTATTTTGTTCATTTTAATCTTTTTGTCTATATAAACATGGTCAATAACTGCAGCGTAGCTTTTTTAGAGGTACTGGGGACGAAGAAATAAAAGCGATATATAAGAGCATTCCGTTAATAGAAAGAAAACGCGCACCAACACATATTTAAATGTCAAATCTTATTACCATCCAATAGCAAAAGGCAGGAAGCGCTGTTGGAATCTCTACAACAGAATTGGTGTGGGGTTAAAGGAATCTGAAAGCCATTGGAGCTAGCAGCCAATTTAAAAGTCAAAGTGTTTTTTACTAACACCGCTTATTTACCGCACTTAATGGATAAAATCAGTACGATTCTAAAGAAACATAAAATAACATTGGCCAAGGATACTTTGAACAGTTGGTTTAGATCTGCAAAAGATAAAGAATGGGTGTTAGAACATGCTGGTGAATACAACAGTCCTTGTTTGTTCCTTTGCATTAAACTACATGTATAAGACAGATAGGTCTTTCAATTGAAGTTAGAATGAAATAACTCTAAACTTTGATGAAACAAAAGTTCTACCTAGAACTTCTTTGTACTTTCTTAGGATAATCTGCGAAGTTGTGGAAATAGAAAAATAGTCATGAACCGAGAAGACGGTCAAAAACTGGATTGTTAATATTATAGTCTTTGAACTTTTGTGACAAACACGTGCTCCTGGTAATGACGAAGTCAGCAATATGTTAACAGAAAAGAAAGTGAAAGTTTGTAAATCAACACGTTTATTACAAATGATATATAGCACTGTCACTAATGTTTTGTGAACTGTTAGTTTGTTTGGGTTCACAAACGATAAAACGGCAAAGGTCAAATTCAACTTCTTGCTTTGGCTAAAGAGAATATACTAGGACCAAGCTTGAAAAATATGGGTGTTTCATTACCAAGCGGTCTTAACGAATTGGGTTAATTAATCAAAAGTTGATTTCTACAATAGGAGGATCCTCGAACATGCAATTCTCAAATTCTCCGGACCAAAATATTGAAAAAACTATTTGTATCACATTATTCACTTTAGGACAGTGGTTTTCAAACTTGTTATTTGTTATTAAACAATTGCATAATAGGAAAATAAAATTCATAAGATTTTGCATTATCAGCTTATCTTAAGTATTTTTGTAGGCGATCTAGAGTTTAAAAGATTATTTTGTTATGATATATGTATGTACTTCAAAGGTACTCAAACGATTTTTAAATGAAAACTTTTAAATTTAGCAACTGTTAAACATTTTTTAACTTTACAGTAATTATTTATTATAATAAGAATGTGTGACAATTATTTCACTTTGAAATAAATCTTTCGTAGACACTGTCGTTGTCTACGCACTCTCATACTAATTTTAATTTAACACGGATTATTGCTCCTGGACAGTTTTTCCACGATTTATTGTAAAAATATTTTTTAGGCGGTGCCGTTGTTTTGAATGTAATCTTGACGTTTTGCTAATTACACTGTCAGTTTCTTCGGAATATTTCTAAAGGCTGTTTATAGATTTCTGCGTCACTGTTAATCCTCAGCGATTATGGTTTGACAAACCTTGTTTGTTGTGGTGTGGCGAGACTTTCTTCTGGAAGTTGAGAGAGTTTTAGGTGTTACATAGCTAGTATTTTAAACAGACAATATTTTTACAATGGGTAACGGCCGTGAATATTTAGTTTTGCTCTGCCAACTATGGAAAGATTATTTTGATTAAACGGGCAGATTGTTGCAAAAGTTAGACATTTTTTTATTTTGGATAGATTTATCTTGTAATTCAATTTGCATAAATACTTTTTCTTGATAGATCGAAAAAAATGTTTCAGATAAATCTTATAGTAGACTGTATAAGAATTTTATAAATGTTTTATATTCAAAAATCGATCGAGTGGTTTTCAAAACATCTTGTTTTGATATTTTTAATCGGTCGCTATTTTGTAATTTGATAAAATAGCAAATAATTGTAAATACAAATGTTTTAGAGAACCGAAAGCAAATGTAAATGCAAAAACTAAAGGAAGCAACTGAACTAAATAAAAAAAAATCTGAAGGCTATTCAACTTCCTTGTACTTAAACATCAAATGTTTGTTGGTCGATAGTGTATTACTTGTTAAATCACTTTTCCTTAAAAAAAAAGAAAGCGAAACCATTTTACCACTTTCTTTGGCTAACAGCGTTACGTTTTTGGTCGTCGGAATCAAGTTATCTGGTTAACTTGTCTTGGTTTGTTAAAAGAGAACAGTTTATTTTTGTTGACATTTCTTATTTGCACTCACTTGTGGTAGGTCCGGAAATGATTATCTATGTTGCCGATTTATTTATGCAATGGTAGGTTATGTTATCTTACGCCATTCTATTTTAATGTAGAGACTTGTACTGTTGGTGAAATTAAACTACTATAGCACTTCATTTTTTGTTAAGGTGAGATTTAGTAACACATTAATCAATACACCACTTTTAATACAGCGTTTTCGAATGTATCGAAAGAACTTTACTTAAATTTAAAGAAGTTTTGGAAGATTATGAAACATCAAATTACAAAAGATCGTAGTGTCGCAATTAAAATCAAATACGAGGCTTGTTCAATTTAAATCCATCTTTGATCAGGTTAGCAACAATTTTAATCACCTTAGTATTGTTTGTAAACGTCACACTGATTATTAATTTTGTTTATATTGTTAGGGATTATAGGTATTGTGTGTCATGGCATTTGTTACCAATAATCTGGTCAAGTGTAATCAGCGTGCGATCATTCAATTCTTGTGTGCTGAAGGTCTGTAGTGTATAAAGATTCAAGTATTTGACGAAAATGCTCTTCTTCATTCAGTTCAGATTTTAGAATATCCGTCTTATAGACTAGATTTATCGCCTTTCATCAAGCAGCAACCACAAGAATTCTATGAGCAAAGTATACATCGGTTGGTGAAACAATGATATATGTGCTTTAATTGTGGTGGTAGTTAAATTGTAAATATATTTATCAATGAAGTTTATATGGACTAAAGCCTCTTAGATTGATGCGAGCTGCTAATTTACCTTATACTTCAACATTGATTGTTGTTTAAGATTATTTATAAACTGCTTAAAAAGACTAAATAGTAACTTTACAAAGTATTTGCTCTATTTACTTGAGAAACGTTACAATATCGTCCTTGAACAGCATTAAACACTGTTCGACAGCTATTACTCTGGTGCGAATAATTGCATAGATACGTGATTTTTTGTGTTCTCGCGTCATTTTTGTGTCAATATAACGACATAACGTAATTGGGTCCAACCTACGAATCCAATAATTTAGTCTACATGCGTTAATTCTTATTTCAATTACTACTACATGTTTGACCTCACAATTATTTTTTACTTATTAAAAGAGCAAAACGGGTCTAGCGCTCTAATTTAATTGTGACTACGTGTGCATTATTTCAGCAAAAAAATTATGACTCATCTTCTACTCACTGAAATTCAAATACATTTTCACACTTTTCGTTATTATATGAAAGTGTTAATACTTAAGAAACCTTTATTTACACTTACTCGCCAAGAGAAATTTGTCTTCACCTTGCGGTAACATATTTGTCTGTTAATCGTTAAAAAGTTGTAATTAAATATTGTTGTTGAAACATCCGTTATGCAATCATCGTTTTTACTTTGCCAAATGTAATTACAAGTTTTAATTGATCGGTGACGACATAAACGATATTGCTTGTTTTTTATTGTAATCATTACGCGTGGTCAATTTCGGCAACATTATATGAGTTCGTTGTAATAAGGCCAACGACTAGAAGGTATTTCCGCAAAACGGAATTTTTATTTTTATGAAATTATTTTAGGAAGTTCATTCATAACGTAGCTTTAATCATTTGTAGGCGAAAATGTTTGTGTTTGGTAAATAGAATATTTGAAATGTTTGCATTATTAAAAGCATAAGTACGTGTTTACGGAGATTGTGGTTTTTGTCTAATGAAAATCGGGCTGTGTTCTACTATTGGAATTTAATTATACCGTCAATTTTCTTTATCGCTTTTGTCTTTGTGACATATTGTTTGACCTAAAAATCGAACGTCAAAGTAGTAGTTTGTAATGCAATTAGTGTTTCAGAGGATTCATCTGATTATATTTTTTATTAAAGAAAATGAATTTTGGCTCGAGTTGTGACTGAGGATAATTTTACTCAAATTCTCCAATTTTTAGTTTGTTTCTTTTCTTTTGTGGGTAAAAAGAGATGTTAATGCAAAGGAATGATCTTTTGGCACACTTTCGAACAACTTTAAAATTTAGAGGGAGATTTTTCTGAACAAAAAGTGATCTAAATGAAATTATGTTTTTAGCAGAATCGTATTCTCTTATTCCAATAATTCTGTGAAAATCGTTTGACTAAATATTTTATTAGAACAAACTAATAATTGGTTGATTCCAAGTTTGACATTCTTCAGCATATACTTTGTTGATCTGATTTAGTTTTCTCACATTTTCATCTTATTCTTGAACATTTTTTTTCTGGTTGAAGAATAGATTGTTGGTGATTGGTATTCTTTTTTATATTCGGTATTGCAGTTCGAGCTTTGCAGTGATTTGACTTGTTTATTACTATTGGTATAAAGGCGACATCTTGTCTGATCACTTTTTGGTTAGAAAAGCGTTAATAAATCGTATAATTTATGTTCAATCTTCTGTAAACAATTGTCTATTTGCCTATACATAGACTTTCTAATGGATGATGTTTTAGAACTACGCGAAAGCAGCATTTTACACAAAACCGACACAAAACGTTGTTGCTGACTTAACATTAAGGTGGACTTCCATTCAAAAAAACCAATACCACGCATGATAACCGAAAAATAAAATTTGCAATAATTAAGTACTAAATCGGTACTTCAAGAAGCAGTTAATACAATTCCGGAATATTTTCATTTTATAATTAAATTCAACAAAATGTTGTTTTTTAGGTATTGGTATTATTTGCCTAAATTGTTGTACTAAACAATTACATACATAAAAAAAATCGTGTATTATTATATAATTAAAGTATGTAATTGCAGAATTTGGTAATCGTCTTCTTAACTAAATCTTTTTTACTTAGAGCACGCGCTATATTAAGAGTAACACTACTTCAGAATATTAAGTGTTAAAGAGTAGTGTACATCAAGAGACTTGTCATTTCACGTGTAATCCTAATATGTTACCGCAGAATTTGGTTTTTCTCTTGTTAATATAGCGCGAGAAGTTGTCCTCCAAGTCAAAAATTTCAGTTGAGGAGAGAAGCAAATAAATTAAATTATTATTTTTTACTTTTTAGTGCATTTCATTTGATGCCTATAGTCATCGAAAACCTTGAAAATGCACATCGTTAAAGAGAATTTCATGCTGATGTAAATTTGAGAGTTTGATTATTTTCTCATGGATCCCATTATGAAAACTTGACCAAATGAAAATGGGACTACTTGTTACGAGAATTATCTCGTAACTTAAACGGCAGCGATTAACTCAGTTTGATTTGGTGATTGGGTCGTACGTTTTGGTGTGCTAAATTATAAAACAAGTTAAAAAGGCGCCAAAACCGTGAAAGATGTATTAGTTTAGCGCAGGCTTTGACATCTTCAAATAACGTGGCGTGACGTCATCATAGGAATTTTTTCAATAATGAAACCGGTTTTGATATTTCCACCTTAATGGTACGACATGTAGTTTAAGTTATCCAGAAAGCGCCAATGACAATACGAGAAAATTAAAGTAAATCACAATAACATGGATAAATGCGGAAAATTTTCACAAAGCAAAAATACTACACCCATTTGTAGTACCATAGCTGAGTGTGAATAATTTGAAGTGAAAACTTTACTGGGCACTTGTTTAGAATGTATGAAGCAAACAACATACATACCCGAAAAGTGATAAGTTTTCTCCTATCGATATAACGTCAAACATTTCCGCTTGACAGCAATTCCCCTCAATGTAGCGGGAAGTGGGCATTCCAGGAATAAATCTTATACGGTGCAAACATCATACCGAAACACTTTTAACATTACATACTACTAAGTCATTCTCTTTCTGATAAAAAAGTAGTAATAGAAATCGGTCGGCGTCGTAAAGAATGATCGCTGAACATAGCATAGATTTAAAAAAATATATTTCGATAAATTGAAAACCGATTCATTTTTTTGAAGTTGAAAAATAAGTATGTATGTAGATGTGATACGATAAATGGTTTGTTTTGTTTTCTATGTTTACTGTTTTATTCCGATGGAACCGATAAAATTTCAAAACATTTTGGAATTTACCTGCATAATGATATCAGAAAACGTTCACATTACGTACAAGCATTTTAAAAAATGTAGCCCTTTTTTACCCCGATCTCAGAAGCCGCACTGTGTTTAATTTAAAGAAAAACAATAAGCATGTAAAATGAGTTTTTGTTACTAGCTAAGATCAAATTTTAATTTTAATTTAGATGGTAATGATAGGGAATATCTTCTTTGACCTAATGTAAAATATGAATTGTAACTTATTTTTAAAAAAACCGTTTTTACGTAGTTACAAGATTTTTTTACAATTTTTTTTAATAAATCTATTTTATTAATACGATAAACTTTGAATGACTGATTACTATATTGCACTGCAATGAGATATAAAGTACAATACAAAAAATTTAAAATTACGTTATTTTTCTAACGGCGACTGAAAAATACAATAATAACGCTTATTTATCGTAATATAGTAAAGCAGAATATGGGTGACAGGGAAAATACGAATATTTTGTTTCTCATACTAATAATGGTGCTTCCCCCGCTCTCAAAGGAACGACCATAAAAGATATATTAAAGCAACAAATGTAAATAAAACTTAAGTGACATAGCTTATATTCACAATGCTATTAATAGAATGTTACCTGTGGTGTAATATAAAATGTGTTCAAAAAATAGCATTGCGAACGGACACTAATAATACGGATCTCATTCGCTAACAAGCCTAGTTTATACCGCTAACTATTTCGATCGAACTAACCATGGTGTCCCGTTTTTTGTTAAGTGGAGTGTACATTACTCTTCAGCACCTAATTTTTTAAGGTAGTTTGACTTTTGTTAATATAGCGCGAGTAGCTGTTCTGCAAGTAAAGTTTCAGTTAAGGATACGAACACCAAATTATACTGTTACATGCTTTAATTATACGATAACAGACGAATGCACAACAATTTTTAAGCGAATAATAGATACCCTGCATCGATCACCTATATAAAAAACACCATTTTGTTGAATTTCAGTATAAAATGCTTGTTTCGGTATTGCATAAACTTTTTCTTGTAGCACCTATTTAGCACTTAATAATTGCAGGTTTTATTTTTCGGTTAGTATGCATGGTATTGGTTTTTATGAATGGGGGAATCCAGCTTAATGTTAAGGCAACACCCCTCAATGTAAACCCAATTTTCTGTCAAATCGGTCGAGCACTTAATTGTAGAGGTTGGCACTAAATTACCACTTAACTAGCACCTATTTAAGTTTTAATTAAAATTGCGTAGGTAGCAGGGCTAACTTTCGCCATGTTCAGAAATTGAAATATTTTAATTCCTCTTGTAAGGATATCTACAAAAAGCTACTTATTAATTATTATACGTTTTTTCTATTTAAATCTTGCAAATACTATATTAATTAGTATAAACATTTACACTACTGTTTCAATTGCTCTCTCAATTAGTGTCTTTTCATGAATAATAGTGTTTGCCCGAATATATTGATTTTATTTGTTTATTTTCTATTCAAAATTGAAACGTACACTAGATATGGTTATTGTAAAACGAAGAAAAGTTGGGTTATTTCTAACTATCTACAAAAATGTAAGTTTTCATTCCGTTTAGACTTGCTGGTATTTGCGAGTTGCTCAGACACATTAATTATAAACGACATTGTTTAAAGAAGGGAATGTAATTTTATTATTTGCACAATTTATATAATTTAAAAAAAATTGCAACAAAATTTGTAACTGTGATTTTACAAGAAACACTATGCGGTTATTTTCGAAAGCGAATGCAACTATATAAATCCTTTTATAAATATTAAATTATAAGTTAATTAATTACTTGTTTTTTAAACTTGTAATAATCATAGACTTTTTTTACAATTTTAAATTGAAAACTGTTGGATTGGAAAAATACTACTTTTTTACTAGGAAATTGTTTGATTACATTTATGTTCTGAGATAATTTAATGCTCGCTATTATACTAGAAACAATTAAAAAGTATTTTTAGTAACTACAAAAGTATAGGTTTAAAAAAGTATTAAATATTATATGGTTTACGACACCATCTTGTTGAAAATAATTGTCACTAATAAATTAGTGTGCGTTATACATGGATCGCAGTACTCATTGTACTTATGTCATAGTTAGTTTCTAGGTTATATTCAGTTATATTAAGTATTATGTAAATGTACTAAAAGGATTTGACACAACGTTACAGACATTTATGCATTTACTAGTTAGTAAATTCTAAATATGTTGTAAATGTATTTACTTTGGCTGTTATAACTAACTTAATTTTGTTATACTAAAGTTTCTGACATTCATCACTATAATATATTTTGAACATAAACTTTCTAAGTAGAGGAAGTTTAAGTTGACTACCGCTTGCAGATATAGGAAACTTGTCAACGTAGATTTAACGAATACTCCAGAGAGCAGTTTGTGTTAACTTCTCCCTATAGAATGTAATGTAGTTTTTTTTAACATGCTTGCACAAGCACAATATTTTCATGTTATCGTATTTATCTTACAGTGCAAATTTTTGTAATACAGACTCGGTGGTGTTTGTTAGAAACATTTTAAAAACTTATATTCAATGTATTTTTACGTCTAAGTTTATGTTTTTTATTTTAAATCCTTATTGATAATCATTGTAATCTTCAAGATTAGTATTATTTTTAACTTTAGCCAGTAACACGGGCTTTCTAGCATTATCACAAATTACGGAATTATGTTTCTCAGTTGAAAGTTGAAATGCACTTTTGAATTTTTTAAATGTTGCAGGTCACGATTGAGGTCATGAAAAGTATTATGTGCTCTCTCATTTGGATGGTGAATATGTATGAAAAGTTTCAAAACGGTAGTTTTTGTGGTTTTGGAGAAGTTTTCACCTAACGAAAAATAGCTTTGTACTTTTATTGTAAAAACCCTTGCTGTTATTATAGTAATTACGAACAATTAGTATTAAGGAAAAACATATATAAACAGTTAAAATGTATATCACGAGTAAGAGTATATAGTAGTATATTACATATATTGAAAAGCGTATTAGTGTTGCAAATAAAAAAAAAAACGAACCGTCTTTAAAAGAACTTGGCTGAAGTACGATCACTTACCAGTACCTTAATCGCCCCAAAGCAAGTAGCAACATCTTAGAACTTCGGAGAGTAGATCGTAGGTGGGAAATTAATAGGATTTAGTCCGATTTTCTATGTGTCAGTTATAATTTAATTAAAAAAATATCACACTAAAACTAGTATTAACGGACTCTTAAATTAGGCAACACTTCGCACACATAATCAGTAAATGACTTAACGTTGCATTCAGTAAATTAAAGTTGGTGAATACAAAAAACTTTTAAGTATCATGAAATTACGGTGATTACACAATAATGAAACAAAGTGCACCGTTTAAAACTTGTTACGTAAATACAAAACGTTTTGTACGTTAATCGTGATAACATATTTTTCGAGCCGTTCAAGCGTACGACCGACGCCAAAACAAATAAAAAAGTAGAAACAAGGTTCTCAGCGTTCCTAATATGCGATTAGCTAATGTCATCTCCAAAACATCACCTTAAAATTCCTGAAAGTTAAGCTGATACACATATACCATTATGTTATTACAAATAAGATGCCAAAAGTTTCATACGATAATTAAAACTAAAGTGCACTAAGCTTCCCGAAGTCGTTTAAGTTATATTAACAGGTGTGTCACTAATTCTTTGTAATTATTTGCCCCAGCAGAAATTATACAAACGTTGGTTTCAATTACCCATCTAACGTAGGTTAGTGGGTGACATGATCGACATCTAACTAGTATGGTTTAATAATCGTTTTTTGTGTATTGAAATTTTCCAAGGTAATAAACACGTGCGGGTAACCAAATTTGCTATTATAATAAAAGAGAAATTAAATCGCGCCGTAAAATAGAAATGCATTCTTACCCTATCGAATCTCTCATTATTATAAGTATAACTGCTGAATTCAAGTATACTGTAGAATGTCTTTATATACTATCAGATCCGTATTGAGACTACTATTGTATTGTATGTAGTTTTTCTACGTTTGTTAGCGATTGTGTTAATCCCCTGGCTTCACAAATATAAGTAGTATTGTTTATCATAAGTTTTGTTGATGCTAAAATCTTCTCGTAATATGGCATTAGTCTTAAAAAAATGTTTGATCTTTTTCTAATTACACTAAGAAAATGTAGTTCATTCATATAAGGAAATTTCCAACGCTTTTTTTCTGGCGTTTATTGTTTTTACTGAAACTTTTAAAATTAGTAAGTTCTAAACATAATTTGAAACTTGGAAAATGTTTGCAAAGCACCCTAAAGTCTTTATTTATTGTATTTTTATCTTTTGTAAACAAGTCTGAAGCTTAATGAAAGCCGGGGGTTACACGAACAAAGTTTTCTTCAGACAACTTTTATTCTGTCTGACATCGATTAAAAAGTTTGTCAACTACAATTGTGCTAAAAAATATATGGATAATACTTTTGTTAAAAATGATTTTTATATAAGTTTTAGTACAATATTAGAATCTTTGGGTGTTTTCGCAGCTAAATAAGAATTCCTTTCAAATACGGTTGAAATTTATGCTAAATACACGGGGGAAAGAAAGTACGGAAGACAATAGAATTTAAAATGCGTCATATAAAATAATCGCTTCTTAGTAAAGAATCGGATGTTAAATTTAAAAGAAGGGAAAAGCGGGCGTAAATGCGTTTCTAGTAAAATATGACATGACATTAAACCTTAGAAAATTGATATTGCAATGCAAGTAGTTGCAAACGACAAGCTTATTATTGTTCTATTTGCGTTTGTAAGGAAAAACCACCCTCAAGATTGAATTAATGATGAGGGTCTTTTAAGCTTTTGTCAATAATCCGGATATTCTAAGGGTTTGAAGTTTGTTCAAGATCTCTTGACACCACCCCTTTCTAAATTACTTTATCAAAATATTATAAACTTTTGTATGCTTGATTTAAAAAAAAAAGTATACAAAATGTATTGTTATGTTGTATATGTTTATTACCCGCAACATGTGCGCCCACATTGTTCTCAAAAGAAATAAACTAAATTTATTTGATGTTTTTATTACTGTTAGCGTATTATTGCATTAAAGTTTACGCGTCTATTGGCACTTAACATTTTTTCTCGTATATACTTTTCGCATTTTGTTTAGATGACTGAGGAGTTGGTAAAGCTAATCTGTTTCTCACAGAAGTGCGAAATAATGAATATACATATGTATTATTTTTCCCGACATTACTTTAGTACTTTGGATTAATATAGTGAAAAGTAACTGTACCAGTAAAACTGGTTCTCTCTAGTGAAAATTTTTGCATTTTTACTGATATAGTTACTTTTCACTATACTCGTTGGAGGATTACAATCGTGTATTATTCGATACGTTTTTCGAATTTTTGCGGTTAGCAAATTCAACTAGGTACCAACATGCTACGATCTCTATAGCACCAATTTGTTTTTTTTATATGTACCTAATGTTTAAAGTAACAATATTTTTAAACAGTTTTAATACGTTTAGCAAAAAGAACTTACGTTATCTATTTATTTCTGTGTTATAAATCACAATCACGAATTATGTCCAAATTAATTCTATTAAACTAATGACAATTGTCACAATTAGTCTGTTGATTTTTAATTTGAAATTAACATCTTAAATTTTAAATTTGATTTAGTAACAAGCAAAAAGGTTTTAATAATCGAAAAAAAATAGTATTAATGTAGATTGTCGATTAAGTTAACGATCTATTTTTTTTAGGAGGAAACAAGGAAACAATTCGTTCAGTTTACTTGCGACGTTTCGTGTTGATTAACCAACATTTCATCAGGCCGTGCTTTTATTTAGCAAGAACATAAAAATGTATAAGTAAAAATTAAATAACAAACATCAATTAACATGAGTCAGCAAAGAAAAAACTAACAGTGTTAATACTAAAAAGTCAAGGTATCCTAATTTTTAATTTTTTTAAACACTTAATTTTTAATTTATAAAACAAACAAAAGTAAAATCAAACAAGGGTTAAAAATATGCTAATACTAAAACCACAATACAGAAACCTAAGCAAAATAAAAAAACTAGCAATTTAATAGGAACAACACTTACATTAATTTATATATCACTGCAACCGTATACCGTGCGCTTATAAGATTTGAGTACTTTTCACTTATTTATTTATATCGCCAAATTCTTCTTAAAACTGACTGCAGCTTTCGTAGAATACCTTTTATATTCTCACCTTATCTTGGACTTTTTTGTCGCATGTGATTTATAATTAACATATAATTTTTTTTAAATAATTTAATGCAATGTAATAAAAATAATGCTTTTGTTTAAATGTCAATATAAATAACTCAAGTTGCTTAAAGTTAAGTTAAAGTCTTTTGTGGTTTCTTACGCTCGCACACACTGGCGCTCGGAACTTTGCACTCGTATCGAATTTTCATTCCAATTTTGTTACAAAATATACCATTTTGTGACCAACCCGTTTTTTTAACGTGTTTTACATAAAAAAGAGGTTTTTTTGCCGTGTTTTGATACCTAGTACATACTACAAATCATTAGTCATTAATATAATAATTAATTAGTCACTAATATAATAATTATTAGTCATTATTAGTAATTTATTTTACTAGCGTTGAAAATGAAGCACAACATAACGAACGTTAAAACGGCGCAATGCCGTTGGTCGAGAGTTAGTTATGTTAGTTAGAATGATATATATACTTACACTTCTAGTTAAATAATAATTGATTTTGACAATATAGTTACTTACGTTTTCATTTATATATTATAGAGTTTTTTTTGTCATGTAACTACACTAACAAACGAATATTGACGTTTGCAATGAGGGCAGCACAAAAATGTATTTTTATAGTGACACAGTAGAGGTTTAACCAATTTTTCTTTAGTGTTAGCCGATTTGCAACATCACTTGTGGAATTTTTGCTAATAAAAATAAACATGTTAAGGTTCTTACCGGTTCTTGGTTTTGCGTTAATCAGTATGTATATAAATCTTTAAATAATATTGTTACAAATGTTTATTATAATGAATAACACTCCGCCTTAAAAATTGAAGTAAAGTATACCTGCTTATATAAAAGCTTTTGCAAATTGATTCGTGATGTAGATATCAACTTTTAGTATGTTTTTTTCTCCGAAATTAGAGACAAAATAGCATTATATCCTATTGAAATCGATTAATAGATAAAGTATTAAAACGTTTAAATCTGCGCATGTAAAGAATGCGTTGCAGTGGCGTAGCCAGGATTTTAGTGTGGGGGGGGGGGTTTGTTAGAATAATTGTTTTACCTTATAAATAGACTAAAAGCATTTGAAACTCCTGCCTGGTTTTGCAAGTATCACTGTATTTGGGATTTTTAATAAATATTTTGGGAGGGGTTTGGAGCCACAGGTTCCTTACCCTGGCTACGTCACTGATACGTTGTACATTTAAAAAAGATAACTGGGATAAACCGCAACATCAGCACGTATTATTATTAGTTTTCATTTCAATCAGTTAACGCTGCAATATACTGCATTTACGTTTCGTAAATAAACAATGTATCTTTTACAAGTTTTTGTTATCGCGGTGTATTTCATTTATAATTTTAAACTTTAACGCAAAGATTTGTTCTCTCTACGACATAGACAGTTATTTTTGACTTAAATACCTCTGACAATCTTTAGATTATTTTTTGAAGAGTCATGTGAGACCGTTATCTACAATTAAAAAAAAATGATTTACAAAATTTTAAAATCCGCATAAATTCGCCGTAAACAAAAACCAAAGCGAGGAAACAAATTTCTACTTGTCGGTTTTAAAATTCAAATCTATAATAGTAATAATTAAAAACAGCTATTAAATAGAAACTAAACAGAACTGGAAGAGCATGTTTCCTTCGCGCACGAAAGATGAAAGGTCAAGAACAACTAAAAACTGAATAAGTATTGAATGAGTGAATTGATCGATTCTTTATGTCGATTTTTAAATGAATGGAAAAAAATTGACTATGGAAAAGTAGCAAAGTGTTTTCAATAAACTGTTTTATTTCGCGATCGTTTTTTCATATCATTTAAAACAAATAATTTTTTGGTCTATCTATAGTTTATCCTGGTATAATCTTACCATATTCACTTTGCTACAGTCTTTGCCTTGTGATGCTATATAGTTCTTGTTTATTTAATGGTAGGCGTCTGACTTAAAATAATACAGGGTGGACCACTTTTAATGTCAGCGACAAATATTTTTTTTAAATGCGCCTTGTGTCACTTGCTTTCTAAAGTATGTTTTCTGAAGAATGCTGTTACTAACTGTAACGGGAGGAAAAGTAACCGTTTGAATTGTGGCTTTTTACTATGTTATAAAAAAATATAGCGATCGCAATTTCATTGCAAAAAAATTTTTTTGCAGAATTTTACGTTTCAATGTCATCTGAATCAGAAAAATATATTTTTGACAAAAAAATTTTGGTGTCTGTGTATGGGTGTCTATGTGTGTATAACCCACGATAACTTTCGAACCAACAGTCCTAGTAACTTGAAGTTTGGTATGGAGCTGGCTTTTCATATTTTCTCGGTTCTATCAAAAGATGGGTCTGATAGAGAAATCGGAAGTGGGCAATTTGTAACATTACATAATTTTATAAGTACCTATATAAATTATTCGAATTATTTTTAGAGTTTCTTTCTTTGTAGAATAATGCTTAGAGTAAATTTTCTTAACGTTAATTGAAGACTCTTCTAGTTCAATTATTGAAGTATTTAATTGTTCAATTACAATTTTTGGATCTAAACAAAATGATGGGTCATGTGACTGAGAACTGTATTCCTCGCTAGTTTTAATTGGAGAACAAGACAGGCCAGGAGAGCCAGGTTGATTAGTATTGTCTACCTTTAAATGTCCAATTTCTTTCCCACAAAAATAACATTTTTTTTTCTTTAGGTATTTCAGGATATAAACTTAACATTCAAGATGTTACATTTCTCGGTCTCTTTTTATCCCTAATTGTGTGATTAGTTTTGTTTAGCGGGTAAAAACATTGTAATTTAATGAGTTTGTATTTGCTTTCCATTGTCTGTTTGAAACAATTTTTTAAACTTAAAAAAAGAAGCCAACTCATTAACATCACAAAAATAATATTCTTGTAAACACTTACTACATATATAAAAAAGTTTTAAGGAACTTAAATTTTAACTTATTTGAGCACAAAAGATTGTTCACTTTTAAACACCTACATTATGTACTGACATCCTACTCATACCAACTGCAGATGCAGACAAAACAATATAATACCTTGAGAGTGAGCCGATCTCAAATGAATGTGCGAGGCTCTTGTCAACTCATGGAACAATCAACAAACCTACCAAATATTAGTCACCTTTCGTGTCACAACTTGAAGAACAAACTCTTGAAACACCCTTTATTAAAATTATTATTTAACTATGAGCCCATTAGCTTCCCACTTTGAAATTTTGATAATCACTTACCGAAAGTATTAAGTATTTGTAAAAAATATTAAAAATTTTTCAAAAATGCACTTTTCGAGAAAATGAAAATCATAATTTTGTATTGAATTTCCCAAAAACACTTTTTATAAAAAAGTATGTTGTGTTGTACATCAAAACAAAAAGAGCATTCAAAACAGAGTAAAATGACACCACTCCCATCTTTCTAGCTCAAATAGAAAAAAAAATATGTCGATTAGGTCTTTTTGACGGATTTTAAGAAACTTTACATAGTCGTAATTTTGAAACCGTTTGAAACATTTGAATAAAAATGGCATTTTTTTAATCTCTATGTGGACAACCTTCAAACTAAATTTCATCAAATTCTGAGGTGGTCAAGTAAGTAACTCGAAGTTAAAAATACGAAAAAAAACATGTAATTTTTTTTCTTAATAAACCTTTTATTGTTGTTAAATTTTTTAATAAATATAAATTAAAATATGTTGCGAGTGCTATCTAACTCAGACTATATAACGAAACTCAAATAAAATGTCAGAAAACTGTAAACAAAAATATCTAAAATAATTCCACATAAAGAGAAAGAAAAACAACAAATAAACGAATTAGAAAACGAATAAAAAAAGAAATCACGCAAAAAAGTTCTCAAGGTGTTAAAATCATCACAAAACGTTAAGAAAAAATATAAACATATAAGTAGTCAGTCTGCTTCGTTTCGACATACAGGATGTGCAAAGTTTATTTTAATGTTTTAAAAATTGCTTTTAAATTTATTTTCAAATATTTCCCTTATGAATTTATTTTAGTTTTGAAACGATCAGTTGTGATTCTTCTACTCTTAAAATTTGAGATTAAGTACCTATATAAATTATTCGAATTATTTTTAGAGTTTCTTATAGAGATACTTCGTACAGTTTATTAGATATTTGATTTATAATTTAAAATGAATGAGTTTTTTTGGGACTCATTAGCACTGGATTTGTTTCCACAATCACATACAATAAATTTGACATAGTTGTAAACTATTTTGTAAGTTTCATTGGCAAGTGCAATGAAAAAATTTTTTTTTACTTTTGTGGTGTGCTATTCGCTCTTTATTTCTTCCTGTGTTTGTCAATGTCAAGTTACACTATTGAGAAATGGTCCACGTTTGACTAAACTTGACAGGAAGGTTTAGCTATTCAGAGGTAGTAAATTATTACTACTTCATTATCGTGTGTATTCCGTGCGGGTCTTGGTTAATTTTCATATTGTTATGTCTTATTTCTTCTGTTTAACGTATTTGAGAGTGTGATTATGCCTAGAGGGCAACCGCATAAAAATCACTACCAATTAAGCGAATTCGACAGAGGTCGAATTGTTGGCTTACGTGAAGGTGGTTTTTTGTACAGGGAAATTGTAAATAGTCTTAACCGGAACCAATCTACTATCATGCGTTGTTATCAAGCATGGAGCAGGGAAGGTCATAATTGTCGTAGACAAAGAACTGAGGGATGGAGACCAATAAATGAGGTGCAGGACCGCCTTCTTTGACTTATGGCAATATGAAACTGTTTTTCAGTACCAGATCAATCGCCAATCAATGGTTAGGTAATGAAGGTTGTCCTGTAACTCTTCGAAAAGTTAACTGTGGAACCAGAAGTTTCGAATCGCTTATTGAACACGTGCGGGACATTATGAATAGACGACTGATGAACATTGTGCATTCTCCACAGACACATGAAGCTCTTCTGCATGAATTATAAGTTGCTTGGGATACCATAACACAAATCGATCACCTGCTGGAATCGATGCCACAAAGATTGAGGGAGTGTGAAGCCAGTATAGACTGGAGGGTGGGGGTGTACCAACGCGTTGTTAAATAAAAATTCTGTTCATCTTTGTTCTTTTTCTTTGAAATTTTTATCATTTACTACCTTCCAGTAGCTAAACTTTCCTGCCAAGTTTGGTCACATAGTATGCACAAATAACAGTTTAAATAAATTAAAACATGTAAATTTAGTATTTGAATAATTTTTAACCTAAATGTACCGTTACAACTAAAACGACACTAGCCACGTGCCGTTACGTTACTTATTTGCGTCTGTAGACAGTACTTATGATTAAATCATGTTCAGTACAGTTCGTTATTTTCATTCGTATTGGCAACACTATTTTTCTTAAGGTGCCCAGTCAAATAAATGGTTTTTTATTCACTTTTATAGTATTTTTTAAAGTGTTTTCAACGGATATGCTTGAATGTTACTTTACTTTTCTAATTAAAACAACTTACTGACTGAAAATAAATGTATCGAAAATTAAAAGAACAACGAACGACATTTTTTTTAGTTAATAATAATTTGTTAACCACATATATTCTCTGTAACTTCAAAATAATTTTTTCCCGCTAGTTAAGAAATACGTCCAAGTTAACTTTACATTGCATTAAAATAATTATTTGACGGTATTCCGGCAATTCTAATAATCGCTTGTTCTAAAAACAATACAATTTTGATTCACCTTTTACGTAAAAGCGAATACAACCTTACCATTATGTATTTATGCATACTCTTTCTAGATCAAAGTTATGACTTCTATTTGTTTATTATTAGACTTGATAATAATTTTTAAAATAATATGTGTTCAGTGTACGTTTGTATTAATCCTCTAACCACATAATCTACCACATTATTCCAGTTTAATACGTCCGGTTAAATTCTTACTATTTATATGTACTGTTCCTTATTTTGTTTCTCGCTTTTCTTTATTTGTAAAGACACTTAAGTTACACCACTTGTATATTCTATTTTTTTTAATTATTCTATGAACATATTCGTAAAAATTAAATTTCTAAAACGATTTAACTGTTTGTTGTATTTTTTGATAAGTTTGCTTTGACTTTTCAGTCTTTATTCCGTTTGTTTAAAAATTTACACCGAGTAACATTCACAAAATTTAAATAAAAGTAACCAGAGGTTAAAAAAAAGTTTTTGGATTTTAGTTAAGGGGTGCTAAGTAAAACTTTTAATCTTAAATTTTAAGAGTAGAAGAATCACAACTGATCGTTTCAAAACTAAAATAAATTCATAAGGGAAATATTTGAAAATAAATTTAAAAGCAATTTTTAAAACATTAAAATAAACTTTGCACATCCTGTATGTCGAAACGAAGCAGACTGACTACATGTTTATATTTTTTCTTAACGTTTTGTGATGATTTTAACACCTTGAGAACTTTTTTGCATGATTTCTTTTTTTATTCGTTTTCTAATTCGTTTATTTGTTGTTTTTCTTTCTCTTTATGTGGAATTATTTTAGATATTTTTGTTTACAGTTTTCTGACATTTTATTTGAGTTTCGTTATATAGTCTGAGTTAGATAGCACTCGCAACATATTTTAATTTATATTTATTAAAAAATTTAACAACAATAAAAGGTTTATTAAGAAAAAAAATTACATGTTTTTTTTCGTATTTTTAACTTCGAGTTACTTACTTGACCACCTCAGAATTTGATGAAATTTAGTTTGAAGGTTGTCCACATAGAGATTAAAAAAATGCCATTTTTATTGAAATATTTCAAACGGTTTCAAAATTACGACTATGTAAAGTTTGTTAAAATCCGTCAAAAAGACCTAATCGACATATTTTTTTTTTTCTATTTGAGCTAGAAAGATGGGAGTGGTGTCATTTTACTCTGTTTTGAATGCTCTTTTTGTTTTGATGTACAACACAACATACTTTTTTATAAAAAGTGTTTTTGGGAAATTCAATTCAAAATTATGATTTTCATTTTCTCGAAAAGTGCATTTTTGAAATTTTTTTAATATTTTTTACAAATACTTAATACTTTCGGTAAGTGATTCTCAAAATTTCAAAGTGGGAAGCTAATGGGCTCATAGTTAAATAATAATTTTAATAAAGGGTGTTTCAAGAGTTTGTTCTTCAAGTTGTGACACGAAAGGTGACTAATATTTGGTAGGTTTGTTGATTGTTCCATGAGTTGACAAGAGCCTCGCACATTCATTTGAGATCGGCTCACTCTCAAGGTATTATATTGTTTTGTCTGCATCTGCAGTTGGTATGAGTAGGATGTCAGTACATAATGTAGGTGTTTAAAAGTGAACAATCTTTTGTGCTCAAATAAGTAAAAATTTAAGTTCTATTAATTCCTTAAAACTTTTTTATATATGTAGTAAGTGTTTACAAGAATATTATTTTTGTGATGTTAATGAGTTGACTTCTTTTTTTAAGTTTAAAAAATTGTTTCAAACAGACAATGGAAAGCAAATACAAACTCATTAAATTACAATGTTTTTACCCGCTAAACAAAACTAATCACACAATTAGGGATAAAAAGAGACCGAGAAATGTAACATCTTGAATGTTAAGTTTATATCCTGAAATACCTAAAGAAAAAAAAAATGTTATTTTTGTGGGAAAGAAATTGGACATTTAAAAGTAGACAATACTAATCAACCTGGCTCTCCTGGCCTGTCTTGTTCTCCAATTAAAACTAGCGAGGAATACAGTTCTCAGTCACATGACCCATCATTTTGTTTAGATCCAAAAATTGTAATTGAACAATTAAATACTTCAATAATTGAACTAGAAGAGTCTTCAATTAACGTTAAGAAAATTTACTCTAAGCATTATTCTACAGAGAAAGTAAAAAAGATAAACTTTGCATTGAAACGTAAACTCTTTTTAGCAGCTGAAGATTCATCTAATGATGGTGAGAATCCAGATAAGTCAGTTTTACAAAACCTCAAAGAAAAGTTTTCTACATCAACAAATAGAGTTAAAAAGTTAATGATACTTACGTGTCTTCCTGAGAAATGGGCCATTACAAAAATAATGCGTGAATTTAATGCACGAAATTATGGTATATGGTGAGACAGGCAAAAAAAATATTAAAAGAAAAGGTTATTTTAAAAAGTCCTAACCCACAGCCTGGAAAGGCCTTTTCAAAAGCTATCGTCGATACCGTTAAGTCATTTTATTAAAGTGATAATGTAAGCAGAATAATGCCCGGTATTAAGGACTGTTGGACTGTAGTCGATTCGAATGGAATTAAAAGAAAAGTGTCAAAACGACTAATTATTCTTAAGGAAGCTTACTTACGGTTTAAGGAAATATTCTCAGATGTTTCAATAGATTTTTCAAAATTTGCTGAGCTTCGACTAAAACATTGCATAAGTAGAACAAAGTGGTACACATTCTTTGTATGCACAATCCACCAGAACTTGAAGTTAATGATAGAAAATACGAAATTAGGAGCTTTGACAAATGTACAACTAAATACTTATAAACACTGTTTGACAAAAATTTTGAGTAGTCTACCAAACATTGATTGCTATACAAGTGAATGTTCAGAATCCCCAGGTGTTGCCCCAATTCGCAAAAACATTGAAGAGACGTTTGAAGAAAATCTTACAGAAAATGTCACTTATCGTCAGTGGGTGTCTGTTGATCATTTCAGTCTCGAAACTTTTCACAAATCTGATGAGGATTTTAAAAATATTTTCTATAACAAACTGACCATTTCAAAAAAGCACGATTTTATTGCAAAGCAGTAGTGATTCATAATTGATAATAAAGAAAATATTAAAGAGTCTGAGTTTGTAGTAAACCTAGATTTCTCTAAAAACTATAATATTGTAGTTCAGGACGAAGCTCAAAGTATCCACCGGCTAAGTGATCATGTGACAATACATTCATTTGTGATTTATTACAGAGAGAATAATAAACTTAAGCATTTAAGTTTGGTTATAATTTCACCATGTTTGAAGCATAACACTGTGTATACATTCCAGAAAAAAACTTGTCGAATTCATGCAAGACGCAGAATGGCATTTTTTCGTTACTGTCCATGGAAAAGGACCATGTTGGCGGCTCAGTGAAGAGACTTGCTGCAAAAGCAACAATCCAACTTTATGAATAGGCAATTGAAAATTTATCTGGAATTAATTTCACTTTTTCTACACAAGATGAGTATGTTGAGTTTGAGAAAATCAAAATCAAAATTTTGAATTGGATTTTTCAAAAACACTTTTTATAACAAAGTATGTTGTGTTGTACATCAAAAGAAAGAACATTTAAAACTGAGTAAAATGACATCACTCCCATCTTTCTACCTCAATTAGGAGAAAAGCTATGGTGATTTCAAGTAATGTCGCATCGGTTAGGTTTTTTGGCGGATTTTAAGAAACATTACATAGCCGTAATTTTGAAACCGTTTGAGATATTTGAAAAAAATTGGCATTTTTCTTAATCTCTATGATAACAACCTTCATATCAAGTTTCATAAAATTCTGAGGTGGTCAGGTTTATATACCCTGTGTTGATTTGATATGAAACGTATATTATAATTGGTTTGATATTTAACGAAATAAAAAATAATATAAACAATGGAAAATACTGTACCCAAAAAATGTGCAATAAGATCATTTAGTTGAGATAAAGTTTCATATAACTTATCGCTGGTGGAGGTTTTACTGGTTTGTTCTTATTTATATTTTTCCCGTTTTTTTCTGTATTCTTGGTCTAGTAAGTAACTTCTCTACTAATAATATTACTATACTTTGTTAACCATATAATGTTACGTTTTTTATCAAATGCATCAAACGTACGGAGATCAATTTTTTTCTGTTTTTCTTCCGCATACAACATTTAGCCTAAGGTCTAAAAAGTCTCAGATTCGACACTGAGTGGAGGATCTGGTGCATTATTTGAGATTGATAAATGTTTTTGCGAAATTCATTTTTTAAGGTATTGTTCACTTTAGCTACAAGACAGTTCTGGAACTAGGTTTTATGCAGTTTTTCAGCCATTAAGGCCTCTCTGTTTTAATAGAACTGTACGTCCGGAGAGGGCTTGTTTTGATTCTGAAACGTAGGAATTAGCAAACTCAGGTTATTTTTAAGTGTAAATTTAGATATGGTTTTGAATTCTTGTCGAATATATGTGCGTTGTTGCATCATTTTTTGAATCTCTAAAATAACCTGTACTTGCTATAAATTTTAGAGCTTAATTTTTTCTTGTTCTTTCAAACTTGGAACCAAGTTTTTAACCTTTAACTTTAGGGTTCAAATGCAATTATTTCGAAACTGATTTTTTTTTAAAAAAAAAAACTTCTCTATTTTATCAATAGACGCTATCTGTTGTTTTTTAACACTCTTGTTTGCAGGCGCGCAGAATCTTCTACCGTTTAACTAATATTTTTAGTTATTACTTCTTACACCAGGTTTCTAAACAGCGCTGGTTTGTTTAAGATAAAAGTACAAGTGGCAGAAATTCCGAACTCTATCCATCAAATTATCATTTATTCCAAATTTCTGTTATGTCGGGTTTTTTCGTACTTTTGTAATTTATCGAAAGCTACAACTACAGGAATAATCCTCAGCAGCTCATTTAATAACCGTATTCATAATTTTACATTTATTTTCGTTGTAAATTTTTTCGAGTTTTGGACGTTTCTTAAGGTAAATTTCTAAACAATTATATATATTTTAATGTTCTGAAGTATCATAAGAATAAACTTCTTCCTTTTCTGTGTTTAACTAGCATTGCAACTTGTAACACATTGATTGATGTAAGCATCCATCACTTTACCATTACTTAAGTCAACAATAGATTGTATTAAGAAATTTATATTTTTAATGTTAGTTTCTAATTACGAAAGTAAACAAATTGGGAAATACTTGTAGTAATAAAGTGATTCAAATCTTGACAACCATATTAACATTTATTTTTATTTTCTTTGTTCTTAATTAATTTGGCGACATGTTTCGGCTTGTAAAACAATTAAACCATCTTCAGGCGTAGTGAAACTGGGTAAAAAACGTCATTACAAAACATTCAATCGATAAAATTTTCAAAAAATTTTTATATTTAAATTATGATAAATAAAAATAAAAAACTTTAAACTTACTTGAATTAAGTAGTATTGGTAGTACATATAACTAATGTCAGGTGAAAATTATTGATTAACACGTTCAAGAATTAAACAAGAACACTTCTTAAACGAAAAGAGTGTACATAATTAACGAATAAGGTAAAAATTTTAAATTAATACTTGTAGTGTCAAGATACTGTAAAAAGTTAGTTTCTATTTTTTTCTGATTTAAGATAAATTTCTAACAATTTTATAAGTTTACTGTTATCAAGAGATTGTGTGTATTTAATGAATTGATATTTTTAGTACTTTGTCCATTTTTAAAGTATTTATAGCTATAGCACTCTCTGACGTGAAATTTATATATTTTTTTGTTTCAGGTAAGTGAAATAAAAATACCAGAAACCTCTCAAATAATTTATTGGTGTAAGTAAAATTTCTTTTATATTTCGACGTCTTTTTTGTTGATATGTTTGTGACTTAAAGGAGTATTAACATATTTCTGTACAAATTTAAATGTATTGACGTGCGTGCATTCTTAGATAGCTACGCCATCTCTCGGATATCAGTATATATCTGGTGATTTAGATTTCTACCGTGTGGTTCAGTTACTCGTAACTTTGTCGATAGATGGCGCGGCAATGCGTAAAAATAAAATATTTAAATATTGACATTTTATTTTTTATGTGGAAATTTATTTTAAAAAATATGTTTTTTCTATTCATATTTTAATTTAGGTAAAATACATGTTTCAACTTTCAAAATACAAATTTTATTTTACGAATTTAATGTGTGTACATATCTACCTCAGCTGGTTTGTCTTTGAGTTTATTTTATAATTAGATTACATTTAATTAAATTTTGTTCAAAGTCGAATTAAGAAAAATTTTAATTGTGGTGTATGAAAATGTTATAAATGTAACTGAATTCTAATGACTTCATTAGAAAGAGGGTTCTTACTGGCAGCTTATAGCACAAATTTAATTAAACAAGTTAAACAATAATTTAATTTAGCACTTTTAATTATTATGTATTTTCATACATTTTTATAATCAACCGCAACTTTTTTAGATACATTTAAGCAAAATTTTGTGTAAGAATAAAATATGTCTAAACCAAAGAAAAAAATGTATTATTTTATTTAAATTTAGACAAAGATGAGGAATGATTTGGTATTTCAATTAGGAAATACTGAAGTTAATTAATAATGTCTTTACCACAAATACGTTTTAAAACTTTTTTAGGGTACAAGTTTTGATAGCTTATCAATCATCGTCAGGCCAGCTACAAAACTTATGAATCGAAGTAGCAGTTTATAACAATAAACCGCTTACTAACGAAGTTTTAAATTATAATTAATTACAAATGACAAAATTATAAAAGACATATGATTATTTAATACTTACAATTACATTAATTATAAATAATTTTTCGATCTAAACTAAATTTTTGTTGGATGTTATTTAGTGATAACTATATTTACTTCAGCTTTTGCAAAAAAAAAACTAATTGATTTACGGAACTCTTAACACTTACATTTTAATGTAATGTCTTTGGTCGATTTCATCACACAGCATTAGCAACTTCCTAATATTAGTAATTTTTTTATCGCTTAAGAATGATCTTTAATGGAGTCAAGCTTTAAGTTTAATCTTTCTTAATAATATTAATTAGAAATGGTACGTTCTCTTTTATATTGTTTTCACCGTAACAATATTATTCAATGTAAAATTTTGTTAACGTGTGTTTTCGATACAAATTTTCATGTTTGCCGTACCTACCTTCGGTAATTCCAGTAATACACGCTCTACTCAAATTTCCATAAAAACGGCATTTAATTTATTTTATATAATTATATTACTTATATCTTGAGCAATTAAATGAATACGATGTATTTTAAAATACGGTTGCATTTTATTAGTGCAAAATACAATAATTATTATATTACCATTTTTTTAAATTTATTTTATCAACAAGTCAAACGTAACTAATCACCAAACGCGCACGTGATACCTGTCCTCAACCATCAACAGGCTTTTCAGTAGCACGAAACATATGGTCTATCAAAATCAAAAGTGCAACCTTGAATTTCAATAACCACAAAAGCTAACCTAAACAAAATTTTAAACTACCAAAGAAATATAATACAATGTTACTGCAAAAGCAGCGGACATAACTATACTAAAGGGCGCTTGAACAGTCCTTGGACAATCTTAAACAAAATTTTAAACTAACAACTAAATATTGAAACGTTTGAGAAATTATTCTTCACGAAGTTGTTATCCATTTTCCAGAACGTTTACCGAAAGATATAGAACATTCGCGAAGGATTGCCAAAATGTATAAATGCAGTACAAACGAATCATAGGGCAGTTATTTGAGTAATTCGAAGTCGGCAGTGTTAAGAAGATTATTCAAGTTTAAATAAATAAGTGATTAACGCGTCTAAAGATAAATACGACGAATTAAACTCGTACGTGACTTTATTGTAAACAACAAGTGTTAGACTGAAGTTATCCGCGGACTTGACCTTTCGAATAAGTGATAGTGCGATATAAATTAGTGTGTTTTTATTAAATATTTTTAGATTTAATTAGTTCGGTTAGTTATAAACCTGTACGTATTTTTAGTATAAATAAATTAGTTTTTAATAAACGTTACATTGGTGTAAGGTGTGCGGTATGGAATAGCATCGTGTAAATAAATAAGCTGTTCGCGGTTTTAGTGTAAATACCATTAAGTTATTTAATATCGCTCCCGTAATAAAAACATTGATTGGGTAAATGATCAAACTTCAGTTCGCGATTCACGTGTTTGTTTATAGCGTTTAATTCCAGCTGTTACATTTCATTAAACTAGTGTCGGGCATTATTAAAATTTAGTGTTATCAAACAATTTTATTTTTATTATTATTCGTGTTATAACTTATGCCGGTAACTCGTTATCAAACTAAAATGGATGCGAAAATATTTGAAATTCTCGAATCGATGAATAAAAATATCAAAGAAAATAATAGAAAAATTTAAGAAAGAAGAAGAAAAACTATCCGAACATTCTCAGAAAATGGAAGAAAATTCTAGAAAAATGGAAGAAAAGTTTTAAGAAAATTCTCAAAAAATGGAAAAAAATTCTAGAGAAATGGAAGAAAAACTGTCCGAACATTCCCAGAAAATGGAGGAAAATTCTAGAAGTTTAAAAGAAGAAATACGAACAAGCATAGAAAACCAAATTAAAATTGTTCAAGAAAAAACCCAAACAGATAAGTTAAATTTAAAAGAAGAAATTTGCGAATTTGTGAATGACAAAATAGAAGAAGTAGAAGACAAATTAGAACAGAAGTTAAACGAATATTCAAGAACCGTAGAAGACCAACTAGAGAAAAAATTGAGAGAAAGAATAGAACTGCTTGAAGAAAGAATGAACCAAATGAATTGTCACGGTGAAGGAAGCGTCGCGGGTGAAGATTTAATAATGGACCATCGGAAAGAATCATTAGCGATGAGGTAATTAACGGACTTTTACTTTCCGTTTGACTGAATTTGTTATAACTCGGAATAAGAGTTTGTCCTTTTCAAAAAAGTTGATCTTTGTTTTAGAGGGTGTAGTACTGCTAGTCAAGATTTGCTGAGTTTTAAACCGTCTTTCCGGTTCATATCATATGGATGTTTTTCTATTTTCACAAGACTAGAATTGTCTCAGTTTGTACTATATGTGGTGCTAAAAAAGACAATCAAATGGATTGAAAGTAAGACAAGTCTTCAGATATAGTAGAATACACGAATAATATTTTTGAAAAAGTATTTATTTTAAAGCAAAAATACTACAAAAAATCTGTTAATTTAAAATTAATCTTGTAATACAAAGTTTATTTAACAAAATATCAATTTTTAATGTTTGTTTCTACCGATTTGTTTTCTTCTCTGTAATGTTCTAACTCATTCTATAGTGACGTCGCAGTTAAAATTATGTAAATATGAGATTGTATTATCCATTATAAAGTCTTTAACTCAAAATGGGAATTTCAATTATAATTGTAAATTATTTACAATTATGTAAATAGGCATAAAAAATATTTTTAGGGAATTTGACAAGAACATGTTTTGCTGATGTTTTTTGATTTTTTAAACTATTTTCTCGTAACATCTGCTTGATGTCATTTGGGAATATAGTTTTTTACGTCAGGTTCTTCTTAATATTAATTCATCTTCACATTTCTGCAAGAAATTTAAGCCAATTTTGTTTTCTGGCTGATCATTTTCTTCTAGAGACTGTGGAGTTGCTTTAGTTTTCTTGCTTATTTTAGCCAATTCAATTGTTATTTAAAAGTTTGAATATATAACGAAATTATCAAAAACTTTAACAAAGAGATCAGTATGTGTTCAATCAGTAGGAAGTGGTAATCTCAGTATGCTTGGGGTAGATTACTTTACCTATAGTTCTTAAAACAATTTACTAGAGAAAACATCATTTCAGAAGTGCACTACTAACAAATTACCACGTTTTTTATTGGTTTCTTTATGTATTTGCTTAACTCTTTTGAGTGTATTTATTTTCTTTGATGCTTGAACGCTAATAGTTATTGTTTTATGCACGTTGAAGATTTTCTAACCATCAGCTAAATTAAAAAAGTGTTGATAAACCGATCTAAATAGACAATGTTTTAACATGATCTCAATCAATTTAGTTTGTGTTTATGGTGCAAGGATATTCAATTTACTGCAAGCTTATATGGCAATCTTCTCAAATCTTATATGATTAAACCATACGCCATTTTACTACAAGTTTTCTAATAGTCGAGTTTTTTTGTGCATCGTTGAATATCTTTTGGTAGAATATTTTTAACTAAAACCGTTTTATTTGCACCCACAAAAAACACTTTATTACATATAAATATCATTAACAATAAACACACAAAAGCATCGGCACTCTTACGTCCAAACCATAAGAGTATTGCCGACCGACTTCTTCTTCAAAAAAACACAACGCGGATGTACCACTTAACTGGCGCGTGCTTATTTCGGACAAAATGGAATAGTTGCAGCGCTAAATTTAAAAATGACTTACAAAGATTACGTCTCATAGGAACTTTTTCACCCTAGTTTTTTTGTTTTTCAGTCATTTTTTGTTGTACCGTTGCGCTTTGCTTTTAATTCGTTTCTCTTTTTTAAGGTGATTCGACATTATTGGTAAAGTGATTGCTTTTTTTCTCTTCTTGTTTTTATAATTAATTTTTGTCTAGACTTCTAGGCATTGAAAGATATTAACGGAGCTTATTTTGACTGCTGTTAACGTTTATAACGACGAGTTTATAATAATTCCATTTTTTGATGTTGAAATATTTATGTACGATTCATTTTTTTAATGATTAGTTTTTGATTTTGGTATGTAATGCAATGTCTTTAATGGCACTATAATCTACATACAATATAATCAATATACAAATTTAATATTTTTATGAATTTATTTAATCTTCAAATAAAAATTTTAATTTTGCATTCATGAACAGCTTGTTTGTACTCACTAAATTAGGATTCGTCCTACGCATTAATGCGATACGATAGACAATTGCTTTAAGCTGGTCGCATTTATTTTGTGCATTGTATTTTTTTTTCGTTTTTGGTTTTGCTATAGTCTTACTGGATGACAACTCAATAAATAACATTTTTCTGTACCGCCTGTTTTATTAAATCTAAAAATTAAAAAATTGCAAGATGAAAAGAACAGTTGACGGAACTGAATAATTAATACAATGCCATATAGTGCTTATAAAAAAATCGTATCTACACAGAGATAATACAAGAAACGTGTTCTTTATACAGAATCGCATTAAATGATGCACTCTTCGTATCGACTAGTAGAATACCTATAGAATTCCAGGTTGAAAAATTTGTCATGGTCTTGAGAATTGATACAAAGCAAAAAAACAAAATCAGAACAAGAAAATATTATGTACTAACTTTTTCAACAAGAGCATGTGTTTAGATATTTTTAAGTTCTATGAGTGTTTCTTACTATTGTTAAGATGGTTTTCTCGTAACTTAAAGAGTGATGACTAGTGCGATCAAACGTTAGCAAGACGGTCGGTCGGTATCACAGACAAAATATGAAATAAGCGGTTGGGCAATTGATTAATGTTGAATTTACATTTCTAAATTATAACACAAATATACAATTCTCGAAGATTCAGAGAATCAGAGCGCATCGTCTAATAATTTGTTACACACAAAAAAGTTGTATAGTTAATTGTGACAACAACCTGCTGTGTACGTCTAGTCGTACGTGCTATCGACTGACAACGTAGAACAAAGAATTAAAGTAGGCAATATAATACTTATAATTTAGTTTTCCTTCGAAGCCTGTTGCTAGCTAGAAGAATCTTCTCAGCATTTCTTAGAATTACCTGAAATGTAACAAATACGTACATAAGACGTTATCACAAGTAAAACCCATCTGATTCATACGATTACTGAAAAACAAACGAATGCGCCGAGTTTTCCTCAAATTAATTTTGTAATTTCTGTAATTAGGCTCCCAATGCGCTTATAATTGTATTGGTTTAGCGAAGGTTTTGACATCTTTAAGTAATCCGGCTTGACGTCATCATTGCAAGTTTTTTAATGAAGAAATGACGTGATTCCAAAAACCACTAAAGACAATACGACATAATTAAAGTAAATCACGATAACATGAAGAAATGCTTCGCCCAGAAAAAAAATCATAAAGCAGCGAAAATACTACATCAATTTATACCATTGATGAGTGAATAATTTGAAATGAAAATTTTGCTGGACACTTGCTTAGAGCATGTATGAACCGAACCACACAGACCGGAAAAGTGATCGTTTTTCAATTTGACATTTATCCCTGCCCGTGCGACGAAAAGTGGGTTTTACGAGAATAACTCTTATACAGGGGACAAACATCATACCAAAGCACTTTTAACATAATATAGCTTTCACTTAGGTGTGTAAAATTGTTTAAAAAAGTATTTTATTTAAGGTTGCGAGTAAATAGATACTGTACAGAAAGTTATATTTTTACTAATTCGTTTTATTTTAATCGATGCGGAAAAATATATGACAAATTCTTTTTTTTTAATTCTATGGAAAGATATGTTTAAGTACTTAAGTAGCTACTATATATATATAGTTTTTTTACTTTCTTATAAGGAAAGTATAGCGATTGCAATTTTTTTACACAATTTTATTTTTTATCAAAACAAACGAGAACTGAGTGTATCAGCCGTTTTTAACAGTTTTTTTTATATGATTTGGACGTATGTAAATTATTCGAATTATTTTTACAGATAATTCTTCCTAAAAATTTATTTAAATAAAAAAAAATTGTAACATTGTTAATGTTTATTAGATATTTGATTTATAATTTAAAATGAATTCCAAATATAATCTAGGTTCGAATCCTGCCTGCGTATGATTTTTTTTTAAAAAACAATTCCATATCTTGAAGGGAATGCAAGATACGTTAAAACTAACAATTTTTGCTGATTTACTAAAGGGGAAAGCAATATCGAGGCGCACAGATATAGGAGTTAGTCGTTATGACAACATAACCTTAATTTATTATATTTCGGTTATATCTTAATGAAATCGAAGAGAAAATTTTCAAAAAAATTATAGCATGCTAGGAAGTCAATACAAACGTGTTTATGTATACTAACGTGTAATACTTGGTACTTTTACTATTATTTCTTTTAAGCAAATAAAATTATAAACCTAAGTTTTCTGAATTCCTTATATTCTTTTGACTTGGATGGTTTTTTTTTAAATTTGAAAATAAAAAATATTTAGAAACTCCTTATAGGAAAGTCGTGTGGTGGCCACAGTAGTTTTTTTTTTCAATATTTATTTATAAACGACTGTTTCTAACTAAAACTTCAGTGAAAACTGTGCTAGTCAACTTTTTGTTCGTGTGCTTCTTTTTCAGCTAATTCGTGTTGCTACAGCTGTTACTTTTTATTTTCTATGTTATTGCTTGCTTTTTGATTCTATTCTTTTAAATGGTTTCTTTTAAATTAAGGTTTCTTAATAATCTGGTAAGCTTAACTACTGCAAGGAGAGGTTTGGTTCCCAATTTTAATGTAATAATTTTACTTATAAGCATTATTTAATGGACTGGATAAAAGCATACCATAAAAAATCAATAAAGTATGCTTCTAAAAGTTGGCCACAATATAATCGTATAAAAGATAATCTACGCATTTCTTTTACGTACATTAAAATACAATCGAACCTTAAAGTTGGCAAGAGTTCGAGTCGAGACTTTATGAAAAGTTTTCTTGTATTTTTACTTGGAAACAGCATTAACTTAAATATTTTATAAAGTTTCTAATATGCCTAGTTGCAGAAGAATTTAAAACTAACTTATTTTACATGTTTAAATTCTTTCGTTTAAATCTCGTTTTATATAGATCAATAAAGTTTAGTTTAGTTAAAGTTTTACTTATTAAATTAATAAAAGTTATACTAGCTTATTTAATACTTAAAAAGTGTACATTTAACAATTCAACTTGAACGAATTACCTAGAGATCGGTTTTTGCAGATTTGCACCGTAAATCTATCTGTTAGTACGTGGTCAGGATGCAAGATGAGGAAAAGAGTCCTTGTGCTAATGAGATTCTCTGTTACGGTTACCAACTGTAATTTTACAAAAATATAATCACAATGCTGCATTAAAGCTATTTTTATATTACCGTTCGTATCTTAAAATTTTTATTTAATAAAAAAGGTAGAATCTTTTTTTTAAATACAATTGATCTTTATTTAATTAAGCCATGAGCAAATTGTTATTGTAAATACGTTTATATACTTCATATATCTTAGTTGACATTGGAAAAGTTCTGGTCGGGTATTAAACATTCTATTTTTTTATGTATACGTATTCGTCTTTCGGATTTTTGAGGATATAACTAAGTGAAATAACGTTTTTAATAAGTATTATAAAAAGTTCCCTTGTGACAAGTACATTTTAGTTGCTATGTAGTTTTGCAATATCTTATAAGTAAGTTTTTAATCCTTGTTTTTTTTAATTTCTTAGAACAGAATGAACATGTTTTTGCGATCGAAATTCAAAATCACTTCTTTTGTCTAGAGCGGTTCTCATTCTTAACTCGATTGAATTATAATACATTTAGGGTGTAATACGATATCGCGTTTTCTCCATAAACTCCACACTGTTGAAATGACAAAAAAGTATTTTTTCTAAAATTGGTTTCAATGTATTATAAAATTATTTTGGATTAAAATCGATTCTTTGTTATTGTAAATGAAATACCCGGTATATTATTGCATTTTTTTTTGTAAAAAAATATATAGTAATTTTGATAATCATTACAGTATTTAGAGGTAACTTGACAGTTTTAGAAAAAAATTACGTTTGCAGTACGCTAAGAAATTAAAGATATCTCTGAAACTAATGTACTGGATGAGCCAAAAAGAAAAATAAAAGTAATTCAAAAATATATATGTACAGTGAGATTGAGATTATTCTCAAACCACGTGACCTTGTAGCATAGGTAACGCAAAAATATCCATTAAAAAAGTAAACAAACAGGTCACGTGACTTGAGAATAATCTCGATCACCCGTTATAAGGTAAACGTATTTTTTTATGAATATCGCTAAAATCCGAAGTTTGATTTTTTTATTACACTGCCGTAATCCGCGGAAAAAATGGTTGCTTTGCTAATTTAACTGAATTTGTAACTTTAATTGTAAAATGGATAGCAATAGTGAACAAATAATTTTGGACACCTTGTATATGATTTTCCAACATCTCTGTATCAAAACTTCGGATTTGGGACAACGATAGTTTTATCAGCATTAAATATGTGCGCTGCATCTTTTATAGCATCTAAGTTGTTTAAAATAACATTCCACTTTTTTACACCAATCACTAATATTTTATTGTTCAACTTCTCAATGAGGTTAGGTTGATTCTAAATGTCAATTCTGGATGTCTTGCTTGGATAAACTTAAGTCGTTTTTTTTTCAACCTTTTTGCAACACTTAGTAAAAAAGTATTTTTAATCTCAGATTTATTTCATCCAGTCAAGAATTTATTCTTGTTAGAACGCCGTGTTTCTTTACTGTTGCTTTGTATGTCATTTGTTGATTATATTAAAATTTAAAACAACTAAAGCTTGTGATTGCAGTACTAGTCTTCGTTACTCTAGACACCTGAAGTCGACATTAGTTGTTGATGATTAAATCCAATTGTAATTCTTTTATTGTTACGTTTATACAGAGAAGCATTGAATGAAAAGTTTATTCATTTTGTATTTCGATTAAAATTATAATTAGTTTTACTGATAAAAAACCGCTTAATCCATTTCCTGCGTATAGGAATTTTGCGCTTACAGCTAGGAGCGGTACGTATTTTTCTGTAGTTTCTTTTCTAATTGTATTTGTTTGTTTGTTTTATACCAGAGGAGTGTTTTTTGCAAGGTTGACAATAGGTCATCGTCTAGTCCTATTTATCAATGCCACGCACATATTTATTGTACTTTCTTGTCTCTCTTTTTTTCTACCTTTATTTCGTCGAAGTATTTAGCTGTTGTTTTGTCCACTTTTAATTTAGCATCTATAACTATAACACTTTTCTTATCTTTGCGTAACGTTTCCGTGCAGTAACTTTGTTTATTTAATAATGCTCGAAGTAATTCGCAGCTAGTATAATAATTATCTATGTATAATGTATGTATAATTCAAACGGTTCTTCATTAAATGCTCAACAATCTTTTGGGCATGTCCTTTTCCCTCCAATTTATCTAATTAGCCAGTATATACTTCGAAATTAAGAATTAGACCATTTGGTTCCGTTAACATATATAATTTCAGACCGTATTTGTACCTCTTATTGGCAGCGTACTGCCTAAGTATAAGTCTCTTAGTCAAAGCATCAAAGACTCGTTCAGACACAAATTTTTTCAAGGTAATATAAACTTTTTTTCCCTTAAAATAATCAAGATTCGATTTTAAATAAGTGATTATCAGAGAAGGGTTCGTCTAGATTCCTTGCAAAGTGCAAACACTTCAGAGTGATTGTATATTGATTACGGCTTATATCTTCAGAGAAACAGTGCAAATTAAATAATGCACTTTAGTCCTGTAATCTGTTTATTTTGATTGTGTCTAGATGATATTTTTATCACAAAAAGATCAACACCATCTTGATTGGTTTCTTCTATTCCGCCACGTGGCGTCAGGCGAACTAAGTGTCGACGTCGACTACACGAACAATGTATACTAATGGTGCTTTACACGGAGAGAAATATTATACTGAATTTAATCATTACGATTTCATATTTAAAGCATTTGCTTTTTTTCTAAAATTGATACACGTTCAAATAACATTCAACGTAAATGTACTAAAATTTAAACTAAATCTCTTATTGCAATGCAATTACAGCGGCAATCTAATAAAATAGAAGTTTAATTCAAGCGTACATCGGCTTGACTCAAAACCAACAGCCTTTTGCATGATACATATCAATTCCGCATAACCTTTTTTTTCCGTGTACCTTGCGACAAATTATGCAAAACTTTAAAAATTGGTTGACACCATCAAGTCAACTATGGCCTTTATATTTATTATACGATAATGATTAAAAGAATTGGTTAAACTACGAATTCTAGTTAAATTATGTTTTATGGACTTGATAAAGGTGTTCAATTTAATACAAGCAAAAGATGTACTGAAAATACTGCTATAAGTTAATACTTCAAATGAAACTACATTTTAAAAGACATAAAACATTAACAACAAGAATGTAATAAATGCATAGAATATTACTTTGGACTAATACTTGTAACTCCAATATAAGGTAAAGCAACTTTTGGAGTTTATTACTTTTGAATGCTGTAATAAACAAAATGATAGAGGCAGTGAGAGCAAAATAACAATGGGTGACAAAGAAAAAGTCAAGGACGGAATCAGAATGCTAATAGAATCAAACATTATCAGCTAACAAAGATAGAAATGGCTAATTTTTAAGAAAACCATCGAAAAAACAGTTGCAGCGATAGTCAGGTCAGGTCAACGGAATTACATTGTGAAATTAAAAGAGAAACTCACTAACAAACAAAAAAAGACAGAATCTTAGCGGATACTGCCCAGTGCGAATCTTGGCCAGTTCGTACTTGTTTTAGATATATTAAGCATGGTATTTGTTTCTCTTGGTTTTTAACGTTTGCTCTAAGGAAGAATTTAGTTTATTCTTTAAATGGATCTTGCTAAAACAAACAGCTTGAAGGGAGGAGTTATTGGCAGACGTTTGCATTGAGCGGATCAATCGGAAACTAAAGTTTATTTTGATCTGATTGATTTTTGGGTTGATTACTAAAATGCGTACTTGATCTGTTGGTCTCAAATTTATTCAGATATGGCATTTTTAAAAAGGTTGCAGTCTATACCTATGCGCCAATGATAGAACACTTCGTGAATATCCTACTAATATATTAAAACAAATTCTAAGAAATTGTATTATGTAGGTATTTTGCAAATTCGTTGACCCTTTGTGTAAGTTACTTTTGAACATTTTTATATTGCAATATATCAGTAAAAAGCAAGAAACAAGCAGTTTTCATGTAAAAAGTTTTCATCTAATAATTTGCATTGTAACTTCTAAATTGAAAAGGCAGGTACCGTTACTTTGGGCTACACGTTTACTCAATTGCCATACTTGAGATTATATTCTTTACAAACCTTTGAAACCATTAGTGTACGTTCTTTATTATATATTACATACTTTTTTATTGTTATAGTTAGTAGAACGCGGTTCACTTTGAGCATGAATATAGCAAACAATCCGTATAATCGAACTAATCCTAGTTTGTTAAAAATAATTAGATTATAAGCATGTACAATAGTCTTTATGAGTTTTTCGATTTAAACAATAATTAACACAATTTTATATTTAAAAGGCGGCATTTGTTAATTTGGAGTGTACAGCAGTTATATTTTTCAGAATAAACTGAACGTTAATACATTAATTGCACCAATACAAACATGAATATAGACACTAACGTTTGCCAAGTAAATTAATTCTAGTATTAGTTGATTAGCCATATTATTGCAGTATTCACGTCGATAACAGAATAAGGTTTGAAATTAGACCATTATCAATTGTCGACATATTGTGAATATACGATCGAAGGATGGGCATTCGATGCAATTAATATGCCGTTTAATTTTACTAAAGAAACTTAGTTCTCTAATAATATCTATTGATGTATATATAGGCCTATTGAATTTAATTAATTTTCTTGAGTGTCAAGAAACTTTACTATTAAATAGACTTTATAAGAAAGTATATAATTACACTGAAACTTTACTTATTCAAGTTGTATTTCAAACTAAAGCTTTTAATGATACAAAACACCGACGTAATTGATAGCTCTTGTTTATAAACTTTAGTTTTGTGTAAATTTATTGTGTACTAGTTGTACCGTTTTGGCGGTGTTATATTTTGAATGCCGCGGGGTTTCGATTTTTATGCTTTGTTGTATAAAAATGAAGTGTCCGGTTTAGATATTTGTAAAGTTTTTTTGTGTGCATCTGTGTAGTTTGAACTCTAGGCATAGACTATAAAAGCAGCAACTACTAAATGTATTTATGAATTATGGCATCCGTTCTACGATCTGGCCAAATAACATCAATACCGTATTGAACGTGTTTGTTTTTTAAATCTGTATTAGTAAATTTAGACTATACTTTAAAATATTCAAGATTATTATTAGAAGAGAAAACATTTAGAAGTATTAAACCTCAAAACCGCATAAACACATAGGTAACTTATAATTCATTTTGAAGACTTTAACAAAAACTTTTTGGGGTTACTGAAAATTCATTCAGTGGTTTTACAGTTCTACTTGCATACGCATTTTTTTCAAACGAGGTCAAGATAAGAAATGGATGATCATTTAGTTATATTATCGAATGCACTTGTAATAAATCGGTCGCACGTGCGAATTAGGTTTTGATGGTTATGGTTGCATTTGATACTTAAAGACGCAAATCTTTCTTAAAATACGATTACAATGAGGTCATGGTATTTCAAAATCAATAAAGGCACAAATAAATGTACATGTAGTTTTTCAATAAATGCGGTTGTTTGTTTTAGGCTTTTTTATATCTAATTTCAAGTCGATCATGTAAAACTTTTATTAGTAAGAAGTAGGCATTTAAGTTTATTATGAAATAACTTACTTTTGCAAGACAAACTCAATGTGATTAACAGCTTTTTAAAGCTTTGCTTACATAACTTTTTATTTAAAAATTAGAACAGTAAATTGTCAGGTACGAATGAAAATTTACATTATTCTGTTTTAGTGACAATTTAGCATTGTTTACAAAATTATTTTTAAAAGCGGACGCAATTATTTTTTTGTTTGCACTAACCTAACCGTTTATTCAAGTATTTGGGGTTGTCGCGTTTAACGTTACTTCTGTTGCTGAATAGATTTAACTTCCGTCACCACATTATTCAGTTATTTATTATATCGTAAGTAAATTTTGATAATTACTACATAAAATTAATCTTTTAGACTAATCATATATTAATTTAAAAGTACTATTTAAACTACTGCGAATAATTGATTTTTTAATAATTATTAATTTGAACATTAAAAAAAATAGAACGAAAGTAGGAATAAACGAATGTGTACATTTACACAAATTTTTAAGTTAAAGAGCACTTAAACATTGTTATAACGTTTAAAAAAACGAAAAAAATTATTATAGCTTTTATCTTTTTATGTAATAAAAAAACAAACGTTCATTTACATTCTTTTTATAGACTATGGTTTCCGTTTTAGTGCTTTTTTATTTTACATTTTTTACAATACCTCTCTAATATTCAACAATATTCAATACGCATTTGCTCTAATACTTCTTGGGTTATGTTTAAGTTGTACCATGCAATATTAATAAGTATGGTTTATTATTGATTCTGAATAAATGCATCTTGTTTGAAACTTTTGTGTTAATATGTATTCATTACAATCGTTAATTTTTCGATTTGCATTTTACATTCTAGCGCAGACGACATAGAAACTTTGTTTCGGTGATTTCTATACCTACTCGATAAGCTTATTAGTGTCTGTTAAATATACTGATTTTACCTTGTAACGTATACTTGGGCTGAAGTGCCTCAATTACCTGCGAACTTAACGCACAATAAAGAAAAAGCTTTGGTGTCGGAGAGTGGCGTGGGTGTAGCAATTAATACAAATCTGCCTGTCTTCAATGCGCAGATTGTAACCGGTTAAAAAGCGGCAGAACGAGAAGGGCTATAGGTTCTCGTTCGCACCTCTACGCCACTGAAAGAATACAAAACTAATTAAGTAAATTTGTTTTAACATTGACATCTGTAAGACATGTAAAGTCAAACAAATATTTGTACATGCAATATCACGATAGTCAATAAATTTAATTATAGATATACACACTTGAGTTAGGCAACACGCTGTACTATTAAGCAAATACAAAATTGAACTTTAACAATATGAATTTGATATAACTTGAGTAAAAATGGCGCACAGCAAATGAGGCCCCGAGCTTAAATAATCTGAATTACATACGTACACTGAGTCGCAGTACATAAGGCTGACAGCAAAAACTGATAAAAAGTAAAAAGGTTACTTACAGTTTACAGACTTTTGCTAGTACTAGTAACGATGCAACCATCCTTAAAAGCTGTAAAGATATCAAGTATATCACAGTGGTATCACTAACAATATCACGTGTTGACTAATTTAATAGGTAGTTAAATGCTAGAATTGTGGAAAGAAAATTAAATCGAACCGCCAAACGTAAATGTGCACTATACCTCAACGATTATACTAACAAGTATATGTACATTTATATAATGTCAGATTTTTGACATAAAGCAATTGGATGGCCCCAGATTTTTTTAAAAAGCTTCACCGAGCGTTTTAAAATCACATGCGCTTACTATGCATGCAGTCTGTGTGTCAAATGTCAAAACACGTGAATTAACCGGAAGAAAAAGAAATCCAATGTTACCAACTGAATTTAAGATGCTTAAAAACGTAAAAGCAAGTTATCATGGAAGGATATCTGAAAGAATAATGAAAATATGTTAAATTAGTTATTTTGGAATAACCAACGGGTTTTCACGAACACAAAGGTATGTAGAAATATATGTATATCTAGGAATCAAGAAATTTGAGATCTATCATTATATTGTCTTATAATAACAGTTTACACAACCATCTGTATTCAGAGTGTTAAAGTAAAAAATAGGCAGCACGCGACACAGATCATACAATTCTAGCGAAGAAAATGAACTTTTTTGGATTTAGAAAAACAAGCATGAAAGCACACCTTAAATACTGACTTAGAAGTAAATTGCAAGATAACCTGCAAAGAACAAACCCACAAGCGCTGTCGAGTCACTGAGAGGCAGCTTGTCCTCTTCATTGAAGATATGGTCGGATAAACGAGCATGACGAAAGCAATTTCGTATTTTAGTATCTGCGGCATTACTCCATGCTTCATGAAGATAATGACGAGCATTAAGCAATGACACGTAGTTAAAATAGAGGTCATCCCCTTTCGCAGCATGCAGTAGCTGTGACATCAAAATTTTCCTTAAAAAACACATTTCTAAAATTTTGTTGGATAAACTTTTTCGACTTGGAAACAAACATACCTGTAGTGACACTTGAGACTCTTAATGACTCGCTGGTTCATGTAAAAGGTTGGTGACATGGCAGTCTGTTATTTTGTTAATCATTTTTTTAATTGTTTTTTTGGGAGTTGTTTCAGAGATTTTTTGTATTTTTTTAGGTTTTTCTTTTAGATTTGTATGATACTTATTTTATTTCAAAAAATCAATTTGTGATAACAGTGGAGTATCAGAAAACTATCCGGCTTTGTAACAGTCGCGCCGGAACGTACTTGGCTCCGAAGCGGCCACGCCATAACGAAGTCGCAGAAGTTCTAAGTACCCCCAGGCTCAGTACACTTGACTGTATATGACGTTTATGACGGACCAAGGAAAAATTAACCGAGTTCCACTCTATAAACATTCAATAATACTTTCGGATACACCATATTTGAAATCCTAAAGATTGTTTAAAGCACTGAAAAATAACTTTAGTTTACATAGAAAAATAAAAATTTGCGGAATACTATAATGTTCGCAAGAGCATAATTTATGGAGAAGAATTACCGACGGTATGACTGGAAGTAATGGAAAGTCTATGTGGAAGAAAAACCATGAAAGAAATGGATATTCTAAAATAATTAATGTAATGTATTAACAAGCAATAAGCTAGTCTTCAGCCTCAAACTATAGAAAGCCTTGAAAAGAAATAGTAATTTTAAGATAAAACAATTGAAATTCTTGTATAAAAGCAATATCTAATAACTTTCAAGCAACATGAATGTTTTGTATAACTGTTTCAACGCCATTGACAGTTTTTAAACTTCTTTTTAAGCGAGCTACTTGGAAAGCTTGGAATTTTTGTTAGCTTAAATGACTACTAATAGATATATATTACAAGTATTTTTAAATAACTTCATCTAAAGATTAAGAAAAAAAATATTAACTGTAGATCCACAATGTCTGGAAAACTTAGAATATTCAGGAAAGTTTATAATAAAAATTCTGATTCTTAAAACAAATATAAAAATCTTGGAAAAGGTACTGCTAACGAATGGGAATACTAATAACGCAACTTGTATCCCTCGACCCTTTGCGTCTCGCGATATAATTTTGTCCCATAGGTTATAATAATATACTTCCCGACTTTGGTATATAATACACTATTGTCATAATTGAGGAAATATTCGTGTATTTAGCGATAACAGCCTAACGTTATCTGCATTCACGTTCAGGTGCACAAGAGTATTTAACAATTTTTCAGTTATGAATAAACAAATTCCAATACGATTGCAATGCTGAAACATTCTGCATTTTAATTAACAATTTTGAATTCTTCGTTCAAGGAGGGTCATAAAAAACTACTCAGTTTTTCTTTCTGGCGACGTTTCGTGCACTAAATGTGCATTTCTTCAGGCCACTGCAAATTTATTATTTAGTGCACGAAACGTCGCCGGAAAGAAAAACTGAGTAGTTTTTTATGCCCCTCCTTGAACGAAGAATTCAAAATTGTTAATTAAATTAGATAAGGATGATAAAGAAACCGTACCATTTTGCATTTTTTTTACAAATATAAACTCAAGTATTTCTGTCATAAATGATTTATTTAAATAGCTTTTTATGACGGTATAATTACTGAAATTAAAATTGAACAAAATAGGGCAGTGACTTTATTAGGAATTGATCAAAGAAAAAGAAATCAAAAACATAATTCTCGTTTAATGTGACTGTTGTCGTTAATATATGTTTGAGAAAGATTACACTCTCCTAAAGCCTTTATGAAGTCAGAGATTCATTGTTATAACATTTTATAATTATGTAGCGCGTACGATACTAAATACCACTGACTAATAAATGTTGACAGTTACTTCAGCATCTTCTTCACTTAACAACGTTAATAATTCATTCAAAATAAATGTATGTCGATCAACTAAGAATATGACAAAACTTTTAGTTCGATTAAAAAAGTTACTGTGGATAAACATTTACAAAAACTTCGAAATTCATGTGATTTGTTACTTCGATTCGATAGAAAATTAGTTGCGTAAGTTTTTCGAAACCTGTTTTTTAAAGCTGCTTTTACTTTAGAAAGCCTCATATGCATAAAAAGTACATTTATTCAAAAGTTGTTTGTTTCTAGAAATTGCTTAAATTATGTCGTTTTAAAGCAACATACAAAACAAATCTTACAAAAATATAAAATTTAGTGCAAATACAGTTATTTATAAAAGTTTAATTTAGAAATATTTATTGGATTTGTGTTGTACAATTTAAAGAAATAATAATGTGTACAATGTAATTTAACCAGTAAGAAGGTGACTTATTTCCAAGAAATAATATCTTCTTTGGTTAATTTAGATTTTAAGTAGTACATACTGAATCAAGATTATAAACTGTTACCCTTTTTATAAGCAGATCTGTCTGATTATTATAATATACAGTTACACGAATTCAATCTTACGAAATTCTTAGTTTTTTAAATAACAATAAATTCATTTAGTTTATCAGTGTCACAATGTCTTAACCACAGCAAAACTTGTTTTAGAAATTTAAATATTCTAAAGTATTTATGTTTAACTTCTCTTTGGTACTCATTTTTTGTCTGTATAATTATTTACTGTGTTTTTTTGTTTTTAGTTTCAATTTAACGTTTTTTATTACGCGTTTTACTTTTGTTTCTTATTTGGTTTTTTCTGATATTTATGTGTTTCACAATGTTTGCAAACCCAATTTTGTTTGAACTGTATGAAGTGGAAATTTAAAAATTTATATTAGATTATATCATTTCTCAATATTTTAACATTTGAGCAACTTAGTTTTGCTAGTTCCTAAAGTTTTTCAATTCATTTTTCTATAGTAATGATACAAATAAGTTTTTACTTAATTAGTATATTATATTATCACCCTTCATGCAAAAAATATTTCCTACATTGAATCATATCTTGGTATGTATGCTATGCTGGTGACGCTTGACAACTCTGATGTATTTTTATCATAACTTCTAATCTCATTATCGTCTCACTGTAAAATTTTTATGGTGTACTCACAAAACCTGACTTAAAAACACATATAAATTCCAAAAAAAAATTAAAAAATACTTTAGAAAAATATCCAAATCAATTAATTTGATTAAAAAAAATATTATTTCCAAGTTTTCAAGTTTAGTATGTAATTAAAGCTCATTAAATGCTCTTTAAAATGAGGTAATACTCAACTCCCTAAGATTTAAAGAACTTAAATTAGTGCATATTTTAGTTTTCAGCGCAGTATAAAAACGCAACATTTTTATAAATTTATAATTAAGAAACTATAAGAGATAGAGCTTTTTTAAAACTTCAGGGCGTCAGAAAGTATAAGCAAATAAAGTTTCAAAAAAAATTTGAGATAGTCATTTTGAGTGCCATGTTTATTGATTGGATATATATTATGTGTTGGTTCTTTTCGGTTTCATTTTGTTCTAAACATAATTAAACAGCTTAACGATTTTTAGATAGGTTTAAACTTGCTTGCTCGGCAAGCATTTGTTATTTATCAGATTTGTAAAGGTTCTGTAACTGCTAATGACTGGACAAGAAATGGATTTTACCTAAGACGTTCCTAGTTTTTGTGGTGTTCAGCAAAAAAAATCCAGCTTAGTTTTTAAATTGTAAATTTTAAAAAATCAGAGTCGCGTGTAATTAATGAATCTGTTCGCGCAGCATTAGCGTTCATTATGCTATGTTTCACTTTCGAATATTGTTACATAAATTACTATCTTATGTGTATTAATTTCTCATAAGGAGTCAGTTAATTGGATGTTATTTTTTTGAATTGTCTTCACTTTTGTGTCTTTCTTTTTGTGTGGAAGAGCTTCACGCACGTGATTTAAAAAAACTGAAAAATACTATGAAAAGAGTTGCCCTTGACGCAAATAAATTTACGGACTTAAATTATCGTAGACTTTTTTTATACTCTGTGGAACCAGTGAGTCGTTGTTTTAGGTTTTTTTAAGTTAATATTAGGACATCTTTGAAGAACATTTTTTAATCATTTTTCACCAACTTTTTCTGTTGATTGTTAACTTTTACGAATCTTTCATTTGTATATTACAGCGAAACACTACACTATTTTAGTAATTTTGGCGATTTTTATGGGCGACGATTGTTACACTACACCTCAAAGGCAATTTTTCCGACACCGGTAGCATTTTTTTAACGTATCTGCATCGTTTAAACTGAAGTGTCTGGAGTTGCGGCGGTGTTTGAATGATTACTGTTTTTATACGCTGCTACAGGTTGTGTCATTTCACTTACTTCACTGAAATATACCCTTTGTTCCATCGGATCCACATCTCTACATGGTCATAACGTATATCAGCATTCAGAGATAATGATTTTTTATATTATTAACGTGTATTTTAATCTATTGTTTTTATACTGCATTATATTCAATCTGATAGACAACTTGCATTACAAACAAAAATATTTTGAGTCTCAACATTATTAATGTAGCTATAAAATTTTTTGTTTTATGGAAACTTAGTTTTGCCAAAAACTGAGTAGAATAAAAAAATTCACGTTTTATTCTAGTTGTTTAAATTTGAATTGGTTATATTTGATCTTCTTACAATTTATTACATACATCCTTAAATCTTTTCAATATAACTAAGAAATATTTTCACTTGTAAAAGGATTAAAATTGAGTGTAATGCTGGAGGGCAGAAAAACTATTGTAGCATTTCGTCGATAGTTGAATAGTTTCAAATTCGATTTTCATATTGATATCATTGTAATTGCTAGAAAATTGACATATTTGATACTTAGAAAATAGAACAGTTACGTCAAGAACTTAAACTCGGCCGTTCTTATAAAGACCTGAGGTGAATAATAATTTTATTGATTAATTTCACAATCTTTATTATAAATGCATAAATATCAAACGCGCATATGAATCTAAATTATTTGTTATAATCTAGGAGAGTTCAAAAAACGGTTTTTAGTACACCCTGAACTGTCAAATGTAACTAATATTGCTGTTATTGCTGCTACTACCAAACTTTTTTTCTTCTGCGAATCAAATGACTATCATGATAAAAATGATCATATATGATTTGACAAAGGTAAAATTAATAGCTAGAACAAGGCGGGTTAGTCAAAAAAATAATTTTAACTAAAAAAAACACGACTTTTCTAGCAATATCACAAATTACGGAATTATATTTCTAAGATGAAATGCACTTTTGAATTTTTTAAAGGTCACAGGTACCGACTGAGGTCATAAAAAGTGTGTATGTGCCCTCTCATATAGTAAATATATATGAAAAATTTCAAAGTCGTAGCTTTTCTGATTTTGTAGGTGTTTTTAAACAACGAAAAATAGATTTGTAGTTTTATTGTAGTAGATGGTTTAACAGTCTCTGTTTTGACACGACTGTTTCGTTTATTGATTTGGAAATCTTTATTATTCTCTTTGATTGTGACTGCTATTTCTGAATTTTTTGAGCTATTGATTACACTGGTCTGCAAAAAAATATTTTTCCTTCCTTGAAAATCTCTTCTCCAGCTTAGCGATGTCTTGATGGAACCGTCCCCCGTGTTCATCCGAGACTGCTCCTTAATTTTCAGGGAAAAAGCCCAGATGCGAGTGAAGGAAGTGAACTTTAAGAGACATGTTACATCCTATGTCCTTGTACGGTAAAAGCAGTTCCTCGACGTGAGCGATATAATCTTCACTTTTGTGGTTACCAAGGAAGTTCTTACAAACGTTTTGAAATGCAAGCCAAGTTCGTTTTTCTTTTCGTTTTAGGTGTTAAATAAACGTCGAATCTTGAAAGAGTTGTCTAATCTGGGGACCAACAAAAACGCCTTTGATTTTAGCTTCGCTAAGACAAGGAAATTTAGTTTTCAAAAATTGAAATGCGCCACCTGTCTTGTCCACTGCTTTCACAAACTTCTTGATCAATCCAAGTTTGATGTGTAAAGGTGGTAAGTAAATATTTTCCTTCGGAATCAAAGGATTGTGGGCGACATTTCTCTGACCAGGAATAAGATTTTCTCGCAGAGGCCAGTCCCGTACGATGTAATGTTTATCACGGGCTCGGCTATCCCATTAACAAAGGAAGCAGCAATATTTTGTGAATCCTGATTGCAGGCCCTTGAGTAGAGCAACAACTTTTAAGTCAGCGCAAAGTTTCCACTTATAATCATGATAACTAATTTTATCAAGGATTCTGAAGATGTTTTCGTACGTTTCTTTCATATCAACAGAGCATGCAACTGGAACTGATGGGAAGTCATTCCCATTTGCCAACAGGACAACTTTTAAGCTTGTTTTTGATGAGTCTATAAACAGTCTCCATTTGTCTGGGTCACATGGCATCTGTAGCTCTGTCATCAATAAATTTGCATTAGGGCAGAACACTAAACCTTTATCTTCTGAGAAAAGACATTTCAGGGTTGCTTGTCTGGTCCTGTAAGAAGATATTTTTACTCCCTTTTCTAAGAGATTCCACTGTTGAAGTCGCGATCCTAGGAGCTGAGATTTAGTCATGGGTAACTGCAAATCTCTGACAAGATCATTTAATTCCGATTGAGTGAGGAGGTGAGGTGGCCGAGAAACTAAATCTGCGGAATACTCTTCATCATCGTTGAACGTATCATTCGAAGCCCCAGGTTGTGGCTCAGAGTCTTTTAAATCAATTTCCGGCTCTAGAGTATCGTTATGAGGAACAGGTCTTAGAGCTGACGGAATATTGGGATACTGAATTGTATGCTTACTTTTGCTCGAAAACCTGACGGTGGAAGTCATACAAAAGTAACAATCTGTAAGATGACAGCGAGGTTTACGCCAAACCATGAGCACAGCAAATGGCATTGATTTACGGGTACCTTTAAGCCATTTGGTCAAACTACTGTAACAAATCGTACAGCAAACTGATGGAGCCCAAGTCTTGTCCTGGTCGCCAATTTGAAAATCAAAGTACAATTTATAAGCTGTTTTAACAAGCGGAGAAAGGGGTTTTCGTTGCGTTTTTAAAGTTAATTCCCCGCAGACATAGCAGAAGCTATCAGGATGATTTTTACACTCGCGTGGCATAATTAAACGGTAATTCAACGCCCGACATTAACCACAAATCACACTTGAAAAAATCCGGAGTAAAAGTAGTTTTACTGTTTTACACAAATGAACAAAAATGAACACAAAATCCAGCACGTTTAAAACGTCGACAAGTTAACTCTGCAACAGCTATAAATGTACTGCTCGAAGCAGTTAAGCAAACAATGTAATATACTATAATGAGAAGAGTAATTCAAGCCTGTCGAAAATTCTTGTTCAAACCTGCATGTGGTATTGAGATTGTCAGCGTCGTGCAGTTTATTGATATTTTTTTACTGTTCTTATATATTTGTATTTTATTGTTGTTTCTGTACACATTTTATAGCAAAACTTGCCATATACTTTAGTATACATTTTATTACCTGCTTTGGGATGTTTAACGGCTATAAGTTAAAATTCTAAAAAAAAATATGCAAAATATAAAATAAAAATGGGGTCCCCCCAAAATAGGTGGGTGATGGGTAAAAACGGAGCTCATTTTTTGATTCAGGAGGTCATTTTACATAAGAATCGTATCAGGGCCGATTTTCATGCAGAACATCGAACCTGACGTTCAGTATTTACTAATACCGTACCTCGATTTCTTCCAGACAAGTTTATTTATATTTTTTATATAAGCTGATTAAAAGGAAAATAATGAAAACAATACTGGGATCTAGCACGTCGAGAGATGAAGGAAACAAAACAAAGAAATAGAAGAACTTGGAGAAGAAAATATTGACAGATTTATAAAAACACAACGATTACGGTAAGCTGTACCTACATGTTATGAAAAGAAAACCAAAGGAGATGATAAGGAAGATTACAGAGTGGACATCTTTCGAATCCAGGAAACAAGGAAAACCAAAAAAGATCCTATAGAAGAAGATATTTGGAGTCGTAGTGCAGGCTTGAAAAAGAACACGAGAAAATAACAGAGACTGCCAGGACGAACAAAGCTTTGAAAGAACCCTGGAACGAAAGAATATATTTATCTCAAATAGGCGCTGGAAACACCTCGGTGTTTGCTATAATTCTAAGAATTGCGCTGCTCAATTATGAATGTTTTCCAATTTATTTTTATAAGTTTCACTTCTAGGTTTACTTAATATTCCTCTATTTTTTATCTTCGAATATTGTTTACAGTCTTTTTTACATTTGTGTACTTAACGTATACTTTAGCTTTTAATAGGAAATGAGCGGTTTCTGATCTGGTTTCCTTATATACTATGACATCTTTATTTTTCCGTTTAGTATTCTGCCTTAGTAGGTTTCATATATTTTTATTTTATTTTCTGTTTTAAAATTTTTTTAGTTTTTAAATAGTCGTTTATTTTTTCTATACGTTAACTTTACATATTCATTCAAGTCATTTGTGCATATTTGTCTTTCCGTGCTTTCCGTCTATTTTCGAAACTTTTTTCTGAATAAAAAGTTTTGTTTTATTCTTTATCATTATTTTCGAGGCTCGTAGTTGGCGAGAGTATTTCTCGATCTGCTATTTCTTGTTTAAACAATTTTGTGCAGTAATTTCTGTGTTTTTGATTTTATAGATAACGAGATCGAGTTAGGTGTATTGATTTCATTACAGAAATTATTGTTGGTCCTTATTTTCGATTTCTTTTTGAAACATTCTATTATCTGAGGTTTTCTTATCGAATTGCTTGTTTTCTATCTTGTGCTATTTCTTTGCAGTCAATTATTTTATTTACATTCTACTTAACTTTTTTGACAAAATCGGACTGTCATCGTATCCATCATCTCCAATTATGTGTTGTATTTTTCTGAAGATTAGCTTCCTACGTTTGTATATAGTAAATTGTTTAATAAACGGTTACAAAATATTTGTATTTGTTTTTTTTTTGCATTAATAAACTGCAAACACTCTACTAAAAGAAAACTTTTTTAACGGTAGAGATAACCAAACAATTTATGCCATCCTTTATAAAACAAAATTTAAAATTGATACTCGAGAACATATTTAATATTATTACGGCAATATACATATGTATATACGATAGGAATTTTTAATTAGGAATTGCTGCAAATATGCTTATAAAGTTTTACGACTTTAAATTGATTGCGATTTCTATGAAATTGAAAACACAAGGGGGTGGAAATGCGTAGTTAGCATTAATTTCTTAACGTCCTTTATCCTGTAATAAAACTTTAGATGCCAAATTACAATTAAATTGTAATAATGCCACGAAAATTTGAAACTTGAAGACAAAGCTCTTTCTCTTTAAAACATAACTGATAAATACTTTGTCAAAATTCGGCATAAGAAAAATTTGTTTTGGAAAGAGCGTTAGAAAATACTTGAGAGGAGTTAGTAACCTTATTTCTACGTAACAGTTGAAAGAATATCGAGATTAACGTTGGTGCATGAACAAGTAAACGTGGTTTCAAAGAAGTTAAGGAAGCCTTAATTACTACGTAAATTAAATTGAAAAGGTTTTCTTTACACAAAGACAATATTAATAACGTAATGAACTTTTCACAAAGAGTTGACTACGTTTAAAAAAAATTAATAATAAATTTCAAAAACGTTCTAATATTGAATTATAGATGTTCTTTATTGTCTTAGGTTGTCCTAATACTGTAAGAAAAATGTTGTGATTCTGTAGAAACTTGATTATGTAGATTATTAGAAACTTTCTGATAATTTAATTTGTGTTAGAAATGACAGCCTTATGTACGTTTTAGCAAGATAATGATTCTAAACGGCACGTCTGATATTGCAAGGGATTATTTGAAAACAAGGGTTATCTCGCCATCACATTCTCGTGCCAAAAGTTCGAATCTAAATCCGATCCAAAATTTATGGATACTAGATGGAGGATCATCCATACCGTGTTTGGAAATACTGAAACAGGAATAAGCAATTAAATGCTGTGAAAATGGTAGCTAAAATTACCTGATGTCTTGTAAAAAATATATTTCTTCTGCGGTTTTAACTAGATGCATTATAATTCACTATAATTCTATTTGGACATTTGGACTAATATTATGTTAAAACTACAACTTTAAACTAGTGGAAAATTAAAAAGAAGGTATGTATTACTTACCTACTTTCAATATTTTATTCTAAGCTTAATCAACAACTGTTTAAGTCAAATTTGAATTAATTAGTTGGAGGGTGTTTTTTCTAGTTTTATTTTTCTTTTTAGTATAAATTAAACTTTTTTAATATGTGCTCGAGTATTATCTAGTAATAGGAAAAAAACAGAAACATATTTATTAAAAAGGCAGTTTAATTCTTGGTTTTATAATGTATTTTTTATAAAAACAATTTTTTTAATTTTTAAAAGTTGGCACGGATTTAGGTAGACAACACTTGAATTTAAGAGATAATTTAACTACAGTTTCTTTTATGCAATTTTTAACGAATGTTTTAGGTTGTGTGGTTTTTTTTTTCTTAAACACTGACTGATTTTTATTTACAATATTGAGAATTTAAAAAAAGCGGGATTCCAAGGCGCAATTAATCAGTTTATTGACTCTGAAGATGTCCACTACTACGTGTAACCAATTGCTCACAGTACATAGTTAAAAGAAGAATATCTCGTTAGTTTTAAATAAAATGAAATGCATTACCAAATTTGTGTTTATTTAAAAATGGCGAACATTCTTTTCGGTCAACAAAGTGATTACACGTTTCACGGTATTATCTGTCTTTGGGACAGTATAGCTAAAAAAGAACATTGGGTAAGAAAAACTGGCTATTGAGAGAAAATATGACGCATAGGAAGCAAAATATAGTCAAATATTTACTTGCAGCTCAAAAAAAATTATCCTGACGCTATTACATATAAAACTGAGGATCATGTTCGTTAAAGCACTCGATAAAAACGGGAACTGCTTTTCTTATTGCCAAAAATTTCCGCAGCTCACTGTGGAAAAGCTTAAAACCGGTATTTAGGCAACTTACGAAGAACACCCAATTTAGAAATTCTATGAATGAGCTTGAATTAAGGGCTTGGACAGCTTTCGTCTCTGTGATGCAAAACTTTCTCGGAAATTGAAATTCAGAAAATTATATTGAACTTGTAGTAGACGATCTCTTTTTACAATTAAAAATATTGTTGTGCGATATGAGCATAAAACTTTACTTTCTCTATATTCACCTGGACAGGTTTTTGGAAAATCTAGGAGATATAAGCGAGAATCAGGACGAACGTATACATCGAGATTGGCGCATCATGGAAGAACGTTATCAGGGTTTTTGGGATACGAATATTACTATTGCTGGTTTTTGATACGCTATTTTTTACACATAACAGAACAGCTTTAGAATGTTTTAAGTTTAAAAGTTTTTTAGAACTGAAGGATGAATTCAATTTTTGAATAATTTTTTTTAGTAAATACATATGTTTTTTGTTTGTTTTGAATATCTGAAACTCAATAACCAGAGCTGATCAAAAAATTCTACTTATATATTTGAACTAAGCATACTATATGGAACCAGCAATAGCAAAAAACAAGTATGCTGTAAACTAGTATTATCTTCTAGAAAAACAGGGATTTTATCTAAAGATATTAACTATATCAGCTGTAGAAGCTTCTATTCGAGCAGATCTTAATTTTGCAGAAGAAATTCATTTTGAAACAACAACTCTTGGTAATTCAAAAATTTTTTAAAGCAATATTTCCAAATCTGAATGTTTGCATTATAATTGCTTAAACAAAATAAATCTATGGTATATATTCTTAAAGCAGACAAAGGAAAGGCTACTGTTATTTTTGATCAGATTATGATAAACAAAATCTACAATCTTTTCTCAAACGGTTGTATAAAGTAATGCCAAAAGATCCTTCTTCTTTCATTAAAAACTTTGATTATCAAAAGATGAAACAACAATTCTTGGTAATTAAAAATTTTTTAAATCAATATTTCCAAATCTGAATTTTTGCATTATAATTGCTTAAATAAAATAAATCTATAGTATATATTCTTAAAGCAGACAAAGGAAAGGTCACTGTTATTATCGATCAGATTATGATAAACAGAATCTATCTTTTCTCAAACGGTTGTATAAAGTAATGCCAAAAGATCCTTCTTCTTTCATTAAAAACTTTGATTATCAAAAGATGAAACAACAATTCTTGGTAATTAAAAATTTTTTAAATCAATATTTCCAAATCTGAATTTTTGCATTATAATTGCTTAAATAAAATAAATCTATAGTATATATTCTTAAAGCAGACAAAGGAAAGGTCACTGTTATTATCGATCAGATTATGATAAACAGAATCTATCTTTTCTCAAACGGTTGTATAAAGTAATGCCAAAAGATCCTTCTTCTTTCATTAAAAACTTTGATTATCAAAAGATTCTAAAATTTTTGATTCTACGGATTACCTAAAATTAATAAATCTAACATTTCTCTTCAACCCATTACCAGCGCTATAAATTCCCCTACTTATAAAAACTTGCCAATTTATTAAAACTTTTATCAGGGAAGACGTTGATTTACACTCAATTCAAGATTTTGTTCAAAGTTGCATAATTTTTGTGTAGAACTCACTGGCATTCTAGTTTCTAGTTAGTTTTGATGTCGAGTCTTGTTTACTAACGTACTTGTACCCGATTCAATAAACAGCATTAAATCTTTACTCAACGAAAATAATATTTCAACGGACATAGTATCTACCTATTATCGAAAAATGTTTGACTACATATTGTATTTTTTGAAGAAAATTTTACTCACAAACTTCAAGAGCCGCAATGGATTGTGGCTGTCACTCATGTTGGTACAGATACGCTGATTACACTTTTATTTGACAGCATGGTTTTGACGCGCTCAACGAATTTTTAAGCCATTTAAACTCTACTCATCAAAATATTTGTTTCACGAGGGAATTGGAAACGGACTCTTTGTTACCATTTTTGGACGTTTTAGTTAACTACCCGAAATAGAGATGGTCCATTAGTACGCTTACTTTTATCTCACACAGCGGATACTTAATCGGATTGTCTCATCATCACTCTTTTTAAAAACTTTGGTCGTGAATTCTTTAGTGCACAGAGCTGTTGCTTTAAATCAACCCTAAAGTTATGAAAAATAATTAAATTATCTAACTAAGATTTTAGTCGCAAACAACTACAGTAGAAAAAGTATTACACAATTTATTCTTAAACTTCTGCTAAACCAAGAGTAATAGCGGAATCTAAATCTCAACTGTTGTCTATTGCATACCTACCTGCCCTACGTTAAAGGTACTAAGGATCGTATCGGGAAAGTTTTGTCAAAACATAACATCACTTGGTTTTCAATTCTTCCTAAATTAAGCCAATTCTTAAATCCGATGAAAGACGTTATTCCTTTTTAATCCTTAAGGCGTATATAGCATTCCTTGTTCGTGTGGCCGTACATATAATTGAGAAACGGGTAGAAGTGTAGGAATGTATTCGTCTTCTAAATCGGCAGTAGCGGAACAAATGTTAGAAACGAATTATCACATTTTGTTTTGAAAACACTGGAGTTCTCGCTAATGTGTCTAATTATTATCAACGAAAAGTTAGGGAATCTATTGAAATAATTAAAAATCTTTTTATTATTAATCGAGATTTTATTTTTTCTTTACCCGATATTTGGAAACCAGTGTAACGAAAGCTTGACTTGTGTAAAATCAACTTTATCTATAATGAAAAACTGTTATAATTAAGTAACCGGTGAAAACATAAATTCTATTATGTAATTACTCGCTTTTCAAATTATCGCATTTATGGCAAATACAATCATAGCTAGAAAAGTAATTTTTTCAAAGAGGAAAAGTAAAAAAACTCACCTTTTATATTTGATATTCTATAAGAATAAAATAATGTTTTCCATTTATCAGTTAAACTGCTTATATTTATATTAGTAGGACTTATAAGTTACATTTTAATTAATTAGAATAAATCAACTAACTACAGAACTTCATATTTGGGTGATAATACACAGATAAATCAGAACCCCGATCTTGTTTAATAAATAAAACGTGAAACTATGTCTGCACTTTTTTTTTATTTAGTACATAGTTATTAATTATTTATAAAAAATCTACAATTTTTAATGCGTTACTGTAATGCTATAAACTGTTAGTGCAACATCTCTAGAAGTTTTACAAGCCACTCAAATTTAGAAGCGTTTGTGTTGATGGTTGTGGTAAAACGCATACTGACCAAAACATCGGGCATGATAAATTATTCAGTAGAGAGTTTCTTGTGATTTATTCGTATAAACCTCAGCTCTTGAACAGTTTTTAAATAAATTAAGTTAAGATTATTTCTATAAATAACTTAATGGCATTATTTTATATAAAAGGATAATTTAATTCTTCTTAAAAAAGTGATATAAAAAACCTGTCTAAGCAATTATAAAGTTTTTTAATACGGGGTGAGCCAAAATGATTGGGGTTAAGTTAAATTTCCCGCTACAAAATTTATCAAATCTTACGTTGGTAGCAGTGTATTTAAGAGTAAATAAATAAATCATTAAAGGTTATGTTGTACTTGTATTTAATTCGACAGTAATGACTACTTAAGAGGTTTTACCAACTAAACAAAATTTTAAACGACAGGAAACTCAACTCTACACCTTTCTTTTTAGCTCACTTAGTATATAATTTTGAGCTTATATACAGTAAATTAATTTTTTCTCGGATTTTTAATTAATCATCAAAATAATAAGTATAAATATATATATATATATATATAATTAAAAGTTTTATTATAAACAATATCGAGTAGACACAACAAAATACTTTTTATTTGATTTACAATTTTTTATAAAATTATTTTTTACTGCCTATTAATTATAATTGAATTTCATATATTAATTTTCTTCTAAGGTAATATCGATTTTTTACGTTATATTATTTGTAGTTTTTGATTAAGGTATTGAACCACTTTTTTCTAAAAATCTGAAATTGAAACAAATTTTTTTCAACGCCAAACATTTGTCAACAATAGTCTTTTTTTGTTTCTGTTTTTACTAAAGTTAGTAGCACTCGTAGCACTTTAGCGTAGCGTTTTGCTTTCAGTTTGGTTTTTTTACGTCGTTTTACATATTTGTAAGCAAATCTCAACACGTTTTTACTTTTAAAGATTTTTGCTGATTATTTAAAGTTTACTTCTTGCTGTGTTTTTTTTTTCAATATTAAACTTTAACCTTTAAACTTTTTTTGGAGCTTTACTAATTCGGGTTTTAAACATATTAATTACTTAAACTAGAAAATGCGATTCTCTGTTACAGTAAAGTTTATTAGTATCAAAACACAACATGTACTGTTAAATATAATTTCAATTATAATAATTAATTATGTTATTGGGACAAATGCTTTAACCCTCTTTTAAATACATGTACATGAAGATTAATGGCTAACATTTCTTATATATATGGTAACTACAAAATTTACTCGAGTTTTAATATTTTTGGACATTTGTATATATTTCAAATCTCAACTAGCATTCTTCATAAAATCCGTATGAAACTAGTTTTTAAAAATGGTAATAAGAAATATTTTTTATTTAATTTTTAATTTATTTAATAACAGTACAAATTTAAACAGTTGACGTCAATTAAACCACAAGTTATTAAAATTTACTTTAAACATGATGTTTTGGATTGCACTAGCTTACGGTTGGTTTTTTCAGGTATCCTACATTTAACGCAGAATAGTAGAGACCAACAATGAGTTAGGGTACAAACATACCGAAGATGCATCAATAAGCGCGGCTTAGGTCGCGGTTGTTACATAGATGCCACGTCTATGTAAAAAAACTTTTACATTTTTATTAGATCGAGCGTACTGAAGATGTTTATCCTCGCTGCTTACTACGCCGTTTACAACGATGTCGAAGTGTACTAATACCAAAGATATATGGATGAACGCGGTTTAGGTCGCGGTCGCTATCTCGATGTCACATCTATATAAAACAAACTTTTACTTTTTTATGAGATCAAACATACCAAAGATGGTTTCTTCGGCGTTTACTTCATGGTCTAGAGTGATATCGATGCCAAAACGGAATAGTTTTTAGATAGATAGATAGCGATAGAACTGTTGGCATCGAGATAACTTACAAGCTTATTTACTCATTTTAGACCACGTGGCATTTACTTCTACTTATTAAAGAAAACAAATATCGAAACGAAACAGCGTGCGAAGGTTATTGCAGTTTTTTATATATAAACATAATTATAAACATTCGATAAAGACGAACTTTTAATGTTTAATAATAACAATTATTGTTCCGAAAATTTTTTACTTATGCAAAAATTGGAAATTATATGAATCCGTTTTTGCTAAAACCACTTAAGTCATTTTTCTTAACTTTTCATGAAACGAAAAAAAACGTTTAGGAAACATATACGTGCAATAAATGTTTTTTTTCCTTTTAAGGTTAGTAAAAGATATGTGTAATATATGTGATGAAAATAAATTGACAAAGAAAAAACAATTTTGCAAAAAACAAGTTATAAATTGTTGACTTATGAGGTTTTTGAAATAAATACAAAAATACAGTATTAACTTTTACTCAAAACATAAGCAGCTTGCTTTTTTTGTTTTTGGTTGTTTAATACTACCAGAGTGTATGATTTTTTCATAAAATGGTTTATGTTCTTCCTCAACCTACGGAAGCAACGTTTTCATATGTTGGATTCTGTACTTAAAATAAGAAGCTCTCCTAGGTAGGCATTCGCTTTGGGGAATTCCGCCATCGTGCCTTTCTTCCCTTTAGAATGATCCAAGCCGAATCCAACCGTTTATAAATTCGGAAGCTTTTATTCAACCAGGTTTTTCAATACAATACAATACAGTATTACAATGTAATGAAATTTTATAATTGCAAAATTTACTGTATTGTTTTTATGAAGGTTTATAGTTTCAATAGATGTACAATCTCTTTTATAAATATATTGGCCAACAATTTTTAAAATCTAAAATTGTGTCCGTTTGTATTTCGTGAACTGTGAATTTTCTGTTAAGGCTGAAAGTTATAATCGCTTCAGTGTATTTATGTAAACTTTTTTTTATAACGCCAAAATCGCGGTCACAAGGAAGAAAAGAATAGTCGTATTAAAAAAAATTGTTATGCATTTTTAAAACGTCCATGTTTAACTAAGGCCATACAAAATCAAACTGTAGAATGATTTTTGTTCTGACCTGAACAATTGTCTGAAAATAATCAAAGTTTAGACACTGTTTTAGGCACGTAATTTTCAATGAAGTGCATTAGAAAGAAACACACTTCATTAGGGATTTTTCCTGGTGTTTTTCTGTGTATACGTAATAATATGCTTTATCGGTTTTTAAATCATGCACACAGAATACCGACACAGTTAACTGTGTTAGATAAAATAAGTCTTGTACAGTAATCATGGAAAGTTGTAAATTTTGCATGTAATCAAACTTTTGGTGTGAATAACTGACACTTTTAGGTTAGATTTTCTTAACAACACGTGTAGACACACTGGTGTTCGCGTAAAAATCTAGTGGTTCGAGAATATATTGAAACGTTCGAGAAGTTATTTGCAAATGCAAGAGCCTTCTAGAAGCTGTTATCCATTTTCTAGAAGATATAGCGAAAAGTAGGGAACACTCGAGAAGGATTCGCCGATGTGTATAAATACCGAAGAGAGAAATCGTAGGTCAGTTATTGCTGGAATGCGAATACAGCAGTGTTAAGAGGATTATTAAAGTGGAAATAAATAAGTCGTTAGCACGCGTGTGTCTACATAAATATACCGAGAATAATCGTGTACGTGATTTTTAGTGTAAACAAGTGTGAAGCTATCCGAGGACGTTATCTTATCTTAAGTGTTAGTGTTATACAACGGTTATACATAAATTAGTGTAAGTGTTTTCATTAAATATTATTAGATTTAATTAGTTCGGTTAATTTAAAAGTGTACATATTTCTAGAATAAGTAAACGTATTTTTAGTCGTTTTAAATAAATTAGTTTTTAATAAATAAATCCGCAACAATATAACGTTTTAGTACTAAAATCCTTAAGTCAGTGACTTACAGTGTTTAAGCATTACATTGATAACTCGACATTTTATTTTACACATGTACAATATACTGACTTGGGTGGTTTAGCACCAAACGATGTCGCTACGGCAAGTTTAGCGATTTTCATATCAAACTCAATTTGACCAAAATATGACTTATAGGGTTTTAGCAATAACCGGTTAATATATGCGACTAGACATAGTGGTTGGTTCGACGTTTGACAGCATATGATTTTGTGGAACAGTTAAAGTATTTGACTTGGTCGGAACTATTAATGATCGTGTTTAAAAGGATAAAGAAATGTAACTGATGTCTTTCAGTATCTTGAGGTGAGTGCACCAAGTCATCGGGTCGATTATATATACAACTCGTAGACGCTTTATTTACAACTTTGTCAACTACGCCACAGCCTAGGGCCGCGTGTTCAAAGGGGGTCGCATATTCCAGAGGGCCTTAACTGTAAACCTATAAACGTTTAATTAACGAAGAACAAAAAATCTTAGAAAACGAAAATATTTACGGAAATAGAAAAACTATTTATAAAAATTCTAAACAAATCTACTAATGGTTTTAAACTAGCTAAGTTAAAAATGCTTAATGAATAGCTGCTGCAACAACATTACCACTGTTTGATCAGCATTTTATGTTCTATTTGTAATTAACGAATTAACTAACTGTCAAATAATTTATCTCTGGAAACTGATTCATTCTGTAGGATGTTTATTATGTTTGTACTTTTGTTTCGTACAGCTATATAATCTTCTTGGTAAAATTCTTAATCCTCCTCTATATCTATTGCAACTAATTTTTTATTCTTCACTTAAGAGGGGCAAGACAAACCAATTTATACTATTTAAAAGGCAACGTTTCATGCTGCAAGTGAGCATTTCATCAGGCCAACAAATAGGTTACAGTAGCACAATCCAACAGTCCACGAACATGAGCAATTGTTGTTGTGCTTGATAATTAAACTTTATGCCTAAAAAAATTTTTACAATAAAGATAAATACTTTTGACAGAATTCATTGTAGAAAGTAATGCTACTTTTTGGGATATGAGAAATTAAGGTTTCGTTGTGATCAAAACCAAATTGAAACACAAAAAGTACATTTACAGCGAAAACCCAATAACGAACTTTGAGCCTTATGAATTTGTATATTTCCGGTTTGAAAACCACATTTCAGCACCATTGAGATGGATATATTTCTGACAGCAGACAATATACAGAAATCCAATAAATACTTTAATTTCTAAGCTATTTATAGGTTCAACGTACGTACTGTGTGATAACGACAACACGGGAATTATCCAGAATGGAAAATTGTATTACGAATGCTACCCGTGGAAACCTGAATTCTGCTATATGCCTAATGTTGTCATTTTTTTTCTTCGTATATCAATTCTGATATTAGGATAAAATACAATACCAGGTATCATAGCGTCATCAAAGAGCTCCAACAGTCAAAACTATGTCGTAACATCTTCCGACATTTTTGTTCCAGGGATGTGAAATCCAATAGTTTTCTGGGGAATACGAGATAGGGAGGGTGCATATTTTGACCGCAATTGTCTATTTTTAGCTTTATGGAGTAAAGTACCAGAAGTTTAAGGTGGATTATCAACAGTTTATTCATGAAAATTGAACATGTTACCAGGATCAAAATGCATAAGAACATTGTGTTCATGATCAGATGTAGATATTTCAAAGTTCAAACCAAAACCAATAGCACGGATTTGCGTTCTAAAGTGAGAAAAATTAACGATTATTATTATATTCTTTAAGACGGCGTTTAAATAAAAATTAGAATGCTATCTAATTCTAATTAATGCTTTTTACACTGATTAACTTTTCAAGCAACTCTTCAAAAATGCATCACCAGTTTTAAAGTTACACCTGTACTTGAATTTGTCATACTTTTGATTATTTCCTCCTTAAAATAATTTAATAGATGACCTGATGTTGTGCACATATCCAACGAAACGTCGCCAAAAAACTGAATCGTTAGTGTTTTATTTGAGCCGCCTTTTCTCCTCGAGGATTTGGTTATACTGAAAACCTACTAAAAGTACATTCAATTTTTGAAGGCATATAAATTTTAGCTGTCTCGTTAGCTTAATAACTTACCTTTTAAAAATCATGCACTCGTTTTTAGGTTGCTTAACAATTCTTTCAAGTTACTTTTTGTTTTTTTAGAAACAAAATTTTTTTGTGGTTTTACTTGATCACTCTATTACTAAAATAATTTACTTTAGCTACGTTTGCCTCATTAATTATTAATTCGGACTTTAGATTCGGTGTAGACACAATTCCTTTTTTGTTCGCGATTACTGATATTACATTCGTTTGAATTCACTTGTATAACCAATACTTAAGCACAATCATTAAAATAAGGAACTATTTGGTCAAGGTATTTACAAACTGTTTTTGTTAGTTTTAGCTTTTTATTAATCTTCTACTTTTTGTTGTCAAATTCAAGTTAATGAAATCATTAAGTGATGCAATGATTGTTAATGGATCTTGTATGCATTCCGTGTTATTTTCAATGGAATGCTGAAAGACAGTGTTATCTGCAAAATAAATTTTGTAAAACAATGCTTAATTGACTTCTAATGACATGGGATTCTAGTTGCTTATAGTAGAAAAATCGGTTATAATGTCTTGGTAAAAAGTAAATAAATTCCGCATGTCGTATATAACTCGTACGTTTCTACAAGATGACATTTGCTTCAGATTTTACATATAAGTAAATCTCATTTTATGTATATAGCAGAGCAGAGAAGAATTTCAAAAAACTTTGGTTTTAATTAATGCTACGTTTTGAGTCGCTCGTCTAGAGCCATATCTCGCTAAAGTCGATAAGTGGTCGCATTGCTCTATAATCTTTAGGTAACCAAAAACCTCATAGCAGAACTTTATTGATCACCAACAACAATTTAATCATAAACTATTCTATTTTAAGAATGTTTAGGCTTTCATATTTTTTTTATGTAACATAATAACAAATACATGTAACTAATGTAACTTTTATACAACGAACAATTTGTGACTAATTAATGAGGTTTTGAACGTTTATTTACCCGAAGATTAACAAAAATTCTTAGGTAAATACTTCTTATCTTAGAATTATAAAAATGTTATGTACATTCCTTAAGGGATTTCACAGTTGGAAACTTTCTACTTAACTGATAAATTATAGATAGACATAATGCTTGTCTAAAGGTTAGATAAAATTGGAAATAAATGACATTTTAGTATTTTGTTTGCCTTCAAATTTATAATTTGTTCTTAAAATTCTTAAAATTATTGTCATGCAAATTTAAAAGACGTTTATTAATACATACCTATATCTAAGAAAATATTTTCGTTGTCTATTCAAATGCTTAAAAAATCCGAAAATTACTATTTGTCTTAATATAGTTATACTTACTAATATACTTTTTATTTGAAAGAGTGAAGAGAAAATTGAAATGCGAACGTTTGTAAAAACAGCTTATTTTTATGAAAATTAGAAAACAACATGACTTTGTAATTATTTCAGTTATGTTCATCCATTTATTCATGAACTCGTTTACACTTTCAATTGCATATATTTTGTTTTATGTGCGTGTGCAATCACGCTCAACCTAGGGATGGTTATTGCTAGGGTTGCGTTATGAAAGTTACTCTAGCTAATGTTTAATCATTTTTACGTTTCATTAAACATTAATACATTTCAACATTCCAGTCAGTCCTAACGGACAGTTCCGTATCCGTCAGTTTTGATTAGAAGTTCTGTCGATCGAGAATTTATCGTGGATTTATGTCGTCTTCAAACTTTTGGATGTAGTTTATAATAGGAATAATAGTTTTAGTATTTTTCTTCTTTGTGTATATGCAATTATATACGTGGGCATTGGCCTACGCCCTGTCTGTAGTCTATGCATATTATTATTAAATATCTACAACCGACATGGTTATAAATATTAACCTAGCAAACGACAATTGCTCGACTAGACAGTAGCAAAAGCAAGTTTCTCATAGTTGTTCTTACGCAATATCGGCACCCTAAGGCGAAGACAATTTGTGTAGGTCTAAAATGCTGCACCCGTATTATAATCCTTTTAATTGTTTTAAATTCTAATAACTAAAATGTTTGTTGCAATACAACCTTACCTACAGAATAAATTAAATACTACTTAATACGTGTATTTTTTGAGAATGTGTAACCGGAATTTATGATTACGTTTACATAAAACCATATTTCGAAATTGTATTCCGCTTTATCTTTTGAGTATGATAGTTTCTACTGATGGTATCTTCCTTTACATGTTGTGTTTAAACTCGGCATTGTTTCCTGGAGTATCCTGGAAATTGTATCGATTTTAGTTAAATGTTGGAGCTTTTGCATAGATACATGATAACACATTTGACGTAACGATAATAAAGCTAGCAAGTTTATACTACTGCTATATGCTAAACTACTTCTTACAAATCTATTTGTTTGTTGATAATATGACAATTTGTTCCAACGCTGTTCTTTATTAGTACGAAAACATACAGTGTCGTAACGTTTTTTTTTAAATGTTTGCTAGGTTGTGATAAATTACCTAAATTGTTAAAGTCTAATTCATCTAAAAAAACTTGTGTAAGAATAATTGAGTCAATTTTCAAAATTGGCAAATATTTGCAGACGTAGTTATGGAAATAGTTATTTGTGTAACAAGTACGCATTAGGAACAAATTTATTTGTTCAGCAGCTGTTACTTTTTCTTTAGTTCCTTATAGATACGTGCGACAATTTTACTTTCGTACCTTAATCGGAAAACGTAAACTTTCTGACATTAAATGAGGAAAAAAAATTAACAATTTTTCGAAAGCAGAAATGGTTATTTACGTTTGCATTACGAACAAGCTTATTTCGTCAGCAGCTCTATAGGTAACTTTGAACAAGCAGGGATGTGCGGCAATTTTACCTTCGTACCTTAATCGGAAAACTTTCTGATATTCAACGAGAACTGGAAAAACCAACATTCTAAAGTTGCAGATGAAAATAGTTACTTAAGTATAACAAGTGAACAATTTCCCCTTGAAAAAGAAAATTATTACGCGATTCTTCTTTCAAAACCGCAATTATTTAGGCTCTAATGTTGCTAATGTAGACTGACGACACTTTTATGACACCTGGAAAAACTTTCTAAAACCAGATGAAAAATTTCTGTCGCAGTTGACAATTGTCATACTACGAACAGCTCAAGGTATGATTTAAGCGATATATTAAAAGTTTATTAATTTCTCAGTAAAGATGAGATAGATATCTTTTGATTTTTTTTTGTACTACTATTTTTGGATTAGGTAGTGTAAATTGTAAAAAATTGTGCTTTGAAGTCGAAGATATCAAGCTTGAGATAGTATACGTGATAATTAATTTTATTTACACAAGACGGAAGAAAAGGAAAAACAATAGAACGTTACTGAAATTCACAATACAATGTTTAAGTTAATGGTGTACTAATTCTGATTATCGGTTATAATAAACATGTTTTGGTATGATGCCAACTTTATGGACTTTTGATGGTTTTGTTTTGATTATCGGGTAAGGCTGTTCTTCTGGTTCTAATATAGATGTTATCTGATGGCTATACTTATACGTCTCAGTTTTTTAAATGGCGATTCGTGTTTTACATGGTCTTACTGACGAATTCTAGATTTTGGTTAGCGGTATCAACCAAGCAGTGTTGTAAATAGATAATTTTCAAGTTGTCTATATACAGATAAAAAATTTTATATCTTAATACAAATGATAGATAATAAAAAATAGTTTAATCTATATTATAGATTAACAGATACTACTAAAAGAACGTTCCACAGGAGCCGAAGAAAGCAATGTCGTGTTAGATTTCAAAAACATTCTTTTAATCAATGAAAAACTTTTTTTGCTCTCAAAATATGATGTAACTTCACAGTTCACAACATTTTTATTGAATATTTTTTTCGAGTTGACCAATAAAGATAAAGGATCTGTATTACTTTGAAAGCCATAAAATCTATAATTTTTATTTTCAATATTCTGAGAACTACTTAAGCTGGTGGAAGAACTGAAGATCAAGTAATTTGTTTATTATTACACATTTAGCTCAAAAAAAGTTTTTTGCATGTCTCATCATATTCCTCTGGAATTCAACGCAGTTTGAATTTTGAGTGTGAAATTGATTTTAAAATAAACCAATTGCTCTTTTCAGTTGTCAAATCAAAATACTATAATCAAATTTTCGATCGAAACCGTCTAGCAATACTACTTTTAAAGGGTAACAATACGAAAGATGTGACATCAATTGAAATTAATGTGTGTTGGAGCTACACAACTTAGATAACAGTATTTTTCACCCTAAAAATAAAAATAATTAGCAAAACAGGAGAGCATTTGTTTATTAGCTAGTGTAATTGCTAAAGGTTCTTGAAAAAATTCTGCAACAAAATCCACTCTTGTGTTTTTAAATTAGTTTTAGTTTATTAAAAACAGCTGATAGTTTTTCTTTAAATGGCCACAGTTTTCGAATTGAGTCGAAGGCAGAATTCCATCTTCTCATAATTGGAACAGAAAACTTACATTTGCCAATGTCATAGACAATGTCTGAAGCTAAGGTACTTTTACTCATTAAGTTCTAAAATGCTTGTATCTAAAGATCAGTGTAGCTTTTTGTAATTGACATTTTGTAATGCATTCTTGGCATCTGTGGTCGCTAAAGAGTTTAAAGAATGAACGAAACAAGTTATATGCTAGAGTAAAATTATATCATCTGCTAAATCAATTTTATCAGATTCTTTACTTTGATCAAAATTTGGCGTTTTAGACACTATACTATGAATATTCACAAATTCAAAATGTTTATTTGGGTCAGATTGAGAGAGCACATCAGTATTTTCATCTGTATATGACGACGAAGCTGATGTACTACGATTACTTACAACAAAAAAACGGATGCTGATTATTTGTTATTAAAAATAATCTAAAAGCTTTTCCAAAACTGGCGCCGCTGTCAGTTACTGTGTATGAGATTCTGGTAACGTCCATATTAAAATCTTTACGTAGAGAATCTATACGATGGACAATATTGTAATAAGTGTGTCTAAAGAGAATTCTACGGCATGGAAGAATAAATGATTTTCTTTATAACATTAACTCTTTAATGTAATGTGCAGTCATATCCAAGCAACTGTTATTGTTCCAACTCGATATACAGGGTTGGGATAAAGTATGAAACCAAGTAAATATCTTTCAAACGAGAATGACCATATTTATGAAACTTTGCAGGCAAGTTCAATGACGCATAACGCATCTGACGTCATATTTTTTGTTACTATGTACTTCACCAGAAATACCCTCAACTTTTTAAATTTAAATGGGACACTCTGTCTGTTTTGCACATTTTAATAGATTCCTCCTGACAATATGCAACCCTATTAATAAATTTGTCATTTTTTCCGAGACTTCTCCACTCCACGTATTAGTTCACATTCATCAAGAATTCTTTGTCTTAATTCCTGCAAGCATGTTGGTCGTCTAACGTAAACACGTGATTTTAGATAACCCCAAAGAAAAAAATCTAACAGCTTAAGGTCCAGAGAACGAGCAGGCCGCTCTATGGATCCTCTAGGTTCAATTCATGGATTTGGAAACATTTGCATCCAAAAAATCCCTAGCCCGCCGGTCATCGTGGGGAGGTGCTCCATCTTGTTGAAACCAATAATTTTGTGGTAACTGTCCATTCTGTTGAAGTGCAGAAATAATTTGGTTATTTAGTATTTAAAAAAACAAGTGACTAATTATTTTATCCGCGAACGGTGTACAGTTACAGTGATATATAAATTATAGTAAGTGTTTGTTTTTATTAAATTGCTAGTTTTTTGTATTGTGTTTTTAGTTTATTAAAATTAGTTAGGTTTTAATAATCGATAATAGTGTAAATAGTTAAAAATAAATTAAGCTTACAATATGTAATGTAACAGCATAAGAATATACACTGCTTGTTACTCTGATTCAAAAACAATCTTTGTAATGCAATGAAATGTTTGTTTTTTGTTATAAAATAACTGTTTGTTTTTTAAAAAATGCTGTCGTGAATGTAGTTTTATTTAATTAAATTTGATTTGTCGCACTTTATGAGTTTTAACTTTTAATAGACGGTCCTACGAATAAAAGTAGGTATTGTACCAGATATTCATCCTAGAGTTAATTAAAGTTACACGAATAAAAATGTTTTAAATTATAATTTTCCAGAAAAATATTGGTTTAACATGACGTGCTCGTCATGTTACACCAATGTTTTCTCTAATTTTTACGTTTGTATCAATTAAATTTGTAAATTGTGCTGCAGAATGATGCAATATCAATTTACGGCAATACAGTTCTTTTAATTTAACTGTTTATCTTTTGAAGATGCACATTCTCAATTTCATGTAGCGTATTTCTCTTAAATCAAATTATCTAGAACTAACTATAACTTTGCAATAACGTTCTTGCTACACGTTATAAGGAAGTTTTAATGCTCCTCCGTAATCATTAATTAATAGTTATGTGTTGAGATATCAAATACCTAATATCATCGTCATTTGAAATTACATCTTCGAACCGTCGCTATTAACTGTATCTTTATCCGTTTATACCTAAAGTTTGATTATTGATATTACCATTATTTTTCGTGCGGAAAGAAACGATTACGGTGAATGCCGCGGTTTGGCTTAATTAAGTCCTGAAATTGTCGTAAATGCGAAATGTCATATTCCTCTAGTTACATTGTATAGAGAACGTAAACATGTTTAATATTGGGATGAATTAAAGTTTATTCGGAATGCCAACATTTACTTTGTCATAATAATGTGTACTTCGTACATATAGGTTTCGCGCAAACTATGATTAAGAAACCTCGCATTTAATATAATATAATTCGATTATTCCGAATAAACACGTCGAAATGAAAACAATTAGATAGCAAACTGTCAATATTTTTCAATAACCGTTTTTTAAGTTTTACGCAGTATCATTAAATATTTTGATGTCAAATTACGTCTCTTTTATATCGTATCTTTCTAGTGTAAACTAAAACTTTCAGGTTGCAAATGTTGGGTTTTTATGGTAATATGGTAATAATAGTCTAACGTGGACTTTACATTACAGTGGAATAAAGCTCAAACAGCTAAGATTAGAAAAGGAATCAACTGAAACTGTAATTTTTTTCTATATCATCGACAACATGAAAGATTTCAGACTTTTTTGTGTTTGCGTGGCTCTCAACCTACTTTTCACAATACTAAGTTTTAAGAAAAAATATAGGAACACTTTATGAATGTTATTATTACAATATTACTCAGGTTTTTTTAAAGTAATTATAAATTTTGGACCGTTACGATTTATCAAGTCACTGACGCCATTTTTTAAATGTATTTATTCATCATAGTAACAGATCGGTCAGTATATTTGTTGGTATATATATAGGTAATGTTGTTACTGTTGCACTCTTAACACTATTGGCAACACATAAAAATTATGAGTTGTGTTCTTGTTCATACCGTGCATCTATTCTATTAAATAAAGAAGCCAACGAATGATGAAGCATATTGTCTTCTAATTTTATACTGTTTTTAAACTTTGTCTTATATGTAAATGTTTTGCACATTTGAAACTTCAACAATTTCAACATAACACATAAGATGATTGAGATAAAACTCATTTTTGAACTGTGAAGTGCTTGACTTTATTACAAAACAATTTACAAATTCAAAACATTTGATTAAATTCAGATGCTTAGCTCTGACATTGGAGTTACTGTTTTTAGCAACGACGTCCAAAGTCATTATAGTATTTGAATGCTTACTTTAATTACTAGACAATTAAATTGTTCATTTGTATTTTTCAAGTAACCTAATTATATCTAAAAAATGTTTTTCTTGTATTTATCTTGTAGGTAATGTGAACGTTTTCAGATGTCATTGTGGCATTATGTAGATAACTACCAAAATGTTTTGAAATTTTATCGACTTCATCGGAATAAAACAATAAACATTAGAAACAAAACAGGTTATTTATAGTCCTACGTCGATACGTATCGATACGTCGGGCGTATCGATACGCCGATACAAACCACAAACTCGTATCGAAATATCGATACGCATCGATATTTCGATACGTATCGATATTTCGATACGTATCGATACTCCGATACGTACCGATACTCTGATACGTATCGATACTCCGATACGTATCGATACTCCGATACGTATCGATACTCCGATACGTATCGATATTTCGATATATCGATACGTATCGATACAAATTGCGTATCGATATTCGATACACAAAATTCCGTATCGCCCAGCACTAGTTATTTATCGTATTACATCCACTTATTTTTTAACCGACTTCTTCATGATCTTTAAATTACAGTTTGATTTTTACTCTTTTTAAACAAATCTCTATTAGCGTTATAAAATTTAAATTTGTTTGCAGACTGAGCACTTCTTGTTTTGTTTTGGTTTGAAATCACCTTAATTGATTTGTGGTTTTTTATAGATCGGGAAATTAGACTATGTTTACGAATTTTTAATTTTTTGCTTTAAAAAATTCGGAAGCCTATTGCCAATTTTTGATTTTTTTTAGACTTGCGCAGATTTTCTGAATTTATATTGTTTTGTTTTAAATGCGTATTTCAACATATTCGGATCTGGCGCATATCCTTTTTGTTTTAAATTATAGTTTTACTTTTGGCTACTACCGACTTTAATACTAGTCGTGATTCATTTGTCTGCCAATAATCGGTTACAAACCTGATGATAAAATTCAATTTAACTTGATGACTGAGTCAAGTCCATATAATTGATTTTTTAGCAACGATTCAAAAGTAATTATCCTACGGAACAAATCTCTTAATGTTTTCTTTTGCATATTAAAGCGTTTCCGAAGTATTTGGAAACTTTGGAACGTTGATCGAAAAACTTGGAAGATTTTGGATGCAGATAACGCAAGAATATAAAAAGCATTCGAAGAAAGATCGAGTTAACTTTTTGAATTGAATCAGAAGAAGACTGTCGGTTTAATTAAATTAAGTGTATAACGCGTGTGTTAAGAATAATATAACGCCGTGAACATGTTGTTGACATAAAGAAATACCAATTGTAGATAAATAAAAATTGCGGACAGTAAATTTTAAGTGATAGCAATAAATAAACTAATGTAAGTTCTTTTTTTAATTACCGTTGCATTTTATTAGTGTTAGTTAAAAGTAGTTAAATTAAAACGTGTAAATATTTCGTTTTCAAATAACTTAGATTTAACATTCGTTACAATTTGATTGCTGACTTATGAAGCAACTTATGCTACGCAGACTAAGGAACAAACTAATCATTTGCTATTTCTGGAAAGACGTGATTTTTTTATAAATAGGCATATAGTACTATTAAAGGATACTCCAAAGCACTAGGCAATAGTTTATTTATTATATAGACTAAAGTTTTTTCGTTTCGATCGGATTTTATCAAATGAACCGAAGCCTCCCAATGTTATTAATTCGGACATCGAAAATGTCATATGAAGATCTTATAGCTGGATTTGATCTACCGAACTAAATCTAATTAAACGCGTCTGTAGTCGGATTAGAATTAGTGTATACGAGCGCTCACAACACTATATCTTGATATTGAAGAACGACGTTGTCTGCAAGTAGTGATATAAATATTTAATTGTTTTAAAACGTAATAGTGCATGTTTACAAATGTGTAACAATCTGAAGTCTACTGATGACGCTTATTTCAGTAGTCACATAATATGAGAATCGCAGTGCCACAAATCTGGTTATTTTACCACGTTGGCAACATAATACCGAGCATTGTCGTAAAGCAAAACAAACCAAGTGAAAGCTTCTCTGATTGTTGTTAATGCTTGTTGAAGCTTGTTCCGAATTGAATTTTATCAGTGGATGACTCAAACTAATTAAACTTAAGTTTTGTCGCTAGTACTTAATTATCAAAAATAGGAAGTCATGATCGTTTAACTGTACTCGCTAATGTGTTGTAAAGAAAAATTGATTTACAAGCAGGTGTCTTCCTACTTTAGACCTACAGCATCTTTGATTTCAGCTTGATTCGTTGTTCTTAGTTTAATTTTTGTGTCTTGGTATTGCTTTGCTTTTGTTTTTATTATTTGGTTGATGCTTGTCTTCTACATTTTAAATTGTTTGATCTTTGTAACAAGATCTTGTTTAATTTTCTTAAATATAATTTGCTGATTATGGGTTGTTTGGCAAGCAGAATTAAAAAGAAAACACTTATTGAAACAATTCAAATAATACAAAAGGAAAAATTGTTTGGGAAAAAAGTATTTGTCGTTCTTTATTTAATAGTTATTTAATTGTTTGATTTCTGTTGTTACAACTAAACTAAACAAAACATGTTTGAGAAACGATATTGTTTTTTAAATCATTATTAGATACCGTCTGCAACATAATTATTGACAGAACTGTAATTGCAGGAACAATTTCATTCCAATTATGCGATTATGTTAGACATCGCTATGTAACTTTTGTTTCACATTCTACTCGCCGATAAAATGTGAAATATGCTTGGATTACATTGCGCTACTATACTTAAACAATGACTAATACCTTCAAAATAAGTAAAAAATGCATTTAATTGATGTATCTTAAGCTTTTGTTTACGAATCGACAGTAGTACGTATTAGCATTGCACTAGCAAAGATACGCTTTATGTTCTGATGATAATATTTTTATGTAAGATTTTTATTTTTCGTATGCATCAAAGAATAAATTACCTTTGTCACAATATTTATCCTTGTCATAATCTCGATTCAACGATATTTTCTTACTTGGTACGTTCAGGTCTACAAATGCAGCTGATAATAATATTGGTCCACTTGCATTCATCCTCAATAAGTTGAATTACACCTTCAAGTTACTGGTATTATAAAAAAGCACTTACTAAATTTTATATATCGGCAAAAGAATTTTCTTTCTTCAATCCTCGTGCTCATTTTAAAAATCTGTACTTTAAGTCATATTGCAAGCAGTTTGCCTTCAGAAAATTTCTTTATCGAGTGGAAAAATTATGTACGAACAACACGGTTATAAATAAATGTGGGGCTTAATTTGCAGCAACATGCCATATAGAGATTTTTCTTGTATTCTACATTTTTGTTGTACGAGTTGCTTATTTTGCATAATCACCGTGAAATATAAAATAATGAATAACGTTTGTAATTTAATCATAAACAATAAACATTAGTTTGTGTCTAACGATCTATTGTATTATAGGCAAAAATCGTTAGTTTGAAAGTAATGAATGTAGACACGCAATTCGTATATTTTTACGTTTTAACTAGTTTTAGTTCAATATTTTAAACCCGATTTAATCGGCTTATTGTCTGTATATTATTGTTGATCTAATGTTACACATTTGCTGCATCATTGATTATTATCTCTGCATTGTATTTCCATATTATTTTGGTAATATAGTATTGTGCTTGAACATTTATTCAAAACACGGGACTCGGGTATTTACTTTTTTCTGTGCAATACAAATTTATTCATATAATTGCAAACATGTTGTTAAAAACTATTGTTTTGTTATATAGTATTGCCCTTAAAACTTTTTCATCTGCGTTAAGTCGTTTATTCTGATGATTAAAATTTTGATTCTAAATTTATTTTTTGTTTTCATCAAATTTTTATAAGTTGTTATGACCTTAGCATGAATTTTACTAGCCAGTAAATAAATTACTTTTGTCGTAATTGTATCTTAATTATCTGTACTTATAGAGAAAATCTTAAATTTTTTTTGGATTAAACTTGTTTTGAGCAATTGCCAAAAACTGTGCACCTTATGCTTCGTGTTGGTCATTATTTTAAGGTTTTTACTTTTTCGATAGGGTATGTTTTAAAACGACATTGAAAACGTTAGTAAGTAGAGAACATTTCTGTTAATTGTTTTGAGAATTTTCAAAATTATTTTAATTATATGTATTCATAGTAAGATGTATTGGAAAAAAGTTTTGTTGTTTATACAATTTAAACATGTCACGTAAGTTACACTACAAAATAAATTTAATTTTACAGTGACATCTGATAAGTCGTAATTTTTTAGTGCAGCAATAAAATTCAACATAAACAGTTGTAATCAATTTAATATGCACGTTTCGTCTGTGTTTTGTAATGTTTATGCAGTGTATAATTGCTTTTGAATATTGGTATTACTATTGGTACAAGCGCTGGCTGTAGTTAGCATTTAATACACAATGAATTAATGTGCTTTTTACAACTAATTTTGTTGTTTATTACAATTTTGTATTTGATTATTCCAAAACTGAATATATTCATTTTCCAACTTTATTAAATAATTACCTTTGTTTTTTTTATTAGTTTGATTTTTTTAAAATTCATGTTAAACTAAGTAAACAATGGACGAGTTTTATTTTTAATTTTATATGTTTTACTGGTATACACGTTTTGTTCACACAGTTAATTCAATTTTAAAACTGCATTAAAACTTGTGTTCTAAATAAAATTGTTTTAGTAAACTGCATACAAAAATTACTTCGCACTAATACGGTCAGTTAATTTTGCTAGATATAATTGAGAAGTTGCTTTAACGTCAACTGTTAGACATGTACATGTACTTAGGGTAAAATTCTTGCCTTTACCTAGTTACAGAAACTAGAGTTAATTGAATATGAAAGCAAATGTAAGATGGCTAATTGAGTTTGTTTTGTGTTGCACAGCTTTCGTAAAAGTTTAATTATAAACACATTACAGTTCTGTTTCAAATGTTCCTAAGTTTTGTTATTTTTATGTTATTAAAAATAAAAAAATTAAAGTTGGTACGAAGACTGACTGAAAAAATGTAAGAATTCATTGTTTAAATAACGAATCTTTTATTTTTTTTAAGATACAGAGGAATTTTAACTGTTGTTCACACGTATTCGTAATTTGTTCTCTCGTGTTTATGTTTATAGCTGCTTTTCGTTTTGATCCGCATTTCTAGATTTTTGGCTATGTGTTGAAATTTAAAAAAACATGATATTGCAATTCAGAATTTTTTTTCAATGAATATTTTTGTTAAATTTACGTTTTCATTACATTTAAATTTAACTTGTTTTTTGTTACAGGTGAGAGTCGTACACTATTACAATTTGGTGGAACTGGTACTTTTGATTTTGAACAGGTAACATTTTAACTTTACTTTTATTTTGTTTTTATTGTTTATCAATGCATCTTGAGATTAGTTTTTTTTTCTCATTGAGATTTATAATTTGACTATACTCATATCTTTGGAGAGTCGTTAATTTTGTTTGTTTTTATATTTGTCACTTTTGGAATCAACGAAATTGTACTGCTTCTATTTAATGATGAATACTATAAAATCATTTTTTTATATATACGCTTTAAAAATGTATTCTATTGTGTCTACTGATTTCTTAGCCAAGCACGTGGGTTGTTTTTAAAATTTCGTAGAAAAAATAGAAGGTGATGTGTGGAAAAGAGTTTATTGTTTTTCAAACTAATTTGATGTTGTCTTTAAAAACTCAAACGACATCATCTGATTTAAAAAAAACATTAAACCATCTGTCGGAGTACTTCGAGAACATTTATTGGTTTTTCTTTATATTGCAAAACAGGCTACTGTTGTTTTGATTTAGGTTTGTACAGTATATCGAGTTTTCGTCACAAGGTACACGTTTGTTGAAGGACAACGTTGGAATTACTTTGCATCGTTTGACACGAGCCTGTGTTTGAGCATCGGTTAAGAGATGTAATCCAACTAGCACAAAACTTTTTGCATTGAAATGTTTTGTGTTATTAAACTAATGCTTAAATTTTACCGTCTCACGATGTATTACGTGCCTCCTTATCATTTTTTATGGTTCGTGCCATTTCAATCTTTTCTGGATAGCATTGTAAGGACTACCTTGACAAGATTCATTAGTAATCTAATCGATATGGTCCACGTTGAACTAGCTGTGGCTTTTAAACATTAATAGAAGATGTAAAAAGTTATGTTGTTTTTTTTACATTCTAGAGAAATTCGTAAGAGCAGTACGTGCATATCTAAAAAATATGTAATATAGATAATAATAAGAAGTAGTTAAATTGAATATCTCATTTATAAACAGCTTTTAAATAATCCTTTATTTGGTGCACTATTATTTCTTTTGATGCAGTTTGTTCCTAACTTATTCTTCTTTTTGTTGATTACTATTTATTTATTATTTTTATAATTGTTTCTTTTTCTTTTGTTTTTATTCTATTTTTTAGGTGTTTTGCTTATTTTTTCAATTTGCTTGATATTTATTTTAATTGTTAAGTTTTTTATGTTATTTTAAATCCATACATGTTTTTCTGACGGTAGTAGTTTCAATGTGTTTTGCCACTACCAAACTATTTTTTTATTGATTTCATTGTTAAAATAATTATCTGACGTTTACAATTTTTTTGTTTACAAATCGGATTTTTCCATTAATATATGTGTGACGTCTGGTCACCTACTTCGAACCCCTTGAAAGCATTTGATGATGACTTGAGAAGTTTCTACACTTTTTGTGCCACCATTAAAGCATTTGATGTCTTTTGTGCAGTAGTTTCTGTAATTCTCAATTGATTTTCTATTTATTGCTATATCGATGTTTTAAAGTTTAGAAAGATAATATAAAAATAATAGTCTACTTCACGAATGTAAAGACAATAAATAAAGTACTTGTCACAATAAAAGATTCTTTAGAACCAAAACAATTTAAATAAGCAGGTACAGTGTAATAAAATTCACAAATAATATATGGGAACAGGGTTCATTATAGGCGTTTTTTGCTGTATTTTTTTTTATTATATAATTTTTAAATAAATAATTTGATTTCAATTATTAATATTTATGTCTAACAGCCAATTTACTTTTATTTGCTCAATTTTCATCGCTTTTAACTAACAATGAAAAATTTTATGAACTTAATTAGCGGTAGTAGTTACAAATTTACTTAAAATTAGTACATGGCTGAGTATTAAAACATAAACGTAACTGGATTTAAAACAGAGAATATTTCAAAGTTGTATATAATCTTGTACTAAAATACGTGCAAATTTGCCTTGTACATAATTATGCTGTTAATTTATGCTCAAGTATAACAAATAGTATTTTTAAGCATTATAAATGAGCAATGAGTAAATATTATCAGGCTATATGCTCTGATATTTATTGTTATATCTCGTTAACTTAATACCGGTGTTATGGTTTAAATGAAAGCGTATCATAACTTTGCTATTATAATAAATAAAAATGATTATATTTAGCATAGTTTTAGTGTTATTGAGAAGTATTTTTCAATTTTCTAAAAGCAAGTTACGTTATTAATCATGCATTATTTTTAAGCAAGCACCACTTGCGGTGGCTTTTATTGTTATCGTTTCATTTGATTTGCTTTATATTATCAGGTCAAAACAATGTGATCAACGTAAATTAACGTGAAATATATTATGTTTCTGGATATTTTGTATTGTTGCGAACTTAACTAATTTTACTAAAACTAAAACACAACACACTTAGAAAATTATAACTAACTAATTAACAGAAACAAAAACTTACTAAATAAATTTATATATTACTAGATGCACTCACATTTATTTATACGTTATGCGCGTAAACACTGAATATGCACTGATTTATTTTTATAGTTTTTTTAATTAACTGAGAATGTTCTCGAACAGTATTGATTTTGCAAATTATTCTAAGCTATTATAGTATACTCAATGATACGATTGCATTGCTGTTTACATGTTTTAGTGGAATTGTGTACCTGAAAGTTTTTGAGTAGTATTTTTCTGCAGTCTTAAAAACTTGTTCTTTATACTTTCCATTCCAATGAAAGAAATGTTTTTAATAAATTATCAAAAATTATGTCTCTTTAGAAAAATAAAGCTTTAATTTGTTTTTAATCAATTCTTTTTGTGTTGTACTGACTAGTTTGTTTGATTCAGTTTATCCTATAAATCTTGTTTAAAGTCTTGGAAATATAGTGTCTTATCTGGTACCGAACTTTAGTGAACATTTTAGCGTTGACCACGTTATTGACTGTGTATCGGAATAACAAAGCTTTTGATTTATAAAATCTTAAGTTTTGGCGGTTGTTATGTTTAAAATTATAAGCGACTTTCGGTTTAGACCGCGTCGTAGTAAAACACCCAGACTTAGGCTTGGTCATAGTCTCTTCTAGAGTGCCAAAACAAGAAGTAGAACTTGGCCTTTGCCGTATTGTCGTTCGTGAACCCAAACAAACTGACGTTTCGCAAAACATTGCAGCTTGCATCTTCAGAGTGGTAAGTGTTACTGAAAGAAAAAGTGTAAATGATGATATTTATCCCAATAGCGATTAGCGTGATTAACGAACCTTATCCTTCCGTTACCGCTTGACTGACTTCGTTATTAGTCGGAGTAATTGTTTGTGTTCTTTCCAAGAAGGTCGATCTTTGTCTTAGTGGATATAATACTGGTAGCCAAGATTTGCTGAGTCTTAAACCGTCTTCTCGGTTCATATTACTTAAACGCCGAATCTCACCACCATCCAGTACAGAAGAATACTGTTTTGCATACTGTAGCCAAAAGAGCTATACGTGTGTCAAATAATAAAAATCTACAAACGGAAAAGGAACCACTGTTGGAGTCTCTACAACAAAATGGATACGGGTTCAAAGAGATCCAAAACGCATGGAAAAGAACAACAAATCCAAAAATCAAAGAAGACTTATCACCTCCTACTAGCACCGCTTATTTACCATACTGTATGGGTTCGACAGACAAAATAAGCAGGGTGCTAAAGAAACATAATATTAAAACTGTCTTTACGACTAAGGATACCCTGAACACCTGGTTTACATCTGCTAAAGACAAACAATGGGTTCTAAAACATGCTAGAGTTTACAAAATTCCTTGTTCCTGTGGATCAAGTTATATAGGACAGACGGGACGCTCTATTGAAGTTAGAGTAAAAGAACATATGGCTGACTGCAAACACCGCAGCGTTACTAAATTAGCAGTGGCAGAACACGTGTGGAACCAGGGACACACGCTGAACTTTGACCAAACTAAAGTGTTGGCTAAAACTCCTTTCTACTTTCCCAGACTTATCCGCGAAGCTGTGGAAATAGAAAAACATTCATGTAATATGAACCGAGAAGACGGTTTAAGACTCAGCAAATCTTGGCTACCAGTATTATATCCTCTAAGACAAAGATCGACCTTCTTGGAAAGGACACAAACACTTACTCCAAATAATAACGAAGCGGTAACGGAAAGATAAGGTTTGTTAATCACGCTAATCGCTATTGGTGTAAATATCATCATTTACACTTTTTCTTTCAGTGACATTTACCTAAGGATACTAAATGAATAGGATTGCTCGATTCGTATTCTCGCAATGTAAGCCGCCCCACTCCAGTAAATCTTGACGCGTGACGTCAGCCGTAGACCACATATCGGTTCGCTGCTTATAAATAATGCTTAAATACACTTTAAATACAACGGTTTTGCGATATGTTTTATAACAATTATTACATTTGTTGGTGTTTTACTCGTTCAAATACGTGCCTACAAGTTGCTTGTAAAAATTTCTAATTATTATCAGATTTAATTTAAAGTTTAAACTTATTTACATTATATTAGAAGGTGCGCTGTATTTGGTTGCGATAACAACCTGATTGCAAGCAAAAATAAAAACCTTAAGATTACATACCACAAGTTTCCAAAAGGCACCGATTTAGTGTCCATTACAATTAAAAATGAATGGATTAGGCGTTGTAAAAGGGCTGATAACATGAACCCTAATACTAACGTAATTTGTTCTACTCATTTTACAAAGGAGAGTTATATGAACGAGATTTACAAAACGAATTATTACATTTTTTAAATAAAATTGATTAGCATAAATTTAGTTAAAAAAAAATAAAAAATGGAATCACTGCTTCGAACATTTCCACGATGATTCTTTAAAAAAAATCACAAGTTGTAAAAAAAATTAAGCATTAAAATTGAGAAAAAAGAAAACATTATACCATTATTAGAATGAACTATCAAAATATAAAGCTTAGTGAAAAAAGAAGTGGAAAGAAAAGAGCGAATACACCAACTTAAGAAACCGATAAAGAAAGAATAAAACGAAAAAAATTATATAAAATTTCAAAATAAATTTGAAGTGTGTTATTCTATTTTTTATTTATTTTGTCAACCTTAAATTTGAATACATTTATTTAACCGTTAATAGTACATTTTATTTTGTCCGTAAATTATAAAATTAATACCAATTTTTCTATAGTTCAATTTAAAAATGAATCCATCAAACAGCAAACGAGATTAATTTTTTGTGAAAGTTTCCTTCCGTTCAAGTGAAAATAATTTAAACAGCAGATTAATTTCAGCTTGATTACATTTAAATGTAATTTTTTACCTTTAAAAAATTATAAATCATAAAAAAATCAACAAAACTAATTAATAGAAAAAATATTTTGATTATGAACACTATTGCCATTGCTTATTAAATAAAAAGTTGTCAAATTTACTCAAATAAAATATTTAGAAGTCTTTTAACGTGCATCTTAGTACAGATTGTAATAGAAGTATCAAAAGCGAGGTCTACGCGTGACGTCAGCGCGTTACATGATCTCGGCAAAATAAATTGAGCGATCGAGCAATCCTATTCATTTAGTATCCTTGACATTTACCACTCTGAAGATGCAAGCTGCGAAACGTCAGTTTGTTTGGGTTCACGAACCACAATACGGCAAAAGCCAAGTTCTACTTCTTGTTTTGGCTCTCAAGAAGAGACTATGCCAAGCCTAAGTCTGGGTGTTTTACTACGACGCGGTCTAAGCCGAAAGTCGCTTATAAGCTTTTGGTTTATTCAACTGCTGTGTTAGGTTTCTAAGTTAAGACGTTCTTATTTTAGTAAGAAGTTATCTTATACGTGATCATGTTTGGTTTTAATTTAATTTTTTGTCATATTATGTACTGATAGGTGTCCATTTATAGTTTTTTGAATAACATTTTTTCTGGCTAACAACAAATAAATACAACTTTACGTTCGCTTTTTTTAATTTCATTTCACATCTTTGTTATTAAATCTGAATGTTGTTTTTTTGATTCTAATATGGATTATAGCTATTTAAAACTCATCTATACCAACAGAAACGCGTACTTTTATTAGAAAGTCGGGTACCACGACTTTATGCGTAACCAAAAATACACAAATACGATGTAGATCTCCTAATTATCAGTAAACCAAGCGTGTGACCAAAAAACTACAAAGGTATTATGCATGAACTAATAGTTACATGAGCGACTCCTAACACTTCATTGAAATAATTTAACAGGCGATGATATATTAGTGAATTTTGACGTCGAATTGCTTTTTATCAACTTGCCAATATAAGAAGAGATCCATATTACAAGGTACAATGATCATACATAACCTCCAACTCTCATATCGTTCAATTCTATGTGATTGCAGCGCCTAATTGATCACAACACCCAAATTTTATAGTTGATCACAACGTTTTAATTTGATCAAAACCTCCAAATTTTACTGTTGATTACGTCCAACTTCATTACAACGCCCAAATTGCACGGCTGATCACAACGTCCAATTCAAATATAACTTCCAATTGGTTTTGGCGATTACGGTCATTACCGTTTTAGTTTAATTATCAATTTTTTGGTAATAGGGAAATTACACGGAATTTCTAATAAACATTTCATAATTAATAGTATTGCAACGTTTGCGAACTTGTTGTCAGTCTGCAGAGCGTTCACAAAGTTTTTATCTACTTCCAGAATGTTTGGAAAAGATGTAGAAAAATTTTGGGATAGATAACAAAAATATAGGTAAACGATTCAAAGTCAGCATAGGTCAGTTATTTGAAGTCGGAAGTGTTAAGAAGATGTTCAATAAATAAGTGAATCACGCGTAGTTAAGATAAATGCAACGGAGTATAAACGTACGGCGTTTTAATGTAAACAAGTGCCAGTTTTAAGATAAACAGAAGTTATCCGCGGACATTATTTTTCCAGTAATTATAAAACAAAAATTAGTGTGATTTTCTTAATTATCGTTAGATTTAATTAGTTTGTGTAATTATAAACGTGTAAATATTTTTTGTGATTAAGAGTGTATTGTGTGTACCTACATAAGCTGTTAGTCTACATTGTAGTATGTAGTATAAAAGAAATCATTTTTACATAACGCATTGTGATTGCTAAAATCAATTGGGAGTTATATGAGTTAGACGTTGTAATCAACTGTAAACTTTGGGCGTTGTAATCAAGTTGAACGTTGTGATCAACTGTAAAAATTGGAGGTTGTTATCAAGTTATCAAATTTTGGCGTTGTGATTAAGTAGGCGTTGCAATAGAGAGAATTTGAACGATATGTCGGACGTTACGATCATTGTACGTTTTGATCAGTTACCGATGTAATCTATGTTTATACAATCGGAAAAAACTGTTTTTCCGCCATTAAAAAATTGTAAAATTGTTTTGTTAGTTTTCGGTTTCTTAAATTGAATAACTGTAACATTAGTTTTGATTTTCGACTGAGAGTTATGAGGTACTATTATTGAAGTCTGATTAATTTACAATTTTTGTACCTTAAAAATAAAAAATACTGGAACAGAAAATATATGAAAGGAAATTAAAATTTTAACATTATATAATTTAATCCTCTGCCTGGAAATCGATTTCTGAGCACACGTGCTACGTAATTGTTACGTTGAATTTAAATTATCCACGACTACAATTACTTTAAATGGAAAAGCAATAAAATAAGATAATTTAAATTAAAAGAAGAATAATCAACTTGCTAATTGTATTCGCAAGAAACACGTTGATTTATTGCCGTCTTGCGCCGTTCCTCGCACAGATATGCAATTTCAGCAGCAGCGGTATAAAATTATTGGCACGATATCTGCAACGTATTTTTCATATCGTAAAACATAAAAATTTATAATTCTGCTGGGTTTATATTTTTTTGAAAATATTATCTCTATACTTTGGCTTTGCTCACATATACAACTACCGATCTTAAAAAAACGCATCCCCCGAGAATAATTTTATGTTCTGTGCTCTTTCTTTTTATTTTAAGTTGTTAGTCGTGACACTCCCATGAGCATTGTTAATGGTTATGTACTCCCTATGGTTTCACTTTGAATACCATCCAAGAAATTAAAACTAAAATTACCGTGCTTCGTACAAACATGTATTAACATGTTAAATCGTTTAAGTTAATAAATATCGATGGTCGTGCAAATTGCCTAAGGATTACATACAAACAGGTGATGATCATACAAGAATAGTTTGAAACTGAAACTTGTAGCTCCGCTGATTCAACAACTTCTTTGGCAAGTGTTCCGGACGACTCACGGTCATCGACCTAATCTTTTCATGTTTGGAAGAACATGTGATTGCATTTTTTATTACTTTTTCGTTTTTCTTATTGATGGTTTTAAGCTTTTAGCATCTAGAAATTTTTTGTATTTATTTATCGTAAATTGCTACTTACGTAATTAAACCGACAAATACCTAAATGGATACGTTATTTTTTTAAAATTAACTTTAACTGCCTTTAAAAGCAGCATGCTAATTGTTGACTTTGGTAAATTGTTATAATTTGAAAACGTGAAAGGTTGAACTATTGAAAAATTGTTTCTTGTTATAAATTGTCTATTCAGCAAATCAATTTTAACGGTTATCTTAAAGGTATGTAATTATTTAATTGTACGTACATATACATCTTTGTTAAGTTACGCTTTTATCGAGTGATTATTAAGTAAATTATTTTTGACTTTTTATATTCTATTTTATAGTCTATATATTTGTTTGTAAAATCTAGTTTATACCAAAGATTTTTAGATCTTTCCAAAGCTTTCTGATTTGGCATATAAACCAATAACGTGTAGAACAGTGTTTGAGGCAGTTCTTTAGTTTTTTTTATCAAATCATCATTTGTGCACTGTAAAGCATACTTTTAAAACAATTGCTGTGTAGTGCAGATATTCTTCCTGTAAGATTGGGTACTCCAAAGAATAATGAGCATATTAAACATTATCTGAATATACTTAGTATATATTGCCTCAACACATAGTGATACACCACTATCAGCAATACTTTACAACAGAACTGTTAAACTATTGAATTTACAGGTGCTCGATCTATAGTAATCCTGATTATGGGCTAAATGGTAAAAAAGATGGTATTGGAAAGTACAAAAATTATTGTGACTAAAGCAATTGTAATAAAGGCATGTGTCGCAAGATGTGCACAAAATAACAGATTATTTGATGACAGATTATGACACAGAGCCACTTATAGTGTTATCTAAAGTGGGAATAAAAATAAGATCAAAAATACAAATATATATGAAATATAGTGTAAGAGGAATTATACAAGAGAATTTTATAACGAATTACATTAATCACGCCGATGGATAAGAGCACACATTACAATTGAAATCCGTTTTCTTTAAATTATTGAAGAATCTAATTTTTCTCTTGTATATATAATGAAATTTAACTATGTTTATGCTTTTGTTGTGAAATTTGTTTTTGGGAAGATAAATAGTAGATTACATACCGAGGCGGAAAGTATTCCATTTTTGTCGAGAGAACTATAGTTTACCGAGAGGCATAGCCTCGAGGTGAACTAGTTCTCGAGACAAATGGAACACTTTTGCCAAGGTTTGTATACCATTTTATTCACAATCAGCCAATAAATAAAATAAATAACAAAAAACTAATAAAAAATGAATTCAAACCAACTTCCAAAATATTATCGTTTATTTCGGTAAAATATTAACACATAGTAGGCACTTCACAATTGACATATACGTATTTAATTTATGATTGACATCTATTAAAATCAGTTAAAACAAAACACACACAAATTACAGGTTCGGAAAGTGTACATTACTGACCGTGAGGTTTCATTACATAATCGGTTTTTTTAACCATGGAAACCGCTCACTTACCAACCTTTAAAAAGTTCGGAAAACTGTAGGTTACTAACTGAGTGTGAATAAAATAATTCTCATGGTTACTTTAGCTTAGAACCTTTAGTTTATTCTTTATTTGCTATTTTGTTTTCATATTTTGTTGTACAACTTGCAGTTTGGTAATTGCAAGTTGCTTTTCTTCTTAAGCTATTTTTGTTAGTGCACAGCTACAGACAGTATAGAGTTTACTCTTTAAAGAACTGGTATATTATTTTAAAGACTTCTTTCAACTTTCTAGTCCTTCTTTAGTTTTATTGCTTTTGCTTGTCTTGTATTTATTTGTCTTTTGTATTGTTTGTCTTTAGTTTATGTAATTTTTTTTCTACAGTTGCTTGGTTTAGTTATCTCGATGTTATTCTACTCCAACGTTTATCAATTTTTTACAAAATAGTGATTACTTATACTTACCTTAAATTTACAACTCTATTGTATTTTAAACAATTGCTAACTTGCAATATCCGTAGTAGAAAATGATTTTCGATCTAATTAAAGCCCGGACCGTAAGTTACCTTTAAAAACGTAAGTTCAGCAAAAGTATGCGTATCAAAAAATAGTATTAAATTTTTGAAATAGATGTTCAATAAATAGATTTTTAAAAATAAATTTTATTTCCGACTTAACTGTTAAATTATAGAAAGGGTCAATTTGACCACAAGTTGCGTTTTTAGGTACTTACATTCAGTGGCGGCACGAACGGGTACGTAGTAATTGAACACAAAAAAAAATACATGTTCAATGCATCTGATACATTACACTACTTTACACATGTTTAAGGTATTTAATACAAATAAAATTAAATATTATACAATAGCAAACATAAACAAGATAAAAGTTCCCGAAATGTATCCAGAATGCGTGTGTCTGAATAGAGGCTTTCACGCTCATGAATAATTGTACCTTCTATTCAAAAAGCATTTACAAAAGTACGTGGTTTAAGCTTGCAAATATTTTTTTCTACTGTGATTAATACGTTTTAGAATTAAATAATATACCACATTTTTTTGCCTTCTTTGCCACTAAAATTGCTAGAAAATCGCTACTGGACTTACTATCAAGAGATATCCATTATCTTGATCGATTTGCTTTGTTACAGTAGCATATGTTTATTAAAAAGGCTGGTTTCTGAAGTCGCTGTTGAGTGTTTTTTTGGCATTTAAAGATATTGGGGTAAAATGCATCTATGTTTCTTACAACGCCATTTGGAGATCATTATAGAAAAAATTGCCTCGTCGAAACATTTTGATGTAGATCTATAAGCTTGTGTTATCCTAAGACTATATTTAATTTTTGAATTACGTAGGCAACGCACGTGGGAATATTTGTATCGGTACTTTTCTTTATTTATGATAGAACCAATTCCTTCAATTATGTGATATTTTAATAGCAGTCAAACCTATCGGATGGGAGTGTTTGGTTTCTTCGCAAATTTTACTGTATCATTATTTTGAATATAGTTTGTTTTTTACAAGTTATAGCACTTTGTACGGTTTAATAATTCATTCACCCACACCAGAAGTTAATTTACAAAAAGCGAACTTTGCCTATTGCGAATCAATTTTTCACAGCTGGAGCCTATTTACTAAATCGTTTTCTTCAACGTACTGACAAAACACAAACAACGCCGACATCACATTTTATTGTTGTCATTTCTCGTAGCTGTCAAAAGCTGGACCCATATAGAGACGGCGCGAAAAGAATTAATCGCAAAAAATGATTATTTCTATAAACAAAGTATGAAATACAATAGGGCAATACAGACAAAATCTCAAATTTAAATTAAATCGAAACTTACCTTAAAAATTGAGGAGTCATCCAAATCAATTTATTTACTAATCTATTTGCATGTCATCCGTAAGATTACAGAGAGACAAAAAAGTTATAAGGAACTATGAACTTGATATTATTTTTATTTGTTATAATTGAAAATAATTTTATAACTGGACTTATAACGCTTTGCCGGTATTGTAAAAGTCCATGACTGGTACTTGTTAGTCTGCTAGAGAATTCTTCGATAATTTAAGTTAAACTAAGTATTTAATCGATTACGTCTCATCGCGTTGTTACAATAACGCTTTTTCTTGTATAACTTGAAATAGTATTTTCGATTTTAGTATTATTTTGTATTAAGTTTAGTAGTTATCTTTGTTTATCTCCAAATGTTTAATTCGAGTATATCTGAAGTAAACCTTTTTTTTTGATATTCTAGTAAGTGTACATGAAATAAATAATAACGCCGGGATACTTAAATTGTAAGGAATGAAATCATAAATAATGTCCAAATGGTTCTAAGCACAATTTTCTGCAGTATATTACGGTTTTACTCAAAGACTCAAAACAATAACATATAGTGTAATAACATCATAAAGTATTTGTCGGTTCCGTCCATTTAGTTGCCACAATGAACGATGAAGCACTTCATTCTCTCGACTCGACATAAGAAAGTTACTTTTGCACTTACGCCAGATGTGAACATGAACGTACACTTCATCATTGAGATTTTAATATAATTAAGCCGGGTTTTCCTATTACAACACCTATTAAGAGGATGTACAAAAGCGTATCATAAAGATCGATTTAATGACTCTCATGTAGAACGCTTACTTCGATTAAATTTAATTAAATTTGCTTTTATTATATATTTTTTGTAACATCTGAAAATGAATGGAAAGACTGGACACGCTTTGAGAATATTAGCTTTCTGTATTATGCGTAAAATAGGACCGAAGAGTGTGTAAATGACCGTTAACGAGCTACATGTTACAGGATGATCCAGGTAACAATGTTAGGGTAAAATAATAAAGTAGACAAGGGTTTCCTAAAACTTCTAATTAATGCAGCTTTTTCGTTAGAAAGGTATTGTGACGAAGGATGTAATTGAAATTATGCAAACTGTCGTGTGACTTTTAAGAACTAACTTTCGTGCCCCTTATGTTTAAAACACTTTTATTTGCAAAACTTTGCACACAAAATAGTTTCAAATCATCTTCCTTTGACGAACTTTTTGGTAGAAACATTCATTTTTATAATGTGTGCAATTTTATAAGTATCCTCGAGTTTTGCATTTTGGTAAGTTCTACAGCTTTATTATTTAAGTGTACATTTTGTTTTGTGTTGCATTTATATTTTTATTCTTTTTTATACACAGTGAACCATTTTTATAAATGTGTCAGCAAGTACAGGAGAAAGTAGTTTAATATGAATGCACAGACGCAAAACAAACATAAAGAAATGTTTGAGGTATAGCTAGAATAGTAGATATTGGTCAAATCGGAACTAATAAACTAAAAACTTAAAAATTGACAAATCTACGTGTATCTCAAAAACTGATAACTATGAAAGCGTAGTACAGAAACTCACATTTTTTTTAAAGAATCGTGTTGCGTTTCTCTTGCGTCAAGAACTCGAGTATAATGAAACAGTCGATTATGGTTTGTAGACTCACAGAAAAGTGTTCGGGTTTATCAATCAACTCACTTTATTCACAACTAGAGGTATTGTACAAAGTCACTAAACCTATTCTGCCGTCCTAAGCCAAAATGACGTAACTCAATTATTTTTCATGTGCGTGTTTATACATTTACAATAATTCGATACCATACTTATCGAATTTCCTTAGCGAAACAGACGTATCTCATGTATAAAGCCCTTGAAAAGCGAAATTAATGTATCTTAGAGATCCTCTTTTTTACTTGGTAAAATAGTACACTGGATTTAAGCAAATTGTTGCGTGTTTTCCGCTTACTATTTATTAAGTAGGTAGCTGTTATATTACTTATTTTGTAGTTGATGAATTGCAAGAATCATTATTTATTGTATTAAAAATGAGTTACAATCGAAGTAAGAGTAGAAATTGATTACTACAACATGAAACATAATCTCACAAAAAATTCGGTCAGGTTAATAATGAAAAAAAAAAATGGATACATCAAACCAAGGCTAACTTTATTGTGACAGCATTTTTTGATCAGTTAAATTTCAGCTGTAGCTCGGCGCTTTCATGCAGTAATGACCTATTTGACTACCTTAGCTTATAATATAATAGAATGTATAATTTTTTGCATATAGAATTAATGGTAACCTGTAATAATAGCAGCGCGAAAATGGTTATGTCAATTTTGAATGAAGAAGTTTAAGCAATGGATGTATCCATCACAGTTAATGTTTCGAAGCATTTCAACAATTCTAATAATAGTTCGAAAATGTTGATGTCTGCCTTAAATAAAAACACTCGATAAATGTTTAGAAACGTATCGACTAAAGCAAGAGCTGCTACATTGAGTTATTCAAAAGAAGATTCTGACTACATGTCCATTTGTAATAGCTCTAAGACAACATAATTACTGAATATGAAATGGTTCTGAAAAAAACCAATATGGAATTAACGAATGAATTCTCCAGTAGTGCTAATGCTTCTGATTCTAATACAACCAAATGATCTTACCAAAAAAGGTACAATTAGAAAAAGGAAAAAAATGAATTATCTGTCAGTGAAAAGAAGAAACAAAAATTTTTCTACTTTGGTTGATAATCATTTTATTAAACCTATTTGTACCTATAAATGTAAACAAAATTGTGCAAAAAGAATTCCAAAAGACCGACAGTTGTTTCTAAATAAGGAATGAGTATGGAATCGTCCAAAGAGAGGAAAGCTTTCATATTGCAACATGTTTCAACCTATTTTGTGAAGCAAAGAACAACAGAATAGTGGTGATACTTTGCAGACAATTAATAAAGTATTTTTTCTCGCTACATTGGGATATAAGCATGTAATAATGTTATTAGACATGCACTAAAAAAATCGCAAAATTTTGACTTTGAAGATTTTGTGGAAGCTGTACGAAATGCTACTCGTGGCACGGATGTTCTACCAATGAAATTGGAAAACTTTTTACGTTGGCAAGATTATTCTTCTCAGTACAAACTGAACAAATTAGATCCAATACCTTATAAACAGAGCATGGTGCAGGTAACCGTTCAGAGAGGTTCTTACACCACGAAATACAAAACAAATTTTGATGAGTAATAAATTAGCTATAAGCTAAAATGTACAATAAAGTAAATGGAGTACCGCCTTAAAAAAAATAGTAATTCAAAATATGTCAGGGTTAATGAAAAATCGAATCCAATTTTGGGAAAGTTTACCTATAACGCTGGAGTAATCTACATTACTTACTATTTTTATGTTGTTTTAGTACAAGAGACATAAGTTTGTTCACATTTACCAACATTATTAAATAGTTTTAGTTAGACTTTATTCGTAAAATACACTTTCTTGGTTCAAACTACTGTAAATTAATTTCACTAATGAATAAATAAAATAAACTTTAAAATCAATTATTTTAATACTATTTAGTCTCACTTATGTGTATTTTATTACAAAAACTGAATCAGCAAACTATTTCTATATACTACAAAATGATTGTACGACGCAACTAAAACAATTGACATCAAGTTCCTAACCGATTTAGACGTATCTCAATTTTTTTAGTAAATAATTGATTTTTGTTAATAGTCATTGAACCACCATTATTGTGTCTATTCAATAGTTTTATAACCGCAAACAATTGAAAAAATAACAAAAAACATACAGTGCTGACATCAGTGAAAAAAATGTTGATTATCTCAGAATGAGCACTATTGTCTACCTCTGTAATGAATAAAGTAAAAAAAAGGGTACTACTATCAAGGAACGTTAGATGTGTGATAATACTTTGAGATTAACAGAAACTAATTATAGAAATGTGAAAAATAAAGTTAAGCAACAGGAGGCATAAGCAGAAAAAGGAGTAAGATTTTTTATCTATATTATCTGGTACAACAGTTTTTAAGTTAGTAGACAAAATCAAGCATTATGAGACAACAATTGGACTAATTACGAAGTACACACCAAAGAGAAGATCAAGAACAATACGTGGACAACTACTGGAAACGTCTAAAATGAAAATAATTTGTCGAATTTAAAAGAAAAGGTGTTTCAGTTAGAACGAATCGAATTAAACAAAGAAAATTGCGTAAAATAGATGTTACATAGAGAATGGAGTAAATAGGTCGGCAAAAGAAAACATGAAGTGACGGTTTCGGTATTTACAGATCTTGTACAGTACCAAATAAGGAGCAGCTTAATTATAAAAAGATAAGGAAAATGTACCGAGATAATGAACCAATAAAATCAATAAACTTCAAAATTGCGAAAAAGTATTATTTATTTTATTTTCTATTAGTTTCTTATTTAGCGCTGATATAAATAATTTGAACAAGTTTTCTTATAGAACGTCAGTAGTAGATGCATCTAAGCTTTTATCCATTCGCACATCTGTATTAACGACCTGTCATAACATCATATTTTAAGTAAAGTACAGCATGCTCATATTTGTTGTGGCAGTGAGCAAAGGAAAAAGAAGCGTATGATGTTCTCTGCAGTCTAAACTTCTAACTACTCTTTGAAAATAACTTCTAAATTCCAAGTACAGCAATAGCAAGAAAGTTATCGGCTCACTATTATACAGCTTCGAGACGGAAAGGACAGTAACTGAAATCACAAGCAAAGTGCTGCGGGCTATCTGACCGTACTTCTCAAATAGATGTCAAAGCTTAGAATGTAAGTCTATTCTAATAACGTGAAAAATTAGAAAATGAACCTAAATCTTAACTTCTTGGTTTGTTAACCGATGTATTTGTAAGTAATGTTAATCTTGATAAACAGATTAAATGAATCATCCTAAGCTTCGGAACTAAACAGTTTATTTTATTTCCTTAAATTATTGTAGTAAACACTTGGAAAAATAGCGAGTTATTAAATATTATACGAGGTTCGTTCGACAATTCTTACTCGTTTGCGGATCGAACTTGTGATAATGGTCAGTTAAAAATGCCAGGACACACGAAATTTATTATCTAAACACGGAACTGTACTGTGATTAGTAATGTGGTTGAATTTTTAGTAGAACGTGATATTAAGTGTGTGTAGAGAAAACGTTGATGATGAAAATCAGTGAATATATTTTTTTTAAATCTTGTACTTTTAAAAACTTTTTTCAATTGATGTATTGGTTATTTTTATTTTGATATTGTTTTTCTTTTTAATTGTCGTGGTACAGAATAACTTTGATTTTCTGCGCGATTCTACGCCCGAATTTTTTCTATGATTTTTGTTTTGGCAGTAGTAGTCGCTTTATGTTTATATATTTTGTACAGTCTTTGTTTTTATTTCGTAGTCATACTATTTGTTGAGTTGGTGTCTCAAAAATTCACCATAATCGCATATTGTGAAATAATGAGAAAAGAGGATATTCTGAATTGCAATTCTTCTTGACATCTAACTTGGTACCGACAAACCATCGGCGGTATAACGAAAAAATAAAAAAAATATATGACGAATGATGCGTATCTAAACATTATAAATAAATTAATGAATAGGTTGTAGAATATTCTTCACTAGGAGGGGCAAATTAAACCACTTAAGATTTTTTTATGGCGACGTTTTGTGCAATCAGGCGTGCACTTCTTCAGACCACTGAAATATATTGTGAGTAAGCTACACATTTCTTATTACATAACAAATAATACATTTTAGGTACAAACAACGTAGAAACTTACACGAAAAGGTTAGAGTGGAATAGTCCTTAACTCCAAACGACATGAAAACTAATTACACAATATAAATTAACATGAATAATTGTTAAAATATTTCTAAAAAAGTCAAATAAAAATAGTGTAAATAAACAATTAACTGTGAATGACAAACAATTGACACGACATGTATAATCAAAAATTCTATTTGCAATGTTAAGGTAATCAAAGAAGATAAGAACGAAAAAATACCGCGAATTTAATAGACCTATCTAAAGCTAATAACCAATCTTTGATATTAAATTGTTGTAACCATTATTTAAATTGTTAGTGTCTGTATCGAAGTTAATGTTGTTTTTATAAACGTTGATGAATATCATCTCTGAAACTATTCGCTTTTTATAGTTACAATCTCTGTCTAAAATTTTGGGATTGTTGAAGTCAAAACTATGTCCCGTATTGATATGGTGTAACGCTAACGCAGTTTCACCCTTTGAAGAATATTCTACAACCTATTCATTAATTCAATATTAAAGGAGGACGTAACTACAATACTTGATTATAAATAAATATATACTATGTGACATTGAATTGCAACACTAAGAAGGGGTTGGAATTTTGTGACCAAACTTGGCAGGAAGATTTAGGTAGGTAGTAAATGATTAAAATTTCAAAGAAAAGAAACAGATGAACACAATGTTTATTTAATAATATGTTAGTTCCCCCCTATTGGCTTTACACTCCCTCAATTTTTGTAGTATCCATTCCAGCTGGTGATCAATTTCTTCTTGATGCATTGTATTCCAAGCAATAAGCGTAAGGTTGGGAGATATGGGTGACCATGGTAAGAGGTTAACATTGATTTCTTCGAATCGCTATGTGGGGACGAGCATTGTCCTGCTGGAAAAGTGGGTCTGCTGAAGAAATAGAAGAATATGGGGTTTTACTACCTGTTTAACATATCGCCGGGCGTTCATATTGTCTCTGATAAATACCAAACGAGATCCACTCCTATAGGCTATAGCACCCCATACCATAATCTCCATAGTGTGGTGCATATACCGCTCGACAAAAAATTGAACATTGCTTTGTTCCCCACGCCTTGGTCTGACTCGCATACGACCATTATGCATCGCCAAGCAGAATCGGAATTCATCACTGAAGACTACTCTATAACCATTTCAGATTGCATCGGAATTGCAATCAACACCACTTCAAACATTAATGTCGGTGTTAAGAGTCAGTGGTAGCACAAGATGTGGTCGACAGGATAACAATCCAAAACTTCTGATTCACGATAAATTGTTCGAAGGGTTACAAGACGATCTGTATTACCTAATCATTGATCAGCAATTCATCTGGTACTAGTATTTAATTTCTTGCCTCTGTCTCTTAGTTCCTTGTCTACGACGATTCTGACCTTCTCTAGTTAATGTTTGATAACAGCACATGATAGTAGATTGTTCCGGTTTGCAATTTCCCTATACGAAAAACCACCTTCACGTAAGCCAACAATTCGACTTCTGTCGAATTTGCTTAATGACTAGTTATTTTCACGCTGTCGCGCTCTAGGCATGATCACACTCTCAAAACATTTTAAACAGAAGAGCCACAAGAGATAACAGTATTAAAATTAACCAAGACTCGCTTGAAATACACACGATAATCAAGTAGTAGAAACAAAAACAAACTTCAGATGTGTCATTACCACTTCATCCATTTGAATAAAATTTTAATCATTTACTTTCTCTGAGTAGCTAAACCTTTCTGTCAAGCTTGCTCACAAAATTCGTTCCCTTTCTTGTTGTTGCAATTTCAATGTCACAGAGTATAGTTTAATTATTGATGAAAAGATTTGGTAATATATTTATATAATAAATTGCTTGATTACTCTAGTATAAGTTTATGAATTATTAAAATAAGAGATTGTATTTTTAAAACCATCAACCGTAAACAACAATAATAATATATTAGCATTAGCAGAATAGTATCACTATTATTTGTATTTAAATTAAAATTTTAATGATACTGTTAATTGATTGAAATGTTTGAATAATTATTACATGATTATATACATAAACTGTTGCTTAAGTTTACAATTAACTGAAGTCTAATCGTTTGTTGAATTAATTAGTACTTTTGATTTGTAATTTTCTTCGAGAAATTGTTGTTCAACTAATGAATACTTTATCATTTAATTAATCTAAACTATCAGTTATGTTTGATTATACATATTAATATTAATAGACATAATATCGATTAAATCAGGTCTTTAAACTAGTGATGGTTTCATAAATTTTCCAATTTATTAATTGATCATGTTTTAGATCTATCGATTACATTATACTATTTTGATAAAATGATGAATGACCGTTATAATTCATTATTAAGTAATTATCAGTTATCATTTTCTGTTAGCTCGATCGTTTCATCAATAATTTGATAGATTAATTTCCCGATTCAATTTTATACGATTTTATGGTAACCGGAGAATTAATTAGGTTTTTTTTTTGTAACCAAATTTGATTAGAATAAATCCTTTTAAAGAATGATTTTCTATTATTTTAAAAACATAGGAGTTATAGATACATTTTTAAGTTATAAAATCAAAACTATAAAAAATAATTTGAATCAAAAAAATTTTTATTACTAACGTAAGATAAGGTCTTGATTGGAAACGCATGCTTGGTTTTTGATACAGACTTTGAGCTACAATAACTATTGACCAACTACTGAACGAACCTTTTTAATGTGGAAGTTGTTTTTTACCAGTTCGTTTACAACTTATTTGATGTAAGTACTTCGTATCGACATTTTTTTGTTATCTTTGGTATTTTTTTCGATAACTTCCTATTTTTTGCCAGTGCCTGATTTTGTTATTTTTATGGTTTTATGTTTAGTTTGTGTATCTACTCTCAATTTCGATAATTGTCATTTTATTCAATTTTGTGCATTTTTCTTTCAATTCTAACTTTCCTCTTTTTCTAAATCTATGTGACATTTTAAAATTTGTTTCTTGCCAAGTACTTTTGTTAACGTAATCAATTTTTAATTTGTTTTCTTTTTTTGAAAAGTGGTATAATTATTTCTATTTTATAGTTTTTTTATTGTATAATCTTTGTAGTTAAACCTTTTTTTCATATATTGTATTAATTTTGTTGTTATTTTGTCTTGTATTACTTTCAGTTTACTAATAGTTAGAGTTCTCTCTTCTTTTGGTACAGGTGTAATGTCGCTTTATTTTTATATTTTGACGTTTTATTCTTTTTCTCTTTGTTTTGTTCTGCTTATTTTGCCTGTTAAAGTGTTTTTTTTGTATTTTATGATTTTTTGCTGGAATTTTTCTTATGGTTGGCAGTATTAGTTGCTTTACATTTTTTGTATATTTTGCACAGTATTTGTTTTTATTTTGTAGGTGTTTCTTCTATGTGTTTTTTAATTTTTTGTCAAATTACGGTGACCATCATTTGTTTTTTTTAAACTATAGAATTAGCGTTAAATACGTTATTTTTTAATCGGTTTTATTTATTTTACTTCTTCTTTCCGAGTTATTTTATCGTTTAATAATTTTCATTTTTTTTTAATTTGGACGTTTATGATATTCGCAAAAGTCTATATTATGAAACATCATCTTGTCGATCAATTGGTTTTATTTTTATCTATACTTCTTTTCCAATTTTTAATTCATCGTTTCTAATCTTAACACTTTTGAACTTTTTTAATTTTATCAAGTGTGTGTTTTACTCGATTGTATAAATTATGTCAGATAATAATTTTACGGTGGTTCAGGTTTATGCTTCGTTCACAATAAGAAGTAATAAAATCTAACCTGTGGGAAGTTCTTAATTGAAGATTAGCGTCCTAAAGACTTAAAATATCACACAAAAAACACCGAAACAAACTTCTACTATCCGCTACTAACCTCAAAACTCGTACTTATGTACTTCTTATTGTGAACGATTCTACAATGTGACATTGAGTAAAAATAAGTATTCTGCGCATTGCGGTAAAAAATTCATTTTTACAATCCCATCCTACATTTACTATAGTACTTAGTTTTGAACATAATATATGTCTTTGGTAGAGCAAATTGTAGTACATACATTGCGAAACATTCGTTCAAACTTTTCAATTAAATTAAGTTTTAGATTTTTTGTACCTAATTGTGTTTGGTTTGGTGAATGGATATAAAAATAGCTGTAGTACAACAAATATATCTTTGGCTCAATTAGGCAAAAAAAATTGATCATAGTAATCCATATTTGTTCAATCGCGAGATTTTGCACGATAATAACAGTGATTAAATAATTAAGTCAAGGATGTCGTAGCCAAGTAATTACAACTACTAGGAAAAATATTTTATTAAATCTAATATATTTGAAATGTTGTTGCAATAAAGAGCAATTAAAACTTTCAACGTATTAATTGTTCAATTAAAAACTTGTTGCATGAAAATATGTTAACATGTTCAAGAGATTAATATAATGATGCTGACTAAATCTGTGCGTGTTTATCGCCGCCTTTAGATCAACACTAAACTCGTAGTTGAAGAGATATTTCTTAGCCACAATTGATGATTGTTTGGTGTTTAACGACTTTCCGTCAGGTGATGTATTATATATTTACTTAACCTGAGCTTAACCTCGCGGAATTTGAATTGGAATTTCTGTCTAGGATAGTCAAATCAGTTTTAATTACCCAGTTTCAATTGGAATTGTATGTGAGCGCTGATAAAATATTTTATCGAAAGTGGTATTTAGTGTCTACCACAGATAAAGCTTCAAACTGGACAAGTATACAATGTGACAACTTGTTTGACAGTTTATCTTGTTAGGATGCTTAGCAAAAGAAAATAATTGTCTCTTCAATATCAGTTTGAAGTTTATCTATGGTGTTACGTCTATCATCTCTAAATTAGTTAATGTTTATGTATGTAAATGCAAATTACTTTGTGTCTTCGTTAATATAAGTGCTTTGATGCTTTATAGCATTGTATATTTTTTTTACATTACCTTTTATAATTATGTAGTTTCATTCAGCCATTGCCAAAAGCTGTTAAATCTCTTTTAATTAATGATGTAATAAAATATCATATAGTACGTATCACAATTTACAATGAATGCTATAATTGTTAAGTTTTTTTAAAGATCGTGACCTGTAACAAAAATCATTGCAACAGAACTTAAAAAAGAAAAGAATATACGTTCAAGATGATCAACGACAAAAATTTTAAAGAGAATTGGATAAAAAAAAGAAAGTTGTAAATGTATTCGTTATTTTCTGTTAATTTATACTTATTACAATACCTACATGTATTATAAAAACAAAGAAGTAATTAATTTGTTTTGGTTGTCTAGGCGAATACATAAGGTGACAGAAGCCATAGTAGTATTTCGGATTGGTTTGAGTATAGGCATTTCAAACTAAGCTATCCGCCAACTCGCACCGAAAACTTGAACTACCGTTGTAACAATAGCTTAATGTGCATACTCAATTTGTTGCTGTTTGTTTTTGAATTTCTACTGTGTTGTTAAACATATTTTAGAATAAATGCACCTAATTAACAATTATGGAACTGAGAAGCTTGTTGAACATGCGGCCTGGGTGGTAAAATAAAAACTTCCGAAACTGTGAAAGTTAATTCGCAACATAAATGAAATATGATAGCATAAATACAGTGCAACAAATTAAGCAATTGACTATTAGTTAGAATGCGTCAGAAGTTTTATTAAAATAAGTTCAACATTAATTTAAAAAATCGCGAAAATGGTGAATGGGGAGCAACTATGAAATATCAAAGCACATAACGAAATTGTGGATTTTCAAACTGTCGCTCAGCGCGGCTACGAAAACCAAGATTGGTTTATTCCTAGTCTTGCGTTGAAAGTTAAATAATTCGATCTAAAATTATGACAGAATCAAATTTGCGAGACTCTTAACTATTTTCTTCTATGTAGTAATCGGGTAAACCCAATGTTTAAGACCTACGATGACATAGAAGAAGACCTGGAATTAACGCCTGGACAAAGGATTATTAAACAGAAAAATAAACTTGATGTAACTATTGCATCTTTACCAATCGAGTTAAAAACTGCAAATGAAGAGATTATTCAACTAATGAGTGAGTCTGCTAGAAGATTTACATATTAATTCAGCGTCAATAATAAAATTTCTGCACACTGTCTGTGAGACACTAATTTTCTTTTTAAAGGTTTTGGTTGTTTTAAAAGCATCCTGTTTTAGTAACGCTACATCTTTTCTTTCGAATTCCATTAAGGGCAGTTTACTTACTGGATTTTTTTTCATGATGTTTTGTTTATTATTTTATTATCTTCTAAAACTGGAAGCTAATTTTTAGCGTTATTTTACTCAGGTGTTTTTGCTCCGACTACTTAACTTCATTTAAGTTGCTGGCTATCTTTTTGTCGTAGGTTTTGATTGCGGTCGACTTTTCTTTAGAATGTGATCTCTCGGTAATGTCTGACTTGATGCGTTTTTATCTTTTTATCCTTAAATCATGCTTTGTTTCACTATGTCATAACTGGAGTTATAGAGTTAGCCTAATACGCAATTTGGTACACTTAAATAACATTTATTTAAACGTTTAATTTGGGAAGCTGTTGTATATCATCTTAGAAGAAAATTGCTAGTGTAATTTTTTCTCATGAAGTAAATATTATAGACTATAACACTTAGCAAATACAGATACACTAAGTATATTCAAAAACTAAGCATACGATGGACACATGATATAATAGCTGAGAATGTCAAAAAAGTTATGAGCTGTAAAAAAATCAGAAAATTTCTAAAAAAATACTAAAAAATTTATTAAAAGCACAGAATTATGTTTATCAAAAGAGGAAATGAAAATATATTAAATGTAGAAAAGGTCGAAATAATATTTTTAAGACTGTTCAGCGAAGCGTTATTCAGAAAATAGATTAAACAAATTAATGAAATTAATGGCAATACAGTTGAAGAATTTATCAGATTTTACGTTTATTGCTATTTGTAATATTTCTGGACAAAACAATTAAAAAACACTTCAGAAGAGATTTTTTAGATATGTACTACATTGTACTTACAGAAAAAAAATGAAAAGAAATTACAGAAGCATTTAGAAGTTTAGGACATAATAGGAGCAGAAAGTGGAATGAGTCACTTGTTTATCTAATAAGAAGAATTATTTTTTTAGATCTTGTATCTTTCTGAATTGAGTTTTTCTTTTATCTGTGCATATCTTTTAATTAATTAATTTTTAGTTTTTTTTAATCGCGTTACTTTAAAGAAAACGTTTTTGATAATGACTTCTTGAAGTTACTATTGACAAGACGGCAATGCTGTTGTTAAAAAATAGCCTCCAATTAAGGGAAAATTGATTTGATTCATTTGCAAAGAACTAAATCATTATTTTTTCGATACTAAACAACTAAAAACTTTTTCAAACAATATGAATTCGACAAACAAATTATTGAAGTGAAATGTACATTTGAATTGTTTTTACAGTGCAAACTATATATTAACATTACACGTAATTCAATTAAATCAGTTATTTCTGGTTGTTTTAGTCGGTATAATAGTGACCAGAAAGCTTACGCAAGTTTAATTTTAGTTAACTAACTTCTAACTGTCCTAACTTGCAGGCTTTTCCTAAGTAAATTAGTGAATTAATTACGGGGCAGAAGCTCGGCTTTTCCCATTATTACCGAAGTAACTATTCTAGTTTGTTGTTTACTGTCGGTGTTTCTTTTCTTCGTTGATGCAGATGTAACCAATTGTAGTAAATTTTATGTTAACCCATTATCGATTACCGTGGTGAACACGTACTAATTAATTTAGAAATATCTCCGTTATGAATTGTGTTCGTGTTTACGTCACCATCCGCATAGTACAATTGGAAATTGTAACCGCACATCGATCAGCTAATAATGCAGGAAATTACAATTACAATTTAGTAGAGCAAATAGTAGTAAACGTCGTGTTCAATCCGCATTTTAAACATTTAAGTCTGCATACAAAGTTTCTTCTGAACGAAGGATTAAAAAGCCGAACATCAAATACTTAACGCAAGGGGTAAAACCCTAAATACTGTTCTTATGGTGCTTGTAAAAACAACGGTGGATGAATAATTAAAATTTCTTGCGATTAATGTTGGTCTACTTCCGTAAAGTAAATAAGGCTCAAGCGAATTAAGAATTACAGCAAAGGAACCGTTTAACGAGTTTGAACTACATCAAAAATTAAACAAAAGATTAGCTACTAATTTTTTTGGTGAAAACTAACAGTAATGTGCTGTGTGAGTCATAGCAGTATATGCAATTATTCCATTAAATTCTTTTTACAGTTGCAAACTAAAGTATGGTTTATGATTTTTTTGTTGAGTTTATAAAGTGCTATTTTATTTTACCAGCTGCTTTTTTATATTCTTTTTAAAATTTGAGTAGTTACGTGTTTAAATTAGTTTTACGCTCTTTTCAGTATTCAGAAATTTAATTTACGTAGTCCGTAATAATGCATATACCGGGTGTTGATTCGGCCGCTCGGTAATAGCATTTTACATGTAAAATCTTGTCTATGCAATTTCCTGCTCCTCTAATTGTTTTAGGGCGAAAACATAAGAGTACAAAATTGTTTAAAACTAAAAATGGTATCTGAATGGTATGTTTTCTCCGACCAGAATTATACTGTAAGAAAGAAAATGAAGAATTAAGTGTTGAATTAGAATTTGCATAAATCACATAGCCATGATTTTAAAATAATTGCTTTATGAACAACTATAGAATCTTGATGTTTTCATTACCACTGGAAGTACAAAGTAAACAGTGAATTTAATAAATTTAAACTTATAATTTTTTTAATTTTGTTCTTCAATAAATAAAATGTCTTACACCATTAGTAAAAAAAAAGTATTATTCCTAAAGTGGTTTTATAGCAGTAGTACACGGAAAAAAAGGTTATGCGGAATTGATATGTATCATGCAAAAGGCTGTTGGTTTTGAGTCAAGCCGATGTACGCTTGAATTAAACTTCTATTTTATTAGATTGTAGCTGTAATTGCATTGCAATAAGAGATTTAGTTTAAATTTTAGTACATTTACGTTGAATGTTATTTGAACGTGGATCAATTTTAGAAAAAAAGCAAATGCTTTAAATATGAAATCGTAATGATTAAATTCAGTATAATATTTCTCTCCGTGTAGTGTGCAGGAAATTCGCGACTTCTTAGTGCCTCATATCCAAATCGGCCGAACCCGCCATTTCAACCATACAGAACATATTATCAACCCAGGGAAAATGGATCTCTTTTTAAGCTGCGTAAGTTCTAAATTGAGTCGAGGAAGAATAAGTTATTGTACAAGAAGACACTAACGTAGTAAATGCTATTGCGACTGTCGTTGCTAATCCCAGCATTAGCACTAGGCAAATTGGTGAGGATTTAAACTTACACAACAAGAACAAGTTTTAATCTTACAAATACGTAAGTCTTCAGGAGATTTTTGAACCAGACAGGTATTTTAAAATGTTTTTTTGCGAAGCAGTAATAGAAATGGTCAATGCAGACAGGTATCTTATTAATAATATTTGCTTTTCTGACGAATCTACAATTACCATTAATGGAGAGTCTAATAAGCAAAATTATCGCTATTGGGATACAGATAATCCGGGTTTGGTAATCGATAACCATTCCCGATATCCTCAATCAATGACTGTATGGTTAGGAACCTACGGATCTCATATTATAGGACTTTTTTTCATCGGTGTACATTTAAACGGCGCTAAATATCTACAACTGCTACAAACTGCGATTGGGCCGTTCATAGACGCTGTAGCTGGAGAAAATATTGTATGCTATGAACACGATGGTTGTTCAGCTCATTTCACAAGAGAATTTACTTCATATTTAGATGAATGCTATCCAAATACTTAGATGGGACGCGGAGGACCGTATTGCCGTTGGGTTCACGAACGACAATACGGCACAGGCCAAGTTCTACTTCTTGCTTTGGCTCTCAAGGAGAGACTAACACCAAGCCTAAGTCTGGGTGTTTAACTACGACGCGGTCTAAGCCGAAAGTCGTTTATAATCATAAACAAAACAACCGCGAAAGCTTAAGATTTTATATTTACTTGATTTGTTTATTTTTGAAAATGATATCGTTTTGTTTTACCCATATAATTTTTTTTTTGATAATAAACTTTTACTTTTAAAATATTCAGTCGTTCTTATAAAAGAGAGATAGATATATGTATCTTTCGTCAAATTTTTTATTTTAAATAAAACGATCTGTCTACTTCATAGTTGGCTCAGGTAGTCTCTTTTTTCGGTTAATGAAGAGTTATTAAAGAACTGCTGTGATCAATCGTTCTACGAGCAGCGTGCAATATTTTCCTATATTCTTTAAAATATTTAACCATCATTTTAACTTAACTGTTCAATAAAAGACTAAAATCTTGTTTCGTTGTGCTCTTCATTTGCGGTGTTTTCAAAAAAATAATGCATTGAAAACACGCTTTTACTTTTCAAGATATAGGTGGTATATGAGCTTTTATCAGCTCGTTTGATTAATAAAACCAAACTTTATAGGATATGAACGTTAAATCTAAGTATCGTAGTTTCAATTTGCATTAAACTAAGAGCCAAACCAAACGAACGGTGTAAAATCAAGTGGAAATAATTGTATGGATGCAAATACCTATAATTTTTTATGGCATGTCTTGTAACAAAGATCTATTTGAAACAACTTTTAAGATTTAAATTTCTATACACACTTATGCTATATGTGGTGACATGCAAACATATAAAAAACAGAAAATCAGATCTATAAGATTTAAAATTAGTATAAACGTTGACGCTAACCTAAAATTAACGTTTACGTTAAATTTATAAATAAAAAATAAAAAAGGAGATCCAAAAGAAAAATAGGAATAAACTATAAAAAAACTTACAAATTAAAAACTGTAAGAATTACTATTCTGGACTAGGAAACGGAGCTAACTGTGGATTTGGCGGTAAATACTCGTAAGAGGACATAGAAAAACATCAGGTGCTATACTAAATATCTATGATAAAAGCGGGCTTTTTATGATCCTGAAAAAGAACTACATTATTCACTTTAGGTTTTGTTATAGATCTGAAGTATAGACAGAGCGATCTGTCAAAAGCATGCACGTTATGAAATAGAGAAATGAAGATAGCGGCAGGATAGCGGTATCGCAATTTTAAATGTGACTGAAGAATAGACAAAATGGTAATAGTTCTACAAGTCTTATCTTTGTTTTTCTTTGTGCCTACAGAAGGATACGAATTTCTATACGAGTATAGTTGTCATAATTTACAACGTTGAGAAATAATATGTAGTAGTCAGGAAGGAGATATGAGTGGGGGCAATGGGAAAAGAACGTTTTTCTAGTACTTTCATTTTATACGGCTTACATGCTAATTTGAGTGTAATCTAAATCAGCAAACCGTAAATCCAATTCTATTAGTTTGATACAAATTAGCATTAGATGTACGAGATATTAAATTTGTACTAAACGGATTTGTAAGATTTTACATCTATGCGTTGGCGCTATACTGTATGCGATTTAATACAGAAATTTTGGTATTTACGAAGCGTGACAGAAAAGTAATGAAACTGCCACCACTGGAAGCGATATGGCAATGCTGTGTTGATCTTTTGTTACAGGCATGTTAATCCTTTTTAGATGCTCATTCCGAGATTAAACTGCGTAATGTCACTACATGATTTTGGAGAGCGTTATAAATTGTGTTTTAGTTACGTGTCACACAAAATGAAACAGCAGGGTTTGAAGCAACGTTGTAGTCATGAAGTTTTATATTAAACTTGGGGAATCCGCGAATGTGATCTTTGAATAACTGAAACCTGCCCATGGGAAATATATATTTTGCATCAAGAGCTTAAGTTTTTTACTGACACAAATCATTTTTGATTGGCTGAGAATCGGTGCATGAGCCTTGCACAGGATGGCAACGTTAAAAACGTGGAACGTTGGAGGGCCCCTGTGATATCAGACCGTCGTTTAACAATAAGGATGATGAGTGTCCATTTGAAATTGACTTGTTTCAAATTTTAACTAAATATTTGCACATGCAAAGGGTCTGTGTCAAAACGGTGTTCAATAATCTCACAATTGAGCAGAAAGATAATCGAAAAAGACGTGCCTTGATTTTTGTGACAGAATTGCCAATGACCACGATTTCTTTAGTTGATTTTTGAATACGACTCTGAGACAAAATGCAAAGTTAGGAGTGGTTTCCTAAAACATTGTTATGTTAACAATGCTTTAGTAAATGTTTGTCCCCTGTATAAAATTTATTTTCGATATGCCCGCCCACTTTTCGGTTTTGAGTAGGGATACAATGTCAAATTTTAAAACTCGATTTCATTTCTTCCGGTAAAGTTCGAAGAACACAGGCATCATCGTTGTGTACACCCAACAAGGCTTTCATCGTAATGTAAGTGTAAGTGTTTCACGCACATCTATGTGAATATGAATTAGAATATTGTTGTAATCTGAGTGAAAGTTTTTATTTGCGGTAAGCACATCTTGTGTTTGTGGTTTAATTTAATCATTCCGTAATTATCTGTAGCGGGTTTTCATACTCCCACACGTTTTCTTTGTTTGTGGAGATATCAGCAGATGTTGTATTTGGGGAAAATTTCTATGACGTCGTCACGTCACCGTACAAAGTTATACTATCTACACTATCTTTGTTATTACATTGGAGGAAACAATTACCGAACTTATAAAATTTATTTGAGGGAAACGCTGCACATTGGTTTGCCGTCAGTGATCGTATGATTAAAAAGGGGTTTGCTTGTGATAACGCCGCATGCACGTTTTTGTTAGATTTCAATTAAGTTTTAGGGAATGGTGCGAAGAGGTCACTACCTAGTCGCCGGCTTTGTAAGTATTGTATTTTCTATTTTAATTCTTAGTTCGATTGTACGAGCGACTGAACGTACATAACATGTTGTTAACACAATTAATTATAAAATTGTTTTGTGTGTTACTTATACTTATACGGTACGTTTTGTTTCTCTAAATCTTCGAATTTCGTATTTTAGTATTTTAATTTACAAATGTAAATTCATTTCGCTTTTGAATATTGAAGTTAGACGGACTAGGTCACTTGGTTGTATGACGTGTTGCCCGGTCGAAGGCGTAGTTTATATTTTGTCTGTGCTACCGCCGTACCTATTAGCGTTTGATAATATTTATATAAATATATTTATGCACCTTCCTCTACGTGAACTGTTGTCTGTGATAAAATAAATATACTTTGTGTTACCACTTTTGTCTTTTCATTTGTTCTCTTTCACCCTAGTCTTTCATCGTTTTGACGAATTTTTAAATTTATTTTATAATCTAACACCACGAAGCTTACGACTTTATCGCCGGAACAACTGAGTTAGTCGTCGTTCAAAGGTTAAATCAATGCTGATTTTTTTTCTTTGACTATAGAGGTATCGGTCACAAAGAATTGGTACCTCTAGGGTAAACTGTCAATCAAGTTTTTTACAAGGAGACGAAACATTGCAGACACGTGGATGCTCTATGACAGCGCAGCATGTCGCATGGCCATCTTCAGTTTTTGACCTCTAAAGGTATCAATCTGGTTTCCCAACCTTTCTAATCGCCTGATCTCAGTCTTTCCAAGATTCTTTCAGATTCAGAAGTAACATTGACTTCTGTACTGCTTGTATTGAAATTCACTTTGTGTGGGATTTAAGATTTTTATCTATCTACGATGTTTTTAGAACTATTTTTTGGCCTGTGAACTTTTTTTAAGCTAAATTACTTGCTATCAAGGTAATTAGTAGTCCATAGTGGCAACAGGCTCTGAAGATCTCTACTACGACGTGTGACGAGAGCTCGGCTTGTAAGAAATCGACCGCACCGTAATTATCCAGAATGAAAACATTATGATAGTACCGATTATTATTATTATTATTATTGAATACTCTTTCAACAAGTTGAGTACCGATGTCAATAATTTGAACTATTATTGGAATTATTGGTAATTCTAAATATTTTTTTTAATCGAAGTTGAAAATTGGTATACCGAGATTGCAAATGTGATGGAAATATAAAGAGAAAAAAAATTAAATGTCAGAATAATGAAAAGGATTAAAAAAGTTTATTTCTTATTCAATCTCGATTTAAATAGAATCGTTTGTTGAGATTTTTCTAATACTCAAATAATTTATAAAAATGTATTCGTGCAATTTTAACGTCGATGAATTTCGTTGTTGTCATTTTGTTTTTAAAATACGGAAGGCATTAAAACTTTTAGCAATTAATCGTCTCGCTTCGCTGGTATCCTCGCGATATACATACACTAAGGAAAATGCATTCATTGTACTAAGTTAGCTAAAACTGCAGAGTGGTGTTCACTTTATTAGCAACTTAAACAACGTTTTATTTTTATTTAAATTTTCCAACTGGTTTGGGAAAGCGTTCGCAGTACACAACCCACTTCAACTTTTAGGTGTTTTAGCACTCACCAACTTACAGCTTATCTTGTTCTTTGAAGTTATTTTACAGCTATATGATAACAAGGAACACCTAAGTTTGTTATTTAAGGAAAGTTTTCCGAAGTTGACGTAAAATATGCGTCATTTTCGTTTAGTGCTTTCATCGGTAAATTATAGTTTATAAATTTCTTCAGTTTGATAGCATTAAACGTGTATGGATGCACATGCTGCTGTGCAGAAAATTTAACTACAATTACTATGCTCGGTGTGTTTAAACTTTATTGGAGTTTTCATCCTTTCAATGCTTTTAGGTTAATACTTTCCTACATGTTGATGTGTTTTATATAAGTGGATGTAACAAACTATCGTGAATTATCTTTAAACGTTTTAGTTTTAATACTGTACATTTGGTTAATTTAATCTATAAATAACTTTGGTACAACGGTTGGCTTACGTTAGTTATACCACAGGAATTGCACCAGCAATGATCTATGGAATTCATTTGAAACAGGCGAGAAGGCAAGTATGTTTGGGATTGTAGTTTACGGAGACTTCGCAAAAAGTCGTATACTTTAACTTCTACCGTTTGAACTTTACAGTTACAAATGAAGCTGTTTCTCTGATAAAGCTACGTCATTTTAGACCAAATGTTAGAAAACCCTCTGGCGGAAGTTGAGTGTAACATCAGCATTTATATACTTAGGTGGGAGTCATTTGACAGTAAAATAGTAAAACTAACTGCATTTTAATGGATAAAAGCAAGATTTCGTTTATTTACAATCTAAATTACTGTTAGTGGCATGGAATTTTCTAAGTACAATATACTTTTTTTAAATTAATTTTCACGATCGATAATATTTGATTTGTGTTTTTTTATGATTATGAGAGATAATCATCTAACAAAGTGAAGTAAAAGATTTGTAAAAAAATTAAACAGTTTTTTTTTCAAGAAGCTGCGCCGTCATTTTTTCTAACATATGTAGTTAAATATACCATCTTCGTTTTTAAACCGCGAGAGTATTTTTTGTGAGGACGAGTTCTCATATATATTCATGTACTGAAAACAAATCTATTAATTTGTAATTTCTTAACTTCAAATATTTTACGTAAACGTCGTGTGTTAGCCCCAGTAGTCTAAGACTAGCTAATGCAAATTTCTTTAGATTCAGGTTCTACGATTAGCAAACTATTTAGATAATAAAGACTGAAAATTACTATGACAAAACCATTTGGCTAACAGAGTTCAATGCTTAAACGATTGTTTATTATTGTAGCTATATAACTTATAAGTGTTTTTTTCTAGTTTTTCTTTGATGTTGATAAACAAGCATAATTTTTTTCATAGGATACGAGATGCCTAAACGTATTCCGGGATATAATGAGAGGGCATTATGAATTCATTACGCCTTGAAAAATGATGATAATTGTCTTTGTATTTTTGCTTACATTTAGATGGTAAGAAACTTTCTATTTCTTTTTGTTCATTTTTTTCAACATATTTGGGTATAATGTTTACAAATTTGTTATTAATTTATCGTTATAGACTATTAGATATACTTGTAGAATTAAAAAAAATCTAAAATAATTGTTCTTTTTTTATATTATATAAAGTGAAAAATAAAATCTTGTTCACGTAAACTAAAACTTTCAGAAACATAGGTAAACTTTTTGTTTCTACTAAAGCAAACAAAATTGGTAGTAATCACTCATGGTTTCAGTTCTTCATTTCAAGCGAAACGCAGTATTTTTACTGGAATGTTTTTTATTTTAAATAAAAAGTTGGAGTTATTGTCGGTAAACTCTGTTTACAGTTACTTATTCGTTTTTACTGCGACAACAACACGTAGCGTATCTGTTTCGTCGTGTTGCCGATTTTTCACCTGGCATTTCGGAATCAAAGAGTAACATTTAGCAACTTTGTGAAACATTTTTTGAAAAAAATAACAAGAAACACAAGAGTTGTTCTTCCAATGGAAACGTAGCTTAAGAGAACAAAATTCTTGTGGGCTTTTACTTCTACGGAGTTTAGAATCTGGCTTGGTTCACAAGTTGATTACCTAACTCGGTAGTGGTTCTTTGTTAGATTTTCGTTTGCTTTTTCAGGTTATCGTTTTCTTTCTTACCTTTTCAGAGTTTAGGTTATGGCTTGTTTTACAAGTGGATAACCTAACTTTTGAGAACTTCTTAGTTAGATTTTGATTGCTTGTTTGAGTTTTGCGATTTATTTCACTGATGAAGCCCCTTACGAAAGTGGGCGAAACGTTGGCAGCTTCGGTTGCAACTATGACACGGTCCAAACCCGGAAGACATTCTAATGTTAGTGTTGAATTTAATATTCACACAGTCCACCTCTAAAGCTAACTTTGAATCTACTATTCAAACCGTCTGGTTCTAAACTAATCTTTGATTTCAAACCGTCCGCTTCTAGACCGAAGAACTCATCCGACTGTAATCGTAAGATTGATTAAGCCGTCTACTTTGTTTATTTTTCTACCGTTTTATTTTCTGTCATTTTTAGTTTCCGTTTCCGAATTCGATTTATACTTTGCCGTTTATTTCGGCTAGAATTCTTATTATTTAGTTTTAACCATTTGTAATACATTTAATCATCTGTAAATCGATCGTAGTGGATCTAAGATGAGTGTTCCGTTACTTTACTCTATGCCACCAACAAGCGTAAAGGAACATTTTGGCGCATAAGGTCAGTATTAGTGCAATTTCAGATAGCGAAAACGGTACCCCGTGGCGCTACTAGAAAAGCGTTTGTCCACATCGTAAGCACCAATTAATAACTCAACGTCGACACATTGTAACGAGATTTCCGTGGTGCCGGTCACGACGTTACTTCCGTCATATCATTCCGTTACTAATGTAAAAGAAGCTTCGTAGCGGAATAACTCAGTGATAAAATAGCACAATTCTGGACTTCCATTGTCGTTATTTCTATTTCTTCTCGTAATCTCAACGTTTGTTGCTAATTCCGGGTTTATACCGGTTTTTTAACGTCCGTTCGAAAGAGGTAGACAAGGTGGCATTTGATAATAAAATAGAAATAAAGACAATGGAAGTCCAGAGTTGTGCTATTCCATCAAATGCAACATTGTCTACCTCATTCAAACAGACGAATAACTCACTATTTGATTACCACAACCTACGATTGAACTTTATCGTAAACCAAACCAATTTTAATTATTTGATTAACTGTAGTACTTACCCGCAATTCCGTTTCGTTGTTTTAGTAACATCACTATCCGATTCAATGTAAAAACCTCTAGTAAAGTATCATTTGAAAGTCTGCATTAACCTAAAATAATTTTCAACTGCAGCTACCGCTATTTCAGTTATTTTCGTTTGTTTTATTAATCATCTGTAATACGTTTTCGGCTGTTAATACACCCGTAATCACCGAAAACCATTTAATTAACTTAAGAATAATGGCAATCAACGCATATTTGAATCTGACATATTTCAATTCGTTGACTTGGTGCTACCTAGAAGGCCGCAGTAAGCTGCAAAATAAAAGGACATAAACCGTAGTGTTTCACAATAATGTTTACACTGGGACAGATGGCTGCGTTACCTTAACAACCAAGTCAATGCAAACTTTTGTATCCAATTATTTAAACAATTGAACAACATGAAAAAAATAGTTGCTGTAATTAGCTACTAGCAAAAGTCAGTGAACCTTTGATGTTATTCATCGATTTAATTTTTTTTCTCATTACGATTGGTTGACAGAACTGTATAAAAAACAATCAATATCATTTCTCTGGAAACTAAAAATTATCTTTTTCTGTTATTGATTTATATTTTTTTGTGCTGCATTTGTGGAAAACACCAATATTTGTTCGCTAGTGTAGTTATGTAATAATACTAATATAGTTAGTATATAAGTATAAGTATGTGTCTAGTTGAAAATCTGTTTAAAAGTTCTGAAACTTAGTTAAAATTCGAATAAAATCGTTTTTAAAGTTTCATGTAATCGTAAAGGCTTCCACTGCCGGAGTCTATATTAAGATTAGAACGTCTTCTGGATTTAGACCGTGTTGATGATGTTGTCAACGTTTCGCCCTCTTTCGTAAGAGTCTTCATCAGGGCGTGAAAGAAATGAAAAATTAAAGAAGTAAATGATAATCTAATCAAGAATCACTATCGTTGTGATTTTTTCGACAGCAAATAAATTTGATATAATGCACATTTTAACTAAACAAATATGATACTGATAATCAAAAATATTATACGACAGGATATTAAGATATTGCATTAATTAGTTACGTTACCAATTTAAAGTTTTTGAAGTAATTGTTGTTAAAAATTTCAATTGTTGTTACATTTCAATTTATTCTTTCAGATTAAAGAAAACAGTTAGTAAATATAGCTGAATCATTTCAATTTGCTAAAGAGAGATATTTCTTTGAACGGTTGATCGTAAATACTTTTTGCAGTATTTCATAAGGAATTCTGCAGATTTGCTATATGAGCGTAAAGAAAAAGTTTGGTTGTCTAACTTGCAGTTAGAAGTGTCCTTTTATTTTCCATCGAACATTTAGGTCAAAAAGTTTGTTTATACTGCAGTGGTTTTTAAAGTTGTCCCTGCGGACCCCTACGTCTCCCCGGGATCATATAGGGGGTCCGTGGAAAATTAAAATTAATTTGCGGCTCCCTGAACAACGTCAGGTGGTCCGCGCAAAGTTTAATATAAAAAAAAAATTGTGACATAATTTTATTAATATGGAAGTTAAAATAAATAACAATGAATAAATTATTAGCGATTTTACGTCATAAGTAAAAGGTAAATACAGACAGCTGCATAAAATATAAGTAATAACATTCATCGCGGTGAGTCAGGCCTACGTATACAGGTTTATACAGGAACTCAATAGAGCCGATACCTGCACCAACTAGTCTATAATATGAACTACGAAAGAGTCGTGCACCTAATCAACAATTAAGTTATGTTATGTGTGATGTGAAGTACATACAACAAATTTTTCTAGTCTTGGACAAAAAGAAGTATAATTTTTTGTATTGTTACGCAGATAGCGTACTTTCGTTACGTAAGTAGATTGGAATAAAATTGATATTTCTTTCTAATTTAAATTTATTTAAGCAAAGTTTTGTTTAAGTTGGCTAAAAAAATTATATATCACAGTTATCAGTACAGTTATCAGTTAGTAAATCTTAAGGATTTCTTTTTTATTAAAAACTTAAAAAGGGATTGTAAGTTTTCCAATACAGATGTGTTTCTAAACAATATATTATTAATGACTATTTAAAAGAAGTTAGACATAATGGGTTTTATAATTTAATATACATAATGCAATAATAGTTATAGGTTACTCTTTTATATTTTTGTTTATTTTGTTTACTTCCGCGAATGTTTGGAACTACTGTATATTACTGTATTATTATATTCTGTTAATTATTTTTTGAATTATTTATTTTTCTTAAAAATTAATTGGTACACAATGAGTACCTACACAATATGTGACGTTTACATGTAATTTTATCCTTACATTACAAATAATTAATTTAAGAGAGCATTACATTGTAGCATTCCATTTTTTAAAAAAATATTATTATATTTAATAGTGGTTTGTTGCAAATAAAAATGTTAATATATATATATACTTTTTCTATATTTTTTGGGTCCCTTTTCTTCAGATAAGCCAAAGAAAATATGCAGACAATACAGTGTTGAATTTATGAAATATAGCTTTATTCCATCACCAGGAAATCGTATTTTACTTTTGTGTCTTCTCTGTAATCAAACGATGTCAAATTATTTAATGAAACTCTTTAAGCTTAAGGAACATTTAATATAAATCCATAGTGATAAAAAGATAAGGAATTAACGTTTTTTCAAACAATCAAAGAAAACAAGACAAGAACTCATAAGGACAACATCTAAGAGAGATGATGGACTGCGTGCTTCTTATAATATTTTTTTATTTATTTATTGTTTATGATTGCGAAGTTCGGAAAGCCGCACACTATTGGTGAAGAACTTATTCTACCAGCTGTAAATGAGGTAATACGCACCGTGTTGCACAAACCAGCTTTCGATATTATAAAAAGAATTCCACTGAGTAATAATACTGTACGAAGTATTGGTGAAATGGCTTAGTATGTAGAAAACGATTTATGTGACTACTTAAAAACATCTGAATTTTCTATACAGCTTGACGAGTAAACATTACCAGGATCGAAGCTTTAGTTTTAGCTTATGTAAGATTTGTAAAAAAAGAACAATTTTCTCAAGAATTGTTATTTTCTAAATATTTGGAAACTGATACGAAAGGTGAAACGTTATTTACTGAGATTTTTCGATGTAAAAGCTATCCCCTTGACTAATATCATCTCCGCTGCTCCTGACGGTGCTCCGGCAATGGTAGGACGACACCGAGGCTTTCTGGCAGACTTAAAACAAGCTATGCCGAATGTACTATCGGTACATTGTGTCATTCATCGACATCATGGTCGCAAAAAACTTTAGTGAACGTTTGCATGAATAACCACATAATATCATTAGAGCAGTTTATAAAATCGAAAGGAATGCCTTAAATGAGAGATTGTTTGCTCAACTTTGTCGTCGTTTACTGCTTAACACAGAAGTACGTTGATTATCTAAAAGTGCATGTTTGGATCACTTTTATTCGCTCTTTGATTCAGTGTTGGAATTCTTGGAGAGTAAAGACAATGATTGGCAGCACAATTTAATTTTTTCAAAAAATTGCATTGTTTATATGACTGATTTATTTGCGAGATTCAACAAGACTAATTTGAAACGACAAGGTGACACATTAAACTTAATCAAAGCTAAAATTGTAATATCTGCGTTTATTGCAAAACTTTTTCTGTACAAACAAAATTTGGGAAGAGTAGAATTTTCTCAGTTTTCAAATCTTTCAAAATTGCAGAATAGAGATGAAGATTTGTTTGCTTATTGTCAACACTTAACGGCGTTTCATTCGAACTTTAACCAAAGATTTGAGACATTCTGCATTTGGATATTCCCGACTGGGGTGTTGAACTCTTTTGCAAGTAGTCAAACTCAGATCTCATATACATATGACTAATACAGAAGCAACTTATTGGATTATCCATAAATGAGGAGCAGAAACACCAATGTTTAAACAAGGATACCACAATTTCTGGTTACAAAAACATATCCCAATTTTATATCCAGCATTGTGGGTTATCTACAGAAGCTGTTGATTGCTCCGTCTTCCTATTTGGTAGAACGTGGAATCAGTGCCGTTATGAGCCTCATCACAAAAACCGACTAGAAATTAGTACTCGTCGGGATCCGCGGTTGCTACTCACAAACATTGAGTCGAACATAAACACACTCATAACATCCCATCAGCTTCATCTAAGTCATTAATAGTAATTTACGTAGCAATTCTAACTGAATTTCAAGAGTTTTCAAATGACTTTTCCACCTGTCGCATAATCGTTCTAATATAATAATTGACTTTGAACACTTAGCTGTTTGTGGATTTCTAGTTTTTATTTTGCCACACTAGAGCTTTTTTCGCCCATTACGTAACTACACTAACCAACGAATATTGGCGTTTGCGATGTTGGCAACACAAAATTTTTTTTTTGTATTTTAAAACAAAAGTTATAATTTTAATAAATACCTCTTCAACAAAATGTTTTATTTCTATTTTATTTTATTTTTACTTCACCATTTAACATTCAAGACTTAAATTTGTAATTTTTCTATTATGCATTTATGTAGTTTTTTCACTCAGAGGCCCGTGGGCAAGTTTTGACTATGAAAAGGGTCCGTGGACCAAAATAGTTTGGAAAGAACTCATTTAACCGTTCGGTAACACAGGTTGGTGATATTTGGACGTTTGTGATTAAAACATAGTTTCTGAAATATTTTGTATTGTTACATCTTTCATCTGATAGGTCAAAACTACAAGACGGCCTTGGAAATTGGGCAGAAAAGAAAATTTAATATCTACAAAATGTTTATGAAGAATAATCTAATATACGGTATAGATGGGTACATGGATAGTTAGATCACTAATAAAAGAAAACTCGTAAACGTTTCAGGTTAAGAAAGGTTTAGACAAATCTACCGCGTCTGCAATGATTTACGGCAACGAATAAAGTTATTCAACATATTTAAAAAAGCTAGTGAGTATGGACATATTGAAACGTTCGCGAAGTTGTTTTCAGCTTCGAGAGCGTTCACGAAGTTACTCTCCACTTCTATAACTTTTGGAAGGATGTAGAAAATTCTCGGGATAGATAACAGAAATATATAAAAACGATTTAAGCATGAGCATAGACGTTTTCTTCAGTCAACGGCATAGAGGTCAGTTATTCGAAGCCGGAAGATGTTTAAATAAATAATTGATTAACGCGTGTGTTCGAGATATATAAAACGTAGTATAAACGTGTCAATTTTAGATAAACAGGAGTTATCCGCGGAGATTATTTTTCGAGTAATTGTAATACATAAATTAGTGTAAGTGTTTTTCTTAAATATCGTTAGATTTAATTAGTTTGTGTTCTTATAAACGTGTAATATTTAGTTTTAAATAAATTAGATTTAAAATTCGTTACAATATTAAAAATTATGTAATGGCTAACGAGTTTGGTTTATCTCACTGAGCTTAGGCAATGGTTAACGTCATCGTATGTTTTGCTACAATTTTCAAAAAACACAACTGTGTAGCTCACGTTTCTACTATTATTTGCTATATGTTGAATAAAAATACCTTAACAATTTATCTTTTTTTTGGTATCGATCATTTCTGACTATTTATGGTTTTTATTAAATTGTTCTCATACCGTACAATTACTAATTCAGGCAGAACTATAACCAAAACTGGCGAATGTATTAACAGTAATGAAGTTTATATTTAACATTAATAAATTTAAACAAATTTTCGTAAAAGCATGCGCTTTTGTATACAAGTTGGTGTTAAATGTTTAACCACAATTCATTTTCTCTGTACTTTATAAAGCCGTTTAAAGAGATCAATAACAGAAATTGAAAGGTCATTATTAATACTTGTCTTTAAGACTACCAAATATGTTTTAAGCGAGTTATGTACTCGATTCACCTACAACTTACTAACAAGATTATTCTACATGCAGGTTCCTGCAATTGAATTACGCTCTAAAGCAAGATTTAATGATTTGCTCGCAGTAAATTAGTTCTTATTGCTGTATGCCCTTTTAACCTATACATGTAAGATTGTAAAAGCAAAAATAAAGACTTATTAAAACATCCACACACACGCATCATTGATTTTGCAAACTTATGTTTATACTCTCAGGCTATCCACTTATCTGGATAATTTTGATCAAGGACGACGAGATTACTAGATACCCACTCGGTGGAATTTCCTACAGACAAAAGACACTCTTACCCTAACCGACGACTGTATTTTAATATCAGATGCAATGTCGTTGCTGTTGTTACTGCTACCGCTTGTGCAGATTTTTTTCTTTTAGGTTATTGTCGGACATGAATCTTTCTACAAGGTCGAATACGAAAATGCTACGACAACCCTTATAAGGCGGATTTCAATATACCGCTTACAAATTGAATTTTAATCAAAAAGTCACTGCGACGACTTAAAATTAATTTATTGTGCAAGTGCTAATTGGTTGTAAACGCAATTTACATATCTTAATTTTCTAACATTAATCACACACCGAACAGTTTTAATCTTAATTAATGGTAGTGGCGTTTTGCCGCCAAAAACGTTTTAAACTTCAGATTTTAATTAACCCTTGTCTAAAACTGGACATTTGGGTATTCATTTAAACTTGTCGCCGTCTTAATTAATTAAAATTATATACTAAATAATAAATGATTATGAATTATAAACATGTTTCCTTCAATGCAACCTTCGCTATGCTTATCTTTTGGATTTGCGTTTCAATGCGTAGGCGTCTATATACATATATGTACGTATGCTTAGTATACGAAATTTTGAAGTACAAGAAAAAGAAAAAAGCAATATTCAAATCTAGACTATAATTAGTGTAGGAGTTACATAAAAAGCACAATAAGACGATAAATGAAACGGACTGCTTTTAGAGTTTTTATTCTACATTCCGAAACATTAGAATGTTTTTATTAATAAATATTTTTTATTAGAAATTCTTAGCTCATCTAAGAACATAATATAGAGGTGATTTTAAGTCGATTCTATGCAAATTAGAAACTAGTTCTTCAGAGTTAGGCTTTTATTTCGTCGTGAAGAACCTAATCAATGGTGTAAAAACTGTTAGTATTCGCTCTGTCTCAACATTATTTTTCAATTACAATTACTATCGACCAATGAACATGCGCAAATGCAGTTTAAAGTAACTTTATTTCGAAATCCGTTTATTTAATTAAACATCTAAAATGATCTATGCAGTCACTTATCGGAATATTGATTGAATTTAATCGAGGACATTTTTTCAGCTCTTTTGTTCAGTCGATTATTCTTGGCGTTTGCCGTTAAACCTTATTTGTCTCTTCGTTTTCTGTAATTACAAAGAAAACGTAGGCGTCGAAAATTTTGTTTTAGGATGTAGAGGAACTTTTTTTGTGGTAGTTTTGTAATAGGGTTGTATTCAAAGGTTAATTCTTCTTAAAATGTTTCTGATTTTTTTTAGTTATTTTGATTCAAGTATATATATCTGAAATATTTGAATTGTTGCAATTTATTTCGGTTTAGGTTTATATTTCATTCTTTGCCTTCGTTTAAATTTTTCTTAGTAGTATATATTCAATCTTTGATTTTTTCTATAACCTCTTGAACCTATAGATATGGACGTCGTCGTCCGTATATAGGCAAAAATCAAGAAAATAGAGCTACTACTATTATATCTTTCTTTTTTGTGATATTGGTGAACAAAGTGTCTGATTTGGATGTCTAATAAGCAACTATTTAAAGCACCACGTTTGTTTTATTCATTTTGGTATAGTTTTTGTTATTTAGATATTTTTTTTATATCTTGTTGTTTTTTTTTCTATAACATTTTGTTTGTTTTGTTCGTTATTAAATGTAGTTTATGGTTGCTACAATATTTGAACATTTGTTCGTTAGTGTCATTACGTAATGACGAAGAATAACTATAGAGCCGCAAAGGACAGATCGAAATCTATATTTATAGTCAATTACATTTAAAAGTCTCTAAAACTGAGTTAAACTTAGAAAAAAAACGTTTAAAAAATTTCATAAATTCAAATACCTACATGCCAGAGTATTATATATTTTGGAATTGGTAGTACAGTACCAACTGGATTACGTGAACATAATAAAACTAAGGCTGTTTAGATTATCGAACTGTTCACATTATAAGGGGCAATTGAATTATACCGTTGGATTCATCAGATGGCAAGGAAAAATTTAGAATCAGTAACTTAAAGTAGATTTTTATTTAGTAAATACACGAACACATAGTAAAACAATTCTTTACACAAAATATGAAAGTATTTTAGTCTGCTTTCGTTTTTGGTTAATATTTAAGATCAGTGCTTTTTCACAAACTTCCAAAGATAGTTTTAGTGCTCTAAGAGCTTCAAAGTGTGAGATTTTTTGTGATTCTGATGCATTTACTATTTTTCGTTCGCTCTCTTCTTCTGAAATTTCGTTGCTATCTATATCATTATGTTCGTCGAGTTCATCTTTATTCCACTCTACTACACCTGATGCTGTATATCCATTTTGAACAAGTTCTTACAGGATGCAAGTCTCGCAGCATAATTCTTTATGCTTGCTTAATGGCAACTCATCTTCACTAGTAAATACATCACTATGGGACAATATAATATGCCTACATTTTACTATTGTTTTAGATGTAAACGTTTGCCGGGCACTATTAACATGTAATATTGCATTCTGTAATGTTTTTCTACGCCTTTTTTAGATCTCAGTATTGAATTAAATAAACTTTTTTTTATAATGCAACTTTGTCAGCTGTAAAACATTTTGGTCCATCGACTGGAATAAAGTAGTTATATTTGGAGAATGAAAAAAATGGTACAGATTATTCCATTTTCTGTTTACAACTCTTCTTCTAAAGGATGAGATGGTGTATTATTAAAGGATTGATGACAGAGCCATCTCACAGTATGAAGTACTATGTATGAACGATAACTGTAAATAGCTTTAAAGGTGGTAAACGTTGTAAGTCGATTTTACACCCACGCAATTCAAATAAAACTGCGGTATAAAACCACAACGTAAAGGTCTTTAGGGTTAAGGCACTGTTAATGCACTTGTGTAAATGCCACAAGAGTGATACTGGACGGCCGTTTCGTACTTTTGGGGCTCTTCAGCAGTAGGAGATGCACTCTAATGTAATTCCCACAATTTCATCAATAATCCGTATAGCTTTACAACTATTGGCAAAAGGTTGATGGTAGAGCCATCACATACTATAAGGTGCTATGATAAGACGCTAAAGGGCGAAACGGCCGTTCAGTAGTTCACTCTGGTGGCATTTGCACAGGTGCATTGACATTGTTTTAACCCCAATGTCCTTTACGTTGTGTGTGTACGCAGTTTTATTCAAAGCTCAATTTACATGGGTGTAAATTTGACTTGCAATCTTTACCACCTTTACAGCTATTTACAGTTATACCGCATTACCCAAAAGGAGGATTGTCTTCTGTGGAAGGTTTCGATCTCGTAAAACCTAAAATATGTACAGTTGCTATTCTAAGTTAACAGAACTTGGTACTAAAAAAGCTTACCTCTCATACAAAATGCTCAAAAATACTTAATTTTCAAAATATCTTGTCCAAGCATTTTTAGTATTCCTATACATAATTGGATTTTTAAAGCTTTTAGTGAATTTATGGACTTTCCAATGATTAAAGGCTTTAACTTATGTTGCCTAGTTTCATTTGTACAACCAAGCATTGTTATTTGATGTTGTTTTTATACCAGGAGCAGTAAGGGAAACATCTCTTAGCAGGGAGGAGTTGTCACTTTAGTCAGCATTATAAAGTTGATTTTCAGTTAATCTCAATTTTTCAATTAATTTAGACAATCTCTAAAAGAAAGCACCAGTTCAGGTTAGGAGGACTAATTTTCACAAGTGATTTTTAAAAATCGTATTTCGCATCGAGTTCTGAAACGATGAAGCCATCCGTCACTTACATTCAATTTTACGCTGCTATCGGGGTTTAATTTTTTACACAAATTTAATGCTTGTTCTTTTGTTACGTCTCGGCACATTTCTTTCGCGTTGGGTAAGAAACCACTTAGATAGAGTTTTTTTCATGATTGGGAAACGGGATAATGTTGCATTTTTATTGGGTTTCTATGTGTGGCTTACTGTTTTTAAATTTGTAAATTTAATTGAACAAATGTATAATGGCTTTAGCAACTCACACACCCATTATATCATTATTTTTGCTCAATTTAGGAATGAGAGACATTTTTTTAATAAGATGAGAACGTCTTCCGGATTTGGACTGTGTCATTATTATAACCGAAGTTGCTAACGTTTTGCTCACTTTTGTAAGGGGCTTCACCAGGGCGTCAGAGTAATAGACGAAACTCAAACAAGCAACCCAAATCTAACTTAAGAAAAAGTTAGGTAATCAACTTGTGAACAGATTCTAAACTCTAAAAAGGTAAGAAAGAAAACGATAAACCTAAAAAAGCAAACGACAATCTAACAAGGAACCAGTACAGACTCTAAATATAAAACATAGAAAGGACTTAAGAAATAGTCTCCGTATATAAAGAAGTATCGTCACAGCTGGTTAAGCTCGATTCTGATTGGGTTACAGTTCAAAACAGGCGTGTTTGCGATAAAGGAGTAATGACCGGGACCAAAGAGGAGATAGCTCGAAATCATGATTATGATCAAAGTTATTGGGGTGTTTAATGATTTCTATGATCTCTCGGATATTCTTATTGAAAAAGAATTGAGATTTTGCAATCACCGAAACGTTATCAAAATCTATATTGTGACCTGTACTAAAATTATGTTCAGCAACCGCAGACTATGAAATATGCATTTTCCTTATACAACGATCATGTTCTGAAATTTATGTTTTACCAATGTAGGCTAAGCCACATGTACAAGGAATTTGGTATACACCTTGAAATTAAAGTGTAGGAAATTTGTTAGCGATGTAACATAGTTATCGAAATAATATGTATTGAAAACCACACGTTTGATAATCATAGGGAACCGCATTGTAGAAGGAGTGTTAAATGATATGAAACTAAAATTGTATAGGTAACTTTTATCTTCAAAGGAGATTATTTATGAATAGGTTGCAACCTAAAATCCAGCGGCCTGTATCATAATTACAAGACATTTAAAAACATTTGATATCGACTACTTTGGCAGCTCTACTAAACTACTCAAAAATTTTATTCAATTTGATAAATAATCGCTTTCTCTTAAATAGGAATCGACTCGAACAATATCTTTTTAAATAATTATAGTTTATTCCGCTTCAAATGCTACTTTTAATGAATGTGAATACCAACCACTTGTAGTTTGTAGCAGTTCATAAATAGCAACATATCACTAGTTACATATAAATCTAAAGCATCTTTTAACATTCTATAACAAAGTTTGCAGTAAAAACAAGTGATTTAGATGAGTGAAAATTGTATTTAAAAACCCTATTTAATTAATCATTATAATTAACTGAACAACCTGCCACCTAACATGCAAAAGAAGGAAGCCTGGTTAAACCAACTGTAAATGGCGAACAACAGGCTCAAAATGCATTCAACGAAATTATCGACAAGTTTAAATAAAAACGTATAAAAAAATCTATGGAACATTCTCTTCACTACTGGAAAACCAATCAATTGTAGGAATCAATTCTTACTAAATCGTTTAATTTTGATATCGAACTAAGTGTAAGTGCTGCTGAAGTACTTTATAACTGACTACAATACAATGTTCATGATGGAACCTTGTGTAGCTAAACCTACAATCGCAAAATGTTTTGGTTTATGCTTGTGACTGTTATGGGGAAACTTGAAAAAGGTAGCAATGTTGACAGATCTAAAAAAACTAAAACCGTTTTGGTTGGGTCCGTTTTACAGTTTTTAACAAAGATTTGAGTCAAAACGAAAGGGGTCGAGTTAAATTTCTCGTTATTGAAAAATTTTGTTTAATTGGTAAAACTTCTTAAAGGAGTTGTTCAAACTGTAGTACGAAATTTCTCCAATAAAGGCGCTGAAGTAAATTTTATGCAAATTTATTTTTAAAATGATTACTGTAACTGAACACAGATACATTTTACTTTGTGCGATTTTTATCTTTGGTGAATACCACAGTTACCAGTGGGTACTATAACGAATGCCGACATTTGTTTGGTATTGTTTCATGCATTCACTCTTGTGCTTTTGGAATTTGGAATTATAAAGCGAATTCTATTTACACAAAAATTCAGATAATTTTCAGTTGTGACGTCATAATTCAGTTGAGTCCACTTCCCTTTTATAATGTGAAACTGAAATTTAACTGAATTTTAGTAAAGAATGTGCACACGGTTTGGACCTTGTACTTTTATCAGTTTCCGTTACTCACTTGATAATAGTGGTTCGTGATTACTTTTACTTTGTTTTTATGATAAAATTTAATAATCATTTTATAATGCAATACAACGTTGTCTTATGATTATCGTTGAAATCTAAAATTCTAACATTTTTAAATATAATAAAGGAAATTGCTTGAGTTTTGTAGCATTGTATTGAAACGTTCGAAAAAGTATTCTCAAGTTTGAGAGCGTTCACGAAGTTGTTCTCCATTTTCCAGAACGTTCACCGAAAGATAAGGAAGATTTGCGAAGGATTGCCAAAGTTTAAATAAATAAGTGATTAACGCGTGTCGAGATAAAAATAACGGAGTATAACCTTGTACGTGACTTTAATGTAAACAAGTGTCAGTTTTCGTTAAATAGAAGTTATCCGGGGACTTTATCTTACCGGTGTGAAGTTAGCCACGGATCTAGCCATAGAAATTTGTTTTGAATTTAATGCCAATATAAAGCCTTTAAACATTTTGAAATGAAAGTTATAATATAAATGTAAGCTACAAACATGAGTTAATATATTTATAAATAATTTTTATTAAAAATAATAAAAACAATTTTAATAAACATGTATTTAAACATGTAATTGTAAAAGTACGATTTTTACAAAAATAGTCATTTTTGATTTTTTGGATTCGTTTATGGTTAGATTAAATAATAATTAACAACATATTAAAAAATTACGATGCAATCATGTCTTTAAAAAAAAGTTATTTTACGTCGAAGTTGCAGCAACGCTCCGCTTACATTCCTACATAAACAAACGCAATTTTCACAAAGATAGTCATTTTTGATTTTTCTGTAAATTTGTTTATAATTAGATTAAACACTTATTAACAACATATTAAAAAATTACGATGTGGTTATTTCTTAAAAAAAAGTTATTTTACGTCGAAGTTGCAGTAACGCTCCGCTTACATTCCCGCATAAACAAACGCAATTTTCACAGACATAGTCATTTTTGATTTTTCTGCAAATTTGTTTATAATTAGATTAACACTTATTAACAACATATTAAAAAATTACGATGTGGTTATTTCTTAAAAAAAAGTTATTTTACGTCGAAGTTGCAGTAACGCTCCGCTTACATTCCCGCATAAACAAACGCAATTTTCACAGAGATAGTCATTTTTGATTTTTCTGCAAATTTGTTTATAATTAGATTAAACACTTATTAACAACATATTAAAAAATTACGATGTGGTTATTTCTTAAAAAAAAGTTATTTTACGTCGAAGTTGCAGCAACGCTTCGCTTACATTCCTGCATAAACAAACGCAATTTTCACAAAGATAATCATTTTTGATTTTTCTAAAAATTTGTTTATAATTAGATTGAACAATTATTAACAACATATTAAAAAATTACGATGCAATCATGTCTTAAAAAAAAAATTATTTTACGTCGAAGTTGCAGCAACGCTCAGCTTACATTCCTGCATAAACAAACGCAATTTTCACAAAGATAATCATTTTTGATTTTTCTGAAAATTTGTTTATAATTAGATTGAACAATTATTAACAACATATTAAAAAATTACGATGTGGTTATTTCTTAAAAAAAAGTTATTTTACGTCGAAGTTGCAGCAACGCTCCGCTTACATTCCTGCATAAACAAACGCAATTTTCACAAAAATAATCATTTTTGATTTTTCTGCAAATTTGTTTATAATTAGATTGAACACTTATTAACAACACATTAAAAAATTACGATGTGGTTATTTCTTAAAAAAAAGTTATTTTACGTCGAAGTTGCAGCAACGCTCCGCTTACATTCCTGCATAAACAAACGCAATTTTCACAAAGATAATCATTTTTGATTTTTCTGCAAATTTGTTTATAATTAGATTGAACACTTATTAACAACACATTAAAAAATTACGATGTGGTTATTTCTTAAAAAAAATTATTTTACGTCGAAGTTGCAGTAACGCTCCGCTTACATTCCTGCATAAACAAACGCAATTTTCACAAAGATAATCATTTTTGATTTTTCTGCAAATTTGTTTATAATTAGATTGAACAATTATTAACAACATATTAAAAAATTACGATGTGGTTATTTCTTAAAAAAAAGTTATTTTACGTCGAAGTTGCAGCAACGCTCCGCTTACATTCCTGCATAAACAAACGCAATTTTCACAAAGATAATCATTTTTGATTTTTCTGAAAATTTGTTTATAATTAGATTGAACAATTATTAACAACATATTAAAAAATTACGATGTGGTTATTTCTTAAAAAAAAGTTATTTTACGTCGAAGTTGCAGCAACGCTTCGCTTACATTCCTGCATAAACAAACGCAATTTTCACAAAGATAGTCATTTTTGATTTTTCTGAAAATTTGTTTGTAATTAGATTGAACAATTATTAACAACACATTAAAAAATTACGATGTGGTTATTTCTTAAAAAAAAAGTTATTTTACGTCGAAGTTGCAGCAACGCTTCGCTTACATTCCTGCATAAACAAACGCAATTTTCACAAAGATAGTCATTTTTGATTTTTCTGCAAATTTGTTTATAATTAGATTAAACAGTTATTAACAACATATTAAAAAATTACGATGTGGTTATTTCTTAAAAAAAAGGTATTTTACGTCGAAGTTGCAGCAACGCTTCGCTTACATTCCCGCATAAACAAACGCAATTTTCACAAAGATAATCATTTTTGATTTTTCTGAAAATTTGTTTATAATTAGATTGAACAATTATTAACAACATATTAAAAAATTACGATGTAGTTATTTCTTAAAAAAAAGTTATTTTACGTCGAAGTTGCAGCAACGCTCCGCTTACATTCCTGCATAAACAAACGCAATTTTCACAAAGATAATCATTTTTGATTTTTCTGCAAATTTGTTTATAATTAGATTGAACACTTATTAACAACACATTAAAAAATTACGATGTGGTTATTTGTTAAAAAAAAGTTATTTTACGTCGAAGTTGCAGCAACGCTCCGCTTACATTCCTGCATAAACAAACGCAATTTTCACAAAGATAATCATTTTTGATTTTTCTGAAAATTTGTTTATAATTAGATTGAACAATTATTAACAACATATTAAAAAATTACGATGTGGTTATTTCTTAAAAAAAAGTTATTTTACGTCGAAGTTGCAGCAACGCTTCGCTTACATTCCTGCATAAACAAACGCAATTTTCACAAAGATAGTCATTTTTGATTTTTCTGCAAATTTGTTTATAATTAGTTTAAACAGTTATTAACAACATATTAAAAAATTACGATGTGGTTATTTCTTAAAAAAAAGTTATTTTACGTCGAAGTTGCAGCAACGCTTCGCTTACATTCCCGCATAAACAAACGCAATTTTCACAGAGATAGTCATTTTTGATTTTTCTGCAAATTTGTTTATAATTAGATTGAACACTTATTAACAACATATTAAAAAATTACGATGTGGTTATTTCTTAAAAAAAAGTTATTTTACGTCGAAGTTGCAGCAACGCTCCGCTTACATTCCTGCATAAACAAACGCAATTTTCACAAAGATAATCATTTTTGATTTTTCTGAAAATTTGTTTATAATTAGATTGAACAATTATTAACAACATATTAAAAAATTACGATGTAGTTATTTCTTAAAAAAAAGTTATTTTACGTCGAAGTTGCAGCAACGCTCCGCTTACATTTCTGTATAAACAAACGCAATTTTCACAAAGATAGTCATTTTTGATTTTTCTGCAGATTTGTTTATAATTAGATTGAACAGTTATTAACAACATATTAAAAAATTACGATGTGGTTATTTCTTAAAAAAATTATTTTACGTCGAAGTTGCAGCAACGCTCCGCTTACATTCTGCATAAACAAACGCAATTTTCACAAATAGTCATCTTTGATTTTTCTGCAAATTTGTTTATAATTAGATTAAACAGTTATTAACAACATATTAAAAAATTACGATGTGGTTATTTCTTAAAAAAAATTATTTTACGTCGAAGTTGCAGTAACGCTCCGCTTACATTCCTGCATAAACAAACGCAATTTTCACAAAGATAGTCATTTTTGATTTTTCTGCAAATTTGTTTATAATTAGATTGAACACTTATTAACAACATATTAAAAAATTACGATGTGGTTATTTCTTAAAAAAAAGTTATTTTACGTCGAAGTTGCAGCAACGCTCCGCTTACATTCCTGCATAAACAAACGCAATTTTCACAAAGATAATCATTTTTGATTTTTCTGCAAATTTGTTTATAATTAGATTGAACACTTATTAACAACACATTAAAAAATTACGATGTGGTTATTTCTTAAAAAAAAGTTATTTTACGTCGAAGTTGCAGCAACGCTCCGCTTACATTCCTGCATAAACAAACGCAATTTTCACAAAGATAATCATTTTTGATTTTTCTGAAAATTTGTTTATAATTAGATTGAACACTTATTAACAACACATTAAAAAATTACGATGTGGTTATTTCTTAAAAAAAATTATTTTACGTCGAAGTTGCAGTAACGCTCCGCTTACATTCCTGCATAAACAAACGCAATTTTCACAAAGATAGTCATTTTTGATTTTTGTGCAAATTTGTTTATAATTAGATTGAACAGTTATTAACATCGTATAAAATTCTTTTCAATAAATATGTTTATACTCGTTCCAAGCAGTCGGCATCCATGCAAGTTGAGGTGCAATTTGTCTTTTTTATATAATCCGTGTAGTAATTTTTTAATATGTTGTTAGTAATTGTTTAATCTAATTATAAAACAAATTTGCAGAAAAATAAAAAATGACTATCTTTGTGAAAATTGCGTTTGTTTATGCGGGAATGTAAGCTGAGCGTTGCTGCAACTTCGACGTAAAATAACTTTTTTTTAAGAAATGTCTACATCGTAATTTTTTTATATGTTGTTAATTATTATTTAATCTAACCATAAACGAATTTTCAAAGAAATCAAAAATGACTATGTTTGTAAAAATCGCACTTTTACAATTACATGTTTAAATACATGTTTATTAAAATAGTTTTTATTATTTTTAATAAAAATTATTTATAAATATATTAACTCATGTTTGTAGCTTACACTTATATTATAACTTTCATTTCAAAATGTTTAAAGGCCTTATATTGGCATTAAATTCAAAACAAATTTCTACGGCTAGATCCATGGCTAACTTCACACCGGTCTTTATCTTTAGGTGAGTGTACTATATAAATTAGCGTGTTTGTATTAAATATCCTTAGATTTAAGTAGTTCGTTAGTTATAAACGTGTACATATTTTTTAGTATCAATAAATTAGTTTTAATAATTGTTACAATACTAAAGTCCGGTAACAATATGTCGGGTTTAATGTCAATATAACAAAAAAAATTTGTAAATTGGTTACATATTGTCTTTAAAATAATACTAAAAACAAAGACAGTGGTACAACATAACCTTTAACGATTTATTTATTTACTTTTAAATACAGTGCTAGCAACTTAATATAACAAAATATAGTAAACTTTATAGCGGGAAATTTAAGTTGACCCCAATCATTTTGGCTCGCCCCGTCTATATTTTAACTTGTTAGTTTTATTTTCGTTTTTATTTTTTTACTGTATGCAGACTTTTTAAATTTAAACCGCATTAAGTAATATTAAGATTGTTTGGTTATTCTGTGATTAGTACTGTTTTTGTATCTTCATAATTACAGTCATTTATTTCTTCAAATGTTTCTACTTAATGTTCTAGGTGTCAGCCGCCAAATTTAGTATTTATGGATCATTGCATTGGTAGTCGTGTGTGGTCAAACTCTATTTTGATTTAAGTAATAATATTCTAATTAAACCGGTATACAAAATAGGAATATTTTATGAATACGTATTATTACTTGATAAATTTTAAGTCGTTCGATAAATTTTTATTTCCATTATCCAATCCAAGTTTGATTACGATGTACATTTTAAAACGTTTTTCATTTTATAAAGTTTAGGCATTGATAAATTGTTGATAATCAAAGCGAGTGGACATTAGGAGTTACGTAACGCTCTAAAACTTCATAAGGAAGTTATGTGGCTAGCATAAACGTTCGACCTTGCTGTATTCTTTTATGTAATTTAAGTGAGATTGCTTCTATACTCTGTACTTTTTATTATAATTACATTAACCATTAATCTAAAATATATTAAGTAACCAGTGTACATTGTATGGGATTTAAATCTGGTTTCGTACAAAAAGTGTCTTTCACTGACGAGAATTGTAAATATTTTTATAGATAAGGAAACCGCTAAAACAGATGGTCTTTCCTTGTCAAAATTGAAACTGTGAGTTTAGTATCATTCGTCGCGTCAACAATAAATCAAATTTTGTGATAGTGCTCTAATGGACGAAATGTAGTATATTCTAAGTTTGCTCTAACTTATTTGTCTATATTAGTAATCGTAGTTTTAAAATGTATTATATTTTTTGAAGATCTGTTTGTAACTTTATTAATTTATTTTAAATATTAGAAAAAATAGTTAAAGAATGTGTAATTAGTTACCTTGTTAGATTACATATTTGAGAACTATTGTGAAAATAAAAAAACAATGTAAATTATGTATTGTGTATTACCCACAATTTTTAATCTGGCTTAACCTATAGAAGTCAAGCTTTACTATTGTCGTAAAGACATATGTGAAATTAAGTATTGATCGTTACACGATGGCTGAACGTAATCGTGTAATTTTATTATGAAAATAACCTGGATATTACAAATGAATCTCATAAAATTTGTTATGAGAGCACTTTAATCAAAATTTTGTGGAAACTAGTTTGGTTGTAAATAAACAAGTACGTTTACCTCCTTCAATTGAAAAGATAAATAAAGTGTCAAACTACCAACGTCAATTGACTGTCGTTCTGAATAATTAGACATTTTCTGAAATTTATTACTGCAAACAAAAACGCGCATTTTTACGTTTCTTAAATGTTGTCAAAAGCTTAAGCAAGCTAATAATTTAGTTTTAGTTATTGGCATATAAGGTTGCTCACTTTAATAATAGTTTAGGAGAAAAAGTTAAGATATATATTTGGTTCAGATGTTTTTTGTTTACTTTAGAATATTTTGAGCTCCGCAGGGGTCTCGATTTCTTCTGTACAGGACCGTACTCAGTTTACTTTAATTTTTTGTAATTATGTTCTGTTTTCTTTAACAAATTCAGTGTTATGATGAAGTGCACACTCTGAATCACGAAACGTCTCCATAAACACACTGAGTGGCGTTTTCGTTGCCTCTCCTGCGTTAGAAGGATTTATCAACTTTTTTCAATTCGCTTATTTACTACAGTCAGGGATTTTATACTGCCAAATCAATACAGTTTTTTAATTTTTCCGTAGGTAGTCTTATGTATCGTCGTATAACTTTTCTGTAGTTATTTGAATGTTCTTGACAGATTTCTGATGTCTATATGTTTCAGACGCTTTATCTCATTGAAATACGGAGTCTGGGACGTTCATGAACCTGGAACCCGGTTTGCATAAAAAATTAGTTAAAAAATTGTTAAAACTACAAACGATGTACATAAATGTTTGTTCTCTACTTTGTTCGTTTGTAGGTAATAATATCAGCGTGGAGTATCGAAGCTGGCTGGCATCTTTCTTTGAATAGTAATCACATTTTACAGAACAGATACAGAATAAATAATAAAGAAATTTATAATTTATTTTTTGGTCAGTGTATCAAGGGGAAAAATCTAGGTTTACTAACGTTTCGTGTAGAAATTAATTTTTCTGCAATCAGTTTTCTATATACGATATTCTCTTTGGCTATTGATTTTGTTCAAATAAAATAGATGTATATCAACACTCGAACAATACAATATTTGTTTTTAGTATATTCGTAGGTTTTTACCGATTCGTAAGATTAAATTCTACTGGTTGTCCACTATATGTATAATGAATGATATTGCATTCTTTTGTTTTTTTAATTCTTTATTGTCAAAATTATTTGTTTCGTGTAGTCAGCACAAATTTTGAATGTATAAGTTAAAAACTGGTCAATATACACAGAAATTGAAAGTAATCGGAAGTACTTTACAGAATTTGGTATTTAATATAGTTTACTATATAATCACTAAAAACAACTTTGATTTTTTTTTTATGTAAATGGTAATTATAACAAATATTAGCCCGTGTCGGTACTTTTATAAGATTTTTATTATTTTATCTTTGTTTACATTTAGTTATGATGATTATCTTTTAGATACATTATTTAAATTACATTACACTAACACAGGACTTTTGTAAAAAAAAAACATTTTTTAAGTTTTCGTATACATTCCATAATAGGTACCGGATGTTTTTATAGATACAACTTTAGCTGAATATTTTCTTCTACATAATTAGACGGAATGTTTACGAAGTATAATGAAGTAATTCGTTAATTTGCGATGTTACGTCATTTGATAATTATCACAATTTAGTGAAGATACAATAATAAAAGATAGAACAATACCATACTGTCATAACTTTCTAATTATGGGACTCGTATAAAACAATTTTTCATCTTTGACGTTCAAACACTGACACTCCTTTAACATAATTTAATACTTCATACTATATTATCTTGGAATGTATTACAAACAAAATATTGAATTACGTCGTTGTAATATAGAAGACTGTTATTGCCGAAGTTATTACAGTACATTATTAAGGATCGTATAAAATTGTGTTACTTTGTGTGGTATACTTAAAAAATATTAATAAAGCTAATGACTGAAGATATTTATGGCAATAACACATTGAAGCCAGAGTATACTATATACATAATAGATTGAAGAGAAACGATATATTTCTAACAAATGTTGATTTTGTTTTAAGTAAAAAACATTTATTTTGATTATTTAAAAATTTCGTTTATTTAATCAGTGTAGATAAATGCCAGTTCAACAATTAACTGTCTTGGAAACATAGACACTGCCAAACGCTAACCTCAAACATAAATTGGAAAAGGGGATTTTCACAGTAAGCGAAGCCTAAAGTCTGTTTTAAAATTGTGTTTTGGTGCTTTTTGCCTAAGACTTTGTATGGCCTTTATAGCTGACTCACCACTCCCATCGTGGTGAAAAATATTAGGGTTTCTTTCGACTTGGTTTTTATGTTTTACTTTCGACTCTTGATGAAAAAAATGATTAGTCGATATTTTGTAAGTTCTTATATTGAATACAGGGCCTTCATAAATACTTGTATCTCACATGACATATGTTAGGCAACCAACATTGCGTAGATTGACAGCAAGTAACATAAGAATTACTAAATGAGAAATTTGATTTGTAGCGTTTAAATTAAGGTTAAGTAATTACTTAAAAACGATAACACGTTATAAAGTTTTTAACACAAAATGGGTTATTCAATTATTATTGTAAATAATTCAATGCCTTTCCCATATATTTCTTTTTTGTTTATTAATTATTTGCGGCTACAAGTTTCAACCTAACGGTCATCATCAGGCCTAATTAATAAATAAATAAATACATTTAAATTATACAGTTTATGTCAAAATGTATGTAATTTAGAGACAGACTACTAGAATTTGCTTTGGTTTTTGCTGCAACTGCTTGAAATTGACCGAATCAACAGATTTATGTTTTTTAAACTTGATTGAATTCTTTTTTTAATTTGCTCTCGTTTAATTGCCAAGCAACTAATGCTCATACAAAATAAAAGTCTTGCAAACCAGAATGGAAAACTTACACCCTTACTGTTGAAAATAGTTGTTTTTTCAAAATATTTTAAAACTATAACTTTTCACACAGTTGACTTTTAGCAAGATATTTATTTTGAATGGTTTTGGTCTCCGGGCAGATTGAATTAAATATAGAGAACGTTTGGTTGCCTAAGTTGTATTTAGAAGCGTCCTTTGACTTTATGGTGGAATGTGCATTTTGTGTTTGAGCATTAGCAGCGTTACATTATTTAGAAAAATTTATAGTCAATATAATATATATTATATTTAAAGTTGGTACCAATGTATAGTTTTATAGGTAATGTTTTAATTTTTATATTTTAAAACTGTCAATATTTTCATCATTAGAGGTGCTAAATTATCACTTCTAATACGTGTTTTATAGAAATTACGTTTTAAAAATTTAGTCTCATAAAGTGACACTTTAATTTTATTACCTTGTTCAAAAATGTTTACTATTTCCTACAACTTTTTTCATATAAAAAAACTGGTTATCTAGTTATATAACTTTCAGTATTTAGGAATTTATGTACATTAGACTAAATTACATTCAGAAGTTATTGGTTTGCAGTAAAAGTCTTACAAGCCATAAGTTAGCAACGCATCTAAAATTTATCACGATTGCATTTTTTTACGCCTAGTTATTGTTGTGGTTTGTATTAGCCCACGCTAACACATCCGACTTTTAATATAAATAACTTTTACTTGATAGATTAAAAAAAAATACAATGTTTTATATTCCTTTCTAGTTTTTGTCTTTGTTTAGAATAAAATTGAATGCAGGATTTTAAACTCGTTTATGTAATTGAATCCACGGCTATTGGAACTCGGGAGATCAGTTTTATATTTAATCATTAAACTAAAAGTTCTTTAAAGCTTACCGTTTTTCTCCTGTATTAGTATAATACAATATTTATTCGGGTTTTGATGTTGGGTATTTTCAAACTCTCGTGTAATTTAAACTGTTTTAACAAACAATGAAACGTGAAAACATAATCCTATTTAAATATGTACGTATATTTCGCAACATCGGCGTCTATATAGAATTGTAAAACGAGTATCCTAACTAAATTATATAAATATTTTAAAAGGACGGGTTCGTTTTAGGAAAAATTTATAACCTTCCGATTATTTTTTAACAATATTTCATGTTGGCCCACCAAATGGAAGATAATAAAATAATTTATTGTTTGCATCTAAAGTTTTTCTTTTATATTTATAGCTGTACTGTTGACGTACAGGAAATTCTGGTAACGTAAGACCGCATTACTCAAATGTTATAATGTAGCAGCGTAATTAATCTTTTTTTTTATGTTTTACTAGCTTATAGTCAAGAATTATCGTTTTTAACATTCGTTTAGACCTGTTGGTCTTAATTAAAAAGAAGCATTTACAATAACTGTTTATGTAAATTTATCCAAATTTATTATTTTGATGTTTACTACGCGTTTTTGCGTTTTAATTGTTAATTAAAAACACTTTACTTAATATCTAGTACACTATCATGCTTTGCTATTGTTATCTACATTTACACTTTTACACGAATTATCAATTCACGAACGTGAGCTTCAATATTTATTTGTAACATAACGTACCTACATATAACAGTATGTGACTATTTATAACACATAACAAATAAGCTTCAATTCATTGAAGTAGGGTGGTTTTTGTCCATCTTATAATGGGAATATTCTAAGGTTAATCAGCAGAATAAAAATGATGAATGAAAATGTAGTTTTTCGAAACATATTATGTGGCTCGATGCTCCAACGTTCAAATAAATGTAAACTTCATACTGAAGTTGAATAAATTTTAATTCTGTTTTATTCTGATTATTAACCTAAACTTCAACTGTCAGTTTATAAGATGTACTTTGTGTAACAAAAGTCAGGAATGTTTAATACAGAACAAAAATGAACAAGTTGTTATGAGAATTATCTCGCAACTTAAAGGATAGCGACTAGCTCAGTTTGATTCGGTAATTGGGTTGTAAGTTTCAAGGTGTTAAATTATAAGGTAAGTTAAGAAGGCGCCAAAACAGTTGAAGATTATGATACCAGATACCGTTTAAATATATCCATCTTGGAGTTAAAACGTCGAAGTAACTCAGAATTAAGCTATCCTAGGTATTGCTTTATCCACAGTATAAGATACCAAATGGCAAAATAAATTGCTTTCGCTTTACCTTTTAGCATAATTGATTAATTATGACGGTAATTTATTTTATTAGTTATGTTCGACCTTCTTGTCTTTGGGAGTTACCGCTCGAATGACATAACATTTTGTAACATCTTTACTGGAACTTCTCAAGTTGTTAACTATATTATAAATCTCAACAATTCTGTTTTTGGGTTTATTTACATTTTTATCGCTTTCAATTTCTTTGACAAACTTAAGTTCACACAAAGATCTCAGTTTTCTTCTATTTAGCACAATTGTTGGTGCACCTACCGTATTATAACGAATTTTATTATTAAAACTAATTTATTTAAACTACGAAAAATATTTTTACTTATACTATAAATATGTACACTTTTAAATTAACCGAACTAATTAAATCTAATAATATTTAATAAAAACACTTACAGTATAATTTATATATAGCGCTATCACTGACACGAAAATAAGATAAAGTCACACACTTGTTTAGCACTTGTTTACGTTAAAGTCACGTACCAGATTATTCACGGTAGGTTTATCTCACACGCGTTAACGACTTATTTATTTAGACTTGAATAATCTTCTTAACACTGCTGTCTTCGCATTACGGAAATAACTGACCTACGATTTGTTTGTTTCGTATTTATACACATTTTGGAAATCCTTCTCGAGTGTTCCATATCTTTCGGTATACATTCTAGAAGATGGATCACTTCGAGAAGGCTCTTGAATTTGAGAACGTTTCAGTATTTTCTTACCTGGAAGCTTGGTATGCTATTAAAAACAGATCATCCTCCATGAGGTTTGGAGACTACTTTTGAGAGATCCTTTCTAATAGGCAAGGTAAACGTCTTTCCAGATCTCGTGAACTGTGGCGCTGTAGTCTGTATATGTCAAAATATTGTTATTATCCGTCTTACAAACATTCGCCGGTACATTTTTTCTAACCTATCTTTGCTTTTATTGTTGTATTTGTTGTTAATAAGTCTTTAGGTATTATTATAAATAAATTAATTTTTATTTAATAAATAAATATTTGATTATCTTTAATGTTTATTGACATAAGTTTTTGAAATTCAGATAGACTTGTCAAATTTTTTGACTTTTAGTATATTATTTCCGATTTTCGACTCACAGTTCACGTTCACGACATAATGAAATGCATTTGCATTAAAACATTTACACCACAAGTGAACAGAAAATTAAAAAATATGATTTGTTGTATTTTTACAGTTTTTATAATATCATCTCCATTTTCTATAATTTATAAGTAAGATGCTTGTTCGTCATCTAAAATGTTCTCGTACATTTAGTTAATTTCTTTGTAGTTTTTATTTTTACTTTGTATCTGTTTTCCTTTATTGCATATAGTCGTCCATCATTATTTTGTGTGTATATTTCGTGCTTTTATTTTTTCTAAATTTATTTTTAGTTATTCAATCTTGAGAGATATTTCTTTCATCTTCGTGTCTTTCTAATTGGAATTATAGTTTTTTTCTACTTATCTTGTTCGCTGGTTATTTTTTTAATGTATTATTTCACTTTTTAGTTATTTTTTCAAATTTTTAGCATTTTTTTGTTAATATTTTAATTGATTGGATTTCTAAATGTTTAGTTTGTAGTTTCATTTAATAAACATGGAATTTTTGATAGATCTTTTTCTGTTATCAAAACTACAATATGTTACTTTTTAAAAATTTTATTTTTTTTATTTAGGAATGCACGTAAATGTTAAATGACGTGTAATTAATATTAAGTTAGATGTAAATTAACAATCTTGGTTACTGTACTATTGTTACTTTGCTTGTACTTTATTTATCGTCTTTGTCTAAACATCATTGATGTTTATTTATTAATTGCTAAACTTACCTGGGTTTTTTTCTATGCATGTATTACATTTATCTTATTCAACAAGCTTGTCAACTGAGACGAGTAAAATAAAATGTAATTTGATAGCTACACATACTTTTAATAATCAAAGAGTGTCAGTTTTCCTCTCGCTATCGCATCATTTACCTTTCAATACATTCAACCTTCATCAAGGATGTTTTAATGTGTACTTTGCGTGAATATGCTCGTTTCATACATTTTTTGTTTGCAACGAAGGGTTAAAAGCGGCACTACACTAAACCCTTTGTAATAAGTAGGTTAAGATGGCGAATGCATTTTTTATTACGGCAATCTTCTCTTTTTTTAAAATCTAAAGATGCTAACAATCTCTTACATAAAAACATGCATAAAATTTTATTTGAAATGTTAATGCGTTATTATTCTCAGTATCTTAAAGAAGACGATTTTTTCCGAACTATTTTTGTTCTGTATTTTTAATAAACACCAAATATTGCTTTATATTCCAAATTAGAAATATAAAAAATTATTTTGTTTTCCGCATATAATTTTTAATCTTAGTATTCTTTGTTTTTGTTGACGATAAAAAGTTTTTACTAAATCAAGTTTGTGTGAGTTAGTTCGCAGCTTCAAAATTCTTGGACAATATTCATAATAGGGCGGCACAAATAATTGATGAGAGACGTTGATCGAGCAAGTTAGTTGAAAAACAAACTTTGCAAGTTGTAAATTTAGGTGCTATCGTCTTTTATTGCTTGTAAATTATTAATATTTGCAAATTTAGAACTTTATGTATAATAAATGAAAAGTAATCATACGACTACTACTGAATTGTTCTTTTTTATAATAAGTTGCATGTAAGAGTCTACTTAACTCTTTGATTGGCATTTAGAATTAGAATTAAAGCTAAGATATATACAAAATATAGTTCATTTTTGCTGTTAACATAAACTCTTTAGATAAAAGGTGTTATTGGTTTTTGTTACTGTTACAAATTAGAAGTAACCTGGAATGTACCCACATACAATTGTTGTAATTAATATCAACAGAAGTTAAAAACTAATTAATAGCAACGGTTGCTTAAAACGTGAACTCTATCGATACGCTTTTTTTAATTAATTTTTAGTTACAGTTTGCTGTAATAATCACTTGTTTTTACTTGTGTTTTTCTATTATTTTTATTGAAATGCGTGTTTTAGTTCTGCTTTTTATTGAAACTTACCACATTATTCAATCAATTTTCTTTTCTTGTAACAAGCGTGGTTACTGTCAGTTATTGATTTTAGCTGACTATATTTTTTGTTTCAAACGTAATTGATGTACGATAAATTTTTGAACATTTTTTTATAATAACCTAAATGAGTTATTCTTAATTAATAACTATCACTAATAAATGCATATGAGCACGAATTCATATGTATACCTTGCATATTCGTACGCAGAAACAGTAACATTTAGCTTTGTGATCTATTGTTTACGTTAATTATAACATAGGTACATGTTATTCTGCTATTATGCTGTATTTTTCATGTTAGCGTTTTCATTGCTAACGTTTTTGAGCATAACTTATGTATGTTTTTATTATACATGCCTATTGGACTTATTTTGAAGGTTTTTTTAATCATTGTATGTACCAAACAGAAACAGGTCTAAGAACGCTTTATTTAATTCATTTATTGTATTTAAGGTATTCACTTAACCGTTTCTTGTCCGATTACTTGTTATTTTATATATTTTATTATTGAATGACAATGAATTTCTTCATCAAATCATTCTTACTACTGTTCAGTTAACAACGAAATAAATTTCTCTTAAAACAGTTACCTAACCTCTAGATTTTTTCAGGCGAACATCAACTTTTATTTTTAAAATACCAAAAGAAAGAAGAAGTGTGCGATTTTAAATCAATTTGTCAAAGACTTTAACGATTTTACAACTGACGGAAACGTATTGTTTTCCAAACACTGTGAAGTGACTGTAACAGCTACTAAAAAATTTTAATTGACGGAAAATGGAATGGGAATGGAAAACAATAGCAGAGGTTGATCAACACGATATCAAAATTTTGATTTTAACATTCAGTGTTAAACGAAGACTTCTGCGCATCTTTTACTTCTGCTAATATACACTTTGAAAAATAAATTTTTTTTTTGGAAAACGACGAAACAGCGAAATATTGCAAAGTATTTGGTGTGTTAGGTGTTAAAGAAGAAGGAAGCAAATCGCATTTACTAGCAATGAATAAGGTGTTAGTGAATCATTCGACAATTGCTATATTTTTTAACGATTCTGCAGTGTGTAGCTGACAGGAATTCCCTACAAAAAAGTGTTGGTGGTTTGCAACGATGTTGCACTATATATGTGCAAAGCAATAAAGCGTTTACAAACTCTGTATTCAAACTGATTCATATTACTTGTGTGGCACATGCTTTGCGTAGATTGATTGAATTAGTGCGTTCGAATATCCAAGTGTTAATTTATTGATATCTTAAGTAAAGAAATTGTTTCGAAATTGACCATTAATACGTGGTATAGGACAACTCATAAACTAATTTATCTTAAAACTAACTAATACTCATCATTCATATAATAAAATAGATTACTATTTTAACTTAAAAGTAAAACTATAATATTCTTTAGTTGAGTAGAAAGCATTTTTTAATTGCTTTTTTAAATGTTTTTAAAATGGTTTCAATATAGAATGGACTATTTTGAATCAACTTTAGGGGATAATCTAAGTATAACCAACATAACAGGATTCGAATTGGCGCCAATAGTATCCTGCGATGTTGAAACAACTTTTTAGGGTTTAAAAATGCAACTGTAAAATCTCACAGAGGTTTAGGACATCTGTTCGACGTGGTAATTGCATTTAGAGTCTAAAAGGTAGATGGGTACCAATGATCTGTTTTTTACTAGTCATTAGTGGAATACGAAAAATGTCTTTTAAGTGTTACACAATGCATAGTAGGCTGTGCTAATCAAATCTCACTATTAAAACTTAACCTATGTTATGTTAAAAATTTGGCATGGAAAAAAGTTTCTAGTATGAAATTTATTCTCGACACGCCCACTTTCCGTTGGTGAAGTAAGGGACAAATCTATCAAAATTGGTAAAACACGAATTCATTTTTCCGATTCGAAAGACGCGGACATCGTGTAGCGTTGTAAACGCCCGACAAGGCTTATATTGTTAAGTATTTCGAACCTATGTGCATATGATTTATAAGATTGTTGCAATTTAGTGAACTCTTCGTGGTAAGCACTTGTTTTTTTTTTGTTGTGGTTTAATTTCATCCTTTTATAATTATCTGTAGTGGGTTTCCATACCTTCACCCGTGTTGGTTATCTGGGAGTTGATAAGCCCATGTGGTGAACGGAAAACTTACATGATGACGTCACGTCACTGGAGTTAACACCATCTACATTTTCGAGGGGTTAATTTAAATTATCAGCATACTGAAGAAAACAATTGTCGAACTTACAACCTTAATTCGCTTACTTTCAAGGCTCGTATGATTTAAAAATGAATTTACTTGTGATAACGTCGTATGTACGCTTTTTGTGTTAGATTACAATTGAGTTTTAGGTAACGCTTTTTTATACGTTTATACTTTAAATTACGAGTTATTCATTTTCTGTATGTAAAAGTTACACCGACTAGGTCACTTTGCTGTACGACGTGTTGCCTGGTCGAGAGTGTAACTTATACTTGGCCTGTGATATCAACCTATGTGCTAATGTTTGGAAAATTTATAGTAATATACTTATGTACATTTTTCTCCTTTGTCTAATGTGAACTACTGTTTGTGATGAAATAAATATATATGCAGCTTTGTCACTTGTGTCTTGTCATTTGTTCTTTTTCAGCTGCGGGTAGATTTAAGCGGTGTCTTTTATTTTAGTCTTTCATCGTTTTAGCGCCTTTTTTAATTCGTTTATAATCTAACATCACGAAGCCTACGACTCTATCTCCGGGAACAACTGAACTTAGCCGTCGCTTTCTTTTTTTTTGTTACCAGAAAAACAGCGTAACACCTCTATCCTTAGTATAACCTAAATCTAAAGTGTCAGTGCGATACGTATAGTGGTATAGATACAGTGAATTTTCAAAGTTAACAAGTTGTTCGAACAATGGAATTAAACCAAGAAAATTTTCGCGCAATAATTTTTTACAACTTTCGAAGACAATTATCTTAACGCAGAGTTGACTTCTGTTTTAGGAAATAAAGCACATCAGTCGACAATTTTTCAGTGGTATAGAGAATTTAAACGTGGACGAAAAAAGAGTAGAAACAAGCTAAGGTCAATTGGTGTCAGAAAACTCTGAACCGTTTCAACGCAGGAAACTCTAACAACGTGTACAGCGTCGTTAGTGGTGGTGAATTGTGGATTTACTCACAGACTGCGTGGTCACAGGTTTCAGTTGCTAGAAGAAGCATAACTGATTTCAGAATTGGTATGAGTGCATGCAAAAGTGCATTGATCTTCGTGGAGGATACTTCGAAAAACAATAAAAGGTTTAAATGTACTGTTTTATTCCAGGTTATATGCAGCACTTAAAAGACAACCCTCGTAGAACAACTTTTACTTTATGTTATTAATTTTTCAGTTGTCATAGCTATGTTGGTAGAAAACGGCTTGTCTTAGCTGTGATAAGTGGTTCAACAATGCCAATTGAATTATATATGCGATAAAATATATTGACAAAGAATGTTTTTTTTGCGTTAGATGTGTGTATTTTTGTTGAGGAGTTACAAAATGCATTCTAAAAAATATTTTTTCTGATTTTGTTCTGCATAGTCTTTTTATTTTAGGTAGCAAAGCAGAAGGCTTATTGTGGGCGAATTGTGTTGTGTACTAGTTACAAACGCAATCTATCTTGATCACAAAAGCTTTGTTAAACTTTAAAATTTCTGAATAATAAAAAATAACTTAGCTAATTTCAACGAAAAAAATAGTAATTTATGTCAGTAGCGCCAAAAGTGAAGCATGGCGTACCGAACGATAATGTGACGCTTCATGAGAGTGAGTTATGCTATGGGAGTTTTGACGAAAGTTGCATGCATAATTTTTGTGCAGCTTTTTGTGAAATGAAATATACGTAGCATATGCAGTAACAAATACTACCAACACGGAAATATATAATTCTCTAGTATTTAAATTTATAAGGTTTTTAAAACGTTTTCTTTTTCAATTTTAACAAAATGTATTTTATACTAACATTAGAATGTCTTCCGGGTTTGGACCGTGTCATAGTTGCAACCGAAGCTGCCAACGTTTCGCCCACTTTCGTAAGGGGCTTCATCAGGGCGTGAGATAAATCGCAAAACTCAAACAAGCAATCGAAATCTAACTAAGAACTTCTCAAAAGTTAGGTTATCCACTTGTAAAACAAGCCATAACCTAAACTATGAAAAGGTAAGAAAGAAAACGATAACCTGAAAAAGCAAACGAAAATCTAACAAAGAACCACTACCGAGTTAGGTAATCAACTTGTGAACCAAGCCAGATTCTAAACTAGGTTTCGATTGCTTGTTTGAGTTTTGCGATTTATCTCACGCCCTGATGAAGCCCCTTACGAAAGTGGGCGAAACGTTGGCAGCTTCGGTTGCAACTATGACACGGTCCAAACCCGGAAGACATTCTAATGTTAGTATAGATTCCGGCCGTGGAAACCTTCGCTATTACAAAATGTATTTTTCACACACACACTTCTGCTTAAATAATTGTTGACTTTGAAAACATAGTTTTACGTAGATTTTGATTTGCAGCTCTATAGTTTTTTCGTCATAACGTACACACTAATAAAAGAATATTGATGGTTGCAATGAGGACAGCACAAAAAAGTATTTTTTATTTATTGTTATAGTTACTTAATATATAGAGAATCATAAAAACAAGGTAAATTCTTGTGTTACACGTACGACTACTGCAAAGATTGATTGATTGATTGATTTCCGCAACAATATCATGCGTCATTACATTACAGTTGAGTGGAAAATTACACCTTGTATAAGTCAATGAAGGAGATTGATTCAGAAATTCTGGACTATGTGTAGGTATCTTTCGAAAAATGTCATACTAATCAAATGTAGTAGAAAAATACAGAATATAGCTTTTCGTTTTTAACAAAGTTTTATGTATGTATGTAGGAAGCGATTTTAAATTGTACAACTGAAAACTATTCAAGTTTCATTATATTGTGTTTTAAAATAAAAATGACCACATTTAATCAGAAAATATCTTGTATGCAAGACCGAATGAAACATGTCCATTATATGAATAATTTACATAAGCGTTACGCAAAACTTTAAATTTCAGAATTCATAAAAGGTCAATATCCAAATTGGGAAAAATGTTTACGATGACATTGTTGAAAGTCAAGGACCGACACGTACTTGCACAAATACATTGTTGATTTGGATTGCCAAGTTATACATTGAAACACTGCATTTTATAAGATAGTACTCGTGCCCCATCAAGTATAAATGATAATTGCGCAAGTTTGATTAATTTTATCGCCTACAAGAATTCTTGCTCAAGATTGAAGTTTAAAGTTAATTTTTTTTTATGAAACGGTTTCGTTCAGATGTCCGCCTATATAAGGCAGCCGGTTGCCTCAGCAGTTCATGTCATTTCCAAATGCCGTCTTTTATTTAATTCCCATCTGTTTAAGCTCTTTATTAATTTTCATTTATCTTATAGCTACAAGTTTTTCTCAAATTAAAGACGTTGTTACATTAATTAATAATTTTCATTTGGCACATGAAGAGTCAGACCTGTAATTCAGGTATCAAAATTTACTCTATAATTTACTTGATCGGGGTATTTTAAATTACGGTATAAATTTGAAAGCGTTTATTATGTAATTAGCTATAATGGTTACTTAGACATGTAAAGATTATGATGAGAACTTAAGTAGTAAAAATATATAAATTCGATGAGTTTTAATTTTAATTAATTTATTAATAGTAAAATTTATTTATGTTTAATAAGTTGTGGTATATAGCAAACCTGAAACAAAAATTTACTAGACCGTGTATTTACCAATAATACGTTTTTGTGCACAGGAATTTCAAAAGTAAAAATTAGTCTTGCTGAGATTTTCCTCAAATTAAAAGATTTAATCGAATCTGAGAAATACCTTCGATTTCGATTACTTATATTAGATTATTAAAATGAAACCTACAAATACTTTTTTCATGATAGTTTCGGTTTCATAAACTTGTAAAATTTGACCTAGATTGACTGTGATACTTTGCTACTAATTTCCTAACGTTCGAATAGTATTGTATGCAAAGTGTTTATCACACATTGACATAATAAGTAGCTTTTCAGCTTATTTGATTATTTAATAAAATTAGCAAGGAAAAGTAACATTAAATATATCTTGTTAACAATTGTTAATTATTTTAATTTGACGTGAAAATTGATGTGAGATTTGTTCTCATTGTAGTCGTTCGCGAATTTACATAAATGGTTTAATTGTTTATATAATTAGTACCTTAATTTTACCTGTTTATGTGGTTTAATTATTATGCTGTTAATTTATGACTATGCATTTAGATGCTGAGATAAAATAAAGCTTCAGTATGAAGTTTGTTATTAAAATTTGTGCAGTTTGTGTATGTTACGGGGAAATTGTGTTTTTATCTGTTTCAATAAAGCACTACCACACATTGCTAATGGCATAAACATATATTTTTTAATAAAAACAAATGGAAATAGGAAGGGAGCTTTTATAATAAGTTCTGTGTTTTTTGCGTATATCTATTTGGTTATTTTCATGAACCGATTGACTAGAAATCTAATTTCGAAAATTTGTTGATTTATTAATTTTCACGCCTGGTTTTATATTGCCGCTTGCAAGGGTAAAAAGTAATCTTAATAACAATCTTGCGCAAAAACATCTATTCAATTAATTTTTACACCAACAGATTTTGTTTCGTACTCCAGCATTTAAATCGATAAAGCTTATTTTCTTTTGAATCAGTTATGGTTCAAAATTTTTTTGGTTGGCTTTTAAGCAGTATCTGCATACAGATTGCAGCATTCTAGAATTCTAGTTAATTGTTCTGGAACGTTCGACGCGACGCTTGCATATATCGACATTAATTTAAAGTGTTCTATTAGTGAATTTATTGAGTTATTGTGTTATTAATTAAATAGTTATAGTTTTTTATTAATAATTAAAAAACAACTGTCAATTATAATTATTCTTAAGTAGGCCAAAACATGTCAATTATTTTCAAATAAAATTTTTTATCAGTTAACTTACACTAATTGAGAGTTTTCAAATCACTCAATTAAAAGTTTTTCTCATCCATTATTTATAGTTTTATTTTATTTGTTGTGTTTTAGTGCTAATACTTCTTCTTTAGCTCTTTTCAGTTCACGTTGTGACACAGATCTCCTTTTTTTGCTTCCACTTTGTTCTATTTTGTACCAGCTGCTGTCATTTAAGGTCTTGAACTGTTTTTACATCTTAAGGCCACTTTGTTTGCTGACGTCCAATTGACCTTTTTGTGTTCTTGCAACGTGACTTACCCGTTTCTGTTTTCTATACGCTGAGGTACGTAAATTCCAATTATGCGTCACATCGCCAAAGATATGTTCACAACAGTTATTAGACATACTCACTTCTACCAGAATAGCAGCCGTGAGTCAAAGTTCAAGTGTCAATTCAGCAGTATCAAGGCGTGTTTGTGCTGGAAGTGGTTCTAAACGAATGACCAGCATGGTGAAGCACAAAATCAATACCGGAGACGTTCGATCGGTTATAACACCGCTGATTTTCTTTATCAAAACAAGAAGAAAAATAATAACGATGATGGAGAAACAAGGTATTATTGAACCTTCAAATAGTTCATTAGAGACCTTGTCTAGTAGACTGCACACGGTTGGAGGAAAGCATCGATTGTCTTTGAAGAACTGCTCTAGTTGATGACGGATCGGAACCTGAGCAGTTGCGGGGTGAGCAAGAGAATGACTCAAAATTGAGCATACTCCTAAACTGGAAATTGAATGGACGACGACTAACCTGCCTAGAACTGAGTCTTCTGGGCAACAACGTCAATGCATACTTGGCGTAGTGGCTCAAATTCAGTATTAAAAATAAGTAAAACAAAAATTTTATGTAACATAATTTTATAGCATTTGCCGCGTTTATATAAATTTACGATACAAATTTTGCAAGTAAAAGAAAGCACAAGGTCTTCAATTTACGGGAGTTTCTATTATATGCAATAAATTAATTTTTTGTGTAATATGCAAAAATATTAAATAAATCATTAGTTATGTGAACTAAAGAAACTAATACTATTTGTCTTTTTTAGGTAAGAAAACGTTCACGTTGCTGTAAACTTCAAGATCTCAAAGGTTGGTTATATTTTTAAAATATTTTTTCTTTGAACCAACATTTTCATTACCAATTATTTTTAAGTTTTTCTTAAATAGTCTATGTGGCCTCCAACCACATTAAATATATTTTTAGCAACTATTGCGTATTTCATGCATTATCAAAGTTAATGAGGCAGCAACTTAGTGGTACATAGTTTTTACTTTAAAATTTATTTATACGTAAATTTTAATAAAATTCTACTTTAGGATTACGCATTTTTGTCCTTGAAGTAAATGGTAATTACTACAGTTACGCAACGTAAACAATAGCAACTAAAATTGTTGTGTGCATGCACAATGCCACATAGTAATAAAAATTAGGTGTAGAAATAAATACCGTGTTTAGTAGGCGACTTTTTAGGTCGGCATTGTGTTTCTACTTTACATGTTTTAATGTTTATTACTTAAACCGCTTTCAATGACTTTTTTTTAGTTTTAGTTTTTGTATGGTAAAAAATTAATCAAAACGTGTTGGATATATAACTTATCTAAATTTATAGGTATTTTTCGTAGAAGGTTTGAGATCTTTCTGCATAATGATTAAGTACTTGATAGTTTATTATTATAGGTTGTCAGGCGTGGGCTAAATGTTTTTATACCAGATTCTAATTCACTTCCTTCTGTTGTTGGCACTTTTAATCTGTACCGGTTATTAGCATTTCTATTATGGCTATGTAAAATTAAAATTGGTTTTAGGTTAAACTAATCGCAGTATAATGTATTTAATCTTTATATAGTAAATAAGTAGAAATACGATTTTCAGTTTTATCAGTTCAGTCGAGGTTTCAACCCTCTTCTTCGACTACAGGAAAATCTTGTTTTTATATTTTTTTTGTTTCATTAGTAATAAAATACAATTATGTAGGTTTAGTTAAACCATGTTATGGATTCTATTTTAAGGCTTATACAAATATATTTTTTTGGATTATTTGATAAAAACAATCGGAAGTAGTTAAATTTAGGAACCGAGGTTAATGGAATACTTGATCTCATGATAGAACTATTTTTGTGAATAATGAATAAACTAGTCTTTGAAAGTACAAATATGGCATTGTCGTGATCGTATTTTAAGATGTTTAAGGGGGTACTAAACGGAGCCATTGTCCATGCAAATTGAGGTACACTTTTCTCAAAAACTACTAAATCGATTTTTGTGAAATTTTGAACACGTTTTCTTTACATAGTTTTAAAGCTGTACAGCAGGTAGAATTTAATTTAAAGAAATAGTAAATTTTGTATTTACTTAGAAAGTTTGAAAATTTTATTGTCTTATTAAAAGTAAATTAAAAAAGAAACCAGCTGGATTTTTAAAATTCGCTCTGCTGCGTTTGTTACTAGCGTTGCCATGAATAAGATACAAAAAAACATACTCAATTACCTGTCATAGTTTTGAAGGAAAGTGTACCGAAATAGAAAAAATACAACTGTTCAGGAGAAGCAAGAAACAAAAAAGTTTTGTTTTTTTATCTTTAGTAGTCGTTTTTTCTTTTCAAAGTTCTTGTTCCTGTTCGGAAATTGTAGTGTTATTGTTTTACTTGTGTTTATTGTAGAGATTTTATTTTACTCGTTTCAAATATGCCGAAAACGGGTCCGGTTTTGAAGAACAGAAAAAGGCGGTTTTCAGGTAAAAGGCCTGCAGAAATGACATCGAATGCAACTTGTTCAGTAAATGTGGAGTCACCACAACCTTGCTCGACAACACAAACTCCTGTTTCTTCAGGTTCTAAAATAAAACCTCAATTGCCCGAGTATTTGAAGTATGAAAGCACTGATGTTTTCGATATTGTTTATATCAGAGCGTTGAGTGCGGCGGTGAATTCTTTTGCTTCGTGCAAAAAATGCAATGGGCAGATTAGCCTAAACATTGTTGCTCGGAATGGTGTAGCATTATCAGTTAATGGAAACATACCTCGTTGCCGTATTTTTTATTTATTAGGCATTGAAGCAGGCAATTTTTGTGTAACGCATAGCTAGAATTGTCCTTCCAAGTCTACACATAAATTTAACTACCTAACTTCTAAACCTTGTAGACATCGGATTTTTTGCATTCTTTGCAGAATATAGTGTAGATTAAAAAACAAAAATTTTAAAAAATTGATAATTTTTAATTTTTTTCATTAAGTACGTACCCCCTTAATAGCTGTTTGATATTGAAGAATAGGTCCATTAAAAACAAGAACCATTCTTAATATTTCGTGTAAATTTCTATTTTTCTTAAAATTAGAATAATTATAAAGGTAAATTATGACAAATTTAAGCAGTTTAGAAAATTATTTTCTGTATATTCGAAGTCTTGTTGCTTTCGAGCGATTTTTGAAATTTTAAACATTGTTAATTTAACACGACATTGAACGTTAGCATAGATTAAAGAAAAAGTGTTGTGAAGTTCAACTAATTGCAACATGTTTGATCTACTTTCTAATGTTTGCGTTTAAATCCACTTTTTAAGACAAAACCGATACAAGTAACTGTTTTAATAGTAAACATTATCAAGAATATCAAGACTTATTTATACGTGCATAATTTATAAATATAAAAACTAAATTACTGGTTGTTTATTATTATTATTATTGAAATAACTGTCGTGACGGTAGTTGTGCGTAACTTGTTTATTAACGATGATTTAGTTGTGTTATAGAATTTAATTATATAAGTATTGTTTAAAGCAGCATTATTGAGTTTATAAAGTTAAAACTTGTTTTTCGTAAAAAGTTGTAATTTCTTGATTTAAACATGTTTTATGTACATATGTGTTTGTGATCTTTTTTGTATCTGGTTTACTCTTTTTTCCTCTTCGTTTTCATGGTCGCGCTACAAATTTGATCTCTCTCATTTCTGACATGGACCAATTTGGAAGTAGTTACATCAAACAGAATGGCGTTAAATCCTTCTAAGTAGGAGAGGGCGACAGAAAACACTACTTCATGTGTTTTTTAAGCGACATTTTGAGGACAAGGTGTCTACCTCTTCAGGGCAAAAAAAACTTAAAACAAGTAGACCAAACACAGTCAATTGGTAAAAAATAATAAATAACACAAAACATTAGTTGGTTTTTGATGTTTGTGATGTTCGTGAGTTTGTTGTAACTATTGTTTGTTTTTTAAATCATTTACAATTTAATGTTTTGTGTTATTTATTATTTTTTACCGATTGACTGTGTTTCGCGAATTCATCGCTACTTGTTTTAAGTTTTTTTGGCCTGATGAAGTCGACACCTTGTCCTCGAAACGTCGCTTAAAAACACATGAAGTAGTGTTTTCTGTCGCCCTCTCCTACTTCAATAATGTTAGGAGGTTTAATTTTTATCGTCAATAGTTACATCAATTAGTTTTCAATCGCTTTCTATTCTTTGTCTATACGTTTCAGAAACTTTGACCGTTGATCGTTTTTCCCACCACTTGTTTATCAGTGAGAATATTACTACGCAGAATTCGTTGTTTTTTAGCCTTTAATTATATTGAAAGTATCGGATGCATATTTTTCTGTTTTTTAAGACCTTGATAATGTTTACAAATATGAACTTTATTAAAGTAATAATAATTCGCACATTAGTGCCGTCTCTATGTAAATCGCATGTTTAATTCAATGTGATGACGTTAATTACAATTTTATGTTGATGCGGTTTTCACATATTTTTAGAAATATTTAATTAATATTATACTATTTGTGTCGCTATATATTTTTGGTTTTCATAATAGAATGATTTTTTTATTTCAGGTTGTATGGCATAAACGGTGGTGAATCTACTATAGAATTTTGTAACTTCTTTAAGAAATTGTTAAGATACAAAATATGAACTTCGACTGATAAGTTTTTCGTCACCTTGGGACTTTCTAAAAATGCTATTTTTATTTTATGCGAAATATAGAAATGGCTGATGATTACAAGAGTAGTTATGTAATATTTTGCGTTAGTCAATCCTTACGTTGTTTAATTAATATGAAAAGTGTTTTATATTTCGCATGTTCTTAGATTCTTTTGCATTTATTATACCATTCAATGGCGATGTATTAAATACATTTTTTATATTTTATTTTTTATCTGTATTTTTTAATTGCATCCACCGCATTAATATTGTTTAAATATACGTTTTCGTAACGGTGTCTAGTAACCACAAATGCTTATATTAAGCTTTTTTTGCCTTTCCTTTTTAAACAAAACGATTCTTTTGATTATAAAGTTTATCTATTTTGAAAGTAACCACTAACTAAACTAATTTAGATTTCTTCGTTCAAATATTTCTAGTTTGCCGTAAATATCTTAATACGTGCAAAATATGATAAAGAAATGCCTAAATGAATGTAACATAAACGATTCTCGGTGCTCAGTGGAGAGAGGGTGGGTTAAATCAAAACCAAAAATTTGTGAATATTTGGATATCTCAAAAAAGTAAAAAAAAATCGAAGCGAGAAAGGTTTGTAGTTTGAATACGCATCGAGACCTTACCAATTAAAAGCCCGCTGTCCGGTGTACACGCGTTTAGTACTTACCTTTTAGTCAGTATAATCACTAATATCTGCAAACAAAACAAAATTGACCCGAGAACAGGTAAATTAATCAAAATCTTCGTCACAGTTTAACAATCTAACATTTATTACTAAAAGTTGAAATACATAAACAAAGTTGAAAACAAGACAAAAATTACTAATGTGTTAAATTAAGTTATAAAAACTAAATTACTAGTGAATTAAGCTAATTTTTTTTAATTGAACATAAATAATTTAGCGTAATATACAAAATTGAAGGAATTTAAATGCAAATGTTTGTAACCGCAAAATAAAATAAATTGAAACAGTTTTATCTTAGATTAACCGAGGGTACATTTGATTGGTTCTGAAACAAAAATAAAATTTGCTACTCATACTAGTTGCATTGTGTTTAGTTGATAAAACACAAAATGCAAAACGAAATGCGTCGTTATGCGAAACCGTCATAAACCTTAATTCACAAACTTAAAATAGTAAGTCAAAACCTTTTTGCAATTATTTGCAAAACAAACGGTACATTACGGTAAACGGAAGGTAAACTCGAACAACGTGATCTTCCTGAGGGCTAGCATTGTGAGTGAAGAACAAGCTGGTAGGACGACTGAAGAATTTGGTTTGAAAGCGATGTTTAATTTGTATTAAGAGAAACCAAATTTCTAAAGCATTATACGGGAACACTTGAAATTGAATTTAATAAATAAATGTAATCGTTATTTATATAACAAAACGAAGTTTTAAATTCTTTTGCGAAACGTTTTATAAAATTATCGCTCACCACTTCAACCTAGCTCCAAAAGGACTTACGTTATCAGCACATTTTCTTGCCGATTCTGTTTTAGCACTCTCTTCAAAACGAATCTTTTTTGTCGTGACGTAAATCTTTCAAGAAAGATACGTAAGAAACAAATGAACTAAATAAAGATGCAATAAGTCAGAAAATATTTGATAGTCTAAATCTAAAATAAACAGGCTTACTTGGAATTAAAGCAATATTAAATTTAAAGCCAAATCTTGACGGCTGAAACGAATTATTTATAACTCACGAAACTAATAAATTATAATGCAATCTTGGTTTATGGGAATAATAATGTTCCTAAACAAGCTCAATTACATTTGCCTCAACAAGTACTTATAAAATGAAATTTAAATTTATATGGATTTAAAAACCTTAAATAACTTTTGAAATTACAATGTAAAATTGTCTTTAAAAGCCACTAACGAATACGAACGGATTTTTAATAAATAAAACAAACCAAAACATCGGATCCTTCTCGAAAATAATAATACGAAAATCAAAGGTGTGTTAAAATCTAATAGTTGACTTTATTTAGGACGCTCTATATAATTTACTAGCGCTTTTAATAAAAATTATTTAAGCCTTTGAGATTAAACTATGGCCCGGTTGCATAGAGCATTATTAACCTTAGCGATGCAGTTAAATACGTGGTCATGTCGTTAAGCGTCATCATTAGTACAAAATCAATTGTTCTGCTGAGGACATTCTGACATCAATTACGGTTTAGTTAACAACAATGTAAACAAACAAGAAATATACGAAAAAGGGAAGATAGTATGTATATTATAAGCGAGGTGCAAAAGTTTTTATTATTACCGAGGATAACGAGCAACGGTAAAAAATGATCATTTTCTCAACGTCTTATAAGTTACTAATTTGGATATTACTACAATGACTGCGAATAAACACGAATACTGCACGAGTTTCACAGGTTTTGGCAATCAGTAATACGATTGTTTTTATTATACAGCTTCACACAGCAAACAAGATAGTTGGAGAGGGGATATCAGCGCCACAGTAACTTGTAAGGTACAATCCCAAAAAAGTGTGTTAAAGCTTTATATTTTATCGAATAAACGAATAAATTATATGCTTGGTAATTTTTAGCAACACAAGTTAATCCTTAAATTAAAATTAATTGAACAGGTAGGTGCATATTTAAACAATTTTATTAGTCACTTTCGTAATTTTATTCTTCCAAACTTGTGTCATCTTTCGATAAACCAGTATTCACTACACAGCCTTTTCTCTCAACTTTCATAGATAATGAGAACTCTAAGCTATGATATCATTGCGTTCCATGACAATTTCCGTTAATTTTCACATATTTTTAAATTTGTAGCCAGTTCTTAAAAAATGTCTTCGAATAGTTTTTTTTCGGCTAGTATAATAAATCTTGTCTTGCATCTTATTCACTAAAATTTTTAATCTCAACACATGCTTGTCAACCGTGTAACCTATTGCACTTCCATTGCATTCCTTGCATTGCCATCACTATTTTGTTAAATCCTCTGCTTCTCCTTTTTTTTTTGAAGGTGATTCTAATAGATCACTGTCAGCCACAGCAGCTTTTTTTCTGATTCTCAAAATAATACCTACTGATTAAAACGCACGTAGAAAATGTCAGCTCCAAACTGTCCTACATACTGTCATAATGTGCTTTTAAATGTGAATGTACCAACTTAAAATTCTCAAATATGATTAGTCAAATTATTTATCGCAGCAAAAATTTTAAATTAATTATTTTAGTTGACATATTTTCTGACTGTCTTGTTTGTAGAGTAGAGCTGTATGATCAAACATTTTTATGCCTTTAAATTTAGAGAAGACAATAGCAAAATTAGTTTTAATAACTGTTAATGTTGAAATTAATATTAAATGACTGTTATTGGGCCTATAAATAAGTAATAGAGAAATAATAGTTTTTAATTAAAATTTGAAACTTTGCGCTTTGCGTTACAATCTTCTTCTTTTCTGTTTTCTTTTTTAAAATATTGCGTTCTAGGTATGTGCTCCTGTCTATTGGTAAATACGACTCTGATGGCTAACATTTTAATATGCATTTTCTAGTCTAGTCTTGGACGCACAATAAATTCTTTTTACTACTGACTATTTAATTACATTCATTTTTGTATATTATTTTGCGACGCTAAATGAAAGTAAATGAAGATTTCTAATTATAAAATCTTCATATTATGCTCTCTAAACAACTATTACGATTCATTTTGCATCTGGTTTTAATTAGAAAACATTAATTTATTCAATGAAGCATTTGATGTCTCAAGTAGGTACCTAACGACAAAACAGACACGCCGTTGTACGTTATCTGTAATTATTTACAGTTACGTGAATGATTTGTGAAGCAGTGATAATTAACAAATGCTCTAAACCTAAAGATATCATTAATAATAATTACAATGAAACAAAACGCGGGAATGCTTTATAGTTTTGTTTAATGTTTCTGTATATGCGTAGAATTATTTTTCTACTTACGACACTGAGTTTGTGCGTCTTTTGGTAGCAGATTAAATGTTATTTCTTGTTTTAGCAAACTTTGTTCGGCACCGTTGTAGTACACTTAATACATTTTAGTTTATATGCAATATATTTGTGTGGATGGATATTTAACACATCATTGTAATATCGTATATGTACTGTAAGGTTCTCAAATATTATTTAAAGAATATTTTAGAATTACATATTTTTTAAACAAATTACATACCTTTTTTAATTATGATTTTTTTAGCTAATACGAAATATGTTTATGTGTACTTTAATTTTGTCGTATCTATTTTACTACTTATATTTTACTCAAGACGTAAAAAAGGTACCCAAAAATAATGACACATATACAATAGGGCCTACAATATACTTCAATGACGGCAGTGTTTTTCAGTATACGAAACTGAAAGTTTTTTAAAGCAGAAAACGATTGAGGTCTTACGATCGAATAATTTTGTTGGTTAGTACGAAATCAGTTGAAATTCAAATAAAATTAGTGTGGTTTTTAGTGATTTTAGTAAGTAAAAACGAAAGCAAGTACCACACTTTTTGTCTGTTACATTTATGAATTTTTTTAGTATTTATGTATGCTATTACAAGCCAATATTTAAGTATATAATTCGATAGCTTCGGGGGTTTGAAAGGTGTAAAAAATAAGGAAAGAAATTTATATTACATCGATAATTTCTAATTTAGCCATTTTAATCCAAATACGTATCTACAAAACTAATTTAACATAGGTGTGCGAGCTAGAAATTTTTGTTGACAAAATTTAAATCTAATTGTAAGTTAATTTGTTGCGAAACTAGCATAGATAACTTGTAACCATGCTTCTATCAAATAATTACGAAGAGGAAATGATTTAAAAATATATTTTTTAAAAATTAGCATACGCACATACATTTATTTTCTTTAATATTATGAAAATATACAGATGAGCAATTTGTAACGAAAACAGAATTCCATAAATAGCTGTATAGTACTGTTATGCCTGATTGAGTACGCCGAATTCGTTTTTTGTCAAAGCTTCTCCATTTGTAAGATTTAGTTCTGCATCGAAAGAACTCATCTGGTTTGTATTCGAAATTACCATAACTAAAGCCCATGAAATCAGGCGTGGTTCAATGGTTTGTTGAGAAACCGGCGAGATCACTCTCTCTCGTGCCCCCCTGGTGCTTGTGCTCTCAGGTCCTCACCAACGAACACCAGCACTTCGTCGTGCGGTCAGTCTACGGGCCGCGAGCTTCGTTCGTGTACGTATATAAGAAAGTTCACACGGTACTGTGTAACCTATCACATAGGAAGATTTCGTCATATAAATTTTAAAACGACCTTCTGATGATGTTTCGTCCTTGGTACAATTGGAATTTTGACCCCGTGGTCACTTTATACCTGCTACAACTCAGGCAGAAAAATACCGGAAGGGTGTTTAGTTGTGAACTAGTGGCGTGCTTGTGTGACACCGGTTTTATTTGTGCTTTTTAATTAAGTTTAGATTAAGTAACTGAAAGTATACGAAAACAATCGTAATTAACTGTGTGTACAAGTGTTTTTCTTTGCCTTTTTGGGTTTAATGATACTAGAAGTTAAACCGGCATTAGCAACTAGAAGTGGAATTAAACAATTATGGTAATTTTATTTGTTTTTGTTGTACGATCCTTATGTGGATTCTGTGTTATAGCAGTTACTTTAGTGACACGATTGCGTGTTTCGAATACGATTATTATAACTACAATTTTGTTATTATCATAAATGATTTGCGTCACCTAAAACGGTGTTACGTTTACCTTGGACAATGTCGTCTTTATTCTATGCACATAAAAACTGACATTGTTATAGCGTTATATAAACTTATATCTGTCGCGGATGAAAAATAAATTAAATCGTAATTATAGTTTTTATACCGATTATGTGATCAAAATTTATTAGTTACGAATTTTGCAATTACGGTCAATGTCAAGCGAGTCAAAGCAAATAAAAATCGGTTTTATTTTGCTTTTTTAATTTTTATTTTTTGAAACTAATGATAATTTTGTCATCTATTCATCAATAAGCTACTACAATTACCTAAAATATTTTTACAAAATTTAAGCGCTTTATGGTCATTCTCAGAGTGTAATTGTTGGGTGATGGAAATATCCAATATTAGGGAAGGATTGAGTGTTGTTTTGAAAAATTTGGAGTAGTAGGAGCAACAATATGTTTTCTTTAAAAATTGTAACGATGGACAAGATTACTATTCAAGTAGTTTCCAGAATGAAAATATTAATTCTGGTCAAGGTGGTGTTAATAATCTTAAATAAGTTGGCAAATCGGACGAAATAAAAGATAACTGTTCGTACAGAGTTCAAAAGAAATATTTATTTCTTTGTATCAAGAAAAGAATGCACACTACTGTGAGAAATCAACCAAACATATGAACCTAGTAAAGGTTATTAGTTTCCCATTTATCTTTAAAGTGCCACTTATCTATTTTATTTCGGCTACCTGTATAAATTTGCATGTTTATTTCGTAGCGGCGAACACTAAATTGTATTGATTATTAGATAAATCAAAATAATTTCTGAAACAATTTGGCATTTTGAAATCATCCACAGCATTTGTTTGATACGCTGTACATTGTGGGGTAAAAGCACTACCCTGACATGTTAAGTGATTTTGATACTGTTTTGTATCCTGATCGATAGTGTACGTTGAATGGAAAATGAGACTCGCATAATTTTTTCTGTTTACCAAACGTACTACTAGGACCCATTTTACAATCTGTGACAATTAGAAACTTATTTTCGTATAAGTTTTTAAACGAACTTGTTGAGTATCAACTGGATAAATTACAGTTTGTTTTAAGGTTCTATAGTTTTTTTTGTTCTTCTGAACTCTTCCTTTATGTATTTTTGTTTCATTCCTTTCAGTTGTCTTTTTTCTAAAATTTTTTTGGGTGCAGTTAGACGTAGACATTCTTTTTGTCAGCAATTATATGCTTTACTGGGATTGTAAGACCAAACTCATTGACGTGCTTGGAATTTTTGTATCTACCACTTTATTTTTCAACTGTAATGAAATTTATAAATTTCGTTCTATTAAATTCAGACAGTACCGGATTAACCCATTTATAGACCCTTAGGTCGCCGAAATCTCGGGACCACATTTGCACTTTGCAAATTATATTCTAATAAGTTTTGAACAACAAAATCTTAATAAACTAATTTTATTAAACAAAACAAACATTGATAAACAATATTATTTTGATTCTATGTCGCGGGGCCCCTAACAGACGAGGGGTTCATAGGCCGGTTTCTACCTGGCCTATTGGATAATCCTGTACTGAAATTAAAAACAAAGTTTGTTAATATGGGGATATTTTTTAGATGGTGGGTGATTTAGTGAATAAAATTAATATTCTCATTTACATCAGCTTAAATATTTTGATCATTATTGTCTTAGTGTCTCCTTTGCAAACACAGACACCGTTGCTTTATATGCATTACATTAAGTAATAATTGTGCTAACAAAAATTAGTTGTTTTCGACTGAATTATAATTGAAGTGTTTGCAAGTCTCGTTACAAAGCAGCAATTGATCATTACTCATTTTAGAAATTGTTTTCTAAACATTACCATTCGATAAAATTTTACAAAACTTTTTTTTTATGGTTTTTCGTATGAATTCTTTCCGACTTTTTTTGCAGTAGGTAACACGAGATTCTTTATGTAAACTTTTTTACTTTTTGCAATCAAATTAGAAGTTTTCTGTGTTTCAAGATTCTGACTGTTTTATGTATATGTTTTTTATTATCAATTAGCAAGATATATGTTGTTTCACGTCATTCCAAAAAATCCAATTTCTGAAAATAAAAAAATAATTTTAAACTATAAAATTTCTTTATATTGAGATGATGGGATAAATGAGTGAAATTAAGTATCATAGAATTAATGGCTCTTAATTTTTTTAAATTTAGCACTTGGTTTTACAATATTCACAGTTAAATAAACGGAAGCTTTCGTATTCTTAATTTACTGTGAGGAAGTGTAGCAAAAGTGTGATAGTTCTTGTATTTAATATCCATAAATCTCTTTTACAAAAACGTTTCTGTATCATCAGCATTAGTAATTTAATACAACAAAAAACAAAGAGGTCTAATCATTTCATTGGAGAAACGATCAAGCAAATCTACGTCGTAATTGTAATTTACTTTTAAGAAAATGAATCCATTAAAACAAAAACTTTGTGTTTCATTAGTGATGATGTGTAATTAGTGATTATATATATTTTTTTAAATTGTCAACTTATGTCATCTCATCACGAAGATGATTTCATCAAATCCTGATGTTACCGAAACTTTTTTGTCAAATTAAGATTTTTTCATGGGTTGATTTTAATTTAATATATTCTTACGATATGTTTAACTTGATATCAGAATGATTAGGCTTTTATATTCAAGAGACACTGCAGTCTACAAAATCTAAAATAGCGCAGCAACAATTAAATTTTTTTTTTTGATGATGATTTCATATGGGATGGCCCGAAGTATTAAGGAAATACAGTTACATCAGAACTACAGGTCAAATAGTGTTATTATTGTCATTCTTAAATTGGAAATACTATACATTTTATAATAGTATTATTATCTCTGAAATTTTTGTTTGAAGTGTTTTGTATTCAGATAATCTTATTTTATATTTACTGTGCAAATCCGGATTACGCTTCGATAATCTAGCTGAAGAATAAAGTTTAAACTTAAAAAGGAAATATTTCTATAATTTGCAAATATACATCGCAAAGTCTGTGTAGAATCCTTGGCATATACTTACTAACAAATTTATATTTAAAGAATTTATGAATGAGGTCATTATTTTTGAAAGTGTTTTTTCTTGTTTAGTGTTTAGCAATGTTATACGATTAGTATTATTACACCATTACTATTGATAACTAAAAAAGTTTAAAAAATGGGGGCCGAAATGACTATATTTAGATCTCTAAAGACCTTCCAAAGCGACTTATATAGAGCTGCCCGAAAAGTAAATTTAGAAAAGTAACGTTTTTTATTTAAATGCAGTTTTGGAAAAAGAATAAATTAAATGTACACAATGAAATGTGCATCTATGGGCTTGTGCGTGCGTGGGAAGGGGCGAAAGTGAAGAAGTAACTTTCTCTTGTGTTCATTTATTACGTTTTTGCTGGTTACCTTACAAAAGTTTAATTTTATAAGAAAACAAAAAGAAACAGTACATTTCTAAAGTAAAATTTGTTGCATTGAATTTTTGATTCCAAATGTAAAGAACGAGTCAGAACACTGTTACTATTCTGGTTTAAGGTCAATGTTCACTACCATTAGTGAATCCTGAACATTTGTTGAGCAGTTAGAAAATCTAAGGGTCAAGAACTTTTAGGAAAACGTGTATACTACTACCCGTAATACCTATAAAGGGATTTTTATGTACTGTTGAAAAGTTGATTTTTAGCTAGTTTTTAGTCATTGTCACATTGAAAATTAACGGATTAAATAATTATTAAAAAAACTTATACTTATAGAGAATGTAATGAACACTTAAAAAATAAATATGTTTGTTATCACGGAAAATGACAAGTTTCTATTGGGGTTATTGCCCATAAGTATGCAAATTTGAAAGATCACTTTTGAATGTAAATGTAAAGATAGTGTCAAACGAATTTTATTAAGTCAATCTAACAACGTAGTAAGTGGGCGTTTATGGGTTTATTTTATTTTTGGGCGCCCACAATAAATTTAATATGAAGATTGATTGTTGATTTACTTCCGTATACTACCTTACATCTACTCAGTAAATTTTAATATTCTTGGCCTCAGTGGTTCAATACAATTTTGTTGTTTAGTGCAAACTTTTTAATAATTTTGGGACTGTTTTAGATTTTTATTTTTTTTATTGCATATTATAGAATGCAAATACTATATCGTATTTAGTTGTAATTGTCAAAATTTTCTGCCGTACATACTTTTATTGGTGTTTGAATATGATTGTCTTTATACGTTGACCAGCAGTTTTTTGCATATTAAATATTATGAATTGTTTTTAATTATCATATTTTAGTAGATGTTTTGGTAAATTGAATGCAAACTTATTGAGTGGTTTTTTGTAACCTGTTCTAAACATCACGTCAACCTTGGGTCATACATTTTTAAACAAACTTTAACTGCAATCGATTATATTTGTGAGTATAATCAAATTTAATGCAGTTATCTCGAATAATTATTAATTAAAATCTATTGAAATTACTTTCACCTAATGAAACATACATAAGCTTCTTGATTATTTTCTGAAACTTGTCTCATTTGAATTTTTATTAGTCGAGGTTACAAAATTACGCAAACTGCTTTATTTTAACTACTAAATAAAATTAAAAATCTAACATTGTATGTTAAATTGAAAATGTTTTTGCAAATGAACTTGGGAGTTATTTTAATTGCAAATATGTGTACAGAGAAAGAACTCATTTGTATTTTGCTACTGTGTTGCTTTAAAATCTAGTAGCGATTCTGTACAACTGTAAGTTGGCAAACTCGATATTTACCGTATTCTAGTACCAACTGTTATTATAAGATGTACAAAAAATTATTTAAAAAAAAACACGGGAATTTGGTGGAATGCTTTGCAGAATATTAATGAAATACTGAATTTATGTTAAGCCTTAGTAGGCGATATTAATCAAAGTTTACGGTTAGAATTGATTGTAAACATTACCATATTGAAAGTTGATGTTATCTTACAGTTTGCCTTTTTTATATCAAAATTAATCATTTTTAAATAAGTTGTTATAAAATAATGAGCATATAGTATACGTTTATTTTATATATAGTTTGTGGTGGCCATTACAAATTTATTATTTGGGCATATTTAATCCGAAAGATGATTTATGTTTTTGTTGTTGTTTTTAAGTTTCAATTTAAAGTAAGCATTGATTGATTTATTGAACGGGATGAATTTGCAATCAAAAATTAAATGCAAAATTAGACGTACATTTGATTTTGAATAAATCGTGTTAGAAAATTATGACTATTTTTAACATGTTTTAACAAGAATAGTTGAGTTATAAGTTGATTGGTTTTTGTATGTAGAAAACTATGCTGATACGTTTTTGTATTTTTAACATTACCACGATCCTTTAATAGTTCTTACAGTTGTCATCTTCGTGCTCTTAACAAGATCTTTGTTTTCGCAGTTTTTAATTAAGTTTTATCTCTCTAGAGAAAGATTTTAAAAGTACTATTAGTACACAGTTCTTTTTTTGATAAACATTTATGCGTCTATACCTTTTTCAGCATTTATTTTATCTATACACAATATTTTCTGTATTTTTAGTAGTAGTGTTAATTGTTTACATTTACGATCTTATACTCACTTCTTCTTCTGTTGTAGTTATTTAAATGTTTTGTTTTTTTTTATTAGATATTAGCAAAAGAACCGAGAGTCTATTATTTTGGGTCGATCAAAAAGAGTAATTTTAAGAACAACTACAACAAAAGAATTGTTATTTACTCACAAATGGATTCATTTTTTTTTCTCGTTTTTTTTACTACGTCGATTCTCTAAAAATCAAATAATTACGGTAGAGTACGAAACCGTAGGTATTACACTGCTGCATTGCAGCTGATGTCATGTACGTGCTGACTGCAATGAATATCATTTGTCTTTGGTAAATATAAATTCTTATTTTATTGCTGCATTCACATCTTGCAAAACGTTGCGATGTAATTAGCAATAGTGGTATTTTATCTTATAGAGATAGAGAACAACCGTCGTCACTGACGCTTGTGATGTATAGGTGCAATTTAATATAAGCTATGCTTTAGATATATCATCTACTTCTATTATATGAAATAACTGTAAGTTTGATAGGTGTTGGAACCAAGTTTAACATGGACTCAACGAATTCTTGTAGTTTTATACAAATTGTTTTTGTCCTTTGTTCATGCTGTGGTGTTTTGATATTAGGATTTTATTACTTATTGCGTTATCAGAAGACTTCAACATGGTTTGCCGTTTCCGTTTTCTGCTTATTTTGCGATAATTATGGTATGAACTTTAATTTTTTTTTGTGTCTAAAAATGGCGATAGCCTGATTCTTTTTCTCGATTGTATCCGTATCACATAATACCATAACGGACACTTACTGTCGGCACCTTTGATATTCCAGTCCGGAAAATGAGTGACTTTCGGCCATTTTGAAAATAGTGTCGTAGCCCCAAATTTAATTTCTCTTAATACAATGCATTTTTTAGACAACAAATCGATTATTTTAACTGTTACTTAGATATAATTGATATGTAATTTAGTTATCTGTTTAAACTGGCCACAATTGCGAAGTGATTTAAATGATTTTATCATGCTAATTATTGTTTGTTATGCATTTAAAAAATTGTGACAAATTTTTAAACTACAATTTTCTTATCGGAAAAGAATGCTTTGTTTTTTAGTCTAGTCTGTATTATTGGTATTATTTATCTTTTTTAACAGCTGCAATACGAATAATAACATAAATATAAATTGAGTAATGACATTATTTTTTTCACTAGAATTTTAAACAAACGAAATTGTTTATCATAGGCATAATTGTTTATATTGCACTCAAGTACTGAAGTAGTTATGTAGTAAGGATCCTGGCTCACTCGGGTAAGACCGGTAAGGGATCCTGAAGTTTCGTTGCTATCGTTTTGTTTCGGGTATACTCGAGTTGCATTCGGATTTGGTAAGTTGGGATACATCGTATTGTGGTGGGGGAATCGTAAAATATCGTAAAAATCATTTCGTTTCGGGTATGCTCGGATGTAGGGCAGTCGATAAATATTGTAGTTATAGGGTGTGATCGTAAAATGTAGTTTGTAATGTATTGTGTATATATAAACATAACGTTTTTGATGGTTCAATATTAATTTGTTAATAACTCTCATCCCTTATGTGCAGTACAAATTATCTATATAAGTTAATATAAATAAATTAATTTCCACTGATATTTTTTATCTATTTATATGCATCTAAATAATATTAATAAATATATATAAGTAATATGTATCTGAATATATACAACATATATATAAAAATCCAGTGTCCCGTAAAATTTCGGTTTTGCAAATTACAATAATTATGTAATTTATGTAAAGAAAAAAAATTTACTGCTTTATTTTTAAGATTAATTATAAGTATTTGTCGAGGCATTTGTATACAAAAATGTTTACTATTACATTTAAATATTGTGTTTTCACTTACATTTTTTTCAATGTTACAGTTGTAGACATTACAAAGAATGTGCTTATTTGACAATTTCTTCGCCTACTTTTATGTTGCAGTTGTAGACATTCCAATGACATTATTAATTTTGCAATTCTGTGCTTTTGATTACAATATTATAATGTGTTACCGATATAAAATGATACTAAATCATTCTTAAATACCCATGAAATGATTAATTACGCTTGAAAATATTTGTTATCTCTAATAAGAATAACTTTTGTCGGTTCATTATTGAACATTTTTTATATAATTTAAAAATTATCGATTTACAGCATTACTTATGTGAGTGCAAGAAGTCTATTAATAGACTATTAGTATAAAATTAAGTGTTTTAGTAAAATTTACCATTTGGTGATCAAGTGATTGTGAACTATCATGATTTTAAAGTCTCTCTTCACAAAGATTTATCAACAAGTTTTTGATTGAAGATATAAACAAAATTAATATCGTGATTAATTCCGGAAAAGACATCTATCTCGTTAGCCGAGAAGCCGTTAGTAAAACAAAAAATATTGAATTTATTCAATAATGAAACAAGAATGAGTAAATCCTTGACGTTTATTTATCACAAAAGATTGTAAATAAAAAGGAATTCCAAATATAACCTAACTTGTCAAAAACAATATATTAACGACCGCCGTATTCTTGTGTGCAAACTAGCGTATGCGCTCTCAATTTTTTTGTGCGGGAAACTACTAACTAAGTGTCTCTTATGGTTGTTATTATGTGGTCGTATCTTGTATCTACAGCATTTCTTTGATATGTTTTAGTTTAGTTAGTTTTTATTACTGTTTCTTCTCTATTTTTTATATAATTATTTCTTGATTTTGCGGATTTATTATTCTTGCGTTTTTTTTACTTCTCTTTTTTGTGTTGTTATTATTGATTTTTTGTCAGTTGCTTTCTTGTTGATTTCTAAGTCCTGTCTATTCTGGTCTTCTTTCTTGTACAAGTGATTTCAATGGTTCCGGATATAGCATGTTGCACTAAGCGATTTCTGTTAGTCGTATATTTCTTAATTTTTGCTGTTTTTTTGCTCAATAATTTCTTTCTTCAATTTTTTTTGTTGTACCAAATGTTTCGTTTCTATTATCTTCTGTTGTTTTGTTAATGCTTGTTGTGAAGATTTGTTTATGATTTTTTTAAACGTTTGTAGTCATTTGGCTTTCCATTCAGACTTGTCTCAATTTTTATTTTTAATTTACTTTGTTATAGTCTTCATGCTGTTGTTTCTTATTTTTTATTACTATCATACCATTTGCAGTTTTTTTTTACTATGAAATGAACTATTCAATGATCATTCTAAACATTTTTCCATCCTGTACCATTATATTTTTTTCTTAAGTTGTTACTAAGTAAATACATGATTAGAGACTGTGTTGGTTGTGTCTATATGCATTGATGTATGGGTTTGTGCTCGATGAAAGTATTTGTTACTTTTATTCTACATTTCTTGCATATAGTGATTAATTTCTCTTTCTTAAAACCATTTACTATTTCATCTTTAACTCTTTTTATATTTTTCATGTGCTGTTTTTTATTCTTTTTTTTCAGTTACTATTATTTGTTTTTTTTTAATTTCTATTATTACTTTTTCTATTTATGCGCTAAACTTTTTATGTATTACGTTGATATTTTGCTCTCAAGAGATCGTTGTTTCTTAATGTTATGTTTGATTTATTGCAGAATCTTTTTTCTACGAACACTAAGTTATTAGCACAGCGTTGTTATCATAAAAGATAGCTAATTATGTTCAAGTTTGTATTTCTATAGCTTTTAGTGATTTCACTTCTTATCACAAGGCAACGGTGTCTAATCCTAGAGTACCGTTTTTAATTTAAACTAATTTTGGTTTTTCTTAAGTATCTCTTCGGCCTCTGTCTTATGTAGGGGAAGCCGTTCTTCTACATGTTAAAACTTATGAAGAGGCTAACAGTCATAAATTTTTTGATAAAAATCAACCAATAGAAGTTACCACACGCGTTGGCAAAGACGACGTCATTGTAACTTTTAGAACAAAGTAAAATATGCCAGATTTTTGTAAAATTTTAAATTAAATATATAATATATAGCAAAAATGTCGGTGATAAAGCCAAAACCTTCTAAAATTTCAGATGTGTAGTAATTTATATTTAAACTATTATTATTATTCTATACAAAAATTACTACATCTATGTCACAAATTTAGTTATTTTGTTACGGTAACTTTTGGTGGTAACAAAATTTAAAATGCTAAGGCACGGTAGCTCAGTACCAGTAGGCAAATATTGGGGGTGGGCTAGTAAGTCTAGATTTTTAAGTATGAGGTAGTAAGCAATAATTGCGTAAAGAATAGTAAAGAGAATGGGCGCCACGTACTTGGTTGATTAAAGCGTTCAGTCGCAAGTACGAAACAACTGATAGCGTAGAAATGAGCGACGAAATAAATACGCAAAAACAGGGTTAATTAAATTATATTTAAAAAAAACAAACTGAATGATAACATAAATATAAGCGGGACAAATAAAATATGTACCCAGAGGGTGTATAGTAATATAACAACTATTAAAATAGGAACGACGTATAATGAGGATGATTGAATCTAATTTACCTTATTGAAAATACTAAACAAAATGTTCAGAGTCAGTTATATTATAGTTGCAAATTATTCAGGATTCGATTTACTCGAGGTGCGCAAGCAATTAAGTAAAAAAACAATCTTACCTTAATAGTTATCCTTCGGTGTAGGTTCCTTGCGCAAGTAACGTTGACCGAAGCGATGTGAGCTAGATGAAAAAGTAATAATAAGTGAGACCATAGACAATATGTTGGTCCGTATAATGAATACGTTAATTACTTACTGAGTACCGATAAGTTCGAATGCTGAAGTTAAGTGAGTAAGTTATTTTTGAATAAACAAACAAAGAATTAAGGTAAATGTGACTTACAAATTTAGCAACAATTTTAACTATAATAAGAAAAATGAGTATTTACTAAAATGAATAATTTCAGCGGGCAAGTTAATTAAAAGTTAAAAGATAAATAATTGATGGTATTGAATGAAAGGAATGTAGGTTAAGCTAATATAATACGTTGATATTGAATTTCTTTGGTTCTTTTTATGTAAATAAAGATGACAGCTCGACGTTGATCGATATGGATACCCGGATCGATAGATGCGGCTCCACAGCGATTAAACAATGGCGTAGAAAATTGACAGAAAGCAGATCAACCCAAGTAGAAAACGCTAAGGACAAATATCCAAAATTAGTGACGAGAAAAAAAAGGAAAAGATAATATTGAATTATAGCAAATGAGTAAGTACGTACCCGTCAAATCCGGCGTCAGTTATGCAAGGATGCGGCACACGTGGTACTTTCGAAGTCCAAATATCCGTAAAGAAATACGTCCGATGAATGTCAGCAGATAGCAGAGGTCTTCGACAAACAGCAGTTATTTGAAACATCCACTTTATATCCGAATAAATCGAATTTTATAGAAATTATGAAGGTTTCAAGGCACAACGAAAAATGGCGCACGTTTGGCACGTTTAGCAAGTTGACGACAAAAATGAAGTTCATGAAAATCCACCAATCAAGTAAATAATATATGATAAATGTATTTGTATGGTTAAAAGTTGACCAATCAGGTAGATAATATAAATCTAATTGTATGGATTAGTTTGGACCAATCAGGTAAACAATATAAATATACTTGTATGCCATCTGACGGTAAAACTAAAGATTGATAAAAATGTGAACACATAACAATTTTTATTAAATATTATAGCATAATTGTAAAAAAAGCTAAATTTGTTAAAGTTAGGGCAGTTTAAAAGAAATATAGTATATCCAGTTTTTAAAATGCGTGTAGTTTGTAAATGTATTCGTTGAAAATATACCTGAGGAATATGATATAAGGAAACTTGATACTTTATAGTAATAAAAAAATCAGTAAATAAATTTTTCGAGATTTACTATCATTTACGATATCTTAAACGAAAAAGGAAAACGGAAATTCTTGTTTGCAAGGAAGTGTGTAAATTTTTCCTTGAGGCGACGTTCATCATTATGTAGGAGGTGCAGTTACGGTTGGATATGTTTATGCTTTCATTGGATTATGGTATTTTTCTTTTCTATTTCTTTTATGTTATTTATTGAATTTGATATTGCCACAAATACGCGTTATAAATAACTATCTGTCAGTTTCTTTTGGTTTTGACACGTATGTATTTTTTTTGTATATTTTATTCCGCTGCTAACCATAACTTGAAAAGTCCAATCCCACCTTTTGTTATCTTATAATCGACGATTCTTGTTTGCCTTAAAAGGAATGGTGAAAATGCATCGTTTTATTGAGTTTAATATTACAGCATAAAATGTAATGGCATTTAATTAATCTTTACCGGTTATAACTTAGGAAAAGGTTCGGTTGTGCGTTTGAATTTTGAAATTTAACGAAGCGCTGTTAATGCTTCAAGCCAGAGTTTGATTATGTCTTGTTATTTCTCGCAAATGGCGAAACTGTTTTATCTACTGCTTTAAGTGTAATTACAGCGCGATCCTCTAAAAAATAACTGGGGTTTTTCTCTACGATTTCCGACTGTTAAATTGTTGGAATCATTAGTAATGCTTCTGTATGCGCTCTTATTCTGTGTGTATATTTAACCGTTCTCTTTGTATGTCTATATCATTAATTTTACTTTCTGCTGTATGCTTGACTACCTTAATAATTACGGTAGGCACGAGTTTTGTGCAAATTTAGTGTGAGTAAACGTGGTTTTTATCGTTAAACTGTACCACGATTTTAATGAATGTAGATTAATTATTGTTTCAAGATGGTGTCATTTGGCAGCAAAATACTTTTTGATGTTATTACATCTGATTAATGCTATGTCATTTTTAGCGAATACTTGAAGCTACAACTAGTAAATAAAAAAATTAATTTAAAAGAGTTTAGTAGTACAAACAAAATCAAACGTGAAAAGCAATTTTTGTGTAGTTAATACAAGTTTTAAGAAAAAAATCTGGATAAAATAAGCGAAAATGTCTTTATTTTCTTGAAAACATAAAAATTTGAACGGGAAAGTATCTCATCTATTTTTCCAGTGATTTTTAAAAACGTTTTATGTTACAAATACCTACCAGTGTGATGTTTTTTCTTGTTTTAATCAAGTCATTTAATATAATAAGATAAAATGTATTTTATTAAAATATAATGCAGAAGAGATTTATTTTTACTTTCTCTTTCAATTTACGACTTGGTTAACAAATTCAGTAACATTTTATAAACATGACTCATATACGCCGCCACGTTTGTTGTTCTCATTAATTGTTTAGTTAGTTTGTTAGTTAGATACAAAACATACACAAAAAAAGAGAGAGTGGACAGCTATATATATATATACCAAAATATCAAAATTAATTGCGTTATGAATCAGTAAATACTTTTTCTACAAAATTATTTCTAAATTATGCTTAAAGAAGGAAATTTAACTTACTCAAGAAAGTACTAGGCTAGAAATTAATTAAGGATTTGTTTTTCATCCCCAAATCAACGCCAATTATTTAATTAACACAAAGATTGAATGAATATAAATTGTAGAAGCAAATAACCGCATCGGAATTATTTAGTAGTTCAATAACATTTTTGACACAACTTTAAGATATCATTTGCCCACTCGCTACTTACAGCTAACAAGTTCGCCTACATTTTAAACAATGTATTTTCTGCATGTTTTATTCTTTCAAGTATTCCTATCTGTAAGGACAGGTGTGGTTTTGCCATTGCTATAATTACCTTCGATTTCAAATTAAATTAATTGTCTCTCTGTATTTAGTTAAAACACGTTAGCGTAGGTTGAAAAAGATTTAAATCTTCGTAATGCAAATATTTTGGTTAAAATTTAAACGAAATTATAACATTTACCGATATGGTTGCGAGAAAAGGCGTATAACTAACTTGAATGAACTTATTTTATTCGGGAAAATGAATTAAGGAAAGGCAAAACAGTTTTTTTTACTGGCATTAATCACTATTTTGCATAAGGAAATGTATGGTTTTTTGTACTCCAGTTACAAATTTGTAATTGAATTGTAATATTTTTTTTAGAAATATAACATTTATGACTCATCTATTTTATCAGTGTGTATGTGTGACAATTTGTTAATTACCTGAACAAAACTCGAAATAAAATACGAATCTTGGTCATCTTGGTTAAACTTTGATTGATAACGGGACATCTAAAAAGTCAGAGTTCGACATATATACCTACGTAACCAACAACATTTTGACTTTTAATCTTGCTCCGACCTCGGCTTTACTACTTGACGTTCATAAAGTCACAGATCACATGGATGAAACTTTTTTGTAAGAATAGCATTAAACCGATATTCACCTCGACATCTTTAATTTGCAAAATTCTTACTTTTTTCAAAGAAATAAATTTTAACTTAGTCATTTTAAAGTCTATGCCAAATTTTCTATTTGTATTACATTGGTAAAAGACGGGTAAAAGAGCTGGTATAAGATAAGTAAAAGCTTGCTGTAGCTGTACACTCATTTCACTATAGGTAACAAGATCAGTTTTGGTAATGCATCGATGATTGCCAAATATTTTTTGTTATTTACCAAAAAAATATTTTGCAACAAAAATTATAAAAGATCCTAGGAATTTATTTCGTTACTATCCTTTTAAAATATTTTGACTATGGTTTCTAATTATAACTCGACAATCTAAAATCTTTCTTTTTATTTACGGAATAACATTTTATTTTCTCATGTTTTTTTTGCAAATTGCTAGATTTTCTTATCAGATTACAGTAGTGATAAAGATAAATAACATAGATTGATTTTAACTGTTTTTACTATTGTGTAAATAGTACATGTATTGTAGTCTACTTTATATATAAAAATCTTAATTAATTTTATACAGTTAAAGCATTATTTTAATAAGACTTGTTTAGATTTTGCATTAAAGTACACTTGGTAATTAGTATTGTAGATCAATGAAACTGTAAGAAAATAGAAGATTTATCAGCAATATAAAAATTTTAGACCATCACTTGAACACCTAGAACATATACTAACCAGCAGTACAATTGTACGTAAATTAAACAACTACTGAAGAACTTGGATAAGTTTATGCAAATTAGTTCTTATATTTACTCTGTATCTTTTCATCATTTTTTCTTTTTCTTTAGCAATTGTGTCTTTTATTAATAATTGTATTTTTTAATGAATTTTGTTTGTAATTTTAGAATATTTATTTAAGCACGACAAGCATTATGTGGCAGTAATCCTAACGAATTCCGCAGCGTGCCGTCATCGATCCGAGAAATTCATTAATTTCTACTATTGTTTTAGATGGTTTTGTAGAAATGGCAGATAAGCGCGAGCAATAAACCATAAACTGTGTTTATTTTATTCGCGAAATTTCGAGGTACGCTTTTTATGTAGGTACTTAAGAAACATAAGTTAAAAAATTACAATTCTTAATTTAGTATTCAGTCGTTTCAAAAAGTAAAGCAAATATTTACAAGGAAATAATATTTACTTTGCACAAGCTCATCAAGTTGTCTTATATAAAATGTAAAACGGTTATATTGTACCCAACTTTCTACTGAAAAAACTTGTTCTATGTTATTAAAACAAACTTTTTTTGCATGGAATAATTCTAAAGTCCGCATGTAAATCAAAAACCTTTTTCGAAAGTTGAAAAGTTGCTCCTGTTTACTATCGTATAATAACACTTTTTTGTTTTTGTTTAGTCGTTCGATTTTAATTTCGATCTGTGTTGATAATATCGTTTTACATAATAAAAATATATACTCGATAAATCAAGAATTTTCATTTATCTGCACAATTACTGATTCAGGTAATTTGCTTTCTGCATTGTTTCCAGATAAGGTATCGCTTAAGGTATTGTTTTCGGGTGATTGGGTAATAATTTATTTCAGCTCGTAACCCGACCGAAGCCACTTTGTCTCTTGGAAAAGATCTTTGGATAGTTTAGAATTTCTTGCAATCTATTTCAGTTTTTACTATAAGCTTTTAGCGCAGTGACATACGATTTAACCCTGCGTTTTTCTTTGAGCTTTTTACTTTTTAAAAGTTTTTTTTTAAACAATTGACATTCACCTAAATTACATAAATACTTAACGACCTCAATAAATCGTATTTATATCAAACAATAAAAACGCACGGCCTTCTTTTGTAATTGTTTTAACCGTTTATCTATTTTAAAACATCCTGTTGATGCAATTATTTAAAAGCAGTAGAAAGTGTAAATCGGATAGTTTACTTGGTACAGATATAAATGATGCCGCTTTTACACATCTTGCGGTTGTAGAAGTATAAGTCGATGCTATCGGTACGCAGTTTGTCACAAGCTAGATTTGTTGAAGGTAGTTGTAAATTCGCACTATCAATCTCTTGACCTCTTATGGTCGTGTATATTTAATATGACTTTAACGTTATCTGTGACGTTTCAGCATGGTTTATTAATGCATTGCGGGTGCTATCTACTATTTTGTGTAGAATTTATGAGCGTTGGGTTGTGTAAGTTTTTTTCTTGGCTATAATGTGATTAAAATTCTCCCAGAGATCCGATGAAATACCTACATTAACCGTTTTGATTTACATAACTCAGTTATGATTCTAGGTTTAATAGAAATACTTTAGATACCGTCTGCATAAACACTACCTGCGCAAAAAGAAAAATACATTTAATTCTAATAACTTGAAAATAACTAGCTAGTTCTTCTCGAGATTTTATGATTGAAGTTGCAACTATTGCTGCAAGATTTAGATGCAAATGTTAGCTTTTATAACATCTTTATACAAAAAACGTTTTGTAAGGAATCCTCATTTACTTTTTGAATAAAAATAAATAAAAAACAGTGATTCTTGAAACTAGTGAATGATCAAATTAAAAAAAAATTTTAAAGTTGTTGACATTGTCAGAGGAGACGATGCTAATTAGAATCAGCATCGAGTAACTGATGAACTTTAGATGCTATATTTCATGTAGACAAAATGACGTATCTAGTAACACAGCATCTGTTTTATGGATCTTAAAGGTTTGTAAATAGTTTTATGTATATAGGATATACTAAAGTAGTATTGAAGAAGAACGCGACGAAGGAAGTTGTGTTTGCGTAAAAATGTCGAAGACGAAGATAACTACAGATCTAAACTTTTTTATACTTTTTTTCAAACATATATTCTACCTATTCATTTTAAGGTTGGGTTTTATTGATGACACAGAATGTTTTGACGTCTTTTTCTTGCACTCTTTTGTTGTTCTGATTTACAGAATAACTGGAAACGTGCTGGTAACTGTATTGTATTTTTTTTACCATTACTTGAGACATTGATTTTTTAACATTTTAGTGATTTTAGTGATTGACCGTAACATGTACCTAAACCGGACTAGCAGAAAGTCTAAATTTTTTTTTCAGTTCTAGAAAATAGTCATTGTTTTTACGTACCTACTTGTTGAGTCGGAATCTGCTCCGAAACTTCTCTTCAGCTTTGTTTTTTGTTTTTAGTTGTAGTTTCGAAAGGTTTTTCTTCTTTTTATTGTTGTTTTAGGATGTAACGACCAATACATGTATTTGAATTTGAGAGAAGTATCGTTGATTGCAATTTGCCATTTTACACTTTCAAAACAGTTTTTAATTAAAGTTGATTTTTAAATGATTTTTTTTTGTTTGATGACAATTATGTCTGCTACAATATTGTTTGGCTAAACTTTTTTTAAAATTTTAGGTTCTTGACATTAAATGTCCTTATCCTGGATGTTCTAAATGAAGTACCTATTCTAGTTTTAGTAATACGTTCAAATCACTTTTTGAAAACTGATTTGTACGCTCTATTTTAGAACTCAGAAACAACACTATAAATTCTACACTTTTTCTAGCACAGAGATTCGAAAAAATGAAGAAAACATGTTCTTGTCTGTCCTATAAAAAATAGAACTGGTTCAACATGTTGATCATATAGTATATGTAAAATGTCGCACATAGCTCAATTTTTGTCAAATGTAACTTGAAATGTAAACATAATTGAATTAGAAAGCAATTCTACGGCAAGGGAAAGTAAGTTTTTTTAAATTTCAGCATCCATATACATTTTTTAACTTTTTAAGATGCTATCTCTGTTAAGCTGCAAAAGTATATCATCAGCAATGAACACTTTTTTGGGTCGTCTTAAATGCGTATTTTGTCCGAATTACAGATTTGTTGATTTATTTATTTTATCTAGACATGACGTTTTTATAAAAACGACTATCACTGTTCTTTAAGCTTATTGCTTGTAATAACACACGTAGTAATTTTTTTCCACGAGATTTCGTTTATCTCAACATTATCTAATGTTTTTTTTTAAATTTTTATGAAAAGTTTAAAGAACGTCAATTACTGTGACTTAGTGGGTAAGGAGTTATGTGAATATAAAAGTTCTAATGCGTTTTTTTTCTCGTGTTTCATAGTTACGTAAAGGCTTGCTATGTTTTTTAAATATTTTTACTGTCGTTTTAATTTTTTTTTGTTTTTTGTGTATTTTTAATTATTTAGTTAAAGTGTGAGGTTTCCATAAAGTTTATTCTTATATGAAGCTTTTTGATGAAGTCGATTTTCTCAGTTCATTAAATGTAGCATTCGTACTTTAAAACGGTTTTGGCGAAAGTTGCTTCACAATTTAAAATTACCGATATTATTTTAACCTAATTTTCTAACGCTATGTTATTATTGTTACCGTTTGTTTAGTAATAGGTTAAGACTGATAAAGCGTGTTGTTCAATAGAAAGTTGTTTAAATTTGGATTTATATAACTTCATATCTGATGACATGTATTTTTTTGTTGTACTATGTACTTCGAACGTGTTTACAATCGCCGAGGCTTTTTCTTTTCTTTATACAAAACGTAACGTGATTGATTTTCATTGTCAATTTGCGGTGTCTTAGGAATAACATTTGTAATTAAGAACAGTTGTCACTTGCCGTGTTGTTGCAATTAACAAGAACAATTATTTTCTACATATTTATGTTGAAAGACTTTGAGGTGCGGATTGCGTTTCTTAATACTTTTATTACTAAACTTGCATATCTTGAGGTGTAATACTAGTGATTAGTACTAAGTATTTGGCAGTTATGGAATAGTAGGTCGACCTTAATTTGCACTAAAACGCAAGACATTCAATTGTGAGTGAATTTGTTGTTACATTTTAGTTGAGATTTTTAATAACTGGTTTATTCACGAGTAGACATTGAAACGTTGTTTTATTTATTGTTTTTCCTAAACAAAAAGATGGAAAACTTTCGATCAAAAGCGTTGCTTCATTAATCACTTTTTTATTATTAGTGTTTTCTAATTTTTGAAATTTGTACTCCAACGATAAATTTGGTATTGAACGTATTTGTTGTTTTTACTGGATGTTCTGTTTTAAAAAATCTTTATAAATCATTTTGTAGTCTATTGCTTCTGTCGATATGCTACTGATAGACAGACAATAAAACGAACTGCGTTGGTTCTGAGGGTAGCAGCTATGCGAACAACAGGAGCAGAAGATAAAATTATATGGTAACATTAATAAACATGATTGAAGCACTAGAAAGGCATAATAAAGTAGAAAAATACAAGAAATTCGCTTTGGAAAACGAAAAATAGTGTAACGGTCTCATTATAAAAATGGCGTTAAATTAAAACTAATACAGGATGAACGACTTCAAAAAAGTGTTACGGCACTGTGTTTTAATATTGCCAGGCAAGATGCTGTAATTCGGAAGAAAGAAAAAACTTTACAATCCTTGTTTACTGATGCACACTGTAAGTATGGAAGTTGTTGAAATTGTCACTGTTTTGAAAAACGTCCGTTTGTTTGTATTTACAAACGACAAAACGGCAAAAGCCAAGTCAGCTCCTTTTAGTTCACAAGAATAAACTAGGACTAAGCTTAAAAAGTCGGGGTGTTTTTTTACCACGCGGTAAAATGCCGCTGATAATCTCTTACTGATAAATATTTATGATGCGACTGAATGCAATACATTTGCAAAGGCTTGCATTGAACTGGTAATGTTCTTTATAAAAAAAACCTATCTGTTGAGAGTTTTCTATTGAAAATGTCTTTCTCCTGCACTTTACCAAATTAAATAGAGATGATTTCTTACGAGCATTTTCAATGTTCTAGTGGTTCGGCATTTTCTACTGGTTTTCTTTTAAGTATAACAAAAAAATATCGATGGTTTGGAAAAAACATATTTTTTTTCTGCTTCGGTGAAACGACCGTAATTGATTTAGTTGTGATTGAACTTTAATCCTAATTTGTACTCAAATTGTAGTTTTGCCCAACTCTGCTGATAGCATTTTCTACTGCAGATAACTTGAATAAAGAAATCACAAATTGTACATGCGTCATATCTTAGGCTAAGTCAAATTTGATGTTTAATTTAGGATGAAAATTTTTTTATAAATTTTTTTTGTTATTTAAAGGCAAGATGCGACTAACACAGTCGAATCGGCCTGCGGGGTCGCAGGTCTCGCTGTGCTAATCCTACACTAGTTAAAAAAGGCATCGAAGCAACTAAATATCATCCAATACAGGCCTTGTTTAAATCTGTCGATGACTGAAAGGAACAAATTGTCAAAACACGAAATTTAACAACAATCTGTTTATTTCTAATAAGAGAGAATATGCGTTAAAATAAAAGAGAGAGACAAATTAAATAACAAGATTAGATTCGTCAATTAATATCACAGATATAATATCGATGGTGACTCTATCGATCAGGCAGCACACCTTCCACTGATTATATGCAATTACTAACAAAGATTTTTAAGTGATTGATTTTAATCAAGGTTAAATAGTAGTCAAACAATTACTTTTTCTACCCTGCAGTTGCAAAACGAGTCGATAATCGATAATTACCCAACCGAAAAGTTCTTTGTCACCAGTAGTAACTTTTGTTTTTTTTAAATTTGATTTACAAACAAAATATGCGTGGTGTATAAGCTTATGTACGACGTTTCTATTTAATGCTCAATTTGACTTTGACTGCGTGCAAATGATTCGAAGAACTTCGACTCATAGAACAATACATAAAGTTAAACATGAGTCAAAGTATATGACTGAAAGTAAAATTGAATCAGTGTGATCTACGCTCAAATTACATATAATAACTGTTTTCCTTAAGGCTGGTGGTTAACTGATAAGATTGATACAATTAAGTTAAAAAAAACATACGATACATTAAGTAGTACGCATAAAGCAGACATGATTAATTAACAAATGCACCAAAATCACAAAATACGCTATGATAAGGAAGGGTTTCGAATTTATTGAAGAAGGTGGCTTGCAAATGTTATCTCGCTACGACAGATAAAGTAGCAGTCCCGAAAATCGCTAAAAAGATAATAGATAACGTAACGGCGCTATTTTAATTACCTTTATACCTGCAACATCATGCAATCAACCAAATCGCTTATTCGTTTAATACTTGAATAAGTTTTTTCCAGCACATCCTCTAAAAGCGTAGTCAAAATAACTAACCAAAAAAATTCAGCAGAAACAAAAACTACTTACATTAGCGGGCTAGCCCTGTAATACGACGTTCAACAACGATTTCTAAGCAGCAAAGGAAAAGTAAAAATGGACGTTTGATAGCGACATCATGCTTATCCCCACTGATAAAGGAGATTTGACCGTCAGTAGCGGCGTATAAACAATGCAGCCGTTAATTTTAATTTAGAATAAATATTTTTGAAAAATACAAAAAAAACGGCTTGTAACAATTGACTACTAGACTTTATAGGAAAACTCAATGTAGATAGACTTGATAGGTCATAGTTAGTCCTGGGTCGTTGTATCGATATATCGATACGTCGGGCGTATCGATACGCCGACACAAACCTAAGCTCGTATCGAAATATCGATATTTCGATACGTATCGATATTTCGATACGTATCGATGCACCGATACGCTTCCATATTTCGATACGTATCGATATTTCGATACGTATCGATGCACCGATACGCTTCCATATTTCATATATCGTATCGATATTCCGATACATGTTGATATTTCGATACGTATCGATATTTCGATACGTATCGATATGTCGATACGTATCGATACTCCGATACATGTCGATATTTCGATACGTAAAGAATCCATGTTTACCTCAAATGTTATGGTAATTGGTAAAGGTTATTATAAAAAAAAACAGAAATCAAAATCATACTACTACACAGATACATTGATATTTAGATACGTATTGGGTATACCGATTACCGATACATATCGATATTTTGATACATTTCGATACGTATGGATACTCCGATACGTATCGATACTCCGACTTTGCATAGTTGGTTTATGCAATTTTTAAGATAGAATTATAACACATTCTTGATTTTATTTATTTTTATTTAAGCCGACAAAAATTTATATTTAAATTCAAATATATATGCAATTTAGTCTAATAAGTGCAAAGTAATTACTAACTGTAATTTTTAGAATTGAAACCCGATTGGTGCCAAATTATTTGACATGTTAATTGTCTTTTACATAGATCATTTTATGTAGTGTGGAAAAGTTTGATAGATCTGTTTTTTGATATAAAGGAATATGTTTAGATCTTACAGTGTTTTGCAATTTGCTAGTTTGATACACGATTAGTTAGAGAGCACAGCGTACAGAGACGTCTAAAATGTTTCTCCTTCTCTTCGTTTCAAAGTTCGATTCTTTACAACAGTTAAAATTTAGGCAGTATTTTTAAGAACATTCGTTTCGGCTACTAATGCTATATCTTAAAAGTGACGAGTTATAGGTTTTGCTCTGGAAATTAACACTTTGCATTTTCTTAACATTATACAGAGTAGGACTGAACTGGAATAAATTCAATAAAAATGCGTCAAAATGTTTCTTGCAAACTTCTTGAGACAGGTCGGTTTTTGTTTTATGTTGGTCAGATTTTAAACTGGTTTTTGATTTTTTCTACAGGGAGCGAGCAGTAATCCCCAACTTTCTTATAAAATGACGGCGTTATTTGTGGAATTTTTTATCTTTCAGTTAAGTTTGTTTAGGTTTAATGGTTTCTTCGCATAAATTCTGGTTTTCCGGTGTCCCCATAAGAAGATGTCAGGGTGAGATCAGAGATCTTGCCGGTGACTCAATTGGACTACTTTTGTCAGACCACTCATTTGAAAAAAATACGTAAATTACTATTGTCGTGCGTTTTTTTTGTTTAGTAAGCTTTCAGAATTTTATAGTTTTTTTTGTTTTTTTATTTTTGCAGCTTTCTGTTTTTATGTATGATTATTACATGTAGTAATTATTATGTACAGCTGCGATCGAGTCAAACACTCTTAACGAGCAGCCGGTATCGACATACCAGATACTTCGATGCTGGACACTTTGATACTTGGTATCGGTACCTTTATTATATTGCTCAGTTCGATTAGAATATAATCATCCAAAATTAGCAAGAGGTTTTTATTACATGTTTCTATAGATATGACGACGTCATTTATTTATTTTTGCTAAAAAATTATAGTCTGCTACAACTTCTGTCTTTTAATTGTCAATTTTTTATCACTATGAAGTGTATCAGCGTAGTTTTTCATACGTCGCGTAAGGTGTCGCACCTTATGCTTACTTACTTACAAGAAAACTGGGATTTATTATTTTACTTTTTAAAATTCTGGGTAATAAACTTACATGCATACAGCTTATAAGCATAAACTTTATTCACGAGAGAAGTTCTAGTTTTGCATTATATAGTAAAGCAAATAAGAAAGAAGTAAAAAGAGATAAAATCTATTTTTAATAAATTCTTCATCTGCGTTTTATAAATATTTGACAGATACAAATGACAAATCTGATTATCCTCGCTAATATCTAAATGGAAATAAAAGCGAGACTACACCTACTCGTACTTAATCAACTACCAAAGAAAACATTGAACTTTAAATCCGGCAATTGATCATTCTAACTGGGACATTTTTATGCTTAGAATATGTAGGATAATCGAAATTGGGAATATTGCCAAAAATGCTTGTTTAACTAAACTACACGCTTTGTTTAATAAATGTGAGTAATTAAAGTTAAAAAACGGCTTATGCAAAAAATTTTTAATATCGAATATTGATGATCGGGTTGTCTGATTATAATATTTATATATCAAGTTGATTAGTTTGGATTAAATTTAATTAAGCCCGTTTTTCGTTGTAGGTTGTTGTCTTGGTATGGTTTTTTAATTGCTTGTAAAACGTATTAAATATGAACAATGTGTCGTGGTCTTACTCGAGATTAAGAGTTAATCGCTGATCAATTTTAGATTATGTACTTTATGGATGAGTAGAAATTTTATTGATTGGTTGCCTAATCTAATTAAATCTTCGGTCTTGTTAAAATAACGATGGACAATTATGCATTTTAGTTTTTTATTTTATACTTTGACACATAATTGAAACTAAAAAATTCAACATTGCATCTACTGTTCTAATGTTGGTTTGGACTCACGCATTTGTTTAATATTGTAGCAAAGCTTAGTATATTTCGTATCAGAATTGCTGTGCGCGATTCAGAGCTTTAGACTCACAAGACGTTTCATTTTCAAGCAACGCTTTCTGATTAGCATTACAGTTCGATTGATGCCATAATAAGTTTTATATACCTACGTACTTCCGTTCATTGACTTATACTGACACGTCTACGAACAAATACCAAACGATATTATTTTATTGTATTTCAAAAACGGAAACTGCTTTGTAAAAATCATGATTTTAATCTAAATTGATAAACGCTTGCTCGCATAAATATTTATACTCTTTGATTGTACACTGACGGGTAACAGTTATTAAAAGTTGCACGAAGGGTACTAAAATATCTTTTTTCCTTACACGCGCAACTGGTTGATTGGATTACTAACAAAATTTTCCGTAAATGCGGATCTTTTTAAATAAATTAAGAGACTTTATTAACTGTGGAAAACGTTTGTGGTGCTAACGACACTAATGGTTGCATAATTTGTTGCAATTAGCAGTTTTATTGCTGTTGTGACAAATACTTCCATTATCGAAGTAGAACTTTTTACTACAGGGGTCGCTTTTTTAGCATTAATTTTTATTAATCATATTCTTTTATCGGGAAAATATATTTTTCCTGTTGCATAAGTAAGTTCTAACAACAAATTAATTATTGAGACAAACTTGTTTTGAAGTATAAAAGGTTTCTTGAAAAATTAAGATAATATTTCATTTGTACAATAAGGTAAGTAAGTAAGCAATTTACGTAGCAAGCGTCGAAAGTAAAGCATAGCATAACGAACGTTAATGCGACGCGAGCGTTGCATGTGAGTAAGTATGCTCTGAAACTTTCGACGTGATTAACATATATTATTTTTTTTGTTGCTTTTTGTAAAATACATTGATTACTAAATCTGTCAAAATTGACATTAACTTTAACATCTTTTTTTTTCAAGTTTTTTAAATGACTTACCTGTCGCGTACTCGTTCTAATATAATGATTGAACGAATATTGATGTTTGCGATATTGGCAGCACCAAAAGGTTATTTATTTATCATCCTCACAAACTCGGTTTTTTAAGTTGTATTTAATTTTTTATTATTTCAATGATTGTATTTGTTTAAGAAAACTAAAAAAGAAATAACAGCACTTTGTCATTGCCACTTTTTAAGCTCTCAAAGAATTTTTTATTCGACATTTCATCTTCGAAAAACCATCATTAACTTAATTTTTTTTATATGACCACAAAAAAGGAAACATTGGTAAAACTTTTTATTAAAAATTCAATAATATAGCACACATTATGATTATAAGTCAAATAAAGAGAAAAATAAGTTTTTCTTGCTTTTTGATTTAGTAGGCGTTGAAACAAAATTGAACGCCATTATTTTCTAGACACAAGTATGCTATCTTTACAGTAGAATTTAAAATATGGTCTAACATTTCTGATCAGATTGTATTAACTGTTACCATAACCGATGCTAATAATCGTTCTTCATTTTCAAAAGTTGCGTCATACACTTGTTTTTTTTTCGGTGATCGGACTGGTCAAGCTACTCCACTGTGAGTTCCAATAATTTTTTTAGGAAATCTTCGCGACAAATACTGACATATATTTCTTGAAATATGCAGTGGGACCCCATCTTGTTAAAACCAGCAGTTGGTAACGATTGCTAGAGGTAATTTATCCTAGCATCGTCTAAATTGCAGCAGGTCGCGATACCTTTCGGAATTTAAATTTTTGTAAATAAAAGCCTCTATTATTCAGCTCCCCAAAGTGCCTATACACATATTAAAACCAAATTGATGTTGATGCTTTGCTGCGTTTTTTAGATGAGAATTGTCTGTTGCTCAATAATGTTTGTTACGTCGGTTGAAAATGCCATAATCGGTTATCATGCTTTCATCAGAGCAAATTAGTTTAAAAGAAAAATTTTGTTCAGATTTATTTTATTATGTACAGTGATACTGTTTTAATATACGGCGAGTGTAATTATAACCCCCACACCACTCGTAGATTGAGGATTGAGCAATATCCTAATAGACAATTGCTTTCAATAAACTTTATTTTGGCGTGTTTGCAAGGACTTTGAGAAATTGGAGGTGTTCTTCCTACCTACGAAGGCCGTGGTCGAGAAAGCACTCCATGTTTTAGCAGTGAAAGAAGAATAAATCTTTTCAATAAAATCAAAACTTTAATATTCTTTTTTTGTCAATGTTTCTACTACAGTCCAACAGTTAACCGACATTGTTTTGAACAGCGACTTTAGTTTTGTGAGTGTTTCCAGCAATAGGAAGCTTTTGGCCTTGACTTTAGTGTCAAAATATTATTTTTAGAGAAGTGTCGTTTTACACGAAATGGAGTGCTGAATTTTCACAACATGCATGTTTGGAATGAAGAAAACCCTCATGAAACTCAACAGAGTAATTTTTAGTGGCGGTTTTCTATTAATGTTGGGGCGGATATTTTAAAAAATAGTTTAATTGGACCGTTTATTTTACCAGAAAGACTTACAGGTACTTTGACAAGAAAATTTTGCTCAAGAATTTGTTGCATTATCCTTTGAAGTTCGCAGAACAATGCAGTTTATGCACGATAGAGCTTCTCTGTATGTAAATCGTTCCGTTTGAGATTTCTGGTCAGCCGTAGGCCAGATATTAACCTTTAGCACTTTTTTCTGAAGCTATGTAAAAGGTGGCGTATACAAAACCTCCGTAAATAATAGACAAGATATGCAAAATCGATTTTTTGAAGCAACAAATCCTATAGACAGAATGTGCAGTTATTTACGCGAGTAAGGAACAATTTTCGGCGACGTTCAGACGTTTGTGTTTTATGAAATCGAGTAGGTATTATCTATTCCCTGTACGGCGAAAAGATAGAGTGAAGCCCCTCCTTCAATTTTGTATGATAATTTAAACCAATGTATGAAGAGACAAGTTTACACGGCTCAAATTAGTAAAAGCGCGAAAATTCAAAAATTATGTAATGTATAATATAGGCATATAAAGTACATAAGAAATCGTATAATTTTCAATAAATGTACAAAATTAAAAATTTTTATTATAACAATTAAATACGTTTACAACTTTATTTATTAATTCAGTTACACGATTAATTTCAAAAATTTATCAAAGAATACTTAGAGGGAACAACTAAACATTTAAAACGCGTATAAACAAGAGCTTCATTAAATGTTTACATTTTAACAAATTTGCCCAACTAAAATTATGACATATTTTATAGGAGTTTAAATAACATTTTGTATTAAAAAAAAAGACATTTAGGATGATTCTGATGAAGAAGAGTCATCCTCCACACGAATTATCAACGGTTCCACTACAATCTCCATTGCTATGTCAGTTTGCCACATTCTTTCTTCTTCAGCTTGTGCATGACGAATAGCATTCTTCCAGTTTTCTGCAGATACATTGCCTACAGCTTGTTGAAATAATTGGTGAAGGTTTTTCATTTTAAAGGTTGTATTGTTTTTTGCGACTTCTCCTTTTATTTGACTTCATATCAACTCAATAGGATTGAATTCACAGTGATACAGAGGCGATCGCAAAACAGTATGACCCTGTTCTTTTGCCATTTCATCAGTTACATACTTTGGCATGATGGCAGCTTCTTTCACAAGAAGCAGAAGTTCAGCTTTTACGATATCTGGTAGGTAAACAATCGACTTGCTTTCCAACCAAGCTTGTATGTCTGCTTTTTTCGTTCCTGAATTTGGAATCTTTTCTGTTTTCCTGCTATGATAAGAAGCATTATCCATCACAATCACAGAATTTTCAGCCAAACGGCTTAGAATTTTTAGAAACCAGTTTTCGAAAACTTCTCCAGTCATTAATCTCCAGTTTTCTTTGATTCAAAGCATAGCAAACCATTCTCAACAAAACCGTCTTCAAATCCTATGTGGAGTATTATAAGACGATTTCCATTGCCGGCAGGGTTCTTTAACCCTGCCGTTAATCCTTCGATGAAAGCTTGCCTCGAGTCACGATTGTTGTGTCTTTCCATACTTTGCTTACAGTATGACCAGCGTTCACCCAGGTTTCATCTAAAAAATACAATTTCTTGCCCTCTTCCCTGTACTTTCGAATTTCTCGCAAAAAACATCGTCTCCAGGCAATGATCTCGTTTTTTTCTTTAAGAATACTATTGCGTGATCTTTTTGAAAATCTATAATGCAAAACCACAATCACATTAAAAGATGTATAAATAAACAATTTGTTTACTCACCGAAATCCAATTTTTTTAATTAGCAAACTCATCGTAGTCCTTTTCAATTGAGGTAGATTTTCGTTTTCATGCAATGCCGCTAACATTTTATTCAGAATTGGCGGTTCATTTCTTTCAAAAAAACTTTGTATTAAACGTCGAATAGCATTTTTAGTTGCATCATCGATGTTGTCCGAAACTGATCGTGGTCTGTGATACACTTTTGGTGCTTGAAGGTCATGTGTTTCTTGATATTCACGAATAATATTGAAAACACTCGAGACACACACACCTAAAATTGTAATCGATATAGATATTATTAACTTAATTAAAATTACCTGCGGCTTTTGTAGTAAACTCGATAATTTGGGTCTTAGCTCTATCGGGGTGTTCCTCGGTACTAACTTTAAAGATATTTACAATGCGTTCCTTGTCATTAATCGAAAAATGCCGAGATGTTCGTTTTTTCGGTGGCGACAGGGCCATGGCTTGATCCATAATTAATTAAATGAATAAGCTAAAATAGAAAATGTAACTTTAACGTTAATATTTAATGAATCATTTCAGTACGCACTTGAATATACACAAATGTCTTCCAAAGTATTGAAAAATACTATTTCGTCAAATGAATGGAAATAACAAAAACTTAAAACTGCGAATAAATTAATCAAAATGTCGAACGTTAAACTCAGGTCAAACTGAAGTATGTCATTAAATACTGGTGTTTGTTGTAATACTGACTTGAAAATTTTAACCAATAAAAAAATTTTATTCAAATTTAGCGCGTATTTGATGAAAGGGATTTAACTCTATCTTTTCGCCGTACAGATAATAGTGTACTTGAAAAGAATGTATAGAATAGCAAATTCATTTAACCACAGTAATTTAACTACACGTTATCTGATAACCTTATTTTGTATTTATTTTTATTTTTGGTGTCAGCAAATCGCTGAGAAGAAATTTGTACTTCTTAGAACAGTTTATTTTTATTCGCGGAGACTACAGGTGTGTAATTTACTATTTATTTTGCTAAAAATTTTGATTTTTGAAAATGTTTTAATCAAACTTTTATTTTGACATTTTTTGCTTGTATTTATGCTTTAATTTCATCTGCTAATATAATTACCTGTTAATCAGATACACCCTGTATATTTTTCCCTGTATAGTAAATTTTTTGTAAGCACAATGTTACTGCATTTTCTCGATTGAACTGTTTTTGAATTTTTTAGGGTACTATTCCTCTATTGTAATTTTTATTTAATTACTTTGCCTGAAAGGGATTACATATATTGTACTATGCTGTGTGGCGCTACGTCTGTAGACAAGTTTACAAAGGCATATTTTTTATTACTTGTCAAAAAGGAAGTAAATTTAAAAATAGTTTTTTTCGTAAATGTCATGCTCTGATTATAAAATGTTTTTTTCATTAAACGTTTGAGATAACTTAAATGTCTGTGTCTCAAACGGCAGTTTTTATGTTAGTGAAATTGCACTTTTTTACTGTTGACAAAAATTTTGATGAAAACAAATTAATGCGACTACTTCAATGGGTACAATTATTTATATAATGTCAATTTTGCTTCACCAAATGGTATTCAGTTTGAAGAAAACTTAATAAGACCTTTATTACACCTTACAAATTTCGTTCGGAAATTTTATTACAACTAAAGACCGGAAAATGCAACTATAGTATATTAGCATTATCCTCTTTTAAGGTACTTGTTTTGGTGAAATTTTAACCGAAAAATGCAAAAAATGCACTTTTTACATAAATGCTCTTTGTTCGAAAAACAAGAAAATGCATTTTTCCGGTCTTTAATTATATCTAAGAAAAATTTAATGATGTAAAATGCAATATAAACAGCTAAGTAATTTAAAACCAAAAATTTATCAATCGATTATTTTAATTTCTTTATCAATGTTAGTAAATATTGTAAAAATAGATTAATAACTTACGTTAAAAAAAATTCTATAACTATTAACGAGTTTTGAAAAGAAGTATGTACTCAAACTTAGGGCTATGGAAAATAATATGAGGCCAACACAATTTGTCAATAACCAAATATCACTATTTTTAACATAATACATAACCTTGTCAGTGTAAAACTTTATTGACCAATGACAGTCAAGATTCAAACTTCCATATGCCTTCCTTAATTGCCTTATAAAGAATAGAGAATAGTATTTCGAGTAAATATGTTTTGCCAGGCAATGTAATTTTATTTAAATCTTGTGAGTACTGTAGGATCGTGCGTGCATTTAAAAAAGAATTTACGAACCACCTGTTTATTTAAAGGTTCACATTTACTTTCTCCGCATATTAGCAACAGGTTCAATACATCTTATACTTTCTTTCTATATCTTTTGATATCCATTTTTTTTTCAATTCTATTGTATATCAGTAGATACTGAGAGGGTTTGTTTTTTGTCTTATCGGTATAAAGCTGTTGCGCATCTGTAATTTATATTTATTGTACATGGGGAGCAAGACTATAAAATAAAAACACTGGTGAAAACATTGCTGCAGAATTTAAAAAAAAAATGTTTTGGCACCTAACTTGATGGGTTACTGTCTCACTTAAATAGATCATTTCAAACACAACGATCGTAATATTTTGTTCGTATAAATATAAGTAATTATACATTTTTACAAACTTTAGAAGTTGAACTTAGAGTAGTTATGATTATCATTATCTTTTGTCTTTTTAATTGTCTGTAATACATTACTATTCTTTATCGAAATTTTGGAAAACAGTTATTGCGTATTCTTTAAGTTATTTTAAATATAATTATTTTCAAACCATATTACATTTTATTTGCTGTTCATCAATATTACATAAATGAGTTCTTTCGTGTTAAAATTAAAATATCTAACCTTTGAAACCGGAGAGAGTATTAAACGATTATGTGTTCTACGCATTTTGTGCGTAGGTGCTTTACAAATTTCGCATTCAAAAATTATGTTCTCGTTTCAAGTTCAAACTTGTAATTTATGAGTTAGTAAATCGTCGTACATAACACGGTGACAGTAATTTAAAATAAACCTAATTTGACAATGATTGTAAATTTAGTCTACATGTCTGGAATTTACGCTAAAACTTCACATTTAAAAGCCCATATAATTACATAATTTATGCAACGACTAAGCACACGTGTTTGTTTATAACGTTGAATCTAAATCCGATAAATAATGGTTACATAAATAGCCTTGTATATAGAGTATTACATGAGAATTTAATTATCCGTTTTTGTCTTTGTTAATACTCCATTTAAAGGGCATTTAGGATTCATTAATTATGTCTTACAAAAATACTTAGAAGTTGTATTTGTTGTGAAATTTTAAATGTATTTGATGTAATCGTTAATTGTTTTTTTGATGGTGAATTACTAATGAGGCTACCGCAATATGAGATTTTTTTGCGAGACCGTGTAATATTTATAAGGTTAATGTCAGTTATGCGTAAATAGTTTTTATTACGCTTGTACGGATATTCTCTCAAGCGTAAACTGCGTAAACTTGTGATCTACTTTTTTATGGTTCATTGTTACTTCAAAACACGAAAAATCGTTTTTTTTTTAACTTTTTGCAACTTAATTTGGTAAGTATCTTTGCATGGCGAATTGCAGATTGAGTTTGCTTTAATTGCAATTGTGATAGTTGAAATCATATTACAAATACCTACGTACATATACAAAAACAGGCTAACAGTTTTTCATTGATTTTTTGACAATTAAATTATTTTTGCTTTTATTTTTTTCTACAACATTTTTCAAATGGAAGAGATTTTTATTACGAATTTTTTATTTGTTCACATGCTTATTTAAATTTTGAATGTTTTCAAGTTTGTACATAGGTTCTTTGAACACTTCTAGGGTTACAACTTTAAGAATAATAAAATATTAATTTACAACTAGATTATTAGATTATAAAAATAATATACCTGAAACTTTTTACGAAACTTTGGAGTTTACAATCTGGCTTAGTTTACAAGTTCATCGATTTATTTTACGTCCCTTACGTAAGTGTGCAGAACAGACAGCTTCTGTTACAACATTGATACGGTCTAACCTTGTTTTACTATAGACTCGTGGAAGCTTCCGTTCTTACAGCGTGTTCTGTATAATAAAATCGAACACGGTTTTGAAACATTGAAAGTCACTATAATAGACAACATTTGTGTATCGAAGAAAAAATACCAAATTTAACAACTTTCACTCACCCTGTACACGAATCATTTCTACTCATAATAAGTAAAACAATTTACAATGATCAAAATTGTTTTACATTAATTAATTAACGAGCTACAAATTATTTTTCATTTCTGTTGCTAAACAAAAGTTGTTCTTGTCTTGAATGTAGTAATAGTTCTACCTAACTCGTCGCAACGATAAGGTAACAAAAAACTAACTTTAAATTGAATATGTAAATTAGATCGTAAGAAACGAGGAATTTAAAATTTTCTCGACCACACTTAAATGTTTAATGACATTCTGTTCCCGCAGAAACTATAGATTTTTTCTATAACGTTAGAATGTTGAAGTTTCTACTTAAATTTGTTTTGGTTTCAATTTATTTTGTTTCAAGCGTGTAATCGGTGTATCATAATAAAAAATCGAAATTTCCATTATGGGGAGGCATCAAAATATAATCTATATCAATTTAATCAGCCGCCGCTGTTTTTCGTTCATCAACATTGGTTTAAAAATTGCAACTGTTGTCTTTTCTTTCAGATTTAATTTAGCCACGATAATGTCACTGTTAAAACACTGCTTTAAATTAGATTTCTTTAATTTATTAAAATGACTTCTTTTTCAAAACGCTACATTAACTTTCCAATTAAGAAATACATTTTCATTTAGACCAATTACGTTTATGCAAATTAAGTTTAATTATGATGAAAAAAACTTTTATTTTTGCAAATGTAAATGTTTTTTGCAGTTATTTCAGTGGCATTTACGTCAATGCAACAAGTAAATTAAAAATAAAAATGTGTTTTTTTAAATGTTTATGCTCTTCATGCTGAAGGAAGCGATTTGAATCGATAGTCTATCAATAGGATTTTATAAATCCTCATTACCCACACAACAAAACACATTCGACCAATATACAGTGAATATTTTAAAAATATAAAATATACATGTTTTTACAAGTAATATTTTATGATTATTATGAATATTCTGCGAACATTAAAATGCCCCACCTGAGCTCATTCGCTGATTATATGCAATGATTGTGCATATAATATTCAAATATTTAACATTTTATCAAAACGGAGAAAGTTTTGCGGCAACTGTCCAACGACTTTACAATTCTCGGCCGTAATGAAGCACCAAATAAATCAACACAGCGAAGTTAATTTTAGTTTGAAAAATCGGTTGACGTCGTTCTCAAAAATTGGTCATGAGATATTCTTCATTGAGTCAAACTCTTGTGCACCATATTCATTACCATCCCTACAAAATTCAATTAACTTATGAACTGAAACTGTCCGATATCCAAAAAAGACGAAATTTAGTTGGCTGGAGTTTGAGAAAAAACAGGAGGACGGCGCATTTGCGAAAATTATTCAGCGACGAGGCATACTTCCGCTTAGATTTGTCAATAAGCAAAACTACTGTAGTTGGGGATCGGAAAATTCTAATTGGATTCATAAAAAGAAAGCGCATTCACAACGAGTAAGGTGTGGATTTTGAGCAGGTGGTGTCTCGGTTCTTATTTTTTTGAAGACTAGGCACGACAAGCTGTGACAGCTAATAGAGACCAATACACACTTCCGGCAAAATGGTTGCGTTTCTTCATGAGAAATTTCCGGATTGACTCATTTCGCTTTGTGGTGACTTTGTGGTTATTTAACCTTGTTCCATTGGTTATGTCAAATCATTGGTTTACGTTACCCCGAAACATCTGCGAGACAAAGTAAGCAATTCGATGAGTCATCGGCAAAATGAACCTACAAGTTTATTTAGCAGTAATCAACAATTTTAGGAAGAGAGTTTCGGTATGCTAGCAAATCAGAGGGCATCGTATGATTAATTTCATTTTTCATATCAGAATTGGGAAGGTTCCATTAACAGGTTTTTGTTCTCTATAAGTGTGTTCTTGAAACATAAGTTTTTGTGCTGCCAATATAGCTAGCAAACGTCAATATTTGTTTGTTAGTGTAGTTACATAATGGGCGAAAAAAGCTCTAGAGTGGCAAAATGAAATATAGAAATCCACATAAAACTAAGTGTCAATTATTATATTAAAACGAGTATGCGATAGGTGGAAAAGTCATTTAAAAAATCTTGAAATTTAGTTAAAGTGGAAAAAAAACTATGTTAAAGTGAATGTCAAATTTGACAGATATCGTAATAAATGTTTAAAAAACATTATATTGTGGTGGTTTATTTTTTTTTTAATTTTTTCAAAAAAGTATATAGGAATACGAAAGGCAACACAAAAAATAATGTACATTACTCTCGTAGAAACTTTCATAGCATAACTCACTCATATTTATTATTATTTTATTATTTACTATGGACGCTTGTTATGTAAATTACTATTCTTTTATTAGGAACTACAATAATTGATGTACTTTAGAACGGGTTTATTACCAATCATGCGTGCATCTCTGAATCGTTAAATGAGCTAAATCTAAACTTGAAAATATACGCGTAATAAAAGTTATTGAATTGGAGTTATAATAATAAATGACTTCAAACATAACGTAACGAAAAGTAGAGTATAACAGTATTACTTATTAAATTAATATCGTTTTAATCGATGATTGAACTCCTTATCTACCTAATTTGTTCAACTTTGTTTACCGAAAAAGTAATTTTCGATTAACAGTATGATTTGTGTTCAAAAAATCAATACCTCATCTACACTAGGTAGGATATCCAATCTGTTCGTTAATTTGTTGCCGATTTCTAATTGTCGCAAATAGTAGTTATAGTTTGCACACATAATTAATTGACCTACAATCGTATATTTAAGACATAGACATTTAAATTATGTAATTATTATTTCACGTGACCTTAGCGTTTTAATTTGTGCGATTTTGTAACATAGAATTTATTTCAACTAATGGTCGGTAATTATTATTATTAAAATAGATAAAAATAATCTCACCTTCGTGTATTCACGCGCTCGTAACTTTTATTGTCCACCTTAGACAAAAAAGCTCCCCGTTCGACCTCGTACTACTAAATTAATGAGACTTAATGCAATTTGAGGTGGGTATCAACAACCACAAATGTTTTTAGATTCGAAAACGTTAAACCTTAAGATTTTGTGTTTACCTTTTTGGTCCTAAAACAACTAAGGCTTTTACTACCTTCAATATATTTTGTAGAATGCTCACTTGTAATGCGACCTGTGCTGAAATAATTCCCTTGCCGACCACATCTATGAAACGTACTTTTTCCTTATTGTATTTAAAAGTTTTTGTTTAATGTACAACGTCTATTTTCGCTTTCAATTTAGAGCGACAATAAAATGCTTTACTGTTAATTTAATTCATTAATGGATTTTAACGTCATTTGCGCGTTTATTAAATCGTTCTGCTTAGCTAATTTAATTAAAATCGATAACATTTATTGTACTTCGTTTGTTAGCAATGCATAATTGAGTACGTTGACGTGCGTTGATAAAATTAACATAAGAGGTTTCAATCGACGTTCGCAAAACTATGTCTGGAATTAGACCGTGACATAATTGAATGTGAAATTGATTTTCTCTTTGAGGATTTGGTTATATTTAAAATCGATGGTTTTTTAACCATTCTGGTATCAAAAATTAAGGTTTAATTCTAAAAAGTACAATGCAAAACAAATGCTAATATAGCATTCTACAAGACTGTTTGCAGTTTAACGTCCAGTTGGGACCAACATATGCAGTAGGAAAAGTGAATTGTGCAGTGGGAAATCAAAATATTTGCTGCTATTTTTTTATTTATCACAAATCTATAAACCAAATAAAAAAGAAAAAAGACAGCAAACTAAAAAAAATATCTCTTTTGTAAACACTAAAATTTCTTTATCGTAACTTATCCCGACTTTTCGCTTGCTTCCTTTCTAACCATTGAAAAGGGAAAAAGTGCCTTCTTTATTGTTTGGTCTTTTTTTAATCAAATCGTTGTGGTTTGTGAGGGATCTCAAAGAAGACATGTGATAAATGTATAAAGAATCATTTTTAAATTTTTTTTTGATTTAACGAGTTTTTTAACAGAGTTTGTTGCCCTGTTTATATCTAAAATGGTGCCCTTTTTCAATTTCTTCTGATACCTAGTAAATGGTTTCAGTACACATTCTAAGAAATCGCAAATAATTTAGTTGTTTTTAATTTTTGCATGAAAGAAACTAACGCATGCCAAGTAGTGAAAAGTAGTAAAAAGTCAAGTCAGATGAAACAAATTTATGTTTCATCTGACTTTGAATAAATTGGAAAGCCTATGAAAGCCATGAAAAATAGCCAGATTATATTTCGTTTTTAAGCAAGAGGAATAAATAAAATTATTAAGCTTAATAAATTCTTAATAAATACATTTTATGTATTTCTGTGTTGAATTTGCAGCAAATTTTTAAGATAGTTGACAAATCCTCTTGTTTAATTAGATCTCTTTTCTTTTCCAAAAAAAATCTATAGTTTATCATTTTCTTCATTGTTTACAGATGCGTTCTTCTCTATACGCTAACGTAGTGCATCAAATGAATACTATCTACAGTATCGAAGTTTTTTATCGCTACTAATGCGTAAGCAGATGTACGTTTTGATATTACAACTTTTAGAGGAAATGAGAAAACACATCATTTTTTTGTTTTTCCATATACAAAATAATCCGTTATTCATTTGGAAACTATTTTGCCTATACGTGTAGTTATTTGGGTTTCAACGAGATCAAGGCTGGATAACCAATGAGCTTTGACGAATTTGCTACGATAGATCTGTCTTAAATGACCACTGACTGACTGACTGTTTCTGTTTGACAAATTGTACCCAATTTGCAATTATACGAACTTGCTCTTCTCTCGAATGAATTTTTACAATATTTGAAAAACGAATGCACACCATACTTTTGACATAATGGCAACTGCCTATATAAAAAAGTTTTGTTTTGTTTTTTGTCAAGTTAGGTATTTTTAAATGTTCGAAAGTTTGAGGTGTTGCAGTAATATTTATTTGTACTTTAAACTTAACTTCTGCCGCTTCTGTATGTTTGCTGAATGTCGGTAGTTTTTTGAGTAGATCATAATTAAGCAACTGTTCATATGTGGTTTTTTTTTTTAAATGATTTTTGATGGGGTTGGCAGTCTTAATTAAAATGTTTCTTAATGTTTTGGATTAAGAAGTTTAGCAAACTGTGTTAGTTTTTTATCTTATTCTACATTTACCAGTCTTTATATATCTCTTTTTGAAAACTTTCTCATTGTAGATTTTTTTAAATGAGGTAAAGCCTTTTTATGTTCGCACCATATATATTGGACAGTCATGAATAATATCTGTTGTTTATGATCTCTCTCAGATTTCCTCTTTTAAGCGAATTAACTTTGGTGTTCGCGATGTAACTTATTTTTTTAGATTAAATTTGAAATGGCAAAATGGTGCAATTGAATTGGATATGGTGTATGATCGATTGTTTTATATACTAAACATGATGCTAAGGTTTTCCCAGACAGGTGACCTCTCGCACACCTGTGGTGAGTAGCAGTGAATTTAGGAGTCTGTCTATCTCTACTTGAGGAAAAATCTTGGATTCCTGCATTTATTAAGTTTAATTAAAAAAGATTTGAATTAGCGGGGTTGAGATATTACTAATAACACTAATAACATTATTTATTATTGATAATATTTGTTCTCATCCTATAATTTATAGTTTATTTTAATTATTGTACTTATGAGGGACATGGGAGGGACATTTTTTTATATAGCTAGGTTTTGTTCAAAACTATTATTCAGGTCAAAGAAAAACAATCTTAAGTTGTTTTTATGCACTCCCTAGGTGGAAGAATTACACACTTTAAAAACTCGCTTTATTTGGAACTTTGTTAAGAAATTCTAATTTTTGAGTTAGATTTAAGCTTCATTTAGATTGGTTTTCTAAGGCAACTGACCGATTTTTGTGATGATATTTTGTACGTTTTTTTCATTGTTTTATGATAAAAAATATTTTATCGCTTATCAAGAATATATGTTTATTACCATGCTTTTATTTCTTTATCGAAAAGTTTCCGTACTGTTACCTGTAAACGTGCTTATTGTTGTTCAAGCTATGTTTTTAGCACAAGTATGGATAATTTGAAACTAAAGTTGGAGTACCCTGTTTATTTTTTATTTTGCAAAATTGTATTGATTGGAACAGAAAGTTGAGATAAATGCCTGAGTGAAGTAATGAAACGAATAATGACATTATCTCCTGTAAAATAAACAGAAGAAAGCATAATTCGATCTATTTATTTTATAGAGCGTAAAACTGTTAGAGTAGAAAATCTAAAGGGTATTACTATAACGTCTCTACGGTAAAATGCACCCCTATCCAATCGCCCTTTTTGATTAGCAGCTCATAACTGACGTCAAATGCGTCCGTTAGTAATGTGAAAATCGATATATTCATTACAACAAATCGCATTTTATACGATACTACAAACTAGCTTTCATGACAGGATCTCATTTCGATCTTAGTGCAAAATAATTTTTAATATTTATTTTAACGGAATAGACTCTGAAGTATTTAAAGCGAAAAGCGCGTATTCAAGAAGTTTTTGGTATCACGCGTACAATTAAATTCTGGCTCGTATATGTATTAATATTATTGTTTATTTATTCGTTTTTTAACTAAAGGTAAATGTTTATTTCTATAGACAAAAACGTTTCTTAGTATCACGATCAGTTATTTCAGTTATGTAGCAAAATATTGACTTAACCGAAAAGACCCGTAAGCAATGTTATTTTCATTGCTTTAATTAACTAAACCGTTCGAGATTTATAAATTATGCAGTATATTAACATTTGAAATGCTTCTTCTACGTAGAACGACTAAATCATCAAACTAATTAGCTAAAGCAAAAAAATCTGTAAATTTTTAGTGCAATACTAAAGTTTTATAGTAGATGATACTCTAGAACTCTCGAGAAAAGCAATTAGAAACTTTCCACTATGTCAAAATAAATGATTCTTTAAGAGTAAAGTAACCGTTTTTAATTCTAAAATTTAAGCACGTCGTTCTTGGGAAAACTATATAAGTACATTTTTCCAGCAAATGCAAATCTTGTACACGGGTTTACGGCAGCATCATCTGTCTGTAAGAAAATCTCGTCTTTAACGCTTCTCATTTTGATGCTTGCTTTAATTAATTATAATTTTGAAGTATTTCCATTAAAGTTTTATGTCGAGTAAGGTTTTTTAACATAATTGAGCTTACAGCTTTATCGATATTGTTTTGGTTTTTTTAATTTATGACTCTTTATTTTATTTATTTAATTTTGTTTTATTGGTTAATAACAACATTACAGTTTATGTCTTTTTGAAGTCTTTTCTTTACTTTACAAGGTATTATGTGTCAATTGTATTGTTTAATTATCTGTAATCAAACAGACAGAAAGTTTTGAATTTTAAATCAATAGGACATGATACATACGGAGTAATGAACTTATTTTGGTTTTGCTTACTCTGAAGCAGTGGCGGCTGGTCCATAAGGGCCCTAGGGCGCGAGTCGTTTATTAAAATAAAAAAATTCAGTACAAATTATTATGAATTAATATATTTAAGTATATTTGTAGGATATAGGTATCATGTACTTTTTATTACTCTAAAACATTAATTTACTATGCTTGTCATTCAAAGCAACGTATGTTAAATATGTATTTTTTTATGTTCGGGCTACAATTATTGAAGCCCATGCCTGCATATGCAGTAGAGCATTGTAACGTGACGTCGCGACCCCGAATACGAGATTTTCATGTGCAATTTTAACGCGATGCTTTCAATTTAGTACTTATTAAAACGTGGAACCTGTAGGATGTCTTCTAAGTGTACAATTTATTTTGAAAAATGAGTTTGTAATCCTACCATTAGATGAAAAGTTGAAATAAAATCTCTACACGTATTCAAATAATATTCGTTTACGTTTATTTTAATCAGCAATGAGTGTTCGAAACAATCGTCTTGTTAGTAGCTTTATTAATATCAAATCTCAATTCACACAAAACAAAAATCCATGGTTTTAGATGGAAAGTAGTAAATTTAAAAAAAAACACGCAATTATTATTGATTTATTGGAAAAATGCAAAATTTTTAAATTATAAAAAAAGCAAAATGAATTTTTTTCGGTTTTTGATAGGACTGCCATTTGTAAAATCACGAAACCAGGACAAATACGTTTTAAACCCCGGATTCTTAAACTACAAACCCGGTCAATTTTTTAAATTATTATAATTAAATTTAATCATGGCAAATTTAAAGTATTTAATACCTTGTACTATTATACTTACGTCAAAAAATTTTCTTGAACAGTTAAAAATAAGCAATTGAATCCATTAAAAACAAATATTAAATACCTAAACTAAAAACCAAAAGTTATACATAATTATTATGATTCTTTAATTACAACAAAATTATCTTATTGTTATCTTTGAAACATTTTTTCTGTCAAAAAAAATCTGTAAAAATTGACACAGCTAAAGGGTCCTTCCGCATAAAATCAACACACTTCTAACAACTTTTTTCCTTTACCATCTCAGATTTTAATGAAATTTGGTACATAGGCTGCTACCTTCATGTAGACTAACGGTTTTCAAAATATAGCTATGTAAAGTTTTCGAAAAGCTCAAAATATTGACCTTTAGCGTCATCTTTAAATTGAAATTGCAACTCCTCTAGACAAGATATAGAATTCAAATTTGTGTCACTTTAAAGCTATTTTGAAAACCTTTCATATGACCTTCAGCTCAATAGTGGTTAAGAGTAAAAGTTTTTTTTTCAAAATTTGAATTTTAAATTTGAAAGAAATTATTGTAAGTATTACAAACATGTGCTGGGAATTCAATTGAACCGCAACACAAATTACAACATTTAAATAAATGTAATGTGTAAAACAAAATAATATGGAGTAGGTACTAATTAATTTACAATGAAAATTATTCATGTCAAATAGGACATGTTAAAAAGAACATACATACCAAACAACTATTGGCTGCGGTGTATCTCAAGAACTCCATGGGTCTTTTTTTCTTCTTTGTTAAAAATTTTGTAGACTTGCTTTATCGTTGTGACTGGATCATTTTATGAATAATGTTTGTGACACTGAGCCTCAACATGTCTGGCTTTCTTGGAGATTGACTTTATTAACTTTTTTGGTTTTGGCCATGACATATGCTACCTATTTTTGTACACTGCTGTGACGTACTTACTTATGTCTGCTAACTGAAGTTTTTTTAAAGCATTCAACACTTCAATTCTTGATTCAGATGATTTTGACTGATGTGATTGTTGGTAGGGGGATAAAAGCATGCTGTTTTTGAGTACCTTTGATTGGCAGAGCATAACTAAAGCGTTTCTCCAAGAATTTTACTGTTTCATGATGGTCTTTTTGGGAGAAAAATTCAAAGTTTACAAACTTGATGTTTTCAACTGTCAAGTCGAGAAGATTTTTTTGGGATATGATTTGATTTTCAAAAGATCTCTGCAAACTTGTCTTAGTAGCTAACTTCTTGAAAGTATCCCTAATCCCATCACAAGACTCCTTACCATCAAAGTCTTCTTTATGGTGGCATAGATTTTAAAAGTTTTTTTGTTCTTGTATTGCATTGCACGTCTTTAGAAAAATAATAGATAACTGTAAATAGCTATAAACGACGGAAAATACGTTGAATTAGTTTAACCCCCGCGAAATTCAAAATCAGCTTTGAATAATTCGTCGGGATAAAACCACAACGTAAAAGGACATTGGGGTAAGCAATGTCAATGCAATTGCATTGCTTACCCAGATCAGATCAGATGGGTCTGATAAAGAAACCGAAAGTGGGTGTATCCGCAATTTTTAACAGTTTTTCTTATATAATTTTGTACGAATGTAAATTATTCGAATTATTTTTATAGTTTCTTATCGAGACAATTCTTCCTAACAATTTATTCAAATAAATTTTTTTCTAACATTAACAGTTTATTACATATTTAATTTATAATTTAAAGTGATTTCCATTATATAATCTAGGTTCGAATCCTGCCTGCGACGATTTTTTTTTAGAAAAAATAAATAGCCGGTTGCACAAAAGTCTGGTTAATTGGCAATTTACTAATCGTTTTTAATACAAACATATCACTTCAAAGTGGTTTTATGACAACATAACTTTATAAAAATAGATTTCTTCATCATTCCTTATAGGAAAGTCGTGTGGTGGCCACACCAGTTTTTTTTAATACTTTACATAGCCATATTTTGAAAACCGTTTGAGATATGGAATTGAAATTTTGTCATTTTTTAGTCTATACAAAGTAAACTGTGTTTCAAATTTTATTAAAATCTAAAATGGTAGTGAACACAACTGTGTTGATTGACATGAAATTATCCGCGATTTCAAGAATGCTGCTTGTTTCGAGGTGGTATTTCTATACTTACATCGTATCTTTAATACAATAATGAGAATAAAGTTACATATTTTAAAAAAACTATTAAAACTTAAAATATATTATAAGACTTATTATTTTCGTGTACAATTTAATATAATATTTACAAAATATTAAATTTTTTTCTGTTAAGGAATTTTCAATTTGTATTTAATTTATTTATGAAAACGTCGCGGATATTGAAAACTTTTGCGGTTTAAAATTAATCAATCCTCGTATTATGAACCAGATTTTCATGATTGAAAAGTTTCGAGAAAATAAATTCAATCGGTTGTTTCTTATTAAATAATGTAGTTAAGAAAATACTTTCGAGCTACAAAGATAAGCACAGACTAATCCATCACAGTAACGCGAAAACCAAAGTGTTACAATGAATGTAATGTGACGACTTGGCTTTTAGAAATGTTTACAAAGTAAACCTATTAGTAACGATTAGCCTTAAAGGTATTTCGAAAGACGTTAATGTAAAGTAGATGAGTGCGGAAAACGTTTGAGCCAATTTTACGGCTGTGAGTAAATTTTTTTTTTCTAAAAAGTTCAATTGGATTCACATTTACGCAACAGAAAACGGCAATCGAGGAAATATAATATTTATCATGTAGATGAAACATATTAAATTTTGGGTAGTTTTGAAAACATCCACAGTATTGATTATACGAAATTTAATTTTTATTATTAACGTATAATTTATTGATAAAAAATATTAGTTTACTATTCTACTTTAATTTGAACATATACGTACCTTTTTTTCTGTACCAAGTTATTTTCTATTTTATTTTCATAGATGATTCTTTTCAATGTTTTCTTTTAAGGTGCAAAATATCAATGTCTTATGTTAATTGTTCCTCAACCTCTGAAAATTTTTTAATATATGTTTTAAATAATGTATTGACTTTGCTTGATATTCTTTTTTTCCTTTTTTGACTCTTGACATAATTAGTTTATTTTTTGTTTTTATATTTATTTCCATTACTATAGAATCAACAAACTTTCTTTTTTCTATTTCAGCTTGTCATTGACTATCCACTGAATGCATTAATATTTATAAGCAGTAATAAAATTTTAATTTTGTAGACATTTATTGCTTGTTAATCGATTGAGACATTAATTTATTTACGTTTTTACTGTTACTTGAATTTTTGAAACAAAAAACAAATGTTATTTAATTTTTGTCTATTTTTAGTTTGATTTATTACCTTTTTTAAGTGTAAGTTTTTGTCAAGACTTCTGTAATTATTAGAAGGTTTTAATTAAGTAATGTATATGAATATACACGATCCTTTTTCTTACTTAATTAATTCGTATACACTAATTTAAACTACTGATTTGAATTAAGTTTCGTCATTTTATTAAGTAATCTATGGACGTGGTAATTTCATTCTATTTCAACGTCTGTTGACAAATTGATTTTTAATGGACTATAACTAAATATCAAGTTTATTTATAATTTTAATTGTGAATTATTGACTATTACTATTTTTTAAGTAATTTTTATTTAACATTGCATTAGCAATTGCCATTTTAAATTTTTTGTTAACATTATTTTTAATTAATCATCGTTCTGTTTAATACTAAATACTGATTCACCAATAACTGGAATAAGAAGTCTGATTAACGAAATATTTGATTAGTTTAGGAATAGTTAATTAATACTGACTCAATGTAGTAGTGGATGAGTTGAGATTTTTTTGTTCAATTCAAAGGTTGAAAATTCAATTTTGTTTAATGTATAGTGTTTGTACTAAGATTCGGTTACAGTAGGCATTTAAATTCATTAACACAAACAATAATACGGACCATTGAAAAACAATCTTAGGTAAGAATAATATCTATAAAAATTGTATTAACAGTTTATATGTGAAAACATTTTCTTGATTATTTAAGTAACAGCAAAAAAAAAATTAAAGCAAGTACTGATATTTACAGAATTGTAGACGTTTTAAGTTTTTTTTGAAGTTAAAATATTAAAATTTTATTTTAACTAGCAGTTTTTACTCTTAGTAGTAGAATATTTAATTTCTTTGCCAAATCTATTCGCGAAATTTGAGAAATACGAATGACCCTGCAAATTTGTTAACGAACCAACTGTGATTAATCTCGGAAGATAAAATTAATCGAAATTTAGATATGAATCTCATCTGATTAATGATCGTCTAATTTCGTTCTAAAAAAAATCTAAAAAGACCAGTTTTGAATTTAAAGTCGTTAAACAGAATTCACTAAGGACGTGATATTAAAATAACTGCAATTTTTATGTGGTAATGTACTTATATTTCTTTAGGTGGGAGTATTTGAGAACCGTCTGAGCACGGGGATCTCTTCGATCGTTCTATCGTTTTCGAACACGTAAATGTTACAATAGTCTTGCTTACAACATGCAAGACTTAGGAGTGTGCGACGTGATTAATAAAATTCCTTAATATGAAGCCTATTATTTTTGAAAATCTTCGCCGCCTCATGGGAGGTGGTAGAAAGAAAAAAGACAAAGAAACTTCGTTTAAAAGAAGCGATTCGTTTAAACGCATTTCAATACGTAAAAGTTACTTGGATAGAGGGAAAAAGAAACATTTGCAAAAATTGGAAGCGGCTACTCAAACAGCATCCGAAGACATTACAACAAAAATCATAATTCCTTCGAGCACAAAAAGCGAAAGTTGGATAAAAGCGAATAAAGCTGAAATTAGTATAGTTACAGTGAATAAAGACGCGACGACGTCTAAGAGTGATATACCTGAGAAAAGTGTTATAGCGTACGGTCAGTGGCTGAAAGGAATTCGCGTCGACGAAAACCAACCTGTAGTAAAAGGCGGAGAACGTACTGTAATTTATATTCCCGCTTCTACAGATGTAAAACCATCATCTCCGGTTATAAGGCAACTGTCATCTTCTCCAACTTTCCACAAGAAACTAACTTTAAAACCAAAATCTGTAAGCCCGCTGCTTCAACGAAAAGAAAGTAACGATTCGGCGGTTGAAGTATTTCCTTGGGGCGATTGCGTAGACCTTAAAAAGTCGCCATTAATTAAACGTAGAATGAGACCAACATCTCCTCCGTCGTTACTTCCTGAATCGGGAGCAGAAGAAATGTGTTCTTTATCTATCAGTCTAGGTCGAATCTGGATGGATGCGCCACAGGGATTGGCACCACGAAGTTTAGAAATGCCTAGATTTGGTGGGTTACCACTACCTGCACACCATTCCCTTGACAGCGCCTTGAAAGATCGCAAAGAAGACCCAATACCAATTAATCGATTACTGAAGAAATCAACACCTCCAGTTTCGAGAACGCTGTCTTCTACTAGTAACACTACAAATTCTACCGGAATGTTTTCAAGTAAAGATTCGGGATTTTCATTTTCAATTTCTATACCAAAATTGACAGATTTTAACTCATCAACAGGTGCAGTGCCTGTGTCAAAAGGATTTTTTAGAAGAAAAAGACCTAAGCCTAAGTTATCCGTAAGCAGAGATGGTTATTTTAAACGCACAAGTGGTGCATTGGAAATTAGACGAAATTCGATCAAACGACATAGTAGTAAAAAGAAAAAATTACAAAGTTCAGGTCGTAAAAAGAAAAAATGCAATTCGCCTAAAAGCGACATGTATCAAGTGGTTATAAGTCGGCCGCAAAGATCACTCAAGAATTTAAAGTTAGATCCAATGATTTTTGTGCCGCCAGAAAAACGACGGTCGTCTGTACGACGTAAACAATCGTTCAAGGCAGGTTTATTAGAAATAAGAAACTTTAATTTGGACGAAAGTGGCAGAAATTTAAACGAAAGTACGGACGAAGGTTTATACGAGCCTCTTCCGGGAGAGTTTGAGAATTTCTCGGACGAGCAATCCCCATGCGGTCGTTTATCTCGTATTAGTTTAAGGGAAGACGACTACGACTATCCGTCTAACGATTTTCAAACCGCAGATCGCCTGTCTGTGGAATCGGCAGCTTCGGGAGTTGTTAGTGGCGTGGTTAGTGATGACGATAATAAGGATGATAGTTTTACTTACGCACAAGTTAATCCTTATGTTCCTCCGGGCGTGTCTCCGGTTCCTAGAAGACGTCCAGTTAGACGAAAAAGGTCGGGATTGTCTCATAAACGTAGCATTACTTATGTTGCTAAACCCAATATTATGAGGGCACCTTCGACACTGAAGAGATCAACTAAGAAAAACGGTAAGTTTTTTTTGAATAATAGGATTTTACATTTATTTTTCTAGATTTCTGAATTGATTTTTATTATATTTTAAACAAGTTAAGGTAAATTCTACTTCCTTGACTAGTAAATTTATTTAAAAAAAATACATTATTTTTATTCTATGTATAAATTTCAACTCATCTTACGTTTATAAATTTTTTACGTCACACCCCCTGTAAGTCTCTCTGTATTTCAATTTTTTTGCAGTTAAGTGTTAATTATTTCTGTTGTGTTTTAAAGTTTGTTTTCTAGTCATTTATTAAACGGCACGTTGCGTTATATTTAACTCACAAATATTTTAAATATAGTAAAAGGTAAAGTGCCTTCTGTATTAAAAGACATTTGCAATGAGTTTATACAAGTATTATATAAAACTATCATCAATAAAATTGTGGAAGATTGGAAATCTGATAGATATTATTCAATAAATGTGGATTGACTCCGGACTTTTTAATTAACTGACCGTTATTGTCCGATAGTGCTTGAAGACGACGGAACATGTAGGTGAAACATTAAATGAGTTCCAGCTCAACATTAAAGATAGCCGTGGTCGGTCATACTGCAACGCAAATAATATGACTAGACAATGTGCAAATTTCCACGCAAAAATCAAAATGAATAATGTACTAACAATTTTTGTTCCTTGCGCAACTCATTCTTTGAATTTAGTAAGTTAATCCGCTGCGAATTGTTGTTTACGAGCAACATCAATTTTTGTGTTTATACAAAAAAAAGATGCACATGTTTGGTGCTTTTACGAAAAACTACTTCCAAAATCACTATTAAAAATACATATTCATGATTTTATGTCATGAAAATAAAATTTTTAATTTTGTAGAAAAATTTGAAACATATTAGAGTCGATGTCAACGGATTATGTCAATTGTTTCGTATTCTTGAAAATGGTTGTTCGATTGTGTTTTGGAATGAGATATTTTCTACGCGGTTTTTTATTGTTCTTATTCTTTCTAATATAATTTTTTTGAGTTCTCCTTGATTTTGTAGGCATCATCTCTAGTTGTATTCTGTAACGTCCATAATATTTTTATTCTCGAAATCCAGTACATTTGAGAGAATCTTTCGGTAGGCAACGACTTAAAATGGTTAGTTAATGTTAGTTAGTTACTTTTTTGCTTTGAAAGCGTAGGCAACATCTTCTCTTTGTGCTCAACCAGATTTATTACATATTCTTTCACAACCATCATCTTACGATACTATCGTTATAAAATATGTCAGAATTTATCATGGTGGATTTTTGTTATTGTATGAATTTAAAGTAATCTTTGGATTTGCCGCAGTTAACTACGACACGTAATGTACAAAACAATAAATTAACAGAAATCATATTTAGAAATGGAGCGAATGCATGTTCTTCCTCACAAATAAATTTCAACTCGATTATGACAATTTTAAATAATGATTTTAATTTGAAACCTAATTATGGTTTTAATGGTCGTGGCACTAACTTTAGTTATAGAGCAAATCAATTACCAATTAACATCATTCCTCAAACAAAACCTCACAATGAACTACCTCAATTTAACCTGATGATCGACTTGATCGTTTACATCCTCTGGATTTTTTACGGGAACTAGAGGAGCTTATGACATTATATAATACACCTTTTAGCATTTACATTAATAAATGTAGGTTAAAAGACCGTGCTAAGCTTTAGTGTGATGCTTTCATTCATACTTTTTTTGATTTTCAAACATTTAAAGCACCATTTCTCAAACAATTCTTTAATAATTACACACAGCTAAAAATTAGATTATTTCCTAAAAAATATTGCACAATGGCCAAATCTTATTTAAAAAAAAAATAAATGAAAAAAACACTTTCCTTCACACTTATCATATTGCTGATTGCAAATCTTTCAATCTTTTAATGAGGTTGTTGATTTATTACGTATTGCAAATTTTAATAAGGGTTCTGGTACAGAACCAAGTACTTACAATAAAAAACGGTTATTCTCGTAGCAGATTTTTGCAGTCATCGATGCAAGAGAATAACAGTAAAGTACAGTTCATGTCGCCAAATTCAAATCGTGTTATGAACAATTATCTTAAAACAAACGCAAAAGGTCTGTTGAGTCTTCGAAAAACTCCAATCTCTTTGTTGTGTTGGTCTAAATAACAGAGCATCATCCTTAAGGACCTTTAATAGTAATCCATTTTCCCCCTTTCGTTCACCTGTCTTAAATATTTTAGGGTATGCATTTCCCGCATTAATTGACTTTGGTAGCGACATCTGCGTGCTAAGTGAAGATGTTTGAAATCAGGTAAAAAAACCGGTTATTCCGTGTTTTGATATTTCAGAAATAAGGGTTTCTGGGTCATTTAAAGTAAATCAACACCGTATTAATAATTTATCTATCTTTTATTCTAGGGTCGCAAAGTTATAGTTTTGAATTTTGACTTATTCCTAAAGTTTCATATCCTGTTATAATTGGTGTCGATTTTCTTCTACCACACAAAGCTGTAATTAATTAGGCTGAAAAATTGATGACTAATCAGTCTGATGATTCTATAAATAACGTAAACTAAATACGTACGATTCATGATTACGCCGCGACTCCATCGTTTGAACTTCGTCATCTGCAAACAAGTATTTGTTCACCTCTTACTGTTTTGGAGGAAATAGATCCGCCTTTAAATTTTACCACTACTCTTTCTAATTCTGTTTTGAACGAGTCAGAGAAGAACATTTTTCTACATTTGTTAAATAAATTGTCGTGGTTATTTTCCAATATTCCTGGTCGTACTACTGAATGTTTTCACGACATTCGTCTCACGGATGTAACACCTTTCGTACAATAGCCGTATCCTATTCCCACGGCACATAGACAAGAAGAAATAGACTGCATGAAAGCGTGGCGTGTTATTAACACACTGTTACGCTTTATATCAGTTTGTTAGCCACAACAGTAGAAAACGACGGTTTTCTCAGATTCTCGTCGTTTAAATTCGGTTATGGAAAAAGAAAATCAGTTACCAAGTACATGTCAACAATAGACTTAACCCACTCGTATTAACAAATCATGTTAAAACCTGAGGTTAGGAAATACGTTGGGTTTAGAGTCTGCACAAAATCGTATTGTTTCAATGTCTTGCTTTTTGGGTTAACCACGGCTTCTTTTAGTCGTTGTATGAGTAAGGTTCTTGGATCTCCATTTATTCAGTTTTGTAACAATTACGTCAACGATCTCTTCGTTGGTTCGGAAACCTTTAAAGAACATTTGTATCATATTGAATTGGTATTTGGACAAGTTGATAGATGCGGGTTTTACGGCGTCTTAAGAAATGAGCGTTTTTTAAAAAACGTATGGTTTATTTGGGTTATCAGCTAGACGAGAATAATATTTTTCTCGGTGCTAATCGTATTGATATCAGTTGCAAGCTTTTCTCGGTATCTGCATTTACGACCGTTGCTTCTGTGAAAATCTTTCATCTATGGTTGAACTTCTTGTTGTCTTCACTTAAAAAAGCTAAGTTGGTTTGGCCTGAAAATGAAGAACGACTTTTCTACCTTATTAAATCTAAATTAGCTTAAAACGTTTGGTTGTATCATCCGATTCTGATAGCTGTTTTTATGTCCAGGCTGACGTTAGTGAAGACGGTTTAGGTACTAAGGTCTTCCGAGTTTGGACCGTGTCATTGTTGTTGTTACCGAAGTTGCCAAGGTTTCGCTCACTTTCGTAAGGGGCTTCATCAGGGCGTGAGATAAATCGCAAAACTCAAACAAGCAACCGAAATCTAACTAAGAACTTCTCAAAAGTTAGGTTATCTACTTGTGAAACAAGCCATAATCTAAACTCTGAAAAGGTTAGGAAAAAAACGATAACTTGAAAAAGCAAACAAAGAACCATCATAAATGATTGGGCTGTAGCGTTGTAGGAATATGATTTTAACATACAGTATATTCCTGGAAAGAACAATGCTATTGCTGATGCGGATGCGCGCAACCCTATGCTAGGCTACTCCATGATCGATGTTTTCAAATCTTTTCACTTATTTCTCTGCCACCTGATTTAAAAAAAGAATTAAAAGACATTTTGTTGCTACAACATTGCTAGTTTGACAGTTTATATTCCGTTATATTTATCTCAAACACACGCGTCAATCACTTATTTATTTAAACATCTTCTTAACACTTCCGACTTCGAATAATTGACCTATGCTTTGAATCGCTTTTGTATATTTTCCCTGTCTTTCGAAATTTTTTTACATCCTTTGGGAAACGTTCTAGAAGTTGACAATAAGTTTGTGAAGTCTCGAAGTTGAGAACAAATTTGCGAACGTTTCAATATTTACGTGTTAGTAGATATTTTTTTAAAATACACCTATCCCTCGATTTACACGGTACTTGTTTTACACGTTTTCGCTTTTACACGGTTTTCCAAATAAGTTTTTTTTTTGTTTTTATCGCACTCTACTAAACGCTACTGTGATTGAACACGTGCGCTGCGTACACATCTCAAATAAAAACCAGTGTTTCCGTAATATATTACATATATTAACCTGTCAATGCATTTTATTTTTATTTCTGTGTACACCTAAAAATATTGAAAAAAGTCACAACTGTCAAATAGCAAAATTATGCATTTTCTGCAAGCTTTTCGATTTCACGGTTTTGACTTGAAAATTTTTAATTTTCGATTTACACGTTTTTCTCAGGAACGTATCTACCGTGTAAATCGAGGGATAGGTGTACATGGTTTTATATGCGCTTAAAAAAGCAATGACTATTTCTGTTTTAAATCGATTGACCTCAAATTATTTTTCTCGAGTTGACAAACCTAAACGGATCTTGAGTGAACAAGGTACACAATTCACCGCAAACCTTGGGAAGAATTCTCTTACTCACCTAGGGATTCAATTGCCTTTTACCTCAGGTCGAAATGCTCAAGCCAAGTGAACTTGGTCTGCTACTTCGGATTTACTGTTTTCAATCGCATACGGTCATCTTCCATTCTTTGCATCTTAAGCGATATATAACTTGTGACCCCAATTCATCAATTTTGGAGTTTTAATTTTGGGTATGTTTATTATTGTATTTGTTATTTGGGAACAAAATTTATGTCCACAATTTCTTCATAATTCTCAGTGATAAGATAGGTGCGTTTCCGTTTTGACAGGAGACACACGAGCTTCTATTTTGAGCTGTGAATGTTTTAAGTTTACGATACGATCGTATCAAGAGGTTCTAAGATATAATACCAAAAAGGTAATCCTTCAATTCTTTTCACATATATAATTATGTCATGTCTCGTACTACCCTGTGTTCTTCCATCCGTTCGAGTCTCCTATGTGGTTGTCACAATGTTCCTTTTGTTCTATGTAATCGTTTACATTAAGTTTGTAATTTTATAATTTTTTTACAGTGTATTTTGTCTTTGTCTAATGAGAACACTTTGTTAAATAAAACAAGCTTGTATAATTGTTACACTGCTAACTGCTATACGTATACCATATACGTGGTCGTGGTCGTTTAGCTAAACACCCTTAATTAAGACATTGATTTCGTCGTAATTGATTGGACGACATATATTCATTGAACTTGGATCTTTGTCTTTGAGTTAAGTTAAGTTGGTTAGAGCCGATGGAAGAATGACGTGAACAAGGTGAGAAATTCTTTTATGAAAGCTGTAACTTTAATTATAAGTATCTTTTCATAACGTTTTCGTCTATAAATTAATAATTGCTTGGTACTGTGTAATTCCACCAAAAAATATTAATGTTAAAATTGCATGGTGCAATTATACCAGGAATACTTCTGTGATACATATATACCTGTTAAATTTTGTTGTTGAGTTGTTTTGTAGAAAATTAACTGACTCATATTTTGTTTTTTGATTTTATTTTTTAGTCTTCGTCCTCTATCTTAATTTTTTTTCATGTCGCTTTTGGATTTTAAAATTTTTTTCAATTCAATTACTTTTGTTATGTAGTTGCTTTTTGTGTTTTATGCTTCTTTTTAGTGTTTTTAGATTTCATTTTAACTTTCTTTAAATATTTATTGATATATTGTCTTATTTCAATTCTTTAAAAATTGTTTTTGTTTTTTTTATTGTTAATTTCTGTCTCTGTTTAGTTATGCAAATGTACAAAAGAGCATTCTATTTTTGCTTTTGGAAAATGTGTTAATCGTTTTCTCTCTTTTGTTTGTTAACAAATTTTAAAGTTTTTTATTTGTTAGAATCGCTGTACTCTTAATAACCTTATCGCTGAACTTTTCTCTGTGTTTTTACGTTAAATGTATTTAATAACTGTGAGTAAATTTAATTGCCACTATAAAAAATTATAATTTCTAAAGATGTTCATGGTTTATAGTTATAGCATTGTATATTAATGTTATAGTAGGCCAATCCAATGTAAATTTTTTACTCCCACTTTTGGATGCAAGAATACCGTAGCGCATCTGTTGGTTGCATCCAAAATTAAAAAAACGCTAGTTTTAGGATGCAAACACCAGATGTCACTAAGAAAAAAATTATTTAAAAAGCAACCTGTTAAATCTGCACGACGTATATCGTTAATTAGTTTATATCATTTTATGTGTATTAAAATATAACCCAAACATAAACATAACCAAAGTTTTGTAGAATACCAAGTAGAATACAGATTGTAAAATCTATTTGCATTTTTAAATCAGAATTGGAATCTAATAAGGAAATTTAATTTAATAAGGAAATATTTCTAAAATTAATCATCTAACATTTTTACTTTAATCAAATAGGTAATTAGGTAGAACATGTCGGGAAATAAATGTGTTTACAAAAATTGTGAGAATTCAAAAAGGAAAACGCCAGAATTAAAATTTCATCGGTTTCCATCAAACATGACAGTTCAAGATTATCAAAATGGATTGAATGTTGCGGTAAGTGAAATTGAATTTTATTTAAATGCAAACCCAAAATGTTTAAATTGATGCTGCTAATAAGTTTCATGCCCTGTACAATGATTTTTCTATTCAATCGATTCTCTTGATTGTATTAACCTTTCGATTATTATTCTTTTAATTGTTCAATTGTTTCTATTAGTCTAATTTACCCAAGCACGTATGTTAAATTACTTGTGATTTGTGAATACAATAAGTATAGATTTTTAATTGGGATGTGCTCAAGTATAGCCAAATAAAATGTTTCGTTTACTTGAAAATAGTGTCTCAGTTCTTTCATATAAATAAGCAGATGTTCAATGCATTTTACTTGTACAGCAAGTACCTCAGGTAGGTATTGAGCATTACTTGCCAGGAGAAGGGTATTAAGATTATATTAAATGACGATGTAACTTGGGATAATGTGAGGGAATTGGGACGAAAGAAAGGAAATGGGGTGAAGTCTTAAAAGTAACATATTTCTACATCGTTGGCAAAATGTACACGATGCTGTGTTTGTTTCAAGTGGGTGTTAAGCTTTGCCAAACCACGATTATTTAAATGAATACCATCTCTACAAAGTATTTAATTATTTGCCAAAATATCTTTTATTGTAGTGTATTGCCTTTCCAGGTCATTCACTTCAATGTGCGAATAGAGGTCCACGACTTGTATATGCTCTGTAAATAAACAATATCATATCTCCTCTATATACAACGAATCTTTAGCTTACTACTTCTAAGACTCCAAAGGAAACGGTTGTACTTAAAAATTACATTTTGTTATTCATAATTAGCGTATCTATACACTTGTATTGTAATCAATGTTATTTTTGAGCTTCTACCTTTTAATATGGCAATTATCCTTTTTATTCCCATTTTCATCGTGTGGTAGGAGTTGCCCTTAGCATGTTATTATTATTGTAGTATCGATAGAGTTTTGTTACTTACCCTCAAAATATCATTGGTTCCAATTAAAATTATTATAGAATTCTTTAATTTAAAACAATATTTATCATTGTTGCATCGTATAATACGTTTTTGTAGCTGTGCTATTGTCTGCCCACCGATAGCAAATTCGCACGCTGTTTGATGGTTTGATGTTTTATCTACAAATTCAATTACCTCACACACCGTTAAATAATAATTTTCATTTTACATGGTTGTTTTTCAAGAACTCTTGTTAAGTATCGCCTTAGGTTTGAATCACCACAGTATTTAACAAAAATTTTATTAATGAAACAATTTGGCTCTAGTAATTATGACAGTAATAAATACGCGGGAAATTTTTATCTCTAAGACGCGAAATTCGAGAATTTCAAAACTGTATTTATGTTTTGTATTCTAATATACCACTTGAAGTTTACGTAAAACTTGGTAAAACTTCATTTGATTTCAAAATACGAAGATTAGAAAATTAATATCTTATATTTTATCAGTGTTAAAGTTACCATTTTAATTTTTTTGATAACTCCTAAAATAAAACGTCATTGTGATTTTTGGTTTTGATCTTATTTCCATTTTTAAACCGAAAAGAATACTTAACGACTGAATCTATTTTCGAAATTGTAGTTTTTTTTTAAATTTTAATTTCTTTGACCAGATATTAATGTTTTTATCTTTATACGTTACGTGACTACGACAAAACAGGTTTTTCAGTTTTTGTTATCAACTCTTCAATTTAAAAATTGTTTCAGTTGTATATTGAATTTATAAAATAAGCTATTTATTGGTATAAAAATTAGTTTTTGTGTTTTTCTTTTCGTCAAATAAATGACGATCGATTTCTGTTATTTATTGTAAAAAATCAAAATGAACAAAATACAACAACGCTTTAGAGTTATGGAACTTAACTGAAGTTAAAGCATTGTAGTTTAATTAATAATTGATCATAGCATTGTATAGCGTCAATTAAAGTGGTAGTTTTAAAATGTAACCCCATTTGAAGCGTAAAAATTTATACATTCAATACAATGATTCAATTGTTCTCTTTCGTTCAGGTCACATGACAACCTTGAGTTTCGGTTGCTCCTGACTAAACGAATTGTTTTCGAATGCTTGTAAATTTGATATCTCGCCGTGCGATAACTAAATAAATAACACAGATATGTCAGAGATGTAGGAATAATAACAATGTTGCCGTAGTCTGAGCTCAGTACTTTTGCTCAACTAAAAGTACATCGGTACTTTTGTAACTGATTTAAGCACGTTTTCTTTAACAAATTATTATAACAAACAAGGATTTGAAAGGTAGGCCATAAGTAGGTATGTTTGTAGCAACTTTAAAGTTTTCAAGTTTGCTGCCATCCGTTCATACGCAAAAATAAAAATACATAAAAATAGAATTATTTGTAAAATCTTAGTTTCTCCTACGGATAAACAACAGTTTCAAAAATTCGTTTCGTTCGAGTTAGGTTAAAAAGTACGTTGACCTAAAAATCAGTACGTTTTTTCATGGAAGTCGATACATAAAATTTTGTCTAATAAGTAGGGATGGTGAACTGTTACTTTTTTCAGTAACAGTAACAAGTTGTTATTATTACTATGGAGTAACAGTTCCGAATAACAGTTATTTTAGTAACAGTTGTTATTGCGTAATCCGTATGATTTGAGTATATGTAGATGTAGGTACAGACATACCTATCCTACCCAATATCCATGTGTTAGTCATTAATTACTATTTAAAAAAATATTCTTGTTTCAATCTTATTTACACTCTTTTCATAGTATTTTGTTCCTGTTTCGTATGTTGCAATTACTTACACAAGGAATCTGCCCTTCGTTTGTTAGGTGGTTGTTTCACCTGTGGGAACTGTCCTATTAGAAAAAAAATGCGTTTAAATCTCATAGACCATAAATCTTCTGGGTTATTACTTGTTATTAAACAGTTCGTACTAGGTTAGGTAGGAATAGTAGTATGTAGCATACGTAATGTAAGAACAAAATACTAAAGAAGACCAAGAACGCTTTTTGTAAAGTTGTTATTAAATAACTGTTATTTTACAACGTGGGTAACAAGTTGTTATTGTTCCTTATTAATAACTGTTACAAAATAATAGTTACTGGAAATACTAGCCACCGCTACTAATAAGGCTTACGCCGAGCATTTGTGCACGTATTTGACTACACGCACGTACATAAAAACGAAATTTACAAATACGATTTCATTTAGAAAATCAAAATCACCGTAAGACTGAAATAAGAAAATTAAAAGAATATAAATAGATATGTGACCGAATATTTTGTTTTAGGTAATCTTTCACTAAGATCTCTGTCTCCAGAAACTATTCAAAAAAAATATGTTTGCGAAAATCATTTTATAAAAGAGGCATACTCAGTTACAGGTCATTTAAAAGTAGACGCTTTCCCAGAATATTAGAATTCTAATATGAACTCAGAACCTATAGAAAATTTTCATGTAGTTACACCAACTAAGAATTATGGTTTGTTTGAATGTATTAAACAATGTTGCTTGATGCGAAGTAATAACATTCTGCTGAACTTGTTTATTATTTTGAAATGAATATACACAACGTTTCGATTGCTGTGGTATCTGCAATCGTCATCAGGTGAATACTAACAAACTTAGAAACTACTTGAGCTTATATACTAAAGACATGTTCGATGAAGCGTTCAAGCGTACAAAATCAATTTAGTGTAACAGATTAATTAACAAAATTACTTAATGAAGTTTAAGTTGTTTTAGAGGTTCGATTAGTGGTTTCCATATGTTGTTTATCTCGACACTTGGCTGGCTGAAAATTTCTTTGTTGTTGTTGATGAATGCCGCTTCTTTAAATTTCCGTTTGTACCAATGTTCCTCTCTGTGTATGATTTTTGCTTCCGATCATTTCATTCGATGTTGGTTATCCCACGAATGTTGCGCGATGCCGGACTTAGAAGTCTCTCCTCTCTGTGTGTGCGTCTGATGTTCTTTCAGTCTGATGTCAAGTGGTCTTTTAGTTTCCCCCACGTATGATTTGTCACATTCACATGGAACTTGGTAAATACAGTTGTGGGAATCTTGACTTGTTTGTGGCTTTGTGTTGGAAATTATACTCCTAATGGTGGTCGATGATTTGAACACTGTATTTAAGTTGTAGCTTTTCCCTATACGTTTTATTGATTCTGATAAACCTTTGACATATGGGATGCTCAGCAGTGAATTGGGCAGTTCTTCTGTTTTAGGTTGTCCCATGGTGTTCAATTGCTTTTTCTGTAAAAGCTCTCCTACAATCTTTTCTGTATAACCATTCTGCCTTAGATCGTTTCTAATGTTATTGATCTCTTCTCGTAGCCCTTTCTCTGTGTTGCACAACCTGTACGCTCTGTCGATTAGAGATTTTACTACTCCCCTCTTCGTAGATGTGGAATGGTTGGATTCAAAGTTGAGATATCGACCGGTGTGTGTCGGTTTCCTGTAGACAGTCGTTTCCATAATTTTCTTGTTCTTTGTTACTTGAACGTCTAAAAAAGGAAGTGAGTTCTCCTTTTCCTGTTCCATAGTGAATTTGATGGATGGTTTGATGTTGTTCAGATGTTGTAGAAAAAGCTCTAGTTGCCGATTACTGTGATTCCAAATTATGAAGGTATCGTCAACATATCTAAGCCATGTTTTGGGTTTGAATTTTGATTTCTCTATGGCCTGGGATTCAAACCAGTTCATGTATATGTTGGCGACTACTGGTGATAGAGATGAACCCATTGGTAGTCCTTCGTCTTGAGTGAAGAATCTGTCTTTCTCCTGAAAGTACGAGTTCTTGAGGCAACATTCTAGGAGCTTCATTATTCCTTCTACCGGCAGCGTGGTTCTTTCCTGGAGTTTTTTATCTTCTCGGAGCTTCGTTTGGATGATTTTCATAATTCAATGCTCAACACAATTTTCCAAGCAACCCTGATGAGGAAGCTTAACTCTTGGACCTCACCGTGCAATTGAAATGCATTTCTAAATACCATAATTACAAGTTCACAATGCATTTCAATTGGGCAAGATTAAGCAAGTAATTTCAATTTTGGATCCGTTTCTTAAAGCGATTTAGAATGATTATTCAGTTTTAAATTCAAAGTCTTTGAGGGCAGCTATTTTGCTATTTAAATTTTTCAAACGTTGATTTTAAGTTTTTTCGTTATGTATGTAAATAGTTATCAAAATATTTTATTACAGATGATGATCATCTCTGTGAAAAATGAAGTATACTTTACTACAGGGTTTTTTAAATTGGATCATTCTCCAGAATGTTGAATCTTCCAGAAAATTTAAATGCACAGAATATTTTCATGTAGTAAAATTGATAAGGAACTATGGATTTGATTATGTGAAACGTCAGCAGCAAGGGACAAAAAGATGGTGCGTAAAACAACCTTAGAAATGTAACAATTATTATATATTGTCTTATCCACAGACTGGAGTTGATTACAAAAGAAAAGTGTAGGATCAGATGTTAAAATAATATTGGATGCCAAATGCAGTAAGAATAAGAGTACAAAGTGATTTTTGTCGACATTTTAAGCATATTTATAAATAATATTTTAAGCACTTAATGGGAATATAACAATTATTTGTTAATGCTTGTACATATTGTGCAATAATAAAATTATTATGTAATTAAATAGTTTTTGTACATGCTATTTAACTATGACTAAATACTCTAACAGTTTTTTATACTCAATAAAGGAAATATGAACTCATTGTGGTTGTCCAAGTAACTGACGAAATTACATAATTCTTCCTTCAGGCTAGTGATGAGCGAAATATTGTTACCGGTGACTTTGTCATTGTTACTTCTTGATCACTCAAATATCAGCGACTAATAAAAATACAAAACCAGTTACCAGTGATTCCGTTACTACTGCAGTTACTGGTCAAATTATTAACTTTTTCATTCTTTGCGTTGTCAAAATCTTTACGACCTTTTTTTTTAGTTACGAGTTACAAGTGATATTGGTCGCTAGTAAAATTAACTTTATATGTAATAATTACCAAGAATTCTAAATTAAACGTTTTGCCAAATTTGTCAATCATTTATATTTAATGCGATTAATAACACAAGTGCAATTGTAAAAAATAAATAATCGATTGGTTTTATCTCGTGCAATGCTCGTACATACATTAATGTTAGAAACTATACCAAAAATCAGAACATAATTAAAATATATAAAATTATGTCGTGTTGAAATTAACTCTAAATGCTGATGTGCTAATCACCCCGTTTTGTGTTTAGTTCCAAGTCGTACCAGAAGAATCCAGTGTATGATCTCGTTAGGTTAAAGATTTGTCATAAGGCTTTTATTTAAGTCCTGGAATGTGCGTATTAATTTTACTTGTTTCAACCTTTGAATTTTAATACTTTTGAACTGTTATTAACTTCAATAGATATGAACATTTTTTCCCAAAAAACGTAGTAAATCGTAATAATCCGAATTTAACTCCTTTGTTTTACTAAAAACAAAAATATGATAAAAAAATTAATGCAAAAACTGCCACCTAAAAGTAGGTACTTACTTTATAAGAAATTTGATAAGAAAATATTTAAATTATTGAGGTTATGTCAGTAACATGTAAACAAACGATTAGAAACGTATGTCTTATATTCGCATATTAATTCACATTTAGGTTCGTATCTATAATTAATTTTAAAAAGTTTCATATAAGCGACACCTATCGGTAACTAACGTAGTTCACTTTTTGGGAGTTGGAATTTTCTATTACATTGGCTTACTATAACTATATATATACAATGGTTATAGTCAAGTCATGTTTATTACATCGTTTTAGGCTCTTAATTTAAGCGAGGAATGTTCGTGCCGTTACGGTTTAGTCAGGTCAATACTGGGCCGTTTGTTTCCATTCATGTATATTAACCGAGCTCTTCAAGGATACCATGGTTTGATGTTTAAAAAAATCTTCGTTTTGTCTGTTAGTGTCACTTTTTCAAGGTTTATGTTACAAGCAATCATTGAGTTGTTTTTCTTCCAGCATTATATACATATATATGTATGTATCTGTAAGTTGAGAATTAGTGGTATATGTATACGATTTTGAACATACTTTATATGGATTTTTAAACGTACTATTTGAAAATACATTTTTAAGCTTAAATAACTTTTAATTGAAGTGGATTCAGCTATGACTGTTTTTTTTTTCAAGTTCGAATTGCTCAAAATTAAACATTCAATTTACAACTTCTGTCTGGGTAACCAACTATGTATTTGGCAAAATGAGAGATTTCTTATACGTAATTTTACTGCACAATTAAGTAAATGCGACTTGCCAAAACTGTAACTTAACGTTAATAGTACTATTTGCTATATTGTAGACGTTACGATCAAAACTACTGGTCTGTTTTCTCTTTCGTTGATAATTAATTTAAATAAGAGAAGATGAAATCAGTTACCAAATTAGAATGAACCCAATTAATAGAAATTTCTTAATCACAATCGAAAGTAATTATTAAGAATTTTTAAAAATGGTTGTATAATTAATTATTTTCAACCTAAAGACATGTATGCAATTGTAAATTAAACTTGCGGTAATTCTATTAACATAGTTGAATAAAATTAAGGTTTGGCACAGTAGTTGTAAGTCATCAATAATGACTAAAGCTTATATTGAGATTCGGTTTTAAACATAACATAAAGATTGTTTTTTGAGATATGTAATATATAGCAATATTTTTAAAATTTATTTACCCGAATATCTTGATGGCATTTACATGTCGTTTTTTGGGGTTTAGATTAATAGTTCATTTGTAGTTAGTTTATTGGTTATTGCAAAATTAGCTCTGAAAACCTTTCTCCGATATCCATTTATTTCTTAGCCCAACAATGGATTTAAATAATTGCTACATCTAAAGTATCTGCTCAACAATTAAGCTCAGCTTTCGCTACAGAGCTTACAGGAAAATCTGCCGATTACAATATTATACTATTAGTAACAAAGATAAAAACGTTTTTCATTGTTCATTTGCAGCACTCGATTTATTACTCGTCCATATATTTTAACGAGCGTGCTGCAATTTCGTCTGAGAAATGTTTAATTTCGTATAATTAAGGTCGACGCGACTCATTCTTTACTCTTTCATGCAAATATGAGCATAGGCGAGATGGGAAAAGATTTTCTTACGACGTCTGCTATATATTAAATAGGTGAAGTTCATGAATAAAGGAATTTCGCTGTTTCAAAATTATTACCTCGAGTTATTTAGTTAATAGTTTTCATATTAAACGATATGCAAACCATACATATTTCGTTGATGTATGTTTCCAACTTTGAAATTTGGGAGGAACGCTTGCCGTGAAATTCATGCTAATTTGCTACATATTTTTTGTCAAAAAAGTGTTTTGTTAAAGTGTGCGTGCAAGAGATTTATTGAAATACAAAAATAGACTGTAGCTCAATACTTTTTTCAAAAACTTATTTAAATTGCTAATGTTTACAGATTATACATTTAAATTTTACCTTTTCTATGTATTAAGTTGAAAAGTTGCTTTAACTTATTTGCATTTTGTAGTACTAACGTGTATTATTTATCTACATGAGCATTTTGCGTTCGTTTCTAACTATATTATAAGTGTTGATTATAAATTCGGTCAGTTGGGGAACATTGTTTTGGCGCTAGAAAAAAATAATTTGTCACGCAAGATACCAACGAAAATAGCCAAAACTACGAGAAAATATCGATAATTTGACTACAGATTACTAATTAGGTTTGGTGTTTAATTTTTAGTAGCACCAGTCGAGTTATTTCTTTAACATGAGAATGGACATTATCGGTTTTAAAGTCTTTAATAATAGAGATTGTTGGGACTTTTATGACATATGGACTAACAAACGAAGGATGAAACTAAAATGGTTTGAAAGATAATGACTAGGTTTGGGTAAGATTACTGATGAGTAACAGAGAAGAAAAAAAGCTAGCATGAAATCAAAATGGCGGAATGGTTGGATAAATTAAAAAATATTGGACTGGCACATTTCAAAACAACTGGATTTACTAGTCAGGGTTGTACACAGAACTGGATTGTGAACGCAGGTGGTGATGCCAAAGATTGTACAATGAGTTAGCATTTATTGTAGTGTTGACTTTGAATCTTCTGATTATACCTAGTTCCTCATTTTAGACTACTTATTTTGATAGATATTTTATTATCTTGTCTTTAGTAGATTCAGTTTAGTAGGTTTTGGGATTACATTTTATTGAGTAGGCGTTTCTTTCAAAATTATTTAATAATCGTCATTGTAATGAATCCGTTTCGCAAGCCATAATTTATTCATACAATTTGTAGCACATTTATAAAATTTTGCAATAATGAATTATTCAGTGCAACAAAATGTGTTTTCCTTGAAAATCTATCTAGTTAAGTAGTAGGCGTGCATTTAGGCGGCAGTTTGGTAACAATAGCAGTTGTAGTGCATCAACACGCAAAACAGTTAGTTACTGGCATTAAAAAACCTGAACGGAGAAGAACAGTTCCTACTTTTGCAAATATTGAACGAGTGAGAACTGTTTTCATAAACAGGTCTGCTAATTGACAATCACTTGCTCTAGGAATCTCCAAAAGAAGTCTTGACAGAATCTTTCATAACGACTTACATATACCAGATGACACAGCACTTTAGCAATCAAGACAAGGAAGCGAGATTAACATTTTGTCAAGAATTTTTTAATCGATATTGAAAATTAAAACAACCAAGGAAGCAAATTTTTGTTTAGGTAGCCTTAACAAACAAAAATTTATATATTTGGGTTCACGAATTGTTTACAAAAATCTCCATAGTCCAACAATCGCTGTTTGGTGTTCATCTCAGAATAGATTAGAGGAAGGTTACTAATTGATACTTTGTTATTTCAACAAGATTAAACAACAGCTCACACAGCAAGAAACTCTTTGAGGATTTTTCCGACTTAACGACACCCTATTCTTTTCTGCAGGGGTAAATCACAGGAGTAGATTATTTATTGGTCTAATAAAATCGTCTTTCAAATAACGAATAAAAATATAATCATTACTTTAAAAATGCTAAATAATTCTAAAACTTTAATTATTATTATTGATTTTGGGTGACAAATAATAAGTAAATACTGATTTTACTGATTTTGAGTGATTAAATAAATTTTATTCTTTAGTTGGACGATGCTTAGTGAAATAAATATATTATTTTATTGCCGTTAAAACTATGAGACAAATGCATTTAAATTTATAAGTAACCATTATTGTTAATGCGATTTTAAATAACAAATAAAAAATATTTATAATTCTTTTTAAATTTTTGAATCGAAAATCTTAATTCATCAATATGTTGTCAAACCTGAGTTTTTCTTATCTTTGCTTTACTACTAAATAAGCAAGTCAGAAACTTAATTTAAAATAGATACTTTAGAAACTAAATTACTCAGAACTAATAACATAAAACCTAAATTTTTAGGCTTTTAAAATTAAAGTTGTACATTTACATTTGTTATTCAAAAATATTGAATAACGATTGAATTTTTAGTCATTACTCAATAATATAGAATTTTAAATAAAAAATCAGATACGTCAAAAATATAGATACTAATGTTTAAATAATTTTTCATCTGTTGTTTTTAACTTGCTTCGGCATTTTTGCTGCGATAAATACCTACTACAATGTTATTACTTATTACATTTACTGGAACTTAGATTGTTTATTTATGTAGTTTAACGTTTTTATTGTATATTTTAGAACTTCCATACTGCTTACTATTTTTATTGTTTTCTTTTTTTCATCACTAGTTTTTCTGAATATCTTGGATTAATTATTATTGTTTATTTATAATCAATTTTTGATAGTGTTCTTTATCATCATTTCGAAAATCAAACTCTGACGTCAGTTAACATTGTAGAAGTCTTTCAGGATCTCGTGAACTGTGGCGCTGTAATCAGTGTATGTCAAAATGTTGCTATCATCCGTCTTACAAATATTTGGCGTAACATTTTTACTAACCTATAATGGCTTTTGTCGTTGTATTTGTAATTAACAAGTCTTTATTACTACTTATTTTTATTTAATAAATAAATATCTAATTATTTTTACATTGCAAATTTTTTTTGTTGACGTGGTTGTCTTTTATATGAACTAAAGCTTTTGAGATTCACTTAGACTTGTCAAATTTTCAATTTTTAGTTTATTAATTCCGATTTTCAATTCAAGGTCACAGTTCACGACATAATGAAATGCCTCTAGCTATTCAGATTATAGATTTATTTTAAGTTTAAATATAAACAAATTAGTATTAATTTTATATGTTATTTAGGCAACCCAACTTTCTGTTAAAATATTATTCAAATCACGCGCAGGTGAAACATGATATCTAGTTGTGGGAAATTTTGGAATTAGATTCTTTTTTCGATTCTCGAGGAAGTCAGTGCGGAAGAGAAAATTAAAAATTTGAGACAATTAAAGAGTAATTGCGCAGAAAGATTTCATCTCTCCTCCCAGTTTCCCATAACTGGTAAGCAATATTCTAGCATGTGCGACAATGAAAATCTTTATTTTAGGTCCTTTCTGAGGATAATAGTGATAGGCAAATGTAATAAAAGCTAATAAAGTTGGAAGCAATAAATTAGAATAATTATTCTAATAAAGAAGAAAAACTCTGTTCTAGTTCGCGTAAAAAGAGAAAGAGTAGATAGCGCCCATTTTCAATTAAAATTAAACCCACTCCAAATGCTCTACACGTCACCTACGAGCTGCCGCGCAGTGTAACGTAAAAAGAAAAAAGAAATACACGTTATAACTTTTATTTCTGCATTTATAGTTTGATGGATGACTTTAGTGAATTATTATTAATTAAACAATTATCATTTTATCTAAATACTAAAGAGGCTTTCATTTTAGTCGAGTACTGCACACTTAAAAAGTGGTCTTATTAATAATAGTTTTGCTTAAAGAAAAATAGTTTTCTACCTCACAATGTTAAAAAAAACGTTTATGAATTTCTATAATAATGCTTGCAAGCTTAACAACTTAGATTTAAATTATAATTTAAATGAATATAGCTTATAACACGTGGTCTACTTCTATGTACAACTGTGTAAGACATTTTTTGTTTAGTCGTTGTGAACACTGCAATAATTATTTTACGAACATATTTCATTAATTCTTTTTTATAATAGTTTTGTATTTTATTCAAACCTTCCTATCTCAAATCAAATACATACATATTACGCTAAAAGTTTGAGAACTGCTTGATAACGTTTTCTTCTACATGCGAACTTGGAGTTTTGGACGTTCCGATTGTACTTAAATTAGCTTAATAGTTCAAAATATACTGCATAAAAAGTTTTGCAATGCAGAACGATTGTATGTACTTCGTATATGCGCTTTAATAGATTGAAAGGGAGGTCAGAAACAGATGCACATGCACTCGTGTCAGTCCTCATTATTGACAAATTGTTTTGCCGCATTATTCAGGGTTTGACGCGAGGATTAATATTTTTTTTATATCAGCTTGCAAAAAAACTTTCATTAATTGCAATTGTTTGTTGCAGGTGAGTTATGACCGCCATTAAACTAGTACACCTACTAAGAACGTATAAAATAGTAATGAAGTGGTAAGTTTTTATGTGTCTCCCGTATGCGTTATTATGTTTTTTTTTCTTCTAAACTTGAAAAGGTCTAAGTTCACAGTAAGTATTTTAATTTTTGCACGTTGCCACACCTGATGGCATCTTAGTTCATCCGAATGAAAATAAACTTATATTCCCCACTTACTTAAGAATTCGCATTGAAGGCCTTTTAAAATACTATTGCGACTAATAATCACATGCAGCATTTTCTCTCTTCGTCTGATTTAAACTCTAATCTATTTTTGAAAGAAGACGAACTTTTAAGATGTGTTTGCATAGAAATAAAGAGTTGTTATGTCAATGTGCTTTCTTGTGCCACCCGCAAGGATCGTGATGCTTATTATGAAGCAACTGGTAACCAGACACGCTCTTCGTGAACTCGTGATACCTTTAGATACTTCAACATTTCTGTGCCGTAAACTCGATGGACGTACAGATTCATTGCCGGTGGATATAGATTTAAACGCGATGTTTTTCAATTATTCAGGCATTTCTTCTTGTACTTCCTTTTCAGATTGCAGGGTATCGAGGATTAACCATCTTCTTATCCTCAAGGAGATGAAAGAAATGTTTTTTTAGAAAATTCGCCACGGGCGACTTAGATTAATTAATTTATTAAAACTAGATAGAAACGATTTTAATCAAAGACGATTGCAACGATGACAGGTTAAATGGATTTAAATTTGTACCTGCGCTTCAATGACCACGACAAATGTTTTGTTGTAAGAACGTTTAAGAGATTTTCTCATAGAAAATCGACTTGATTTTATAAGTATGTAATTTATGTAAAGAAGAATTTACATTCCTAACTGGTTGTTCAGTGTTGTATGGTATGTATAAATCGATAATTGATCTTCTAACGGACGTTACAGTGAACGCTTTTCGTTTATGGTATTAACTCTTATTTTTTAAATGTTTTATGAAACTCATGTGAGAGTATGCATAGCCGCAAATCGTTTAACGCTAAAATGGAAAAGAAAAGCAACTATCGGAACGTATCCATAGTCACTGTAGTGTTATGTCACCGTTCAGCGTAATTTATGTCAACTCATTGGTTCATCCTATTTTCTGTTGAAAATTGAATATTTGCTTTGTAGTTCATTAGCAGAACTAACGGCATCGAAGTGCTCTAAAGCTGACATGCAAACATTTTCAGTGCAATTTACAATTTAAATCTATGATGAACAGGAAATTTTATAAATCAATGTCTTTTGTTGAGTCAAACGCGGAAATACATGTTTTGTTAATAGTTATGATTTGGCAACAATGAGGCATTGATAGGAACGTAGTGGAAAATATAATTAGTATTTATGATTAACATTTCCGATTACTCTCAAACTGATGCAAGAACTTGGACCACGAACTTCTCTTATTCATTTTTAATTCTTCATTAAGCAGGAAACGCCACCTGCAACCGCTCTATTTGCTATTCTTACTGAATGTTTAAAAATATATGCTTCGAATGGAAATGTTCACTTTAACTCTCGTTACAAGATAATTCAAAATGTTTACACAAAAGTGCATTAGTATCAGTTTAAAAGATATTTGGAGAAAATGCTTGTACAGACGACGGGTAAAAATTAATTATATTTATAAAATAATAAAGTTCTGCATAAACAAGTGATAGTAATTGGTTTGATTGATTTTTTCAAACGTTTTATGAAAGTTTAAAGTAAACATACGAGTTATTAGTTTATAAATATTTTGAAATAGAAAAAATGTTTTAGAAACGTAAACTTTTTATTGTATTTGTCATAGGCGGTCGCAGAAAATATTCCAACATTTGCTTTTACAAGTAAAATTATTTTATTAATACAAAAAACATATGTACATAATTTATGTACATTGACAATATAAAATAAAATAAAACTATTACTTAAACGTATACATTGAATAGAATACCTGGTCGTCGGAAATAACATTTAACACTTTCTTTGAAAGGTATCTTTCAGTGGTGGTTTAGTTAAGTAACTAAGTTAAGCAAATCATATAAGTTTTAACTACACAGTAAAAAATATATAGTTAAATTAACTACAATTTTTAGTTCCAGCAGGTCCACTCCTATTTTTAGTAAATTTATCAAAACTTATGGAACCAACTTCAACAACAGCATAACTGTCAAACTGTACTACATTAATTGTAACAACAACAACATTTTGATACATGATTATCTAAAACTGCAATAATTGACATTATATGAGTTATTTCTACAACGTATTTTGTAAATTTACTGCTTATTCACCTAGCATTATCCCATCAGTAAAAGTAACTAAAAAATACAGTTGCTATTTACTCTAACTAAGTAACTATTAAAATGTTGTTAAATAAAAGTGAAATTAACAAAATATTTTTTACTGTGTACATTTTTAGAACCGTCATAGGCACTGTTACATAGCTAAAAATTTTTTTTTTAATTGTTGATTTTTTTGAAAAAAATATTTTTCTCGAAAATTGGATTTACAGCTGAAATTTAAATAACTACTCACGTAATCACGAAAGAAGTGCTTGACGTCATAACTATCATGCGTATGGTTTATTATGAAAAACAATCAAATCAAGTGTTGCAATAATAACAATGAAATTCATACAATGCAATAACATTATAATAAACAGTTACAGTTTACCTATCAAAGTACTTTTGGGAACGTTTGATAATATTGAACCTTGGACTAACAAAATTTCGTTTTAATTTCAACAAAATTATTATGGTTATGAGTTATATGATTATATACAAAACACACCATTGCAAAAACAAGACGATGATATCTTACGAAGTTTTATTTTGATTTGTTACAATAAAAGAAAAAACCATAACTTCATTTATATTGTTTGTTTTAAATTGTTTAGACTGAGAATTAAAAGTTTTACCAGTAACAGACATTTTAATATTTATTAAAACGCACAAAAGTTCTGAATAGAACTGACACAAATACAACAGAAATAAAGAATAACATGCTCGTAAACAAGTTATAGAGGTTATAAATTTAAGCCGGTTAGGTAGTTTCCAAAAGTTACTAAGTTAGTTAAATTCATTGTGTGGTGTAATACAAAAATTACTTCTATATTAACTTCTCTTTCTATCGCATACAATTATGTGTAACGCAAGTCTTTACTTACACGCACATTCAAACGTGTTTCTATCTTTGCCTGAATCATATACATAAATTTAGTAAAAATAGTTTATTCGTCGTTAATAAATTGTTACATAGATGACATAGGGCTCTTCTTTCCTGATTGCGATAATACAAATTTACAAGGTCGAAGGACCAACAATTTTTTTGACTTATACCTATCTTTAGTCGTTTAAAAGTAAATTTCGATTTTTTTTTAAATAAAGCTGTCCAGATACGTTCAATTAAAAAAAAACATTAAAATTTATTTGACAATTATAGTGTCATAAATATTACATAAGATACTCAAAATGTCTGCCATTTTTGATTTATTCTGTCGTTAAAGTATCTAGAAGCGTTTCCAAACATGTTAGAAGCTTTTTGTTGCACGACCAGCTCGTAATAAAATTTAAACAATTGCTATGGGGAGAAAGAGGAAGTCAAGAATTGTTATGGGCGTCAGATCAATGTCTTGCTGAAGCAGCTCCTGTTTGATCACCACAGGAGATTCGAAAGTTGCAGTAAATATTTTTAAGGTCCGTAAAATCCGAGGAAAGAGGAAATGAACAAAATAAAATTAACAAATTAGATTTACTTAACTAACACAAATCAATCAAATCACGTATTAAATTAGCACACACACAACTTAGTTTAATTAGTTGTCAAATTTGGCTATAAGAACGCTGGAAGCATCGGCAACTCACAATACATCTGTATTCATGCGACAAAATGCTGTTAGACAATCAGTCAGAGAAAAAAAATCGTTGTGAAAATTACCGTTATAGTTATATAGTTATAATCTACTAAATCGTGAGTGATAAGATCTACCGATAACAGTAATAAAATCTGACTTACCTAAATTCGGTGTTGAATATTAAGAAAACGTTTTCCCAATGGCTCACCTGTAATTAAACTGACCAACAATCATGTCAATGTAACGACTCACGAAAAAATTAATCATAAAAAAACAACTAAATTTTATCGTATGCTGGTATCGTGCCTAATTGTTTTTCTTAGTGTCAAAAATCTATGCCTCGTAATAATGGAACCAATCACAGAGATGATTTGCCAGAAAATCTAAATAAATCAGATTATTTCAATTGCTTTCGAAAAAAACAAGTCTAATCACATGATTCCTTAATTATTCATGTTCAAATAATTATAGACTATCTGTTTTGGCTGTTTGTCTGATGACATTTGCATTTTCGGTGGCGGCAGAAATTATGCTTGTTCATTAGCTCGTTTTTGGGAAATGTAGTCTTATCAGAACACAGTACTCGTTCAAAACAAGTTGGATCTTGATGAAGTTTTGTATTTTCAGTTACAAAACCGTATGCGTTCATTAAAATTGGCGTCGTTCAGCTACTGATATATTTGTATACTGTACTGCTGAAGTTTGCGGAAATTATGAAATAACACACAATTTACGCTATGTAAATCGCGTTACTGTTTCTCAAAATACTCCTCTTTAAGATGTATACACTTTTGCATTAGATGAAACCAATCTGCAACGCACTTTTCACTCTGAGCGAGTACTTCCCAAACATGTGATTTAAATGCTTCAACGGCCTCATCGGGCGATGAAAAACGTTCTCAACGCATTTTATTTTTGATGCATCAGAATAAGAAACATTAGGTGATGAATCGGGCGAATATTGGCAATAAGTTATTAATTGGATGTTTCCATTGGTGAAAACCTTCACAGTTTATCGTGCTGTATGAGCGCTTGTATTGTCATGATGAATATTGATTCGCTTATTTATTATTGTTTTTCTGAATTTAGCGATAACTTTCGGTAAACAAATTGATGTATACCAGACAACATTAACTGTTTGTCGATTCTGTAATACAACCGTTGCAACATGATTCGTTTCTCCGGTTTGGTTTAGGCTCATTTTGAAGCACCCACACAGTCGTTTCTGTTTAGTTTCAGATTTGTATAAAGATATATTTGCAGGATTTGCCACCTGTTACAATGTGATATACAAAATTTGCTTGTTTTTGCTCTTCTGTCAAATTTGAAAGATCCAACGACTGGAAAGCTTCTTAACATGCAAATGTGCAAGATTGTATGTATTTGTTTGTTGTTGTTTTTTGCAACAACAGAGGTGCATGGACGCCTTTCGCGAAGATCGTCATTAAACGTTAGTTTTCCAAGTTTGAATGCTGCGAATTATTTGTAAACCATAGTTTTGGATAGTGTTTTATTTCCAAATAACGAAATAAGTTTTTCCGCTTTGGTTTTAAATCGTGCAGTAAATTGTAAACAATTATCACTCGAAAATCACTGAATTATAAATGAAATATGTTAATTTTTACGAATATGACAATTTCAGAATGCTGGCAATCTAAGGAAAAGTTGTTTCCGCGAATTTAAGCAGTGCACTTCGTACTGTACTGTGTTCTTTCAGCGGATCTTACACTTCACCATTTCAGAAACATTCGTTTGACTGTTAGCATTTTCTATCATCGCCAAAATAACAGATAATTGCTTATCATTATTGGTAGCATCAAGTGCTAGTGATTTATAAGCAAAATTTCTAAGTTTTAGTAGATCTTATTATTAAATTTACAGTATTTTAATCATTCAGGGATCTGTCTGTCGGGATATTGTGGATTGTAAATGCTTCTTGTCAAACATTTTTTTTTTGATTCTATCAGAACAAAAATTATATGTAAGTTTGTGGTTATTTAAATTTTCGCACTAAACCGAGATATTAGCGAATTTTCGAAGAAGGTATGAAAATGAATTATTTTCGGGAAAAAAATTTTTCGAAAAGGGTTAACAACTAAAAAAGTATATTTTGGAGGTAACAATCGCTATGGAGGTTCTAAAAATGTAATCAAAATTATGTCATCTCATTTGAAAAAAATTAGGCGATTTGCCTAAATTACTATTGGACCACACTGTATACATCAAAATAACTTTCAGATATTTGCTATTTCTAAAGAACCGTTAAGTTTCATGTAATAGTGGTCATAGATCTACGTGGGAGGTTTTATATTTAGATTCTGCAGATAATTTAGCTGTTGAGCTTTTCTATACCTATATACCGTTTCTCATAATTTTTTTAAAATGTTATAAAATTGAGAAAATTATAGTTGCAATTTGGACCGTTGTGAAATATTCAAATTAATATCGAAAACTCTATCTTTGTCTATCAATATAATAGTACCCAGTGTAGTAACGGCCAGTTATTTATAAAAATAATAAAATATATTTACATGCAATATTTAGATTAGTTTAAATGTTAATTGCAAATTTTTGTATAACGTAAAATTCATTCTTTACGTTGGTACAAAAATCAGTTCTTTTTATTTAATAGCACGATGAAACTGATGAAATGGTAAAGTACGTAACTTTACCCAAAATGGTTAAGGAAGTACGACTTCTTCCACAGGTATGTGACCGTTGGAAAAGCCATTTAAAAAATTTTAAAATTTAGTTAGAATTGAAAAAAAAACGATGTTAAAGTCAAGACAGATTTAGTAATGAATGTGGTACAAATATTATATTCCTGGCGATTTAATTTTTTTGAAGAAAAATGTCAAGGCAATACAAAAAATAATCTACGTTACTCTTGTCGATAGTTTCACAGCATAATTCAGTAATTCGTAAGACTAAAATCGCATTGGTTAAGTTTTATCTTATGAATAGGTTACAACTTAAAATTCAGCGGTGTGTATCATAACTGCAACACATTAAAAAATTATATAAATGAATAATTGGGTTATTATGATTTTAATAACAAGTTCTTTTGTAACATAAACGTACTGTTTGGCGGAACAAATTTATGATGATGCACGTGCTTATCTTATCTACTAAATATGCGATATGTTTGAAAAAGTGGCGATTTAGGTGTGAAGATGTTTTCAACAAATCTGTTTACAAATCATCTAAGAATGTGCTTTCACCGCAAATGTATTAGTTTTCAAAAGTACCCACTTGTTTTTTAAATAAACATTAGCACATTAAAAAGGTAGCGTTATGAAACTGAAACTATAATCGTACGCTACTGTAGTCTCATCGCGGCTCAAGGGACGGGATTTTACATGAATGCGTTCATGCGTTGATCTTCTTTTTACTTGGTTATTATTATAGTTAAATAATGAATATTGTAACTGCGAATTTAAAAAATCTAATTGAATAAAATTTTACTAGCATTTACTTTAATAATGACAAAAGCATTAATATATACAGGCCACGTGATATTGAACTCTTTTTAAATTAATTAAAATTTTAAGTGTACAATTTGTGCTGACAGTTAAATAATAATATTCACACGCTCCCAAATCTTGAATGTTAGAAAATAATTTCACTTTCTCTATTAAACGGTAATTGCCATATTTCGATACTATAATGTTCCTGTTTCTTTACAACATAGATAATTAACTTATAAGAGCAATTATCTAATTAACAATTTTAGCCTGATAATTAACCCAACATTTTATATGCATCTGTTAAAGATTTAACATTTATATATGAAAATTAATTTTTACTAACTTTCAAATTAAGGCATCAAAAATTGTTTAATATAATTTATTCTCATTACAGTCATTATCATGTTATTCAGCTAAATGATTTTGCTCTGTTTCTTTTAAAGTTTGCTAATCTTGTTTTTGTTTTTTTTTTAAATAAACTACTGCACTTGTCATCTATTACTACCGTTTAATATTTTAGCAATTCAATAAAGCTTAGTGTATTGAAATTATTCTACTTATTAGGTAATTCAGAATAGTAACAATTTGTAATTTTATTATATTCTTTTTTATTTATAGAAGACACTATTTTAGTTTCATAATATAATCATTTGTCGTTAAAATTATTTTAAATGTAGCTAATAATGCAATGACATTTTCGCTTTTATTTTTTACATTAATCTTCTGTATAATTAGTGACAAATGTTAAGGTAGTTAAAGTGTTAATTTTTTCCTTTCGTTTTTATAATGAAATGTGTTTAAATGTAAATTATATTCTATGGATCGTAAATTTTTTTAGGTATTTTTCTATGGTTTTACTTTTTTTACGTCTCTAGATTATTTTTTACTTGAATTATGTAATTAATTTGATTATGAATGGTATTTAAGTAGTGTCATTTATAGTCTTTTATGTCATTTAATTAGTTGACAATAAAGTACTGCTTTTTTGTATTACCATTAAACCTAAAATATATACACTTCAAAAATAAAAAGTTTACTAATGCATACACACCTATGTTATATTTTATGAACACAAAGCAAAAGAAAAGCCAATAAACGGTATTCAAATTAATATTGGGATATAAACTTTTTTCGCAAATAAATTTCTAGATTCTTATCTACGTTTGGTTTTAAATATTCTTTTAGTATATGGAAAACAGGATATTAAATAAAAACATTTATAATAATCTTGAATACATTAGAGATTTTTTACTTTGAATCAGAAATACCATATTAAAAAAATCGTCGAACATGGTTTTTTGCTGTCTAAAGCTGATAAAAATGTTTGTGGGTTTTATTCAAGCAGAAGTATATATCCGTTAGGGTGAGGATTTTTTTAAACTTGTTTAACTTGTTTGTCTTTTTCGAAATTCATTATGAAATGGAGAGAATTACTTTAAATGTATACAAATCAAATGTTACATTAACATTTAGGTACTTACATTTTGACAGTTGTTTAGTCTCAGCTTGGCCTACTTCCGTGCGTAGAATGTAGTGAAATGTTATCTTTTGTACAACATTTTGTGTAATTATGTTAAGTTATTAACGTTTAAAGTTTGCCAAATTCATGCTAGTTTTTATGAAGTAATATGTTAGAAATATGGCAGTTTGACACGGAATCATTAAAACAATGTTTAAAGATTCCAAAAATTCAAACCGCATACCAATGGAGCTAAAAACAAAGAAGTTATAGGCTATTTTTGTTGAAGACACAACTGTCAAATGTTTGCGAAAAAAATTAATCAACTCGAAAACTACTAAGTTCAGGTATAGGGAATGGTATAGAAATTTTATTAGGAATTACTTTATTTTAATTTAAATATCAAAAAATATACACGGTGTCTTATTTGAAAAAAAAATTTTTTTTTATACCACAAAATTGGGACACCCTGTATGTTTGAAAATAATTTTACGACATAAAGATTTTTAAATCAATAACTTTTTGTACGAATCATTTTTTTCTGTATGTAAGGGGAAAGACGCTAAGAAAGCCCGACGTTGCAGGACCCTGTATAAGAACTGAAGCAATATATTTAAAGAGAAAATTTCACTGGTAAACACGTTAACGAAGCACTTACCCGTGCACATATCTTTAATTACGACTAGAATCTTCGATAAAAACATTAGAGAGCACTTACACAGAAATACTTCATTTTCACTTAAACAATTCAATTACTGACGCTTGTACTGTTTATTTCTAAATACGGTTAAGAAAAGAAAAAGTACTTAACGTTTTTTATTAATGCGTTAGTCTCGATGTGTAATTATCTAAGTGACAACGCTTTACTTAGATATTCCATTAACCTAATAGGGAGAAAAAGAAAATTTTCTACAAAGTTAGATTCTGTATTCCGGTATTTGTTATTCAAACGTGGAAATAGAATAAAACATCACTTCTACGAGCAAAAAATTAAATTTAAAGGTTGTGATAGTGTGCAAACGAGACAAAGGGAAATTAGAGTATGTTTTATTTTTGTGTGTTTGAAAATGAATTATTTCTGAAAATAAATTACGTACTAGATAAGAAGAATATTTTTACTTCATTTAACCTCTTTTGAAGCATACGTCGTCGAGTTTCTATTAAAACTTTTAAAGTATCAAATTCTTTTGACTTTTGTGGCATTTCTACTCAGACTTTAGTTCTTGTAAACTTTCGCACAAATAAACTGATGTAAGTAAAGTTGTTTATGTCTAAACAAGAAAACTTGAAGTTGTTAACGGTAATCTTTGTAGGATGAATATTTTATATAAATGTTAAAATATTGTTTTATGTAAATAGTTTCACAACGGCATACACGAACCTTGTTAAAATTGTTATAACTGATGTGGTTAGGTACTTAAATTTTACGAAAATTTTGAGTTTCTCAGTGTTTACAAGAATAAATATTTCGGTTTTAGAAGTATACATATTTTATTTACGCCTTGTGTATATTGCGCTATACGAAATGCTGAAATGACTTGCAGATAATTGAGTTCCTGTCTTCATTTTGCCAAAAAACTCTTCTACTACTTCTTGTATCTATATCTGCACGGTAGTATTTATGTAGTTGTATTTTTGCAACATAATGTTGTTATGTTACATCAAACGGATTTTTTTCCTTAGGTTCTAAAACGTTCACTAAAAATTAAATTCTTTTAAACATATACTACAATAAATACATTTAATTTCAAACGACCATTTTTTTGATTATTGAATTCTTAAACATAACAGTCGAATTCGTTTCGGTTTCGTTAAAGAATATCCGATCACCATCTGATTCTACTGCTACAATTTCTTTGTGTTTAATTTGTGTATTTACTGTAGATAGAGTTTAATTAGTGTGTCATGTTAGAGTCTGAAATCTTAGACTTCCAGTAGTTGAACTATTAGTTCTGTTAACCCACGAACTTCTTACATTTCTGTAAATATATTTCTACTTTAGTACCTAATATCTAAAACTAAATTTATTACCTTTATAATCACATCACGTTATCAAAAAATTACTCTCAGTGTGATCACATTAAGCGGCGTGAAATATTTTGACTTTTAATTTGTAGGTAAATATCAAAGCACGACTGCTTTCAATTATTGAAAAAAAACATGATTTTTTCTTAATCTCTATGAACTATTTTTTTACAACTAGAGCATAAAGATCAAAAATTGTGGGACTACAGGTTCTTGATGGACAAACGGCTATTCCTCAAAGAATTTGTAGCTTACGGTGCAAGGTCGATGTACAAGCTTTAACTTTGAGTATCGCAAGATCACTAGACACAACAGATAAAAGGTATGACGTAAAGAAGACTCCAAGGTTGCAATGAAGTACTGAGCTGATTAGTCGATTGACTGAAGTTCTATTCTTTGGTATCTTTTTCTATTTAGTTTTTATATAGCGCATATACTACTTTCTTTCTTATTTTGTAGTTTATTTGTTATTTATACTTATTTTCATTGTAGTGGTTTGAATATCGTTCATTTCATCATTAGTTTATCTTTGGATTCTGTCGTATTGTATTTTTTTCTTTTGTTTTACGTAGCATTTTGAAAACTTCAGTGTTTCGTTTTGGTTTCGGTTATACATAGTTTATTTTGTATTTTCTTTTTCAATTAATATTTTTTCTGCCATTTATCAAATTTTTTAATAACTTTTATTTATTTTTACTTTCCTATAAGGAAAGTATAGCGATCGCAATTGCATTGTATTATTTTATGTTTCAAAAGTGTCCTGAATCAGAAAAATGTATTTTTGTCAAAAAAATGTACCACGTGTACCCACGATAACTCTCGAACCAAAAGTCCTAGTAACTTGAAATGGAGTTGGCTTTTCATATTCTCTTGGCTTTGTCAAAAGATAAAAAAACCGGAAGTGTGTGCATCCGCCATTTTTAACAGTTTTTTTTTATATAATTTTGTACGTAGGCTAATTATTTGAATTATTTTTACAGTTTCTTATAGAGTTAATTTTTCCTAACAATTTATTCAAATAACATTTTTTCTAACATATAACAGATTATTAGATATTTAGATTTTTGAAGGGATCCATGTTATTGGTGTAACAATTAAAAATATGAAGTTAAGGTCAAATAACCAATAATTAATTACAAAATAACGTTTAATTCCTGAAGTATGCGACATGTTTCGGCCGAAACAATAAAATTGAGGCGATCTTCAGGCAATGATTACACAATTAATATTCAATCATAATAAATGAAAATTAGAATTCTAAAATTATTTTAAATATGAAATTTTTACATAGTAATAAAAATTGAAAAGTTAAGAATTATAAAATTTTTTGTAATAACATGTGTCCGATGTGGACATGTTGATAGCAATCATTTGGATGTACCCACGATAACTCTCGAATCAAAAATCCTAGTAACTTGAAATTTGGTATGGAGCTGACTTTTCATATTCTCTCGGTTTTATTAAAAAATGGGTCTGATAAAAAAACGGAAGTGGGCGTAACCCAAGGATACTAAATGAATAGTATTGCTCGATCGCTCGATTTATTCTGCAGAGATCATGTAACGCGATGACGTCACGCGTAGACCTCGCTCTCGATACTTCTACAATCTGTACTAAGATGCACGTTAAAAGCCTTCTAAATATTTTATTTTGAGTAATTTTGACAACTTTTGATTTAACAACGAATGTCAATAGTGTTCATAATCGAAATATTTTTTTTATTAATTAGTTTTGTTGATTTTTTTATGATTTATAATTTTTTAAACATAAAAAATTACATTTAAATGTAATCAAGCCGAAATTAATCCGCTGTTTAAATTATTTTTACTTGAACGGAAGGAAACTTTCACAAAAAAATTATCTCGTTTACTGTTTGATGGATTCATTTTTAAATTGAACTATAGAAAAATTGCTATTAATTTTATAATTTACGGACAAAATAAAATGTACTATTAACAGTTAAATAAATGTATTCAAATTTAAGGTTGACAAAATAATTAAAAAATAACATAACACACTACAAATTTATTTTGAAATTTTATTTAATTCTCTTCGTTTTATTCTTTCTTCATCGGTTTCTTGAGCTGCTGTATTCGCTTTCTTCTTTCCACTTCTTTTTTCACTAAGCTTTATATTTTGATAGTTCATTCTATTAATGGTCTTAATTTTTTTACAACTTGGGAGCTCTTTTTTATAGAATCACCGTGGAAATGTTCGAAGTAGTGATTCCATTTTTTTACTTTTTTGTGCCATTTTTTTATTAAATTTATATTAATCAATTTTATTTAAAAAACCTAATAATTCGTTTTGTAAAACTCGTTCATATAACTCTCCTCTGTAAAATGAGTAGAACAAATTACGCTAGTATTTGGGTTCATGTTATCAGCCCTTTTACAACGCCTAATCCATTCATTTTTAATCGTAATGGACACTAAATCGGTGCCTTTTGGGAATTTGTGTTATGTAATCTTAAGGTTTTTATTATTAGTTGCAATCAGGTTGTTATCGCAACCAAATACAGCGCAACTTCTAATATAATGTAAATAAGTTTAAATTTTAAATTAAACCTGATAATAATTAGAAATTCTTACAAGCAACTTGTAGGCACGTATTTAAACTAGTAAAACACCAACAAATGCAATAGTTGTTATAAAAAAAATTGCAAAACCGTTGTATTTAAAGTGTATTTAAGCACTATTCATAAGCAGCGAGCCGATACGTGGTCTACGGCTGACGTCACGCGTCAAGATTTACTGGAGTGGGGCGGCTTACATTACGAGAATACGAATCGAGCAATCCTATTCATTTAGTATCCTTGGGCGTAACCGCCATTTTTAACAGTTTTTCTTATATAATTTTGTACGTATGTAAATTATTCGAATTATTTTTACTGTTTCTTATAGAGTTAGGTTTAATTCTTTCTAGCAATTTATTCAACTAAATGTTTTTCTAACATTGACAGTTTATTAGATATTTGATTTATAATTTAAAGTGAATTAAAGGGAACGCAGGATACGTTGAAAAATAACAATGTTTTCCTATATTCTTTTGACTTGTTTATATACGGAGTGCTGCATCTTGTTTAAATTATTTTTGGTTGTGCCCACGATAACTCTTGAATCAAAAGCTGACTTTTCATATTCTCTCGGTTTTATTAAAAAATGGGTCTGATTAAAAAACCGGAAGTGAGTGTATCCGCCATTTTTAACAGTTTTTCTTATATAGTTTTGTACGTATGTAAATTATTAGAGTTAATTCTTTCTAACAATTTATTCAAATAAAAAAATTTAACATTAACAGTTTTTCAGATATTTAATTTGTAATTTAAAATGAATTAATATAATATAGTTTCGAATCCTGCTTGCGACGATTTTTGTTTACTGATTTACTAAAGGGGTAAGTAATATCGAGGCGCACAAATATAAGGGTTAGTCGATATCAAAAAAAATTATAGCATGCTAAGAAATCAATACAAACGTGTACATATCACTTTAAAATGGTTTTACATTCTTTCATCATACTTTATAGGAAAGTCGTGTGGTGACCACACCAGTTATTTTTATATTACGTACATTTATGGCGTTATGTTGAACAGAATTGCTGATTTGAGGCTGTATATCTTACACTCTTAATTATAATTTTTGCTTTGGTAGTAAATGTTTTTTTTTTAGTTTTTACACGACTGTTATGAGTTTTTTTTAATTATTTATTTTTTATAATTATGGTTTGACTAGCTATCGTTTAGTTTTCTCATTTACCATTTCATAGAAAATGAGATCGAAATGAAAATGAATTTAAAAACAAAATTTAAATGCATAAAGGTAAGATTGTTAATTCCATATTGATATTGTACACGCGAGGTGGTCTAATTAAAACTTGTTCAAGTTATTGTTGAGAAACTCGTTGCAATAGTGACGACATTAATATAAGAAATACAATCTTTTATGGAACGTGGCAAACCAATGATAATAAAAGTCCTAACAAGCACCATGAATGACTTGATTTATTACGTCATAGAAACACAGGGTGATCCAGATTTATTTTAAAAGAAAAAGCTTTTATATGCAGAACTTGCTTTTTAATGGACATGTGTATAAAATTTATGCTTTAGACATCATAAAAGCTGTCAATTTTTTATCTGCTTTAATCTAGTAAGTTAATTAGAAAATATATTCTTAACAGGAGAATCGTTTTTAAGTGAGTTGTAACACCATTTTGTTGAGACAAGTTATTTTTTACGCCAATAAACAAAGGTTAAATAGATTCGATCAATAACGGTTGTAGGTAACCAATATAAAAACACGAACTTTTACTGAACTAAGAGAATAAGATAATAAAATAAAGATGGAGTATTACATCCATTATATCATTAACCTCAACTTCATAATAATGTGGTCAAATTTACCCAGCCTTCATGATGATTTATTTGAGTACTTTTTACAACTCCCAGAATATCCGATTCAACATTTTTTTAATTTGAGTTTATAAATTGAGTGTCTTGTTTATATCTATAATAAAAATTTGCATTGGCCAATTTGCATAATATTTACTTCTTCTAGCATAATAAATTGTTTACATAGATTTTTTTTTACTAATATTTTTATCATTCTAATTTACATTTTTTCTTCAATATTACAACAATAATTTAGTCTTGATCGACTCTTACTTTTTAAATTAATCACTTTCACTTCTTAGTTGCTTTCTTCACTTTTCTTTTAGGAATTGATAAAAAAATACGGAAATGTAGCAATTAAGAATTGATAACGTAAAGTTCAATTTTGAATCGTTAAGCGTTTCAACATTTATTGAGAATTAAGGAAACAAACCGAAAGTTTCGAATTAAACGCGTTTTAAAAAGTACTTTAAACTGTTGGAAGTTGGCCACTTTGTATAAAAAGTACGTATTTATAAAACCGTTATTGTTATTGTTTGTGTTCTTGTTTCGCACAGTCTTAAAGCGTTTTGATTAATTTTATTAATTGAAAAATAAAAAATTTATTTGTGAATTGGTTGTTTTTATTATAATTTTTATTTTGACCTAACTGAACACCAAATTAAAGTTACGTGTGCAAATATTTTTTTATTTTTATATTAATGCGCACAAGAAAGATCCTATGATTTATTTTACTTTTTGTCAGATCTATTAAAAAAGAACAAATATAGAGAAATTTATTGAGAAAATTAAAAAAAAAATCTTCAAGTACATACTTTTCGAAACACATGGAAAAGGGTACGATATTTCAAAGACCTTCATTAATCTAGTAAGTTGTTTAGACAGCTGAAATTAAAAAAGGACATTATGTCTGTTGATTTTGTACTCTCCAGGAACTAAAGTTGGCTGAAAAATTCGTTCGTAAAGACCACGTAGTAAATAAAATACAGTGCGCGATACTATGAGGTGTTTTTATTTTTATCTAATTTACTTATAACCTAGAAAGTTTTTTTGACAACGTTTGCAATAAATAAACTTGTGTAGCTCTATATCATGGATTATCACAACAAAGAATAAGAAGCAGATTGTTGTTATGAATTCATCACTACCAATTACTTTTGTTTCACAATGGAACAAAACTATTACGTCTTGTTGCACCAGAAAATCCTGAGAATGTAATCGTCCTGTGATGCGTTTCAGTGAGTGGATGTGATACTTTTCAAAGGTAAATCGTTAATCTCGAAATTTAAAAATTATGTTTCAGCCGCAATACTGATAAAATAGAGCTCCGACTTGTATGACCGTTAAACTGTACAGTTGAATTAGTATTTATCAAAAATTTTAAATTATACGACTAACTTTTATGATATTTAACGTTACTGTTCCGTATTTCGACTATAAAATTGTCGAAGAAGCTGATAAAAATAATATAACAATGTTTTGTCAGGCATTAATTTCAACCGATGAATATTGTAGCGGATTTTAAAACTAATTTCTTTAAAATACATGCTTATAAGTAATTTAGATATTATTATTATAAATACAACAAATGTTTAATCGACTAATAAAATGTAACGATGTTTAAGCAAAAGAACTTCAAAATAATTTATATATGATTATTAGTGTATATTTATAAACAATGTTCGCGGAGAACTTTTAATTTTTATTTATCTACACTATTTATTTTCACTAGCACTGGTTAACTTATTTATTTTGATCGATAATTCTGCAAGTTTTAGCGATTATGGTTTTATATTCTCATATTATCTCTGTCGTTCTGAACGATCTTAAATTATTCAGAAGCTTCGATGCGTTTCAATATATCTTGTAGCATTTTCTAGAACGATACTGTTTGAGAACGTTCTCAGTACAATGAAAATAAAAACGTTAGAATGTTCTAGTCGGGAAAAGCATAAAGGGAAAACGTGATAAACTCGGTTTATTTTTCAAAAAATAACGCACCGGTGTTAGCTAAATAAATAAGTGCATATTCAGTGTCTCTACGCGAGTGTCGTATAAATAAATGTAGTTGCAGTTACCTAATCGCGAACGTGGTTCGCTTAAATCAACAATTACACCGGTATTTATTTAATCAGTTGTAATTTTTTGTAGTTTGTTTTGTTTTAATTTCGTAATTAAGTCGTTTAAATAATCGTGTAAATAGTTCAAATAAATTAAATTTAAGTTTGCAACAATATGTTTTTAGATCAGCTAGGACGAAAAAGCATTTAAATTTTAGTAAAACTCTTTTCGAAGGCATATTCTCCTAACGGGTGATCGAGATTATTCCCAAGCCACGTGACTTGTTGGTTTACTTTTTTAACACTTTTAGGTCCCGAAATTTCTCTTCAAAAAAAGCTCTAGAGGTACAAGGAAAAAAACTTGTTTTGTTACTTTCCTATTTATAATACATATTCAAATTATAAAACTTAATTAACAAAAATATAAATTCCATGTTTTACAAAAAAAAATCAAAACATTGGTGTGTTATTTTTTGTACCATCGTACTCATTCTATATGTGTTTGGAAACAAATTTTATTTTTTGAGGAAGATAACGGTATTTTACATACTGGACACTTCCAGTTTGTTCTGACTTCATTGTTTTTTGAGCTACAATATCCACATCTGCGTCTCGATGTACGAATTGGTTGATGGGCACTTTGCCAAAGAAGTATGGATTTTGGCTGGCAGGGTTTTCTATTGCTGACAGGAATACATAATTGCTGCGGTATGATATTAATTTTTGGAACAATTGTATCAGCTATAAGAAATCTGTTACCATGATAGGACAGATAACTTTTGAAACTGAACCATCTTTATTTTTCCGATTTACAATTGTTACGAGGATTGTGGTAATTGGAAAGGACGTGGACACATCCTTCATCACGCCATTTGATAAATCATTGATATTTTGCGACCAATCGTATCACTCCGGTTCAAATCCTTATCAACTGAAAACTTTAGTAAATTTCTTCTAGTAACCTTAACAGTTCCACAGGCATATATATTATCTTTGAGATCTTTCATAAGGAGGAAAATCGAGGAAAAAAATTATCAAAATATAGGTGAGGATTTTTCCCCCTTATGCTGGCAGGCAATGTTTTCACAACCCTGAGCCTAAATTTCTTTCTACTTTGCTTTCACTGCGACCTGTGTATATGTTAAAGTCTCAGCAGTATCCGGTTTTATCGCCCAATACCCATACTTTATAACTCTTTTTAATTGGTTGTTTGGCAAATACTGCTTCAATGCACAGCGCCATTTAAATTTTATCATCGATTCGTGAATTGCCAATTTTTTGTGAAGTTAATCTTCAACATGTCTATTACCGGTCGCACCTTATAGAGAATTTGTCATATTTATCATAACCTCGCTACGGCATAATGGTGTTATCATTGATGTGTAAATTGCTTAGCAGCCATCCAAATCTATGCATAGTCATAATTTTTGAGATATACGGATCATGCCAATCAGGAGATGTGTTCTAATGGTCTCTATAACTTGGATACTGCTTTATACCCATGTTGCGCATGCAGGTTTGTTTGAAACACGATGGGATGCAATATATCATCCAATAGAACATTTAATAAATCAAAAAGTTTATTCCGGCTACAATTTTTTATAAAAGAAGTAATACCGCATTTACTTTTGAACTCTTCTGGTGATGAAATATTATGTTCACTTTTAGTCCAAACTGTTTGTTTAGGAATAGTACGTATCAATGTAGTTAACGAAACAAGATCTTCTAATTCGGAATTGTTTTCAGAACTCGCAAAGGCAAGAAATGATCGGTTTCAGTAAAAAAATCGTTATTATTTTGAGTCTCAAATAACTTTAATTACGATTAAAACTAGAGTTTTTCGTTGTTGCCCGATTATGGTCTTTGGGAACATCGTTCGTAATTTTGTAAGTTACTATTGTTGTAACTGTCAAAAAACATTACTCGTTAAATCTTAAATCATTTTTTTATAGATGGAATACTCTTAAAATAAGGTTAAGTTTCCAACTTGATTGAAAAGGAAAACAAGATTGAGGTCGGTAGAAAAATTTAACAATATTCACGATGCTGTACAAAAATGATAAATAATGTTTTATATAATAATAATATAACGTAAGAAAAAATGAAAGTGTTTCAAATAAAAATGATGTCGATGAAAAGGCAGAGATAAATCTTTATAAATTTGAATTAGTACTCAAGTCTGTATAATTATTCGTGCTTGAATGAACTTTCAAAGTAGGGAGATAGAAATTTTAACGACATAAATCAAAGATAATTGACACATCGACTTTTCGGATTTAATATTAAGAACTTTTCGTACACATTCTGTACTAAGTTACATCGACTTAATTGTAACAATTGCCAAATGCAAATCCGCGTATACCGCAAAAATCGATTATCACTTGCTAGACGGTCGTAAAAGAACAAGTAGAAATATAGACGTGCCAAAAGTTTTTCTATCGATGACTATTTACGACTTGTCACTGGTATTTTACAGTTATTGCTTCATAGAAGTTTTATGAAGAAGGCGATTGCTGTACACTGTACAATGCTGGTACAGGGATTACTGTGGGCGCCTCTCTCAATTGTTATCTATACGAACACGCTCACACAAATACATAAATAGTTAAACAAATTCTGTGTGTCAGATTTAGTATTATTATTAGTCATAAAAGCATACGCACGACCACAAACTTAATAATATTAAAATGTGCTTAACATTGTAGGAATTTTCAGCTGAGGGTAAGTAATTACTGTTCGTGTTAAATTGCTTTGAAAATTTTCAAATTTACAACGGCGCCGATACAATTATGAAAACTAATTTGGACGTCTTTTTGAAATCAGAAACATGCTAACTATACACATTTTACTTTATCCTGAACCTTCTCTAGCGTATAGCTTTATGTTTATAGTTAATTAAGATACTGTTTGTTACCGTCTTTATTTATTTAGTTATTTACTTATTAGATTTCATATTGATTTGCTTCTGTTTGTGTCTGGAACAATAAGTTTTTATTCACAATTTTTTTAAATCTTTTTTGCATACGTCTTGTCTGTTTTTGTCAAGTTTGATTAAAGATTTATTTAGTTATTTTTCAAGTGTTGAAAATAAGTTACCAAATTTTAATATTAATATACAAGGTGCATTTGAAAAAAATTGTCAATCAAGAAAGGAAATTTCAATTTAAAAATTTTTTCTTTAATTTTGGTCAACTAAATAACAAATTACGTACTTTTAACAGTAAATAAACTGTCTGTTGATGTTCTTTTCCGTACATTGAACATTTTAAATTCATCAGTATCAACAGCGTTTTAAGCTCGTTTAAATAACAACCACCTGGCTAAAACATACCTTGCACGATGTTAAGTAATTTGTGTGGGTTTGCTTAAACATCAATTTGTGTGTATTTTATACAAGTACCTTACTTTTTTCCTAAGTTGTTTTTAACCTTTAATGAGGAAAAAACATGGACAAAATATTTTTTACATTTATAGTTTTTTTCCGAGTATTTTTTAACATCCGTATTTTTATTTTTTTTTGTCAAAAAACGGCTTCTAGATATTGGGTAAACTGTATAACTTTTTTTATTTAATAAGTCAAATCAACTTAAACTGAAAACCTGAATTCTTATGATGAAATGGTCTCATTGTTCTTTGCACTATTTTGTACGAATTTTGAAAGAAATTACCAATGATAAGAATTTATAATAATAAAATATATAGGTAGTATCTATAATAAGTCTAAATATTGTAAAATGAACGTTTTTACCAATTATGATTTGAGTCAAAAATTATAAAAATGTATTGTGGCAAACGATGTTGTATAAATATAAATTATTTTTAGTCAATATTTTGGTTGTTAAATAAAAAATAACGAATGTATTGTAATTATGTGGGGATGGGATCTATGACAGAAAGAGGAATGGAGCGCTGATAAAAATAAAAAAACACCAACCATTCATTTTCTCAATTTAATGTATTTCAAATGTAAAGTGAAAAAAAAGTAATATATTTTTTATCCTAAAGTAGGAAAATGAAATAAAGAAAATCAATATTAATTTCGAAGAGCAATTGAGTGTACGATATTTTTTGTTAGTCCATCTTTAGCCAACACAAATAAGTTCGATGGTTTGCCCACGCGAGAACATGCCGCGTATAATTCTCTTTGTGAAAAACATGGTGTCCGAAATCTAAGCCGCAAACAGACATTGTTTGGCCTTGCGCGTTATTGATTGTCATTGCGAATTCCAATCTCACGTCTGTAAGATCACTGGAATTCGTAGCAGCAAAAGGTTTTCGGCTCGGAATTTGCTATTCAAAGTGGTGGCTTCGATAATATTTTTCATCAATTTTTTAATGACCACTTGCGTGCTATTGCACAGCTCTGATGGGTTCAAATTCCGAAGTAAAATAACCGGAGATTCAACTTTCAGTCGTAGAAGGTGTGGTGACATGCCTGACAAATCCAGTTAGTTCAAAAACTCTGTTGGATAATTTACAGCTTTGTAGGCATCGCAAACTTTATCGATCGATTTGTATGATACCAAGTCGCCTGGCAACGACTGCTGTATTTTGAAGTTTAAATCGTCGACGTCCACATTTTTTGCTGCCAATATGGTTCTTTCTGTCAGTCACGCATGATTTATGTATTGTGTGCGTACATCGGGAAATATGCGGTCAATAAGAGCATTTTGCGAATCAACGATCATGCAGAAATTAGTGGGCAATTTTATGTATCCAGTATTTTCATAGACAGCAACTTTTTCATCGCCGATATCTAACAGTTGGTTCGAGGATGTGTCAGCGGATGGATCTTGTAACATTTGGACGCGTATGTTTATTTTTAGCTGGACTTTTTCAACATACGCTACAGTGGCGATGATTTCAAGCAAGCGTTGATCTCATCAGTGTCGAATGTGGAATGACAGGAAGCATTTGTCTGAAATCACCTGAAAGGAGTAACAGAGTGCCGTCGAATAGTTTATTGTTGTTTTTATATGTTTGGGTGTTCTGTTCAACGCCTCAAGACTCAAGAGAATGTTTGTTTGCCATAGTGCATTCATCCCAGATGATCATTTTCTGTTGTTTTAGCACTGTGGCCATAGACGATTGTCCGCAAGGATTCTAGATAGCAATCAATACTTTATTGTACATAGCCATGTAATTGTCGTCTTTGAGCAAGCCGAGTGCAAGGCATGCATCTTTATATGTTGGATACTGTTGTTCATTCACTTTGCGTATATCTTGAAATGACAATGGGCCCGTGACATTAACCAACAACGTTTACAGATAAAAGCACTCCATCTACCTTGGATTAACTGTGTATACTCGGCCCAAAGTGTTTGATTTGAATACGCCGGGGCACGCATTGGTGTGCATTGCGGGGCATCCATTTTTTTGTTTGATACCATGTGAAATAGCGTGGAACTTCGGAATAGGGTAGTGTTCGTGTAGTAGTGTAGTTTTTGAAGGATTTGTTCTACGCTTGCTGTCTCGTTGGTGAAAAATACGCGCTGGCAGTATTCAAGATGGACCGCTAAATGCATTATTGCTGGGTCCAGTTCAGGAATTGGGAACTAAAGATACGCCAAACAGCTTTGTTTGAGCTGATCTACCGGCCAATTTGGTAGCGCAATATGTTGTCGTTGTTATTCAATCGAGGAGCATTAAAGTCGGTATTTTGAACTTGAAATACATCCATATCGCTGACTTTATTCACATAATTGCAAATGTATTTGATGCCCTTCACCGAACTGTTGTGGTAACAATATCAAGCACTAGTTGATCAGTAGACGGATCTGGAATATTTAAGGAAATTACACTATCGCTATGACGTGGACTGCTTACGTACGATGATGGTAGAATGATAGTGTTACCAATTTCGGCGGTGTTGGCGTCGCTCATGATAGCGTCTCGCAAGTGGATGTATTCTTCCGCACGCAGCTTCTGTTGATTGTGTCGTAGGAATCGCAGTCGTTCACTCTACTTTCGCGTTCTTGATTGTTTCGGCCTCTGTAACAGTATATTCATAAATATTAATTGAAAATGAATACTGATATAAAATCTTAAGCCTTCGCGGTTGTTATGTTTATGATTATAAGCGACTTTCGGCTTAGACCGCGTCGTAGTTAAACACCCAAACTTAGGTTTGGTTCTAGTCTCTTCTTGAGAGCCAAAACAAGAAGTAGAACTTGGCTTTTGCCGTATTGTCGTTCGTGAACCCAAACAAACTGACGTTTCGCAAGACATTGCAGCTTGCATCTTCAGAGTGGTAAATGTCACTGTGATATTTACCACTCTGAGCCGAAAGTCGCTTATAATCATGAATACTGATGTTCTTAATGAATGAATTATCTGTGACGGAATCTCGTTGTTTAATGTTTATGCAATATCGGTCTTATTGCTTCTAGAAAATTAGCGAATATTGGAAAGCGTTGTATGAATGGTGTGTGTCGGCGATGAACTCTAGATTATTGTTTCTTCTTCGTTTGTTTAGCATTGGCAGTAATGAGCCTACTTGACCTTTAATTTTGAACGTGGAATTGAATTCTTGACCATTTACCGCAGTATTGTGGACTATTTTTGTTGCTCCGAACAAAGTCATTTGGAAGCATGAATTGAATGTGCGAATGGACTTCAGGAACAGGTTTGTATCTGGAGCAGTGCCGATCAGCAAGCCGTTTAATGGTTCAGTTTCTGGTAGTTGCACAACACATCCCGGCTGACTTATGTTTGAATTTGACATGACATTGGGACATTCTTTGTCCATAGCACTAATCAGCACTTTGTGATGAGCGGAATAATACAATATCTGGCTCATACTCGAATGCGAGACGAAAGAACGAGGCTGATGTGAATGCTCGATGTACTTGTTGGCGTTGTCGGTTATTTGCTCTGTGTGTGTTAACTACGAACCAGCGCACTTGTATCCGTTCTAGTTGTCGTTGTTGATTTCGTTTAACTCGTGCCTTTTGTGATTGAGATGCGTGCAATTGCGACATGCACACACGCACATTTTCTGCTCTACTATTTTGCATGTTTGTTGCTTTATTCGTTTAACGGCCCAAGTATAAACACGTATATATTTCTTATAAATTAAAATAAATCGTACAAGATTTTGAACGCACTGCGTTGTGATACATAGCGAATGCAGAATGAAATGTTAAAATGACGCGACGCTTCTCGTGAATGACTTGCGCATGTGTGGATGAAACTTCGATGAGGCGGACGTAGCGCTTTCTGTCATTCAAGTAAATAATTTTGTTCTGTTTGAAATACGAACGACGGTAAAATTATGTGGATGTTGTTTATACAAAAATACTAAAATTGCTTTTAAAAAATAGGAGGAGCAGGAGGGTGAAAATTTGTGATTATAGATATGTTATGATGCCAAATCAAAAAAAAAACTTTGTCAAAAAAATAGAAAAACATTTTCTTGATAGCGACACCCTAATCACCTAGCGGTATGAAATATACTTTACGACTTATTCTCATACCTACCAAATATACATTAAAAATTTATAAAAATTGGTCGTAAAACATAGAGTATCTAACTATTATAAAAGTGAATAGCTTAAAGGCATTTAGAGGACACAAACTGAAATTCTCTTTCACTGGATTAGTGCGAATTGTGAATCTATGAGGCAGTTGTAACGTGCACATTTTTTCTATTGAATACTTCTGATTTAATATAACATTTTTTGATTTACTGCACGCAAATGATGCACAATAATCTTGCGTGATATGTAGCCATTTTTTAGGCCATTTTTTGGCGTCGGTTTGTCGCAAACGGATATTTTATTGTCCTGCAATTGCAGACAACATGGGGCCATTTTTAAGTTAAATTTAAATATGGTTTGATCTTTCTTTGTCGTATAATATTCAGTAATGTAATTATTGCAATCCGTCGTTTGTTTTGAGTTTGTAGGGGTAAGTTTTTCTTTGTTTTATACACTTAATGTAAACTTTGGAATTTGCGTTTTAGTTTTTTCTTACGACTACGTTTTTGCTACACACAACGTTTCTTTGTATGTACGATTTTGTTTTTCTGGATACGAAAACTTGTTTTGGTGGGTACGTATGATTGTTTTTGTTCGATTTTTATGCAATGCGTTTTACGTTTACGTTTTCGAAGAATTTCGGTTATATATTTAAAATTTTGATTTGTACGCAAGATGTTAGTCTACGATTGAATTGGATAATTATCTTAATGTATTACGTTCTGAAGTCAATTTTGTTTGAGACGTTTTGAATTTGGGAATTATAGTACGCTATGTTTGTGTTATACAATACTCTGGCTATGGAACTTAATTAATAAGGGATCAATCGGTTTAGAAATCAGCATAAATTTGGAAGTTAAAATACGAATGCAAAATGTACAATGTTACGTCCATCCTATGAATTCGATGATGAACACTCTCATAGACCGCACCCAAGTTGCATCTCTGGGCGACGCAAACTGAGGTGAGATAACGTTCTAACCCTTACATACTTAACCTTGTAATATCGTGATTATGTTATGAATTTTTGGGTTTCGAAATTTATTCTAATTTTATTATAAAAATACTGTGGCGTCCAAATTTAATTTTAAGTTTTTCGCTTTTAAATCAAAACAAATAATCTTAAGGTACGCTAGAATTCCTCTAACATAAATTTGTATATGAATTGTCTCATGTCTCAATATTTTGTGTTTTTATATTAATAAATTATGTGAGCTAGGATTTTTTTTTAATTTTGTATTCGACTTTTTTATACGCTATATGGTTCTATGTAGTTAATTGACTGAAGTGTTTGTAATTCTATAGTGTTAAAAATTTGTATGAAAACCTCATTACATGTAACTTTGTGAGCAAAGATGACAAAATTAAAATAATTATAATCTGTTTTTTAACTAGGAGAAGTAAGTATCAAAGCCCAATTTACACTATAAAAAATCACTAAAAAAGTTACTAGAATGATTTTGCGGGAAATTTAAATTTTGCGATTTATAATCGATGATTTTATACAACTGTTCATATTGGCATGTAATGTGGGTGGTATTTATAACATTGAAAAAATAAGATTTTTCAGTGTAATTCTAGAAATTACTAAACAAATTGTTACCTAATGATAGACAAGATCTTTCTGAGAAATATAGGATATTTCCATCATATACAAACTGAGAAGTAAATAAAAGATTACTTAGAAAAAAATGTCAACAATAAGATTTATTTGCATAAAATAACTCAAAACTCTAAATTATTTTGTTTGATGAGAAACTATATAATATTTAAGAATGTCCTGTACATTATGATTCGATAATTAGTAAATTTAAAACGATAATAAACTTAAGTTAATTATTAATCTAAACTCTCAGATAAATTGCTCTCGCCAAGGGAAATAATTAATGGTTAGATTATAATATCCATTAGTTCATCCAAATTAAACATTTTTTCTTCTTCTTTACTAACCTGATCAACGCAATTTCTCCAGTCAGTAGGTGTAACATTTTAAACGGCTTCTAAAAATAGTTGCTTTACATCCTTAATCTAAAAGTGCAGTTTTTGGATGCAACTTCATTTTTTATTTTTGCCTATATCAATTCTATTGGGTTTAACTCACAATGATAAGGAGGCAACCTTTATACAATTATATTCTTCGTCTTTACCATTTTATGTGTTACATACAAATCGAACTGTGGTTTACGTAAACGGATTAAATGTAGAAGTTCTGACCTAACCATATCTTGTGAGAAGTCTATATTCTTTGATTGTAACTACTTTTGCATGTTTTTATTTTTTGACGATGATGTTGCAACTTGTTCGAGTTTACTGCTATGGTTCAACGCATTCTTCATAACAATAACAGCAGTATCTGGTAATTTATTCAGAATTTCGGCAAACTATTCTTCAAAAACTGTAGCATTTATTTCTTCATATTTGCCTTCAAAAAGCAACAATCCGTTGTCAACAAAACCTACTACAGTAGATAAACCTTTAATAAATGTTTGTCTTTTATTCAGTACATCCATATTTTTATTTTGTGTAACCTTCATTGAACCATGTTATGATATATAATAAATAATAAATGACTCGTTCCTCCCTTCTATATTGTTTAACAGTTTTAATATATTTTCTTCACCAACAAATTATATCGTCAGGTTCAATACTTTTTCAGTTACGTGTCTATACCTATTATTAAAAAAAATTTTAGTCACCATGCTTTGGGTTTAAGTACTACAAACTTACGTGAAATTTATCTGCTTCATTAATTTATATAACGACGAAGAAGACGTTTTGGCAAATGCAACTGATTATGTACTATCTGCCGTACTGATTTTCTGAATGTTTTAATTAGTAATGGGCGGCCTCTACTTTGTTTTGAAGAAGAAAATTCTTCTTTTTGTCAATACTCTTTTATTGCAGTATAAATAGTTCATTTTGTAAGACCTAAAGAAATTGCCGTTAATTTGATACCAGAATAAAATTGTCAAATTTCTTACTTAACATTTCACTAATTTTGTGTACTACATAAGAAATTTTCATTTTTGAAGCAACACTTAAAATTTGTTGTACATATTTAATATGCACTGTTTTTCGGGTAGAGATAGGTGACCAAAATTCAAACGCCTACGTTTTCTTGGGGGTGAAACGTTTAAAACTGTATTTGGAGCAGTGCAGCATCTATATACTATTCATTGACATAAGAATATCACAAAAAAGGTTTAAAGCGTTCAATTTAAAAAAATGTCAAATTCCTGTCAAACATCGTTAATGTTTACACAGTTTATGTTTACCAAATTATTGCAATTTCGTGTGTGTAAATCAGGGTCAGCGTTAGCCTATCAAAAGTGTAGAAATTACCGAGAAATATTTAAAACGCTCCTCCTAGTTAAAAAACAGACATTAGTCCTTGTCAAATTAATAGTTTATAACAAATATAATTGAACGATTTAATGTATCTGAGTAGGTACCTAATAAGACAAACGAAACAATTGTTCAACAATTGAGTTATCTTACCAAATCTGTCAAAACAGGAAACAAAAGAAAGTAATTGATGAAATTGAATTTAATGAAGAATATGAAAACAGTCAGTCATGACCTAGGTGAAAAGAGTGAGTATATGTGGTAATATATGAACGACTTTAGACCCAATTGGTTACTCGGTAAAACCAAACGATAAAAAAGGAGCTAAACCTAACACAACTTTACACATATTTTAAATTTGTTGGTTTTAAATTACTACTTCATTACTTATGGAAATCAGTTGCAATTTAGTAGTAATTAAATCTGATTGCAATAAATTATTTTTATCACGGCCGCAATTGATTTAGTTAAACTTTAATCATAATTATTAGACATATTTTGGCTTTGTAAATTTTACTTAGGTCTGTGTTTTATTTTCTCTCGATCATATTGATTTGATGCAGTATCTGTTTTCATTGTTCGCTAGCGATATTTAATTGTTAGCAGAACCTTATATACAGGATGGAATTATTAATAGAACGGTTCGCCTCCTGGTAGGTGATAATGTTAAAATTCGATCAAAGTAATGATCCCTTCTTATAGGAGGTTGGATGAAAGCAACTACTTCAGTAATTTGCGACGTTTCTTGCTCTGGATGAACACTTCATCAGGCTCGCTCACACTGAGTCAAGTAATTTATATGCAGAATAATTAAGTTATAATTGATGCAATTGCGTTCGTACGTTTAAAGTGCACGATGTACGAAATCACATCACGTTTTTTAGTTTTTTAATTTAAATGCATCAATTATAACTTAATTATTCTGGATACAAATTACTTGACTCAGTGTGAGCGAGCCTGATGAAGTGTTCATCCAGAGCACGAAACGTCGCAAATTACTGAAGTAGTTGCTTTCATCCAACCTCCTATAAGAAGGGATCATTAATTTGATCGAATTTTAAACTTATATACAGGGTGAGTCCTTAAGCGCGACCCTCACCTGTATCTCTAAAACTATTTGGTCTAGCAATACGGCAAAAAATTTCATTGACTAAATCACATATAGGGACTTGACTGAAAATATTTTTACTTTTGAAAACCTTTTGGGGACGGCGCAATCAGGGAGTGGTTACAAAAATCGTAATTTTCTCAATGATTTTAAATGTAAAGATATTCATTGATCTATCTCATTCGAAAGCTTATCTAATTCGACATTAAAATTGTCTATTGCGAAATTTCTAAATCTCCATGCTAACCGTTAGGTGAAGACACAACCTTTATAGACAAAAATGAACGTACTGTCGATTAGAAATGTTTTATTTCAAATAGTTTGTAACTGTCGTATAGTACGGAAGATTCTAATAAGAAACACCATATGGCACTTTTCTTGAAATTTTCTTGTTTAGGATTTTTGCAATTTTCTTTAAAACATTAAATGGAAAGGCATAGTGGGCTTAGTAAAGTAAAGTACATGACAGTTGACATTAACAGTTTATTAGTCATTTGATTTATAATTTAAAATTAATTCCATATATGTATAATCTAGGTTTTTTAAGAAAAAATTCCATCCGCCAAGGAAAGCAAAATACGTTAAAAATAAAAATTTGTACTGATTTACTAAAATGGAAAGCAATATCGAGGCGCACAAATATAGGGTTTAGTCGATATGACAACATAACCTTAATTTGCTATATTTCGGTTATATCTTAAGTATAGGAAGTCAATACAAACGTGTAAATAACAAATGTGTAATACTTAGTACTTTAACATGATTTCTTTTAAGCAAATAAAATTATAATCCTAAGTTTTCTGAATTCTCTTTATTCTTTTGACTTGGATGTTTTTCTTCAATTTGAAAATAAAAAAATATGTAGAAATTCCTTATAGGAAAGTCGTGTGGTGACCACACCAGTTTTTTTTATAGTTGTAAGCTTCAAATGTTATCATTCTATGTTCATGTCATGGATTATTTTTATAGTTCTTGAATAGATGTTATGTTCTTTTAGGATGTATGGCATGTTATCTTACTCGATGAATGACTGTTTTAAAGTCAAAAAACCATAAATTCTTCTTGTTGGTGCTGAATACATATATATATATACATATATAGTTTTTTAATAATTATTGCTCTATAAAAAAATACGATAACGATTGTATAGTAAAGAAAATAAAAGATCTTTTAAGATATAGTATGCAATTAGTGAGAATGAATTGGGAGGGATTTACAAGAAAAATTGGTCTCATAAATGAAGCATTTGTTTGACATGTTCGTGCAACAAGATTCTATTGTCATATTACTAAAAATATGAAAGTACACCTTATTATTATTTATCCTGCTTTTTTAAATGGCGATTGGTTTTGTTTTTACCAAATAACTTAGGTTTATTTGTATAGATTAGAATTAACCAAAAACTTCATCGAAGCATAGTGTTTGTATTCATCATTATTTTCTAAATTATAGTCATTTTTCTTTCGTTGGGTTTACTTTTGTATACTCCTATACTTATTCACTATATTACCCATACAAAGAATGAGAAGTGGCCCATTACTGGGGGAGAACTGGAGTCCAGTAGTTAAGGATCGGCCGAAGATAGTAAACGTAGCTGACCAGGTCTGGCTAATACGGCGAATGATAACGTCATGCCAAGCGTGGCAATCAAGTATCGACCAAGCGCGGCAACTAAGTTTGAACTACGCGTGGTAACCAAGAATTGGCAAATCGTGGCAACCCAGAATTGGGAAATAGTAGCAACTAAATATGAACCATCGATATGGATCAATACTTCAATTGTGTCTTTAATAAATAGATTTGGAGAAATAATGCTGTTGAGTCCATTTGCAATACCTAAATACTTGTAGGCGCCATTTGACTGTTGAAGGCTTAAAATTGATTGATGTGCATGGTGTTGTTTGGGTTTTAGCAATGCCTGTGCTGTTTTCGGCAGCGTAGGATGGCCTTCATCTCTTAACAGAATTAATAATTCAGATATTACATTTAATTGAAAGCTATTTAAGTTTTTCAGTGCCCACTGCCTGAGTTTTTCTTAAAAATTTACATTTAAGTCAGTATTTTCATCAATAACACTTTCACTGTCTCTATCACTGTTTTCATCAATACTGTCATTGTTTATAATGTTATTGTAACTATTAAATTCACTTTGCGTTTTTATATTACCACTGCTGCAGTTACTGATGTTTGTATTATTTATATTTAAAGATAAATTGTTTTTCTTTTGATTATTTATACAATTATTACCACTTTTTTTAAATTCTCGAATTTTTTTACGCGATGGTATGCTTTGGACATTTTAAATTAAATTGTTTAATTATTTAGCTTTTAATAAAGTTACAAAATTAAATAACATTAAATGTAACCTATAAAATCGATGCAAGACTGAAACCGATTTAATGATCTTAAATTTAGGGCGATTGCGCAGCAACTCATGAATTTCAGTATCGGCCGAGAAACGATTGTTGATTGTGTACTATGATCAAAACTATCGAATGGTTGTTGATGGATAACCAGGATCGGGCCAATATAAATAGTCCGATGCTTGGCTAAGTCAGACATCGGCCGATCTACGGTACTTTTTCTAGTAACGGCGACTTTGTACGGGTATCGGCGATGTGTTTTAGGATACAAATCTTCTTTTTATTAATTTCAATGTTTTGTATAATTGTACTATTGTATATTTATTTAGATAACCGAATACTGAAATATTGGAAATGCTCATTGCGTCAGATGACGCATGTATGAAAAGTCTGTCATGTTTTAAATTTTATTAATTCTGAATTATAAATAAAGTTGACAAAACGCAAACATTAATCAGTAACCAAAAAAGAACACAACCCGTGTGTTATTTCGTGCAGAATGTTTTTCTATGTAATTTCAAATTGTAACAGAAAATTCTATTTTCATTTTCATTTTTTGTTCAGCTGCAAAAAGTCACGAAATCCTTTATTCTCCAAATGTTTTACAATCAAATGTATAGTAGATTTGCTAGTTATATATAATTTTCACATTCTATATGTATATTTACATACGTTGTACATTTACGTTTAATTCCAGTTTCACATAAACGTTTTAATCCGTGTTTTACCTTCAACTGAATCGCCAACGCGGATTATATTTTCAATTACGTTAAGTACATAATGCATGAAATAGTTTCAGTTTGGACAAGTAAACATATGCGATATACATGTTATCACATTTTTTGTTATGTGGGTACCAGTTGGTGCTTGGAAACTTTTGTAGCGACATTATATTCTAGGCTATTGATTTTTTGTTATTTGCGTTAATACATTTTGGACAGGATCCTCGTCAAAATTTTGTTGGACATGAGGTTTTTCGTTTTGTCACGCACCATTACATTGTATAAATCCGAAATTTACAACACGTTTACTTTTTATACGAGGAGTATTTAGAAAGTAAATAATCATAAAAAACGTATAGTATTATTTTTTATCTTTGATATAACGTGTTTCCTGTAACGAAAATCAAAATCTGTATTGCCGAATCGCGAAACGCCGGTCTTCTTTGTGCCTACAAAGATCTTAATAATGAAAGGTTTTTTTATTTTCTTTTTATTTGTTTTTTAATTGTGTTTTATGGAGAATCGATGTCAGTGCGCTTTTCTTTATGTTTTATATGTTAAAATGTATTTTAAAAATTCCGTGTTTTGTAAATGTTTAAAAAATGTGATTTAACTAATATTCAAAAGGAATCTTACATTTGATTTATTGGTCAATATTTAAAACAGCACAAGTTATTTGTTGTAATTATCGTCAGGAGTTTAATCTAAAATAATGACATAAATTAGTATCATATGCGGCGCAATGAAGCTTGGTATTTTATTTCCTACTAATAGTGTAGTTTCGTTTTGGGAAACATTAACTGATTAATGAGACGTATAGGTATTTTCTGAAAATAATTTATTTTTATTGCTATGTATTAGTAAGGATATAATCAATTTTACATTTCTACAGTTACATTTTGCACTTCATACAGTTTTATATATTTTCTTCCACACAAAAGTTTTAGAAATGCGTGAATAAATAAAATTATCCTTACTTTTAAACGTCATTGTCGCGTCGTCTTTATGGTGTTACATAATTCACTATTTTTTGCTACTCTTATATCTCTCCCAAAAGTCGAGTTTATTTTGTCGCGCGCAAAATACGAAGTTTAGGAATTTTTTTGTTGCATCTTGTATATTGAAATTGTTTTTTATTATCTCAGTAGAAGACACGTTTATAAATAGATTTCTTATTTTATAAAATTTGTTGTTTTGTACACAACGAATAAGACAAATTGACCTTATTTGATTTGATACTTATTAATTAAAAGTCTCAGATTATTCTTTTTTAGCAGATTATTTTTATATTCTATTTCTGACCACGTTTAGATTTGGTAATAGTCAAATTAATTTCTTTCATTGTTGGAAGATATACGTTGAGTACTTGGTTTATCCAGAAGATCGAAGGTCAGATCGAAACGCAACGAAAAATAAGTATGTCACAGGTACTCCATTACGGACGACCCGCAATAGGTTTTACTAAAATTAACTTAGCATTTGCCGGAAAATGGTCGTGTATAAATCGAAAAAAGTAGTGGTGCGCGAACTTTTTGGACTTATTACTTTCCTAGCGATCGCCATTTTTTTTCAAAAAAATTTGTTTGAAGAACCTTACGTTTCAAGGTCTCCTGAATCAGAAAAACGTATTTTTGACAAAAAATTTTTGGGTGTCTGTGTACCCACGATAACTCTCGAACCAAAAGTTTTAGTAACTTGAAATTTAGTATGGAGCTGGCTTTTCATATTCTCTCGGTTCTATCAAAAGATAGGTCTGATAAAGAAACCGGAAGTAGGTGTATCCGCCATTTTGAACAGTTTTTCTTATATAATTTTGTACGAATGTAAATTATTCGAATTATTTTTACAGTTTCTATAAAGATAATTCTTCCTAACAATTTATTCAAATAATTTTTTTTCTAACTAACAGTTTATTAGATGTTTAATTTATAATTTAAAGTGATTTCTATTACATAATCTTGGCTCGAATCCTGCCTGCGACGATTTTTTTTTCGAAAAAATAAATAGCTGGTTGCACAAAAGTCAGGTTAATTGGCGATTTACTAATCGTTTGAATACAAACATATCACTTCAAAGTGGTTTTATGACAACATAACCTTATAAAAATACATTTCTTCATCATTCCTTATAGGAAAGTCGTGTGGTGCTTACGCTGATGATATAACTATTAACAAACAAGACGAGATTTGTTACACATGAAGATTGAAACCCAGAATGACAAGACTCTTCATTACGTAACGCGTGTTTGTATGTGGTGAGAGAACCGCGGTTTCCAACTTGGACAAAGTACAGAGATTGGCATGTCTGCTGATAACAAGTGCGATGAGAAATATGCTTTCAGCAGCTCTGGAAATACTACTTTGACTTCCACCATTACACCTCGTTCATGTGCTACGTAAACAAACAATTTTAACTATGAGATTCGACTTCACAAAAGATTATCACATCTTAAAAAAATTTAAAGTGACAAAATCGTCACAAGAAGAGTGCTCAAGAAAAACCTAAGTAGGTGCGGTTACAGGAAGGTTGCAACGGCACCGGTTTCGGAATATATGGAGGCAAACGTCATAAATAACATCAAAACTGACTGTGGCCTACATAAACAGTCTCGAAACATTGATAACTCGCCAACAAGTGGACCATGTGTAAAGCGGACGCACTAGCTAAAAAGGGCAAAACTGGGACATATCTAATTTGAACTCGTTTTCGGAATCTTACGATACCGGGAAAGAAATATTTCGCAGCAAACTAGCAGCAGAACATAACAAATTAAGAAAATATTCTGTGCGTGTGACGGTCATAGACCAGCATTAAACATTCAAACTGTGATATCATGTATGAGTCCACAATGGTTAAGGAAACATACGAAACGCAAAACACAACGATGCTCAGTAAACCAAGGCTAATCGATGCTTAATTGAGAAACGCCTATTGGAATAAGCGTCTGGACTTCATAGACGAAACGGAATTTCTGGAGGAGTAAAAATCAGAGGCAAATAAGCTTTAGAGGCAAAAAAAACGAGAATTAGAGGTAAAATTATTAAAATGCCTCGGCATTTATACTAACTAACTAGGCTCCTGGCAATAACCATTTTTTACATGTCTGAACTTAGTTTCGTCAAGTATTGGTCTCTAGTAATCTACCATGGTAAGAGTGTTTTTTCTATAAGTATTCACGTAAAAAAATAGAAGTCATTAGAGTACAAATTTTGGGGTTTTAAGCAGTGTTCTTGTAGAATTCCTATGTTACAGTTAAAAAATCTTTCTCTGTACATTGTTTACAGAAAGTTGAATGTTTCAATGTTCTTTCTAGAGTTGGTATATGCGTTTCTCTAAATCAGCGCGTTTTAACTACAACTTTTCTATTTTTTTTCAGCTGACAAGCGTAATAGTAGCGACTGTGGGATAAGTCTCAAAAGAGGGACAGTGCCTATTCCGTGATTCTTAAAATTATGAAGTGGATCTAAACGCTCTAGGTTTCAGGGCACGTTGTATTTAAGATACTCGCATCAGCATCGATAACAATTGTTCTTGTATTGGTTTTATGTATTTTTAGACATGAAAATACTTGGATATGTTGTTAATTTTATTGATTTGGGCATTAAAAGCTTTCATTACACGCGTGTAACACGCTTAAAAGAAAAACATATTTTTTTCAATTGAACCGTTTCTGGAAATGAGAAATGTCATGGTAAAGATTGCAAGGACGTAACCTAATAATTCGGATATGGAGATGAACAAAATAATGTTATATCCGGAATCTGTTATCTTCTATGTTTTCGGACTCACAAAATTAAGGATTCTTAGAATTATTGAATCAGTCTTAAAGCTCGCGTTTAAATATTTAATTATAAGTTTGTTTAGATCAAAGTTATGGTACAATCGAACATATCTCGTTTGTTTACGTATGAATCACATATATTGTGTTTTCTAATTACGAGGAGCAATTTAAGTTTGTTGTAAAATAATACGAATATATGATTGATTATTGACAAGCCAAGTTTACCAAGGAAAAATATTTTACTAACTTGCACTGATTGTGTTTGTAGGTGTACTCTAAACGGGTTATTCACTTCCTCGTAATAAAAAAATAATGTATTCTTATTTTTGATTTATAATTTCAATATTTCTTCAAACATTAAAACCTTTATATATAAGTTTCCCCTAAACTCAATTTTTTCAACTTAGATTATTTAAGTTTTAATAATATTTTGTGAAGATGTAAATCTTACAAAATTTGTTTTAACGTTGCACGTAAGCAATTGTTTTACAAAACTGCATAAAGTACTCTTTAATTTTTCTTTTACTGTTACGTGAGTAAAAACACCTTGATTAAAACTTGGAAGCATTTGTCTCGCGTCGTTTTATATACGGTTCAACCCTTACTCATATTTAAGCTCATTCATCATATTGTATTTTTTGTGTCTTTTTATATCTGTATCGTGCTGCAGTAATCAATTTTTATAATATTCTGGACGTGTAATATTGATGTTTTGTATTAAAATTTTTGACGTTGAATATTAATATTAACAATGTTGGGACAATTGGGACAATAATGGCTTGATGACATGCTATAACATTCCTATGAGCACATTTACATCTCAAGGTACAGATAAAACTATTTTTTGTTATCGAACGATTTATGTACCTTTATATTGTTTTTCTTTTGTTTCAGGTAAGCCCAGTTTTGCATTGCAGTTCAACAGTAGTAAGTTCAAATGTGCTTGTTATTCTCCTATAGATCGTTTAAGTATGACTAAAATAATCGTGCGTTTCTAAAATTTATGAAAAATAATTCTAATTTAATTAGAGCTTATTATACTTTTATTTAACTCTTAGAAATCTGTTAAAATGTACATACGGGGTGATTGATTAGTGTGGTAAAGTCCACTACCTTCTACGTCCTTTGAGGTATCAAAGCAAAAATTAGGAAAATAGTATCCAGTTTTTTTTTTTTTTAATTAGTTACATTGTTGCAGGATGTTTCATAACGCCATGCCAGATCAAAGTTATATTTTTTTGTAATAAACAACCTGTATTTTACTTTAAATTTGAAAACCGCTTTACTTTGCCATTACAACAATATAAAGCTGTAGACGGAGTATTTAAAAAGCTATAACTAATTTTCTAGAAAAATCGTAACAAGTTTAACGCTCTGTATAATTTAAAGGGAATACAAGAACAATGATCTATTGCATTTAAACTTTTTTAATTATCGCCAAAATTTATAAAAAGGGTTGATTTTGCTAATATTTATTATATCGATTACAGGTTGAGTCAAAACACAAATACATTATTTGCGCAATATTTTTAAAGTATTTAACACAATAACAACTGTACCACACTACTAAATTAACAAACAATAATGATAAACTGTCAGTTCTTGACAAATAAATTATAGCCAACTCACAATTGGTGAAGGTTTAGATACCTAGTTAATATTTTACATAGAAAAATAACGATATCTGAAAAACTAATAATTTCGGGAACGCTTCATGAAAATAAAAGTATAATGATAGTAATAGTTATTTAAAATACAGGGTGAGTCAATCAATCGAGATTAGCAATTGTTTATAAATTTTTATAATGATTAAAAAATTTGATTATTGTTCTTGTATGTACTCTCTTGAAATTATACAAGGCGTTCAGCTTGTTACGATTTTTCTAGCAAATTGGTTATAACTTTTTAAATACTCTGTATAACACCTTACAGCTTTATATTGTTGTAATAGCGAGGTAGAAGTCTTTTAGGGTCTAGTGAACTGTGGTGTTGTAATCGGTTTATGTCAAAATGTTGCTATCATCCGTCTTACAAACATTCGGCGGTTCAATTTTCCTAACCTATCATTGCTTTAGTCGTTGTATTTGTAATTAACAAGCTTTTATTACTACTAATTTTTATTTAATATAAAGACATCTGATTATTTTTAAATTATTAAAATTTTTGGTTACGTATTTGTGTTTTAAACTGACTAACGTTTTTGAGATTCACTTAGACGTCAAATTTTTAATTTTTAGTAGATTCATTCCGATTATCAACTCAAGGTCACAGTTCACGACATAATTAAACACTTCTAAAGCAGATTTTAAGTTTAAAGTAAAATACAGGGTGTTTCCTTTAAAAAAATATAATTTTGATCTGGCATGGCGTTATGAAACACTCTGCAATGGTTGTAACCAATTTTAAAATATGAAGGTTGGCTACAATATTTCCAATTGTTTCACTGGATTTTTCCGTACTAATCAATCATCACGTATGTGTAACAAATTTCTTCTTTTGTCATTTTTTTACAAAAAAAAATCAAATTTCTACAATAATTGTAATTTTACTAAAACAAATGTGTATAGCTTAGTTTATTGACTTTAGTTTAACTTTTGAGTTTTTTGTTACTAACGACAATTAATCGATCGAAGTAAGTTTGAAGAGTTTTTAAAGATTTCAATTTGAATTACTGTAAAAGAGCAGCAAGGTTAAGGTTAGATAAAGAAAAACACAGTTTTCTATAAGTGAAAACTACGACTTCAAGCTTGGCGTTAGCGCAATGAAAGACGGCGTTTTTTGTTTTATATAATGGCGTTAGTTTTTTCAAGTGACAGTTATATGTTGTCAATCTCATACATTAAACTGTCAGCAAATATCGCATTAGCAGCACATCATAGGTGTTGACATTTAATTTTTTAGTTTACCTAGATCATGTGCAGTGAAAATGAATTTATGCAAGCGTTACATTTTCTCAGTTTTCTCTTCCACAATAAAATCCGAGGGATTGGTCACCTAGTAAATATGGTGTATCGCGATTGGTAAATGTAGTAAATATTTGGCAAATATTAGTAAATATTTGGTAAATATTCTTTATCTTTTTTTTTAATATTTGAGGAATTATTCATTGATTTACTGTAAGTTTTCATTTAACGAAGAGCATAAAACACACTTCTTCAGGCCACTGCAATTTATTAAAGTAAGTAACCACAGATCTGGAGATAAAAGCTCATAGTTTCTCATTTTCATTATTATAAAGATTATCAAAGCAAAATCTAAATAGATTAATGCGAGACTGTAATTAAAAAATTAGGAAGAAACATAAAGGTACTTTTAGGTCGTTTTGGACTGTGAGAAAGAAGTTAAGGTGGGAATTAACTAAGCACATTAACAACAAGAGGTCAGAATAAAGTAAGAATAACATTTACACAGTGCTATATTTATTACAGATCTGGTTCTGTATTTTTAATTTAAAAAAAACTGGTGTGGCCACCACACAACTTTCTTATAAGGAATGATGAAGAAATGTATTTTTATAAGGTTATGTTGTCATGAAACCACTTTGAAGTGATATGTTTGTATTAAAAACGATTAGTAAATCGCCAATTAACCAGACTTTTGTGCAACCGGCTATTTATTTTTTCTAAAAAAAAAATCGACGGAGGCAGGATTCGAACCTAGATTATATAATGCAAATCACTTTAAATTGTAAATTAAATATCTAATAAACTGTTAATGTTAGAAAAAAATTTATTTGAATAAATTGTTAGGAAGAATTATCTTTATAAGAAACTGTAAAAATAATTCGAATAATTTACATTCGTACAAAATTATATAAGAAAAACTGTTCAAAATGGCGGATATACCTACTTCCGGTATCTTGATCAGATCTATCTTTTGATAAAGCCGAGAGAAAATAAAAATCCAGCTCTATACAAAATTTCAAGTTACTAGGACTTTTGGTTCGAGAGTTATCGTGGGTACATCGTTATACACAGACAGACACAAACACACAAACACAGACACCCAAATTTTTTTGGTCAAAAATATATTTTTTTTACTTAGGAGACCTTGAAACGTAAACTGATGCAAAAAAAATATTTTTTTTTATAAATCGTCGCAGGCAGGATTCGAACCTAGATTATATAATGAAATTCACTTTAAATTGTAAATTAAATATCTAATAAACTGTTAATAATAGAAAAACATTTTATTTGAATAAATTGTTAGGAAGTATTGTCTCGATAAGAAACTATACAAATAATTTGAATAATTTACAAAACTATATAAGAAAAACTGTTAAAAATGGCAGATACGCCCACTTCCGGTTTCTTTATCAGACCCATCTTTTGATAGAACTGAGAGAATATGAAAAGCAAACTCCATTCAAGGTACTAGGATTTTTGGTTCGAGAGTTATCGTGGGTACAACGTTACACACACACACACACACACACACGCAGACACCCAAATTTTTTTTGTCAAAAATACGTTTTTCTGATTCAGGAGACCTTGAAACGTAAAATTCTTCAAAAAAAATTTTTTTGAAAAAAAATTGCGATCGGTATACTTTCCTTATAGGAAAGTAAAAAACGTATTTAACAGACACTGGAAAACTCTGATGTGATTGTTCAGACGAAATCAATACGTTTGTTTCGTGCGGTATTGTTCATACTAAAGTTTTAAGTCAAGCCTTAATATAAACAATATAAATATTTATCATTTTTTTAAATGGATTTACTAAAAATATTGAATGATAATTTGTTCAACGTAAACTTTATTATTATTATTAACAGTACGCAGCATCAACACAAAACCGATTAATTGTGTATTAACAGAAACGGTGTAATAGTAATCTGGGTTTTTAGTACATTGTCGTTACGTTTTTAACGTTAACAACCCAATTTGGCTTCAGAATTTAGGCAAAACACAGTAAACTTGATCTAAAAATGAATTCTTTATTAAACATTATTTTCTTGAGTTTAATATAATATATAACAGTCGCTTTTTAAATTAATTTTTACCTAATAAATCGAAGGCCGTTATACTAGAATGCATATGAAAAGATTGTTGATTTATGATAAGAGGAATTGTTAAAACCACATTTGTATTTATTCAAAACACTTTACCGGCGCTAATGGCACTTAGAATTATAAGTAAGTTTAGCTAAACGTTCTACAAGACAATGAGGTTATTATATTCTTAAATACAAAAGCAATAACCAGCGGTTTTTCTCCTCTGCAACTGTCGTTTTTCAACGACTTTCAATATTTTATTAGGTAATAAAATTGGAATTTATAGGGAAAATTCTATACCATCAGCTTATTAATAACCTTAAATAGGCACTTAGTATTATGCTGTTGCCTAATTTATGGGTAACTCTTTAGAGTACAAACGCTTTCAATAGCATTGTGGGAGCACTTCAGACTGTTGCTACTAGTTGTGGTAATTATCCAATATTCTCTCAATACATTACAACAAAACACTTACCAAGTATGCATGATGAATAATTGTCGCAAACTAATTCGGTGTTATCAATTAGAGGTAGTAAATGAAGTTTCTCGAAAAATGTCGATAAAGCTACCGCGTTGTGTAGTTTTATCAAATGTTACTCATTGTTTTCCTGTTTTGTGTTTAAAAGTGAACAAGAAACGCAATCTCCTTTTCAAACAAACAAAAACGGCTCGTTTACGACATTACTTGTACTAATGGGGTATTCTGTTAATGAGTGTAAAAGGTAAATCGGTCAAAATAATGTCTGATCTTTTACGTTACATTACTATAAATCTTTCAAGATTTTTGTGATAAAAAGGCGTTTAGTAGAATGACATGTTTCTTACGTCAAGCTTAGTGAAAATTTATTGAATGATTACATGCCGGTATGCCAATTACTCAGTTGTAAAAGTATACAATCGGAATTGTACGTTGAAAACAATATTTGTGATTTCTTATAATGTTTAAAATATTTCTGGTATTAGAATAATTTTTTGATGAAATTTAAACGCTTGTGAATTATTAAAATAACTGTAATGTTCAAAGCAATCGGCTTTTTTATCTATTATCTTTTTCCATTTAAGAAAAAGCTTACGCAATAAAAGGTTGACGACAAGGAAGTTACTCTACGTTTAATAATCTTTGAATCAATGTAAATGTGTTGTAATCTCATGTTATATCTGGACAATAAGCTGCACGTGGGCAAAATTTATTTTTTTAGTTATTACTTCTTTTCTAGTCATAGGTTTACAATGCTTATCAGGAAATAAAATCGCTTATGGTCAGTTGACTTCCTACGCTCAAGATGGTCACTTACTTGCCGTGATAACATTTTTCTCGTGTTATGTTAGTAATATTCTTTAAACTAAAGTTTCTTATTGAATTATTTCTAACGGATTGTGAATCATGTACGTATGTAGTTTTCCACTTGCCGGTTTTCTGACTTCTCGTTTTGAAATTTGCCATATTACTTTTTTGTACATGTATTAGCTTATAACTAACGCTTAAATAAAACTATAGTGAACCTGTATGAATATTAGTAAACTATTAAAGTTCTATACTTGCATTTGCAAACAATCAGCACGCAAGGGTTTTTAGTAATCTATAGTAGGCCGACATGCATGCCAAGGTATTTCTTTAAAGCCAATTGGATTTGCAGAATATTCAACGTTATGTTTTGCTAAATGGTCTTGAAAGTTGTACATATACAGGGTGTCCCAACCTTGTATGCTCGGACTATCTCCATAACGGTAAATATGAGAGGAAATGTGGAAGAAATTGTGCGTATTCAAATGGGACATAATTTAAAATTAGTTTCAATCGTACAAGGTGAGTCACAAAGTCGCAATGACATAAATTTATATTTTGTTTAATGGAAAGATCCAATTTTTTTAACTTTTTTGAATTGTACTGTTTAAACGTTTCAAAAAAGTTAATGTAACATAAGGTCTATCTCTTACGGTTTTTAAGATATGACGATTTTAACCCAATTTAACCCAAAGAGAGGCTTCGAATTCCAAACACGGTGTTCAGTCTAGCCTATAAATTTTATTACTGATTTGGATAACTTACACGTGTATCTTTCATTTTTATAAACCATATTCTATACTTAAATCCTACTGGTTTTAAGATATTACGTGTTTATGTCGAAATTTTACGAACTATCGCAATTTGTAAAACTAGAAAAATTTCTTGTTTCGTTAGAAAATATGACACCGTCTAATTATCCATGGTGGTTGAGTTCGTATTTTTTGTTTAAACAAAACACAATCACTGGTTCATTTAGTCATAGTTTTAAATATTTCGTATAAGGAAAGTATAGCAATCGCTATTTTTTGCCGAATTTTACGTTTCAAGGTCTCCTGAATCAGAAAAATGTAATTTTGACAAAAAAATTTGGGTGTCTGTGTGTGTGTAACGTTGTACCCAAGATAACTCTAGAAGCAAAAGACCTAATCAGTCCTGCTCCGGCTAGGTTTTATAACGTACTGGAAATTTGACAGAAAATGTACTGGATCAGAACAAAACGTACTAACTGGCGGAATATTCAACTAACTTACATTTTTCAAATTTTTTGACAAAATAAACACTAATTGTTTTTTAAAAATTATTTTATTTATAAAATTAAACGATAACATAATTCATTAGTTATATATAAGTTGTAAAATCATTTGAATTTTTGCCGCCAAACTTTTTCAATCAAATTACCTACAATACGTACACAGAAAGATTGCTTGGGGTGACGCAGCAAGTTTGTGCATTCTGGAAAGATCGGCAAGATAACTTGCTTACCGGACTTTAGAAATTTGAAAATGTGCTACTGTACGTAGGATTCTTTTCAAAAAAGAGCTGTAGTATCAAAAGTAATTTTCTTTAAAATACTTTTCTATACAAATACTTACCATAAACTTTAGCAACAACTTTTAAAACAGTAGACTTGACATGTCTCTATTTATAACTTTTTTACTGTTTTCCGTATTTTCAGTTTTTTTATTATGTACCGAAAATGATGGTTTTTGTAAAAGGTAGTACTGTCGTAATGAAATTTGTGATTTTGTACTGAATTCAGTACAATTGTACTGAAACGGCAGCACTGAACAGTAAATTTTATACAAAAGGATGTTTGACAATAATCCACAAGAAATCGATAGGAACGGTGCGATAACTTGTAGGACAGTTTGAATGAATAAGTAAAATAAGTGTAAGGACCTGACTACAAGACATTTTTGCTCTTGTCGACTATGTACAAACAGAGCTTTACGAAACTCAGTTTGTGACAGGGCAAAATCGTAAAACCATCTATTTTATCTTATTATTAGGTAACAATAATAACAGTTTAGCGGGTCAAAATGTCTAAATATCGTTGTTAATTGGTATCGAAACCTCGTCTATTGTCGGCATTACTACATGGTTTTGCTAAGTCGGTTTGAAAATTAAACTTCATGGACAATCTCTTGTCATTAGCTTGGTGTATATGTAGAACCGTAAACAAGTCTAACTATAAGTAATTAAGTGACTCTGTAAATAGCAACGAATTACGCACACGGCGTCTTTAGGTACTCTTTTGACAAGAGATTCGATAATTGCTGGGTATCACACGTTCTCGGACGTTTCAAAACGTCTATAACTAATTATAACCTATACTTAGGAACGTACGTCTGTCCATTTGTCATTAATATACATATAGTGTAATATAGTCGATTTGCTAGAGCGATGTAAATCTATAAGGTGGGATCATCATCAATTGTTTTTAAGTATACAATTTCGACAAGTTTATACAGTTTTGAAAGTAGTACCATTAGACAGTACAAATCGAAGTTCGTAAGTTTCTTCTCGTCATGCTTACATGTTGTGATCAGGCCATTAGTTTTCTAATTTATAGAAAAATACGTTTGACACAAAACTTGAAAGGATTTACGAGCGTAAAAGAAAGGAAAGTCTGTACAACTGTTTGTAAGCATCCCAGTATAAATTGTCTAGTCCAGTAGCATTTCAACTGTGCTTGTCTTGTCGTGTTACGTGCATAAAATTAAAAATGCACTACCCTGTATATTGCTTGAAATACTTTTCCATTTCTCGACGCCATCTATCGAGCATCGTTGGTCCCTTCCGACTGAGTAAACGAAAGTACGTCATTTTTACTTGCACGTCGTTGGCTACATCACCATATGTCTGCATGAATTAAAATTAATTTCTTAAAACACCCACGTGTTGCGCCATGTGCTGACTCCCAAATCTGGGTTTCCTTGTCTGTACAAGTTTAAAATCTACGATGGAAAAGTTCCAATAGGAAGCCATTGGACTTACGAACTCTGCGATACAAAGGCAGATACAATTGATATTTCTATTCGGAGGCAAGTGACGTTTAAATAATACCACATTGGACGACAGTGCATATGTTCCAGATACGATTGATTTCCATTGATAAGTAATACCACCTTGGACGAAAGGGCATATGTAACAGTATACGATACGTTTCGGTTCTCTTAGCTTTTATAAATGTTTCTTTTTACCTGTTGTAGAGTTTGTGAGTCACCTACCTGGTGGCACGGTTATTTTCAGGTAGTTTGATTACACGAAGCCAGTAGAAAAACGTTTTCTGAAAGTACACCTGAATCTTGGTAAGTCACTTTTTGATTTTAACTATTCGCTGTCGCTACGGTGTTGCTTATGAAACATATTTACTAATCGTGTCAAAACGTTTAAAATGATTTGCTTCTTAATACTATTATTACATTAGTTTAAGTTAAATTGCTATCGCATGCTGATTACGTCAACTGTCAGTTATTATTATTAATGTAAGTTACTTACAAAGATTTTTGTATGTCCTGGTTGTTACACTTATGATTTAAGTATATTGTAAGTTGCCGATACTTCTGGTGTTTTAGTACCTACCCAAACAACACATTGGTACAAAAAACGTCTAAATGTCCGTCTAATAAACGTTAATAACGCGTTTAAAAACGTTTTTATGTCTAATAAACGTCTATTAGCCGGACATTTAGACGTTTTATGTAGCAATGTGTTGTTTGGGTACGTATACTTGTACTCGAACTAAATTTACCTATTGTGATACTATCAAATTATCTCTAATTGTTGTTGATTCTAATTGTAATCTCTAAGCCATCTTTCTAAAGTAATTAAAGTATAATCGTGGTTAATGATTTAGTTTCTTTCTTCGTTTCTTCCGGCTTTACGAACCTTAACAATTTTATACAAGCTTCGGGCCTCCTGTGCTGCTGAAGAGACCTTGCGCTTATTAAAATAAACTTATCACTTGAACCTCCCCTCTCTGTGATAGGTATTGTTTCAATCCTACAGCAAGTTGGCCGTGCAGGGTACGTAAACTACTAGAAGCTTGTAACAGTCGGTTATCTTAAAGTTAGTGTCGCATGATTACTACGCTGGATGCCGAAAAAACGAATTTTCTATAATTTTGGAATGAAAGGGTTTGAGGCTGTTGAAAACTTATCTGTTACTTTTTGTAGGCCGGATTACACGTTTCTGGAAGCATCAAAAATATCAAAATGTTTTGACACCGGTTTTCGAAAGATAGTTTGGAGATCATCTCTATACTCAGTTGGGGTGTATCGGATTCATTGTTATTGTCTTTGCAGCGGCGCTTGAAACTGCATCTATTGTTTATTGTGATGAAACGGAAGAGAACGCGTGCGACAGTGCAATTTTTTTCGTCGCGTATTTTAAACCTCGAGAAGGTAGGGTTTTCTTGTGTTGCGATATAGTGCAAAATGCTAATAATTACAATGAGCAACAATTATTAAGCTTAGCCTTTGTCTCACAGCGCCTCTACGTAAAAGCTTTTGAACGTTCTAAACTCGGTGAAGTGTTTAATTTGAGTTTCACGCATCGACTAGTGAATTATGTTTTATGTCATCCATCAGTTTCGAACTACAAACAGTTTTATTGGTGTGCTGTCAGCGAAGTTGATCTCCGAGGGGTACAGTGCCGCCTATGAAATATTACCAATAGTCGCTGAACGTGCAGTTTAAGACGATACTATTACGAAACAATAAAGATAACGCAGAGTTAAGACAGTTGCATGTTTATGAAGCCGATTTTTTATTGGATACCATCAACAACACAAAGGTGTTGCAACATTTCAAAAATTCGTTTTAGGAGCAATAAGATATACACGTTAAAGACGATGATAGATTTTTCTAAATGATCAACATTTTAGCGATGTGGTTCTTTGCTTCGTAGAATCATAGCGGGAAGTCTAGATTATTGGGGACTGTATCGATAATGTGAAAAAATGAATAAAAAGTTTATAGTAGGATGGTTGAAAAGTGTAACATGTAACGTTCCACCGAAGTGCTTGTAGCTTTTGGATATAGGCGCATTGCATATATCTATGGATGATGACAAATAGTTAAGAGCGATATTACTGAATATTTAGAGAACCAAGTGCTGTGCAATTTGTATTCCGCCTAATTCTTTTTCTTTTTGTTACAAGTTTACGCGTTAGTTGAATTATTTTTTACCATAAACGTATGGTATATTACAAATTTCTAACACATGTGATTTAGCAAGTTACGTAGACCAATTAATGACGATTTCCAGGAGACTACCAACCGCGATTAATTATTTACTATATTAATTATAACAGAAAATTAACAATTTTTCGAAATCAGTCGTTTCTAAAAATAAAAACTAATAATATAGGTAACTAAAAAAATAAATTTTTATAATTCACGTATTTTCCAGGACGAATCTACGCATATTTTATTTTATCGCCTGCAAATAAAAATCTATTTGTTTACTTATTGCTTTATTTACTCAATTTGTTTTTCGAAATCCGAGAAAATACCGATAACAATAAATCTTTATTTTTGTTAATACCCCCAACGGCAACGATTTTGTCCACCAACTCGGACACTCGGAGACATTTTTCATTATTATACGCTTTGAATAAATAAACATTTAATATATCTTCATAAATAAAATTAATTTAAACCGAAAGATTGTGATTATTGTAACCAAACATGAAACTAAGTTGTAATAGTGGATGCTTGTAAAACTTTATTAAGTTAATTTCTTCTTCTAAAAATTGTACCTTTCGATTTTCTTAATTTGTTATTTAAATTTCTTTTTTTAAATTTTTTGTTAAATATATGAATAAATACGTGTCTTTTTGTGTAAATACAAAAACTGTCGTCTGGTTTGAGATTGATGTTGAATAGCATGTAGCAAGTGTGTGAACAACGACATCTATTTCGCTTTGTAGTTAGTAGACGGCGGTAATAAATATATTCTAAGTTGCAATCAATCTTATTTAGCACGATCTGTTTTTTGTGCTTTTTACATTTTTATGTATTACATCTACTAGCCATTAGTAATACACTTAATATTTCTCATTCGCCACATTACTATATAGCGTTTAGCTTTTGTTGAATTTAATAGTTGTGCAAACTGAGCTTAGACGTACCACGTACGAGGTTAAATCAAAACGTCTCAGAACTGGACGTTTGTTTATTCCACATTTGTTAGTGCGTACTTGAAAAATTGAAAACTATCTTATTTATGTGGATCAAATTCGTTATCGTTCGACTTTCGTTTGAATTTGAAGTTAAGGCGATTCTTTCTTTATTCTACAAATCCAAATCATACTCTGGTCCGTAAAGAAAACATTCACGTCGTCAACGTAAGCCAACATCTCCAGTGAAATAGAGGCCAAAGAATCTGCTATAGCTTACACGACAAAGACGGAAGAAAAGAGAGACAGCATTTATACGTTGCGTTTTGAAAAAATAAGGGGTACTTTCAAAGTGATATTGCCGAAATGCAATGCTCGTCTTAGTGCTGATGCAAATTTGTTAATAAAGGTTAAATGTAAGTCGCTTGATTATTTTTATTTAATAATTTTAACAGAAGACATTGAAAATAAATGTGAATTTTAATGTGTTTTTGTCGTATTTTCGTGATTTTTTGTAGGAATAACTATTACTTTTGTGACCAAGTCAAGCAATTAGCGACCTTAAGTTATACTTAGCATACAGGTGTTTTTTTCCATTAGATTTGGTGATTTGGTTTTGCTGTAAAGTCTATCAAAAAATGGGGATAATTTTGCCTGATTTTACATAGAAAGAATCCTCTTAATTATAAGCAATGGCCCAGATTTTACACGATTCTATTGCATAAGGAGTTTTAAATAACCTTTTAACAATAATGTTCGTTCTTCCTTCTGCGAAGTATGCCAACAATGCCGTTTCAAGGACATTAATTATTTTGTACGGGTTTTAAACTAGAAATCGTTGTAGGTATATTCTCTCGCGTAAGTTCTCCAAATCAAGTTACACACTTTCATTTGTATAACGTTAAAGGAAATTTATCTATTTATTGTTATAATACTTTTTTTTAATTTAAATTTAATAAATAATTTGTACTCAACATTTTTATACTTTTAATTTATTTCTGCCATTATGCTTCTTTTATTTTTCTTTGTTACTGTGCACTATCATTTCATTTTTCTGGAAATTTTACTGTAGCATTTTCTTGCTATTTTGTTGTCTATTTGGATCTATTGTTATCTCAGCTGTCTAAAGGCGGGTTGCACAAAGCAAATCAAAAATGTAATAACTGATTATTTTTCAAAACAATTGCTACATAGCCAATGAAACCACGTTTATTGGTGATGTAATAATTGATTTCAGAAATAATCACTTGCTACATTTTTGATTTGCTTTGTGGAACCCGCCTTCAGACTATGGTTGTTTATTTTTTCATACAAATTGTCGTAATCGGAGTATGCACAACTTACGTGTGGTCTGGAGACAAAAAAAGATTCGTAGTTTTTCTATTACTACTTTTTCTTTTATCTTTATATGCTGTTTGCTGACATCTATCTATCGATCTACCATTCCATCGTTAACGTATTCTGTTGTCGATATGATGTTTGTACTTTTTCTGTTAATCCACTCTACACGATGTTCTTTTCTTTTTATATCTGTGACTATATATGAAGATTTAGTTCTTATACTCTAAACTATATTTTCTTCTTTTCTTAGCTTTGGAAAGGGTGCGTACATGGATCTATCTTGTGCTGGGTCATCTCGTTAACCATAATTTTTTTTGCTTTGTGTGTTATCTATGTTTACCCGTGTAAAGTTATAACTCGATATATTCCACACCAACCTATCTAATATTTTTACAGCTCTATCGTAGGATTCTAGCGGAATTTTTACGTTAATTATTGATTTTCGGAATTAACAGTTATTGTTGTCTTTTATAAATAACATTTTTATTAGCTCTTCTTTTGTATACTATTGTGGTTTTTGTTGACTTTTTTTAAGTAAATAGTTTTTTGAAATATCTTTGGTCTTGGCAAAATTTAGTAAACTGTTTACCAAAGTTAATTCACTAACGTTTGCGAATCGGAAACTATACATAACAAAAACGATAAAACTCGTACAGAGATCATGAGCAATTAAAGACTATGATAAATTGAATTAGGTGATTGTTCAAGAGTCGATCTTTGATGAGTTGGAATTGATTTTTCGTCGATTCTTCTGCTCATCTCTATTTCAAATATTTAATTCTGCATTTGTTTTACTTAGTTATTATTAATAAATGTATATATCGTTGAAGCATAGATAATGGACTAATTTGAAAAATTCTTTAAAGAAATAGAAGTACAATAAAGAATCTCTTCCATATTTGTTTCTAGATTTTTTATTAAATTTAACAGCTTAGTTTTTAGTAATACATGTTTACATTTATCAGAATTTTTGGCTTGTCTATTGAAGTTTTATATACTGTTTGTATGTATTAGGTAGGTAGTTGATAAAAAAGTGTAAACGTAAACATTTCATTAATCAGCATTGTGTCAAAACTTAAAAACACAGAACGTGATCATGAACATAAAATAATGCTAACACTACATTTTAAAATAACGTTTTCCCTACACGAGCTTCATAAATAACATTTTCATAGAGGTTCATGTTAGAGAATAATAAGTACCGAGAAAAAATAGCAAAAAACTGCAAGATTAATCTTTAATCAAACTTGCTCCTTGGGGTTTTACGCTAGCATCGCATGTGCAAAATATTGATTGCAATTTTGTAATTGCCAACAAAACTGCTCTTTGTTTATGTGTGTTGAACGTGCAAAAACCGACTCTAATTTCTTTCCGGGTGGTAAATTACTTAGATAAACTTTATTAATTAGTGGTTTGCAAATAAAAAAATAACGATTTGAAATTAAATGAGATTGTCTTTGTGACTGAAGCACGGATATAACGTAATGACAATACTTGGATTAATGTACGTGAGGATTTGGATTTTAGTTCTTTAACGTTCACTTTACGTAGTCTTAATAATAGGATTAGGACGTCGGATTAGTTGGACGTTCCTGTGGCTTTATCTCAGATTGATAATGTGTACTAGTAAAGTCGTTAATTTTATTTTATATTAACACTTGTGTCTTTTAACGACAAACTCCAAAGCGAATGGAATTTTTAATGAAAAATTTCTAAGATGCTACTTTACTGTCTACGTTTTATTAACTTAATAGCTTCCTATGGAAAACTTGTTAGGAAATTACATTACGTGAAAAGTCGTTCAAACGACTGGAAAAATTTTTCAAAAGTTTAATCTGAATACTGTTATCAGATTTTTCTTATTTTTGAAAAATGCAATTTAACTTATTATTTTGTGTCGAGCAGTTGCTCAATTTTGTTGTTCTCTTAATTAACGTTAGCCTTTGAGAAAAATTAAAATACAAATTATAGAAGAATATTGGGTGTAGGCGTTTATCGCACGCCGGTACGTATCCGACATAGTGCTTTTAGCTTCTGATTTGAGGGTGAGGTATATAACAATTACATGGTAACACTGCACAGACTCGCTGTTTCGACTTTTTGCAGTACGCCACGTATAGGCCGGAATTCATTCCAATATATTTCTTGGCATAATAATTTAGTACGTGTTAGGACGCGAAATCAAATTATTGAACTCTGCCTTCCTTCAGCGGTTTTTAAAAGACGTGGTTAGATGATGTCGCTGCAATAAAATGCTGTCTGATACGTAATTGATCGTTATGTTAATTTATTATTCTTCTTTTCGGTTAGATTCGTAGTTCTGCTGATGAACGTCTTTCATTGTTTCACTCCAAGATCTACCAACCAGAGTAAAATGTGTTTTTGTTTTAATAGGTTTATTATCACTCACTTTCTTATATGTCAGACGATGAATTGGTTCAGGTTCTAGCAGAGGAATCGTACTAACTAAATTACAGATCTATTTCGGGAATTATTACTTTAGAACAGTGAGTTCCAATCTTTTTTTGATCTACTGCCGCCTTTAGAATAAAAACCTCTAACGCTTTTCTCCCGCATGACAGATACCTATTATAACTAATATTAAAATATTGTTTCTCTGCAGTAAAACTTAATCTAAGAATAAAATTCGCCATTTGTATTAAAAACATGTCTATGGAGAATTATGGAAAAGAATAAATATCAATAGATGATACAAAATTAATGAGATGGTTGAAGCTGATGGAGTTTTATCAATTTGTCATCGTTTGGTTTTAATTTTGTATTGCAGACTGTTCTTTTTTTAGAAATTAACTACACGAGTAAACCCATGATCTACTAAATACGATGAAGGAAATGCTATTAAAAATCATTGTACTTTTTCCGCAATCTAAAGTTCCGTGCTGGAATTGGGTTTTGAACCTAGAATTAGGTGGTACAAACGTTTCAGACAAATGTAGCAACAAACGATCAAAATTTTTATCATTTTTACTACAAAGTTTGTCAGATAACCTGCAACTCGATGATTTGTTTCAGATACGCTATTAAACCTATATGATGCCCCGTCATTACTTGAAGTTTTCAAGTAATTTCTTACTGAGATTTCAAAGTTTTGTGCTATTTAATCAATTCTGCACTGAATTGTTGGTCAAAAGAATTTTCCTGATGTTTGACACTGTCTTATGATGAAGAACACTTTCATTGACTGTCAACAAGATTTATTTCTGATCAATTGTGTAAGGTTATTCCGCTTATGCCATTAATAAAATATTATAGGAAGCTCATATTCTTGCTTAGAGAACGATGCAAAAAGATTTGATGTTATCGGGTGATTGATATTTTTTTTAAGTTCTTGAAAATATGATACATGTTTATCCTTTTTAACAGCATGCGTTTTTACCAAACCTGAGAAGGCTTCATTTGAAAATACTACGGTTCTAATAGATTTACTTTTCAATAGTTTGCCTGAACAGTTTATTTAATTATACTGACTGTCATCACATATCACTAACAATAATTATTAGTAAAGCAGACACAAAATAATAACGCTTATTTTCTGCTTTTTATAGATGTATTTGCGTGCACGCATCGACTTGTCTTATGTCTACTGTGTCTTCACTTTTTTGTTTTTGAACTTGCTACCGCGTTCTCCATGGCTACAGCGCCTACTAGGGGGCGTTATCACTTCCGTTGAGAACTTATGCTCTAGAATAGAATGCTGTAGGGTTATTGTAGGTGTAAGTTCCTACGTTGTTCCTAGTTGCCAGGGTTGGTGATTTTTCATCAGATTTGGTGATTTTTGATAGTTTGTGGTGAATGGTGAGAAACTTTTCTTATTCTAATAAATTCTGGCGATTTTTAAATGAAACAAGAAATATATTCAGAATAAATAATCAACAAAAAATAATAATAAAATACATATTATATAAAGCTATAAATCACAGTAAAAAAACAGATGAAGTATTCGAAAAAAATGGCTTTTATGCATTTTTATAAATAACTTCTTTAAAATTGCGCAAAAGATTTTCTTCTATATTAAAAGAATAACACTCTTTATCGATCAATCTTTTGGTATTAATGATTCCTGATAAAGTATCAGGTTGCAGTCTGTTGCGTACTTTGGTTTTATTTAAGTTTATCACACCAAAAATAGTTTCAACGCTCGCACTACTGTATTGCCACCTTTCTTTATGTCATATACAAGTATCCAAAATTCAATCATATTAAGTTCTTTAAGTATATCGGTATTTTTTAACAATCGCCATTTTTTATCCAGGTGATTTATATCTTGAACAAAATTAGGAAATTTGTTACACAGAGGTTCGAAGGATGTAAAATTTTTAATTTGTGATGGATCTAAGAATTTTAGTAGTTTCAAAGATGGGATAAGGTCGGAAGTAAAAGGAAAACGGATGTTTATCTGTCTAATAGACTATATAAAAACGCAAACTTTTTTTTTAAACTCTTCAATCTCTTAAGTTGAAAATACATCTTCTACTAGTTCAATAGATAATTTTGAACCAATATAAATGTTTTCTAGTGGTACAAAGCAATTTAAATTTTCATACTGAATTTTATCTATAGAAACTGAATTTACGTAATTTTCTTTTACATTAAACCGTAACATTGCTTTGTAAATGGTGGCCATTCTATTATATAAAAAAGAAAGTTTTGATGATTCAGACTGGAATTCTACATTCATGTGAATCAAGTATGGTAAAATAAATTTTAAAAATAATAAGTAGCACTTATTTATAAGATTTGATAGTTTTATATTAATAGCTTGTGATACTTGAATGTGGTCATTAAGGTACTGACTTGGAAAGTATAATTTTAAAGAGTTCTAACACTCTCCGAACCACTGAAAGTAAAGATAGCCATAGGGTTTGTGATGCGTATAATAGTTTGTGAGGTTGACATTGAGCAAACTCTTGAAATTTCTTTGATTCTATTTCTATTTTGCAACTTTGATGGAAATAATTATGGAGATCACTTACCAAGTCTTCTGGAGTATGAGGCAGCTGCAGACAAGCATATGAGACGCAAAATGCTAAAGAATGCGGAACACATTTTATAAAATATAAGTTAGGAATGTCATTCACTAAAAGTGATAGAAGAAAGAAGAAAGTGTTTTAAACCCATCATCGCGTTGGCTCCATCACTAGCGAAACCAATAAGGTTTGTTTTATAAGGTATTTGATATGTGAGAAAAAAGTACACAGTTCTATACAAGCTGTTAGTTGTGGCGTCTGCAATTGCAAGTAAACCCAAAAATTCATCATTAACACAATAATTTTTGTCAAAAATGTTAACAACTATGGCTAAGTTTTTTATTTCACCATGATCTGTCGATTCATGTACCATTAATCAAAACGGTTCCGTTCTTATTTTTGCCAGTAACGCTTCAAAGGATGTTTTACCTAGGACATTCTTGAGTATTGCTGTACACTTTGTTTGTTTCAAAATAACATTTTTTGCAGCTTCTGGGGATTTTGCTGCAACATGGATAATTTCTGTCAAATGGTCTACAGAATTAAATGGTATATTGTGCTTCACAATAAACGATGAGATAAACAGTACTAATTAATTTGTTTTCGATTCCAGAGTCGTAGCTCGTTCTGAAACCTGCTTGATAGGAGGTTGCACATGATGTGTCTTTAATTTCTTCTTATGTTTTGCAGTGGCATCATGTTTTTTCACTGAGGCCAATCCTCCAATTCGGTCTACTCCACAAGTCTGGCAAAAAAGTAATGAACTCTATTATTTTCTTTGCTCCATGTAAAGGATTGTTCCCATTGGCTGTTATATTTGTGTTTATAATGATAACTAATTTTCACTATTTTCTGTGACCTTTCAATTTCATCTTCAGAGTCCGAGTCTGAATTGATCATTTCGTTGCTATAAATATAACAAAATTATTATTTAAATAATTACAAAGAAGGAACTTTACCTACGACTACAGTCCGAAAGGTCCCAAACTCAATAAATTGCCCACACTTAAGAAGTAAACGATGTTGTTACACATTTTAACTTTAATCTAACATATAACTCACTTCATTAAAAATTTGGTTATATCTGGGTGATTTTCTTCGTAATGGGTTGAAAAATTAGAAAAATAATGTCCGCAGATAACTTCTGTTTATTTAAACCGTTATTTATTTATGTTAACAATACGTACACTTACACGCGGTTTTTTTTTCACTAGCATATGCAATTTATTTATTTGGACCGATACCGAATTCTTCTTTTCATTAAACTCGATTTGATTTTACGGCTTTCGATTATTACTTTAAATACTGATATTCTATTTGGATGGTAACTGCAGACCAACACTTGAAAGTTTGTTTCTCGGAAGACGACCTCCAACATATTTCGAACTGTCTTCCAATCCAGTTGATCTAAGCCACAACCAAGCTTGGGTAGTGCCAGTTTCTTAATATTGTGGAATTCCATTTTTCTCTTCAGAATTCATAATGATCGCCACAGATTTTCGTATAACGACTTTGCAAAAATAATTATTTTTCACTAGCACGTCCACTTTATTTATTTAGACTGACACCGAATTCTTCTTCTCATTAAACTCGATTCAAAAACTGATTCCAGCTTTCTTCGTATACTTTTTATATTCTTCCGTTATCTGCGTCGAGAATTGTTCTGTCTTTTGATGATTGTTTCGAAGTTTCCAATTACTTCGAGAACGATTCACTATGTAGATTGTTTTGTTCAACTGGGCGTTGAAGTTTAATTTATTATCAATCGTTAGTTCCAAATATTTAATTTTATTGCTTTTTTTTACCTACGTGAAAATTTCTTTTAGTTCTGAAGTTACCTCTTGTGTTATCCTACCAGGGTTTACTGTAGGTTTTTCTATCGTGCACCAGCTTTTTAATATTTCCAGGGCGTGTTACATAAGGTTTGAAACAATTCCTCCGCAGATCCCACACATTGGTATAATGTGCATTTCTTTCTTTTTTGGTTTTCATAGAATATTGCTTAATACTAGGTTCTATACTACACTTCGTCATGAGAACATTCTTTGGTAGCAGTTAACTTTTTAGTTGCATTGCTTTGCAAGCTTGTGATTTTTCTGTTTGCTATCGCAAAGTTGGTCTTCGTATCGTGAAATAGTGTTTACGCATGGCACTCTACTCGCAACCTCTTCCCACTCGACTAAACTAAATTGTATTTTTTCTGTCACACCATTTTTTCTTTAAGAATTAAACAAGGATTTTCGAAATAAAAGAAATAATAATTAAACGTAATACAGATTAAAATTATATTAGCTGTTACGTGTAAATACTAAAATATAAAGGTAACGACGTTTAAAAATATTTGATTTTTTTTGTTAACTTTTTACTGTATAAATTTTGGAAAATATCGAAACACAATCAATATTTTATTAATACCTGTTGGTATTTCAAACTCTACGTACAGACTTTGAATGGGGTAACTTTAATATGTCAAAGAATCTTGATAGAAAGCTTTTGCCATGTCTTAGTTATTTTCAATTGGAAATAAACCTGGAACGTAGGGATTTTCTTTGTGAAAGAATTTTTGAACACTGCGATTGATTTTATAAGACAAAAGAAAACTATTATTTTTAACCAAACATACTATTTTTCGATTTATGTCGCCATAAATGCTAATTCCGATGTTTTTAAAAAATGTATGTATTAATTTTTGTTTATCAAGCGAGTACATAATTTTAATTTTTTTTTAAAGAAGAATATTTGATTCTACTGATATTGCCTCAGTTTACGAAATTCATTAATCAAATCATTCAAACGTTAACTTATACACTACAGAGTATTAAAACTGTTTATTTATGTTGATAAAATCCTACTTAAGCTTAGACAACGAGGCATAGTTATAATAAAGACAGCAAAACTTTTGCGTATGTACCAAAAATTGAACGATAAATTATTTATGAACTCAAAAAGAAAAAAGTAAATTAGAAAGTATTTACAAAGAAAACGTAGCGTCAAGTTATTTAATGTTTGCAATTTCTGACTAAAAACATTTAATTTACTTTAAGTACATAGACGACATTTGAATTTAAAATCACGTTAAAGACAAGTGATTATCTGAACTGGTAGCATAAATAAATGGCGACACAATACGGATGTGATAGGAATTTGATGATGTTACGGTCGTAAAATGAAAACGTGGCAGAAAGTTTTTCTCATTTCTAGAAATAAACAGAAATTACTACCTTATTACGAGTTTTTTTTACAGCAACACACGTTTTCTTCTTCCTACAGACTGAGAACCTTAAGTGTTTCTCCTCTATTACAAGGAAATTTTCTTTATTATCAGATTTTAGCTATGATGAAAATTTAATAAAAAAATAATTAAATTTGTGTTGTTGAAATCTGTGTTATATAAAATATTACCTTAATTAACTAAAATATTTGGGTCATTCTTAAGGCGGAGAGCTGCTTTGATTCTTTATCGTAGCCGGCGCATTTATAATCGAATTACTATAGATTTTATGAATTACGGATAATTTCAAATTGTGGTTTGGTTTTCTTTGTGTTTGTTTACATTTAATTTATATTTAAAATAGCATTTTTTGAGCTTTTGGTTTTAATGTATTTCTACGGAGCTTTTTAATAACTAAACTTGTTGTGTTTATAACTCTGGTAGTTATTGAGGGAAAGCCTTTTTTCTATTTGGTACATAATGATTTAGTTTTACCAATTGTTGCTAATATATTCATAGGAGATTTTGAGAAGAAATATGTATCTACATTTGACTGAAAACCTAAAGGTTGGTTTAGATACGTTGATGATACTTCTGTGATTTTACAACATGGTCATCGTACGGTTAACGAATTTCTGTCATTTCAACTCTATTGAAGAAACAGAAAATTGAATTTTTTCACCATCACCTTTCTCAAAAATTATCTGTTGTTAATTCTTTAACTATCCTTAATTATGTTTCTCTTAGTTAATTTCAAGTCGTTCAAAAGTTTCCTACATATGGATATAACTCCGTTTCTCCGAGATGGCGTTCGCTTTATATTTTACATAGTATTTTATTTTCACTGTTAAAGGTGGAACCAGAAGAATAACTATCCCACAATAACAATGTCGAATTGAATATCTACTGTTATTAGATTTAAAAGCAGTTTTTGAATAAAATCGTCTGGAAACTGTCTCTGAGATATTTGTAATAAAAGTATTCAAACCGGTGCTTGCTAAAAAGTGTGCAAAAGTTTTTTTGCTTTTATTATGATGTTGATACTGTGATAATACGTGTGTTGAAACGTATGTATGCATTACTCAATATGTATGTACAAAACAAAGTGACTAAGCTATGCATGTATTAGAACTGTGTATTATTTTAAGTAAGTAATACAATTTTTAGTTTGTTTTAGATAGGTTTAAACTAACGAATAAAAATTTCATTCTTATTTTTAAATCTTACGTGATGAGGAAATAGAGAATCTTAACCTACAGGCGGATTGTCGGCTCGATTTTTTTCTTCACTGCGTTAAATAATAAATTAAAAATAAGCGAACAACAAATTGTTAAAATCTATGAAAACTGATTGCAGATAAAAATTTCAACATCTTACGTTTTAATAACTGAAAAACCAAAAAAAAGATTTTATTATTTATTGAATGATCAATATATTTTTATTTATCGCTTTACAATTTAATTTTTATGCGTCACTCAACATCATATAGTAAATAATTTTTCATCTGTCACCGAAGATCACTTGAGCGACGATTGAATTTTTATTTGTCACTTAGAATTATTTCTGTAACAATGAAACGATTGAAATTTTATGTATTTGAAACTTTTTAAATAAAAAAAGGCTATGTCTGATTCTTACTGTAAGGCACTGATACCAGTTCATTAGCACTGATGCACCTGAAAAAGGAATGTATCCTTTAACATTAACATTATCTTGGATTTTTTATATTTTTAACGTCCGCTGACTTAAAATACCGTATAAGATTTATTTGCTGCGACACGTTCGTAATTTCCGATGACTTCAAACATATTAATAACGCTTCAATTTATTAAAGCGAAATTTATTTTAGCCACTTCAGTTATAAGATATTACAAATTCTTTCTTTTGAAAAACTAACTACAACAAAACTCTTTTGATATTTATAATTACTGGATAAACTTAGCTCACTAAGTTTTAAACTTAAAAAGTACGTGATGTCTCGTCTCGCCGCTTCGTTGATTATATTAACTTTTTATACATTTTAAAGATACGTTAGTTTGAATAACATACGGTCAATCGTAACGTTTTTGCCAATAACGTTGCTCATTTAAATAATCAATAACGAGAATTACATTGCAGTTGAAACTTAGCGATGTTTCTAATTTAGATTCTACTGAAGTATTACGAAACTTTCTACTATGCCATTTATAAATTTAGAATATCGGTTGCGTCATTTGGGAGTACTACACTTACTTAATTGACATTTCGAATTAAATGCTTAAACAATTTCTAGTTGATTTGCGGCGTCTTTGTTTATGTATAGAAACTAAAAAAATTAAATTAATTTCATGTGCGATCTATAAGTGAAAAAACAATTCTAACGTGGCATAAAAATATTAACTGTTTTGGAGACGAGAAACGGCTAGGTCATTTGAAGTCGACGCAAGGTAATCAACTTGTGCAGATGCTGTGCGAATTTATAAAAAAAATACCGCTAATTAATAATCCACGAAAAGCTTATGTGCAAAACTGCGAGAACATTAATCAAACATTTTAGAGAAACAGAAACTTCTTACATGTAATTAATTGAGTTCAAATTGTTTTTTCTTTTGAAGAAGATTCGGTGTTCTTCGCATTTTTTGAAATCGACTGTTTAGGAATAAAAATTGATATATGTACATACTTTTGATTTTTTTCTTTTTAGTGTAATTAGTCAGCGTGGTAAAGAATAAACGCTGAATGTACATAAAAAAAACTTTCCGACGAATTTAGAATCGCCTCATTTTTTTGAGGTCGGGTATAAAAGTAACAGGAATATTATGTTCACTTTTCAAAAAAAGTTTCTTTTAACAAATTCTTTAACATATCAATAGGTCCTAACATTTTTCTTAAGCTACGGTTTTCTAAGAAAGCGGTGGCGTTATCTAGCGTAATATGACGTGAAGCGGTGGGTGTACTAAAACAGTTGTAATTTGATGCTGGAGCAGCTAAAATTTCTGAGCTTGTGCTGGTAGTGATCTGTGTTAAGCTCGGTCTTGATAAGTCGTTAATTTACCTTAACTCATTTGATATATTCATATCGAGGAAGTTTGAGTAGCAGTTGTATTTCGCCGAGCTATTTGGTGCAATCGTTCTTCAGTTTGATGTTTTTTCTTTTTCTTGTCTCTTAATTAGTTCATCTTTACTGCAATTTCCTTTGTTATTATCATGTTCATTTAGATTGAATACTGCCATATTTTCTGTATCATCGATGTGGTATATGTTTCCTTCAATATCACTTTATGTAAGCTCTATGATTGCACTCTCTTGGTCATCTCCAACATTTGTAATTGAGCTATTTTGTAATGAAGGTGTGCTATTCAAGAATGATAGCAGTTCTTTGCTGCTTCTCCTACTGAACCAGTGTCAGGTTTCTTTCTACGTTGAATATACTGTAATGTCGCGATAATCCGGATCAATTAAAACCAGACCAGTATCAAATTATTTGGATTATCAAGAGACTTCAAAGTCCACTTTGAAAATTATATAAAATTATATACAATGCTGTATTTAAGCAAAGTAAACAGTATATTTCTTTAAAAAAATCAAGACAAATAAAATAAATCCTATAGAAGAGTACACCATACATGTATGTATTATGTTTCCTAAACAACGAAATAATACGTAAAATATTAAAAATTAATCCAGTCTGATGATTTTATCTCTTCAATAATTTCTTCGCTTTTTTCAACGTTATTTTTTCCTACTAAATTTTACTGCCTCTCTTTTTTTCTACTGATTGAAAAAAGTTTGTAATTTTACTCTGTTTACTCTGTTGTTCATGCTTTTCAAAGGCAGTTTCCTTAAGGTTTTGTAGCATCATAATTTCTTTTAACAGCATCTTGATGTTTAACTCGACTTGAAGCGGTTATTTCTATAAAATCATCAGACTCGGTGTTATCATTTTCATGAATTAAATTTTCTTGCTCAATCAATTTTGCATCACCAGTAATCTAGTCGACAGCTGCACCAGCAAGTATGTATTGAAAAAACCAAATCAATTTCTTCTGCTTCTTCAGGATCATCTTCAGGATCATTGTTTGGTTTCAAAATCTTCTTCCAACATTTTTCTAAAGAACTGGCTGGTACTTTTTCCCGAGCAGCGTGAAGGAAGCAAACAGCATGTTTTATGTATGTATGTATGTAAAGCATTTAGGGTTTTTTACGACATATTTTTCTTGTTTGGTTAAAATTTCAGCTAAGAGACTTTTTCTGTAAAAAAAAGTTTTGTCAATCGAATTGCATTTTGGTCCATTGGCTGAATTATTGCAATTGTATTTGGAGTTAAAAATTTTGCCAGAATTTTACCATCATCACTAATCAGTTCTTGTTCGCTAAAATGACTCGAGGCATTATCAATTAAAGGAAGTGCTGTTTCGGGTAAATGTTGATTCTTGAGAAACTTTTTCACTTGAGGAAGAAAACATTAATGGAACCACTGCTTAAAAATGCCGAAGTCATCCACGCTGTTCCTGTAGCTTTGTAGTCTACAGCAAAAGCGTGGATGACTTCGGCATCCTCTATTTGGGTTAAAACTTTCATTACCATAATATTTGGCATAAAGCTTAGCTTTTGTGTCTAATATTTCTGATAAAACAGGTATATACCGATCTCTATAACTCACAAACCAAGAATGCAGTTTATTCTCCATCCGTGGAAGTTTGTCTTTTTCCTGGTTCAGCAACACAATGAACAACGAACTTTTAAGTAAAAAAAAACCCACAAAATTAAATGCCAATCAGTAGCAATAAACCACCAAGAAGATGTGCAACAATAATGGAGTTAGATTCGTTTTTTTTACTTCCTCTTTAATTTTATTAGATTTATTTCTAATGTCGCTTATCGTTAAAGCCCTTACTCCATACTTAAGGGCTAATGATTTTCCACTAACTCCTCGATTAAACTCATCTATAATCTCTGACTTCTCCTTGAGACTTAAAGTTTTGTGTTTTCGTTTAATCGGTGCCGTTTTCGTTGAAACAGTCCGCACAGTCAGAAAAATGCGTACTAAATGATGCTGTAGACGTGTAGTTTCTCTTATGCACATAAACGCGCTTACAAACAAGACAAATCCTGCAAAAACCTGCAGTGTGACATAAGTAATTGAATTCGGATTACAGAGTACTTCAAGGGAACCAAAATACAATGTGAATTACAAAAGCATACACCACACCACTGTAATAATCTTTTATAAATTCGGTATTTGGTCACGGGAGAGTTTTTTCCATCCGTTGCTTTCTAACATCGAGTAAGTCATTCATGGATAAGTGTTATAATAAGAGGCGATTACTAGAAGGGAAACGAGGTCACAGGAGTTAGTTAAGTTTTAAAGCGTTAGACGGTGCAGCTTGTGTTCAATTTCTCACCTGATATGATTATTTTGATATGGTAGTTCAAGTACGTTACGTGTCACTGGCGTTAAAACGCAAAAGGATTGGTAAGGGATAAAATCTTTGTCATTTATCGATATCTGGCTTATAGATACTCTTCTTTTAGTGAATCATTTCTTCATGCTTCGTATTTGACGGTTGGAGGGACGACGGAAATATATTTTGGAGTCACCCGTTCGAAGATCATATTGTAGTTTAGTACCTGGGTGTTTTACACGTGGTTGCGCTTCGCAAACTATTTCTTACTTTTTCACAGATTTTGTTTTAACTGCGATTTTCTGTAATCTTTACTTTTAACATTAAAGCTTCGTTATTTTTTAAAAAATAAAATAAAGTTTCATCCTCTTTGCTCGTCCAAGAGATAGTAGTTGTCAAGAGTAGTTGCACTGCTATTCTAACCCATTTTAAAATAAATGTATTTCTTAAGCAAGTGCTAACGTTCACGTGAAAAAATGTTCACCAAGTGTTTTCCACCGGTAGTACGGTGGTCGTTATTCAAATAGCGACACCGCTATTTTATGCCTAAACCACGCTAGGAAACTAACGCCACTTGGCTTAATAAACAGCGTTTTAGTGATGTCATCCAAACGCTCTATTGCTGCTGCTAAATAACGACACCGCTTCCTTTAGGAAATAATAGCTTTTCGAGCGTTATTTTTAATTTTCATTTTTTGTACAATTTTTTAGCTGTTTTTTTGTTCATTGCGTATTTTCTTGGCTTGTCAGTAGCAACCTCTTCATAGCAGAATATTTTCTTCATTTCATTTAGAAGTGTTTAAGTCGACAGTACAGCTTTGAGCTTTTTTGAAAGTCCTTGATGTTTTCTCGTTCAAATTGGTTGATGACAAACAACTCTCACTAGAGAATTTATTTATTTTTTGAACTCGTTGGAATTTTTGCATTTCTTTTCCTTTTAAGCTACTCGATCGGTGACATCTGAACTTATCGTGGGATTTTGAGATAGTCCCACGTAGCTTACAACATATCACATCAACAATCGAGTTTTTAAGTAATGTATAATTATCTATCTTATCTGGCGGCTGGTGAAGTCGGGTTTAGGGTGGGCTACATTTTTTAAAATGCTTGTAGATAATGTGAACGTTTTCAGATATTATTAAAGCCTTTACATAACTACCAAAATGTTTTGGAGTTAACAAATAAATTCCGTTGAGCAATGTGTATGGCGTACAGAAACTTTATGTTTTTTTTTATTTTTTCATTTAAATGTTTCAAGTTTGTACCTACATCCTAAACTCGTTAGTTTCATCGGCTCCATCGGAATAAAACAATAAACACATAAAACAAAACAAGGCATTTATCGTTTCACATTCACATGCCCACTTATTCTTAATATAAACTGCACTAAAAAATGCCGTGTAAAAAATTACGTTTTGTAGTTTTATCTGCTTAATTTAATTCCAAATTTGAATTTGGCTTTTCGAGAGATTTTATTTCAACCTTGTCTTGGCTTAGTCTATAGTGATTTATCTAAAGAATAATACTGCTGATTATTGTGTTGGATATAAGGACTTTAGAACTTATTTGTCCCGGTTTTGTGATTTCACAAATGGCAGCCCTATTCAAGACCGGAAAAATATGTTTTTGATTTTTTTTTTGAATAGTTGAAACATTTTGCATGTTGCCAATAAAGCTATAATGCGTTTTTCTTTAATTTACTACTTTTAATCAGAAACCACGGATTTTTGTTTTGTGTGAATTGAGATTTGATATTAATAAAGCTACTAAAAAGATGATTTTTTCGGACACTCATTGCCGATTAACAATAAACGTAAAACGATATATTTAAATATGTAGACGTTTAAAAATAGTAGTATCATCTAGTATGATGCAACGGATATGTTAAGATCAAATTCATTTTATTGTTTTCGTCTCGATGTGGGGTGTTTATAGTCTTCTGAGAGATATTGTTTCCACCTTCTACGACAATCTTATGAATTAATTTAAAAAAAGTTGTACAGTACTGTTTTTGCATCTTTCAAAAATTACGTACGACAAATATATAGTTTCACTTACAATACGTCGTACAACGCCTACTGCTTCATGATTACTGAATTTAAACCATTGCGGGCTACAAACTCGCGAGTTATTTTGCATGTTAAAACTGCACATGAAATCTCGTAGTGGAGATCGCGACGTCACGTTAGAATGCTCAGCTGCATATACAGCCATGGGTCAAATAATTGTAGCCTGAACATAAAAAAATTACCTATTGAATGACGACCATGTTAAATTAATGTTTAAGAGTAATAAAAAGTAAACGTCTGAGGGGCTCGCGCCCTAGAGCCTTTATGGACCAGCAGCCACTGCTTACTTGTATAAAGATAATTGATTAGGAATCATTAAAATTGAAACGTATCATCGGATTTTTGAGTGCAAGTGTATTAAAACATTTAGTGAAATATGCTAAAACGGACCCTTTAAACTTTCCTCATTACGCAAGTTACCGCTTTGTCAGGTTTAAATAAAAACATGTATACTCGCACCCTAAAAAATCTGTTTTTAGCAAGTTTTTATTTTAAAGAGGTTCTGCATTGACAGATTTCTCGTAGTATATAGTTACACTTTTAATTGAGATGTTTCAAAGTACGACTTGCAACTTACTTTAAATGATAATTAGGAACGCGCTTTGACTAACAGTTAAATGTAAAAGCTTACATTAAAATATGTACAAATTCTGCTGAAAATTCATAATTAGAGTATGAAAACGTTCTAAATTGCATATTCCGAATATATTACTTAATTTTGTTTAAAAAGTATTTATAAAACGAGCAAAGAGCGTTTTGTGATTTATTATTCTTAGCGATAATTAATAAAGCATTGATGTTCTGTAAAGCCTTAGTTTTTAAACATGTTCATTTAATAAATTTTGATGTAAAATAATGTAAGTTTTGGATTAGATCGAAAATTTTTCGAACATATAGAAGCGTGAATATTTATAGATCCGCAACCCACGTTACGTGCATGTCGTTTAACGTAAAAGCTAGACCCATCCTTCATAATTTTAATTCTAAACAAAATGAGTTTCCTTATAATTCCCGAAAAGTACATGAGGCTTAAAAGTTAAACTAAAAATAGGAAAGGATATATAAACACGGAGTATATTAGGAAAAAATAAAATACCGTACCTTACATTATATTGCATCTTTGGCAAATATCCAAAACATTAAAATTCAAATTATCACTATAAAAGCTCTGTAACATCATATTTCAAGGAGTTTTATTCGACCGAAATTTCATGAATCGGATTTTGTGAAGATGTTATTACTAGAACGTGTTCTAAAAATTGGAAAAATGAAGAACAAGCCCGTGTTCCGTTTGTGCCGTTAAAACGTCTTCCAGGCATTTTCAACAGTATACTTTACAACTTTTTCGAGCATTTGTCACTTAAGGAATTTAAAATGGCGATAACATTTGCGAATGTTTATTGCTCGATTTTTACATTTTTGTTCGTGACTGTACCATTCTTCTTTCTTTTCAGTTTACTTCGTTCGAAATATACGTATACGTTAACTATAAGTTTGTGTTTCATTGAGTTTTTCTATTTTTCGTTTTTATATGAGAGTAATGTCTTTTTAAACGGAACAGTCTTTTGAGAATCTTGTTTTCTAACTCGAAAAGGTTGTTTCGAAGTAATTCTCTTTATACAACTTAATACCGTAAACTCATTTTTTTAATATTGAAACGAATTTTAAAACTAATTTATTGTAAACTAACTACACGTAATTTACAGATACGGTTTTTATAAATGTAACTAATTTTTAATACTACTAACACTTTTAAATGTATAGTTAACGATATTTAAGAAAAATAGTTTACAATTAATTTATTTATGACAATCACTGCAGATTTATCAACACTGTCCGCGGATAAGCTCTTAGTACTGTTTAAATATACAGTGTGTTCCAAGGTAGATGTAACAAGAGGTGTAATAGGTAAAAAAAATTGGAATTTTGGATTGGCATTTGGAGATTGAGTCGTGCTTGTTGTAAAACTAAAGTATAAGAAATGTATTGATTTGGTATTCTACAGGGTATTTTATAAAAAGTATCGTTGAAATCACCAAAAATAAAATAGACATAAAAGAATTATCAAATGAAGTAGTTTGGAATTGAATTTTATAGCTTGATACCAAATATCAAGAATCTAAAATTGATTTGAAATTTAAATTTTTTTTAATAAATTAGTACGGATAGGTACTATTTATTTCTTTAAAATTTTATTCATCATACAACGAACACAAACATAACAAGTGATAAATATTAAATCTCACATAACAGATTATAAACAAACTGAACAATAAATTTGTATTCGATGTCCACTCGTATCCGCACAGCTTTCGTTCCTTCGCCGGAATTCCTTAAAAAATGTATTTAAAAAAAAATTCTAAAAAGTAATTTATATTCTTGAAATTTGGTAAGTATTGAGGTTTAAAATTCAATTCTAAACTACTTCATTTGGTAAAGTTTTTTTTATATCTTTAAAAATGAAGGTACTTCCTTCTTGGTAATTTTAACAATATTGCTTGCTACAAGTTTCGAGTAGTTTTACGAATTTTGCACGGTCAGCTGGCAGTAGGATTTAAACAATTCCTATCGGAGAGAGGGGAGGTTTAAGTGATAAGAATTTTATTTTAATGGGCGCCAGATCTCGTCTTGCAGATACAGCTCCTGTTAGATCAGTACAGAAGGCTCGAATTTTAAGGTCTGTAATGCTGGAAGAATCGAAGAAAGAAACCAAATCGTTAACATCGAATTTTCTTCAATTGTTTTAGAAGGATAACTTGTGAATAAACTTTTGATCAATAACAAATAGACAATTTGATAGCCACACAATAAGTAATTTAGTTTGAGTATAATTTTAGGTTGGTTATAAAACGCCGGAAGCATTGGCAGCTCACAAAACATTCAAATAGTAAGTATAACAGCCAGAACATACAAATTCTTTATAGATTAATTACATTACCAATAATAATTAACAGTTGATACATCAGTATGCGATAGCAATTTAAGTTAGGCTACTAGTAATAAGAAGCAAATAATTTTAAACGTTCCGACATGATTAGAAAATATGATTCGTAAGAAGGACCGTAGTGAAAGCGAATAAATAAAATCCAAAATTTAACCCAAATCCAGAGTGGCTTTCAGAAAACGTTTTCTTACGTAATACTTATACTAAAAATATGTACACGTTTAAACTAATTAAATCTAATAATATTTAATAGAAACACTTACACTAATGTATATATAGCGCTATAACTGACAGAATATAAGATAAAGTAACAGACTTTTTAACACTTATTGTTTACGTTAAACTCACGTACCAGGTTGTTTATCTCACACGCGTTAAATACTTATTTATTTAGACTTGAATAATCTTCTTAACACTGCCGTCTTCGAATTACGGGAAATAACTAACTTCTGATTTGTTTGAACTGCATTTATACACATTTTTGAAATTCTTCTCGAATGTTTCATATCTTTCGGTATACGATCTAGAACATGGATAACAACTTCGAGAAGGCTCTGTTGTTGAAATACATAACGCCACAACACGTGAATGTTTTAAAAAAAATTATTTAACTCAAGCAGGCATATTTTATGTAGCAAACAATTTGACGTCTCGAAAGAAAGTGACGAAAACAAAACTGGTTAGAAGGCGTCGAGAAGTAAAGCTTAACTTTAAATCAACGAAAAATATACAGGGCAGCACAATTTAAATTTAGAGCACGTAACACGCTTATAAAATGTGTGTTTTTTAATCCTTATTAATACGATTTTCTTCGAGTTGAAAATGACAAACAAAAATTCTTAGTAGTTATTTATGTATTATTGCGTTGAGGTTAAGGTGTATGTACTGTCGATAGTTAAATTAATTTAAGGAAGCGTTCAAGATAAATAGATTACAAAGATCATTTCGTATTCAATTTGTATTACGCCATCAAAATACTATTTATTTTATTCTTTAGAGAACGCTTTGAGTGGATTGTGCTCAATCGATTCTGCTCTCGTTTGTTATGGTGTTACTTTTCTTGTGAATTACTTTTAACTGCAACTCTTTATTTCATGAAAAAATTTAGAATGCTGAAAACTTGGGGAAATAGATTCAAGAATGTGTTAATTTATTGTCTTTCAGGAGTAATTTAAAGTCATAAGTCATTATGGATTTTATAGACTTTGTTTTAATAGTATTTTAGTTTTAGTAGTGTTTAGTGATAAAAATTATTAGGTGAGCTCAAGACAACTTGGTAGATATTGTGCTCAAGGAATGAGCTAACAGCTTCATAGTTTTTCACATGTTAATAATTTATACATGGTAATGATATCTACAAGATCGCGTTTGCCACAACATTTTCATATCAATGCATATGCTTATCGCTATGGGAGTATGTCCAGTATACTATTTGTCAAATCTAGATCAGGGTATTTCCAGTGATGACGCGTTCCTAAAGGACGAAACAGGTGTCTCCTGGTCTGGTTTGAAAGAAACACTAATTTCAGTACTACTTTACATAAGGTAAAATAATGCAGAGTCGCCACTAATTAAGTTGGAACACGTTTGTAAGTGTAGGTAAGAACTATATATATGATTTGGTATATCTTTTTACTAGTACCTAATTATCAATTCTTGTTTGTATTTAGAGTCTTACGATTTTACAGTTTTTTTAAAAATCACTATTATTTGCTTCTGTAGAGTTTTACTAAATGCAAATTTTTATTCATATAAGGCTGTTTTGTTCTATTTTGTTCAAAATTAATTTACGCAAAATTAAAAAAAAAATTGTAGATGTAGTAAAACACAAGAGTTATTTGGTTATTCTTGAAATTTTACTTCAAATAAAAATTAAGTAAAATGTATGAGGGTTAAATGGAAGTTATTCAGCGGTTTAACATTGAATTTCTACATTTTTCTTTTTTAGATCCGACGTGGCTGTCTTATAAGTTACGTGCTTGTCACGTGGTTGTAAATTTTGAAAATTGATATAAAGCGTTTCATTTTGTATAGCAAATACAAATCTTGCAACTTTTAGTTTTACGCAAGACGAGAGTCTACATTTATTGTTTCTTAGATTGTAACTTATTTTAAAAGCCCAATAAGGCTTAAGGACCTGCCATAAACTTGTCGTTTAACGTTCGGAATGACTTATATTACAAAAGCTTATGTATAACACATTTTACGACGACCATTTTCGTTATACCTACTAGGAAACGTTGCTAAAATTTTCATTTAATGTAACTGCAAACATTATCTGAAGCAACGAGGCTTTGTCGTCTTTCTCGAAACAGGCACTTGAACAATATCTTACATACGTGTTTAGCTATAGTGGATGTTGTCGACTGCTTTATTATAGAACGTCACGTTTCTTGTTTCTTTGGATTATTGCTTTATTTGTATGCACGAATTGTTATCTACTTCCGAATTTGTTCTCGCATTTTTTCTCCGATTGCTCTATTCGTATTAAACAAGATTCAATTTATCATTTTCAAATTGATACGTTCGATTGCGCTCGTGTGCAAATTAATGAGTTAAGTTGTATGCGGTAGAAACTTAATCTGAGTTTGTAATAAATGGAAAAAGTTCTAAGAAATAAAGGCAATTTTAGTTTAAACTTGACATTTTTATTTGTTCTTATGTACATAGTCGTTAATAACAATATTTGCGAACGAACTTTGTTATGTAGGAAAGTACGTTTTGTATTTGTATTTTGATTTTTTACGTAGGTAATTGTCCCTGTTGGACATTTTTAAGCGCGTAAGCTAGTTTAGTTAGGTTTCTAGGCGAATATGAAACCAGTTATAGAATATTAAAGCTGCGGACCACCAAATTTGATTTTTAAGAGTTTTAGCGTCTATGGTAATGAGTACCCGAATTGAATCAATATTGCTGTACCAGAGCTTGTATTTTTACTAGGTAAATAATAAATGATTTTACAAGTTTAATGGAAAAAGTTGGTAATATTAAGTTGAAGTTACCAACTACATTCGCAAAATATAAAAATTGAACTGTATTCTGCGTTTCCTCGAAAAAAATAACGTTTAAGGTCACAGAAATTTATTAATGTCTACTAATTTACTTAAAATCGTGTGTTTCAAAGATTGCTTTAAGTTTGAAGCTGTGTCTCAAGATAATTAAGTTTACTGTTTATTCTCTAAAGCATTTTAACACAAGTTCTATGTATGAAACTTTTTTGTATTAACTTTCTATGTGCTCTATAGTTATCTTAGGTTACCCTATTGTTTTTTTCTAAATCATCAAGTTAATTCTAATAATTCTACGTCGTATAGGATCTTAAGCATTCGCGTTTTTTTTCTTTAAATTATAAGTCACCTAGAGCGTAGGGATTCTTCCAAAAAAAAGATCGATTTTTAAATCGATTCGAAAGTCTAAACAATCGGTTAAGAAAAAATTGAAGTCTAGAGATCGATTTCTCAAAATTCTTTCTTTTTTTTTAATTATAATTAATTTAAAAACGAAAGTCACAGAGCTAATATTTTTTGGAAGTAATATTTTCGGAGGTTTGGTGAACCCATTTTCGACACTTTTTGCATTGAATCATAACTCTCATGACAACTTTGCTACAAATATGGCTCTGCCATTTTTTAACATTATCAACTGGAGTACTTTTTGAAGTACTTGGCGTCTGCAGATGAGGAAGTACAAGTTTTTGTTTTAATGTGCGTTTTTTTTGTTTCGGTTTTGGAAATTTGTTTTAACCCAAGTACTTTTTTATATTGTGATGTTAAAATTTGTGTTTTTTTGACACATTTGCTTCTTTTGGCATTCTGGATATCACTGATTTCTGGAAAAGGCAAGATTCTTTCAATTCCAACATTAGGTTGTTACCAACATTTTTTTAGTGGGTTTTGCTAGTAGCAGTTACGATACCACGACTAGCTGAGAGTAAGAAGAAGAAAACGGGCACAACTCCTAGCGTGCTCGTAGAATTCTTGGTTCGGAGAGACCAAGAGTACATATGAACTTACTGTCGAAAAAATTAGGGAGAGGAGTAAAGCAAACAACTGGATAACAGAGAGAATGTAACAAATTGGTTGTACATTTTCGAATAAACAAAATTTAGTCAATTTGAGATAAGATTGATTCATAATTAATAAATACACACAGTTCTAATTATTACATGCAATAACGAGATTTGATTTTCAAAAATGTTATAAAAGTAACGTATGACTCGTTGATTTGGATGCAATATGTAATAATGTTAGTTACCTCTTTATAATACTCCCGACACTTTTGGGGAGTGCAAGTTAAATGGCTGTTCGGTTTAAATCATGAACGTAAACATGAAATAATTAAATTCAATATAAGCACACAATTACATTAGCCGCAGGCTTAATACAATTAATAAAGCAGAAGGCATAAGGTAAGAAAATAACAAAAAACTATAAAGGTTATGACAGCTGATCAAAGTCAAAAACTTTTTTTTTGAACTTAGCTGCTGGCGTCATCGACACAACTTGATTGCATCGGGATTTAATTGGCCCGATAATTTTTAAATATTATTACAGTTGGATAAAGATTTGATTTCCTGTAACTATGAAGGCAAAGGAAAGCCTTTAAGCTTTCGTCGCAGTCGCCGTATCTGCGGGCGATTCTGTAGCGGTAACAAACGATGTAAATTCTTTGGTAAACAGATTATTTATTCAATAACCATCCAACCAGAAAATACTTACAATTAAACGATCAAAGTCACTAAAAATAAACTATCTTGCAACGAATATCGAAAACAAAATGGCTACGCAATGAGGTGTCTATCACACTAAACAATATGAAAGCGCCAGGGTCGTACTCGCTTACAGTACGGTTCTTTTGTTAAATTACGAAATGTGAAAATTTTATTAGTAACAAGGATTGGGCGACTATGATTTTTTATTGCAGATCATGGTCAAAGGGATATCAGAATGATTCATTTGCAGAACAGTAACGTTCTTATTGGCAATATGAGTATCTATAGAGCGTAAGTTTTCTTTCTATCTGATCTGTCCAGTGCCCTGCTTTGTAATAATTCTGCTTCTTTTAAATTTAATCATTAGTCTTACATATTGTTCTGCAGCACTAGAACAAATAATCAATTTTGTTGTAGTTGTATTTACATTCATTTTTCACTGGCTACTCTTTTCACCTGGCGCTTTCTTTTTTGCGCTAAATCGTTTTGATGTATTTTCTGTTGACAATTTAGACTCATGAACGTTAAGTATTTTGGTTGAATCTAGGCCATATTTGCCAGTTCCGAATTTTTGTATAGCCTTTTTCATATTTTTGTTATACTTGCTATTTTCTTTTCCACTCCTTCTGTAAAAAGAAAAGGAAATACTCTATAATTCTTAAATTGTACCAGTATAAGCCACCAATGAAATTTAAAAGACTGCTCGTGTTTTGTGTGGTAAAGTATAGAGTAAAGCAAGTAAATTGTGAGATTATGTCTAAACTATGCCGTGTAAATACGCTAATTTTAATATAGCCTAACAGTACCAGCAGGTAAATTAATACATCCATTTAAAATTTTCTAAATCTCTTATGTAAAAGTGGACAAAACCTGCTTTTAAAGCTAAAAAAACTTTTGGTTACTGTTTTTAACAAGATGCTTTTGTACACAAACATTCAATTTTTTCTATTAAGTCTATGGTGTTTGATGAGCATTGTATAATACACAGATGGTGTTAGACTTTCTGATTTTATGGAAAATAAAACCTGGTACAATTCAAAACTCGGTACGGTATCGGCGGCTCTCTTCTGTTTATTGGTATTAATCTACTGTTATTTATATGATCTATTTTATTAAAAAATTCTGGATTTGGAGGTTTAATGTAAATAGCATAAACATTGTAATATCAAGTTGGAATGATATCATAAGCGTTACAATGTGCACATTGCTTATCACGTCATGTGATATTAAGAGATCCATTTATTTTATACTGTTTCGTATTTCTTACGAACCGAACGACCAAGCAGCAGACGAAAACGAATGCGATTAACTGCACCAAAGCAATGCCTACTGAGACTCTTCCATTTACAGTTCCGTACTTGACGAATACTTATTTGAGTTCAGTAAGACATGATTTTTCGTACCTTTCTGGATTCTGCATAATGCAAATGCTTTCGGGCGGAATATTGGGACAGCACGTATGAGATGGAGAACCGTTAGTAGTAATGGCATTCCAATCTTTTGACTCATTAATTCCGCAACAAGTCAACATTAAAAATAATTCTGCATTTTACTTTTAACTGACATGAGCCAAACTACCATAAGTTTTTGATATAAAATAAGTCTATTAGATTCAACGTATCAGTGTTTTTATCCGTGAAAACATTTCAAAATTTACATATTTGACGTGCCACGATAAGTTAGAATTTACAATCTGAAGATCTGAACTTTTAGTTTTTGTTATTTTGACACTTTGGATCCAAAATGGTATTATTTATTATCTTTTTTGCAATGCAATTATGACTTCATTTTTGGGGACAATTAGTTTTTATTATTTTCTTAGTTTGTGAAAATAGTTTTTTAGATTTTTCAAATGAAAATAAACGATTTTTACAGTTTTAGTCTAATAAATTTTTTTTAAGCAATTTTTTTTACAATATAAACAGACTGAAACAAGTAATAATCTGAAGGTGTCAAATCTGTATGTATAATGTTTTTCTGTTTAATGGATCACAGTTTGTTTAATTTTTAAATAGTTATTGAATTGTGTAGTAGAAGTATAGGGATTTTTTTTTTAAATTCCACTATAGAGAATTTTGTGAATACCTGTTTTGAAAGTGATTTGGCCTAGGTCGTCTAAATTATTCTGTGCTCTTTACACAGAAAAAAATAATTTACACCATACTACATCAAATATCACTAGAGTTGTGTCTGTTGCAAGGTTTATGAGTTAAAAGATTTATCAATATTTAAGCTTGATCAGAAAATCACATACGTCAATTCGATGGATCGAATCTTTGAAACAAAACCAAAATTGACAAATTCAATCCCGATTTATTTTATGTTGTTGTTTGACAATAGTTTTATTTTGTCTTTATCGACTTCAACTATTTTTTTTAAAACCTTGTGCATTTTTTATACCTAAATTGTGAGAATAAAATTTTTAAGCCAGTTTTACTCTAGGTTTTGTTACCGCATCTTCTTTGTATACTTTACACAACTGTTATGTTAAAAGTGTTTTGGTGTGATTTTCATACAGTATAAGTTTCGCCCATTTTTTGCTAAATTCAAAGCAATGCGCTGTGAAATGGTTGCTTCTTGACAGCTAAAATTTTTTAATAGAGAAAAACTATTCTGCCGGTGATTGTGGTGCGCTTCGCATATGATCTAACACTTATCCGTTTTATAATTGGGTGTAGATTTTCGCTGCTTTTGTGAATCTCTTGTGGGGTAAGCATTGATTCATATTTTTATGATTTAATTTGGTTTTTCCGTAATTGTGATAGCGACTTGAAATACCACCACGTGTTGGTCAATTTGGAGTGATTCATGTTAATTCATTATCTTCCGCAGCTATAACTAGAAGCACGTACTAAATGGGGCTATTGGTTTATTAAACCACTTCCGAAACATAATCTGGGAACAAGTCGTTGTTATATCTCATGTGATGTTCGAATAACTTTGGAGGCACACCTGCGATAGAAATAGTGAAAACCACTCGAACGCTTGACGCATTTGATTACGACGATTTATTGTTTGTCGATAAGCAACTTACTTGTGATGCGATTCTATATTAATTATTACTTTATTTTTCTTAACGATTTTAGGGGATGACTGAAGCATGCAGGTAGCTATTCATATGTCTTGAATAATCGTACGGTATCAATTTAAGCTAAATGCGATTTGCTTTAAGTTGCGAATTAACTGTTATTCAAAATAACGGCTTATTGTCGTATAATTCTGGATTTTCAGAAATAAAGTATACATAACATTATAAAAACGTTGAATAAGTTCAGTTTATTATAAAATGTGAATTAATTGAGAATTAGGATTAACAGTAAGATCTTATGATGTCGAAAATTATGCTAATAGGAAGATCAATACATTTTCAGATAATAATTAATACTTACGATATTGAATGAGCTGTTAGAAACCCGCGTAAACATTAAATAGACAGTTTAACGACTGTTCAAATACTGTTCAACATCATAAACGTCGTCAACACATAATACTGTACATATAAATTTAAAAAAACATTGATAAATCTCTCATAGTCTACACGGATATGTACGTTTCTTGAATTTATTTCCTATTTCCACTTTTAAATTAACTTATTATAGTAATACGCAGCAATTGAAATTTTTCACGAGTTCGCTATTGAAGTTTCAATTACTTTTACGGAATGTAGAGAATTCATAGTAAAACTCATTGTATGCATTAAATGTGAATTGTAATTAATTAATTTTTTTAATTAAATCTAAAGCACAATTATACAAGGTACAAATGAATCTATGAAAGCAAATTTTGCATTTAAATTTTTTAGTTTTATAATTTAAAAAAATATTTTAAACATTCTTTATGTGAACAAAGAGCCGATGATTGTTTACTTTATCAACTAGACGAGTTTGATGTAAAATGACTAGAGTTTAATTGTAACTGCTGAAATAATTCAAAAGTTGCGTCAAGAGCCATTACGAAAGGTTACAATTAAATTTTCGAGTTGCGAGGATGCGGTAAATAGTTTTAAACGTAGACGATAGGGGGCGCGTATTATCATTGGTTTTATGCGTAATTCTTCGTTAGTTCGGTTATTTTAAGTAATTTGTAAAATGGGGAAACCAAAAGTTCGCTATTAGGAGTTTTTTCGTAACTGAAATACGATATATGCAGCATCATATTATGAATGGGTTTGCAAATAATATGCAAAACTGATCTCGATTTTTAGTTTTATTATTTTTAAATGTTATTTGAAATTTATTTCAGTCGTACTGAATCCCCAATGTAAAAGGACGGCATAAATAAAAAGCAGCTAGCTGACGTGTTAAAAAAATATTATCAACGTAACTAGCTAACCACGACTAAACATACAGTTTAACGTTCCTGGTTTGAGTCAACACATTATTAATTTATTGAAAACTCTTATTAATATTAAAGTATTGTTGTCTACAACTAAAATACTATTTACACAAAATTAAAACTAATCTATAGAAAGATCTTTCATAGTATACAAGATAAATTGTAATGATCGCGAGAAAGACTATATAGGCCAGACTAAACAAAAACTAAAAAACAGAAAACACAAATACGATTGTGAAAAAAAACAAACTGATTGTTTTCAGAGATAAAATTTATCAATTTATATAACAACAATAACAACTTTAAAAACACTCAAAACCTAATTCAATATACATGTAACATGATTCATAATATCACCAGAAATTTTTCATATTTAAATTGTTTCTTCATAATTTTTACATTACCCTTCAAGTTCTAGTGATTTTGTTGTATTTAAATAAAGCTAATCTAGTCAGAATGGTTAGACGATTTCTGCTTTAATTATTTTAAACTGTAGACTTAATTATTAGGTTCTTACTTTTTAATTTTATTAACATTCAGTGACTAATTTTGCAATTTGTATAATTATTTAAATAGATGCCTTGACGAAGGTATGCAAATAGCCAACGTAACTGAATTTTATTTTGTTTGTCGGTTTTAATTAATAATTGACGCAGTTTGAACGTGGACATAGTTGTAAAAAACACTTTTTTTTGCTGAAGTGATCGACGCGACGTAAGGAGAAAAGAAAGAAGAAAATATACTCTAATTAGTAATTTACGTAAGGGTCGAAAGTAAAGCATAGCATAATGTTAATGCGACGCGAGTGAGTTATGTTATGAAACTTTTGTCAAGAGTAACGTACGTTACATTTGTGTTGCCTTTTGTAAAATCCATCCTTCTTTGAGATAATTAAAGAAAATTCGAAATCTTCAGAAATATTATGTTAGTACTACATTTATTACTAAACCTGTCAAATTTGACATTAACTTTAAATCATTTTGTCTTCAAATTTGACTAAACTTAATTAATTTTTAATAATTTTTCACATACTCGTTCTAATATAATAATTGATTTTGAATACTTAGTTTTATGTGGATTTCTACTTCTTTACTTTGCCGCTCTAGAGTTTTTTTTGTCAATTACGTAATTACACTGACGAACGAATACTGACGTTTGCGATGGTGGCAGCACAAAAAATATATTACGAAAAATGATTAAATATAATTGAATCCAATATTTTATTATTGCGAATTTTTAATTACGCACACGTACTAATATAATTTAATTTTATCAAATTTGGTTTAAAAATTTAATAAACGTTTTAAACAATAAACTTCTATTTTTAAAACATCGTTTGAAACACTTTGTTAAAATTATAAAAAAAAATTATTAAACGTTCTAATTTTAAAACTTGAATTTCGTGTATTAAAATTATCGATCTTTCTATTTTATTTTGTTCGTTTTTTCGGTAATATTAAAAGCAGCATTAGTTTAAATCCTCTTTTAGGGCTTTACATAAAGTTGATGTTTCACGGAATTATCCATTTTGAACATTTTCAAATTTATTTAATGAATATAGGAGAAAAGGTTCGTATGTGTGTATATACATAATCAGATCTAGTTCTAAACTATTAAAGCGAAAACCACCAAGCTTGGTATTTATGAGTTGTTGTATCCAGGGTGGTAGTGTAACTAAATTATACCAATAACACGTAAATGGAAACTGTGTACTATATTTGAAAATGTATTTGGTGTTTAGGTAACTTAATAAAACGATCGTTTAATGATCTAATTATCAAACAAAATTAAGTAATTTGATAAAAGTTCTAGCTGAGAAAATAGATTTTTATTTTGGGTTTTCTGTGGAATAAATAATTCATAACTTAAAGCGCTGTATTGATTTGAAAATTTAAAGAAATTTCAATTAGTTTTAGTTAGTTTTAATAACTAAGGTGAGTTTATTGATAATTGTTTGGTTTTTAGTTTTTTATTTTGGGGGAAGTTATTATGTATTTCAATTTAGATTTAACTCATTAACTGTTGCTGTAAGTCAGCGGTTCCCAACATGTGAGCCACACGAGTAATATTTCATTTTCAACTAAAGTTGTTCCTGAATGTATTTAGTTATATTGCCAACGGTATATGTATGGCCATGGACTTCAGTTATCTACAAATACTATAATTTTTACACTAGGTACAATAGGTCTTCTATTGGAGTACGATTTTTTGCATGTGATTTTTTACATGCAATTATGTAAAAGATAGTAATTTTTTATATTTGCTCGGTTGTAAAGCATTGCTCTTAACATTTTAATTTGTGTAAGTTTTTATTTGCGTAAAGCATTCGAAATAGTTCTCATTTGCTTTTTTTATTCTTGTTGAGTATTTTTATCGAAGGAAAAATCGATAAATGTTTCTATAGCTTTATACGATTTTTGAGTTTTTCACAACTAATTTATTTTCATTCAACTTTCGTTTGTTTAGTTTTGACTAAACATTTACATGATTTTCTGGAATTAAACTTTGAATTAAAATATTTGATACTTGAATGCTAGAGAAAAAAAAATAAAATAAAACAGATCTACCAGTGTATTTCCGGTGTTGATAGGAAAACCGTTGGTAGGTACTAAAATTCTGGTGGAATGGTTCCCAAATTCTTGGCTCACGGACCCGTTTTCATAGTCAAAACTTGCCCACGGACCCCTAAGTGAAAAAACTATTAGGAAGACCGGAAAGTAATGTCGTTTTTGCAAATGTCGACATTCGATAATCGTTCGCCACTTTATTGTGTATCTCGAACACGTGCACAGGTTATTTTTATGTTAGTGTGACTTGTTCACTTCTAAATTATTTAAAATCAAATAGTTTTTTTTGCAAATTGGGGTGAAATGGCGTGCGAAATACAGGAAGTGCATATTCGTCATTGTATGCTTTTTGAATTTTGCAAGGGTAGTAACGCAACAATTGCGACTAAGAACATTAGCAATGTTTACCCAGATTCATTAGATGTTCGCAAATGCCAAAGATGGTTTTCCAAGTTTCGATCTGGGAATTTTGATCTTTCTGACGCCCATCGACCAGGAAGACCAATGTCATTAGACAACGACGTTCTAAGGGCAAAGAATTGTCGAACACCCTTAACCAACCTTGGTCGACCATCCAGGAACATTTGTACCAGATAGGAAAAATCAGCAGAGCAGATGTTTGTGTCCCCCATAATTTGTCAGAGCAAAACAAAGCCAACAGGTCAACCACGTGCAATGCATTGATTCAACGGCACCAGGCAGAACCGTTTCTTGATCATTTGGTCACTGGAGATGAAAAATGACAATCCAAAACGCAAAAGGCAGTGACTCTCCTCAAATGAACTAGCACGCAGTACTGCAAAGCCAGAATTACACCCCAAGAAGGCGCTTCTGTGTGTTTGGTGGAGCATCCGCGGAATCGTCCACTTTGAAGTGCTTAATCCTAAACAAACTGTTAATGCGGATCTTTATTGTTAACAATTGGATCGAGTGAACCAAGCTTTAGTTGAGAATTACCCGGCTATCGTCAACAGAAAAGGTGTCATTCTTCAACATGACAATGCAAGGCCGCACTGTGCAAGACGGGCGCTAGAAAAAATTAATGAATTGGGATGGGAGGATGCGTCACCCTCCATATTCACCTGATATCGCACTTTCAGATTTTCATTTGTTCCGATCCTTACAGCAGTTTCTAAATGACAAAAAATTTCAAACTTTGGACGACTTAAAAAATGGCATCTCCAGATATTTTGATGACAAACCAATAGATTTTTTTCGGTCTGGTATAGAAAATTTGCCCACTAGATGACAGAAGGTTGTGGAAAATGTGGGTGATTATATCATTGATTTAAAATAAATATTATAAAAAAATTATTCGTTTTAATTTAACGTTAAAATACATTACTTTCCGGTCCCCCTTTTACATAAATTCATAATAGAAAAATTACAAATTTAAGTTAACTTTTTGAATGGTAAATGGTGTCGTAAAAATAAAATATAAATAAAACATTTTGTTGAAGAAGTGTTTATGGGATGAACCTGATGGGATGTTATGAGTGTATTTATATATTTGGTGTCGTTGTACGATTGCCGGATCACCTTTAGTAGCAACGGAGATGATATTAGTCAAGGATATAGCTTTTACATCAAAAAATCTTGTTAATTCGGTAAATAACGGTTCACCTTTCGTATGAGTTTTCAAACATTTAGCAAACAACAATTCTTGAGAAAATTTTTCTTTTTTTACAAATCTCACATAAGCTAAAAGTAAAGCTTCGTTTCTTGGTAATGTTTACTCGTCAAGCTGTATAGAGAATTCAGATGTTATTAAGTAGTCCCTTAAAGAGTGTTCACACACACTGAGCCATTTCGCCGATCCTTCTTCGTACCATATTACTACTACGTAGAATTCTTTTTATAATATCAAAAACTGATTTGTGCAACACTGTGTGTATTACCTCACGGCTGGTAGAATAAGTTTTTCACCAATAGTGGGCTGCTTTCCGGACTTCGTAATCATCGAAGAAATATTATAAGAAGCACGTAGTTCATCACTATGGATTTTTATTAAATGTTCCTTAATTTTTGAAGGTTTGATTGAATCGTTTTAGTAAATATTCATATATTCAACACTGTTCTGTCTGCATTTTTTCTTCGGCTCACTCACACTTTTATTTGCAACAAATCACTGTTAATTATAATTTTTTTTAACGGAATGCTACAATGTAACGCTCTCTTGAATTAATTATATGAGATGTAAGGATAAAATTTCATGTAAATGTCACATATTATCTAGGTACTCATTGTGTAAATTAATTTTTCAAGAAAAATAAATAATTCAAAAATTAATTAACAATAGATATAATAATATATATTTGTAGATTTGGTTATTCGCGGAAGAAAACAAAATAAACAAAAATATAAATTAGTAAACTATAACTTTTAGGGTGCATTATATTAAATTATAAAACCATTATGACTAATTTATTTTACAGCATCAATAATATATTCTTTAGAAACACATCGGTGTTTGAAAAACTTACAATCCTTTTTTGACTTTTTAATAAAAAGGAAAACGTTAATGAATGTTAAGGGATTACTTTACTGATGACTGCGATATATATATATTTTTTAATTAACTTAAACAAGTGTAGTATATCTTTGCTTAAATAAAATAAAATTTAAAAAAAACATCAATTTTGTTCAAATATACTTACTTAACGATAGTACGCTGCGTAACAATACAAACAATCCAAGACTAGGACAATTTGTTGTATGCACTTCACATGACGCATAACACAGAACTAAATAGTTGATTAGATACACGATTCTTTTATAGTTCGTATTATGGATTAGTTGGTGCAGGTATCGACTTTAAACCTTGCGCGAACCCCCTGACGTTGTTCAGGGACCCCCAAATCAATTTTAATTTTTTATGGACCTTCTGAATAATCCCGTGAACCTCTGGGGGTCCGTAGGGGCCACTTTGGGAACCACTGTTCTAGAGTAATAGTTTTTATAACATGCTTAAGCAAGTTACAAACTCACAGGAATAATGTTAACAATACCCATTATAGCGACGGAAACTGTACTGCTTTATTCACTTTTACGTTTAGAACCAGAGTGTCTGACAGCAGCATACATGCTAACAGTTAACCTACAATGGATAAAGAAACGAAGGAAATCAGAAAGCAGACTTATTAACATGTATGGGAGGTGATACTCGTTTCAAGCGCTTAAGTCAACCTGTGGTCTAGACATAGTCAACAGGGAAATAAGAAAGTATAAGCACACATCTCGCACTGGTTGTTAGCTCTTGAAGAGAAACAGCCGAGGATGTTTATCAACAATAACGAACATAACACAAAACTTAAAGGAGCAATAGTTGAACGACAATTTTTCCGATAGAAAACTAGAAATTTAGAAAGCAAATGCAAAAAATAAAAATGAAACTGTTGTTATACAGTAGAATCTCGATAACTCGAACTTCAAGGGAATTGATAAACATTTCGTGTTAATGAGGTTTCAACTTAACAAAAATTTCGAGATACAAAGAATTTCATAGCTCAAATTTGGACTTAGAAAGACTCAATGTTTAAATATATTTTTCGAGTTGTAGTCATAATTTAAAAAATTTAACTTTATGGCACATATGTATTTATTCAAACGAAATATGTACATACTAGTATTAGTGAAGTAAATGGAAAAGTATTAACAAATTATACTATACAAACAACTACAAAAATCTGTTATCTTCTTTTGGTTTAAGGAATTTCCAAATTTTTTATCAATTATTTTCTCAAGTTCAAACAATGAACCGAATACATGATCATCAATATCATTGCATCTTTCAACATACAACACCAAACATTCCTTTTGGATTTTAATATGAGTTCGAAGAATTCCAAGTAAAGCGTTATTGTATTTTACTAACTTCGACTTGTGGAGTCTGTTTTTTTGAAATTGGAGTTATAGAGTATAAGTATGTAGTATCAATATATCGTAGGGAAATAACATTTCGTTCGAGTAACAATGTCTAAATAATTCAAGATATCTCTTATTTTGGGGTTTATCGATAGGGAATGGCAATTTTTTTCGTCTTCTGAGGATTACCACTTAACGAGGTTCAGCTTATCGAGATTCCACTGTATTTGCGACAACAGCAATTGAGAAGAGAATCGTCAATGATGAACATTTGCTTTACTGTTTAAATTTGAACAGGTGTGGGAGACCAATTTTTTGTCGTGCAAATAAGTTTCTACATATTGACTAATTGTTTGCCATTATGATACAGTGTTTAAACGGGTTTTTTATATGAAAGATTAATTTAGAGAACTTGGAAAAAATAATTTCGTGTTGAAGTAGCAGAAAAAATAAAGGGCGTGTATAAATAGTTAACAAATCAAACCGTAACCACTTATTTTTAATTTTGAAATAAAATTTTCCCATTTACACCAATAAAGATATTGAATTCAACAATGCCGTTTTAGAACGTGCTTTGCGACATGATCATTAGTTACTTTTCTTAAAGCTCTTGATACAGAGAATATTACTGGTTACTGAGAGATGTCATTTGATAATATTGAAAGAAGACCGAAAAAGAAATAATTGGTTTAAACTAAACATAAATGAGAAAACACAGATTTTCTTATCGGCATAACAAGGAAAATTTTGTATAAATTGATGAAAATTTTGCGTATTATTGATCGTAAGCATTCGTACATAAACCAGAAGGGAGAGTAAAATAACGAGTTTTGATAACGTGTATAGGGCGGTTTTCTGAGATTTTTTATCGTGCACATTTTCAGGTATCGTATTTTCTCAACCTTCAAGATCGTTTTAGGCAATTTTACGATTATTGATCTTTAAAAGCTTATAAATTTCTAAACGATAACTATTATTTGATCGCGTTAAGTGTAATGGTCAAAGGTGTTTACTGTTTAATAAATTTTTATTTTAGGGACGTTAAACAAATTTGGAAAATTAAAAGGAAAATGTCTAAAATTAAAATAAACATAGGTTAATGTAGAAACTTGGGCGGTTTTGTAAGTTTCTTAACTATGCTACATATATGCAGACATTGCTGAATTTGCTTGTATTGTGGGTTTGATACCCGCTCTGTATTATACAATAAAGGAAACGGCAAATTTTATTGTTCATTATAGTTGTAAATAAACTTTTTGCATTATCGAAAAACGAAAACAAGCGACGTACAATATTTTTTTATATTGAACAATTTTTATGTTTAACTGGAATAACAAAACTCTGAACGAGGGTGGAGTAGTAGTAACGGGGCAGGAGGGAACGGAAAAATTTATACAACCACAATTAAATCAGAGACAGAAAAGTTCTCCACAAAAGAGTCTTTTAATTCCGACTGTCTACAAAAGAAACTGAAGATCGAAACAAACAGAATCGAAATGTCAATCTGGTGCTTAAAAATTCTAGAGCAAATGGCAATTGCTCTATTTTTGTCTACTTAAATAGGATACGATACTCAAACGACCGAGGTAAAAACAAACACCGTTGCGCATTAATTAATATTAAAATCAAACTGTGTTTATCTTCTTCTGCTTGTTCTATTGTTTCAGTACAAAGATATAAAATTAAAACGGTTGGATTGGGAATTACGACATTCATATTTGTAAAAGCTAAATCTATGTATTACACCCAAATGCTTTTCATTAAACGTTTGTTTTAAAACTTGTTCAAGCATTGTTCCGCTTACTGTTTGCTCTCTTCGTGCGTTTACTGTTAACGTGTATAAAACATTATCTACTGGTAAAACTTGCGTTCGTTATGATAGTTTTATTATTTAATTTGACGTGAATGAACTAGGTAACTTATTTTTACATTGACACTGGTTGTTCGTAATATAATTAAATTTGTTTAAATGTATGTAAGCATATGTAGAAATGTAGTTCTACGCCAGGAAATACATTTCTGTAAAACAAGACCATATTCTAAATACGAACTTTTTTGTTTACATATAAATTTGACTATTACTTATTCAACATAGTTAACTCAATTTTTTTTGTTTCAGGTAAGCTTATGAATGTTCTGATTTTCATGTGTAGTGGTAAGTTTATTATAAAAGTATACAGTACTAAGTTTATTTTTTACGCGATCATGTAAAGTACAAAAATTAATTAAACTACTTTGGTGTAATGTTTTTAATTTATAATAAGTCGTTTTTTTATAACACGATGGTGCTACTTTTACTCAAGATTTGTGTAAATGAAATTATGAATTCTTTATAAATACTGTGAATTCTCTCATTTTATTTTCAAAACATAAACATATATTTCGTACACACCAACCTGGACTTTTTTTTGAACAAACGATTGAATGAGATAATTATTAACTCTTTTTCTCATCTACACGAGATCATACACTGAAGTTAGGTTTAAATGACGATTTTGGCTTAATCGATTTTGGATTATCGGTTATATGGTTTTCCGTTTCGGAAAAATTAGGCTCATGGGTTTTAAAAATAAATAAAAATAAAAGTAAAAAACATCAACTAAGCCGATCTTTGTAAATGTTTCAAACCAAGTGGTATATGAGACGTTTACGGAAAGCTAGCCAAGGGACTATTCTGCGAAAAATGAACCAGTCGCTCAACTTGATCATATTTTGTATTTGTGTAACTTACTCTTTTCGGAAATTAAATAAAAATCGTGGTTTTCACTCATGCAAGATTTTGTAAAGTGCTTATTAACTTTAGTTCTATTAGGATTAGACTTTGTTATGTAAAAAATTTGGTAGTTCAATTTTCTAGTATAAAAATTTTTCAAGTATAAAATTTGTCCCGCGACATACGCGGTCTTTTTCTTCGTAGTCGGCTGTCAAAACGATTTCATTTGGCTGCTAACGTTTTGTAAATTACGGACCGTTCTTAACGGTCTTTCTGGCCCAACAAAAAGCTTTCATTATAAAGCTGGTTTACGATACACTACGTGGATATGTGGACGAATTTTACGTAGTGTTGAGTGAAAGCTTATTTTGGAGTATGTAATTTTATAACATTTTTGTATTGAGAGCTTAAATTAATTCTTTAGCGGGTCCGATCCTTCCACCTGTAATTTTATCAGTGACATTCGTAACATCTGGTGGTCGAAAAATTTCGATGACGTCACGTTAGTGTTAACGTTATTGCTTATACACCGTCAAAGGTTGGAAACCTTCAGGATTATCCCTCTTTTGGGAGACTGATTACTACGAAAACTGGGAAAAGTTATTCCGCTAAGTCAAAGGGAAACGCGGCGCATTTGCGTTCTTAAATGATTGAATGCTAAAGGGGACCTTTTACTTGTGTTAACATTATATGTTCGTTTATATTGGGTTTAATATTACCTTTTAGGTAACTCAAGTACGGAATTAGCCAATCCCCTACTGGATAAAACCTATCCGTAAGTATTACTATTTCAATTTTTTTTATTTGTACTTTGGTGGTTATGTCGTTTATGGCCGTACGTGTATGTTAGGTTAACACAATTAATAATATTTTTTTGCTTTACAAACTCATAAGCAGTGCGCGTTGAGTCTCGAAGGCTTAAGTTCTTTGTTTGTCTACAATTTTAAAAATTGCAAATAAAAATTAATACGTCATGTTTATGTAAAAGTTTAGAGCGATAGGGTCAGCTTGTTGTACGGTAGTCGACGCAACTTATAATTCATTTGACCCACGTATAAATATTTGCGAAAACTTATATTTATGTACCTTCTTCATCTTCTGTGATAAATAAATATATATATTCTGCGTTATTACTTCTGTGGTGTTATTTATTGTTTTCCAGCTACGTGTAGAGTTAGACGGTATCTCCCTAACTTAATCTTTTATCGTCTTGGCTCCTTTTTTAGATTTACGTTATAATTTCACATAACAAAGTCTGCGATTCCTCTCCGAAGAAGCTGTGCTAACCGTTGCTTTGTTTTGTTACAAGAAGACCAGCGTAACAATTTATTCTTGGCTGCCCAACTGGAGGAACCTGATTTTCTCGTAACAATTTAATGTTCTTTAACTTTTTTTCCATGGTTTTAATCTGATATATAACTGGGTTCTTATTGGATCAGTTGTCACGCATTCTGTGTGTACTAGTATGATGTATAAAAATGCTATTTTAATTATTGAGTTTACATACAGAACAAAATAACACTAGAACCACAGTATACATTCATACAGTAGTTTCTCTTCTACGTTTTTTGTGGACAAAAATATTTCTGCGCGTAGGCTATGCGCAGTAGTTAAACGATCATAACTTAACCTAGCAAACGCAAAAGTTGAATCGCGTTTATTTCAAAAATAAATGTATTATTTATTTTTGTATAAATATGGCCGGCATTCATCGCTGTTGTATGTTAAATTGTTTAAATTTTTATACTACGGCGGTAGTAATGTAGCACTGACATGCGCCTGGGCTATGCGCACTCGTTTTTGCGTTCAACTTGTATGTCGACAAAGATCAAAGGTACCGACAAGGGGTGGGATTACTGTATCACTTTATACTGTGCTAAAACTATGACAAAATCAACTAAATGCGGATTGGGATCTCTTATTTGAAATTCTGTCGAAATTACGGACGGATTCAAATATTGCGAAAAATATCTGAACAACCTCAACAAAACCTTGGATTAACAACTAGAAAGCACAAACTGTTTTGACGGATTTCAGTTTCGTTAGTTTGTCCGCAGGCTCATCACCTGAAAATTGGATTGTCGTGGGTTTTGTGAAATGCTGAAGTTTTTCTAGAAGGTGCGTTAATGAGCTACATCTCTTTTATGTATTAACTGTTTTACCTGACTTTGGTGTCCCTACGTGTCTTTCTAAAGCTCTATCGAACCAAACCAAAAGAATAGTTTATTTGTAGCTTGTAACTATTTATTTGTATTCGATTTTTATTTTAGGTTTTGTTTCTTTTTTCATGCTTTTTCATTGTTGTTTACATCAGTTATTTTTATTTATTTGCTTGCAATTAAAACTAATGCGTTGCAGGAATTTGATTGTACTATAGTGCGAGTAGCATGCTTATGTTTTTATTGAAAATCTGTTTCCAGACGTATTGTAGTTAACATATTAGTATTATTAGTGTTTGATGCACTCAATCTGCGGTGCTAACTATTGTTATTTTTTAGTATTAATTATACATACATAAGTTTGCGTATCGCTCATTAATAAGAACCAACGCTACCACAGGGGACGGTAGAAGAAGAAAAATGTTTCATTCTGATACAGGATTTACGTAGTGTTTGATGTCAACCTTTTTGAGTATGGTTTGTCGTTGCTGTAAAAATTTCTTTACTTTTTGTAATAAACCACATTATCGGCTATGAGAAATATTAGTCGGAACTTTCTACTGTTATCTAAGAAAAGTGCAAGAGTTTTTAAAAAGCATGAAGAACTATAACAATTGCAACCGTGGAAACAGACATACAATGAGCAAAACATCGAAGTCAACACTGTAAGGAAAAACGTAAGTTTTAAAACTGTTACACCACAACGTACAATGCTTATAGATTTATACCAGGTACGGATCAACGATGTGACACAGAAAAACATACAGTATAAATGGAAACACGAGTTAACACTGTCAGTATTTATAAATGAAAAAACTGACAGCATAATCAGCAAAACATCAATATTGAATTCAAGACCGTGGCAACATCTGAAAAAATAAAATATTACTACATTGTATTATGTTTTTCAGAAAGTAATTTTAATTTTTTCTGTTATTGTCAATATCTGTAGTTTTAACCAGCCAATTTTATTCCAAACTTTATTGACATATATTTTGACACTTGACATTTTAAGGTTTATATATTATATATAAACAAATTTTGATTCTACGCACGTTTTTTAGGTGAAAACGTTTAGTTCAAATGAGGGTATCAAATATCACATCGTGCAGATCAGGTCGTGAAATTAAGCTATCACCAGAAAAACCAATAAAATGTTTATATATTATTATATTTTTAATTTTTTATTGCTTTGAAATATTCTCTTATGAGTGCCATTATTGGTGGAATGACTTGTTTTGAGAAACACAATTTTGCTTTGGTATGAGTATATTTACCTACATCTAACTTGCTCTTAGATTCAAATATATTTGAACCATCGTCATTAATGTGGGTGTGGTGGTTCCAACGGTAAATTTGAAATCACTTTTTAGACATAACTATTATCTTGGATTAGACTATAAGTTTGTTGATGATTTGAAGCCGAACTCTCAGTAGAAAAAAACGACCAGCGAAACTCTTCAGGAAATAAAACAAACTCTGGACTTAATAACTAAAGCTCTATATTTCATTATTATTCTTTTGGGTTTGGTTCTTAATAGCCTCGCACCTAAGCTTTAAACTTGTTGTGTCTCATAGAATTTCAACTGTAAGTTCTACTTTCTCGCCAAATTTTAGAGTAAGACTTGTTTGCTATTACTTTTAGTTTTATATACTTTGTCCTAAAGTGTAAATATCAAGCGTCTACAAGAGCTGAACCTTCACATAGTATGTGAAGAAGTGTTTCTTCTTCTTTTCAAGTCGTCTAACATTCAGAATTTTCTGGATCGTCTCGTGCTAAACATCCTCGACTGTTTTATCTCAGGAACTTCCAAACCGACACGCTGCTGACAAAGCTTCTGATTTTATCACTAAATGTAGATGTGGACAACGTGGGATGGATTACTCTAGAGTCCGGTTTTTGTACCCTATGTTTTACCTATTAGACTCTTACATGCCTAAAATTCACGAGGGGTTAATTTAGTACCTAAAGTGAATCGCAAATATTTAACTTCATTACTCAGTTAAAGTTTTATCAAATCTTGAAGTTTCTTTCTCTTTGCAAAGGACACTATTGTTGTCTTGGCAGGGTTCACTGAGGTTTGAAACAATTTAATAAACTATATAATAGAAGCGATAACTCCTCTCTTTGCGAACATCGTTTAGCAGCAGATACGTCTCTGATTACATTGCCAAGTGATCATGAAATTTTTAACTATCGTTGATCAATTCTTCTGCGGACCGAAAAATTTCTCGGCTTTTAACGGCCTAAATGAAATAGAAAAAAGTTTATATCTAAAAAAGCTCAATAATCTTAAGCATAAAAGATGTCAAGCTAATTGTACAAAAAGATTTTTTCTGGACGCTTAGGTATAAAAACTACGTTTACTTTCCGCCAGTCATTTAGCATCGCAAATATTCTAACCTCTATTGAATTTTGCAGAGGTATAATCTTACTTTTATCTACCAGTTTGTTAAACAGTTTCCAGTTCTTTTTTAACTGTCTTTTTTTTGGATATGTTAGAGTAGAATTTATATCAAAACATTGTTACGCACCATGTGTATAAAGCATGAAAGCTGTTTGGCATGAATGTAGTGACTATCATTAAATAAAGTCAGTTTGTGCTGAATATTCTAACTGACAACAACCTTTTGCCAATATAAGATTGAACGCGTTACTACGTTTGGTGGTATGGATATACTTTGCGGAAAGTGTCTTTCTAGTATTAATCCTTGTCATACTGATTGGAATCGTCCTACGATACGAAGCGTTGTTTAACGGTTTTTTTTATTTTACGCGGTGATAATCGATTAATCGAACAAATAAACAACATGTCGGGAAGAGGCACAGGAGGAAAAGTTAATGAAAAGCCAAGTCGTGATCGAGCAGAGCCGGTTTGCAATTTCTCGTCGGCAGGATACACAGACTGCTGAGAAAAGGAAACTACGCCGAACGCGTCGGTGCCGGTGCGCCCGTTTATCTGGCAGCCGTGATGGACTAATTGGCCGCCGGAGTGCTCGAGCTGGCGGGAAACGCGGCTCGCGACAACAAGAATACTCCCATCATACCTCGCCATCTTTAATTTGCGATAAGGAACGACGAATAATTGAACAAACTTCTTAGCGGTGTGACGATCGCGCAAGGCGGCGTGTTTCTCAACATCCAAGCCGTATTGTTTCCCAAAAAGATCGAAAAGAAGGCTTAAAGCAAATAACAAACGATGACCGAAAGAAGATGATGCGTCTACGTGTCGACTTAACAAGGATTCCTGTGGTTTTTACAATTACTCTAATTTGCTCTGGTTATGCCCTCACAGTGCTTTTTCAATGATTCTTTTGTCACCTTTCTAATAGCATAGCGATATTTTGGACGACAAGAATTTTTCTTATCTTCCAGTGCTTTTGGTCCGGTTCCGTTAGAAAGGGAAGTACCGGATTTCATCAAAGCGTCTCTCGACTGATTTACCTTCTTCTTAACGGGTAACTACTTTCCTAGGCATCTCTTTCTAGGGTCCGTACCAGCCATTCTTTAGTAGACTGATCGGCACAGGACACCATGAGAAAGTCTTTTTTTAAATTGTCTCTAGTCTGGGAGTCTGGAAACATATTCTCCTTCGGTTAATGTGTTGAGAGCTTGAAAGTCTTGCTGATGCGTATTTTCGATTTTTTTCAAGTACCAAAGATTTTTATTTCTAATATTTTTTTATACATAAAAACATTGAACATGCTAAAGCACTTGTAAGTAGTAGAAGCAAAATTATCTTAGTTGTCGAGAACGGCTCAACAAAGCTGACTGCGATTCTTTGTGTTATTGTCTTCTTAAGACTGAATCTTGGATATTTGATAAATACGTCTGTACGTTTAAAACTTGTTAAATAGCTTCTACGATACGCTATCTGATCATATTTATGCAGTAATCGATTTATTTTGTAGCCGGTTTAATGACTTCACAGTTTCAGAGTAGTTTTTATTCTATTTCGCGTGGAAAAGTGTTAATACTTTTGTTGTTGAACAGACTATACGCCAGGTGATTGCATTCTATTTTCTTAGTCAATATCTGTCTGCTTCTATTGAAGTATTGGGAAAAATTGTCTGCTGTAATACTTTACCTACACTTTAGTCACATTTGCGATAAAAAATAACTTTTATTGATGTTCTTCATAATACTGAAAACGCCATTCATTTTCATTGTACTAATTATGGGTTCCGTGGTTTCTATTCTTTTACTGATCTTAAGAAAAAATGATATTCTTAAAACACTAGTAACGTAGAATTCTTGGAAATATATTTCTTGTTTTATATTTTCAAGTCGAATAGCCTGGAGTGCTTCTCTTGATTTTATAGATTTTGTCTGTTTTAACAAAATGTAAGTTACCTTACGTGTTACACGAATTTCATTTCGTTGTCTTTGTTATTTTTCCTTTTTCTTTATATATATGAAAACAACTCAAAAAAGTGCATTAAATTATTTTTATTGTGGCGCCTAATTACTCTTCATTAAAAGGGTTAAGTGGGTCATCGACTTTATTCTTACATATCTTTGTGTAAAGTGAATATGTTTAGATTTAAAATAGAGATGCATTAATGACCGCGCAGGTCAATTCTGCCGTGCGATTTTCGCGATGGGGGCGGCGAACTATACCCGCCGCCAGTGTAATCCCGGTCGTGGCTGTGTTCGTTCCCGTTCTCACGAAAGTAGACGGGATGACACATGTTCATCATGCTCAATTATTTTACATATGCTCAGTGCGCTCGCTGTGTTAATTCCGTTTTATTTCTAAATTAAAGAAAATTTAATAAACGACCGTGGCGTGTTTTCTTTACTTTGCGAAAAGTTTTATCAATCGTTGCGAGCTTTATTGAGAATATTTTAATGAAAATTTTGGAATTTAGTGATTGTTATAAAAATTAAAAAGTTTATAATTGTTTATTAACGCAAAGAAGAAAGTTTTATTCACCGTTAAAATGTAGTGTTTGTTAAATATTGTGCTTATTTACAATTTTGCAAAGTACACAATTTAAACTGGAACGAAGTATTCTTTGTTGAATCGTTATTTTTAAAGGTATTTTCTTTATTTCCTCCGTTATACTTAATTTTTTCAACTATCACCTTAACGTTTTTTTGGCCAAACCGTTTAATAAAATAAAGGACGGAATGTCTGTAAAATATTTTCCGGTCACGTAATTTTATTGTTTTCTATAAATTTAACGTCCGGCTGGAGGACGAGTTGGTTTATTTAAAGAGATTTATTATAAACAAATACGTCACCATTGAAAATTAATAATAGACAGTAGCGTTGGACAATGTCAATGCGGGAGTCGTTGCAGTTTCGCTTCTTTTTATGTATACAATTTTATTTTATGATTTTTGCTTAAATCGGTAGCGAATTTGTATGTATAAATAATGGGTGTTTCCTGGAGGTAAAATATTGCGGTTGTTATTTTTGCGATTTATTTTCGCATTTCTATTGTTTATACTGTTTATTTTTATTGAAAATTCTCGACCAATATAAAACATTGTTAAGGTCAGTTAGGTCGTTGAGTTTAATTTTTGTCGCGAATTTAATCTTTTTTTAACAAGTGGCTTTATTTTATTTGTCTTCAGATTCGAAAACGACAACAAAGCAAATCAATTGTATAAGTCATTCTTGTGCAATGAGATGCATTTCCTTTAAACCTTTTTGCGGCTACGTATTTTTATGGCTAGCCAAAACCACATTCAAATGTGAAGCGATATTTTATACTACATATTCTTTACTTCGAATAAGTTTCCGTACTAAAATTGAATTTGAAATCGTTGGACCGGTTCGATGTCCATTACCATTGAATATTTATTGGCGCTAATAAGCATAAAGTGTGGGCTTTAGTGTCAAATTTACTTTAATTGCAGGTAACATTAATAATATTTGTAGCATTCATACTTTTAAATTTCTCAATAAAGTATCAAAATTTCATTGTTGCAGAGCACAAAGTGTTGTCATTATTTTGTTCGTGGCTAAGAAATATTGTCTTTGTTGTGTCATTTATTTGTCTTGGATTTCATTAAATTGCTTCTGAACATATGTTTAATAATTTTTATTTTTGGTGTTGTTTTTTTTTAAGTTTAGTATGTTGGTATTATAAGTACTTTTTTTTACTTTTGAAAATGTTTATTTTACAAATGCAATTGTTTCTTTGTACTATCTCAAATTATATTTGTTGATTATGGCACTACTTTCTTCTAATTAGCAGTTTTATGGATTTTCTATATTTTATCCATTATCGGTTTAATGGTTTGTATTTTTAGTGGTTCTTGTAACTTACATTCATTTGGAATTTCTAATAATTGTCTTCTAGAGTTGAAACAGTTGACAGTCACTAAATTCCTTCCGATCATATGTATTTAATCATTTTTGTTCTTGGTTTAGTGATTTTGTATTATCAGTACTCCATTTTTTTACTTTTGAAAATTTTTGTTTGTCAAATGCTATTGTTTCTTTGTACGAACTCAAGTTATATTTGAAAATGTTGATTAGGAGACTTTTTTCCTCTGATTAACAATTTACTATGTTTTCTACATTTTATCCATCTTATTTGTTTAATGGTTTGTATTGATGATTGCTGCAACTCGAATTGATTTGGAATTTCTAATAATTGTTTTCTAAAGTTGAAGCAGTTAACACTCAGTACGGTAATTTTTGACACGTTTTGGCTTTAATTTGTAGTAATTTTTAAAGTTTTATTCAGTGGCGGCTTTTCGGTTAGGCCATTTTGTCAGTGGCCCTCTAAAAAATACTAAAAAATTTTCTACTTTATATTAAAAAGATTATAAACAATATAAACAATAATCATAATTTTGTCTACTCCAAAGATAGTAGATAAACCTTAAGTATACTTAAATCTTTTATTTATTAAGAATGCGTTTTTAAAGTTTTAATGTTGAAATGGCCCTCATGCAGGATTGGCCACCAGCCGCCATTGGTTTTATTATATTATATTAAAACTAAATATCAAACTAGGAAATAATGTACATAATAAACATTTACGAAACAAATTGGGTAAAAAGTATCCTATTATGCTTCTTTGAATAGGTAGCTGTGTGACTAAAGCAGTCAAAAAATTGAACACTTCTGTTTTAAATATTATACCGGAGCTCATAGCTCATAATTAAAAATGTCATCGTTGCTTTACCGTATACAAGTTTGTTTTACTGCTTTGATAAAATATTTAATTCTAAATGAAAAACATTTATATTTATCACTTGATGATAAATTTTTATTTATTAAACAAACAAATATTACTCATTTTTTGTTCAGGGCTAGCTTACTTACTCTCGGTGACGGCTTCTCCATTAGGTCATTTGTTCAATTATCCTCCAAAAAAATGTTTTTTATTAACAACTTACAATTGCAAATATGCAAAACTTCATTTTGCTTATTTCAAAGATAGATAAATTGACTTTAAATATAACTTTTTTATTAAGTAAGGATTGCGTTTTTAAAGTTTTAATATTGAAATGACCCTCTTGCAGCATTGACTACCAGCCGCCAGTGCTTACTCTACTATATGCAAAACATCTCCGTACTGAAAATGAAATGTGCACTGGGTATGCAACTTTTTTAGATTGAGGTCGTCGTATAAACATAAATAATATATCATAGGCGTTACATTTTTTTAAACCATATAGCACATAATTTTTTTACTTTTGCTAAAGATGAAATTGTGAATAATATTACTCACGATGGAACTCAAAATTTGGACTATTCTAAAAATTGTTAAGGGGATTGATTTTGTATTGTTATCTTATTTTAATGAAGCTTAAATCATGTATGGTGTTAGTCTTTTACAGCATTTTCATATGTAAACGAATACGTAACTTTTTTTTGCGAATCTCGCAAATTAGGTAATGCTATTTTAGAGCAACAAAATAGCAACAAATTTCCACCTGACATTAGTTGGCTTTTTTGTGCGCAATAAGTCTTTTTGAGGAAGCGGGGTCTAGCTTTACGTTAAGCTAGCCCCACCCCCTTCATTTCTAATTTTCTACTGTTCTTCTTGAGCAACAAAATTTTGAATACGGTAACAAATTAGCACATAATTAGCACTAATTTTTTCAAGAAGTCTTATCCTTTTTTCTGTTGGTGGAGGGTCCAAGTTAATGCACGTATTTTTAAAATTATTAAAATTACCAGTTCACCAATAATAAATGCGTTTACTTTCAAAATGTATTCATATGTTTCGAGCTTCAATATTCTAAGCTCGAAACATATGTAAAAAATACATTTTGAAAGTTAACGCATTTAATATTGGTGGACTGTAATTTTAATAATTTTATTCTAAAAATGTTTTTAACTCAAAGGATGAAAGTTTAATAACGCTTGGTCGTTAGCTGTAAAAGCATTTTTTTAATCTAACAGAAGTTTTTAATTTGAAAAGGTTTGTACTAGATTTGTTAATCTTTGGTTCTTTAACATTTTGGAGTTCAGGATAAACACTTTTATATGTTCAAGATTAAAATTGGTTGTCGCAAATTACCCAAAATAAACATTCTAAATTATTCTGGTATTAAAGAATCATTATTTTGATGTATTCTATTTTGTGATGAGTTGTAGGAGTTTAACAATTTTTATAAGCAATAAATTATAAAAGATTTTAATTTAACTGAAGACGATTTTGGTCTCAATTGAAGTACAGAACCATATAACATACATTTTTTTCCTACTTTTTAAGTTGTACAATTCTTATGTCATAGCCGATACTAAATGTCAACAATAAACAATAGCAACATATAGTTGGCCACAGGAGCGAACTGCTCCAAGCGCACGAATCCGGTAGATTCAAATTTTGAAAAACTTATGATAACGCTTAAACACTTTTATTAAACGATAAAATATGTTTAATTAAAGATTAGTATACGTGCACACAATTTGTCAATACTTAAACTATACTCTGTTACATTAAAATTACAACACCAAGAAGGGATGGAAATTTTGTAACCAAATTTAGCGGGAAGGTAGTAGATAATTAAAATTTTATTTAAATGGACCAAGTGGTAATGGCATATTTGTTTCTACAACTTTATTATCGTGTGTATTTCGTGCGTGTCTTGGTTAATTTTAATATTGTTATCTCTTGTGGTTCTTCTGTTTAACGTGTTTTGAGAGTGTGATTATGCTTAGAGTGCGACAGCGTGAAAATGACCGGCAATTGAGCGTATTCGACAGAGGTGAATTGTTGGCTTACGTGAAGGTGGTTTTTCGTACAGCAAAATTGCAAATCGTCTTAACCGGGACCAATCCACTATCACACGCTGTTATCAAGCATGCACTAAGGAAGGTCAGAATCTTCGTAGACAAGGAATTGAGGGACGGAGGCAAACAAATGAGATGCAGAACCGGAATTTTTGACTTATGGCAATAAAAGACCGATTTCCTAGTACCAGATTAATCGCCGATCAATGGTTAAATAATGGTCATCTGAGGCGATATGTTAACGAAGTGGTAGAATTCCATATCATTCCATTTCTTCAGCAGTTAGACGACCCACTTTTCTAGCAGGATAATGCCCGTCCACACATAGCAAGACACTGTATGGACCGATTCGAAAAGGTCAATGTTAATTTCTTACCATGGCCACAAAGATCAACTGACCTTTCGCCTATTGAACACATGTGAGACATTACGGGTAGAATACTGAGAAACTTACTGTATCCCCCACAGACACAGGAAGCTCTCTGGCATGAATTGCAAGTTGTTTGAGATACAATAACTCAAGAGGAAATCGACCACCTACTTGAATCGATACCACAAATAGTGAGAGAGTGTGAAGCCAATAAGAGAGACCAACACATTATTAAAAAAAATTCTGTTAATCTTTGTTCTTTTTTTTTAATTTTTAATCATTTACTACCACTGACTAGCTAAAGCCTTCTGGCAAGCTTGGTCACAAAATTCCTATCCCTTCTTGGTGTTCCAACTTCCGTGCCACAGAGTATATTTTCTTAAACTTTTGAAAGTAGTTTATAACATATTATGTTGATTAATTTAATGTTATTATTCGAATATGATTTGAATTTGAAATGAAGATATAAAGATAATAATATTTTCCTGGAACTTTTGCGAGATTTCACTTGCTCTAGAGCACTGAATATGTAGCTACGCCACTGGTTGGCCATAGTCTCCAAAATCATCAAATCTAAACCTAGGCAATTTTCATAGAACACTTAATTGTCTAATATGAACTCCTGAATAGCTTTGAGTAAGAATTTAAAACCCTTCAGGAATAATCGTAGATAGAAGAATTCAGTGATGTTTAGACAAAAGAATAAATTTATGCATGGAAACAGATGCTTGTCATGTGTAGTATTCTTTATAACATTTTTAATATTTTTGTTAATTTGCGTTTTGTTAACCAACATCTGCTATATAAAATTAAAATAAAATATAAAATGTAAAACTATTATTGTGTTTTTTTTTTGTTAAACGAAATAAAAAAAATATAAAACGATAGTTTTTAAAACTGAAATTAAAAATAATCATAACATTTTATCTACGTACGTAAGTAGTTGTGACAAATCATCTCAATTTTCAATTACTTTACTATTTTGCAATAATAAGTATATATTTTGTTTTTATCATTTTGATTTCGTTTGTTATTTGGAGTTTTATTTTTATGTATTTACTGGAACTAGTAGGCGTTATTTGAAAGAAACATTAGAAGTGCTTTATTATTTTTAAATTACAATTTAATGAAAACAAACATTTTAATCAGAATTGGGATTGTTTTTAAAAATACACAATTTTTTACTGTTTCCAATATACCATATGTATAAGTACTGTAATTGAATATTTATGTTAATCGACACGAACGAGTGGGATTATAGCGTTAAATTATTTTAATTAGCAGAGGTTAAGAGACCTTCGAGTGACATTAGTTTTATTTTTAACGTGTATAAAATACTGCGGTCGTTTTATTTTAGTCTTGCGGTTATTTTTTATTGACTGAAATTTGACATGTATGCATATCTTTTTTAAGCTGCTTTAGTGTAGCTTACATCGCTTACATCCTTGATGTTCTACTGAACTGTTTATAGTTATAATTAGTTAACTTGTGCTTTTTTCTATTATTGTAGCATATGGAGGGTGTTTTTGTAATTTTGTACTGAATACTGTTTTCCTGACTGGAGTGGTATTGTACTCTCTTGTTGAAGTAACCTATTTTTCATTGATTTAAATGATCCTGTTGTTTTTTTTCTGTGTATTTTGTTGTAAGTTTTTTTGTGTTTAACTTATTTTTCTACTATAAATCTCATAGAAATAATATTTTTCTTTTATTACTTTCATATTTTGTAGTAAAAGTGTTACATTTTCACCGATTTTATGTTATTTTTACATTTCGATTTTATTATATTTTTTTACAACTGTTATTAATAATTTATATATTTGGAGATGTGTAAACAAAATTTATTTATTTACTGGTTCATTTCACATGTTTATGATGTCAAGTGTCAAATTTTATTGACAACGAAACTATCTTTATATTTGGTTAACTCTTTTATAGGGTTAAACTTTTATTATACTTTAAAGCTGAAGAAAAGTTAGTGTTATACTTCGTTTGACACTTTTGTAATTTTAGGTTTTTTATAAATAAATAACATTGTATTGCGAAAATTACGGAATTATTCGTTTTTAGCATTTTTTATCATCCGTTTGTAGGTGTTCGACGCTAGCGTATTTTCTCCGTAACTTTACTACCGTTTGAAATGCAAAAAATTTGTTACGTAATTTTTTTTTGATATATAAAGCCACGTTAGGGTCATTTTACATCAAATCAACATAGGGTATAAACCTGACCACCTCAGAATTTGAAGAAATTTGGTATTAATTTGATAATTAATTCCAGATACATTTTCAACTGCCCATTCATAAAGCTGCATAGGTGTTAAAATTTGGTCGTCTTATGGACGTTGTAGGCTTGCTCTTGCAGCAAGTCTCTTCACTGAGCCGCCAATTCCATTAAATGATTCTTTTTCATCGGCAGTAGCGGAAAAATGCCTTTACACCAAAGTCTTGCTTATGATAACATAAGTTGGTAAAGTTTTTCTTATTTTTATACTGTGGAGTACATCCATCTGAGTAATAATAAATATTTTTTGGCACTAATTGAAATTTTGTTGTCATGAATTCGACAAGTTTTTTCTGTAATGTATACACAGAAACAGTGTTATGCTCCAAACATGGTGAAATTTCAAAAAAATTCAAATGCTTAAGTTTGTTATTCTCTCTGTAATAAATTACAAATGGGTCACTTGCTCAGTGGAAACTTTGAGCTTCGTTTTGAACGACGAATCTAGGTTTATTACAAACTCATACTCTAATATTTTCTTTTTTGTCATTATTGAATGATGACTGCTGCTTTGCAATAAAGTCGTGCTTTTTTATAATGTTCAGTTTGTTACAGAAAATATTTATAAAATTCTCATTAGTATAGTTTCGAGACTGCAACGATCAACAGATTTTGAAAAACCTATTGTAATATCTGAGAATCTTTCCTTAAACAATAAGTAAGCTTTCTTATGATTACACAATATTAGTCGTTTTGACATTTTCGTTTTAATTCCATTCGAATCGACTACAGTCAAACAGTCTTTAATACCGGTCATTATTCTGCTTATATCATCACTTTTATAAAATGACTAAACGGTATCGACAATAACTTTTGAAAGAGCCTTTCCAGGCTTTGGGTCAAGGCTTTCTAAAATACCCTTTTCTTTTAATATTTTTTTTGCCTGTCTCACCATATAATTTGGTGCATTAAATTTACGTATTTTTTTAATGTCCCATTTGTCGGGGAGACACGTAAGTATCATTAACTTCTTAACTCTATTTGTTGATGTAGAAAACTTTTTCTGTAGAATAATTGCAGACTCTTCTAGCTCAACTCTTGAAGTATTCAATTGTTCAATTACAATTTTGGATCTAAAGAAAAGGAGGGGTCATGTGACTGTATTCCTCACTAGTTTTGATTGGAGAAGAAGACAGGCCAGGGGGGGGGGGTAGATTAGTATTGTCTACCTTTAAATGTCCCATTTATTTCCTACAAAAATCACTAGTTTTGGCTTCTTTAGGTATTTCAGGATCTCGTTCAGGATATAAACTTAACATCCAAGATGTTACATTTATCAGTCTCTTTTTATCGTTAATTGCTTGATTAGTTTTGTTTAGCGGGTTAAAACATTGTTTTTAATGAATTTGTTTTTGCTTTTGATTGTCTGATTTAAATAATTTTTTAAACTTTTGAGAAAGGCCCACTCACTAACATCACACATGTAGTACATCCAAACTATATCCTTGTAAACACTCACTACGTATAAAAATTAGTTTTAAGGTATTAATAGAACTTATATTTTAACTTATTTGACCACAAAAGATTGTTCACTTTTAAACACCTACATTATGTACTGACATCCTACTTGATGGAGCCTCTTGTCAGCTCATGAAACAATCAACAAACCTACCTACTATTAGTCACTTTTCGTGTCACAACTGGAAGAATCATCTAGAACAGACTCTACTGATTGTTATTTATGAGTGTCTTCTTACATTTTCAAATAAAATGCATTATAAAGTACCTAAGTTATAAAAACTATTTCCAACTTAACTATAAACAAATATTATTTGTAAATAACTAAATTGTTGCCTTAGAACTCTCTGTAATTAATTATGGTAATAATGACCATCGTAAATAAATTAAGTAAAGTTAGGGTACTTGGTATTAAACTTATACAAAAACTTATAACGCAACTTTTTTTTTAAGTATTATTTAACTATGAGCCCATTAGTCTTCCACTTTGAAATTTTGAGAATCACTTACCAAAAGTATAAACTATTTGTAGAAAATATTTAAAAATGTTCAAAAATGTGTTTTTGAGAAAATCAAAATTTTGAATTGGATTTCTCAAAAACACTTTTTATAACAAAATATGTTGTGTTTGTACATCAAAAGAAAGAGCATTTAAAACTGAGTAAAATGACGCTACTCTCATCTGTCTAGCTGAATTATGTCGGTTATGTTTTTTTGACGTATTTTAAGAAACTTCCACTTGCCACTTTTTAATAGGCTTATAAGTAGTATTCAAATAACACAAAAATAAATTTAGCTTTCAGTAAATTCTACGTTTGATTGTTCTAGCGCCGTCTTTCTCTTACATTAAGAAAGCATATTCATGCCGCAGAATTACGTGAATAAGTTATTGTCTTTGTAGGCGTTACGAAATTCTCATTTAAATAATGAAACGAAAAAAGAAAGAGAACGTTTGTTATCTCTGTAGGCGTTTAAACTTTTAATCCGAAAAACGCCACTTTATAAAAAATCCGACTATAGTCGTAATTTGGAAACCGTTTGAGATATCTGAAAAAAATGGCAATTTTCTTAATCTCTATAAGGACAACCTTCATACTAAATTTCATCAAATTTTGAGGTGGTCAAGTAATTTTTTTTATTTTAGTGTGTTGATTTCATACGGCATAATGACCCGTTACAAAATTATTTTGAAAGATGGCGAACTTTTGGTTATACTGTAAACTTCTCGATATTTTGATTTTTTTTTAATGGAATGGTATATTAGTTGTTTTAGATGCAAATTATTTTGATTTGAACTGTTTTTAGCTATTTTCTGTTCTGATCCTCTATTATTCTTGACAATGTTCACATTAGAATTGCCTTTTATTTTACTTGTACTATGTTATTTAGGGACAGACAATTTATAACTAACACTAGTTTAACATAACTGAAAATAAACAAAACTAAAAACAAAAAAGTGTTCGAAATGGCGACAACTTTTTTGAAAACTCGTTTTTTGAAATTATCTTTCACACTAATGAGCATTTTTTATGTAGTATCTCAGAAAGCGAAACGAATATGAATTTCTATACCATGAAGTGTTGGAGGCTTTGATAAAAGTTTGTTTTCATAACTTCTCATTAGAAAAAGATCGCGTTTTGTTAAATCTCACAACCTATGTAGTTGACCAACATATTATATTTCATTGAAACTTGTCTGGTAATATATGGAAACATTTTGTCTTGCGGTATCCAAATGTGTAGTAATGTTGACAAAGAAATATCCTTTAGCAATTTATATAATTTATTAGTTAAAAATCGCAAATATGCTTGTTCCGTAAGGTTTGCATTTAAGGACGAAGAGCTTTTTTCATGGTTCTCTAATATAGTAACCTAAACGTTCAAAAATCAGCTATGTTGTTGATTTGTTGTTCACAAGAAATGAAGTTTTTTACTGGAGTAGTAGTAGAAATTATGCAGATTTACCAGTACATTTGACGAAATGTTTTTTTAAGTAACTTCACAAGTTGGTGAATCGAATACTTTCACTACTCACATGCTATTTCGATTTACCTGTGAGTTTCCTTAAACACTAAGAATTTATTTTCTTTGATAACGACGGGATTCAAATTGAAGTTTAGAGTGTAATTTTTTTATTTCAATGGTGGGTAATCAAAAATGTTCTTTTAGTTGTTATTTACGTTTAGCAAGAGTGTCATTAGGAAACTCATCAATTTTTTTTAAATTTGTGGTTTGGTTAAGCGTAGGTACTAACTTTTGTAAGAGTCGGTATGAAAATAAACATGCGTTTTCAACGAGACTTTTTTGGTGTACTTGATGAATCGCTGATAACTAGAACTGACATTGAATAGATGGAACGTAGGTGTTCGATAGATTAGAATATCGTAGTTTAGGCGTAATGTGCGTTTTGGTTGTGTTTGGTTGCTTTTCGAAAACTAGTCAAGACTGAAAACAAACTGAATCGGGACTGAAAAATCATTTTAAAATAAAGCAGGTTCAGTCTTGGTTAATTTGACTTGTTTTGTTAGTGGAGGTATTGGTTAAAACTGGCTTCCTAAAGAAAATACGAGAAAGCCGAAGAAAGCTCACTATATTTTTAGAAAACGAATGAAAAAAAATCATCACCACCGTTAAACTAGTATACATTGAAATATTTTTGCTGATTGCTCATCTGTCAGACTTTTCGCGCTCATCTCTTTTCCATCTTCTTTGAGGTGTTCAATATGATATTTGCTTGTGTAGCTTGTAATGTCTCATTACTTGTACGTTATTATACCATAACAATTGCTTCCGTTGGATGTCATCTATAATTTATTATATTATGTTTGCTTATATATTCTTATATTTATTAAATGATGTTTTTATCATGTTCGAAACGTAGTCGTAGTAAAAAGTATTACGAAATAATACTATAAAACGTTTCAAAATTTTAAGTTAATTACCACATTTTATTAGTTTTTACAACTTTATGTCGTAATTTCACGATTTGACATTTTTTAAGTGACGCTACGTATCCTCGAATTTTATTTTCCACTACGAACAAAATCATATGGGAGATATTAGCCGACTTTCATACAATTTTTTCTCAAGAAAAAAATTAGTATTAGCATTAATTTTTAAAGAGGGTTTCGTGTCGTGTTTCTGAATTTTTTATGTTTGGTATTTATGTGCTAACTCCCCAAACTGTCGTTATTTCACACGCGCACTTTTCTCGACTTGCTCCCTACATTTTTATTTTATGACTTACGTGAGGGTTGTCAAACTAATTATTTTTCGGAAATTGTTAACTTTATTCGTATATTGTAACGGATTTAATTTTATCGGTTAAACCTAGTTCATGTGATTCGGTAGTAAAAATTTATTCTTATTGCGCATCGCGGATTTACTGGTTTGTGGTGGTAAATACGGCTTATTGCCAAAATAAAAGAAAGCAAATGTACATCTACATAAACCAAATCGTTTGCTTTATGAAATATGTATCGAAAATGTATTATTAACACAAAAGGATAAAAATGTATTTTTCCGAACGAAGATTTTCAAGTACTTCTTTATTGGTTTTCTTATAATTCGAAATAAACTATCGGTATAAGTTTTGTTATTGCTCTTCCAAATGTGAAAACGTGCTCATAAACTTCTATTGAATTTTATTTTTGTATACATTGTATTTTGATGTTGGCATTACGTATCGTCGGTATTTTTCTTCGGCTACTCTTTGTGTTTTACAATTTTCAAGGCGGCATAACTGAAATGGAAAAAACCTAATTACCACACGGTATTTTATGAAACAAGTGTTGATAATATCCTAAGGTTTAACGTAAACAGAGTAGCTAATAAAACAAATGGCTTACAAAATAAAAGAACGTCGTTGTGTACGTTGACAGTTCTTGTTACATTTTATTATCTCTTGTAAATGGGTTTTCTCGTTGCAATAATAAAGTTTGTTTGTCGTGAGGAAATTTATCTAACGGTATAAGTATGATTTTTAAGTTCTTTAGTGCTACGACAATATCTTGGAAGTTTGATTTTCTTGAGATAATGAACTGTGAGCTAATCTGCATAAGTTTATTACCGCTACACTGTTATAATTTTGTTGATGCCATATTCAAGGACTGGAGCGGATATACGGTTATTAAATGACATTTGTAAGAATACTAAAAGTAAATGTTTTAACAAAACGGTGCTACGTTTGGAGTTGGCACATTTTTCGGCAAAACAATTTCGACTGATGCAGAAGTTGTGTATATTTCTTTTGCTTCTGACAACGTTAAATGTTGAATGCTTGTAATCAGAATACATGTTTATTTATTCTTTATGTTGATGCGCTTCTGCTGAAATGTTTATATTATTTGACTAAGGTACAGAAACAATAAAAAACATGCTTTTAATTATTAAATTTTTATTAAAAGAAAGTCATTTAGATTATTTTTTATGTTGATGTTTTCGTCTTTGTTTGATTTAGCGGTAGTTTCTTTAAAAATCGTAATTTTTTTGTTTGATTGAAACAAGTCTATCAATGTAATGTCTATGGTTCATAGTTATTTTTTCATCTTAGAAATTATTGATTGTATTTAAAAAAAAGTGTGTTGTGTAATAATAACTTGAATTTTATGATTGTGTAGTACTATTTTTAGCTAGTACTTTTTTTATGCTTTTTTATTTAGCTCTGATTTACAATTTTTAAGGTGGTAGGTATATTTTGAAATATTAGGCTTGCCTAATTGTTAGCTCTTCACTGATCGATTAGGTCATTGTCCAGTTCTATTTTTAAAATTTTTTTGTTTGTAGATGTTAGAGTACAGGGAACATTAGCAACAACTCTACTTCTGATCATTCCTTTTTTTACAAACTGTTTTGTGGTTTTTCGTTTTTTTTTTTTGCTTTTGGATTTTTGTCTAGTTCTGCTTATTTATTATTTCTATAATCGTCTTTTATTGTATTTATGAAGTCACTCATTACAATATGTTCTTATAAAGTGTTTGGAACTTGTTTTTAAGGTTATTTCTGTTTGACTTGGCGATTTCAAAAGTAACAACTTTTTGGACGATTTTGCGACTGCTGTTTTTCAAAGTAATCACCTCGTTTACTTACAGATTTTACTGTTTTAGCGCAAATTGTAAATTATTTTCTAATTCAAGTTAAAGCAATTTAAGGATAGACGAGATGTATTGCGTTTTAATTTAAACAGTATAAAAGTACTCTCAATTTATTATTTGTATGCAGACTTTTATAAAATATAAGCTTGTCTATTTATTGAAATTAAAGTTTTTTAAGTGTATTCCTAATACTCAGACAAAGTTTAATTAGACTTTTAACGTCTCATTCGTTCTTTCAATTTTAATCTTTTTGTTTTCAAATTATCGTTTGCAAAAGTTTATATTGAATCGTATCTAGTTAATTTCCAAATAAAACTTTTATTTGGACTTGAATTGCATAGCGTTATTAGATGGACACTTTAGATTCTTTTCCTTGTAGAAGGATTACATCTATCGTTGGGTTTAAGCGTTATAATAAAAAATATTTCTTGTTTTAAGGAAATACGGTTTTTATGTTTATTTATTTAATCGAACGTTTAGATTAAAATAACGTAAGTGGGGGTACATGTTCTTGTAAAAGCGGTATGATAGCTATAACTTCTTTTAAATAATATTACGTGGTATGAAGTTTATAAGAATATTGTTACAAATACAATCTTGTAGTTGCTTTGTCACGTATTATATACATAAATAAAATCGTGATAACTGCAGTTGGAATTTGTATCTTGGATTTTTAAACCGTGAAAATCGAAAATGTTTTGATAAACTACCTAAATATTAATGTAAAATTAAAACCGTTACCAGAGTCATTTTCTGGAATTTATCAGCGCTAGGATGTATTTTACCGGTGCGAAGTTAGCTATAGATTTCAGCCATAAAAATTAATTTCCAGTTTCTCATCGTAATAACGAATTAGAACTATAACAAAGTGATATGTTTTTCCATATTGTTACTAAATAATCGAAACAATCAATATGTGTAAAAAAAAATTTTAACAATTCTCATAGTTAAAACCATTTTTAGAACGCTTATTTTTCCCAATGACGTGCTATTTTGATTTTTCTGCAAATAACCATTAATACCATTAATAAACAACATATTCAAAATTAACATATGGTTACTTAAGTTGAGAAGACTGTCGATTTAAAATAAATTAGTGATTAACGTGTGTGCTAAGATAAATAAATAAAGTACTGGTGTTAGCGAAACATAAATACGTCGCATAGGTATTGTTAACATAAACAATTATCAGTTTTAGATGAAATTAAAAAATGCGAACTAGTGATAGTATTACATAAATTAATGTGTTTTTTGTAAATATCGTTAGATTTAATTAGTTATGTGTAGTTCTGCGTGTAAATATTTAGTTTTAAAATTTGTTACAGTGGTACTAAGATAAGAACGTCTTATCTTATTTATTTATTTATTTATTTCAATACATCTGCCCAACAGAAACAAAATTCTAAAACAGGGCAGGTACAAATTAATTTTTATACATACTTAACAAATAAAAGTGAAAACACAGAGATAAAAAAGAAAATTAAAGATACAATATATACATAAATTCAGTAAATAACAACAAAAATTAATATTAATTATATATAAGTCATATATAAGTCAGCACAACGGAAAAAAATAGATAAATAACTTAATACAATCCAAAATATTTATTGCAATAATATGTTACGTTTGTTAAAATTTAAGCACATCCGGTTGATAGGTGACTTGAAATAAATATTTGTTCGTGCATGGTCGAGATAAAAAAGTGTTGGATATCTTGTATGAACTGATGGAGAATGAAAATTTAAATTTTGAAGAGAAATTGGGTCATCTATTTCATTAGAGATTAGTTTTTCTAGATATTGCTCAGTGTTACAGTTACGTCGTTCATTTAGAGATTTTAATCAGAACAATTGAAGTCAATTATCATAAGTTATTTCAACTGGTGGATAAGATCCTATCATCTTAAAGTAAATATACTTTAGAAATTTCTGTTGGATTTTTTCAATGCGAGTTTTTTGATTCTGGTAGATTGGATCCCATATCAGTGAACAATATTCTAGTCTGGACCGGACAAATGCGTAGTATGATGTGTAAATTGCATGAATGTTTGAGAAGCTTCGAGAATTGCGAACAATAAAACCTAGCATCTTTATAGAGGAAGAACAGACTGAATCTATATGCAAGTTAAAAGTAAGTTCTTTATCAAAAATAACACCTAAATCTTTAATATTGTCGCATCGAGTAACGGGTAAATTACGTATAGAATAACAAAATTTAGTTGCAGTCGATTTACGATTAAAAGAAACAACTTTACATTTAGCGAGATTAAGATTTAAGTTACTTAAACAACACCAGTTGTCAATTGTTTGAAGGTCGTTTTGAATTGCAAAACAATCATTAGTTGTGTAAATAGCTCGAAAAATTTTTAGATCATCGGCAAACAGCAAACGTTCTGATTTTATTACGTCATTGATGTCATTAATAAATATCAAAAATAAAAGAGGCCCAAGATTTGATCCTTGTGGGACTCCAGAAGAAGCTTGAAAAGGATAAGTATTATATCCGCAAAATTAACTGTTAAGAGACGGTTACGAAGGTACGATGACAAAAGTGTTATCAATGCAGAAGAAAGTCCAAAAACATGCAACTTTCTTATTATAATGTTATGGTCGATAGTATGATCTTAGTATAGACTCCGGCCGTGGAAGCCTTCGCTATTATATTGTTACAGTGGTGTCAGGTGTGGGGTAGCGGTTTTAGTGTAAATATCAGTAATTTAATATCGCTCCCGTTATAGAAACATTGTGTAAATAATACTTGATTGCGTGTGTTTGTTTACATAATGCTCCAGTTCGTTAAAGTAGTGTATTTAATAATAAAAAATCGAGCGTTATTAAAACCTGTTTTATTAAACATTTTATTCCTGTTTTCATTTATGCCGGTGACGCGTTTGCAAGTAGCTAAAATGAATTAAAAGTTATTTGCATTTTTCGAATCAATAAAAAATGGGCAAGAATCGATAAATAATATTATGGTAAAAAATGCAAGAAAAATGATAGAAAATTTTAGAACAATGGAAGAAAAATTGTTCGAACATTCTTAGAAAACGGAGAAAAAAGTTTAAAATTAGAAATGCGAGCGAGAATGGAAAATCAAATAAAAACAAATACAAGTTAGTGTAGGAAATCAAATCAAAATGGTTGACCAAGAAACTCAAGCAGATATGTAGACCAGTTTAAGATTGTACCACCAAATTTTGATGGAAAAATATCCTGGTTAACATACTACAAGCAGTTTGAAGCCGCAGCCACAGCAGAACATCAAGCAGAAAGCGGTGTCTTTAATAGTGGCTTTGCTTTACGTAGAAGAATGCTCGGAATTTTCCAGGGCCACTTTCAAGAAAATTACGAATTTTCAATTTCACGTTTAGAAATGAGATATGGAGATCCTCATCTTCAACAGGTGTACCAAGCCTAAATAAAGAGTCGGGTTCAGAAAGTTGCGGAGAGTCTTCAAGAGTTTGAGGCTGATATCGCCAGACTGACAAGGCTTGCATATCGTACAGCACCAGATACCTTTGTAGAACATTTGACTATTCAAACCTTTGTAAACGGCCTCTGAGGCAACGAAACGCAGCAAACTCTACGGTTAGCTCGACCTAAGACGTTAGATGACGCTTTATTGGATGTCTTGGAGTTTGAAGCAGCAAAACAAGCATCGCAACGAGACGGTCATAAACTCCGCTGTGCTACAGAAGTACCCGCGCAGACACTAAAAATCACCGAGAAGATAGCGCGACGAATACTTCGGGAAAGAGGAGTGACGACGTCGAACTGCAGTAAATAAACCTATAAAGAAGACAAGAAGAGCGCTCGAAAGTTTGGAACGAATTCACCAAAAGAGACAAAAGCTCATCTCATTTAGTCATGTATCGGAGATTACCATTTAAATGGCATCGCCTAGGAAGCAATTGCATAGCATTTATCTCCATGGCAAAATTAATGGACGAAGTGTTCAATTACTGGCTGACACGGGAGCGACGAAGACCATCATTCGTCCGGAGATATTACGGGAAAATGAGAAGACATCACCAGTAATAGTACGACTTCGAACTGCGATGGGCGAAGAAATACTTACTCACGTACAAGTCAAAGTAACCCTTGTTTTGGAAAATTGAGTACTCGACCATCAAAAGCTGGTAGCTGACAACACGGAATAGGTTATTCTGGGAATGGATGTTATAAAGAAGTATGGGTTTTATTTGGATATGAAGAACGATGTCTTGAAGATCGATAACGAAGAAATTCTTTTTCATTCGTCAGAGAAGGCAACCGTGCGAGTCTTATTGAGTGAAAACGTGATTCTGCCTGGAAGGACTGAAAGTGTGGTGATGGACACCCGGATAGAAATCCCAGAGAAGGCTACTTTTGCGCTATTGAACCAATGGAGGGTGACTTGATGAAAAACAGATTATTGGTTGGCACAATATTAGTCCAGTGAAAATTACGGTGCTAGTAAGGATCTTGAGTGTCAACTCAGATTCAGTAACGTTGAAAAAGAAGGCTCAATGCACACCGCACGCCATTCTTACCTCCAAATGCCGAAACCTCAGCCAAGACCAGCTGGCTATTGATGTAGCAGTATTAAGATGTGTTTGCGCTGGAGAGGGCACGCATGCCGAACTTTGAATCGAATTATTTTTTATTCTAGAAATAACCACATCTTAATTTTGTGATATGTTGTTTATTAATGCTTATTCTATACGTATATCAATTTGCATAAAAATCAGAATAGTTCGTCATTGCGAAAAAACGATTTTGATTAGTTGCCGTTGACATACAGCATCGTGGCGCGCAAGCCCATTTTTGAATCAAGTTATTTTTAATTATAGAAATAATCCTATCCTAATATTTTTATATGATGTTTATTAATGCTAATTCTATGCGAATGTCAATTGTTAGGAAAAAATGTTTTTTCAAATATTGACAATTATTGATTGTTTTTATTATTTAGTAACAATATTGAAAGATGTATCACTTTGTAATAGTTCTAATTCGTTATTAAGATGAGAAACTGGAAATTAATTTTTATTGCTGAAATCTATTATTATTATTATCTATTACAATTATACCGACAAATAACGAAATATGCGAAATATAGTTTCCTACATCCAAACTTTAATTCAACAAACAAATTCTATTAAAACTGATAAAAATTACCAAATGGAAATCTTATCAGTAGCAAAGAAGCGATATAATTAAACGCAAAAGAGGAAAAATGATATTAAACAAAGGCTTATCACGCACTTTTATCCTATAATGAGTCAGTAGATGAAGTGTTTCGATTAATTAAAGAAAAACCTGGGCTCACTAATAAAGATTTATGAATACAACTTTCTTCATTTTCGTTGAGAAAGTAGTTCTTTAGCTGTTTTTTTGTCGCTACGATTGGTTTTCATAATTTATGTTTTTTTTTCTTGTAATTCCATTTTCTTGTCATTGATTACCTCTGTGGTCGCATGGGTTTTTACTTTTGAGTTGGTAATGAAGTTCAGACTAACAAAATTAACAAACAAGTAAATTAAAAATCATAACGCATAACTATTTTAGTTGTTTTAATTTAGACATGAAAGTGTAGCGTCGAGTTGACGAAAAGTTCCATTTTTTTTTGGGACTACGTCATTTAGCGCATTCTGTGTATGACAAGCGCATGGTGCACTGTCTGGGCAACAGAACTGCTTGTGTACCAATTATTTGTCACAGTTCTAAGAGCTCTATTGTAATTTAATTTTAATGTGGATGGTTATTGTGAACGTTATCCATCTTTTTCCTTACATTTCTTGAGTTTTTTGTACATTTTAATCATTTTTGTCTCATTGCTTTGAATACAGTGTTCCATCCAATACGATTTAATATTTTTTACAAGAATTCTTAGGTAATGACAATTGCGGATATACTCTTTTAGTTCCGATAAAATTCTTTGGCAACTATTACATTTTTTTTTGGTTAAATGAATCTGCTACTTCTAGCAAGCGTTTGGTCTTGTTAGTATCAATAACATTCATCTCATGTTAGTTCATGTTTCATGATTTATCGGGTTTTGTCTTTCGTTTGATGTTTCAGTCTCATTGCAAATGCCTTTTCTTTCCGTTGGTGTTGGTTATTTTCGTTGCCTTGTAGTTTTATAACACAAAGTGTATCTATAATTATAAACAATAGAGTGTCGTTGGGAGACAGTACTCTTCTCGATATTGTCACTGACAACAGGGAGTGCTTTGTATCTGGAAAAGCAAGCCTCAGATTATTTGAAATTATTATTTTGAATATTTAATGGGTGTTGGTCCGATAATTCAAACGCGAACAACTCAACTTTACATCAAATTAAAAAAAATTTTTTTGGGATACTTCAAATGCCGTATTCTGCGTTTAAAGGGGTTACACTAAACTGCAAGTTTTTTTTACACATAAAGGTATTAAAAATATTAACAATGTTTTAATTTAACTATGGAACGTATCTTTTAACCTAAATTATTTATAAATTAAATTGAAACTTATTGTGTAATAATGCTGTAAAACTTTTATAATAATTAGACTGGCATTTACAACTAAATAAAATAAAGGAGGGTTTGAAACCAAAAAAAGGGAAACGAAAAAGTTATTCTCACACATCTGTTGTAACTTTAACTTCCGATACACTTACAATTAAAAAACTTTTTAAGATGTAAAAAATCATTAGATAGATTACATCTTATCTTTCTATTAGTAATTAAGTAGTTGACGCTCTGTTTTTTACATGTAGGAGAAAAGCGTTTTCATTGTGAAAAAAGATTTATACTATAAAGCAACAATTTGTCCAAATCCCGGAGGCGCTATTTTTCACTCATTCCTATCATAACAATTCTTAACGTTTATAAACCCGGGAAACGCTAAAAGCTAAGAAGTTATTGTTCATCTGCACTTAATAACACTCGAATAACTTCTCTAAATTGTACTATTTTTTTGCGATTGGCCAACTATAATAGTTGCCCTATTTGCATTAAAATTAATGCGCATTAATATTCATGTAAAACGTTCGGTTTTGAATTTTTTGACACGATTTAAATCTGTTTTAAATTTCTAAATACATTTTCATAGATGTACGTGTTGCGGTACCGCCAATGTATTTTGCTTACACGCATATTTTTTTAGCGTCTACAATTTCAATTATTTAGAATTATCTTATAACGTTGGATGCAGTACAGAAAGAGGTTTTGTGCAATGTCCCGGCGTAATTAAATTTAAAAAGGTCGTCCTACACCCAATTACCCTATTAAAATAAAACTGCTGGGTATCTTGGCAATGGGAAAATCGACTTTATTATTTACTTCTAATGGAATTTGTTTTATTAAAACGATTAGATTGGTGGTTTATACGTTTCTCTTTCATTGAAATTACTTTAAGCGTTTATTTTATCTACTCGGAAGTATATTAATATTTATTCGCGTTTACTATTTATTGCTTTTGCAAATCATTTAGAATTGATAAATAAATATTACGTTTTATGATTTCTTTAGTTTATACGGTTGGAGAACAAGTTTTTTAACTTTTCAATTGGGGTTGGTTGTCATTTGCGCCAATTGCATCCGGCTTGAGATACCATCTTACGCCAGTTTCATAGCTCTCTCGCATAATGCGTTTTTGTAAGTTATTGTCCTTTATTATGGTTTGCATTAATTAGTTTATTTGTAAAAAATAAGGTTAATTTTTCAATTTGTCAACATTTTACATCTTTTTCTACTTGCTCCAAGACCGTAATGTTTAACTATAAGTTTAGGTCAATTCGCCATAGTAAACGTTTCCACGCCTTATACCAAATCTTTCACTCAAATTGTATAGTAACGATTTTGTCCTTACCCATCTTTTGCAATTCAAGTTTTGAATCGCGTTTTAATCTTTATTATCCGGTTACTTGTTGCGCCAACAGCTCTCGATAAGTAGAAAGCAAGACAATGAAAACTCGATAAGTCGAATGGGGAGTGAGGAAAGCTTGAATTATCAAATATTTCGAAATATTGAGGTTTCACTTATAAAGGGTTGATTTCATCAACTTCGAAATATAATTTACGATGATTAGCACAAGTGTCAATTGAACTGCGTTTTTTCTTCATCACTATCGACGTTTTTAGGCTAAATTAAAGAAGAAAATTATCTTAGTACAAAACCGACAAATGTAATAAAGCTTTCAAAATATACTTATTGACTATAAATAAAAACAACCTTTACAGTTCTACGTGGATAAGAATTTTTTTAAACTAAGGTCAAAAGAAGAATATATAAACAAACAAAATTTTCGTTGACTCTAAAAAGATGTATTACGATTATTAAGATATTTTTCATTTTTGGTTGGGATCTGTTTGTCTTAATAAAATCGTTATCCTTATTTACAATTTTTTCGACCATGAAAAGAGTCTCTCTTTAAAGTTTAAATGTAATTAGGAAACCACTAGTAATATAACAACGTATCGTTAATCTGCTTACTTTTTGATCCAATTATAACAAATACTTTTTAACTATTCTTCAGACACTTTTGTCTGCAGTCTCTTAAATGGACGAAAAAATCGATAAGAGGATTTTGGTAAAAATGTTTCTTTGTGATAGCTTGTGGAAATAATACGAGAGAGTAAAATTTATCATTTTTAAAAAAAACTTGTATTAAAATATTTTATTGTTTGCATAGTATTTAATATTGACCCTTTTATTAGTTTTACAAACAGAATGAGGATACAACATGAACGAAAAAAGGTGTTGATAAAATAATCCATGAGCTTAAGCTTCTGAATTACGACGTTTGTTATGGCATTTCGCCTGAAAACAACAGTCGTATTAATTCTTAGTCAACAGTTTTTTTTAAATATTTTGACTGGTCTATCAAGCTAATTAATCGTTTTCTAAATTTGTGCCAGAAACTTGTTTTACGTATTATTTAACGATTGAAAAGTGTTTATTCAACTTTTCATATTATATTTTAAATCGAAAAATTTTCTGCCTAATTCGAATATATTCGTTTCACACGACTGTTGTTTTGTAAATAACAGTTTATTTCGACGTTTTAAAATTGGCTCAGTGCCGATTAAAAAATTTATCTTGATAAATTTTCCTTTAAAAATTCTCGTAACAGCATCGCAATCTTACGACAATACATAAACCTTAAACGACTTTACACTGTCACTATTATCTTCCTATTCCACTACAAGCGAGTTATGTATCAAATTTTAAAACGGTTTTTTAAAAGCCCGAAATTGCACAATTTTGGCAAAGATCTAGCAATAAATCTATCTCCACCCGTTTTTAAAATACACATCCAAACCATGTATCAGATAAGGAAATTTATATTTGTAACAGGTGGATAAAGAAAAACTGAGCGAGCGTTGCCCTTTGGATAAGTTCCAATATTTAAATAAGCGCCCGTTTGATGATGTATGTGATAGTTTACAACTTAGTTGTGTTTCAAAACTAAATAGTTGCAAAACGCAATAAAAATTGCTTCTTTTGACAAGGCGTGTTTAATAAGAAAGATAACGAACTACAGATGAAGCAACGCGGATAAATATAAAATAATTAAGTTTAGTTCCTGATTTCTAATTTTTACAATTAGGTTAGTTTGGCGATTAGTCTAAAAAAAGTTGAAGTGTTTTTATTATAAGAGTTTGTTGATGGTATAACATTCTGTTTTAATTTTAGCAGTCTATGCTTTTGGGGTTTTTGAGGCAAAATTATATTTTGAATACCGTAGTACGCTACGAAACAAAACTGTACAAATAAATGCATTTAGATTGTTCTACATGTATTTAACAAAAAATGAATATAAATGAAAAACCAAAATTATTTTCTCAAGTATCTTTAGTTTGGATGGGCTTTTGTGTTTACTTGCTTACCAGTTAATTCTAGGTTTGCTTTTATCTTTTACATAGAGTAGATTACTGCACTAAATATTCTATCACTAAATTATTTACCATTTGTCATTGCCTATCATTGGCACCTACTTCTTGAAATTTTTTGTCGAGTTTATGAAGTATTATAAAATATTTAAGTTATAATCTAGTGAAAACGAACTAATTGCGACAGAATGCACTCAAATATTTTAAGTTTTGGTGGATACGTTGTGTTTAAATCTGTGTCAGTGTAGTTATAACGCCTAATCTAGAAAATATTCTCGAAAATTCAATACAACTTCAAACTGAAATTAAAATTAAAAATGTAGTATATATGCTGCACCAACTAATCGTGTTTATTTTTAAATTCTCAAACTTTATCTAGAAGATCTTTGTTTGCGGAAAGTATTCTTTGGATACAAGTCGGCATTTCAATCGGAATTTCGAGAGTTGACGAGAACAATTAAAGTAGGACGTTTTAGTGTTTTGATTAAAGATACTAAAATTGAATTCGTATTAAATTTACTTTGCACTAATTTATTTTGGTTATGGTGGTGGCGGTTATACGACAAGCACCTTCTGTCCTTTTACATTTGACCCTTAACCTAAACTACATTATAGGACAAAAAATTACAATTTAAATGCGTCGCAGATATAAATTACTGTTAATACCTAAAAACAGCAACAATGTTGTAATTCTATTTGCATGTTTTACTTTGTTCATGTTTTTACTTTTCACTTTATTCATGACGCTGTTGTTAACACAAATATCTGAATTTATGCCTGCTTTGATGTTGCTGATGAACATAAACTACACGAATACCTAAATTTATCTTTTGTCGTTATGAAATTATTTATTTTTGTTATTATTTTTTTTGCTTTAGTTAAATTTCCAAACTTGCGTTTTCGGTGGAGCTTTCACTCTTATTTTATTCAGAAAAATACTTTTATTATCGCGGTTATAAAATGTATCATATTCACAATGATATATTGTTATATATGGAACTCGCATCTCACGCTCCTACACATTTAGATTCTTCTTTTTTAACGCAAAGATATATTTATCAAAATTTTCAGTCTGAAGAAAAAATTGTATCGCTTTTCTATTCAGTTTTCTACCGAGGCCACGAAAAAGTTTATATCATAGTATTTACATATTTATACTACTCGTTGTGATCTTCAAATTAATTATTTATCGTTAAAAAATTCGTAGCTAATGAACAAACTGATTCTATGAAAATAAAATTAATTTAATGTAGATTCAGTATGTATGTATATATCATTGGAGTTTGTTTAAAATTTAGTATCTAATCGCTTGTATACTGTATCTTATCGTAAAGTTGGAATTTGTGTTATCAAGGGCAGTAGTAAGTTACACAATGTGCAATTTGTTATCTTATTAAGAGATGTAAACATCAGTTCAGAATCAGAACTTTTTTTCTGACTTAAATAATCTTTAAACAGAGCAGAAAATTGGTTGCAGTTAATTAGTAATGTTAATTACGTATATTATTACATTGTCGTGAATACAACCATCTTGTATGGCGCAGCTATGGTCCAAATACTGAATTCTGATACATCAAAAAATATCCCATTAGTACAAAAGTGCAAAAAGAGTTTATACCATATATTTTTGCCCACTTCGAAGTAGCTGCATCGACAGTTTTTTGGGATCTAATTGCCAATCTAAACACTGCAATAATGGAACCAAATAAAATATGAGTTTGAAGTAAAGTTCCTTGTTCTCTTGATGCATTTAACTTTACTATCCTATTTCTATGTTCACAAGAGGAAAATTCTGTAGAAAAAAGATTTAAGTGAGTACGTATTGTTAATAAAGATGTATTAGTAGTAGCTCTGTGGAAAATTCTTAAGGACACTTGAAAGTTATTTATAAAGATGAAATGTTTTCCTAAAACTTCTGTTCGTAGTATATATGATCAATTAGGAATCAACATTAGTTGTGCCGATGTAACACCGAACCAGAGAAATCATGTTTTTACCCAGAAATTTTTTAATTGGATTATTTTACGACAAGTATGTAAATTTGGTTGAGAAGCAAAGGTATAGATGAGATATTGTCTAAATTTTTTTAAAATACAATAGTAAAAAATATAGTTTTTAGCCTTGCTTTTTTGAACTATGTCCATCGACTGTAACAATGCAGGAGATACATTTTGGTGATAAACACAGGCGTTAAAACTTGAATTGTTATATTGATAGCATTTAATCAGTTTTACAGTACATCTTCTCGACTTGAATTGCTAATTGATTATATGTATATATGAAATGATGCAAAGCGAAAGGAGTAGAACAACTAACTACTGAAAGGTCGATGACTGCAAGTGATTATGTTCATCAAGAACTAATAAAACGTTTTAGGAAAAAAAGAAATATCTAGAACATGTTTTACCCTGAGAACGAAAGAGCTAGAACATCGACTTTTTAAAAATTAAAAATATTGTTTTCAATTAGCCTCGTCATGTAGACTGTTATTTTTTAACGCTCATGATGCATTATAGGTTGGCAACTCTTTTCTTGGTAAATATTTTTTTTACCTGAACAGCTGTCTTTGTCAAAAGATGAACTTACAACGTATGTTCCAATGTATTTCTTATTGTAAAAATTGTATCTTACTTATAATCTTTGTAGTAGATAATATATACCAATTAACAGCATAACGGCAATGTTATGTGCTATTATTTTCACAATGTATATATGGGAACACCAACTTGTTAAAATCGTCTTTTTTTATTACGGGATTAGGCGGTGACTATATTTAACGACATTTTAGTAACTTTGTTTTTTTAGAAATTGTTGATTATAGAGATAATATTCGGATGTTGACACACTTTAAAAAAAATTAATATTTATAATCGGTTTTTATAAAACTTTTAGAAATACATTGGTTTTATTGATTTTAAAATAAGCGGTTTGGCAACAACGTTAAGGTGATTTTATGTATACGATATTTGAATTCTTGTAGGCTCTATATAGTTCATTACTAAACAATGGTAGACCTTAGGTTGGTCAGTAATAAATTCGGATTAAACCCAAATCACTTATTCCTTTATTGATTAGGGCTATCATAAATTACTCTCTTATTATAGTAAGATTTAAGGTAAACCCCTTGAAGACGTAAAATAAATTGCATATAATAATTCATGTCTCGGGGATATCTGATTAAAGTTTTTTAGAATTTCATTGCCAATTGAAAAGCAAAAACAGACTAATATTTACATTGAAAATATCTGGAAAACAGTAGATAAGGTTTGAGAAAACCGCTGAAATGCTATAAGAGTGATTTGAGATGCTAATATCGTTTTTAGGTTTAACGTGTTTTATAACTTTTAAATCAATTTGCGTTTTTTCCTTTTTTTAGCGTACGTCGTCGATATTATCATAATTTTCTTTCTATATAAAACGGGACTTTATTCAAACTGCGTGAACGTGAAAAAACTGGTATTAAAAATGTTAAAATCGTGCGATGGACTTTTAGTTATATTTATAAAATTATGTATCATAAACATATGGAAAGTTTAGAAGAGGTTGCAGCTCGTGAGCAAGCAGAAAAGCAACAAAGTCTTCGTGAGCTCGAGGATCTTTATGAGTGGTTGCAGCAATTCGAGGACCCTCCACCAGCGCCCAGGCCACCTCCACCATATCAATTTCGAAATGGTTTGTAATAATGCTTTTTAGACATTTTGTTAACCACTTAGAATAATTAAATTTTTGATACTCGAGATGCTCAAATGAATTGAAATTTTACTTAAAAATGAGCTTGTTAATGCTAACTGTACATTTATGTATTGATCCAACGTACTTTTTTAGGTATTTTTTGTAACATATTTTACTTTTTAGATCAACAGATTAAATAAAGCTAATTACTTTAGTTCAGTTTTTTGCTAGATTTTGTCTGAACGTCTGCTATTTTAATTCCTCTAGTTGCTTTGTGTTGTCTGTACGTTAATAAACGAAGCTTGTTTATGTTTATTTTTTGCTATTATTATTATTACTTAGTTTTAGTATACTATTGTAAAAAAATGAAATTTAGCAAAAACTAGTAGATAAGAGAAATTTGTGAACTACTAAGCGTATGTAATAGAGCAGACAATAGTATTTTTTGCATAAACTACGAGAAAATAATGAGTCATATTTGAAACCAAGTTTTCTTCAGACGGTTACGTGTAGGCTAATATTAATTTATAGCGTTTGGTATAAAAGATGTTAGTAGTTTAGTTTTTGAGATTTTTTGTGTAGCTTCTAGTCACATTTTTATTAACGTACGAGGTCTTATATAGTGTAGCTGATTTTAAAATTTAATTTATTTTTAACTTACTATTTACACAATTATGGATTATTATAAATCTAACTAAAACACAATACAAGCTAAGGTAAAATAAACTATTAATTAATCACTTGATGCACTTGTTTATTATAACAACACGTTCTCCTTTACACTGGCGTTGTATTTATTTAAATGCGCACGTACTTTTTTAACACTTGCGTTGCACTTAAGACTAAAACTTGATTTTCTTTGTTCACTTTTTGTGTTTTGTTTTTATCTGGTACTAGAACATTCTCTCTCTTTTGACAACCGTCTCGATTTTTCAAATATTTTGGGAACGCTTCAATAGTATTTTTTAGTATTTCGGATATCATTCATAGTTTTCTTAAAAGTGGATAATGTTTTACTTTGTACCGTTGGTAATTGACGCTGTTATACTTTTCCAAAGAAGCAGCAATTGGAAATGTTTAGCTATCATTTAAAGCTCACGTGTTGAATCGCCAAGTACAGGTTGTAATTATGCAAAAAAAGAAAAATATAAAAGAAAGTTCCGTTCTTAGTGCAAATTCGGTATTGCCAGATTGTTACACTACGGTGATGTTTTTTTTAGATACTAAGTGATCATCATGAAAAATAAAATAGTTTTTTGGGTAAATGGTATAATATATTTATTAAAAAACTCACAAGCTTTCGAACGTGGTCTACGTTCTTTTTCAGATGACAATTAATAAAATGACAGTTATAAAACTAAGGTAACTAGAAAAAACAAATGTTCGGAAAACTTGATAAATGCTGTAAGTTCTTTTAGCTACAGCATTTGCTCGAAGTTCTAAAGAAAAACCACCATTAAAAATTCTAGACGTAGCTTATAGTGTTTGATGGGTAAAGTAAAGATCAGGAAATAACAGGTAACCAGGTATCAGACAACTCATAACCATTGTCCCTGTTAAAGTTGTTGCGTACTTTAATAATTTCAATCGCTTCTCTGATCTTTCTTGAACGCCAGTTTTTGGTTTTAGCAATCGTTATAGTTTTTCGAAGTTTATGTCATGTAAAGTGTTTAGCGCATGTTCGGCAATGGTAGATTTAGAAGGTTGACGTAAACGAAGATGTTTATTGTGTTTTTTTAGTCTAGTTTCAACAGTTTTACCAGTTTCTCCAATATATACCTTGCCCCAAGCGCAGGGAACTTAATACACTCCACAGGTGTTATGTGGAATTTCTATCTTTTAACGGATTCAACATATTTTTAATTTTCGTGGTAGTATTTTAAGCAACTTTAATGCCATGTTTCTTCAGTATTCTTCCAATTTTGTCACTTATATTGGCAACAAAAGGTAGAACAGCAAAATTGTTGCCTATAGGATCATTTGGTACAGTAGGTCTAGTTTTTGGTCGAAGATACTTTTTAATTTGTTCTTTCTTAAAACCATTTCTTAAAAAAACTTTCTCAAGGTAATCTAATTCTTCTAGTAAATTTATCTTGATGGCAAATTGTCATCATAATGTGCGAATTGTTCCAAATTTCTAAGATGGATGATGATGAGAATTTGCGTTTATGTATTGATCCGTATCTGTTGGTTTTCGATAAACTGAATGTATTATAGTACTATCTGGTTTTTTTTCTATCTTTACATCAAGAAAAAGTAAGGTACTATTAATTTCTTCTTCAATACCAAATTTTATGTTTGGGTGTTGATTACTTAGATATTGAAGAAAAATTTATAGTTTATCTTCACCATGGGACCAGATTGCAAAAACATCAACATATCTAAACTATAGTTTTGGTTTTAGATGCAAATTTTAAAGCTGTTTCTTCAAAATGCTCCATAAAGTAATTTGCAATAGATGAAGATATTGGTGATCCCATTGCTACACCATCTATTCGTTTATAATATTCACCATTAAACAAAATGAATGAAGCTGTTAAACAATGTTCATATAACTTGATTGTATTTTTATCAAAATGTCGTTTTAAAAGTAAAGTATCAACTATTGGTACTTTAGTGAACAATGAGACAACGTCAAAACTAACTATTAAGTAATTTGAAGATAATTTCTGTTTACTATTTATTTCAATGAAATGCTTTATATTCTTTATAAATCAATTACTCTCGGAATTACCTAATCCAATATAAGGTTGCAATATTGAATTTAAATACTTAGCTAATTCATAAGTTGTCGATCCTATACAGCTAACAATTAGTCGAAAAGGTGCATTTAGCTTGTGTATCTTAAGTAATCCATAGAACCTTGGAATAAGAGGATCTTTTGGCGTTAGTTTCTTGACAGTCTCCGTTGATAAATTACTTTCTTTTAATAGTTTTGTTGTTAATAGGTTGTATTTGTTATTAGGGTTTTTTTCTAGTTTTATGTAAGATGTGGGATCATTGAGTAAATCGTTAGCTTTGTTAATGTACTCTGTTTTATTCATCATTACAGTAGCTCTTCCTTTATCTGCTGGTAGAATTATAAGACTAGTATTGCTTCTTAGATCTTTTAGTGCTTGATGTTCAGCATAAGTAAGGTTTTTTTCTGGAAGTTTTGCTTTTCGTAGTATTCTTGTTGTTTCTAAACGGATCTCGGCTGCTTAACGATCTGGAAGATGACTGATGCTAGCTTGGTTGGTTCTAATTTTACGCAAAACAATTTTATATCATCAGTATGATAGTTTTTCAACATGATATCAATGAGTATTTCTTTTTATTTTTGTATAGTGGTGGTACGTAACTAATGCAGAATTACGGTTTGTGGGCAGACCAGAATCTGAAGGAAGCCTATGTTCCACTTTTCTACGCGATAAATTTGTCTTGGTCTTTGCTGCAACTGTTTGAAATTGCCCGGATGGACTTTTGTTGCTGCTTGAGATAGTCGAGATGTGCACTTTGACATTGTTGAGTTAGCCAAGTTTACAATTGACAGCAAAAATTGTTTTCTTGTCTCAACTTGACCTTAAAATAATTGTCAAGGTGGGACCAAGGTGTTTAAATTTTGTTTCTATAGTAGTTCTACTGGTGCTTGCAGATGCTGTTGCAGTCTTTAATAGATTCAAGATCTTGAGATGCAATGACGATTTAAAAATATAAAACTACTCTAATATTAATAGGTGATTTGTTACATGCTCGTAGGCGAGAGGGTACCGCGACTACAGAAACAACAAGAATGCGCAGCGACAGCTCCACAATCGTCGGAGATGGAGTGGGTAGTAGTAACAAAACAATCAGCAGAAGACAAACTGTATTTGTTGAGAGTATACACTTAAGAAAAAAAGAAGTGAATCGAATTTTGGGCGCCACAGCGCGTGAGTAGAAAAATACCAAAGAAAACAATAATCGACACACTAATTGAAACAACAACAGGTATAAATTTATTGGCTTAAACATGCACGAAGTAACAAAAATATCCGCAGCGGTATGTAATATTTTATCGCAATAAATCACAGTTAAGTTAACTGTAGTGGAATTTCTATTCTACAAATATCAAAATTAAGAGAGGTTGACAAATCATCATAAGCCCTCGCATGAGTTATTTTGGAGCATAACGTTTAACGATAAAGAAATTATTATATTTGTGACAACACTTATTAAGTCGTACAAATCGTCGTAGATACGACTAAGAACGGTTACTACTAGTTTCAACAAATACATAAAGGTATTTACGGCGATACTCTCTTGATTAGATCTAAATCATGGGTCCGACGACAAATACAAATAAGAAAAAAAAAATAGTGATTGATACTGATACGACTTTCGGAGAGGTGTAACTGAAAGTGACAGTTTTCCTCAATGATTCCTATGACTGTTCGAAGCAGGTATCGGAGTAGACAGTTCTTCGGCGTTCATGCGATGCCTTTATTCTCCCGTTATATCAATTTGGGCGAAGTAATTAGAAGCCACATACATTAATATGCCACCTGACACATGGTGAGTTTATAATTATGCCCTGCAATACGTTTTAGAAAAAAAAACTGTCAGAAGAGAATTGACGTTCTATCAAATTTACAATTAGATCAAAGTAGCATGGCCGTCAAATCGAAAATGTTGAAGCAAATCGTCGACCAGTAGTACGTGGTCTTCTATACTTGGTCGAAATATGAAATGACAATCACTTCAAGCACCCCCAAAATTAGGAGTGCTTGAGTTCTTGTCCGAAATTTAGGACTAAAAAAAATCGAGTATGAAAAACATTAAAGTAGTTTTATAAAAATAGAAACAATTTTAAAACACTAATGGTATTTTGTTGTTTTCGTTTTAGCGGTTGCTGATAAACTCCTGGAGGACATCGTGATGATCGATACTTCTTGCTAGTTCATTTTCAATATTAAGAATTGACAAGTCACTGAAACGATTTTGACTCATTGTGCTTCGTAGCCAATCTCTTATTTGTCTCATGGCAAAAAACGACCTTTAACAAGATGCTGAGTTAACTGGTAGTATGACAGCAACTTTGAAAAGTTTGTAATCATTGCTAAATGTGTCTTGATTCAGTACTTTTTTAATGCAATCTTTGTTAATTGCACTTGTTGTTTATCACGATATTCTTTAGAATCAACATTTCCGTTTTCAGAACATCTCTGATTATTCCAAAAGTTGCAGAATAATGATTCACAAAATTGTACTACCTTCTAAATAGAATTTAAACAAATTGTCTATAGCCATTGTAATTTTTTGGTTTTCTGGGGAAAAGCGTATTTTATATGACCCATTATTGAGTCAGGTAGACGGTAATAGATATTAATTCAGAACGTATTTTTTAGCGTCAGAGACTCGGATTCCGACTTACTATAATCATCAATGGAGGAGACAAGATCGCTTGTGCTTGATTCTGTTGTGAACACAACAGCAATATCTTCCAACTACTTTGACTCAATTCTTTTTCTTTTTGAATTTCTAGTAGATTCTATATCAATGTTTTTGCTTGTAGCAGTAATTTCAATTTGTTTCTATAGAGACGAAAAGATTCTGTCACTCCTTTTTTCCTCAAAAGTTTTTATCACAACGTTAATGACATTTGAAGATTTTGCCCAAGTTCATTCCTTACTTTGTAAGTTCTTGCTCAAAATATTGATGACATTTAATATATCTGACAAAACATATAAATGTGACAAGAATTTTGTTGTTGTGATACAATTCAAAAGTCCAACAGCTTCGACAGCATTTTTATTTGCATTCTGTGAAACTTCCTCTTCCAATAATTGAATGATAGAGATATAATTCTTCTTCACTCTATCACAATTTTCTGCTCTGCAGTTGCACCTAGTATCATTCAGTCTTGTTAACTTAGTAACTCTGAGTTTCATTTTCTTTTGAAGATCTATATACTTATCATGCAATGAAGGTTGTGAAAAATGCACACCTTCGATGCTGCCACAAGTATCAACAACAGCAAGATTCAGTTATCGTATGATTGGTCTACAATTGGTATGTTGTCAAGTTCAAGTTTTTTAATATTCTCAATCATAAGATTACATATACTTGTGGCGTCTCGTTTGTTAGAGCATTCAAAAAAACCAAGAAAGTGTTCTTGAATTTCCAGATTGGTATTTATGTATCTAACACATAAAGATAACTGCTCTTGTTTAAAACTTCTTGCTTCATCAACCATAATGCTAAACATTTCACAATCTCTGACATCACATACGATTTTTTTCTGTACCAAATTAGAGCAGATAGCAATTATCTCATTTTGTATATCTGAGCTACTCAAATTAAAATATTTATTATAAGACTCCGAAAAAGAAATAAGTCGGCAAAACAACTCGCAAATTTCTTTTTTAAGTTTCCTTTCTTTGACGAGCTGTCACTATATCAGCACTATAGCAGTCATTGTGTTAAAATATTCCGAGTTTTTTTCTCGGTGACCAGAGGATATTTGTGAAGTCACAGGACCTTTGCTTTTTGTTTGTTGAAAAGCAGAATACTTTTGTGCATTTTTCAAGTGATTTTCAGACGCCATGTTTTTGAAGGCTGTCTTTCAATTTTCGCCAACTATTAAAACCAGATTCGGTAATAACTATTTTAGTTTCATTCGTAGCTTTGGCTGTTTTGCTACCAAACTATCGGCAACAATAACAAAATACAGCATTACAATTTATGCTGTATTCCAACAAATTATAATCTTGGTACTTGGAAGAAAATGAGATATTTTGGGTGTTATACCTTGTTAAAGGATATTTATCGCACACAGGCTGTACAGATTTTGTGTGTAATGTACACAAGTCTGATGGGGTTTGGTTTGTGAATTTTGAAGGGTCGATTGAAAGAAGTTTTGAAATTGCGGCATTAGAGCAGCTTTACAAGTATAACTTTCTCTACATACCTACAGCTACAGCTAAATCAATTTCATTTTGCACTTCTACAGGCACTGCGTTCACAATATTGTCTTTTGTCCTAAAAACTGTCTAATATCTCCAAAATTCTTCATATTCAACACTGATAGGAACAAAACAACAAAACATTCAGCACTTAACCTCAAAAAATGATTGTTTGTTTGTATGTGTATGTCGGTAAGTTAGCGTACCGCACAAGTTGCATAAAGTTTCGTTGGAATCAAAACTACTGACCAAACTGGCAGATAAGGAGGAACAGAGGCATTTGAAAAAATTCGGATGTTATTATGTTAGTGGCTTTTAAAAAAATACACTGTTTCTAAAGTTTTTGGGGGTGCTAATTCAAGATTTAGGAGTTTGAGTCATCTTTGTATCGGTCGCCTGTTACTTTACAAACTTTTTTTACGGGAACGAGTCTGTTTATGGAAAAAAATAAATGACATATACCTTATGCTTCTTGGTATCAAGGATTTGGAAGTCTTCTACGGTAGCTCTTGTGATGTTAATAACGAGTTATGAGTTTGTCAGGTGGTATGTTGCTATGTGGCAATTATGAGATTTATTATTTTTTATTTATAAATTTTATTTGTTGCAATTTTTAAAAAGTCCCATGGTGACATCGTGTCAGTGCATCGTGTTCACGAATAATTTTTTGTTTTATTAGATTGCTTTTTATTAAAAATAATACAACATAAGCTGCTATTGTAAAAATATTTGATAGTATATGTACATTAGAGGCTTACACGAAAAAAGGTGGTATCGGGAGAACGCAGATAAAGTTTATTGAGACACTCACTTAGTCATATTGAAATTATCACTGCATAATTACAAACAAAAGTTGTTCAATTGTTAGTATACGTTACTATCACCCTTTCGATTTAAAATTTTTGAGCAATACGAATTTGAATCGAGATAGCAACGACTGTGTAAACTTTCAATCAATCTTCAAGTGGCATTCAAAGTAAATATCACAATCGAACAGTAAATTGTGAAAGCAATCCGATGTAATCCCGAAAAAGTTAAATAACTTTTCACGGTATTTATTTTCAAATGAGAAACGATTTTTCACCGAAGAAAAATGGTCAACATCGCATAGCATTCTCCGGTGTAATTGCAATATTAAATAAAATACGATTTACGTTTGCAGTACTATCGAAAGTTATTTTTAGTTGATTTTGAAACGTGTGTTTATTTAAAGAACGCTTTTTGTTTGATCTTTTTTTTTAAATCATATTTATTTAAATGTATAATATTTTCGGCAACACCTTTTTCAGCCGAAAACAAATTATTTTATTTTATTGAAATCTATATTACTGAAATTGTTTTATAATCCTTACTTCTAGTTGTCAACTTCATGAGGGAGTTGGGGTTGCTAAAAAGTTATTGAACCAAATGCTGGTAAAGATAATAAAGTTTAAAACTGTGGTGAGTTGACTGTTTGTTTTTGAGAACTTCGGTTGAAATTTAATTAACTGTTTAAAGAAAAACTGATATTTGTTAAATATTTTTTGTTTAATGCGATCAAAAGATGTTAAATTTTAAGATTGCATAATTTTTGACCAACTTAAATTTCGTCATTTCTTAGCTCACCTTGTGTTTTTGCATGTTATATAGTATATATGGATTTATTGTAATTGCGAAGTATACGAGTGTATATGAATTATACATACACCTTAGATGTATTTTTTTAAACACGTAATTCTTATAAAGTTTTTTATTGGTTTTACAACGAAAAATATATGCAATGCTCTTGGCTATTGTTCTATAGTTTTTAAAGGAAATGTAGAATTATTTATTTTTGTAGGGTTATCACTACAATTTTAAATATGTACGTTGAAACTTTGTCAGAAAAACTGAAGAAACACGATTTGATTTAATTTTTATTTGGAAAATTTATTTATCTGGACAAGTCAAAGTTTCTCTTATCTTAGGAGTTTCATTCACTTTGTTTTATATCAAAAAGTTTTTACACTATTTTATTTTTACGTTTGGTCAATTTTGACCCTGAAGCAGCACTTTCTCATAAAGAACCATTATAATCATTTTAAAAGTACATTAAGTTCACTAAAATTTAAGATTAAAATGGTTAATATAGGTCTAATAGTTTCAGAGATATGACTTCGCCAAAAACTGTAAAAATTGTCAATTATTCATTACAATAAAAAAATAGTTTTATTCAAAAACAATGTTTTTATAATGAAAAAGAAATAATCTCGTAAAAGGTTCAGATTGTCAAGAGAAATTGCTACAAAATATGGAAAGGTAACGGGGAAAACCCGTTTCAACTTTGTTTAAAACTTTTGGAACTATGTTTAAGATACACTTTAGTTTCCGTGTCCATTTTTTCCTGTATTTTTCAGCTCAATCAATTTCGTTAGATGGAGGACCGTCAGTATGTACAAGCCGCCCATCTAGCTCATCGCCATCTAGTAGGTCATCGAACTTGGAAGTATCTATGTCAACGATGATATCTTTTTGATTCTCGCAGAACTGTCCACCGGATTTGGCCACTACAATAGAGCACTTTAAGCCTGCTTTTCTGCAGCTACATGCATTGCCACATATCTTCTTACAGTTATATGAGATCATCTGCATGAGGTGTGAAGGAGCCGCATTCCTCGACATTATTTCTTGAGGAAAGGCCGTTTGCTGTTAGAAGCTACCCCTATTTAAACGGATCGATATCCGTACTAAGCCATCTCTGCACCTGGTGGTAGGTTCTAAGCAAGTGGCAGCGTTTTGGATGACAGGCAGTCTGGTAAAGTTGAAGTTTGTCTTGATTGCAGCTTTTGCATCGGCTACGTCGTCAGGTGTGACATGCAAGTTGGAAAAAAACTGCTGGGTTTTCCATGAGGTTTGGATTCTTTTGAATTACTACGAGCAGCCTGCCTTTTCCCTGGTCAAAAAAGCATGTAGTAGATTTACATCTACTGAAGGCATGGGACAGTCAGAAAATGTAAAGGATATCTGGAGTTTTGTCTCTTCCACACTTCTGAAAGTAGATGTTACTGTGTGGGACTCGTGAGGACATTAAGGATTACCAGTAAATCTATGTCCATACCTTCAATGACCACTACTTCAAAATTAGTATATAAATTAGTTAGTGACGATCAGCTTATTTGGGTTTACATCTTTGCATTCAGTAGGTGGATGCATTGCACTTTTTTTGTGAAATTTCAGGCACGCTTGTCTTTTTAATTTAAATTTAGAAGAAGAATGCGACCGAGCTCAGCGAATACGTTTAGAGCTTTTTGTACTATTTTTTCAGCCTATGTTGGATACCCGTCATACACTACTCCTATGAGCGGACCATAACGTGTAACAAGATATTGAATATGTCTGGTAGATATCCAGTCAAATGGAGTCGATGACCGCCATCTACAACCACAAATTTATATACTGCTTCTGTCTCAACAATGTCGACAGGTGTAAATGCGGCATAGAAAGAGAATTTTGTACCCTTCGTCATTCCATCTTGAGTGAATAAAAAAAACAAGGGAAATGGTGAAAGTTTATGTGTGAAGAAGTTCTTCATTCGAATGTTTTGGAACGTATAACCTGTGAAATAGTGTGAGGGTGCCAATGGTCATCTGTTTCTTGCCAACAGTCAGAATATTAACAGCAGAAGTAAAATATACTACATTATTCTTTCTCTTGAATTTGGCCTTTTCGTAGTTTTTTCCTGCAACTCTCAACGTCGCTTCCTTGCCAATATCTTTAGCCATGTGACCGTTGACCCCTTCTGCTCTAACAATTCCGATGCTTAAGGACATGATAACATTCGTATTAGGGAATGGAGGGTGATGAATTAACCAGTCATACAGCTTTTTGGTATTCGTTTTATTTCGAGTGCTCAGCACATATACTCTGGAGATGTATCGTTTCTAGTGTTCATCGACATTAACTTTCAGAACGCCTAACGGTAAAAAACATTGGTGGATAATAGCCGGTACTCACGGTAATCCCTCTTGTTTCTTAGTTCCAACAAATCCTGCAGAAACAGATGCGCATACTTGGCGTAAAAGAAGTGGCCTGTAGTATGGAAAAACTGAAGCATTTTTTGTATAGTATTCAAATGGAATCTCAGTCTCCCATTCGCTCTGCTTGGATGAATTAACATTAACAAATGTTTCATTACCTACATTTTAACATTATTGAATTATTTGGGATGTATTATTGATGGTTGGAGGCTAATACAGCTTTTCTCGTCTTAAATTGCAGAAAACTTAATGTATTCTTAAAATCATTATAGTTATGGTTCTTTATAAAAAAAGTTGACCAAATTTGAAAAAAGTTTAAAGTTGGGCTATAGTAACATTTTTAGCGGAATCATATAATTGTTCTTTATGAAAAAGTGTTACTTCAGGCTTCAAATTGACCAAACGTAAAAAAAGTACAAAGTTTCGGCGTTTTTTACGCTTTTTTGGCGGTGATCCGGAAGGTCGCCAAGGTCGAAGAATTGAATTTGACATTAACGCATATTATTGTTTAGAATATTAAGCTTAGGTTTTTTTTATTAATATGGTAAATGTTTCATCTATTTATGAAAATTCCAGATAAACGTTTATTTATTTGCTTTCCTTATGGGACTAATTCTAATTATTAATTCCGTTATTTAAGAATTTTAAAAATAGAAATTTGTGACTATTTGGAAATCTCATAACGTAAAATCAAAAGTCAAAATTTGGTAAAGGTCACCAAACAAAGTCAAAACAGCGTAACAAAATGCTTTAGTCTTTGTCAACTAAAGAAACACGTCGAGTTATGTACACACTAATAATGTATAAAATCACTAAATGCTGAAAGCAAAACATAACTGACTCTTGAACAGGTGAATTGATTAAAAAAGTTTCGTTATATTCAAAAAAATTTTAAATTTATCACTTAAAAAAATGCAAAAACAGATTTTTAAAACAGTACAACAAAAATTACTAGATTAAAATTAAATCACAACATTTAATAAGATATCTAAACTAACTAAATTAAAAGGAAAACACAAAACAAATTCGTAACTAAACCATAAATACAAAATTTAGTTGAACATTAATTTAATAATGCGCAAATTAAAAAGAAAATGGAAAGGTCTTTGATCGCAAAGTGAAATAAAATATTTTTATGTACTTAATAAAATAAAACAAAAAACAAAATCTACTTATTAATTACATTACTTTTGTTGAGGGCACATCTGATCGCAACTTAAAATTTTGCTTTAAATACGGGTTAATTGTCTTTGTTCGTAAATCATAAAATATGCACACATTTTACAGAAAGCACGAAACGGAATTATGGATACATAAAATCGTAAAAGGTGTCAACGCACAAACTTATGTTTCAGTTGAAGTCTTTTTGTAATTATTAGCAAAGCAATCGAAAAATCAAAATAATCGTTACTTAAACCTGGTTCTAAATGCGGTACCCGGATAGCGTGATCTGGATTGACCGAAGTCTCTAGGCAAGGTAGCCGATGCGGTTCAGAGAGTTGGTGCGACAGCTGAAGAATCTACTTCAAAAGTGAAGATAAATTACATGTGTAAGAAACTGAATTCCCCCAACATAATAACACGGGAACATTTGATTTGTATTTGATGAACTATGAACATAACGAATCAAAGCTGAATTTCTACATTTTTTACAAATACATTCTTCACCAAAACCAATCACCTTGCTTCCTCAAAAAAGACTTGGGGTGCTACCACATTTTTTTATTCCGGGTTTGATTCAAAAGTCTCGTTCAAAAAACAATTATTTTTTATTTTAAACCTCGGTTTCTCACCAAGCACACCAAAGTATAAGGGAGAATGTCAAGATGTATGAAAAGACGACAAGAAATAAAATATAAATAACACAATTCTCAATTCTGGATAATTCCCGTGTTGTCGTTATCACACAAGCTGAGCTTCCGTCACACGTCGCAGTGGACATCTTTAGAGCCCGGAACAAACTGACAATTTCATCAATCCACAACGAGGGAATTATCCAGAATGGAAAATTGTGGTATTTATATTTTATTTGTTCTCGTCTTTTCGTATACCTTGACATTTATTGAATAAGATTTAGATAAACAAAATTCCAAACTTGTTTCATTTTTTATTTACTGTGATTGTGTTGTCACGTTAATATGTTTATTTGCTGCTTTACTTTTCTGCTCTTTTTCTTCTTTTATTTGTTTTGTTTTTGTTATGTTTATTTGTAATTTTATTTTATAAGCAATGTTGTACATAATACTAAAAGAAAAAACTATTCTATTAACTAAATTTAATTTTTTTGCACATTTTTGACTAAATATTATTTAGCAAAATTATACAGGGTACATCTGATTACCGGTTGTTATTTTAGCAGGTGAAATTAGAGCATAAATACCAGCAAAAATGCCAAAATAAAAGTTTAACCAAAACACTTAAAAAAATTTTAGCAAAATAAATCGCCAATTACGGATCTATAGCCTCCTAAGGTTGTTGACGCCACGAATAAAAATAAACTATTCTAAGAAGTGCAAATTACTTATTAGCTTTGTGTTATCGGATAACACGTAGTTAAATTACTGTAGTTAAATGAAATTGCTATTCTGCACATTCTTTTCAAGTACACTAGATAATACATCCTCTATTGGATAAAACACAAACGTCTAAACGTCTCGAAAATTGTTTGTTACTCGCGTAAATAATTGTACATTCTGTCCAATTGCATTTACAGCTGCAAAAAAATCGATTTTTTAGCTGTTGTCTATTATTTACGGGGGTTTTGTATACTTCATCTTTCATATAGCTCCAGAAAAAATTCTCAAGGGTTAACATCTGGCCTACAGACTGACCAGCTTCTAGTGGCGTTTCTTACAATCCAACGAGCTGTAAAAATTATATTTAAGAAATCGCAAACAAGGCGACTTACATGCGGAGGTGCTCTATTGTGCATAAACCACATTGATGTGCGATCGTCATCAAATTCTTGCGCAAAAGTTTTTTTGTAAAAGTTCAAGTCGCCTGTTAGTCTTTCTGTTAAAATAAACGGTCTAATTAAACTATTTCTCAAAATACTCGCTAAAACATTAATAGAAAACCACCACTGAAAGTTACTTTGTTGAATTTCATGAGGGTTTTCTTCATTGCAAACATGCCTGTTGTGAATATGCAGCACTCCATTTGGTGTAAAACATCTGAAAATAATATAAGTCAGGGTCAAAAGCTTCTTGTCGCTGCAACCACTCACAAAACTCAACTGGCGGTTCAAAATCAACGTCGGATGATTGTTGGACTCGTTGAACATGGTAAGGGTACAAAAAATAATTCCTTAAAACACGATGCGTACTATGGGACACGTTAGCTGCGCTGCCTATTTCTCTGGTGTTACTTTGTGTCCGATTTTTTACAATTTACAATATCTGCACTTACATTGCAGAAAAACAAATATTAAAGTTTTGATTTTATTGAAAATATTTATTCTTCTTCTGTTGCTAATACATGGGATGTTCTTTCTTGACCATGGCATTCGAAAGTAGAAAGAACACCTTCAGTCGTGCGTACACGCCAAAATAAAGTTTATTGAAAGTAATTGTCTATTAGAATATCACTCAACTCACAATCTACGTGTAATGTGGAGGTTATAATTACATAGTATGTACACCGTACATTAAAACAGTATCGCTGTACATAATAAAAAAAAATTTAATTGAATATTATGAAGTACGAGTACGTTTACACGAATCACTTGGCATCAACTAAAGAATTAAAAAATCGAGACATAAACAAATCAGATTGTCGAACTCAGTTCGAAGAAAGCTGAATTTTGAATTTAAATATCTGAAATTTTGTTTTCGTTACAACCAAAGATAAACGTAATCGTGTATACAACGTACATTTTATTAAGCTACGTCAGTAATAAATCTAAAAAATAAACATTGTTATCCGTTTTAATTATTTTATTAACAATTGATTTTGTAGATGCCCGAAAATTAAGGAACACAATAATTAACACAATACATCAATACGTTTCACGGATTTTACAGCATTTACACCTATCATTTACCGTATAGTTACAGTCAACAAACAATTTTCAGCCTGAAAACTTTAATTGCAAATATCTCAAAACTGGGCCTTTAGACCAAATCTTTAAAGGAAAAATTTTCATTTAACGTCACATGGAAACTACTTCTTGAGTTTGTAGTGGTATTTCAGATACACTTTGTATATTTTTTTGTTGAGGATAATAATTAGTCGTTACAAATTTTCTGTTGACGTTGATAATTTTGATAGTACAGATTGCCCTGATATATAAAAAAAATCGGAATTTAACAGTTATATAATATGCATCTATCGTTTTAGATTTAAAATAAGTGTCAATGGAAACTTTTTTTGTAAAGGATGTTAAAAAGGTTGGGAACGCTTGTGTTAAATAATCGAATAGATTACAAACATGATCCAGTCATAACCACTAATAGTTTTGTCATAAATAAAATTACTTACATCGCGTCGGTTAGAAAAGCTCATTTTGCACTTGGTGTGGTTCCAAAAAGCACGTATTGATTTTGGATAAAAAATTTCATATAATTAAAACAATTCAATTACTGTAATTTTTGATTTAAACATTATTTTAGGGTTTTAGTATTTTCGTAGTTATTTTTGAAAATAATTTTTAACAAAATATTGGTAACAAAGAAATCGTTAAAATTTATTACTTGAATTTTTTACGTAATACGGTTATACCGCTAACATCGTTTAATTAATTGGAAATATAACCTAAATTTAGCATTATTTATAGTACAATTTTACTTAGTTATGCAATATGCATCGTACAAACTGCAATATTCGCAGAGCATCGGAATATTAGAATAGATGTTGACAGTCACGCCTCAAGTTACATTTAGCTGCGACATATTTCTTTTTTAACTGCATACAAATGTAACAGGGACATATTTATATGAAGAAAAGAAAAATAAATGCATTTGAATTGCTCACGGAAGCATTTGCTTAAAAAGCTTATGGTAAGGTTTACACTTAATGGGTTTTGATGCATTAAATAAATAAAATTGAAAAGAAAAAGGTTTGCACATTTAAAACAACAAATTATTTTTATCTCATTTTTATAGAAGGTTTTTAGAGTCCTCTTTAAGTTTATTGCCGTGAAAAAAGTTTTAATGCATTTTTAATATGAGAACGGAAAAAAAAATCACCAAACAGAAGCTTTTCTTTCTATATTCTATTTTTGGTTTGCTAATTCTGCAATTAACTTTACGATTCTGACCCAATTTTGTAATTATAAATCTGAAACCATGGATTATTTTTTCGGTGCATCCCAGTTTTGGTTCATCCTTTCCGTTCTTTTCCAATAACTGGTTTTTTACATATGCGTTTATATTCTCGTAGTTCCTTTTAGTTATTCAATCTATCTATCCAATACATTTCCAGACATTTTTAGTAATATCACATTTCAAACACTATTATGTTTGTCGCCTCCAGATTTTGCTTATCGTTTGTATAATACCGCTGGCTTCCATGGTCGAAGTCGATACTAAAATAAGAACGTCTTCTGGGTTTGTTCATTTTCAGTGTTATAATCAAAGTTGTTAACGTTTTGCTCATCAAAGTTCTTCTCCAAAGGTTTCAGTTCTTGTACCTACGAACTGTAAGGTTTCTTCTACTACTGGGTCTTTGAAAATGGTCATCGATTTATTTAGTGTGTTTCTCATTTTAGAACAAGAATGTATACTATCTAAAGGTTGTTCCAAACGTATTTCTAAAGAAGACATTTTATCTAATGTTGCGTCTTTTATAAAACATTTCATTTGTCACATCTCACAGATCTCATCTAAAAATCCTAAATCTAAAATTTCAAAATTGGAAGAGCTAAATTTTTGTCCAATATTTTTTGCCAATTTACTGATAAAACCTCTGCATATATTCTTTATCTTCGCAATTTTATTCAACGTTTAGAAACTGTTTTTAATCCCAGGATCTTCTTGTGCCTTGTATTGGATTTTGATCCCTTTCTAAAAAGCGGTGAAAATGCGGATCGATATTTACATACTGAGTCATATCGTTGTGCACGGAAACGTTTTTTTTAAATTGATATTTTGGTTTATCGTTTTTTTGAACCGGAGAGTTTATACTCGGAATTCTGCCATCTTACTAGAACTTGAACAATGTTTATGTATGAACATGAAGAAAGATTAATGACTAGATTGTAGAATATTCTTCACTAGGAGGGGCAAATTAAACCACTTAAGATTTTATTATGGCGACGTTTCGTGCAACCAGGCGTGCACTTCTTCAGGCCAACTAAAAGGTTAGAGTGGAATAGTCCTTAACTCCAAACGACATGAAACTATTACACAATATAAATTAAAGTTAACATGAATAATTGTTAAAATATTTCTAAAAAAGTCAAATAAATTAAAATAGTTGTAAATGAACAATTAACTGTGAACGACAAACAATTGACACGACATCGTGTCATGTCAATTGTTTTAATTTTTAACTTTAATTTATATTGTCTAATAGTTTCATGTCGTTTGGAGTTAAGGACTATTCCACTCTAACCTTTTATTTGGGCTGAAGAAGTGCACGCCTGGTTGCACGAAACGTCGCCATAATAAAATCTTAAGTGGTTTAATTTGCCCCTCCTAGTGAAGAATATTCTACAATATAGTCATTAATTTAATGTTAAAGGAGGACGTAACTACAGTAAATGAAGAGAGATATTTAACTAGTGTGTTCGAGTACCCAAGGACATTTCTATTGCGAAATCCAATCTGAAATTGGAATTTTTAGTTTAGATTTCTTTACGGAAAATCTATATTCAAGTAAAATCACTCGAATTCCGACACTGTTATCTCAAGCTGTATACCAAATTTCTTGTTTATGTGGTTTAGTCTGCATTGATGAAACCGATTTCGTCGTCATGCATTTTGGAACATAATCGTATAAGGAAATGCATTTTCATAAATCTGCTGTTACTTCATTCTTATTCAATAGGAAAGAGATCATAAAAATTATCAAACACCCCAATTCAATCCTGGTAATCACGCTTTTGAACTATTTTTCTTTGGTTTTCGGTTGTTACCCGTTTATTGAAAGCACACCCCTTTTCAACTCATTCAGAGTCGCAATCAACTAATCGTGACGATTCTTCGTTTTTATATAAAGAGACTCCTTTTTCTTAAGTCACTTATATGAAGTTTAGAATCTAACTTGGTTCACTACTTAATTATCTAACTTGGTAGTGGTTCTTTTTTAAATATTTAATTAAGTTCAATTACAATCGGACACTTTCCAAATCTAGAAGACGTTCTTATCTTATTCTTATGTAATTAATTTTCATTCAATTGGTTAAAGATAATTTGTCATTTTATGCTCTATTTAGATACATCGATCGAAAAGATGAATTACTGGGCAAAAAAAGTACACCTGTTACTAATAGGTGCAGGTTATTTAGTAGTACCGCTATTATTAGATATCAAAAGTCGTGTTACGAAATTTTTCTTAACAAACATACCTTAAAATTATTTACTAAGATAAGAACGGTTTGTTTACTTTTGTAAGGTGCTTCATCAGGGCGTGAGAGAAATTGAAGAACTCAAACAAGCAACCGAAATATAACTAAGAACATCTCTAAAGTTAGGTAATCAAGTTGTGAACCAAGTCATTTTTTGAATTCTAAACAGGTAAGAAAAAAAAACGATAAACTTGAAAAAGCAAACGACAATCGAACAAAAAACACTACAGAGTTAGGCAACGAACTTGTGGACTAAAGCAGATTCTAAATTCCATAGAATTGACTTCAGAAGAAGTAGTCTCCGTATATAAAGAAGAAGTATCGTCACAGCTAGTTATGCTATACTCGGATTGGGTTATGGTCGAAAAGGGACGTGTTCTCGATAAAGGATTAATAACCGAGAAGCATGATCACAATTAAAGTTACTGGGGTGTTTGATGATTTATATGCTCTCTCGGATTTGCTATTGGTGCTGCTAAGGGCTTTTCTCTCTCGCTTGTTGTAGCTAACGTTTTTATGAAATCTTTTCAAACGGTTGCTTCGGAATCAATATGAAAACCTAAAGTTTGGTTCAGGTATGTTGACGGCACGTTTATTGTTTGGTCTCATGGTCATCTAGAATTGACTAAGTTTCTTGATCATCTAAACAATCAACACCTAGATATCAAATTTACTATGAAAATTGAAACTAATGGTTCTCTCCCATTTCTCCACGTTCTTGTGACTCGTAAGCCCGACGGACTTCTGGGCCATTCTGTTTATCGCAAACCCACCATACGACCGTAGATACCTTCATGCTTTGTCTCGAGATATTCAAACAGTTATCAATTGCCGTCTACATTCACGTACTCGATTATCTAAGCACACTTGTACTTCTAAATGTAACCTGAAATTGACATTTTTACATTTTTTACATTCACAAGGTTACATATCAAATAGGGAACTTTTTCGTAAAAATAGTAATAAACCTATAACTAGACAGGCAAAATCTTTCAGATCCTTTCTTCTCTACACTTTCATTTTAAGGTGTATATCAAATTTCTTGTTGATGCAGTTTAGTTGACATTGGTGAAACCGGTCGTTCCGTCATTACACGATTTAAGAACATGATCGTTGGAAAAGGCATATTGCTAAGTATTGCTAATATAGATTTTGATAAAGTTTCGGTGATTGCATAATCTCCTTTCTTCTTAGATAGGAAACTCCAAGAGCATATAAATCATCAAACACCCCAATAACTTTATTCGTGATCATGGTTTCGAGTTATCTCCACTTGGGTTTCCGGTCATTACCCCTTTATCGAAAACACACCCATTTTCGGCCGTAACCCAATCTTCTTAAGTCACTTCTGTGGAGTTTAGAATCTGGCTTGGTATACAAGTTGACTACCTAACTGTGTAGTAGTTCTTTGTTAGATAGTTGTTTGCTTTTTCAAGTTTATCGTTTTATTTATGGTGTACATTAGTTTCAATTTTTATTACCATTAAAACGATTAATTTAGGTTCACGTTTTTCTTATTCAATTTTCTTTTTTTCTAGTTTTAGTTCTAATTTTGTAATATTTTGGATGGTATGTTCTTTTAAAAGTGGCACTTTTCCGCTTCTAGTAATGTTTTGACAAACTTTTTGTCTTTTGACAGGTTTTCTTTTCATAAATCTAAAAAAAACACATTTTGCAACATTTTCCTTTCCCAAAAACGTTATTTTGGAACTTCAAAATTTTCGTGTTACTGTCTCTATTGCCATACCGTTATGTTGGTAACATAGCAACAGTAAGATGTTTTGCTTCGGGTTCGTATAAAAAAAAACATTATTTTACCATAACAAGAAGTATTTATTAGCTAATCATACACCAATTGTTTTTACACGTTCTTATATTTGAATATGGGTTTTCAGACCAGGTGTAGGTGCCGTGATTTGAACCTACAAGCCCGTACAAGCCGTTATGAAAATATATTTATATATTTTTAAGGTGTCTCACGTTTTGATGTGTTTTTGTTTTGCAACCAGTTGTTTTTGAAGTTACTTCATAGATTTTTATCAAAACACTTAATCTTCCATTGTCTTGATATTGTTTATTCTTGTTTTACACATCATCTTTCTCGGTACAACATTTTCAGTTTAACTGATAAATGAATGTTTACAAAATTACTATTCACATAAATGTTCAGATATAAACTTCTATACTATTATAGAAAAATCAATTTCAGTGGCAACGTACAACTGAAGCAATTTGAAAAATACCACCGTTTAATACGCCACAACGGTTAAATTGACCACTACGGCGCGGCGGTTACCGTACCGATGCTGAAAACTTATTACATCTAATATAGTGTCGGTCACTGAAGTTGAAAATTAATCGCGCAGTTATTTTCGGTCTGTATGGAAGCCGCATTCAACATCGCCGCCGCAAACATTTTTCTTCGCTCGATAGTAACTTTTTTCATGTTAAGGGTTACTCTTTCTCTCGCGTACATTAAAAAAAAACAATAATTTTAATAAAGGAAAATTCTTGAAATTGCCGGCAAAAGTTTTCTAACAAAATCACCCACGTAGCGCTTTTTGTGTGAATAATTTATGAAAGAATTTTAATGTAGCGTAATTATTAATGTTGTTGTTCAAGTTGGCAATGGTAATTTGTTTTAAGAGTTTTAAGAAAATTTGCTATACTCGCGTAGTGGAAAATGAAACAATGACTCCTTTAGGTGAAATGTCAAGGGAAATTACGTACTTTGTATCTAGTATCCTATTTAACCTATCACAAACCCATATTACAACCTCCTTGTACGTGGCGATTTACCCACCTAATCCAAGTTGAGATTAGCGGTTAGTTCTATTGCAACTAATTTACTGTCTTTATAAATTGATTTAATTGTTTACTACAGTAACTTGTAACAAAGACGAAATTATTTTTTTTGTTTCGCTTACTCGTACTTTTTTCTTGTCGAAATACAATAATGGATAATAGATACATTACATCACACAAATGTGTTTGAAAGTATCAAATTTCAATTTTCTTGAAATTTATTGCTTGCATTTGCAAATATATAAAATAAATTGAAAGTTATTGATTACGATTTGACATATGTTGTTTTGTTGTATAAAATACTTTTAGATCAACGTCTCGTGTTCTGTTTATTAAATTATGTTTTTTTTATTTTCAGGTAAGCAAAATAAAGGCGAAAGAAAAACATTGATTCATCGGATTACGCTGTTTGCCGTAAGTTTTTATCCCTGCTCTGAACGCAAATTTATTTTTCCGTTGATATACAGAGTGTTATGCAATTTTTCTTAAATGTAAAAAGAAACTATAATTTATTTGCGAAACTTTAGATAGTTTTAAACTCAGTTTCTCAGTTTACTACCTTATATGTGTACGTAGCTGCAATCGATTTACAAGAGTACAATATTTCTGCATGATTTTTATTAAATTTTTCTGATATACGCTGTTTTATACTATGATTTTTAAAAGATTCTGTGAGTAATAAATTTAGAATTTAATGCTTATCTATATTGAAACTTACGAGTAAAACTTTCAGTTCACCACACAACCTTCAACAATCTGTGTTACTTTAGATATCGGTTTTTCTTGTTATTGATTGTTTTTCCTTTTTGTTTGTTGATACTCCGTATAGAATTTGATTAAATTATCTAATATTTAAATACGTTTTTGAACAGGTTTTGCATGTATTTTACAGAATTAGTGAGTTTTTAATTAGAGATACAATCGTCGAATATAAAATACAAATACAACGATAATGTGAGATTAGAGTAGTATACAGTACTTAAAGGCACATATTTTTTCACCTGTTAGGGATATATAAATAAAGGCAGCTTAAAGTTTATCACCACTGTACTTATTTAGTGGTTACTAAATTATATTATGTATAAAAAATAATAATAGTAGGTAGTAGAAAGAAATATCTATATAAAAAATAGAATTTGAGCGTTTACTTTTCATTGAAGTTTTCTGACAATAGTTACTACAATAAGACTACATCACTGTATTGACATTTTGTGTGGAGAAATATAGCACCGGTTTCATTGCATACCGTCTGTTATAGAATTTTTCTTCTTCTCTGACATTTGTCTCAATAACTATTTTCGATGGCTTTTATACAGGGTTGTATAAGCACGGCTGTGTGACAAGCTTAGTTGCTGTTTTTCTCAAAAATACGTTTTTAACTTTTTTTTGGCTATTTTAAAATCGAGATCACTATTTTTCTACAAACTAATGAGGCTATTCCACCGAGTGTTTAGATGTATTGAATCACTGCGACAGCAAGGGCAATACGCAGTATTTTGTCATCTTTGGATGCACTTTGGTGCAAGCCGGACATTTTTTGTCGTGCAGACGCCAGCTACGTTTTAACTTGCGTTTGTGGTTGTAATATGCGTTCGTTGCTGCTGAATCTGCGTTCGTTGTTTTTATATTGAAAAACCCGTAATTTGAAGTTTTTTTTGCGACAGTTTTTCTTTGATAACAAACGAATACGTACGTACTATGGTTTTCTTTGTACGTTACTAACTACGATGATTTTTTATGAATGTTACTAGTCTAAAAGTTTGTGATACGTACGTTCCGTTATGATTTACGAAGTTGTGATTTTTGACCACCGACCTATAAGAAAAATGAATGAAACACGCATTACGGAAATTGCATCACATTGCATCATCCAAGTAAGTCAGGTGATGACTACACCTCAAATTGCATCTGCACAACGGAAGTGATAAAGATAAGTAGGGTTCAAAAATTGCACGTATATAAATAGCTCTGTAATTATTATTACAAAAAAATATTGTAGCGTTCAAAATTTAAATTATAAGTTTATTTCAAATTAATAATTTTATTCCTACGACGTTTGTAAATAATTGTTTCATATTCAATGTTTTATGTATTTGTTGTATAAATAAGTTTTTTCAGCTAGCCTGCATAATTTTTATTATGTTAATTATCAAGAGTAACGGCTACAAGATGAAAAAAATTACTAGTACTGTAATCGTATTAAGACTATAGGAAAAATTGTTATTAATTTTAGTAACATCTAACTTAGTAACAAATTAAAATCGCTTATGATTTAGTTGTTAACCAATCAGTTACAGAGTTTTGTCTTTATCATGCTTACAAAAATTACTATTCTGAATCATAAAAACTGTAAGTTCGTTTTTAGCACATTAATAAATAAATCATAAGTAAGTTTATTTTGCTCAAACTACACTATTAAATTAGAAATACAACTAATAAAGATAATAGTGAACACAACAGAGCTATATTGCACATGTGCTGTCTGCTGTGTGTTGGTAAAGAAGAAAAGTGCTTAGTTGAAAGCTTTTTATATCTACCTTTTATTTTTAGCGATTAAGTAGCTTTTTATTTCGTTAAATTTAGAAATCTCTTGTATTTCTCGTATCCTTTTTTTCTATTGTTTTAGCAGTAATTCGAAAAACTTAACATTTCTTGTTCATTTATTCGAAACGCTACTATTTACCGTAGTATAAATTCTCAGGACAATGACCAGGGATAGCATCAATTACATATATAGGTCAACGTCATCTAGTTTTATTCTAACAGCAAATTTCTCTTCTAAATAAACCTGAAAAAGTTTGTCACTTTACAAACGTTTTCATTATAGTTACGTGTGCAAACGAACGTGGGAATTTTTCTAATTAATTTTTTCTCCAGCAAACTTTGTTCTTAAGCATATATTTAAAACCAATTTTATTATTTACCTAACGAAATATATTTTGTAAATTTGTCTCTTGAAGAAATTCTTATTTTGTCCTTAAATTTTACAAGTATGTTTTTATTCAAAAATTCGTTTTAAGAAGCTCTTGGTAATACGATTGTTTCCGAAGCATATAAGAAATTACTCTACTGTTTAAACGTTAACAAAACATGTACAGACCTCGTATAAATCTGTAAGTACTCGTTTCAAGAACAGGCGGATACGCTCTGTTTAATTTATTTAGCAAATAATGTTAATGTGCAACTATTGTAACGCTTGAGTCTATTAGCTTCACTTGCTTAATAGCTTTGAATTTATTGTATGAAATGGGTAGATGCATTTATTGAGTAACGTTTATTTGTTTTTAAGTGGTGTTTTTTTTTAAATAATATTTTTAGGTTACTTTGAATACTTATGCAATGTTTATGTGATAAACTTATTTATTAGGTCGAATTTGAACAATAAAAATAGTACACAGGCATTTCAAATAGAATCTGTACTCAATTGAAATCTTAACTTAATAAGATATGGACATGAATTATGGACGGCTCAATCTGTCAAAATTGTGTTCTCGAAGAAAGAAAGGCTATCAGTATGTTTTTCTGTTTCAATTATGATAGCTTTTTTAAATTTTGCTGTAGCCTATCGAATCTTGAAATAATAAAATTACAAATGACTACTTCTTGGTTTTTCTCTTTTTTGTTTTTTCCTACGATTTATTGGTAAACCTTATTATGATGGCAACAAACTAGTAAACATTTTTACCGTGCCAAAGGAACTGAAAAATAAGAATTCAAAAGTTTTTGAGAATATTGTTACTCTATTATTACATTTGCATATTAAAAACAACGCGTTTTTGTATCGATACCAACACTCCCGCTATGAGCATATATAAAACTTTACACAACTTTACATCAGCTGACATAAAAATTACAAGCTCGCTGAATAACGCAGCAAGGTAGCTTATGTCAAAGTATTTTCGTAAATTGGGTTGCTGTCGCTGGTATAGTAGTAGATGATTCTCTATGGACATTAGAAGAGAAAGGCTAATCACACTATAGCACTATTATAATATGTGTGAATTTGTAGGAAGTATTTTGAACCTGATACAACAAGCTTTGGGGATAATAAAAATATGTTGTATGCAGTAGTGGCTTTCACAAGAAATAATCCATAATAGAAGTATCTAAAACAAATCGGAATTTTAAATATAAAATTTTAAATTGTCAATACTTGCCAGCTGTAGTCGTTACTGACATAGTTGTCAAGAGATGGCGTAAGTACAAAGCGCACTTTATAATTTTCAGTAGCGTAAACTGGGGCAACATTTTCACAAAATTCACGTTTTTCTTACTTAATGTCAAATTATTGTGACCTTAACCTATTTGATTAGGTTTTTTTTGATTCTATACACTTCCTAGGACTATAATCAATGCGTTAAATCGGTTTTGATCTGCAGACCCACATCTAGTAGATTTGCGAATTTAAAATTTTGGGCTAAAGTTACCGGTACCAGGTACAACTTTAGCCCAACTATCGGATTTACTAACAAAATATCATCTTTGAATTACATTGGTCTCATATTACCCTACCTAATAATATTATGTTTATTTTTTTATTTAAAAATAGATATTGTACTTAACTTTATGTACAAATTAAAAAAAAAGAAAAACAGTTTAGTAAAGAGACATACGAAATGTTTTATTTTGAGAAAAGTAGCGAATTATTACACATAAATCTAATTCAGGAACAGAGAAAGTCTAGGTGGATTGATTTTACCGCATACATCTGCTCAATTATAAATCATGCAGTTTGATTTCTCCAGTGTTGTAACAGATACTTTTTTTCTAGTATCTAGATACAGATACAGATACTTTTCATAAATTGTATCTAGATACAGATAAGATACTTTTTCAAAAATAGTATATAGATACAGTTACAGATACTTTAAGAGAGTATCTAGATACATGTCAAATACATTTTTAACAAAATTATGAGATAAAATTTTAAAAAACTGTCTATTTAGTTCATCTAACAACACAATAACTGTATCCCAGGCAGCACATTACGTCTTATTGACGTCAAAATTACGAGACTTCATTAAGACGTGTCAGTGTCGTCATATGACGTCAGTGTGCTGCCTGGATATTAAGCAAAACATTACCTTATCAACCTTAATCACATAAAAAAATACAAATTTACAAAATAAATCTTATTTTGTTTTAAAATTAATAGCATGTTAAATGTCGTTCGTCATTATATTTCGACGTAGAGTTAATAGTAAACTACTAACACTAAAAAGTTTCTCCACTTCTATTTGAGCTGATGAAGAAATTCAGTGTTGCCAGTTGACTTTGTTGCGATTCCCTGCATAAATTATAAAAGTTCCACAATGACCACAATTGTACTCATAGTTCTACAAAGTTGAAATTTGTTTTGTTTTTTTTTAAGTATGAATTTAGTTTGATGGCATAAATGCTAACACGTCACATTTCTCAAGTAATACTTGATTATATAAAATGTAGGTTCATACACGGTTTTCCCCAAAATTCCACAACAGTTTATAATACCCACAAAATACCCGCTACTACATAAAACCTCTAAATTTGGTAGAATTCCATTAGAATTGGCGACGCTGAAAGAATTGCACTCATAAAACACCGATGAATACAAAGTCTCCAAATTCGAATTGTAATGTACATGATGAACTGACAGAAAAAACTACCACGGTGTTTACTAAAAACTTGTATAATTTACAATTTGAGCAAGAAAAAGTATCTAAGTATCTAAACCACTCAGATACTACGAAAAATATATCTAGATACAGATACAGTTACATTTTATCCAATGTATCTAGATATGTAACTAGATACTCCAAAAGTATCTAGATACTGTATCTAGATACTTGTATCTAGATACGTCACAACACTGGATTTCTCAGGCCATTGTAACGTTTACATTTTTTTCGTTTGAATACGTCTGATTTTCGTTTACATTTTTGTATTCACTGTTGATATAAATTCTTTTACGCAATAAATTTCGCGCACTGACATGCGTATGAGCCTTCTTCTTAAGTACGAAGTGATCCTCCATCTTACGTTCGCAATGAAGTAGTGAGCAGACATTTTTTTGCGTGCTGCAAAAAGTGGAATTACCACTTATTTAATTTGTGTTTGTGAATTTTTGCCCCAATGGTGAAAATTATTTAAGCTGGCTTTCGTTGTAGCCCGCATTTGTTAGTAGCATCGCATTCGTTGTAGCTCGCATTCGTTAGTAGCAATTGCATTTTGTTGTATTTACGAAAATTAGAATAAAAACCCGTAAATTAGAAGGGGTAAGTCATTTTTGTTTGATTCGAATTGTATAATTCATCGCAATTTACGTTTTAGTTTTTTTTCTTTGTTCCGGATTTTTGGTTTCGTTCTTATACGATGTTTTTGAGTATGAAAATCTTATGAATACGATTTCAACCTTTATACGTCTGCAATTATGGAAATTACGATCTACGATTATCAATTCTATTGATTTCAAAGGCAAGATATCAATCAAATCTACGAAAAAGAATTAAGAATAGGAATTAAGGAAATTGCGTCATATTGCACCAATTCAATGAGTCATGATGACACACCTTAATAGAAGCTGCGCGATAAGTTATAAAATTAAACCTTCAATGACACGTATGTAGATATCTGTAATTATTAGTTTTAAGTTACGTTTTTGGTTTCAATATTTAACCATTCATATATAAAAAATATTGTGGCGTCCAACTTATAAATAATTTTGTATTTATCAAATTCGAAATTAGTAATCTTAAGTAACGTAAGAATTCCCACGACTCTAATTAATTAAATATAAAAATGCTCATTGCTCTTATGTAGTTTGTGTTTAATGTGTTTTAAATAAATATTTTTGTGAGCTGGCTGGTGCATTCATTTATTTGTATGTTACATATTTGGCACCGATTATTTGTGTGATGTTACATATTTTGGCGACCCATCGTGTAGGCTAGAGAAAATTCTAACGTTACTGAAATTTTGATTTGATTTGTTTGTATTTTTGTGTTTTATGTATTATGATTTGTTTATATTTTGTGTATTATAACTATGTTAATGTGTTATGTAAGGTTTATCACTTGTTCGATGAAGGTAAAATACGATTCAACTTAAGTTACTTAAACGATTGAATTAATACGTTTGATATGATTGATCTTGACTTTGCTTCTGATTTTGTTTTTACATTGTTGTACGATTGGGTTTGTGATTTTGAATTGTTTTTGTGGACGAATGGAACATTTGTTTTGATATTTTGAATTTTTGAAAATGGAACCAAATCATTTGAAGAGTAATGAAATTATTTTTGAACTTTTGTGTCGTGGTTTACAACCACAGGATAATCAAATGTTACGTAGAGCTCAATTGCGTGGACAATTACGTAAGGAACGTAATGGACCTTCTGTTTCGTTTATTCAACCTTATGATGATTACGAAAAGAATGTTTCTCAAATAGAAGAATCTTTAACTGATCTTTGGGATTTACTGAATTCTGAAAATGTTACTTCTTTGGTTTGTACTCGTGTTAATACTCGTCTTTTGCATTTAGAAAATAGAATTAATCTATTAAAGCCTTCTGGTAAAGAACAAATTTCGAAGAAAAATGATTTTAATACGCAGTTGTTAACTTTGCAAGGTCTTCTTATTGAACATTCTGAATCACAAATTGAAAATGATTTAAGTAAACTTAATATGTCTGCTATGCCTTCGAATACTTCTTATGTACAACAATCTATGATTAAGTCTGTACCAGTTTATAAATGGGGTATAAAATTTTCTGGAAATAAAGGAAAAGAGAGTGTTATGTCATTTTTAGAAAAAATTGAAGATTATTGTGAATCTCGACATGTTTCTGAACAAGAACTATTCATTTCTGCTAACGATTTATTTTCTGATAATGGTTTGTTATGGTACCGTAGTATTAAACATAAGGTTAGCAATTGGTCTGATTTAGTCAAGTGTTTGAAAAGAGATTTTCTTCCGTCAAATTATGAATACGATTTATTAAATGAAATTCGAAATAGAACACAAGGTCCAAATGAAGATGTTTTCTTTTACATTATGTCAGTTGAAGCTTTGTATCGTCGTTTAGAAACTCAGCCTTCTGAATCCGAAATTATTGATCAAATTTTGAGAAATTTAAATCCTTATTTTTCCGAACGTGTTAGTTTACATGATGTCGACACTTTGGATCGTTTGAAAGAATTATGTCGTAAAATTCAAGATGTCAAGTCACGTATTGATAAATACCATCCGCCTCCACAGAAACGTTCAGTTTTGTTAGAACCAGATTTAGCTTATGTTGGTTTACGTAATTCGTCTGATATTGTGTCATCTGTGAATAATTTTGATTTGAATATTAAGAAATGCTTTAACTGTGGTTATCAAGGTCATATGCATAGACAATGCCCAAAACCGGCATCAATATTTTGTTTTGGATGTGGTAAGAAGGATTATTATCGAACTACATGTCCCGCTTGCAACCCAAAAAACGAGTTGAGTGGTATCGTTCCAACTCAAAGTCGATCCGTTTACGTAAATACCAAATCCGGGGCGATACCAAAAAGTTCAACCAATCAAAGTTTTTCTCCAAAAAGCAAACACAACCAGCCAAAAGAAAAGAAGAACTTCCGTCAGTAAATAAAATTCGTACGACTACTGAAGAATGGAATGTTTGGTTAAATAAAGTTAAGTCGTTTATGTCATCCCGTTCTGTTTCGATTGTTGATATAGACTCATTTAGTCCTGATGAGTGGTATTTGAATATGATTGATAAAGTTAAGAATTTCCCTGATGAGTACCCTTATTTTAAAGTTGAAGGTGATCATTTGTACAAATTCATACCGTCTGTATATCCTTTAGAGTCTAATATACCTGATTGGAAATTAGTAGTTCCTACTGTGAATAGAGAACAAATTTTGCAACGTTGTCATGATGATTCGACAGCAGCACATTTTGGTGTGAACAAAACTTTGTTACGAATTTCTGAATTTTATTATTGGCCTAAAATGCGCCATACTATTAGCAAATACGTTAGGAAATGTAAAATTTGTGCTAGTCAAAAGAGTACAAATGTTAGTCGTCCAGGTCTGATGGGTAAGGAAAAAATAATTAGTTTCCCTTTCCAACTAGTTAGCATGGATCTTCTAGGACCATTGCCTAGATCTAAAAAAGGCAATCAGTATCTTTTTGTTGTTACAGATTGGTTCACTAAGTATGTTTTAGTTCAACCTTTACGTACGGCTACTACGAAGCCTATGATTAAGTTTTTGAAGGAACAAGTTTTTTCGATATTTGGTGTTCCGCAAATTGTTATGTTCGATAATGGTTCTCAGTTTGTTTCGAAAGAATTTCGTACATTTTTAGATTCCCAAAAAGTTCAAAAAGTTTGGATGAATGCGAGATATCATCCACAAGTAAACCCTACGGAAAGAGTAAATCGTGTACTCGTTACTGCTATTTCGTCTTATATAAAAGATTCTCATCGTGAATGGGATAAGCACATATTTGACATTGCTCAAGCTATTCGTCTGGCATGTCATGATGCTACTGGAGTCTCTCCCGCATTTTTAGTTTTCGGACGTCATGTTCCTCCCACTGGTGATTTTTACGCTCCTATGAACCCCAATGAACCGTTAGAAATCGCTAAAAAGTTGTTTTGGTCCCGTGAATTGGCCCAATTACCTGAATTGTATGATGATGTGAAAGTTCGTCTTCATAAAGCATATGAAAATAATGCTAAATATTATAATCTACGTAAACGTCCGATAAACTTTTCTGTTGGTGATATTGTATGGAAGCGTAATTTTGTGTTATCCGACGCTTCTCGTGGTTTTTCTAAAAAACTCGCCCCTAAGTACATTCCATGTAGAGTTATTAAGATTCTCTCTCAGTTGGTCTACCAATTGGAAGATATGAACGGTAACAACCTTGGAAACTTCCATGTTAAAGATTTGAAGGAAAATTATTGTGATTTTTCTGAACAATAAATATTTTGTATAGTTATTAGTCCACTGTAAATAAGTTCTTTTTATATTAAGTAAGTTGATTTAACGATTGTTTGTGTTTGTCTATTTGTATTTTTAGGTAGTTGTTTTAGTTGTGGGTGTATAACATTATGAGTGGATCCCGTGAAGCTCAGAAGTTCCCTCTCCTTAAATTGCCTATTATCAAATGTGTCAGACTATAGTGATCTTAAGTTAATTTTATTTTTATTTGTACAGTTCTGTTATAGGTTATAAGAAACCGTGTATTGAAGGTTATTTGTTCATCTGAACTATTTTGTTATTCGTTACGCTTCGAAAGTTCCTTTACGATAAATATTTTTGAAAGTTGGTATTCGATCATCTGTTATGTTTTTCTTTTGTTATGGTATCTTTAGGACTCACTTAGTATGTTTTTACTTTGATAGGAGCGCTCCATAAATTGATGTTTGAGAATGTTTGTTGTATGTATGATTCGAGAGTTTTTCTGTTCCGATTGTTTCGTATGATTCCGATACTTGTGAAGTTAGTCTTATTGATACATCCATTTTTGATTTCAAGTTCTTCTCCGACAACTAATCGTTTTTTTTATTGTTTTTTTTATTTTTGACTGAGTAGCGAGTGTAACGTTTACATTTTTTTCGTTTGAATACGTCTGATTTTCGTTTACATTTTTGTATTCACTGTTGATATAAATTCTTTTACGCAATAAATTTCGCGCACTGACATGCGTATGAGCCTTCTTCTTAAGTACGAAGTGATCCTCCATCTTACGTTCGCAATGAAGTAGTGAGCAGACATTTTTTTGCGTGCTGCAAAAAGTGGAATTACCACTTATTTAATTTGTGTTTGTGAATTTTTGCCCCAATGGTGAAAATTATTTAAGCTGGCTTTCGTTGTAGCCCGCATTTGTTAGTAGCATCGCATTCGTTGTAGCTCGCATTCGTTAGTAGCAATTGCATTTTGTTGTATTTACGAAAATTAGAATAAAAACCCGTAAATTAGAAGGGGTAAGTCATTTTTGTTTGATTCGAATTGTATAATTCATCGCAATTTACGTTTTAGTTTTTTTTCTTTGTTCCGGATTTTTGGTTTCGTTCTTATACGATGTTTTTGAGTATGAAAATCTTATGAATACGATTTCAACCTTTATACGTCTGCAATTATGGAAATTACGATCTACGATTATCAATTCTATTGATTTCAAAGGCAAGATATCAATCAAATCTACGAAAAAGAATTAAGAATAGGAATTAAGGAAATTGCGTCATATTGCACCAATTCAATGAGTCATGATGACACACCTTAATAGAAGCTGCGCGATAAGTTATAAAATTAAACCTTCAATGACACGTATGTAGATATCTGTAATTATTAGTTTTAAGTTACGTTTTTGGTTTCAATATTTAACCATTCATATATAAAAAATATTGTGGCGTCCAACTTATAAATAATTTTGTATTTATCAAATTCGAAATTAGTAATCTTAAGTAACGTAAGAATTCCCACGACTCTAATTAATTAAATATAAAAATGCTCATTGCTCTTATGTAGTTTGTGTTTAATGTGTTTTAAATAAATATTTTTGTGAGCTGGCTGGTGCATTCATTTATTTGTATGTTACATATTTGGCACCGATTATTTGTGTGATGTTACACCATTTCCAAAACTTCATTTTATTCTCCTTGCATTCTACAGTAGGAAATTCAGAAATAACTTTCTGAATATTTCCAGAGTATTTTTCATCATTGTAACGAACCAAAACAAAGTTATCGACAGCATAATTTGCAATCTCGCAGTTCTGCACAATCGACACATTAAAGATATGGTCCTCAAGATCTGAAAAATAGTCGCTCACACCATCAGACTCTAAACACGTTTTCAAGTTGTTGTCGATTTCTTCGCATGAAGAAGATCCAGTTCTGATTCTCTTCCATACAATGGCTGGTTTCTTCTTCTTAGAAAACCAGTTTGATAACCTGCTGAAACAAATTTGAAATGAAAATTGTCAGATGATATTTGTTGTTCTTCAGAAGCTTTGTCTTGAGTGACTGTCATCTTTTCTTTCGGCAAACTAGTAGCTTCCTATCACAATGAAAGCTTGAAATAGGTTAAACACACTAATAAACGAACAAGAACAATGACACGGTCCAAACCCGGAAGACATTCTTATCATAGTATAACTATTGCTAGGTTTAAGGTCAAAGTGAATGGTTTTTGTGTTGTATGTATTAGTTTTTTTTTATTGAAATGTTTGCTGATAAACATCTTAATCTGCTTTGCTCTTAAGATTTCTAACTATGGATTTACACAGTTTTTCTCTATTCTAGAGTGTAATAGTACGGATTACATTTTTTTTGTCATAAATTAATTAATTTTTTGTTTTTTTATACCCGTGTTTGACAGTTTTTGCGCATGTCAACATAAACGTCAACTAATTTTTGAGTGGTTTTGGGACTTTGGGGGCTTCGTAGTCTCTGTTGGAGCAGTAAAATGTTGTATTCAACTCGTTTCACTTGGGTTTAAAACTGCTCACTAGTGAAAGAATAAACGCTCAATCTATACAAAAACTCAAACAAATAACACATTTAACCATTTTTTTAAGCACAAACGGATATTGCAGTAACGTTTGCCTGAAATACGGTTCCCAGACCTACGACCACTCGCGACGTGTAGACTGGGCGTTGCATTTTTTCTGTTCTATAAATTGTTGCAGAAGATAAAAGTGTTTATTACCTATTTTTATTTTAGATCATTTTGCTTTTATTCGACAGTTTTGTGAATTATTACGAATTTGATAGGCAGACAGAATTACGGTCACTACTACAAATGTTTGTCTGTAATCTTAAGCAATATTTCTACACTCCATCGACTTTTTCGTTTGGAAAAACTAATACAGTTTTATTAAGTTGATAGATTTTATGGATCTTAATTATTTTGAAGTAGATCTATATAATTCTTAGCAGTTTTGTTAAAAAGCAAATTTTACAAGTAATTCCATTACAAATAGTCCTATTTTTTAGTATAAAGTACAAATGCGTATTAAAACATTTATAACCACTCTTACGTTCTGTTGTTTAATTTCGCACCTACACTTTTTAAATCCAATGAACTTGAAACTTGAAACATAATCGGTTTGTGCTGGCATTTCACATACAAACGAACAAAAATCCTAAATACCGAGAAAAATAAGTTGAAAAAAGCTTTATTCTCTTTGTTAACGAATATAAAAATTTCCATATTTTTAGCAATTAGTGCACAGTCCCTTAAGATATAAAGAAATTAGGTAAAAATTATTTAATTACAAAGGATAAATTTGTAATCCTTTTACCTAAATACTTTCAATTAATAACATAATTTAATTAACGGAAAATATTACACAGTTTTTCTGTTCAAAATTTCATTAACCGCTGAATACAAAGTGTATCTAAATGTGTAGGTACATCAAAAGATTTTTGATAATTAAAAGAAACTCTATATTTCAATTAACAAACTTTACTTTGTTATTAATGCAGTTAGCAATTCAACCACGAACCCAAGATCTCTCAAGTACGTTCTTTGCTTTAACATAAAGTAGAATTTTTGTCGGTCGAACTGAAACAGTTTTTCATGGCAAAGGAAAGCTTTACTGCATCGTGCTTTAAAAATTTGTTCACTACGGCTAAGAGTTCGTGTTAAAATAGGATTGAAAAATGTGGAGAAAATGTTAGATTTTCGATTTTGTACAGCACTTATCCAGAGTAATAATTCATATAGAAATCTAACCTGCAAAGTCCATTACAGGTAAAGTCCTTACAAATCACTGTCAGCCCTCATTCACATTACGTGACAAGTTTGTGCATTAGTCAGTAGCTCACGATATCTTTCGATAAAATATTTATTAGGGTCCTTTTAGTTAACGCGCCGTTAAAAAACATTATTTCCAAATGCTATTGCTAAATTGTACATATTAATCAAATGAACGAAAAAAGAAACAATTTTTTAAAGAGAGCATCTGTAAAGTTCGTGTTATTTTTAGAATTATTCATTCATCAACGTCTGTTGTCACCAAAAAAAGGTGTTAAATGATCTACAGAACAATGAAGCCACGACACGGTTTAAGAGAATTCGCTTAAAAAGATACTTAGAAGTTAAGTTTCGATAATAAATGTTTTCAATATAAAACACAAAACATTTTCGATAAAGTTTGAAAGAACGTGATATGAGGCGATTTAGAAAATTTTAGATGTATAAACGAAGATAAATTGTTACTACATGTCTTAAAATCGCGATGGGTCAATAAGGTTAAGCAATGACATCACTTTTAATCCGTTTTGTTTTTCTAGTCACATTCATTCCATTTCTAGAAACATTTATCATTTTATGTAATGTATGTAATCATTTTTTTATTAACGAGTACCGAGTAAAATCTATTAAACGCAAAGTTTCAGTGGTTTCTGAAAATTTCAAAATAGGGACTATTCATATGTAATTTTTTTATTAATCGTTCTATGGACATTTGTAACAATGTAGCATTAATAGGTTTTTTTCACCGCCATTAGTAATTCTACAAACTATGGACATAAATTAAATTTTTTGTTATCGTCTAGTTGATCCGTCATTGATTTTTCACCGGTAACAAATAAATACGTAATTTGAAAATGTCAATGGAAAAAGTTTCCTTTTTTATTTATCAAAAGCTATTTAAAACAAAAACATTATTAGTTATTTTAATTACAAAAGAATCGAGCTTAATATCTGTAGTGTACATGAAAAGTATAATTTATTTGGTTGACGTTTGAGACTGCATACTTTGTACTTTTTTTTACCTTCATCTCGATTTGGCCAATGTACATTAAGATTAACTTCTGAGGATTTTGCAAAAAAAATCAGCATTGGATTCTAAAAACCAATTACATGTTTCTACAGTTCGATTTTTGAAAGAGTTTTATCTGGACTGGAACAACTTTTTTTTTTAGAACCAATGATATTATGTGTGCGCGCATAAGCTTCTAGTTTTTAGTGTATTTTTCTTCTACATAATTTTATTTTGAACGCGAGGCAAAAAAAACTCTTTTTTGCCACCTTATATTTTTTGATCCGTCACAACTCCGTCTGTACAGTAGTTTCAAATTCACTAGCTATTTCGTCTTGAAGTAAATACCATCTAATTCTTTACCTACAAACTAGGTAAACTGTTTAAAACTTTACAGGTAGCCCAAATTATTCTTGCTTACTTCTCAAACGACATACGTCATCTAATTTATCAATGCTATCAACTAATAGGAATATTTATTTTTATTTAAATACAATAAAATTAAAAATTGAATTTATTATGATACTGTTGCGAATTTGAAATTTAATTTATTTCAACTATTTAACACGATTATAAATTTAACTAAAGTTACTAAAGCTAAAACACAATACCACTAAGAAAATTATAACTAATTTATCAATAAAACAATATCTAACTAAATAATTTATTGTTTAATATATAAATATTATTTACAATTACCTGTACTCAGACTTATTTATATGGCACGCGTGTAACACTGAACACATTATTTTTAAAACTGCACATTACTACTTGGTTTCACTTTTTATACTGTTATCGTCGTCTGAAACATTCCAACACCGTCCTCATTAAGCGAAAACGTTCTCGAATGTCTGGAAAGTGTCAAATAAACATTGTACACCGTCCACATGTAGCGTGAATCTTTTCTTCTTTTTGAACACAGTTTGGTACGTGATCATACAACGTATCTTCTCTGGGGTGATTTATTTGTAGCTGTTGCAGGAACTGTGTGGGGAAAATATCTTTCAGACATGCGATGGCAAGATAACATACAACAATAACAGAAGCCGAATAAGACGCAGACAAACAGGAGAAATGCTAGTCGCTCGAGGAAGAAGAAGAGAAGACAATACTGGATTGGAGTAATAATTATCTGTGAAAATATGTTGTTTCTTGCGAGAAAAGGTTTAATAAGAGGCGCCACAACAATTTAATTCTTTTATATATCTTCCGGGTATTATTTTGTCTCATTTGTAATAACTGTAACAAATTTTAAACTAATCTATTTAAAAACGAAATGTTTACATGATTAAATTTAACTACTTTTAACTAACTCTAATAAAATGCAACAGTGTTGAGGAAAAAACCCTTACATTATTTCATATATTACTATTACTTGAAAAATAATGTCAGCGGATAACTACTGTTTATCTAAACCAGTATTTGTATGTATTAAAAGCACATACACTTACACGCCGTATTTATTTTTCACTAGCACGGGAACTTTATTTATCTTAGTATACACGTTAATCACTTGTTTATTTAAACCGATAAAGTTTTCCAACCACTTTTTATATTCTTCCGTTATCTGCATCTAGAATGTTTTACGTTTATCGATCATTGTCTCGAAGTTTCCAGTTACTGAACCTTTCTTAAGACTGTTCTGTTTCAGAACATCAAACTGCATGCAATATCGGTTAAAGCTAAAGTCTACTGCCAAGTGTGCGAGAGAGATAAAAGACTGTTCTGTTTCAGAACATCAAACTGCATGCAATATCGGTTAAGGATAAAGTCTACTGCCAAGTGTGCGAGAGAGAGAAAAGACTGAAAAACTATTTCCAAGTTATTTCAAAAACCCTTTCGTTTAAATATATTTTACAAATGGTTTGATAATAAGAAGGTAATTTGTTAAGAGCGGATGTTTCTTATTTCTCAAAAAAAAAAAAAAAAAATTTTAATTTTTTGTTTTCAAAAATTTGGGAAAAAAAATTTTCTTTACAATTCAAGGTATACATTTTAATTTACATATTTTGTCAATTAAAAACAAATTTTTAAATTTTAGTATATGCCTACCGGTACCAATCAAAAATCAATTTTCATTTCTATTTTTGATCTAGCCGGTTTCGCAACTTGACGCCACCTGCAATATGAGAGTGAATATGAGACAACACAAACAAAACGAAAAATTGACAAAATTTACTCGGATATTTAAAAACTAATACATGCATTTTCACATCTTTTCATTGGTTGAATTTTCGAGTGTAATAATCAGTCACATTTCATTAATATTTTATTTACAACTAAAGTATACAATTTCATCTTTATAAATTCTTTCAACCAAGATATCTTTTTTGGTCCACACAACAGTCACAAAAATCTTTTCTAGTTATATGCAATTGCCCCTGAATCTGATAAATAATAATTGTGATTGGTTTTAACTTTAAAATCATTGTTCAAACAAAATTGTTTCAAAATTGTAATTGCTGCTTAAATGTTAAAATTCTCAGCAGTTTTCGGGCACTTTATTTTCACTATACCATTGTTTGAGGTAAAAATTCCATCAGGACAAGTTGCAAGAAAGCCAAATTCTAGATCGATAAATAAACCGCATGGAATAACTTTTTCTTCTGACTTTTGCCCGTATGTTTTTATCGCCGAATATTCAGACTGCAATACAGCTATAAAAAATTTTTTTACTCAAACTAAATTAACAAAAAAGATTAATTTTTATTACTATATTATTAATATAAAACCATTATTGTATATCTTTATACGGCCTTGATCGTCTAAATTGTACATTTGACTTTTTCTTCACTTTTTGAACCACAAAACTTTTGTAATGATTTTATCATGATGTTGATTTTAATACGATGATTCTTAGCTTGTGTTTTATTTAAATCTATTTGGGAAAAATTCTTTCTACATTAGCACTGGAGTGTGGAAGACATTCAAACGAGTACCAAAAAAGTAAGGATTGGAAATTTTGCTTCAGCTAAACTGCAAAGCGTACTTCATTTTTTCAGGAAAATAATTTCATTGTAATAAATTTAAAAATGTTCCCACTCGGAAAAAAAGCACAATTTACCTTACACAGTGAAGAAGATAATTCTGTCAGAAACGAAATTTTTGATATTTGTTTTTGTTAAGAAAATATAAAAAATGCAGTTTATTTATAAAATCGTGAGATTTAATACCTTTATCATGAGAACGTGAGATTTAAGAAAGAATCATGAGGTCTCACGATTAAGGTGCGGTCTCGCTTGCGCACCTGACGCTTGCAGCAAACGCAGACTGCGTCGCATCGCGGCACTTATCAAAGAGAAGTATTCAAATCAAAATGCTGTTCCCAAATATTATTCAATTTGCAATACAAAGTATGGATTGTATTCTAAAAATAATTATCTATTACTTGTATACCTTCGATTTTAAATATCTCTTTAAAAAACCTACTTATCAAAAAAAAAAAAATATTGATTTTTATTACAAAAATTTTGAAAAATATCCTCTCTAATTTCTAAAACAATAAATATAAAACAGTTTTTAAAACTTCATAAAAATGAACAGTTTATTATTAATCTTGGAAAAACTTTTGGGCTGTTTCAAACGCCATCTACTGTTTCAGAAACACACTAAACAGCTATAGACTTTGACCTTAAAAGGATTGTGGCGATAGCGGTAGTTCTCTCCATTTCGGCAACTTCCTTGGGCATAAAAGTAGCAGTCAATGGACTATTTTTGACATGATATTCTACTTGGAAAGACGACCTCCAACATATTTCGAACTCTTCTTAAATCTAGTTGATCTGGTTCGGACCTAGTTTTGAGTAATGTCGTTATGGCCAGCAAACGGGGCTAGGGTATGGCGATTAGGAACAGGTGCAAGTACTGATCACAATCTCTTTGGTGTTCGGACACTACTTTGGCTTACTGCTTCCCATTGTTTGATTCATCCCTTCAACTATGCCATTAGATTGAGAATAGAGAGGCGTCATTTCAGTTTTTTTAATTCATAACAGTCGGCAAACTTCTTGAAACAGCGCCGAATTAAAGTTGCGGTCTTGGTGGGAATGTAATGGAACTTCAAACCGGTAGAAAAACTAAAGCGTTTGCGACTGTAGCTGCTTCTTGATTGGGTACGGTATAAGCATTGGTCTATTTTGTGAAATAATTATTACTACCCTGATGTATTTGTTTCTCTAGTCAGATTCTGGTAACCACCTTGCAATGTCAATCGCTACTCTCTCTAAAGGGCTTCCTACGTTATACTGCTTTATTGGTGCTTTGCGTCTTTTTGCTGCACCATTTTCTGATGCGTAGACCATGCACTGACGGCACTATTCTATGACGTCCTCTTTGCAGTATAATCTTTCTCGAACTTTTTCTAATGTCTTCTTCACGCCAAAGTGTCCTCCTGCTGTACCATTGTGGAAATGTTGCAACGCCTCTGTCACTCGGCTTTTCGGCCTCACCAACTGCAGTCTGTTTTCCGTGCCCTCGACACTCTCTAGGGATCGCTTAAGAAAACAGTCTTTCCCCTTTCAGAGACTACTACTGCGTCCAATATCTTTTGATATTTCGGCTCAAAGTCGAGTTTGGTCCTCGTTTGTTTGCTTTGCAGTTTAAGAGTACTCCTATGTCGGGATTGTTTTCTTGTTCGCGACGCAACTGCTCAGGTTCTCACTTGTCATCAACTATAGCAATTCTTTGGAGATTTATGATCTTTTCTTCCAGCAGCGAACAATGGCTACAGTCTGCCGGACACGGTGTTCTGTGTCGTTGTCATACTCTTGAAGTCTCTCGGTTTATCTTGCGACTTGTCCTTCCAGATTACGAAACGGCAATAACCATTTCAAAGCGGCGTGGTCTGTACATAGCAAAAATTTTTGTTTATACAAATATATTGTACAAGCGTTCTATCAAGTTGACGACTGCTAACAGTATTTTCTTAGTCACGCAATAATTTCTTTCTGTCCTGGACAAAACTTTACGCAATATAACTTGTTCTTGTACATCTTAGGCTTGTGAAAGGACTGCACCTATGGCCAGATTAGCTGCATCGGTATCCAAAACAAATTTTTCATCTTCTCTTAGACAACTTAAAATTGGCGAAATGACTATGATCTGTTTTAGTTGATGGAAAGCGTTTTCGCAGTCTTCATCTCATCTAAATTCTACTCTTTCTTCGGTCAGTTTCGTCAAAGGTTTGGCAATATTGGAAAATCTGGGCACAAATCGTCTATAATAGGTGCACGACCCAACAATACTTTGGATCTGATTTTTGTCATTAGCCTTGACCATGCTTGCACTACTCGAACCTTGTCTGGGTCAATCTTTACTGCATCTCTAGATACGACGTGGCCAAGGTACTGCACTTTTTTATTAAATACGTGGCACTTCTTTGGGCTTAGTTTTAGATTTGCCTCACGTAGTCGTTAGAACACTTCCTTCAGGTTGTTCAAATGTTATTCAAACGACCTTCCAACTGCAATCATGTTGCGTCGTCTAGATAAACCAAGCACGTTTTCCATGACAGTCCTTGCAAGATGGTCTTTATCAAATCTTCGAACGTTGCAGGAACGCTTACAGTGAACTGCTACAAACCAATCTCATTCGTAAAAGCCGTTTTTCACGGTCTTGTGTTTCAATTCTACCTGCCAGTAACCACTCTTTAAATCCAACGTACAAAACCATTAAGATCTTTGTTTTTAACTGGTACCACTGGGGACGCCCATGGACTATTTGATGGTTTAATCACACTTCCCCATATCCGTAATTATATCTTTTTACCAAACAAAGTCGGCGTGGATGTTATCATATCGACCGAGCGTCTGCGGTATTACTTTTTTGCTTTACCACGAGTAGTCCTTTTTGAACCAAGTCGCCCTCTAGTAGTTCAATAGCGCGAATATAGCGTTCCTGGAGATTTTCATCCAGGCATATCATCACTTTCAGCCTTTCCAGGCAAAGCCACGTCTTTATTCAATAAGTTTGCACGACTGCCTTTTCTGACGAATGAAAAGGAATTTCCTCACCATCGATTTTTAGGACATCGTTTTTCATGTCCAAATGGAACTCATACTTTTTATAACATCTATTCGGATAACTTCTTCCGCGAAGTCGGCTACCAGTATTTGATGGTGCAGTACTCTATTTCTCGAAACCAATGGTGACTTGTACTTGTCCGTGAGTAAGTATTTCTTTGCTCGTTGCCGTTCGAAGTCGTATTGTTACTGGTGATGTCTTCTCATTTTTCAAGAACATGTCGTGACGAATGATGGTCTTTGTTGCTCGCGTGTCAACCTGTAATTGAACACTTCTTCCATTAATCTTACCATTGAGATACATACTGTGCAATTGCTTTATAGACGATACCATTTGGATGGTATTCTCCGGGGAATGGCTCGTGGAGGTCGACTTTTGCCCCATTCGGTCGACTCGTTTTAGTTTGCTGGACGCTCTTTTAGTCTTCTTTTGAACTTAGTACCGCGTCGTCGTAGGTGGCCTACTTTTTCGCAGTTCCAGCACGTCACTTCTAGAAGCTACTTGTTCGCGGAATACACGTCGCACTATTTCTTTGATGCTTTTATGTGTCTGCGCGGGTGCTTCTGCAGTACAGCGGAGCTTACGACTGCTTTAGTGCGACGCCTGTTTTGCCGCCTCAAACTTCAACGTATGGATTAAAGCAATACCTAAGGTCTTAGATCGAGCTAACCGTAGAGTTGCTGCGTTTTCCGGTCTTGGAGACCGTCTACGAAGCCAATTGCTCCAGGAAGGCATCTGGTGATGTAGGATACGCAAGCCCTGTCAATCTAGTGATGTCAGCCTCGAACTCCTTGCTGTTTTCTAAACACGACTTTTTATTTGGGTATGGTACACATGTTGAAGATGAGCATCTCCATATCTCATTTCTGAACGTGAAATTAATAGTTCGTAGTTTCCTTGGAGGTGGTCAGGAACAGTCTGCAAAATTCTAAGCGTTTCTCCACGTAAGACCACTATTAAAGACGGTGCTTTTTGCTTGTTGCTTCATCCATTAGCTGTAGTCGCGGCCTCACACTGCTTGTAGTATGTTGACCAAGGAGTTCTTCATCAACATTTGGAGGTAGAATCTTAAACTTCGCTCGTGACATTTCCTTCATCGTGACCATTCATTTGGTTCATTTTTTCTTTAAGCAATTACACTCTGTTTTTTAATTTGTTCTTTATTCCTTCTATTTTGTCATTTGATTGTTTTCCATTATCTACAACTTCGCATATTTCTTTTCGTAAATTTAAGATATCTGCTTGAGTTTCTTCATAAACCGTTTTAATTTGGTTTTCTATGTTCGTTCGTATTTCTTCTTTTAAACTTCTAGAATTATCCAAAAGTTTTCTTCTATTTTCTGAGTATTTTCGGACAGTTTTTCTTCCATTTTTTAAGAATTTTTGGACAGTTTTCTTAGTATTTGTTTCCATTTTTTTTTAGTATTTACTTCCATTTTCTGAGAATTATCAATTTTTTTAAGGCTATCAAAATCCATTACTTCGGGAACGTCAAACAAAAAAGAATCAATAACACAATTTTAGTGCCACTTATTTCTAAATCACGTTCTTCTAGTTTTCTTTTTAAATTCACTTATTATTATTAAATTAAATACACAGGCTTAACGAACTGGAACAGTTATAATTACACTAGATAAACAAACATACGCGAGCCGCGAAATAATGATATGTTTATTTACACAATAACACAATATCAACGGGTTTTGATTACCGCACAAGTGTATCACCAGTGTAAAAAATGTTAAATCAATTTATTTAAAAATTAAATATTTACATGATTTAATATAGCTTGTTTTAACTAACTTCAATAAAATGCAACGGTATTTAAGAAAAATGTCTCTTTATCTAAACCGGTATTTGTTTATATTAAAGCACATACACTTACACGCCGTATTTATTTTTTACTAGCACGGGCACTTTATTTATTTTAGCATACATGTTAATCACTTATTTATTTAAACCGAAAAAGTTTTCTTAACATTTCTTCTGACTTTTTGTTTTTATACTATTTACTCATAAGTTTACTGGGTACAACTTTAACCTAGCGTTGTGTCAATTTAAAAAAATACAAGTTTTGTATAAAGTTTTATGTAATCGACCATTCTCTTGTTTTTAGAAAATATCGTAGGATTTTCTACCGATTGACAACTCTCTGAATGTACACGCTTGCTACTTTTGTACGGTACTGCAGAAATATGTTGATCGGGGTAGATAAAACTACAATAACAAAGGTAATGTAAAAACAACGTATACAAACATATATTTATATTATGCTTTACTAATGTGAATATTTGTCATTTAAAAGTTAAAATTTTCGATAGTTCACAGAAGAAAATAAGCAAAGTTTATTTACTTGTATGGAAAAACGGAAGGATAATGCTGTGCTGCGGGGTTCAACAATCACGCATATAGAAAAATTATCTTGTGTCAAATTTCACCGATGCTTTCCTCTTCGGAGTTTTAATTGCTTTTTGGCAAAAGGCTTTTCACAGTAAAAGGTTGGTTCACACCATTACTGTCACCTGAAAGAGCAATTAAACATTTTCGATTATAACGAATTCAATGCATCAATTTCCAGTTTTTCAAAAGTAAATGAAGTTGTTTAATTAGTGCGTATTTAAATAGTCCACGATTGATTATTGACGTTTGATCCGCGCAAAACGTGACAAAAATAAAACGTTGGAACGATAATGTATTTTTTTGTTAAAACTAACAAAGAAAGTAGACGTTTACGTAAGAACAGGTGATACATTTTCCGCAACTTTCCCAAGTATAACTCAGACGATGTCGCATTGTATCTAAGTTGAGGGCCGATCGACCGCGACTTCATTCATTGGAAAAGATCGTTTTTCGCTTTATGAAATATAAATTGAATTAGGTATGTTGGCACAAATTTTCTCAACAGTCGATAAGCAGTTAGTACGTGCGGGGTTTTCTTCATTCCCTTGACAATCGTATCTGTTACGTTACTATACGGGTGTGTGCACGTTTACTGTTCTAAATAAGGATCCTAAAATTTATCGTTGCTTGCCTTGTTTTAAAGTTTTAATCGACGCATGCACGTTTGCTGTCTTGGGATTAATTAAGAACATAAAATCACAATATCATTCTCGATGGTGCCGTTCTTGTCTCCACGTAAACCAACCAACCAATGTTTTTAAACAAACGACAGTAAATTTCATTTGTATTCTGCCATCTACAATGGAACCTTTGAGAAATTGACCAAACAGAATTCAACTCACGACGCTGCCAATTCAACGTCAAACAAACGTGAAGTACAGGTTTGATGTTACTTTAAAAGAGGAAGTCGGACGTGTGGTACACCATCCGGTGAAATGCCGCATTATTTTACCACGAAAGAATAAACTGAATTCTTGATGTGACAATAATCGAGGACGTTACGTTTTTTCATCAGGACTGATTATAATGCACGAGAGCCGCTTTGTATTATTTGAGATTCTTTGTAGAAGCAAAAAATATTCAAGCAAAAACCCCAATTTGAGCAGGTTTTTGTACATGAAATTTAGAGGGTTTGGATAATGAAAATATTTAGTTTGGCGCTAGACCGGGTTAAACAAAGACCATTTTTTAGTATTTCGATTAAGCGAGTTCTCGACCGAGATATAGGACAGAAAGGACAGCTCGTTTACCGTTGCTTTGCTTTACGTTTATTTCTCATACAAGTCATCGCTTAATAATTTTGAATGAATTATGTTCAAATTCTTGTTTAGTGATGATTCCTAATACGTTTTGTTATAAAATATAAAATCATGATATATTTAATTCTAATTGATAATTTAGTGTTTATTTAGCTTTAAGCATTTCTTTTCTAATGTAACAAAATGAGTAACATATACAGGGTTGTAGCTATATACTTCAAAATGAATTATAAAAGTATAATTTAGGAGACAAATATGCCTTGCACTACATTTATAAAATTTAAAAACAAAATTATTTAGGGCCGTGTGGTTGCTATTGCATTACTTTCGACGATATGGAGTAAAACAAATTTCATTTGTAAATTAAAAATTGCATTATTAATAGAATTTTCCACAAGCTAAGCTTTCGCTTTTATAGAGCGGCATCCGATTGATAAAACTGGTTTCCAAATCTCCGGTAAAGGAAAACTAGAATCTCGGTTAATATTAAAAGGATTTTTAATTATTTCAATGGATTCCTTAATTTTTTGCTAATAGTAATTTGAAACATTCGCCAAAATTTTAGTGTTTTCAAACATAATTTGATAACCCGTTTCTAGTGCGTGTTTCGCCATCGCTGACTTCGAAGACTGTTTAAGACGATTACTCTTTTAATGATCTTTAAAACGAATTCCCACGCTTCTTCCCGTTTCTCTTATGTATGCACGACTGCAAGAGCAAGGAATGCTATAAACGCTGTCAGATTGAAAATTAATAACATGCTTCACCGGATTTAAGAGTTGACCCGATTTAAAAAGAGTAGAAAACCAAGTAATAATGTTCCGTTTAGACAACATTTTTTTTATACAGTCTGTGGACTTTCATCTAAAACTTGCCAGGATCCTTTCGCCTTTTGGTTGTAGTCTCATGAATTGCTTTTGAACAAGCCCGGCAAGTTAAAACGTGTCGTCGACGAAGGAGCAAAACCCAAAACTGTGATTAATTTATCTTCATGCTCATTGTCCTCTACAGAAACAGCTATTTTGTCGAAAGGTTTTAACTTTCTTATTGAAGAAATAGTATCAGCTGTAGAAGCTTCTATCTAAGCAGTTCCCAATCTTATTGCAGAAAAAATCCGCTTTGAAACTACGAAAATTTTTTGCAAGTCGAAAATTTTTCAAAGAAACATTCCAAAGTGTTTAAACCTCTTCCCTCTAATGACCCACGCACGGATGTAGAAGTGAACAGTTTCTTCCTGGTTTCACACTTCTATGGAGTTTAGAATCTGGCTTGGTTCACAAGTTGATTACCTAATTTTTGAGAAGTGTTTAGTTAGATTTCGGTTGCTTATTTGAGTTCTTCAATTTCTCTCACGCCCTGATGAAGCCCCTTACGAAAGTGGGCGAAACGTTGGCAACTGTGGTTACAACATTGACACGGTCCAAACTTGGAAGACGTTCTTATCTTTGTTTCAAAGATTATTCCTGATCAAGAATGTGGGTAATATTCTTGAAGAACAAAAATTAATACCTGATCATTAGTTTAGGTTCCATACAACAAGTACACAGGGTTGTAGAACACATTAACTGTGCATTCGAAAACAAAAATTATTGCGCGGCCGTCTTTCTAGACATCAGCTAGATCTTTTATAAGGTTTGGCATAAAGGTCTCCTCTCCACTCATACTGACCCTCTTGCAGCTGTAAGTAACATTCAGCAAAATCTGAACGCAGTAATCGACTGGTTCAAAAAATCAATGCCGAAAAGTCATTACAAGTCACCTTCACCAAACGTGCAGGCACCGTTCCTGATGTGAACTTGGATGGACGAGTCCTACCCCGTACAGATTGTGTGAGATACCTCGGTATGCATCTTGACAAAGACCTAACCTGGAGAGCGCATTTCTGGACTAAGAGAAAACACTTGAACTTTAAACTTAAGAGCTACTACTGGCTAATATGCCGTAATTCTAAACTCTCTTTGACAACAAATTATTAGTCTATAAAAGCCTGCCAAAACCAATCTGTAGTTACGGCATTCAGCTGTGGGGTACTGCCTCACACTCCAATATTGAAATCCTGAAACGCTTCCAGTCGAAGACACTACGTATAATCACCAATGCTTCTTACTATATACCGAACACAGAAATACGGAAAGACCTGAAAATGAAGACAGTAAAAGAATAAATTGCTAAGTGTAGTGAAAATTATCTCTTACAATTAGAAACACATCCTAACCCTTTAGTGTACCCTGTAATTTTTACTGTAATGTATTTCCTAGAATAGTCCACTGTTTTGCTTATTGCTATGTAGCAGATTGCAACCAAAATAAACGTGCCGATTCACCTGATTCAATGAACATTATTAAATCTTTATTCAACGTGAATAATATTTTAAATGACATAGTACCTATTACCGAAAAAAGTTTGACTTCTACATATTTTACTTTTCGAGAAAAGATTTAGTCACAAACATCAGGAGCCGCCATGGGTTCTTCGCTTTCACCGGCCGTTGCTAATATATTTAAGGAAGATTTTGAGAAAGAAGCTTTATTCAAATTTTATCTAAAAAAGTGCTGGAACAGATACTTTGATGACACCTTTGTCATTTGGCAACATGGTTCTTCTACGTCCAACGAGTTTCTATGTCATTTAAACTCAATTCATCAAAATATTTCTTTCGCTATGGAATTAGAAAGGAACACTTATTTACCGTTTTTGTACGTTTTAGTTAATCGAAATGAAGATGGTTTACTGTGATAGTTTATCAGTTTATCGAAAACCTTCCCATGGAGATATATATTTAAATGGATTGTCTTATCATCATCTTTCTCAGAAATTATCATTAGTATTTTTTTAGTATACACAGAGCTGTTTCGTTAAGTCAACCCCAACATTTACTTCTGCCAAATCAAGAGTAACAGTGGAATCTAGATCTCAACCAGTGTCTTTCGTATAGGAAAAATGTTATCTAAACACAACATTGTTACTCGATTTTCTACTCTTTCTAATTTTTGTCAACGCATTCCTTACTCTTGCGGTACTGCATACATAGGAGAAATCGGTAGAAGCGTGGGAATTTGTATTAAGGAGCATTAAAGGTGTCTTTCGAAGTAAGCGGTGGCGGAACACGCATTAGAAATGGGTCATCAAGTTTGAAAACACTAAAATTTTGGCGAATGTTTCAAATTACTATCAGCGAAAAATTAGGGAATCCATTGAAATTATTAAAAAAAAATTAATATTAACCGAGATTCAAAATGTCCTTTACCGTAGATTTCGGAACCAGTTTTATCGATCTGAGGTCACTCTATAAAAGCGAAACTTAACGACGCAATCAATCAGTTTATTCCGGGCTCTGAAGATGTCCACTGTGACGTGTGACGAAAACTCAGCTTGTGTAATAACGACAACATGAGAATTATCCAGAATGGAAAATTGTGTTAGTAACTTTTGTTGATTAGGTACCTGACTAAAAACATGTTACAAAAATTTTACCTGAGATTACTTTTCAAATCAGATTACTGAAAAATAGTCGTTCTAAATTAAAATCTATCTAATAATATTGTTTTTACTAGACTTTGCTTTACAAGTTAGAAATTCAATAATGAACACAAGTTATAAGTGGTGAGTTTTCTAAACAACTATTTCTTTGAATTGGAAATAATTTGAAAAATTACTCTACATATGCACTTTACTGAGTTAACCATATAAAAAAGACATCATACTCTATTTAAAATAAACAAATACTGTCACATTACTAAAAAAATAAATAAAAGAACGGTGCTTCTGGAAATATCAGTCAGCTTGCACTGTAGCGGAATTGATAACAACCTGGTGTATAAAGCGATTTAAAAAACGGGTATAACAAATCTTAAAGGGCACTGGAGAGAGATATTTTACATCCATATTAATTTAAGATCATTTGTATCTGTCACAAAGTGTTCATTTGTTTTTATAATTTTGGTTATTCTATGTTTCTTTTTTATCTTATCTGAATATATACATTTACTTTTCGGTCTATCCAGGTCACATATAAAAACGCATAAAAGTTAAAACGTTTAGTAAAACCAACATTATGAGTACTTAACAAGAAATGTTTATTATTTGCTAACCTAAATCGTACAATAAGAACCAATCAATAGCGATGTGCACAAAACTATTGTACTATTACAGTTAAAATTAAATCTTGGACGAATATCTGTTCTACGTAAAAATATTCATATATACTAATTTGATTATGTACAAAATTAATGGTTTATTTTCGCAAATTTCGCAAAGCTGTGGGAATTAAAAACAACTTGTTTGGCACTGGCAGTAATTTCAAATATTGTGATTTATAATTTACATAACGTTTGGGAATAACATAGTTATTTGTTCTTGTATCTATGTATGTTTGTGTTATAGATGGATGTAGTTTATGCTTTTCGTTATTGTTACATTTATATCGAGTACGCACAAACAGTATCGTATTACTGAAATTGCACAACTATACAACTATCATTAAACACCAATTTTAACTAAACTGAACTGAAAAGAAGCTTAAATTGATATAATAAAACTTTTGGGAAGCTTAAAGCTTATGTAAAGTATTTCTGGTTTTAATATATTTAAACGTAGTCGTATAAAGTCATCAACTAAAGATTAATGAGGTAAATCTTTTAAAGACAAAACGGTTGAATTAGGTATAAAGCTTCGGTTTTTGGGATGTGTATTGCATCTTCAAAAAGGCAAAAAGACGCAATTTATGAACTACCAACAAAAGTTGTGATTTGCTATTGCAAGTATGAAATAAGTTTATTATTGCTTACATAAATAGGTAAATCAAACGTGCTTTGAATTATTTTTAGATCGTATTTTACATGAACTTAGTTACGCAGTATTATATTAGTATTAGTACGCGAATTAACTAATAAACACTGTAAATTGCTATAAAGGTGGTAAACAAGTCGATTTTACACCCGCGTAATTCAAAATAGCTTTGAATAAAACTGCAGGATAAAACCACAACGTAAAAGACATTCAGGTGTGTCGAAAGTATAAAAAAAAGAAGTAGCATTAAAACAGATCAAAATAATTCATAGAAAACCTTAAAATAAGATCACCAGAAATGCTTTGAAGATTTCACAACCGACCCAGTAATGAAAGAATCGATCGGAAAGATGCTTCTGCTGATTGACGTAAACACTAACAATCAACAAGGTTTAATTGAGCATATTGATTGAGTTTAATGATCGTTAAACTACAAGGGACATTGCAGAAAACTGTGGCACATTTGGAAAGGTCAAGAAACTTGATGAGTTGGGCAAGAGCGTTTTTAAAGGGACGAAATAATGGCATACGGACCTTAGAACATTTAATAAATATATAATTACATAATTATCGATGGCAAAACTAAATTGAACAAAAATTAGCATCTCCTTTAAGTTGATTACGAAACCAGTGACAAAATTGTACTTTTGTTTAATTGGTTGAGTGCAAATTTTTGACCTGTCTAAATTCAAAATAATAATTTTTTAGAGAATTTTTTATTAGTTGATTCGAATAAATTACGATGTTTTGGGGTTGATGTTAATTTGTGTCAAATATTAGTATTTTTTTTTACATCGATAGTTGTCAAATTTTATTTTATTGACTCAAATAATAGCGAATATAAATAAAATCACAAAATATTTTTTTTAATATTGCGGAACGGTTTAAGCTAAATCGATTCTTAAAAACGTATATAAGTTTGTTATAGTTGACATGTACGTACATAACTAGGAAACTATATGCATATTTTAAAACTAATTAAAAAAATACAAGCAAAATATTTTTTTATATTCAAAGTTTATAAACAAAAAAATTGTTTATAAACTACAATGTTGAACGAGTGCGCAAGGTTTGGGCGTATATAACTAGAGATGGAAATATAAACCAATTTTTACGTATGCGTGAAGCTACTGCTTGTTTTTATGATGTGGTATATGTTCGCAATACAAACATGGCATTTATTTCTACGAGATGGCGTTACCCACAACATTTTTAGAATTTTACTGAATTTGTATCTTAACATTATACGGTTTTGAAGTTTTAGCTACATTTGATTTGCTAAGAAAAATGCTATAGTTTGTTTGGCTTAAATAACAATCAATCTGTTTTAAGGGCTGAAATATTCTTTTAAAAACTAGCCTGTGAAAAACTTGAATAAATCGCAATGATCGTCATGTATAAAGGTTATGTTGTATATTTACAAACGATAAATTAAATTTATAGCAGCGCCCGCGTGTACATGACCTTTGTTGGAATGCAACTATGCGATGATTATAGTCTTGGTTTTCTTTACAAATTTACATTTTTCGAAGCGTGTTGAAATATACCGATTGAAAGGCAATAGGAATCAAATATAGGTAAATATTACACAGTCCTTCGCTCTTAAACACATAACAAGTGCGGGATAAACTAAAATACAAATGTTTATTTATCAAAAACTGGAGAAACTAGAACGATATTCTCTCGTCAACTCATGGCTCATAACTAACTCTGAGGATGAACAATTCAAAACTAAGTGAACCGAGAAATGATAATCCATCCATCAATAGTATGTGTCGTTTTCAAGATAACTTTTTTTAATTAATGTATTTTTGATTTGTCTGTTTATCTCTACTATGAGTCGATCTAGATTAGGTTTACAAACGAATAATACAAATCTACAACAAATATTATTGACTATTATATTCTTGAAACGTGAAAACATTAACGGTAAAAAATACTTGGCTGCTGTGTGTAAAAAAAATTTAGCATTTGAGATTGAGTAGCTATTTCAAATAACGCTCGGCCATTTATTTCTAAAATAACCGATAAAAAATAGAAAAAGCGATCAATGCAATTCTGTTAAGTATTAACCAACTTACTGCCACATATAATAAGGATTGTAACATAAGCAGTAATTTTTTTCTTGTCATTTTATAACTTAATTGGTTTTTAAGATAAGTAACCGATAATAATCATCCAATTATTACACTGTTATGCGAAAAGTTTTTTGTTTCAGTTGAAACAAAAGTTTTCAGTTCCAGAAAAATATGCGTATTTATTTGTCTTTTAGGTTCTAAGCGTCCTATCGTTCTAGTTTCTCTTTCTGAGCCAGAAGAATAGGCTGAATTTTGGCTTTGCCGTTTTGTCGTTTGTGAACGAAAACGAACTGACGTTTCTCGTTTCAAGATATTACATCTTACATATGCGGACTTTGATTTTTTTTCCTTTATGGCACGGCTGATTTAGTCATTACTGACTGAAAGAGTTTGTGTTCTTATAACAAAGGTTGATGTTTCTTTGAGAATGTGTAATACTAGTAGCCAAGATTTACTGAATTTTAGATCATCTTCTCGGTTGATGGTTATATTTTTATTTATACAGCCACCACTTTTGTTTTATCAAAGTTTGTGTGTGTTCTTGGTTCTACAGGTGTTTGCCAATTGCTGATTTTGTTCCTCTGTGCTGTTTGCAGTCAGCTATATGTTATTTCACTTAAATTTGATTGAGTGTCCTATCTGTTCTATGTAGCTTGATCCGCATAAACAAGAAACTTTGTAGACATCGACATGTTTTAAGGCCCGTTGTTTATCTTTTGCAGATCCAAACCAATTGTTCAAAGTATATTGGGCCGTAAAGACAGTTTTGATATTATGTTTCTGTACTGATTGTATTTGTAGAATTTCTGCAGTATGGTAAATAAGTGGCGTTAGTGGGAGCCGGTACATCATCCTTCACTATTAAAACGATTGCTTTCTGTACTAGATGGTAGTGGGATTTGGCATTTAAATATCAGATCTGGGTGTTTCATTACGACGCGGTCTAAGATTTCACATCTTGACCTGTTTTTTTGTTTTGTTTGTCTGTATATTCGATCTTGAGGTGATGAGTATTTTTTTACTTTATTGTTTGTTTGTTTATTTATATTCCGTACGCTTTATATGAATTAGACAGCTATTCAATATTGGATAGTTTGTGATTAAAGCTTAGGTTTTCTAACATCATTTTCAGATCTATTCTAATTAACATTTCAGTGTAGGTATTTGCTTAAAATCAGTATTTTAAAATTATCGATAAAAATTGGTTTACTTGTTTATTTATATTTGATATTGGGTTTATTACTACTTTTAGGTTCTTTTTTATTACTTTCTCTGTAACATGAAAATCTCTAACTGCTTTTTTCTCGATTGCGAGGTTTTCATAATTTCCTGTATTTCTAGATAAGTTTTTGTTATTGTTTTTTTTTTACAATTGCATTATTTAAATATCATCACTTACAAGAGGATATTTGATAAGTTGTCAAGTCTTTTCTAAAACGTAATTGCTTTCATTATATGTTTCTAGTACTAATATAAGAGTTTTAATAAACAGCGCTTTATTAATTTTGTTGAAATACTACTGAAGTTTTAGTTAAATTTTTTATATTTATAGCACATCGATGCATTAACTTTTTATCTTTGCTCGTTTCTAATTGTTTCTTAACCAAACTCGAATCGAAGACTGTGAAAGATCAAAAAGTGATATACGGAAGTAGCAAATTGGTTACGTAAACTTTTCTAAAGATAAATCGATAAGTGTCTTAAAAAGAAATTCAATTATTCTTGTCAGAAACACTAATATAGATTTCATTATTGTATCTTAATGTCGTTTGCAACTTGGCAAAAATCTTAAAAATAAAAGATTTATATATTTTTTATGGACTGATATTAATTTCATGACATGTTTTTTTTCAGGTACGAAATTAATTTCATGAAATTTTCTTGAAAGCTCATTTTACTTTTCGACAAACTTAATAAATAACTTGAGTTTCTTCGTCGAAATCCCGCAATTTATCCTCATACTAATTCACGAACTTTCTGAACGAAAATTGAAATGGGGTCAAACTGTTCATAGTCTAATAAAATGGTTGAAAAGTTTTCTGGTCATTTTTGTTTTTATTATGTAAGTTATGTACTTACTCTCTGTCTTTTGACGCAATTTTGTCGTGAAAAATTTTAATACTTAACTGCGACGAAGATCTTACGTCGAATGTTTTATTTCAAAAATAAAAGTTTTGCTCTTGTTTCGTGCTGCAGTTTCATGAACAAAGATAATCGAGTTAAATGCATAACCCACTTTCCTTCCTGCAAATAAAAACGCTTTACTAAAAGTTTTGTTAAAGATTTTTTTGTTGCTTTGTGAGTTTATTTCACAGATATCCAAAACGTATTGAAGCTATCTTATTTGTCCATAAAAGCTCAATTGTCGATAAATTCAATAACTGAAGTGGTTATATTATATTTTGTTATATTTCTTTTTTCAGAGTGTTTGGATAGCGAGTTTGGCGTTTGTAGATGTATCGGTTATTCTCTAAACGTTGAAAGTAAATTAATTGGTTCCCTATAAAAGCTTAAGTGTTATTAAGTATCACGCTATATTATGGGTAATCCAAAATATTTGTGTAAAAATTGAAGATATTACTTATGAAAAAGATGTTTCATAAAATAGAAAAATTAGCAACATAATAAATAATGATATTTTTAAACAAACGTATTCCTACAAGTAAATGAAAAACCATTTTAAATGTTGCGTAATGCATAAACAAACAGCTTTCTTGAAATGTGTTTTATTTAAAACCCAAATAACCTAATTGAGCATGCTTTCTTCACATAATTTCAGAAACAACTAACTAAATTTCTTCAGTAAGGTCGGTAACGATCGTAACCGTTTTCCGGTAAGTAAAGCGCGAGAATTTAAAATTTAAAAATTGCTACTAGAGCTCGGCCGTCCTGATCTTATGGTCGACCACGATCATTTGACACACGCATTTATATTGATAAACATTAACAACTAATAGAACGAACAAAACTTACAATTGTCAAAATAATTCAAACTACTCTAAACTTTTATTAATCGGTTAACCACAACCTAATATTATTTGGACTACAAATCTAGGAGAAAGGGCGTTGAGTGGCCTAAAATCCCTCAATATCTTCTATCAAATACCAATCATATTCTAGACACCTCGTAGGGGTCATGTTTTTTATTAATACGTTGTTACGAGGATTTTCTCGTTACTTAATTGCTGGCGACTAACTCAGTTGAATCGGCAAGCGGATCGCAGGTCTCGATGTGCGAATTAAACGGTAAAATTAAAAAGGTGCCAAAACTGTTAGGAATTTGAATGGTAGACACCGTTTAATCTATCCAAGGCTGAAAGAGAGCAAATGACAACCCACAAGTTGTAACACGAATATATTTTTATTTGATCACAGCGAGGTTAGAAAAGAGATGCGAAGTAGATTTACATAAATGCGATTAATTATTGGTATTTAGGTATAGATCACAGACAATAATGGTTGATACAGGCCCTCTTCGGTTGGGGAACACGTCGTACGTAAAGTTAAACTTTTTGGCTTAACTTGTACATTCCATTCCGAACAGATTTACATTGGTAAATGTAATACAAATATACAGTATCTTGATAGTTAAGAGAACCCGAGCGCACCTTTTAATATTACACAAAAAAAGTCCCTAATATTACCCACTTCTAAAAATTTTTGCTTGATCTTGCTGACATTGCGGACTGTGTAATTGATTCTCTGTTAGGATATTTGTTATTAAATAAACGACAAATTTCAACTAGTGTGCGAACTCTGTCTCCGTAACCGATCATCACAAAAATTTCTATTTTTCACTTAAACCGCGAACCATTTTCAAATAGTTGAATAAAAAAAAATTTATCTGAAATACTATCAAGCAATAATTAGGCAGCAAAATTTGTTTTTCCAGTACTTCCTTGATAATTGGTCTTATTGCATAACTTTTACTTACATTTTTGAAACTTCCATAATTAAAATTTTTTGATTAAACTGACAAAATACTTGCAAGTAAGAACAATAGTTGTCTTAGTTGATACTATAAACGAAATGTCACGGCGGTACCATCTCGTAGTCTAAAGTTACTACGATTTAAATAAATAAAGAACTGTAATAGCTATAGCGATGGAAAACGTTAAAGGGTGATTTTATACACATTTAATTCAAATTTGCTTTCAAGTCAACTTAAGTTTTCCATCGCTATTGCTATTTACAATTCTTATTTAATACAGGTATTAAAGATATTTTCTCATACGCTGAAAACTAAACTATTAAAAAACTATAGCAGTTTTTTCTAACTAGATTTCTGCTCAGTACTCGGACCACTGAAATCAGGTTTTTAGTTAATTTACTAAATTGATTTTAACCAATTCTCAATCTAAAGTTATAAGGAAAAAAATGAAACATTTGTTCGTTCACTACTTTTATTTTTGTTTTGTTTCGAAAAACTTAATTTAATATGATTTTTGTTGGTGGGTTTTTAAAGGGGCACAAGAAAAGTATATGAAATGATGTTTCATGTGCACATCTGCATATTAATAAATGTGCTTTAACACTTTATATGCAATTACACACTATGTTAAGTCAAATAAGTGACTTCAATTAATTAACGCAAACCGGATTTCCGGTAGTGTTAACAAGATAAAAGGAAAAAGAAAAAACATTAAAAAACCAAACACAAAGTAAAGACCAAGAATGTTTTTTCTTGCGAAACAACATCGTAAAATATTTTGTTTTGCTTAGCTTACTTACTTAAATTTTGTCATACAATAAACTAGCAATGAAGAAAACTTAATAATGATAGTAATATTGTGCATAAGAGGTACTTTTAAAACACGAAAAGGAAAATATAATAAATGATGGTCACGTATTTTGCGGAAGAGGTTTCGAAATGCCTGAAATAAAATTATGTAGATTAAACTTTTTTATATTGCCGCTTTAATTACGTTATTTCACAGGAGTCGTCTCAATTATACCCAACTTTTCGTTTTAATAAAAGTGGTAATAAAAACACGTAGGATATGGGTCTGTCTTAACAAAAATATGGTTTGTCGCATTGTTGTAAGGACCGTTCTCATTTAATTAGAAAGCGAATTTTAAAAAATTAAATTTAAAAATACAGTTAATGCGCGCTTCTGCATTAATGTTATAAAAACAAACGCGGAAAATCTAAGAAAAAAGTCAATCGGCTTTGTCGCTTAAGTTAATGTCTTCATCTGTCTTTAAAGATGTGACACTTGTCTGAAACTTGTTAAAATATAGTCTTCGTTGAATGTAGATTAGTTTCAATGCAAAGTAAATGTAAATATTTTCTAACTTGAATTTAAATTTAAATGATTTTTTTTTAATATAATCTACTTATTCTTATTTTGTTTTAGACGTTGTCTACATGTTTGTTTTTAGTTTAATTAAGTTTTCCTGTTTACTTTATACGCAAATGAAGTATAACTTTTCGTTGAAACGAATGTTAATTAAAATAATGATGGCAAAAAACGTTTTTTAAACTAAACTGAATTTAAAAAAATCTCAGAAACAGCTTTTTTCTTCGAATTATTAATTTTTTTTGCTCGACTTCGCATCTTTCAAACTAACTTTTCGCGTCAAAAAAAGTTGGAATTACATTAAAAATTTCAATGGTTCGTAACGGGTGGGGTAAAATTAATCCCCCGATTGGATTTGTTTACAGTTTTGAATTAAATGGAAAGCTTTTTTCAAATAATATGTTTATTTAGTATTTAAATTCTTTGTTTGCCGATTGAACAAAATTATACCGACGAAATGTCGATTCTTTTATCACTTTTTCGAATATTTCAATATTTTTTATTCAAAATAGTGTTTTATTTTAATTTTGCATGCATACGTTTTAAATGCCGTAAAAGTACTGACTTGTTTAATCAGACGATTTTGTAGGTTGATTAAATTAGAAACTACTAAGTTTCTATATGGCATGGAATTGCCCGCATTTTGTTACGAATTCTTCTATCCTCTAGTACATCGATGGTGTTTGGTCTATTGAGATACACCTTACTTTTTAAATACCCTCATAAGAAGTAGTCGTGCTGGTTGAGATCAGGAGATCTAGGAAGCCATTCAATAGATTCTCTACGACCGATATATTGGTTAGCGATAACATTCTCATTTAATTTTATTACTGTCACCGTTATGAACCTACGGCGAAAAACACTGGCAGTTTGAGTGACAAGAGGATCTAGCAGGACAAAACATTGGATTACTACCTGAGGTTGCGGACTAGTGAAGGTTTGAAAACGATGAAAATGTAGACTAGTGGTTCCCAAAGTGGTCCTTATGGATCCCAAGGGGTCCTCGGAATTATTCAGGGGGTCCGTGAAAAATTGAAATTGATTTGAGGGTCTCTCGTCTCAACGTCAGGGGGTCCGCGCAAAGTTTAATATAAAATTTAAAAAATGTGACACATTTTTATTAATATGGAAGTTAAAATGAATAACAATGAATAAATTATTAGTGATTTTTACGTCCTAAGTAAAATATAAATATAGATAGGTGCATAAAATACAAGTAATAACAGACATTGCGGTGAGTCAGGCCTATTCAGATTTATACAGGAACGCAATAAAGCTGATGCCAGCACTAACTAATCTATAATATGAACTATAAAAGAGTCGTGCAACTAACTAACAATTTAGTTCTGTGTTATGCGTGATGTAAAGTGCATAGAACAAATTTTCCTAGTCTTGGACAAAAAGAAGTATAATTTTTTGTATTGATACGTAAATAGCGTACTTTCGTTACGTAAGTGTATTTGAATAAGATTGATATCTCTTTTCAATTTAAACTTATTTAAGCAGTTATACTCTTGTTTAATTTATTAAAAAATGATACCACAGTTATCAGTACAGTAATCTCTTAACATTTATTAAGGATTTCTTTTTTATTAAAAATTAAAGAAGGGAATGTAAGCTTTCCTAACGCAGATGTGTTTCTAAAGAATATATCATTACTGATTCTGTTAAAGAAGTTAGACAAATTGGGTTTTATAATTTAATATAATGTACCCTAAAATTTATAGCTTACTATTTTATATTTTTGTTTTTTTTTGTTTACTTTTGTGAATAACCAAATCCGCGAATGTTTGGAATTAACGTATATTACTGTATTATTATATTCAATTGGTAATTAATTTTTAAATTATTTATTTATATTGAAAAATTAATTGGTACACAATGAGTATCTACATTCTTGCATGACAATTACTTAATTCAAGAGAGCGTGACATTGCAGCATTCTATTAAAAAAAATTATTATAATTTTGTTATATAAGTTTTCCATCTTTTTGGACCTCTTTATTCTTACATCACAAATACTTAATTCAAGAGAGCGTGCAGAAATACAGTGTTGGATATATGAAAGATGCTTTTATTCCGTCACCATGAAATAGTACTTTACTTATGTGTCTTCTATGTAGTAAAACGATGTCAAACGATTTAATAAAACCTTTTAAGCTTAAGGAATATTTAATAAAAATCCATAGTGATAAGAAAGATAAGGTTTTAACGTTTTTTCAAACAATCAAAGAAAAATATTTGAAAACACCGACATGGCAAGAACTTATAGGCACAACATCTAACAACGATGACGATGGACTGCGTGCTTCTTATAATATTTATTTAATGATGGCGATCCGGAAAACCGCACACTATTAGCAAAGAACTTATTCTACCAGTTGTAAGTGAGGTAATACCTACCGTGTTGGACAAACCAGTTTTTGGTACTATAAAAAGAGTAATAATACTGTACGAACAAGGATCAACGAAATGGCTCCGTATGTAAAAACTCTTTATGTGGCTACTTAAAAACATCTGAATTCTGTATACATCTTGACGAGCCAACATTACCAGAAAACGAAGATTTACTTTTAGCATAATGTGAGATTTGTAAAAGAAGAAAAAAAATTCAAAAAATGTTATTTGCTAAATGTTTGATAACTGATACGAAAGGTGTGTCATTCATCGACATCATTTGGTCTCAAAAAACCTTAGTGAACGTAAAATCAAAAGGAATGCCTTAAGAGATTGTTTGCTCAACTTTGTTTGGAAAATAATGATTACTATAATCGTTTACTACTTAACACATAAGTATGTTGGTTATCTAAAAGTACATGTTTGGATGCAGTATTGTAATTCCTGAAGAGTAAAGACTATGATTTGCGGCACAATTGAATTATCTCAAATGACATCGTTTATATGACTGATTTATTTGCCAGATTTAACGATACTAATTTGAAACTACTAGGTTACAAATTAAATTTAATCAAAGCTAAAAGTATAATATTTGCGTTTGTTGCAAAACTTTGCTGTTATTGTCAATACTTAACGGCGCTTTATTCGGACCGTAACCAAAGATTTGAAGACATTCTTCACCTGGATATTGCCGACTGGGTGTTGAACCCATTGGCAAGTAGTCAAACTCAAAGCACAAATACAGATGAATACATACTAATACAGAAGCAACTTATTGAATTATGCACAAATGAGGAGCTGAAAAGAATGTTGAAACAAGAATACGACAACTTATGTTTACAAAAACAGATCTCAATTTTACATCCAGCATTTTGGGTTATTGTACGGAAGTTGTTAATTGCTTTTCTGCGTTCTATTTGGTAGAACCTGGATTCAGTGCCGTTATGAGCCTCATCACGAAAAAAAACCGACTAGAAATTAGTACTCGTGGGGATTTGCGGTTACTACTCACAAACATTGAACCGGACATAAATACACTCATAACATCCCATCAGGTTCATCTGAGTCATTAATTTTTTTTTGTATTTTATAACAAAAGTTATATTTTCAATAAATACTTCTTTAACAAAATATTTGATTTATATTTTATTTTTACGTCACTATTTATCATTCAAGACATCAAAGTTAAATTTGTAATTTATTATGCATTTATTGCATCATTTTTTCACTCAGGAGCCGTTGGCTAATTTTTACTATGAAAAGGGGTCCGTGGGCAAAAAGAGTTTGGGAACCACTGATGTAGACGAACAAACAAGACATTGATTGTTTGAGCTTTCTTTTGGCTCAGAACCTGCAGTGGTAATATCAAGAAGTACAGTTTGCATTTCAGTATTTCAATAATGATCTTTATTTACATAAAACTGTATCGGTGTAGAATTTTGAGTATTTTTGTGTTTCTGTAGTAATTGGTTTTTTTACTCGCTTAGGTTTAAATCTTTATATTTCATTAAATGCAATTTGAGCTTATTACTTACGACCGCTTCTGACGATTGTGAGTTGGACGCTATATTTGTATTCTTCAATGTAATCTGTAAGGGTTTATTAAAGTTCAATAGTTTACACATTTTGTTGTTGAACTCTATTTAACCAAAACTGTATTTCAAAGATTTTTTTAGTATTTATTATTTAACGCTTTCTCTGTTCCAGGTATGTCGGTCAATGTAATCTAATTGAAATTATTTGCTGTGCTATTGGTAAGAGAAATATATTTATTTTTTTCACAATAAGTAAACCGGTTAATTTAATTTATTAACATGAGGACAATTAAAGTACCTAAATGCGAACCTTTAACTGAATTGTTCTGGTTAATAATTGCATTAATTGATGGATGACAAACGCTTTAGACAGTCAACAATTGGCATAACCTTAGACTGTGCATGTGAAGTTAGAGGATTGTGTCTGTAGAAATGACCGTCAGACGAATTAGTCCAAATTTTGTTGCGATCAGAACCTACGACCACTCCCGACAAGTGCGAAAACTTAATATAAGTTGAGTAGCAGTTAATACTGTTACATAAAAAAAATAATTTTTATTGTAATCTAATTAGAATTATTATCGAGCTACATTTAAAAACTGTCAGAATCAGAAAATTTATTACACATCAATTAATTAGCTTCAATATGATGAATTTGGGAATACTAAAAACAAGATCAAATGCGAAATGTTTCAAATTGCTTATGAAAAATTATTTAAAAACATCTGCGTTTGTTTCAGTATAATTGTATTGGAAACATTTATTTTAACATTCAGTTATTGTTCTCTAAAAGTTGTCGATAATATGAATCACCCTAGCACAGTTGTTCTGTCCTTTAATTCGATATCTCGCTGTTATTTTAAAATGTCTCTATAAAAAGAATATTCAATTTGAATAAAACTGATGTTTTTTTTATAAAAAAAAACGAAAATTTTTGATAGTCCACGTATCGCTGAGAAAAATCGAATTGACGTTTCGTAGATGAATTTAGGCGGCACACTTTGTCTCTAGAGCTTTCGACAGAGAAACAATAGAGATTTTTGATGTAAAAAATACCGTAGGGCATCGTTGGATTACATACAAAATTATTGTTTAATGCTGGAAATGTAAGATAGTTTTTGTTTAGTTTCCCATGTTATTCTACATCATTAGAGGATTAAATTTCTTCCTCGTCTAGAATTTCTCGCTAATGTCTGAACATATGACGATGGCGAAATACGTAATGTTAATGTTGCTCGAGTACTTAAGTTTATTTTACTAATTGGAATCTTTCTTCGAAACTACAGGTGTTGCATTTCAACATAAATTTTAGTGATATAACAATGACTTAACGACGTTTTGATTATTTTCCAGTAAGTGTTTTAGCATGAGAATGAACATCAAACGTAAACTTCGTGTACTATTTTTTACTTTTAATGACTTCTGGCATTTAACAATTGTTAGAGTACGTGAGTTTAGTTTTAATTTATGAGTAAGGCTTAATGTTTACAAGATTTATAAAAGTTGAGTTTTTTCTCTCTTTTAATTATGCTTTAGTTTAAAAAATTTTATCTTTGAAAATAATGATCATGAAATATAGGAGGGACCAGAATTGCGTTAACAATGTTCTTATTTTGATTTTTATTATGTTCTACTTGTAATTTTTCGAAATTTTTATATTTACTATTTACTTGATACGGTTTAAGGTTCCTTATTTATCCCCATTCGAAGATGTTACCTGATGGCAAAACTAATACAAGTCGCCTCGCTGCGTCTATTCGATCATATTTTCGTTCATTTGATTTTATTTTCTTTTTTCTTTGTCTTGATCAGTTTTAAACGTAATTAGTATTATATTGTTATTTGTTTTATAAATGAATTTTTTTAGTTCTTGTCATATTAGAGATTACGGATGGTATGAAAATACAGCTAGCTTGTGGTTTGTCGTCTTTTCACGCAGAGTTTGTTTTCTCATTTTCTAAAATATTTTAGGTGTTTACAGTTTTTTCTCATGATTCGTAAAAAGTTGGGTCAATTGGTATGTTAGCTCTGCGTGTGTGGAAATATTTTTCTCTAAGAAACCTTTACCTGTCATTTTTACATTGTCAATTTATTTTTCGTTTTATATCCATTTAGTTAGCGGTTTTTGTTTTGGAAACAACTTGTTAATAATCCTCTAGTAACTTCTTCTTCTTCTTCTTTAACCTTTATTCAATTCATTTTTGGTTGTAGGTTTTCTCAATTTTCTTTCATTGTTTTGTATCTTGGGTTGGGATAGAAGTGGTAATGCAGATTATATTTATTTTATCACAGACAGCAGTTCACGTTAGAAGGAAATATAACATTAAATGCATATAAATTTGATCAAACACTACTACGTAGGTCGGTATCACAGACAAAATACTAAATCAGCCTTCAACTAGGCAGCACGTCGTATAACAAAGTGACCTTGTCGGCCTAACTTTTACATTCAAGATAGAAACAAATTTACTTCGTAAATTAAAACACAACGATGCGAATCTCGAAGATCTAGAGAATCAAAGCTCACAGTATAATGATTAGTAACACAACAAAACAATTTTATAATTAATTGTGTTAACGACCTAATATGTACGTACAGTCGTCATTACAATCGACTGACCAACAAAATACTAAGAATTAAAATAAGAAATATAATACTTACAGTTCGTTTTCCTTAAAGCATGCGACTAGCTAGTGGCATCTTATCAGCATTTCCTAAAACTGAAATCTAACAAAGATGTACATACGGCGTTATTACAAGTAAACCCATTTTTAATTCATACGATCACTGAAAATAAGCGAATTCGCAGAGTTTCCATCAAATTAACTTAGTAAATTTGGTAAATGTTTCCTCTAATATGATGATAATTGTGTTTAACCCCTTGAAAATGTAGGTGGTGTTAACTCCCGTAACGTGACGTTATGGAAAATTTTCAATTACAACATGTGCTTATCAATTCCACAGATAAAGAACACAGGTGGGTGTATGGAAACCCGCTACCGGCAATTACGGAAGAATTAAATAAAACCACGAACACTAGAAATAAATGCGTACTCTATTCACAGACGTTGATGGATATAAATCGCGCAAGTTTTAATGAACTTTTCAACCGTGGTATATATACAATTTTTTCCACTAATAAAATTATTAAAACCTTTCTACCTTTTACTAATCAAATTTAAAATTTAAAATATTAATATTAAATTAAAAATCAAGTCAGTGATTCTGACAGTTGTCATTAGTTTAATAGAATTAGTTTTGACGTAATTCTTAATTGTGATTTAAAACACAAAAATAAACAGATAACGTAAATTTTTATTGCTCAAGTTGTTTAAATTGTTTAAAAGCAATATTATTTTAAGCATTGGTTATATCGAAAAAATATTTAATTCAATAATTTGGTTGACTGAATCAACGATAATTCACATTTACTTAAGCGCGAACTTCAAATAACTTACTTTTTAAAATCAAATTAATTCATTAATTGAACGATTTGAAAACTTAAATTAACATTAAACAAAATCTTTTGCTCTTGGTATACAGTTTCGTAAATTTTTTTTCTTTGAAACTGTTATAGTATTATCAGATAATGAAATATGTTATTTTCAGTACAAAAGTCTATTTTACTCAAAACTAAACATTCTTAAAGGTCACTTTCTTATCTTTTATCAAATTCAAGAAAGAAATTTACCTGTCCAAGTATATCTAAACTAGTTAAACCTTACAAGGCTTCTAGTACGCATGGTATTAGACGAAAAATTACCTCTGATTGAAATTCTAGCTTTTGCTTATTTTTTAGTAGATTGTCAAAAAGTGTTTTGAATATCGTTTGTACAGGTATGTATTTTATGATGTATTTTACATTTATTTGTTATCTTACATTACTTTCCTATAAAAAAAAACTTTTATTGTGGTGGCGCACTTTCTGTCATTTATAATAGAAACTAAAATATAAGTAACCATATACAAAAACGCTTAACTTTGCTAGCAAAATGTTTCAAATAAAACTTATGAAGGCAGGCCTCTACTTCTACTGTATATCGTTTTTAACTGCAAAAAAGTGCAAAACATTACAATTTTTTTGTTTATATATGCATTGCTTTAAAAATACAGAGCTATTTAAATTGTGGCATCAACAAAGTGATATTAATAAAAAGCAAACTGTATTTGTTTTTATATTCGTACGGCAATTGGGGAAAATATTTATAATAAAAATAATTGTAATATTGAACAAAAAGTTCGTAAATTTTGTTCTAATGTTGCAATGCCTTGGCAGAACGTGAGCAGATCGCATCAAGTTTTTTTTAAAGAAATATGAACATTGGTTGAAATGAGAATTAATAATAGACGTATTAGACTTCAAAAACAATAAAGAAAATCAACCAACAATCTCATCTGGGAGAAAAAATATTCCTTAGATAGAGCAGTCTAAACGTACAAAAAGACGACGTGCATCGGAGCTGTCCAAGACTTAACATTATAAAACGGAGCTGTTATTACAGGCTGTAGGTATGTCTCAACGGTAAAATGATGATAAAAATTTGGCAATGATTTTCAAAGAAGTTTCTAAATCACCAAATTGCCTATCAAAAATTAAAAAGAAGTTGTTTGTGCAAGAACCTGAAATTAAAGCTTATACTCCAGAAGAAGCTTTAAAATTTATTCTGGACAATAAATTAAGTAAGCAACAACATTTTAATATAAGACAAGGAGCTATTTCAAGAAATGTTTTTATTTATACGGGATTTGGAAATGTACATATATTGGTTAGTAGACCGGCGGATATACAAGTCACAGAAACTGTTGCAGAAGTTCCCTTACAAAATTTATTAGAACACGCAACTAAGCGTATTACTGAGCTTCAGAAGGAGGCAATGAATAACGAAAGAATAATGAACATAGATATTATATTTAGTTATGGTTTTGATGGAAGTTCTGGCATTCTGTCTATAAACAAAGATTTGACACAAAAGCGGTATCTGATACCTTTCTATTTGCTACCACAGTTGTGCCTTTAAGATTAAAATCTAAGAACACTATTCTATGGAATAATAGAACTCCTCAATCACTACGGTTTTGTAGACCTTTAAAATTAGAATTTACCAAAGAAACAAAGCAACACATTCTTCCAGAAAAACAAAGACTTCATTGGAAAATAAACAAATACACGTGCTTGTAATTAATTTGTCAGGAAGCATCTCTATAAATTAAGTTTCTTCTAGTTATGACACTTGGAAAAGATCTAAAAATTATAACAAATACCAAAGCCACCTAAGTTTGCCCAATTTGTGATGCCAAACCAAAAACTTTTCAGAAGGTTAAAAACTTAAAATCGACAATGTTTACTCCAAAAATCGATGCATTGCAATATGGAATAAGTCCACTACATTGCTGTATTTGATTTTTAGAATGTATATTAAAAATTTCCTATAGAATTCCATTATTGAAATGGCACGTACAAAAAAAAAGACAGAATAATTATTGAAAATCGAAAATCTTTAATCCACAGTAGGTTTTTGAAGGAAATGACCTAAACTTAAAGCGGATGGAGCAGGTAACACAAATGATAGGAACACTGCTCGCCGAGCTTTTAGCAATTTTACGGTTTTTGTTAAAGTTACTGATGTTGATAAAGAGCTTATACATAATGTGCACATAATTTTAATTGCACTATCGTGTCAACATGAAATAAATAAAAAATTTGAAAATAGTATATTGTATAATGAGTAAGGAATGGTTGTCATTGCCAACGAGTATGAAAATTTGCAACCGAGCCGAAAGTGAGGTTGGCAATTCGTACGAGTTGGCTATACACAATCCGTACGAATTATACACTATACTTTTTCTACGACTCTATATTTAATTAGTAATCAAAGTTAAACAGAATTTTACGAAAAAAATAACGCAAAAAATAAATAAACTAATTTAAAAATTTGTTTTGGTAATACCTAAAATGTCAATTAAAAAATTATGTCAAAACTTGTATTTATTTTATGTCAACTTGACAGCGTTTACACTATTAGTTATCTGTTACTATTATTTAATTCTTGTTTTTTACTCATATCTAGAAATGGTGAGTGTAATTTACTTGCTTTGAATACATGCAATTTTAAACTGCAAATCATTTAGTATTTGAATTTTTTTTAATACATTAATTTCAAGCATAACCTAATATGAATGAGCTGGAGTTTAACAAGTAGTAATGATTCAATGACAAGATTTTGCTTTTGCAGCCAGTAAATTTAAGAAATCTATTTATGTCGAAGCCTGAATCGTTAGCAATGTCGTCATGTTCTGAAAAATGTTAATATGATAGTTTTTCCTTGAAGCTTCAACCAAATAACATGTGGATGTGACTTACAAAGCAAGTAAGGTGAATTTGTAAATGTTTAAAGATAATTTGTAATTAATAGGTGTTATTCTTAAGAACTAAGACGGTAATAAGAACATCGTAGTTAAAGAATTGAAAAAAAATCCTTTTAGAAAATGCAAGATAGTTAATTATTCTAATGGATCTAATATGCTGCAATAATTTCTACTGCAAAATTAGTTTAAATATGAGAAAGGAATTGTTAACAAAACACATTGTAGATAAAAGGAATCAAATGATTCAGTGCTTTTGCTTATAATTACATCTAAATATATAATTTTTTCAATGTATAAACCAGTCGTTTGCATTAGTCTTGTAACCATTGCTTGTATTTATGTTTATCTTGTGTTATTTATTATAACGTAAGTCCAAAATGTTTGTGATTAAATTTTTAAGAAGCTGGCGACAATGTGCGAATACATTATTTTTACAAGATTATAATATATGTAATAAAAGTATACATAAATACTTATGAAAACTGCATTAATATAAAAATAAATAATAACAAACAGATAGCATGTGCGGAACAAACATATTGATATCTTGCAACTATCGATGAACGCCAAAAGATAATTGGATACTTCTGAATTGTGGTGCAGTTTAAAAAAACTGATAAATGTTCTAATAAATACTAACTTCTATAAGTTAATTTGAGCATGTTATTATAAAATGAGTAATTTTATTTTAAGGATCTGTTTATAACACTGCAAAAGTCTGGTAAATTACTGTTAATATTTCCTTCCCATCAAAAGAAAACCCTGCAAGAAAACAAGTAGTTAGGTTGCAAAATAGAAGTCTTTATATATTCTAATTACCTTGAACTTCTAAAATATATTTACATTTCATTACAAGAAAGTCACCACGTTTACGAATATAACCTAAAATATGTAATTTACAAAAACTTTTATTATACGCTATAAAACTAATACAATACCTTTTACATGACACTCAATGATTTCGTTTTCAAATTTCATAAATTGTGATGCAGAGAATAATTGCAAAAGTCTTCTAAATTATGTTTTCATAATTAATTATCCTGTACGTTAATAGGTTTGACCTGTACGGAAATGGCTTTGACCTGTACGGAAATGAAATTAGACAATCACAATGCACAACATTGCCTAATCGCAATTAAACATACAATGTATAGTATTATCTGTTAGTCGTAGAAAAACATTGTTTCCTTACAGCATCAAGCGTTTACCACAAAAAATATTCTTGGTTTTCTATACCATTCACAAAGTTTTGGCACACAGTGGACAAATAATTGAAAACAGCATTCTTCCCTTAGGATATCTTAGTGAAGAAGCATCAGAATCCAAAAATAAATTCTACAAATATGATAGAGGATTTTATTCAAGGAAAAATAACCGCAAAAACACATTGGATGACGGTTTCAACAGAGCAATGGACACTTCGGATCCATTAGTTTCTAGCATTAACCTAAAAAGAAGAACTAGTAACAGAAAAAAATTAAATATTCCGAAAGAAATATTAGGTTTACTTAAAGAACCAAATATTCCCATGACTTTTGAATTTGAATTTTATTATTTGGACAATTTAGATTTAAAAGCAGAAATTGATTGAAATAAAAATATAAATAAAAATATATACACATTTACTTAAAATTGGTAATATTTTTTTTACCACAATTTAAAGAAACTTATGTAGTGTAACGTAATTATCTAGTAATTCATTATTATGGAAATGAATAAAAAAGGTCGTCTTCTAAGTTTTTTTTTGTCAATTACGACAAAAACAAACTTTTGTGAAAATTTGTATTAGTATTTATTGATTTTTAGGACTTAGGTTGTGAAACAAATACATTTTTAAAACAAATTATTCTATCTAGTAAATAATATTAAGTTACTGAAAAGCTTTAAATACAAAAAACAGAAACCTTTTATGGGGGGTTCTGTTACAAAATCTAAAAAAACTACTAAAAATTATTCAAAAAAATTCTTATCTCATAGCGGGGTTGGATACTCCCTCTCCCGATACGCTACTGTGTTATATTATCAAACATTGCATTTCGTAAGTAGCACCTTTATTATTATCCTAAATATAAAACAAATACAATGGTTTTTAAAATAAAACAAAAAGTAGCGTATTTTGGCCAAGAAAACGGGTCGTAGAAACCACTGTGCACTAGTTAATAATGAAATATTATTTACCTGCGCTTAAAAAAGTACAATTTCACAACCTGCTATTATACGTAATAATGAAAGCCTATACAACTAGTAGCGGAAAAACACGTTTAATTTTTATGTTCCTTCTGATTTGATAAAATTTTTATCTTTCTCTTCTTCTTTTATTTGATAAATTAATGTGTGTTTTCATATCTGTTCCTAATGCTCTCATAAGTTGTTTGGACGCACATAGACGATTTATGTTTGAAATTTATTTTAATGAGTGCGTTCTTTCAGTCACGCGTGCTGTTAAAAAATATATAATTCTTTTTTTGAAAACGCTCAAAAAAGCAACAGTTCCGTCTAATTCTAGGTTTTAACGATTTCTGTTTAATGATTTTACTGTGATCGTTTATTCTTTATACATATATTCTTACACAGTCTGCAACATAGCATTTGTCCGTTTTCTTTTTATTCTGCTTGATGACTTTTTTTTTCTTGTTATTGCCACTAAATTTTTCAAATAGAATTTTCTTTCTCTAAGTAATTTAATTTTATAATTTAACCAACAAGTGTTTCTGTTGTGTGTCTCTTACTTTTACAACATTATTCTGCAACATTATTCGTTTTTTGTACTGAGGATAGACATTTAAACTCAAGCTTATCTACCAGTGCATATACATATGCAGTTTGGAGTTATATATCGATGTTTTGCCAAAATTTGTTTTGTGCTCATTATTAGGTTGGCCTGTTTTCTATTATTTACGTATCTGTGATTGCTGTGATTTTAGGTTTATAAGATTAAGGAGTTTATTAAAACTAACTCAGATAAGGTGTAAAATTGAAATCTGGAAAAAGATTCGGTACTCTCGTTCATCAGCTTTAGGTATCAAACTATGCTTTGTTTTTTGACCTTTGTTTTTCTTCTATTGGTCATTTTTACAAGACTTTGTATGTAGATAGGGAAAAGTAACTGCTATTCTAATGTAGAATCTTCGAACAATACGTTGATTTTAATGTTTAATTAGATAAGCTTTCAAACTAGGTAAGTTAATGAATATCTTTACATTTAAAGTCATTGAGAAAATCACGATTTTTTAACCACCCCCTGATTTTTTCCCGTATTGCTAGACCAAATAGTTTTTGAGATAAATTTGAGGGCCGCGCTTAAGGACTCAACCTATATATATTTTTATTTACAATCAGTTTATAATATGATAATTAAATACCCAAGAAAAATTTGGGAAGTGGATCATTAAAAACTCGATTCCATTACATACCACATTAGATGGTATGTAATAGAAGGTCGTTACCATAGAAATATCATTACATACTATGTCGTTAGTGTACCGTTAGAGCGTTAGATGGCGCAAAGCAGACCATAAATTGACAGTATACAATGACTTTATACAGGTTAAAGGTGGATTTATGCAGACCTATTTAACATTTGTCATTTACATTTAACTTTTAAGCAGTTGAACTACGGATTTCTAATTACCCTATTTAAAAATTTCATTTATTTAAGAATTGGTTTAAGTTTTATCTACTTAAATAAAATGATAAATGCACACTGCGATACTGCGCATGACTGCGCATACTTACAAGCAATTCGTAGTATGTGTATGTGCGCTAAAACTAAAGTTATTAAAGTTGTTGAACACGTGTTTTTTTTTTATAAATCTATAAATGATTGTTGACGATAGGCATTTAGTTGACCTGGTGCATCATTTTGATGTACTCTGTAATAAACGCCAAGTTGACTTTAAAAATAAACGTAGGTATCCGCGTAAATGCGCGGAATACGATAGACAGGTGTTAGGAACCCGAGGTAAAGATAAATGTACAATATACAATGGTGTGTGTTAATGGTTATCCAATTATAGTATTCTTTTAAGGTAATGCTTGTGAATAGCGGTTCAATGTGTTGTGTGCAAGATAAGATGTCGAACTAAAAAAAATGCAAACTATTCTATGGGGGAGTCGCAGCAGCAAAGATTAGAAGCTGTAAAAACGAATAACGTTTTTAGACAGTCACATTGTGACACGAAAGTATGTATTATCAATGCTAGCAATGATGACGGTACTAAAATGTAGGTATGTTATAGGACGAAGCAAAATGTGGTCATCGCAGCTGTACATGAATTTGTAAAGATAGAAAATAGTTTCAAAAAAAAAACAAACATGAAAGCTTATATGAAAAGGTAGGAATTCTTTTCTATAGGATTTACTTCACACGAATGAACAATTATTTACATTCAACACAGAAATAATTAGGTTATGTTGGTTTATTTATATTAATTACAACATTAGAGCTATCATACGTATTGAATGTTAAGTTTATCCCATATTTATCATCTTTCGAAAAAATGAATTCGTGCTTTGACGTACTAGCAGTTACAATGTTTGCAGGATCATGAGATGTTGAAGGTATAGCTTCCTGTTGAATCTTCGTCTTTGCAGAAGACAATAATTGTGCAACTTTTTCTTGGCCTTCTGAAGAATTCTCCACGTAACCTTCTGCCACTGAACTAGACTTCCAACCTCCTAATCTTTTTAATTGTAGGACATCTCCTCCTCGATTTGCCAATAAAGTCGCAGAAGTCCGCCTGAAGCAATGGCCAGTAAAGCTATCGGCATTATTCAGTCCCAAAAACGTTGCTATTTTCTTGGGAAACTGAGCAATAGTATTGTGGCCAAAAGACTGTTTGGTAATTTTTCCAAATCTCAGCTGCTGAAAGAATTTCTCGCCTTCAACATGTTTTCGGAGATTTATATATTCAGCTACTATATTTATCCATTGGACATCTGTTATAAGAAATGATCGAGGATGGTAAGTTTTTGTATTAGGAATTACTATACTAATTTTATTGTTTAAGGATTCTACGTCGCTTACTTTCATTTGGTGTAATTCGTCTGTGCGGCAAGCACCAGAAATCCCGATTATTAAAGCAGTCTACAAAATTAAATCATATTATAATGAAAAGTACAGAATAAAGTAAAAAGTAAATTTCTTACTTTGTGAGGTAGAAACTCTTGTGGATCTTTCAAAAATTTGTCAATTTGATCTCGACTAAAAACTGTGGATTTCTTCGGCTTGTAGCCAATATTTTGTTTTTTAAGGTATGCTATTAAGCTTGAATGTTTTGAAATATCAATACAGTTTTTAATACTTAACGTTGCACGAAGCATTGAATATGTAGCCCACAGAGTTGAAGCTTTTTTTGTTTCAGCCAATTGACTGAAATATGCAATGAGCACGCTTTCAGAACCAATGTTTTTAACCCCTTTAGCAAGGCAAAAGTTTTGATAAACTTCGTAGCACTTTTCATATCGACTTCTACTTTTTGTCGGTAGTAAGTCATTAGCTGCCTTCTTTGCAGCATCTCTCAGTTCTGGAGGAGTGCTTTCAAATTCACTATCAGACATTAGGACACGAATGATAACTATGAAAATTAAATTATAAAACGTTTGACACACGCGTTTGTTTTCCCCGCCTGTTAGATTAAAAACAATTTCACAGATATTGACTTTCAGCTCGAATAATTTGTGTTAATTTGAATGATAATGCACTGATTGTAAATAAAATAGTATACATACCTCGGAAAAAAGCTTCATTCCAGTGTCGGGCATATTGCCGACCTCGAGCTTCGCTCTCGGTCGGTCAACTTAGCCCTCCACTGTAATGAAGCTTTTCCCCAATCGGTATGTAATCTACTATTATTCACACTCAGTTAGTAACCTACAGTTTTCCGAACCTCTTAAAGGTTGGTAAATGAGCGGTTTCCATGGTTAAAAAAAAACGAGTATGTAATGAAACCTCACGGTCAGTAATGTACACTTTCCGAACCTGTAATTTGTGTGTGTTTTGTTTTAACTAATTTGATAAAATGACAATCATAAATTAAATACGTATATGTCAATTGTGAAGTGCCTACTATGTGTTAATATTTTACCAAAATAAACGATAATATTTTGGAAGTAGGTTTTCATTCATTTTTTATTAATTTTATGTTATTTATTTTATTTAATAGCTGATTGTGAATAAAATTGTATACAAACCTTGGCAAAAGTGTTCCATATGTCTCGAGAACTAGTTCACCTCGAGGCTATGCCTCTCAGTAAACTATAGTTCTCTCGACAGAAATGGAATACTTTCCGCCTCGGTATGTAATCTACTATTACTTTCTGACTTATCTAAAACAGCTAGGTACAAAGATGCAAGATTTTTAACTACTTTTACCGTTATCGTAGTCCATACATTTTTAATTTTCTGTCTTAGAAAATACTTGTTTGTTTAGTCGGTTTTTTTTTAAATTTTAAGGTTAGGCTTTTTGAATCTTGTTCTTTTTACGTCAATTACTAGTTTTTACGTGTATTTTTTGGTTCCATATAGGTGTGTTTTTTTAAAATTATTGTGAGAACGTAGTCTATTTTTTTTGGTATAATAATATAAACTTTGACGTTAGTTCTAGCTGACAAAAAAAAGTTCTATCCACTAGTCTTTGAAAACAAGTAAGATGATTTTAGTTGACAATAGTACAGCTATTGTATCAGTTTTTGTTGACCCAACCTTTGTTTGTTTTGTTCTTTTTCTTCACGTTTCATTTAAACCGATTTACTTTTTTAAAACTTTATTATTTTTTTTTGCTGTTGAATAGCGAGTTTTTTATTTATTTAGTAGAGATATGGTTTTTCGTTAAAATTTTGATGATGATTTTTTGTAATCTCTTTCCTAAATAAATTCCAATAGTTATCGTTGCCTCTGTACTGGTCTCTTATTAAAAAGGGTCTATAGTAGTTGGATAGCGACCGAAGAGCTTTGTGGATTATGGTTTTTCAGCGACCAGAAAATTGTTGGTTTTGCTTTCTTTAAAGAACGTTTTTTTTTAGAGTCATGTTGTTTTAATAGACATGTTTATTTGCTTAGCTGGTTTTTCATATTCTTTCGGTTTTTTGAAAAGATGGGTCTAATAAAAAAACCGAAAGTGGGTGTTTTCGCCATTTTGAATGGTTTTTCTTATTTTGTACGTATGTAAATTATTCGAATTATTTTTACAGTATCTTATAGAGACAATTGTTCCTAACAATACATTGAAATAAAAAAATTTCTAACATTAACAGTTTATTAGATATTTGATTTATAATTTAAAATGAATTCCAAATATAATCTAGGTTCGAATCCTGCCTGCGACGATCCAACAAACATCCATCTTGAAGGGAAGACAAGATACGTTAAAAATAACAATTTTTAGTGATTTACTAAAGGGGAAAGCAATATCGAGGTGCACAAATATAGGGGTTAGTCGCTAAGACAACATAACCTCAATTTACCATATCTCCGTTATATCTTAATGAAATCGAGGAGAACAATTTCAAAAAAATTATACCATACTAGGAAGTCGATAAAAACGAGTACGTATCACTTCAAAGTGGGTAGGATGAAAAAACTATACGAACGGAGTAAATCTAACTATATTTAAGAAAAATACTTACACTAATTTATCTATCACTCGAAAAATAATGTACGCGGATAACTTCTGTGTCTTAAAGCTGACACTTGTTTACATTAAAGGCACGTAGGTTTATACTCTGTTATATTTATCTTAACACTTCTGACTTCGAATTGACTGTCCTATGCTCATTTTAAATTGTTTTTATGTATTTCTGTTATCTACCCCGAGAATTATCTACATCCTTCCCAAACATTCTAGAAATGGAGAACAACTTTGCGAACGTTTCAATATGTAGAAATTTCTTATAGGAAAGTCGTGTAGTGACCACACCCGTTTTTTAACAATGCTTTTTCTAGATTCTGGCGTGACCTAAACATTATTATTTATTATTAACTTTGAGGTGAACGAGTATTTTGTTAGCCTGGTTTATTTGAACCCGGTTTACATTTCAAAGGAATATGAAATAATTTTTTTCTTATTTATATGATTTTGAAAATTTTGTGGTTAGAAACTGTGTATGTTTCTGTTTTAATTAATTTGTTTGAATATTCCTGAAAAACTCACTGCAAAGAGTGTCGATTTTGCAAGACATTGAAAAACTCACTAATGTGTTGCAAAATTTAAGAAATTGAAACTGACAAATAAACATAAAACATAGACGTAAAACTAACTTTTGCAATTTTTTAATAAAAAGTTCTCCGCGTTATATTTAAAAAATTTAAAAAGAGACTACGTATTCAATTTTTATTTGGGTGAAAAATTACATATTTCAATGGCGGTTTTGCAATTACCTTCAATTATATTATCAAATTACAAATTGTGTTTTATACTAGAAATAAAATTTAAGAGTTATTGTTCTGTCTTTTTTTTAACATCGTTTACAACAAAGAGAATTTTTAGCGTTAAAATTAAAATAAAAACAATGACAGAACATTTGTTAGGCATTTTCCATTACGGTTTGCATTTTACATTAAGTAAAGAATACTGTTTTGTGTACGCTTGTAGTTCTCTTTATTAAAAATACTTGAAATTTATTGGTTTTTATTTATTCTATATGATTGCGAAATTGAATTAGATATTTTTTAACATAATTTTTATTTTTTGGTGTACTTTTAATATATAATAATTGTTTTCTGTTTTAGCAGGCGGTTGCTCATTCGTCTATTTTACTGGTTTTACTATTTTTCTTCACAATAAATTTATTTGTGTGATAGACTATTAATATCTCTTCTTTATTTCTCATATACAATGACTAGTTTGTGAATTTTTTTTAAAGAGTGTTACAAGTGCTAGTTTGTGCAATCGAAAGTAGTGATATTTGTTGGTGTAATATATAAGGTTGGTAGTAATTCCAGTTCTCAGATTCACATATTGACTTTAGTTATGATGAAACCAGTCCATCGCAATGATTTAGTCGTTAATATCAGCAAAATAATAATACAAATCTCAAGTATTCTCAAATTTATGATTATCGATTTGTTTATAATTTTTTTTATTACTATCCTTATGTCATGATTGTTTAATTTTGTTGTTTCTATAACTTTCTTAGTTTGTAACAGTTTTCTTACGTTCTAGCTTCTATTCCGTATTATTATTTTTAGTCTTTTTCTGCTATTTCTGTAGTTTATTTGGTTTTCTTCATTTACTTCCATATTATCATTTTTTATGATGTTTATTCATTGAACTTTCTTGTTTTTCGATCATTTCTTTTTTCATTAATTATTCTTTTTTTATCACAGCATAGGCTTTCAGGACCGGTGTCAATATTACTAATAACTTATTTCTCTAATTTACCATTTTTTTCCCATATTTTTTAATGTTTTTCAAATTCGTAAATAACAGCAAACTTTTTAAATTTTTTAATTTATTGTTAATTAAGATAAATATTATGGTAACTACATTACAGTAATTGTTAACGATTAAAGTCTTGTAAATTTATTGTTGTTTGTATTTCTCTAGATTTCAATATAATTATAGATTATTATTAATTTTAAGTGTTTGAATATTGAATTTTAAATTTCTTTTCTACTCGACAAGTTTAATTTTGTTCATTCTATTATTACAAACAAAAAATTTACAATTAATGTTACTATATACAACAAAAATTTTTATTAACAGAAACATGTATTTTTTGTTTGTTCCCGGTACGACGAAACGAAATCAATCGACTTTAAAAAATCAAAGATATGAGTCGTCTGGTCTTTTATTTCTTTTCCAAACTGCTTGCTCATTCAATATCATGACATATTTATCCGTAGTTTTCAGCTTATTCTTTTATTTTCGTTTGGAGATCTGTGGTTTCCAATTCTGTCAAAAGCAGTAATCTCCAGATTGCGTCTATATTACACTACATTTTATATTATCTAACGTCAATTTTGCACCGCAAACGCGAGTTTTTCTTCTTATGGACCGTAAAAGACAAACATACCGAGTGGAAGGAATTTAATTGGAAATTAAAGGAGAATGGAAAAAATAAACGATTGCAGGAAACAATGCAATTAAAGAACCACGAATCTCATTATAAAACAAAGTATAAAACAAAAATCTAATAAGAGTTTCTCACTTGAAAGGTGAAGATGCATTTCGCTAGACCCAATTTTGTATTCCGGACAAGAGCAAATTAAAATTGAACAGTGATCACAAAAGACGTTTTCTCCTGATCTATTACTTCGAGCGAGCATCATTCTGAATTTATATCAACATTATAATGTTCTCGAATGACAATTCTAAAATTCATTTTGTCTATCTCTTACGTCTGTTTCTCAGGAAACACGAGATACGTCTTGTTATTGCGGACTATTATTCTAGATATAAATCTATCAAAGTGTCTAACTAATTTTGCAAATATCGCTTGCGAAATAACTATATTTTCGAACTAGTTAGAACTTAATTAATTTAGATGGAAACTGCATGCTTAGTATTATCTTACAGTTAAATGATGGCACACCGTATTCGTCGAGTTTAACACGTTCGCGCGTATGTGATATCTGATGCTGCACTATTATTCTAATTACAATATTCTAACTTCTATCATCAAGTACAGACTTTGAGCTCTTGCTATGTGTATAGCAATTCCTTTTATTTGTTTATTAAAAATTAAATATAGTAACTTCTCAAAATGTACATCAAACTCTGTATGTCTATTAAGTAGGCTGCGACTTTACTATAAACTTATAGTTCTGAACTTCGGTAATACTGTCACAGTAGATAACTTTGTGTTGTGGTTGATTTTTTACATGAGTGTGTATATAAACGTTAAGTAACTGGTGTTTAATAGAAACTACTAAGTGAGAAGATTCTTACAATTAAATTAAAGGGAACAAAGCGAAAGTTACATAAAATATAAAATGCGCGAGTAGTGAGTTCAATTCAAAAATAACTGAAATAGTAATAATTTGAAAAACAATTTAAATTTGGTTTTAGAAAGTTGTAACGAAGCTGTGACTTTTACATTTTCGACCACTCACTAGATGCTTTTAAAAAACTAAGTTTATTCTTAACTGAAATTTTTGGTTTTATTTGAATACTGAAATCTTATGTTCTAATAATCAGAAACTCTTATAAAACGTAAACTAAAAAGAACAAAACAATATTCATGCGAACATCAGTTTTTAGTCATCTTTGAATTTCTTGTATTGACTTTCACTTTCATGGCAGCATGACCATCGGTGGAAGTTATGGGATCTAACTGTCATACTGTATACAGTATCTACGGTCAAAGCTGTCAGATGCTCGATAAGCTTTGTTATTACTAGATGCGCTGAAAATCGTTCAAAATTGAACACTACTAAAATTAATTTCCAAATTACATAGGATACTGGGTATAATTTAATAGTTATCTAATAAAAGCTTATTTTAAACTACGCCATAACCTTTAAAACCAAAAAAATCGCTAATTAACCCAGAAAAAAATTACCTCATAAAGAAAATCTGTGGCACGACTTTGCAGAACTTTAATTTTGTATGTATTCTTGTTCTCTCTTGAATAGAACTACTATACAGTTGTCAAATCTACTAATCATATCTGTATGCTTTGGGCTGTTCTCGTTTATTTTCATTTGCTGTGTGGAATTTTTCCAATCAGGAAATCTCCCTGAAAAAAAAAGTTCGGCCTACGTGTCTTTCTCTAAATAAATTGGTTGGAAAATAGTACACATTTCCTGTAGATAAAGATGATCTGTTATTACCTTTTACTGAATCAAAGTTGAAAGAGATCAAGTGTTTTTTTACTGCTGCATCAAGAATCTTAGATTTTTCTGCTGTCTTTTTTTCTCCTTTTTCTGCAACACTGTTTTTTGGAGAGCTGAAATTCTGCATTTATGAAAAAACGACAATCAACATTGTTGACGTGTTACGGACATGATTAAAGGAAATTTTATACTAAGTGTTAGAAAGCAAATGTAAAATAATACATAAGAAACTAAAAAGTGTTATCAACATCTTTCGCTGCCGAAACTTGACATAAAACAAGTAAAGATGGCGATCTGTGATCGATTAATCATAGAAACGAAATATAGATCGATTTTTGAGAAATCTATGTTTTAAACTTCGATTTTTTCTTAATCTATTACTTAGACTTCGATTTGAATCGATTTAATAATCGACCTTTTTTGGGAAGAATCGTTGTTTCCAACTATGCGACGCTTATCAATGTAAACAATCTGAAACCAAACATTGTATGAATTGAGTTTTTCTGAACTATTAATCATAGATACACAATTCTGTATCAAAAGAAAGTCGTCTGATCTCAGTAACGGTAGATTTTTAAACCCACGTGGAAAAACATTTTTTAACTTTTTTGGGTCTGTCTATAAACCCTGGAAATATTTTACATTTGTTTGTGTTTGTGAACACCTGAACACATATCCTGTTGTTATTGGTCTATTTTAAGTGAAGCGCTCGGAAACTAAATTAAAATAAAGCATACACTGTGTGTTTCACTCTCCGATATGCGGAGATAATTTGCGAGGGGGTCCCGATGTATTGATGGTCTAGGGCCTTTTACAGGGTGCATCTGAAATACGACTACAAACTCAAGGAGTAGCTTCTTGTAGCGTTAACTGAAAATTTTTCTCTTAAAGATTTGGTCTAAGGTGGTCCAGTTTCGAGATATTTGCAATTAAAGGCCGTTCCTGACTGTCTAAACAAATGGAAATTGTTTGTTGATTGTAAGTATGCGGTAAATGATAGGTAAATGCTGTAAAATTTGTGAAACGTATTGATGTATCGTGTTAATGATTGCTTTCTTAATTTTCCATCATCTACAAAATCAAATTTTAATAAAATAATTAAAGCACATAGTAATGCTTATTTCTTAACATTATTACTGACTTAGCTTAACAAAATGTACGTTGTGCACACGATTACGTTTATTTTCGGTTGTAACCAAAACAAGACGTCAGATAATTAAATGCAAAATTCATCTTTCTTAGAACTGAATTCAACCATCTGATTTATTTCTGCCTCGATATTTTAACGATTTTCTTTAGTCGATGTAATTCGTGTAAACGTATTTGTACTTCATAATATCATAATATTTAATTTAAATTTTCTTTATCATGTACAATTGCAGAGTACAGTGTGATATTGTTTTAATGTACGGTGAGGGTAACTATAACCTCCACACCACACGTGGGTTGAGCGATATACTAATAGACAATTGCTTTTAATAAACTTTATTTTGGCGTGTGTGAAAGAACTTAAAGAAACTGAAGGTGTTTTTCTTGTCTACGAAGGCCGTGGTCGAGAAAGACCACCTCGTGTATTGCAACGAAAGAAGAATAAATATTTTCAATAAAATCAAAACTTTAATATTTGTTTTTTTAATGTATGTGCAGATATTGTAATTTGTAGAAGATCGGACACGAAGCAGCACTAGAGAAATGAATCGCTCAGCTCACCTGTCCCATAGTATGCTACATCATGTTTTAAGGAATTATACTTTGTACCCTTGCCACGCTCAACTAGTCCAACAGTTAAGCGACGTTGATTTTGAACCGCAGCTTCAGTTTTGTGAGTGATTGCAGCAACAAGAAGTTTTTGACTCTGACTTTGGTGCACTAAAATTATTTTTACATGTGTTGTTTTACACGAAATGGAGTGCTGAATTTTTACAACACTCTTGTTTGGAATGAAGAAAACCCTCATAAAATTCAACAAAGCAACTTTCAGTGGCGGTTTTCTATTAATGTTTGAGTGGGCATTTTTAAAAATAATTGGACCGTTTATTCTACCAGAAAGACTTACAGGCGACTTTTATAATTAACTTTTGCGCAGGAGTTTGATGACTTACTCCTTGAAGTTCGCAGAACAATGTGGTTTATGCACGATAGAGCTGCTCCGCATGCAAGTCGCCCTGTTTGCGATTTCTTAAATATAATTTTTACGGTTTGGATTAGAAGAAACGGCACTAGACGCTGGTCAGTCCGTAGGCCAGATAATAACCCTGTAGAGTTTTTTCTGAAGCTTTGTGAAAGGTGAAGTATATAATAGAGATAAGAGCAATTAGACAGAATGTGTAATTACTTACGCAAGTAACGAACTATTTTCGGCGACGTTTAGACGTTTGTGTTTTATCTAATGGAGGAGGTATTATCTAGTGTACTTGAAAAGAATGTGCAGAATAGCAACTTCATTTAACTGCAGTAATTTAACTACGCGTTATTCGATACCATTGTTTTGCATTTATTTTTATTTTCGGTGTCAGCAAATTACTGAGAAGAAATTTGCACTTCTTAGAACAGTTTATTTTTATTCGTGGTGTCAACAACCTTATGACACTACAGGTCCGTGTTAGCCAGCCCCTGACAAACTAAATAAGCCGAATGTAAATAAAAGGGTTCGCGTTAACTAGACTTACCTAGTAACCATCACATTAAAAAATTGTTAAATTACACCTAGTACTTCAAAAATTATTTTAAAACAAACGATTTTTAGGGGTTTCGTTATGAAAATGTCTCCGTAGGGAGGGTCGTATGAAAAAGAGTGTATAGAAACTTGTTATATTACTTTTATGTGGTCTATTTGAATCCCGGAGATTGTCCACATATTGCGAAACATCCTGTAGCTGCTCTTAAAAAAACCAAGGTTAATTTTTGATTTTAATAAATGTTTTTTATTCGGATACGTTTATTAATTGTGAACTGAAAGAATGGGGAACAATATTTCTTCCGCGTACAAAAGAATTACGGTTTCCCTGACTTTCAGCTCACACCTAGGTTATAAACATCTGAGAACTGAGTATACCGTGAACACGTGACCTACGTGATTTATATACAAAAAAATCAATCGGTGAACATTGATTCTTCTACGTAAGTCGTTTTTAATATCGCTTTTTTAGGTGTGCGATTTAAAAGAATGGATTCACGATTCTATTTTGTTTTTAGCATTTGTACAGTGCGCAGTTTTTTCACGGTTTTTGTTAATATGTTGGCGTGGAGTCAAGTTTTAAACTATGCTTGTTCTACTTTACATTCTTTCTCGTCTAAATTTTCTTTTTTGTTTTCTTTAATTGCCTTAAAATTATTTGTGGTTATTCAAAAAAATGTTTGCTTTAACGTTTAATGGCTTTTTTAAATTAGTCTTAAAAAGGATTATGTCTGGTATATGTTAGACAAGTTGCTCTTATTATGTTGACTTATTTTTACTTTATTTTTGCTGTAAATTATTTTGTGATAGTTGTTCAATAATCTCGTCTTATTTGTGTCTTGTAAAAAGCTTTTCAAGTTACTAGTCTTTTTTTAATTTTTTTATTATATTTTTTTGTATGTTGCTTTTTTTTAGACTTCAGAGATGATTTTGACTTAAATAATTTTATTTAATTATCTAATCTCACGACTCAATTTTGAATACATTATTCAGATTGTATTATAATTGACACGTGTTTTAAAAAACTCTGTTAATGAAGTAGCAACGTTATTTTTGTATTGAACCTTTAGGTATGAGACGCATAAACTCAACTTGGTTTGCTTTTTAAACGGCGACGTTTCGTGACGCTATTGTGTGAACTTCATCATGGCCAATAAGAAACGGGTTCGCGATAAGCTGTCCGAATGAACTGGTCGCGATTTTAAAATTAAATAAATAAATAAACAAATATATTTACAGTTATTGTATCATATGATGTTTATCTGTGTAGATGTTTTGCCGTTTATAATTCATTGTGCTTCTGTACTAACTGCAAAAGTGTTTGTTTATTCATTTATTTAATTTTACAATTGTGACCAGTTTCTTATTGGCCATGATGAAGTTCACACAATAGCGTCACGAAACGTCGCTGTTTTAAACGCAAACTAAGTTGTGAGTTTGTGCTTCTCTTACTTGTAGGTTCAATACATATTTCTTCTTAGTTTTTTTTGTATACGTTTTCACAAAAAAAATTCTAGAAGAAATTTTAGACTTTTTTGGTGCAATATGTTCTACGTTTTTAAGAGTTAAGCGTCACTTATTAGTTTAGGTAAACTTTAACTTATAATAGTTCTCCATTTAAACGTTTTAAATTTGAGAAAACATAGTCTTTAAAATTTCTTTTGTAAAAGCTCAAAAGGTAAAAATTCTATAAATTAAAGTGGTTCTTTATTGATTTTCACTTTAAATAATTACTTTTTCGTTGCAAAACAAATCTTATTCTATTTTCTCATAATTAATGAACGCATTTTTAATTAGATTTTGGAAATTGAAAGTATTTCGATTATTAATTTATTATTATTAAAACCTTTAATAGTAAATCGCTGATGCGAAACGATTTGTAAATGCGACTTTTACTCTGCACAACCATCAGTCGTAATAGATGCTGTATCTGAAGACAATGATTTATATTTTGCGAGCAGGTGGTTTGACATAATTTATGAGTGGCGCCGTCTTGTTGGAATTACCATTAAGATTTTTTTCGTGCATTTGTGCAAACGCAAAAAATGTAAAGGTTTTTGTACTTGTAATAAAGGGCAGGTGTAACATTGTAACTTTAATAAACATTTTGGTGTATTAAATTAATCCTAATTAAGTCTAGAACAAAAAGCCACTTCAAACTCTTAGCTACTGTTTTGTTGAATTTTAAAACCAGAATGAAATATTATGACAGAAAAGTAATTGTATTGTAACTCGTTCGTTGCGTGTTTTAATATATTTTCCAAGTCGTTGCTTATTTTGGAAAAAAAACAAAATGTTAACTCTGAAAGTGGTTTATGCGTTTAGAGGCAATGGAAGACTGAAAAATATAACCGTCCGTTTACATAATACAGAGAATATTCAAATAAGTCTTGTTTATAGTTTAGCAATTTAAGCACTCCAGGTGCCACAGCATATGTTGCCACTCTATATCTATAGCTGAAATAGCGCCGGAATATTTGATCAGCTTAGCAAAAGTGAGTTCTAGGAAAGTTTAATAAGAAAATTCCACTAGTCATTGTTTAACTTCTTTCCTTAAGTTTAACTTCGCTTTTTTGCGCTGCTGACAAGGATTTGACGTTACAAAATAAATTATTCAGTTATTTATATGGTTTTACTTAGAGAAATTGCCAATTTTATGCCTCGCAAGATTTATTAACTCCCCGTTTTGTTGTAACAGTTTCAACTTAAACAGATTTGCGTCAAAACGAACTTTACTAAGGATGCTAATTAATTACACAACTCAAACAATGGGTGTTTATCGTACATCTTCTAAAACACGTGCGATACAAAACAACACTGTGTCATACCAGGAAAAATGCAAAAGTTTTCAGTTACTAAAGGAAAGTTTTGCGATATAAATATCTTATACTTGTCAGGTGTAAACCTTAAATTTAATTAAACCATCTTACTTAGAAACCACTTTCCCAGTTTTCTCTAAGTTGCTTGTGGTACTAAACCACAATTTACTATACCCAAATGACTCTTAAATAAATTTTAACGAAATATTGTTTTTAGATTAATCACAAGGCTCAAATTTTTTCTTTTACTTAATACAGAGAGGCGAATTTTCCACGCGAAAATTGAAATATTGAACTAACAATTTTATTGTTTGAATAAAATTTTGGGTAATATGGAACGTTGCAAGTTGGAAAAAGTTTTATGTAAACTCGCGTAAATATTACTCTTGGGAAGCTTTGTTAAGTGATAAAATATAGCTCTGTGAAACTTGAACCGTAACATTTGATTTTTTTTTTAAACATTACACAACCTGTAAAGCTACGATTATGTTAAAAAACCTAAATTTTCTAAAATTTATTGCAAATATTTTGTGGATGATACTAAGAAGATATTGAGAATTGAGAAAGTTGGAAAAAAGCGCGTCCCTAAACTTTTATGTACGTTTTACTACTTTGTATTACTTTTGTTCTTTATTTTATTACAGTTATTTTTACTGTTTGATTTACATTTATATGTCACTTCTACTGCGTATATTAAATACAACGGATAGCCTACATTAAAAGACCAACTTGCTTTGTGCATCTTTGAATTATATATTCTTGTGACTGTGTATACATATATGCGTCGCCATAACTAGTGTTACAAATCCAAAAATTTGGTAATTATGAGTAATAGCGGTTGTGTTTGAACAAATTGGATCAATATCAGGTTTAATTCAGTCGGTGTTTGCTTTTCACATATTTTAGGTTATGAGAATACGGCAGCATGTAGGAGGACCAAAGGATAAAATTGTTCATAATTTTGTCTAAAGTAATTTAAAATACGGGCTATAATTACGCCAGTATGCTATTTAGCAACATACTTACTATAAATATAAAGATAATCTGCTTAAATATAGTATGTTTTGAAACGAGATAAATATCATTGTAATATTAATTCTAAACAAAATGTACCTACAATAACGTATTTATTAATATTCAGAAAATGTAATACTGCTGAGGATAGATACACTTAATCTTTTTCTGGGTTTGTTAATATTCTTCTTGCAAAAGTTGCTTTAAAATCTGATTATTTTTTGCGATTTACCTTTTATGTATATTCGTAGTTTCTCTTTGTCGATTATTTGAAACTGCTGTGTTAAAGATTTCTTTGATTTCTGGGTCAGTTTTCAGGTGTTTTTTCGATCCCATCTTTACGATTGAATTCTCTATATTTATTTCTGGTGCTAATCATTGCATTTTCAATTTTTTCTTGTATTGCAATTATGTACTTTCTAGTTCTAATTGTTGTGCTCTGAAAATTATATAATTTAACTTGTACGCGTTTTGAAAGTACTTCTTCGTCGTGTCAAAACAAACTCTTAAGTTTTTCTATTCTGATTCAACACATGGTGTGCTTAAATTCTTTTTTGAAAGCTTTTTTACTTAAAATATTTTATAGGTGATTTTTACCGACATATATTTATCAACACTCTCTTGCTGGTTTATCTTGTCCTTTTATTTAAAAAATTATATTAAATTGTTTGCAATAATTGGAATCGATTGTATCCTTACAACAAGTGACGATATCGTAAAAAATGAGTGTAATTAGAAACTACTAATTTATTTATACTAAAAATATGTACACGCTTATAACTAACCGGACTAATTAAATCTAAGGATATGTAATAAAAACACTTACACTAATTTATATCGCACTAGCACATGGAAGATACAACGTACAAGGTTATACTTCGTAGATTTATTTCGACACGCGTTAATCACTTAATTATTTAGACTTGAATAATCTTCTTGACACTGCCGTCTTCGAATTACTTGAATAACTGACTTATGATTCATTTGTATCGCTTTTATATATTTTGACCAAAAGTTCGAGAATTTTCTATATCTTTCGGTGACCGTTCTGGAATTTGAGATTTCTCGAACGTTTCAATATTTTCCAAATTCGTATAGGGTAGATTCACCTGTTGTTGGCCACCTAAGATAAGATGATGAACATTCGTAGGTCTACAATTAAAACATTTCGACTTTATACAATTATTCTTCGGTAGATCTTTCCTTCAGATATTCTGGGAGGTTCACAATATATTAATAACGGTAAGTTTAATTCTGAGCAACTAAAACTTTCAAATTAAGAAAAAGATTAGCAGTTTTCGACCAGCGAGGTGCCCGTTCTCGGCCGCCTCTTGCTGATGTTCGTCTATAATATATTTGGTTCTCGGCCACATCTATACCGCTGATAAAAAAATTAAGAACCCATACCCAGGTACGCCCTTTTTTTTCTATTCGAAAATTTTGAGCTTACAATGTAATTTCATACTACGCATCAAATCCGCAAATAGAAAAAAACACAAGGTACATACTCACTTACTAAAACGTTTATTAAAAATACTGATTAAAAACTACCAAACATTTCAATAAAAAAAAATAATGCTTTGTGTAAAATTATACAAAAATCATGCACAAAAATCACATGTGAAGCCTATAACAGCTGCTTCTACATACACTATGTCACTTAAGTATGTACACTTCAAGTTATACCATCTGTCACAAAGGTCGCAACCTTGGCGTCGCTGTCCAACTCTTCTATACAGCTAGCTCATAATATTTTTTTCTATTTCGGGTTCTTTCTCGGGTACTCACATTATTTTCATTGTTATTCTGTTTTTGGAACCGTTTATTGGTATTTTTAGTCTTTGTTGCTCTTTTCCTTTTTCTTTTTAGTATGTCTAGTTGCTTTTGTTGTTTCGCCATTTTCCTCTCGTTCTTTTTTTTACTTCTTCTATTTGTTTGCTCTTCTTTTTCTTTATTTTTTAGCATTTCCCTGTAAAACTTGGACGCGATTGCACTGGGCAGTTTTTCTTTTGGATTTTCTTTAGTTGCTTTGTTCAGAGGTGGTGGATATTTAAGATGACATTTGAACAAATTAGAAAGCTCAAATGGTCTGAGAACTTATGGAATTTCCACTTTTTTGATCTTTACCTGGTCAGCATTTTCTTTTTCTCTTTCTTCTTCCTGTTGGATTTCATTATCTTTATCATGTTTATCTATGTTATCTTTTTCTTTGTTTTTTTTCCATGTCATTTGTTTCTTTGCAATCATTCTTTGCTATTTTTCTCTTGACAATTCTCTTTTATGGTCTCGTTTGTCTCATCAATTCTCTCTAAGCCTAGTTTTTTATTGTCAACTTTCTTGCTATCATTTTTTTCTTGGCATTATTTCTCTTTATGAGTTGCTATGTCACATTTTTTTGTCATCTCTCTTTACATCCTCGTTTTTCTCGTCATTTTTTGTTTTATCGCTGTCTTTGCCTTTTACTTTATTGACTTTCTGCACCCCCTGGTTGTCTTAGCTGTTTTCTTTTTGTCATATTTTTTATTTGTGTTATTGATAGTTTCAGTAATCCCTGCTTTCTCTTTCTGCTCTGCAGTCGGTTTTCTCGCTTTTTTGGTAGGTAATCGTAAGAGTTTTTGTCATGTACATAATTTTTGTGAATAACAGAATCATTTGTTAGGTCCACCGGTAAAAAAATTACCACTTCATGATTTTTTGCAGGATGATCTCCAATTTCTGTGCTCGACGTATACTGCACCTTTGGCATAGATTGTAGATTTTCTAGTTCGTCGAGATTTGTAATGTCAAAATTATCATCTATGACATCAGATATTTGATCATTATTTTCCCTGGAGTGTACTAAAACTTTTATTTCATCGATAATAATTCTAACGTCTATTCCGTAACTTGCCAACTTCGGTTGAATTTTGTTTATAACTCTACATTCTTCAGTCGTAATATCCTGCTGGCTAAGATTGCTCTCTGATGGAATGGTTTTATTTTCTAATCTATTTTTGATAAACTTCGAGTAGTCGACTTTGTTCGGGTCTAAAGGAAAAAGGTCACATTTCCAAAATCCATTTCTTATCATGTTTGCTATGTCCAAGCCAACAAGCGTTTCCTCAAATAGACAGCAAAAGTTTGTTTTAGTCACAAGTATTCTCCGGCTTCCTTTGCCATGCTCTTACAGTGTCCTTCCAGTTTTGTTCTAAGGGTCGAAAGACGCTGACATCCGCAGGCTTGAGCATGTGTATTGTGTTAGGCGGAAGCGCATAAAGTATAATATTGTTATCTTCGCAAAATTGAATAAGCGGTAAAGACATATCGGATTTATGTCCATCAATAAACAGTATGACTGGTTTTTGGATGTCATTTTCTAAGAGCCATTTATTGAAACTCGGCCTTCATCTAGTCGTTTTCCGAACGACCTAGAACCCAGTTATCGGGCACGTTTGTCTACAATACTCTTAGGTGGTCTTACATACGGAAAGACCACCAAAGGGGGATATACCTTGCCGTTAGCACTGAAAACTACTAGGACTTTTTCGTTTCTCATTTTAACAGTATATACATTTTCAAAGCCTCTAGGAGCTAAAACACTCCCAGATTTGGGACACAACAAGAACCCTGCTTCGTCCCCGTTAAATATTCGGTCGGGGCTCTGAAAAATATTCTTGAGGTTTTTTTCTCTCAAAAACTGTTTTAGTTCTTTAAACCAGAGCATAATGTTTGACCTCGTTATTATGGCACGGGTTTTATTGACAGCTTCAGGTTCCCTAATTGAAATTTCAGGATGCCTTCTGAAGAAATGGGCATCTAATTTTTTCGCTGGATTCCTATTTTTAAATTTAGTTTTTTTTTAGAACTAACCACAATTTTTTGTACTGTCTCCATTAGCTCAGATTTCGTTAGCAGGAAACCACACTTAGCTATAGTTACTACCCACTCTGAAATTTTTCTTTTGTCTTTAAGTGTGAGTATAGGGTCCGGTCGTCTTGTCAATTTCGTTTCTTGTAACCCTCAAATGTACCCGGTCTTGCAGTGTGGTTTTTGGGACCCCAAACTCAAGGTTTGCTTGACCGATACTCATGTTATTTTTACGTATTTCCGTGAAGGACTGTTTAAGTAGCCCTTTGGAATATTGGAAAAATTATTTCGTTTTAATTGGCTTTTCTGTTTTGGGAATTTTTTTGCCATTTTTTTGTCATTTTTTTATGTGGTGGCATCTGTGAATAAAAAAAATTACTTACCTGTAAGTAAATTTTGTAGCGGTCGACAACTAGCTACTAGGAGCCCGTTTCTCGACCAATGACTTAAGATTCGAATATTATTGGTGGATGAATTTGTCTAGGCCGTGTGTAATATACTCTTAAATTGAAAGAAGCATAATCCATGTCAGTGAGCAAGAAAAAGACAACTATAAAATATGTACTGCCGCCCAATTCTTGACCACCTGGCCAACAACGGTAATTTAGGGTTAATTATTTTCCTGTTACCGTCTACTAGTTTTTAAGGAGAAAACCTGGAAAAACATGGTTTCAACTATATCAATAATGCAACTTAATAGTATTTTATTCCTATAATGAAAAGCAGTGTACTTAACCGGTTTTAAAAAGTAAAATACCCAAAATATTGTTAAAAACCGAAATATTTATTCAAAACTATAATGCACAGGTCTTGTCCATGGAGAGTAGATGTTTTTTGTTGTTTTGTGTTAGAGAAAACCCTTGTTACAAGTTTTGATGGTTTTACGAACCTGCACGGCCAACTCTCAATCGTCGGAGAGAGGGGGGTTCCTAGATACATAAATTGAAGAGATATATAAGGGCGCCAGAGCTTCCCCAAAGTCACGTCTGCCTGCTCACAACAGAATGGGAAGAAACTTGCAACTAGTTGTTAGGTCCGTAATTCCTCTACTCAGCTGTTCGAGTAGTCAGAAGCAATTAGTTAATACGATGGCCATAGGAAACAGGTATATTGTCATAAAAGAATATTTAACCAACATAACAATTTTAATGTAGAATCACTGAGGTTTATCACAGAATATAATGGCTATTAAATACAAAGAAAATGCCAGTAGCATAGGCAACACACCGTACATAAGTAAACTACCATAAGAATCTATAGCGAAGAATAGTTTGTAGTAAATACCGTTTACATAAATTAGTATAATAGCATTACTGACAATCAAATACAGAAATAAGACCGTACTACGCTAATGTTAACTTATCCTAACACAGCGTATAAACTTAATATAGCAATAACGTTTATCAATCGGTATTACACAGCATGCACAACTTGGCAAAAGTAAAATTTATTACTTAACTCGTAAACAACGATAGTGATAATTATAGAATTAATAACAAAAGTCTCGTGAGTGACCCGTTTGACCACGTAATAAAACAAATAAGATCACTTACCAATAAATACAGGTGTTTCCTTTGGTGTGAAGAACGTACGTTCCCCCGACACACAACCTGCAAACAATTTGAATCGCAAACCGTGTCAAGCTAATGTCTCACGAAATCACATCTATAACAATTATTAATTAAGATACAAACAAATATAAAGAATATAAACCGGTTGTTATATGCTGTGGTACCCCTTTTCTATGATTACGCAGGTATCTGCTGCCTGAGTAGGATATCGACAGTTCTTAGTTAACATCGATACATTCGATTTTTGCCATAAGTCGTATGCCTCATAGAATATTTGTTTGACGAGATAGTTATTCGAAATGGACTCCTCATTAACCATTAACAATTAGGAATAAGTATTCGCACGTGGCGGAATGGCTGTCAAAATACAGGAAATTACAACAAAGTTTTAATAAATGATAGTTCCAATCTTACCCGGTGACGACGCAAACAAATTTTAAATGTGTTCCACTTATAGATTGGTCACCATGATGGTGTATAATTGTAGAAAATGTTTACTTATCAATCCGCCGGCCATTTCAAGTAGTTTCCAAGTTGAAGAGCACGTCGTAAATGACAGTCACGCGTAAAAGATAGTTAGCGGGTGTCAAAACTCGAATCTAATTTCACGTCAAAAATCCATAGGCGTACCGAACGAAGATTTCAACCGTAACAACAAAGGCGTACGTAATGAAAATTACCGTAACACCCTTAAATACATTTTCTCTTCTTTAATAATAAACTGGACTTTTTTGACAGATTGTCATTTTGGTAGAAGGTAGAACACTTGGAGAAAAGCACCTTTAAATTGTAGACCACCCAGTCTTTCTGTAATTCATACACTGCACCAAAGACTGCACCATCACAAAATAGACGAATCTTGCTTGTGGTTTGCTTACGATCTCAGAAAATGTTTTACTGCTGACCCAATCCTGTTTGAGCTCCGGCCGCTAAGGTTTTCAGTACCAACGTAAAATTTGGGGGATGCCGTTTTCACATCAACAATACAAAGGTTGTAGAAGGCAACTTTTAGGGTAATAATTTGTTTCTTGAATAGGCAACTTAGGCAAGTTCTGCACTTGCTGCACGTTGAAACAGAAGAATATTTATCCCTAATTTTTTTATTCATAAGTAAACTATACTACTTTGCTTTTGTCATCTTTAGCTTTTTATGCCATGCTTCATCTGATCAAATTAGCTACAAACTTGACCAGGTGGATACCTAAACCGAGATTAAAATAATGGGGAATTAACTATAGTTTACTTACATCAGCTGTAGCTTTTTTAATATACATTCTCTACCTCTCCATCTTTTTTATTGACAACGAAGGAGTGAATAATACGTTTAGAACGATTATAATGGTTTTCATTGACCTTAAATTTTTCAATAAAAGGTAATTCTTCACACTTTGTAACTTAAATATGGGATTTCCTGTCCCCGCCATGTCACTTACGTCGTATTTAAATTGTATATCGTGAGGCTTAGATAATTTTGTATTTCTTTTTGTCTCTTACCGGATAAAAATCTTCAAAAGCAATACAAGTCATTGTTCAGTTTTGTTGTGGAACTTAAAAAAGTTGATCTTAGCTTACTTCGGAGTTTTGAAGACAATATCTTGTACTGGTATATTTTTTTACTTTATTTGTGCATGGTTGTTGCTAGTGCTTAACATTAAGATTTCTAGGTTTGTATCAAAAGTGAATCCGGCAATATAACCCTAAAATTAACCGTAAACAAATATCTTGTCTCTTTTGCAGATTTTTGCTGTGGAGTTTTTAATTTTAATTATTTCTTGGAGTCACTGCTCTGTCTGCTAACGCTAATTGCATCCAAATCATTCATATCAAATAGTATTGTTCACTCTAATTATTGTTGAAACAAACACAAACATCTGTTCTTTGCTGCAAATGAGTGAACTAACAATTTGTGGACATAATACAGATTGATCTAAAGTTTTTTTGGACTTATGCTTTTGTTTAGAAATGAGATTAGAGATGCTCATTTGCAACAGGTATATTAAGCTCAAATAAAAAAATTGGTTTCACAAACCTGCGGAGAGCTCTCAAGAGTTTGAGACTGACATCGCCAAATTGAGACAGTTAGTTTGACTTAGAACGCTGGCCGACATCAGGAAGAAGATTCTAGGAATAGGCGTCATAAAAAAGTATTGGTTCTATTTGGATATGAAAACAATGGAGTGCTGCTCGGCAAAACATTAGTACAGGCGAAAAACACAGTGCCAGTAAGTATCGTTAATGTCAACCCAGCTCTAGTAGTGTTGAAAAAGAAGACTATGGTAGGTTCTATTCTAATATACGCCAGTATCTCAAATTTTCAGATGCATAAACTATAGAGTAACTACATTTTTAAAGAAGTGTCTCCAATAAATTTTGGAAGTGCTAACATTAAAGTGTCAAAACATCAGCTATGGCCAACTGGTCAAAGTTAAAATGATGATCCAGCAGTATCAAGATATGTTCGCGCCGGACAATGGTTAATTGTTTTCTATCTCCCAGTTTTTTCCATTTTTGAATATTACCTTGTTTTAAATTTTGTTTCTTTTAATCTTTATCTGTTGTCTTAGATGTCATTATTTTTTAAGTTAACGATATTTGTATAAAAGAAGAAGGAAAAAACAAGGAACTACTAAAATAAGACAATTAAAAAATGGGACAATTCTTTACTAATACATATAAACTATTTGTATCTTGTCATTAGATCAAGGATGCATCGACTATATTGGAGTGTTTTTTAGGAATTCAAACTTGACTTAAAACTAAAATTCTAAAGTCTTCTTTCTTCTTAGCACACTCTATAAGTGGCAAGCTTGACGTGCCGGTGGATTGAACGAGAATGATCGATGTGGAATGGACAAAGAAGCAATTGTGTGGAAGTCGTAGACTGTAAGAAGAATCAAGGGAGGTCAATAATTGCATAGAAAACAACTAAAAAACACTGGTTAAATAAAGAACTTGAATAAGAGAAGGAAAATGTCTATAAGAAAATAAAATAGAAGAAACATGTTAGTTGAAGTTTAAATATCTTAAGCAACAATGTACTATGATTGTAATGCAATAAGTCTAACTAAATTTTAAATATCTCATCAAATCAAAGAAAGAAAAAATATATTGACAGCACTAAGACAAAAATTAGAACTATCATAGATGGGTGGATGTGTGCAAACGTGATTGCTTTAGTTGATTAATTTGCAATAATTATTTCTATGAAAATCATCTTAATGTAGTAAAATTCAGGGTTCCACGGGTTGCATTTGTAAAACAATTTTCCATTCTGGATAATTCTCGTATTGTCGTTATCACACAAACTGAGATTTCGTCACACGTCGCAGTGGACATCTTTAGAGCCCGTAACAAACTGATTGATTGCGCCATGAAGTCTTGCTTTTATAGATGCTTGTGAGATAACGACAACACGGGAATTATCAAGAATAGGAAATTGTATATCATCTTAATATGTTTCGATATAAAAGGAAACTTGCTTTCCGAAAGTATTCATTTTCGATTAGTAATTTGCAAATTCATAAACTTTTGTGAAAACTTAATTCTTATTTAAGAAATGTTTTGATCTGAATAGTAAATACTCGAAACTCCAGTTTGTCAAATAACACTTCAGTATTTCTTATCTCGTGTTTTGATACGTGACATAACCTATTGTTGTGTTATTGTTGTACGTTGTATAATTGCATCGAAATAATCTTATCGATGTTCTTAGCTGTTTTGTTGCTACTTTATTTTTTCTTTTTTTCTGATATTGTCAATCTATAAAGTAAAGAGACTATTCCGTTATGTATGGAGTATCAAATGCTGTCATATGTTCTAGATTTGTCAAATGTTATGCTCAAATTTGTTTGTAAGTCATACACTGCATTAGCTACCTTAAAACCAAAACGCAATTATATACCTAAATTTTAATTTCTAATATAAAATAGTTTTATCGCAACTGAAAACGGTTTGTGTTTGGTTAGATTGTAGCTTCTAAAAAATGATAGTTAAATAGTGGATAAAAATACAATATTTTAATTGAATAACCTTCTTTGAGTTGAATCTAACTTTGTTTTAAAAACTCAAGTCAAAAAATCTTAGGTCTAAAGCAAATTGTTTATTCTCGTGAAACTTTCTACGAAAATTAGTTGTAGTAGTGATACTTATCCTGTGAAATCGATCGTATTGAAAACGGAAACTTTTGTCTGCTCTCAGAAGATACTTGTGAAAATTAAAGATAACATAACGATTACCAGTAAGACAAACCTAATTTAAAAACGGCGATAATAACACTAACAGAAATTTCTAAAAATCGTAAATTAAGCCTAAGTACCTTAATACAACAAACTGCTTTGTTAATTAAAGCATCTCAATGGCACGTTTGGTTAACGTTCAATGTTATCTTAGCTCTTTAGCATTTACACAGTGCCATCTACGGGAACATCATGAGAACATTTTACGACTACGAATACTCCATATACCAATATTACTCTATGAAGTAAAGCATTATAAAAAAGAACAAAAAGTATTATGGGAAAGCATAAATCAACGAACGTTATTGATTTTTTTGTGTAAAATATCAACGAAAAGATTAGGATAAAACATCAATTTGTATAAAGTACTTTTAACAACAGTTGTTAGATTAAGTTTAGAAGATTTACCAAACGCGGACGCGACACGAAACTTTTGTTTAAAAAAAATAAATGGAAAGATTCAGTAGAAAGTCTGTATAAATCACAACTTAGGAGGTTTACTATGTTTTTAAATGTCTTATACAAATATTTTTATTTCTAAACGTATCAAAATAAAATACCATCGTATAACGTTTATTCTTTTTGGCATTTATATTCTATGCAATATTTTAAAATTGCCGCCATAAAACGTATTTACGTGTTTTATTTAAGCTGTCGTTTTGCATTATGTGTATCGTTAAATGTTATAGCTGAAGCTATGATGAAATTAATAAATATGAAAAACGTCTAGTTTCGCCCTTCATTAATAATAAGCAGCGATAATGTTTGCATAATTAAATTTTATAAATGAGCTTTTTGGAAAACATTAATCGACGCTTTGCGTGGCAAAAAGTAGTTTATTAAAATAAATTAAGTAAGGATGAGCCGAATAAAAAGTAATATATAAAATGGCACACAAAATAAATAATAACAAAAATGAATAGTTGTTTAACTAATTAAAAACCATTTACATAATTTAATGTATAATAAAAACAACGAAAAGGTACTACCTTTTACCAAATGTTCTTAAAATTATTAAAAATACTTGAATGGAAATTGAATTCGTTTTATATAACTCAACAATTTTATAACTTCTTGTTCTAATTTAAAACTGTTAGTTTAGTAATACTATAAACTCAAAACTAAATAATTAAAAAGCTAATCGAAAACATAGTAGTAATAGCAAATCGATAGTAAGTAATTAATGAAATATATATAAGAGGAAACTCAAGCGTAGAGTAGCAATATACAAAATTAAAAACGTGTTGGATATAAATAAAATCATGCTACCATTTTTAAATTTTTTTAGAATACGTAGTTTAGTTGTGAATAAAATCGCATAGGAAATAAAGATATTGAAGCGTTTTCGAAGTAATTGAAAACTTCGAAACGATGATCGAAAAACGTGGAACATTCTGGATGCAGATAACGGAAAAATATAAAAAGTATTCGAAGAAAGCTGGAGTCAATTTTTCGAATTAAGTCGGAAGCGTTAAAAAGACTTTTGCGGTTTACATAACTTAAGTGTTTAACACATGTGCTAGATGAATAAAAGTGAAAAAAAATACCAGTGTAGATAAACAAAAATTGGGGACAGTTGTTTTTCTTAAATACCTTTGAATTTTATTAGTGTTAGTTTAATTTTTTGCACTACTAGATCATTTATTTGAATTCAGTTACAATTGCTCGAAATGATTTGGCAAAGAAAAGCGAAAAGGAGCTCCGTTTTGCAGCCAGGACAATCATAATTCAAGATTTAAACAACTAGCAAAACGCTTGTTTATACATTATTTTTTCTTTATGTACTGACTTGAATTCTAGATTTTTTTGAAAAGCTTCAATGCACTATATAAATTAAGGCAATATTAAACCAGGTTAGCGGTATTAAAACAGTTCTTCAAATGAGCAGCTGTAAATTGCTAAGTTTCAAACACATTGTAGTGTCAACTATCCGTCAATAGTCACACGCTCTAAATATCGGAACGTTAGTTGTTGATTAGCTTTTGCTTGATGTTTTTTGAAAAAACATCAGAGGGATTGAGGGATGCAGTCACGTTTATGCGTATTCGGGTTGTGATGATTGCATCTTATTTAATACAAACTAACACATCACCTTGTTTTCTGCGATTATTTTGCACCTTCATTTCGGGAACGTATGTGTTAATCTATCTATTTTCGAAGGCTTTAATTTTTATTATAAGTTATAGCTTTAGTATAAGATTCTATATTAACCGTATTGTGGGAGAAGTATTTAATAGTAAGTAGAAACTATCTAGATAAACTGATTCTAAATAAGCGCGTGTAAAACTGTTTATTTTCTTCTTCATTCTTCCTTGCGTTAGCCGTTCTGATAAAAGGAAAACAAAGTTACATTGGGTTATGAAATCACTTGGATATATTAAATACTTTAGGAGGAGTTAATGTGTAACCGTTGAGTATAACTCTATAACAACAGACATGACAATACTGCAATAGAAATTATTTAACCCATTGTGTTAATTTTAAAAGAAGAAAATATCAATATTCACATACGATATTTTCGTCTGTATGTAACAACTAATTGCTCTTAATGTTCACAGCTATGTAAAAAGTTTTAGTGGGTTTAACGTAAAACCTCTCATTTGATAAAAAGTTAGAATTTATGAAGTAGAAGTAAGAATCAGCAAAATCTAGACAAGTTAGTGCTTGTTCATTTTATTTTACAATTTTGAATTGAACTTCCGCATTACCAGAGTTTATACCCAGATGGGAAATAAACGCCGTGCTGGCTGTTTCTCTCCTGTCCTCGATAAAAGACTCTCTTAGGATTTAAAAGATGTAGGCGAATTCTAAATTTAAGAATAGTAAAAGAAACAACGCAAACTTTTGATGATGTTTTTTTTTCAACTTTATCTTTGCATTATTAGTTTCAATTTACGTTATCGTTTCTAAAAATAAACGATTGAATGCAGTTTGTTACATTTAGGCCAATATTTATTCTGTGACAATCAAATGGGATAAAGTTCACAAAAGCCTTGATTTTTGCTACAACGAAAAACTTCTTGCGTTATTAGAATTTGTTTTGTTTTTTTCTTTGTCAAAAGAAAGCTTGTAAAAGGAACTTAATGAATTTTTGTTTTTCGTATATTGAGAAATGAGATCGTGCGCTATTTTTTGTGAAAACGCATTATTTATGTTTTATTCTTTGTATATTGAAATTAATTTCCATCATTTTTTAAATCTTGTTTGAATGACGCGTATTCACTGATATTGAAACCCTCCTTAACGTGGAAATTATTTTTCAAACGTGAAATTGAAATGCGTTTTTATATATGTATAGTATATAAAATTTTTATTCGCAAGCTGAACGTAATTTTTTTAATAAAATTTACTGAACCACGCAGTTTTAATTTCATGAAATGAGCAAGCACATACCACACGGTTTCCACTCATTATCAAATATGATGCGAATAAATTTTAAAAAGCGTTTCAGTTGTATGGTTTATTTTTTTATATATTGTGAGCGTTATTCAATATGTTTCTAATAAATACAAGGCAAATGTATCTAGTCGGCAAATTTAGGACTTTTTTTTACATCACTGCTTTGTCTTCGGTACTGCTTACTGTTCTGTTATTGTTTTGATGCGGTTTAAATTAAAATGTTGACAGGGAGGCCATGTTTGTTTAGTAAAGTAAAATTTTACAAAAAGTAAATAATAGAAAATGAAATATAATTCAAGGTTAATATTTACCAAATTAAATCAAATAGGGCTATTGAAAACCGTAAGAGTAGGCTAATCGTATTGGCGGTTTTTCGGCTTGTCCTGTAAGCTAGAATCTGAAAATTGTACCACAAAGGCGGGGAAGAAGATTTGGTAACCGTCGTTATAAATGTGGCCGAAATGTTATATGAACAGCTTTTGTGTAAATTTACGGTATTGGAAGATTGGAGATTCTTATAACTGGTTTCGCGAAAAAGAATTTTCACGGTATACAGTGTTATGTTAAAAATGCTTTAGTATAATGTTTGTCTCCTGTATAAAATTTATTCTCGATACGCTCACTTTTCGTTATTTAGTAGGGATAGAATGTCAAATTTTAAAACACGATTTTATTTTCTTCCGGTAAAGTTTGAACAACGCAGATACCATCTAGCGTTGTGTACGCCCAACAAGTCTTTCATCGTTAAGTGTTTTACGCACATCTATGTAAATATGTATTAGAATATTGTTGCAATCTGAGTGAAAGTCTTTATTTGGAGTAAGCACTTATTTCTTGTTTAATTTAACTCTTCCGTAATTGTTTGTAGCTGGTTTCCATATCTCTACACGTTTTCTTACACTATCTACACCTTTGAGGGGTTGGATGAAATTATTATACGTATTAGACGAAACTTTTACCAAAAATCACTAAATTAATTTGGAGGGAAACTTTGCGCAAGTTGTTTATTTTTAGTAATCATATGAATAAAATGGGTTTACTTCTGATAACACCGTATGAACGTTTTGTATTAGATTTCAATTAAATTTTAAGTAATACTGGTAAGGTGCACTAGCTAGTCGCATACTTGAGCAAAACTAATTGTAAATCTTACACTTTCTGTTTTAATTCTTGGTATTTTTGTGGTCAGTCGATTGTAAGAACGACCGTACGTACATTTAATGATGTGTCACATATTATTATACGGTGCGCTTAGATTCTCTTGTATTTTAATTTACGAATGTAAAGTTATTCCTTATCTGAATGTAAAAGTTAGGCCGATTAGGTCACTGTACGACGTGTTGCCCAGTCGAAGGCGTAGTTTATATTTCGCCTGTGATACTGACCTACGTACTAGCGTTTGATAAAATTAATATACTTATGTACCTTCTTCTTTTTCTTCTTTTAACAAGAACTGCTGTCTGTGATAAAATTAATATACTCTGTGTTACTACTTATGTCTTGTCATTTGTTTTATTTCAGCTGCGGGTAGATTTAAGCGGTGCTTCCCACCTTAGTCTTTAATCGTTTTGGCGTCTTTTAAAATTCATTTTATAATTTCACACCAAGAAGCTTGCAACCCAATCGCCGGAACAACTGAATAAATGGTCGCTCTTTTAGTTACGAGAAAAACCACATAACAACATATCTGAGGAACGATGAAAAAGTTAGACTTGCTAGATAAAATGTTTGTGTTCTGTAACTAGCGCTGGTCTTGTTAGGTAGAATGCTTACGTTCTGCAACTATCAGAGGAAAAGTGATGTAGTTGGTTCTGCAGTTATCGGAGGAACGGTGCTTTAGTTGGTTTTTCAACATAGAATCTTTGCGATCTGCAGCTATAGGGGGTAAATGTGTAACGAATAAACAAACGAATAAACTTTAATCGTGCCAAATATATAACTACTAACATAATTTAAATAATAATAGTTAATAATAATGCACCGTGCTAGCTCTATGATTTTATTAAATATAAACAACACACAAGCATTAGAGCGATGAGAAATGTTTCTAATTATAATCAGGACGGGGTATTCTACTCGTACACTAAGATTTACAATTCTAATTTGAAATATAATTTGGACGCCACAATATTTTTTATATTAAATTTATAACAGTTAAATATTGAAACCAACAGACAAACAAATCTTAAAACTAACACTTAATTAGGTTATTTAGGTACATACGTGTTATTTGAAGGTTAATTACTTGTTGCTGTTCGTAACTTCAGCGCATGGGCGTGGTCATCATGTGACTTAAATGAATTACGCAATACTTAGAAATCTTCCGGAATTTACTTTCTATTGTTTTCGTATAATTTGATTTATCCTATCACCTTATATCGATGATCATTAACCATAACTTCCTAAACGTATAGGGGGAACGTACGTATCAGAAATTTTCCATAATCGTATCCTACATAAATCGTAATATTCGTATTCAAAAAAACGTAACGTAAAACCATCGAAATTGTACGTATCCAAACAAATCAAATCGAACGTATCAATCAGAGTATACCGTAACTCATAGTTAAAAAAACTTCCAGTTCGTGCGTACAAAAAAAAACTAAAACGCAAAATCCAAAGGTTACACAACACGTGTACAGAACAAAGAAATCACTTACCCCTTTAGATTACGGGTTTCTTTAAAACAAACGAAGGCAAAAAAATAAAGCGACGAAAGCGAAAATACAGCGACAAAAGCGGATATTTTTCATTGCATTACTACTAAAGCAGATTTCCACGGTTCAAATTTAACATGAGGAAATTTTCTGCACGTTATGCAGGAACGTCCGCTTCTTTTCGAAGTTCAACGGAAGATGGGTTAAAACAATATGGCTACGAATCACGCATGAGTAATGTGCATCAGCGATTTGCGCACGCAGAGACTCCAAAAATGTTAAATTAAATCAGAAGTATTAAATCAAAAAAACGTAAACGTTACAAATGTGAGTACTTTTTTTAGCAAAATAGAACGTTTATCGCTGCAATCGAGGAAAAGTATCTTGTCAGATAGAACTCTAACGGATTTTTTTATCGTTTTAAGCCAAAGTGCCAAGCATACATTTGGAGATGAAGAAGTATGTTAAAATTTTTGTTTACGGATGAGTAAAAATTGAAAATGTATGGTTTCACGAATTGATTTAGTTTTTTTTGCATTGACGAGACAAAATATTTGCTACTGTGCTGTCAAACTGCAATATTGCAATATATAAAGTCAATGATATAACAAACGTAAGGTATCTTTAACATTTTAGACACTATATAAGACGTAGCGGGTGTTGGCAACAAAATAGATGTGTAATCCATTTCAGTACTTAACAAGATTTTGAGGAAAAGTAAATAGGACGATTTTGTTTAGTCGGGTATCCTACTAAGTCGCCTGATTTTACCCAGTTGGACTTTTTATGGTGTGGTTTACATAAAGAAGTTTATAAGATGCACAACTACATGATAATGTAGATGCACTATAAAAACCAGGATTTAATGTACTGTATCCTGTGTGAATAATGAATGTTTACATGAGCGTCTGCAGCGTAATTTAACAAAATTGATTGAAGCAAAAAGTATAAATATAAAAACATGAAATATGTTCTAAAGCAATACGCAACCAAATTATTATTGGGTTCAATCGCCATCAGCGTCAATAATCGCTATGCATATGCAACGCATCCCACCAAAGTTTTGGCGTATTTGAGGGGAAGTGCCTTTCAAACGCGTCGCATTTTTCGGAAAAGTTGCTTCAAAGGGAAAACACGTTTTCCTTTAAGCTTATGGTTGATATAAGCTTAAGCATTTTCTTATTAATTAGCATCAGGCGATTGTAAAAGTCAATATAGCGTTACAATATGATTTTCTCGTTTCCAGTCAGTGCAGAGCGGGCTTGCGAAGTTTGTGGTCATTGTCTTCTTGCAAGTTCCAGTCTTCATCTTTCGCAATGAATTGATGTTTGGTGGTCTGTAATAAAGCCTTTTTATAATTTTTAACCATTTTTGGAGCATTCAACTCTTTTTTGAGCAGCCCCAAAGATCCTAATTAAATGCTTCACGATGCACTGGACGAACTAGTTTGGTAAGGAACACCAGACATGTGGTATCTTCAACAAAATCAAAGTTTTTTGTCCCCAAGCAAGTCGTTTGGACGTACCGGATATTCATGCTTGTTTACATGCTTCTCTGACAATAGATGAACACCGAATGAAATTTTCTCATGAAAGCGCTAAAGGCAACGGTTCCCTCCTACCAATTAAAGAAAGGTTTACGTTAGTATCACTTACAGACCGCGAGTTATGCTGTACATGTCTTTACTTAACTGACTACATTATTGTAATCAATCACTTTTTGTTTTTTTTTAGTTAATAAATATTAGTTACATTTGGTTTTGTTGCATGTAATGATGATGCTTACAGGTAGACTAAAAGCAACGGTTTGATAGGGCACTAGATATTATTAGAGTTCAGAAAATACAAAATCAACCGTCATATAGCTATATCGGCATGCGAGTGTGTGTGAGTGTGGGAAAAGGGTCTTTGCGCTTTTTCGGTTTTTTATATATTCTAGTACGGGCTGCTGTCAATGGTGTATAATGAAGGTGTCTCAAAAAAGAAATAATTTTTTTTCAAAACATTGAGAAGTTTGCTGACATCTTAAATCGTTCCAGATGGGTCTGTAACATGCTGGACGGCTATAAACACCTGGTTGTACGATTTAAAATGATCCGCATTTATAACAGTATTTGACTACTTCAGGGTTAAACTAGCAAGATATTAGTGTAGCTTTGTGTCGACTTCTCTTTTCAGCGGACTTATTACTATAACTGAGGTTGAGATTGTTTAATTTTAATTTGTTCGATTCTATTTTTACGGTATCAAAAACTTATCTCGTTAATTCGCTTAATTGCAACTACCTAAAAACAAACCACTTGTTGCTTCAATGTGAATTTAAATAGATTTTGCATGTGAAAATTCACTACTTTGAATTGGTAGGTACCCTGTATAGAGGTGAATCAAATAAATAAAATAAATCAATGGATGATTTGTGGAAAATTCATTGTTCGTTAATGAGTTACCACTTTGCTATAGTTGACTGTGTTGAAAAATATTTTGATAAGCTTAAATACGACTCAATTTTATCATAAGCAGATTAAGATAATTCAATAAAATTGTTATTGGGTTTACTTACAGTAATGGTACTCATAAAAGATAAAATCAAAAGATTAAATTGCGAAAAATTGGATATCCCTCGTGCTTTTTCGTCTCATTGAAAACAACAAAGAAAATTAATAAAAAACATACGCAGAAGAACTTTACGTTATTTACTTTATCATTTAAGAAAGGACTCTGTGAAATTTAAATTTTCTTTCATATCTTATCTTTCAATTTATCAACCTTTTAAAATATTATTTATGCTAAATATAAATAACCATTCATGTGTAGTATTTTAAGTTACTTCTCACAGAAAAGAAAGAGAAATATATATGACCCACCACTTATGACAAAAATATTTTCATACATCAGTTTGAAAAAACTATTACGATTTTAATACGCGATAAGGAAATGCGCATTACGTAGTAAAAAAGATTTTTCTCCATTCTAAATCACACAGCGAGGAGTTGTAAACTTAACTCCTAAACATTTTGCCATATCAAGATTTATTGTTATATATATTTCCACTTTCTTCAGTAATAGCAAAATTTCATTCCATTTTCGCATTTCGTCTTACTCGCGAACTTAATCTTAAATCGCTTTCCTACTTTCTAAACTTCTTTATGTTGATTTAATCTTACATTCACTTTGTTTAACGCCGCTACCATTTATTTCGGTGAAAAATTTGACTCGGAAATATCTACATCATGTAAGAATGGAGGAAACATAAATTGTTAAGAACACGTAATATACTTTCCAAACCGCGTTAATGCTTAAACGACACTGAGTACACTAATAAATAATTGTTAATCTAGAACTTAAGAGACTATCTCGTTTCGACGTTCACTAAAACGGATAAAGAACAATGAAAATCTTAAATGAAATAGAGTTGAGGTTGAAAAGGACGCTGAGAGATTGATGAGCCAATTTTAAGCAACGCTCAAATATCTTCGTTCATTGTAATTTATGTTTATTAAAGATTTATTTTAAAGGATACATTGAAAATGAAAAAATGAAGAGTGTTGTGGGTTTTAATCTAATATACAAAAAAACGTTGTATGTTTTTGTTCAATTAGATCAAATCAAGTAAACAATTAAACCTTTTCTTCCTTTGCAAAGAGAACAACTTTATTTTCTTTGTACTGACTAATAATAATAGTAATACACACGTGGCAATGACGTTCATGAGGTGTAATTGTAATTTATAAGTATGACAATTTTTGTTTAGTATAGTTGTGGAAACTGCATTACTGTATCCCAAGTGCTCATGGATCCAAAAACAAAGCAGTCATCTACTGGCTTCTGCTGGTGATATTAACAGATTTTTGTACTAAGTAGTAATTTTACGCTGTGTTTGATTTAAAACATTTTTTGGAATACGGATTAGTAAAGTATACAACGTTTTTATAGTTTTTTATATAAAGCATATCTTCATCTGAACATCTACTATGCAGAGGACCAGGATAAAGAATAAAAAATGTATACATGCAATCAGCCTACGCATAACAGTTTTCATTTTTCTAAAAGGTTAATAAAATACCGTTTAACAACTTATTTCCTTAATTCAACGTGGTTTTGTTGGAGGGAAACTTGAAACTTTAAAAGAGAACTTTAACGGCATTTGTTCTAAGATATGTAGCCAATAATATTTTCTTTAAAGTTAACTTAAATAAAGTCAGCCTAATCCAATTAATGAAATTACAAGAATGTATACGCTGACTTCGTACCGTTAACCCTAGAATAAATTTTAATTAAGGTCAGTTCTAAGATTGGTGTTTTATTTGACGTTTCTATATATAAATCGTGGATGTTCAACATTACCGTTCAAAATTGTGATAAAATTAAATTAGTGACTGTTTGCAGAATTCAAGATTGCAACGCTATATTGCTAAGATGTAACTGACATGCGAATCCTTTAAGGCTTTAAATTCGTAATCGTAGTTTATGCAGCACAACAATGTTGGATTATTGCCAAAATGATAGAGTAACCGATGTGAATCCTGCGGACTAATAAACTGTTTAGTTGCTCTTTTCAAACTTAAACTGTAAATTTAGTTGTTTAAGAATTCTCATTTTCACAACTATTAAACTTTGTTTTCTTGCTTGTTTCAGGAGATATCACGCAAAAAGGATATGAAAAAAAGAGAACAAGACTTCTGTCTCCATATGTGCCTAAACAAAACACGAGTAAGTATATTTTTGACAAAGAGAAAGCATACGTGTGATTTATAAACGTTTTTTTAAATTACCCACATAACGACCCTCTTAATTTTCTCATAGGGTGATTACAACTTGGTTATTACGGTTATCTATAAAAATTATTGCTGTTGGAAAGATTTAAGAGCGCGAGTGACAGTTTATAGTTTTTATGGAGCAACTGCAGTGACAAAAGTTGAATCGATTTTATTCGAAGAAAATCAGTATACAATTAATTCGCTAATTTTCTTGTCTAATTAATTTTTAATTTGTTTTTGTACGTTGCATGGTGGAGATAAAACTTTATACAAGGAGTTAACAAATATTTAAGGTTTTCGCAATTAATTTTTAAAAAACTTCTGGCAATTTTAAAACTTTCCCATAAGAAACTTTTGTTGTCGATTTATAACCTTATTGTTGATATTAGTCTAAATTTAAAATTTATTTTATACGTTCTAATTTTTGGATATTACCAATTTCTGTATTTTTAATTTAATGTTATGTTCAGATATATCGTGAGGTATATTAATTTAGCTATCAAACTTTTCTTAGGTAAGGTAATTAACTCAGTTTCTTAATCCTGATGTGCAAATATGAACTAAAATCACGACATTACTCGTATTCGGAAGAGAATTTTCTAACTAGCTTCATACTTAAATATTAAAACTAGACATTTAACCGCGCATTTTTTAAGGTACTTTTTCATATCCAAATGGATACACTGGCTTTTGGTGTGGATACGCAGTGCCGTATGAACGGATACTTAAGCGGGCCTTCCGTCTCTGGCTATGGATTATCAAATATTAAGTATTTTGAAATTAAGCAAAAAATATTAAGAAATAAATGAATTCATTATTCTAAAACAAACGTAAATTCTTGATAAGACAGATAATACAATATAAAAAATAATAAATACATCACGTAGGTACCATGATAGTGCAAAATATTATAATTGAGACCTCTCTCTAAAAAATTTGCGAATAAGTTCTCTTTCCTTATGAAGTTCAAAGTTTGGTTCTCTGAAGCGGCTTTCTTTCTTTCTAAAAAATTCTGCAACAGCAGGCCTGGGGTCGAAGTGGGCGGTTTCAACCCCATTAAGCGATCATTCATGGTATTTTCGTGTAGTAAAATTCTTCCTGGAATTTTAATCTGGTTATGACGGGAGATGACCCTTTCTGTAGTCATCGATTGCGTGCTTATTACCAAAAAAGAGGCCTAGAACATTTGCAGATCATCTTCCTAAGTCTGTCAGCATATTTAGTTTCTTTATCGCATGTGTTAAATCTTTTATGTCTTGAATCATTGACCAGCTGTCACAAACGTCACTGGCAAATTCATTGGTTTTTTTAGAACCAAATAGGTTAAAGACAAGTTGTCGGCCTGAGGAAATCATATCCCCTTCGGATTTTGCACAAATAACGTTTGTCATAATTTGAATAGTTTTGTCTTCAATATTTAACCTGACTTCAAGAAAGTTTGCAAATGCTGAATAGACTTCAGTTCTTAAAGCGGACCAGTTACGTTTCCCTGATGTCACGTATGCGTTACGAACATTTTGTGAACTTTTACCTGTGGATGGTATCGTTGTTGATTCTGAGGAGTTTGTGTTGCTATTATTTTTAGTATCGACAAGTAATTGTTCCTCCCTCCCGCCAGACCACGGACCGTCAGCAATAACAATCAGCTTTCTCAGTGCTGCGTCTCAAGCTGTTATAATATCGGGCAAAATTAAATCTGATTTTTGAAATAGTTGTTGCAACTTTTCAAAAATGTGTGTGATGTCAGCCATCAGTGCTGTGAGTATTTTTTTGTTGAGTTTCCAACCTCCAAGTTTTGGGCAAGCCTTTTGCTGTGATTTTGTCATTTCTATGCGTTGTGCTGATAGATAGCTTCCAATTCTTCTCAAACAAGTTGACATCCGGATAAATCATTGAGAACTGACAATATTACATTCCTGACATTTTTAGTTTGGAAGGAGATGTACGGAAGTAAATGGACACAGCTTTGAGGTAGTGAGCCAAATGTTTAGTTCTGGAACGGTACTTAGAACTGATTCCATTGTAAGGTCAGAGCGATGGCAACAGCACTATACTGAGACCTAGGCAGCTTTGTATGTCGTTTTTCCCTGTATTGGCACTTTCTCTATTAGTAGTAATTCCCATCATTTTATGCAAAGACATTTGGACGGCTTCAGTGAGTTTTCTTATAGCTTCAAGCAAGCCTTCGGTCCCGTGCTCCTCGGCTTCAGTCACACTGATAAAAAAAAATTTTACCTTGGCTGGACTTTCAGATGATACGTATCTGACAATTAAAAACTTGTTGTTTTTGTTTTATCGGTCGGAACTGCCATCTATTTAGATAGAATAGCACAAGGATCTAGAAATTATATACCCAAGATTTCTCTGTTTACTATATCCTAATATGTGCAGAATTTCTATATCACTGGGGCACTGTAATGCAATTCTGACTGCGGTGGTTGAAAACTTGAAATCAGCGCGTTCCAATTTTCCAGCGCTTGTGTTACGATAGAATTGACTCTCATATTAGTTAAGGAACGTGATGACCAAGATCGTGCACTTACAGTCTCAATCATTGAATCATTATAAACTTTAATACAAAGATGAATCAGGTTATTCACAACTTGAGCGCAATGATTTTTCAGATTTTTTACCCATGAATGTTTGTCTGACTGTGCATTCCATGCTTTGTCGTGCAACTTAGCTGTTGCAGTCGCGATATGGGCTGTGGATTTAATATGATCAACATTCTAGTTTCTGTTTATTTTTCGCCATGACACCTCGCGCTTAATGAACTGCAAAACTTTGCCGCACATCTTCATAGTCTTTACGAATCTTACATGTAACACAAGGATTAGTTCCCGTGCCCGCCTTTTCTATAGATTTGTTCGGGAAATCATGTTTTCTTAGCAACCAGTTTAATTTAAGTTTGTTACCATGATACCAGAAATATCCCTCAGAACTATGAGCGTGTGTGGTTTTGGCTAACCTTTTCTCACAATCGGAATCTAGGGTAACACTACTAGAAGGATTCTCTGCACGTTTTTTAGGCAAAGCTGGAATTGTATTTGTCACTGGTATTACCAGTACAGAAACTTCTTAGACGACTTCAGAATTAGATTGTACCTTAGCGTCTGGTAATGCTACTGAGGGTTGCAGTGCGCATTGCTTCTTTTCGATCGCGGTAGACGTAGACGGTTCATTGTTCGTATTTTTCTCAGGTTTTCTCGTGATTTTCTTCTGATTTTTCTCATTAGTAGCTTGCGTTAAATTTTTCTTTTCCTTTCCTATTTTTTTTCCTATTCACTTAGGTAGTGGCGTTTCCTATTTATAGTTCTTATTTTCCTGTAATACAAACATTACACGTCAGTAGTAATATACAGCGGTGCGTCGATGAAGTAACGCTCAAATCATAACGAAAACTTTTGGTCAAAAATCCTTGGACACGTCGAGTTTGTTTTTAAAAATTACACTTTTTTTCATTTTTGGTAGCTTTATATCGTCTTTTGGTTTTTTTAGTTATGACGTCATCGTATTTTTTTTTAAATGCCATCCCTACATTTTTACATTTGTGGATAGACTATTAATTTCCAAATGCAATCATATAGGCTTTGTATGACTTTTGAGCGATAATAAAATATTAATTTTCAAAAATACACACTAATTGGACGAGGAAACTGAATTTTACACTCAATATTTTAATTTTTTCCATTCTATTTTGAACCATTCTAAATGTCTTAATTAGGGGAGAATTTGCAAAAGTGACTTATGTGGTTCAAAATAGAACGAAAAAATTGAAATATTGAATGTAAAATTGTGTGATTTTTAAAAATAAACTCGACGTGTCCTAGGATTTTTGGCAAAAACTTTTTATAACAATTATATCGAATTAGTGCGTTACTTTATAGACGCACTGTATATTATTTAAACTTCACTGTAAATGTCTAATTAAATTTGATGAATTTCACAGCACTTGATTTTTTGTTCCTTTAAAAGAACACTCATTTAGGCACTCACACAGATTTTATGCAAAGGGAGAGATGAACGATGGACGCCTCAGAACGACTAATGACTAATTTAATAAAATTGGTGAACTCTGCATTAGAAAATCGTATGACGCATGCTGTTACCCGATTCAAGTTGCTGCATGTATCGAACTAAAAATAACTTCTTTGCTTAGATCATTGAAGGAAAGGGTATAGCGACTTTAGCGGCCGAAAACGCTATCTTTATGTTGTTAAATTATTTTGAACAGAAAAATACAATTTAACACAATAAATGGTAATGATGAATTTAGGTGAAGCTAGAAATAAAATGGAATTTTTATTTTTAAAAGGGGTCTATTTGGATTTATGGATACGCAGATAAAAATGCTTCAAAAAAGCGTTGGCATTTAAATTGAACTACAGAAAGGGAATCAAAAGATGAATCAAATCATAGTGATTGTGTGAATGGCAAAATAAAGCAGAACAAGTATAATATCAAAAGTTTGGATTGATACACAATTTAATAAAAAGACACTATTAAAGAAATGGTAAAATAGAAACATCAAGAAGAAATATTAAGAAAAAACGAATAAAAATAAAAAATGAGAGTTAAGAACTGTACTACGAAATTATTGTGAATTTTGGTTTTGTCAGTGTCTTTCTTGTTTCGTTGCTGCAATGTGGTTTAGTTTTGCAGCATCTTATTGAATTAATTCTTGATCTTATTGACCGGCAATATCATATAAGCGTCAACACGCATAGTAGATGATGGAAAAGAAGAATGGTAGTATAGAAGTTAAAAATTATATTAGTAGTCATTTACGTAATGGAATCAGGTAATTTCACATTAAAAGAATAAAACGGACTTAGCATTTGAAAGGAAAATGTTCTGAAATCTAATGCGACCAAGGAAACTAAAAAAAGTAAGACCTGTATGTACCAAGAGACAGAAACGTTAATAAAAGGAAATGATATAATAAAGGTAATAGTAGCTTTATTACCCGGTATAGACATAATATACATATATGTTCACTAGTAAAAAAGAAATACAGAATTACAACATAATGGAAAACACAAATTAGATTGATCGAAAAAACAGCAGACGACTTTAATATGATGAAAGTAAAGGAATGGTGGAAGTTGATAAACAATAGACATTATTAATAAGATATCCGGTATCTTTTTATTGACAAAAATTTAAAGTAACTGAATATTTTGCAAACAAATTATGTATTTGGAAAACTACAACTTAAAAACAAAAACCAAACTCGTCTTTGTGTTTACAAGTTATTATGTTGTTTCTCTTCTTTTTGCTCAGAATGTACTGTGCAAACTAGTCATCCACACTTTCAACTTCGTAGTAGTACTAAGCGACAACTACGACATTTTACTACAAATAATGGAAGCAAACTGCAAAGGACACTTGATAGTATATCTTGCCACTCATATGAGAATGATTGGTCATACGATGACTACTAAAAGTTTTTTTTTACTAGAAGAGCACGCTTGAGGAGTTATGTTAGTTAAAATTATTACAGTAGAAAGATAAAATAGATTTAGAAGACGATGTGAACATTTAAAACCACACAAATAAGATGCTTTTGGCTAGATAATATTTTTACGCAGTCGTTTGGTTTTTGACCAACTAACTTAAAGGTCAATGTCTAATCTGAACGTAGAGTTCCACTGTCATTTAGTATAAGATTATTTGTCTTTTCTTTGGTGCTTTATTTTTCTTGATTTTTTTAATTAAGGCAAATACCACTATCAAAACCATAATTTTTTGATTTGTTCTTTTCATTGTTGTTTTGTAGTACTTTTTGCGGTCTTCAGATTAGGTCTTAGGGCAAAGATTGTAAGTGAATTATTTGGATACTATGGAGAACGGCTTGGAGACGGTTACTTTTGAAAGGGCATGATTTATTCTACATTTTGGGAAAATATGTTTTTGACTGATCGACTATTGGCACTATTAACTTGTTGCGTTTAACACATAAAATTATCAGCAGTTTTCTAAGTTTTATAGTAGTCGCGAAATATATTGTTGTTTTGTCTTTCGTCTTCTATTACTTCTTTCAATTAAAAATGTTTGACAATGTGTTTCTTTTCAAGCCAAAAATCATATTTGTGTTTTTTCCTGCATACACGAGTATTGTTTGATATAACAAAACGTTTTTTGTGTGTAGTAGGAAACTGTATTTTTATCATAAGTAGCTCCACAAGCAACATTTAATAAGTACGTAAACTATTTCTATTAACTTAAGCCAATATGTCAATGTTGCTACAACTTTCATTAATATTCAAAGTTGAATTGTCGTTTACGTATAATTAAATAAATAACTTACATTTTTTTCGTATATCAAAAGATTTACTTTGTGCTTCTGATTTATATTTTTTCGCAATATAAAAAAGAAAATATATCTAATTCTACATGCGTATGGATGTGGACTTTGAGAAAAAATATGATAAGCATTGTAAATACAATATTCAGTTCACAACCGGAAAATTTAGTTAAAAAATGGAAAGTTTTAAAGTTGCCAGATTTTGCATTCATAGATTCATGCATCGTATCATTTATGCTTTTTTCGTTTCCTTATTTTGTGGCGTATGTGCTTAATTATTTATTAAGGGCAAACGCTAAAAACACAGATTGCGTTACTAACAAACTTGCGCTTAATGCATTCATATCTTATATCATGTTTAGCTGGAAATGGGGGAAATGGCGTTGAGAACACATATGAAAATGGAGACAACGGTGGTAAGCAACACACAAGAAGACGCACGCAACGACGCGTCACACACAACGAGAAGAGATATCATTCAGGTTCGCTCACTTGCTTAAATAAATCTATGTCGTGCACCTTGCATTTGCTTTATCTTCTTAGGTGTCGTGGTATACTGTACTGTAGCCTGAATTATCGATCTTTATTTTAATTTTTTGTACATCAGCAGTTTTATTTGTGCAACACTAAAAAAACACATTTCATTTTAATCAAATTACATTTGGTAAATCTATTAGAGAAAAGCGTACGGTAAAATGACTGTAATGCTGCAAATGCTCAATTAAATTTTATTACAACTATGGGAATTTGAAGGAATCAATTTCGATAAATTCCGTAATACTGTTAGTATAGGATACTACGAATTGTAAATGGCCTCTGGCATAGTAGGACGATCCAATGAATGGTTTTATGTCATACATTTATTAAATTACTAATTATAAACGAAAGAGAGAAAAAATTATTAATCGTGCTTGCGTTTGTGCTTTTTTGCTAGAGTAGGCGTTTGTTAACGATAACAAAAAAAGCGGAAACAAGTATAAGATTGATAACTTACTAAATACCTCGGTTTTTGAAAATTAATCAGCTGAGGGCCGGTACTTTACTTCCGTGTTCATTGAAAAGGTTCTACGTTTTTTAAATTTACCTACGCTTTGCATAAAATTTGTGCTAGCACTTAAATTGAGGGTGCTGATATTTATCTTAATACGAAGGACTGGCGTTTTCTCTACCAAATATGCTTAGTCGTTTATCAATTTTAAAATGTTTTAAAAATGGAAGTTCGGAAGCAACATTTTGATATTACATTTCTGGAGTTTTGAATAGTAGAATGTTTTTACATTGACATACAAATTATAATGCGTGGTACTCACGATTATTTTTTCTTTATAACTCAGAATTAGTGAATTAACCACTGTTTGGGATTTCTAATAACGTTTCATATTCCCGAACAATGTGTGTGTTTGAAATTATAAATTCAACGTGTAGGTATTTGCAATTTTGTAAAAACCATAAAGTTTAGAAAGTAAGATTACTACAAGGCTGTGTGTTTGTTAATATGTACGTAGATCTTTTCATTCGGATTTACTTACGCAAAGTCTCACAGCTTATTATAGTTAAAAGCAATATTTGGAATAAAATGTTAGCAATTAATGTAGTCGCAGATGATTTACACACTTTTACCTTAAAAAAGCTTGTCTACCTAGTTTATACATAAAGAATTTTTGGCAGAGAAGCGATTATGTAGAGATCGCAAAAGAAATAGTGACTGCTCTTAAGCAAAACAAGTTATTCAAAATAAGATTTCTTAAAATGTGTCCTTATTAAACATATTTTTAATTCCAGTTACATACACATAGCGGGTATAAGTTATTAATGGATATTAATTGGTACGCGTCTTTCCTTTACCACGTTTTTTTGTGTTTTTTCTCTTTTATATTGGTTTTAATTGTATTGTCAAAACTAAAATAACATACGCCATGTTCTTCTGCTTCTGCATATCAAATCAAAATGTCTTAAGTTTGTGCATAGTAAAGTAGTTATGATTAGTTACAAAAGCAGGTCACATATTTTTATGAACTAAATAAAATCCGCACTAAAAAAAATTGTGTTACAAAAACTAACGCCATCACTCTTCTACTAACTGATGGTACTCATTACAAACGATGAAAAAGAGCGATGATGATAAAGCTAAAAACGAAAAAAATATAAGGAAGATCATACATAGAAACAAGGAAAAACGAATAAAAAATAAAGAAAACAACACGGCGAAGGAGGTGATAAACCTAGACTGTAAGAAGTAGTACGGGGAAAGAAGAAGAACTTGTAGCAGAAATGATACAACAAAATATAGAAATACTAGGCATCACGGAAACAAAAAAGAAAAGATAAAGTATAAAGAAAACACATAAAGGATACTGGATGTGGTCGGGAGTACAGTAGAAAGAGAGAGCAAAAGAAGTGGGCTTGATAATTGCGCTAAGTAGACTAAAGCACGTGATCCAAGAAGAAAAATAAAACTGTAAGACGAAGAAATATGGACCATAATCACAGCATATCGGGTAAATGATGACGAAAGAAAAGAGGAAAAAACAAGTTCTTTGGAGAGATGCAAACCCAAATAGATAGTGGGGAAGAAAGTTTAATAATTTTGGGAGATCTAAAGAAAAGAAACTTTAAACAACAACCGCGACATAATAATAGTTTGTTATGATTAGGTCGAAAACAACCTAATAACAAACACAAAACTTAAACACAAGGACATATACAGTATTGGAGAGCAGAAATGAGAAATCAATCATTGATTACTTTCTAGTGAACAAAAATAACTGGCAATAAGTGATGTACATAAAAGTAAAAAGAAAAGCAAAGATAGGAAGTGATCACTACCTAGTGATAATGAAAATAAAAAGAATAAATGAAAGAAAACGCAAAGGAGAAAAGTAAATCTAAAAATAAAACGTTTTGAATTAAGAGGAAAAAAATACCAAAAAAACTATTAGAGGAAAAACTGAAAGGAAATGAACAAAACACAGAGCTAGAGGAAAAATGGGAACACTTAAAGATTACTATATTGACAGTAGCAGAAGAAAGTTGCGGAGAAAAGAAAATAATAAATAACAACACGACAAAAACTAAATGGTGGACAGAAGATATACGGAGAATAGTAAAGACAAATAAGAGGTATGGAAAATATATTTAATCACTAAAGTAGTCGAACATTACAAAGAAAAGAGGAAAGAAGTTGAAATAACATTCCAAGCGGCCAAAAAGATCGTGGGAAGAATTCGGGTATAAAATGACAGAAAACTATAAAGAGAACCAAAAATTATTTTATGGTACATAAAAACAACTCAGGGTAAAAAGCGAAGGAACATGCTCAATATAAAAGACAAGGATGGAAATATAATAACAAATGAAGAGGAAGAATGGACCGTTGGAGAGAATACTTAACGTACGCGTATATACAAAATCAGGAAGACGAAGAGGAAAAAAGCAATGAGGAACAAGGAATAGAAATAAGAGAAGAAGAAATAGAAGAGGCAATAAGAAAGTTAAGATTAGGCAAAGCGGCCGGAAAACATAAAGTATATGGGAAGAGCTGGTATGAATAAACTAAGGGAAATAATGAACGAAAGGACACAAAAATACCAAAAGATTGGAAAACACATATTATACCGTCAATATATGTATAAGAAAGGCGACAAAAGAAACTGTAATAACTATAGAGGAATAACACTCTCTAGCATCCCAGGGAAAATATTCACAAGAATAATACAAAAAAGAGTAAGGAATACAGTAGATATAACATTGGAGGATATGCAACGTGGCTTTAGGAAAAACACAAGACTTGATATTCATAATCAGACAAGCAAGTAAAAAACTATTAAATAAGACCAAGGAAATACACATATGCTTTATTGATCTAGAAAAAGTTTTCGACAGAATACGAAGACAAGACTTATGGGAAGTATTACAGAATATGGGAGTGAATAAAAATATCATAGGAAATGTGTACAAAAATAACATAAACATAGTAAGGACGAACAATGAAGAATCCAAAGAATTTAAAACTCGGTACATCTTATTTCGACGCGGCCACTTCGACGCTCCCACTTCGACACCGCCGCTTCGACGCCAGATCGTTTCGACGCGACATTATCTTGACGCGAGATCATCTCGACGCGACCTCATCTCGACGAGAACTCATCCTTGAAATCATGAATTTTGTATTTTTGATTCATTCAACGTTATGGTAATTTCTTTAATGTAATGTAAGTATCGGCTTGTATCTAGGGGTACTTATTTTGTTTAGTTATAAAAAAAATGCAATATAGGTTATTAAATAGGTCAAAGACAATTAGGAAAAGATAGGTACACAATATAAAGACCTGATTTGATACTATGGCAATAAAGTGATGATGTTAGAATACCTTAGAGGTATCGCACACAATTTTCTCATGGATTAAGATGCATATTGTTACTTATTTTTTATTATATCTATTATTATTTCTTAATATATATTTGAACCTGGTTTTATTTCTATATTGATAATACGTGTACTAGTGTAATTGCAGAAATCGAATCGAAATACTTTACTTTTAGTTTGAAGTAAAGGCGGTATTGCGGTGTGTTCTAGCGTTGGGATGAGCTCGCGTCGAAATGAACTCGCGTCGAGATGATCTCGCGTCAAGATAAACTTGCGTCGAGATGATCTCGCGTTCAGATGAGCTCGCGTCGAAACGACGCGACGGTGTCGAAATAGATGCGTCGAAACGAGCTGCTTCGTTTAAAACTAGACAAGGAGTCAAGCAGAGGTCTGCTCTTCTCAACTGTACTGGACGAGACAATAAAGAAAGCCAAGAAGAAGATGAAGAAACTGACACTGGGATACTGAAAAATAACACAAACTCAGCTCACAGAACTTATGTTTGAAAAAAATCATAGAAGGGCAGCTCAGATGGTTTGTGCATGTGTGTAGAATATCGGACAATAGGCTAACAAAAAGAGTGTTCGAAACGCGAGTGCCGGGAAATAATAGAAAAGAAAAACCAAGAACAAAATGGATTGATAATATAAAGAAAGAAGTACAGAGAAAAGAAATGACATCGGAGTGAATATAAAAACTAACACATGATAGGAAGCAATGGAAACAGAAGTGCAAAATTCAACTTCACCAGCCTTACACCTAAAGGTAAAATACCTAGGACTAAGAAGAAGAAGAAGCAGAAATATGAAATTTTTGAAGCTGTTTTGTTGAATAAACATTACATAAACGTTGTAGAGGTTTCACAGTATTTTATAACCTGCGCACGCAACGTTTTGGTCGTGGTTTAGTGTAATTATGAAGTTTTTGAAAGGGGAAAACTATTATTTTAAAAATAATACATTCTCCAGGTTGGATTTTCAAGCTTGATTATCGCTCCAGAATAAACACAGAACAAAAAAGTACTATTAAATAAAATAGTCACTTAAAGATAGCTTATATTAAATTTTATCTCGGAATAAGATGATCTCTTAAAAAAAATAGCGTGTCATGCTTGAGTAATAGCAGAGGTGTTTTGCTTCATAAAACTTTAGCGAAAGGAATGGTTTTGCCAATGTTGAAAAACGATTTCAGTTTCTTCAGACAATAGAAGTACATAGTATTTACTTTATATTTTTTTTGTATTTTGATATTGCTGGTCTGACAAATATTTGAAATACAGCAAACGTGTAACCTGAAACGGGACCGACATAATCTTGAGAATCTAATGGTATCACGACGTATGGTTCTGAATGTTATATTTGTAGCACACCTAAGGTCATTTTTTCGGCGTTTATAAGTAATAGCGCTTTGTAAACGCATAAATTGAATATTTAATTTAGAACAACGTTTTAGAACTCATTATGTAAAAGAAGAAGAACGATTCTATTCACTTTGGCGAACTTTTACTAACTTACTTAAAAGAAGGGTTTTGTCGCTAATGCAAAATCAAGTGAATTCAGTGAATTAATTTGTTCTAAGCTCGTACCTATTAACGCAGTCGGGTGGATTCGTATTAAGGAATTGATTTTTTTTCCACTCCTTTTTCCAAAAAATCTCGTTTTTATTTCTAAATTTATATTATGTCATTAGCGATCAGGTAATTAACGGACTTTCATCTTCCGTTGCCACTTAACTGACTTCGTTATTATCGGGAATACGAGTTTGTGTTCTTTCCAAGAAGGTTTAGTACTAATAGCCAAGATTTGCTGAGGAGCCAACTCAAAAGTCAAAGAGGACTTACCACTTCCTACTAGCACCGCTTATTTACCATACTGTATGGGTTCGACAGACAAAATAAGCAGAGTGCTAAAGAAACAATATCAAAACTGTCTTTGCGACTAAGGATACCCTGGACAATTGGTTTAGATTTGCTAAAGACAAACATGGGGCTTTAAAACATGCCGGGATTTACAAAATTCCCTGTCCCTGTGGATCAAGTTATATAAGGCAGACAGGACGCTCTATTGAAGTTAGAGTAAAAAAACATATGGCTGATGCAAACATCGTAGAATTACAAAATTAGCAGTGGCATAACACGTGTGGAACCAATGACACACGCTAAACTTTGACCAAACTAAAGTGTTGGTTAGTATTCCTTACTACTTTTCCAAACTAATCCGCGAATATGGAAATAGAAAAACATCCATATAATATGAACCGGGAAGACGGTTTGAAACTCAGCAAATCTTGGCTACTACTACTACACTCTCTAAAACAAAAATCAACCTTCTTAAAAAGAACATAAACTGTTACTCCGAATAATAACGAAGTCAGTCAAGCGGTAACGGAAAGTGAAAGTCCGTTAATTACCTGATCGCTAATGATATAGATACCGTCAGTTAAACTTTTTTTTATGGACAAACTGCAATTTCTGGCAAGACGTCAGTTTGTTGCTGTTCGATAATACGGCAAAGGCCAAGTACTAATTCTTGTTTTGGCTCTCAAGGACACACTAGGACTAAGTCTAAAAAGTCTGTGTAGACGCGGTCTATGCCGAAAGTCGCCTATAATCGTAACCATGAAAACTGCGAAAGCTTAGGATTCTATACATTATGATGATTTTAAAGTCATCATTCTAAAACACAAGTGTGGCTTTCTCGGTTGTTAGAAAAACGGTAGTTTTTTTACTTGCGTCTATATCGGCAGCAGTGAAGTCAAGTTATGATTTTATACCTGTTTGTATATGAAATTTGATTTGAAACATCTAAATAACCTATACTCATGCTATGGCGTTTTTGTGCAATTACATTACATCATGTGGGCAGAATTCTTATCGGCTATCAAAAAAGAAGCTTTTATGCATATCGTCTTTGATAACGCTACTGTGAACGGTTTACATCGATTTTTTCTCAAATCTATTTTTTCGTTTTGTGATGCAAAGCTAAACTGCTTTACTGCAAGTTTCTTACTAACGAGTTTTCTCCTGGGATGACGTTTGATGTTTGGCAAGATACATTACCAAAACAATAATTGTTTACTTTTTTAAGCAAAAAAAGTGCAACACAATTTTTTGGGTATTACTACACATATTAAAAGTTAAAACTACATGTACTTATTGCAGTGATTTATGCCTAATAAATAATTTTAGAAGGTAAAAGCGCTATGTATGTACTTATGTACTAATATGTATGTTTGATTGGTTCTTTAAAATTGCTATTACTTTTTCGCTGTGTTGTTGAATTTGTATAAAATCAGTTACAGGTGATAATACATTCGTTTCCAAAATTTTACACGATCTGCTATTTAATTCGTAAAGAGATGACAGAGTATGTTCGATTCCTGGCTTGATTTATGTAATTGTTTTTATTAGTCTATTTCGTTTTGTTGTCTGTGTTTATTTCGTTTATGAGTTTAACAATTGATTTTTACGCATTTGTCAGATAACTTTACAATGTAAAGGTGGTGTCGTTTGGTTAAATCTGGGAATCAAATACGTTATGACAATACCTAATACCTCAGAATGAAATTAATTAAATCACGTTTGTATTAATTTAATTACGCATTCTTGCAGATAATTGATGTGAAGTTTTGTTATATGGTTATAGCTCACTACCTGCATTATTATTCGAATGTATGCCAATTTATGTAACTTGATCAATAGTATTATAGTATATCGTTTTAAAATTTGCCGATTTTGTTATCATGAAGCATTACTTGAAACTACAATATTCGATTTTATTTTTAATTATGTGGGCTACATGAAAAGTATGATATGCAGTAAATAACTAAATAAATGTCCAAACCATTTTGTAGTGAATGAAATTTAATTTATAGTATTATTTTTATGACGTTCATATATACGATCTCATGCAGTCGATAAATCTCTCTGAATAATACAACCAATATAACTTCTTTTTCAGTGTTGCTATAAAACTGTTGACTATCGTTACTTGTTAAATAAATATTTTTTTTTATAAGTTAAACTTTGTTATCGTTTGTTTCGCATGCCTGAGTGTATTGTTTTGCATGTAGCTGTGGGGTCTGGGGGTTCATCCGAGACCAGGGGGGTTAGTCCAGCTACCAGAGCTTTACGAAGAGGCAACAGGCGGTTAACCCGTAATGAAAGCCGCTATCATTCAGGTGAGTGCTTTTGCACATCGTGCTTATTCATTTTCATTACATTACCATTGTAAATTTTTTTCGATTGCTGTGACAGTTACATTTTATTCGTTTTGGGTTAAGAATTACATTGTTCAAAACACATTAAAGCTGTATGTTATAAAAGTTATCGTAAGTTGAATATAAAGAAAAACGGGTAGGTCTACAGAATATGACGCTCGCATTGAAACGGCTTGAAAAAGAAATTAAAGATAGAATACGCGTTCATGAGTGGTTTGTATTATGTTCTATATTGTTGTCGGAACACTTTGAAATAGCAGTACATTTCTAACGGTCGAACTCTGCCTTTTCGACAGTTTGATTGAGATTTTACTATACCGACCAGCTTCTATCCAAACCACTCAAGCATTTATTTCCACCACCTGACAGGTAAAATTAGCCAATGATTGCTACTTTTATATAGGGTTTTGTGAAATAAACTTTCTTTTTTAGGCAGGTAAGTTATAACACTTACAAAAGCAATGCAAAATTACAATGCATTGTTTAGTATGGACAACATAAATACTTGACTAGTGTGGTCACCACACGACTTTCCTATACGGAATTTCTACATATTTTTTATTTTCAAATTGAAGAAAAGCATCCAAGTGAAAAGAACATAAGAGAAAAATTATTTTTAACGTATCTTGTTTTCCCTTCAAGGTATGGAATTTTTTTCTAAAAAAAATCGTCGCAGGCAGGATTCGAGCCTAGATTGTATTATTTGGAATTCATTATAATTATAAATAAAATATTTAATATACTGTTAATGTTAGAAAATTTTATTTGAAGAAATTGTTAGGATAGAATTATCTCTATGAGAAACTGTAAAAATAATTCTAATAATTTACAAAATTATATGTATAAGAAAAACGGTTAAAAATGGCGAGTACACCCACTGCCGGTTTCTTTATTAGACCCATCTTTACATAGAACCGAGAAAATATGAAAAGCTACTTTCATACCAAATTTCAAGTTGCTAAGACTTTTGGTTCGAGAGTTATTGTGGGTACAAAGTTACACACACACACAGACACCCAAAACTTTTTTTTGTCAAAAATAAATTTTTTTGATTTAGGAGACTGAGGCGTAAAGTTCTGCAAAAAAAAATTTTATCATAGGTTTTAAGAAGTACCTTTACTATTTATACGTTATGTATAAGGGTTGATAATGTTTTCGAAGGGTTTTGAGATTTGGAGCAATCACATCGCATCATTAGCATAGCAAAGTACCTTGTCGAAAATTTTTTTTGCATAATCACTTCAAAAGAGCCTTTTAGATATAAAGTAGATGTGGATTTAAGAATAAAATTGAATTTAAATATCAATTTGTAAAATGTGGAACTTGTACAATACTAAATCGCCAAATCTAGGATATACAAAACATCAATAAAGTCCATTATAACTAACACGGCGGATACAAGATCATCAAATGGTCCAGCGAAAAAGCGCAAAGCACCAATGAAAGGGTATAACGTGGCAAGCGCTTTAGAGAAAGCGATTGACATTGCAAAGGCGTTCCCAGAATCTAATTCGGAAAACAAATACATCGTTGTAGCGATGAATTATTTCACGAAATGAACGAACGCTTATGCGATACACAATCAAGAAGCAGCTACAGTGAAAGAGTTTTTCTGTCGGTTTGTAGTTCCGTTGGAATTAGACGCCGACCAAGGTCGCAACTTTGAGTCTGCGCTGTTTCAAGAAGTTTGCGGACGGTTGGGAATTAAGAAAACTAGGACGACGTTTCTCCATCCTCAATCTGATGGCATGGTTGAACGGATTAATCGAAAAATGGGAACTTACTTAACCAAAGTAGTGCCCGAACACCAAAAAGATTGGAATCAGTACTTGCATCTTTTCCTAATGGCATACTGATTATCTGTTCACGAAACCACATGCCAAACACCGTCCTGTGTTATGCTCGGTCGCGAAATACGACTGCCATGCGACCTCTAATTTGCACAAAAACCGGAAGAATTCACTTGAGAAGACTACGTCAGCAAGTTGGAGAAGAGGCTAGACGAAGTACATGACGCGGTCCGTAAAAACGCACAAGTTGCCAACGACAGAATTAAGAACAGATATGACGTCAAGGCACAAAATGTTGTGTTTCAATCTGGCGGCATGGTGTGGTTGTATAATTCCCAAATAAGACGTGGTTTATCGCTGAAGCTGCATAGTCAATGGGACGGCTCTTATGAAGTCGTGCAGCATATTAATGACGTCATAGGTTGCATCTGAAAACCACCTAGAGGCAAGTTCGGAGTTACAACCGAGAAACAGCAAGACTTGTTCTAAACACGAAAAGATTACGCCATTGCGAGGATCTTGACATGTCCAGAGGGGTTGCAGTCGTATTTAAGAAGAAGTTTGGACGGTTAGATGAACTACGAAGACAGCAACCGACGGTGGGAGAGATTTTAAAACTACGTGAAGAACAGAACAGTCTTAAGAAGAGTACAGTGAAACCTTCTCGAAGTTATTGTCAACTTCGCGACAACGGCCGAACTTTTCTGTAAAATTCTATTACATTCAAAACATTATAATTTTGACGTAGAAGTATTTGGGTCTTCTTTTGCCGTATTAAGTTTCTGGTGATATACGACATGTTACATATTACCTTTATCCTTAAGTGTTTTCATATTATTGTTTTATTATGCCATTATGTAATTATCATTGTTCATTCTTTTTGACTCAGTGGAGCGGCCTTCAGCATGTGGTTTCGGCTCTTTAAAACATTTGCATTTATAATTATTTTCTATTTTATCAAATAACAAAATGGCAACCGATCCAAAATTTTAAAACAATATATTATGAAAATTTGTCTGAAATAGTTTTGTCGACATGTCAACCAAGTGCCACATTTTTAAAAGAATAGGTGGGAATTCCAATAGATTTTGTCGAACCATTGCATTTGAAGAAGCTGTTATTATTATTGAAGATGAGCCATTGACGAGCACAAGAGTAATAGCAAATAGATTAGATGTAAATCACGTGACAGTTTAGCAAATTCAGAAGGAACAAGGTTTCCATCCGTTTTCTAGACTAAAGTTTTGTGACCTTTAGACTTCCAGTCAACACTGACCCCCATAGATTTCTTTTTCTGGGGTCAGATGAAGACCTCTGTATATGAGACAACAGTAAACACCGAATTAGAACTGTTGGCTAGAATAGTAATTGCAGCAAAATGTAAAAGACAAGCAAGCAGCGCTTGCAAATGTTTTTTCTAATATTAAAACACGCTGTCGGACTTGCGTTGCTGCGAATGGTAACCATTTTGAAAATCAAATTTAGTCTTTCCTTTATTGTTTCATTGTTAATTGTTTTATTTTTTGTTTAATGGCATCAAACCTACTTTGTTTTCAATCATTGTTGGAGTTTGTTAAAATGTATCTTGTAATTGTATTTTTTAAATGTGGTTTGATAAAACGTACGCATGTCAGTGTTACTGCATACAGTGGATACTATTATATTTGATATAACACGATGCTTAATATAGTAAAGTCGACTACAAAATAGATATACTTAACGTCTAAGAAACTTATACGTTTGAATCTGTAAGTAAAACGATTTCTTATCTCAAATACTTCAGGATTTTAAATTTTAGTTATAACTAAAAATTGGCCCGGGGTGTTAATCATTTAACTCGGCATAAACAATTTGTAACGTGCATTTGGCTGAAGTGTCTTAATTACTGGCAAACTTACCCCACAATAAAAAAAGAGCTAAGTGCAGCTTTGGTGTCTTAGAATAGTGTGGGTAAATCAATTAATACAAATCAGCCTGTGATGTGCAAATTAGTTAAAAAGGCACCACAACGAGAATGACTACAGGTGCTCGTTCACACTTGTACACCACTGAAGGAATACAAGCAGAAACACATATACACGCACAAGAAGTAAATTTTTTTTAATATCGACGTCTGTAAAAATATAAAGTCAACAAATATGCGTGGATGAAATATCACAGTAATGAAAAAAACTCAATTATAGATATACTAAACTCTCGAGATAGGCAACACAGTGTACTATAAAGTAAATCACTTTAGTAGAAAAATGTATGATTTTAACATGGAATTTTAACAATATCAAATTGATTAAATCAAGCCCTGAGCTTGAATAATCTGAAGGTTAAATAATACACAAATTTGTTGATTGCAAAATGTGATATAAAAGTAAAAGGTTACTTACAACCCCTTGTTAGTACTAGTAAAGGTCCCTAAAAGCTAAAAATAAATAAACAAGCATATTGCATTTTATAAGCAAAGTCTCATTTTTTCCCCATTAAAATAGTAAACCTGACAATGGGGTATCAAAGACGCTCACAGCTTCACAATTCTCCCAGTTTACTAAAGCTACTTCACAACGACGATTTCCAAAAGGACAGTAAATATTCGACTTACAAATCAGTTAATACTACGTTTTCAAGTAGTTTAATAGGTAGTAGCTAATGCGCAGCGATTCTTTTTATAAACATCGATTTATTTTACATTCGATTTTCGCTATGAACATTTGAATGGCTCCAGATTTAAAAACCTTCTTTGCAATTTGCGTGTAAAGTGTGAAAAAACTGAAAAAAAAGAACTCGAATACTACCACTTCTAGTCAATTATACGCCTTGATAAAAGAAAATAATCGTCTATTTAATAATAGCTTTAAAACAAATTTTTCCTCGAGTGTATATGAAATTTCTGATTCGGGTTTCGGATTATTTCGTCCACTTCACATAGGCATATGATCCAATCACTGAAACAAAGATGCGGTTTCTGTCACAAAACCTCAACGTTTAGTAAATTTTAATGGCAGTTATTTTATATTTATTCGACGATGTCATTGTGTAATACGATAAAAACTACGGACTATACTTGCACTATGGTGCTTTACACAGAAAAAGTAAACACTTAATTGGTTCCAAGTTTAAAAACCAAACAGGTATTGGAAAAGCACAAGGAAACTGCCACTATAAATTTCGTTTAGCAAAGGCAAAGAATTGAGCTTAACAATAACAGTTATACAAAACACTTAATAAATAACGCACTAAAAACGTTAAGATAATTTTGAGAATCATAACAGAAACATTCGCATTTACAACCATCAATAAAATATGAAATTACGCCTTATCATCCGAGGATTATTTTATTTTTTATTTGGTAAAGTGATATAAATGTCAGTTGTTTTCTGCTCCCCATCGGATAATAAATGTTTCGAATAACTTTTTTTTGTAGAAAATATAATTGTATAACTCTTCAGTTGGATGGTCGTTATATAACTGTCAGGGTTGATAACTCGACTCTGTCTGTCACATCTATGTATATTCCCTATAGAACCATAAGGGTAACAGACGTTTTATGTAACTTACAACCCTCTCGTTTTTCCGTTTTAGGTCAATCAAATTTAAACCAATTTCTTCTTACTTTGACTTTTAACTTTGTTTTTCGTGCGTACTTTTGAACGAATTAACAATTTTTGCAAGTTTATTTATCTAATAAAATAAGAAAAGTAGGTCGGTCATTTCAAAAATGAAAAGGGTCGGACAGGCAATAAATTAAAATATCTAGGCGAAGTAAGTGGTTTTCTTTTTCTAGTTTTATACACGAAAAGATACAGGAGGATATAATGAAAATTTATAATCATATTTAGGATGTGTGGTGATACACATACGCCATATTTCATTGAATGTAACAAATGTGCTTAGTACATCTCTGTGCTACCGAATGTAAAAATTTTAATATTGTTTCTGCGATGCTTTATTTTATCCTGCGTTAAACAAAGGGGAAATATTTTTTTTGCTGTCAACTGCAATTACTACTGTTTTATATAAAATTTTCTTTTTTAAAATATAATTTATTTTTACTTTTTTGTTGAAATCTCTAACGAAATTTAAAATTAGAGGAACTAGTCCTGTTTCAATTCACTTCGTATTGATCTCTTCACATTTAGTAAACAAAATGCTCTACAAAATTGTCAACAGACAACAATGATTAGATTTAATCGACGAAAGACATTAAAGAACAACGGTTAATTAAGTTGTAGAAAGCTGAACGAAAAAGCTTGAGAAAAAAGTAAAACAAGATCTTAAAATGAATAGCTACTGTTTTGCAGGAAAAAAGTAACTATTTGAGCATTAAAAAAAAATAACTTATAAAATCACCAAAAAACTTTTATTTTCAAAAGATTTTTTCTCAGTGGCGGCTGCTGGTCAATACTACGACATTTTCATATTAAAACTTGAAAAACTGCTTCTTATTCAATAAAATTAAAGGTAAAATAATTTTTAGTATTTTTTAGAGGGTCATTGGCCAAATGGCCTAATGGAGAAGCCGCCACTGCTTTTTCTTGTGGTATTTGATGGCTATTGATTTCTGTTATGTTTAAATTTAATGATAGTAGTGTTAATTAATTTGTGTAATTATATAGTAAAAATCTTTTCTGAGAGTCTTAGTAAATTTGCTCCATCTGGTGTACGTAGAACAATTTATTCTCTGCAATGAATGTTTCAGTATTTGTATGTAATAAATAGACGATAACAGCAATACAATCTCATTCAACAACTTCATCTGTGAAATTTGCAAAGCTTCACGTTCCAAATCCAATTTTGAAGGAGCTCAAATCCTATTTGTTCCTGGTGGTAATCTGTATTACCCGTCGTCGTATCATTACACTATAAAGCCCTTATTTTCTATTTTATTGATTAACCGATGCTTGTAATTGTGTAATAGAGTAATTATACATGAATTGGTATGCTTAAAATACAAATCAACAAGTAAAAAAATGTTTATTTAGAAAAGCTCCATTTCGAGCACTGCAATAACAATTCTCATTTAACTTGCGTGAGTGCTTTACAAATTGGTGTGTAACAATAAATTCTAATCTTTTATAAATACAGCTTCCATATATATTTCGACGAACAATAACACCCAGATAAAACGAACAATAATGTAACTGTTATGTTAACCTAAAATAAGAAATGTTATAGCTGTGATATTGTTATGTTCAGATAAGGGTTGTAACTATATTTGTTCCACCCGCATGTTGCTTGTTGCAGCAACAACTCCTATTTCTTTTTTAACTGAAAACAATTTTTACTTATGTTTTCTTTGTGTATTATAGAGGTTCGACAAGAAGCTGTACAACAGGCTTTGGCGCAAGCTATGCAAAACAGACATAAACCTTCGTTGCCTATGCCGTCCAAACGAACCTCCGTCATGGCAAGAAGTCCTGACCGAGATCGACGGGATTCTGGTAAGACTTTGTAACTAATTGAAATTCTAATTAGTGTAAAGCTGTTGGCTGTACTTCTTTCATGCACGTTCATAGTTTGTAAATGCATTTGCATATATCTGTATTTATGTATTTATCAGTTATTGCCGTTCATATGTGCCGTCATAACGATAATAATCCTTTTGCATAATTCGTCCATCTACACTGAAATGATATGCAAATGAATTCGCAATATACGCATCGTTTATTTACGTTTAAAATAATATGCAATTTAGATTCATGTAACCAACGAAAAGTGTTAAATAACAACACCGTGATAATCCAAGACAATTAGTTATACATTCAGAATTTCCACAAGGCGGAAGTGTTCGAAAGGGTTAAAACAATGACGGCGGTCAAACAACACAACTCTATCCTAGTCAGCATTCGTCACAATTGTAGAGAAATCCTTGTTAAGCCCGTTGTCCTGAATACCGTTATTGTTACGAAAATGCATTACATTAAAATTCAACACAAACCTAAATTAATTATTTGAGATCCTAAGATGCATAACTTGGACCTCTGAGACCGAACACAGTAATCAAAATTTTTCGTTTTTCATTTCAATTTTTCTCAATATTCGGTTACTGAATAATCAGTTGCTATTTTTTAATAAGTGGGCATCTGAAAAATATTTGTAAAAAAATTTAGATTCTCTTCCTTGTTTATAAGATGCCAAAATTTGGTATTACATATATAACTGCCGCATAAACCGCTTACAAGCTGGAGTTTCAAATCTCGATCATCTCTACAATTGCATAAATTTAGATTAATCAAAATTGCAGATACTGGTCAATTAAGTGACGTAAAAATTGCTTATAAAGATCTTTCACGTTTGCCGTTCGGATTTGTGTTGACACTTATATTTTATAAATGTAAAGGATATTGAGGTTATATTTTATTTAGTTATTTCTTGATATGTATTTCTATCTCCTTAGAGAACTTATTTCGATTGCAGTATACTATTCTCTGTTTTGTTCATTTCTATATATTGTAACGAACTTAAAACTTAATTTATTTAAACTATTTACACGATTATAGATATAATTAATTTTACTAAAACTAACATAACGAATTATGCAATTTATAACGGATAATGTAATAAAAGAATCGTTAATATTGTAACTGTACATCGTTCACTGATAACATTACTACAATCACTTTTATTTATCTCTACGACACGCGCAAAAATGCCGAATTTTTAAATACGTTTATCGATTTTTTTAATACTTTTGCCTTATCTTTGACTAGAATATTCTGTTAATTTCTTAAATCGCTTCGAATGTTCTAGAAGTTTGAGAATGTTTCAATATATTCTTTACCACGCTACTGCATATGCTAAAGTTGTGTTGTCTAGTTATTTCGTTACTCTGCAATGATAATGTTTCTTGGCTTTATTGCTAGTTGTTCTTTTTTGGTATTCGATTTTTTTTTGAATATGTGTATGTACCTATAGGTACAAAATTTTTTCAATTGAGGCTTATTTTTGATTTATAAAACATGCTAAGAAAACATCTCGTTCTCACCGTTCGGTGTAAAACTCATAAAGTTGTACAACCTGGATTGGAGGAGGCGGTTTGAGGAGAATCCGCTACTATACACTATGGCAAATTGTCCACGAAGGTTTACAACATCCAGTCAAATTAGAATAATTGAAAATGAAGAAAACTTAACAGCTAGGATTGCAGTTCCTGCCGGAATGGTCAAAAATAATCCGTACATGCTGCAAAACTCAATAGAATCTATAGTTCGAAGAGTACGTGGATGGCTCTTTGACCACGTGCCTTAAGTTCAATAAACCTAGTATAAAATCGTCCTTTAAATATGCGCACTTATTTGAATAACACTCTGCAATAATTAAGGATCATATCTCATTATTTGGCCAACCGATGAATACCTTAGTAATAAATTTTTGCAAGTGCTAATTGAAGAATGCTTTCACAGCGTCTTGTACTTCTGTGACCCACTTTTAACTGATCACTAGAGTTTGGATAGTTATGCACTGAAAAAAACGTTTTATTATTTATGTTTTATATCATATTACTACTAAATCAACAATATATTACTAAAAAGTATTGAAGAATTACAAATTTTGATTATATGTGATAGTTACGACTAGGCGCTTTCAAAAATACTGCAACTCGATGTAAACTATGTGCTAAACATGTAATTTGATCATTTTAGGAATTAACACTTAGTTTTTGTATTGTTTTACAATTATACGGTGCAGCATCAGTACACATTATGTGACGTACAATTTGTGGATAGTCGACTCACTTTTGGCTAGCATCCGCCGTAGATGGTCGTGCGTCAGATTGTAGATATCCAATGTATTCGGGTGAGTCGGTGCTCCTCGTCACCTTCCCTTGCGTGTAGAAAAAGAAATTATGTCTGAGGTAGAGAAAGTAAATCCTCAGAACTCACATTCCTAATTGTATGCAAAGAAATAAAACAATCCACAGTTATGACAGACTCCAAAATTTGTTTATTGTTGACTAGTATACTGAGCAATAATTGATAGTAAAGAAGAGAAAGAGAGGACAAGTATCAACTGAAAGTTTTGACTAAAAATGTAGTCGTCAGTACACTCCTAAGATAAATACTAAATTTAATCGACGTGAGCTTGTGGCTAACTATCTGAAACCTACTGATGTAGTCACACAAAGGTCTTTGATGGTTGTGATTGTGCTTTAAACTTTTTTATGGTAGTTCATTGCATCAATGGATCATTCAAAGTAATGAAACTAAGTAGCTAGTAAATATTAACAATAGGAAATCATTACCATTTAACTATACTTCGTAGTGTGTTATAAAGACAAATTCATTTACAAGCTTAGACTTTTAGTTAGCGACTTACAGCATTTTTGATTTGTACCTTTTCTTATCAGAGGATTCAGATTTATGAACGTGCACTATTAAAATTTTTTTTCCAACCTAGATTGGAACATGTTTTTGCGTAATTGCATTTTTTTTTGAATTTTTTGAAAGTGTCACGCACAAATTGGGGAGGTGGAAGCAAGGAAAAGATAGATATTTGGCTTACCTTTTGGTTAGTTTCCGTCGCAGATGATCGAGAGTCGGATTGTCAGTATCTAGAATTCTTCGGTTAAGCCGTGCTCTAGCGCCACCTTTTCTTACGCGAAGCAAGTAATCCTTTAAGGAAACGAACGTCAGAGCTAGAGAAAAGAAAATATCTTAGACCCGCAATCCTTAAATGTGCGTAAAGCAATAAAACAATCTAGCTATCATAGACAATTTTTTTTTACTTTAACATAGTATCTGCACAATTGCTCGTAGAGAAGAAGAAGAGAGAAAGTATCACATGTACAGTTTCGATTACAATGTAGTTGTTTTAACCACTTAAATACGATTTTTGAAGAAGGATTCTCTAAAAGAAAGGTATCCATAAGATAGATGTTGATGGATGACAACAATTTTATCCCTTACCGATCTTTTTTCGTCTTCACGCACCGATGTTGGCAAAGTTGCTTTAACGACAATTTTAACAGAAATCACGAAACTGATTTTTAGTCGTTACAAAAGGTATCGGTATTCAAGATTTTTTCGTGTGTTGTTTTTATTTCTTTTAGTACGTTAGCTTCTTTTCTTTAAACTATACCTCTTTGTCTATACTTTGCGAAGATGGATTAATTTTCTAAAATTGTCTCTTTCTTATTGATGTTTTTTTCATCATTTTTAATTTACCTGATGACGGTTTATGCCGTAGACACAGGAGGGAATAGATAGTTAAAACTCACACAAACACTGTCTAAAAAAGAAAAACTTTTTATAATCAATTACAAGAATTATAAAATAAAAAAGTAACTAAATATGCTGATAGAGTTGTCAGCTCTAAATCGTCGCTGATCATTGTAGTATATAGAAAGGTGCGAATATTATAAAGATATATAATAAAAATAAGTTTGAGGCGTTAGTTATAATACTGTGATACTTTGATGAAAACGTCTAAGGAAAATTAAGAACATTTACCTGACAGTCACAGGAAGAGTACAGACTAAATACTAACAAAACAAAATGATGATTATAAATAACAAAAAAACTGAGATGTTAAGAAATATAGAAATAAATGGAAATACAATAGAAGTAGTTACAGCAATGGAATATCTCGGCTCAGTTATAACAGATGATGGAAGAATAGAAATCGACAATGCACAAAGAATAAAGAAAACGAGGAACACATACTATGCTATAAACAAACTAATACTATAGAAACAAGCAATAGACAAGCAAGTGAAACTAAAAGTCTATAATAATATAGTGACACCAACACTAACTTACGGCAGCGAGGTATGGACCATAAAGAAAAAGTTCGAAAGCAAGATTAATGCATCAGAAATGCAGTTCCTGAGAAGACTTAAAGGAGATACACAATGGGATAGAGAGACAAATGAAAGAATAAGACATACTTTGAGACAAGAAGAAATAATGGACTTTATAGAAGGAAAACAACTAAAATGGTATGGACATATAATAAGAAAAGAAGAACAATCGCTACTAAAAAAGATCATAGAGGCATCAGGAGAACGAAAGAGGAAGAGGGCAGACCTAGAAAGCTCTAGACACAAAGAATCGAACCAATCGGTACAACAAGAGGCAAAACAATTGCAGAAATGAAAAAAATTGCAAAAAACAGAAGGGAATTGAAGTACTGAACCTCATATCCGACACCCACATAGGGCAAAACGATAAACTGAAGAAAGAGAGAAATAAGATACTTTGAATTAAAAGATTCACAAATCACAGGAGAAGATAACAAAGAAATTTACTAGTTCATAGTTATGGGAACACGTGTCTAAAAAAAAGAAAATTTAAACAGGTCGTATTCCAAAATTATATTACAAACAAAGCAATAACATCACAGTCTCACTACATAATTCCTATTGGTAAAATAACTGTAGTATTTTCTATTTTTTTATGTTGTGTACTCCTAAAATTAAGCATCTACGAAGAGCATTGGGTATATCAGAAAAAGATAAAAATTATTGCTATCATTAGAAAATAAATACCAAGCCACTGCTAAACAGAATACACACAAACTGCAAAACTGTTATAGGCATGTACTGGTTGTTAGAAAATACAATATTAAAAATTGAACACGCCGACGTAGCATTCAACGCAGATGGAGAAAAAAAGAAATGCAGATAGTCTCATTTTTCTTCGTTTGTTTTAAATTTTATTTCTTACTCTTGTTTAGTGATATTTGATAGTGATTTTTCTAAATCTTTAGATTAATCCAGTTTTTTCTATCTATCTATTAAACCGAATTATAATGCTGCCTGTATTTTTTTCGCGTTTCTAGTTTAATAACAATTGTTTTATTTTTCTTTGCAAAACATAGATTCATTATTGATTTTGAAATGCATTTCTGTAAACAACATATTTTCTGCTCTATCATTACTAGCGATTATAAAATTGTAGTCGTTAACTATTGTCGGGCGATGTTGTACCATCTAATCATCTATGATTATACGACAAACACAAACCATTTTTTTTATTGTTTTAATTCATATCTTTTTTTATAACAATTTCTGTTAATCCCGACAACATAAAAAATTGATGGTTATTAGTACGTACTACTGGATTTCGTTTTTATGCTATACACTTTTTTACTAAAAACAGGATCTTATTACAGAACCATTTCCTCTCTACACGAACACTATAATCATCAACAATAAAAGCTTTTCTAGTTTAAGAAACCTTTTGATATGTACCGATAGATGTCTCTATAATTTATTTGTTAGCTGTATTTGTTAGTATGTTTTATTCTTTGATTTTAAAATCTCAATGTGCATGAAGCAATTAAACAAGAAAAGGTAAACCACTTTTGTTTATAAGAAAATCTTTCTTTTTGTCACATCTGCTAATTCCTAAAAACAATAGATCACATTTTTCTTCTGTAATGTGGCATATGCATATACTGTTAGATTTTACTTTAAAACTTTAAGATGTCCGCGGATTAAAAAGCAAACATTTTACATTTTAGGAAAAACACTTTTATTAAAAACATAAAAACGAACAAAAACCAAAAACTGTCATCAACACAATCAAAAAACTATGACGTTAGCAACTGCCTTAGAACTTAGAACAAGAACGAACTTTTGAAATGCAGTGTTGCCAACGTAACAATAATAAATGTTTAGTTTACATTTCGAACCAAGTTTCAACACCACTTACAATACGGTACATATTTTTATTCTTTTGTTTATCGTAGCGTCGCGTTTAATTTAATACTATTTCACATACGCCATTTCTTTGCTTTTAACATATTTACGTTCATATTTTCTAGTCTCGTAAATATTTTAAGGTAATTCTTGGGTTCATTTTGAGAAAAACACTTCATTTGGAACCTATGTTCTAAAGGTCTTAACTTTTGAACTATAGGGTACTCAAGTTTTAAGAAAAAAAACTTTTTTTATGAGAAGTTTGGTATGATCTTAGATATTTTTGTGAAACACGTAATACGCATCACGCATCAAAACTAATTTTCTGTTGTGTAACAATTTTTTATTCTTGCTAGTGATGTTCGAGTGGCATTTTCACTAAACCATTTTAAAGCGAAAAGCGACGCAACTGTTTTTTCTTACAGTAAAAAATATTTTTAAAAATTCTTATTCTTTTTTGGGCAAAACTAGTCACTTTATTTTTTTTCACTTAACGTACAATTTTCGCATAAAACAATAAAATTGATTAACTTGCATGTTGTTATGGAATTGGGTTATATATAATATTAAAAAACGTATATAGTAGGTAAGAAGCAGATTTTGTTTTGTAAACATTAACAGTTTTGACAGTTGCCTACCTAATTTTATTTTCTGGTTTTGAACTAGACAATCGTCTAAAAGGAGTATAACGTACTGTAAGAACACCAGAAATTGGGAACACATTTCACATATTTGTTACCAGGATTTTCTCGTAACTTAATTACGGGCGACTGACTCAGTTAAGTCGGAAAGCGGATCGAATGTTTCGATGTGCTTATTATAACGTTACATTAAAAAGATCCCAAAATGGTTAGAAACTAGAATGGAAGATACCGTTTAAATCTATTTAACACTGAAATAGAACAAATGACAAAACACTGGTTATAACGACAAATATATTGTAACGAATTTTTAAACTAATTTATTTATAAATAAATATTTACACGATTAAAACAACACGTAACTAATTAAATCTAACGATATTTAAGAACCTATAGTTCTCTCCAGCAACCTCTTCTTCTGGTCTTCGTCTAAATTGGAGGTCGCATTGCAGTCGTATTTTGTTACTATGCTTGGTCACTCACGGGATGGTATTTGGCCTGTGCTTTCGTGAACTACTTTGGCTAAAACACTAATTTATATATTACTATCACTTTTGTTTATTTAAACCAGAATTTATTTATATTAAAAGCACGTATACTTAGCACGCTGTTATTATTAATTTTTCACTTTCATTGGCACTTGATCTATTTATTTTAGCACACACGTTAATCACTTATTTATTTAAACAGTTTTCTTAACTTCCGCCTTTGAAAAACTGACATCAGGTCCCTTTGAGTACTTTCTATATATTTCTGTTATCTATGTGGGGAATTTTCTACATTCTTCGATAAACGTTCTCGAAGTTGACAATAACTTTGGGAACGTTTCAATATTTATTTTAAGCAAAGAAGGAAAAAAGATTAATAAAATGTAGAATTACATATATAGTAACAATGAATAGTTCCACAAACATAGCGTTAATACTAGTCCTGGAGGGTAGGCAACATCCACACCTACAGTTATCTCAGTATAGTATAACAAAATCAGGTAATATGTAATATTAGCTCTGAGTTAAACGTCGATTTCATGCGAAACTAGTCAATTCGTAAACTGAAATAAATCGCATTTAGCGTAAATTGAAACCGTACGAACAAACATCTGCGTAAGTGAATTGTAATATCTATATATAAGTCGCACGTATTTTACGTTCGACAAATACATAAATTAATAACAAGAAAAAATGTACCCACGATTATCCAAGATATGCGAATAGCTATTTGCATACTTCAATCATCCCCTAAAATCGCTAAGAAAAATACATTAATAATTAATTATACGATCGTATCACAAGGAAGTTACTTGTCAACAAACAATGAATCGTAATAAAATAAGCGAAGCGTCCGAGTGGTTTTCACTATTACTATCACAGGTGTGTCCCCAAAGTTATTCGAACATCACATGAAATATTACAACGATTTGTCCCCGGATTATGTTTCGGAAGTGGTTTAATTAACCAATAGCGCAATCACTCCAAATTGGTCAACACGTGGCGGTATCCCAAGTCGCTATCACAATTACGGAAAAATCTAAGTAAATCACAAAAATATGAATCAATGCTTACCCCAGGAAAGCTTTCACAAAAGCAGCGAAAATGCTACACCCATTTATAGCACGGATAAGAGTGAAAATTTAGAAATGAAAATTTCGTTGGGCACTTACGTTAGAGCATAAGCGAAGCATACCACAGCCACCGAAAAAATAGTTTTTTTTTGAAAAATTCTAGCTATAAGCAATCACTTCACAGCGCATTACTCTGAATGTAGCAAAAAGCGGGCGAAACTTATACGGTACAAAAATCATACCAAGACACTTTTAACATTACGTATTCTTGTTTCGAAAATTCTCATGTTCGATGGGTTTAGGCGTTGCTCCCTCGCGACTTTCCATTATGGATGAAATTTTGTCAATGATTTCTTCAAAAAGTATATGAAAATAGATTGTTTGATCTAAAATGTTATCCACCGATGAACCCACTTTTTCTAAAAAGGCCAGCCAGAACTTTCAAGACATTCATTTTTGGGCTGAAGAAAACTTACATTCAATCTCGTCATCAGGAGAAGTTTTCGTTAACGTGTGTGCTGGAGTATGCGGTGATTATTTAGTTGGGTCCTATTTTCTTCATGCGAGGTTGAATGAACAGTTTCTCGAAGAAGAATTGCCAGGTTTGATGGAAGATGTTCCTATTTTAGTAAGAAATCAATTGTGGTTTACGCTTGACGGGGCGCCAGTGCGAATATTTAAGCCGAAATTACAATAATCGCTTGATAAGTCGCAGAGGCCACCTAGGATCTCAATAGTTTCAATTATTTTCTGTGGGGTAATCTTAAAACATGTGGCTTACAGCAAACCAATTTATACTGAAGAGCAGTTGAGAAATTGCATCATAGTTTCCTGCGAAACTATTAGAAACGTCTTGGTATTTTTCAAAGAGTGCGTGAGTTGATAAGAAAAAGTTTGAACATCTGATTTAATTTATTTCTTTCGGCTACATTTTGTTTTAGAATTCCAAAATATATTTACATTACTTTAATTTTACAATTTTACCGGTTAAAAATTATTCTTATTTTTTAAAGTTACATAAATTGTTTTTTTCTCGTAAGTGGTCTAGCGAGACGCAAATGAATGAATTTTAGTTTTATGCGAAAACCGTACGTCAAACGAAAAAATCAAGAGACCAGACGTGTTCAAACATGAATAAGGATTTCAAAAATAATTTTTTTTAAGCAAAAGCAATGGCGTATCACTTTTCTCTTTAAAATCATTCAGTGCAAATTACGAACGAATGCCATTGGCAACAATAAAAAATTATGTAATAAAAACATATTTTTTTCTTAAAATTTTACCACCTTGTAGTTCAAGCAATAGTTAAGACTTTTAGGACACCTTCATATGAAGTTTTTTCTCAAAATAGAATAACCTCTTTAAATATTAATTTAAAATTTAATTATTAGCTTGTTATTAACTGTATATTTTAAAAAGACGTGTTGTCAATTTTTTTCTTTTAGTTTACCGACTTCTAAGTATTTTTATGTTTTTGTTTTTACTACTTTGTTATCATTATAATTTTTGATTTGTAATATCGAATGTTTTTACATAATTTCACAAGTCAAAATTTTTTGTAGTTTTTGTAATTACGATGTTTTTGAGTTTTTTACACTTGAATGGTTTGGTGACACATCCTCCTAGTAAATTAGAATTCCTGACTTACTTTAATTTTCGAGCGTCTCATTTCGATCTTTGCAAACTGAATAACGTTTTGAACGAAAATAATTTTTTTTGATTATTTTAGGAAGATAATAAACTCTACAGTTCTTAATAATTAATTAATCTGATTTTATTTTGCGTATTTATGCTTTCAATTTTCTTTTTAAATTTAATTAAACTTCTTTATTTATAGTCGTTAAAAATACAAATCGAGAAACAGAGGTACATTAAGTGAGTTTCAGGTCGGTGCTTCAATATTTAAATTAGTATGAACGAGTCTAATTTTATTATAAATATTTTATTGCTTTTAACTGGCTGTTTGTTGTTTTTTTTATTCTCGCTTTTTGTTTTTATGAAAATTTGTCAAATTGCTTGTTTGAAATAAATTTTATGTCGAATGTTTTGTTGGTGTATCTATGATTATTAATACTCATTAAAGACGTGTGGTTTTGCTTTTGCACATAGAGAAAACATCAATACTTTGACAACCATAGAAAATTAGCGTGTAGTTACATTACCTTGTATGATTAGTATGAGTTTATGAAAGTCTAGCTAAATGATGATGAATATTAATTTGGTTAAAATGAGTCTTTAGATTTAATTGTTGGTAGAATTAGTTTTCCGTATCATTATCACAACCACACATTTTTTTGTGTAACGGTCGAAAAAGCAAACGTTTATCATTTCCTTCCCCACGCACCTTTATATCAAATTTTCTACTCGATTAAAAAAAATACGCACTAGTAAATAATTGCAATATTTCCTAGAAGTATTTCATTTCGAAAAATCTAATTTAATTGGAAAAACAATTCATCAAAGCGATTTAAATAGTTTGTAGAAAAACGTCTCGTATTGTTGAATTTTCACCGTATTAGTCACGACGTTGATGAAACTTAATGTATTTAAAACAATACAAGAGTGAACAGCGATTAGAATAGAATTTCTTGGTAATGGTATCGCAAATTATGTGGTTACAATGCAAACTTCAAGGAACAAACAAAACCATGAATTTTAATCAAAACCGATTACTTTTAAATCGTTACAGAAATTAAAGTAATTTCTTTAAATAAATTGTAATAATTCTGATAAAAGAAACTTTTAAGGTTGAGAATAATTTATGGAAACGATTTTCTTGTTTGATTTTATACACTGGGTAAGTTTTTATTTAGCACTTTCTTATTAATTTATCGTTATCGTGATTACTTGTTCATCTTTGTTTTACAGCTTTCTTTTTTTGTTTTTTGACTTTTTATTGTTGTTAAATACCACCCATCAAAAGTCTGAAGACGTATTTAGCAATTTTTTGTTGTTCAATTATTTTGAAAATAGTTTTGTGTACATATCTTTGTCTTTTCATATTTTTGGCATTTCTTATTAGAATTTATGATTTGGCTAAGTTTCTGTAAGATTTATCGGTGTTACTGATTGTTGGTCGGTGGTAAAGTAAAGTGTAAATAAAAACAGGAAGAACACGGAGCGTCGGCACGGTTGAAGTTTTGTAATGATCAAAGTTTAACCTTGAATGATTTTGTAATGTTCTAAACGAGTAATTGGATTGAGATTACATACACCAAGGTTCTTTGGAATTACTTAAATCGTTAAATGTTTAAATACAGATTTTCATTATATCGTTTACTGATGTATTTATGTATTGTACAGGGACGTTCAATCTAGCCGAAAGTGCCATTTGCTCGGCATCAATACGAACCATGTCGTTTGCTGCTTATTACTAGTCCAATTTATACGGGAATTTATATATGTACTATTTATTATCCATTACATATTGAATATTCTAGAATATTTAAAAATATTCAATTTGCTTGGAAAGATTTCTTCGAAATTTTAAATAATATTATTTTGTATGGCTACGAACGCTAATGTTATTAACTTATTAACTACTACTTTGGATCATTATGGATCTCTCTGAATTAATAAATTCTAACACGATTATATTAAAATACATTTTCAAATGTCATGTTAACGAAACAAGAAAAGGTGGAAAATATTTTTTATGGTTTAGAAGAGAAAAATATTTTTTACATTGTGACAGAAAAATGAAGTGAAATCAAAGTTTATTATAATAAAAGAAATACAACTTAAAACAAATAAATGCGCGAGTACAACTGGCATGCGACTTATCCGCGCTTAACGCTCTTTGTTACTCGCTGTATTCACGCATGTATTAACAACGCACACATATATACATTTTTAACGGCGGGCACGTTTCGATTAACTTATTTCTAACACTCCTCCTATCGATATGTGCCCTACATATTAATTACATGATACATTTAAGTTTAACATCTCTACACATTTATCGTGTTTACATTTAGTTAAAGATTTCGTTAAAATGTCAGCAAGCATATAATTCGTTTGTACATAGTTAATGATGATATATTTATTTTCTACTAATTCACGAGTAAAGTGAAAACGTATATCTATATGCTTACTTCGTTTATGAAACACAGCATTTTTTGACAATTCAATTGCGCTTTGATTGTCGCAAAAGACGTTCACTGGTGGTTTTGCATATTTATAAAAACCCATATGACTTAACAGTCTACTAACATAAACAACTTCACGAGAAATTTCTGAAAGCGCCGCGTATTCCGCTTCCATTGTTGATAATGCTACTGAAGATTGCTTTTTAGATTTCCAACTAATTGGACCTCCAGCCAGGATTAGGACATTACCCGTACATGATTTTCGATCATCGATGTCTCCAGCCCAATCCGAGTCTGAGTATGCCATGAGGTTTTCTTCATTTTTAACATACGTAATGCCATAATGAGATGTAGCTTTTAAATATCTCAATACACGTTTCGCAGTAACCCAATGACTTTTTCCTGGATCGGAACAAAAACGACTTAACGTACTGGCTGCAAACGCTATATCTGGACGAGTTGCATTAGCTAAATAAATCAGACCTCCAATTAATTCTCTGTACGGTCTATTCTTCATCTCGTCCTTTTCTTCTTCTGTTCTTGGACATTCTTCTTTTGAAATTTTCAAGTTAGGTTCGATCGGAGTCGACACTGTCTTTGCAGTTTCCATATTGAACTTTTCAACTAATTCCTCAACATACCTTTTCTGTGAAAGATGAATACTTCCTGTAGCTCCTTCTCGTTGTACAGTGATTCCAAGGATGTTGCTAACTTGACCAAGGTCTACCATCTTGAATGATGACTCCAATTTCAATTTTATTGATTCGAGATTTTGAATCTTTTTCGCCGCCAAAATTAAATCGTCAACGTAAACTAACACAATAACCAATTCATCTTCTTCGCCAAATACGTAAACACACGGATCTGCTGGGGTACGTTTACCTCCAATTTTGGTCAAATAACCATCCAGTTTATTGTACCATTCCCGACCTGATTGCTTCCAGTCCATATAGTGGTTTCAATAACTTGCAGACTTTTTCTTCGTTGCCGTGTTCAACAAACATATCCGGTTGTTCCATATATACTTCGTCGTGTAACTCACTTTGCACATAAGCAGAAACTACATCCATTTGATGTACGTGCAATTCTTCATTTACACAAGCTGCCAATAACGTACGGATTGTTTCGTATCTTGTTACTGGTGCAAACACTTCTTCATAATCGATCCCATATCTTTGAGTGTTTCCGCGGGCTACTAGCCTTGCTTTGTGTTTCTTAATTTTTCCATCTTGATCAAATTTCGTTTTGAACACCCATCTGTTTGTTAGAACTTTTTTATGTATTGGCCTTGGTACAAGAATCCATGTCTTGTTTTGTTGTAATGTGTCGTACTCGGTTTTCATGGCGGTTAGTCATGCTTCTTTGTTTTCATGTTCCAAAGCATCTGTTGCTGATTGGGGATCTACCCATTCTTTGATCTTGGTTTTGTAAATCTTTGACGGTCTACCTCGGCGACCATCTCTTAAGAGTTTTGGACGACCTGGTCCTCGTCGAGTACTATGACTTGCTTCTTCTTCATCAGTTTGATAGCTCTCTTCCTGAACATCTGCATCAACTTCTATTTTTAAGTTATGTTCTGTATTATCTTCGTAGGTTTCATCGTCCTCTTCGTGCGTCATGTCGACTGTTTGATCTGGCAGCATAAACATTTCTTTTGATGCTGTTTCATTAGGTTCAATGTTCTCGATAAATTTTACGTCTCGAGCTTTGATGACTAGCTTTGTTCCTCGTTTCCACAAACGATAAGCTTTGGATTCATCTGAATAACCTACCAGCACATATTCATCACCTTTCGGTTGAAATTTTCCTCTTCTTTGATTTTTATTTAATGCAATAGCTTTACTGCCTATAATTCTCAGAAAACTAACGTGCGGCTTTCTTCCCGACCATGCCTCAAAGGGAGTGGTCCCATTTAAACACTTAGTAGCACACCTGTTTTTCAAAAAGGTTGCTGTATTCACTGCTTCGGCCCATAAGGAATCTGGAAGCTTAGCTTGTAACATCATGCAACGTGCCATTTCGACCAACGTTCGATTAGCTCGCTCTGCAACACCGTTTTGCTGAGGTGTATACTCAACACTTAGTTGATGTACTATTCCATCATCTTCAAGGAAACTCTTGAACTGACTTGATAAATATTCTCTTCCATTATCCGTTCGAAGCTTTTTATGCGGTGGCCAGTTTGTTTTCTGCTCTTGTTTTGTAATTTTGAAAGCTTGGAAAATATCGGACTTATTTCGGAGCATAACAACTTCCGTATAACGTGAGTAATCGTCAATAAACGTTACAAAATATTTTGCGCCACCTAATGATTCAGTTTTCATTGGTCCACATATGTCTGAGTGCACTAAACCCAAAGTTTCTTTTTCACGATTTGTCGATTGTTTAAACGGTTGCACATGAATTTTACTTTTTGCGCACACTTCACAATTTAATTCTTTTATTTTTGAATGCAAATTCATACCAGACACCATATTTTCGTTTTCCATTCTTTTCAAATCGTTAACGTTTAAATGTCCGTACCTTTGATGCCATCTAACTAAATTTTCAACATTGTTGTCACGTACAAATGCAACACTTTCTTCGTTTTCGTTCACTACATAAAGTTGATCACGTTTTGATGCTGTAAGAACTACCGAACCATCTTTTCGATTAATAATTGCCTTATCTTTCATAAAGGTAACCGTATAACCATTGTCGGTAACACTTGAAACAGAAAGTAAATTGTTTCGAAGTTCGGGAACGTATAATGCGTTCTTTAATTTTACTTTATTCGTGAAACGATTGTTTATTTTCGCATTTAAATTTACGTCTCCATTTCCGGTGGATTCTATAAAATGTTCTGCGGCGGTATAAACTTTTAATTGTTCACTTTCATCTAAAGTTACAAAATTTTGTTTACTGTTACACATATGCTTGGTTGCGCCACTATCAAGATACCACGAATTTGATTTATCAATTCCCGTATTACATGCAATAACTGTCATCGCGTCATTCACTTTATTTGCTTCGTTAGATTTAAATTTTAATTTACAATCTCGACTTTTATGACCGTATTTATTACACTTAAAACATTTGCCTTTAAAGTGAGTATCGGATTTCGTGTATTTATACTTCCCAGAAACATTATTTTGTTTCGTTTGGTATGAATGACATTTTGTAATCATAGCAGTGCTTACATTTTCTATATCGCTTGTTCTTGAAGATCGATCATTCTGTCTCGCCTCCTCTTCAATAAGTTTAATTTTTAAATTTTCAAGCGTCGGTATTTCATCACGCGTTTCAATTGCAATGCTAAAACTATCATAATCTGTAGGTAACGAACTTAACAGCATAATTGATAATAATTCATTTTGAATTTGAATTCCTGCTTCTTCCAGGTGTTCTGCATTGCGTGTGAAATCTGCTAAATATTGTGTCATGCTAACATTCGGTTTCTTTTCCATACGTAACAATTGCTTATACAAAGCTGCTTTTCTTACCGGACCGCGCGATTCAAATATCGCTTGAAGTGCATCCCATGCTTCCTTCGATGAGCATGCCTTTTTTACATGATTTAACTGCCCGTGCGAAATGGAAAGATTTATTAATGCCAACGCCTTCGAGTCTTTGTTTATCCAATTAATAAAATTTTCTGTTGGTTTCGCTTCCGTACCATTGACGTATTGCCACAAATCATTGAAAACCAGTACACTTTTCATTTGCACTTTCCACAATTCATAATTGCTTTCTGTTAATTTTTCAATGTTCGCGAAACCCGTTGCCGTAGCCATTTTTTAATGTAATCCTTCGCGCCACGCGTTTTCCTTATTATCGTTATGATTCACTTACACGTTACACACTATTATTTTTTTAAAATAGCACTTTGGGCGTTTCTGGGCCCATAACCTGACAGAAAAATGAAGTGAAATCAAAGTTTATTATAATAAAAGAAATACAACTTAAAACAAATAAATGCGCGAGTACAACTGGCATGCGACTTATCCGCGCTTAACGCTCTTTGTTACTCGCTGTATTCACGCATGTATTAACAACGCACACATATATACATTTTTAACGGCGGGCACGTTTCGATTAACTTATTTCTAACACATTGCTTAGCGGCGTTCTACTTGAATATTTTGAGAATAAGTGCGTTGTTTCAGTTCTTTTAAAAGGCAATATAGTATGTATGTTGTTCTAATTGTCTGCATTAATTGCATGCTTGTCATAATCTTGGTTTCACTATTGGTTTTACTGCTAGGGCTTCTTGTACTTTGTCATTTTTGCTTGAGTTATTCGCGTTATTCTTATTATTTATTTTAGGTACTTTCTCTCCATAGCTTTTCATCTTTATCAAAAGGATTTTGCGTACAATCATAATGTATAATTAGGCCTATGCCAAAACTCAATAGAACCATTGTATAGGGACAGAGACTTCAAATTTTTGGAGTTTACTCCTTAAGAATCGATTTGCATATATAAGGAGCCCGGTACGAGAAAAATCTGAGCAGTAAAATCTATCGATGAATGACCTCGTTACGTTTTTGGTGCGCATCCTATGTCGCGCAACTTTCTAAGTGAACTGAAAGTGCTGACTATCAGTAACGTCATTGCTTCTATTTACTCTTATAGTTTATGTAATATGTTTTCCAACTTTCGTCATTCGTGACATCACATCTAAACCAAAACAACAAATATAGTTTTACTCTTCTAACTCATAAAATAAAATTGTATAAAGCATGCTGTAAAGTTGGCAACCTGGGCGGCATTGCAATTTTTTCGTACATATGTTTGTTTACATTTTATCGTTTGTTAGGTTAGTGTGTTTATTTCTCCGTGTTTTCGCTGTTTCTACCTTTTGTATCAAAAATTGTTCTTTTCAGAACATACGTTTGAGTGAATTAACATTTAATCACTACAATAATGCCGGGCCGTAGATTGGGAAGTAGGGGAAAGGAGCTTGTTGCTAATTTGATTGAATTTTTTCAACAAGAACGGGACAATGGTGGTCCATTTATACCTGTAACATCAGTTCGTGAAGTAATTTATTGCATTATTTACTTTACATATATTTTATTAATATTATTCTAATTTTAGCGTGTAGCAGCTGCTTTAAAGATTAACATCTCTACAGTTACTAGTGTGTCGCAAGCCTTAAAGAAGAACGAACCATTTGTTTCTAAACAGCGGCCACATAAAAAACCCATTACGAATATTGAGGAGTTTAATAAATGTGCAATTCGTAATGTAATTTACAGAATGTACCAAAATCGTAAGTTAAATTATATTAACGCGCTTCAATTTTCTTATGTCACATTAAATAATTACAGACGAGCATATTACGGTAAATATCTTATGGCAAAAATTAAAAGAAGAGGAACTTTTCGAAGGTTGTGCTAAATCGTTGCACACTGTTTTAAATAATATAGGGTTTAAATGGAAAAAAGACAACCCCAGACGAGGTCTGATGGAATTACCCGATGTTGTTCTTAAAAACATACATGAGGATCAAAGCCGAAAAAATATGCCAGTTTGTTTTTTTGGATGAAACATGGATTTTCCAGAATGGCACAGTAAATCGGTCATGGCAGGATGACGACTTAAGAACCGTTAAAAGTACAAAGGTTGATGGAAAAAGGTTAGTTTATAATTATGAGCTGTGAATTTGAAATTACATATTCTTTTGGTTTTTTAGATACATAGTGTTACATGCAGGGAATGAGGAAGGTTTTATTAATGGAGCAGAACTAATTTTTTCTTCTTCTACAAAAAATGAAGATTATCATGGGGAGATGAACGAGAAAAATTTTTTGCATTGGTTTGAACATCAATTATTAAAAAATCTAAAGCGAAAATCTACAATTGTATTGGATAATGCTTCATACCACAGCAGCATATTGGAAAAAGTACCTAATAGTACGTGGAAGAAAGCTAACATTGCCGAATGGCTTAGTAATCATAAAATTGAATTTGATGAAAATTCATTAAAAATCGAACTTCTACAGAAAGTGCTTATGTAAATAGAAAATTCACAGTGTAATGAGTAGATTAATGCAATTATTGCTTTTTTAGAAATAAACCTCCAAAAGTATTTAAAGCAGATACGTTAGCTGAACAATATGGTCATAAAGTCCTACGATTACCTCCCTACCATTGCATTTTTAATCCAATTGAACTTATATGGGGTATTACTAAGAATTATTATAATCGACACATTGGTAGGGATGGTAAATCAATAGAAAAATCTATGAAAATGTGGCACGAGGCTTTGGCAACAGTTACACCAGAAGCCTGGAATAATTCAGTTAAACACACTGAAAAAATAATTAAAGAATGGTGGGATCGAGAGATTGGCTTTGACGTAGAAGATGTTGCACCATTAATTATTAATCTCAACAGTGAAAGCGATGACAGTGGATCAGATTTTAGTAATTAGATTAGTATGATTTATACTATAATTAAAAGCTAGAATGTTATTTAAATAACTTACATTTTTGTAAATATTTATACAGTAAAAGTATTAAATAAAGAAGGGGCACTTTACTTATCAACTTAACGTTGCTTTATAAAACCAATAGTTTGATTGAAGACTTGCCAACAGATTCCTTTAACATTAGTTGTAGCAGTTATTTGTATGTATTATTATATTATTTTGTTAATTAATAGGAATACTAAAGATAGTTATCAAGTACATGTTTATTACAATTAGCAAATAATTTTATATATGTTAACCGAATTATGCAGAAAAACATAGTAAATCAAGACAATTTGGTTATTATTAATATAACATGTAAATCTGTATACATAACCTCCAACTTTTGATATTTTGATATTGGCATCAACGCTACTACATGACGTCATAAATATCGATGACGGAAGTTGGATAACTTATTACATGAACTTTATCACTGTTTATTTTACCGAATATAATTTGCAATGCACAGACATTCTTTGTTTGAGTTGCATTGTATAACAAATTTATATTACATTTAAATAATTTTTGGTTTATGAACGATAGTTTCGTTTCGATAGTTTCGATATTATAGTAAATTCAATGTGTATCCATTTATAATGAATATTGATGTTATCTGTCACAACACAATAAGCAACTTGTCTGAAATTCGACAATTAAATTCTAATACCGTAAGTGAAAATTAAAGAATTTTACAGAAGATCTTGTTTTTGATTTTATAACTTACATTGTATTTAGGTACTAACTAAGTACAATGTAAGCTATAAAATCAGGAATAAAATCTTATGTAAAATTATTTATATTTCAATAATTATAAAACCTTGAAATATTTAAATTTTCCGCCAAAGCAAACACATGTTCTACAAGGGTAGCGTTCTGTTTTACAACCTGTCAACTAAGAGATGAGGTTGTGCGTAAAAAACAGGTGGCAGCAAAAACATAGTCCCCATTTCTTTTCATAGGAGTTGTGCATCTTTTTAAGATGTAGATGATATTGCCGGAACATCTAACAAACACGTGGCTGCGTTATAATTCATGTATTATATGTATGAGCATGTGCAATTTGTATTTATTAAATATTTTAATAATTATCGATGTAGTTCATATAAATATATATTTGAGAACAACACATAAAATTAGATAATAATTAACCCAATATGAATTATCGAGCGCATCCACATAAAATAGAAAATTTCTAACCTAACCAAAAATTCGATGTCTATAAATTCTACCAGGTTATTATGATTTATTTTATAAATAATTTTTAAATATTAACAATTCTAGTCAATAATTCGATAATATTATCAGAAAAATCGACAATATTTTTTCATTATAATAATGTTTTCATAAAATTTTCTTTCGAAAAGTTATTTTTTACGTTCATACAGTATCAATCTTTTTTAAGTTAAATAAACCCTTTTTGCGTCTGGTTAGACTATCGAACTTAAGGAGTAAACTCCAGTCGTGCGTCGGAGCTGACACACACAATTTTTTTATCTATTTTTGTTTTTAAATTTCGTTTTCCCAAACCTTTTTATTATACATTTTTTGTAGACGGAAAGTACACAATCTATTCTGTTTTTATTTGATCATTGTTGACATGTTTTCTGAATATCAGAGAATAAGTAAATTCATATTACCTGCTATTTTCGGCAAGGGGCAAGTCTACCACCATCGTTTTGGTGGTAGACGTGCTTGAAAAAGGCTCGAGTAGATGTACTATTGACTTATGGCTGTAACTAAGTTTTTTGTCGCACACTTTTCTTCGGGTTTTTTATGGTTACATGAATAGTTTGGCTCGTCATTAAAAACAACCTGAAGTAAGCTTTTCTGAAGCACAAGTTATAAACCAACAATTATCAAACTAAAATCGTGTAAGTGTAAATCTCAGTAAGGGTATATTTTGGACCCATGCTGAATAAGATTTCCTTTTCTATAAGGAAAGTATAGCAATCGCAATTAAAAAAAAACATTTTTGCATACTTTTACGTTTCATCCTGAATCAGAAAAATGTATTTTTGACAAAATACGATAACTCTCGAGCCAAAAGTCCTAGTAACTTAAAATTTAGTATGGAGCTGGGTTTTCATATTCTTTCGGTTTTATCAAAAGATGGATTTGATAAAGCAACCGGAAGTGGGTGTATCTGCCATTTTTAACAGTTATTCTTATATAATTTTGTACGTATGTAAATTGTTCGAATTATTTTTACAGTTTCTGAGAGAGATACTTCTTCTTAACAATTTAACATTAACCGTTACGTTAAAAATAATATTTTTTACTGATTTACTAAAGGGGAAAGCAATATCGAGACGCACAAATATAGGGGTTCGTCGATATGACAACATAAGCTTAATTTGCCATATTTCGGTTATATCTTAATGAAATTGAAGATAAAAATTCCAAAAAAATTATAGCATGCTAAAATAAATACAAACGTGTACATATCACTTCAAAGTGGTTTTATAACAACAACCTTAAAAAAAATATGTAGAGATTCCTTCTTCATTCCTTATAGGAAAGTCGTGTGGTGACCACACTATTTTTTTTTAGTTGTTTTTGGGTCCGTGTATAAGCTCTTGATTTGTTTTACGTTTGTTTTTCTTTGTGACCGCTCGAACAAATATGTTATTATGAGTTAAGCGCCCGGGGACTAAGTTAAAGTAGTATTACCCATTATCTGTTTCACTCGTATTAGGAGACGATGACGGAAGTCTAACATATTGATGGCCTCTTTATGGTGGCCATAATTTTTTTCAGTGATTTAACGACTGTTAGGATGTTCATTTGGTCGCCGCCGTTCTAAGAACTCTTTTAGACAGAAGATAATAAAATAGAACCATTGCTTCGTCTTCTATGACAATAGAGATCAGTTTCTACACACACATATTTAAAATCGAGCACGCCGATATAACACTACGTTAAGAAGCAGATAAAAATCACGGTACTCTTCTTGCAATAGCTTTGCTCATACCTAACGGCCATCTAGAATTCTGCGATTTAATCTTATTTTGTTTACTACACTTATCTTTTTAGATTTCTTTTGACACCACTGCTAGTTTATTTGTTTTCAAAAGTCGAATTTCTAATATGTACCAATTTTTCAATAATTGACATATTTTGTGGCATCCTGGAATTGACCGATCGAGACTTGTTAATATCATTGCACCAAACGAAAGTATTTTGTTTACTGGATTATAATGATATTACCAATTAGATGATTTATAATAAACGCACCTTAAAAGTTGTTTAATTTGCGAATCTTTTCTTAGAAATTTCAATTTTTGTTACCTGTGATATTTTACTGTAGGGTTGTTTCATTTCATTATACGGATTACAGCGCTACAGTACGCGAGATCCTAAAAGACCTCTACTAATGACATTGGAAATTTATAACAATCATAACTAATGTGCGTAGAACTTGTTTATAGCGTAGGCTAAGCGTATCTATTTCGATTTTTATGTATAGCAGTACATAAGCTGTTATTGGATTGAGTAAAGGCCGAAGTGAGAGCTACTTATTGTCTGAAATCATTTTCCCCTCAGTTTTTTTTATTTTTATGTAACTCTTCTTTTCTTTAGATTATTCTACACTACCAACTTAGGAATTCAATCAAAATAATTTTTTCTGGTTTTGTTTCTCCCATCTTTTCTAAGTTCGTACTGTGAGTTTTTCGTATCTTCCAAGTTACCAAGTTCATAGTTTTTTGTGATTTGGTTATTTTTTTTTTGGAATGTTGGTTACCTATCTTTTCTTCGCTAGTTAGTTTTTTTATGTTAGTTTTAAGGTTTATTTTCATCTCTGTTCTATTGAAATAACGTTCTATTTATAGTTAGTTTTTTGAGCACTTATCTTTACTAAAAACACAGAAATGAAAATATACGAAAGTATAATACAAGCGGTGGTAATATATGCGACTGAAACTTAGACCACAACTGAAAAGGGGAACGAAAATTACCTGTATGGGAGACTTCTTTCCTTTTCTAATTAGTATGAGTTGATGTTCATTTCTATATCTAATCCTAGCTTTTTCCCGTTTTGTTTTACTTTTTGAGCACTTCATTTAAAAACGCCAAAATAAAGATATAAGAACGTGTAATAAAATCGGTACTAATATTAGCAGCTGAAACTTGGACTAAAACTAAAAAAGAGCAAATGCAAATTATTTGTGTATAGAAGAAAACGATTATTATGAAGAACGGAGAGAATGGTAAGAAGCGCGATGGGAATGAAAAGAAGAAATATAGCAAGAAATGTTGAATCCAGAAGAATGGGACGTGGCTCAGTCATGTGAGAAGGATGAGAAAAGATAACGCGGCATAATATAATTGTGCTGTAAATGACCTAGAAATAATGAAAACTTGAAAGACAAGTGCTAGAATAAAATCTTATGGAGTCAATAAGTAGGTAGAGCAAGCTAAAACCTTCATAAATGATAAATAACAATGTAAAGGTCAATGGAATTTTCACAATGATCAAACACGGCTTTAATGTCAACAGTAGAATTTCTTGATTTTACGTAGTAAAACCTTATGTTTAATAAAGCTCGTTACGGTCCTAATAAGTTTTATATAAAAACGTTTAATGAAAATACAGTTATTGAAATTAATTTTGATTAGCTATTTTTGGGTCCGTGTATACGTCTTTGACTTGTTTTATATTTGTTTTTCTTGTTATCACTCGAATAAATATGTTATTTTGAGTTAAGCGCTCGGGAACTAAATTAAAGTAGTATTACACATTTTCTATTTCACTGCTATTAGGAGACAATGAGGGCGCCTAAGATATTAATGGCGTATGAGCTTTTATATGACTGGTAGCCATAACTTTTTTTGGCGATTGAACAACTGTTGCTTTCATGGGACGATGTTCATTTGGTCGCCGCCGTTCTAAAAACTCTTTTAGACAGAAGATGATAAAATAGAATCATTGTTTTGTCTTCTATGACAATGGAAACCAGTTTTAGATCGTTTCTACATATATTTAAAATTGAGCACGCATTCGTTGAGAAGCTGAAAAAATTACAGTACCGTCAGTACCCTTTTTGTACTAGTTTTGCTCATACCTAAACGGTCATATAGAATTCTGCGAGATAATTTTATTTTGTTTACTACACTGATCTTTTTAGATTTCTTTTCAGACATTTTGACACCACTGCTAGTTTCTTCATTTTGAAAAGTCGAATTTCTAATATGTATCAATTTTTCAATAATCGACTATTTTGTCAATTGAGTCGATTGAGACTTGTTATCATTGCCGCAAACGAAAGCATTTTGTTCCGTGATTTATAATGAGAACATGAAGTAGATGATTGATAATAAACGCAGCTTAAAAGTTGTTTAGTTTGCGAATCTTTACTTAGAAATTTCAATTTTTCTTACCTGCGATATTTTAATGTAGAGGCGTGAATTATGTCGTGAACCATGGTCTTGAATTGAAAAAGCGAATTATACATTTCAATTTTAATTCAAACCGATTTAAGTTTCGATTTTTATGTACAGCTGTATATAACCTACAAAAGGTCGAAGTGAGAACTTTTTATTGTGTTAAATCATTCTTTCCATGTTTTTTGTTTTTTATGTAACCTGTGATTTTTCTCTTCTTGTCTTTAGATTATTCTACACTACCATCTAGTATATTCTATCAAATGCTTGTTGACGAAAGATTTTTTGCCTATTTTCTAAATCCGTACTGTGAGTGAGTCTTCATATAGTCCATGTTGCCAATTTTCATAGTTTTTTTGTGATTTGGTTACTTGTTTCTTTGGAATGTTGATTATCTATTTCTTACTTACATTTCCAATTTTAGCTTTTTTTGTTTTTTTTCTTGAGTACTTATCTTTATCAAAAACACAGGAAACAAGGAAAATACACAAAGTACAATAAAAGCGGTGGTAATATATGCGACTGGAACTTAGACCACAACTGAAAAGACAGTTCGAAAATTGGTTGTATGGGAGAGTTCTTTTCTTTTCTAATTAGTACGAGTTGATGTTCATTTCGATATCTAATTCTAGGTTTTTTTCGTTTTGTTTTACTTTCTGATCACTCATCATTGAAAACGCAGAAATAAAGGTACAAGAACGTGTAATAAAATCGGTAGTAATATATGCAGCTAAAACGAAAGAAGAGTAAATGCAAATTATTTGTAAATAGAAGAGAACGATTATTATAAAGAACGGAGGAACAAGGAGAAGAAGGTAGAATAGTAAAAACAGCAGTGGTAATTAAAAGAAGAAACAGTAAGAAGTGTGTAGTCTAGAAGATTGTGACGTGGCAAGAATGGGAAAAGATAACGTGGCACAAGTGATAATATAAAAATGTCTTAAATAACCTAGAAATAATGAAAACTGGAAAGACAAGTACTCGAATAAAAATTTATGGAATAAACAAGTAGGTGGAGTAAGCTGAAACCTTCACAGATGATAAATAACAGTAAGGTCATCAGAATTTTTGCAATAATAAAACGCGGCCTTAATTCTAACGGTGGAATCCTTCGATTTTACGTAGTAAAATCTTTTGTTTAATAAATTTCATTACGGTCCTAATAAGTATTTAAAAACGTTTAATGTAAATACGGCTATTGAAATTTATTTTGATTTATGAGTACATGCTGATGCCAACCTCAATAATGAGGGGATTCCGTAAGTGAATATTTTAAATCCGGTCCTGTCACTAAGGTGATGATTCATTAAACAACTTAATTATATGTTTGTTGAAAATAAACTAATTGTTAATTCCCTAAACAAGGTAAACAATAAATAATCAATTGTAATTATTTGTAAACGATAAACGTTTTTGTGGAATACAAATATTTTTCACTCTAGGAAAACCACTTTATTTACGTAACAACTTAATTAGAATAAAAATTTAAATCCGATATTTAATTTTTTTAAGTAATGACGCGTGTAGCAGAGTTTATAACGCGTGCCGTGTTTAGAAATTGATTTTTTTAACAACAATAAACATTTATTGTTTAATAAGTAGATATGTTTTTGTATCTTATCATTAGGGTATCGGGTCAACTTTGCGGTTGTATCTAATTGATGTTTTGTTGTCGTATGCGTTTCTAATGCTTAAGCGCATTAAGAGTGACTCGCACGGTGCGCTCTTACAAGTATTCAGTATTGGGCGAACCGCAAAAAAAAATTTAAAAGAATAAAGACGGAGATAAAAGTTTCTCTCAGGTTGGGTCGTTCTGAGTCACTTGTGAAGTCATTTTCCTATTCATAATCTGTTCACGGTTGTTCAGTTGTCGGTCGCATTTTCGTGTACAAGATAACCGAGTGAAACGTGATGCGTATTAAACACATGTAATTTAATGTTAGTAGTCTATTATTGAGTTTTATGCAGTGATATTAAGTACGTTGACCTCCAGGTTAAATTCAAATCAAACCTGTTTGTTCTATTTTGCAGAATCCTCCTCAGACGAAGACAGTATAGTAAATGAAGAAACTGTCGAAAGCACACCGGAAAGGGAACGAGCTAGGGATCGTAGCACACCACAAATGTTACCTCCACCACCTTTATCGGACACCAGCAGCACTGGCTCACCACCACCATTACACCATAGATCTCGATTACCACCACCTACAAACAACTGGGATCTCCGAAACAAGCATGAAATTACTGATATCACTGATGTCATGCAGAATCTTAGGCCTTGTAAGTTTTTCGTTTTTACCTATCGATTTATTATTACATTCACCTTTGTTTAGATTCTCAACCACCTGATGTCACGCACACTTCAATTCAAGGTGGTCGAAGAAGTACAGCAGCCGATAGGGTTAACAGGTACGGATCATCTGCCTCAGATGATACGATAGGGACTGGCACTGGCAGATGGAAAGTTTCTGCAAAAATTCAACAACTTCTCAATACACTTAAAAGGCCTAAACGTCGACCTCTCCCTGAATTCTACGAAGATGATGACATTGAGTTGGAAATTGCTGCTAATCCTAAAGATCCAAATGCACCAAAACCTGAAGGTACTAATGCAAGTTTATATTTATTATGATGCCTCTATATTCAATTCTATCGTTTTTTGTGTGTCTTTCTTAGAACTTCTTTATTAAAATATGTGGGTGTGTAGCCTATGCATTTAGTTTTAACGATTTGGGATGGTTTTTATGAACAGTTATTTTTATATACACTTCTTGAAGTTTTGTTTTTATTTGCAACCAGCACTTCTTTTGTGTTCTAAGAATGCGGTTGCATCTTTAAAAATAATTGAAACAAGAAGTTGTAAAAATATTATCATATTTAGTTTCTTTAATTTAAAGAATTTTGACAAGACTTTTTATCACTATATCTCCCCCAAAGAAAAATTTGAAATTTCCTAGGTGTAACTTTTTTATTAGCTATGTTTTGTTTACCTTAAACAATGCTTAAACTAATCGGAGCCAAATTTTTATAGGCGAATTTTTAACTTCTTTTGATTCTGATTTCATAGTTCTTTCAATCCATTTTTTAATTGTTTTGCAGATGTGTGGATATTTTGCATTGGCTATCGATACTTATGTCACCACGTATGGTCATAGTGAAATAACACCCACAGAAATAATAAATTTAAGCTAAATCTATAAAAATGTCGTAGGCAAATAGCGAAGTGTTGTAAAACGTCTTTAAAATTTTTGTTGTTGTGATCAGATTTTCAAATTCGTTTAATTTATAGTATAACATGTAGGTTTTAAGATTATTTGTAATACTTGTGGGTCTTGTTCAGACAAGATATATTTATTTCTTTTTTAAATCGATTATTTTTCGTTTTTAAAACCAATCTCTTAACAATCATTAATTTGGCATTTGTCACTCAACTAATTAAGGTGATGGCACGTTAAGTTATTGATTTTGTTCTGAGCTGGATTTTTCTTACTTCCTCTTTTCTTCTATTTTTTTCATTTTGGGCTACTGTTAAACTGACCTTGAAACAGAGGTTATGTGCTTTTTTGCGTGGTTTTCATTTTCTTTTTTGGACATCGAGTCTGGCCAGTTTCATTTAAAACTTTTGTTAGCGATTTTCGTGTCTAGATTCTGATTCCAGTCGAGCGCTCTGGAGACCTTTTCATCACTTCTATATCACTTTTTCTAGTGTGTTGTTTTACTTTTTCTTCCACGTCAGTTTGTTCTTCCAACAATGAATCTTTTTCGATTCTATCAGCATTCCTCTTTTATCTTACCAATCGTACTTATGCTTTTTTGGTATATTTCCTTATGCCTTACAGCGTCGGGTCCTCTATCCATTTCCGGTAAAGTTTGCGATCCTCGATCATTCGCCTTACTGATCTTAGATCTTTCCCTCGCTGCGTCACTCTTTTCTCTATGCTTTCCTTCCACGTCTCACCTGGTTTTATTCTACTGCGTCTTCCTTCTGCTCTTGCCTATATATCTGTCTAGCCTCATCCGTACTATACGTCCGAACCATTTTAACTGTTGGTTTTCTATTTGGTGCCCTATTGAGTAGTTGCCTAATTCCTCTTCGTGCTACTTCTCTCAAATACTCCACAGCGGTTATCTTGCTTCCTATTTTATCGTCCATTGTCGAACTCTCCGATGTGTATGCCAATGTTGGTACGTATATGCTGTTGTACACTCTGAGTTTTGTCGGTATGCTTACTGATTTTTTTAAATTTACTGTTCTATTCAGTGTGTAATATATCTTGCTGGCCTTGTTCGTTCAATTCAATATTTCTTGCTCTTTTTGTCCCAGTCTTATTTATTATTGTTCCTAGGTATTCGTTCAACACATTCTAATTGGTTTCCACTACATAATATTTGTGTATCATTTAATGGTTCTTTCTTTGTTATGAACATTTCTTAATTTTGCTTGTGTTGATTTTCATTCCCTATCTTTCTATAGCTCTGCACCATTTACTGACTATTTCTTATAATTTTTCTGCTGTTTCGGCCAGTAGCACTATGTCATCTGCAGATACGAGGCTCTGTATTGATAATAATAATAATAATAATAATCTTTATTGTCCAGCAAGTACAATCAGAACAATTATATTTTAACAAAATTATTTAACTTACAAAAAAAATAATTGTAATAAATTATAATAAACTTTCTGTTAACAAATCATACCTCATACTGTTTGTAGATTCCAGTTTCCTATTTTTACTTCAAATCTGGGCTCCGTACATTTCTTTATTATGTGTTTCATTAAATCCCCTTGTTTTATTCTTTTTTTAATTTTAAAGCTTTTCGACTCGGTACCATTTATACGCACTCTTCCTTTTGTATGTTCGTACAGTCTTTTTATAGCTTGTTGAAGTTGGTTAGATACATGTAGTTGGGTTAGTGCTCTCCATATGCTCTGCTGGGGAATTGTATCAAAGGCTGCATGTATGTCAATAAAAGCTAAATACAGTGATTTTCCTCTTGGTCTTGGGTTTATCGTTCCGGTCTAAAAACAGTTTGCTCTTCCCTCAGTTATTCTTCTATTTCTTCTCTGCGCCTTCTGTCTAATATCCGAGTGCAGATCGTTTGTAATACGGATGACAAACATATAGCCAGTGTCGCCTTTTTTATGTATGCGTACTATGATGTTTTCGTCCAAATCTTCTGGTGCTTTTCCACCTTTCTAGGCTTGTTGGCATATTTCTTTTATCCATTTCTTTATCTTTGCTCCGCCATACTTAACCATTTTTTGTTATTCTATCTCTGCCTGCTGCCTTTGCTAGCCTTATCTGCTTAATGACTTGTTCCATTTCTTCCATCTCTATATCTCGTTCTTCTTCCTCTTCTACTGTAGTCCTTCTTTTTTCTCTAATTCTTACATTGTTTTCCATAAATTTCTGACTAGTTCTTTTTCCATGCATCTAGAATCCTTTTTGCTTCTATTTCTATGTTACCCTTAGTGTTTTTTATACTCCATACCGGTATTCCATACGTATTTTTTTAATTACTGTCTAGAATTATCTTCCATTATTAGTATTGCATTTTGATTCAAGATCTCTGCCATATTCATCTCAAGATTCTTGCTTCACCTTTTGATGGTCTACTTAGCTTCATTTCTTCGGGATATATATTCCTGTCCGCTGTCCATCATTTTCGCTCTGACTTTGGATATATCTCTTCCATGCATTCTTTTTATTTTTAACTATTTCTCTTACTTCCTTAGTCGCTTTTGGTTATTTTTAATTATTGTTGTTCCGTATGCCTCTACTGCTTGTTCTGTTATTGTTATTATTAGTATCTTCTACCTTTTTTCTATATTCCATTTTTGGTTTTCAGCAGCTTCTTCTAGCTCTCATTTTTTAAGGCTTCATTTAGTTTGATATGTTTCCACTATCTCTGGTTTTCTTAGTTAATAATGTCTTTTCTTTGCGATGCCACTTTTATTCTAAGTGAAAGACTAAAACACGCCTTGTTCAGGTTAAAAAATCTTTTTTTGTCAATGTTAAAATTGAGACATGCTCTTCCAGTTCCTTTTTAAGGTTTTGAAACCAATCGCGGAATTTCTCTTTAGTAACGCATCCGCGATTTTGTGTTTTCTCTATCTCTCGATCGGTTATTATTACATAAATTTGTTTTGGTTACGTTTTTCTAGACACTTGTGAAAATTGTGTTACGATTAACTTTAAATCTTTTATTCGTAAGACAAAACATTTAAATTGACAATGTCTTGATCGACGTTCGATGGACATATTGATAGGTACATCGGGCTCACGGACTTGACTGGCGGTTTTTTAGTAACCTTGTAACATCTGGAAGATTCAGCAACACTTGCTTCAATTTATTTTTGACTGCTGTCAGTTTCTCTTGTCTATCATTTTCAAGTCTTTCACTACGTTATCGATTCATCTTTTTTGGTCTTTGCTCCTAACACTCTTTTCTGTACTTTTGTGTTCCACGTTTCGTAACAAACTTAACTTTCGAACTTTAATAACTGACATTATGTTTGGGATCGTTTGTGCATTTCAGTATATGTTCAATTCATCGAGACGTAATTTAGCATTAATAATCTGATTAAAGCTCGAGAGCTGTAGCTTTAAGTGATCAAATAGCCGACTATTTATCACCAAGATGAATAGCGTTTTATTTTGTTTTTATTGGTCATGCCAAAACACTTTCCGAACATGTGATTGGTTACAAATTTAAATTTCACAGGCGACGGAAGTTATCAATTTTTTTCAGAATTTTGAATGAATCAAGAAAATTTATTTTGTCTGCAAGATTATATATCAATAACTACTTACATTTGCTTTACACCAGTTTTAATTTATTCATTACACTTTCTGCCTATTAACGAAAAAAATCATTTTATATTTTTTACCTTGTATTACTTAGCTTTTTGACTACATTTCTTTAATTCGGCCGCTAGTTTGAAGTCCAGGAACGTTGAGTTTATTTTTTTGTTTTGAATGTAGATAAAGGAAGCTTTTTATAAGAATGTTTACGAACCGATATTTTTCAATTCTACTTTCGAAAAATGATTCGGACAGTGTAATTTTAAGGTGTATATAAAACTTTCTTTGTAAGTGTGGTTTACTGGTTCCGTCATAACCCACATGGCAAAACATCGTATAACGAAAGGTCATCTTTCTAACTTTGTCGGCGATGAGGATAATTTTATCACCGACCACAAGATTGACCTTGGTAACAGCATGATGGAGGATGCTGCTACACTATATTCAATATAAACACCCGTTTCAGATTATCCATTTAATACTTCTTGCTTCTCTAACGTTTTCATTTATACTTTTATTTGCGACGATGACCAGAATGAACTTTAACATTAAAATAGAACAATAAAATGTTGAATGTAATGTAACTTTTCTTCGTTAGATATGTTAAGTGAACTACCATCTTACGTTTGTTTGAAAATCGTGCTTTCTTCTAATTGTTAATTTTAATCTCGTTGCGTAATATTTTATTAACGTGTTAATTTTTATTTTAAGGGGGTTGTATGACACCAGCCGTCGGCGAACAATTAGTGGTTCCATCAGGCTTACCAAGAAATTTAGAAGCGGCGGTTACAAGATACGGATCGGCATCATTTAAGGCACCTGTTGCGACAGTTTTAGATCCTAACGGAAAATTAACGACTACTTTAACTTACGGCAAATTACTCAGCCGTTCGCAAAAAATCGCGTACGCACTTTTAACAAAAGCTTATGGCAAAACCGGCGACACTAGTTTAAAAACGGGAGATCGGGTTGCTCTCGTATATCCAAATAACGACCCAATAAACTTTTTGTGCGCATTTTATGGTTGTTTACAGGCTGGTATTGTTCCTGTACCCATAGAAGTTCCAATTACAAGACGCGACGCTGGCTCTCAACAAATCGGTTTTCTTTTAGGCAGTTGTAACGTACAAGTAGCACTTACGTCGGAGGCCTGTTTAAAGGGATTACCTAAAACTACTTCTGGAGATGTGATACAATTTAAAGGTTGGCCAAAGTTGCATTGGTTCGTGACTGAGCATTTAACAAGAACTCCCAAAGACTGGCTTCCACCGCCTAAACTAACAGATGAAACTCCCGCTTATATTGAGTATAGCACAGATCGAGACGGTTCTGTTATGGGGGTGACTATTACTCGGGCAGCTATGTTATCGCATTGCCGTACTCTTACTATGGCGTGCAATTACACCGAAGGTGAAATAATGGTGTGCGTTCTTGATTTCAAAAGAGAAGTTGGACTTTGGCATTCAGTATTAGCCAGTATACTAAATGGCATGCACGTTATTTATATTCCGTACGCTTTAATGAAAGTTAATCCAGCTAGTTGGATGCAAATGATCACAAAATATAGAGCTAGTGTTGCAATCGTAAAATCTAGAGATCTTCACTGGGGTTTATTAGCTACAAAAGACCATAAAGAAATTAGTTTAAGTTCTTTACGCATGCTTCTAGTCGCTGACGGTGCTAATCCTTGGTCTTTAAGTTCTTGCGACCAATTTTTATCAGTATTTCAAGCAAAAGGTTTAAAAGCGGACGCAATTTGTCCTTGCGCCAGTTCGAGCGAAGTTTTGACTGTGTCTGTTCGACGTCCAGGTAGAGCTGGTGTTAACGCTACCGGTCGTGGAGTACTGTCGATGCAAGGTCTTAGTTACAGTGTCGTACGGGTAGACCAAGAAAATAGTTTAACTTCGTTAACTTTACAAGACTGCGGTCAGGTAATGCCCGGTTGTGTGATAGTTGTTGTTAAAATGGAGGGACCTACATATCTGTGCAAAACTGACGAAGTTGGTGAAATCTGCGTAAATTCTGGCTCAACCGGAACTCAATATTGGGGTTTACAAGGATTAAGTAATAGTACGTTTAAAATTCAACCGTTGGCTTCTGACGGAAAACCAATATCCGATGCCGAATATACTCGATCTGGATTATTGGGATTTTTGGGACCAGGTGGATTAGTCTTCGTTTGTGGATCGCGTGATGGTTTGATGACCGTTACTGGTAGAAAACACAACGCCGACGATATAATTGCGACTGTTTTGGCTGTGGAACCTATGAAATTTATTTATAGAGGACGTATCGCTGTTTTCAGCATAAGAGTTCTTAGGGATGAACGGATTTGCGTAATCGCGGAACAAAGACCCGACTGTAGCGAAGAAGAGGTAATGCACGCGTGTTTAAAACAACAATATAAATAGTCAAATGTATTTTAGTCATTTCAGTGGATGTCCCGGGTACTTCAAGCTGTGGATTCAATACATCAAGTAGGAATTTTTTGTTTAGCGTTAGTTCCTCCAAATTTTCTTCCGAAAACGCCGCTTGGAGGAATACATCTTTCCGAAACCAAACGTCGATTTTTGGAAGGAACTCTACATCCAGCAAATGTTCTTATGTGTCCACATACCTGCGTTACTAATCTACCAAAACCACGAGAAGTTCATCAAGGTATGTTAATTTTTTATACCTCTCACAATACTTCTTAAAGGTCTGATGTACAAGGGACTTTTCATTTTTATCATCTAATGATTTAAAACTTATTTGGAATGTTACTATGAGCTCTGTACAAACTTTGTAGAGATTAATGCATTTATTTTTACAAACTCTTCTGAATGCGTTTCATTCCCAACTTGGTAGTTTGTAGTTGTCAATTGGCAAACAGTTTGTTGTATTTTGAAAACGAAAATTGTAGTGTAGAAATAATTTGAAAAGCATTTTGTATTGAGCCTCAGGTAGCATCCAATAGTACGATATAGTCACCAAACATGAAACAATGTGGAACTGCTGTAAGTTAATTTAATATTGAAAAATTGCGTTACATAGTCTGGACAAATACATTCGGAGTTTCTCTTACTTGGTACTATAAAAAAAGAAAAATTTAGTATAGGTATCTGCACGGTTGATTCACTTTATTATGACCACATTACTGCTGACAATAAGTCCAATGGATTTTTTTACTACTCCACATTTAGATTATGGAATATTTAAATCCATTTTAGAATCATATCTTCTTTTAACTTCTAAGTGATATCTTATTAAGTACTTATAATAATGTGAGTCGACTATGTATATCGCTACTTTTAAGAGCATTCATAATACTATGTTTTTGTCATTAAATTGTTGGCTTGGGGCTTAAATGACGTGTTTTTGAATCGACCAAAAATATCAGGCAACGTTACTTCAGTGAAGCAGATCCATATTGTTCGTTCTTGCATAGTTGATAACTAACAAGCACAATGTCACCTTATTATTGTATTGTGTGCAGCATAAATTGCACGATTATGACTAACGTTTTAACTTTATAAAATTCAAACCTCGTACATTTATGTTTTAATACACATCGGACTCTTTAATTGGCCCTTGTCTAACCTGGCAGCTTGAGCTTGAGTGATGCTATAGCATGTTGTTCCTCTGGCTTTCAGCAGCCGACTGTGTTTCAGACGTTGGCCCTGCGTCTGTTATCGTGGGTAACCTGGTGCAAGGCAATCGCCTCGCTAGTGCTCAAGGTAGAGACATGGGTATCCTTGATGAAGAAAGCGACTCCAATAAGCGGGTAAGACAATTAATCTTAAACAAAAACCAATCTAAACGATTTTTTTAGTACCAATTCATTTCTGAACTTCTACGATGGAGAGCGCACAGCACAGCTGATCACGTTTTGTTTACTCTTTTAAACAGTAAAGGAGCAGCAGCCAAGGTTCTCAGTTGTTCCGAACTCCATAAAAGGGCCGAAAGGATTGGAAATCTTCTAAACGAGAAAGGACGTGTCAACACCGGTGACCATGTTGCTCTAATTTTTCCACCAGGATTAGATTTAATTTGTGCTTTTTACGGCTGTCTTTATGTCGGAGCCGTGCCCGTCACAATAAGACCGCCACATCCACAGAATTTACAAACAACTTTACCAACAGTGCGAATGATCGTGGACGTGTCGAAATCTGTATTAGTGCTCTCGTCGCAAGCTGTTATTAAACTTTTACGTTCAAAAGAAGCGGGAAATGTTGTCGACTTGAAATCGTGGCCGCCTATCTTGGACACTGACGATATGCCTAAAAAGAAGCTTCCAGTCGCGTATCGCGCGCCGACTGCCGAAATGCTGGCGTATCTTGATTTCAGCGTTTCCACAACTGGAATGCTAGCAGGAATTAAAATGTCACACGCTGCTGTAACCAACTTATGCAGAAGCATGAAGCTGGCATGTGAATTGTACCCTAGTAGACACATAGCGCTCTGTCTTGATCCGTACTGTGGATTAGGATTTGCTTTATGGTAAGTTTTCTAATTTTGATTTAATATTTTGCTTAATAATATTGACTTAGTTATAAATATTTTTAAAACATTCGTTTATTTTTTCACTTTCGTTGCTGGGAAGTAGGCGTAACTAGAATTATGCACTAGAGCAATTGAAACATAAAGATCTTCTTGTCTACACGAATTTTGTTATACATTATTGATGGAAAGTAAAAACGTCTAATGATGATATTATTTAACTGGATAAATATCATTACATGTATGTAAATCCGGTAACACAAACATAATTAAAGTAGTTTTATGAAGGCTGCTTTAGGATCGTTTTAAAACATATCTTTCTTTTATTAATTTAATTGTTCTCGGGCCAATCGCTAGCTAACAAAACTGAAAACAAAATTTTTGAAAACTAAGTTTAGCAAATTTACTTGAATGTTTTGAGATGCAAATGTCACCGTTGCGTTGCCGATAACAAAATATAATCTTTTGTTCGGAGAAGAAGAAACCGAGAAGGGGGTATGTCTTAACGAAAGAAGGCATCAATGGAATCGTTATCAAAGTAGATCTTGTACTATACATCAATTATTATGTTTTGTGTGATGATCGAACGAACGGTTTCACCAATGCAAACTAAACAAGGAATTTGGGATGAAACAGTTTTTTCTTTTGTAAATAGAAGAATATCAGAAATTTTAACTGTAAGTAGCTATAACGGCCGAAAACAGTTGATTTTACACGCGCGTACTTTAAAATCATTTTGAATAAAACTGCGGGATAAAACCACAACGTAAAAGACATTGGGGGTAAAAAGCAATGTCAATGAAATTGTGCAAATGCCATCAGAGTGCACTACTTACTGAACGATCGTTTCACCCTTCTGGGACTCATCAGTAGCAGGAGACACACTCTAATCTATTCCCACAATAGCATCGACAAACCTTATAACTTTAAGCTATACAAGTTTTTATATACAGTGTAACAAATTTTAAAACTAATTTGTTTATACGAAATATTTACACGTTTATAACTACACGTAACTAGTTAAATCTAACAATATTTAAGAAAAACACACTAATTTATATATTACTATCACTAGTCCGCACTTTTTAATTTTATCTAAAACTGATACTTGTTTATGTTAACAACACGTACGCGACGTATTTATGTTTTACCGGCACTTTATTTCTCTTCACTCGCGTTAATCATTTATTTATTTTAAACCGACAAAATCTTCTCGCTTCAATTCGAAAAACTGACCTATGCCTTCCTTTGAACCGTTTTTATATGTTTCTGTTATTTATCTCGGGAGTTTTCTACATCCTTCGGTAAACGTTCTCGAAGTGGATAATAACTTCGAGAACGTTTTACGGCCTCCTCCGTAAGACTGTTCTGTCCCAGAACAGGAAACTGAATGCAACACCGGTAGAAAGGATCGTGGCGATAGCGGCAGTCAATGGACTTTTCCTGACTCGATTTTCTACTTGGTTGGTAACTGCAGACCAGCACTTGAACGCATGTTCCTCAACGCACGATCTCTAACATATTTGGAACTGTCCTCCAATTCAGTTGATCTAAGCCACAACTAAGCTTGGGTACTGCCAATTTCTTAATATTGTGGAACTCCATTTCTCTCTTGAGATTCTATAATGTTCGCCACAACTTTGTATGTGAGTACTCCTTGGTGACCAGATAGAAAACGAGGCGTCGGTCACTATGTAGTTTTAAAACTTTTTCGACCGCCGGTTGCTGCTTCATAATTTATCTAGCCGTCTAAACTTCTTTTTGAATACGACTGCAACCCCTTTGGACATGTCAAGATCCTCGCAATGTGCGATGGCGTAATCTTTTCGTGTTTGGAACAGGTCTTGTTGTTCCTCGGTTGTAACTCCGAACCTAGCCTTTCCAGAACCTCCGTATATGCTCATAAAATTATTGAAGTCTATTCCTTCGACTTGATTTCTGGTTTTGCTAGTTATTAGTTTGGTTCGGACTTGAACTTGCGTAATGTTGTTATCGCCAGCAAACGAGGCTAAACGATCGATGTGGGCCACTTTTGGTTTCCCTCTGGGTGATTTTCGGATGCGATATATGACGTCATTAGTACGGTGCACGGCTTCATAAGGACCCTTCCATTGCGTCTGCAGCTTTTGCGACAAACCACGTCTTCTTTGGGGATTATACAAGCACATCATTTCGCCAGGTTGAAACCCATTATTTTGTGCCTTGACGTCAGACTGGTCTTCATTCTGTCGCTCTCAATTTGTGTGTTTTTACGGACTGCCTCTAGCCTCTTGCTGACGTAGTTTTCTCCAGCAACTTTTTCTTCCGGTCGCCGCCCATATTAGAGGTTTCATGGCAGTCGTATTTCGCGACCGAGCATGACACAGGATGGTGTATGGTCTGTAAACGGATAATCGGTATGCCATTAGGAAAAGGTGCAAGTACTGATCTCGGTCTCTTTGGTGTTCGGACACTACTTTGGATAAGTATTTTCCCATTGTTCGATTCATCCGCTCAACCATGCCATCAGTTTGAGGATGGAGAGGCGTCGTCCTAGTTGTCTTAATCCCAACAGCCGGCAAACTTCTTGAAACAGCCTAGACTGAAAGTTGCGGCTTTGGTCGGAGTGCATTCCAACGGAACTGCAAACCGGCAGAAAAACTTTTTCACTAATACATCTGCGATTGTAGCTGCTTCTTGATTGGGTATGGCGTAAACCTCTGTCTATTTTGGGAAATAATCCATCGCCACCAGGATGTATTTGTTTCCCGAATCAGATTCTGGGAACGGTCCTACGATGTCAATCGCTACCGTTTATCGGTGTTTTGCACTTTTTCGCTGGACCACTTCCTGATGCGCAGACCGTGCACTTACGGCACCATTTCAAGACGCCCTCTTTGCTTTGCAGTTTACCGAGTAGAATCTTTCTCGAACTTTCCCCAACGTCTTTATTTATGCCAAATGTCCTTCTGGTGTATCATCGTGCAGTTTTCTATCCAGTTTAGGAGTAGTCTTATTTCGGGATCGTTTTCTTGTTCGCGACGAATGTGCTTAGGTTCCCACTCGTTATCAACTAGAGCAGTTCTCCGCAGGCATTCGAATTTATCTTTTAGTAAGAATAAAACGTAAAACTGTCGGTCATTTGTATTGATAGTGCCGATGTTTACAATTACTGCATCTCATGTCTTTTGTTGTATTAATGAGAGACTAATTCTCACACTTGTTTTTTGTTTGTGTAGGTGCCTAAGCAGTATATACTCAGGTCATCATTCAATTTTAATACCTCCATCCGAAGTAGAAGTAAATCCAGGTTTATGGTTATCAGCTGTAAGTCAGTACAAAGTCCGCGACACGTTTTGCTCGTACGGCGTAATGGAACTATGCACGAAAGGATTAGGCTCGTCAGTAAATCAATTGAAATCTCGTGGTGTATCTCTAGCATGTGTTCGTACATGCGTCGTCGTAGCTGAAGAAAGACCTAGAATAAATCTGACAACCAGCTTCTCAAAATTGTTTAGCGCTTTAGGACTTAGTCCGAGAGCCGTGTCGACGTCGTTTGGATGTAGAGTTAACGTAGCAATATGTCTTCAAGGTGCTTCGAGTCCAGAACCTTCGACAGTGTATGTTGACTTACGCGCATTAAGAAATGATCGTGTAACTTTAGTGGAACGTGGAAGTCCTCACAGTTTGTGTTTAATAGAAAGCGGGAAGTTACTACCTGGAGTTAAAGTATTAATTGCCAATCCCGAATCTAAAGGACAGTGTGGTGACTCGCATTTGGGTGAAATTTGGGTACAAAGTGGGCATTCGGCCAGCGGGTATTTTACTATATATGGCGACGAAAGTGATTACGCCGATCACTTTAATGCCAGACTTGTAACGAACAACACAGGAGAGGTATATGCGAGAACGGGTTATTTGGGATTTTTGCGTCGCACCGAGATTACATCGACTACCACCCATACTGAAGAGACAAGATTGGGTTTGAATGAGAGCGACACAGAGTCGTTGGGATCGCAACAGCATCTCGCCGTTAGCGATGCTGGTGAGTTACAGGATGCCGTTTTTGTTGTGGGAGCTTTAGATGAAACTATAGTCTTAAGGGGAATGAGGTATCACCCTATCGATATCGAAAATAGCGTTTTGAGGTGTCATAAGAAAATAGCCGAATGGTAAGGTTTTTTTTATTAATACATTCAGAATTACAACAATTTGATTTTTTTGCAGTGCCGTGTTTACGTGGACTAATTTGTTAGTGGTGGTGGTCGAGTTGGATGGTAACGAAAGTGAAGCTTTAGATTTGGTTCCTTTGGTGACGAATACAGTTTTAGAAGAGCATCATTTAATTGTAGGAGTAGTTGTAGTTGTTGACCCAGGAGTTGTGCCAATTAACTCTCGAGGCGAAAAACAACGTATGCACCTCAGAGATGGCTTTTTAGCTGACCAACTTGATCCTATTTATGTGGCTTACAATATGTAAATGTTCTGTACCTATAGTTTAATAATATCAGTTGGTATCTGATGTTTTTATATTGTAAGCATATCTGCCATGAAATCGTGATTTATTAATTATAATTAATTTTAATTTTAAGTTAGGTGACATTTTAAAATTTAGATTAGCGTTTTGTGACAAGTCGACAGTGTTCAATTTTTGGCTCAAATTTTTAAATCTTGAAACAACTTTTACATTTTCACAGTTAGTTGTGCGAATGTAAGTTAATACTTGGCCTATTAGGCGGTAGTAGTGTATAGTTTATGTTATTACGTTGTACAGACTGTTTGACTATTTCTAGTGCATTTGCTTTCAAATTTGTGCAATACCTTATTTTCCAATTGTGATTCAATTTTGGGATTACTTAAGAAAGGTACAATTTAAAAAATTGGTAAATTGTTAAAGGGCACTAGTTTATGACACGATCAATAATCGGTGAACTTCTGATGCAGACTTTTGCGGTCATTGTCTATACTCTTTTGGTATCGAGGAATCGCGCTTGGACTCTTCCTATGTGTAGTGTGCTCTGTTTATCATGAACGTTGCATGCATTTGCTCCATTTCGGACCAGTTTATCAGTTTATTCTATATGTTACGTTGTCTAAATGAAGAGTATACGCGATTCCAGCTCAAAACTCCAGAGAGTAATAAACAATGAAATCGATTTTGTCGTAGAAAAATGTATGACTCTAGTCTGATATTGCAATTTTATTGCTCTAAAAAGAGAAGAAAAAAAGTTAGTTATTATAATGGCACGCATTTAAAAATTGTTTTTCGTGCAGTTTACGAACCGCCCAATTTCTTATAGATCGATTAAGATGAATATTTTCTAGTTTACCGTTAAGTCAATTGGTTTTGTTTTATTCCATAAATTATCTATTAACAGCTTCTACGCATAGTTACTGCCTTAGTTATTCTGCACAAACACTGTGCTTTAGCACAGTTCGTGACAATAGATTAATTTCATGTAAATACTAATATTTAAAAGTTAGTGCTAACTTTGCACGGTTGTATTTAATATTATCGATTATTTAAAATTACCGTGATTTATATTTGTTAGTCCTGTAAAAATTACGTAAATTGTGTATAAAATCACAATTGCAAATAAATGTACCTTTATACGTTATTGTTTTTATGCTTTAGTTTGCAGATCTCCAACCCTGACGCGGTTGTCTTTTATAAGCCCTTGAGAGTTAACATGCATACCGCGTTCGTCTTTTGTAACCTCTTAAGCGGTGACACGCACTGTGCGCTTCGCTAAGTTATCCCTTAAGGGCTAACATCAATAACGCGTTTTGTTTTATAAGCCCTTAAGGTTTAACATTCATAGCGCGGTTGTCTTTTATAAGGCCTTACGGGCTAAATGTATAATGTGCTCATTTTTTATAGGCTCTTAAGGATTAACATGCATAGCGGGCTCTTTTATAAACTCAAATTTACTAACAGCACCATTGTGTTGTTAAAATAATGCAATTAAAATCGCCACCAGGAATACCGTAGGTAAGGGGGATGAAAGTAAGTATAACACGCACGTTAGTATCGGCTTCAGGTCTTGATGATTATCTCGAACTCATAGACAAGGAGGCACCAATCCTGAAAGCTCTATGATCGCGGCGTTTGTAATGAAAATGAAAACTTTACACTTTGAGGAATATGATGAGGTTGGTCGCCATTGATTAAATTGGTCGAAAATATGTTTAAATAAATTAAGCTTATAGTTAATTTGATACGAAATTTCAGAAAAAAATCCGGCCGATCAATTTTTTAGCCGGAAAGGTCTACCTATTTAAAAGGTGTGATAGGTAGTTAAGTTTCTCGGTTATCACGGAAACTTTTGTTTTTTTATTTTACGCGTTTTAATGCCAGATTTTATATGAACCAACCGAGTGTTGGTGGCAATTTGTGATGATCCAGTTTAAATTTAAATCAAATTAAAGACGCACGAATTTATGTCAGCATCGTCACCTGGCGGAAAGAACGATAACTACGAATCTGTTGGGCATGATCTGTTTTAAGAGGGTGGTGCGCATGCTACGGGTTGAAGGTAGAAGACAGAGAGGTCTCAGTCCGAGGTGCAATGGTACAATCAAAGAGGTACAATCAAAATTCGTAATATAAAATTTGTTTCTGTGTGTTATTCATAACCGGTTCGTTTGTTAAGTATGTAACGTTTTTTAATTGTCAAAATTCCTCTTCAAGATGTTAACTTTGAATTTGGTTCTGTGTCTGATGATGACCTGACAAATTTAAAGAGGTCGAAACAACAAATTAAAAAATTATATTATTATTGACTGGCTGACTACGGTTTTTGATTAATTAATTATTTAAATTTTGCCAATATAAAGTTTTTTCATGGATCCTTTCTATTATGTATTTATAGAAATGTATAGTTCTTAGAGCGTTTTAGAACTAAATTAAACATTATAACGTTGTTTTTCATTTATTTTTTTCACGGCGTCAGTCTTGATGTTCACTTGAAAACAAAAATTATTTAAAATTTGAAATAACAAAGTTGATTTAAAATAGGTCAATCAACTAGCTAATTTATTAAAAGAACTCAATATGAGACAAATGCAAACGCCAAATTAAAACGAACGTAAATACGAAAGTCAGAACGAAAATCAAACGACGGTTACATGTATCACTCTATAATCTATCGAGAGCAAGAGGGGCAATAAACATGAACCAGTAAAATGACTTATTATTATTGTACATTAATGATGTTAACAGAATTTTTTTATCATACTACATTTAAATGACTTATTTGCCTATATTAATATAAAACTAAGTACTGTTGTCTACTGACCAGCGGCGGCTTTACCTTAGGTTTGCAGGTTTGCGCAACCCCCAAGAACTACGATAAAAATACATGAAACAAATTATTATTTCTTAACTTTCTGTCTACCGCAATTCTATACAAAACTCAAGGCAAATGATTTAATTTGACCGTTGCCATCCGCCGACGTCCCATCATTCGCTGTTGATTTTCATTTAAGCATTAGCATGATTAGCATTCACGTAAAATGTTGCAGTTCGAATGCAAACCAATTTGTTATATTACGCGCGTGCGTTTTAGCGTCTCCGCACTCTTCCTGAAAGTACGCTCCATAAAGCTAAAGCAGGTTGCAAGTCAAGTGCACACTTCTCAGTTTCATATTTGAAATACGGTCGCTTTTGTAAGATAATTTTTTATACTTTTGCAGTTTTAATATTTTTAAGTTAATAACAGCTGCACATTTTTGTTGATTGTAAATGCCGTGCATTGATAATACTACGACTACTTTATTATATCGTAACAAATACAGAATTTGTGTGTATACGTTAGATTGAGTGGATTTATAATAATAAAATTTACGTTCTGTTTTTTCCAAGGTAGCGACTTTATATTGAAAAGCATGAATTACGTTCAAAGCCTAATAGCAGAACCATTTAGTAGCAGATCGCCAACTGATAAGGCCGAAATAAAAAGACTTGGCAGACCTACCCCAAATTTAAATATTCAATCCGTATCTACCAAAAAAAGGAGTTTTAACAACATTTAATCAAGCCATTTATAATAAACACACCTGGATTTGTGGTTGCGAAATAAAAAATGCAATGTTTTGTTTCCCATGTTTGCTATTCGGAGGAGAATCTTCGTGGACAAAAACAGGTTTTACCGATTTGAATCATTCAGGAGATCGAATTAAAAAACATACATTGTCAGAAAAACACGTGAAAAACGTTTTGCAATATTCTCTTTTTGGAAGTGTAAACATTGCTGCTCAATTGGATAGTGCATTCCGACGAAATATAGAATCGCACAACGAACAAGTGAGACATAATCGGTACATTTTAAATATTATAATTAATTGTGTACGTTTTTGTGGATCTTTCGAACTCGCATTAAGAGGGCATGATGAATCCACACGTCCTCTAATCCTGGAGTTTTTCGCGGATTGATTGATTTTGGACGGTGCCGTAAAGCAACATTTAGAAAAAGCGTCAGTTTTTAAAGGCACGTCAAAAACCACTCAAAACGAAATTTTACAAACTATGTTTAGTGTATGCCAAGAAGAAATTTCTAAAGAAATAAAAGAAGCCGATTATTTGGCGATTATTGCTGATGAAACTAGTGACGTATCAAATATTTTTCAAATGGCAATTGTTTTTAGATACATTGTAAAAGGAAAACCGGTTGAACGATTTTGGGATTTTTTAATTCCTTCAGATCACGATGCAAAATCTTTGTCTTTAGTAATACTCAAAGAACTTCAGAAACATGTCAAAGATAACCAAAGCAAGCTTATTGCTCAAACATACGATGGTGCAGCAGTGATGAGCGGGTCGTCGAACGGGGTTCAAGCACTGGTTAAAAAAACTTATGAACACGCTGCTTACATTCACTGTTATGCTTATCAACTGAATTTAATAATGATAAATGCTGTTTCTACAAACAAAAATGTACGGATTTTTTTTGCAAACTTACAAGGAATTTGTACTTTTTTTTCAAATAGCTCTCAAAGAACCGCAATACTAGATGGAATTGTTAAGAAACGTTTGCCTCGCTCGGCTCCGACAAGATGGAATTTTAATTCTAGAGTTGTGTGCACCGTATTTGAACATAAGGAAGCTATTGTGGCAGCAATGGAAAAAATTCTAAATGAAAGTAGAAACGTTAGCACTACTAACCAAGCATCAGGATATGTCCGAATTCTTACTAGCCAAAGTTTTGTTTTATGGCTAAACTTATTTTACAAGGTAATGCCTCATGTTGACGTGTTATTTGGTAAATTTCAAGCAAGAGAAATTAATGCTGTTATTGCCAAGGAAAACATATCTTTATTTGAAAATCATATAACTCACATCAGAAATAACATCAGTGAACATTTGAACTGTACTGATGATACTAAACCATCTACTTCGAAACGGCGTAAGACCGATGAATGCGTAGAACAAAAATATGCGATGTAATTATTTCTGAAGCCAAAGAGCGATTTAGTTTCACTGGGCACTTAGTTGCAGCGAGTTTATTTCTTTCAGAAAACTTTAGCCAGTATACTACATGTTTTCCTTTAAAAAATTTTGAAGATACAATCAAAGCTTATCCATTTTTTGACAGACAAAAACTCCGAACGGAATTAACCGTAATTTATGAAGCAGAAGCATTTAAATCAATTTCTGGCCTTATGCAACTGTATGATTGTATTTCTCAAAATATTGAGTTAAGTGAAACTTTTAGCGAAACTTTAAGATTATTAAAAATTTTGATTACTATTCCTATGGCCTCAGCTGAAGCAGAACGGTGTTTTTCTACCTTTAAACGTATAAAAACTTTTTTAAGGAACACCATTGGTCAACCTATCGTCGTATGGCTTTCCTCTTCAAATAAGAGAAATAGAAAGAGTGCGTTGAGTGTAATTGTTTATAATTTACATAACAATAAATATTTTTTACCTAAATTGTATAACTTTGTTTAATTATTTAATTTAAATAGAAAAATAGAATCCTGGTTGTTTATGTACCTTTTATATAATTGTACTAATAGGTGTGTGAGAGAAAAGTGCAATTCTAGGTATAGATAAACCGTTCATTTTACGCAACAATATATGAAATGTTAAGTCAACACATACTGGTACAGTAATTTTTGCAAGGTGCAACCCCCACAATTTTAGGATACGAGCCGCCGCTGCTACTGACACAGTCATTAAATAAAAAGAGTTATAATTACATTTTAAGATACGTTTGGTAAGAATTACATCATAACGTTGAAGTAATACACTGTGTAAAAGTTTTAGCACGATTTAAAGTTTATATAGATCTATTGTCCAATACGATGTAAAAACGATAATACAAAAATCTAAATTCGCTTTACGAAAAACATAATTAGAGGTTTTTGAGTTCATATAATCTAATATTTTGTGTCCCAATCACACTCGCAATTCTATTTGGAATACTATCAAAGTTTTTTTAATAAAATTTTGTGAAATTTTTGACTCATTTGTAAGATAAAGTTTACCAAATCAATCGGTTTTCAGTTGGTATGGCGTTCTTGCGTGGTATTATTAAATAATCGACTGCATTTAATTTGCTTTTCGATTTTTACCAAATCTCCACCATTCATAGATATGCAACCCTAAACATTTATTGACATGTATAAAAATAAAAACAATATTATATCAAGAAAAAGTTATAAAGATGTAGGGACTTTAATACCTAAAAGCAGTCACTTGTCTATATCACAGACCCAAGATACACTATTTCAAATAAAATACCAACAATGTCCGTTATCAGGAAGCAACTTGCGATCTCAAGATGTTTGCCTGTCACGGTAAATAAAATATTAGATTACACTTTACAAGGCAATGCATACACAAATTTAAAAAAAATACTACGAATTTAAATTACATTTTAAACAATCCTTTAAGACATGTCGATTTAGTCAAGTTTTAATTAACAATTTGTGAAAAACATCGTTTAATAATTCTACATAAATTGATTTTCAATGGCATCATAACCATAAAACAATTGAATCGACTAAATGGAAATGGCCGCCAACGCATTTGTTTTAACAAAATCAAGAAAACAGGTACTGTTTCTATAACGTCGGAATTTTAATACAAAGTTAGATAATACTTCCGATAAAACTTCACAAAACACAAAGAAAATCAAACGTTACACAAATTTTATAATAAGAATGCTGATTGTACTACGGGTTGGAAAACAAATCATGCGCAAAGGGATTCATAATTATCGTTCTTTCGCCAGGTAATGATCCTTACGTAATTTCGCGTATCTTTAATACGATTTAAATTTAAACTGGATCATCTCAACCCTTGTTACAGGTCGTTATTTTGTATTCATCGAAAAAAATTATTGTAAAATTAACGGCGGTACTGTCTAAGGATGCTACTGTTTCTCTTTATGAGTAGGGATAAACGGTATATCGCTGTCAAACCTCTATTTTGTACCTTGCTTTTACCGTTTGGAAGTCGCTGGTGAACGTTCGTTTACCTGGGTGTTATTTTAAGACATGTAAGTAGTTTTATTTCTGTTAAATTTTCCTCGCTAGTGATTTGTATTATGCTTTTAGCGAATGTGCTAAAAAAAACGAAAACGTATTCCAGGTCAAATTTGGCGTTTTGAGTTAATTACGCGACGTCTTTAGGTAGTAAAGCAATTTTCAAAGATGGCTACTTAATACAATACCTGGCTGTCGTAGCAAGGTAACCCGTGCAAGCCACCGTTAATAATTCCGAAGTGGCGAGATATAATTTACACTTTCGTTTGAAGTCTCAAAGTCGTATAATTTTAATTACTATTACTAGTTAATCAGTTTTCTTAGCATAGCATACTTTGTGATTATGTTGCACTCGCTAATTAATAAAAACTTAATATTAAATATCAATAAATGATCATAGACATAAAACAATTAAATCGACAAAATCTAAATGGCCGCCAATGCGTTTGTTTTACCAAAACAAAGAAAACGTAATGTTTTTATAACGCTGAGATTTTGATGCAAAGTGTATAGTTAATTTTCTCTTCTTTTATGTTAACTATAACGGTATACAGTTACTTACGTTATAAAGAATACAGGACACAAACACGAATTTTATAGCAAGAAGGCCGATTGTATAACCGGTTGGCACTCTTCTACCGCTAGTACCCTTAGCGTCCTCGAGACTCTCTTAAGGGGTCATAGGTAAAATGATGGTAAAACGGCGCAATTCGTATTTTTCAGTCTTCCCGCTAGATGACTATGCTTACGTAATTTTTCGCGTCTTTAAACGATTTTAAATTTAAACTGGATCATCTCAAAATCAATAATTGAGAATTTTTGGTTAGTAATTGCATATAATTAGTGGTAGGGTGTGTTGCCTGATCGATAGGACTTCCACCTGTATTATGTTACGCTGGTTTTCTTGTAACAAAGAATAAGCGACGGCTAACACAGTTTTCCCGGAGAGGAAGTCGCAGGCTTTGTGATGCTAAATTATAAATTAAATATAAAAAAGCGCCAAAACAATGAAAGAAACTGTATTAGGGAGATATCGTTTAACTCTACCTGCAGCTGTAAAAGAACTAATAACACAACAGAAGTGATAACACAGAATATATATTTATTTTATCACAGAAGTAGTTGAAGAGGACGAAGACAGTACATAAGTATCGTTATATCAATGGTTATATAAACGTTGCAAACAATAGTACATGCGTTGATGTCACAGGCCAAGTATGACTTTACTTTATTAAGTTAAATTACAAGCGTACGAAAATCAAAAGTATAGAGAATCAAAGCGCACCAGAAAAATATGTGACACACAAAAAAAGTTTAACATTAATTGTGATTACAACCTAGTATGTACGTGTGACCATTCCAATAATCGACATGGCCAACGAAGTAGTACTCGTATAAATAGACAATGCAATACTTACAGTTGTGTATTATCCAGTAGGGAATTAGCTAATTCCGTACCAGTATAACCTAAAACGTAATATGCAATTTGACACAAAGCGTACGTACGGCGTTAGCACAAGTGATTTGATTTAATGCATACGATATTTGACGTAAAAGAATGCGCCGAGCTTCCCTCTAATTAAACTCGTAATTGTGTAAGTATTTCTTTCCCGAAAGTGCTGTTCAACTCCTGGCCTTCAGCGACCTGACGTAATGGAAACTTTTCGACAAGCAGGTGTTTTACCAATGTCACTGATAAGGTTACATGTAGAGGGGTGGCGACCCGCCCAAAATAAGTTTTTACTCAACAATACGTAGAATTCGTCCACATATTCACGTGGAATGGCGCGAAACAATTTAATAATAAAAGCCTTGTAGGACCTAGAGATACCGCTAAAAACGGTTCGCGTTATACAAAACATACTAAACAAATTAACACAAAAGATGCAAATTTATGGTGTTCATTTTGGAATTCTTGACTTCTTCGGCGTTGGCAAAAATTGAGTCCTATTTTATGTATAGATATGCGCATGATATTCGTGTTAGCTACGTTGCGGCGTGAAAATAATAATGTTTTTTTATCGGTAATTCTACGCAAAGGTTTCCATCGTTACTCTCGGGAAACAACAGTTACGTTTATTTAATGATCTTATTTCAAGCCCTTAGACACAACACAGTTTGTGTTATTTACATTAGTAAAAGTATCGGCAATAATGATGAAGTATGTGAGAATTAAATTTTATTAAACATCTTAATTTTTTGTAATCAGCGTTTCGTGTTAAAATACTGTTTTTGATGAGGGCATCGAGATGCCATCACAGATTGGAGACCTGCGACTTTGTAGCGTTGACCAGTCTGCGTGTGATTGTCGTTTTCCTGTCGTCTTGTATACCATTGGTATTTTATGTATTACGTAGTGTTTGTGGAAAAACTTAACCTGCGCGAAATGACACCGCACTTCTTCTTCTTTTTGTTATCTGGGTTGTCTATATATTTCTGTACTAATTTTAATGTAGGTAATCATTAAAAAAAATGAAGAAATTTTGGAGAGTTAAATTTCAAACATTAGACTAAATGTCTCAACAAAATTTAATTTTCTTTCACTAAATTATATTATATAAAAATGACAATATAAATATGTTGCATATGTATATGCGTATTTTATTTACCGACTGTACAGAGTAGGTACGTATAATAAGGTGTATAAAGTAATTGATAATTTAATATAATCTAATTTTTATTTACCAAGCAAACGAACGTGCAACGTTTCTCAAAAACATTTTCTGTCTTTACGACAGGAATTTTTGGCGAGAAACGTGAGAATTTGGGCTCATCAACAGAAAAAAATATAAAAATCAAAATTCAACGATAATGTGCCAGATACATTTTTACCTCCGAAATCTTCAGAAATTTGATTAGATTCTAGTTATTTAAGTACCGTATACTAGCAGTAATTAAAGAATTCAAAACTACTATTAAAAACACAAAACGATACAATATTTGTTTAGTATAAATAAAAACTTCTTTTTAGAGACCCTTCATTTCTTACAACGGAAGTTTGCTGATTGATAAACGACGAGGTTGATGAAGTGTTAGGAACCAAAAAAATTAAGACCTGTAACTAAACAGTATTTGTAACGCTAGACAAACATGATTTTCCTACATAAAATACACATTGAAACATTTGCAAGGTTTTTAAATATTTGTTTGCAAAACGTTTAAATATTAAGACCAAACAAACAAAACATCAATGTAAAACTATTACGAGTGAGTTTTTAGTTAGTTTCGTAGTAGATCTTCTCCGTGAGTTTTGTGAATTATTATTAATATTTCTTGGGCAAGTATTACTTAATCTAATTTAAATACCTTAATTGCTATTAGTTTTGTTGAAATTTGTATCTTTGAATAAATATAATTAATCGTAATAAAAACTAACTATTTCAATATTTTTTTATGTTTTAAAATAAAAAAAGTTTGCGAGTGCGTTTTTGTGATTAAATTTTTGTATTAAAAAAACAGTCAAGATTTTTTAAAAAACAGCAACCTTAGTAATATTTTTAGTAAACACAGCACTTTAGTTTACTTAGTTAATTTAATGGTAAGTTTGATGTTATAGTGTTAAAAAAATTATCAGCCATTTGATTTTTTGCTAATTTAAAGAGTTTATTTAAAATATTTGTGATATAATTGACTCTTTTGTTCTTTTTGTCAACGGCAAATAACCTATTGTTTTATAATGGTTTTATACTAAACGATATACATATACCAGGTGTTCGGATAAGGGTACGGAGCGGCTGTATCTCAACAATGGTAAGGCCTAGAGGTTTGAGAAAAAAATTCTTATAAATAAAGTGGGCAAAAGAAATAACTCAAAATTGTTTTGAAGTTTGTTAATCCCACCGCTAAGGCGCGTAAATACTATAAAAAAACGTTCGCAGTAGGTATCTCGGAAAGTTGGGCCATGAGCCATAGTTTTGAAAACATAATTTGATAGATTGCGTAATAATGGCAATACGATATCATTTGGTTTTATCAAAGAGTATATAATATAGAATTTTCTCGTAACTTGATGGTTAGCAACAAACTCAGTACGATTCGGTGAGTGGATCATAAGTTTCAGTGTGCTAATCATAAAGCAAGTTACAAAGGCACCAAAACGGTGAGAGCTAGTAATGAAAGATACCGTTTAAATCTATCAAACACTGAAATAGAACACATGACATAACACTGGGTTATAACGACAAATATATTTATTTTTGACAACGAGAAAAAAGAGAAAAAACTGTACGCAAAGCTAAATTACATATACAGGATGGTCCAAAAGTGTGGAACAAAATTTATAATTTCTAAAATAATTTTTTTGGGTAAAATCTCTCGCACAGGTTGATTTTTATTTTTTGTTGGGCATATTTTAGCATAAAACAATTTTACTAAAAACTCAAGATGGCGGCCACGTGCCATTTTGTAAAAAAAATTAAATGGAAAAAGAGGTCATGCGGCACATCGTTGAAAAGCTCTTGACAATGGGAATTCAAATCCCAAACTTTAAAACAATCGATTAGTTTGTACTCACAATAATTCATTTTTCACATTTTATTTACGATTCACGATGAACCTTACCAAATGTTCAACACGGAAAATCCAAACCATACACCAATTTACTTAAATAGAAGCGGTTTCAATCTTACAAAGTCGAAAGTCCAACTTGTTTAGGAGCTGAATGAAGACAAATTTGACCGTCGACTCTTATTCTGTGAAGAATCGATGCTGCGATCCGATGAAAATTCAGGTTTTCTGTTCTGTGCTGTTTAGTGACGAAGCAACTTTTACGATAAATGGTGAAGTGAATCGTCATAATTGTAGATACTGGTCAAGCGAAATGGGTTCAAGACAATGATACCCAACACCACCAAAAAGTTAATGTGAGGGCGGGACTATACGAAATCGCGTTCTAAGACCTAGGTCTTTTTAAAGGAAAATCGAAATGGTAAAAAAATTTAGATTTCTTAAGTTTTGAGCTAGGGCAGGCATTGGCAGAGTAAAAGTAAAGTCAAAACATCGTTTAAGTATGCTCAATGAGTTAGGTGAGCTTAAAAATCGGATCCGTGTGGAAATGTGGCACATAGATCAGAAGACCATCCAACGTACCGTGAAAAGCGTCTACATCCGTCTTGGCCAGTACTAAATCGCCTGCGGCAAATAGTTTGAACATATCCTATCATCACTAGTTGACTAATCATACGTCTGATTCTTTGTTACAGACTTACAGAAATAAAATTTGTTTTTTTGAAAGTCGAAAGTGTTTTTTAAAAATTTGTTATGCGTTCTAGAAAGGAAAAAGTGACGCATTGAAGAGGTCGCCATTTTGATACACCTTAATCGATTATTTTAAAATTTGGGATTTAAATTTCCATTTAACTTTTTTTTACAAAATGGCGCGTGGCCACAAGACATGCGAATAGCTATCTGCATGGTTCAATAATCCCCTAAAATTGATAAGAAAAATAAAGTAATAATTAGATATAAGATCGTATCACAAAGTAAGTTGCTTGTCGACAAACAACGAATCGTCATAATAAAGAAAATTTTGATCTTTGGATTTTCTGTTATACCATTCGCAAAAATGAACTAAATTCGTTTAAATTAGACACCAAACGGCTAAAAATGCACTTTTGAGGTTGTCTTATGGTTCAGGTTAATTAAATGTTAATCATCAGAATTTATCTCCTAAGCAGTGACACCATTTTGCGTCAGATAAAATAAAAATATTACAATTGTTCTAACGCCTACTAGATTAAAAAGTAAGAAAATATTAAACCTCTGTTTTGCTTATTTTTAGCTTTAGAATCATATAATGTGTGATACATTGAATTTTTAATAGAAAAATCTACCGAATCTTTTTTGTGGCTATATATAAAAAAATTAAGTGGATGATGGTTTCTCGGAGATGAAACGTAGGATAAAGAATTTTGTAGAAATTAAAAGGTAGCAACGACTACCACCTCTTTATTTAAATAATCTGTTAAAAAAATATGTTTTTTGCCAAAACATTTATGGAGAGCCCGAAGCAACTGAAAATTAATAATACTTAAGACCAATATAACAGAGCATCAAATTCTGAAAAATGGAATATTATACAATGTTTATATTGTAGCAGGATGTACACTTTGCTCAATAATTTGTTTATCTAATATTTTTAAATTCAACATAACATGACATTAAAAATAATATGTTTAACAAGTAAACTTTACTTTTATTTTAGTGCACCGCTATTTAAAGACGTTAAAAGTCATTTTACGGTATGAATGGTTTAATTTTGTTGGTTTTGTCTGTTTTGCTAGCAAATATTTACATAGTACAGGTAAGTTGCAATGTAAGTTATAAGAAATATAGTAATAAAATTTTTACAGAAAAATAACGATGGTTTGAGGCGCGTGTCCATCTTAGGAATCACCTTTGGCGTTTTAGTAATTATACTATTAATACCATTGATTCTAACAATAGTCTTGGTGTTTGCTACGTACCGACAATGTCTAAACATGAGCCTAAAATTGAAACACGGGCAAGCATACAGAGGTTTGCTTCAAGGGTTTGACGTCGTGCACACTGTTGATGAAATTTCAAATAGCAAAACTTGTATTTTAATAATATTTGAATACGATCAAAAAAATCTTTCAAAATGTTTCTTTGACGTTTTTATAGAAGAGATGACTAAAGTAAAGAAAACCATTTTTAGTCAAATACCAAAGTTTCAATCGAAATATTCACAATGCACCGGTTACACTTACATGTTAAAGCAAAACGTCGATGTTGTCGAATTTGTTAGAAAAATGCCTTTAATTGACTCTAAAAGTGAAGAATTAAATGACGCTGAATTGTCACAACTTTTAGGAAAAGTCCATCGTTTAGATTTTCCAAAGGATAATACAGTTTACTGGGATTTTCTAGTCGGTACTCAGCCTGTTGCCAAAAAATATAACAATGGAAAAAACAGTAGGTGGTATCCGGTTTTGTTCAGAAATCATCATTGCATCAGTGATGGTGTGTCGTTACTAAAACTACTAGTAGGAGTATTAGCCGACAAGCAAACGATCAAATTACCTTCACCAGATACATACAGAGGGTCATCAGTTTTTGACGATATTATTAACAGCGCAGATAAACTATCGTTCGATTACTTGATACAAAGTCTATGGAACACACTTATGAAGATACTTCTAAGTCTTTACGTATTCGTTTTGATTCCTTCGTCCGTATTTACAATTTTGTTTTTAAAAGCTAATGATAACAACGTTTTGCACAAGCAGGCACTTAGTGGAAAACCTATTTTTGCATTTGTTGCAGAAGAAAACGATGCTTATTTCCAAAAAGTGAAGAGGATTAAACATAAAATTGCAAACACTAGTTTTCCTGAAGTATTACTCACAGCATTTTCTGAAAGTCTTTGCAGCTATTTTAAGAAGGTATGGTACTATGATTTTATTTAGGCGATGTATGCATTTGGGTTTTTTTCTTTATTAGGTTTTCTCTATTTGCTAAACTGAATAAACAAACAAAAAATTAGTCAAAACATTTTTGAACATTTTAATAATTGTCTGCTGTTCACATATATTCTCGCTAAAGACTCGACAGCTCTTATAGTAAGGTGTGAAAGACACTATTAGTGTGTTCACTACTTGTTTTGTCTTATTTGCATAAATTATCAAACAAAATTTTGTAATGCGATGTATTTCAGCAATTTGACACAAACTTTCTACATTGTCTATAATATTCTTTACTGCTTGCTGCATTAGAAGCAATACTATATTTACATACTGTATAAAGTGCCTTACTACTTTATTATAATATTGTGTAAATAATTTCGTACTATATTTTACAAATGTTTATGTAATCACTGTTTAAATTTGGTAAAATTCAAGCTGGTGCCACATATAAGAAACTTGGTCAATTGATTTTTAAACGTATTCTTTCGTGAAATACCCGGTATTTGGGTTTGTTTTATTCATTTTGTTTTCTTCAAGATCATTTGAGTAATTTTGCATGAATTTTTAAAAGTTATTTGACGTTTTCAAATTCATCTTTATTGTAATTTTCATTTTATTAAATACGTATTTAATGCATTTGCACTAGTCATTTAGGTCGATTTTATTGTCATACGTTTCGAGTATATTTTATAATGTATTACTTCCGACAGTCATTATTATTATTTGGTTTCAAAGATTAAGATTGTAATTTTGTATTCCACTACGCTCATTTGCTTTGGTGATTTATACGTTGTTATCATTTTGAGCCCACGCGTACTACGCTTTGTTGTAATTTAGCATATTTTTATCACATCTTTGCTGTACTGTTGGTTTCTCTCGCGAAGATTGACGTCACTGATTTTAATTTTGCTAGTGGTAATCGAGTTGATATACAAACTCTCCAAGTACCTGCCAATATCAAAATGTAGTTCCGGTCGAGAGAATTTCAAGCCTAAAAATAATTCGGATTGTCCGTTGAAGTAATGAAAAGCGGTCTAGTAAAATATTAGTTTTTTTTTTTAAATATTTTTAGTTCGTATATAATTCACGCTCTTTACGTTTCAGAACTGCGTTATTTTAAAAAATCTTCCGACGAAGCTACTTGATGCTATAAAAACTTTGATTTTAACCATCAAGTTAAATGCTTGTTTACCACATCAGTAAGGGAACTCTCGAATTTTTTTTTGTCTCGATAATTACATTGTAATTGTAGTTGATCTTATTTTAAAGACAATTTGTAACATAATTTACAATTTTCTAATAACGACGTTACACCCATCAAAATAGTAACTGACTTAGTATTAAGATTTTTTTTGTTATTGATAAATGTTTATTTTTTAATTGCGAACAGGGCCTTGCGAATTTCAACTTACATAAGGTTTTTAACCGATTTGTTGCATTTTGTTAATTTATTTATTTCATTATTATTTTGATTATAGAATTATTGTCATTTTTTTAAAATGATTGTTGCTAATTTAAATGCAATTAATGTTAAACAATTGATTTCTAAAAAGCTTTTATTCCGACGGCCTTTGCGTTTTTTAAATTAAATTTTAGTAATTACAGATTTTAGTGCAATAGGTGAATTTCATTTAAAGTGTATTCAACAGGAACAAACTTTTGGTTGATAAGATTTTAACTTTTTTAAATTTTGATTTTACGTTTTGAGTTTCCCAATTAATCACGAATTTGTGTTATTGAAACCTACGACCACCTCCATTGAGCTCCGTTCAATTTCTTCTGTTATGTTACCTTATTTAAATTTTCTTCTTAAAATCTTTTGCATATAACAAACTCTTTCGTTGTCGATTTTTATTAGATGTTGATATATTGAAGGTTTCATAATTTTGGCTCCCAGCTTGCTTACCCTTTTATTTTTCTTTGCTGGATTCATTTTGGTTGTACTATGGGTTTTCTGTAATGCTACAAACGCGCTACAATAATTAACTGTTATTACTTTTAAATTATTTTTTTTTCTTAGTTCAATTTAGGGTTTATACGTCATTTCCTAGTCTACTAGTAAACTTACAAAAATTAGATTAGTTAAAATTGTATATTTAATATTTTATATAATATAGTTCGTTATCGCTTGTATCGTTTTTATATTTCATTTGTACACTTATACATACATATATTGAACTACTAATTGTAATAAAGCTTGGGAATATTCTTGTCACTACATACTTTTTTTCTAACACTCTGTTGTGCTGTGAGTTTGTGGGTCATTTTCTTTACCTCAAACGTACTCATCACTTTACTCCGGCCACTACTATCTCAATCCACAACCATCTCCGATGTCGAGTTAGCCAAAACAGGTGAGTCTACGATCTACTTGTTTAACCTTTTAGTGTGTTATACGCTATTATCAATACATTTATAAGGTTTGCACATAAAATAATGCCTTGAAATCTTTCCCACACTGCATAACGTTTCGTATGCTCATGTGGTCATCATTCCACGATAGTACTGTTACCGCCTATAAATTTTCGATAGGGTTTAAATCTGATGATCGGGCTGGTCACCGAACTCTTTGGATTTTTGCGTATTTTTCAAACCATAATTTCATTACCGCCCAGATAGCACGTAAGCTTACGGCAAGTTTGCTTTTAACTTGTCATGTCAAGCTTAAAGCAAGTTTCAAACATGAAGCTTGAATTAACCTTGAATCAAACTTGAAACTTGGTTGGAGAGTTTGAAGCAAGTTTGCAAAATAAGCTTATTGCAAGTTTATTACCCAGGTAGCATGTAAGCTTACAACCAATTTGTTTTTGACTTGGTTGTGCTTGCAATGTTAAACTTTCACTTTAACTATGAAACAAGCTTGTAATAAGCCTTGGTAATAAGCTTTAAAAAAATCGTAACAAGCTCTGCTATTGTTTTGGCAACGGTGTTATCCGTAAGTTGCCGGAATGCTTCGTTAAGTAGCTATAGTCAATGTTGCCCAAGAATATTGCCCAAGTTAGTATCATTTGTACTGAATCAGCATATTTTTGCTCAAGTAAAAGTACGTCAATACTATTGTAATTGATTTCAGTACGTTTTGTTTAAATAATAATTATAACAAAGATTGATTTGAAAGGTGCGCCATAAGTATATCTGTAACATCTTTTCATTGGCTAAAAAAATAGATACATAAAAATCGTAATGTTAGTTTTTCCTACGAATAAACATCCTTGATCTATGCAGTTTTAAAATTCGTTTTGTTCGAAGATATTGCAAAAAGTACGTTAACCTAAAAAATCAGTATGTTTTTCTAAATAGCGGCAACGATGGTTGAACTTAGCCATTTTACCTTGTTTTTACCGTTGAATAGGCAGCTTACAATTTTTATTTTGATTGTTGCGGTTTGTTGTGTAACTAATATTCTTCGAAAAAAGTAAGGTGAGTATTTATTTTAAATCCTAAATGTAAAATTAATTAAGTACACTAATCGAGTAATTCAATTTTTGTTGAGGTTATGTTATACACGTGTTGTAATAAAGTTGATAAAGTGTACAACCATAAAAAACTTGTAAAAAACCATACTCCTTATATAATCTTAAATAGTATGGAATGTTTTTATCACTGACATCTATTTTCATTTTAACGGTCAATTTATATGACTACTGATCTATCGATTCTTTTATATAAATTCATAATTTTCATTTATATATCTTGAAATTATTTTCTGTTTTAACAAATTATTTAAAAAACCCGAATGGGCATAAATATGTTTATAACCTGAAATCAAAAGTAACATATCTTAACATTTGTTAATAATTTATATATTTTTGTATTAGTTCGATTAGTTGTATTAAATTCGACCAAATCGTTTTTCACTTATGCTATTTGTATTAACCACAGAAGAAGTAGACTAACAGCTAAGAACTTAAAAAATATATCATTTTATCTATAAGTTTTTAATTCAGCTATAATTAAATTTTCAATTTTGTTTTTGTATCTGGTATTTTAATAAACGGATTCACATTTCTTCAAGGTGAACGTACAACACATTATTAAGAAAATATACATTTACTTTTATTCCTTAGCATGTTTTTGTTCTAGTTCAATTGTTTTTTTTTTTCAGAAATCAAGGAAATCGATCCAATGTGGAAACTCAGTAGGAAAAACTACAATTGCTTAACGATTTCTTCATATATAGTTTATACTGTTATGTTATTCCTTTTTTAGTTTATATTATATTATCTAACGCAATGTATTTTTTTATATCTTAATCCACTTTTTTTTAGAAAATAAATTGATTCAAAATGAAAAAAATGCTTTTTTTCAAATTTGCCCAACACGCTTCTTTCAAGCTTGTTAAACATGGTTATTTCAAGTTTGCTCAACATGCTTTTTTCCAGCTTGTCTAATAAGCTTTTTTCAAGCTTTATAAAATAAGCTTGTGGTAGCGGTAACTAGTAAGCTTGAATTATGCTTGATATAAGTTTCCAGACAAGTTTGTTTCCAGTCTACATGATTGTTAAAACAAGTTTGTTTTAACCTTGTATCAAACTCACTGTGCTATCTGGGCGTAATTGCGCGTAATGGTGAATTATCCTATACGAACGCAAGGGATCCTTTACTATAAATAGCTCGTACGGATGGTAACAATACTATTTTTAAAATCGATACGTAAACTTGCGAAGTTAGCTGCCCGTTTATAAAGATTTAACAAAATATATTTTTGATGAGTTTTTGTAAAAAAACTCGAATATAACGACTACTGCAGAAAAATTTTAACTGACAAAAAAAGTTTTATGCAAGGAATCATTTTTTGCAAATTACAATATTTATATAATTTTTTCAGCAATTTCCCGCATTCCGTAGTAGTTCAAATAAACTCCATCCATCGTTATTATTATCTAGATTATTTTATATCATCTATTATCTGTAATCTACATATTATCTAATACTAGATAATTTTTTAAAGAAAAAAATGTTGCTGTATCTATATAATTTAAAAATTATCTATTTACAGCACTGATTTAATCGCTTGAAAAATCCGATTTTTATGATGCTCAGAATAAAAAAGTTAATGATAGTTTCACGAAAGTAGAATGTTAAATTATTGTGTTAAGAAGTGTTTTGAAGTAATAACATAACTTCTAAGTAATTGTTAGTCAATTCTTCATAAAGAATTTCGCAGTTGCCGAACTTGCTGGACTCATGGTTTAGTTTGGTTGCCTAACCTGCAATTATAACTATCCTACATTACGCTGGAAGTGCACGTCTATGCTGTCTATGTTTCTTAGCTGAACATGATCTCAAAAAGAATCACATCAGCGTCACCAAAAAACCAGTTTCTTTTTTTAAGCTTTAATTTAATTTCTTTCAAACATCAATAGTATAATTCCGGCTTATTTTATAATAAATTTATGTAAATCCTTCCATGTTTTAAATTTTTTGTTAGATGTTTATGTATATTTCTAGAAGGCCAATATGTGTCCAGAGTTTATAACAAGCGCCATACCGATAGTACCTGGATCATCACAACTGCAACACTTAGTACCAGGAAGTGTAAATGTAAACAACATTACTTTTCAAAACAATTATTCACTAGTTTTACTAAATCTTCCTTTATTCATCAAAAACGGAAACGCATCCTTCGTGAGAAGATTAAAATTATTGCAAAAGCAAATTACCATTTTAAGCAATTCGGTGGATTATCACGTAATGCATAATTATATATTCTTAAGCTCTACTAATTATAATTGTTTCAGGTAATGTACGTTTTAATGAATTTCGTATTTTCCGTACTACCGACCAAATTAATTCGCATTTTTTTATATAACTTTCAATGTACGACAAGTGTTAGTATAGTACCTGGGCCTATTAAAGCAACTTATGCCGATAACGCATTGACTTTGATTGACGCAGGATTTTGGATACCACATTTGAAGAACATTGGTAAGAAAGAACTATAGTCGTAAAAAAATTAGACGTTGTTCCAGGTTTAGGATTTTCTGTTTTTACTTACGATAGAAGACTTTTTATCGGCATTAGTGTTGATACAGAGTTGATTGATAGCTACGAAGAAGCTAAGAGTATACTCGATGACGTACTTCGTAACATCGATTTATTCGAACAAGAAGTTGAATCGTCGGATTTAGTTGTCTGTTCGTAAGGTACTCAATATAAAACTACCTTAACATATCTCGCTAAACATCCATTTGCCAAAAATATTGTAAAACGATTTTAGAAAGCATCATACGTACATTAGAAAATCGTACTTTAATATGAACATCTAAATGTAAGCAATTAAAAAATAATTCTGAGGAAAATGTTTTTTATTATTTAAAGGTAAATATATTGGGTCCGCATTTTCCATCGAAATTTAACCTCATGAAATTCTTGCCTATAAGGTGATGCGATCTTTATCTTCATCATAATTTACTTTAAATTAGCACTTTTTGCAAGAAAAGACTTCCATTAGTATTGGCACTCTGTTTTTACTTTTCTATAAGGAAAGTATAGCGATCGCAATTTTTTTTTTTAAATTATTTTTGCATAATTTTACGTTTCAAGATCTCCTGAATCAAAAAAATGTATTTTTGACAAAAAATTTTTTGGTGTCTGTATGTAACGATGTACCCACGATAACTCCTGAACCAAAAGTCCTAGTAACTTGAAATTTGGTATGGAGTAGAGTAGGTATATCTTCATATTCCCTCCATTCTATCAAAAGATGGGCCTGATAAAAAAACCGAAAGTGGGTATATCAGCCATTTTTAAGTTTTTCTTATATAATTTTGTACGTATGTAAATTATTCCAATTATTTTTGCAGTTTATTATAGATAATTTGAATATAAAAAAATTTCTAACATTAACAGTTCATTAGATATTCGATTTATATTTTAACGTGAATTCCATATAAGGTGAAGTGGGGTAAACGTGATAATGGGGCAAATGTGATAATGGTTCACAAATTTAATGCCAATTTATTACTAGTACCGCCATCTACCGTACAACTCTTTAAACTTGCATAATAATAAGCCCAATACTAGAGCGCAACCCTATTCCATCCAGTACAGCTGCAAGTGGCGAGTCAACTATTAGTCATAACATAACCCAATATTCTAGATTACACGTGTTTACACATTTTGAAGTAAAATTCATATTTTCTGAGGTAAGTCTAATTTAATGTTTTACAACTGATTCTTTATAGTTCTATAGAGTGTGTACAAATGATTATGACTAAACAATCACGTTGATGTATTTTTTGTTATTATGTCACATTTGCCCCGTAAGAAATGCTTTTAGGGGCAAATGTGAAATGTGAATTTGGGGCAATTGTGATGTATGTAATACATTTACCCCATTGTTCTAGATACACCATGGTGCGAACGTATATTAAAAAAAGAAATGCATCTGATATTAAATATTCGAAGGAAGACTTAACTTTAGCGATAAATGAAGTGAAGGCAGGACGAATAACGATATATGGGGCTTGTAAACAATTTAAAATACCTTATGTAACCCTGTACAGTCGTGTTTAAGGTATTCGGGGAAACAAACAAGAGAATAAAGGTCGTCCAACAAATATTCCAATCGCAGAAGAAGTGAAGTTAGCCAATGGCTTGAAGACACTAGAAAAGTGGGGGTTCGGTTTGTCGAGAAAAGAAGTATTTGAAGTGGTTGGCAAGTTTGTAAGGGAAAATGAAATCAAAACAAATTTTAAAGATGGAGTACCTGGTGAGGATTGGTTCCTTAACTTCAAGCGACGCCATAATATGAGCCTGAAGATCCCACAAAATGTGGAATATGCTAGGAAGAAAGCATTAGACCCATTTGTAATTTACGCCTACTTTGACCTATTGGAAAAAACTATGATAGAGCTTCAGCTTCTGGACAAGCCCCATAGGATATGGAACCTAGACGAAAGCAGTTTAAGCATAGACCCGAGAAAATCTAAAGTGGTCGGTGCAGTTAACAAACCGTCTTCCAGGACAATAAGTTCTCCAGGTAAAGAAAACACAATCATTCTCTTGATGTGCAATGCAGCTGGTGGTAAAGCTCCACCATTAATAATATATAAAGGTAAACACTTGTGGGACCAGTGGCTTGCTCCTCCCAAACAAGATTACCCTGGCACCGTTTATGCTGCTAGCAAAAAAGGCTGGATGGAAAGTGACATTTTTACTAACTACTTCCTAAAAACGTTGATTCCAGCACTTGGTCCAGAACGTCCTGTCCTGATAATTTATGATGGTCATTCAACCCATGTAACTTTGGAAATACTTGAAGCAGCAATTGAGAATAATATAACAATATTAAAACTACCCCTGCATAGTAGCCATCTACTACAACCTTTGGACATTTCTGTCTTTCGGCCTTTTAAATTAAAATGGGATGAAAAGTTAATAGCTTGGCAACGACAGCATGTGGGCCAGAAATTGCCAAAGAAAATATTTTCACAGTTTCTCTGTGAAACCTGGAAAGGTATTTAAACGGAGGTTATAAAGAGTGGCTTCCGGAAAGGCGGAATTTCACCACTTAATAAATATGTTATACCAGAGCAAGTTTTTTCACCGGAAGCTCTGAAAAGGTGGAATGATTTGAAAAATAATGAGCACATCGAGGAAGTCATGGTGGCTACAAACGCTGTAGCTATTAATGAAAATTCAATGGCAAATGACGCTGCAGTGGCTACTACTTCGAAAGAAGGAGAACAAGCGAGAGACGAACCCAGTGCTAGTACATCATTCGAGAACTTGTTACTGTCCGCAGTTCGCCAAGCACCTAGACCAGAACAACAAAAAAAATCAAAAGTGTGTCCTGGTTCTGAATTATTAACTTCAGAAGAGGCATTGGATAGACTAAAAAAAAGACTTAAGAAACCACACAACAAGTAAAAGAAACAGGGCAGTCAAAACCAGCCAAGAGAATTAGGAAAAAACCATCAATTTCTTCAAGTAGTGAAGATATCGAACCCGAGTCTCCACCTTATATGGATTCCGACAACTCTGGAGAGTTTTGGAGAGAGTTTGAAGATGGAAATATGAATAATACTGAAGATGTTGATCAAACGGTAACCATTAGTTCTTGGGTGCTAGTTAAATATTGCACCAAGAAAGTAATAAAGCATTTTGTTGGAATGGTGACCGAATCATGTGATGAAGGTTGGATAGTTAAGTTCGCAAAATTTTCAAAAAATACATTTTCATGGCCAGTTGTTGACGATATAGACACTGTAGAGCAAACTGATATTGTTATGGTTTTGCCGAAGCCCACTATCAATAGACGTGGTTCTTTTATATTTTCAGTGTCATTTGAAGGCTATAACATAGGCTGTTAATGTGGGAGACATATTTTTCTCTTGAGTATTTAATGAAATATTTAAGTTTATATTTGTACTTACATTTGCTATAATATTTAAACTACAAATAAAGTTAATTTTTTAGTTTTTGAATAAAGTTTATAACTTTGCGCGCGATTGATATAATTTAATTTTGTAAAAAGCAATTTAATAAGAAAACTACAATTGTTATATATTTGCCCCATTTAATTTCGAGTAACTTTTATATTGGTACATAGGTCGCATTTTCACATTTGCCCCAAACATCGGGGTAAATGTGATACCTTAACATCGTTTTAAAAAAAAATACCTAACATTTTTCAAAAAGGAACTAGGAACATGTCAGTCTTAGAATGGATTAAGAAGTGTATTTGAAGCATGGAGTAATTTTTATTTATTTTTCGTTCCATAAAAAATGTAAGTTTTATTCGTTTGTTTCTGAATTATTAAAAAACTATATCACATTTACCCCACTTCACCTTATAGTCTAGGTTCGAATCCTGCCTGCAGCGATTTTTTTTTTTAAAGAATTCCATATTTTGAAGGGAAAGCAAGATACGTTAAAAATTACAAATTTTCTCTATATTCTTTTGACTTGTTTAGAAAGTGCTGCATCTTCCTTACATTCAAATACAAAAATTTTCTAACATTAACAGTTTATTAGATATTTTATTTATAATTGAAAATGAATCCGAAATATTATCTAGGTTCGAATCCTGCCTGCGACGATTTTTTTAGGAACAAAAATTTGATTTACTAAAGAGGAAATCAATATCGAGGCGCACAAATATAGGAGTTAGTCGATATGACAACATAACCTCAACTTATCATACAATAAAATTATAAACCTAAGTTTTTTGAATTCTGTATATTTTTTTTACTTGGAAGTTTTTCAATTTGAAAAAAAAAATATAGCAAAGTCGTGTGGTAACCACACTAGTTTTTTTAATTACCATTAACTACATAGACTCGAGTCTATTTATGTTGGTTTTTGATGCTAGTTCAAAGAATCCTATCACCATATCCGAAAAACGAAAACTATCGTGTTCGGACGAATGTACAGATTCCGATTTAATGAAATTATAAACCAGAACACATATTTTACTTTGTAGAATAACATTTTTATTAAAAACAATGTAGATACAATAAAAAAAAGCAATAACTTTGGTAATGGACTAGTGCAATTGTAAATTCAATAAACGATACATTTACTAATAATACATTTAAAAAAATAACAATAATAAAAACAGATCTTGGAATAAGTACGTAAATAATACTTAAATTCACATATAATTGGTCAATATCTAAAGTTTATCTCCAGATCCTATATCTTGATTTGCTAACGGATCTAATTCTTTGAATAAACTTAACCAGGAAACTTGTGCTTCAGTCTTTCCATTACCTTTCATCTTCGACGGAATGTTTTTATCTTTGGTATCACTTAACGAGTCGGTTAAATTAAAACTGAACATTCCTTCTTGTATTAAATGGGAAGGCATAAAATCTCCTAACAGATCATCTTTACTCGATATATTCATTTCTAGTAGCGTCACATTCGACACGTTTTCTTCATTTTCGACAATTGGTTGGATAGTATCAGACGATGGAGGCGAAGAAAAATCTTCTCCAAGTAAATTGCTGACTTCTGCGGTTTCCGTTATATTTGTATCCCTAAAAATTCATTTAAATAGCAAAATAACTTAATTGGAAACAAATCGAATACAACTATCACGTACATAACCAACAAATCCAGATTGTATGAAATAATCTACAAGATTTGTGAAATAGATGTTTTATATAGTTGAACGCCAATGTTTTTAATTTCGTTAAAAAAACTAGGGCTAGGACACATTGTCGCCCACAATGTCGAATGTTCTACAATCTACAGAAGCATAGTATCAAACGTGCACACAACGTCGAATGGTGTAGAGAAACATATTGTCGTACATGCTCACAATGTGGAATCATCTAAAGGAACACATCGTCGCACGTGTCCATAATGTCATATTAATCACTAATCAGACACGTAGTCAAATGTGCCCAAAACGTCAAATAATCAATTCTTGTGGTTGAATGAGTAGTAAAACCCTTATTTACTTGGGACTTTAAGACTATCTGATTAAGAAACTGTGCAATCTCTTGCCAAAAATGTACCTGCAATATGTATTTTAGTTTGTAAAAATTGTCTAAATTTAATCATTTATTGTAAAGCATTTCTTATTTAAAAGTGTTTTTTAAAAACAGCTGTAATAACGTGTACCATTTTTGAAATTGAAATTGTTTTTAACAATCACTGTTATTATGGTACCTTCGTATAAAATTATGTTAAAATAAGAGATGTACAAATATTTAATATACGATTTTCACGTATTCTTTGACGAAACTCTAAATGATACCCCAAAATCCGCCTTGGGATCCCTTCTTTACAAAGTCTTTACTTACATACCAAAGCACTAACGCGCAGAGTACTTGATATACGCCCATGACACCACAGTGACACCCGTAACTTGACGAAAAACACCGCAGTACTCTTCAGTCGCCGCAGGAACTTCTGAGTCAACCTGAGAGGTGCCAACATTCCGTAGTAGAATGATCCAAAGTACCTAAGCCTCGTTTTCGGCAGGCACCAGTCATGAAACAACGTGGCAGCAAAAGCATCAGTCAAGTTGTAATCGATCATAGAGAGAAACAACGTCCTATCCGTGGACAACAAGCTGTTACTCTACAAGTCAGTGATACAGACCACCCTCAGTGACCCTAACCGACGTCTCGCCAATATGATGATATGCGGCAAACCCAATACAAGGCACTACGGCTTGTCGCAAACGTACCGAAGTTAGTGAGAAACAACCAACTGCGTCAGGATCTACAGGTATCCACTATGAAGGAACTACTCCGTCAGAGCGCACAGAAAATCTCAGAAGGGATACCAACATATCCTAACGAAACTGAGAAAACTTGTAGAACAAAATTTTACCGATGAGCGTGACGCTTAGAAACGCAACAAAGTCTGGGATTATCTAATTAAAAAGACCACAGCTTATTGTGTTGACAGTTTGAAATTGGAGACAGTGTGCAAAAACTATGGAAAAGTACAGACTATTCGTAACACTACTACTGAATATATAAAAGAAATGGTACGATGTGTACCACACTAGCAGTTTCCCCCTAAGAAAATGCCAAAAATACCCCGTCGAAAACCTAAAATGACGCTGAATTAGAACAGGCGCGAATACAGGATTTTGTTTTTACTTATATTGTTTAGAGAGGCAATTTTTGTGTGATTTTAACTATATTTCAGAAACACACCTAAAAAATATAAAAATTGGTCAGAATAAAGTGAGGCCGTGAGTCAGATGCAATTGCTCCCCCCTCCCTAGATCCGCGCCTGAATTAGAATCGGTTACGACCACATTGTCATCAGCCGGTTGCGATACTGATACGAAACACAAAAAAACTGCCATCAGATACTGTACAGTTGTGTCCTCTTGTAAGCCTTGACGGTTTCCATGTATTGAAAAAAGACAGCAAGTATTAGTAAGTGCGTTTAACATCCGATTTGGTCTCTGGCATTTTAGGGTAACGCCTTTTGGTTTGTGTAATGCACCTAAGACGTTTAAAAGACTCGATGAACCAGCAAAAGCGTTCTAGACTGATAAACATATTATTTGTCCTTTGTCAACATTGCACCGCGGTAACATTGCAATATTGGTATATGAATGCTTTCGTCATAAGAACAACATACGACTAGAAATTGTAATTGAATATTTCACCAAAACGCTTTCGAAACCAGTAAAAAAAAATTGTAAAGTTTTTGGTAAGGACCGATACTGGATCCATGAAATTGTTCCTTTATTGTTATCATCCAGAAAGAAGAGTTGTTCGCTGAATAAAACGTTTACAAAAATGCATTAAAATTATTCATAAATTAAATTAATAATGAATGGACGTGCTGATGAAAGATCCTTTAACAGATTTGGAATAGAATTTCACTCCGATCAAAGACATAATTTTTTGTCCTACTTATTTTAGAATGTATTTGAACTATTGGACATAAATGCAACAAGAACAGCACTGTTGCGCACAGTCCGATGACACGGGCTTGACCAGAAAACTAGGATTATTGAAATCTTTATTTGGATTGAAATTACACAATTTTAAACTATGGACTCTTATGTAAGTAGAGCGATGGGATTGGCTCAACTAGTTAAGCGCTATAAGTAATCCACTAGAAGATGAATTTCTAGCTGTACTTTTATTAAGTGGTCTACCGTCAGTATATGATCCAATGATAATGGCATTAGAGAGTTCAGGAACAAAATTGACTTCAGACCTTGTAAAACGAAAGTTATTATAGGAAAGCATAAAGTCAGCACTTTTGACAAGTGACGAAGCACTTTTTACCAAAGAAAGTTGCTAAGAAAAAGGTCGAGCTATAAATGCTATAGATGTGGAAGAAAAGGTCATTTCAAGGCTGACAGTAAAGTGGTGCTTGGAATTTCTTTACAGGCTAATAAGAAAGTTTCTAAAGTGCAATATGGGTCAAGAGGATGTGTTGCAAAAGACAATATAAAAAGTGCCCAGGTTACATTACTTACAGCTTTGGGTGTTAATGCAGACTATTCCAAAAGCTGGTTTGTTGATTCAGCATCTAACAATCACATGACAAAGTATAAGAACTGGATGGTAGATTTCAAAGGTTGTCAATCGGGTTTTGCAATTACATGTGCAAATGATAAATCACCACGAATTTTGATTTTCTCAAAAAGCACATTTTTTTAAATTTTTAAATATTTTTCACAAATAGTTTATACTTTTGGTAAGTAATTCTCAAAACTTCAAAGTGGGAGGCTAATGGGTTTATAGTTAAATGATAATTTTAAAAAAAGGTGTTTTATGAAACTGTTAGTCAGCATAGCTACTGCAGTTTTCTATTTACTATATTACACTAATTATGAGTTTAAAAATTACATTGTTAACACTTAGGCAAAAGTTATTCAGAACTTGATGATAAGTGAAGTTTTTATGACTTCTTCAGATGTTATCACATAAATTCTTAGTGTAAGAGCGGTAGGATCAAGTTTACAAAGTACATCTGTCAGTGGGATCCACAAAATCTTACTTATGATAACATCAGTTATAAAGTTTTTCTTATTTTTATATTGTGCAGCGCATCCATCTGAGTAATAAAACATCTTTTTTGGCATTAATTCGACAAGTTTTTTTCTGGAATGTATATACACAGAAACAGTATTATGCTCCAAACATGATGAAATAACAACAAAACTTAAATGCTTAAGTTCATTATTATAAATTGGTGTATTGTCACATGATCACTTACCTAGTGGAAACTTTGAGCTTCGCCCTGAACGACAATATTATAGTTTTCAGAGAAATCTAGGTTTACTACAAGCTCAGTCTCTTTAATATTTTCTTTTTTATCATTAATGTATGATGACTGCTGCTTTGCAATAAAATCGTGTTTTTTTAAATAGTCAGCTTGTTACAGAAAATATTTATAACATACTCATTAGATTTCTGTAAAGTTTCTAGATTGCAACGATCAACAGACACCCACTGACGATAAGTCACATTTTCTATAAGATTTTCTTCAAAAGCGTCTTCAATGATTTTGTGAATCGAGGCAACACTTAGGCACTCTGTACATTCACTTGTATAACAATTAATGTTTGGTGGATTACACAAAATTTTTGCCAAACAGTATTTATAAATATTCAGTTGTCCATTTGTCAAAGCTCCTAATTTCGTATTTTCTATCATTAACTTCAAGTTCTGGTGGATTGTGCATACAAAGAATGTGTACCACTTTGGTCTGCTTATGCAATGTTTTAGTCGAAGCTCGGCAAATTTTGAAAAATCTATTGTAACATCTGAGAATATTTCCTTAAACCGTAAGTAAGCTTCCTTAAGAATAATTAGTCGTTTTGACACTTTTCTTTTAATTCCATTCGAATCGACTACAGTCCAACAGTCCTTAATACCGGGTATTATTCTATATCATCACTTTCATAAAATGACTTAATGGTATCGACAATAGCTTTTTGAAAGAGCCTTTCCAGGCTTTAGGTTCGGGCTTTCTAAAATACCATTTTCTTTTAATATTTTTTTTTTGCCTGTCTCACCATATAATTTGGTGGATTAAATTCACGTATTATTTTTCTAATGCTCCATTTCTTGGGGAGACACGCAAGTATCATTATCTCCTTAACTCTATTTGTTAATGTAGAAAGCTTGTCTTTGAGGTTTTGTAAAAAAATCATTAGATGAATTTTCAGCTGCTAAAAAGAGTTTACGCTTCAATGCAGAGTTAATCTTTTTTAGTTTCTCTGTAGAATAATGCTAAGAGTAAATTTTCTTAACGTTAATTGAAGACTCTTCTAGTTCAACGATTGAAGTATTCAATTGTTCAATTAAAATTTTTGGATCTAAAGAAAAGGATGGGTCATGTGGATGAAAACTGAATTCCTCACTAGTTTTGATTAGTGAACAAGACAGGTCAGAGGGAGCAGGTTGATTAGTATTGTCTACCGTTAAATGTCCAATTTGTTTCCTACCAAATTCACAAATTTTGGCTTCTTTAGGTATTTTAGCATATAAGCTTAACATCCAAGATGTTACATTTGTCAGTCTCTTTTTCCCTAATTGTGTGATTAGTTTTGTTTAGTGGGTTAAAACATTGTAATTTGTTTTTGCTTTTCATTGTCTGTTTTAAACAATTTTTTTAACTCTAGAAAATGTATTTTTATTGTGTTTTTCAAAGGGCTGCCATAAATGTTTATCATGTAGTACTTCCAAATTATATTCTTTTAAACACTCACTGCACATAAAACTTAGTTTTAAGGAATTAGTAGAACTTATATTTTAACTTATTTGAACTGAAGACTAAACAATATAACACCTTGAGAGTGAACCTGTCTCAACTTGAATGTGCGAGGCTCTTGTCAGTTCATGAAACAATCAATAAACCGACCTACTATTAGTCACCATTCGTGTCACAACTTGAAGAATTATCTAGAACAGACTCTACTGATTGTAATTTATGAGTCTCTCCTTACATTTTCAAATAAAATGCAGTGTAAAGTACCTAAGCTATAAAAACTATTTCCAACTTAACTAAAAAAAAATTATTTCTAAATAACTAAATTGTTGCCTTAGAGACAACTCTCTTAAGTACGTAATTCATTATGGCATAATCACCATCGTAAATAAATTAACTAAAGTTAGGGTACATAGCATTAAACTTATACAAAAACTTATAAGACTCCCTTTTTTAAAATTATTATTTAACTATGAACCCATTAGCCTTCCACTTTCAAATTTTTAAAAATCACTTACCAAAAATAAAAAATATTTAAAAAGCTTCAAAAATGTACTTTTTGTGAAAATTAAAATTTTGAATTGTATTTGTCAGAAACTTTACATAGCCCCTGATTTTGAAACCGTTTGAGATATTTTTTCTTAATCTCTAAGAGGACTACCTTCATACCAAATTTCATCAAATTCTGAGGTGGTTAAGTAATTTTTTTTTATTTTAGTGTGTTGATTTCATACGGAATGACCATGAGTTAAAAAACGCTTTCTTGGATATTGCAAAAACTCAAGAGTATCGGTTGTTGGACAAGAAGAATATAGCATTAATTAATACAAGAGATGTCTTTTTGTAAAAAAAATGTAATGTGGGGCTTAAACTATAAAGTAGGTAAGAAAGACTCATATTCTGTAATGCCCAATTCAAGTAGTCGAATCTTGATAGAAGAGGTGGAGCAGTTAACTCTAACACAAGCAGGTGAAGAGACAGAGGAAATATTAGAATTACCAAATGTAGTTGATTCATTACAACCACTGGATCAAATTGATGTAATTGAGTCCACAAGACTGTATCCAAGCAGAGTCAGAATACTTAAGAATTTTGATGATTAGATGATTATATTTTGTATAAGGCAGATTGTATGAATGTGGAGAAAATAGATGATCCATTGACTACACAGCAAGTCATGACACGATCAGATAAAGATAAACGGCTACAAGCTATGCATAATGAAATGAATTCACTTCAGGAAAATAAGACTTGGTCTATAGTCGATTTGCCTGACAGAAAGAAAACATACCGAGTTAGACTAAACGCTAAAGGGTTGTCAGAAATATGGCATATACTATAATGAAGTTTTCTCTGCTGTAATCAAATATGAAACAATAAGGTTATTACTAGCGTTAGCTTCAGAGTATGACTTAGATATATAGATCATTTAGATATAAAAACAGCATTTCTTTATGGTGATTTAAATGAAAAATTATACACGGATCAGCCTAAATGTTTCATCGATAAAAAGAATGACAAAAAGTTGTGTTTATTAAAGAAATCTATACACGGTGTATCTGACAAGCTGAAGGAGTAGTATCCTTGTGGCGTTAAATGAAAACTTTTCCTTTAAAGATTTGGTTTCAAGTGGCCCAGTTTTGAGATATTAGCAATTAAAGTTTTCAGGCCGGTTATGACTATCTAAACAAACAGAAATTGCTGTAAAATCCGTGAAACGTATTGATGTATTGTGTTAATTATTGTTTTCTTTAATTTTCCATAATCTTCAAAATCAATTGTTATCAAAATAATTAAAGCAGATATGTAGTAATGTTTATTTCTTAACATTATTACTGACGTAGCTTAACAAAATGTACTTTGTGTACACGATCACGTTTATCTTCGGTTGTAACCAAAACAAGACTTCAGATAAATAAAGCAGTCATCAAAAGCAAGGAATGATAAAATAAATAAAATGTTAATTGAATTTAGTTTTAAATTATCTGGTTATAAACCATGCATATGTTTCACGAAGACAGAAACAAAAATAATCGTTGTTGCATTGTATGTTGATGACTTCTTTATTTTTCATAATGATGAAGAAAGTGTAGAACAATTAAAGAAGGTTAAGTTAAGGAATTTGGAAAAAGTGAAAGAAATGTTAGGTATAAGAATACGAAGAGATAGAAAAAAATTAAATACTGTATATAGAACAAAAATATGCAAAGTACTGAAACGTTTGTCAATGAAAAATTGTAATCTTGTAAGCACCCCATTAGAACAAGTATATCATAGGAACTGCAAGCCATGGAATTGTCTATCAACGCTGCAAGAAATGAATCTGAGATTTTATAGATGCAGACAGGACTGGAGACATTTCTGATAGAAAATCGCAAACAGGTTTTGTGTTTTTATATGCTGATGGACCCATATCTTGGGAAAGTCGTAAACAGTGTACAGTAGCATTATCTAGCATTGAAGCTGAATATATGTCATTAAGTAAAGGATGTAAAGGAATTTTCTTTAAAAAATTTACTTGACTTGTATATGACGAGGGTCCTATTGTTTTGTTCTGTGTTAATCGGTCAGCAACAAAACTTGCAAACAATTATATTTGTCATAACAGAACGAAGCATATTGATGTTCGTCATCATTTCATAAGAGAATGTGTAGGTTTAGGCAAAATAAGCATTAATTAGGTTTCTAATGAATTTATGTTATCAAATGCACTGACGCCGTTGTTAACTAGAGCGTAGCTATTGACACTTAACGACATGACCTATATCGTTAAAGTTAACAATTCTTTATGCAACTAGGCCATATACAATTTGGAAAAAGTTGTATTCGTTGCTATGTGGATCAACACAAGAAAATAATAGTTGAAGTTCAAAATAACTTGAATCATGACAGTCAACACATGAAGAAACGCTACGATATCAGCACAAAAAATAAATTTTCAGTCCAGAAGTTTAATAAACTTTTGATAAAAATTCTTTACAAAGCAGTTTTTTTCCGTCAATCTTTGTTGATATCGCAATCTCTAGAAGTGAAAAACTTTATTGCTGAATATCCGGCACAGCTGAGAAAGTTTAGAGCAAAAGTAATACGTTTACTAGAACAATGGACTATTTTCTGGGCATGACCACGGTACAGACTGACTTAATGATATTTTTACCGTTCTCAGCAAGACATCCAAAGGTTTTACTCGAAAGGTCAGTGTTGATGAAATCATTTGATACTTGCATGTCCATAGATTACGGTCATATTAATTAAACTATATCTCATATTCAAAGTATTCATATGATGGTGAGTAGCAAGGTCGTGTTGAAGCTTACAAGTTTTTGAGTTTTTTAGTGGTAAAAAGCATAAAGCCGAACTGAGGGAAAGTGCAGATAACAATAGAAAACCAGAGATAAGATGTGACGAAAAAAATTGAACAGGAAAATATGGAAGAAAGCAGTAGAAGAAGCAAGGAAACAAAAAGACCTGTAAAGAATAGTTGAGAGGAATTTTGTATCATAAAATGTAGATGGCAAGTGAAATCTGTTATTAGCACAGTAATACTCTTGATGTCGATTAGGAAAAGAATAAAATGAGACAACCTGAAATATTCCTTGATTTCCAATGCTTCACTGTAAGACATACTCTTATACCACATGAGAAAATCCACTTGAATGTCGAACGAAAAAGTTACAGATTACGTCTCATATATGTGCAATTGACTCAATTGTTTTGATTGATTAATAAAAACATAGAAATTAAAACAATTATGTTGGAAAGTATTATAAAATAAATATTACTTACTTTTCTTCCTTATTAGAATCCTGCTCCTCGTTTTTATCAGTGTAATCAGCATTAAAAAACGTGGTCTTATCTTTATCCTCTTGCGGTGTCACAAGTTCAGACACAATTGAAAATTCAAAAGGTGCCACATTACTTAATTTTGATACAGGAACGGCTAATGTGTCTGATGCTTTAGAAGAAAACGTTGAAATAGCATTTTGGTAAGAAATGAGTGCATGTGAAAACATACTACAACGTGCTGCTGCTAATAAATCAACTTTTTGTAAGCACGCTAACATCAATCTATCAAATCTGGCTTTTGAAGATTTTACATAAGACTGTGCCTTACGAAACCGATCCAAACCATAGCCAGTATCAGGATCTAATTCATTCGAAACTGACTTCATCCAGCTCAAGGCAGCTCGGTATTCAGTACGAACTTTTTCCATTTCGACCACTGTCGTACGTGTGTCTGATACAGCACGTCCTCTAAAAGTTTCAACTTCGTGATGAAGTCTCAATAAAGGTGGTCGTATGGTTAACCGTTGATGGCCTGTATATGCTAAAGCTTTACCTGCAACCGTCATAAGTTGTCCCGCACAGACATTCTTCTCGTTCTTCCCGCACTCTTTTAAGTACCTTCCTAATGCATTTTCTTCTTGAGCTAAGTAACACAGTCGCTCTTGATACAGGTCTATTACACGTTGCAGTTGCACACAACTTTCAGAAATTGAACGAAATAATTCTAGTTTTGCATCTAACTCGGCGTCAGACGATACGATGCATTCATCTTCTTTCCCGCCCAATTTTCGTTGTACGCTTTTCTTCGTTATCCAATACTGATGTTGCATCATGATTTATAAAACACAATTTTCTGGAAAAAATAATCTATGAAAACATTTTCAGAAATGACAATTGTTGCATACGTCATCAAATCAAACCTGAAAAAAAAATTATACAGGTGAGCCAACATTTCTTACGTATAACAGTGTTGTCTAATCTATTATAAAGTTTTGTTTCAGTTATTTACAAATATATACCAAAGTTTACTTTAAATAATTGCTTTAAATACTTTAAAATTATTGTAGTAGTAATAGTTTTTAATTCTGTTTAACAATCATTCTACTCATATCATATTCTATACTTATACATTATATAATTGTATTTTATGTTAATTCACCGCCAATTTTTGTGCCCTACATTTTTTAGTCCATACCTGTATTTACTTAATTTTCTACTTTGACAGGTTTCAAATATTAAATAAGTAAGGTTATTATTGTTGCCAAACTTGTGATACTAAAACAAAATTAAAGTAACCTCCCATGTTTCCAAATAATATAAATATGTAAAGAAGATCAACCGGCAAACTAAATTATGGACTCGGAAACAAACTCCATCATAACCGAAGAGTGTGATACGTCCTTTCTGGATTTTAAGGAGGTATTTTTTAGCCATAATATTTATTTGTTATTAACAAATACATTCCACAGCTTAACGATATTGAATATGATATACCATCAGTGGCAGCACCTTCTTTAGAAAGTGTTTTATGGGAATTAGAATCAGAAGAAGGAAGCGATAGTGCTTCATTACATTCATTGCATAGCCTTTCCCAAAAGTCCAGGTCGATGTTATACCATGGTATTCTCCAAGGAATTTCATCACAAGTTGCCTCGGCGGGGGTCAGTTTTCTGCTTGTTTAAACAATTACATTATGGTTATTTTTAGGATCGTGTTGATGCTGGTTTGCCAACTGTTATTTCAAACAGTTTGAAGTTTGTAGCAGTAGGAACATCCCATGGTTTTATACTTGCTTTTGATTCAGAGCAGAAACTTTGCTGGTGTTGCCATGATTTAAGCACCAGTGATCAAGGTGCTATTTCTGCATTGGCATTTAATTTAGATTCAAGTAGATTACTTGTTGGGTATGATTGCAAATCTTTAAAATCTTGTAAATAATTTTGTTTTGTAGGTATGAGCGTGGGTACATATCAATGATTGACACAAGTAGTGGGGATGTGATTCGACGTTTACCTGATGCTCATGCACCTCATTCAGCTGTATTGCATTTACGCTTTACGTCGTTAAATGGTTTAGCTTTAAGTGGTGATTCTGCTGGCTGTGTGTTTTCTTTAACTTTTAATAGACGGTTAGGAGTACGTACGTGGGATTCGAAATGTTTATTTTCTGGTGCACGAGGTGAGGTATGCGTTTTTGAGCCATTGGTGCAAGAACACGATCTTCAACTTTTGGGTCAGAACATATTAGTGGCCATGGCAACATTATCTAAAGTAAGCGAATCAACACTAAAATTGTGGCATTAATTATTTTGGTTTCAGGTAATAGTCATCTCAATTCGTCCTCGTCTAAAAATATTATTTACTCAACAACTTTCACGAGCAGCAACAACTCTACCTGTTCTTGCCTGGCAAATTGTGTCCGTTGGAAAAATGTTGCAACCTGTTTTGGCATGGGGAAGAAACACAGAATTAAATTATACTCGTGTAATAGCAGGGTTGAACGGTAGTAAATTAAGACTGTCTTCTTTACGTTCAGTTAGACTTTCGTATGTTCTGTGTTCCTTACATTGGATCGGTCCTCGTCACTTAGTCACTTTAGACACTAGTGAAAACTTAAGACTTATAGAAGTACGTACGCAACGTGAACTTGAAATGATAGAAATCACGAGTGCGGGGTTAGTGTATAGTTCACCTCATTTTAAAGCGTTGGCATTAGGTGGTGGTGTTAGTGAAGCATTTGCTTTGGCCGGAGAACGTGCATGCTACAGTAGTTTATCAAGTCGTGGTGATCAGTTATTAGTGTTAGGAACCAAAGGTGTTCATTTGATTAAGTTAAGGACATGGTCTGAACGTCTAACTTATTTAAGTGATCAGGGAAGGTGGTCAGAAGCACTGAATTTGGCTGCTGAAGAAGGTTTGCACCGGGATAAAGCTACCGTGATGTTATTGGAAAAATTTTTTGTTAATCTTATTCATAATGGAGTTGATCGTGATAGTCTTACTGCGGCAGTTAACTGTTGTGTGAAGTTGAATAAAATGTAAGTATTTAATGGTTGTAATTGATAAAACTTTTGGGACTTTGATAATTAGGTATTAACTTTTGTAAAATGCAAGCCATAAATGTGATAGGCGGTACAATGAAGTTTCAAACTTAAACTGCAGCAGAAAGACTATGCTTATTTTATTTATATAACGCGGCTACAATGCTATCTTTCGTCTGTGACGTTTCTCTATGACAGACAGTTTGATTTTTACTCGTTAGGTCGGTGTATGATCTTGAGAAATACAGTTTCTTTAAAACTGTCGTTGGCGCTTATATGCCTTTCCCATCGCTACTGTTTAAATTGCCTTACTCAGTGTGACTGATACTAGTGACTTATTTCTATTCCTATGTTCTCTGTGGTGAATACGCTTAGCAACTACAGCATCTTTCTACCAGTGATAAGTTAACGAGGGAAATCATGAAGATGGTCAGAGCTCGCACAAGTGGCAGATAACTCGGAGATTTTGAAAGTGATTGACCAACACATTGATAGGTTTCAATCAGTCTATTGGTACAGTTCCATTGTGCCTGATGATTTTAATGTTGAAGTTTTTAATCCCTGTAATGTGCGAATTTTCTGCGATGGCGAACTACGTATTTTGTGATTCATCACATAAAATGCACGCCCGATTAACTTCTTCTGGTCTATTAAGGGGATTGTTTCGGGTCAGCGTATGTAACGGTAATACCCTGCAGTTATGTTCTGCTGTGGTCATTATAATGATACGTGTCTGGATATTTTGATTTTTTGGGACTAGAGACAGTATTTGTTCCCATCGCGACAGTCTTTGTTGACGGATGACTGTACAAATCGCCTTATAGTTTACTGTTGGTTAGATGCTTGGTACGCAAAGCCGTGGATCATTCCAAATTCCGCCTTGCAGAAGGAGAACGTGATGTATGGTCTGCTCCCATTGCGTTGTCGATTTGTAGTCTTATGGCTAAGAGTTCGCATAGCGGCGTTTGCTATGCAGTCACATTAAGCATTAAACGTCGGTAGAAATTTATTTGATCAAACATACCAGCATGGCATCTTACTGCGTTCAGTTTTTGTTTCTACCACCAAGTGTAGACGTGGAAGTTTATTCCCTATTATGTTGGCTGCTATTGTTGTCTTGGAAGAATTTATCATGAGATGTTATCTAACACACAATAGATTTAAGAAAATTTTCAGTGCAACTTACCGTGTATCTTTACAAACCGATTGGTAAGCGTATTGTTGTCGATGCTAATTTGCGATACCTAGTACAGTACTATGTCTGTCTATTACTTTTTCAATTGTCTTAAGCATGTTAAACTAATTAGATAAATGAATTTTGATTGGACGTTTAATTCTCGACCTGATTTCTTTAGAAAAAATTACTTTTATATCTCACCAATCCTGGTAGAGCTATACTTGCCGAAGTCTTAAGGTTCTTTTGTATGTTAACTGGTAGTATCTCGTCTGGGTCAGAAGATTTATATTGTGTAAACGATTTCCTAATTTAAATAATCATACGTTTGTCTACCAGTTTGTTAGTCAGTTTATATTCCTAGTTTAGCCTACAATAGGGTACTAGTTCTGTATTGTCTTTGGTATTGTCGTTCTAGCAGGATTAAATGAAATTTCCGGTTTTGGCGTTGATGGTTAGTGATATAGGAACTACACGGAACTTAATATAAAGTTTTTTATTCCCTTAGTAGTAGCACAGATAAATAAGGTAGTAGTTACCTCTATTTTGATACTCTTCTGTAAACAGAATTAATATAATGTAAATATTTCCTCTAACATAATAATAGAGAATCAGGTTGACAGTTGAAATAAAATCAAAAGAAAACTAATGTTGTCAATTGTTAGTAAATCGTTCAACTATTGGTCTTGGCATCATGTTTTACCAATAATTTTCTAAATTAAAACCCAGATTTTTATTTAAATTTAAAACCGAACAAAAGTCATAATCTGTATGATATAAAAGTTACAATGTGTTTTTTTCTGGTTTTAGAGATATTTTGTGCAATGATCTATGGGAAGCAATATCTTCGGACCAATTCGTATTAGAGTGGTACTACACGTTATTGGTAGATCACATCTGCAACGGATCGCTATATTTTTTAAATCCCAGTGTAGCTCAAGCGTTAGTTACGTACCTCAATCAGAAAAATGCAACAATGTTGGAAAACATTTTACTATCTATTGACCTAAGCTGCCTTGATTTGAATCAAGTATTAAAGATTTGTCGAAAGAACAAGTTGTACAATGCTTGGATACACATAACGACTAAGACGATGGGAGACTATATTAGTCCGCTTACTGAATTCATAAATGAATTAACGCCAGATAATCATAAATTAGGTAATACATTGTTAGTATACGTTTCCGCTTGCTTATCGGGACTTGGTTATCCGCACGGGAGGATACCCGAACGCGATATACCAAGAATAAAGCACGATGTTTTAAGATGTCTCGAAACGATTCACACAGTGCATGGTTTAAACGATGAGCAAAATTACCCGTATTTGAGAGCATTGTTGAAGTACAACACTCGAGAGTGCTTGAATGTAATAGAAATTGCATTTGGCGAAGTGGAGTTTTCTGGTGAGATGGGTTTGTTGCAAAGACAGAGGTTGATACAAATTCTACTGCAAATCGTTACTCCACCGGAATTTGATGTAAGTGTTTTTACATTTTATGTGTATCGTTGGCATTTCAATTATTGAATATTAAATTAAATATTTTTTTTAGGAAAATCAAGTGATAATACTAGCTTGCTTTGTGTCGCGGTTAGTCACATCGGATAATTTAAATGCAGACGAAGTCATGCTAAATACAGTAATCAAAAATTTGACCGGTATGGGAGAAAAGCAACTAACGCTACGTGACCGCGCAGAATGCGAACAAGCTTGGATAGATTTATTAAATGCGAACAAATTACAGCACTTAGATCTCGAAGACTTATTAAAAATGGCGTTGGATTCAAAATGTTACAAAGTAGCCGAGAATATTTACGAGAAACAAAAGAAATTTTCCACTATAATAGAATGTTACTTGAAGGATAAGATGAGACATGTCGAAGTGTTTAATTACATTTTACAATATATATCGAATAGTGAACGTTGTATACAACAACAGTTTGTAGCGCATTTTAAAATACTCGTCGACATCGATAGTAAAAGAACTGCCGATGTTGTGCTAGAACACTTTCCCGAAATGGCAGAAGAGTTATGTGTTATTTTAGAGAATGATTCAGAGTTATTGTATAAATTTTTAAGCGAGATTCTTTACAGTGATATAAAATTGTCTCCTAAATTAACTGAAGAATATTTAGATCTTCTTTGTGTTAAAAACCCGTCCGCTGTATATACTTACGTTAAGTTAAATTTATGTCGAGTCGAAGAAGCTCTTAAAATTACTCAAAAGTACCAAATACACACAGCTGTCGCGTGGCTCTTAGAGCAAAGTGGCGAGTTTGAAGAAGCTTTAACCTTGTTGCTTAAGAATAATTCGATTGAGGCCGCTCTTGGTGTTTGTATCAGGGGTAGCGAACATTTAGACGCGAAAGGTACTCAAAAGTTATGGTTGCAACTTTTGAAATGTCCGACGATTGCCGAAAATGTTTCAACGAGAGAATTATTACATTCCGCTGCTCCTCACGTTCCACCCGCCGAACTTTTGGAGTTGGTCACTGACGCTAATTTGGGTGATATCAAAACTCTCATTCAAGGCATGCTCACTGATTGCCAGCACGATAAAGAGTTATTGACCACAACTTTGAAGTTATTAAGTTACGATCTACATCACAGTAAGTTTTTTTGTTTAACTTTTTCTTATGTACTGGTTTGAAAACGGTAACAAAGCTTTGCTTTCTTTAAGCATTATTTACTATTTAATAATACCGTTGATTGTAGTATTTACTAGAAGATGCCCAACTACGTGCTAATAAGTGTGCAACATGACTTTCTTCACCGCGCGCCCCTCTATAAATTATCTGCACCGACTAGTGTCGCCACGGTCAGTATAATATCTTACAAATATTTTATCGTTTACTGACTCATTTTACAAGCGAGATTGACATGATTAATCGCGTCTGATTTAAATTGATTCCAAATTCTAACATTATCCTGTTACGGTTCACCTATTTTGTTGCGAGTGGCAAACTTATTTCAAATGTAACTAGATTTTTGTTTTTATTACCTTTTTACATAATTTAAAATTTTATACTGCTGTTTTTTCTTTAGCAGTACGAACGTTTTCAGATTTCTGCACCTCTATGACCGTTAGAGATGATATTTACTTCTATCATTATAAACAGAAATTGCTGATTGCCTTGTTATATTATTTCCATGCCACTAATGAAATAGCCTTTTTAATAAATTAGGATTATCATTGAAGTTCAATTTTTAATTGTTTCTAATTTTTATAATTGATATGCTGACGAAATAAATATGGAAATTGATGTCTAACTTAACTACAAACCTTGATCATGCAACGAGACGTGCAAGCACGTCAAAATATTTAAAGCCTTGATCAATTCCCATTGTTTTCTTCTTATTTTAATTTGTTGAAAGTAAACGAATTTATATCGAATGATTGTTATCATTATTATAAATCCGTTAGTTGACGGCTCAGGTTATTCGAGAAACAGACGTGGCTTATCACTACTTAAACTATCACACATTAAAGTTGTGCTTGGTCAAGGTTTTAGATGTCAACAAATCTCAAATATTACCGATTTATGAAAATATACTTTCTTAATTACTTTTCTGTTACGATAATTATATTACTTGCATGTAACTATTTATATTAAATAAGTGAGCACATAACAAAAGTTGTTAATTCGTTTTGACGCAGTTTTTGTTTTTCAAAAAATTAATTCACAATAAAAGGTTCATAAGGTTCATACAAACACTCGATAAACGAAACCTTGGATTTCATAGTAATTCAAGTGCTGCTTGGCAACATCACTATAACGTAAAATCAACATTTTGCAGTAATCTACAACAATTAGCAAAGTGGTTAGTAAATATGCTGACCAACAGATGGATCGATGCTAATTTCCTAGCGGCGAGTATACTTTTTCGGCACGAAATACATCGTAAGGTTGGTTATCTTCCAGTAAATACTACAATCAACGATAATACTGTTACTGTTATCGGTTTAGATCTAGAATTCCGATTTCTCAAAAAAAGTGTGTTCATGAATGGAGTTACAGAGAGGACAAGCGTTTTTAAATTTATGCATAAAATTTTATGATTTATAAAAAGTTTTGATTCATTTCAAAAGATGCAATTTATTATGGCATATGCATATTAAAACGTTATCTTTTAGGATTGGCTAAATCGTTATGTTACCATGGAAAAGGTGTATCGGTTCAAACGCTTACATGCCTTTTATGCCAAAAATTGATAAACAACAAACAAAGCGAAGACGAAAAGGTGGTCGTATGGGGTTGTGGTCATAGTTTTCACAGCACGTGTATTGCAACACTGAACACCGAAAACTGTCCACGATGTAAGATGTTCGCAACGAGATCAGCTAAACAAAAACCACCTACCCGCACTAGATATGAAAACAAAAGTGATAGTATTCGACTGAGGCCTGACTTGGAAGGGCATTTTTAGTTTATATTTCTAATTTCCTAGTCTAGTAGTTTTAAATTGCTTTTAAGTTTTAATTAGGAAGCCTTAAACAAGATATTGAATTAAAAGTAATGTACAGAAGAAACGAAACAAAAGTATGATTATAGTCATTTATTATTAATTATACAATTATAAACAATTTTATTTATTTACTATATTGTGATATACAAATAAAATTATATATAAATATTCTATGTCGTTTTGTCGCTTAAGGTTTTTTCGGGGAAAAGCATTCGGTAGTGCTGAAGAAAACTGTGTAATCGTTCATCTGAAAAATGAAAATAAAATTGAACTCGTGGACTTTTTCCTAAATGTTCAGTACCTTTAAGGAACGCCTTGTCATATTGGTGATTTGTGCGAAAGCAGTATAGCATGCTATGAAAAAGAGTCGGGTCGCCTAATTTTTCCGCAGCCTGTAAAAATTTTCTTGGACTTACGCAGTCTTGAGATAACTTAAAAGCAGAGAGTAGTTGTCCTTGATCGATTAGCACTTCTTGAATTTCTTCAATTGCCCCTGTGATAATAATAGAAATGGTTACACAAAAATCTGGAACCAAGGCTTAGTCTTAAAGGATAACACACCTGTGTTACATAAATAAATAAGTGATTATTCAGCGTTTTTACGAACCAAAAAAAGTATCAATGCAGTTATCTTATCGCAAACTATGTAACTTATAAAATAACTTTGTTACAATTTAAATGTTGCTTTGAAAAATTTTAGGGTAGTATATTGCAAGTTAATTTAAAATGTTACTTGAATAAAAGTAAATGTTAAAATTGAAGTAAGTAACATTATAAATCCTCGAATTTTCACGTATTTGTATACTGAAATAGTTTCAAGAGCTCCCAGCGATCACAGCGATGAATTAAAATTATCAACTAACATTTGTTCTATCATTTAAAATGTAAGTTGCTAAAAATTAGTCTAGCATAAATTCATTCATATAATTTCGTTGATTTATAATGTTACTTCATTTATTTTCAACATATATTTTTATTCAAGTAACAATTAAAATCAAGCTTTTTGTTTGATATTTATATTAAGTGCCTTTTGCTTTGTATTCGTGAGTTTGAGTTGAGGGCGCGCATGAGTGGCAGCAATGTTTTTATATTTTGTTTTAATTTAGTAGTAGGTGGCTGTAAGTTTTTGACGTACGGGAGATTGTTTAAGTTCTATAAAACCAAATATTATTACTTTGTATTATTATCTTTATTATACCCTATTTTGTGCGAATGTCTGCTTACTTCTAACTCAACGTAATTTGTTGAAATTACAAGTTCCTAGAAAATTAGTTAAAAGGGCGCTTAATAACTAAGGTGTAAGAGTTAACACAACAAACAGTTAAAAACCTCAACAAAATTGGCAAACTTGATTTGTGTGGAATTTGTAAAGACAATTTCTAAAATTTGTAAATTCCGTCTAGCAAACGGTGTACATTAAAATTTGCAACTAAAGCGATATATAAATGTATTTAGTAAGTTATTGTTTTTATTAGTTTTAATTTTCTGTTTGTACGGTGTTAGTTCATTAACGGCCGGTTAAACCAACATGACTTAAACTTAAGCAATGCTTAAAAACAATTGTTGCTATGATTTTAGCAATTGTATCTCAGTTTTAAGCTTTGCCATTAAGTTTAAGTCGTGTTGGTGGAACCGGCCGTAAATTAGTTACATAAATCATCGTGTAAATACTGCAAATAAATTAAGTTTTAAGCAACGTTATCATAGGACTTCCATTTTTCAGTTTTAGAGATGGCCGAGTATTTTGGAATATAGGGTTATTCACGCTATAGGACTCGGAATATTGTAGCCAAAATACGTGACTTTCAAAAAGTTTCACTTTTGGAATATATGAATATCTATTCTGGTTACTTTTTAAAATTACATATTTTCATATTATACAGGATGTCGTAAGAGTTGTGTTTTTTAAATGAAACCCTCTGTAACGGTTTTTTTAAATAATTTGAATTTGATACAGAGTGTATACAAATGAAAACCTATCAATTGAGAAATTTATGTGGCTATAAATTGATTAATTTAAATAGAACGTCATATTTTTTAATTTAACAGAAAATGTACTTTTTAATTACGTATTGAATATTATTGAAACGTTCTATAGCTAAGTCTTCCCTTTTTTGCACAATACGCCAAATAACGTTTTTGTGTACCATTTGGTGTTTTTTAGTAAAAGTTTTTATGAATCTAGTTGCCTATTGTGTTTAGAAATACCAGATAATTAACAATTATAGATTATAACCACTTGAATTTCTTAATTGATAGGTTTTAATTTTTGGACACCCTGTATAAGATGTAATGTTTATTATAATTCGGATATAAACTATAATCTATTGTTACACTTCACTGTAAATTTTACTCCCATAACTTAAGATACTTCTTAAGTACCTCAAACATGAAAATGAAGTTATATTTTGACAAAATTGAAATTATTTAAGAAACCTTAAGGTTTAGGCCTCATAAACGTTATTAAAACACACCCTTATTTTGATCGAAAACCCCAAAAATGTAATAATATAGAGGGGGTTTTATTTAAAAAAACACAACTTTGATACTTTTACGGTTTTTGGAACAGCCCGTATATGAAAATAATTAAAAAAAATATCCATAATATACTCCCATATATTCCAAAAGTGAATCTTTTTGAAAGTCACGTATTTTGGTCAAAATATTTAGAGAATTTTCCTCCTTTTTCGACCAGTGTACTGTAAGCAAATATTACATCGCATCTCATTGACAATGAACTCAAACTCTTCAGTGTTATTTACGCGAGCACTGAAGTTTTGAACAAACGTTTTAAAGACTTTGTAGTACGTTGATTCTCCGAGTTTAAATTATCTGTTTGTAAAGCTATATCTTGAAATTATAGAGTACATCTTCAGTAGAAGAGCTGGGTATCGACAATGCGAAGCTGCTTCGCGCGGCAGCCTCGGAACGTTTCTGCATTTATGTTTTGAACAACGGACTGCGGCAGATAGTCGAGGTAGCTGTGAACTGTAGCGAGCCGTGTATTTAGTAAGATTGCGATTGCGAGGCGTCATTTCATCAACGCAGTGCCGCCGCAGCATTTATAATAATTTATTATATTATTAAAAAACGCAAGCGACAAGATCGACGACCACCTCCTTGGTGGTTGAAAGAGTGATATAACAATCGTTGCCAATATGGGAATAGATTGTTGGATGACATGATATTTGAATGTGTAGAGACTGTGTAAAATTTTACTCGGATGGCATGGTGCGATTTTGAAAATCTATTGCAACTGATACGTTTAAAAATAAGCAAAACTAATACCATATACTGGGTCCTCCAACAGTGCGTCGAGCTTACCTAGCGCCTTTCCCGTAAGAGTTAGAAAAAAATGATTCTTACAAAAAGTTATTGGTTTAAAAATCTTTATGTCGTAAAATTATTTTCAAAAATGCAATGTCCAATTTTGCAGTATAACAAAAAAATTTTTTTTTCAAATGGGACACCGTGTAAGTATATTTTTTGATTTTTAAATTTATTAAGTAATTCCTAATAAAATGTCCTACACATAAACTTAATAATTTTCGAGTTATTAATTTTTTTCGTAAACATTTGACAGTTGTGTCTTTAAGAAAAATAACCTGTAATTTCTTTGTTTTTAGATCTATTAGTAAGCGGTTTGGATTTTTGAAATTTTTAAACATTGTTTCAATGATTCCGTGTCAAACTTTGCTATATTTCTAACCTATTACTTGATAAAAACTAGCATGAATTTGGCAAACTTCAAACGCTAATAACTTTCTTATTTTCAATGGAACACTATATGTTTTTGTATAATTAATCTTGTTTTTAAGTTACCTTTCGATTTGTATAACCATTCCCTATACCTAAAGTTAATAATTCAGAGATATTTAACACATTTCCATAATTACACAAAATTTTGTACAAAAGTAAACATTTCACTATATTTCTATGCATAGAAGTAGCTGAGACAAAACAACTCAAAATCTAAGTACCTAAATCTTAATGTAACATTTGATTTGTATACATTTAAAATAGTATATTACACTACGAGGGCCGAAAGTTGAATTTTCGGCCCTGCGCGCAGGACCGAGATTTCAACTTTTGGCCCGCGTAGTGTATACGATTTTTCTTCATAGCCGGTCGAAAGTACGTTATTAATTCTACTTTTTTTAACTTTAAATGTTGATAAGCATGTTTTTGATGCCTGCCCCCAGACATTTACGGCACGAGCGAAGCGAGTCCCTAGTTACGAGTATTAATACGCATGAGAAATTCTTTCCTCCCGGCGTTATAGAGGGCGCGCGTGTACTTTTCAAAGGGAGTAAATATTCAACTTTCGTCCCTGCTATTAGGGACGAAAGTACGTACTTTCGACCAAGGTATGAAGAAAAAGTAATTACATCCATTTCATAATGAATTACGAAAAAGACGAACTAGTCGATATGATTTTTGTATTAGGGGAGACTGCTAGAATTTACTTTGTACCGACAGAAGACATCCGGATGAGAAAGCTTTTAGAAAAGTACTCAATAGATTTATTGAAACGGTAAGTGTGATTTACAAAAAACAACAAAGAATAAAACCTATCAGTAACGAGGAAAACCAATTTTCAGTGCTATTAACTGCAACTGAGCATCCCAACATGAGACAAAAAAACATCGGTGAAGCAACCGGCATAAGCGAGAGTTCAGTACAAAGCATTCTGAAGAAAAATCGATATCATGCATATTATATTCAGTTACATTAAGAACTGAGTAATACTGATTTTCAATTTCGTTCCGAATTTTGTACCTGGGCAAGATTGAAAATACAGAAAGATCCTCCGTTTTTCCAGAATGTTTTATTCACGGATGAGGCGACATTTCTTAACAGTGTATCTGTCAACAGACACAATTTTTATTCGCCTGAAAATCCGCATGTAATGAGACAAATTGATCATCAGCATCGGTGGTCTTTGGGCCTATGTATTTGCACTTCTTGCAAAATGTATTACCAGGATTATTAGCTAATCCACCTCAACATACAAGAAACAGGCTGTGGTTTCAACAAGACGGGGCACCTGCGCATTTTTCGCGAGACGTGAGTGCATTTCTTGATGAAATTTTTCCCAACCAATGGATTGGTAGGAATGCACCCACCCAATGGCCTGCTAGATCTCCGGATCTAACGAAACCTGATTTTTTGTTATGGGGATACGTAAAATTCGTTGTTTATAAGGAACCACCAACAACACCCATAAATATGCAGCCATGAAATTATGGACGCTTATGCAAGTATTTCACTTGAAATGTTAGGAACAGTGGAAAGGTCTTTTCAGCGGAGGATTAATTTGTGCCTAAATGAAAATGGAAAACATTTTGAACATTTACTTTAGTATCGTTTCTTGTTTGTTTTAATAATGTAGTTATCTTTCATAGAGTTGGAATAAAAGAATTAATTGTATTACAGAAGTATTAGCTGTTTTTGTTCATCTCACATTGACTCTTACATTTTGCCAGTTGTTTTGTCTCAGCTTGGTCTACTTCGGTGCATAGAAATGTAGCGAAATATTTACCTTTATAAAAAATTTTGTGTAATTATGTAAATGTGTTAAATATCTCCAAAATTATGAACTTTAGGTGTTTTTGAAAGTGTATGATACTAAATTTTACTTCGAATACTCGGTGGAGCTGGTTCGAGCTAAACCTTTCTTTTCATTTAATTGTAACTTGAAATAACACCACAAACACTATTTACAATATTTTACACTGGTTACTAACACTATAATAATCATTTTTGTAATATAAAACTGAAATAACGGTAGCCAACGCTACAACTGTCGACGCGTACCTACTTGTACAAGGACCGAGGTACGAATGCAATGCCCTTAATGCCTCACAAAAAAACTATCTTAAAATTATGAATATTTGGCTGCCTATACAACCACCTTAATAATAGAAAAAATATGGTTATACCAATCAAAAGGTAATTTAAAAACATTTAATTATGCAAAAACATACCTAGTGTTCCATTGAAAATAAGAAAGTTATTAACGTTTGAAGTTTGACACGGAATCATGTTTAAAGATAAAAACAAAGAAGTTATAGGCTATTTTTGTTGAAAACACAGCTATCAAATGTTTACGAAAAAAATTAATAACTCGAAAACTATTAAGTTTAGGTATAGGGAATGGTATAGATATTTTATTAGGATGTACTTAAAAAAATTGAAAATCAAAAAACATACATGGTGTCCCATTTGAAAAATTTTTTTTTCGTTATACGGCAAATTTGAGACGCCCTGTATGTTTGAAAATAATCTTACGACAAAGATTTTTAAACCAATAACATTTTGTACGAATCATTTTTTTCTATTTGTCACGGGAAAGGCGCTAGGAAAGCCTGACGCACTGTACAGGACCCTGTATATGCTCGAAGCAATTACTGCAAAGGAAAGATTGGTCATAACTTTACAATTTTTAGCCACAGCAGATTCCTATGCAAGTTTGCAGTATTTGCAGTGCAGAATTTCCATATCTAGAATCGTCCCTGAAGTTTGACATGCAATTATTGACGCTCTGAACTCTGAAGGATTATATTAAGATGAGAAAAACAATAAGTGGATTTTTATTTTATATTCTGTTAAATTATTCATTTATTGTACGCATGAGTTCCGTCAAAATATAATCACCAGAGCTCCTATTCTGACACTCAATTTTGGAAAATTCTGAGTCTATCTGAAGCAGAAAAAGGCATGGTTTGCGGAGATGACGAAGAGTTACCCCAGTCATTTTAGACATTGACCCAGAAAAAAATAATAGGGAGCTATATTTTGGTATAGATGTTCCTTGGGGTAGAGTATTTAACATAGTAAAAGTCCTGTAAAATCCTCCTTCCGCAACCTCCCTTTTTCCACCCCCAAAGGCGCACTTTTTCATATTTTGCTTATTTACTCAAAAATGGTTGATTTGATGAAAAAATCATAAAAGTACTATTTGATAGCATACAAAATTTCCTTTCCAACGATATATAACATAACCTATAGTTCTTTTTTTATAACCGCCCTAGAGTCGTTAACGTTAGGGGGTTGATTTAAAACGTACCAAAAACAATCATTTTTACACCATTTTAATACTAATTATACTTATTCAAGCTTGTTGGATGCTTTTGTCATAACTACTTAATAAGCTCCTTATTGGTTTTTAAGTTTTCAGGATTAAATATTTATTATAGAGGAGTGTGAAGTAGGTAGGCGGTTGGTTTAAAAACAAGCCAAAGCCGGGGGTTAACCACATAGGATAAATTTGTAAACCATACAGCCAATTTTATTATTTACGCAAATAAAACATATAAAACGTAAAATTGTCATTCAACCTACTATTTATATTTTAATAGCTCTTGTTCGGAAATAAGGCACACACACTCTAAATAAGTAAACATCTTCATATATTCCCTTCTCCTTTTTCAAAGTCGTACGCTATAGAACTTTTATCATTATTGGTGCATATTTCACCTTTACAAGTTGCACACAGGATACTACATTTTTGGCCTGAGTTCCTGCATGAGCACCTACCGGCACAAGTAGATTTGCACTGACAATGAATCAGTCTCAGAAGGGATTCAGGCGCAGGGGGTAGTGTCGTTGGAATGGGAAACAATTGGTCTTGTATTAGTTTCCAACCCCACTCCGTGATTGTATATGGATTTTCTAGCCATTCTTGTACCTATAAAAGATCAAAAATACTGTAATAGTAGTGCAACATAGTGGTGGTTGTTTAACCTGAAGATATACTCTCAAGGAGTGTTGTTCTGTGGTTGCTTTAGTGGGTGGTAAGTTTAAAAGCTCCATAAGAGAAGCTGCAGATTGTTTAACCATCATTCTGTTGTATAAATAATGTCGAAGCTGGTTAATGTTTGAAAACTCTTGGCCGTCCGGATATAGTACCCTCACAAACTCTTCGCCAACTGCAACTACTTCATTTTTACGTTGATAAGGCGTGTTAAATATGCGACAAACTTTCTCCCTCAAGCTTTTACTCTTTTGTTGCAAGTCATAAGAACTCTTTTTACCCTTATTATATAAAGCAGATGTTTTGTCACACCACGATATTGCGTGAGCAAACAGAACTGCCTCTATTATTACTCCTATATTCTTTTGAATATCGTCAACAACAAAAACTTGAGCAGGTATTTTACTCGTAGCCGGATGAAGCACAAAAATGTTGTTATCTGTAGGAGCTCTGGCAATTAGCATTGTAAGTATATCGGTGTCTGTAGCTAAAATAACTACTTTTTTGTTTAATTGGTGTAACCTAAGAGCTGTACTAACGATAAGTTCATCTGCGTCGTCCTGGGCTTGATCAATATTAAAACCTCCCATTTTTAAGAAGTTAGACACCATTGATATTAGACGAGCTTTATTCCTCTTGTTTGATAGAAAATCTGCCTGCAAAGTGTTAACGCAAGTTTCCTCGTTAAAAATAATATCGGGACACATTTTATTTCTACTACGCCTTCTTTGTTCTTCGGATTTTGTACTAGTAACTGCAGAATATCCATCAAATACCACAACAGCATTTGTATTCTGTTGGATAACGTGATTAACGTATATTTGACATATAGCTTTATACGTAGGAACTTTTGGCCATATACAGTGTGGAGAAGATAACCCTGTCAATTACAAATTCTGCGGGCTGTAAATTTATTTCTTCAGCATATGACAAAGGTATTAAAACATGGGTGAAAAAATATAATTAGTATTAAAATCGTGTAAAAATGGTTGTTTTTGGTAACTTTTAAATCAACCCACTAACGTTAACGGCTCTAGGGCGGTTATAGAAAAAGAACTATAGGTCATGTTATATATCGTTGGAAAGGAAATTTTGTATGCTATCAAAGAGTACTTCTATGATTTTTTTATCAAATCAACCATTTTTGAGTAAATAAGCAAAATATGAAAAAGTGCGCCTTTGGGGGTGGAAAAAGGGGGGGTTGCGGAAGGAGGATTTTACAGGACTTTTACTATGTTGAATTTTCACCCTAAGAGAACATTTATACAAAAAATTAGCTCCCTATTATTTTTTTCTGGGTTTGCTCAAAATATTGCATAAAATGACTGGGCTAAGTATTGCGTAAATATTGATCCATACTGCATTCCAGTTAGGTTGTGTTTAAAATCTGCTAATATCAGCTTCAAACATGATATTCTTTATTGCTTGCTTAACATAGATAAGTGTTTGAGGGTTGTATTTTCGCAACTCATTCGCAATATGTTGCCCAAATGTTAAATAAGGATCTGCTGTGGCACTTTCGGTGCTTTTATGTAGAATGGTCACAGCGTCCTGAAGCACAGGATCTTTAGCATCCGATGTCCGTTGTCTCTTTCTAGGTTTGGGGGTTGAAACAGAACTAATTATTTTTGGTTGAGTTGAGACGGAAGTTTGTGATTACGCTTCTGAAGTTTGAGAAACAGCCTCAGTTTGGATGACCACAGCTTCATTATTGGACTAAATCTACAATGAAAATTATACTCAATACACAATCTGCGGCGCATTCTAAATTGCTTCAAATAATAATATTTAATTCAATGAAGTTTGCAATAACTGTGTGTTTACAGGTACCATCGTCTGAAATGAAACTTCCTGCATATCATAGGTGTCCTAGATGGAAAGCACGTCATGCTACAAGCTCCCTTGAATACCGTAACATAGTATTTTATTTATAAAAACTTCTTTAGCATCGTCCTTCTCGCTTTATTAGATGCGCAATATAAGTTCATTTATGTGGACGTCGGCTTTTAGGGAAGAATATCAGATGGTGGCGTTTTTAAAAACACTGCGTTATATAAGTTGGAAAATAGGAAACTGCATATTCCAAAGTCACTAAGTTTACAAATCCCTTATGTAATTGATATACCTTATATGACATTAGCTGATATAGCATTTGCATTAAATGAGTTCAGTATGAAACCATTCGAAAGTAATGCAGAAAACGGATCAATCGAAACGATTTCCAATTATCGCCTTTTCAGAAATCGCCAAGTTGTTGAAAATGCCTTTGGCATATTGAGTGTTTAGGGTTTAGCGAAAGCCAATGTTATTACAGCCGGAAGTCGAACGAACAGTAGTTTTATCATCAACTATATATTTACATCATTTTTTGCGCAAACGGTCCGCATCGAGCCAGTTAAATACACCACCTGGAACTTTTGACAGTGAGGAAAATAGACAGATCATAGCAGGCAAATGGAAAAATGAAGAACAAATGCAGCAGCCTGCAAATATACCTAGGAGAGCAAATTCACGTGCGAAGGAAATACGTTTGCATCTTACAAACTACATTACAAATGGATCCATTCCATGGCAACATAATTATTAGTGGTCGATGTTATTAAGAATAAACAGTAAGTCTCAATAATATCTAAAAGTGTAGAGAAATTACTGTATACTTACATTATCATCCATTGTATCAGATGTTTTAGTGTGCTGATTTTTTTTAGACAAAAAATCGAAGCAGTTAATTACGAGTCATTTGGGAATATACAGTGCTCGTCAAAAAGTCGGCACCAAATGGATTTTTTTTTATTTAAAAAAAAACTACGGCAATAATTTTTCACAATCCACAACCGTCTCATATTCTGCCTACTTAATTGACTGAAACATGTAAAGTGAATAAACAAAAATCTCCTCGTTTAGGCAACTGTAAAAGAACATTTACAGGATTTTTGTGAAAGGAATTAATCAGCAAGGGTAAATTAGAGTTTTTAGAAGCCACGTAAATAGTTATTCATTACCATTTAAAAACATATCTCCCATAAAGTATCTTGCACCAAAAACAGAAAGATTATGCAACAATATTACTTTTCTGTAAGTAACAACAAGCCTAAAGGAATAATTAACAATTTCTATTGTCTTTTCCAATTATAAATCTTTTTTTACCGAAATCAAATTGAATTTTGAAATCAAGTCTTGGTATGTGAAAATTTCAAAATATATTCCAAAAATTAAAACTTTAGTTTTAGCGAGTTAAAGAAAAAAATGTTTTCTGGTCTTGAGATTGCTCGGTAAGCTAAAACCGACAGCCAATGAAAAAATCTCATTAAAATCTTGCTTAATATAGAAAAAATAACAATTTTTGAATTTAGACAATTTGGAAAAACGCAATTTTCTAGCTAAGTGAAAATCACTCCGTTTATCTGATAGAGGCTAAATAGGTTTTCAGACAAGCACAAATTATTGCCGTAAAAACTTTTTTTAAAAATCAAAATTTTTTTCAAAATCCAGTTGGTGTCGACTTTTGTATTTTGTATCTTCATTGCTCCCGTCTATAAGATTCATTTAAGACAGTAATTAACTTCTTTAAATCTGCTACAGGCAGTTTCATTTGCTGACCAATACCCCTCCATGCATCGTCCCGCAGATTCTTGTTGTGATATTGTTTGTAGCCAGAGTCCCACAACACTTTATGACTTTTGTAATGTTCTATTCACGTACGTCACTGTACATTTCCATACTTATTAGCACAGCCTCTCGGGATAAAACTTAAAGAAGACAGTCTACACTACGGCCTCGGTCGAACCTGTCTCGCGGCGAGCACGCGTATCGATTATTTCAGAATGCGCTCGAAACAAATGTTCGCATATTATCAGTGATTACCATAGATAACCATTTTTGGATTTTGGTATTAAACGAGGTAACTAATATTTTGCTAAAATATGATAAGAAAATGTGTACAATTCGAATAAACGAAAGACGGCTTGTAAATAAATTACGCGTGCGTATACAATAGGTAAATCCCACACTGTGAGGATTGAAATTTTATATTTGTGAAAACTGCCTATTGTAATAATTCGATTATATTTAGGCAAAAAAATGAATTACGATTACTAGTAAGCGAATACCGTACGTCAATGAAATTTAAATGAACATACATATGTTTTACAGATTACAACTCACAAATTATTAGCAATATTGTGAATCTGTGTATTCACTCAACAAATAAAACAATGTACTCACCTAGTCTCACTAACATATCCATAGCTAATTGAGAAGCAGAAGGATGTAAATTTCCTAAAGATAACAGCAAACACGCAAGTGGTTTTGAATCCGCCACGATACCGTATTGCAGCAATTGAACGAGAGCTGTGAATTTATTTCTTTGCACCTACAACAAGTAAACTAAATACAAAGCAGCACAATTTTCAATGAATTATCTACCAATATTTTTATCAATAACTCGTTTAAAGAGAATTCTACTGGTATACAGTATTCAGAGAGAGACGTCATGTAACTGATAAGTGCCCATTCTAAATTTTGTAGATGATCGTCGTTTATCATTAATTTTTGTAGAATATAGTGGTACATGTCGGATTGACTAATAAGAACTCGTGGAGGTGCTGAAGGTTTGCTGGGAGGGGGAGCACTTACTGGAGATGCCGTTTGCATGAGTATTTGTGCTTCAGCCCATAGACGATAAACTGAGTTGATGTGATTAAACGATTCTTGAAGTTTATATAATAGTGGCTTTGGTAGTAGTATGTGGTCCAGCAGAAGCTTAAAGATAAACGAACATATGATTTAAATTGCAGCTATAAACACACTAACCTGCAACAAAACTTCTTTTCCATTGGTTCGTTTCAAAGCTAATTGTGTACAAACTGACAAATCGGGTATTTGTGCACACAACGTAGTCAAAGACAATTTAATGTGCCACAAACACCCTAACTTGGCGTCAATCACAATATTTGGTTGAAACACTACCCAGTTAGGAGAATCTAAGGGGAATTGAGGAAAACACATTTACATAACACAAGAAAACTATAAATGTAAAGCAATCAAAGGATACACAAATCACAAATATGAGTTTGAGGTTCTACGAGTCCTGGTAAAGGTAAGCTAGTGGGTTTCAAAGACTTAGCAGGAGCTACTGACTTATGATAATTTACAGTGCCGTCACTTTCACTTTGGAGAGCAATGTCAAATACTTGTGAACTTCTGGAAGCCTTTAAATATATGAAACTTTAATGACAACGTTGTTACTAATAACTATACCTGATGATGTACTAATATTAAATCGTCGACAACGTTGATCGCGAATCGACCTGATAGTCCCAATCGGAGAATGTGACTTTTTACAGGAGCTTGTCCAGGACCGTTTAGAGTGTGTACGTGAACTTCTGCTGTTTGGGGGCCGCTTTGGTGTCTTAATATTAATACAGCAGGTGTTCCATACAGAGTAGCTAATGTCACGTCTCTTTCAAGTGTCATACGACCAGGTTCCGCTGTAAATATAATCTAAATAATTTTTTTACACATACAAATCTCATCTTTTTATATTACAACTCAAACTATCTGTTGGGGAGACAGACTTGAAGTAATATAGAACTGTTTCGGGTGTTACCGCGTAACAAAACTTTAAGTTGACGTTTCACTGATCAAATTGTCAGCTTCTTCAGAAGATTTTTCTAAAGACTGATGTTATTGTCGTCTACTCCTCATTATATACTGCTTCGCTGATCCGTTTGTAGTTGTCTGGTGACTTCTACACGTAACATAGATCTCCATGTGTTGCTAAGTCTATATCAATCTTCACGATTGAAATTGTTAGAGTTTTTCATGATTTCTAGAAATTCGCGCATTTTTCGCTAGTGGTAGTTTCTGCTTCCTACTAATATCTTTATGTTTTCGTAGTCAATTTGGTGATCTCCATTATCATGTCAATGTTCAGCTACTGCAGATTTATCCGTGCGCCTAAATAAAATATCTGACGAACTATACATGCTACATCTGAAGGTGAGTAAAATACTTAGTAAAAACCATTCGTAATATCATCTTCATACAACAATGAAAAATCATGTGAAAAAGTTCAAGAAGAAATCAGACAAGAAACCAGAGCTGGATATACAGAAAACAGTAATCAATAGACAATAACATCAGTGTTTAAAAGATCTTCTGAAGAAACTGATAGTATGATCAGCGAAACGTCAATTAAAAGCTTTGTTATGCAGCCACACCTAAAAAACAGTTCTATATTAAACAACGCCCATGAAAGTCTGCATTCTAAAGACATGTCCAGTTGCAGAAAATTAAAGACCTACAAAATTGTGTACAAAAAACTATTTACAAAATTGTTCGTGCTTTGTACTTGTAATTTAACCCCTTGAGATAAAAAACACTTACTCTCAACCTTCGACAATTTACTAATAGTCCCTGGTTTAAATATAGCTGGCTGCAATTGAGACCCGTGACTAGAAGCTAAAACTGCAATTTTGTTCTTTGGACACCACACAAACCACTGAATCACGATTGAAGTTGTCTTGGAATGTTTAACAGTTTTCTTTTCAGGGATTATTATATACAGTTCGATACCGTGATCTGTGATAAGTGCAACTTCATTATTTTGAATCCACACAAACCCCAATATAGCCGTATTTTTCTTGCAGGCTTGTGAAAATTCGCCCTCAATGGTATTTCCGTTAAAAATAAAAAATTCTACTGATGTAGTAGTACGTTGCACAGCTAAAATGCTTTGATCTAAGCTAAACTTTATAGATATAACAGGACCTCGATCCTCCATTCGGAAGTTAATTGGAGGAGTGTCTTCCGTCGGACCTTTAACCACAACACCCATAGTTCCTCCAGATCGTACAGCAAACACCTATAGCATTTGATATTCATTTTTTTGAATTAATGTGATAAGGTAATTTCTACCTGTTTATTGGAGTCGTCAAAAAATACATTTGTAACTTGGTTTACTGCCTCAAAACGTACAGGATGATCCGATAACTCCAAATAGGGTTCCTTTAATGAACTCATTTTCACTAAAAACTGTAATATCGAATGCTTAACAATTGCGTTTGCCACGATTTAGTTACATAATTTTATAAAAAATTTTAAAAACTACGGTCGTAGTTAGAATAAAATAAATTTTTTAAATGTATACGATCAGCTGATTGTTGTCATCGCTTGTCATTGTTTTCATTAGGTTTTTATGACATTTGAAGTTTAAAAGAGATAGGGCCGTAACGGTTATAATTTAAGACAACAAAAATTATATAATGTAATTTTTTTTTAATTGAAAATTTAGAGAGGGATTTCTAAGTAGTGCAAAATAAAAACGCTGATAATAGTAACAGCGACGGAGCCAGGTTTTCTTAGTTGGGTGGGCACTATGTTTTTGAAGTGGGTATATGCATTTGTGTAAAAATATTTCTTAAAAAGTTTTTTAATGGAAATTTTAAAAAACAAGTAGAATGCATAATTTTTCAAATAAAATTAATTTGATTCAAAAATTGTTTTCTCTAATTTGGACGGGACCTTGGTAAACAGAGTGAGCATGTGTCAGTGTGTCAGCGTTGAGATTTTAATGTTGGTATATTGAATTAAAACTTGTTGCGTAACTGTCTTATATAATACAACAAGTGGTAGGAATCTTGCCGGTATAATTTTTGTCAGTCAGATCACAAATAGTTGTTGTGACGAAAATCGCCACGAGTGCTTTAGGACTCGTAGCAATTTTCTAAAGACAACAACTATGAGTGGTACTGACTGACAAAAATTACCAAAAGATACCACAAGTTGTATTCGTCAAGACAATCCAAAGAAAATGACGGAAAGTTTGAGTTTTTTTTAAATGCAGTAATTCATGAAATGTCACAATTAAGATAACTAATTATTCTACGCGTTCAAGTGCAGTAACCCAGCTTGCTTGGCGTGGAGGAACAACAGTTAATAAAAATTACGGGTCATAGTTCAGCAAGCTCGATTCGCCCTTACTTGCAACTGGACACTCAGCACCACGCACAAATAATAAGTAAAATGAGAAAAGAGGAAAAAGTACAACCGATGGTGAATAATTCTTGCATTCAAAACGAAGAAAGACCAAAAATTGTTTATAATAATTGTGTTATAAATAATAATTATTGTTAATAAAGTTTATTGTTGAATTTTTTACCTTTATACTCACCTGTATTATCGCTGTAATTATCTGCTCCTTAGTATGAAAAGATTGCCATTGTAATCAGATCCTAATTGGCTCAATTTAAAAAAATAGACAGTTTCGATTGGTTGGTAAATTTTGAGTTGGATTGTCACAGTAATTGTAATAGAATGTAATAGGTCATATGAGCAGGAAATTTAAAAATATATATGTATAGGTATACAAAAAACAATTATTTATTTTAGGGGATACAATTGTTTTTTTTTGAATTGTAGCAAATAAGATTTTGTATACACGGTGGGGTAACTATTTCGTTGCCCACCGTCGGTATCTCGGCAAATATAACAGTATATGTATGTCGATTACATTACAAGAAAATTGAGTTGTGTGAAGTGAAGTGATGAAGTCGTTGAATGATACCCTAATGTCTCAGTTCCTGTCAATGGGTGTGCCAAAAAAACATTATTACGAATGTAAAAAAAAGAATATGTTCTAGAATAAAAAACCGTCAACAATAAAGACACGTAGTTAGAACTGGTTTAGGAGCAGCAGCACCAGACTAATAGAAACAATAATAGGTTCTACTATCGATTATTGCAAAACCGAGTAATCGCGATATAATGTCGACGCAAATAGTAATAGTAGAGCGTGAGACGAGCTGGAAAGCAGTAGAAATGAGGCTAACCCAACATGTAAGTCTAAAAAATGGAAGCCGACTGACGAAATTCAAATGTATGCATAGTTTGGTAAGTTCTAAAGCCGTACATTAATAATTTTTATATTTACTATTCTGGACCGTTTATAAAGGCGAGTTTTAGTGCCCCTAATGCTACGAAAGACGCATATAAGATGCGGCCAGGTCATTTACCCGAGGGTGCCAGAAAGGCTTGGCACGACTCTGAGCCCTACACAACAGTGTTTGATATGTACGATACATAAACATGTTTATACACACTATTTGCAGATCATTTTTTATTTAAAACACGTTTCACTAGCCGTTCCTTATACCCGACCTCGCCAGGCCATTTATCACAACGACGGAATAAAAAAATTACGTGCGTGTAATGTTTACGCGTGTTTGTGACAGATATTAGTTAAGAGATTAAACTTAAATTAAAATAAATATTATTTCAGATTGTTGTTTTTAATTTTTTTTTATTTATTGATAAAAGAGTAAAATGTTTCTTGAACTCTGACATTTTAAATTACAAAATTTAAGGCAACTTGGTTTGGCGCTTTTATAATTAAAATTAAAAGTGCCATTGCTACCAACACCGAGAATCTACGTCGCTACAACAGGCTACATAGGTAAGTCCTTCCTTATCATTTTCCCGACGCACAGTAGTTGCGTGTATTTGTGTAGTAGTTTTTTTTTGTATATCGGTGCTTAGAGAATCGAATAAACTTTAAGAATTTTATACAGTCCACTATAGTGCAAACACAACTCAAATGACCGTAGTTAAAAAAATGTTCGTGTAATGTATAAACAATCTTGATCACTGTACAAATATTTAGTATTAATTTAATTGTTAATCACGATGATGATAACCGCAACTAGCACGGCTTTTAAACAAATCTTTTATTGAAAAATTTACAAAGCAGAAAAGTAAAAACATTCTCATTTCGGCACGAAATACAACACATTGTATTTATCTCTTATTTATTAAATAATATACAATATTACCGAGGTCAATTACTTATCAATTATCGTTACCTAAAGATTAATTTAGTTCAGTTTCCCATCGATCTTCATCTGAAAAACCCTTATTCACTGTAAACGTCAAACTTTCCATGACCTTATCAACTAAACCATCAGCTTTCCACATTATTTCACAAAGATATAACACATGATTGCACTATTTTTCCCAATCTACATTTGTTAAATCAGAAAATGCAATTTGAACTAACTTTTTAATATCAATACCTTGTTGTGCGATATAATTCAATGCAACTTTTCTTTTTAGAAGATTCTATATAAATTCAATTGGATCCAATTATCATTATGTCTATAAAGCTTGTTCTACATTATACTTTTTGCGTCCAAGTTTACATCCAAGTTTCTATGAACTAGAACTTGTCAAAGAAAAAAGTATATTGTGGAACAGAAAACTTATCGCGTCTAAACTTTTTTTAAAACTAGAAACGGTCCAAGTTTTTGTCCAAGTTTGTATCATAGTTCATGCGCAGAAAAGAGACACATAATCACCTATTTCTTTCTGTTTTTACTAAACTTGTTTCTTTGACAAATTCTAGTTTATAGAAACTTGGATGTATATAAACTTGGACACAAAAAGTATAATGTAGAACAAGCTTTACAGAATTGTTGCAATGAAGTCCAAGTTTTAAAAAACTCAAGAATTTCTCTGTTGTTACGAATAATGGTAAGTTGTTATTTTTCTTCCTCTTTAGTTTAATTTAAACACTTGTAGTTTGATATAACTTAAGAATTAACAAAGTAACTAATTACTTTATTGTTTGAACCATGTAAATAACTGTACTATTTAATAAATAGCCTGAAGAAGTGCGCACACGGCCGCATGAAACGTAGCCAGTTCTTAGACGCTTAAAGTGTTTTCATACCACTCTTCATCAAAGAGCTCTGAAATCAATTCAAGTGTTTTAATTACGAATAATGCTTTGTGCTTCGGAATGAACAACTTTTCAGGTACTACTTTCCAGAGATTAAAACTGTAAGTTACTTTAATTAATACTTATTACTAGTTTTGCAATATAAATACAATAAATAAATTATTTTTGTGTTGTAAACTAAATATAATCAATTTTAACTTACGAAATAATAATGACTTAAAAAATTCATCTATTAAAGCAAAAAGTAATATGAAAAACCAAAATAACAACAGAAATAGAAACCAAAATGTCAACAAAACAACCGTGCTTTAACGAATTGCGATATATGACTGGTCGACATAATAAGTTTGCATTTTTTTGTGCTGCCAACATCGCAAACGTCAATATTCGTTCGTTAGTGTAGTTACGTAATGAGCGAAAAAAGCTCTAGGGTGGCAAATGGAAAGTTTTCAAAGTCAATTATTATATTAGAACGATTACGCGACAGGTGGAAAAGTCATTTAAAAAACCTTAAAATTCAGTTATAACTGAAAAAAAAATGTTAAAATTGATGTCAAATTAGACAAACTTAGTAATAAATGTAGTACCAATATTATATTTGTGGTGTTTTTTGTTTTTTCAAAAAATAATATAATTTAGCCAAGAGCAATACAAAAAATAATGTATTTTACTCTAGTCGAAAGTTTCAGAGTATTACTCACTCCCAAGCAACGCTCGGCCGTGCGGCCTTGCGATACATTTAGTGTTGTAAATTATCTATATAAATGTATATAGATAAATTAATCTAGATTCATATTTTTTATCAATCAAAAATATGTAAGTTATATATGTATCTGTATATATATAATTTTTTATTTAAATAATTTAAATAAAATTTATAAAAAATCTAGTGTCCCGTAAAATTCAAGTTACAATATGTATGCTTTTCTTCAGTAATTTCCCACATTCTATAGTAGTTCTTCAAATGAACTCCATCTATCGTTGTTACTACCTAGATTATTTCATCTATTATCTGTTATCTATATAAAGTTTGAATAGTTTATCTATTATCTAACACTAGATAATTCTTGCAAAAAAAAATTTGTCTGTATCTATATAATTTAAAAATTATCTATGTACAACACTGGATGCATTAACGTTCGTTGTGCTATGATGTACTTTCGACGCTTGTTACGTAAATTACTATTCCGGAACTTGGTATTATAACACAGTAGTTACTCTTTTTAAATAGCGAAAACCACGTAAGCTGTGACATGTTACTTTCGTCAGAAAAAAAATCTGTGTTACTCACTGATTACTCCCAACTCGCGCCTAAAGAAGTTTTATTTCAAAAACTTTCACGTAACGGAGGGTTAATTTGGGAAAGTCTTACTCAGTCTTACTATAGTTTTTTTTTGTAGTACGCCACTGCGGATACATTGACACAATTAATAAATTAATACGAGTACGGTACTGACTTAAATAATTTTTTATAATTTTCTTTGGTTGACAGTTATTGACATAAATATGAGATAAATTATTTAAATTTTCCAGGGCTAAAGTCCATAGCACACAAGGTTTTATTCTATGTTAAACGTTAACAGTGCTTACTTACTTGAATAAAAGAAATTCGAAATGTCTAACTGCATATTTTGTAAAATTATTTCCGGTCAAGAACCAACAGATATTATTTACCAAGATGAAGATGTAGTAATCATCAAAGACATAAAACCTGCAGCTAAATTTCATTACTTAGCAATACCTAAAATTCACATAAAAGATGTGAAAGCCTTAACTGTAGAACATAGGAAATTAAGTAAGACATAGATGAACCATTCTTTGATTTAATATCGATGGTGTTTTAGTCGAGAATTTAATAGATTTAGGTAAAATGGTATTAAAAGATAATGGCTGTAACGTAGAAGATTTACGTATTGGATTTCACGTGCCACCATTTAATTCAATTTCTCATCTCCATTTACATTTAATAGCACCTGTGTCGGAAATGAATTTTTTATCTCGCATGATTTTTAAACCTAATACCTGGTGGTTTGCAACTGTAAGTTAAGTACGTTTCTATGCTATGTATGAATATAAAGACATTGTTTTTAGGCTGATTTTATATTAGAAAATTTAAGTTCATAATTCTAAACATAAATATGCAACGGTGGTATGGTACAAGGGAGTTGTAATCTTCTATGAACAGTATTATATTTGCTTAAAGTTCCATGTGCAGATGCCTTATTTATGAATGCAAAAAGATTTTGCTCACAAATCTGTTTATTGTTTGTAATTAAATAATAGGTAATAAATAATGTGATTTCATGCAGTTAATTATGTTAACTGATAATTAGCTGATACGTCAATAAATATTTTTCTATTTTTAAAGTTGCATAAATAGTAGGATAAGTTGGAGAATTCTGTGACAGGAGGAGGGAGCTTGACCTAGATACAGTTTCAAATGGTATCAGGTAACCAAAGCCGAGTCTTAACCTACATACAGGCGGCAAATGACCTGCAAACTTGAGTTTGATGGTATATAAGAACGAAGCAATTTACAGTGTAAAATTTGTTAAAAAAGGAATAAACAAACTGAAAGAACTGGATATTTATAACTCAAAAAATAAGCCTGTGGTTGATGTTAATACTGTCTCGAGTGCATTATTTGATCAAAATATATAATTTAAATAAATCAAAAACTGAATTTATTAGTGTTGAAACGAACTGTGTTCACCATTTTTGTGGATTGCTAAAGATATTTGCTACATATAAACAAGAAATTATAATTATGCAAGAGAATAACTATGACAGCTGTACTTCATTACTAGAATTTGATGCCGATCACAAAGCAGTGTATGGTATAGAACATCCTGAATTGTATGCACAATAAATCTGGTGTGTTTTGTTTAATTAACTGGTTGGAAGTTGTCTGGTTAGAACAGTTTCTAAACAGTGTAAATGAATATGCAGGTGATTTCAATATAACATCTGAAGGTGAAGAACAAGATGGCATGAAAAATTTTGTGAGAGCAAGAGAGCAAAAATATAATAAAAATGTATGGAACTTATTAGTTCAGTGTCAAAATTCGGAAGTAAAGTCAAATAAAATACTTGAAAGATATGATTATATTTTTAGTATAGATTATTGTAAGGATCTAATAAATATAGAATTGGTTAAGATATTTGTAAAAAGGGAATCTTATAAAATGAGTAGAAATGCAACTAAATGGAGTGTAGACTTAGGTTATTTTGTAGTGTAATTTAATGAAAGGGAATACTGTACGTTGATAATTGCAAAGTTAAGTACCTACTTATTACTGGTAGTTTGCTTATCAACAAGCAAGAAAAGGCGACTGGGAAGAGTGAAGAATGTTTGTAATCAGTTTTGATGTCCACAGGATGTTCATATTATGTTCATAGACGAGTGGATATACATATGTATGTTAAAAATCTTATGCTATAGATTATAGGTGGTGTATGATGGGCTATCGTAATGGTTATAGAAAGTATTAAAACAAATGCAAGGAATCAAAATCAGAAGTCTTTTTTTTAACTATTTTAATTAAGAACCTCTTGCATCTATGTACATTAATCTAAATTTTCGTAATTACTAATTTTTTATATTTTTTAAAGATAAGAGGTGTATTTTTGTACCATTTTGAAACATGTTATTCTCAGTATGGTTTTAATAACATATATTTCAGCGTAAATAAAACTGTTTTTTATGTTTGCTTTACTTCTGTGAATCAAAAAACTGAACATAATGTATGATGTCTATAGGATATACATAATATAACAATGGTTTGGATATTGAGCGAATGTTTGGATATCCATTTGGCAATTATGGATATCTCGTGTATATTATGGATATTTTGTCTAGATATGTAGTGTACGTCAGATAGACATCCATGAGCTGTATTAGATATCCATACATAATATCCATTGCATATCTCGTGTGGACTTAATATTAGGCGGACATTTGTATATCCATTCAATATACACTGGTTATCTATATGTCATGTATATTTTATATAGATATTTAATGTACGTGTAATAATCATCTATGTGCTGTATGGTTATTATATGCGATTGATTTGTGTACAGTGCCGTACATAGTTCTTTAACTGCAAGTTGTATTATGATTGCAATATCCCTGAAATGTATCTGATTATTATTTTGTTATCTTTATTTCACGTTTCAGAAACATTACTGTAAGTAAATTTTGACATTTTGTATGCGGAAACATAGCAGATACGTACCTGAATAGTAACATAAGAAACGCAATCTTGTCACACGAATGAAACACTAGAGAAACGTTTCCGATACATTCATTGTCGGCTGGGAGACAGGCTTTACATGTAGACGTTTTAACGAAATTTACTAGGAACGACCTATGACAGAAAACGTTTGCGAAACTAACTAAAGTTAATGCTGCATTTTTAACAAACAGAATTGAAAAAATAAAAATGCCAAAACTCATTACTGGAAATTTAAAAAATCAAATTGCATACTTTACGTACTGAAACGAAATAACAAAAGCCGCATACAATTCTGTGAAATGCTGGTAATTATACTATGGAGAAAAATCCTCACCGAAGCTAAATGTACACACGAGGATGTAAGTAATAGAAAAAATGCCATATGTGATTAAAGTGTATTAAAGAAAAGAGCAAAAAAAGAACAAAACGGCAAGCACTTGGAAAAAAGTTAATTGAGGTTTATAGCTAATTTCAGTGTAGGTTTAAGTTTTTGTATTATTTTATTATGGTTTGTCACAAATAAAAGAATTATTTGGTGTAGTTGTTGTTTATTTAATTTAATTGTCAAAGCTTAATTTATATAAAAGTTTATAGAAACATTTTTCTAGAATAACATAGGATGTTAAAAATGATATTGTTCTATTTATAAAAATAAGTTTTATATTTGTTAGGTGTTGCAAGTTAAATGAACCATTTTATTCAAAGTAGTGAAAGATTTATAAATAATCCTCTTTGTGGCATTATTTTACTTGATATTCTATCTCGACAAACCTTAAAAATACAAATATTAATTTTTTTCTCGAAAACGTTTCGATTTAGACATAGGACAACCTAATGAAACTTTATCTAATTTTTTATGTAGAATGTAAAAATATACAAGTTGTTACTTTAAAATAAAGAAGTTTCATACTACTTCCGGTGTAACCAGAAATACTAACTTTGAAGCAAATACATTTAGCGATTCTCTATATATACGTCTAACCTCTCAGTCCGAGAATCACCCTGTATAAATAACCATTATATTAAAAGTAATTACAAAAAATATCTACATTAATACGTAAGTATTATTGGTTACCTTGAATATTTAGTATCTGCATAAAAAACAATTTTATTTACACAACAAAATAGTAAACGGATAATTTCCGGAAAAGTGTCAATTTTTGAATGAATTATCATCGAACAAATACTTTTGGAATAAACAAATATTTTAATTCTTTGTTTCACGTTTCCTTTAAGAATATTTACTCCACTAGTCAAACATAATACTTTTAACATTGGCATTATTTTAAATAGTTTTTTTCTAAATTGCCGGATGTAAAATTAATTCTTTAATGTCTGTCTGACAAATAGCTTAGCTTAGTAATCGTACTTATTCCTGCATACACACTAATTATGAGTTTCCTTAATTGCCGGAATACATTTAAAACAAGTATTTTATTTTTTTTTGTGGGGTAGGTACTTGGAAAATTTTAAGATAACTTAATACATATATCATTCCGGTTATAAATCTCCTGACAGTTGAAATTTAATAACAGCAGTTTGTTTTTAAAAATGTGATTGTTTTGTAGAAACCCAGGGATGTATAGTTGCTATTTGTTTGAAGCGAGTTGGTCTATCAACAGAATTGCTCAAAGGATGGACTTTTCAGTAACATTAATTTTTATGAATAAAATGTATAATTAACTAGTATATTATTAGATCTAATTAGATGTTACATACATATATTCAATAACTCACGGATTAAACTTGTTTAGTAAGCAATAAATAAGTCACGTTTATTTTTAAATTCAAAGTTCCTTAGGTTAGTTGTGGCTTTAAGGCAATCAAAGAAAATATTTCTTTTTAATTTAGAGAAAAACAGTAAGCCGTTGTATTCGCCGTAATGAAACTGGAAAATTAGCTACCAATCGACCAAGTGCATCGCGTGTTAGATAACCGGCTCAAGATAGTGCCGTCGTAGAGCTGGCCGATAATAAACGTTTTGTACCACCGCTTCAAGTTAAAGAAAATTTGCAATTATAGTAGATAGAACAATAATACATCAAGTCCATGATGGAGTAATTGGCAACCTGCCAGAAAATTTTTATCTCAACGAGATAAGGTTCCAATTTTGTAACGAAAATTTAAATAGGGATTGGTCAAAAATGTTTTCGGATGAAAAAACTAACTCGTCATCGCAAGACTATCGTGTGCAATTATGGAGACGAAACGGAAACAGAAATTGTGCAAGTAACACCACCAAGATTTAACGCAAAAGCCTATACATTGCAATTTTAGAAGGTATGATGCAACCTACTGTTCGTGCTCTGTTTCCCCAAGATGAGAAAGAAACATTTGTTTTTTGTGCAAGATAATTGCACAATCCATACACAGCACATATAGTGCAAAATTAGCTCGAAAATCATACCGAAGAGAAAGTTTTACCATGACCTGTCAAATCACCTGACCTCAATTCCATTAAAAATTTGTGGATCGCATCTGCAAAAAATGTAGATTTTAACATAAGCGTGAAACTCCTTAAGGAGTGACGAAGTTACAGAGAAACTTTTGTAAATAGTATGCGACAAATGTCACAAAGTTGTATCGATACTAATGGATATTATGCAAAATACTAAATGTTAAAGTAGTAGTTTGTTTATTAAATATAAAGATAAGTAGTTTTCTAATTTTATGAATTTTTATTTCCTTGGTTTTTAATTAAATGACAAAAGTAAATAGTGGGGTTTTAATTTCATTATTTAAAGGTAAAGATTTTAACAAGTATAAATTCAACTTCAACAATTAATTTTTACATTTTGAATATATTTACGAGATATGTAGAATAATTCCTTTCAATTGTTACTTTTAAGAAATTAAAACTGTTATGTTTGACTGGTTGATTAATTAACATTGCTAAATGAAGTTGTTCATATTCGTATGATTCAGTTTTTGACATTGATTTATTAAATGACAATATTCTTAAAAGAAACGCAAAACAATGAAACAAAACATTAAAACATTTTTGTTCAATGATAATCATTCATTCAAGATATACACTTTCCCGGAAATTACCAGTTGACTATTTTGTTGTGTAAATAATTTTTTTTTATCCAAATTAACCAGCAATACCCACGTATTCATGTAGATATATTTTTTTCATTACTTCAATACATAAGGATTATTTATATATCTAATAATTGTAAACGAAGCCGAAAATAGATTCTTACGGTTGTCATTTCATTGTTCTTTAATTGTTTTCACAAGTTTTAATGTGACATTTTCTATAATTTTTTAATCACATATGGAGACAGTAGAGTTATATATACCTATTACATAAACGATATACGTAATATACAATTGAACTAAAGAAGTTATGATTTTTCAATACGTGAAAAGTACATAAGGTGTAACGTAAATATGTAATGCAGTTTATTTATTTAAAACGTTTATTACATGCTCACAAGTTGATTGTTTTCTTAGACTGTGACCACGTCCTTTAATTTCTACCTGTACATGTCCATGACTGTATTTTGTAGTTTAAACACTGATATGACGAGAGTAATTTGTATTTTAAATTCACTTTGACGTAGTAATTTGTATTTCAATTACTTCATGCCGGTATTTTGCATTGCCCTATAGAATCTACCTGACAGTTGCTATCATGCATCCAACATCAAAATTTTTGAGATGTTTACTGTTTAGTGACAGGATAGGAACGACAGTCTGTGATACTCTTGTTGATGTCAGTTCGAACAAGAACTGGAGAGCAATCAATTTGTTGGAAAAGTAAGTCCAGTGGGATGTTAGGCTATTGCACACAAGGATCCATAGGAGCTTCTAAGAAGTTCCAATTCAGTTCTAGCAAAATTAGATTGGGGCATATCGCAATTGATTTTAAACACATAATTTGTATTTTTTTACTGCACGTTTTTTACGAGGGTGGGATATAAGTTTCAGTATGCATAATCGAATTGCTTCCGAGTGCCTTGTATGTTAGAGGCCAATAGTGTCGCAACCGCACTCTTAAAACATGCGCACCATTGTTCACTGTTACCACCGCATCACAAATTTTCATTGTTTAAACGTACCCAGTACCAGTACTGGACTAGCGCCCCACTAGCATGTAACAGATAATGCATATCTACGTCAATAAAAAAATTTAGTTGTTGGTAATATATTTTTCTGTAGTTTTTGTTATAAATACAAACACATACATGAATAATTTACATTTATGGTTTTATAGATTTACGTTGTTTAACCAATAATCGTTGTTAAGTTAACTAAATAAAGATGTAATATTTGAAGGGTAAGTGTTATTTCTGTTGCAATGCATCGCATTTACAAATTACATTTTTATATGTAAATATATGCGCAATAATAACATAAAAATTTACAAGTAGTATCGATATAAATAATAGATAAAATTTTTGTATTTAATTAAAAATGCGTTTAAACATAATTTTTAATCTACAATAAAGGATATAAAAAATAAAATGCAAAAAATGGAATGATTAATGAAGTCACATGGAGGTAGAAGGTACATAAACAAGCGAAATTAGTTTAAATCTACAGAATATTCCATTTTCGTTTTGTTTCTAAGAAACTGGCGTAGTATATTTTCTTTTTAATTTACAACATATACGTTTCTAAAACCTTTTTATAATCGCGTTTATTTATACATAACGCAATTAATGTATAATATAAATATATCCAAAACTTTACACAACGCTCTTTGGTACTCTGGACTTATTACTCCGTAACCATTTTAATGAATAATATATTTTATCTATGTATATATAAAACAAGGAACATATAAACTACTTTTCTTAAATCTACAAATTTGTTATTCTATTACATATTATTAGTCAGGTAAGTAGAAAAATAAAAAATAAACATCACCCTTTATATTTAGATTACCTTGCAATCGTTTAAAAAATCACATTTTCGTTTCTCGATTTTACAACGTGCTTCACACTATAAATATTTCTCCATGATGTTGAAGGAGGAATTGCGTGAACATATTTATAGGCCCGATGGCAGAAAGTGACATCGTGATGTTTTCCGACCACACTAAGTTTGGTCCAAATACGACGGCTAAATTTTGCGCCGTCATTTTGTTTAAGTCCGCTCTTTCCATTACCTGGTAAATTATTTTATTATTAGTATAATAGAAAGAACATTATCGTATATCTTACTCTAGAAAGAAAACTGATTATGTATTTTAAGACTTTGTAGTTGTCTTCTGGTAATTTCTCCATGACTAATATAGATACTTGTCGGAGTTGTTCGTCTCGACTCCAACCTATTCACAAAAAAAGTTTTAGACATAAATATTAATACAAGGAGCCACATTTGTCGACAAGATAGAGCCTTCATTTCTAATTCAAGCACTGTCGATTTATTTAAAAAATTTATGAAATAACACTTGGAGCAAACAACTAAACATTTAAAACGCGTATAAACAAAGTGTTCATGAAATTTTTGCATATTAACGTATTTGACGAACTAAAATTATGACATATTTTATGGGAATTTAAATAACATTCTTTATAAAAAAAAAAGGCATTTAGTATTTGTCAAATGAACGGAAATAACCAACACTTAAAACTGCAAACAAGTTAACTAACATGTGAAACATTAAACTTAAGTATGTCATTAAAATACAGGTGTTTGTTGTCATACTGACTTGAAAATTTTAATCAATAAAAAAAAATTATTCAAATTTAACGCGGATTTATACTAAGATAAGAACGTCTTCCGGGTTTGGACCGTGTCAATGTTGTAACCGAAGTTGCCAACGTTTCGCCCACTTTCGTAAGGGGCTTCATCAGGGCGTGAGAGAAATCGAACAACTCAAACAAGCAACCGAAATCTAACTAAAAACTTCTCAAAAGTTAGGTAATCAACTTGTGAACCAAGCCAGATTCTAAACTAAGAAAAGGTAAGAAAGAAAACGATAAACTTGAAAAAGCAAACGAAAATCTAACAAAGAACCACTACAGAGTTAGGTAATCAACTTCACTTCTATGGAGTTTAGAATCTGGCTTGGTTCACAAGTTGATTACCTAACTTTTGAGAAGTGTTTAGTTAGATTTCGGTTGCTTGTTTGAGTTCTTCGATTTCTGAATTCTGAATCGCCCTGATGAAGCCCCTTACGAAAGTGGGCGAAACGTTGGCAACTTCGGTTACAACATTGACACGGTCCAAACCCGGAAGACGTTCTTATCTTAGTATAGACTGCGGCCGTGGAAGCCTTCGCTATTACAATGTATATTTAGCTTGTACTGGGAATATGTAAAAGTAAACAAACAAAATGGTTGTTTGACAAGTAGTGCGTACTGTTTGTTTATAAATACGATTTTTATCTATTACAATGTTGTGTCCACTGTTCAGCCTGTGATTACTCGTCCAGAGGGAAGCATAGTTTTCCGTTATTGCCAGGCCGATGGTTGCGGAACATTCTGCGTATGATACAAATTTACGTCGAAGAGGGGACCTCCACGTGAACGGCAAAGAACTACTCCTCATTAACTCGGTGAGACAGAGTAAGAACGTGTTTTCTAGAAGATAATATTAACTGTCGGGAAAAACCAAGATGGTAGTATCCGCGGATCTGGAAAGACATGGTTAGAATGATTCCCCCGTGCAGACGACTATAAACGTAAAAGACATGATACGACAATGCCAGTGTGTTTACGTGCGAAGATAACAAGGACCTAACTAATTTAGTCGCGCATAACATTAACACTGGATATCCGCAATCAATTCAACATCTGAGACGCCTTCCAGCGGCGCAACTCGAAAAAGCTAACAAGATTATGAAATAAATGCAAAGAACAGAGCATCTTTAAACATTTAAGTAGTCAGTTGACATATCTTTACGTAATGATTCAAAGAACGTCTTCAGAACTTAAAAAAATAATTCAAATATTGAGAAAATTACCATATATTAAAGCATAAAATATTTGGTTTATGTGAAACGTATGTTGCTATCCAAAAGATAATTTGTTTTTACGGTTTTAAATTTTCAACAAAGAATTTAACAAACAAATGATTAACTTACTTTGAAACTGCATAACTTCATCGTAGAGATCAAAAGTAAGCAACGGTTCCCTGAGCTCCCTCAAAAGAGTCTTCAACAAAACGGCAGCTTCGTGTGGGTCTTCAAAAGTCAAGGTATCACCACGATTAGCGGCGTCCTTCAATTGTCTCACCTTCATAACATTCGCAGATCTTCGAAATATTCCTTCAGTCTCGAGTGCTACAACCAATAACTAACTTGATTTTATTTATGACAAAAGTAAAACATACCATCGGGTTTATCTAAGTATTCGACACATTGCCTTATTACAGGTGGAATAACAACTTTATAGTGTTGTTTAATAAACTGCAAGGTAACTCCAAATTGTTGTGTCGGATATTCGGGTCGTGAATCTGTTACGGTGATGTTGTTGTTTGAACCTCCCAGCATGCGATCGTGTCTAAAAATACATTTTTATTTAATAAATACGACAAAACTATTTAGGGTAATTAAAACTAACCTAATTAAATAAACAAATAACTGCTCTACTTCACTAAAGGGAAGTTTTTATCAGACAATAATACAAAACCAATTTATTGTTGATAAACTTAATAAAAACAACATGGGAAGAATATTGTCAGTAATATAACAGAATGCTGAAGTTTTAAATTTTAATGGTTTATAGTTAAGAAGCTTTTTAATCGAGTTTTACTGTCGGTGTGCACCAGTGAGATCGTCAGTTTGGTTTATATCAATACTACTTTTATATCCACTGTTAATTTCCAAAAATGCTGAAGCTCGACATTTTCATTAACGTGCATGATCAGCTTGCTTACTTAAAACTCTTAGTAGTAGCATGGTCAGCGTAACAAAATTGTTCCAAAAACTTCAACCAAAACCGTACATTTCAATTTTCGAATAGAGCGGTACACTATGACAAGTCATAAGCTTTCACTTAGGGTTTCAAGTCGCAATAAATTTTATAAACAAGTTGCATTCTTTACCTGACTTCCTCGTGAATGCATTCAATTGTCTTTCCGTATGTATAAAGAGAAAATCACGGCGGATACGATGATAAAGGCCATACGATGAGTGTTTAAGTTCATCAAAAAAGAAATACGAACAAATAAGTATGTATATATTTCTATCTCCATGAATATAAAATGATCGTTCGATAACGCGTGATTCCTTAAGATGATAGCAGAAATGAAGTGAAAGAATAAGTATCATATTCGAAATACCCAAAGATAATTATCCTAATTGCTAAAGTCAAAATCAAACGTCAAAACGTGGAGATAGCAACGTATTTTACTAAATTCTTCCTTTTTTGTTTCATTCAATTTGTTTAAAATAAATACGTCATTCTATTTAATTTTTACTTTCCCATAAGAAAAGTATAGCGATCGCAATTTTTTTTCAGAATTTTAAGTTTCAAGGTCTCCTTAATCGAGATATGTATTTTTGACAAAAAATAATTTTTTGTGTGTGTAACGTTGTACCCACGAGAACTCTAACATTAACAGTTTATTAGATATTTGATTTATAATTTAAAATTAATTCCAAGTAGGTATAACCTAGGTTGGAATCCTGCCTGCGACGATTTTTTAAAGAAAAAATTCTATATTTTGAATAGAAAGCAAGATACGTTAAAAATAACAATTTTTACTGATTTACTAAAGGGAAAAGCAATATCGAGGCGCACAAATATAGGAGTTAGTCGATATGACAACATAACCTCAATTTACCATATTTCGGTTATAATGAAAGTGAGGAGAAAAATTTCAAAAAAAATTATAACATGCTAGGAAGTCAATACAAACGTGTACAAATCGATAAGAATTGATAAGGTTGGAAATGAAATGATTTTTTAAACGATTCAGAGTTTATTAAAATTTATTTACCTTATTTACGTGTTAACCGACTCATCAGGTTTTAGAACCGTTATTGTGCTGTCCACAAAAAAAGTTGAAGATTAAAGATGTGCAGAATTAAGTCAAGTGTTGACTCGTGTTTTGAAAATCACATCTTGTGTTGGAATTTTAGGATCTCTCATAGTGACAGCGACCCCTTGCGGTAAAAATTTAAACTATTTTGCAAGAATCTTGGCCTTATAGTTTATGATACACAACCGCTCGATACGCTTAATGAAATACCGGGTATAAGTTGAAATTCAAATTCAAATCATGCGCATATTTGTGTTTAACGGTTACCTATTTCTGTTCGTTGAACGCAGTTTAAAGCAATGCTGTACTAAAAAAAACATAACCTTACTACCACCAAGCGTGATATTGAAGAATGTTCGACATGCCAATATCCATAAATTTTAATAGAGTTCAAAACATGTCCAATACTACTGCTGCTGAATAAATTGTTAATATTAGAATTTCTGGGTACTCCGAAAACTATTGAAGAACAACACATCACGGAGAATTAAATGCAATTAAATTAGTCAGTCAATCAAGAAAGTACGCACTCAGTAAGTAATGTGGGTCATTCCGTATGAAATCAACACACTAAAATAATAAAATTTACTTGACCACCTCAGAATTTGATAAAATTTGGTATGAAGGTTGTCCTCATAGAGATTAAGAAAAATGCCATTTTTTTCAAATATCTCAAATGGTTACGACTATGTAAAGCTTCTTAAAATCCGCCATTTTACTCAGTTTTAAATGCTCTTGATGTACAACACAACATACTTTCTTATAAAATATATTTTCTAAGTTTTAGTATAAATTTAATACTATATACCCTAACTTTACTTAATTTATTTACGATGGTGATTATTACCATAAATAATTACCTGCTTAAGAGAGTTTTTAGTTAACTTGGAAATAATTTTTATAACGTAAGTACTATATAATGCATTTTTTTTTTGAAAATGTAAGAAGACAGTCATAAATAACAATCAATAGAGTCTGTTCTAGATGATTCTTCAAGTTGTGACACGAAAAGTGACTAATAGTGGGTAGGTTTGTTGATTGTTTCATGAGCTGACAAGAGCCTCGCACATTCAAGTTGAGACGTGCTCACTCTCAAGGTGTTATATTGTTTAGTCTGCATCTGCAGTTCGTATGAGTAGGATGTCAGTACATAATGTAGGTGTTTAAAAGTGAACAATCTTTTGTGCTCAAATAAGTTAAAATATAAGTTCTATTAATTCCTTAAAACTAATTTTTATATGTGTGAGTGTTTACAAAAATATTATTTTGTAAGTACTACATGATAAACACTTATTGCAACACAATGAAAATACAATAAGCTAGCCCTATGTGATGTTAGTGAATTGGTCTTTTTATAAAGCTTAAAACATTGTTTCAAACAGACAATGGAAAGCAAAAACATATTCATTAAATAAATATCACCTTTTCCACACAAGGTTGGGTCTGAGAAATTTCTGAATAATCATTTCAGCCAAGCAGTAACTATTAAAGGAATACAGCAATATCATGCTTATATGCCTGTAAATTCAAGTGTATATGACCAAAAGTGGTGGATGGCTTATATGTTGAAGAAGATGAACTAAAAGTGACATTTCTGCATCCTGCTGGTCCTTCTTCATCATTTTTATATCCAATAAAATAAAAATAAAACCGGAGATATGGTGGATATCACTGACAGATGTACTTTGTAAAGTTGATCCCATCACTCCTACAGGAAGGATTTATGTCATAACATCTGATGAAGTCATAAAAACTTCACAAATCAATTAAGTTCTGAATAACTTTTGCCTAAGATGTAGTGTTAAAAATTAACAGTTTCATAAAACACCCTTTTTTAAAATTATTATTTAACTATAAACACATTAGCCTCCCACTTTGAAATTTTGAGAATCACTTACCAAAAGTATAAACTATTTGCAGAGAAGATTTTAAAAAATTTTCAAAAATGTATTTTTTGATAAAATCAAAATTATAAATTGGATTTCTCAGAAACACTTTTTATAACCAAGCATGTTGTGTTAGCATCAATAGAAAGAGCATTTAAAACTGAGAAAAATGACACCACTTCCATCTTTCTAGCTCAATTAGGAGAAAAGCTATGGTAATTTGAAAATATGTCGGTTAGGTTTTTTTGGCGGATGGTCAGGTTTATAATCTGTGTAGATTTTTGATATGAAATAATATATATTAAAACGTTACCTCGCTGGTAAACATTTTGCAAATGATAAAAATGTTTAATGTGAAGTATATCATCAGAAAAATAGATGTTTGTAAAGGTTTCGTTAAAAATATCATATTTTTAGAGCGAGTATTTAAACGCTAATTCAACTAATATACTTACTCTTTCACTTGCTCGGGTATGGACAGTTGTTCCAATCTAATGTACTCGCTTAGTTCTTTTAGCGAATTTATGTAATTAATTTTTCTACCAAATTTAACGCTGATAACTGGTCGAAATACTTTTGATATAATTCTTAAAAAACTAGTCGGATGAACGAGGTACAAAGCTTGAAGATTCTTCTTATATTTTCTATCAAATGCTTTATATGCCTGCCATAACCATGCTATCGACGGCTTGTTTTTACTGGTCAGTCCATAATGAAAGTATACTAAACTATAATCTTGTTCCACGTATTTATCTAATGTGTGAATTAAGTACCTGCAAAGAATGAGTTAGTTAGCAAATTTATATAAGTTTCAATTTATTATTTTTCTAAACCATCTTTTTTAAATTAAATTTTGGTTACACAAGTCGCTCAGAAGGTTCGGAATTGGTTCAAAGACGAAAAAAAAATGTTTATAAAGATATTTCTTAAATGATAGAACCAGAAACTTGCCGTGTAGAGATAAAATATGTTTGACGATAAGCTAATTGATTATAAGAACTTTAACAGAAATTAAAATAAAATCAGAACTGATGAGGATGTACTGGAATTTGAGTTTCATAAAAGTTCCTATGCGTTGAATCGTGGTGCGAGCAGAGGATTTACCTGTACATTCTGTAAGTATATTGAATACAAATCTTGTGAGTTTGTTGGTAGGAGACTGAATGGCAACGGCAATACACCAAAAAGGTCTTGTTTGTGAATATTTGTGTAGTCCCTATAGACGAAGTGGTTTTGAACCCGAGAGTGTAAGTTGACTTATAGATCCAGGAAGTAAACAAAAGATTTGATATATTAGTTAACCTAGGGTTCAATCTTAGGAGTAGGATTACTAGCAAGAACACCGTACAGCCTCTTTAACAAAATAAAATAGATTTTTTAACATCTGTCAGCTAGACGATAATATTATAACGTTTACGAAGACTTTTCAAAGTGATTTCAAAACGTTCGGTTTAGGAAAAAAATTCAAATCTTTAGACAAGTTCTAAAAAAAACCTTTTTGACTCTTGGAATCCAACAATACAAACTTTTTAAAGACAGTGTCTAAATATGCAATTTAATTCTTAGGAACAAAGAAATAAAGTGTAGTCCCGACAACGACTAAGAAAAGTTCAAGTGCACCCAAGTCTAAAGTTTGTGGTGGAAGAGTTACAAGTATTCTGTTCGCCATTTACCGTAGGCTATTAGTCTAACTTTTAATTTGAAATAATCACATACAGGAACATTGCAAATCGTCTTAACCGGAACCAATCCACTATCATGTCCAGTTATCAAGCTTGAACTAGGGAAGGTCGTAGACAAGGAATGTGAAACGAATATAATTAAATGAGGTGCAGGCCCGCCTTTTTCGACTTATGGCAATAAGAACCCGAATTTCCAGTACCAGATCAATCGCCAATCGATGGTTAGGTACTGAAGGTCGTCCTATAACCCTTCGAACAGTTTACCGTCGAATCAGAAGTTTCTGAATGCAATCCTATCGGTCACAATCTTGTGCTACCACTGACTGCTCAACACCGGCATCAACGTTTGGAATGGTGTAGGTTGCGACTGCACTGAAATAGCATACAATAGTCTTCAGTGATTAATCCCGATTCTGTTTGGGGATGCATGAATGCCGTATGAGTCAGGCGAAGACGTGGAGATCGACGCAATGTTCAATTTTCTGTTAAACGACACCTGCACCACACTGTAAGGATTATGGTATGGGTGCTATAGCCTATAGAAGTAAGTCTCGTTTGGTATTCATCCGAGGCAATATGAGCTTCCAGCGATATGTTAACGAAGCGGTAGAACCACATGTTCTCCCATTTCTTCAGCAGTTGGAAGATCTACTTTTCCAGCAGGCTAATGCCCGTCCCCACATAGCAAGCCACTCTATGAACCGATTCGAAGAGGCCAATGTTAATCTCTTACTATGGTCACCCAGATCTCCCAACTTTTCGCCTATTGAACAAATGTGGGACATTATGGGTAGAAGACTGAGAAACTTAGCGCATCCTCCACAGACACAGAAAGCTCTCTGGCATGAACTGCAAATTGCTTGGAATATAATAACTCAAAAGGAAATATTTTCTTTGAAATTTTAATCATTTACTACCTCTGAGTAGCTAAACCTTCCTGCCAATTTTGGTCACAAAATTCCCACCCCTTCTTGGTGTTGCAAATTCAATGTATACATAAGTGATCAATCATTTTTGACAATAAATCATAAAAAAACTTTGAGGTCGCCAACCATTTTTACGTATTTTAGTTGGTCCCCCTTTAAATTGTTTTTTGCCAAAGCAAATTGTAGAGTTTTGCTCTAAGCCACCATAGATGCAACAAAAATATACATGACAAATATATAAGAATAACAACAGATAATAGACCTACTTTATCAGCATTTTGTAGGTACTAAGTTACTAAAGAACTTAACCAGTGTCACCAAGGTCTGTGGGATATCTCTAAACGCAACGTCTTTGAAGTGGATTGGGAGAAAATACACAGCAACAATAAGAATAATGTAAAAGTAGATGAAGTGATAAGAATAACATATGTCCTACGAACTAGAACCCACCCTATCACCTATGCAATTAATGATTAATTTTTGTAAGCATAAATAAGCTGTGGTCAAAATTAGCACCTTTTCAGCAAGAAAAAGCAGCCATTCAAAAGCATTCGCAAGAACTGGCTAAACATTGAAAATATCACCGAGAGCCTCACGAGTAGAATCGTATAATCTTAGATTACAAGTTGTTTTTTATTAATATAACTTATTATTTCAAAAATTGTAGTGAAATCCTAGTGTTACGAGTAGTAGGAGATGGAAGTTACAACAGTATTCCCTGTAAATTTAAATAAAAGCTGCTTTCGAATTACTTATTAGAGTGCTCTGAAGTGCCTCAGAGTTAGTTACTTTGCGTTCGAATTACAACATAATTTTTGTAGTAAATAACGCTCGTCTTCCTTTTCCTACCCACTTATGCACGATGATAAATTCTGGTGCAACAAGCCTGACATGCGCTGTTTTCATAGGTTAGGTGTCTCAAGCAGAAAAGTCATGTTCGAATTACAAAGCAACTCGCACCAGAGTGATTCACACCAGTGTAAATTGCACAGCGTTAGTTGCACTCTAATTCGAAAGCAACTAAAATAATTGCCTACAATGTGTTGAAAATGTAAACATGGAAATCACTAGAAAACTAGTTGGTTGCTCCTTTTTTACAAAAAAAAAAAACTCAGCATTTTAACTGCGAACGATGGCTCTTGAATATTGCATAGTATTTCCAATATTACTTAGACTGCAAAAACTTTTATAAGCTTGTAATGACAACCAACCTTAATGAACGAATTAAGCCAAAACCATATCAATTTAAATACCACACCGAAAAGTTTTTGGTGTTTGTGTGAACTTACTAAATACAACATACCTTAAAAATCTCGCATGATCTATGTCTTTTACCAATGGTAATTTACAAGCGTATACAACTATAACTTTACGACCGAGTGCATCATCTCCTTTAACATCGACAATCCCATACTTTGCTATATCAAGAAATTTATCCGAAGTATCACCAACTTCAGGATAGGAAGTATAAATTAAACTATCTAAACCTTCTTCATAAGCCTCTGCCAATTCTTCCTCAAAATTCTCATCTGTAAAGTCGGACACTGGAGACCCCATACCATTAGTTTCGATTTCTTGCATTAAATCGACTAGAAATCACACAAACATTAATCATGTTATCATAAACTATCTGAACAAACATGCCTGTATGAGCAATAGCGTCGGGTGATTGATGCAATTCAGTATCATCAAATTCAAGATTAGGTTCATAATCGTGATAATCTGATAGGCTTGGATAAGGTTCTTCCGTGTCAGTTACACAACCTGCTGAAAAAGTATCGTTTTAAAGAAACAAAGCATAAGCAAATGATTCTGTTACCTTGGAAAACCTTCATAGGGCTCATTTTGTTTGTATCCATGCTATTTAAGATTTAAGTAAACAAATTCAAGTCATTTCTAGGGAAAGTGAGAGCCACCCACGACCTTTCTTCACTTTTTAAATGCGTATAAGGAATGTTCAAAAATTAACACGTTAATGGTTAATTAATGCGCAGTTCGCTAAATTTATTTATAAATATGAATTTAATTGTTAATTAAACATATACGAAGAAATTGTGTTGATGACAGTTCATAAACAGCTGATGATACAAAAAGCGTAATGTTCGTTACACACAATATTATATACAGGCGATGTAAAATAAAGTAAACCGATGTTTGACTTTTGTCACAATTTGCACTACACGAAATTTTTAACAATGTACGCTCAACATTTGATCTTAATTTAGTAGTTTATTTTAGTAATAATTATACCAGGGTTATACTGTGAAAAACAAATATGTTTAAAAAATACTTGTGATTGTTATACAAATACCTACATAATAAACGTAATCTAAAGTTTAGATTAGTTTAGATAAAATAAAAAATAAATTGTTCACATATTTTCGACGCACTATGTTTATTATAATTTCTTATGTTTTTATATTTGGAATACTAAATTGTTAAAAGGTTTTTTGTTTTAAATTCGCATTTGATTTATTTCTACTTTGATCGATTATCTCCTTTATTTAGTATTGATTTTTTAAATTTTACTAGTTTATGTATTTTTTAAATTATTTTCTGTAGCAATTCTAATTTTTATGTTATTTTTATAAATCTATGATATCGATTATATGAAAACTATATGGGTTTCCTATTGTAAAATGTCTACTAGAAACCAAAAAAAGATTGATTTGTTTTTATGTTTTGTATTAGACATTTGAAACAGTTGCTGCATATACAATACCGCCTCAAAAAAGTACACTTGGACACTTTTAAGCGCGACCTGCAAGGTAGGCAACCAAACTTACGTTATAACAGAACGGCTAGTTAAATTTGACAACATTGGCATTGTAGACATTACTTGCAGTCATATTACGAGGTTACTAACCATTCTTTATAACCACCGCTTGAAGCGTTCAAAGAACATGTTTTTTTGCTGCAAATGTGTATCTAAATTGTACCATAAAGATTGATTTTTTTTGCCAAATTTTCTATTTATGTATTTATGTTTTCTGCTCAAGTTCTAAATGAATGCTAGTGCCCTTAATTAAAAAAGTTTTAAGTCATTTATAATTTGATTTATAATTAAAATAAATTAAAAAAGTTCCATTAATAGCTAGAATAAATTTAAACTGGCATGCAGCCCAAATATAAAATTGTTGTTTTAATTAGCCTAAATTTTCCGGATTAAATTAAAGTAAACATTCCGATTTTCTTTGTAAAAAAAGTAACGTTGAGCGTAAGTCCAATAAAGCACATCAAAATCACATTCGACAAGTAGCGAGTCAAAGTTGAATTTCAGTGATCACTTGCGGTTATCAACCTCACGTCACTACACCTGTTTGATTCGGTCTACAAAGTGCAAGACATGGTTACCAAAGACATAATATGTTCACCCGTTGAAATTGGGCTTGAGAAAAGACTTCGAGCTTTTGCCAAATTTTCTATAAAGACATTCAAGTGAGCAAAAACAATCGCCTTAATTCCGTCAATATATGTATACTGATCTTCATTTTATTAAAATCTCTAAAAGCGTAATAATAACGATGTGAAATTAAATAAAAAGAAATTACCTACAATTAAACGGACTATCTATTAAAATCTAACCACTCACAGCGAATCTTCAACAGAAAATTAAAAATGAGCGTGGGTATCGAATAAAACCGAAATATCTATCCGGTAACGCGCAAGCTACCACTACCGTACTAAGAATTTTATTAAATACAAAAATGTAAAACGTTAATATCAACGACGCATAACATAATTCCCTAAACAAAAACGTGCATAGGAACGCATTAAACCCAATTAAATACAGAGAAAACTGACCCAACACAGTTAAAAATTGAATTATCCAACCAGCTTTAAAAAATTTCAATCTCTTTACTATGGTGTCAAAATATCAACATCATGACATTGACATTTTAAAATTACAGTACATAAATTTTTCGTGGTAGAATTTAACATATCTCTTCAAAAATGGAAAAGAAAATAGAATTTCATTTTTCTAAGTGTCCTAAGGTTTGTACCATGTCAATATTTTAAAAATTACTATGTAACAATTGTATGTAGTATGCACTTATATTTATTTAGTAAGTTAAGTATTTAAAACGTTATGATTATCTGTGGTTTGAGTCATAAATTGTTTTTGAAGGTAAAGATTCAAATTATGCACGCTCTGACTGCAATGTAACTTTTTGTAAAAGTAAGTAATCAGTTACTAATTAGACACGTTTTAATCCCAACAAACGTTTTTATTTTATAGGTAAATATTTTGATTAATGGATGTACTGTGACATTAGACTAGACAAAATGTTTGTACAGTTTTTTCTCATATATTAGACATGCGAGGAACCGAAACGCCAATCTCCTATAAACATCAATAGCTTGTCTGTAGATCATCGACAAGAGTGTCCTTTAATATGGAGTCCAGGGTATTTGCAAACTCCATCCGCAGTTTATATACAGGATAAACCCCAAACGTGTAAGTCAAATTTATTTTTCTACAGTAGTTGTTTCCTTTCTAAAATATTTGTCAGAACACAACATGAAGAAACAGAAAAATTATAAACAAACAACACTATTTAGCAGTTGAATACTAATTATATCGCCTTCATAGATAACTAGCGAAATATGTATAAAGAATAAGTACCTTAAAAAAATTTAAGTAAATAAAGATAAAATGACCAATAATAATAGTAGCAATACTGTATTCAAGTTTTTTTATTCCACTTCAAGTTTTTTTATTCCACAATATCGAATATCAATGACAATGAAGCATCTTCACTTTGCTCAAACTAATTTGCTGTAGAAGTGTTTCATTATGTCGTGAACTGTGACCAGTGCCACGCTGATACTTAGTGGCGTTTTTGTGCAGAAAATTGTATCATTACTAACTACGTGAAATGTTAACGGCACATTAACATTGTTAACAACAACTAGTAGATATTTAGCTTACTACCATAAACACCATAGTATTGTTTATTATCAGTAACATAATTTTCATACGCATCCTCAGGTAGATATTTAAATCTAATCATGCTGATAGGACTCCCATAGTATCTAACATCGCCTTTATACATACATTACCTTCATCTTTATCAAATTTGAATTCAACTGGGATTTGATATATTTCATTCCTGGCTTCAGTGGCCGTCAATGTTGTGCTATCTGGCAACTCTTGCCAGATAGCACAACGTTGACAGCATTCATTTGGTCTTCTATGATCTGGTTGTCTCCAGCTTGTAAAAGGTCTTGATGTATTTTCCTTCTTATCAGAACACTCCCATTTTATGTGTTGTTTAGAGCCACAATTGTAGCAACTGCCACTTTCTCTTTTAGGTCGAGGGCAATTAAAAGATAAATGACCATCTAAATTACAATTGAAACTCTTACTATTGTTGCTTCTAATATTAAGTGCTAAAGGTGCTCTATGGTTACGTTCAGCAGATATAATTTCATTCATCTTAGTAAGAAGTTTACAAATATGTTTATACGTGCAACAGTTTGTAAATGTGGATTATCAAACCCATCGATAATGTAACTAATTAAATTGTTCTCAAGTATGCTCAATTTATTTCCTATCAAAACTTTATCAGAATAATATGCAGCAAACTTCTCACCCTTTTTTCAGCGATATCGTAATTTTTCAATAACACTTTGAATCGTTACTGCGATTTTTTGATATCAGTGAGTTTAAAGCGTGACGTGATCACAACTTTCGTATGGTGTTCTCGAATGACAAAATTCAAATTAATAATGGAACCGTGTCCAATAAATGTAGAGACATCGCGCAGTATCTGGTCGCTGCTTCAATATTCATATCATTTCCGAAAACGGAAACCTTGCAACCACCAACCAGTAAACAGTGCAGATCAAATATCATTCTTCACGATTTTACAACAAACACGAAATAACGATTTTGCAATAACATGCCCAAATGTGAAAAGTAACGACTTTGTAAAATCACTGATATTTTTACAAATTGGTAACAGTCGTTCTTCGTGATTTGTTGGTATCAGTGAAAAAATTACAGTTCGTGAAATATCGCTCATCACTAGTCTTCATCAGGGCTTCCACCCAACAAACACAAAGATGTCCCAAGGACGTCCCGGGGACCTGATGTTGCAGATCACTGAATGTCCCCAAAGTCATCCCATTTTGGTTCTGTGTACGTCCTAGGGACATTCATGGAACGTTCTTTTGTCACAAGTGTGTGCATCCTTACGATGTCCTTATACGACATCTTAACGCATCCGCAACGAGGCGTCCATTTTAGATGACTGTAGCATGTGTAGAAGGTAGTCATCCCTCCCCTTTTCTACATATTGAATTGGAAAAATATTTATATATACCATAGGTATACGAGAGCTCGAGCATAGATTGTACTTTGTGGCTCGAGTGTGACTCAGTTAAGTAAAAAACAAGAATTAAGAAAAGAAATAGCAACTAATATGTCGATCGATACTTTCAATGCAACGTGTGTTGGGCGAGATACGTATTCTGAGTAACTCGAGCTCTCGTAATTACTGCTATATATGTATATTATATTTTTATCGAGAAAAGTACTATTTCCAGTTAAAGTACATCTACTTTATGGTTTTTTCTATTGTTTTTTAATTCAGTAAGGAAACTTTTAACGTACTCCTCTGCGACTTGACGTAATGAATAAAAATAACTTTATCAAAAAAAAAAACAAATTATCATTACATAAAACTATATTTTTAAATAATAATCCTAGTTATATTCAATTAAAATAAATTTAGATTATTTCATTTTTTTATCTTCTCGATCCCGGCGTTCTTTGGCCCTCCTTAGCCAGTTTTTTATACTATCTTCCCGATTTTTTAAGTGGCGCCTGAAACAATGCAACTGCATAAGAGATGGTAATCGTCATGTAGAGTCGATAAAAAAGTTAATACAAAAAACTTATTTTGGTATTTCTATGTAATCAAAATTTACATTTTTCTAAATTAAAGAATTGATAAATTGATACTTCTTTTGTAGGATTATTAATTGATCTTTTTGACGATTCTATTATTGATTAAATCACAAGAGATGATCGATTGTAACCAGTTAAAAATTGTTTAAATCGTTTTTTAAAATAATTTTTGTAAACACGTCAGTTTTGCAAATTCATTCAGAATTTTTATACGTTTCGCATTTACACTTTATCAGAGGAATGTGGTAAGAACAACATTATTTCTAGACGTATTTTTAACTACCTAACTAATTATTGTGGAAATACGAGAAATCCGCACACTAATCATAAGTATGAACTAATGTTACCAAGACCGCGAACAAATAAAAAGCAGCGTTGTATTAAGTTCGTAATACACTGCTTACTCTCGATATGTGGAAAGGCTGTAGTAGGTTATATAAAACACACAATAAAAAAATGAATAGTGATTTTTATTCGAATTTAACTCTTTAAATTTTAACCGAGACCGTGCCTGTTCGGTGGGACCCGTCGTAGGAGGGGAAGAACAGAGCGAAGAAACCCCTCCGGCCCTTGAACTGAGTGTTAATACAAATAAACTACATAATTTGTATATACAAAACAACAACTGTTATAAAGAATCAACTAATACATTATATAATAATGTGTAAAAGAAATTACTTGTCTTTTAAGTACTTTTAGCAAGTATGGCAATAAGGCAAAACTAATAGAAGCTTAGCAACAAAGCAATGTAAACTAAAGTGTGGTTAAGTAGCAAGTCGGTTTTGCACGTTACTATTATGGAAGTTTTACTAATAAACTAACTTCTTTTGAAGAAATTATGTTTCCAGATACACAACAAAAAGAAGTAAATTATGAATTAATAAAAGCCAACATCATAAATTCTTCGGCTAGCTATACAACACTTTAACAGGCGACGAATAAATTACATTTTGGGTTAAATCAAAATAACACAGTAGCAAATTAAATTAACAAGTACTTATGTACGTTGCTCATTTTATTGTAACTTTTCTCAGATAAATGAAATTACACCGCCAATCTAGAAGTTAGAATGTCGTGAGTTTAAATAAAATGTTCTGATAAGCAGGTACGATAACAGGTTCAAATCCCCGCATATAAACAAATGCGCGTACATAATCATATTAAACTGAAGAAGGGTTAGTTAACCGACGGTTTATCGGTGGGTACTGAAGTCCTGGGATACGGATGCAATTCAGCTATTAGTTGATTGATCAGGAAAAACAAACAAGGGCCAAAAATACACATATAAAACACAAAATACACATATAATAAACACACAATAATATCAAACAAATGTTATAAAATGTAGGGCCTATTATCATGGAAGCAACCTACCGCTACTTTAATATATATATATATATATATATATATATATATATATATATATATATCTATATATATATATATATATATATATATATATATATATATATATATATATATATATATATCGAAGCAGGCACTTGTCTATATCATAGATTCAAGATACGCTACTTCACAAAAAAAATATACAGGGTCCTCATAGTATGAGAACTACCTGCAGCCACATGTTATGTGCCCCTCACGGTAAATAAAATATTATGTTTACATTTGACAAGGCAATTCACCCAACGGTCTTTGCACCAGTTAACGTACATATGGTTATTTCCGGTCATAAAGGTATGAATATCATAGTATAAAACAATTCTAACTTCTAGCAATTTGAGCAACTCATAAAACACACGAGCAATGATCAAACAAAAGAAAGTTACAATAAAACGTGGTCAATCATTCGGGTACGCGACTTGAGCAAGTTTACATTTAAGAACAAATAAAATTTTAATTGTAAAATAAAATCGTTTTGTTTAAACTCAATTTTTAAAAGAAAACAAAAATCGGCACAGAGAAATATAACAGAGAAAATAACGGTACTATAAAATGGCGACCCACGCTAGTTTTTTAAACAAAGAAAACATTTGTAAAAACTACCCTGGTTTTCGTTTACAGCACAAATACAAAAATAGACAGACTTGGACATGGATTATAATTATTCTACATACATACCTAGCAAGCTACAAAGATTGACAAAACAAAAACACAAATTATACAAAAAAAATTTCAGGGTAAAAACGTATTGCCATCTCGAACAAAATTCGTCCCTAAGATCTCGATCGTTTCTCGGCGTCGTACCTTTAAAAACCTCCCACTCTTCTAAGAAATACATGCGCGTTTTCAGATTCTTAGTTTTCGGTGTTTTTTTTTCTTCGCTAGATGACGCCTGTGTAATGTCTTTAAGGATTTAAATTTAAATTTGTCTATCTCAAGTTTCTTAGTTAGATTAGCGATTTTGTCCCTTATCGATCATGTTGACAGGTAGTGGGTGAATTTTTGGATGACTTAATTGTGAATCGCGACGATAAAAGTCGTGAGATAACGTCATGCTTTTAAACATTCAATACAAAGAAAACATTTTTTAAATAATTTTTTGAGTAAAAAAATTATTTTTTGCATAAATTAATTATTTTTAATTCGCCGCATAGGAATGCGCGCGAGATATGGTTTTAAATCACCATTATTAATAATTTTGATCTTTTAATTTCGATAAACATTTTATTAATTTTTAGTAATTCAAAATAATAATTATAAATGATAATTTTTATACATTGTAAATAAATACAAGGTACCAAAAACTTATCAAATAAATTTGTTTATGCACTAAAACGCCCAAAAAACGTTAGATAATAAAATAAAGAACAGATAAATAAAGTAGTCAGAACACTAACAAAAACAAATACAGAATGGAAAGTGGGCACGCGCCTTAAGTTTGCATTTGTTTTTCCGAATAGAACATCTCATCGTACGTTCTTCAGTTTTAAAGCCCGAGATGTAAAGACATCATTTGGATATAAAACGAACGTCCCTGGGACGTCGTGTGTTTACTGGGCACTAAACTCCAGAATCAAACTTTTTAATTCAGCATTACTGAAATTTCTATTTTCTGTAAGCTTATCGGCTCTAACGGTGGTTGTAACTAATTCTTCTAAAGTAGCGGCGATTTGACCACGTTCTTCTAAACCATTTTCTAACGACATTCTCAATGAAATATTCACAACGTTTTAAAGTACTAGTTAATCACCGACCCTACTTCTGATAATTTATAGGGATATGCGGCCGTTTTTAAAATAAAGTCAAATAAATTAACATAAAAAGCTAGAAATTGAATAACATATACGATTATTTTAATTATATTAGTTCTGTCCATTTTTCATAGTTACTAAAGTAAGATGAATTTTTTTATGTCTACTTAGATTCATTGCTAAATGTAACCAATCATTACAACCCCAAGAAAATTTATTATTCTCTTGCACATCGAAAAATTTGCAACAAAAACAGAAATCCATGTTTTATAAATATCGAATAAAGAAAGCAATTTATATGATAAATTTCTCCGTTTTTTAAACGTCTTTCATAATATCACTGGTCTGCAAAAAAATATTTTTTATCGAGCCCTGGCACTATTCCGGGTGATTCTTATGTCCTGAATTCAAATATGTCTTCCGTTTTCTTCCATCACCCACCATTTTCGAGGGAGCCCCAAATCTCTAATTTTACCACTTTTCGATAAATTAATTATAATTTATTTATCGAACGATAATAATAATTATAGTAATTATTATAATAATAAATATATGGACATGAATTTAATTTAAATGGGAAAAAGAACTATTTTAGCTATAAACGGTAATAAATAAAAAGATATTCATCGTTACTTGGTGCTTGCTTTCCTTTTATACCCTGAGGTACAGCTCTCTCGTTTCAAAAACCAGCAGTACTCCGCCAACATGCTTGCATTCCACTTCCCTGAAAATCTCTTCTCCAGCTTAGCGATGTTTTGATGGAACCGTTCCCCGTGTTCATCCGAGACTGTTCCTAAATTTTCAGGGAAAAAGTCCAGATGCGAGTGAAGGAAGTGAACTTTAAGAGACATGTTACATCCTATGTCCTTGTACGCTAAAAGCAGTTCCTTGACGTGAGCGACATAATCTTCACTTTTGTAGTTACCCAGGAAGTTCTTACAAACGTTTTGAAATGCAAACCAAGCTCGTTTTTCTTTTCGATTTAGGTGTTTAATAAACGTCGAATCTTGAAAGAGTTGTCTAATCTGGGGACCAACAAAAACGCTTTCTTTGATTTTAGCTTCGCTAAAACGAGGAAATTTAGTTTTCAAAAATTGAAATGCGCCACCTGTCTTGTCCACTGCTTTCACAAACTGCTTGATCAATCCAAGTTTGATGTGTAAAGGTGGTAAGTAAATATTTTCCTTCGGAACCAAAGGATTGTGGGTGACATTTTTCTGACCAGGAATAAGATTTTCTTGCAGAGGCCAGTCCCGTACGATGTAATTTTATCTCGGGCTCGGCTATTCCATTCACAAAGGAAGCAGCAATATTTTGTGAATCCTGATTGCAGGCCCGTGAGTAGAGCAACAACTTTTAAGTCAGTGCAAAGTTTCCACTTATAATCATGGTAACTAATTTTATCAAAGATTCTGAAGATGTTTTTGTACGTTTCCTTCATATCAACAGAGTATGCAACTGGAACTGATGGGAAGTCATTCCCATTTGCCAACAGAACAACTTTTAAGCTTGCTTTTGATGAGTCTATAAACAGTCTCTATTTGTCTGAGTTACATGGCATCTGTAGCTCTGTCATCAATAAATTTGCATTAGGGCAGAACATTAAACCTTTATCTTCTGAGAAAAGACATTTCAGGGTTGCTTGTCTGGTCCTGTAAGAAGATATTTTTACTGTTGAAGTCGCGATCCTAGGAGCTGAAATTTAGTCTTAGGTAACTGCAAATCCCTGACAAGATCATTTAATTCCGATTGAGTGAGGAGGTGAGGTTGCCGAGAAACTAAATCTGCGAAATACTCTTTATCATCATTGAACGTATCATTCGAAGCCCCAGGTTGTGGCTTAGAGTCTTTTAAATCAATTTCCGGCTCTAGAGTATAAGTGTTTGGGGGCTCTGGGATTGGCAAAGTATCGTTATGAGGAACAGGTCTTAGAGCTGACGGAATATTGGGATACTGAATTTTATGCTTAGTTTTGCTCGAAAACTCGACGGTGGAAGTCATACAAAAGTAACAATCTGTAAGATGACAGCGAAGTTCACGCCAAACCATAGGCACAGCAAATGGCATTGATTTACGGGTACCTTTGAGCCATTTGGTCAAACTACTGTAACAAGTCGTACAGCAAACTGATGGAGCCCAAGTCTTGTCCTGGTCGCCAACTTGACAATCAAAGTACAATTTATAAGCTGTTTTAACAAGCGGAGAAAGGGGTTTTCGTTGCGCTTTTAAAGTTAATTCTCCGCAGACATAGCAGAAGCTATCGGGATGATTTTTACACTCGCGTGGCATAATTAAACAGTAATTCAACGCCCGACATTAACCGCAAATCACACTTAGTCACTTGAAAAAATCCGGAGTAAAAGTAGTTTTACTGTTTTACACAAATGAACAAAAATGAACACAAAATCCAGCACGTTTAAAACGTCGACAAGTTAACTCTGCAAGAGTTATAGATGTACTGATCGAAGCAGTTAAGCAAACAATGTAATATACTATAATGAGAAGAGTAATGCAAGTTCAAGCCTGTCGAAAATTCCTGTTCAAACCTGCATGTGGTATTGAGATCGCCAGCGTCGTGCAGTGAATCTTCCTAACTGTTTATTGATATTTTTTTACTGTTCTTATATATTTGTATTCTATTGTTGTTTCTATATAAATTTTATAGCAAAACTTTCGCCATATACTTTGGTATAAATTTTATTACCTGCTTTGGGATGTTTAACGGCTATAAGCTAAAATTCTAAAAAAAAATGCAAAAAATAAAATATAAACGGGGTCTCCCCAAAATAGGTGGGTGATGGGTAAAAACGGAGCTCATTTTTGGATTCAGGAGGTCGTTTTACATAAGCATCGTCAAGAATGGTATCAGGGCCGATTTTCCTGCAGACTAGTGTAATTAGAAGAAAATATTTGACCCGACGAATCACGAGGAAAATTGAACCGTGTAATTTGTTTCGGGCCATTTTCAACTAAAATTTGTATAGTATTCGTACTTAGAGCCTTTAGCCAATGACCTGGATCATCGTGAATAGAGTTTACCTTGCTCAGGTCTGTATCAGTGTTGGTTTCATGAATGGTTGTTAATTGTTTTGGTTCTTCTTTAGTTGTAATCTGCGCATCAGATTGGTGCGTTGTTTGGTTTTCTTCATTATTAGTAGGAGTCGTCTTTTCGGAAGCCGAAGAGCAAAAGGAACAAGTACTTAAAGTCGATGTAGATAGAACAGGAAAAAACTGTGGTATCTTTGTGGTGTTTTTGTCAGGCTCTTCGTTTGGTTTGCTCTAGTTTATTAAATTTTGGTAACCCGATAGTTTTTCTTCTTTCTTCATTTGTAATAGACGACTTATCGTTTTTATTTCATAATGACAGTAGTACAATACATTAAAAAATTAATAGCTAATATTGGTTTAGACGTTTAGAATTTAAATTTAATGCTCGTCTTCAGCCTTTACTTTAAATTCGTAAGACCAGTAAACGTAAAAATAAAGAAAGTCTATGGTAATTTTAAGGAATCTATGTATAATTCGTCAGATTGGATTTTTTAATTTGAAGCAAATAATAGATTTTCTTGTTTACTGTTTTGTAGGTTTACTGTTTTCACATGATTCATTATAGTGCAAACATAAAATTACCGATTTATAGCATTTAAAATAAAAAGTGAAAAAGCACTCATTGGCGAATTACATGAAAACGTATATAACTTATGCTATTCTTGATCGCGTTAATATTTGCTTACAGATATAATTGGACAGCGGTTGCCGAAAGTCAAAGACCACAATGAAAATGTTTGTAAAAATAGATACATATATTAAATAGAGTAACTGATTGACTTTAACTGCGACTACCGTGGAAAGTGATCGATATTCGTCTACGTAAAAAAATTAAATCATTTCTACGCAACCGGCCATACTATGGGAGAAGAAAGTCGTGCGTATTTCTATGCTACGCATTGAAAAATCTTCCAATAAAAACTGTAAATTATTATCGATCATTTTGGTAGTTTTTTTGGAATTTCTTAAATCTTAATCTTAAATATAATTGATCTTATATATAAATCGTGTTAATGTAGGAATGTTTTTTTAAACTGCGATAATTATGTTTTTTAAATGACCCTCTTGCATTATTGACCACCAGCCTGATTAAATTTTTAAATTATCATTTGGAATTTTGTGTGCCTTTTGGCGACCATTTAGAACTGGCGCTTATGTGCGCCGCATACATTGCACACATGGACGGCGCGGCGCTGACTGTAATCTTGAGTCGAGGTTCTGATTTATAAACTAAAAATTAAGAAGTCTATGTAAATCACAAAAACGTTAGTCTATTTAAAAGACAGTCACGTCAACAAAAATTAAAAATAATAACATACATATTTATATATTTAAAAAAAATAAGTTTACTTATAATCATACATAATGATTTACTAATAACAAATACAACGACAAAAGCAAAGATAGGTTAAGAAAAATATACCGGCGAATGTTTGTAAGACGAATGATAGCAACATATTGCCATATACATATATGGACTACAGCTTCACAGTTCACGAGATCCTGAAAGATGTCTACCGTAGTTTGTTTTGACTGTTTGATTTGATTTGTTTTAAGTATTTTGGTTCTTCATTTCTATTAATTTCATTTAAAGAAAACTTTTAACAAATAAGATGATTTATTACTGTAAATATCTATAAGGGCGGTCTCTATCACATAGTAAATTACACTACGAATTGGCTCTGCCATCAAACACTTATTAATCATTTATTACATTGATTATACTATTATACTAAAAATTAATTGCCGGGAAGCAATCTCAGAAATTAGAATAATTTATTTTTATTTAAATCATAGATAAATGAGTACGGCAAACGTATTTTTTTTTACATTTAAACACCTCAAATTATTCCTTGTATTTTTACGTTTTTTTACTAAATTGAATTTAGTACAAGTAACTGTTACACAAGAGGAACCCTTATACGTGACCTCGAAGTTGGTTTATTCAAATCCATATTACTTCAAGTACATAAATTTCCATTTGGGTTATCAAGACGCAAACGGATCTGAACATCAAATCGATGGGCAAACGTATCCAATAGAAATGCAAGTAGTTCATCAACAAAATACAGCGAAATACCTACAAAGCTATCTCATCATTTCTTACTTCTTTGAAGTAAGTATAGTTAAAATTAAGTACATAAATAACAAAGTAATTTCAGTTACGAAACATGTATTATTGGGGTTTTAAGAAGTTGTTAGAAGTTGCTCTACTTGCTGTTAAACAACCTTATTCAAAAATCCCAGTTAAACCGTTTCCACTAAAAGAATTGGTGTATACTCCTTCGTTTTCTTACTATACTTACAATGGTTCATCAACTACGTCACCGTACGAAGAAAACGTTCTTTGGGCCGTTTCCGCGATGCCATTACCAATATGTAATAACCAACTAAACGTGTTTAAAAAGCTTTGTAAAAAAGAGAAGTCGTTAAGAAACAACTTTCGAGACATTCAGGAAAATAACTTTCGAGCTGTTACTTACGTTTCGAATGTTTAAAACGTTAAAAAATAAAACTTTAAAAAAAAATTTGGATTATTGTCTTTTATTTTAAGCGTTTTTTTTTTGTTAATTTACATAAACGCAGATGTTTTTTTAAAGATTTATTAAGCTAAGGTCTAAAAAAAAATGTAATCCAATTTCTGAAAAAAGTGTATTTTTCAGAATTTTTGAGATTTTTTTGTGAAATGAAAGTGTTGAAGTAACGTCGCAGATTTGATACAAATTATTACTCTATTTTAAAATACGATTCGAATTCTTGTTCAATCAAATTTAGGTGTTTAAAAACGTTGTTGAGTATTTCGTCTATGTGTGATTGCTCTGGAACTTGACCATTGCAACTTATGCCCATTTGTAGACGATCATTAAACGTTAAGCTTGTAAAAGCAAGACCTGAAATAAAGTCAATGTAAACTAAACCTACGTTGTGCGGTATTAGAAGCAATTACCTATTTGTATAATGTGAGTTAACCAAAATAAACAATCGGAAATGGTAAGAGCTCCGTTACAGTATGAAAATTTTGATGGTCCAGGTAGGAAACTTCCTGCTGAGGTAGAATCGATAGTCTTTAAAAAAATACGCGCTACCGAAACCGGCAGGCTTCCCAAGAATAAATGTATTAGAATGTAACTAAACTGAAATGTAACTGCCATTTTTGGTTTTTTGGTAACTGTCTTTATTTAAACGTACCTGTTGTTGAGACGTGCTTCTTAAATTTTTTGTTACTGTTCGAATTATATTTAATCTACTAATAGATGGCGTTTTTGGATCATATTCTTTATATTTTGTAACATCTAAAGGTAGATGCATTTGTAAAAAGATGAAATTGTTAGTTACGGTAACAGTTTCTACGCTTCCTGATGTAACGCCTTTTAGGTGTCCGTAATCTAAGATTATAGGCAGCGCTAATGTAATAGATTCAGGACACTTCGATGAGTGCTAAAATTAAAAGGGCTCTAAAGTTACATAACTTTTATTAGTCAAAAATCTATGTTTAGTGATATAACTATTGGCAAACTAATTTTTTGAAAATTTTATTTTTAAATTTGAATAATATTTTTAACGCTGTTTTCATGTATATCAAGTTTGGCTAGTAGGGTACGTAAAGAAATAATTTTTTGATGGCATTTTTATAAAAGTTAATAATTAGTCTGTTCATAAATAAGTACAAAACTGTAGTAAAATCTATTTTTAACATGAAAAAGGTTTAGTACAATAATAGAATAATTATTTGTGTAACAAGGAGGGAAAGTGAATCATTGCCGTTTTGCGCGACAGCTACAATGGTTATTTACACTAGAATCACACATAATTTTTTTCTTCTGCAACTCGAAATAACTTCAAAATTGGAGATGCTGTTTTTTCATAAGTTGCTAATGAAGATTTGCGAAAAGTTTAATTTGTATTATAGTAACATGCATAAAGTAAAATTCCAAAAGTCTGTTTTCTAAAACTGCAGATATATTTTATTAATAATTCTCTTTTTAATTTTTTTATTTATTATGTATCTTTTTATGTTTTTCCGGTTTACAGCAAAAAGAATACAACCTTTAGATACTTAAAATATACGATTATACATAATTATTTTTCGTTCCTAATCTATAAGGAATTCAAAAATATAAAACAAACGACGAAAGGCACAGTTCGGGTCCGCGCCGTAATTTTTGTAAAAACGTCGTCGGGATAAAGTCATAACAAGTGTTTGTTATTAGTAGTTTCATTTTCTTTTCGACGCTGCCATATTTCTCGCATTTGCTCGTCCCGAACTTTTTAGGTTTCTTGGATTTGTGATTTTTTCTGATTTGCGTTTTCTATAAATCGGAGCATATTTACGACTCATATGAGACAACACATCTTTATAATATATTATAATGTAATTTATAACTTTCTACAACGCTAATTCCCAAGAATCACGAGGATGTATCTACACTAGTCCAATATTAAAAAACTAACACCTCTATCGTTTTCCTTTTTACATATGTTAATTGCCTTTTTGCTTAGTTTGCTTTATTCAATTTATGTTTTGAGTTTTTTTCAAATTTACATTGTTCAAGACAGTAATTAGGTTAACGATCAATGTAGAGAACGAGGTACAGAGCATTCCTCTTGTTTTCTCCAAATTTTTGTCAGCTAAATCTTTCAAAATGTTCAAACTTCTTTGAATTTTATATTGTTATTGAAATGTTTTTGTTTTATTAAATGTGTATACAAAGAAACAATAGTGTGTACAAAGCTATAACTACGTTAACTAAATAATTAATTAAAAACACTTCTCGCGTCATGCTACTAAAACCCTGACTTGACTTAACTAAGAGTCTTGCTTGCCAATGCATCTGGTTTAGTTTAATTTTATTCAGCAGTTTTTTCTTCATTTTAGTATTCTTATAATATTACTTTCTTTGAAGTTATTTATTATATTTGTTCTACTTCTTTTTTTCTTCTAATTTTTATATTTTATTTCATTCCCTATTTTATTATTTTTCTAGAGTATGTCTACATGCTGGTTGCAAAAATTCATTATTGTTTAGTTATCAAAATTTCCAAAAAATTTAATTTTTTGAATTTTTCAAATTTCGTATTTGGTTTAATAAATTAAAAAAAAAACTAGCAGCACTTTGTTATTGCCACTTTTTAAGTTCTACAAGATGGTGTTATCAATTTTTTTATCCGACGTTTCAGCTCTGAGAAACCATCATCAACTGAATTTTTTTGGATAGACACTAAAAAAGAAACACCCTGTATTCGGAAGAAGCCAAAAATTGGAGAAACTTCAATTTTAATATTTTCTTACTCTCTAATCTAGTAGGCGTTGGAACAATTGCAATATTTCTATTTTATCTGTCACATTATCACTGATCTCTATAATAGTATGGATAGTTGATACCGTAGTCTGACATTGGCACCTTTAGAGAAATCATCAGCGCCACTCATTACTGAGACAGAAACTAAAATGTTGCGTTAACTATACTTTTTTGTGACAGTTTAATTGTCAGTGCAATTATCATAAATATTAATATTTTTGTAAGATAATTTCTAAATATGTTTAAAAATATTTTGAAAATTGTTTGTACGCATCAGTAGTAGCTTGTGCTATGGATTCTTATTTCAATATGTATGTTATTGAAACGTTCGAGAAGTTATCCACAAATTCGAGATCCTTCTCGAGATTGTTATCAATCTTCTAGAACGTATATCGAAAGATATGGAACACTCGAGAATGATTTTCAAAATGTGTATATATACCGACGAAACAAATCGTAGGTCAGTTATAGCCGTAATGCGAATAGAGCAGTGTTAAGAAGATTATTCAAGTTGAAATACAGAGAATAATCTTGTACGTGATTTTAGTGTAAACAAGTGTGAAGCTATCCGTGGACTTATCTTAATTAGTGTAAGTGTTTTTATTAAATATTATTAGATTTCATTAGTTCGGTTAATTTACAAGTGTACATATTTCTAGTATAAGTGAAACATGTTTTAGTGGTTTAAATAAATTAGTTTTAATAATAAATTCGTAACATTATGTTCTTTAATTTTCTTGATTTCTTCGCAATTTTGTCATGCATTCGATCGTTAAATCTACAAGTGTTGACTTTAACTGTGTTGTTTTTTGTATAATCTTATTTAAATTAATTAAAATTTGATTACCTAGTCACTAAATTTTACAAAATTTTAAACTTTTATGCAATTCCGTAAATTGTTATGCAATTTCAACAAAATAAACGAAGACTATCATTCGTCCTGACATATTATTGAAAAACGAGAAGACATCACCAGTAACAGTACGACTTCGAACGGCGACAGGCGAAGAAATATCTACTCACGGACAAGTACAAGTAACCCTTTGTTTGGGAAGTGGAGTACTCGACAATCAAGAACTGGTAACCGACATCACGGAAGAAGTTATCCTGGAAAAATGGACGTTATAAAGAAGTATGGGTTCCATTTAGATATGAAGAACGATGTCCTGAAGATCGATAATGAAGAAATTCTTTTTCATTCGTCAGAGAAGGCAGCCGTGCGAGTCTTATTAAGTGAAGACGTGATTTTGCCTGCGAGTACAGAGTGTGGTGATAGCAAGCCTGAATGAAAATCTCCGGTAAGGTTACATTCGCGCGATTGAACCAGTGGAAGGCGACTTAGTTAAAAAGGGACTGCTCGTTGGCAGAACTTTAGTACGAGTAAAGAACACGATGCTAGTAAGGATCTTAAACATCAACTCGGATCCTGTAACATTAAAAAAAAAGACCGTGGTAGGCCAATGCACGCCAGTATCTCAAATTGTGAGATACCTAAAATCTAACGAAGATAGGTCGCCCAAGAAATGTGCGCAACATCTATTGGACATTCTTACCTCCAAATGCCAAAACCTCAGCCAATACCAACTGGCTAAAGTTAAAGTGTTAATCCAAGAGTACCAAGATGTGTTCGCGCTAGAAAGTGGTTGTAAAGAAAGAATTAACGTGGTGAAACATAAAATTAACACCGGATACGCTCGGCGGATACGGCAACATCTACGCAGACCTCCTTTGACAAAAAGAGAAGAAGCCGAACAAATAATTACGGATATGAAGAGAGAAGGCGTGATTGAACCTTCAAATAGTTCGTGGGCGTCCCCAGTGGTACACGTAAAGAAAAAAAGATGAATCAACGCGGTTTTGCGTAGACTATAGACAGCTAAATGACGTGACTAAAAAGGACAGCTACCCTTTACTCAGAATTGACGATACGTTAGACACCCTGTCAAGATCCCAGTGATTTTCCACATTGGATTTAAAGAGTGGTTACTGGCAGGTAAAATTGGAACCCAAAGATCGTGAAAAAACAGCATTTACGATCGGATCTGGTTTGTGGCAGTTCACCGTGATGACCTGTGTAACGCTCCTGCAACGTTCGAGCGTTTGATGGAAACCATTTTTCGCGGTATGTCTTGGAAGATGTGCTTGGTTTATCTAGACCACGTGATTGTGGTTGGAAGGTCGATTGAAGAACATTTGAACAACTTGGAAGAAGTGTTCCAGCGACTACGTGGGGCTAATCTTAAACTTAACCCAAAAAAGTGCTACGTATTTAAGAAGGAAGTGCAATACCTTGGCCACGTCATATCTAGAGATGGACTGATGGCTAACCCAGACAAAATCCGAGCAGTGCAAGCATGGCCAATAGCAATTGATTTTTGGTTTGAGAGTTATCGTGGGTACATCGTTACACAGAGACACCCAAAATTTTTTTGTCAAAAATACATTTTTTTGATTCAGTAGATCTTGAAACGTAAAATTATGCAATAAAGTTTTAAAAAAAAATTGCGATTGCTATACTTTATAGGAAAGAAAAAATATAGAAAAAAATTGTTATTTTGATCGTATCTTGCTTTTTCTTCAAGATATGGAATTTGTTTCTTAAAAAAATCGTCGCAGCCAGGATTCGAACCTAGATTGGAATTCACTTTATCCAGCTATTTACTAAAGATACCGCGCGGGTGCTTAAACCACTTAACAATCATGCAACTTACGCGAACAAATAGCGACTATTTTTGTCAGAAGTCTAACTATCACTCTATAGATGTGGTAGCAACTTAAAACATTTACATTGTTTCAAGTAACCACTTAGTTTCAAATAATTCCGGTTGACGGTAATGTGTTTGTATCAGTAATATTGTAACGATTATTATTAAAACTAATGTATTTATACCGAAAATATGTACACGTTTATTATTATTAACCGAACTAATTAAATCTAAGGGTATTTAATAAAAACACTTACACTAATTTATATCACTTACACGAAGATAAGTCCGCGGATAACTATTTAACGTTTATTGTTTGTTTACACTAAAGTCACGTACAAAGTTATCTCAGTATACTTATCTCGCTCACGCGTTAATTGCTTATTTATTTAAACTTTAATAATCTTCTTAACACTGCCGTCTTCACATTACGGAAATAACTAACTTCTGATTTGTTCGTGCCGCATTTATACATTTTGGAAATCCTTCTCGAATGTTCCATATCTTTCGGTATACGTTCTGGAAAACTTCGCGAAGGCCCTCGAAGTTGAGAATAATTTCTCGAACGTTTCAATATTATAAACTATCAATGTTAATTCTTAATAGTACGAAAAAAAATAGAAGTGTGTATCTCTCTCCATTTTTTATACATCTATCGTGCAATGCATTTCACTATTTTTTAGGGTTATCCCGTTGACATTAAACCGTTTCCAAAATATTTGAAACCTTTGAGACGATTGTCAAAAGAGATAGAATATTCTAGTCCCAGATAAATTAAAATATAAAAAGTATTTGAAGGAAGCAAAAGTTTAGTCTAGTCAAATGTCTAAACTGTTAAGAAGACTTTGTCGGTTGAAATAAACTGTGAGGTGTTTAACGCGTGTGCCAAGTGTAAATAAATAGTGTAGATAAATGAAAGTAAATCATATCTGCGTAGGGTGTTTATAAGCCTCCAGTGATAGTTATAAATAAATTACTTGAAGTTATTTTTCTAAAATATCTTTAGCTATACATTTTGTTAGAGTTAATTGTATTAAAAATTAGTTGCATTTAAAATAATCCTATCTATAAATTACATGTAAATAGGTAGCTTAAATAAATTTTAGTTTTAAAAATCCGTTACAATTATATACAAGTGATATGTACGTGCTTCGTGTGTGTTTGTAAACCGTGTAGTTATAACAATTTATTGCAGTTCATTAAACCTATTTTTATCAGAACATATAAGTTAAACATTTAATAATAAAAAAGATTTTGTAAATTTAGTGCTAAGAATAAATATAATAATAAGTAAACAAACAACAGCGATAAGGAAACTTTGTGATTTAAAAGTCGCGGATTTAAAAAGCGAACTAAAATAACGCGATCCAGAAATAATTGGTACTAAAATAGTGTTACAAAAACGGCTTCGCGAAAATTTGGAAAAAAACGGAATAGACGTTGATTCGTATTTGTTTGAAGTTCCCGAAATAATGGATTTTGGTACTCTTATTAAGAAATTAGATAAACATTCTAGAAAAATGAATGACAATTCTCAGAAAATTGAAGAAAAATTGTTCACAAATTCTAAATATATGCAAAAAACATTACTAGAAAAGAAGAAGAAATACGAACTAGGATGAAGAATGAAATAATGAAAACGATCAAGAAACAAATACAGGGTACTGTCTAGATTAAAATCGTTCAGGAGGAAATTAAAGCAGATATGTTAAATTTAAGATAAGAAACGGACAGTAGGCAGTGAATGACAAAATAAAAGCAGTGAAAGACAGATTAAAACTGCTTGAAGAAAGAATGAAATGAATTAATTGCCATAATGAAAAAAATGTCACAAGCAAAGACATAATTAAGTTTAAGGTTGTACCACCAAATTTTTATAGTAATGTTTCATGGTCAACCTACCACAAACAGTTTAAAGTAGGTAATGATTGAAGCAACGTCTTAAGTGGAGAAGCGCTTGGAATTTTGCAGACTGTTTCTGACCGCCTCCAAAGAAATTACAAACTCTTAATTTCATGTTTACCAATGAGATATGAAAATGCTCATCTTCAACAGGTATACCAAGCCTAAATAAACATTTTGCAGCTTTCTGAACCCTAAGCTGCCGAAAGTCTTTAAGAGTTTGAGGCTAACATCACCGGATTGACACGACTTGCGTACCAGATACCTTCCTGGAACAATTCGCTATTCAAACTTTTGTGGATAGCCTTCGTGACAGCGAAACACAACAGACTATATGGTTAGTTCGACCTAAGATGTTGGTTGACATTTTAACTAATGCCTTAGAGTTTGAAGCAGCAAAACCAATGCATTCAATGACTCCGCTGTGCTGCAAAAGTACGCGCGCAGACACAAGAAAGCATCGAGGGAATAGTGCGATGATATTTTCGGGAAAGAAGAGCGATGACTTTAAACTGCGGTAAAATTAGTCACGTACTAAGTCTAAAAACGAAAACAAGAATAGGTACCGCCTGAAACGAACGAATGCAGAACATTTACCTTGATGAACGAAGATTCAGTTACTGGTCGACAGAGGAGTGACAAAAATCATCATTTGTCCTGACATATTAGCAAATAAAATAGACATCACTAGTGATAGCGCGACTTTAAAAGGCAACTGGCCAAAAATACCTACTCAAGACAAGTACTAAAAGTAACCATTGGTTTGGGAAATAGGCTACTCGACCATCAAGTACTGGTAGTCAACATCACGGAAGAAGTTATCCTGGGAATGGACGTTATAAAAAAGTATGAGTTCCATTTGGATAGGAAAAACGATGGTCTAAAGATCGACAGCGAAAAAATTCTTTTTTATTCGTCAGAGAAATAGCCGTGCGTCAGAAGGTGTAACTGAACCTTCAAATACTCCATGAACCTCTTCAGTAGTGCTAGTGAATAAGAAAGATGTATCAACGAGCTTTTACGTAGACTACAAACAGCTTAACGATGTGACCAAAAAGCACAGCTATCTTTTACCGAAAATTGACAACACTTTAGAAACCCTGTCAGAATCTCAATGGTTCTCTACGTTGGATTTAAAAAGTGGGTACTGGCAGATACCCAAGAACCGTAAAGAACTGTTTTTACGATTCAAACTGGTTTGTGGCAGTTCACTGCAATGCCATACGGATTGTGTAACGCTTCTGCAACGTGCGAGAGTTTGATGGAGACAATCATGCAATGACTACGTGGGGCAAAAATGAGAAAAACAGCTTTTACGATTGGAACTGGTTTGTGGCAGTTCACTGTGATACCCTTCGGTCTGTGTAACGCTCCTGCGACGTTAGAACGTTTGACAAAAACCATCTTGCTCGGACTGTCTTAGAAGACGTGTCTGGCTTACCTAGACGACGTGATCGTAGTTGAAAGGTTGTTTGAAGAACACTTGAACAATTGGAAAAAAAGTGTTCCAATGACTACGTGGGGCAGATCTAAAACTGAACGAAAGAAATGCCACGGATTTAAGAAGGAAGTGCAACACCTTGGCCATGTCGTATCTAGAAATATAATAAAGACTGATCCAGACAAAATTTGAGCAGTGCAAGCATGACCAAGACCAATCGACAAACATCAAATCTGAAGTTTCTTTAGATTGTGCATCTATTATAGACGATTTGTACACGGAATTGTCAATATTGCCAAACCTTTGACGAAACTGACTGAAAAAAGAGCTTAATTTTGATGAAATAAAGATTGCAAAAATGCTTTCCATCAACTAAAACAAGTCCTAGTCACTTTGCCAATTTTAAGTTATCCAAGAGAAGATGGAAAATTTGTTTTGCATACCGACGCAAGTAATCTGGTCATTTAGAAAAGATCGAATGTCTCCGAAGAACTGTTAGGGTTGACGATAAGTGGGAACCTGAGCATTTGTGTTGCTAACAAGAAAACGATTCCGTCATAGGAATATTCCTGAACTGGAAAGCAAACGGCCGACGAGCAACCTAGGAAGCAGTGCTTTGGGTAGTAACATCAAAGTATACTGAGCGCAGTAAAATTTTTGGGAATGAAAGACGATTTTCTTAAGCAATTCCTAGAGAGTGTCTAGAGCACAGAAAACAGTTTGCAGTTGGTAGTGCCAAAGAGCCGAGTGTCAGAACTGTTGCAGCATTTGCACGATGGTACATCCGGAAGACAATATAACGTAGGAAGTCCTTTAGAGAGAGTAGCGATTGGCACCGAAACCCCGTTTTCAGAATCCGTTTCGGGAAACAAATACATCCCGGTACCCACTAAGCATTGTAATTTACAAGTACAAGTAAGTTTTTTTTAAATTTTTGCGAGTTATGAAATGTCACTTATTGGAAGTGTACTGTAAAATTAAACGGAGTTTCTAAAAGTTACTATAACTTTAGTTTTGCAAATTTAAAATTAACTGTTATTTAAACACTGACATTGAGTTTTCAGTAAAAGTTTACAGTAAGTTGACAATTGACAGTTTACTGTTAGTTCATTTACGAAACATATATATAATTTGCCAGTAGAAAAGACGCAGAAAGTTTAACTTTTATATTCGTTTAATATCGGTTTTTTTCGGAACCAGTAGTCTAAATATAAAAATTATTATCTTGTATAAACTAAGTACGAATTTGCATTTTGTGCTTAATTGCACTATTAAAAACTAAAATTTAACAGACGTTTTTTTTATGTGTTCACGTGTTGGTTTGGTGGCATTGTTGTGAGAACTTCTACACTAATACAATGGGTAAAAAAATAAACAAGTAAGTTAATTTATAAACACGATTTCTTTTAGGTTCTTCTATGAGGAAGGGCATCAAAACACTTTATGTGTCTATGTAAGGTAACGTTTCGTGCAACTGAGTGCGCACTTCTTCAGACCTATTTGGACTTAGAGCATACTGTGTACACGTTTCTTACTGTTGTGGTGTATTTGTTCTTGTGTTCAATTAATTTATTTTCAATGTTAGCTCTTATGATTAATTGTACTCATAGTGTAGGTCAAGACACGCCATTTTTTTAGTCTAAAATAGGCCTGAAGAATAATGCGCACTCAGTTGCACGAAAAGTTGCTTTACATAGACACATAAAGTGTTTTGATGCCCCTCCTCATAGAAGAACCTAAAAGAAATCGTGTTAAGTCCAATTAAGGAGGAATATAATATACAACTTACCGTAATCGTTAATTTATAAAGATGTAGTAATAAATTATACGTACTAAATTAGAATTAACAAAAGTTACCAAAACATTAGATTTTTTTTATTACTCAAACTTTTAAATTAGAGTATTTATATAATACAAAATTTTATTTTATACAGGTATCTGTATATATATGATTTTAAATGTATATATCTACTTTCCAGCGTAACCATAAAAAATATATGTTTAACAGATATTCCATATATAAAATGTGTAAATTTTGATGTTATTTTATTTATATAGAAGCAGTTCAAGTGATGCATTGGTGTCATCATAGTAAGAACGACAATGCACAACCAATTAGCTTTAAAGAATTTTAAAATTGCAATTTTATTTTTTTTAAATCTAAGTGTCCTTAAAAAAATTATTTTACTGAAGGAAAGTTGACTAGTATTGACTTATCACATGTTTTAGAAATTTTTAGGTTTTAAATTCTAAACATGGTGGAATACATTACTGTATAAAATTTAGAAATTAAGTGGTATACCTATCTATACTGGATGTATGGCTTGTATTGATATTTTTTTCTTCAATTATTTATAATAAAAATTAACATTTTATGAATACTTTTGCAATTCATTGTATATAATACCTATAATTTAATCCTAATTGTAAATTTACAGTACATTTACATATTTCTAATTTAAAGAAAGTTGTTTATTATGAATTTGCAGTTAGTTCATAATTGTATACTTGCAGAAAGTTTATAATCTTAATTTGTGGATAGAAGCTGCAGTTAATTCACAGCTTAAGTTATATATACAAAGTTACATTCTTAAATTTTGCAAAAGTAAGTGTTATGTTATGTTTCAATAAATTTGCAGTAAACTACAAGTATTTTACGTTATAACTTACATTCTCTAATGTGAATTCACAGCAAGTTAAATACAAGCTTAGTTTTCGTAGTGGGTAGCAATGGATTATTTCACGAAATCGACGAAGGCTCACGCTATACACGTTTTAGTGAAAGAGTTTTTCTGCCGGTTTGAAATTCCGTTGAAATTACATTCCGACCAAGACCGCAACTTTGAGCCTGCGCTGTTTTAAGAAGTTTTCCGACTGTTGAGAATTAGAATAACTAGAACAACGCCTCATCGTCCTCAATCTGATGGCATAATGGTTGAACGAATAAATCGTACAATGAGAAAGTATTTAGCTTAAGTAGTGCCCGAACACAAAAGAGGTCAGAATCAACACTTGCACCTTTTCCTAATGGCATACCGATTATCTGTTCACGACGGCACAGGCCAAACACTATGCTGTGTCATGCTCGGTCGCGAAATACGATTGCCATGCGATTTCTAATTTGAACGAAAGCCGGAACAATAAGTCGCTGGAAAAGACTACGTCAGCCAGTTGGTAAAGCGTTGTATAATCCCCAAAGAATACGTTGTATGTTGCCGAAAGTGTAGAAGCAATGGGAACGCCCTTATGAAGTTGTTCAGGAATTAATGACGTTATAGATGGCATCCGAAAACCACCCAAAGGCAAACCAAAGTGGTCCACATCGATCGCCTAGCCCCCGTTGCTGGCGACAACAACATTACTCAAGACCTGGTCCAAGTCAGAGTAATAATGAGCAGAACCAAGAATCAAGTCAAAGGAATGGACTTCGATAAGTTTATAAGCATGTACGGGGGTTCCGAAAAGGCTAGGTTCGGAGTTACAAACGAGGAACAACAAGATCTGTTCTAAACACAAAAGCATTACGCTATCGCACATTGCGTGAGCGAAGATCTTGAGATGTTCAGATGTTGGAGTGGATGAGCTGCGAAGACAGCAACCGTCGGTCGGCAAAGTCTTAAAACTACGTGATGACCGACGCTTTGTTGTCTATTTGCTCTTCGAGAAGTACTCCCATGCAAAGACTTCATACGAAAACATGTGGCGAGTATTATGGAATCTGAAGAGAGAAATGACTGTGGCTTAGATCAACTGGATTGGAAGACAGTTAGAAATATATTAGAGGTCGTCTTTCAAGGAACAGACGTTCAAGTGTTGGTCTGCAGTTACCATCCAAGTAGAACATCAGGTCAAAAAAAGTCCTTTGACTGCTACCTTTATGCGCAGAAAAGTTGCTGAAATGGAGAGAACTGTTGCTATCGCCACAACCCTTTATACCGGTACTGCATCCAGTTTTGTGTTCTGAGAAGAAAGCTGAAGACAGTTTTCAAATTGAATCAGAAGAAGACTTTGTCAGTTTAAATAATTTAAGTGTTTAACGCGTGTGCTAAAATAAATAATTCGTCGCGAACGTGTTGTAAACATAAACTAATACCAGTTGTAGATAAATAAAAAGTGCAGACAGTAAATATGTAGTGATAGTAATTAATGTAAGTTGTTTGTCTTAAATATAGTTAGATTTAATTATGTATGGTTAGTTTTAATCGTGTAAATATTTCGTTATAAATAAATTAGTTTCAAAAATCGTTACAATATGCTCACTACACCATGACTATAAAAACCTATATTTAAGTACTGAAACATACTAAATCTAAAATAAAGAAAAAATAGTAACAGTAATGATATGCTTACCGTTTGGAAATACTCATTAAGACTTGCACTGTATGCAGATATAAGAATTTCTGAAAAAGCAATATTTCCATGCAACTTTTTAATTTTCTTTACTTTTTTAAAGTACGTTCCGTCTTCATCGATAGAAAATTGAAAAAAATCTTCATTTCTAAACGGTTTCCCGTGTAAATCGTTATGATCGTGTCCTTTTAAAAACAAAGTTATATACATAGCACTTATAAACATTATAAATATATTAAAAAAATCGCAAATCATCTTCAAGAAATTTCGAATAAACGGCATTTTTTTTGGTTTAAAATTAGCAAAAACGTCTGTTTCTAAATTTTCATCGTTCGTTTCATCTTCGAAGACTATTTTCATAAGTTTTATCAGTGATGCTCCATCAGCTATTGAATGATGCGAACGAATAAGCATTGGATAGTATTCGATGTTAGGATCTGAGTTAGATTTCCATTTAAGGTTTTGAGTGCCAATTTGAATGTCCCATAAAGCTGTTCCATCCAGCGGTAGAGGTCCAAACATGCAACGTCTAAGCACTCGTATTAACTCGTTTTTGTCTAACACGTTTTCGCTTAAAGGCATTTGTCGAACACAGTCGCTTATTTCCACGTTAATTTTCTTAAAAAAAAGATAACCGAAGTATCGATCAAGAGTTGCAAAAAACTTATTCTGGAATACGTTGCGGCCACGACTTTTTTCCATCAACTCTTTGGTGTACTCAAAAAACGTTTTAGTAGCAATCGTTTTGTTATACTCAACAATAAAAAACGATTTGATAAAACTTTGTTGCCAGTTATTGCATCCCATTGTCAAGTCAGTACCTTTCACTAGGCCACAGTACTCATCTCCAAATTTAAATTTTAAAATTATGTCCAAAAGTTTTTGAATTAGTATACCCAAAGGCAGCGTTAAAATGATTACCACAAAAGTTACAAACAAAAGTGGAGACCACAAAATAAATTTAACCGAGTCCCATTTGTTAGGCGAGCATTTCTACAAGAAAAAGATGTATTGGATTAGAAAAATTCAAAAATATTGTTTGATTTTTACCCGCACTTCTTTCGCGTTTACTATTAGAACTAATAATGATAATATTGCGATTACAACATATAGTATCATTGAAATCGACATTTTGATCAGTTTCCTTTAATTTATCAGTCTTCTATTTTATTTCTGATTAACAAATCATGTCTTGTATATAAACAAACGCTCAATATTATTGTCTTGGAGCAAATGTACTCTAAAAGGTTATTTATAGTTTATTGTACCTGTGATTAAATTATGCTCTTACCAACGTTTTAAATCACTTACTGCAGTGCTTAAGTGAAAGTCAGTTTCATAGTGCATCAATTATTATTAACTAATTAATTACACCAAGGATTATACAAAAACAAGTTATTCTTTAAGGTCAAACTGAATTAAGATTGTTCTATTTTCAGCAGAACTTCTACATTGCATGTTGCATCTAATGAACTGCGTATATCGTATGCACTAGCAAGTAAAAATAATGCAGCTACAATCGGTTACAATTTTCTGATAAGGAAGTCACTTATTAAAAACGTGATTTAAATCCTACTATTCTTTAAGATATTATTACATAAAACTTATATAAGTGTATTTAATTATGTCACTCGATTTTTACTTAATAGTTTGATATAAATAAATAAGTGTTCTTACATACATGCAAGAAAAGGTAAAAATTATAGCATCGGTATCAAAGTAAACAATTTCTAAAAGTTTAGAAATAGAGGTAAATATAAATTATTATTGTATAACTCATGATAAAAGCGTAATCGCTTATGACGTTGTTAGTATATAGTTTTATGTAGTGCACTTAACTATTATCTTTTAATACTATTTTCTTACAAAAATAAATTATTTTAAAAACGATAAAACCTATGTATTCCAACAATTTGTCTAAACATTAAAAATTTTAAAGCTTTACATATTGTTTTTAGAATGTCTTAACATTTGTCGTTCTTGCCTACTTCGAAATTAACTGTTGCCATTTTTTCTCATTAAAATCTTACTATTAATACAATTTTTTTTGTAAAATATGAATACGTTTTGCAAATAAAGGAAATGTATCAGCATAATTTTTTTCATAAAAAATATAAGCATTTTTATTATTTTGAAAACAGAGCATGTACCCAATCAGCAAGATATTTTTTTAAAATTTAAATAACGTTAAATAACGTAACGTTTTAAAATATACAAAATACAAAATGTTTTTCAAAAAAATCTTTTTGTTACGCACTAATAATATTTCATTTAAATATTGCGATATTAAAATATTTTATAAATAAAACATTTTTTTGTAATATTAAAAGCGTTTTTGCTATTGCAGCGTAATTATGACCATTAACACATTTTTGCAATGTTGTTAAATATGTAAATATTCAAAAAATGTTTTCTTGTTGATTAGATATGATCAAACATAAAATACTCAATATTTATTGGTAGAATGAGAGAGGGTAGGAGAGACTTGATACCGGAAAAGGCATGATCCCCCTATTTGAATTTGTAGGGCGTGTTAAGTGTTTGTTTTACAGATTACCTACACTTTTTATCTGTTGTGATCACAAACTGCAAACCCGTAATTTTAAACACAATAACAACGAAGCTTTCGAAAATTAGATCAGTCAGATAGTTGCGTATCAGTATTCAGTTTTGCAATTGCCAATTTAGCTCAGTTAGTGCTTATTTAGTTCAAGGTCTATGTGTGTAATATGTGCGGCGCACACATGCGCCAGGTCTGAAAAGGTGCAGGCGTCCGGAAGAAATTAAACAATCAAAATGCCAAATCTCCCATGATAATTTAGAAATTTAATCAATAGCGGTTGGTGCTCAATCATACAAGAGGGCAGTCCCGCGCCGTACATAAGGGCAAAGTCGTGTGGTGTACGATTGCGCCGAGGCGCAGAAAGTGCCAAAAAGACTCAAAACTTAAAAGTAAAAAAAGATAAAGCAACAAACAACATTGTCAAAACAAAATTTATGATAAAAAAATCACTAAGGAATTGCTAACTATTACAATGTCTTTTATTTGTTTATTTTTTTATTTTTACTTATTAAGACGAGGGAACCGAATTACTTCTCGAAAATAATATACTTTCCAAATGAGAGTACGCAATAATAGCATTTATTCGATCGAATACGTAACACGTAACCTGATAACATGAATTGTGTGAACTCAAACAAATCTGATTTTATTCATGCTTGAGCAGCTTGAAATTTGCCTTGCAACGAACCAAGGAGCAAATAAGCGTTTTTTTTCTGTCTGAGCTTGCAATGTACGAAACTTTATATATTTAAGCGCTGCATCGGTGGCGATATCATTTGTTGCCTGATGCCCGATCGATAATTAACTTAGCGAATTGAAAAGGTGCATGGGGTAAAAGATATCTGCTTTTGAAACTTTAGTTTTCTGTAATTTTCCAGACTTTATAGTGATGTGTTTTCCATTGTGAATTCAAGTGAGTTCATCTAAAATTTATTTTTTATTATGAATTTATTAAAACATTAAAAGCCAAAAACTTGCACCTCAAAAATCCTTTTATATTTGATTATATAAACACCATTGTTAATTGAAGTAAATTCAAACAGAATAATTGATAAGCACTAATATTACTATTTATAAAAAATTATAAATTTTGAAATAACTTGAAATAAGTAATGTTGAGAAAGTACTTTCGAGTTTAAGTTTGAGACGTCGAAACATTTTCATTTTTCAGGAATAATTTGTCAATTTGTTTACTTACGTCGTTCTTACGTATTAATTTCTTTACAGTATACAGAATGTCAGAAAAAAAGAAGAAATTGTCTGGATACCAAAAACAAAAGAAAAAGAGAGGAAGAACTGGAAAACCATTTCAAAATTACGCATTTTTTTTCAAAACCCCAGTCTACTTTTTAAATATTAATAACAACAACTATACAGCTGAATCCCAATATTCTGAACCTATACTTGAAACAAGTATCAGCAGCAGACAAGAAACTGGTCTTCTAAAAAGCAATCCATCAACATCTTTAAGTTCCGCTGATAATGAGAAATCAACACCTTCAAAAATTACCAGAACGCAAAATATGAGTCAAATTTTGAAAGATGCTGCACTATGGCCAAAGAAATCACGTCCTAATAATATTCAAGAATTAGTAAAACGTGGCCCTGCTCATTATCAAAACAAAAAGGATATTTATCCAAGAGATAGTACGGAGTCGGCGCGTAAGTTTTCCAATAGTTGTATCTTTAGAATTTTACCGAACAAAGAAAAAATTAAGCGTTTTTTGTTGTGTATTCCGAAACAAAAAATTCGCTTTACTGCTTCTGTTGCAAAATTTTTAATGACAGCGATTTGAAATCTATTCGTCTTAATGATGAATCTGGTTATAATGACTGGCAGCATTTAAGTGAACATTTAAACATTCGTGAAAAGAGCAAGTTACATATCGAAAATGTTTTAAACTTTGCTAGATCGTTCTAACCGTTCTAATAAAAATGAAATAATTGATTATGAAATTCAAAATGTAATAAACAGAGAAACTAAATACTACCAAGCTGTTATAGAAAGAAATTTCTACCTGATTCAGTTTTTAGGTCAGCAAAATTTAGCTTTTTGTGGAAGTAGTAATAAGCTGTTTGAGTAAAACAATGGTAACTTTTTAAAATGTATAGAAATGATATCCAAATTTGACCCGATTATGCCAGAATATACAAAACGCTCTCAAATAAAAGATCACAAAAACTATCTCGGGGATAAAATACAAAATGAAGTAATCAACTTGATCGGTGAAAATATCAAATCCAAAATTTTAAAACTTACTCAAAAAGGAAAATATTTCATATTATTAAACTGCACTCCTGACTCTAGTCACCAAGAACAAATTTCAGTTTGTATAAGATTTGTTAATTTAAAGAGCACAGGAATTAGTATAGAACAACATTTTTTATTATTTTGTCTTATAGATGATGTGTCGGGTGACGCCTTGACAAAATTTCTTTTGTCGGCGTTAGACAAAGAAGGCTTAAATATCAACAATTTGCGGGGTCAGGGTTACGACAATGGGGCAAATATGCGTGATAGGCATTATCGTCTACAAAAAAAAATTTTGGATTTCAATCCGTGAGCTTTCTTTGTTGCTTGTTGCAATCATACCCTAAATTTAGTTGTCAATGATGCCGGAAAATCGAATACTTTGAGCATCAAATTTTTTTCTTTAGTTCAAGAACTATTTGTATTTTTTTCAGCTTCTACTAAACGCTGGTCAATTCTGAAATCTAATTTATCTAATGTAACAAATTTAACTTTAAAATCTTTATATATTAGTTTCGCCGTGTTGCCATACTTGCTAAAAGTACTTAAAAGACAAGTAATTTCTTTTACACATTATTATAAAATGTTAGCTGATCCTTTATAACAGCTTTTGTTTTGTATACCTAAATTATGTAGTTTATTTGTATTAACACTCCGTTCAAGGACCAGAGGGGTTTCTTCGCTCTGTTCTCCTCCTACGACGGGTCTCACCGAACAGGTGAATTAAATTCGTATAAAAATTACGATTCATTTTTTTTATTGTGTGTTTCATTTAACCTATTACAGCCTTCCCACATATCGAGAGTAAGCACTGTATAACGAACTTAATACAACGTAGGCAGAAGGGAGGGGAGTAACTAGACGATCACAGCCACAGCGCGATGTCGCTGCTTTTGTTTGTTTGCGAGTTTTAAATTTCAAACGCGAGTGGGTTACATCACAGATTTTGGTGCCGTGACCAGGATACACTGTTATATGAAATCGATGAGGAAGGCTGTTAGGGTTGTTAAATTGTTTTTATGTGCATATACTTAAATTTTTCAGGTTCGTAAAATGAAGATTTCACTAACTGGTCCGACTGTGTTTGAAATGTTTACATATGTGAAGCAACGACAGGTACGACCGGAGTTTATGGCAAACCGACGATACTGACAATCTTGTTGGCTATGATTACTTGAGGTGCGGTATCCTAATCAATTCGTCTGGACAACTACCCAATCTACAAGGAAACATTTTTGAAATGTTTTTTTCAACGTTTTACAAAAGATATATTTACATTTTTAAAAACATTGCAAAAACGTCTTAATGGCCAGAATTACGTTGCAAAGTCAATCTTAGAAAAACATTCTAAAAATGTTTAAAAAATATTATTTATAATATTATTTATATATATTTATAATATTTTACAAATGTTACATTAATGTATAAAATAATGTATAATCAAAGTTTTTAAATATTGCAATATGCTTAAGGACAGTTTTACAAGGTGACATGGTATAAATGTACAGTTTAGTTATACTTGCTTTAATTTTAAAATACTGTCATCATTTGGCTGTTAGTTTTATTTATACTAGCCAATAACGACAGCATTTTACAATGTTTTAAATTAGTATAACTTGTGACATTTATACCATTATATAGAACCAGCTCTAAAATGCTTACAAAAGATAAATAATACAATCTTCGTGTGTAGTCTAAATATTTCAGTTTCATAAGTGGCTGTAAACGCATTTGTGCCTATAACAAAATTAACACATTAACATAAAAGTAAAACAAAACATTATTCATGTAATTACTTTATATTTTGAATAGTGAAATAATTATAATAATCCTCCGTTTCCAATTAATTAAAAATTTTTCTATTTAATGAATAGGATCCTTCAGAGTAGAAAAACGACAACAATAGAAACAACCTTTATCTGTTAAGGCCTGAACAATAAAGGTTGTTTTTATTGTTGCCGTTCCTTCACACCGAAGGATATTATCTATAAAATAAGAAAACTTTTAACTACCTCTTTGTGTAAAAACGAAAACCAGAACTAACAATCCAAGATTTTGAAACTTTGTACACACAAAAAAATACTCAAAAAATCACATACCAAGATTAATTGGTTATTGAGCACGTTCAAATCTCCGATTTCATCGTATCAATTTGATAACCTTAAAACATCACAAATGTAAAGTCGATCAAAGTACATAGAATGAACGTTTTAGTGTACCACTGCTGTAACAAATAACATTATACTTCAGCAAAATTTCTTGCAACAAAAAAACAAAGAAAAACGTACCATAATAAATGCTGATATAAACTAAAAGTATCTATTTTTGAGTTTCACTAGAACTTAAATTAGAAAACGATTAAACTGATACACTAACGATACATTACACAACATAGCGAGTAATACCATGGAAATTGTTGATTCTTTGAAGCTTAAAATATAATGCAATTATAATATACAAAATCGCCATCTTTTCACGCAGATACCGGTACTTTGCGCAAACGCGATTATTAAGTACTTAATTCGAATTTGCAAGAAAGTTTTTAGAAAAACGAAAAGGTTTAATATGTATTTATTAATAATATGTAACAAAATTTCATATAATTGTGTTTTTGTTACAATATATACAAGAAACAAGTGTATAGGTGAAAGCAAGCAAAAGTATGATTTCTAATAAAGTAAAAACGTTTTTTATGTTACTAAAATGTTAAAACATTATTTATAAAATATTTCAATATCAATGTTTAAATGAAATATTTTCAAAACGCAACATAAATATTTTTTTGAAAAACATTTTTTATTTCGACTATTTTAAAACGTTGTAACGTTTTTAAAACATGAAAAAAACGTTTCCTTGCTGATTGGGTATAACAGCTGTCGTTCAGGTATAAAATGTACAATTTACTACTTTTGCTAGATTTGTCGCTTTGTCAACTATTCGAGTTTGCAACGCAACGTTTTGTCTTTTGTATTGAGAAGCAGTGTAACCATCTTCCTACTCATAATCTAGTTAAGCTTTGGTACCAGCCACACAATTCTGTTTTTAGTTTGATCTAGAAGGATGAATTTAATCATTTCTTGCTTGCCGTTATATAATCGTTTTTTTTTAGTACCAGGTTTCCAATTGATAAAGAAAAAAATGTTGAACATAATTAATGAGTAGTTGTTTTGCAAACGCGTTTAATTGAGTAGATTTGAATGAGATTATTTGGTCTAAGGTCATTGTTCGAAAAGATTGTATGTCAAATTAGTAACCTGAAGGTCAACAGCGCTCCAAAACAAAACTAGGTTTACGTAATAGGGTTTCTGTCAATGATCGCTACTATATAAATGTATTTGTTAAGGTGAATTTCTACGAACTTTTTGATGCTCTTCTTTCCCAATCGAAAATCGTCTATGAAGTTATAGAACAGTTGTGTACGGCTACGAAATCCTTATGGTCTGTACTATTCAGGCATCGCAATGGCTACATATTTTTGATTACCCACCGATCTCACCTGGCTTGGTTAACTTTTCGTAGTTGTCGAACATTCCCTCACCGAATTTACTTTGAATGCCGTAGAAAAGTTTTTCTAAAGAATAGTAAGAAGATTTTGTTTCCTTGGAATACTTGTTAGAGTTGTCCCCCAGTATTTTTGGTTTTGTATGCAGTTTCTTCGCAAAGACGACGTTTGGCGCCATCACGTTCACAAATCGAAAGTGTTCTAGCTTACTGGGCAACTCATTCGTGACAGGCCATGACAGTTCAGTAACTTTCCAATTCTGTAGCCTAGGGGCGGCCGTGTCTTTTAGAGAAGATGAATTAGATATATGACCAAAGTTGGGTTTATCATCGGAGTGCTTGGCACGGTCTTCGTACGTGTTCTGCATATTCTTGTATGTTCTGGCTTACCAATATGGTAGAGTGTGGGTTTCGGAGTTTAACATCTTTTTAGACAATTCGTTATAGGTAGTGAGCAATCAACTGCGAAGTTTTTTTTGGAAAAATGGTTTTGATCAGCACCGTCTTATAATTCCAGTAGCTTTGCTAGCTCCACGGGTTTAGTTATTTTTGAGATCGATTGGTTAAGCAGCATGAATGCCAAATAAATGTTCACAAGGATCTTTTGGGTTTAATTGACGAGGGGCGTAACCTCCTAAGCATTAGAGATCGTAAGCTTTATGCTAGAAACCGAATCTAGAAGAAATTTTACCAAGTAACCATGGACTGGCTCTAAAAGTAAAGGCTGTTGTGAAAGACTGTTGAGAAAGAATTGAATTACGAATGATTTTGTATTAACTTTGCGGTGTTGTGTCGTTTTTTCGTAGGTAAGCTTCTGAGAAGAGCCGATATAAGTACGCTCATAACTGGTAGCTAGCGGTCAGTAGTTAAAACCAAGTTAAGAAAAGCTTAAAGAAAGAAGAAAAACTCTGTTTTTAATACTTCTAAAAAAAAAATTTACAAGTTTTGGTTGTTTTTGATTTATACATATCCTTGCATGGTCGGTGCTCAAAATGTGTACTCGCTGTAGATTATTTATTGTAAGGGTTGTATCATTGAGAATGGTTATAACGAGCTTAATTTAAAATTGTATTATTTGTTATGTATTGTTTTGCTAATCACATCTCTTTTCATGTACTGAGCTGGAGGACGACATGTTTGGAATTGGAGAAGGAGTGTTGGAAAACTGTCGGCCATTCTGGGCAGCTGCCCGACACTGTTCCAAAGAGGCGTATGAGATAGACCAATTTAAATTTAAACACTTAAAGACATGTAAAATTACACAAGCGTCATCTAGCGAAGAAAAAAACAACGAAAACTAAGAATCTGAAAATACGCATGTATTTCTTAGAAGAGTGGGAGAGTTTTAAAGGTACGACGCCGAGAAACGATCGGGATCTGAAGGGTGAACCTTGTTTGAGATAGCAATACGCGTTTTACCCTGAAAAGTTTTTTTGTATAATTTGTGTTTTGTCAATTTTTCTAAATTGCTAGGTATGTATGTAAAATAATTTTAATTTATGTAAGTCTGCCTGTTTTTGTATTTGTGCTTTAAACGTGAACCAGGGTAGTTTTTGCCCTTGTTTCCTTTGTTTGAAAAACTAGCGTGGGTCGCCATGTTATAGTACCGTACTTTTCCTGTTTTATTTCTTTTATTTTTTCTCTGTGCGAATTCATGTTTTCTTTTAAAATTGTGTTTAAACAAAACTATTTTATTTTACAATAAAAATTTTATTTGTTCTTAAATGTAAACTTGCTCAATTTCTATTACTTTATTTAACTATACAGATAATAAAACTTTCTTTTGTTTGATCATTGCTCGTGTGTTTTATGGATTGCTCAAATTGCTATACTAGTTAGAATTGTTTTATACTATGCGATCTTAAGCGGTCATTTTGGTTGAAGACGATTGTACATATAATGAACGTTTTAGTGGACTACTGCTGTAACTTTAGCTGTAACAAATAATATTACACTTCCACAAAATTTCTTGCAACGACAAACGTACCATCATAATAAACATATACTAATAGTATATATTTGAGTTTCACTAGAACGCAAATTAGACAACGTATAACTGATACACAAACAATACATTAAACAGCATAGCGAGTAATACCCTGGAAACTGTTGATTCGTTGAAGCTTAAAATATAATGCAATTATAATATACAAAATCGCCATATTTTCAGGCAGATACTGATACTTTGCGCAAACGCGGTTATTAAGTTATATAGTTGTGTTTTTGTTACAATATATAAAAGAAACAAGTGTATAGGTGAAAGCAAGCAAACGTATAACTTCTAATAAATTAAAAATGTTTTTTTATGTTACTAAAAAATATTTTAGAAAACATTTTTAAAATATTTCAATATCAATGTTTAAATGAAATATTTTTAAAACTCAATGATATTCTAACTTCTAGATTGACAGTGTAATTTCATTATCGTGAAAAAGGTTACAATAAAATGAGCAACGTTCATAATTACTTGTTCAAATTTAATTTGCTACTGTGTGTAGTTGTTGATTCGACCCAAAATGTAATTTATTCGTCGCCTGTTAAAATGTATAGCTAGCTGAAAAACATTTATGCGGTTGGCTTTTTCAAGAATTCATAATTTACTTATGTTTAGCTTTTTGTGTTCTTAAACATTGAATCTACTTCAAAGTTAGTTTATTGGAATCTACTACTTCCATATAGTAACGTGCAAAACGCTACTTGCTAGTTTACCCTCTGAGTTAACCTCACTTTTCAGTTTACATGGCTTTGTTGCCAAGCTTCTATTAGTTTCGCCGTGTTGCCATACTTGCTAAAAGTATATAAAGACAAGTAATTTCTTTTACACATTATTATAAAATGTTAGCTGATCCAAAACAGCCTGTTGTTTTCCAGCTCAGGTTTCCTAAATTATGTTGTGATTTGTATTAACACTCCGTTCAAGGACCGGAGGGGTTTCTTCGCTATGTTCTTCCCCTCCTACGACAGGTCCCACCGAACAGGCAAGGTCTCGGTTAAAATTTAAAGAGTTAAATTCGAATAAAAATTACGATTCATTTTTTTTATTGTGTGTTTTATTTAACCTACTACAGCCTTCCCACATATCGAGAGTAAGCAGTGTATAACGAACTTAATACAACGTCGGCAAAAGGGGAGAGGGGTAACTAGACGATCACAGCCACAGCGAGATGTTACATCACAATGTTACTAAAAATATTTTAGAAAACATTTTTAAAATATTTAAATATCAATGTTTAAATGAAATATTTTTAAAACGCAACAAAAATATTGTTTTGAAAAACATTTTTTATTTCGGGTATTTTAAAACGTAACGTTTTTAAAACATGAGAAAAACGTTTCCTTGCTTATTGGGTATTGCTTTATTTGTACACATAGGTTAAATTCTATATGTAGGTATAGGTGTAGTTGTTAATTTTGTACCGATACTGGTAGATAATACTAAGTACTTTTAAATACTACATTAAAAACAATTACAGCTTTTTTTCAAGAAAAAGGTAACATCTTTAGCTTTTTTCTGTTCTTAAAAAATCGAATCTACCAAATATTTTTGGAATCTACTACTATCTAAGTATTAAATTAATCTACCAACTTAAACAAATTTGTTTTGAAAACAATGACGGTTCTCAATAAACATTTGTTTGCGTTAATAAATACTAGTGCGTCATAGTTGTTTATGTTTTATGAGCGGTGTGTTTGTTATCATTGTTTGCAATGGAGTGTTGCCTAAAAGTGAAAACTTTTAAAAACTACGTACATTAACATCAAAGTTCTCAAGATACAAAATCATAGCCTGGGTCTTCTAGCTCAGATTTCCTATTGTTGTAATGTAATTTAATTCTTCCGTAATTGTCATTAGCGGGTTTCTGGACAACCACACGGTTCCATCGATGTGGATAAAATTCTAACCGTATTGGAGGACGCACTTAATGTAATAATATAATTAATTTGAGGAAAACTCAGCGCACTTTATTTGTTTTCATTAATCGTATAAACCAAAAAAAAATTTACTTGTGATAACATCGTATGTACGGCTTTGTTTATTTCAGCGAATTTTAGGAATTTCCAAAAAGATTAGCTAGTGGCATTCTTCAAATAAAAACTAAACTGTAAGTATTATAACTTCTTTCTTTCTTTGTATTTACGTTGCCACTCTATTGCACGTACGACTGGACGTACATAGTAGGTTGTTATTACAATTTAACTATATATTTTTTTCCTGTATGTCACATATTATTAGATGGTGGGCTCTGGTTCTCTGAATCACCGATTCAAATTTGTGTTATAAATGACAAATGTAAATTTATTTTTTTTGGGAATATAAAAGTTAGCTCGACAAGTTTGAATTTGTTGGACGTGTTGCCCAAGCGAAAGGGGCTTATTTCAACCACTATTATATGTGATATAGACTTACATTCTAGCGTTTGATATTTAATTTATCTTCTCCTGTCTACGAACTTTTTTGTCTGTGATAAAATAAATATACTCGTTATTACAACTTTTGTTTTCTTGCAGCTTTGGGCAAATTTAAACCGTGTCTCCCCTCCTAATCTATTATCTTTTTGGCGCCTTTTTTATCTTGTTTTAGCAAACACTTCTATATTTCCTGCAAAAATGTTTCATTATTTCCAATTTTTGCATCAGAAATATAAAAACAGGAAGGCAGAATTTTTACGCGAAAACAGCTTTTAAAAACAATAACATTTATGTTTCAAACATTACAAACGGTTAATGAAAATGCTAGCGCAGCTTCTTACATTGTTTCGTACAAAATTGCAATAGCTGGAGAAGCACACACAATACCAGAAAACTCTTATAAGTTTTTTGGACAAATGGATAAATCCACTGATGCAGCAGACTTAGCAGTATTGTTAGTATTTGTACGGTATCAATACGAACATGCTATAGAAGAGGATCTACTTATTTGTAAGTCGTTAGAAAGTAATACCACAAGAGCTGAAATTTTTAATGTTGTTAACAACTATTTTTGCGAAAATCGATTACCAAGAGACTATTGAATCGATGTTTGCATTGATGGAGCAAAAGTGATGGTGGGAAAACTACAGACAAGAATCAAAGAGATTGCTAAAACTTGTAACAGTAGTCACTGTATAATTCACCGCCAAACATTAGCTGTCAAAAATTTACCATTTCCTCTGAAAACTGTTCTTGACGAGTCAGTGAAAATAATAAATTTTACAAAGTCTCAACCTTCATACATCTTTACTATTTCACATAGAAGTACAATGGTTATATCGGGTTAAAATTTAAGAACCGACCACTGTTAGAATTTTGTTGTAACCTTAGACACGAGTATCCAGAGCTGTCATAAAAAGCTATTTCTGTTGTTTCTGTTCTTCCATTTGCAGCGCATACCTTTGCACAACTGGATTTTCTTTGTACGTAGCCACTAAAGCGAGGTATCTAAATAGCTTGAATGCGAAACCTTACATGGGGCTCCAACTCTCTTGTACAAAACCAAACTCAATATCACACATCACATTAACATGTCAACACTTTTGTAACAATTAACAATAAAGCTAGTTTTTACGTTTTTCTTAGCTTGCTTTCTTGTTTGTTTGTCCGCAAAATTTCAAATTTTGTAATCGATCAGTTCTACTGCACTAATCCAACTAGAATTTTTTAGACATGTGCATTATCGATGATAATACAATATTCAAGCATTAAAAAATATAAAACTCTTGCCATAACTTGGATTTCTGATCTACGACAGTTGTGTAAGCTATGTAAGTCGGGCAAGTTTTTAAACTGTTTGTTTAAAACTTTATTAAAACAAATTATCATAAAACTAAAAAGTAGAAAATAAATACTTTATAAAAAAAGTTTTTTAAAAAACCACGTTTTTCCCGTGGACTAAAAAGTAGAAAATAATTTTTCTTCAACTTAAAACGTGGGCGCATTTAAATGTATTTTCTTAAATTATATAAGTTCTTATAAATGCGTCCACGTTTTAAGTTGAAGGAAAGTTATTTTCTACTTTTTAGTCCACGGGAAAAACGGTTTTTTTTTAAAACTTTTTTTATAAAGTATTGATTAAAACTATTTTTAATAATCTTACCTAAAATTTACCAACTATTTTCCTAACGTTTATTTAGTTAATTAATTAGTTGAAAAAATATACTGAGGCTGCGCCAAGATAACTTTAATTTGTAAGGGCTCCACGCCTAAAAAAGTTTGAGAAACCCCGCGTTAGACGATTCGTTGGCCTGTTGTATGCTGCTACTACGCATGTTCCGTTCATTAGTCGCACGCTTACGTTTTCAATTTTGCTGTCGCCAATGTTTATGTCTTTGAATGGGACGTCGTTTTTATTAACATTGCCATTCCTCCTAGGTTGCAGTCTCGATCCTTCCTAACGGATTGGTATCCTCAGACTTAGAAATGAATAAATAGTAATAACAATAACTAAATAATAAGACCATCAAAGAAAAACAGTATTAACTAACTAAACGTGTTCAATTTGAACAATTTATTAATATACCGATATTTACAGAATTTTGCACAACAGTGATAAATAAGCATTATTTTGATTACACTAATACTGCTTCACTGGAAGATACAAATGTTTTATCACCTTTTGTGCAAATGTTAATTTAATTTTTAATTAATTTTTTTATACATATAATAATTTCGGTGTACAATATGTCAAACATCAATTTGAATATAATATTTAACAAATAAAATAAAGATCTTTCTTTGCAAAAATAAACATGTATATAATTTAAAATTCGGCAGTCCGTCGACTTAAAACGATACAAACAGTATTTTAGACGTCTAATTCTCAAAACACTTATCACGTGGCAATACAGTTATAATCTAAACTAAGAGTTTCGAATAATTGTAAAAAGAATTTAGTCGACATGATGAATAATAACACAGCAGTATCACTAGTGTGTGCTAGATGTAAAGAGCAATAAGTAAAATTTAAAAAAATTACGTTAAAATAATTCCAGCTAATTCATACAAAATTATTTATTAAGAGACTCCCATAGTTCGTCGTCTCCCCATTTATCATCCCAAGTAGCTTTCTTTTGGTCTTTGCTTTTCTTTTCTTTCGATCTCTTAGTGCTACGTTTTTCAGTGGGAGAAGATACTTTTAAATTATTTAAATGATCTATCGAATTAGATTGATAGCCACCCATCATATCAGAATGATATCCTAGAGAATCGGATTGGTAGCTTAAACTGGTATCCCAATTGTGGTTGGGAGTTTTCGGACTTGACACTCTAAAACGCTTGTATTAGCAATAATTTAAAAAATACGTTTCGTACACACTTGGAGCCTTGTTGACTGGTCCAGCTCCAATCCTCATCTCCTCTACCAGAACCACTTCCGCTATTTACTAATGATGATTTTTCACCAGGACTTTGATAATTATCGCCACCAACTTGGCCGTAGCCACCGCTTTGGTAATCGGATCGATTAGTGCTACTTCCAGTTACTTCTTGCCAGCCTCTTCTGCCCAATTCGCCCATCTAACAAATTAATACGGTATGGGTTAAAAAAGTAAGCACATACACAAATAATAGCAAATAAAAACATTTGTAGCTTGAATACAATATGTATGATAAAGAATGTTGATGTAGTTCCAAAACTAGGACATTTGAATGATCAGTACATCAATACATAAATCAAAGAATCAGTGTAAAATTAACCCGTTAACCCAGTCATAAAAATATTATCACAGTTTAAGTACGTTTAGAGCGTTTAGTAAGAATGATCTAATTCGAGTTGGGAAGATGGCGTTGTAAAATGTCATCATGGCGGTTATGATCGAGATTGAAATATAAACTGATAGGCCTTATATACCGTTTGCCTTATATTATCTATGTGCAATCTAAGATGAGCTTTGTAGATTTAAATATATCAAAACAAGGCATATTTAAAATTTCTTCTTTAGAGGAAAATCGAATAACCGGTTTTTATATTATGCTTAATTGCTCATTTGTATTGTAGAAATTATGATCGTGTCGATTTACAAGATGTTTTAAATAATACGGATAAACTACTAAATGTTAATGCACAGCAAACAAGTCTATTTGATGAGTTACAAAATTTAAAAAAAAACAATCCTTTTCGACAAAAAGCAAACAAAATTTTCATGTAAAACTTATGAAATGACGCAGCAATGGTATTGTATGTTCAAGAATATTTTGGAACACAATATTATTTACACTGTTAGACTGTTTTTGATCCACAATTAAAATGTAATACGCTTTTTTACTAATATGTAGTTACAAATAGTTTATAAGGATAAAATTACAGCAGCTAAAAGTTTACGTCGGCGATAGTAACAAACTTTTGCCGCTTGGTGCGCTACGGCTTCTTCCTAACCCGAATATCAGTGCATTATTTATTAGATTATGGAATAAATTAACTATTTGTTTATCAACTAAGCCTTAATCAATAAGAGTACAAACCCGATATTAACAATGAATGCGAGAATTATTTCATTTTTCACTTCGTTATAATTTACCATAATGCCTAGGGTACGAGATACGTAAACATATACATAACAACCGAGGCATAATGAGAAAGCGTTATGGATTCATTACAAAAAAGATGTTTTAGTTCATTTTTTTTTGTTTAGATTCAGATGATAACAGATTTTGTATCTTTTTTTGGGCATTTTCTTCAATATATTTGAGAGTTTGGGTATAATTCTTGCCAATGACGGCGCCAGGTTTTTTTAGATGGGCGGGCACAAACAAATGAGCACAATATTTTTGAGGTGGGCACATCATTAACATATACTTATTTAAAAAATAATTTTTCAACGAGTTTTCAAAAATCAATAAATAATTTAATATTTACTAACAACATCAATTTCTAAATGGCATACATTCGTGGAGATGAAAAAACCGTTTTTAACTACTATATAAGTTGGTCCGCAACACTTTTAGCGACAAGATGATTTTTATTAAACAAGTACATATTTACTATTTAGATTCTATAATTTTAAATCAACGTTGATAATAAAATTGTATCTATTAGAACAAACTGCCTGGCAGTTAAAAAAATAGCGGTTTCAATATTGTATTTGCCTACGTACAATATAAAACTATTAAAATCACAACTAAAATGACAAACAACAAACTTCAAAATAAACAAACTGAGAATCGTTCTATTACAAAATACAATTTCAATAAACTGATGCAGTTTACTACGAGAAAAAAAAACTACAATGCAAAGTGAAATGGAAACTGTTCAAGGACTAATTGCAATTTAAATGCTAAAGTATCTATTAGTGTGCGTTTTCTTTGTCCCAATTTTCCGTTATTATTCTTAATCACCAGTACATCAAGAAAGGCTAGACTACTATTATGTTCTAACTCCATAGTAAATTTAATGTTATTTTGTGAAGAGTTTAGATGTTGAAAGAACTGATTTAGTTTATCTTTGCCGTGAGACCATACAACAAACGTATCATCAACATATCTGAACCAAGTTTTTGGTTTTAACATTTTTCAATAATTTCAGCTTTAAACCGGTAAGACGGCTTAAAATTTAGCAAATCTTGGCTACCAGCATTACACTCTCTAAGACAAAGATCAACCTTCTTGGAAAGGAAACCAAACTCTTACTCCGAGTAATAACGAAGTTAGTTAAGACGTAACGAAAAGTGAGAGTCTACTAATTACCTGATTGCTAATTATATAAATACCGTCACTTACACTTTTTCCTTCAGTGACATTTACCACTCAGAAGATGCAAGCTGCAATGTCTTGTAAAACGTCAGTTTGTTTACGTTCACGAACGACGGCAAAGGTCAAGTTCTACTCTCAATGAGAGACTAGGACCAAGTCTGAAAACTCCGGGCATTCAACTACGACGCGGCTTTAGCCAAAAGTCGCTTATAATCGTAACCAAAATAACCGCGAAAGCTTAAGATTCTGTTTTCTTCACATTTTTGTTTCGAATTAGATGAAAACATGTTTTCTATTTCTTTTTGTGCATTTTTTCAACATATTTAGGTATTATTTTTACATATTCATTATGATTGTATTAATTAATTGTTCATTTTTAGTTTTTATATTAGGTATATAAAATGAAAAATAAAACCTTATATATTATACCGAGCAGCATACATGCCTCGGGCTGTAACACGTTGCTCTCAGAGTGTAACCATCGTAATAGCACTCTTGGTGCACAAACAACTATTATTCACAATCGTTATAATAATATTTAAATTATTAATTTATAGAAAGTTTTTAATTTTTTACTGTTGCTATGCCAGCGGTCGAGAAGTGATAGTTTTCACTTCCCACCCACGGTCGGGAGGAAAATATAAATTAAAAACAATAAAACATTCTGGTACTAGATGAGAACTTCAACAGAAACATTAGAATGATTTCGTTAACAATAAATAAGCATAAGCAAATGTTGTCAGTTATAGTGTTCTCATGCATAGGACTTGCCAAAGATGAATACCAAATGGTCTGACTGAATTCTATGTATCTATAAATCTACCGCATCATAAATAGCTCTAGAATCTGAAATCAGAAAACATATCTTACTTCCAGATAAGCGGAAGCTGAAGTAGTTTTCTGATGAAAAACACTACATGTTTATTTTAAGCAGTTCTGTAAAATAATAAAAGAGTTGCTTTCCGACCGCACTTTCCGCCGTGAACATGTCCCCATAAAAACTACTAAGCATGCAGTTTGACAACACTACATTCTACAAACCTTACCGAAAAGTCTTATTGATATAGGAAACAACAGCAACAACAACAAAGAAAAAAGTATTCTAGTCTCAATCATATTTCTATTTGTCACAAACTTTTAGAATTCATCTATGGATAAAGACAACCAGAGTTGTCAAAGACTTGTACGTTACAACAAAGTAGAAACTATATGAATGATTATATTTTTCAACATACACCCAAATTACTAATAGAACAGTTACACGCAAATTAGACAGTTCCTATGCTATTACAACCGGAGCAAAAAATCATGTTCCTTCATTTTAGCAGTTTATAACAAAAAACAATTTATCTGATTTTAATATATTTTTTCTCTGAAAAAGAATTGATTTCTACGCTATAACATTTTTTTTTATAAATTTCAAAAAATAATTAGGTTAGTGAAGCGATATGTGTCTAAAAGTGTCATTTTTCAACCGTATTTTTCATATACCCATTTTTTAAAACTAATTATAAAGAAACTATTATTAAATTATAAAAGATATATTAATCTATGATACATACGACCCTAATCTATAGATTAGGATAGGTATCAGTATATTTAGTTTATTAAATAAAAGGTTATAAAGGTAAATCTATCCTTACACAAATTCGGTTGTATATGGAAATATTTAAAATTGCTTGTTACTAATATATTGAATCCCAAAGGAAAACGATTTTTAGTTAGAACAAATATTATAGAGAGTATTTGGAAGCTGTAGCTGCTTACTGTTTGTTTTCGAGAGACTGGTGGGGAAAGAGCATATACACAGTGGCAAGTACTTACATAAATACTAAAATTTGGTACATTATAAATACTTTTTAAGAAATAAGGAGCCGTCTAAAAAAGTCTGGGTCGATTTATATAAACAAAAATAAATCGCTACTTACTATAAAATGCTAGTAAAAATTTTGTACACGTCATCCAATAATTGATCTTAACTACATTAAACAAGATTTTTTCAAAATTCCAAATAATGCACGTTTCCCAACAGTTTTCTATTTGTGACTATATTAGCAATTTATAACGTGTTAAAGTGGAATGAAAATCTCAACTTTTTTGGCAATTTTATTATAAACCTCAAAACTAGCTTTTCAAAAAAAAATTAAAACAATATGTAGTAAATATTAATAGTTGCTAAAATAAGCAATAATTTTTTCGCACCTCAATTATTAGATGCTGAAGTGAGAGAGCAAGACTTTTTGCTCTGATAGTAAGTATCGGAAGTTTGTTTAATCATAAAAAATATTTCACTATACCTTATTCGTAATAGTCAAAACTTGTGTTCCTACTCCTTCCAATAACGTACCTTCTTTAACCTAAGTATGAAAAACAAAAAAATGTATATAAACAATAAACATGCACATAAAAGGCAAAAATAAAAAACGTTCAAGCACGCATCTGAAGAGAAATTATCGTATACCTTTTCTCCGACTTGAGAACTTATATCTGCAACTTTCTGTGTGGCCATTCCACCATATTTAATGGCGTTCTCGGAGGCCTTGCTAGCAACTTTCGATGCGGTGTTGGAAAATAGCGACCATCCCTAAAAAACGTATTCTATAGAACTGCGAGGTCGATTATTTGGTCTAATTACGTTCGCCAACGATGACAAGGTGTTGTCGAAAAATTCTTGCGATTGACTTCTTGGTGGAGCTTCTTTCGTGTATCCGAATCCTGTGTATTTTCCACCTTGACTAGGAGGCAAGTCACTAAAAATTATTATTGCGTACTGAATGCAAAAACAGCATTTTACTCAGTTTTCAATTTGTAATTATATATAAGACCGCAAAATACAATGGATATATCAAGAAGTTTGTGCTCTAGTCAAACCACAACGGATAAACAATTTTTTATATAATAAGGTACGAAAAACCGTCATTTCATATAGATTATTGGTAAAGCAAATACAAAATCTCAAATAAAAAGTGGTTCCTCAAAGTTTTTCACATCTAAACTTATGAAACTATTATGGAATGAAGAATATTAATCCTAAATAGAACGCCTGATTCATTGCATCATGCCTCTATAAATACGCCATGTTACACGTGTCACTTCAGCAAAACAACCGTTCTGACATTTTAAATAAAAGACAACAGTTATTATACACAGATTATTTACAATTGAGTGCGACGCGTTTTTCTGTGTTATGATGTAGTTATCGAAAGGTATGACCGATGAATGGGACTTCCGTTCAAAACGTAACCGAAGCAAACGTCATTAGCAATCAGCGTAGATTCTACATCAAAATATCAGCCTATAACTATTTAAGTTGCGGATGGTGACCCTAAGTTACAATAGCCTTTTCTAGCCCGTGTTGTATGCAGCCCACAACCAACGCCGCAAACAAAATATTGAAGAGAATGTTTGCATTCAACTTGGTATCACAAACGACCACGATGGTATTATCAAAATACTGAACAGTAACTTCAAGATGAACAAACCCTTAAGATCGTTATCAGGAGACAACCATAAATTTCAAGGTCTCCAACACGAGACAAAGCTCGAATCGCAAACGGATGTCTTTAATTCTTGTAAAACTGGCAAAGACCAACATCGCGAAAAACCTTCTTCTTATCAACCGATGTGGGATTTCTGTTCTAAAATTCCCCATAATGCCTATGTTTTTACCCCGTCGAAAGCTGCCTTTAGGTCTATAAATATAATTGTTTTCTTCCTTCTTCTATCGTGTTGTGTATTGCAGTTATACATATTCGTTCGCTTGCCTTCCTGGACGAAACGCCGATTGCTCCTCCTGAATTTTTTGTTCCACATATTCCTTTAGTTTTTTTTTCTATTATTCTTGTGAATAGTTTGTGGGTCGTCTGTGCTAAGCATATGGCCCTGTAGTACTCTTAATTCTCTTATCTTTTTTATTGTAGTCCAGAATTTTTTTGTGTCTACTGTGTAATTGTAATTTATTTCTTCTGCGAATTATCTCCAGTTCAACTTCTTTGCTTCCTTTATCGCTTTTTTTACTTTCTCCTGTTTTCTATCTTCTCCTCACTTTCTTCTTATGTACGTGTTCCAGACTTGCTTCCTTTTTTTTAACTAGTTGACTGTTTGCTCTCCTATATTTCCCATGCATCCTAAACCCCTGTTGATGTCTTTGCCTACTCTTGCATTCCAGTCTCCCATAATTATTATTGCTTCTGTTTATTCTCTTGCTTCATCTAGGACTTCTTGCAGCATATTATAGAATTCGTTCACCTCTTCCATTGGCGTCCCTTCTATCAGTGCATATATTTGTATTAGATTCGTTATTTGTCTTAAATTCATTGAGACGACCATGATTCTTGAGTAGATTGGTCTAATTTTTTTAAATTTTTTTGTGGATTTCTTCTGTCATTATTATTGCCACGCCTTCACTTGCTCTCTTTTCTATCTTTACCTTTGAGTTATTGGTGATCTTCATTTTTCGTTCTCCTTTTCTCTTTGTTTCGCTTATTCCTAGTATTTGTACTTTGTTTTATTCCATTTCCTTGCCTACTAATGTATTGATATTCCATATCCATATTCCTATTTTCCTGTGTGTATATTCCATAATCCCGTTTTTATTTTTTGTTTCTCTTTGCCCGTATTTTTATTTACTTTATTTTATTCGTGTTTGGTTGTTTCTGTTGTGTCTTCTTTATTTGGTTTTGATTGGCTTTATATATCCGTTCACGTTTCAGAGTATTTATTATTGCTTCTTTGGTTTTGTTATTTTTAATTGTTTTAATATTTTTTCTACCTTCACTCATTGTCCTTTTTTATAGCTTTCAGTCATCTCATGATCCGTCCAATTTCGAATTCTTACTACTCGTTTTTTGGAATGTGTTGCTTTCGTCCCGTTTTGGTGTTTCATTAAATTCTTCGTCCGCTTTATGCTTTTCTTTTTCGGGGTAGCTCCTTTAGTGGCTTTTGTTTCCTCATCATCATCAGTGGATCTGTTCCTTTTATTGTTTTCTTATGCGTCGTTTATGTATATTATTTGGTTCATTGCTGTGCTTTGTCCTACTTTGTCTATTATTTTCTCCGGTTTTTTCATTTACCTCTACGTCCTGGAATCCATGCTCTTCGTTGTTTACTATTATTTTGTTTCTCTATATTCTTGCCCTATAACCTTTTTCTTTGTCGGCCCTTAAGTGTTGTATTATGATTTTCTTTTCTTCTTGTTCCTTTTGTGTTAGGTCATCACTTAGCCATATATTTGTTCCTTTTAGCTTTTTAGCATTTTTAAGTATTTCCATTTTTATGTTCCATTTAGTGAGTACCGCTAAGATAGGTCTATTTTTCCATTGTTTGTATTCTCCTAATCTTGTTGTTCTTTCTATTTCTGTTTCTGCGTTTAAAGTAATTTCTAGTCTGTTCATCAACTGTATGAAATTTCTTTTGGTGCATTATAGTGTTTCATCTGGATCCTCCCTCCTCTCCATAGCATACTAAATTTCTCTTTTTCAATTCCAGAATGTATATTCTTTCTTGTTGTTTGACCGTTTCTTGTGATTTGCTGATTTAAGCTAACATTTTTTCCCGGTTTTGTAGTGCTTCTGGTAATTGTTTGATTTCTTATTATTTTCATCAGTGCTCTCTACACTTTTCCTGTCTTGGTATCTTTAAGTGGTTTTGTATGGCTTGTAATGTTGTTGTTATTGTAGCTAACTCGGCTATTTTCTTGTTTTGCCTTTCTAGTTATTATTCACATATTGTTTAAATATTGGCTTTAATTACTGTTTCCTATATTCTATGTATTTGCAGGTTCTGAAATATAAATATTTAGATACGAAAATTACTTTAAAAACCGAACCTGTGCCTCCAGTTTTATATTTACCGCGAAAAACAAATATCACCAATCTCAACGTTCAGATAAAAAAAATAATAAAAAAGCCGTTAAAGATACATACAGCTAGCGAGTAAATAAATTTACGTTAACAAAGAATTTCAATGTCATTGTGATTATTATTGTAGTTAGCAAAACTCATAGGCAAGCGACGAATGATCCGAAGATCTACATACACAACAGTAGACTGAACTATAGAGGCAGTTTATATAACGTCCCGCTTCGTATTCATTATCAATCATCCGGAATTTTAAGTTTGCAAGTTGTAAAGCACGAAGTGTATGATTTCAACCACAATCAACAAAACCAGCCATTTAAGGTTTTTATAACCGTTTCATCGTTCCTCACAAAAACAACAGCCGAGTTTTGTAAGATTCACACTATCGCGGACTGTCTTCACATCGTTGGTCTTCAAGATGTACATAAACGATATGCAGAAAAAGAAAGACGAGTGTCAGTGTAGGCTCATTCTGGGAGCGTCGAAGTAGTAACCAAGTGAAGGCTGAGAACCGCGTTTGTAGCGCGGTAAGAAACATTTAAATAAATTCGACGTGAATTTGGCTGAACCGTAAACTTTGTATTCCAACAGCTTCTCTACAGCTGAAGTGCACTCAGCCAAGAAAATATAATTGTATAGACTACAAGTGATTCAAAACAAAATGCTTAGGATAAGAGATCCCTTTGTGAAAATTAAAATAAGAATAAGAAAAAGTAACAAAAAATTGAATTCTGAACAGTAGAATACAAAGAATAATAGAAATGTATAAGAATGTCAATGAAGTTGTAGAAAAAGATTTCCTCTTTGATATACAACAACTAACAGAATAAGGTGAAACCGTCGATGAAAGAGAAAAAAGAACATAATACGTCAACATTCTAACAAGTGAAGTTATTCAAGTAGGTGAGTTTTAACAGATGAACACGAAAATATAGATAAGAAAATAAATCAAGCGACATCTTGTATCTATTGGAGCCAAAGATTTACAGAAAAATGCAAGTAAAGTGCATAAAACAATATTTAGACCTGTAGTATATAAAAGTACACAGATAATTAAAGATTGTAAACAGCAAAACATCAACTTACTTTCTTCTAGATGCGTTCTCGGATTGAATCCTATTGAAAAATGCATCCCGTTGATCTTTAAATTCTGCAGTATTATAATTTTGGTAAGTAGAACCATTCTGATATCCGTCGTAAGATTGATACGAATTGGTAAGTGAGGCAGAATTCTCGTTAGAAGAGTAACTACTTGTATTTATTATATTCCCTGTATAATTTTGTGCCGGTGATTTTTTTTCGTCCCACACTTTACCCTGTGCTAAAGTCGATATCTGAAGATAATTAAAAAGTTAAGAACAAAAAATGTTGTGAAGCTACATACTTTATCTCTATAAACAGCAGCAGCTTTAGTATTGTACTTTTGATGTATCATCATATTATCATCCCAATCCGGTTGAGCATCAAAAAATATTCTAGCTTTGTAGTTACCACCAACCTTCATTTTTTCCAATTCAATGTCTTTCCATTTATCCATTGTTACCGACCGTACAAAAGATAAATGCACACCTAAACCTCTGTGCTTTCCAGAACATTCAAGGCATATCCAAATTCCATATGTTACCGAAACCCACTGTGGATTGTGAGCACCGCATTCAAAACATTTCTGGAACATAAGGACAGCGTAAACGTAGTAGAAAAATGAACGTTTATGTTATTGTTACATCGTTCTCGTCCAGAGGTTTAAGTTGCTGCAGTACACGTCTTGTTCTTGGACTTGCCATAGTCTGTCAGTTAAATAAATAAATTATAAAAATACAAAACCAAAGAGTCGTTGAATTTCAATATAAAACAATTAATATAAAATTGAAATCAACAGTATTTTTAAATATTCTAATCAATTCTAAAACTAGATAACGTCACTAAAACAGACGTGTTCAATACTTACTGGATGAAGTTAGTTACCATTGGTTTGACAGGTGTAATAGTGGCTATAGTACCGTACAAATATAATTGTTATTTGACCGCATTGGATCTTAAGCATTGGATAGTAGCAGATTTGGCAACGTGACCGCTTTTTATTAAAAACAACATTATTGCTGATGCACTTATAAAAACATTACACTCATGCAGTAATAAAAAATAATATGATTATTATTTATAATAGTGGATGAATAAACAATCGTTCTGACTAAAAAAATTGAGCATAAACGATTTAAAGTTAAACTTTATTCGTATTTAGATAGTAAAAATACATACACTCGATTAACTAAACTAATTAGAAGATACATCTCTTAACCAAATTAGAGAAATGTACTAGATAGAAACGTGGAAAGTTACGCTACAACACATTACAACTAACTATATTATTTATTTTATTTTTGTGTTTGAAAATGGATTACAAGTCAAGTACGATCCTGTGCTTTGTCATTTATCCCTTCTACCACCTTCTACTGTCCAAACGATAGTTCTTGTCATTCGGCTAACGTAAATTAAAAGTGAGGTTAAACATTATGCTTATCTAAAATTTTAAATTAAAACCGATATTAAAAATGTATACATTAAAGCTAAGTTTTATCAAATACCTAATAGTAGCAAGTTTCTTTAACGTATCATTTTCGCTATACGAAGATCAAATTGGAAAATTCGACTGGAAATTAAATTTCGTAGGAAATGTAAAATATGGAAGTATAGATTCGTCGAAACGATTAATAGTTGCGACAGAAGAAAACGTTTTAGCGTCACTGAATCTAAAAAATGGACAAATACATTGGAGACAGATACTTGAAACTGCACCTAACCAAATAGTTCTTCTTTATGTCGACCGAGAAATTATTACAGTTTCGGGAGGCAAAGGCACTTGGTATGTACGAGGTTGGGATTTAAACGTAGGTTCACTTTTGTGGGAATGGTCGTTTTACATGGAAAACAAACAAAACTTTTATTGGATTTTATCGAAAGATCAATTGGTTAATGTTGCACCGGTAATTGGTTCACACTTGGAGGTAACACAGTACGACGTTCGTTCTGGAAGAAACAATGGAAAAACAGTCAAAATCAGTACACCCTGGGTCAGTGATTTATCTAGATGTACCACAGCTGGCGTTTATTGGGCATGTCTTTCAAGTGATGATAGCAGTGGTCAACTATATTACACGGATGTCTTAGCACCTGCAAACCAAGTGCATATGTTTCCTGTTCAGTCATTAATTGGTAGTGCACCAGGTCGAGTGGAAATTAAATTTTTAGAACTTTCAGATTCTAACCTACTGCTCATTAGAAATAATGCTGCACGTTACATACACTTAAAGCCTGATTTACCTCATGTGTATCCATACTCATTATCGCCCAAAGCAATAGCAGTAGCAAATGGTGACCAAACTCTACTTTTACAAATGATCTTAAACACCACCACAAAAAAATACCAAATACAAACTATCGAACTGCAAGAAGGCACGGAAAATGTTTTTGAAATGGAATACAACAATGAAGCTGGGGTCGCTTCAGTAATAACAGCATTTTGCAAAGGTTCTGCTTGTCGAGTGCTCATAAAAAGTAATGATAATTCAATTTCTTTGCTACAACTTCCTGGAGGTAAAGCCTCATGGACAAGGGAAGAAGCACTTAGCCAAGTGGTTTCAGCGGAGTTTCTTGAGTTACCATTATCAGAATTAGATGCTTCTATTGAACACGAATTTGATTCAGTGTCGGGAGATAGGTTCAGTACTTTCTATAATCGAATTTTTAGTCAAATTCGTCAATTACTAGTTGTTTTAACTGGTAAACAGGGGAATTCTAACATCGGGTTAGTGCGGGATGAGTTTGGTTTGCATAAAGTGATTGTTGTTGTTACTAGTGTGGGTAAAATATATGCTTTGGACAGTATTACAGGTAGCACAGTTTGGTCTAAGTACCTTCCGAATGTACAACCATTTTTAGTATTAGAGCATCAAAAAGCGCCACTATTTGTGCAACGATCCGCTAGGTACTCACCTTTAGCAGCTCAGTGTGTGGTTTTAATGAAAGATAAAATAACTGGACACGGTGTAATGCATGCTTTTGATCCTATTACTGGTGAAGTTGTGCAAGATCTACGCTTGCCTTATAGAATCGAACAAGCCATGCTGTTACCTATAGAAGATGAGAATCACTTAAAAGGTATATTGATTTTGTCTGATGATAACGAGGTTAATGTCTATCCACCAAGTGCAAAATCCATTATACTTAAACATTCCAGTTCAATATTTTTATACACGGCTAATTCTAACACGAAAACTTTGCACGGATATAATTTGCATCAAAGCTCAAATGATAAATTGAGAGTAACATCTACATGGGATTTGAATTTAGGACAAGCTGAACTTTTAGCAGTTAATGTTCGGCCTTCGTCAGAAAGAATACATTCGCAGGGACGGGTATTAGCTGATAGATCTGTGTTGTATAAATATGTAAACCCAAATTTGCTTGCTATTGCTACTTTAATGGATGACCCGATTCATAAACATGTTTTAAGCATTTATTTGGTAGATGGCGTTACGGGTTTAGTGGTGTATTCAGTAGCTCATAAACGAGTAGCTAAACCTATTCATTTAGTGCACTCTGAGAATTGGTTAGTCTATACTTACTACAATGCAAGATTCCGTCGGATGGAAATGGCAGCAGTCGAGTTATATGAAGGTGCCACGCAGAGCAACAGTACCTCATTTAGTTCACATGCTGTCAGTCAATTACCTCATCCGGAAACACAAGCTTATATATTTCCTGGATTGCCTTTGGCAATGCAATCGACTTTAACAGAGAGAGGTATTACGAATAAGCACATCATAGTGGCATTATCAACTGGTGCCGTAACTGAAGTACCATGGGCATTTTTGGAACCCCGTGGTCCACAAGGCACAATGAATCCAGAAGAGGGATACATACCATACATACCTGAGTTACCAATACCAGCTGAAGCTACTATTAACTACAATCAAACTATACCACAAGTTAGAGGAATAGAAGTTGCAGCAGCTCGTCTTGAAAGTACTTGTCTTGTTTTAGTATATGGTCTGGATTTGTTTTACACAAGAGTTACTCCTTCAAAAACTTTTGATCTACTCAAAGAAGATTTTGATCATTGGTTAATTGCATTTGTTCTAATAGGACTCACCGCTGCATCATATATTACCAAACGGCTGGCTTCAAGGAAAGCTCTAAAACAAGCATGGAAATAGTATTTTCAATTTTATTACATAGATAATATGTAGCTAACTTTTTTTCATCATTGTAGGGAAAGTTATAATTAAATTTTTTGTGTATAGGTGATTATAGTCTGTTATGTTATTTATTGTCACAGTCGGACTTAGTTAAATTTATTTAAAACTATAAGTACAATTTCTGTTGTATATAATATATTTACATGGTTCTGCCATATAACTTGTAAAATTGTGTTCCATTTTATTTCATTTAAAAAATTGTATTATTTGTTTTAATGTTTTTGAAATGTTTAGGATATTCAATGTAATTTGTTATAAATTCTTATTGAGAATTTACACATTTGTAATAAAATTATTAAAAATGTTATCAATTTCAATAACCTATTCATTAAAACTAAACAAATGAATACAAACTCGATTATAATAAAAGAATATAAAAAGAGGCATAATTTGTAATAGTTTGGAAGATTATTAGAAACAAAATCATATGATGGAAACTGTGTATAACGTCAGTTATTAAGAAAGATTAACATAGTATTTTGACGACATAACTGAGGAGGATTAATATGTATCAGAAGAAAACAAGAACAGTAGAAACATAGCCAACATAGAGCAAGATAGAACAGGTTTATTGTAATGTAAACGAGCAAGGTAAATATAGAAGAGAATATATTACAAATGTAAATTCAAGAAACTATTTTATTTAGAAAGGAAGCTTCTAGTACTAGTATTTTTTCAAGAATAGTGACCATATATTAGCTTCAACAGTGACAACTTCTACCAGAAGAAATAGTCTCTGCTCTTACATACATAGATATAATACCATTGCTATGTTTTTTTTCTCTTGCATTATAACACTACAGTGAAAATACCTTATAATTCATGGAGTTTTCACTGCGGTAAATACACGCCAAATCCACACAGTTAAAAAACACATCGTGTAATCACTGTGAGGTTAACGTGTATATGTAGGTTCAGTTTGTAATCACTGTGGAACCACGGTGCACAAATCTAATAAACACGATATGTAAACACCGTGGTTTTAAAACTGCGTAGGTTAGGTACCGTGCGTGTCTGCCGTGTACAGACAAGATTCAAATGATCCCTCGTCTTGAAACATACGATCTATTTTAGTACATGAAAGAATAAGCATTGTGTGAACACGGACATATATATATATATATATATAACGGTCTATAATATTATCAGAATTAAGATTTCGAAACAGCACATAGAATACTTCAAAAACGTTTGAAACGACGGGCAAAAGAGCGCGAGCATACCCATGGATAAGTTTCCCCATCTACTGAAGCAACTGATGAACAAAATTGAGCAAAATTAAATTAAAAATATTCAATAGGGTTTCAGAAAATGTAGAATAAATCGTAAAGAGGTTACCAAAAGAGCAGCTACATGATGATCCAGCAAATGCTGTCAATGATTCTGTGGTGAATACATTGAAGAGCATGCGATACGAAGATGGTGAAACCGTTGAAAGGAAGAGGTGCTAATTTATTCGAGTTTAGTGACAGTGAGAGTAGAGACAGTAATAGCAGTATTGGCTCGAGACGTTTTTGGGAAGAGAAAGAATTACCAGATGAATGTTATCAGGAAGAATGCAAAGGTGAAGACAAAGTTGAAGAAGATGGAATCCATTGTGGTGATTATCGGCTTTGAACAGAGTTCTGCCAAAATAAAAAACCATAATTTTTTTATAGGAAAAGTTACAGACATCGGTTCCCAGATAGCACAAAGACATCTTTAAGAGATCTTAAAGGTGTCTCCTTGAAGACAACAGTGACATTCTGAAGATGTCTGTTTAAACCTGAAAGACATCTTTAAGATGTTCCTAAGATGTCTGTTGTTACAAAAAACGACATCTGCGGGGCGTCTTTAAGACGTCTTGTAAGACATCTTTAAAATGTCTATAAAGGCGTCGTAAAGATGTCACTAAGACATCTAAAAAAGTCATGCTTTTTTTAAGGAAATTATAAAAAAAAATCGAGAATATAAAGACTGTAATGTGAAAATGTTTATTATTTCTATAAAGTTTCAACAATAGACGCACTATCTACATTAAAATAAAAAAATTCATAACAAAAATAATGTTTCATAATAATTGTTTATTTCAACATAAATAACTATCAAAGAAGCAAAAACTAACTAAAAAACTAAAAAGGTATCGAAAACCAATAACACGTATTTAAAGTAAAAAAAGTTCAAACAATTAAATTATGTAGTTCGATTTAAAAGTAAATACTATTTCATCTTATATGATTTAGATTAAAAGTTTGTAAAAATATTTGCTTTTAACAGACACATACACACTAAATTTTAGCCTTATTACTTCTCTGTCTATCAGATGCCCTCCTAAGCCACAACTGAACAGCAACTTCAATTTCTTTATTGTCTTTGGATAAACCACTTCTTTCTGCTGATTCTGAAAAAATATATACTGAATAACAATACGACAGTGAAGCAAAAATCACAAACCAAAGTTTTATGTTATTTACCTACTGAATTTTTAAACGATTAGTTAGAAACTAGTAGGAAAAGATATAGACTCTGCTACTGCATGAAATTTCACTGTACCAGTTGAAACAGTACATAATTTTTTAAAAAATTGAACAAACAATTAATGCATTTCATATTTACTTACTTATAACAACTTTAGAGATGTTAAGATTCTTAACTAAAACATAGAGCCTGTGAATTTGTCATTAGTAGACCAAGACATCTTTTTATAAAATCATAGATTGTGCTCCCGCCTACTTTTGAAAGCTCCAACACCTATAATATGTAATGCGATTTTTAAAAGGCTGCATTAATATTTTTTAAACTTTTACCGCTTTATTAACATTATCTTCGCCGAGAAAATGATTCAAGTTCTTCAAAATCGTGATTGTTATCAATAGGTAATTTAATTTTACAGTCTTCAAAAAAACTACTTTTATTCATTTCCAGTTGTTTGTTGTTATTAACCATAATGCTTACATCTTTTCTTAGGTCTTTTAGCAATGTTACCTAACATTTCTGTGAGTAGATTAGTCCCTTTCACTAACTTTTGCAGGGTGCTTTCTATAACTATATTCAAAAATTAATATTTTAAGTTATATTCAAGTACTCATAAAGAAGTTCCCAAGTTTCACTTTACTTTACATTTACTTGTAAAACAGATGGTTAAACTTTCAGAATAAATCAGAGAAAATTCTCCATCGCCTGAGACTGTGATTTTATATGTAACTGATAAAACTAGTAAATAATTACTTCAAAAATACAATAAAAGCAAGCGTGACCTTTTTCCTTACTGCTGGTTATTACGTATTCAAGTTAGCATCATTACAGTTCTTAGAATTTGGTTCTACTGTTTCTCAAACTTTTGATTGGCCTAAGAAAAATTTAGTTTAGTGAAACATGCTCTTAATATTTTTAAATGTATGTAAATAAACAAGCTTTTTTCCAGGATGGGCCTACACATTTCAATAAAAACTGTTTGTTTATATGGAAGGAATTTTTTAGAATACTAACTTTTTATTTTTAACGCTGACTCAATTTTGGGAGGCTCTGGTAAATCACTACAATTAAAGGATTCATCACTACTAGATAAAATTTTTTGAACCTTTCTTCCTGATCTTGTAATTTGAATGGGTTATGAGAATCATCTATTTCACTGTTCAGGTTGCTGGTTTGTTGTGCAAGTTTAGCTTTTATGTTGCTAACAAGTAGTCATCTGAAACCATAAATAATAAATAAAAATATATGTTAATATAATAATTATAATTTTAGACAATTATTCATTATGTTTTAATAAATAAAATATAAATACTTCCTGACTTAATGAACGTTGCATTTCTAAATATGTATTTTGTGGAGTTGCCCAGCAAGTGTTCAAAGGTTCCCATTTTTAATAGCCTGCCTTAATTTTTCAGGTGGTAATGTAGGCCAATGGCACTCATTTGTCCCTTTGAATCCACGGAGATGGAACAGCCTCCACTGTTTCACATCGAGGAATTGCACTACTGTCCAAGTTTTAGTATCCATTTCAACCGCTAAAGCAAAGTGTAAACAATTTTTTGTAGCTACAATTACAAAGTATGGTAACGTTTTCTTTCATTCAGCAGAATGAACTAATGCATGTAATTTAGCTATGTCCAAAAAAGTACCGGAATCGAGTTGTGTTTTAATATGCACATGGGTTTATACTAATTATTTGAAACACACTCACATCACAACACAAACATATGTAACCATATGCTTAAATAAATAAATGAAATACATGCTGTTCAAATTAAATTAGAGAGAAACTGATTAGGCGTTCCGGTGTTTTGTGTTAACCGAAACAACTAATTAGATTAATTTAGCCTGAGCAACGTTACATAAAGATTAATTACGTAAATTGTTAGTATACAAAATTGTTAATAACTTACCATATATCGTGTTACTATTTACCATCAATTCAATTCCTTCAACCAACGATTATACCGTTATTATACGAAACCTATGATGAATAAAAATGGCGATCACAATTAACGAAAACAATATTTTCATAACACTTGGCAACGAAAATAACCGAACATGCACGATTATCACGCAAAACCAAGGTAAAGTTTAAAAATTGCCGCCTCTATCAAGACAATTTAAAATAAATTGTCAGTAATCTGTCAAGTATTGTATATCTGAATAAATTGCAACTAAATTTTTACGAAAATTAGAAATTAGAATTTAAAACCAAAAATGTAAATAAAACAGAACTATGTCTGTGTGACTATGCAAAGATAAAAATATCAAATTTATTAAGTTTTTTTTTATTTCAACTTTTAATATCTCCGCATAAGATATTTAAAAGACATCTTTGAGATGTGTTATTATAGTGCATCTTAAAGATGGTTTTTAAAAGACATCTCAAAGATGTCCATTTTTGATCGTAAGACATCAAGACGTTAATATGACATAAAACAGACGTCTTTAAGATATCGTGTGCTATTTGGGTTTAGTTAGTTATAGTTTCCTACTAAATAAGAAAAAGTTTTTGCTCCTTATAATCTTCTTTAATTTTTAATAAAAGCTAATATTTAGTATTTTATTGTCTCTTTTAAGTTAAAATTCATTTATTTAACGCTTCTAAGTAAAAAAATTCTTAGTGTGTTTTTAAAAACGTTTTCACTGTTTGAAAATCATTTTAATTAAATATTATTATTGTTAATATTTTTTTTCTTCTTATTTGACGTATGTAAGTAACTGTTTACATGGCATAAATAAATTATTATTATTATTATTATTATTAATGGCCTTGGGAGTAGTATATTAGCAAAACTAGCAAGAAAACAATATATGTTTCTTTTCACTTCGTAGGGTGAATAGAATCAAGGCATTTTTTTAAGGGGCCGAACAAACAATAGCCAGACGTAGGTTGTACGACAGTTAAATAAAATTATCTACCCACTGGAACTAGACTTTCGATATACTTACATCCTTTGTAAATAAATTTTTGTAGAATTTATACACTTATTAAGGCTTCAACTTGTATCTATCCACCCCATTTTACGGTAACTGCTAAAGTTTATTATTAGCTTTTTGTGGAACGATATCACTTGCCAGATAGATTATGTCATCGGTATAGGTAGCAATGGTGGTAGTATCATTTGATATTGGCGTATGGGTGACCACCCGTAAAGATATTGTAGAGCATTGGGCTGAGTATAGTACCTTGTGGAACCCCTGTCTCTAGACTGTGCAAAGAAGATGCAGCGTCATCTTATTTCACTCGGAACAGTCTTATCAGAAGAGTACGATTTCATAATTAAGTAGAAATGTGGTAGTTTTTCCTTAATATTGCATAAAAGACCCTTGTTACAAACCTTATCAAAGGCCTGTTACACTTCCAGAACGACTGCAAAACAGTACTGCGGTTGCGTTTAAGGCACTGTCTAGCACTTAAGAAGCTTCATAAGTAGGTTTTACAAGAAGTAAGATGTTCAGATTATGGCTTTTTTAAGATTCTGGGAATAATTAGGTCGAACCAGAGACATTAGTGTCTAGACCCTTAATTTTTCTTGATATTTCTTTATGTAAAGTAAATTTTATTGGTAAGCACATTTGCTACCTAGGCGAGTAGCAAATGCTTCTGCTTTTTTGGCGTCAGTTTTTGCCCATTTTGTAGATGGCCTTATTAGAGAATTGTTTACCTGACAATCTTGTAGCTTTCAACAAAGAGCGTTTACTTTTTTTGTAGCTCGCTTGTAAGCCAGAGGATGTCTAGACTGGTGCCATATTCGTCTTAGGTGGCGTATTTCTCAGTAAATTTACTCTTAATTTTCCAAGGATGTGAAACATTTGAAGTTTTTTGGTTTACATGGTATGTAATTATCCAAGCTGCAACTTGTATTAAGTTTGTTAAGTAGACACAAAAGTCTACATTCTCAGTTGTCTTTAAACAAACGTTTAACTCCAGATGTTAAGTAGGTAATTTTTTGGAAAAAATTATATCTTGTAAGATCGTCTTCCGCATCGCATCGGTGTTGTAACCAAAGTTGCCAACGTTTCGCCCACTTTCGTTTCTTCATTAGGACGCAAAACAAACTGAAGAACTCGTACAAGCAACCGAAATATAACTGAAAATCCCTAAAAAGTTATGTAATCAGCGTTGTGAACTAAATTAGATTCTAAAGAAGTAAGAAAGAAATTAATAATAAGCATTAGCGCGGTTAATTCGCGGTGGTTACATGTTTTTGGTTTATTTCTAATAGCAAGATTCAAACTTCTCGTACCTCCATGCATCTGTTTATTCATATCATCTTACCCTAGACCATAAAATGGCATTTGACTCTTATAGGAATAACACGGGTAGTGCAACTATAGTTTCCACCGTTGTAACTTTAGTCAACCGCTCCCTAAATGTGGGTTGTCCCAAGAGATCTCTTACATGAGTGTATCTATTTCAAGTAGAAGTTTAGATTTCGTTTCTTTAAAATATGGTATTCCAAGATTCTACTCAAGTGCTTCTGTAGAAACTTTGACTGATTAGCAGTCGTTTCAGTTAATAAGTTTAATGAGTCTCCTATTGAAGCTTTTTCCTTTAATAAAAGGGACCATTTTTGATACAACAAGAGTGGGGGTCTACCTTTTTAATGTTGATTGTGGTTAATTCTTTATCCGAGAATTGTTTCTTTAATTATAAGATCAATCAATCATTTGTAAAATCCTATTCTCTGAACGAACTCTTTTAAGTACCTGCCACAGCATTATCAGGATAAACTTTTGATGTTTCGTCTCATAAACTTTACTATTGAATAATAAATTTTGTTCTCATACTGAACTCTTACTAATCTATCAAAGTTATGGGAGTTTTCAAAAATAAGTAATTTATTTAATCTTTACTAATAAAATCAATCAGACCCCACCTGGCGCCGTCACTGCATTGATATCAAGAGTAAATAGAAAAGAACTTAAAACCAAAAAATACGGAAAGTATAATGTAAAATAAGTTAAAGACAATTTCATTTTAATAATGTTTAGCCCCCAGAAACAAAAAAAGTTTTTTTTAATCGAGTTGTTTTTAGTGTCTGACAATGAGAATATGGGAAACAGCTGATTTGCCTTTTAAATATCATACAATTTACAGCAATAAACTTTCACTAACATTGAGTCTCTAAAAACAATTTATTTAACTCCACTATGTTTTTTTTTATTACTTAAAAAACATCGCAATCATATAGTTATTCTATTGTTAATATTATCTGTGATTTGTATAAAAAAAAAACAACTTAGAAATAAATGAATCATAAGTGCAATGTAATACTCCCTCTAAAAATTTTTCAAAAATATCAACCAATGGAAATCGGGCGATGTAAATAAAACTAAAGATTCCTGTTTTATTGTTGGCAATTGTTGACACTGGTTTTTGTGCAATGGCGTGAGATAGGTGTAGTGGACTTACCGTCAAATAAGTCAGTAGATTCGTGAATATTCTATAAATATTTAAACTAATATGTATGTAAGCATTTAGTTACTTAACTTTAACGAAGCAGCATCACTAACCGTTTCAATCAGTTATTAAGTAAATTTAATTTGAAGGTTAATTTGATTTTATTAATATTTTTTTTACTGACAAGTAACAGAACTACAATTATTAAATTAATTATATATCGTTAAAAATAACAGTCTGAAAGCATTTACGCGAAATTCCACATCTTTTAATTTCATATCTAATACTACAGTGATTGTTATGTAAAAATTCAAATCGGTGTAAATTTTTTTTTAATGTGTATGTCGATATAAAGTGCAAAGTTTTGTGTAGTGTTTTATTTTGCTTCGAGAAAAATCGAGAAATCCACTTCAAAGATGATAACTGACTGCACCCTTTAAACGTAAGTTATTACCCTTTTCGCTGTATTCTGCATATTATTTTTAGGTGCAACCCACATAGGATTTTGTTTATAATTTCTAAGAAGCTGTTGTTCTTCAACGGCCTTTCCATGTGATTAATGTGCTGTATAAATAGAAATGTACCAACTTGAATCATTTATGCATACTTGAAAGGTTTAGATAAAAGAATTTTTTTCTTCGTATAAAATTGCCTTTGTGTGGATGTATTAATAAGCGTTCTAAACATAAACTATCTCTATAGTTTTAAATAGACAATTAAAAAAAAACTACTTTGCACAGTCACATTTCATTAATAAAGTGGGGGCGTCAGCTGAGGCCAATTACCTCGTCCTGTTGTTACATTTACTACTATTTAAAAAGCTCTTCGTTATCTCTTTTTTTTCTTTTAATAGTTGGTTATTGGTAACTTATCGTCTGTACTATAATTAATCGCTTTTGTTTGAAAGGCACAATTGCTATGATATTCCTTTCGCGATTCTGTGAACTCTTAATTGGTATCATACGAATAATTAAATGACAACCATATAATGTTTGTTAAAAACTATGTAGTAAAAGGCTTCTTTAAATTAAGTTTCCTCATTTGTTCATTTTCAAATAAAGTTGAGTTTATAAATATACTATGAGAAGGGGTCAAGGGTGAAAATGTTCAAGGAATCGAAGAATAGATAAAACATAACGTGCTGAAACAATGTACTAATGGAAGGTAGTGTACCATAAAAATAGAAAAGGTCTAGAACGTTGACAGAGTTTAACCTACATTTATACATATAAAATCTCATTTGACTTTCTTTTTCAATTTGTTTTTGTGCTAAAAGCATCTTTATTGGTGTTGATTATGGTCAACTGTATAAATGACTACTTGAGCACATCCTCTCATGGTTATTTACAACAGAATATCTATAGTTATTTTATTGTTATGAGTCAATTCAGAAATATAGTTTTTTCTATGAATTTTTTGTCAAATTTGGTTGTGAATGTGTAACTATTTTAGGAAATGATTGAAATATATTTAATAAATGGTATAACGTTTTGACATTTATAAGTAATTTCAAATTATCATATACCGTTACTGGTATATGTATGGAGATATTATGTAGAAAATAAAATTAGATGATATGGGCGGTCTAATAATATTAGCAACGTTTCGCTCATTTTTATAAGGGATTGCATCGGGACCAAACTGTTCTTGAATTTCTTAAATATTTATTACGTCTTCTACATTTGGTTTAAATTAATTTCGCATCAGTAAAGTTAAGTAAACGGCGTTATTAGAGAATTTGTTGTACGGATGATTGTGGAAGGTATAGTTTATTATACTATAATAGTATGATTATGAAAAAAAATTATATGAGTTATTGATCGTATTGATAAACATTGAAATAGAAATTGCGCCAGCCAGAATGGTAAATATTGTTTGTTATAGAAGTCACAATCTTGCCTTTCGATATCTTATGTGCAGTGGCGGATTCTCTATTAGGTCATTTGGTCAATGACCCTTCAAAGAAATGCTAAAAATTGTTTTATTATTAATTTACAATTGCTAATATGTAACGTTTTATTATTCGTATTCCAAAGGTAAATAATAAGAATGTGGTTTTAAAGTTTTAATCATGATTGCAACATTGACCACCAGCCACTACTGCTTATGTGGTGTCTGTGAAGTTAGCACAACATTCAACGAATTTAATAAAGAATACTGTAAGTTCTAATAGCACCTTTCATAGTTTCACAGTTTCTGATAGAAATTAAAAAAAGTTCCGTATTACTTACGTAAAAAAATCTAAATTGAATTTTTTTTTGAAAGTTATTAAGTATACATATATATTCTTAATATTCATGCTGTGCTGTGCACGACATTTAACGAAAATGATTGTGATTTTCCGCATATTTAATGGACCGGGGAGAAGTTAGCCATAACTTTACAGCTATAGATTATATTCTTACTTTAACACCGAACTGATACATATTTAGAAAATAAACTTTAACATACAAATTTTGAAATAAAACACAAAACCTGGAAGACAGTTTACGTTGTGTCAATTTATTCTCGACTTTATACAGTTTTTGTTTTTCATAAGAAGATTACCTTTTATTGCAATTTTTATAGTCTCATCGTATTCTACACACAGTTTTATATAATAATTCGCAAAAACCACAGGGCAGTTCTCTCATTTTTTTCAAATAAACAATCAATTTCTGTTGTGTCGATTTGATCTCGACTTTGTACGGTTTCTCCGAAATTTCTTAAAATGATCACTTTTTATTGCAATTTATATAATCGCATCGTATTCTACACACATTTTTACATAAGAATTTGCAAAAACCAGAAGGCACTTCTCTCTCTGCATATATTGCATATGTTACACAAAAATTGCTTCGAGTCCGCATTATACTTGAGATTATAAATTTTGGGCATTAGGATTATAATATCATATGAAGAGTTTGTAAAACACTTCAAAACTTGAAAACTTCTAACAAATTCAAATAAACATTCAGATATAACAGATAATTCATTTATTAAAAGTGGATACTGTAATCTGATACTTTTGAACTTGATTTATCCCAAAGTCGTAATTGTTATTCTTTCTTGGTTGAATGAAATCGAAAAGTGCAATAGTTTCAACTGATAAGTTATTTAATTATTCACTATTTAAATATCTTAAATTATTTACTATCCGGTTCAAATTTGTAACTTGGATTATTGCATTACATTTAATTATGTTAGAACTTTAAAAATGAAACCGAAAAGAACCAAAAGATAAATAACAGTTTAGTGTGGTTCCTGATAAAAAATGACCTAATACCTACAGCAACTATTGTACTTAATTAATTTTCATATTATGAACTTTTTTTCTGTCAAAATACTAGCACTACGTAATCAAAATTTTAGTATGCGTCAATAAAATCTCAAAATAAAATGAAATCTGCATGAATAGACACGTCTAGAAGCGGAGCGCCTGTATACGTTAGATCTCATTACTGCAATATTCATTGTAGCACATATTGCATCATTTGAAATCAATTTCATTTTATTTTGCACGCGCATTGCGCAGTATTCCACACGGATTGTATGGTATTGCATGTATATCTAAAATATTGCACACATATCGCATAATATATTAGGATATTACATGCACGATGCATATATTGCAATAATATTGCATTGCACTGAACATGTTACATATATTGCACTGGGAATTACCCTCTTTATTTCAAATTAAACAATCAATTTTCGTTGAGTGGATTTACTCTAAACTACAACTTTTCTCAAAATTTCCTAAAATGAACACCTTTTATTGTAATTTTTTAAATCATATTCTACACACATTGTTGCATACGAATATGCAAAAATTAAAAGGAAATTTGTTTTTATTTCGAGATACTCATTACCTGCTCTATGCTCTTTCCATTTTAGAAAACTTGCATTCTTTGGGAATTTCGCATGTAATATTTTTTTTTAGCATGATTTTATTGCGTAGCTTACAATTTTTACTTCATCTTTAGTAAGTTTATAGCTTATACTCTGACGGTTTGTGTAAACCTGACTGAATTTGTACTCAGTCGGGTTTGTTCGAAGTTTAGTTGGTCACGTTTACATCTCACTTGACTTTGATTATGTTTGTGCTTACTTCTTCTTTAGTATGTTTAAGACATTACGTCAATCAATTTAATGCTGTCGAATATCTGCGAAATACATGAGTGGCAAATCTGCCCATATTCTACAGACTTGCTTTATGATGAAAATGCTTTTATGGATTATTTTGAGCTTACTGCTGTTCTACTCTAATCAATATTGTACTATATCGTAGGTAGTTCTGTTTTGTTGTGTAAGTATTGCAGACATTTTTTTTTATTAAACCACTTAGGTGATTTTTGACTTGAGTTTGTGGCGACTTCTCCGGACTTCTCTATGTCGTGCTTGTATTGTATTGGTCCGCAGGTTTTTCAGCTGATATCTATGCTTTCATTTTTTATTGCTAGATTTTGAAGGATATGTTGTAGTAGTTTTTGCGCATCTCTGGGATGCTTTCTTAGGATAGTAATTCTACGTTGAGGTATTCTATGACTGTTGCTGGTGGTCTTACATTAAATTTTGCTGCTATCTGAAACTTGCTCAGCACCAAGTCTGAGGTATAGTTGTGGATGTTAGTGTTCTGGTTTCTAGTAATTGGTAAGAGCGGAACTGCTTATCGACCTTCAGTTTTATACTACTCTGAAACTAAAAATTCGCTTAAAACATATAAAAGCTTTCTCAAATCAAACTTATTTCGTAGACGAGTAGTTACAATTCTCGAAGAAGAAATTATTGAGAACATAAGCTATAACCAACATTATTGAAGAACAGTGTTTTTTTGAAACCACGAACAGAACAAGGGAATATTATGCTCAAGAATTTTGTGATTAGTTGGTACACATATACTTTAAGTACGTCTTTTGTTAGAAAAGAAATCATCGTTGTGTTATCGATGCGGTAATTTGTCATTTAGTAGAAAATTTATTTCTAATTGTTTAATTAACAATGCAGCTGACATTCAAGTTTTTTTTAAGAAAGTTTAATTAATTTCTTGAAAATCTTTGCCAAATTACCGAATAAATGGTTGTATTGCTTTTTTTTAATTTGTACCATGGTATTGAAGAGACATAAAATAGTCTTGCTTGTGTAAGTTAAAAAAGAAGTAAATTTCTTTATCCTCGTTGGTCATACTTTATAAAACGGTATATTTTAACAGTGTCAAAAATGTTATCATTTGTAACATACATATACATCTGATTACTACTAATGCTAGAAGTAGCTCACTTTGGCGATTGAGACCAAAAACAACCAAAACTGAAATTAATGTATTTTGCTAGATAACTGAATAAACACTTTTAAATAATAATTCGATGATAATAAGAAGTATATGTATTTAATAGTAGATATTAACAATTTGGTACTACATAGAAAAAAAGTAGAATTAGTAGAAATATAATTGAAGAGTAGTAAAATCGTGAAAGGACAGGAATACAGAATAATAGAATAGTACCTACTATGTATGAAGTGTATGAAGAATAAACAGATTTACACCTATATGGGGAACTACAACTATATCGGTCAAGAATGGTATGTGTAGAGGCAGTAGAGCAAATAGAAATAGATGTACAACTTGACATTAAATGTTCTCATAGTTTCTCATCAGTGTATTTCTTTTGTCATGCTTCTCTTGGACTTGTTTAGATTTTGCCAAATATTTTGTTGGTATATTTGTGTTATTCTATTTGTCTTTCTTTGATTTTATTCGTATTCTTGAAAGTTATTGTATGTTTTACAGTTCAATTGAATGCGATAAAATATTTTCATTGCATTCGCTGTAAAAAAGGGCTAGCGAGTTTCATTGAAAGCACCCTCTTGTATAGCTTATTAATAAGGGGTCCTTTTGAACATTGCATTTTTACCCGCTTTATTTCCACTTAATCTTTTCATGCTGCAATTTCAATGGAAAAAATTAGAAACTTTCAAGTGCTTGTCATAGAAAATTTTACAACGATCGCACAAGACTTATTTTCACATAAAATATAAGCTTAATTAATGTAGATAATTAACGTTTTAGCCAATTCTAATATTTGTGTGTTGTTTAATTTAATTTATACAATGAAAAATTTTATAATTTTTGCTAAATACACGCGTTCAAGTGGAAATCAATACATGGATCTTTAATTATACGATATAATCGCACTTACTAATTACAACTTTCATGTTCATATGAGAAAACATCACAAACGTTATCTTTAATTATATGTGTACTTATTTTTTGTCATACCGTCTTGCAATTATCGAATGTTAGTTGTTTTTGAATAATTAATCACCGTGACCGACTTTGACTATTTGCTTATAAAAAAAAATTGTGGTTTCGCTGATATTTTATCGAGCTCTCGGGTGCAGTTTCTTGAACTTTCCAAATTTCAATCGTCACATTTTAGTATAATACGCTCCAGCGTATACGTAGTTTCGTTTTCGTCTTTATAACATATTTTGCGGTTCTACGTCCGCAAATACCACAAATACCTTTTTCAAATAGTTCTTATATAATATATGTAACATACTTTTCTTTACTTTGTTTACTGGTCTATATTTTGTAAACCGCATTGTTTTTTTGTTTTACTATAATTAGTAAATAGGTAATTGCTTAAGCATTCTAACAAACTTAGAAGTGACATCATTTTTATATAACAATTAATTTTTATTGATCAACACCTTGTTTTAATTAACACCAAAGTAGTTATTGCGGTTTTGTTTTCCACTCGGTTTTTGCGGCGGTTTACGTTGTTCTAACTAAATTTGTTTAGGAATTATTTGGAGATTACTGTCCGAAATCCGTATTTTTGTTGAGTCATAATTATAGCAAGTGGAATTTTTGCTTAATTGCAATTTAGACTACATTTACCATACTCCTTGAACTTGAACTAATTCTCTCTCCAATAATTCGCACAGAATGTGTTTTTTATTCTTTGCTTCGCGGTTTTGTTTGTTTTTTATGTCTAATGATTTTTGGACATTTAATTTAGGATGAGGTTGTAAAGATATTGACCCTGTGTGAAGCTGAGTAAATTTCAGCAGATGTTTTCAGGAGTTAAATTACATATGCTTATCTACATATAAGTACACATTTGGTGAAATTGCTAAAAATGATTTAAATTTAAATTGTTTTTTAATTAAAAAAATTAATTAAATTTTAAATTCCTGATTAAATTATACTTTAAATAGTTTGACGGATCTTGTGTGATGTAGATCCAACAGACTTTTTTTCTGTAATAATCATAATAGTAACTCAAGAAAGAGTACTGTTAAGCATTTTTTGTTTTAAAATAATTTCACAGTAAATTAAACAAATTAGATCAACAGTTATTACTATTAGTAGCTCCAGTAGCAAACATGTGTTTTGTCTTCTTTTTTCCAGTTTGAATCTAATTTAACCTCGTGGTATAGTTTATTTTGATCTTTATTAATTTGAACTTTTTAATGTGTTCAGTAGTCTTTTTTGTAGTTTTTTCAAATATTCACAGATTTGCGAATTAGCTTTTTTATCTACTACGATTTCAATGTTTTCTTTTCATCTTTCTTTTAGTGCTTAATATAAGGTGTTTTAGGTCGTTAGTTGTTTTATCTCTATTTCGTTTATTACAATTAATAGCTAATACGAGTAATTGTTTTTTAATATTTAATTTAATTTAATATTTGCTTTCCGTATTTCAAAGAAATTACATTTTTATACGATAAAAAACCGAATTTAGTTCACTACTTCATAAAATACTTTATTTTTCTCTCTCTATGAATGTTGGTTTTTGTAAAAACACAAATGTATCAGAATATATTTTTATTATTAATTTTATTTGTTAGTAGTCAAAATTTCCCGTGGAGATTTAGTCAAATTTCTTAAACTGGTATTTGGGTCACTTGTTATCGTGCTGAAACACAATCTATTTTTGGTAAATACGTATAAGCGCTGTTATCTGTGGGCACTGTAACTGGTTACAATACATCTCAGCTGTAATAATTACTCCTGAAAAATGCTTGAATCGTTTGATATTCTTCTGTAGTAGAGTAGGCACTTATTGTCTACAAGGGGAGATGTTTTTAATGGCATTGTAGGATCGCCATTGTCAAGTGTTGATGTTCTTTTTCTACCTGGTCCACCTTTGGAATTATAATTGTCATCACCATCTCTAAATCTAATGATACGCAACTACATTTTTGAAACTTATAGAATATAGTCTCATCGTTAATTGCTACAAAATGTTTGGTCTTTTTGTAATGTTTAGATTCTATTTTAAAAAAAATGGCGATCTCTTATTTGGCTCAATGTTTCTAATACAAATCGTCTTACGTAAAATTGCGTACGTCCAATCATTTTTTGCGCACCTAATGTAGTACTAACATTTTTGTTAGCAATGTTACATACTTATCGAAATAACATGTTTTGAAAACCACACGTTTAATAATCATAGTGAACCGTATTGTCAAAGGAATGTTAAATGATATGAAACTAATATTGCATTGGTTAACTTTTATCTCCAAGGGAGATTACTTATGAATAGGTTGCAACTTAAAATCCAGTGGTGTGTATCATAATTCCAAAACATTTAAAAATGAAATACATACATATGTATGAATAATTCGGTTATTACAATTTTTAATTCTAATTCTTTTGTAACATAAACATATTTGTCAGAATAAATTTATGATGATGCACGTGCTTATCTTATGTACTAATTATGCGATGTTTCAAAAAGACACAAATGACGATTTAGGTAAAAAGATGTTTTGAACAAATCTGTTTACAAGTTATTTAAAAATGTACTTTCACTGCAAATCTATTACTTTTCAAGAGTACTTACTATTTTTTTTATATAAACAGTTACACATTAAAACTGGTGTTAAGAAACTCAAATGAATGATCGTACGCTACTTTTGTATAATTGCGGCTAAAGAGGCGTTATTTTACATGCGTTCTTGCATCGATCTTTTTTTTAGCTGGTTATAGTTATAATTGGTTTATTTTGTAGTTCTAACATTGATTTTACTATTTTTCTTTATGTAACTCTAACTTTCAATTTACTTTTTAGGTTGATGCGAATATCGTTTCTTCTTTTTAGCGACACATTATCACAATTGTACTAGTTTGCTTTCTTGCTTGGTTTTAATTAATTATTGGAGAATTTTAACGCATATGGCTATGTTATAGTAAGGAAACTGATCTAAATACACACACCTTCAAAACTCTTGGACTTTCCGTATATGAAAGATTTGGATTATGTTTCTTTTGTTTTCGTTGTTAGGCAACAAAGTTGAGTTATGTAGATAAATTGACAGATATAATTGATTAGTTATAATTTTTTTTAAATATGATCAGTTTAATTGCAAGCTAGCAAATGAGTTTGGTATTTTTCTTTGAATATAATATCAGGACTGCTTTCAATAGGACAAGAATTATTGCTTTGCTTGATGCGCTAGACATTCCCAGATCTTCTTTCAAATGAAAGGCAGGATCGGCATTAGGTTCAATATGCCCGTAGACACCAAAATGCTTTAGTTCCAGCCCTTAGGAGTCACTTCCAAGTTACGTTTTGCCTTGTTATATCGACTTCTACAGTTCCAAGAAGACTACATCGTGCAAAGGCAAAGGGTCTGGAGAGAGCCAGGCCGACAAGAGAGATTAAATTTTTTCTATAACGGAGGGACAGTAATGTTTTGGGAAGGAATACTGTTCAGTGGCCGTACGCCGTTAATTCGCAGAAATCACAATATAAAAAGAATATAACAAGTTTATATTAAAAATTATTAATCCCTTACGCAAACAATTAGTTGACAATTTCATTTTTATGAATGACAACGACAGGCCACATCGCGCAGGAACGGTTTAAGAGGAACTTGAACAGGTATATATTACCCGATTAGATTGACCAGCTAACTTCCTAAATATGAATTCAATTGAAAACATGTGGGATTTAGTCTCTAGAGCAATTCACAATCGCATTATCCTACTCCAAAATGCGAAAGTGTCAGCTGCAGCGACAGTAGAGGAATGGGCAGAGAGAAGATATACTTAGAGGGGAATCTCCTGTATATAAACTTGGAACACAGTTTATGGCGCCCTACAACGGTTGTGAGGAAAACAAATAGCGCGAATTTTAAACTTAATGTGTGGGTGTGGGTAGCACCCATTATTATTACAATGGTTTATTTTGAATGTTTTCTTGTTTTTGAAAGAATAGTTATGAAAATTGTCACTTTTTTATAATTATGCATTAAAAAAAAACGACTTATTTTATATAACATTTTTTATTTGCACAAATACAATATAAATAACTTCCAGTTTCATTCGAATCAACACCGTGTGAATATTGTAACAACTTTTCTTTAAAACGAATATGAAAACATTCAGTTTTTAAATAGTAATAAACGTTAGAATCAAACACGTGTAAAAATAACTTGCATTATTTAGTCGATTTTATTCGAGAAATGCAATTCAGCGTTTTTAGCCTTCAAGGTACGAAAAAGAGGGAAATAAAATTTGCTGTGTTTGTATTTTTTACCGATAATTATTACATAGTGGCCTCTAACTGTTGTGGAGAAAAGTTAAAACGTTATTCCTTTTCTCTCAATTGAAGTTACTCGTCTACAAATACTTAGTTTATGGGAATGGGACCGATGGGACAATATTTCTCAAGAAATTGTCAACCGTTTGATTGTTTCCATGCACAGGCCTGTCACTATGTTACTGAGAAACCGAGTAGGTAATACTGAGTATTAAGTTGATGTTTGTTTTGTTAATTTTTGTCGTAACAAATTCTACGGTCGAGACGAAATATCCGATGTTGCCTTTTAAGTATCAGAATTTAAAAAATTGTAGTGTAAGCATAACAAATGATCTTGGATTATTGATGATGATTGATGAGGTGTTCAGTGTAGAATTTGACCCGTTTTTTTTAAATCCTATTTTATTTAACCGATTTTACTACGTGTGATTTATTTCCAGGGATAAAAGTACACAAAGTCAAACGATTTATAGATATGAAAGAGTATCACATTGAACGAGTTTAAAACTTTTAATCAGTGAAAAGCAGTGGCGGCTTCTCTATTAGGTTATTTGGTCAGTGACCCTCCAAAAAAAAATTAAAAACTGTTTTATTAATCTACATTTGCAAATATGTTATGTTTCATTTTCCTTTTTCCAAATATAGATAAATTGACTTTAAATATAAATATTTTATTAAGTAAGAATGCGTTTTTAAAGTTTTAATATTGAAATGATTCTCTTGTAGCATTAATGCACTGGTGGAAAGTACGGTTCAATCGATTTATTGTATATTTTATCAAAACAGATATATTGTTTTTACTTTTTTGTAGAATTTAATGATGGTTTTTAAATTTTTTTTATTAGTTTAAATTTTTTATTTATAAACCTTTTAAGTTTGTATTACTGTAAAGGGTTGAGTATACTTTCGTTCTTAAGTTTTTAGAATTCGCGTCTTCCTTAAATTTTTAATACATTTTGCTGGCTCTTACCCGTTCTGCGCGAGAAAGTAAAGATTTTTCTTTGGTTTAACTCTATAAATGCTTACTTCATTTTTGTATCAGTTTTTGATCTGTTGGTATATAAGATAGGGCTTCTGCAAAAACGTTTGGTGTTTCTTCTTATTTGTTTTATTTTAAAGTATTTGCAAGAATTTAATTGGTCCTCGATGTTTTTTCTAACAACCATGTAAAGATTACATTTCTATTTTAGTATGCAGTCGATCCACTCACAGAAATTTTTCTATATTCATAAATTCTCAATAGTAAAGGTCCTGTAAGCTGCACTAGACAAATTAACTTACACTAAAAATAATAGTTGAAGGTTTCGTTCTCGGTTTCGCTACTTCTTTATTACCAATGTATTACCATTATTCTAAATTTATTACTCTTATCAATACGAAGTAATCGCTTTGTGGGCTAGCTTCGTTTTCAGCCGGGCCAACCATAGCGTAACTTTGCTTATAAAAATGGTATTGAAATACTGTTTACGTCAAAATGTTATTATCATAACTCCAAATTTATTACCTCTTCTAATATTGAGTAATCGCTTTGCCAGTTTCTCTCTAATCTGAACCAACCTTAATATAACTTTGTGTAGAGATTTATTATTTATTAATAAAATCTAAAATTAATTTTTTTATAAGAAATTTATATATTTTTTAATGTTTTCGATTTGCAGTTTTATGCATACGCTGATTTGTACTATTATCTGGATATATATTATCTATTATGGGTGTTTCTTTGAATAACGATTGCGACTACATGGGCTGATAAAAATTCTCGCTTTAATCTTTGGTTTGTGTAAAATAGGAAACAGCTGCATTTTACTTTTGATAAAAAAATGTTGTTACTATCTTATTTTTTGAATTTTTGTATTTGGAATACTTCTTGATACATTTAGATCCTGTATCAATATCGAGGACTGTTCCTCCAGTTTTCTAAATTATAGTAAAATAACCGTTTACTAATGCTTTTGCGGGTGGTTTTTATTTTTTTTTAAATTCGTACAATAAAAATGCGCGAATTCATGTAACCAGAATAATCAGTATTAACAAAACAATTAGCATAATTAATAGATTAAAATGGTTTGTTGCACGAGCATGATTGAATAAAATTTTGTTTAAAAATAAACGTCAACATAACAAAAACTAGTAGTCATGCACGTATTAAAACATCTATGATCACCATTAATAAAACAAAATGAGTTTCTTCGTTCTTGGTCGATCTTAACCTTGGTGCAATTATCTGTATTTCCTTTTTTGTCATTTTTACACGTTTCTTTATTAACACCTTTTCCTTTTCTCGCTTTCTCTTTAAGATTCCACCATATGTCACCTTTCTTTGCGCGTTTTTACAATTTTAAGCTTCTAAAGGGTTGTTATTAATGAAATTACTCACGCTATGAATTTTTTTTTATAATTCTGAGTTTAATGAATGTGTAATCAATCGAATCTTTGTAATCGTAAACAAACAAACAATTACTACTATTTATCTACACTTTAAATGTGTATATTGACATCAATATTTTGTATAAAAAAACAAAGCAAAACCTATTAGATAACATAGATCAATATGTGAGCATAATCTAAATGTCAGTGTTGTGCTAAATACGTGCACCTAAAACGCGCATCCTCTGAAGCATTTGGCGGTACGAAATTACCGCATGAGAAAATTTCGAAAACTTCTGCATAATTCAAATATTGATGTTTACATATAACACTTTAAATATATACATGCCCGAATATAATTTTCACTTATGAATTTTTAAAATTCCTGTGATTTGTTTTACAGAACAAAGTAATCGTCGATTGTTAGTTAAGATTAAGGTATTACCGGAACTAATTAAATTCGTAATTGCTAGGCTACCTTGTATTTTTATAAAAAGTACCTTACAAGGTGAATGCATAGGTAATCAATACAAGTACAGTTATAGAGTGTATTAAATAAATACCTTATTCTTGTTTCTTACTTCGTTTTTCTTCAATGCACAAATTTCGTCATTCCTAGTAACCCACATTTTGTTTTAAGTAGCGTTATTTGTCTTGTCTAAAGATAATATTCACGCTAATGTTAATGTCCAACTTTATTGTCTCAAGGAATTTTCTCACGTATTTCATGGAAACACGTACATCTTACTCCACTTACTACTTTTGAAACCACTTAAAAGGTCAGTGTTAATTTTCATAAATTAATTAAAATAAAACAAATTGAATACAAACTTGCAATTTGAATTGCAAAATTTTTTGTAGTGATTTTCACACTCTAAAAATTAATAAAATTGTATGTTCAATACGTTATGGTCACTTGCACTCGTCCAGTTTTAATAATTAATAAAAAGCGAGGATTTTTATTAGCTATAGATAGACAATGAACGTCTAATTTAGTTAAAGTAATAGGAAATTAATTCGAACCTGGTTATTACATTTTCATTGGTGATGTACTACTTTTAGTTCATGGTTTATTTGTTTATATAATTTTTGTTTGTTTTGTTTTGTACGTGGGCAAATTAATAATTAAGTGGAATCTATATGAGACCTAGTTCGGTTGTGGTGTGCAACATAATTTAGAAACATCTACTTTGTTTAGGTAATGTCGTGGTCTTGAACTTAATTCAAAAAAATTCAAGACCACGGCATCATCTGAAAAAGAAGATATTTTTGCGTTGGGCGACGGCCGTGAATGCTATTTGGCAAAAAAAATGTGAATTACACATTTACATATGAGTAGTTCTATGCAAATTAACAGTTAAACTTGAAATTTACCATATCTTTATTTTTAAACTTAAAATGATTACATAATTTAAGTTGCTTATTTAAATTTGAGCAGTTACACGTTTCAACTTGGGCCATCATCAGATTAAATAAAAACCTAAATGATAACATTGATAACTTATTGTTAATTAAGCATTTAGTTGAGGTATGTTATTTTTGAATTTTTCTTATTCGTCTTATGCATAGGAATTACAATTGCCACAATTTAATTTATATTATGTCAATATTATCTTTAGGAATAAGAATAGATTTAAGATTGTTTTTATAAGGAAACGAAATGTTTTGAAGTTAAGGGGATTCTTTCTAATGTAAAATCAGGCAAAATTATTCCCATTTTTTGATAGACTTTACAGCAAAACCAAATCACCAAATCTAATGGGGAAAAAAATACATGTATGCTAAGTATAACTGAAGGTCGCTAATTGCTTGACTTGGCCACAAAAGTGATAGTTATTCCTACAAAAAATCACGAAAATGCGACAAAAACACATTAAAATTCACATTTATTTTCAATGTCTTCTGTTAAAATTATTAAATAAAAATAATGAAGCGGCTTACATTTAACCTTTATTAACAAATCTGTATCAGCACTAAGACGAGCATTGCAATTTATGTCGGCAATATCACTTTGAAAGTACCCTTTATTTTCTCAAAACGCAACGTATAAATGCTCCCTCTTATTTTCCGTCTTTGTCGTGTAAGCTACAGCAGATTCTTTGGCCTCTATTTCACTGGAGATGTTGGCTTACGTTGACGACGTGAATGTTTTCTTTACGGACCAGAGTATGATTTGGATTTGGCCTAAGAGAGAAATTATTTTGAAGTTCTTTAATAAATGTGAAGGATAACTATTAGGTGCTAATATATTAATAATAGCTAACTTTTTATTATAATTAAATTGGTCTAGAGGAAAGTTATGCAATCTACTGAAAATCTTAACGGTGGTATTTTGCGTACTAGAGGATGAAAAGTTGAGAAAAGGATTGCTGGGTCAGTGGTAGCAGCTAAACGGCGAATGTCAATTTGGAAGTTATTGATCCATTTTAAACAAAATTCAAGAAAATGAAGAACATCTGTTTGTTTTTAGGATGGAATAAATTAAGGATATTCAAACAATCTTTTAACATATCGAATGGTGCTGTCTTCTTTCTTTCAACCAATGCTTTTCTCATTCTTAGTTTTGAAGGATTCATTTTACTATAGCCTCGTTCATCTGATGTCGCTTTTGTCTTTTTTTCTGTCACGGTTTCTATTGCACTCTATTCAGTTATTCACTTATTATTTGTCACGTGTCTGTAGCATGTTATTTTTGTTTCTTCTATAAACGTAATTGTTCTTCTTTTTCACATAGTTTCTTTTTGTTGTTTTTTTTTAAATTTTCTTTAATCAACATTTTTGCAATTAATAGCTGGTGGCGACCACGACAGTTTGCATCTTTTCCAACTCTCAAACCTTTTGCTTAATCATAGGTTAGTGGATTATCGATTCTGGTATTTTGTATACAAATAAAGAGTTGATGGGAAAACGATGAATAATAACCATGTGGTTACTGTTATTTGTTATTTCTGCTACTACTTGGTATATTGCTTACTTTGTTTATATCTATTTGTTAAACAGATGTGTAACAATTTGTGCTAATAACAATGATGTGAATAGAAAAGCAATAGTTATCAACAAAAGTAACTTAATATTAAATATAAAATATAACTTAATTACTAAACCACTAATCGTCATTATTTGGCGTTAGAGTGGGCGAGGTTTACATAGAACTCTCGATAGAACTTGGACTCTTCGCGTAGAATATTTTTTTTTTAAACTGAAAGGTAATCTTGATATTATGAAGTACATCATTTAAAATTAGGTCTTGCCTGAAGGTTTTCCAATTAATATGCCTTAGGAATCGGCACCAAATACACTAACTGAGTAGGAAGTACAAATTTAATATCAACTACTAGGTTGCTGTTACTGGTAGCACCATGGGCATTATTTAATCGTACCTTTTGTTGATACTTGATAGCTTGCAAAATAAGTACTCTGCGTTGCCAACATCCATTGTAGTTTGTTCTATAAAGGAGAAGTTTTTGTTTCTCTAACGTATTTTGGATTTCTCTAATAGGCCTCGAAGGCCACGTAAGCTTTTTGTAAGTTCCCAAGCTTGTAAAAAACTCTGTCCAGTCTTTGAACATATTTTAGTTACAACTGACAATTTGAAAAGGATTTGGTTTGATTCTACAAGTTTTAATTGCCACATACCAATCTTCAGGAACCTCTGTCTGTATTTTTTTTGCATCAAAGCTATGTTTCAATCGCACTACATATAGGAAATGTTACTTAAACGCTATCGAATCGCTTACAGTTGTGCACTATATAATATAGATAACGAAATACGACAAAGTTCTTATTTTGTTCAGCACCAAAGTCTCAGAATAGAGCAACCCGTCCTACTGTACTGGGAAGTATATCAGAAATACAATGATGCAGCATGGATACTACATCATTGGAACCGCTTTTAGCTACTATCTAGTCATAACAGTAATTTTGAAAATTGAATGCCACTGCTTCATAGTCAACTTTTTTTGATGTCTTAAGTCTACTATTTCTTTTCCTTTTGTAAAAACTTCAGTTTTCTTCTTGTGTAGTAGGTTTTCTAGTTGTAGTTGTTTTAGTTCTTGTGCAGCTTTTTGTTTTTCAGAATCGTCACCATTTGCCAATTTTATCTTCAGGCTATCTTCTTGTGATGCCCATTCATCGCATATACTACACGTGTGATCGCGGATAGCCAAACAAGATGTAATCGTTAATAAAAAAATTTCGATAATTTCATAGGACAGTGGGAAATCCTTGTACTTTTCCAGGTACGTTCTATGCAGTTTTTTCGTATCTAGTTAATTAGGCAAGTAAAGTTTACTAGAGTTTCCAAGGGAATAATGCGATTTTCTTGCAGTGACTGAATGTGTTTATGTACCTCAGTTTTAGTAGCATCTCATAATGCTCGAGGACGATTTTTATGTTAGCCTAGTCGTGCGTGTATATGATTTACTTCAGATCAAAAAGAAATTATATATAAGAAACAAAATACTTACAATAAGTGTTTCCGAATATACGATTGGCACATTCAACTAAAACAAAAATATCTGCAAGTTAAACTGATACATTTATAAACAGTTTCCTACGATAAATTGAAAAAACCAAGTGCGCTAAGCTTCCCGAAGTTATATCTCAGCAGATGTGCTCTCCGATTTGTCGTAATGCTGTTAGCAACCACAGAAATCGAAACGGTGATTTCAATGTCTCTAGCTAAATAGGTATATCAGAATGTGCATTTAGGTTCAGTCGTCATAGGAATTTTCTAAGATGTTAGAATACGTGCAGGTACCCAAAGTTGCTACGATAACATAGAAAAATAAAATCGTGCTGTAAAATGAAAATGAATTTTTACCTCAGCAAATTTCTCACAACACCCACAACTAAAACCGCAATTTATTGATTTAAAATAGGGCGAAATTCGTACAAGATGAAAATTACACTAAAATATTTTTAACATAACAGTTTTTAGTCTCTGATTTGTTTTTAATTAATATTCTCGCCTTTGTTATCGCTCATTGTTCTTTCGTTAAATTAAAAACTACATTGGAATTTTACATGCTGTTACTCTCTTTTTTTTTATTGTTACGTGCGTTTTTTAATACATTTAGATCTAATTTTAGGTTTGAGGCAAACAGTTTTCATCAGTATTACAAGCACTTTGATGAATAAGTCTATTATAGACTTGCTGTTGGAGATTCTAGTAAAACGAGGTTGATATTGTAAATTTTGAATTATTATTTTTTAATTTAATTAAAAATACATATTTAAAACATTTAAAAATAGAACATGTTACTCATAATTTAATAAATTTAATTTTTTATACCAAAATGAAATTATCGAGGGGGTAATCACGTATGCAATATGTCAAACATATTCAATGCAATAATGCAATATTGGTGCAGTATATGCATCGTGCATGCAATATGTGTGCAATATTTTAGATATGTATGCAATGTCATACAACCCGTGTGCAATATTGTGTGTGTGCAAAATAGAATGAAATCGATGACAAATAAAGCAATGGGATCTAACTTATACAGGCGCCCCGGTTCTAGATATGTCTATTCCCACAGATTTCATTTTCTTTTGAGACTTTCTTGACGTGTACTGAAATTTTAGGTAATACTAGTATTTTGATAGACAAAAAGTTTTTAATATGAAAATTAACTATGGAAACAACAAGTACAATAGTTGCTGTATTAGGTTATTTTACTTTTAATCAGAGACCAGCCAAACCGTTATTTATCTTTTGGTTCTTTTCGGTTTCATTTTCAAAGTTATAAACATAATTAACCTTCGGTTAGACGTGTCTTTATATGTAACGTCGTTAGTCGCGCTGGGATTACTTGTCCCAAAGTAGACACCTAACGCATTAATTTACACTAACTCTTTGCATGAAACTTGGTAAACAGTTTGTAAAAGATCAGTTTGAGGTATCAAAAATCGACAACACTGAATCACAGATAAATGTAACACACTAATCCTTGTTAAAAATCTGAGCTGGATAATAAATAATTTAAAATATTCAAATAGTGGATAATTAAATATATTCTAATCGGAATAAAAAATAGCTAGTTTTTTTGATGTGACTTAACCAAGAAAGAATAACAGTTACGACTTTTAGATAGGTCAGGTTCACACTTCATGACTTGTCTTATTTGCTAATTATCACATTTGTCTGTAATCGTAAATTGTAGATTACAGTATCCAGTTGTAATAAATGCATTATCTGTCATTTATGACTGTTTATTTGAATCATGGAACATCTGTATATCGTACATAAATGACGAAATTGTTTGGAGTTTTCAAGTTTTGAAGTGTTCTACAAATTTTTCATGTGATATTATAAGACAGACGTACCGAATTTGTAATCTCAAGTATAATGCGGACTTGAAGCAGTGTTTTTGTCAAATATATGCAACATTTCATTTTCTTCTAAAATCTGATATAATGTTGACATCTGAAATTTATAAATTACCTAACCTCTTGTAATTGTAATTATTTTTTTTAAAGACGAACAGAACATAAATTTAAAGATGGATCGACATACTATACTTCTATTAAAAACAGCAATCTTAGATTCAAATTTCTTTTAATAGTAAACATAAATATTTTTACATTTGTAACAAAAGAAGTGCAATAAATACTCGTAAATAACATTGTTTGTTTTAAATAATTTAACTGTATTTTTTATTTTATAACATCACTTTTAACTATCAATGCTTAACAGTCAGTAAATAATTAAAATTTCATTATTAATTAGGGGAATTATTTAAGTTTTTCTAAAACTGTAGATAAACTGGCATAGTATGAAAACCAACATTTTATATAGATTTTGGTACAAATTTAAACTAAATTCATATATATTCTATTTGGCAAGTAAACTAAGTTGTATTGGTAATTTATTTAGATATAAATAAGAAACAGACAAACTTACAAGTAAACATGATTATATAATGAAATATTTGTACTGAAAGAAATATCACTTAGTGAATTGATTTTTCGATTTTATTAATGAAATTTCATTTACAGCGTCAGTTATATTAAGTTGTTTTCAAATATCTAATTATTAATATATTGGCAAGATTTGAAAGTCGTTCCTGTATTATCGAGTTAATCTTTATTGGAAAGATGCTAATATTTGATCCATTATGCAGAAAAAGTTGTTTAAATTAACCGTCAGAATTTACCGTATTTCGTTCGTCATCAAATTAAAGGCTTTTTCCTAACTTGTTTCATCTAAGTAAAGAAAAAATACTCAATTATAATAAATTTTACATTTGACCCGTGTGTACAATTTCTGAAGAGCAATCATTTCTAGTTTAAATTATATTATATATGTTGTTCATCACCTTTACATTCTTAATTTTTTTTTCTATATGAACTTATTAGTTTTGTACGTTCTAGTCAAGTGTTTGAAAAATGAAATGGGGACATTCGTGGAATTTAAAGCGCATAACAGCTAGTATCTAGATTTTTTATCTTTTGATTGAGATTACACTCGTCAGAAATACGGTTAAAAGTATGCATAGTTTAGATTGAAAAACAAAAGTTGTATGCACTTTCGGTTAACTCGTAAATAAAATAGTATTAGTAGGGATGAAACCGGAAGGAATCTTGTGGCACTATCGCTAATACCAAAAACCACAATATTAAGTTTTAAATACGTGCCGTTCGCGTTTCGTTTTCGTTTTGGTACACTAATTTAATTGATGATTGTAGCATAACTATCGAAACGCGTAAATATTGGTATTTTTATTTTATCAGTAAGTATTTTATATGTTTTTCTTGTTTTCTATTATTAGTGACCGCAATATTTAATATCGAATGTTATCAATCTTTAAAATGTCTAAACGTTTGGTTTGAACAGTTATCTAAAACTAGGGACAAGCGAGATTATAAGATACATTTGGGGTAACAACAATTACAAATATTACTCACTATAATACTTTCAATTGTTGTACATATGTTATAAATGTTCTTATATTATAAAACTTGCAAATCTATTCTTGCATTAAGTATCTCTTATTCAACAATCTTTAAATAAGAGACTAAATACATGCCGTTTACATATATTACATGCAATTCTTTTGTGTTTTTTAAGATACTACTCTTATAATTACCAGAATAACTGCCAAAGATTTTTTTATTTTTGCTTCCACAAAGAAAAGTCCGATATAAGAATTTCTTGCAAACTTGCAAAAATTGTTTTAATACAATTTCTATTAAAACGTAATAAACTGGAAAAATATGCAGAACTAAGTGCTTTTGGTATTCTAACACAAAGAACTGACCATAGTCTTTCTTCACTTTTTTATCTTCTTCTCTCGTTATTAATGACTCTAACGTTTGCATAGTCAATACATATGAATCTTCTAATCAATCAACACATGAAGCATTATAAAAAGTTTCAGCAGTCTTGAAAGATATAGTGATAGAAATGATAGAATACAAAGGAGGAGGAACAATAAAGTAGAAATATTAAAGAAAGCAGAAATTTTAAAATATACTAATTTATGGATCAAAGAAGACTTACCTATAAGTAAGTAAGGAGGAAAGGAAAAGCGAGACAAATTGAGTTAAAATAATAATTATAAAATACAATAAATGGATTTCAATAATTCAAAGCTTATGGCTTAGAAGAAAAAGAACATAAAAATAGCAATTAAAAACATCAGCCATTGAAAAAGTACTCGCGGAAGACCCCTTAGTAGCTCAGTGAAGAAAAATAACAAGAACTGATAGGAAGAAACTAAGCACAAGAGAAAAGAATGGAAATAATGGAGACGATAAAGGGAACGGACAAGAAAAAAAACAAAACGACGGGGAAAACAGAAGGGATAGAAGCGGTCCGATATATAGGGGCGTAGAATAAGTATTCGAGATAAAGAAGTAGAGTTAGGTGATAGATTTGAGAGACCAGGATTAGAAAGGCTAATAATACCTGAGACTAAAACTAGAATTGTTTCTTAGAATTGGAAAATTACGACATACTAGTCTAGAGTGGATTAGGTAAGAAAGGACACGAGCAGGGATAGGATGTATGCTCTATATGAATATTAAAGACACGATAAATAATTGGATCGCAATCTGAAAAAGAATTGTAACAGTAGAATTTAAAGCATTCAAGGCATCAAGAAACGATTGTTGCAGTATATGGTCTTAACGAAGACAGCCAAAAACATGTGAAACGTATCAACATAATAAGACAAAAACAAACGACGTGGTGGACAGAGGAAATTAAACAGCAATTTAAAGCCAGGGATAAAAGTGGAAAGAGTGTCTAAATAATAAAAGAGAAGCACAAAGAATACAAGAAACAAAGGGACAAATTTTAAAAAGATAGCAAAGGAAATGAAAAACTATTTTTCAAATTATTGAAAAACTGTAAAAGAAATAAGAAACTACGTAGATACCCTAGAAATTAAAAACGATAAAGGAAACAGCAAAACCGTAGGAACTGTAAAAGAAAACTAAATTGAAAGAAAAAAATAACTATGGATGGATACTGCCAATTTCCATAAACAAAGATACAATGTACTGTAACAATTACAGAGGGACAATCTTACTGAACACAATATTGAAATTAATCTATTTAGTTTTCATACACAAGGAGAAGGCTTCTACACGAAGATGGGTGTTAGGCAAGGAGGCAACCTGAGAAGAACAAACAAAGAAGATATGGGAGTCTAAAATCGAAAGGTGGAAGAAAACGGCGTACATCTACAAGACAATATTGTTATTGAAACGTTCGAGAAGTTATTCACAACTTCAAGAGCCTTCTCGAAGTTATCCATCCTCTAGAAGGTATACCGAAAGATATGGAACACTCGAGAAGGATTTCCAAGATGTGTATATATACGGAACAAACAAATCGTAGGTCAGTTATTCCCGTAAAGTGAAGACGGCATTGCCAAGAAGATTATTCAAGTTGAAAATAAATAGGTAATTAACGCGTGTGTGCAGATAAATATACGGAGTATAATCTTGTACGTGACTTACGTGTAAAGAAACAATAAGTTTTAAATAGTTATCCGCGGACTTTATCTTATCTTCGTGGAAGTGATAGCGTTATACATAAATTATAGTGTAAGTGTTTTTATTATATTTTCTTAGATTTAATTAGTTCAGTTAGTTTAAACGTGTACATATTTTTAGTAGTTTAAATAAATTAGTTTTAATTATAAAATTCGTTACGTTATTTAGTAAGAATGGCTTCACAAGATCGACGAAAATCGTCAAAAGAATTAATCTGTGTACTGTAGACCAAACAAAGATTGTTAGTTTCTGCTAGTACCATTAGAATACGACTAAAGGTAGTAAATTTGCGTGGTTGCATAGCTCGCCGGAGGCCTTTGTTTACAGGAGAGCATAAGAAATAACCACCTGCGTGGGCTAAAAAGTACGCAAATTGTAGTGTTGAAAACTCGTCGTGTGTGGTTTTTCTGACAAATCCAACATAGGGATATGATTCTGCACTCTTATCCGTGTATTACTATTGCATTAGAGATGTATTAACCAAACTAGCCCATTCAATGATAAAAGGTCTATTTATCAGTTTTGTGGTATCTTTTACAGATTTTTGGGCGTGCTGAGGCTCAGTATTGTGCGCCGTAGACGAGGTAAAGCGTACAAACCGGAATGCTTGGTATCTACAGTGAAGTACAGAAGTGGAACTATCATGCTTTGGGTTGCATGTCAGTTTCAGGGGTCGGTGCATTTTTTGTGTGCGAGTGGCCCATAAACCGTCAACGTTATACGTCGATGCTGCAAGAAGTTTTGGAGACTAGGATGCTCAAACTTTGCGGAGAGGATATGGATATACATGACAAAGCGACGATGCCATGGTCTGCCAACAACACAAAGTGCCTATGCTAGATAGGTAACTACATTCGCCCTGCTTATCTCATATTGAAAATTTGTGGCACATAAAAAAGAGAATTGAAAATGTCATTCTTGTGCATCAAAACATAAATTGCAAAAAATAGACAAAGAATGGCAGTCCATATCTGAAGGACTATGCTACAAATTAATGTGTACAATCCTGAAACACGTTAAAGCAGTTCTGAAGGCGCATGGTGGCTCAATAAAATATTAAATAGTGAAATATGTACATAGCTTTAATTTAAATTACAATTTTCCTTATATTTTACAAAAATTTGGGGGTGTCTAATACATTTACACATAGCTGTATATAATAACCGCATTGCTTTTTAACCTTCCACCATTTTTTGCAAATTTTTTTTACAACTTTTTGGTGAAAGTATTTTTCAGTGTCCGATGGCGAAAGTTTTAGTAACGAACCCTTATCATAATTGAAGCTTCTATACCTATGAACCTATGAACTGTAAGGAAAATTACCGACGATGAAAGATCTTAGATTTTGATATCCCAGTGATTTAGTATAAATTTTTCGTACTATTTTTATTTCGTTAAATATGTTGAAGCAATATTGTAAAAATGTTTTTAATCCTTTCTCTTTTTGTGCTGTATTTGTCATATATGAAGCAAAATAAAAGCAAAATCAGAATGTTTAATTTGCGTAATGGCAGTTATGGATACTTTTGCAAAAATGGAACAAATCACTTCTCTCAGATTTTTATTACTACATCTGATTGCTGTTCCAAAAGTGGTTCGAATAAGACAGAATGCTTATGCGATGGTAGATGGAAATTATTTATTGATTATCTCTAGAAAAAAATATATCAGGTGTACAGAGTGTTTAGTTTTTCCACATTGCTCAATTTTTCATTCTGAAGAAATAGTTTGATGAACAAATATATTGTTTACATCAAATTAATTAATTACTCCAATTCTTTGGACAAGAGATCTTGATAAATGAATGGGAAAATAAAGGTAAAGACACGTGTTAATGTTCGAAGTGTATAACTGATGGAAATATAAGGAAAGTCTATTTGGGAAATCAATTTGTTGTAATTGGCCTTTTCTCATCAACGCGTAATTTAAGTGGAAAGTCTCGTAATATCAGAGACAAAAAACGTTAAAGCTCTTATAATAAGGCAATTCATTTAAACATTACATTTTCGGATACGCAAACTAACGATCAACTACTGGGTAATTTAAAAATGCTATTGAGGTCGTTCATTTCACAGGTTATTGCATAAAAATGATAATTTACTTCTTTCGACTAAGTTTTAAAATACATAGAAAATTCTTTATAATTTTTAAAATATGATGTTTGGAATCATTTTCAACATAAACGCGCTTTGTCTTCGAAATCGAAATTACTTTCTTTTATGTTATTTATATATGTTTATTATGATTCATTTTCTATTTATACTATTCACCTTTGTGGATTGCGCGTGGAGGTGTTTGGCAATAGTTGCAAAACAATTTTAGTACAATTTCGTTTTGCGAAAGTTAAAGAATATTGCTAAAGAAATTACAACCTAACGTTGCATTTACGCTTGAAACGACTAGAAAAATTGACACAATTTATTGCGTTGAAATGTGCAAAAAACTACGGTTTGTTGCGTTCAAAAATAGTTATTGCGACGAAGAGAAAGAAATAAATAATAGTTAGCGGTAAGCACGTTTAAATTTCACCGTTTTAGGCGTTAGAAGTGGTATCTTTTGTTCAACAGATTTTTTCAATTATTAATTAGTTACTACCGGTATTAATAATTAGCTTTACTTGTATAGATTTTACGGTTTAGGCGGGAATAAAGCTTCCTTTTGGTTTTAATCACTAACTTTATATAGACGGTAGCGCGTTTTGTACTTATATGTAGTACAATTAATTGTAATCCTTTGTAGAACTTCCGGTTCTTTGAAGTAGTATAATTCCATCAATGTCGGATGATAGTAATATTAGAGATTTGGTACTGCTACTCTCTTAAATTATACCGTTAATTAACGCTAATTATAGAAAATTACCCAAAGAGCTTAGTACTACTACATTGGATTAAAAAAAATAATTTAATTTCTGGTGATCGGAAATTATCCGACTATAAAAAAAACTATGAAAAAATATAGAGCACTTAAGTATAAAGTAAATTAAAAAAAGCATGTTCAACTCTACGAGTAAATTTTTAATGAAATACTCAATTGACTGAAACAAATGCGTGTTGTTGAAACCTATGTATATACTTGAAGTCGCTACATTTACACAAAAAGCATATAAAGCATGTGAACCAAAAAAAGGTGTTATTACATAGATGATAGGTGACAAGTAAATATAGATCTAAGGTCTCTGATTTCATTCAAGTAATGGCATTGAGCACTAAGTAAATATATGTGATATCGCGGGAAATATTTTTTTGTTTTTTTCACACAACCTTTGATCGTTGTTTTTTTTTCTTTCATTTTTCAATTCTCATCGTCGTATACTAGTATTCTTTATGTTATAGATTCTGACCTTAGTGTTGTTTCTGATATTTTTTGACCACAGTAAAATATTTTAATTCTCGTTCTACTTTCCATATATTTTTTTTTAATTGAGAAAGAAAGATGATAATTTCTAATTTTTATATGCATTTTCGTTAATTTGGATGTCGAATATTGTCAACTTTTTTCGAAGTCTTCTGTTGCCTGAGATCACTCTTCTCACGTTTCCAATACTTCTCGTATAATTCTCTGTGTTTCTTGGTCTAAATTTTAGGTCTCTCAATTTTTTTGCCGTCACAATCATTCTCAATACTTTCTTCAAATATACTTATTCTTGCTTTTATTTTATGTTTTTTATCATGTTTATAATTTTTGTCTCGTATGTTACTATAATAACATATATATATTACAACGGATTTTAAAACTAATTTATTTAAACTAACTATCTACACGTAATTGACGTATGATTATTTTAATTTACCTAATTTTTAATACAACTAACACTAATAAAATGTATAGCTAATGATATTTAAGAAAAACAACTTAAAAGTAATTTATATATGACTATCACTGAATATTTATAAACACTGTTCGCGGATATACTTCAATTTTATTTAATTACACTGGCATACACGTTAACTTATTAATTTAGACCGACAAACTTTTCTTACGATTTCAGACTAACTTGCAACTTTAAGCGATCACCTTTTATATTCTCATACTATCTGCCACTAGAACATTCCGACCGTTTCGGTAATCTTTGCGTTTCAATATTTTTAGCTGGTTGGTTTATTATTTTTTCGTTAGATGCTTAGACTATTGCTAGGTTACCCATGTATAAGACATTATTTGTGTTTATTTTGTCAATATTGGACGTTTACATTCTGATATCACTGACAGCAGTTACAATCAATGTTTTGCAAACCATCAGTACGTTTAGGTTAACAAACGATAAAACGGCAAATGCCAAGTTCAACTCTTTATTTTGGTTAACAAGGAGAAACTAGGACTAAGCCTTTAAGGTTTGACGCAAACTAAGCTGAAAGTTGCTTATAATCTATTATCTACATTCTTATTTTTTAATGTGTGAATCTTAAACTGCACTGTCTTTATTAGTAATACGTTTTTCTCTTTCAAATTTTTCATTCGGAAATTTCTGACAATAGATTTTATAAGCAAGAATAAGATTCTTATTTTTCTTCTCACAATGCGTTAAAACAAGTACAAAAGATATTCTTTTGTACTCTCTATAGAATTACGAATACAAGTGTATAGATTAAGAAATGATAAGACGAGAAAAGAATATCAAAGAAAAGCCGAGAATCAATTAATAAAATAAGCACGCTTACAGGAAAACTCGACACTAGAGAAAAATTGTAAAATATTTAAGGAAACAATCTACACAACAGGAAAAGAGGTATGTAAAACAAGAAAGCGTAAAAACAGTCATAAAAAGAAAACCCTGGTGCGGCGAAAAGGTAAGAAAAGCACTCAAAAATAAAAAGTTTGCATGGAAGGAATACTTACCTAACTAAAAGAAATATAGTGAAGTAAGAAGTAAGAGAAGCCAAACGAAAAAGCTGCTACGATTTTGGTAAAAAAATGGAACAGGCGCATCAAATAAATAACAGAAAATTCTGGAATACAATAGGATCAATGAAAGGGAATTCAAAAAAAATTGTAAAAGAAATTAGGAATAACAATGACGAAATTAAATCGCACATACAAAGTATCCTTGGGGTTTAGGTTGAATGTTTTACAAGGAAATTTGAAGTAGAAAATGGAGAACAGGATAAGGGAAATATAACATATAAGGAAGAGGAGGAAGTTACTCTCGAGGAGATGAATAAGGAAGAACTTGATAAAGCAATAAAATACAAAGAATTAGGAAATGCAAGGGGACTAGATAAACTGAAACCAGAGATGATAAAGATCTAGGGGAAAATGTCGAGAATGGTTGTTAAATATATGTAGAGAAGCATGGAATGTAGAACTAATTCCAGAAAAATGGAATGAAAACGTTATAATACCAATGAATAATGCAAGAGAATAGGCAAACTGTGATAACTACAAAGTCATCTGCTTTGCATTCACTAGCTTGAAATTGTTTACGAGAATAGAGAGAAGATTAAGAACGTTGATTGAAAATACATTCGAAAATGAACAAGCAACCTTCAGGACAGGCGGTCAAACGCAGAATAATATTAATATGCTAAGAAATATAATTGAAATAAGATAAGAAAAAGGAGTAGAGAAGTGGATCAATGAGACGTAGGAGGGTAAATTTATCTGACACCCATTAGGGTACAAGGATATAGTAGAAAAATATTTTTTTTTTAATCCAAAGCCAGGACTATATCAATAATTATTCTTCATGTCAGTGGCGGCTGGTGACCAATGCTGCAGGAGAGTCATTTTAACATAGAGCTTTAAAAACGCATTATTGCTTAATAAAAAATTATATTTCAGGCCAATATATCTATCTTTGGAATAGGCAAAATGATTATTATAATTTATAATCTTTTTTAATATAAAGAAGCATAATTTTTGGTATTGTTTGGAGGGTCATTGACCAAATGACCTAACAGAGAAGCCACCACTGCTTCATGTGAACATTTTCTTATTAACTTGCAATACATACTATTTTAAAAATTTGGGTTTTAGAAAAGCATTTGTTTTTATCCTTGTATACTATTCTCAGATCGCTAGTCATACTTTATAGTATATTTTCTTTGTTACAGTCAGCGATTCTAATATCATCAAACGTATTTTTATTATTATATTTGTCATTCTTAGTTTGTACGAATACTTAACAGTGATATGGTATTATATATTCGTGTATTTTATTTTTTAGTTGTTCTTCTAATTTTTGGATTGATAATTTTTTTTATAAATCTTCTGTTTAATTTATGTCACCGTATATCTAGAAACATTTAATCTCTACAAAATATGGACAAAACAATTAAAATAGATTATACTCGAATTTTTTTTATATACTAGCATACAGAGCAAGTTTACTTTTTATTTATGTTTTGGGATTTCATGAAAGACTTTTAAAAATGAATGTATGTCCTATTGTAAATGAACAAACGCTTTGTATAGTGAATTGTTTCGTTGTTATACACCAATTAAACGCTAATATTGTTACAACTAGGTTATCGACAAATAAAAAAATCGTAAACATAAAACTACACTTTGATTATGTAATCTGATAATCGGTAAACGTATTTTTCTACATTTTCCTCATTTTCTTTAATGTTTGCTTAATAAGGCAATGTACCAGTAAACAATAATGTCTCTTAAACAGGTAGTTATATATATATATAAAACGTGACAAAGTAATTACTTATGACGAGAAGGTAGTATGTTAATTTGTTTCGTAAACTAAACTACGTTTGGATGAAATTTCTTAAAGTAGGTAGTTGAGCTTTGTTCTCTAACTGAAATTTTTTTTATCTAAACAACTCGATTTTTGATTATGCTACTTTTTCTACTGTTCCTTTTTAATTCCAAGGGGTTTTGAATTTTTTATTGTGCTAATTATTGTTTTTATGTAGTTGATGGTTAAAAATAATTATTTCGAAGCATCTTACTTAGTCTATTCTATTACTGGATGAAGATTTAGTGTTAAGTATAAGTGTTTTAATACTGACGCTATATTATGTTATAGAAACCCATTCGATACCGAGAAGTTTTGAAATTCTTAATCAAAACTTGTTGTGTTGTTAATCGGTTTCGGAAACTTTAGGAAAAACTTGGTACGTGCTTTTTATGCTTTTACTGATATTTACTGTCACTTCTGTTGCTTTTTTTTATTAGTCACAAGCTGTATTTTGTTTTAATAGGTATTGTTAAATATTTTCATTTTCTTGTATATACATAACAGAATCAAAGTTAATCATTTCCTACAATGTTGAATTGACTTGTATTCAATTTACAAATCGCTGTTGATATGAAAACTTTAATTTAACTCGACTTTGCATTTGAAGCGTTTAGCGTTTATCGACATCTCAGTTTTAAAATAAAGAGCACCCTCGAACTGTATAAAAATATTAAAAAGTTCAAATTGCATTTTACATGAATGGGAGTGAATTGTTTTCATAAAATAAGAATTTATCTTCATTATGTATATATATGTATTATACTTTTAATTTTTTCAGTTCTTCTGCCACTATTTGATATACGGGTGTATCTGATTAACGGGTTGTTATTTTAGCAGGTGAAATTAGAGCATATAAATACAAACAAAAAATGTCAAAATAAAAGTTTTATTAAGACATAAAAAAATCAAAATTTTTAGCAACATAAATCGTAAATTACGGACTTGTAGTTTTCTAAGGTTGTTGACACCACACACAAAAATAAAAATAAATACAAAATACTGTTATCGGATAACGCGTCGTTAAATTACTGTGCTTAAATGAAGTTGCTATTCTGCACATTCTTTTCAAGTACACTAGATAAATCTCCTCCATTGGATAAAAAACAAACGTGTAAACGTAACCGAAAATTGTTCATTACTCGCGTAAAATAATTACATTTGCTGCTGCAAAAAATTGATTTTGCAGCACGTGTATAGTATACTTCAACTTCCTTTCAGAAAAAAAGTCTAAAGGGTTAATATCTGGCCTACCAGCATCTAGTGTCATTTCTTCTAATCCAACGACTCTTAAAAATTATTTAAATCGCAAACGATTTACTTGCAGAGGATCTTTATATCGTGTAGAAACCACATTGTTCTGCGAACTTTAAGTGGTGAGTCATCAAACTCTTGCGCAGAAGTTTCATGTAACAGTCGACTGTAATTCTTTCTGGTAAAATAAACAGTCGAATTAAACTATTTCTTAAAAAAACCGCCCAAACATTAATAGAGAACCGCTACTGAAAGTTACTTTGTTGAATTTCATGAGGGTTTTCTTCGTTCCAAACATGCGTCTTGTGAAAATTTAGCACTCCATTTTGTGTAAAACAACACAAATAATATTTTAGCATTAAAGTCAGGGTCAAAAGCTTCTTGCTGCTGCAACCACTCACAAAACTCAAGTCGCGGCTCGAAATCAATGTCGGTTACCTATTGGACTCGTTGAACATGGTAAGGATACAAAGAATAATTCTTTAAAACACGATTTAGCGTAGTATGGTACACGTTAGCTGCGCGCCCTATTTTCTAGTGCTACTTTGTGTCTGATCTTTTTAATATCTGCGCATACATTCAAGAGAAACAAATAGTTTTGATTTTATTGAAAATATTTATTTTCCTTCCGTTGGTAATACATGGGGTAGTCTTTTCGGCTATGGCCTTCGTAGATAGGAAGAACAGCTCCAGTTTGTTCAAGTCCTTGCACACGCCAAAATAAAGTTTATTGAAGGCAATCGTCTATTGGATATTGCTCAACTCACAATCTACGTGTGCTGTGGAAGTTATAATTATACTCACCTTACATAAAAACAGTATAATAAATAAAATTTAAATTAAATATTATGAAGTACGAGTACATTAACACGAATCACTTAGCATCAAAGCCGTTAAAAAATCGAGACAGAAATAATGAGATTGTCGAACTTAGTTCTAAGAAAACCGAATTTTACATTTAATTATCTGAAGTTTTGTTTTGGTTACAACCAAAGATAAACGTGATTGTGTACACAAGGTTATTAAGCTAGGTCAGTAATAATGCTAAAAAATAAACGTTACTATCTGCTTTAATTATTTTGTTAACATTAATTAACACAATACATAAATACGTTTCACGGATTTTCAGCATTTACACCTTCATTTACCGCATAGTTACAATCAACAAACAATTTCCATTTGTTTAGATAGTCAGGATTGGCCTGAAAACTTTAATTGCAAATAACTTAAAACTGTGTCACTTTAGACCAAAGGAATTGTAGTAGTATTTCACATACATCTTTTATACTCTGTGACATAAAAAATGCAACATCAAGAAGGCGTTAGAATTTTGTGGAAACTAGTGGTCAAAGGTAGTAATTCATTAAAATTTCAAAGAAATTAAACAAAAAAAATTTATTAATAATGTGTCGGATCCTATTAATTTCACACTCCCGCACCGTTCTTGGCATCGATTCCACCAGGTGGTTGATTTTTTCTGGAGGTATTGAATCCCAGCCAATCTGTAATTGATGCCGCACAGCTTCTACTCTTTGGTGGATTGGCTAATTGCTTGAGTCTCCTATGCATCATTTCACACACATGTTCGATAGACAAAAGGTCGGGAGATCTGGGTGGCCACGGCAGGATATTGACGTTAGCCAGTTCGAAGCGCTCCATAGAATGCCTATGTGGGGACGAGCATGATCCTGTTGGAAAATCGGGTGTTCCAGCTCCCGGAGGAATGGAAGGATATGGGGTTCTACTACTTCATCAACATATCGGTGGGCATTCATATTGCCTCGGATGACTACCAGCTGCGACCTGCTTCCATAAACAATAGCACCTTATACCATAACCCCTAAAGTGTGGTGAACATACCGCTCAACAGAAAACTGCACATTGCCACGTTCTCCACGTCTACGTCTGATCATCATGCGACTATCGTGCATTCTGAAGCAACATTGGGATTCATCACTGAAGATTACCTTATGCCATTCCACGTCTCAATTCAGTCACAAGGTACCTCACTCCAAAATTGCTGTCGATGACGAGCTGTCAGCGGAAGCACAAGATGTGGTCGATCGGACTGCAAGCCAAAAACTGTAATTCGACGGTAAACTATACGAAGGATTACAGGACGTCTCTCGTTTCGAAACCGTTGATCGACTATTTGTCTTCTACTGGAGAGTCGGCCTCTTATCTAATACCATTAGTCGAAGATGGCGGCTCTGGACCGCACTTATCTGGCCACTTCCTCGTCTACGACATCCTTGACCTTTTCTAGACCATGCTTGATAACACCGTACTACAGAGGATTGGTTACGGTTAACATGGTTAGAAATTTCTATGACTGGAAACTACTTTCACGTAAGTCAATAATGCGACCACTGTCGAATTCACTCAGTCTCGATAATTTTTACGTTGCCGAGGCATAATCGCAGCCTCAAAACGCAAAAAAGAACACAAAAAAAACTGCAACGAAAAACAATACTGAAATCGACTTAATCTCAAGAAATATATTCGATAACTTCGATTGTAACAAGTAAAACGTAAAAATTTCCATGGCTACTAGATTATTTTGAATGAAATTTTAATCAATTACTACCTTTCACTACTTAAACAAATCTGCCAAGTTTGGATAAAAAAAAAACGCTTTCATGGTGTTACATTTTTAATGTCACAGAGTATAGTAAATCTAGTCTTATGAGAGCATTTAAAACCTTGTTTAAATAACTGTAATAAACAATGCACATGAGTTGTGATATCGCATAATCTATAAATTTAAAAAGGTTCTAGGAAAATTCACCGCCAACAATCGACTGACTGCAATTCACCGCCAGCAGTTAACCGAAACGATTCACCGCCGCGATAATTCATAGTCACAACAATTCACCGCAACAAATAAATGGTTTTTATTCATTTTATTGTTAAAATGGACTGTTCATGAAAAATAAGAAAAATTAAAACAAGTTGTAATTTTAGTAAAAACAATATATTACAATTTTTTTAGAGCATATTAATACCACTTAATACTATAAGAACATTATCTAAAACGATACATGTATACAGTAAACATAGTCGAGTATGTTGTTAGCATTATGTTCCTCAACAATATTCTTTATGCGTCGAGCACAATAGGGGTTTCCATTTTGGCGATTAGGGTTTGACTCCGCCTACATATTGATCTATACGGATTTCGTTTAGGTTTTGTTCTTTCTTAACACAATAAATGAACTTCCAAATATTAGGATGCATTGTTCCAATCTCTTCTTGGATGCCTACCTTCCTTCTAAGATGTCTTAGTCGGCGCCATCTTCCACCGGGGCGTCTAATCCTATTCTCGAAATCGTCGATAATCTCTTGGGCTTCTTGAGAGAAAACGTCATTGTCAACCAATGTTTCATGCACCTGAATTACCGATGCTCGTGTTCCAAGCACAATTCCATATGCACCGCGAATTTTGTATTATTTCATTCAAACCGGCGATTTTGAATAGTTCGAAAAAATGCACTGGATGAAGTAAAAAAAGTAACTCTTTAGCTTTGCATTCGGAAATTCTGTTTCGAATGCATTGCTTATAGTTTTCTCGTAATCGGTTGTAACATTCGTTGGTGCCAATAATGGCTCCGAATTGATCAAAGATTGAAAAAGGCGTCTATACGTCTTTTCTGATTTGTCTGGTAACAGGGCGTAAACCACAGGTACTGTTGCATTTTCTTTTAACCGCCCCAAAGACACCATTGGTATGCTAATGATTATTGCTTGTTAATACATAATTGAATATTTACAGCAATAAATTTTCTCTGTTGAAGGTTCTTGTGTATTCTTTTGGAAATTTTATCCCTTGACGAACTTTTACTGTTGACGGATCGTTTTGTTCTTACACTTTTGGTTGGAAGTTTGGGAGATGCAACTTGGCTGGTTTTTAGCCTTCTTCTTCCGCTTTCCTTTTTCTGTCGTCACAATCTCGAGATGCATTTTCGCAGAGGTGCTGACCATATGACGATTTGACTTGAAATTAAAATTTGAAATTTTATTACACTTTTATATTGCAACCTACAACGAATTTGTATTGTACATGTACACATTTAGTAATTACGAAGAAATTCTTTTGTGTTAGGTAATTAGTTGTTGCCAGGAATTGTAACGTCCTTTTAATAAGTTAGTCTACTTAAGATAATTACACGAGCTTAATTTTCATAAATTATTTATCCCATTTGCCGGGAATCGAGCACCTCTAGTTTATCGTCAATTTTAACGATAAAACAAATGAAAACGATTGCTTATTGTGGCGGTGACTTTTCCGGATACCATTTAAAGGTACCTACACAAAAGAAAAAATATATAGAATTTTGGTCGATTTTAGTCGGTCTCTATGCAATTCCATAGACGTCATTTGTGTACTTTATTACCTCTTTTATAGTTTAATAGGTTTTTTTCACTATTACATAAGATCTACATATTTGCGATTTTAAATTAGTGTGCATATAGGTTAGGAACTATTTCGTCGTTTTATTATTATTTATAGTAGTTTTGTGGTTTCATTTATTATATTATAATCATTATTCATTTAACTCGGCAAAATTATAATATCTAAATACATACTTTCATTTAGTAAGAGTTTTTCCAATTTTTAAAAATTATCACTCAGGCTGCATGTCTATCAACAATCTCCTCAGTTCCATATTTATTAATTATGCGCACTTTTTCTGCACTCACTTTTGGAAAGTTATGAAAAGTTGTATCATTTCTATTCTTCGTAAAATTACATTCAATAACGGAACAATAAACTTTATTTTTAATTGCACAGTAGAAATAAACACGACACACAAGAAATTCAAAATCAAACAGAAACACAATTAAGCTGCCATGTAGTTCAAAGTTGGTGTATCGCTTAGTTTGATTATTCAATACAGGGTTGTGGTAAATCTTGTTCTATTATTTCAAGTACTTTTTTTACACATCTATTACCTCTACATTTCTTTAAACTCGACAATCAACAGCACCAATCTTGAAAGATCCAGTTTCTGGGAGTTTTCAATTGATGTCGGCAAAAGTGTTTTTAGCAAAACGCAACATTGTGGAATAGTTTCATATTATAAACTTGCACCATAAAAATACTACTTTTTGATTTAAGTAACATTGTAATCTTACAAAATATGCTGGTCAAAAAACTCTGTTGTAGATTAAAGATAAACAGTACTAACGAATCTAATTGTATTTGTCAAAAAACGTTTGTTTTTAAATTCGACGAGTGTTTCAATTTAGGATATTGGTTTCTTAAATTTAATCGTAGGTTCTAATTGGATCTTGTCTACTTTTAATTAATTGAGGTAAAAAAGATAATTAGATTTTATTAAAAACTGTAATAGAGGATTTTTGTAAAAGGTGTCCGTGACCTTAGGTTAAATAACTAAACGTATAAATTAAATTACTTTTTTTTTATCAAAATATGTATGTATGTATTGTAACATGTTTTTTTAGAACTCCTAATAATAATAATAATAATAATCGTTTCTGGGTTAAAATCTAAGCGGAAATAAGAAATAATCATATCAGGCGTAATTAGTTATTATATTTTTTTTTTACATAGGGTAGATTCCGAATCTTCGTAAAATATAGCATAGAAAATGTTTTCAACTTGAGCTCTGAATCAAAATCTAGCGTGTTACAATGAAACTTTGAGGCCCGGTTTCACAATCAAGGATTAAACTCGAGAATAACTAACCTACGGTTAATTTTAAAATCCTTTCATATTAATGGTTAGCTTAAAACCACTAACCAATGATATGACAGTATTATTAATTTAACCTGAGTTTAAGTTAACCAAAGTTTAAACTACGATTGAGAAACCGGCTCTGAAAGTTACCTTAAAACAGTATGGGTTTTTGTAAGCAGTTTAGGTTTGCACGAGTTTCAGTCACAACGGGATGGTCTGTGTTGTAGTCAAAGTGTTTGTTAAGATTTGTAGAACACAAAATAGCGCAATTTCTAGTGGTGGGCAACAAAATAGTCACCATCTTGTACATCAAGATGATTATAAATTAATAAATGTGATATTCGCGTCAAAATTGACGCATCATTAAAAATTAGTCACTGTTTCTATCCACAATATCCTACAAATGCTCTATAGAGTTGAGATTATTGAAAATTATCGCCGATGTAAGGAACAAATGAGACAACGTGCTCGGATGAAATGAAATGTCTGCTTTGCAAGACGTCTCTTTATAGTAGCCACACTTAACTTACACTTGCCGTTCGAATCGAATAAAACGATAATGCATTACTGTTGTTTCTCGAGATCTTCCTTGTTTACATCATCTGTCATTTGGTTTCGAGTTATCAATCTATAAAATTGTTTTGATTTGACTATGTCGTCTTCTATTTTACTCTGTTTCCTGCTAGTTTCTCTAATTTATTATATGTTCTGCATTCGAAGTCTTTCACAATTTAACCTATATATTGCATTTGTGAGCGTTTTTGTGCATTTTTTCCTTCTATTCTCCTTTCGATTATTGCTTTAGCAGTCCGTTATGTCTTAGTATATGTTCTATGAGTGTGTTTCTTCTTCTCTATGCGTTTTTCATAAGCATTTGTTTATCCTTGGCTTTTTCTAATACTACTACTACTCATTTGTCACTCTTTTTTTTGGCAACTTATGTCTTTGGTTACTTTGGTTCCGAGGTAGCAAAATTCTTTTACGTATTTTAGAGTTTCATTTTTTAAGTGTATGTTAATCGGAAGCCTTGGTGTGTTGCTTCAAATTTTTTGTTTATTTTCATATTGTGGCCTTTCAGAATAGAATTCATTTCCGAAAGTGCTATGTCATACCTGATCATTATTATTCTTTCTCCGTATATTTTTATTCCTGTTTCTATTCTCCCGTATAATTCGTCTAAATTGGAATAAACGCATTAAATAGACGTGTCGAAAGCCTTTTCTAAGTTGTTTTATTTTGCTATTCTGTTTTTTGCGTGGTAGCATTCTGACCGAATCAGTGATGTTCCGGTTCCAAGTAGATTTTAGGTCTTTCTTCGTCTTTATATAGCTCTTCTCTTTCCCACCTCTTAACTATCTCGTTTTGTTCATTAAATGTATTTCCATCTTCGTGTATTCTGCTGGATATTTTCTTTTTGGGTTCTGTGAAATTTTTAATTGTTTTGTATGTCTGGTCATATTTTCTTTCTTTATTTCTTTAAACAGGTCATCTACTTTGGTTTGATTGATTCTTTGTATGTTTCGTTTTTTAAGCTTCTGTGTATTTCTTAGTTTTGTCCTGTGTTTGCATTTTTGAACTTTTTTTAATCATTTCAATGATGTCATCAGTAATCCATGGTTTTCCCTTCTCATTAATTTGCGCTTGTAATATTTCATCTACCGCAGTGATTATATTCTTCCTCGTTGTTTTCCGGATTTCTTCTACATCGTTTCTTAATTATTCTTTATTTTTTTGTTAACTAGTTGTCTTGTTTCATGTTGTTTAAGTTTTTTAATCTGTTACTTTTTTCTGCTGTTTTCGTATTATCTTGAATTTGGGTATATGTAACATCATAACCAGATTGTGATCGCTATCTATATTAGCACCTGGGTAACTTCTGCTATTCTTTGCTTAATTTCTAAATCACTGTTTTACTATTATATGATTGATTTGGTATCTACTTATGTCATCTGGTAACTTTCTCGTGCTTCGTCTTCGTGGCTGGTGTTTAAATATCGTGTTAGTGACCTAATCTGCACTTCTGAGCTTTGACTCACAATTGCATTTCAGTCTCCCATCACCACTAACTTCTTATCTTCTTTAACATGTTTTATTACTGCTTATATTCTATCTACCTCTTCGTCATCGTGGTCTGTGGTCGGCATGTACACCTGAATTATAATGGTATCAGTTGCGGCCTTATTTATTCTAATGATATAATTAATTTTTGTTCTGTAGAGTATATCCCTTGACTTTTTGTTCAATGTGGTTTTCATGATAATTCTCACGCCCACTTGGCTGTTGACTGCGTGAAAATCTTAAACGTACATGACAATTCATGAAACGTCTTACTTTTTTATGTATGCTTAAATTATCTAACCAGATATTATTTAACTTAAAAACCCGTTTATTACTTATTATTCTTGGAAAATCAAACTGGAATTGCAAAAAATTAAATTTGAAATGGTGACTAATTTTTAGTGGTGCGTTAATTTTGACGCTTATTGTATATCAAACTGCAAATGTTTTTGTTTGTCAATATAACACGGGTTTGCGTTTTCACAGCAAAAATAATGTTGCTAAGCGATTTTAAAAATCTTTTTTGTGCTGCCAACCTCGCAAACGTAATTATTCGTTTATTAGTGTAGTTACGTAATGGGCGAAAAAAGCTCTAGAGTGGCAAAATGAAAATTAGAAATCCACATAACACTAAGTTTTCATAGTCAATTATTATATTAGAACGAGTGTGACAGGTGGAAAAATAATTTAAAAAATCTTGAGACTGTTAAAATTGAAGGGAAAAAAGGAGTTTAAAGTTATGGTCAAATTTGACAGATTTAGTAATAAATGTCTAGTACCAACATTATGTTACTGGTGTTTCAAGTTTTTTTTAAATTAAAAAAAGGCAATATAAATAACCGTCATTTTGACGTACACAAATATATAGCCTTAATCATAATTATTGTTCTCACAAATAAATGTGATACTGTATTTGACGTATAACTTGAAGTTTCATTCGGTTAATTCTCCAACCGAAGATCATTTAAATTCGCATTGATTGCTAGAAGCCAACTACTCGAAATTTGATTGGTGCATGTGACTTTGTTCTTAATATACAATTATTCTACAATATATAAGGTTAATTATCCAAAACAAATCCATATGATTTGAACTCAACAATTAGAGTTTTTGCTTAATAGTATATTGTGTGATTCTTTTATCGGTTTATATCACATATTGTGTATTGTTCCGCAACTCATTCAAAGCTTGATATAAAAAAACTTAAGCTGTACGTAGTATTCTCATAGTGTTCAATCTGATCTCAGCTGTTCACAAGATGGAGATGATAGATGGTGGTTGGAATATTGAAGATGATTACTTGTACAGGAATATCTGAAAGAGCCATAGCAAAATCAAAACTACACAAAAGATCACGAGCAAAAATTGGGTGAAAATCTAATTGCTCCAAAAATGTGTTTTATTTTTTATATTTTGTTTTTCTATTTATTAATAGTTTTGGTACCGTGTAGTTTCATTTGAACCTGTTTTGTATGTTACTCACACTGACATTAATTTCAAAGACAAAGAAATTTAATTGTTTATTTTAGACATATCCAATTTAAGAATCCGAATCAGTAGGTGGTTAAATTTAAGAAAGTAGAAAGTTATTTTTGCAAATATATTTTTAACGAAATAAACAATAAAGTCTCTTTTAAATCTATACTAATAAGGAAAAAAAAGTTTGTGTGAAAATTAGGAAAATTGGTTTTTTAAACAATTCATGCTGTTATGTGACATGGATTTGAATTAGTGAATTTCTAACGATTCCTAAATATAATATTTAGAACGACCGAATGTCAATTTTTGATGGGAACTAATTAATCAAATTAATTTGATGAGACTAAAAACAAATATATTGCACATGTAAGCTCTAAAATGACCAAAAATATATATATACAGTTACACTATTATAGCTCTTTCCTGGATTTTTTAATAAGAAATGTTATTTATTGATGAGTATGCATATTATCTTCGAAGCTTCCAAAATTGAGTAATATCGTCAAGTGTTTGCGGAGAAATTTGCAAAAACGCGTCTGCCCGTTCGTCTAGTCGATAAATCGTTGAAATTTATATTCTTGGCATTGTGCAATTACTCTATTATATTAAGATAGTTGTGTATGAAGCAAACGAACTTTTAACTCTGAAAAGATGTTAAAATTAAATGTCGGCGTTCGCTCTGTTTATTTTAACTATTTTGTGCTGGTAGTTATTTAAAGTGCGCGGGCTAATGTAACCACCTAACGACAATTTCAAAACGAGCGTTTTATGAAAAACATATTTATTATATAAAAATTATCACGTCGACATAACCTACAAGGTCAATAACAGTAGCAAAAAAAGTCTTCTGTATTAAATTACCAAGCAACATGGCAATTGCGACAGTTTAATTAAAATTGGTTTTAAGGCTTCGGAATTTTTGTACAATAGTTTATATGCACTCACAAATATATAGATGCTTTGATTGAGGTCGTACAAAGCTCCCAGCCAAAAAACGAGGATTATTCCACTTTGTTTTATTTCGGTCTGGGCCAGTGCACTCTCTCTCATTACCCAACCATCTACGGCTTGTGGTCAACCTGCTGGAACTAAGCAAATTAGATATTGTTAAAAAAGAAGTAATATGCATATGCCCAATATTCGTTTAATCTACGTGTTATGAATTATTCTCGGTAATTTGATTCTGTAATACTTTTGTTTGCGCATAAGGCATTACGTTAATTAACAGTGCATGCACATATCCACAAGGGTAAACGCTGCTGATGGGTATAAGCCGATATCGAAAACAACGTTGTTTACTGATTTGCTATTATTATTCAAAGACGAAGTATCGGTTTTTTCCCAATGAGTTGTTACGAAAAGTGAGAACACTTCGGAGGGCGTAATGATCAATGAATTTAACATTAATTAGTAATTAGGTACTCTACATACTACTACGTTTTTGGCGTAAGGAAGCTCATTTATCATATCTCTTAAATTAAGTGAAATTTGATTTTAAAAATTTGACGTTTTATCTTTCTAAAATATTTTTAAATTTCTGTCTTTTGCAGTTATACCTCGAGTTATACCTTAAGTTGATATCAACTTCTTATATCATATTCTTTAATTTAATATCATTCTATTTTAGTTTTTAAATATTACTGAGCTGTTCAGTATTTTTATAATTTTCAATATTTGAAATTGGTCATTTAAGTAACGAATACAAATTTATATAAAACTACTATTTTAGAAGCACAAAAAAACTTCATTACCCCAATTTAAAAAAGAATACATCTTAATTTGATTTTAATACATTACTATTGAAAATAACTACTTTTTAAGAAGTTTAGTTCAATGCTGAAATTTAAAATGTTTGACTTTTTTGTTCATAGTAAATTGATGCTACGGAGAAATATATGCACATTGATACGTTATGTACATCCCATTTGCTAGAAACTGCTACATTTTTCATGTCTGGTTCTGGTGGACTATCAACAAAGAAATATTACTAATTTCTAATTGATGAATATTTTAAACAGTCTTAGAATAATACCATAATGGCTTCTCATTTTTTTGAATTTTATTCTATCACATTAGTAAAGATTGTATCTAATTTTATTTTGGACCAATCTGCGATGCGATTTACAACTCAATCTGCACTCACCAATGATGCAGTACAGCACTATACGAACCAAGGTTTTTTCAAAAGATAAAATTTTTCTGCTTGGATCGTTTGAAGTTTATATCGTTAACTGTTTCCATCTATTTTACTCATCTGGCATCGCAAAGACTGCCAATGAGTTTGACTGTGACGTGATTGCGACCATTAGTTTTTCTGTAGCCGCGTAGTATGAAATTGTTTCGTCGATATTCTTCTTTTTATAAATCTGTGATAATTACCAACTAGGGGTGGGATCCATCAAATTTTTTACTCATGTCAAATGAGAAGCTTCGTATTTCTACGATTTCTGATGGACGTTGTGAGCTTGGCGAACTTGTTAGGACATGTCTAAGTGCAGTTCAAAAGCGTCTATACACTTTGTCATTTTAAATTTAGTTTCATTGCTTTTAGGTAGATAGATCGAAATTGTCAAGTTGGTAGAGTGCTGCTCGGCCATGGGGTTGGAGGATGTGGTATAAAGATTCATCAACTTGATGTTGTTGAATTCATTATAATCCTGCTTATCTGAGACACATTGTATAGTACTATTGGTTGAAGGACTAAGTTTAGATTAAGGTAAAGGTTACCCATTGAAACAGTTTGACGTGTTTGAACATTTTGACTGTATACTATATAGTTGTTCTAAAATAGGTGGTCAAACTCAAGAGATTCAATTGTGGTCGCTATAAAGTTTTGATGATACATTGAATATACGGAAAGCTATGAAAGCGAATCCAATAATTTTTACCATTCTAACAATCGACTGTCTTAAAACGTTTACTAGAGAGCTAGATGGCACTGATGGCAGCCGCGTAAATAGAAGGTATTCTAAGCTACAATAACAACACTTATGAAAACACCAGGTTTTTGGGTTTACTTGACTGACGGTATTCCAGCAATACCATTGGTTGATTTGCATCGTAAGGTAGCATACTACAAATGAATTGTCATTTTTTTGCATATAATGTTCAACGAGAAACATATTAAGAAAAAAAATCTTAAATTTCTATTATTATTTGCTTGACGACAATTATGCTTTAAAAATAATAGATGATTTCGAAGAGAAACACCCGTTTCAGTTAGGAAAAAAATAACAAGCAACGTTCCTACTGCTGTCTATGAACTCAGTATCTATAAATAATAACTACAAAAACACAGAAGTAAAACAAAAATTAAAAAAGGAAAAACAAGTTACACCTAACATTAAGAACCTGAAAGAAGAATCAGGAACGAAATCCTATCATTGGGGAAGCAAGTGAAAAGTAATTATTTGGATAGGAAACCGACCTGTACTGACAAATTTGGAATTCTATTTGAAGACATCCAAGCAAAAGAACTGATCACACCGGAAAAGTAGTTAACAAAAATATTAAATTTGAAAAACCTGGCGCACAACTAGCTCAAACGAATTAAAACGGAATCAAATTATTTAAATATGGTAGCTGCCTCATCAAGTTTAATTTGCAAGACTATGTATATCTCATCATCTCACAACAAAAGCGAACCTATTGTTGTGCTTAAAAGAAGATTCCATATTTGATGTCTTAATGATAACTATATAGACATATCTGTAGTTGGTGATCTGAAGGCCACAACTTTAACTAGATAGCAAATAAGTTGATACATTCATATGTAGACCTAGTAGGTACCAGGGTGCATCTTGAACTCCTATGAAACAAAAATGTGTTTTTGTTGCATAGCAGCTTATTAAAACAGTACAATACCATCCTTACTTAAAATGTATACAAAATGGATTAGTGGTTCCCAAGATTTGCGTTTTAAGTGCGCAACAACTACGAGTAAATTATATAAGGATAAGGATCACTTAAAGGTAATGACTGCAGTTGTCCATTACCAACAAGTTATTGAAGAAGATTGATGTGTCTGAAAGCTAGTAATAGCTACATCTTGCACTCATTAATTCATTAAATTGTAAGTCGTTATTTAGGGGCCAATGTGTTTTGGGGTTTTAGCACATGACAAATGAATTTACCTATAGCTATACCATCTTAAAAGTCAAATTCAGTTAAAATAATGATTGCGTAGAGAATCTTTTTTCATGTTATGTGACTAAATGTATTCTCTTTTCTCACTAAATATTTTTCACATACTTTTTTATATAACGTTAGGTAATAATAATATACTTTATGTTTTTTTAATCTAATCTTGGCGATTTAATCTTTTGAATAGTAGTAAACATTTAACGAGAGGTATTTATAGGGTTGATTAGTTTTCTTGGAAATACGGCGATTCTATTATTATCTATTTTATTTTTTCTGTATTTATTTTTCTTGTATTCTATTATTTTTTGATTATTTCTAATTCATGTACGTAATTCTATTATATCGCTTTTTTGTTTCAATTTTAGTCTTCTTATGCGCTTAAAAAAATTAAATAGAGAGGATCTGTACATGCTTTCTGATGTTTTTCAACATTACGTAAGCAGATTTTAGATAGTTTTTTAAAATCTTTGCAACATTACGTTTTAAAGATTACTATTTAAAACTATTTTGGAACAGAGCGATACAATTAGGAAAGTAGTAATACCGTAGAAGTGACTTAAGAAGAAATAGTCTCCGTATATAAAGGAAAAGGATCGTCACGGATGGTTAAGCTCGACTCTGATTGGGTTACGGTTGATAAGGGGAGTGTTTTCGATAAATGACTAATTACCTGGAACCAAAGAGAGGATAGCTCGAAACCATAATCGCGATTGAAGTTATTGGGGTGTTTGATGATTTTTATGTTTTCTCGGAATTTCCTGTTGAAAAAGAATGGAGATTTGGCAATCAACGAAACATTATCAAAATCTATCTTGTGACCTGTAGTATGTGCTGTTGAGTCTTCTATAAGACATCTTCCTCGCCACATCTCAGATCACATTCGTATTAACACTGGAAAAATCCTTGAATCATCTAAAATTTCTAAATCCAACATTTCTAAGTCGGAAGAGTCAGCTCTAAAAAGTCCCTGATATTATTGTTCTTCCAGCCGACAAAGGCAACGCCACTGTAGAACATGATCGTTGTATAAGGAAAAAGTATATTTCCAATTCTGCGGTTGCTGAACATCCTTTTTACTAGAGTCGAGCTTAACCATCCGTGACGATTCTTTTCCTTTATATACGGAGACTATTTCTTCTTAAGCCACTTCTACGGAGTTTAGAATCTGACTTGGTTCACAAGTTGATTACCTAACTCGGTAGTGGTTCTTTGTTAGATTTTCGTTTGTTTTTTCAAGTTATCGTTTTCTTTCTTACCTTTTCAGAGTTTAGATTAGATAAAGTGGGCGAAACGTTGGCAACTTCGGTTACAACAACAATGACACGGTTCAAACCCGGATGACTTTCTAATGTTAGCATAGAAACAGAAAGAGCTTAAAACTCAACCTAATAGATAATCTTCTAAATTTCATAGCGTGCACATTTTGGAGTGGTTCGTTTGAACGCAAGGACGTTTGAGAACAGGGACTTTTGAAGCGAGACGTTTGAATGCAAAGCACCTTTTTATCTCTATACAAAATAAAAAATGTAACTACTAGTTTGTTAGAAAAAGCTTTAGTTTGTATCTTTATTTTTAAAGATAATCAGCGGAAATTTGGATTTAAACATATCTTTGGATTAAAAAAAAAAACTACTATAGTATTTGATTGTACCGCACCAAGCAAGTTGATACGAATACATTGAAAGGAGAAAAATGTAATGCGTTACTACAACGAACGTTTAATATTAATTTATAGTTGGAAAATGAGTAAAAAACAAAGTGTAAAAGAAGGTAAGCGTATCAGTCGAAATTGATCAAAAGTACTTTTGAAAACAAATAAACACTGCATTTACTGGAACGATGTCGAAATGATGGTAGTTTAACTTAGCAATCTCGAATGATAACGAGCTCTGCTTTTATTGTGAAACAAGAATCAGATGCAACTGTAGATCCACTGGGAGTCGAACTGTCAGCCGATCTACAACCGATTTTTCAATGATTTGAAGATACTTATATGAACCGACGAAATCGTCGAGGCAATGGTACTCGTACACCGGCAATTTTTTTTCTCGAAATTTGCCGGTTTATAATAGAGTTTTAAATAACATTGACAGATAAATAATCACGCATAGGTACCTCATCGTCGCCTGCAATCAGAGTTAGGTTTTTACGTAATTATCTTCGGAAAAAAAAACAATAAAATTAAGCTATTTTACATTATTTAAAATAATGATGATCATGTATGGTATAAAGGTATCTTAATATTCTTACAATTTATGTTGTGAACTAAACCAAAACGGGATAAATTGATGTCTTTACTTTTTGCTTTCAGACATCTATGTGTTCAAACCTTTTGCGTTCAAAGGTATTGCGTTCAAAAGTATTGCGTTCAAAGGTATTGCGTTCAAAAGGTCGCGTTCAAATGTCCTAGAGTGTGCACACTTAATTGCATGTATGTTTTTTGCATCGTGTAGCTATTTGATTCTTATTTTTGGGGATTAAAGTGTTATTTTTAATCTGAAAGTTTTTTAATTTTTTATGCAATAACTATGACACAAAAAGCGTCTCTCAAAGGTGACTAGTTTAATTAATCAGGTCATGTTGTTTTAAGTTAGATTTAACATTTTTTTTATTCTCTAGAGGTTTTTTATGACATCTAACTGGTTGATTGAATAAAAAATAAAATATTTTATGTTAGAAAGAATAATTCATGTAATTATGAATTATGTATACGATCATACAAATTGACACCTTCCGCGTTGTTTATATGAAACCAACTACATGTGGGACAGATACATGTAATCAGTATGTCAATTTTTTCCAATATTATCATAGTTTTCTTAAAAAATTACTTTCCATTGAAATGTATGTTTGGGAAACAAGCATCGTGGTTTTTGTTTTTTATTCTTTTCGTAAATGACGAAGTAACTACTTTGCACATCTTTTAATGGCACAGTTAAAGTGAATGTTTACATAAACAGAAAAATACTCTAACCAGTTGTTTATAAGTTCACCTTGGTTAGTCATACTAACATTACAGCAATTCTTCAATTTGAGAAATAAAAGCGGTAATATTTCCGAATTCCTTTCTTGACGTTATAATGTCAAAATATTATTACACACACACACTCGCACACTTGAGGAACTATAAATAAATGTGATGCAGATGCATTCAAACAACATTTTTTTCAATGTAAGTAAATTTAACTAATCCCATTTGTCGAATAGTTCGTGACATCTAGTAATAATATTCTAAATTTACAAATTTATATTTAGTATCTTTATACAGTATCAAAATATAAGTTACCTATCAACTGATTTTTTCATGCAAAACTTGCATCTGGCGTTATTGATTTTACGCATTACGAAAACATAATTCATATTGCGATAACTTCAATATATAAACTATGAAGTTTATTGATATATTGTTTTTGGGTAAATTACATGCGGTTTTCTGATCAGTATTTAATTGGTCTTTATGAAGTGTTGTAATTATGTTTATACGAAACCGTCACGATTAAAGGTTATATTTGGGCATTCTCTATTTATATTAGACACTTTTTCGAAAGTTGTCACGTTCACGATGATAGCTTTATATTATCCTGGAAACAATTTAATAGTCGCTAGCACTAATTGGATGTTTAAATGTGGGTACATTCACTACCACCGTGAATACTAAACTATTATCATGATAGTTCACTCATCTGTATTCCGGTACAAACATGGTTGAACATCAAAAAACTAGTAAAGAAAGATCATGCAGATACTGTTCAGCCGTTAGTATTAAATCTTACTATTACTACACTAAAAACCATGTAGACAAAATATTGTGACAATACCATCTTCTCTTCTGGATTCTCTGACTTTATTTACAGTTTGGAATATGTACTTTGCAAATTTGGTTATTTTTGTTCATCTATAGTTATAGATACCAATACTGTATTCGGTGTTACGCCAGTCATAAACATCTGTAAATAGACTAGTGTTTTTAACATTATAATGGAACATTGCGAAAATAGTTTATTATAAATAAGAGTTTAGTCTAATTCAGTCTCTACTGTATTTTGGTCAATAAATACTTTCAGAAGTTTGCAAATATGTTCAGGTGTACACATGTACCAAAACGAACTTTAAGCACGTTTAGTAAATACATATTTTCTTTATTGTTCTTCACAGTTTATTTTATGATTTGTCTGAATAATATAGAAGAAATATTTGCTCTGACGGAAGCAGCAGTACTTGAATTGAAATGTACAAAAGTGAAAAAGAAAGATTATGGCTTATAAAAATACTTAAGTACAGCTAAGTACATTTAGTAAATTGAGATGTCATCTAAAAGGTTTTTGTTATATTGAGTGGTAAATTTAAAGGTTTTCATTGATGAATATATCTGTTGTATAAAATGTGCATGGTGCTTTGAGTTTTATTTTTCTTCTTTTTTTGCGAATGGCAAGTTGCAAAAATATACTGATATTTGTACGTTCACCTCATACTTCGTGTTTTGGTCTCTGTGTTGTAGTGGCTTCATCCTTTGCAGTTTTATTGTTTTTTCTTTTCAAATGATTTTGAAGACTGATGAATAACTGATATTAAGTAAGGCGGTGAATATAAAAGTGGACATCGTTTTCTATTGAAACTCTTTTTATATGGTTATCTGTCCTGTAGGTTATCCTAATGAAAGAACATCTTTCGTAATGATCGTTCTTCCAAATAGCTCTGACTCACCTCTTAAAATTGTACGCAGCGATCTTATTAATTATTGTTTATTTTTGAGTTCAAATGTTCAAAATTAAGTTAGTTGTTTATATACCACCAAACACTGTTCTTAGTTGAATACTTTCTTTAGCTTGAAGTGCTGGTTATTCTCGAGAAACCATCATCAATTTAATTTTTTTATATGGCCACAAAAAACTGTATTCTAAAGCCAACAATAGTGAAAAATGAGTTTAATATTTTCTTACTCTTTAACATAGTTGACGTTGGAGCAATTGCAATGCTTCTATTTCATCTGTTACATTATTGTTGAAAACGTAACCTATTTTGGAGTTGTTTTTGTTACCGTTATAAGAATTAGAAGTGCGTTAAGAAAATCGGAAGATCAAAATTTTTCTTTTAAAGTAATTTGGTGAAAGAGGATAACCAACAATGGCATTTTCAACCAGCGTAACAAACATTAATCGGCAACAGACAATCCTCATGTCAAAAACAGTAAGGCATCAACATCGATTTGGTTTTAATATGTGGATAGGCATTTTGGGTGACAGAATAATACAACATTTTATATACCACAACAATTTAACCTTTTAGGACATGTGGTTCTATATAAAGTTCCACATATAAAATATTTTTTCTGTAGTTCCCTAGTGTATACTGGCTGGACCTACGCATAGCAACTAAATATAACAGACCCTCTCTATATTCTCTCGGTATGCAAGTGGGCTAGTGTCTGTGTTTCTGTCCATACGCAAGAAACATTGTTGTTAACAACATACTCTTTACATACTATTGTTCTTAACCTAACCTCAAAAAGTTTGTTATGGAATGATTATAGTTTGTATATATTACAATTTTATGGTAAGTTTTTCACTGCTTTATGTTTGTTAGTTTGTCTATTTTGTAATGCCGAGTTTATTTGAATTATATATAAGAAAAGTCCGTCATATAAAACTGTGTGATTCCGTATGGAACAACAACGCTGCAAGGGGTATTTTTTATAAGAAATCAAGTTTTCAGACAAACTTGGACAAGCGAATAGATTTTAACAAACTAATTTCATATGATGCATTTGTTCTTCTTCATTCGATCCCTTTTGATATTGACTCAATTACGTCAGGGACTCTGTCTGATGATGAAATAGAAGAGCTTGATGACGACAGTGTTGTAGAAATTAGAAGTGACACGACAAATAACAATCATGACATAAATTCGGACTTTGATAGTGAAGATGATGACGTTTTGTTGAAAAATCGTTTGTGTGAGCCAACAATAAAAGTTTTGCGCAAATATCTGTCATCTTTAGAGAAGATTGTGGCCCTAGCGTTGGTGATGATATTGAAATTCCTACTGATGCATTTATGCAATTGTTTACAACTGAACTAATTCATAAACTGGTTTTTGAAACCAATTTGAATTGTACCTAGATATTTGAAGATCGTTTCTTACCAAGCAACGTCGAAGAAATGTAATTTTTTTTTGGGTATAAATTTGATGATGGGACTCACAAAAAAAACCTGTTAGCGTTACTACTGATCGTCAAAAGTACACATGAGAGATCTTTTCATCTCGTCTTCTGAAGCCAGCCAAGAGGGGATGTAAAATATGGATTACAGCTGACCAGTATGGATACGTGTCGCAGTTCTAGATCTATACCTGAAAATCAAAAGGGAGGGATGAAGTCTTAGGTCCCAGGGTCGTTAAAGATTTAACTCCATCACTGATAGGAAAACAACACAGAGTGTATTTTGATAATTTCTTTATTTCAGTTTTACTCCTAAACCATTTGGCAAAAGATCAAATTTATGTTTGTGGTACGATAAGAAGCGACCGCAACTATAAACGAAAGCATGTAGTGAGTAGTAAAACAAAGGTAGCAAGAGAAACTTGCGACTGAGCAATAAGTAAAGAGGGTCTACTATATCTCAGATAGATGGATAAGAAGTTAGTTTCGTTTTTGAGCAACTTTTACAGTCCAGCGGACGTTCAAACAGTTAAAGAAAGCAGAAGGATGGATCGTAAATGTTTTATACTTGAAACTGATGAAAGGTTATTATACTCGTACGTACGTGGATTTTGACAATTTTAAATACTTAATGTTCACTTTTTTGTAGATGCTTAAAAAAATATCTATAGTTTCCTAGTGGTCCCTATATAGAACCACATGATTTTGAAAAAAACCAGAATAAAAGTTTTTGTTTTTCGTTAAATTTGTACTTTATTGACCTTCCAAAAACTGTATACGCAAATAAGAAACTTTTGATTAAAAAAAACTACGTCCTCAAAGGGTTTTAGATTCCAAAAGATATCTCGACCTGACGCAAACTGATTTGGACGATGCTTTGGATGAATTACTTTTAGCAGTCGTTAACAACTTCTGGTTTCAACAATGTGGTGCTCCATCACATAAATCAAGAAATGTACGAGAGTATTTGTCGCAGAAGTTTCTTAAAAAATTGATTAGAATCACAGTGAAATACTTCACTCGATCACCGGGTTTAAGTCTGTTGGATTTTTTCCTCTGGGATTATGTAAAACACCAAGTATATGACGCAATTTTTGAAAATAAAGAACAGTTATTGCTATTTGTTAGAACAGCAGTTATTACACTCTATCTAAAGAGAGCATACTTGTATCTCGAAAATAATGGCAACCTTTTAGAACACTCGTAATCATTGACATTGACATTTTGTTTTAAAGCTTACTAGATTAAAAAGTAAGAAAATAAACTTGTTTTTCTCTATTTTTGTTTTTAGAACCATAATATGTGATATGAGTTTTTAATAAAAAGTTCTACACTCTGTGGTGTTTCTAATTTTCTGTGGTCATATAAAAAAATCAAGTTGATGATGGTTTCTCAGAGATGAAAAGTCGGATAAAAAATTTGAAAATGCCATCTTGTAGAACTTAAAAAGTGGTAATAAAAAAGTGCTGTTAGTTACTTTAAAACAAATTGGAAAAATTAAAAATTCAAAAGTTTAATTTTGAATTTTGAAAATGATAAACGATAATGAATTTTTGCGATCGGCATATAGACATACTTTAAATAACGCAACTTTTTCTTAATTTAAGTCACCTTGTATCTTTTATCCTTTACAAGATCCCGATGAGTATAAGAAACATCAATTTGATGCACATTAACTTTCTTTTACTCAAATAAAACTCTTTGGAGTCAAGAATTTAGCAGCTTTCGCTTTCTTTATAGTATTAATTATATTAAATTCGGCTTCGATTCGCTTAACATTCCTTGATCATCTTTGAAAACTGGATAATTTATAAATGATAAAAAAAATTTTGAATTTTTGTTTCTCGCTATATAGTTGTCTGGTTGTGGTTAATCTAAAATTGGTTTAGCAGTACTGTAGACACAAATGTTCACGAGAATCGATCATCTATCTGAAAATTGAAACAAAGAATCTTTCTTTCGAATCTCATATTGGAATCGATTCCAAAAATGATTCTTTTAAGTCCTTTTCTACTTATTTTTTCTATTTGCGAAGGATCACAGCTCAGTTCAGTTCACTCATAAGGTTCATTAAGTTCTCAGTTTATCACCTACGTGTAAATTTTGAGTCGATAAAAGAACTTAAACTTAATGTTTAAAAAAACGGTTGTGTTTATCACTAACTATTATTTTTTAGGATTTTGGCTTATAAGATTTGTTTTTCACTTAAAACAATCTTTTTTCAGCTCTAATATTAATTAATACTTCTTTATCGTCGAGGAAAACAAATATAACTGAACATTCGCAAAGAGAAAACTAATTCAATCATCGTTTCATTACAGTTAATAGTACAAAATAAGTTTAAATTTATAAAACCAGAACTAACAAATTGTCCTCTTTCATTTCTTTTAATTGTGGGCAAATTAAATATCAGCAGTGGCGCGTTTCTTTATTATAAATTTTAATTTTTTGAATGAATTACACTAATTACTCCTTAAACGAATTGTGTACCGTTTTACATTGCAACTTATTAAACCTACCTATTTTATGAACATTTGGTTTTATTGTTATGCGCACATTTATATTATTTAAATTTGATACAATTGCTTAAAAAGTTTCTTTTATGAAAGTATGTAGCTCATTTAAAAACATCTGGGGATTAAGATAATAAGGCTTTTTGTTTGCACCTGATAATGAGATACTGTTTTGACGTTTTTAAACAAATTAGAGCAATTACGTAAAAAGATGACACTGTTCTAGTAAAACGAAACATATGTTTAATAAAAATAGAAATATTGCTGCGTAATATCGTGAAGAATTTTGCAGGTACTTTGCTTGAATGGGATGATTGCAGTATTTAAAGTATTGCGATTGCATATTACGGTTGAAGGAGACAGTTACGAGGGCCAAGATAAATATAAAGTAGCGATTTTTGATCTTGAAGCGGAACAACGGCAGCGGGTAGATATTTATAACAGCTTAACACTGTACGCTAAAAATTAATAGACTGCAGTTCAAAAATTAATACTGGTTTTAACAGACGTTTAAATATGGATTACGCTTTTTCTTAAATCGGATTTGAGGGGGCACTTTACATGATTACTTATAAGGATGTAAAAAGTAACTGGAACTATAAATGTTTCAAAGGCATCTACGCGTTTTGATACGTGATTTTTGTTGTTAAAATTATAGACGCGCGTTACACTACAAAGTAATTTGTATGCATAAATGAGCCGATCACTGAACAGTAACATAATAAAGACCTCGGGGTTGTGTCACCTGACCCAGTAACCCTGGCATTGTAGTCATCGACCATTCCCTCAGTTTTTGTTAACAATTGTATATACATGTACGTGAGGAGATTACTACTACACTTGTGGCATATTAATTAATCCTTGCACATTCCAATCTTCATTAAAACACTCGATGTTGTCTATCCGACAGTTTCATTTCCTACCTGCACCATGTACCACCTAAAAGTAATTTAAGGCGTCGTTGGTTTAGAACAATAACTAATTTAAAAATTTGTTACAGATATCCTGAAACAAACAAAATGGACCGATTTAACAAAAGTCTCCCGAGGGGCCGTCCTGTGTCTTCTGTAGATGCAGCAAAGGCCAACGACGCTTTCGAACATTTTATCAGTGCAGGCACTTTAAAATCCGTTTTTGGAAGTTACAGAAACATATGCGAACTAATACATTTAAAACCAAACGTTTTCCCTCAATTTTATCCGAAATTAAAAGATAATTTGACTTCTTGGAAGGCAAAAGCGTTATGGAAAAAGTTCGATGCTCGTGCTAGTCATAAATGTTACGCTCGTGGTAAAATATGCCCAAACACCAGAGTTCTTATTATTGGAGCAGGTCCGTGCGGATTGCGTACTGCTATTGAAGCTCAACTACTTGGTGCTAAAGTGGTATGTTTAGGAATCTAGCTTTGCTGTGTAAATGCTTTTAATTAAAATTGTAGGTTGTTGTTGAAAAACGAGATCGCATGTCACGTAACAACGTCCTACACTTATGGCCTTTTGTGATCGAGGATTTGCGCGCCTTAGGCGCTAAGAAATTTTTTGGTAAATTTTGTGCGGGCTCCATAGATCATATCAGTATTAGGCAGCTGCAGTGCATCCTTCTAAAAGTAGCATTACTTCTTGGAGTGGAGATTCACACTGAAGTTAGTTTCGAAAAGCTCATCGAACCAAATAGTACAGAAAGTAAGTTAATTTGTGTTGCTGTCACTATTATTCTAAATCCACCCTTTACAGAAATTGGATGGCGAGCTGAATTTAAACCAGCAGAACATCCAGTATCGCAATATGAATTTGATGTGATAGTAGGCGCAGATGGCAAAAGAAACACTTTACAAGGTTTTAAACGTAAAGAATTTAGAGGCAAACTTGCAATAGCAATTACTGCAAATTTTATTAATAAACGTACAGAAGCAGAAGCTCGCGTAGAAGAAATTAGTGGTGTCGCCTTTATATTTAACCAGAAGTTTTTTAAAGAATTAAATGCAGAGACCGGAATTGATTTAGAAAATATTGTTTATTATAAAGATGATACACATTATTTTGTAATGACCGCGAAAAAGCTTAGTCTAATTGATAAAGGAGTAATAAAACAGGTTTTTATTTTGCGTTTAGCTTAGTTCTCTGTTAACACATTTTTTTTAGGATTACCCCGATACGGCACGATTGCTATCTTTAGAAAATGTAGATCGCGATAATTTAATGCAGTATGCGAGAGAAGCTGCCGAGTTTAGCACGAATTATCAAATGCCCGATTTAGAATTTGCTGTTAATCACTATGGACAACCGGATGTGGCTATGTTTGACTTTACTTCGATGTACGCTGCGGAGAACGCATCTAAATTTATTGAACGACATGGTTATAAGTTGTTAATGATTTTAGTCGGAGATAGTTTACTTGAGGTACGTAACAATGCACTTTTTAAAGTTTTATCACTTTTAGTTATGCATTTAAAACATTAAAGTGAACCGTTTAGGTTTATCAACTTTAAAATAAATGTAATAAGCTCAAACTCAATTTTGATATAATTATGACATGTAATATCTGGTTCACTTTCCAATTTTGAACGTTTCGTGTTTATTGTTGGTCTATGTGCTAAATTATGCTGGAATCACTATGCAGTCTTATAATATCCTAAAATAGTCTTATGATGGCAAAAGAAATTAAATTTTGATCTGCTAACTGGCCAATTCATTGCAATAATATTGCTTTGGTTCTATCGTTGCAGCGTGTGGTCGTGTAGTAACACTTAATACTCACTTACAAAAACTCATATGCGGTTCAAGAACGTTTTCAATTTTTTTAATGGTTAGTTAATCTTCCACGATCACTAACTCACTGTGTTGGAAAAAATGTATCTCTTTCTGTAACATAATATAGAGTGAAAGTATCAAAGAATGACACCAAATACCGAAGTTATGTATTCAAAATAGTTAATAAAACAGTTTTACTACTACTACTTGAACTTTAGCTCTTTCCGCATACACACATTAAATTGTAGTCTCCTCTTTAGTTCGTGATAACTTATTCTTAGTGCCAGAAAAGTTGTTTTGAATAGATGCAGTACTTCTGAAGCTTACCTTTATGTTATTTTTGGTTAAAATCCTACAAGTTTTCTCTGTTGTTCCGGAAACAACAAGCAAGCGGGAAATCCTCGACGTGGTTTCTTTTCCGTGGGTATCGTTTGGGTTCCAGACTTTCTAAGGATTTCTTCTGTCTCTGTGTCGCTATAGCCTTTCCTATTGAGAGCTTCCTTGACATTTTGTTTTTCCCCTTTCAGATGTTCGACATCGCTAATAGTTTTTGCTCTATGTATTAAAGTTTTCCTTTTCATATCGGTTTTCTTTTTGTACACGGCATATTGTAGTCTTCCTGGCTTAGTGCGGTTTACAATTTCATCTAGGAACAGTAATCTTCCTTCTTCTTATATTTTGATAGCAAACTTTATAGAGGTTACTGCTTGTTGATGTGCTCAAAGAAGTCTTGAAGTGTTTCTCTTTTATGTGACCAAATGGTGAAAGTATCGTCAACATATCGAATCCATCACTTAGGCTTCCTATAGAAAAAACGTAGTTGACAGACAGAGCTTCACTAGATCTGTTGTATTAGTAGATAATTTAAGATTACTAATTACAGCTATTGGGTCGTTTGTTGGTATATTGGTAAATAACGAAGTCAGATCAAAGCTCACGAGTATGTCTCGATCGGTTGTTAAATTCTTCAGCAGTTCTACAACATATTGCGAGTTCTTCACGTATGATGATATCTTCTCTACGTACGGTTTGACTAGGTCGTGGATCGGCGGTTTAATACTGCTAACGATGGGACTAAGGAGTATTTCTTTAATAAGCATCTTCGGTAGACCATATAGTTTTAGGTATCAACCACAATAATGGTGGATTATATGGTCTATCGAAGATCTACAAGAAAGGAATATCACGTAAAACGGGAAGGTCGGTCGAAGAAAGAGTTAAGGAACATCAAAATGACACACAAAGAAGGAGAATTAGACAATCGGCAATTACGGAACATGTACACGAGCAAATACATAAGGTCGACTTTGAAGAACCAGAAGTATCAGCTGCCATGAAGAAGTATCATTGGAGAATCATCAGAGAGGTCTCAATAGAAAAACATCCCAATTTCAACCATGACGACGGCTATAAACAGGAACAACTACAAAGAGAATCAGTCTGATAGCAGATCTTGAAGAAGCTGACAGCATGGACAGCGAAACGTCGAAGCAAACTACGCCTATACGGTGAAACCGGGAAGAAAATTGTACTACAAATATTGAGTATTATTCAGTTTTTGGTCTTTGGGGGTCGCCATTCAAGGGAAATTTATACGTGAATGGAAGCTCTATATGGTGGCTACAGTTATTCTTATGCGGCAATGGTTGAATCGCTGGAATGGTATAAAAAAATCGTCAAGGAGAGAATCTCTTTAAGATATGACTCATACTGGATCTGCACGTTTTGCTCCATTGCTTACCGCTTTACGAGCAAATAGGCAGTTAAAGAAGTTTGTTTAGTATCGGCATAGGAACTATCCATAATTCATTCAAAGTGCTGCTCAGTGAATTCCTGCACTGCTTACTGATGAACAGAAGAACTTGCGTTCGATCTTATCATTACAGCATTTAATGCGCTATCAATAACAATGTAATGATTTTTTACTTGTACACCAAATTTTTGTTCATGTGTTGTCACTAATATAAATTGCGAGTTAATAATAATATGTATCAACAATATGCTGCCGCCGCTTCTCGCATCCTTTTCTCCAGCCTCTTCGGTCGTTTGATTCGCTCTACCGTCATCTTTTTTTGAGATGCCCATACCATCGCACACTTTTAGCCTCAATATTTTCTGTTAAGTAGATATCTATTCCCATCTCATTCACAATGTTTGCATTTCTTACTCGATCCATCCTGGTATAACCACAACATCGGTCGTTTGGTCCGCTCTACCGTCATCTTTTCAAGATGCCCATACCATCGCACTCGTTTAGCCTCAGTGGTTTCTATTAAGTCGATATCTATTCTCATCTCGTTCCCAATGTTTGCATTTCTTACTCGATCCATCGTTTTATAACCACAACATCGCCGCCAGTAATCCATTTTATACCTAATACATAGCTATGCTTTCAATTACCGCTTTATATAATTTTGTTTTAGTAGTTTTCGTTATCTTGGTATCCCAGAGCACGCTATTCAGATGTCGAGTAGCTTCACTTTCCTCAACATGTAGTTTCTGTCGTCTCTGTCCTCCGCTAATATTACTGCTCGTTTGCAAATAGCAGGGTGTAAATTTTGTTATTACCAATGGGTACTGCTAACGGCGCATTTGTTTCCAGCTTTCTAGTACTTCATTTACCTAGATTGTAAATGGGGTGGGCGCTATACAACACCATTGTCTAAGACCCTTCATAACTCTGAATTCGTTTGTTACTCGTTCTATGATCTTTATGGCGCTTGTCATATTATCGTAGAGCTGCCGTACTGCTCGAATATATGTCTTACTAATGTCCTGTAATTCCATAGTCTACTTAGTGGAATGCTGTCGTATGCTTTTGTTAGGTCGACGAACACCAAGTGAGTTTCTTGATTATGTGAAAGACGTTTAGTGATCACTAGTCTCATACAAAATACGCCATCTGTACAAGAAGATCCGGGTCGAAACCGAGTTAATAACGCTTAGACCCCTGTAATTTATGCACTTTTTGCGGTCGCACTTTTTATACAAGTTACTGATATGGACTGTCTTCCATTCCACTGGCGTATCTTCACCTCGTAAGTATTGATTGAATATATAGGTCAACATGTCCAACAGTATCTCTGGAGCCCATTTAATCAACTCGATTTGGATTCTGCCTGGTTCAGCAGCTTTCCCGTTTTTCATTCTATGAACAGCTCGTTTAACTTAGTCTAATGTAATTTCTTCTTTCTCTTTAATCGAGAGGTCATCTTCAAGTAAACTTGGAATGCTAGTTGCAAATTCAAATTTGGGTCTGTTTTCAGTCAGCAACTGTTCATAATGATTGATCCATTCTTATGCGGGTATCATTTCAAGTGAAATATGTTCCGTACTTTCAGTCCTTATTGCCTTTATTACTCCCCACGCCTCTTTAGATCGAGTAGATTCCAAAAACATATCGACGCGATCGTACTTCTTTTGCCAAGTCTGATTTTTTACCTTAGCGACTTCCCTTTAGTTTTTTTATTTTTCAGTGCATACCCTTTCCAGTCGATAACTAACGCTGGTACAATTTTTTTCTTCTCATTGACAATCCGTTGTATTTCGTCATTCCACCATGGTAGCTTAGTGCTAATCTTATTATAAGGCGTTTCTCCGAGCACTTCGTTTGCCGCTTTAAGGATTTTCTCGGTGATTTCTTCGTACATTAAATCCGCTGAAGGAAACGATACTTCACCTAATTTCTTTGCTAAGCGGACTTTATACAAAAACTTTGTGGAATCCTTTGTTAATCCTTGCACATTGAATTTTTTGGTCTCATTTCTTGTTACTTCACCATTGTCTATCACTACAGTGGCGTTTTTCTTACAGATTGGAAGCATAATCTTAGCTTTCAGAAGTAATGGTCTGTACCACATTCCGCTCCCCTGAAAACTCTCACGTCCTTAACTCGTAGGACGCTACGTTGTTTATAAATAACATAATTAATGATATATTTTAGTTTTCGGGTATTTTGATTCCAATTATACTTGTGAATATTTTTGTATTTATAAAAACTATTCAAGATCTTTAAGTCGTATACTCTACAGGTCTCTAACAGCAGCTCTCCATTTCCATTTACCCGATCGTCGCCATATATTCCAATTACATTGCTTCCTACTTCCCTTTCTGTCCAAACGTTGAAATCTCCTATAAGCAGTATTTTAGCTCTTCGTTTGGCTTTGTCGAGTAGTTGCGATAGATTATCATAAAAATCATCTTTTTCTTCGCCAATGGCCTGGTCTTCATTTGGTGCATATGCTCCTATAACATCGTAATATCTCTGATTGATATCTCTACTTTGATCAATCTTTCATTTATTTGTTTCCAGTTCCTGACGTTTCTTAACAGGCGTTTATGTACCCATATTGATACACCCGCTTTCGCTCTCAGCTCTTTCTTCGCGCCACTGTAAAAATGAATGCAATCATCAAGGTCTTCACTGCCCTGTCCTTTCTTCTTCGTTTGTGTTAAGACGACAATATCTATATTCAAGGGTTTCACTTCTACTAGAACTTCATTCTGCTTCGTTCGGAGAGCTTGAATATTCCACTTAGCAGTATTCAATTATGTCGATTTTTATGGAGTTGAGGAGTTGGCTCAACCTCCAACCTGGAGGACCAGGGTTTTCTGTCGAGACTTTCCTTCTCTTAGCCGAGGTGTCCTAGTTGTTTTGGCGCCGGAAGTTAATCATTCACCCTCTTCCATCTGCTAAATGACTGCATTCCACATGCAGCCATCTACCCAGGGGCCCCGAGCAATCGTGCTATCGAGGACGGTGGAAGTAGGAATGGTGGTGATTCTTAATTTTTTTTTTTTTAATTTACAAGTCAAAAAATAAATTGCAGAAATTTCAAATTTACGATCACTTAATCGCAGTTTCTATTTGAATTTGTCAGCATTATGCTACCATTCACAGAACCGGATGTTCCTGAATTTGTACAAGAACTAAACTAAGGTTTACAGGAATCAAATTCTTGAAACTGTTTCTGTATGAATTATTTCAACAATTTAGGACGAATCCATAACTTAGAATTTTTTATTTTATAATGCGGACTTGTTTTCATAATAGTTAAGTCGTAATCTTACGAACAATTGATTGTGGGGACATTAAAAAAGTATTTTTAGCCTTTCTGGCCAACGGGATCTGGTTGTGCTCGAGGTTTTCTATCGTCGTTGGATGCTTGTTGGGCAATTAAAGCATGGGGCAGTGGATTAGTAACACCACTAGAAGTTCTAGCAGAAAGAGAATCGATTTACAGATTACTTGCTCAAACGACACCCGAAAACTTAAACAAAGACTGTAAAGCTTACACAGTTGATCCTAGTACACGATACCCCAATCTTAATAAAGCAGCTCTTCTTCCTCAACAAGTTTTAAGTTTATACGATACAGATGATCCGAATAGCGTTGAATTGACGTCAAGAACAGCACAGCCGGTTGCGTTTAACGAAACATACAGAAAACGAAGAAGAAGAGGTTAACACGTAAAAGTATGCATACATTCTTTTTTACTGATTTGACGTTTGTAGATTTACATCTTGATTCCAATACACTTATAAGTTGGATTAAGGAGCAGATTAAGGATTACGATGATCTCGTTGTACAAGACCTAACTACCTCATTTAGAGACGGTCGAGTTTTATGTGCTATATTGCATCATTACAGGCCCGATCTTTTGGATTATAGTGCAATAAAAGCGGACGATGTTGCTAAAAACAACCAATTAGCTTTTGATTTATTGGAAAAAGAAATCGGTAAGTTAGCTAACTTGTTTTTAATTGTTTTAATTAAGTGTATGCAGGTATTTCACCCGTATTAACTGGTGAAGAAATGGCTCAGTTCGAAGTACCCGATTACCTTACAATGTTTTCATATTTAACGCAAATATATGACACCTTCAGAGGTGAAATACCACACATTAAACATCCAAAATTGGTAAGTCACGTTTAATTGTAATTTTTATGAGTTGTAATCGATTTAATAATATCGTACGTATATAAATGATCTCGGTTGTTTTTGACAGTAATATACCGCAGATGTTTGATTTATTTACAGTGTATCATCCTTTAATGCAATGGATTGCTGCGTATCAAAGCCTTTATTGTTCAATACTTACGACGCATGGTATTTATCTGCAACAATCGCTCAGAAAACAGAATTCTGATTCACTTTCTCGGTGTGTAGGTGTTTCATTTACAAAAATTTGGGTAAACTATATTACAAGTACTGAACTTTTATAATGAAGATTTAGTTGGAAATGTTATTTTTTTATTGTAAAATAAGGTTAAAGTAAAAAAAAATTTGAACACACTAATTTTCTTTAAGTTATTAAATATTTTGCAAATATAATCTACATTGTTGAAGAATTAATTTTACGAAGTACTGATTATGTTTCTGGGTTTCTGGTCACTTCTTTCTCAAACCACTGTTTAATACGCATTAGTATTGTTTAGACTTGCTTATGCATGTATAGGGTATTAAATTGCAGTCCATTTTGTGCTTTATTTTCAAATGTACACACGGTGAAGCATTAGTTAGTGAAGTTTCTCATTTTTAGTCAGTCTGCTATCAATCAGAATAAACCTATAAAGTTTAGGTCTTAGTGATTTGATTGTTTAATAGTTTAACGACACATGGCTTTGTTCGTCCATTATCCGGAGAATCGGATGAGTTGCAGAAAACATTATAACCTGCTAGGTGGTCATGCATTTGTTTTCACTAGCTGTACTGGTGCTTTTTGGACGACACAATTTTCTATTCCAAAGAAATAAAATACAGGTTTTACACAGTATTTAAAATTCTTGTATGGAAGATTACCACCGCGTTCTATATTTTTGACCAGTTCTGTTGAATTGTGACGACTCGAACCTAATCAATGTAGTAGTAGACAGCAAAATTAAAATATCACTAATAATTATGATAAACGTTTAAAAACAACTATTTAAATCAATTACAGCCTTTTTGTATTTTATTCTTTCAGTACTTTGTATATGACGAGCTTTTTCTAATCAGTCATTAGGATAAAATAGAAAAAAACGGAATTGTTAATTATATTAGAACTATTCTTCTTTCTCTGGGCTTTTAGGTCTGTAAACTTTTGTATTAGAATCTTTTCGTTTGTTATATACAGTGTATTTTAACGTAGAGCTGCATTTGGGTTTATACTCTTGGTAAACGCTGGTAGTAGTTGAAAAGTTTTTCTATATTCTTGTTGTCACAAAAAAATTCTTTGAATATAAAAGTACAAGAACAGAAGATTAAATACTGTGGTTCTTTATTTTAAAAATAAGGGAAACCATGAAGAGGGTGGGAATTAATAGAAGATGGGATAAGAAGGTCAGTAGAGTATGGGAGAATGCGGTATGCAGTACTTTAAAAATTCAGGTATTTATTTATTTTTTTATTTTTTCAATTGCATTTATGGTGTTGTAGTTCTTACTCATGTGTAATAGCCACGCGTATATTTAAACTATGTGGTGTTGCTAGTTACTTTGTATGGAGGAATTGTTTTATGTATCTCCGTAACTTTGCTTATCAATGTTGCATTTCTTGCTTTTAAGCACACACTTTGATGTTTGTTTTATTCATAGAAGTGAACAATCTATTCTTTGCGATTTTATTATTAGTAAAAAATTACAGTTTTTGTTTACTAAATTAAGTTTCAATTTACTAAAGCTTCCAGTTTACAAAATTAATAAGATTTGAACATGTAACGAACATAACACAATTGATATGGCATAGTTAAATCTTCTACAATTTCTCCAGTGTTTGTGCACAAATTTTCAACGAAAGTTTCCCAGGTGGGTTATTCTACACTTTCGCAATTTCAATGCGCATTCGCATTCAATGCGATTCGTATTTCAATGCGAACACGCGGCCTAGGCTGTATATATTCTACACTTTCGTATTGCGTTGGTCGCATTTAAAGCATATTCGTTTTAAAATTGGAGAAGATACATTTAGCGACGTCGCGTTCAAGTCCTTTGCGCATGTGCTAAACGTAATTTGTAGTAGAAAGTGTGCTTGATTTTAAATAATAAATGATCTTAATTTTGATTTTTTTTTAATAAATAAAAATTTTAAATGGTACAAAACCAATGTACAAAACACATACGTGCCGAACAGAAAAGGCTGTTAATTTTAACCGTAAAAAATGATATAAACTTGGTATTAGAAAACTTTAACGTAAATTTAAAAAAAAATTTATTCATATCTAAAATAATAACTATTAGCATTTTTGCACTAATTACATTATTATACAAAATGTGTCAGAAATACGGTTATGTGTTATTGCTCATAAAAGAACTCGACAAGTTGAACTATTTTGATAACATGAAAAAATCGTCATTTTTTGCCTTTATTTTGCAATAAACAAGTGTTGGTGTTTAAATTAAACTGATCCTTTTTTCAAAAACCCATGGCAATTTTAACCTTTATTGTTGAGTCGAATAGAAAAAAATAATTCATTTCGTTAACTGCAGTCAGCGTTAAAATTAACATATGGGTTTCTATTACATTCTGTATATATTTATCTATTGCTGTAATAATTCATTTTAAAGTAAATAATAGTAATAATAAATAGTATAAAATAATATAGTAAAACATAAACAATCAGATGATTCATAACAATAAATGGTCACTTGTTCAAATAAATTTAATTGAGAACTGATGAAATTAAATTCTTTAAATACTCACGTAAATACGAAAGCGAGCACTCTTTACTGTTCGCATTCACCGAAATATCGTAGTTGATAAAGCGCACGAAAATTGATTGCGAAAGTGGCAGGATACGTGTTTAGAAAATCGTACGCATTTGGTTGACAATTCTTGCGAATGCGAAAGTGTAGAATAACCCCCCTTGTGTCTTGTAATATTTTCTACATTTATATTACAATTTTTCAATACGTTTCTCCTCCATGTTAGGTTTGGTATGTCCTACTCCTTCGTTCTTTAACTGCGTACTTAAATTGGTTTTCTTAAGGTGTGTCCGATCCAGTTCCATCTGCGTTTTTTTATCCTTATTTGAATGGATTCTTGACTAGTAACGTTTCATAACTCTGTGTTTAATATTACAGTGGACCAGTATAATTTCAGTATTTTTTTTCTTAAACACTTGTTGAAGAAAGTTTGAATTTTCTTGATTTTTTTGTTTATTTTAGTATTTATTGAAAGTTTTTGATGTTCATATTTTTCGTACTATTCTAAAAGTGTATGTGCTTTGCTAATTCTTACTTTAACGTTTACTTTAGGCATTATTTACCTTTTCTTTATCTTGTAATAGTTGTCTGGTAGCTTTCTCAGCTGTGGTTAATGTGTTTGTTTTTTTTAATATTTTTGAATTTTAACTACATTTGTTTTAATAGATTAGGCTCAGTTGCATAAAGAATTGTTAACTTTGACAATGTAGTTAACTACGTGGTCATATCGTTAAGCGTCGTCATTGGTACAAAATCAATTGTTTTGCTCTTTCTTAAATCAGTAGCTACGATTTAGTTAACAACGGCGTCAGCTAACAACATAGTTAACTATGCTTTATGCAACCGAGCCTTAGTTTTATTCCGCTGATGATCACATTTTGATTTTGTTAACTAGGTCTACTGATAACTCACGGGAGATGTCTTTCTTCTCCAATAATTTGGTTATCAGTTAAGGTAAAATTTTAACATTTGCGTGCGTTCTTGATTTTAGCAATTCTCTTGATACGTTATTGAGGCCCGTCGCGTTATTGGTTTTTAATAGTTGCTTGTTCAATTCTTACTTGGAGACTGTGCTTTCGTTTACCATGTACTTTTTATCCAATAGATTGTTCGTCTAGCGCCATAGACTACGGTCTCATTCCTCTTTTTGTGCACCTCTGATTTTTACTCCCTCAGCAGTTCTGCTTCGTCTATGAAGTCCAAAAGCTTATTCCAAGGTTTTTTTTTTAACTTATCATCGGTTAGCCTTGGTTTGCATAAAGGGCTACTTTCCAGTTCCATTTTATGTATATGTTTGTTTACGCCATAGTGCCCTGTTATTAGTTCTGTAAGTTTTCTTAACTTTTGTAGACTGATATTGATACTCCATTTTGAGTGTTTGATTGTGGCTCTGTAAGGATCGTTCGTCGTCGAGTCGATAATGTTTCTGACACACCAGTCGATAGCAGCGACTTCAGTTTGAAAAGCGGACGCATATTTACTCAAGGTCAACAAAATTTACTTCAGATGGTGCCTGCCTCCATATATTCCCGCACCGGTACCGATGCGATTTTTGGCGCCCCATCTGTGTACCAGATAGTTCTTTTAACCGCGCCCGGTTAAATGTCTCTTGTTCACTCTAGTGATGTGTAGTTCCTGAACGAACTAGTTCAATTGAACTGGTCTTTTCAGTGAACTAAATGTACTAGTTCTATGTTATAAAGTGAACTAGTACATTCTTTAATACTTTTGCTCTTTGCAAATCTTGTATTAGTTATCACTTAATTTTGATAACGTTAATAAACTTTTTTTCTTCTAGACTGCATTGGCTACAAGGTCTTTTCCCACAGTATTTATCTCGATTATCTTTGCGTTTTTTATATTTGTTACTTTAATTACTATGATTGCTGTATTCAATCGAAATTTGTTTGTACTTTGCGTAATCGTACTATTAAGTGTTCATCTAACTGTTTTATCATGTTTTGCAGTTGCTAATTAATATTTTTTTAAATGTGTCTACAAAAGAAATTAAAAAATCGGTCTTACGTTTAATTAAAACTTTTTAAGTAGACGTGCTAAATAAGATTACACCAAGCTTCAACAAAATTGGGAATTTGAAACCGCGTTTCAGTTTTTAATTTATTATTTCCAAGCATACCGATGCATCGCGCGTTGGTCTCCTAATTGAAATACGGAACAAAATACCAGAGTTAAATGCAAATCTGCACCACAAACTGTTTTATGCATCCTTCGATGCGTTGTCCTAAATGTACTAAAGAACTAGTACATTGAACTAGTTCAGTTTATTGAACGAGACCTGGTGAACTAGTTCTTAAAAAAGAACTAGAATTCCCATCACTAGTTCACTCGTCTCATGATCATATTATCACTTTTTTCTTTACTTATCACGTTGTATATACCTGGTTCGTGTGTCTCGGTAATTGACGTGTGTTGATTAATCTGCAGCCTGTGTGCTACTTGTCTTGCTTCCATCATTACAACAAAGTTGTTTTGTTATCAGCAGACATGCTATTTTCTGTACTTTGCCTAGCTTAGAAACTGTGCTTGATTCTCTCGCTTCATACAAGCGTACCGTATGTAATCATGGGTCTTGTCACCGCTGTATTTAACTGTTTGGTCATTCTGACCATCCGTTTGGTTGAATTAAGAACCTTGATGGCATTTGTCGTGACTTTTTCTAGATGAGCGTTGAAAACTAGTCTGGTATCAAGAGTGAATCCTAGCTATTTGACTTCCTTTGTCATCGAGAGCGTAACTCCGTACATTGTACGTACCATCGTTTAGTAAACGGAACGATTGTCGTCTTGGTTGAGTTCACTAATAGTTCCTTTTTTTACATCATTTTTCGACGGTGTTTAGTGCACTCTGCATTATATTGGATATAGTTGTCTCAAGTTTTCCGTATCCAAATCGAATACCTTTTCGCCTTCTACTTCATGTAGTAGGCCGTTCATGACGAGGAACCGTAGAAGGGGTGACAGCATTCCACCTTGTGGCACCTGCCAGCTACTTTGGCTGCTACAGTGCTACTGCACAAAGTAGCTGTTATCGTCCGATTCTTGAGCATTGAGTTGACCCCTGTTTCGTACTAGTGGTGTAATTTCTTTTCTCTCTATTATCCTTGCGATGGATGTGAAGGTAGTTTTGTCAAATGCTTCTTCAATATCTAGAAAAGCACCAAATGCAACTTCATTGTATTTAAGTGCATTTTTGCATCTGCTTACTAGTTGATAAATTGCTAGCTGGCAAGATTTTCCGGATTGGTATGCATACTGGTTTCGGTACAGATGCGAAGCCTTCAGTGATCCGTCCCGTATGTACCTGTCGACTACTTTCTTTATTTAGGTGTTGATTACGTAACCTTTTAGAGAGTTCTTGTTAGAGTTTGGGTTGCTCTTTTCAATTTTATCGATTTCTTTCATATATTTGTAAAGTCTTTTACGAAAATGAGCGAAACGTTTTCTATTAAAGTATAAAGTCCAGTTGTAAAAGCATTGAATTTCTGTTTATTACTGAAAACTAATTTAATTTAGCATTTTAATTCAATATAGATTCGTAATTACGAGAGGTGTCTTATGATTGATACTTGACCGAATAGAAAATTAAAATAATATAGTATACTTATTTATCTTATTTTTTGCAGTTAAAGAAAGATAGCTAATCTTTAGAAAGTCTGTCCTTTATAACGTAGGTTGGCATTTATAACGCCAGCGTACGCCGATAACTTAAACAAAATTCTGTCATTTGTGTGTCAATTCTAGCTTTAGACTTAAAAAGTACACAAGATAGGATCGCAGTACATTAATTTCGGATCATCCATTTAATAGCCAAGGTCTTTCATTTGATCAAATTACATTCTTGTAACTTACCAAATATTACATGAAAATTGAAATATTTTGATTAAAACAATTATTGTTTTACCTTTTCAGTAATACTAAACTCTTACTGTGCCATTCCTATGGTACAAATTCAAATTAATTTTTCTTTTCCGGTCATTGGCGTTCGTTAAGTTTTAACTTCACACGTGTAATTACCTTAAAGAAAAATACAAATTATTGTGGCTATTAAGTAACTACGTACCACCTCTTCTTGAGACATATTTTATTTTGTCGGTATTACAGGTATCACTTATTATGCGCATGCTAGTCAATAAGGACTCGTTGCCTACCGATGGGTCATAAGACACTTCTCGCGATTACGATAACAATTAAATTTTGATTTGTCATTCAAAATAATTTGAATAACGATTGAATTTGTATTTATCATTTGAAATCAATCTAGTAATACAAAGTTTTTCCACTCGTTATAATGTATTGCTTTAGAATAATTTTAGGTTTTATTTTACAAATAGTCTAAATTTAGTGAACAGTAACTGTAGTTGTTAGTAATGTGTAAGGAAAACAATTACATTAAAGGCTTTAGACACCTTCTATGTGCATTCAAGGATTAACATTTGTTTAGTTATAAAAAATGATGTATTTGCACTTTTCTTACGGTTTTTCTTTTTAATCAGAATCATTTATGTGCTCACAAAAGTTCCAAACCTGTTCCTTACAATGACATAAGATCAATAAAATCCATCAGTGTTAAGCCAGAACGACAAGCAGCGAAATATGTAAAAATGAAAGATAAACGATCGAAACGTCACAAACCTAAGATGCATCTAAAGGGCCCCACAAATTCGGCTATTAAAGGCAGTGGAAGTAAAAATTGTATTTTACAGCACGAGGATTATACAGATTATAACTTAAACATCCGGTATTTTGACGAAAATTTTAAAGAGATTACGCACAGCAATCAGAATGACAATGAAAAAAATGAAATATCGCAGCAAGTTATTGCCGTAGATAAATGTACCGATAAAAAGATAGTTTTGAGACATTTAGAAGAAAATGTGAAATGGGTGTCCTTACAAGAATTTAAAATTAATATATCAGCAAGTTACATTCATATATTCATTAAACCCACTGTAATAAAAAGGCGATTGTATCAAAGAAGGCACAATTTTTATAAAAACAATGCACCGTGTAGGACTGTACGTCAGATTCTGAATAAAAACAGTTTAAAATTTTCGTACGATAACAAAATGAATGATGAAGAGTTGCTAATATTTAAAAAGTCTTATGATAGAATAAATGATTGGATTAAGATGAGTGACTTTAAGAAGTACGGAGAAATTTTTGATAACGAAGTTGAAAATCTAAGCGATGTAGCCTCGGTGACTAAAAACGAGACCAATTGCGTCGATTTAGATAACGCAGAATTTGAAGACAACGGTTGCAAAGATGGAGCAGTAAATAAGGAATTAGTTACTCTTATTGACGTAAATTCAGTTTCGTTGGGAAGCATGACACAGTTTGTAGACAAATTAAAAACAGTAAGTTTGCCACAATTTGCTGAAACTGCTCCATGGAAAAAAGTTGAATCTCTAACTGAGCTTCCTGTGAAATTTACCGCTATTACCGAAAAAGAAGAAATAGTATGTTATTTCCTTTACATTTGTTTAATTCCTTTCTTTTCTTTATCTTTGTATTATTTCGATACTGTAACCACTACCTTATTTTGTCCTTATTAAACTAAAAAATTGAAATAAAGATTATGGATTGGTGATATGCTTATTTTAATTGTTTTATAGGATTTATCGGAAAGTAAGGAAAATGTAAAGGAATACGTAAGAACAATTCCAACAGGTATTCGTATGGGGGATGTTACGTCTGGGTTAGTGAATAGATTTAACAATAGATCAAAGCGGCACGCCGAGACCTTGTCAAGTAAACCAACAACGACCGAAAGAAAAAACAAAAAACGTAGATCTTTTGAAAAATACGAAATGAACGTGGTAAGTACGATTTTTCAGTAAAAGTACTTTATATTTGATATCATTTTTCTTCTTTCAACTTTTATCAATCAAGGAAGTGTACGAGTTGCAACGGTTAATATTTTCTTGCGCTAAACTTTATTTTGATTATTTTTCGTATGCAACTTTTTCAATGATTTGTAACAGGTACAAAAAACAAAAAAGATTGTGGGACGTTTGGAAATGTTGGTTTTCACTAAGCGTTGTATCAATATCAACATTAACATTTCTTGTGGACCAACGGAGTGGGCGACTTATTAGACCGGGAAATCTACATTTTGACTATAAATTTCACGTTGGAATAGCCGATTTTGCAAAGATACCTGTTTCGGAGCATCAAGTGAATTATGAGTAATTCAAAATCCTATTTTGCTTCTTCTCTGGTAAAAATGATCTAATTGCAAACACACAATTCCAGTTGTCTTAAATCTCCTTTTGTGACCATACAGTATTGGCAATATTCTGCAGTCGGCGCTTAACCAACGAATAAAGGTGTGAAATAACAAGTTTCTATATGCATCTACTTTGGTGAAAAAATTACGAAACTTTCTATGCCTCAAAGTACGATCTTATAATGTCAGTTATTTTAATAATCAGTTTTATAATCAACGGTTTTATGAATTATTCATTTGACGAAAGGACTTTGCACATAGGGCTTCTTAGTGAACAATGCAGTGTATTGCAGCACAGTTGATACAGTTTTAAATCCAATTTCAATAAAGGAACAGTTATCAAATTTCTCATGATATAGCTTCAAACATATTTCTACTCTTGGTTGTACCATGGATATCCTCTGCTACTGACTGAAGTCTTCTTGAATAGTTCGAACAATAATTACAAGTTACGGATAGGTCAGTGCTTTCGTCCGTACAGATTAATTTTTTTCCCAAAAACACTCCATCACCGTCGACAGTTTTTGCGCACCTGTCAACATAAACGTCAAACTATTTTTGAGAGATTTTTGAAGGCCTCGTAGTATCTTTTCGAATAATAAAATGTTGTATTTAACTCATTTCTGCCTAAATTAGGCGATGTCCTTTCTACTTTTAAAAGCATTGTTGCAAAAAACGCTCAATTTACATGGAAACTTGTTAAATAAAATCTTGTTTTAGTTTTTCTTACAATTTGTAATTTTTTTATTGGTTTTACAGCTTATTTACAATCTGCTCTTTATACAGTTTAGAACAATAAGTAAATTTGCTATGTGTTTCATTGGAGACTTACCACGGTGCATTGATTATTGTACGCAGTACTTTTGACTAAAGTCGCTGTATTATCTTCGTATGGGTTGGTTTAGCGCAAGCCCATAGTTGAACACCATATGTCCATATTGGTTTTGTTATAGTTTTATATAACAATAATTTGTTATTTATTGTTAACTTGGACTTATGATCCATTCGTCAATGCATTTTTCTGAGTTTTAGATTCTTTTGTTGTCGCTTACTTTTGATGTGTTTTTGCCATGTTAATTTTTGATCAAGGTGCAATCCCAAGTATTTTGCTTCTGTTTTAGCTGGTATTTGTGCGTTGTTGATTGTAATTTGTGTACAGGTTGATCATCTTGTGGTGAACTAACTTGTATTAATTTTTCCTGGTTAACCTTGATCTTCCATGCGCTGCACCAGTTTTCAAATAGGTATCGTGTAGCTAAAAAGGGATCTGCATTCTTTGCGAGTATGGCCATGTCGTCAGCAAACGTTGCGACGGTGGTATCGTTTGTGGTTGGTGCATCGGTACTATAGCAATGGACCGAGAACACTTCCTTGTGGCACCCCGGCTTGCACTAGATGGTGTTGTGAGTAAGAGTTGTTGAATCTAACTTCAAAGTATCTTTCGGAGGTGTATGATTTTAATAGCAGGTAATATGGCCTGGGGAAAGTGGTTTTCATTTTATATAATAGCCCGGTGTGCCACACTTTGTCAAGTGCTTGTGTTTTCTTCTCTAGCCTAGTTGCGATTGTATTCACTATTATATGTATTTGTTGAATAGTAGAATGACGTTCCCTAAATACAAGTTGGTAGTCAGGTATTCTAGTTGCTAAGTCTCTGTCAACTCTAATTCTGACGAGTAACAGTTTTTCGAATAGTTTTGATAGCATGGGTAACATGCTAAGGAGTCGGTGTGAGCTGATTTCGTTGACTGATTTTCCAGGTTTGGGTATCATGATGATATAGGCAAATTTCTTAATTGCTGGGATATACGATAATCTCAGCATACTATTTTGTTAATAAAACTATTGCTTTTTGTGGGGAGTGCTTTAGTGTTGCTCCTGTTATAAGATCATAACCTGGTGCTTTGCGTGGATTTAAGTTTTTGATATCCTGTTTTATCTCTGTAGGAGAAAATGGTTTTATAGGTAATATTTGACAAGGTATTTTCAGAAAATCTTCGGTTTCATCGTCAGAGTTTCTGTCTGGAGGTGGAGTGAATTATTTTTTCGAGGTGTTCAGCGAATACCGTGGTTTTTTCAATATTGTTTTTTGCCCAGCTTCTGCCTGGTCGGAAAATTTTAACACATACAATAATGACAATAGGGTCGATCAGTAAGGCTAGGGCGATATAGAAGAAAAGTCAGCTATTTTGAAACCGTTTTAGTGATTTTTTCAAAAGTACTTCGGTGAGATCGACATTATTCTCAAACCACATGACCCTGTAGTATAGGTAACGCAGTAAATATCCATTAAAAAAGTAAACAATCAGGTCATGTGGCTAGCGAATAATCTCGATCGCCCGTTATTTGTGATTCAGGATCTCGAAAACAAGCAATACAGGATTTGTCAAATGTTACAAAAGCTGACCTACAAAATGGCCATGTCTTTTTCTAAAGTTAAAAATCATTTACAGGTAACAATTGCAACGGTTTATTTATTTACAATATTCAAATTTATTTTCTAACAACCAAGTTGCCTTTATACAAATAGGCGGGTGGCAGTATTTCAAATACAATGTTTTCTCAAATTTTTTATTTGATTATTATCCCTATGTGTGACTATCTCTCAATTTACAAAAAAATTATTTGCCAAGATGAACGCATTTACACAATTTATTGCTCAGAACTGTCAGATGCATTAGTGAGGTGTTGACCCTTGAGATTGATCATCTTGTACATATTATGTAGTATGGTGACCAGATAGAAAACGAAGCGTCGGTCACCACGTAGTTTTAAAATTTTTCCGACCGACGGTTGCTGTCTTCGTAGTTCATCTAGCCGTCCAAAGTTCTTTTTAAATACGACTGCAACCCCTCTGGACATGTCAATATCTTCGCGATGGCGTAATCTTTTTGTGTTTGGAACAGGTCTTGTTGTTCCTCGGTTGTAACTCCGAACCTAGCTTTTCCAGAACATCCGTATATACTCATAAACTTATCCAAGTCCATTCCTTCGATTGACTTCGGCGACAAACCACGCCTTTAGGGATTACACAACCACATCATGTTACCAAGTTGAAACCAACCATTTTGTGCCTTGACGTCATATCTGGTCTTCATTCTGTCGCTGACAATTTGTGTGTTTTTGCGGACTTGCTGACATAATCTTCTCCAGCAACTTCTTCTTGTAGTCTTTGTCTAAATTGAAGGTCGCATGGCAGTCGTATTTCGCGACCGAGCATGGCGCAGGATGGTGTTTGTCTTGTGCTTTCGTGAACAGATGATCGGTATGCCATTGGTAAAAGGTGCAAGTACGGATCCCAGTCTTTTTGGTATTCGGACACTACTTTGGCTAAGTACTTTCCCATTGTTCGATTCACTCGTTTAATCATGCCATTAGATTGAGGATGGGTTTTACTTTTCTTAAGTCTTAACAGTCGGCAAACTTCTTAAAACAGTGTAGACTCAAAGTTGAGGTTTGGTCGGACTGTAATTTCAACAGAACTCCAAACCGGCAGAAAAACTCTTTCACTAATACGTCTACGACTGTAGCTGCTTCTTGATTGGTTATGGCGTAAATCTCTGTCCATTTCGTGAAATAATATATCGCTATCAGGATGTATTTGTTTCCCGCATCAGATTCTGGGAACAGCCCTGCGATGTCAATTGCTACACTCTCTAAAGGGCTTCCCACGTTATACTGTTTTATCGGTGCTTTGCGCTTTTTTGCTAGACCATTTCCTGTTGCACTTCTGGCATCATTCCATGACGTTCTCTTTGCAGTTCACCCAGTAGAATCTTTCTCGAACTTTTTCCAATGTCTTCTTTACGCCAAAGTGTCCTCCTGATGTACCATCGTGCAGTTATTTTAGGGCCTGTGACACCCGGCTCTTTGACACTACCAACTGCAGTCTGTTTTTCGAGCCCTCAACACTCTCTAGTGATCGCTTAAGAAGACCGTCTTCTACTCTTAAAGAGTACCACTGCGCCCAACACGCTTTGATGTTTCGGCTCAAAGCACTCACGTTTTCTAAGGTTGGTCGTAGGTAGTTTTTTTCTTCCATTTCAGAAGTAGTCTTATTTTGGAATCGTTTTTTTGTTTGTGACGCAAGTGCTCAGGTTTGCACTCGTCATCAACCATAGTACTTCTCCGGAGGCATTCGATCTTTTCCTCAAATTGCGAACACTGGCTGCAGTCTGCCAGATATGGTCTTCTGGATAAGGCATCAGCGTTCCGATGACTGCTTCCGGCACGGTGTTCTGTATTGTTGAAGTCTCTCAACATCTTGCCACTTGTTCTTCCGGATTACGAAACTCCAATAGCCATTTGAAAGCGGCGCCGGCGTGGTCTGTCTTTAGTAAAAATTTTTGTTCATTCAAATATTTGTAGAAGTGCTCTATGGACTTGACGACTGATAACAGCTCTCTCCTAGTCACACAGTAATTCTTTTCTGGCCTGGACAAAACCTTACTAAAATACGCGATGACTATTTCTTGTTCATCTTGCACCTGCGAAAAGACCGCACTTATGGCCAGATTACTTGCATCGATATCCAAAACAAATTTTCATTCTTCTCTTGAATACTGAAAATCGCGAAGTAATTAGGGTCTGTTTTAGTTGATGGAAAACGCTTTTTTAGTCTATTCCATCTAAATTCTACTCTTTCTTCGGTCAATTTTGTCTAAGATTTAGCGATGTTGGCAAATCCAGGTAGAAATCATCTATAATAGGTGCACAATCCAAGAAAACTTCGGACCTGATGTCTCCATCAAGCGCTAGAATGTTGCAGGAGCGTTACACAGGCCGAAGGTCATCACAGTGAACTGCCACAAACCAGTTCCAAGCTGTTTTTCACGATCCTTGGGTTCCAATTTTACTTACTTTTTAATTTCAAGGTGGAAAACCACTGAGGGTGTTTAACGAATTGTCAATTCTCGGTAAAGGGTAGTCTACGTAAAACTTTGTTGATCCATCTTTCTTCTTTAGTAGCACCACTGGAGACGCCCACTATTTGAAGGTTCAATCACATTTTCTCTCTTCATATCCGTAATTATTTGTTCGGCTTCTTCTCTCTTTGCCAAAGAAAGTTGGCATGGATGTTGTCGTATCGGCCGAACGTCTCTGGTATTGATTTTATGCCTTTTATCTTAGTTCTTCCTACTGCGGGATTAACACTTTAGCCATCAGATCTTGGCTGACGTTTTGGCATTTGGAGGTAAGAATGCTCAATAGATGTCGTGGGCATTTCTTTGGCGACGTATTTTTATTAGAATTTACGCATGTTACAATTTGAGATACTGGCGTGCATTGGCTACCACAGTTTCAGTCCTTGCAGACAGAGTCACTATTAAAGACGTCGTTTTCTGCTGGTTGCTTCAATCATTAGCTGTAGTTGCGGCTTCAAACTATTTGTGGTAGGTTGACCATGGAACTTTACTATCATAATTTGGATGTACCACTTTACACTTGTGGTTTCTTTTTGATGATCCATTAGTAAGTCTTTGTTTGTGACGCTTCCTTGGCCGTGACAATTCATTTGTTTAATTTTTTCTTAAAGCAGTTTCATTCTGTCTTCTAATTTGTTCTCTATTGCTTCTATTATCTCATTCATAGATTGTTTTCCGTTTTCTACAACTTTAACATATCTGCTTGAGTTTTCTCTTGAACAATTTTGATTTGATTTTCTATGCTTGTTCGTATTTTTTCTTTTAAACTTCTAGAATTTACCTCCACTTTCTGGGAATGTTCGAATAGTTTTTCTTTCATTTTTCTAAAAAAAATTTCATATTTCGATTCTTGACCACTTTTTATTAATTGAAGAAATTCAAATCACTTATGTATTTAAACCGACAAAGTTCTCTTCCGACTTAATTTGAAAAACTGACTTCAGCTTCTTTTGAATAGCTTTTATATATTTCTGTTATCTGTATCTAGAATGTTCAACATTCTTCGGTCATTGTCTCGAAGTTGACAATAACTGTTTCGGTCTCCATAGTGAATAAGAAAAAGGTAGAACGCATTGGATAATACATTTCGAATGTATTTATTTTAACTTGATATTGCACTTTTACTTTATCCTCAAATCCTCTTATGCTATTTCTACACCTAAATGAAATGTTTCCATTTTACCAATCCTAACGTACCCTTTCTTTTCCAGAACATCAAGAGTTTTATATTTGGCGTATGGGAAGTTGTTGTAATTGGCTTAGGTCTTTTTATGATAGATTACATTGTGAATTACGAATACTACATCTAATGCAGATCGTCAATTAAAATTTCACAATTAATTTGGTGTTTTTTTATTGATCAGCGTATTTTATTGCGCGAATCAAGTTGATGATAATATAAGGATTTTAACTGTTAAATTATAAGTATAATAATGTTGACTTTAAAAATTAAGGAAGAAAGGCGGCGACGATTGGAAGAAATTGCTGCAAATCGTGCTGAACGGCATAACAGACGTCGACATCAGAGAAAGATGCAAACTGAACAGTTTATTAAAAGTATGCAAATGTTGCAAACTAACTGTAAACCTGACTCATCAGGACCATTTGAAGATTATTCTTTATTTGTATACAGACAAACTGCACCAGATTTTCAAGACCGTGTCAAAAATTTAGAAAAGCAATTTACTTATATACCTGTAAGAATATTGTGATGGTGTTGCATGATTCTTTAACTATTTTAACCATATTCGTTTTAAAATCGTTTGCGATTTAACAGACTAAACAAGGTTTTTATAATTGTGAAAAGATTTATTCGGCGTGCTGTTTTTAATATACAACGATCGTTATAATAAATTCGTCAAAATTTTGTTTTTATTGTTAGGACAGGGAAAATCGATTGCCGACTCAATCGAAAGGTGGAGGCGATGAAGAATTTGCCGCTCGAATTAAAGACATCGAACATAAATGGAGACACGGTACACCTCCTGAAAAGAAACCGAAAGATTTAACCCGAGCGATAGGTAAAATCGAAACGTCGGATTGGAATATTAAAGAGATAGAAAAGAAAATTTTGGAGAATAAAATGGGGAAATCTGTAAATAAAGAAAAGGAGAAAGTGCCAAAGTGGAATAGAGAACAGTTCTTAGCGAGACAAACAAAATTGGAGAAGAAACACTTGAGTAAACAAAACAGTGCCGAAGGTAAGAACTTATTATTGTTATGTGCCGAATCGGGTAAACTCGACCAACCCGAGATATAAACTCGATTTTTAAGGCTCTGTGATCACTATAAACTATACAACTATAACAATTATAAAGATTTGACTTGGTATTGCAGATAAATTTTCCGATTTGGATAAAGGAATCAAACGTTTAGAGCAACGACTAAAAGAAGGTTCATTAAGGGATCTTGGACAAAATAAGATTGCTTTAATAACTGAAAAACTGAAACCAAAAGATGCCGAACCAGATCCTAAACCTACGATAAAAAATGTAAGTGTTTAATTAATTGTGACTGTAAACCTTCATTTGTTCTAAATGTAGAACACAACAAAACCTGTCGTGCTTCCTACTAACAGCGGTTCAGAGTATTGCCACTTTTGTCAAAAACGAGTGTATCTTATGGAAAGGTTGTCGGCCGAAGGAAGATTTTTCCATCGCGGTTGTTTTAAGTACTGTGTAATTTTGTTAGTTTTTGATGATAATATTGTTGTAATTTTTAGGTGCCAATATTGTTATACAACGTTGCGGCTTGGAGCGTATTTATTTGATAGAGAAGGTCTTTACGGTCACAAGTTTTACTGTTTGCAACACTTTGGAATGGTTGGAGAGGCTCGTGATCAATACCAAGTAGACAAGGGAGAAAAACTAAGAAGAGAACACGTAAAACCCTTGGAGAAGTTGAAGATTACACCTTTGACTGGAGTAGAAGGAGTTGATTTACTCAATAGAGGTATGCTCACTTTCATCTTATGCAAAATGAATCTTTTTTTATCTGTAACTTTATAGTGCAAACACCAGAACGCATCGAATTCTCCAATTTGTCCGCCGGGCACATATCTTCAGATCACGAAGAATCGCTAAGTCAAATGGATGAAGATGAATGGACGGATAGAAACTTTGGAGCATCCACAGCTGAAGTGTATTCTAGTGATGAATTCGAAGATTCTTCAAGTGTCAGGTAAGTCCATGTATTTTTAATGAATAGAGAAATCATGTTTTTTTCACAGTGGTTCAGAATCTGATAACGAAGACGTTTATGAAGAAGCTTTGGAAGAACCACCAACAAAAGAAGGAACTTTGCGGTGGATGGAAAGGTACAAACAACGCTATTCCAAAGAAAAACAAAATAAAGATGAATCAGACTCAGAAGATTACAGCAGCAGCTCAGATCATTCTAGCTATGATGAAAACACCAGCGGAGGTACTATTAAAAAAAAATGAAAATTATGTTTGATTTGATTTTTTGATTTGCAGATGAGGAAGATGAACCTGCAACCGAAGGTGAAGAGGAAATTAGGGCTAGGGAACTGCGCAAACAAGAAGTTTGTGTGGAGCCACCTGTTATACAAACTGATACTGGTTCTGACACAGAGGTGAAAATAACTTTATCTTCTGATCCTATAATACCAATTATGTTTAATGAAAGTGAATCGAACCGATCGGATTTACCTGATATTTTGACTTCTAATAACGGTTTAATATTAAATAATTTTAACAATAACAATCTTAATCAAAACACTTTAAACGAATTTTTAGATAAATCGGGTAGCAACATTTCAATTACTTCGGTAGATTATAACACTGCTGATTCGGATGATCCAGATACGATCATCGACAAAGTAGACGTTATAAGTCACGTTAACGACACTACATTATTTAAAATCCCCGTTCCTCCTCCCCTCCCACCTCCACCGCCGGAAGCCATACCAAAACTTCCTTCTGTAAAACGAAATTTTATTGTTCCACCTAAACAAAAATGTTTTGGCAAAGAATTCGTTCCCCAATTTACGTTAGCCGAGCCTCAGCCGTTATTAATAATAAAACGAACACCCAGTAAAATTAATTTACCTAAAGAAGTTGGAAAGCCCAATGTAGTTGTTAACGCAAACATGGACTCGATGAAAAAATATTTTGGGGATCCTAAGAAAAAAATACCTATGTCGAAACCTATTCTACGCAAAAATAACAGTAAAGATTCTTCAATTGATGAGTTCAAAAAAGATGAAGCGGTTGTAGTGGATAAAAAGGTTGTTGAAACTGGTGAAAAGAAACCGGAGCTTGAGAAGAAAATATCATTCAGTTTTGAACCAGAAGATACGGATTTAAACGACGTCGATAATTACATCGAAGATTTAATGTCACGTGAAGACGAATTAATGAAACCTATAGATTTCAGTAAGCACGTAGTTCCCGATGAAACTATAAAAGAAGATGATGAAGAAAAGGTGTCTAGTAGTATTGAAGATCTTTTAAAAGCTTTAGAAATCGAAACTAAAGGAGATGATTTAGAATCGGAAGGCGAGGAGAAAGTGAGTGATCTTTTGGATTGGCTCACTACTTTAGATCATCATGAAGTTGGTAATAAAATTAGTAGGTCATTGAGCGATGCCAAATATAAAAAGTTGGAAACTAATTTAAAAATGCCGCAACGTGCGGATTCAATCGTTAATAAAATCCCTAAAAGGAACTTAACTTTCTTTGAAGATTATTTAAAAGGAAAGCCTGTTGTTGCCGACGTTTCTGATCACGAACAGGAAAGTTATAATTTGACAAAGTCTAAAACTGACATTTTTTATACAAACTTACCTAGGCATCGAAGTTCTGTCGATTTTGATGCAGTCAAAAAGGTCAATGTTAAAAAAGTACTAGAAAAATTTGAGAATAATACACAAGATGATGCAGAAAAGGTTGTTAGACCTGTTGCAACCATTTCAAAAAGGTTTTCTCTTGGAAATTTCGATTTTAACAGATCAGTTAATAAATTCAATCGTGTAACAAATACTGATGAATCAAGTCAGACTAAAGGTTTAGAACTAAAACCAGGTTCTATAAAAATTCCATCTAAGTTTAGAGAAAACGCTTTACCAGGTGCTAAATTCGATCAATCATCATCTGATTACTCGACGTCTGAAACTGAATCTGAAAGCAGTGATGAATCTGACGATGAAGAATCAGAAAGTGAAAGCGATGAAAATAACAAAAAAACTGGTAGTGAAGATTTTACTACGTTGGAGTCGCAATTTTCAATTGTCGATAATAATATAACAGAATTGGAAACAATTGTACAACCCGATGCTGATTTTGCACACCAAGAAACAACTGCACACTTAGAAACTTTGAATACGAACAGTAAATCAATAGAAGATGATATAAAAGCACTAGAAGCAGTTGAAGAAGAAATTAATAGAACGTTTCGAGGATTAGATATAAACAATAGTAACTTGATTCAAGAAAATGTTAATGCACATGGAAGCGGAAATGTAAAAGAAGTAACCGATCAAAACCAAAAAAGGGAGGATGTTGTACTTAAGACTGAAATGAAAGTAGATGATATTAATATACAACCTATACCACCTCCTAGAAATGTTTCGTTTAAGCACTTGAAACCACACCCAGTAGCACCTCCGCGTAAAAAAATCTCAGCAATACCTAAACCAATTCCAAACTCATTTGAACTTACTCAAAATGAAATCGACATAAACTCTGTAAAGAAAGAAAAAGTAACCACTTATGAATTGCCAAAACCTAAAAAGCCAGTTTTAAACTGTAGTGCTTCGAACGAAAACCTGTCGCAGTCTGAAGTTCATGAGAGCAAGAGCGAATGTTGCATACAATAGTTATAAATTCAAATAATGAAAAAAGACTAACATAATAATAGTAAAGTTTTCTAGTCATTTTTTTAAAAGTACGTTAAACGTTGTTGTGTTTTAAAATTTTATTAATTGTTACGCTTTTAAATTTTAAATAAGATTGGTGGTAAAGTGAGTTTTTTTTTAAATTAAAACGTTTAAATAATTGCATTCTGTAAAACAAGTAGCGGTTGTATAAATATGATTTTGGTTCCTGGGCCACAGTCACGTTTTAGCAATGGTTTAAATAAGGTAACTATGAGAGTGCTTTTTTTGTTTTGATGTAATTAATCTTAAAGTAACGCAGTTAACTTTCCATTGCTGACGTGAGAGTTGTGTGCTCTTAACCGAATAATGTTTAACATTTTTTTTTTTAAACTAATGCTTAAACGCAGTTTTAGTTAACCGTTTTATTTTTTGAAAACTCAACTGTTAGAGCTTGTTGTTACCTTCAACATTGTATTTTATTTTTTTAAATCTATCTCTTCTTCATTTGCCTTTTCAAGTATTAATTTACTTGGATAAAATCTCGAAATGTGGGGACCTTGAATACAACGAAATGTACAAAAATTAAAATCACGAGCTTATATGTCATATAGCAAAGGGCATCTGAGATTGATTAACAGTTACACACTAGGATAAGAAACATGCAGAGTGTCAATTCGAAGAACTTGACTTCTTCTAAAAAATTGGCATGCTCATGAAAGATATTCGTATTCTAGCATAGATTTTTGCGATGAAATGGCGTAATGAATTTGTCGATTTGGAGAATTTAATGCATTGAATGTAATGTTACATTATACTGTAAACATATGCGTAAAAACTAACTAACTATAAATAATTTACGTTAAACTACATATTTATAGTAAAATTACAGTATATCAACAATGTGCATTTATGCATATGCTACTTAATCAAAAAAAAAAAAAAATGAATGATTAGGAAATTAGGTCGGACCATAAATAAGGTTGACAAGTTTGGGTTCAGCATTTTCTTATCAATCAATGGAAAATCAAAAAAGTTAGATAGTATTGGACTTATATGTACGTTGTATTACATTTTAACATCAATAAAACTAAGCAATTCAGCGAGACTCGTGGGTTACATGTCATGAATTTAATAAACTGGCAGTTCTTATTGTACAACTGGTACGAAGGTGTTAGATTTACTTTTTTATAGCGTTCCGCATTATTGTTTAAATTATATTGACACTAACGTGGAAAGAAGACATTGAAGATGTATGTTTTGTGGTCAGTAATATCTTTGAACGTTAGGAAGTTGCATCTCATACTTGAATGAAAATAAAAAAATGTTTTGTTTATTGACTGTCATACTCTCAGTTGAGTGATTTTGAGATACGGTTTATAGTCTGTTTAAAAAGGCAAATGTGATTTTGCAGATGTCAGTAGAAAAATGTATTTTTATTGTCTTGGTTTCGACCGAAAAGGTCAAGTCTACCAAAGTTATATCAATCAGAAATACTTGAAATTGTCTATGAAATGCTTTGTTGTCTGTCTTTGTCTTATTTAGTTTTTGCAAAAATGGATATCTTTAACAGAATATTTCACATAGTTAATTACCCTCTTTAAAATACAACATTAACGGTTTTTTTCTTTTTAACATGCATGCTGGTTTTGATTTTTCTCGTAACTAAACTGTTTAGTCTCATCTAAGTTAATTTTTTTCTTTCAGATTGTAACTGATGACAGTAGCGACGAATCATCAAGCAAACTGAACTCGGCAACTGAAATTTCGACCGATTCCGAATTTGCTGTTGACGATCCAACGCCGACGAGAGAGATCCCATCTATAATATTCAACGATTTTCACGTAACTAAAAGAAGAGGTTTTTCTGGACCCAAAAAGGTACAGGTGAAATCTGGTGTGTTACAATCACCAAATAACGGTAAAATACAAAAAACGGGTATACAATTGGAATTTACACCTCTTGTGCCTTCACCGGTTTTGCCAAAATCAGCACCTTCTTTGCTTGGTAGAACTGACGGTTATGCCTTAAATCGCACACAAAGCACGGGTGGTATTGCTACTAAGGTTTCGTTGGAACTTAAAAAGAAATATTTATTAGGTGATAGTGCAATTCACGGAAGCATTCAAAAATCGGGTAGTGTTTCCACGTTGGACTCAAAATTTAAATCGTTTCATACGAATATTTCTGATTGCCAGAAATTATTAAAGCCAGCAGAAGTTAACTCTAGTTTGCAAAATATTACGAATAGAGTGGTTGAACCTAAGTCGCCTTTATCTCCTATTAAATCAGTGTCGAATAGTGACATCGTGAGATCAAATGAAACGGCTACTCCACAACACGAGGAAAACGCAGTTATCGATGAAACGGCATTGCCAAGTAATGAAGAAACTTCAGTTTTTCAACACGAACTGGAAGGTCGTCCAAGAAGTCCAGTTCAAGAAATTCCAGTCATCGTGCCGCAAATCGATTGGAAAAACGAAAATCACGAAAAAGGTATGTTTTGTTTATGCCGCAACTAAAAATGCTAATTTTATTTTTTTGTAGATAGCGATATGTCAAGTGATAGTCTGACATCGTCGGAAAGCGACTTGGACCAGCAATCCGGAATAAAGAAATCACCAACCGTAAAAATATTCGAAAATATTCCACGCGTAGAAATTCACGATGACCACGGAAAAATTGTTCCTAATTCAAACGTTGCACCAGATAGTTTGTGTCCGGTATCTGCACAAAATAGCGAAGTAGAGTGTACTAGCGTGCAAGACCCGCCCAAAATAGTCGGTAACGAAAGAAAAGCTTTAAACCAACCAAAAAAGTTACCAGATATAGATAATATTTTGTCGGAAATTCACGCGGAATTACACGAAAATAAAGTTAGCGAAAGTGGTAGGAGCACCCCTTCGGAGCACGATTCCTTCATCGAGCAGACGGCGGCGATTTTGACTGAAACTGAATTGTCGGATTGGGCGAGAGATAGTGCTGTATCGGATGATTTTGAAGACGTAGAGTTTGAATTGAATCTTGTTAGCATGAGAAAAAATAAAGAGCCAAAAAGTATCAGAGATTTGAAGCATTCCATTAATAAAGCGTATATCGATGAGTTTGATGATATGGGGCATATTTGTCAAAAGGAGAAGCAAGTTAAAGACGCGCCATTAGAAAATCTAAACAACGTTTTGAGCAGCATCGAGTTTATGGATACGGGTGAGGAGACTAGTAGTGATGAAAAAGTGTTGCTAGAAGCTAGTTTAAAAAACAACGGGTATGTAGAGTTTCACAACGAAGATGACATTGCGGAAGATAGTCTAAATCCCAGAATAAATAGTTTAATCGAAACAATAAATCCTTCGGTTCGACACACCGTGGATTTAAGTAACTTATCTAGTTTTGGAAATAACACGGGGTATTGCTTTATTGGAAACGAAGGTAATTTTGGTAGCGAAGTGATTAGTATAAAACCTACAGATTTAGAAAAGCTTAAGGAAAAACAGAATTTATACGAGAACGAAGAAGACAGTTTACTCGTTATCGAAACTGGTACAACCACCGAAGAAAACACGTGCAGCGACTCGACTGTAAAAAACATAGAAAACGAGGTTAAGAGAGAAGAATGTACCAGTTTATTAAACACGAACGACAATATTTGCGCGGAAGATGAACAAAATGACGAGAACCAAAATAAAGAGGAAAAAAGCGAGTATCAAGAACACTGCCAAAGGCTTCAATCGAAAGTGGAGTTTGGCAACATACGAGATTCCATAGATATTAGAAAATCAAAACGTAAAGAAAAAGCGGCGGTACTTTCGAAGCCCGATTTAATTCAAGAAGAAGCATCAAGTCCTTTACATTCGACTAACTTAAAACCGTCGCCCTCAAAAACTCTTCAAGATATCTACACTAAGGAAGAAATTCAAAAAGTAAGAGATGAAAATCAAAGGTTAGTACAAGAGATGGTAATGAACAAAATGAAAGCGCAGAATAAATCTTTGGAACGGAAAAGGCGCAGTAGGAGTTCTTTCAGTCCCAGTTCAAGCCCCAACGCCTTTTCCGATCTCAACAAATCTCCTACTGTAGATGCGTTTTCATCAATTGAAAACAATATTGAGATACATTTGAAGACATCTACACCTATAAGGAAAGATGATACTCCTGATGTTATTTTGATTACCAACGGAAATTCTATTAAAAAATCTCCGACTGACTCTAAATTATCGCAAAATTTAGTTACCGTTACCAAACGCTCAAAACCTTTAAGTATTCACTCTTCATTCCAAACTAAGCAAAGAAACGAATTGTCTAAACTCAGTGTTTCTTCGACAAATCCAGAAGCATTTAGCTTGCCCGATATACCAAAGGCTTTGATCGGCGATCGCACGTCGGAAAGGCAGAAAAAGTTTCTGAAATCGAACGAGTTCATCTCTAAAGAAGGGAAAGAAAATAACGTCGATTTGCATATACAAGATAGTATAGAAGCGTTGGTTTTAAACACAGAACGTAGAAATTCTCTTCTGTATGCAACCGACACGTTAACGAAGAAAAGGAACACTTCTTTCAAACGGTCAAAAAGCGGCAATTTTCATTCTCATAATATTCTAAACAGTTCCGATCCAACAAGAAAAGTTTTAAGTATTTGCACCCCTGATAATCCAATTCGTACCAAATCAGTGTCCGATATATCGAAGAGCTTTAATACATCTAAAGAAAAAGACTTTACTGTATATAGAGAAAATAAAGACAAACAGCAATTTAAGTCTGATCCAAATTTATTAGCCCAAGGGAATAAAAGTGAGAAAAAGAAGAGTAAAGATCGCGATAGGCGGAAAAGCATCACGAAACTCATTTCCGAATTCTTTGGCAAAAAGAGGGAAGGTGCGAAAACACCAGGCGCAGTTTCGTCTAAAGGATTTTTGGCAAAAATCTCTCCAAAATCGAAGTCGAAGGTAAGTTGCGCTTACTTATGTTCTAATTTGAATTCAATACAAAGTATTTAAATTTTTTTGTATTGTGGTGGGGTTTATATTGTTTGTTTCCAATTTGTGCTGATAAACTTTTTTTGTTTTTGTTTATATTTGCTGTGCTTTTAGACTTTCTTTTGCCAAAGTTACGTGACTTCTTGTAATAGGCATCTTTAAAGCTACGAAATAACTCTTACATCGTTAGGTTTCTTTACCATGAATTTCTTAATCCCAAAACTTACTGCTGAGGCTCCACGGTCTCGACTTTATCAACTTGTCATCTTATATTTCGATGGTATCTGTCGCATCACTACTAGATCTAGAGAAGGTAACTAATGACACATTTTTTTATTATTCCGATATAGTATTTTTTATTAACCACATCGATTCATATTAGTCTCATGTTCAACGAGTTGTTTTTAACCTATATCAAAGCCGCAAAACAGTTCATTGTGACGAAACTTTGGCAAATGGAAGTAAATAGATGTGGCTCTAGTAAGGTTTCCGCAATTTTTTTCTTATTTATTACAAAATGATTTATTAATTACTTAAAACAACGCTTTATTTTGTATTGAATTCTGTAGGCATACGATTTTTCTGTAATTCGTTTTTCCATGTTTGTTTTAAAAGCGCAACGTTAATGTTATATTATTTTTCAGTCCATGATTAATCTGAACGGAAAAGATACTGTAAGAAAATTTCATTGTTTTATTTGTTGTGTTTTGTCTGCATGTATCATGTTTATTGTATTGGGGGATATTCTATTTTAGCATGTATTACATACAAATCTGCCATCTTTGAGTAAACACTTGTTTTATTTGATTATTCTGCTTGAATAACAATAAGTGTACTGTTATGGCAGTGTTGTATTTTGCATTTTATCACTTAACACAAGTTTGACGCATGTACTGTCTTTCTTCATAGAGATTGAGACTAAAGAATATTATAGATCTATTATATTTCTAGATTTTTTGCATATAACGGTAATAGCATAACAAATCATTTCGATCTTTTTATACAGAAATATTGGTTAGTGCTTTTGTGGTTTGTATTATAGGTGGAGTTTGTCGATTATAAAAGCTCACTGTAATAAAAACTATAGATAAAAGCTACTGACGTAATTTGCTTGTTATTTTACCGCACACTGCATTTGTTTTTATGTATTATTACGTTGATCATATTTTGTTATTTTTATCCGGAAGGGGACAAGAAATGCCGAAAAATTAATATTGATATGACCATGGAAGAGAACACGCGCCGTTTTAATCCCAAAAAACCACTCATTACTCATTAGAGGTATTTCATTATGTCGTGAACTGTGACCTTGAGTCGAAAATCGGAATTAATATAATAAAAGTAAAAAAATTGTGTGTGTCAGCTCCGACGCACGTCTAACCAGACGCAAAAAGAGTTTATTTAACTTAAAAAAGATTGATACTGTATGAACGTAAAAAATAACTTTTTTTGAAAGAAAATTTTATGAAAACATTATTATAATTAAAAAATATTGTCGATTTTTCTGATAATATTATCGAATTATTGACTAGAATTGTTAATATTTAAAAATTATTTATAAAATAAATCATAATAACCTGGTAGAATTTATAGACATCGACAAAAAAATTAATTTTTGGTTAGGTTTGAAATTTTCTATTTTATGTGGATATGTAATGATAAGTTGCACATTATGGCAACATAGCATATTATGTAGAATGTAAGAGGAGCATGCGTGATAGAGAGTAGGTACCAGAGATGGCGACCGATTAAGTAAAGCTATAAAGTAAAGGTTAGCTTTAAGGAATTAGTTGTAATGTTCAGCATTAAAATATACAATAAATAAAATACAAATAAGGATTACTACTTTAACCATTATAACATAACATAACAGATGCGCTCGATAATTCATATTGGGTTAATTATCTAATTTTATGTGTTGTTCTCAAATATATATTTATATGAACTACATCGATAATTATTAAAATATTTAATAAATACAAATTACACATGCTCATACATATAATACATGAATTATAACGTACCTTGGAGCCACGTGTTTGTTAGATGTTCCGGCAATATCATCTACACCTCTTTCTGCCATAGTTATTTGAAAATACTTTCAGTTCACTTTAGCGGAACACAATGATAAAGATTAAAACTTCACAATAACAATATTAATTATTGATATTTATAATAAAAACCAATATAAGTATGTCGACACTGATAGAAATAAACAAACCCAATAACATATAGGTATAGTCGCTTTGCAGTATACCCTATGCACGTGTCCCTATACCCTACACTCACAACGAAATTAGAAAGTTGCGCGACATAGGATGCGCACCAAAAACGTAAGGAGGTCATTCATCGATAGACATTTTTCTCATACCGGGCCCCTTATATATGCAAATCGATTCTTAAGGAGTAAACTCCAAAAAATTTGACAAATCTATCTGAACTCCAAAAATGTTAATCTATTTAAAAGACACTCACGTCAATAAAAATTGAAAATAATCAAATATTTATTTATTAAATAAAAATTCATTTATTTATAGTAATACCTAAACACTATTAACAACAAATACAACGATAAAAGCAAAGATAAGTTAGAAAAAATGTACCGGCGAATGTTTATAAGACGGATAATAACAATATTTTGACATATACAGACTACAGCACCACAGTTCACGAGATCTTGAAAGACGTCTAACGCTCACTACGTATTTGAAATGTCGCATTCAAACGCAGCCCTAAGAGATAAATATAACGGCGTTCACGTGAACGTGCATTTAATATAAACAAGTATCAGTTTTAGATAAACAGAAGTTATCCGCGGCCATTATTTTTCGAGTGACAGTAATATATAAATTACTGTGTTTTTTTTTAAATATCGTTAGATTTAATCAGTTACGTGTAGTAGTAGGTGTAAATATTTCGTTATAAATAAATTAGTTTTAAAATTCGTTACTTTGGTGCCAGTGTGGAATTTGCAATTTTAGTGTAAATATCAGTAATTTAATATCGTTTCCGTAATAGACACATTGTGTGATTAATACGTGATCGCGTGTGCTTGTATATTAAAACTTGTTTTATTAAACTTTTTATTCGTGTATTTGCAAGCAGTTAAAATAGATTCAAAGTTATTTGAATTTTTCGAATCAATAAAAAATGGCCAAGAATCGATGAATAAAAGTATGGAAGAAAATTCTAGAAAAATGGATGAAAAACTGCCTGAACATTCCAAGAAAATAGAAGAAAATTCTAGAAGTTGAAAAGAAGAAATACGAACAAGCATAGAAAATCAAATCAAAATTGTTCAAGAAGAAACCCAAGCAGATATTTTAAATTTAAAAGAAGAAATTTGCGAATCTATGAATGACAAAATAGAAGTAGTAGGAGACAAAATGAAACTGCTTGAAGAAATAATGAACCAAATGATTTGCCATGATGAAGAAAGCGTCATGAGCGAAGATTTAATAATGGACCATGAAGAAACCACTCACAAGCTTAAAGTTGTACCTCCAAATTTTAATGGTAAAGTTCCATGGTCAACCTACTACAAGTAGTTTGTAGCCGCAGTTACAACTAATGGTTGGAGCAACAAGCAGAAAGCGACGTCTTTAATAGTGTCCTTACGTTGAGAATCGCTTGGACTTTTGCAGACTGTTACGAACAATTGCACGTTTAGAAATTAGATATGGAGATGCTCATCTTCAACCAAGCTCAAAATAAAAGTCGGGTTCAGAAAGCTGCCGAACGACGAAGACCATCATTCGTCTGGACATATTACGGGAAAATAAGAAGACATTACCAGCAACAGTACGACTTCGAACGGCGACGGGCGAAGGAATGCCTACTCACGTACAAGTCAAAGTATCCATTGGTTTGGGAAATGGAGTACACGACCATTAAGTACTGGTAGCCGACATCACGAAAAAAGTTATCCTGGGAATGGACGTGATAAAGAAGTATGGGTTCCATTTGGATATGTAGAACGATGTCATGAAGATCGACACTGAAGAAATTCCTTTTCATTTATCATAATAGGCAGCCGTGCGAGTATTATTGAATGAACACGTGACTCTGCCTGTAAGGACTAAAATGGTGATGGCATGCTTGGATGGAAATCTCCGAGAAGGTGCTACATTCACCCGATTGAACCAATGAAGGGCAACTTAATTGAAAAAAGACTACTCGTTGGCAGAACTTTAGTACGAGTGAAAAACACGATGCCAGTAAGGAGTTTGAATGTCAACTCAGATTCAGTAACGTTGAAAAAGAAGACCGTGGTAGGCCAATGCACACCAATAACTCAAATTGTGAGATGCGCGAATTCTTATAAAGACACGTCGCCGAAGAAGTGCCTACAACAACTATTAGACATTCTTACCTCCAAATGCCCAAATCTCAACCAAGACCAGCTGGCTAAAGTTTAACTCCAACAATATCAAGATGTGTTCGCGCTGAAGAGTGGGTCCAAAGGAAGAATTAACGTGGTAAAGCATAAAATTAATACCGGAGACGCTCGGCCGATACGACAACATCCACGTCGATTTCCTTTGCCAGAAAGAGAAGAAGCCGAACAAGTAATTACGGAAATGGAGAGAGAAAGCATGATTGAACCTTCAAATAGCTCATGGACGTCCTTAGTGGTACAGTGGTAAAGAAGAAGGGCGGATCAACGAGGTTTTGCGTAGACTACAGACAGCTTAACGGCGTTGTAAAAAAAGACAGCTATCCTTTACCGAGAATTGATTAAAGTGATTAACGCGTGTGAAGATAAATAAAGTGCCGTTAAAACATAAATACGTCGCGTACTTGTTGGTAACATAAACAAGTATCAGTTCTAGATAAGATTAAAAAGTGAAGACTGGTGGTAATAGTTAAAAATTGTTACAATATATAATGTTTGAAGTGGCTGGTGCAATCAGTCGCCAACGAATATTTTTATCTTAGAAAATGATTATAAATGTTTGTTGGAGTTACGTAGTGAAAGCGTCAAACGCATTACTTCAAAAATTTTCGAATACAACTTATTTGATTCAAAGATCAACTTTTTGTACATAATCGGTAATATTACAACCCTATCAAACCGTTGCTCAAAGAATAGTCGACTAAAATTCACAATCCATGTTTGATTAAATTCATGATATATAAACGGAACCGGGTCAATCCTTATCAAACCTAAACATACTAAGTAAACTACCACATACTACTGAAAAACTGTTGCAGTCAGACTATCGCGCTAACTAAACACGGAGAATCTTTGATTAAAATGTCAAGCATACAAATCAGCTATAGCTTTTATAATTGAAAAATCCCATCTATTGAAAAACATCTAGAACCGATTCTCAATATTGAAAACCACCGTCATATGATGTAGTAACACTGCTTTTACTAGTACTTCTCAAAGCAACTCTAGAATATATTTTTCTGAATAACTGAATAGTGCAAAAATCTAGAAATGTATTGTTCTATAATCGAAACCTTATAGTCGATTCCTTTGGAGCTAGTTTTGTATTACACGGTCATAAAAACGATTTTCTTTCCTTTAAATATGTGGTGTATAATTTGTTTCAAAAACAGTTTTGATAATGAATTAATTACCGCAGGACAAAAGCCCTAGTCAGATACCCAGAAGCAACAGTTTTTGCGAAAGTCAGATTCGACAAATAGAAAATATATCGCCGCCTCCTGTTCCACCGTTGCCCAAAAACTACGTTCTATCAGGACCGTCTCACTATACAGGTAATTTATTAATCGGGAGATGAAACTAAAGTAAATACTGTTTTACGTAGACGAAAGTTCAGAAGGCGACAACGAGTGGAAGCATCATAACCAAAATTCTTGTGATACTTTAAATCAATCTGAAATTCACGAAGGTCGTCGTAGTAGGAGTATTAGAAGAGCGTCAAGACAAGCTCGATTGAAAAGGTAAGAGAGTGTGTTTGGTAACGCAATTCTAATTATGGATGGTTTCAGGCATCGCACGGCTCAAGAGATACAACGAAAACTTGAAGAAACTGAAGTCAAAACCAGAGAATTAGAACAAAGGGGAGTGACTGTTGAAAAAGCTTTACGTGGTGAAGATACTATCGATACGACTTATAATAACATAGATGAATCCGAGTTACTTAAACAATGGTTTGATCTAATGAGAGATCTCACTGAGTTAAGGAGGTACGAACGGGAGTTAATGGTTCGTGCGCAAGAGTTAGAATTAGAAGACAGACATGCCAGGCTTCAACACGAACTAAGAGAAAGATTAGATAATGGTAACACAGTGCAATAAATTCATTCTGATACTTAAACAATTATTTTATATTTCAGAAGCGATAAAATCTAAGAAGGATATTAAAACCGAGAGTGGGATTATAAACGAAATGATGGAAATAGTTTCCAAGCGGGACTCTCTCATTAATCTCCTAGAACAAGATCGTTTAAGGTTCAATCTCAAACATAGTCAATCTAGTCCCGAGCTTTCAATCACAGCAGCAAATTTAGAGCATCCTATTGCCTTAACTACCTATAACAATAATTTCTCTTTAATTTCTTTGAGACTGCTCTTATTTTGCTTTTTCTTATTTCTATCGTATTATTTTAATTACTTCTTAAGTAGCTTGTTATTAATTGTTTTTGCTTTACTCTTCATCTAGTTCTCATTGCATTGTGTCGAATTTCATTACTGCTTACTAACATTCATTTTTCTACTAATCTTTTTTAAATTACAATTATATAGTTTTGCAACCATATGTGCAAGGCATGTCAAGCATGATTATTTATTAGGTAAGATTATTACAATGCACGGTAGATTCTGTATAGTCAATCGCCAACTTTTACTGAAACTTAAAAAAATGGTGTTTTAAAATATTGTTGTACCAAACATATCTCTAATCAGAAATTTTTTTATGCAATCAACTCAAATTTCATTCAAATTTGGTATTTTTTGCAATGAATATTGTCACTAGGCATCATAAAAAATTAGTTTTTGCCTGTTTGCTTATTTCAGTTTGTGTTGAATTTGAGATATATGAGAATCTCGTGTTATTACTGGTAAATGAAGATTTTAAAATTAATAACATTATCTGAAGTCATGATTACTGTAAACGATGTTTCTTTTTAATTGTATGGTATGTGTTTATTCTTTGCAAAAGTCTTAATATATGCATGATGATGGGCAAAAAACGTCAGTTTACTGTTTCTACTCATGTGACGTGAGTTTATTTGATATGCATAAAAGGATATAAGAACATCCAGATAAATTTTGAAATACCAGTTTTCGCTTTTTAAAGAAAATATCACTGCAACTAATCTAACATCAACGTCTTGATGGTAAAAACCGACGAGTATTATTTGTAGTCATTAGCAACAGTGCAGTAAACTAAGAATATGCAAAGTTTAACTTTCTGGTCACATGGTCAGATACTAAAAATTTCTTATGCTGGTTTTACTTTAGGTATGAGTTCTTGTAAAACAAATTAAACATACTCTGCAGCAGCGCATAGAAGCTTAGGTGTTTGTGGTGAAATGTTATATAGCGACTAATTATGCTACACTGAAACTGTGATTGTCGTGTTGGTTTTGTGCTTTATACTAAGCAAACGGAACACTTCATATATTAGTCGATTCCGTGCTATACACATTGTGGTTTTCAATCATAGAAAATATGGGGCATCAAGTTGGTTTGAGCAGCACAATTGAACCTATTGGCTAAAATCTATAATATGCTGATATCTGTGTCAAAACTGTTCACCGATTCAAGAATGTTTAATTGCAACTGAAATATTTAAAAATTACGTAATCAAATGTTGTTTACAAAAGGTACCAAAACTAAAAAACAAAGCACGATCGAAAAACTGACATTTTAAAATATAATATTGTTGTCTGAATGCATATTTTTATCATTTTTGTTTGTTTTGTTGAGTTGCGTAGTGAAAGCGTCAAACGCATTACTTCAAACGATTGTGTAACTGATCAATGGACAACTCTTGACATACAAATAGAGCTATTGCGACCCTATCATACTGTTGTTCAAAAAGTAACTGAAATCGACAATCTGTGTTTGAATAAATACAGTTAATTTTTGTTGCAAAATCTTTGGCAAACGCTATCGCGTAGAAACGGAGCTGAGTAGTTAACTATAGCACTTGGTTTATATAGTTTTGGAAACCGGGGTAGGGTAAAGCAATGCTGAAGAGTTGCAATAGGACAAAACAGCTGTCCAGTGATTTTCGTAATTATATTGACAAATTTTTGCAGTTTCTTAGTACGTTTAGGAGGAATTGAGCATCTGCAGCATCGACGCCTTCATATCTGTGAGATAACTGACCACCGATTTTTTCAAGAATGTTGTTTAATTAAACGAATTATTTTAAAACTACGTAAAAACATGTTTGAAAAAATACACACAACATTTTAAAATATAAAACAGAAACAGAAACAAGAAATGGACGTAAATGAGACATGGGAAACGCTTAACACAGCAATATTACAAATAACAAAAGAAATATGTACAATCATATACAAAGCAAACTAGATAGTGGAATGAAGAAGTGAAACAATTAATTGTGAGTAAGAGAAACGCGTGGAAGAAATATTTAAAAACTAACAAAGAAGAATATAACAAAAAAAGAAACGAAGCAAAAGAGGGAGTAAAAAAAGAAAAACCAAGAAGCTGGAAAGAATTTGGAGAAGAGATTCAAGAAACACACAGTAGAAACATCAGAAAGTTTTGGAACATAGTGAAATCCCTCAAATCAAAAAGAAGCAAAAACATTAAATTTGTAAAAGACGGAATGGGGAAAATAGCTAATAACAAGGAAGAAAACTTTAAAAATATGGATGATACATTATAAAGACACATTCAGAAAAAATAAAAACTAAGGAAAGTTGCAAACAGAAAACTAAGAGTAAGAAGAAGAACGACAGGAAGAAATATCTGCCGAGGATGTAAACGAAACAATAAAAGAAACTAAAAATAGAAAAATCAAGTTGGTTAGACCAAATAGCTCCCGAAATGATGAAATGGGGAGGCAGAAAGGTAATAAAATGGATACAAAACATCTGTAACAAAACATGGTTAACCAGCAAAATACCAAAAGACTATGAAAAAAATATTTGGATACCAATATATAAAAAAGTTAATGAAACTGAAAATTACAGAGCAATATGCCTACATCAGTGACTCTAAGTTTACAGCAAAATACTGGGGAAAAGACTGAGTAAGGAAGTCATATGTAGGATGAACAAGGAGGGTTCCGAACAGCAAGGCATACAACAAATCACATTAATGTGATAAGGAAATTTATAGAAAATAAAGCAAACACCAGAAGATAATTATTTTTGACATTCGTGGATCTCAAAGCGTTTGACTCGGCAGAAAGAGGACAAAAATGGAAGTGTCTATAACAACTAGGAACAACAACAAAACTTATAGTAGCTTATACAAGAACATAACAGAAATAGTTCAAATAGAGGGAAAAAGATCAAAACCATTCAATATGCACTCTGGATTAAAGCAGGGAGATTCGCTGAGCCCCATATTATTTATTATTTATATGGATAAGATATTCAAAACCTGTTAAGGAAAAACTCAAAAAAAGCTGTAGGATACACAAGCTTAAAACCAGTAAAAATAAAGGTACTACTCTTCGCGGACGACATAGTGCTGATTTCCGACAAACCAACAAAAATCCAAACATTAATAGAGGTATGAACAACAGAAATAAAACGGGCGGGAATGAAAATAAATGAAAACAAAACAAGGGTTATGCTTGTCAAAACCAATCGAGGAGCTTTTTACTGCAAAGGTAATAAAAACCTAGAAGTAACGACATATGAATAATTAGGGTCGATAATAAGCAACGACGGTAGGATATGTTCCGAAATAGCAAACAGAATCAGAAAAGCAACTACTACTCAATAAATAGAACAATACTTGCAAAGAAAGAAATACAAAAAGTACAAAACTACAAATATATAATACAGTAGTACACTACTTTATTCAATAGAAGCCTCACCTACATTACCAGAACACGAATACGATGGAAAAATAACAGCCACAGAAATAAAATACCTGAGGAAAATACTTGGCATCACAAAAATGGAGAGATGGAAAAATGAAACAATCTACAAAGAACTGAAGCAAGAACAGATTCAAAACAAAATCGAGAAGAAACAACTAGCATGGTATAGTCACATATGCAGAATGGACCTAAGCAGGAAAACAAGACAATACCTAGAGAAAGACGAAGAAGAAAAGAAAATATGATATTTGTATCTGAAGAAATGTTATGTTTATCATTCTAAAAAAACATAATTCGAAATAGTCTTAACTTGGGCGTTTAATTAATTAAATACAAAATTGTTTGACTACCTTGTAGTCTTTTCGTTTTCATTTTGAATGGAGAATTGTAACACACACAAATTTTGTAATGTATTTGTTTTTGGTATTTTAAAACACCATTTACTTAAATGCTTTTTGATCGTAATTTTTTGTTTAAAGCTTTGTTGCTAATAAAACTTAAATTTTGGTGCATGGTGATGCTAAAAACATTTGACTGTGAGAGCTTGTATGTCAGTAATGAATTTTTGACTGGAAAACGTTCAGGTATTCCGTTATCATTATATTCTCTTTACTTATTTGTACTATTTCTGAATACCTGGTAGCTTTTTAAACGTTTACATTTGTAGTAAAGCTCGTTTAGAATGAGATATATTTTTGATTTTTTTGCAAATTTTAAATTGTGCAAGTACATGGTATTCTAAATTGTATGTTTTGATAGGGAAACTCGGTAATTATAATAGATACGAGAAAATGGACCGCATATCCTCGATCTCTTTTTTTGAGAAAGACTCGATGGTGAAAACCAAATTGAGCGATTGTTTTTTGTTTTCGAGGTATACGCGAAAGTTTGATTTTTTCAATTTTCGCTACACATGGCGATATTTCGGTTATTTTTCGAAGTAGTTTACGTAACCTTAAGGCACTTTTTTAAGTATATTGCAGTGGCGTTGTATAATTTCGAATAACTTCATTGTATTTCAAGTTATGGCATATAGTTGTGTTTTTTTTAAATGCAAATCGTAGTAGGCTATTAGACAGTTAAAGTCATGTAAATAGTTTTTCTCTACTTAAAAAACAACCGAAATTGGAAACTCCAACTTAGGGTATACCTCGAAAACAAAAAACAATCGCTTTTCTCGAAAAAAAAAACGATCGAGGATACGCGATCCATTTTCTCGTATTTATTATAGTTACCGAGTTTCCCTATCAAAACATCCAATTTAGGAATTAGGATACCCTGTACTTTAACTTTAACTTGTAGGCAATTCTATTTTGTTTTACCATTTATATTGCACTTTTCTGCCAGTATTGTCATCAATTTTCATATTTTTCATCGCTAGTTGCAATTAGATACAAAATCGTTTCCTTTTTGTTTTAAAAGTAAAGACCAACTCAGCTTGTTAACTATGTATAGAAATTGCAAATAGTTGGCAGTTACTCGTCTCATAGTAAACACTCTTTAATAATTGAATACGAGTACAGCCAATCGGCCATCGGTAAAATATGTGACACTGTCAGTATTTTTATCTCAAATCATACCGTTTGATAAAGAATTGCAAACAATTTTTTTATGTATGACTTTTTTGAAATTGTTTTTTGGTTTTTTATTCTCTGTGTTAAGTCGCCTACATTCGAGAAGGGGCGTGTCTTCGATAAACCAATCACAATCGGGAACTAACGACGGGATAGTTCAAAACCGTTGTCACGGTTGATGTTATTAGGGTATTTGAAGATTTCTATGCTTTATCGGATTTTCCAATTGAAGAGAAATGGAAATTTCGCAATAACCGAGACATCAAAATAGTATCGGATATAGACTGCATCCTTGCCAAAGTCCTTGTGATGTAGAAATTTCTATCGATTGTTGATTGTTTTGTATTATATACAAGGTGTCTTTATGTAATTTTTGTATTATATTTATTAAGTTGTAGTCAATTGCTTGATTAATTGTTTCTGGCACATTTCTTGTGAGCGAGAGTACATTTAACGTGCTAATTTTTATTGTCTTTTTCATCGCTAGTCGTCTTCGTAGTTTGTTGCCATCCAGGTTCCAAGGCTTGGTATTTAGTTTCTTAGCATTTTATATTGTTTTAAATCAAACAAGGAGCTGGTCCTTCGACAACCCCTATCTTGGAGGACCAGAATTTTTTGTTTGGGTTTATTGTCTTTGCCGCTATGTTCACGATTATGAGGCGCTGGAGATTTGCTTTTCATCCTTCTTTGTTAGACTACAGTCACGTAGTACGACAAGAACGTGAGAATTCTTGTCTGATTATCTCTAATTTGACATTGTGTAAATTCTGGTTAATTTTATTTATCGTTTGCATCCTTATATAAATGTATAAATTTTAGCTAAAACGCCACATGCTATACCTATATAGGTAGTAATTGCACGAACCACTAACAATTTAGAATTTTATTTACAGCATTATTAACACTGTAAGATTAAAAACGCAATGTAAATATCGTGTTTCTTCCTTGATGATTAGTGCTGCCTTGGTTAATTTAAGAAATTTTAATTTGTACAAAATAACTTAACTGAAAAACATGTTGTTTTGCATTACAGATATTCTGAAGAAGATAGAGACTTTGAGGAAAGAATGCTTGCGAAAGGCTTACAATTAACCCCTCTTCAAAAAAATCCAGTAAATGAAGTGATAAATAAATTATGCTAAGTAACGATACTATTTATTAATTTTATTATTACATATTAACCTGTCCATTATTGTTAAATGAATTATCTATTTACGCCACACAATTAATTTAATTTTCAAATGTATCTTTATATATAAAGTTAATTGTTTTATTAGTTCACTTTCTCTTCGTACTTTTCAAAATGATAGAAATTTAATTCTAAGTAGTTTAGATAATATAGCAATGAAAATTTTTAAATTAAAAAAGCTTAGAGTAATTTGTAAAGTTAGTGAAAAGTCACACTATATTTATATTGGCAGGCCTAATACTTTACTTAATATATTTTTGATTAACTTTTTATTCTTTTGTAACGCTTGCTGCTAGTCACTTAATTATTATCATTTATTGCTATTTATCGTTTATACATTTTGAAAGTACATATATTACGATTAGGTGACAAAGTAAATTTGTGATTAATGAATTGTATTTTTTGATAAGGAAATGTAAGTAATGTACAGAATCATTTATTTTGTGAATGCAATTATTTAAGTGTTGTTTTTTGTGTGAATTTAATAAAAGCGCTTTTATATATTTCTATAATGTATTTGTTTAATGTTCTATGTCAATGTAATTAGGAACATCATTTGGAAGAATTCTTAGAGCAGCCCTGGCGCTTGCTTAGTCTTATTATTGATTGTTCCTTTTTGGATTTCTGACACCAAATTATAGATCCGTACGTAACTACAAGGAATCTTACTCTACAGTTTTAATAGTCTTCTAAATGGAATCCAATGTACAAAAAAATTGTATTTTTTATGTTGCTTTTGATCTAATTCACAAGGCTTGCCTGCCCAGTAAGCATGTTAGTGCTGTAGAGTAAATACAAGATTCTTCGATGAGGAGGGGTATCAAAATACTTAAGTGTCTGTGAATGGCAACATTTGTGTGTCTAAGTCCCTCTGTTTTATTGATAAACAGAGTTACTACATGTTCATCATAGGTAAAAAAACTGAAACGTTCTCAAATTCAATAGCCTTCTCGAAGTTGTTATCCATGTTCTAGAACGTATACCGAAAGATATGGAACATTCGAGAAGGATTTCCAAAATGTGTATAAATGCGGTTCAAACAAATCAGAGGTCAGTTATTTTTCGTAATTCCAAGACTGCATTGTTAAGAAAATTATTTAAGTGTAAACAAATAAATAATTAACGCGTGTGAGATACATCTACGGTGTATAACCTTGTACGTGGCTTTAGTGTAAACAAATAAGTGTTAACTAGTTATCCGCGGATTTATCTTCGTGTAAGTCAGTGTTATACATAAATTATAGTGTAAGTGTTTTTTATTAAATTTCCTTAGATTTAATCAGTTCAGTTAGTCTAAACGTGTACATATTTTTAGTAAAAGTAAAAATAAATTAATTAGTTTTAATAAAAATTCGTAACAATAGTGTAAGTCGAGACACACCACTTTTTAGTTTGTTTGTACCTGTAAATGACAATTGTAGTTCTTAACCAACTTAATAATTGATTAACTTTTTTACCTATTGTGAACCATGTAGTAGCAGCTATTTTTCCAAAAAAAACAGAAGTCTGAAATGCGCACTAAACGCTCCCGTACACAGATATTCTTTAAAGAGAATAGTGTTTTAATTATTGAAATTCAATAAATATTTCTCATCCAATAATAGCGATGTCAAAAGTGAAAAATTTAATTTTTTTATTTTGGTGTTAAATGTTTAAGAATTCACTTTTTTATTTGAAGCTCCGCCTTCGCGCAATCGAGGTATGCGCCGTGACATGTAATTGTAGGAGTGTCTTATTAGTTACAAATACATAGGTATGATTCTAAAATATCTCGTTTTGAAGACTTGATTATGAAATATTACACAAAATATTATGATCAAAATGTGTGTATGGTATATTGTATTTTTTGTGAATTGAACTTCCATGATTAGAAACGAAATAAAGTTTTGTTAGAACCAAAAAAAAATAATCATTTCGGACTTAGGCACCTTTGTGTTGTAATTTTGTTATTTTCTCAAAAATTAAGGATAATATTAAAGAAAAATTTGTTTATATTAAAAAAAGGTTGATTACGTAACGCCGTATATAAAAAATACATAATATTGAAACAAAATTTAAGACTAACAAACAGCATGAATGGCCAAGAAAACTTGCAGTCAAGATAAGAATAAGCGTCGGCCTCTTCTAACTGACTCTTCATCAATGGCATCACTTTGCTGGATTATACTTCCATTTTCCGAAAGTTTCGACCAAAAAATCTAGTGTTCAACGCACATAACAAATTTCAACGATTTAACGTGCTTTACAAGATTACATTGTCAAATTTTAAATGCTTAATGTTTAGATATTTATTATCATAGGTGTGTGCGTTCGTCTCAAAGTTTCATTGGTTGTATAGGTCCATAATAGGATGCACTATCCTGAAGTTGCACATTACGCGAAAATTTGAAGCGTCTTACTTTCGAAATCTCTCGACACAGCTCCTTATGTGATAAAACTAATCATAATTTATGTTTTATTTTTACGGTACGATCGCTTTCTTCCAGACATACAGTAGACCTCAGCTACTGATAATTGAAAATCCGCACACTTGCGTAGTTTGTTATGAAATCTACTATGAAGAAGACTATCGATCTGGCAGTTCTTCTATAACTGAAGTATGCTTTTGTTTTATTTGATCTGGAGTAATGAAAACCTCTTGACTCCTAAGGCGCTGATACATTGTTCTTGTTCTTCTGAATCTTACGACGTAAGAGACGCTAAGAGCGCCGATTAACAATGTTATTTAGTTATTAGTTTTCCGTCAATCTTTGCTTGATATACTTCTACCTCGTGTATTAAGAGATTTTCTTGGTCTCTGTCGTTAAACATCCGTTAGCAGTGGTTTCCTAAGTAGTCCCTACCCCCCCCGACCGTAGAAAATCAAAATTGATTTGGGTCCCTGAACAACGTCAGGGGTCCGCACAAGGTTTAATATAAAATTTAAACAATGTGACAAATTTTTATCAATATGGAAGTGAAAATAAATAACAATGAATAAGTTTATTAGATTTTTACGTTCAAAGTAAAATATAAATATAGTCAAGTAGTAACAGGCATCGCGATGAGATAGTCCTATATATACAGGTTTATATAGGAACGCAATAGAACCGATACCTGCACCAACAAGTCTATAAAAAAGTCGTGCATCTAATCAACGATTTAGTTCTGTGTTATGCGTGATGAAAAGTGCATACAACAAATTTTTCAATTCTTGAACAAAAAGAAGTACAATTTTATAATTTCACCTAAATATATTGGAATAAAATTGATATCGCTTTTAATTTCAATTTATTTAAGCAAAGTTATACTGTTGTTTAAGTTGAAAAAAATTATATATCACAGTTATCAGCACAGTAATCATTTAACATTCATTAAGCATTTCTTTTTTATTAAAAATTTATAAAGGGATTGTAAGTTTTTCTAACAGAGATGTGTTTCTAAAAAATATATTATTAATGATTTTTTTAAAAAGTTAGACATATTGGGTTTTATAATTTACTTTAATGCACCCTAAAAGTTATAGCTTACTATTTTATATTTTTGTTTATTTTGTGTGCTTCCGCGAATTAAAAAGAAAAAGTAAACAAACAGTCACGTGACTTGTAAATAATCTTGATCACCCGTTATGTAAATAGCTTTTTGTGTTAAGGATTCAGAAATCTCCATGGAAACGTTTATATTTTGTGGACCATGTTCCGTTGTGGCACAAGAATCCGAAGTTTTACTTTTCTTTGAAATTTTTTTAGATTATCTTGCTTCTCGTCATTTACTTACATATACATTAAATGCTGGCGGATGACTACGCACTAAAGCGCACAGGCCGCAGCGACCATTTACAACCAACGACATAACCAGACATAACTAACGAACATTTACTTTTACCATTTTATTTTGTTTAAGTGATCAACCCGAATATGTTATAAACTCTTACATACTTTTATTTTACAATGACAGATACAATTATGTTAATATTTTAATTATTCATGCGGATTTTATCATTTCATAATTTGCTTGGCTAAACAAACAAGCAGAAAGTTGTTGAATCTGAGTTTTTTTTGTTTTATTTATTTATATAATAAAGTACGCTTATGGTATGGTATATTGTGCAGATGGAGTGTCGTAGTTCTCTTTTGGGTCGTCCAAACTTTCAATATTAAACTTAAACAAGACGAAGGTTTGATCCTATATAAAGAAGAATAACAGTAAAATAAAATGAAATCTGTATTAAATGTGTATATGTTGTATCATACCAAAGTAACTTTTGGTAATTTAATGATTTTTGTAAAATGCAAGGAAGACATCGAAGAAACAATAGCTAGAAAACGAATAATATTGTCTTCTAAGTGATTAACACAAGCGTATGATCATATAACAGATGGAGAAATAAAATAAATTGCACCCCAACTATCATTATACCATGTAATAGCGAAGGCTTCCACGGCCGGAATCTATACTAACATTAGAATGTCTTCCGGGTTTGGACCGTGTCATAGTTGCAACCGAAGCTGCCAACGTTTCGCAATCTAACTAAGAACTTCTCAAAAGTTAGGTTATCCACTTGTGAAACAAGCCATAACCTGAACTCTGAAAAGGTAAGAAAGAAAACGATAACCTGAAAAAGCAAACGAAAATCTAACAAAGAACCACTACCGAGTTAGGTAATCAACTTGTGAACCAAGCCAGATTCTAAACTCCGTAGAAGTGACTTAAGAAGAAATAGTCTCCAAAAGGATCGTCACGGATGGTTGAGCTCGATCCTGATTGGGTTACGGTTGCTAAGGGGCGTGTTTTTGATAAATGACTAATAACCGGGAACCAAAGAGGGGATAGTTCGAAACCATGATCGCGATTGAAGTTATTGGGGTGTTTGATGATTTCTATGCTTTCTCGGAATTTCCTGTTGAAAAAGAATGGAGATTTCGCAATCAACGTAACATTATCAAAATCTATCTTGTGACCTGTAGTAAAATGATGTTCAGCGACCGCAGACTTGGAAGTATACCTTTTCCTTATACAACGATCGTGTTCTGAAATGCGAGTAATGACGGAACGACCGGTTTCACCAATGTAGACTAAACCACAAGAACAGGGAATTTGGTATACACCTTGAGATGAAAGTGTAGGAAATTTGTAGGAAGAATCTGAGAGATTTTGCCTGTCGAGTTGAATATGGGTTTAATACCATTCTTACGAAGGAGTTTCCCTATTTGATCTGTAACCTTGTGCATGTAGGGTAAAAAGGCCAATTTCGGGTTGGATTCGGGAGTAGAAATGTCCTTAGGTAATCGAGTACGTGGATCTAAACGACGATTAATAACCCTATGAATATCTCGCTTTACATAACCATTGTTCACTAAGGTTCTAGTAAGATGACGGAGTTCTGAGTCTAGATTCTCAGGTTGACAAATAGAAAAGGCACGATGGACCAAAGATTCAATAACAGAACGTTTCTGTGCAGGATGATGATGAGACGAAGCATGAAGGTATCTGTCCGTATGTGTGGGTTTGCGATAAACAGAACGGCCCAGAAGTCCGTCGGGCTTACGAGTCACAAGAACGTCAAGAAATGGAAGAGAACCATTACTTTCGATTTCCATAGTAAATTTGATATCTAAGTGTTGATTGTTAAGATGATCAAGAAACTTAGACAATTCAAGATGACCATGAGACCAAACAATAAACGTGTCGTCAACATATCTAAACCACACCTTAGGTTTTAATATTGATGATTCCAAAGCAACCGTTTCAAAGGATTCCATAAAAATGTTAGCTACAACAGGTGATAGAGGAGAACCCATAGCAGCAGCAGAAACTTGTTCGTAAAACTTGTTATCAAATTGGAAGTAAGTAGAGGATAGACACTTATGAATAAGAGGAACCAAACCTAAGTCCTTGCCATGTTGAGACAGAATCTGTTTGATGATAATAAGCGAATCCTTAATAGGAACTTTAGTAAAAAGTGAAGTAACATTAAAGCTCACGAGAAGATCTTGGGGTTCAAGTTTTATAGTTTCTAGACGTTGAATAAAATGCTGGGAGTTGAGGATGTGAGAAGAGGTTTTACCTGTAAACTCGGAAAGAATGTTGGACAAGAACTTGGCTAGCTTGTAGGTAGGAGATTGGATAGTACTATCGGGAATATCCAAGTGAAGAATGTCTTCAAATCTTTGGTTAAGGTCCGAATGAAGCGCTGTTGACAATAAGCAAACAAATATTCATCTCTATTTTGAAGTATTTATAAACTGAGATAACATTCTCATCTTCCCAAGTTTTGTTTGTACACCAAAAGTTTTGTAACAAACGCAAATATTACACTTTTAGCTTTGATTAAATTTAATGTGTCACCTTGTAGTTTCAAACTAGTCTCGTTAAATCTGACAAATAAATCAGTCATATAAGCGATGTCATTTTTTGAGATAATTAAATTGTGCCGCAAATCCTTGTCTTTACTCTCCAGGAATTCAAACACTGAATCAAAGAGCGAATTGAAGCGATCCAAACATGCACTTTTAGATTGTGGAAGAATATTTTAAAATTTACCTACGTTTAGTAGTTGTTAGCTGTATTAGGTAGGGCGCTCATGCGCTTTTGTAAATAATTGCTTATATAAACCAGAGAGATGCTTGCTTCCTTCTCTTGGCCTTTTAGTTATTACTGTTGTAGGATTTGTTAATTGTATGTCGGATTCTTTTTCTTTGTGTAAATAAATACCTTGATGGTATTGCTGAGGCGAAGGCGGGCGCAAGGCTACAGGCGGACCGTGCAACGGCGGGCGCAAATATACAAAGCGCTGCAAGGCGTATGAAAGCACAATACGATAAAAAGCGTAAGCGTGCTACTCGCTTTAAGGTGGGCGACTTAGTGCTGTGGCGTAATGCAGCTACCGCAAAGGCTAATATCGGCGTAAGTCACAAATTGTCAAACAAATACGACGGGCCGTACCGCGTGACGAAAGTGCTAGCACATGACAGGTATTTGATTGAAACTGTCAAAGGCGTCAGGGGTTATAAACGGTTTCAGGCGACCGTGGCGGTTGACTCCCTTAGGCGTTATCCTGGCGTGAATGCGCTCTCAGGCGAAAGCGACGGCGATGGCGAGGAAGTCGATCGTTTAGATCTGATCGATCTCCTAGAATCATGATACACAGGTGATTATAATGAGGGCATTAAACTGTTTCAGGATGGCCGAATGTTAGGGGTTTCTTCTTCGCGCGCATCCAACCGGCGCGGTCAATGGATCGGGCGGGGACGATGGATCCATGCGCGGAGGAATACTGGGCGCGGCGACCACGGTGACTACTAATTACTATTGTTGTTGTTGTTGGCGTGGTGCTAATGTTTTATGCTCTTGTAGCTTATAATAGATTTATTAAATTGAAAGAGTTTTATTTAACACAAATTCTTACACGAATTTTAGTAATGTTAGTTTTTTCAAAGTTGGTATCTCTGCATCGTAAGTTGACGTTGCATAAAAAAGAAATTAAAATTATTGGAATTTAACAATTGAAATTCAAATTTTGATGCCAAGATAAAATAAACACGTTTTATTAATTCAAATTTATTTACTTATAAAGGTATAAAGAGATAATTTCGTATGATTTTAGGTTAACACATAAATTTCAATATGTCAAAGTGTAAGTATTGCCAATTCAATAAAATAATAAAGTTTCCCAATGTTGTTTTCAAATTAAAATTATACGAAAAATATTAATTAATGTATCAAATAGAGAAAATAGTATAAAACACACGTCATAGAATACGTTTCAATCACTTGACCGCTTCATAAACTCGCCGCTGCGCGGCTCGTGTATGAAACCCGGTCTCGTGATTGAAGCGCGTTCATTCTGTAACTTGTTTTTAATATACTATTCCCGCATCAGTTCGGGAAAAATTACATTTTCAGGCATTTAAACAATAACATTATAATGCAATTATAATTTGTAATTGGTAAAAACCGTTTTCCCAATGTTTTTTATTAATAATATCAAGAAGTAAACTTAAAAATCCCACTTCAAAGTATACAAACTATGAGCAGCACAAACACTTTAGACATAAAATGTCAATTCATATAGCACTCTATACTGCATGAAGGTAACAATATCAAAATTTGACATTAATATAAAATGATTGCTTCTGCTTATTAAAAGAATATTTGCTCGTTACAAAAAAGCATCTACAAACATCTTGTAGGAAGATCATTCTAGCATTCGCGCTATTTAAATGCGCTCATGTAGGATAAACTTCTTCCCGAACTTGGTTCGTAAATAACCATTACAGAATCATTTATAATGTATTCTTTAGAAACACACCTGTGCTAGAAAAGCATACAGCAATCCCTTCTTTAGTTTTTAATTTAAAAAAATCCTTAAATTAATACATGTACACAATACAAGGGTTCACTGTGCTGATAACTGTGATATATATTTTTTTTAATCAACTTAAACAAGAGTATAACTTTGCTTAAATAAATTTAAATTAAAAAAAGATATCAATTTTATTGTAATATATATACGTAACGAGAATACGCTGTCTGCGTAACAATACAAAAAATTATACTTCTTTTTATCCAAGACTAGCAAAATTTGACTCTTTTGTAGTTCATATTATAAGACTGCAGGTGCAGGTATTGACTCTATTCCTGTATAAATAGACCTGACTCACCGCAATGCCCGTTATTACTTGTATTTTAAGCACCTGTCTATATTTATATTTTACTTAAAACGTAAAAATCGCTAATAATTTATTCATTGTTATTATTTTTAACTTATTCCATTTTAATAAAAATGTGTCACAATTTCTTATTTTTATATTAAACCTTACGCGCCCGCCTGACGTTGTTCAAGGACCCCCAAATCAATTTTAATTTTCCATGGACCCCTTTAGTGATCCTAGGGACCCTTGAAGGTAGGTAGAAATCACTGATGTATATATAGATAGTATCTTTAGTAGAAGCTTTAAAGCAAGACGGATCGAGTTCTCCAAAATAATTACGTCAGGCATTAATATCTTAATAAATTTCATTTAGTTTGTTTTTGAAAAAAAAAACTTCCTGGTCTTTGCTAAACTTCAGGCATCCAATCAAAAAAAAAAGTGTACTATGTTCAAGATTAAATAACAGCTTCTTGATCTTCGTGCTATTGAGCGATTTTAGAATATATTAAACCAAACAAGTGTATACTATTTCCTTATTCATACACAGTTATTAGTAGAATGACATTGGTCTAGTAACTTGTCTACATAGCATACATTTGCACACCATTGCTTACTTATAAAAAACTAAACTAACAACGCTTCTGTTACCTATTCAATTTAATTGATGTCATTATCATAAGATAAATATATTACTTGAAACTTCTCTCATGTGCATAATCCTTTAAACCCCTATTAACAATTTCCTGATTCACTCCATCTCTGACTAAAACCGATACTACTCCGGCACTTCTTAAATCATAAATGTTCCTAAGCTCATCATCGAAAAACAACATATCGTCAAACTGTATCCCTGATTGAGTCCTAACTCTACAAAACATATACTCATTCATATACCGATTCAAATACCACAAAAAAATATTTTTTAACTTACTTAGAAAAGTGCATGGTTTTTCTACCTGGGTAAATTTCTTTGTAAGTAAAATATTTATTCCAATCAAATAATTCAATAAGTTGTTGTGCACTGTTAACTTTTGGTGTTCTAGATGCTATTGCTAAGACATATCCTTTTTGTTTCAAGGTTTCCAGTACTTTAGGTACCTCTTCATAGTGCTTAATTGTAATACCTTTTGAATCTAATACTGCGCCAGATACACTGCAATAAGGGGAGGGGCATAGCGTTAAAAATAAGGTTTGTGACATTTACCTTTTGGAAAATGGTGGATTTACTTGAGAGTGCATCCAAAATGGCCATAGAGTATAATCTAAAAGGTTTGAAATTTCAATCTAATATAGGTACAATTGTTTAATACATCACGAACATACCTAAATCAAACACTATTAGCTTAGGTCGTTTTTTGATTTTTTTCGACATAACTATAAACAATGCTATAAACCTAACCTAACCTCCGATTCATACAGAGTGATTAAGAATATTTATGCGTTAAAAACAAATTAATTTTTACAATGTGACGTTTATTAGTGATAAGCGTGACAAGTATTAAATATGTAAACAATTTATCCTCTAAGAATACACAGTGTTTAACTGAAAGGGGCGTGGCTTGTTTCCATATTTCTCTGTGCCCGTTTCTATAATAGGTTAACAGATAACAGGTTTGCGTATATGTTCTTGATAATGCAAGGAATATGTTCCAATTTTTTGTAAGAATTTGACATCTTTTTTATTATACAGGGCATTTTTTCAGATTTCGCAGTTACTACCCTTAGCAATCATCATATTATTATGGGGACTTTTCGTCACAGAATGACGTTGCAAGGAAAAATTGCAAGCAAGAGAATATGAATTGGATGAAGGTTGGTTTAAATGATGAACCAAGTCAATGATGAGGAGAAAACAGTTGTAGCGATTACTATATTTGGATGACAGAGGTACTCACAGTAAAATTAAACCATACTAGTAGATGGTAACTTTCAATGAATGCTTGCATATCGCACCTGGACCACATAGTTTATCACAGTTTGTAACATGAACTTGAACTATACACGTTTGACTCTTCAGTAAATTATGAAGATTTTCTGTCTGGGTCAGTTCCTTTTTTTACTCAAGTTGGAGCTTATGATTAAATATATACATATAATAGAAAGTATAAGCCTATTTTAGTGAGTCGTAGAAATTGCTATAGCACCCATGTTCCAGAGGGGTATAATTAGACACGTAACTTTCAGTTTCTTTGAGATGTGTTGATAAATGTAATCTACAAATGGTCATTCATAAAAACGCTAAGTTAATTTTTATCTTGATTTCTATAATTAATTTAGCCACAAATCATAGAACAGAATGGACATTATGATTAAAAATTGTCTATATGGAACTTATTGGCCACAGCACTCAACACCTAATGGTTCAACTGGGATATTCCACGAGTCACTTAAAGTAAGAAATACTACAGCAGCTAAGTGTAAGGAAGTCATGATTTTTTAACAGTGAGTGAATTAAGAAAACAAAAACTACAATAAATATAATTTATTTACAACAGAAACAAATAATTTTAAAAATATAATTTAATTAACAACATTGTGCATACTCCTTCAAGCCGTTCTCCACAACTTTTTCAGTAACTCCATCCTGTACTAAAATTGAAGTTACACCTTCGCCCTTTAAATCTTTAATATTTCTGTTTTCATCATCGAAAAACAACATATCTTTATATTGTATACCCGACTGTTTCCTAAAGCTACAACAAAAGTATGATTCACTAGAAAAATCAATTATAAAACTTACTTAGCAAAGTGTGTGGTTTTTTTTCCAGGATAGATTTCTTTATATGTAAAATATTTAGCCCAACCAAATAATTCTATTAGCTGCATTGCACCACGTATCTCAGATGTTCTTGATGCCACTCCTAAGATGTATCCATCTTGTTTAAGTTTTTCTAACACTTTGGGTACTTCTTTGTAGCATTTTACTGTTGCTCCAGTTGAGTCTACAATGCTGCCAGATGAGCTGAAATATTCTTTTGCAATTAACGATTACTAAATAAAGAACAATCTCAAAAGTTCAAGTGCTAATTCTCATAGCAATGGTTGAATCTCTACAGCACTCGTGCTACTGCCATACAAAGAATAATAACATAATGAATCAATGCTACCTAGCCCAGTGGATTACTACTGATTGCTGATTTGATACAGTATGATATGATATATTGGTGTTTGGTATTAACGCATGATTTGGTTTAAGCAAAGCAATTTGTTTCTATATACACAAAATTACCTTTTTCGAAATGGTGGATTTACATGGGTATCTACCCAAAATGGCCATAAAGTATAATCTAAAGTTTTTAACTCTTACATAAAATTTATTGTTAATTGTTTCATTTACTTACCTAAATCAAAGACTATAAGTTTCGGTTTTACAACAAGCACAGTAGCCATTATTAAATTATAATAATAAACTACAGGATGTTTACAAATTAGTATACCCTTTTTACCAGTGCTGCATACAGTTTCCTGTTCTGAGACAGAAACAGACTTTGTCGGTTTAAATAAATTAAGTGTTTAACGCGCGTGCTAAGATAAATATAACGTCGCGAATGTGTTGTAAATATAAATAAAGAGCAGTTTTAGATAAATAAAAAGTACGGACAGTAAATACAGAGTTATAGTTTGGTTATAGTAATATATAAATTAATGTAAGTTTTTTATTTACAATATATCAACTTTTTATCAACGGGTTTCGATTACCCCGCACCTGACACCAGTGTTCGGAATTTAAAAGTAATTTATTTAAAAACTAAATATTTACATTATTTAATTTAACTACTTTTAACCAACATTAATAACCTGCGACGGTATTTAAGAAAAACTACTTACAATAATTTATATATTACTATCATTTGGTATTTACTGTCTGCACTTTTTATTTATCTAAAACTGCCTGATATTCCTTCCTTCAAATGCTTTTATATTATTCCGTTATCGCAATCCTAAATATTCCATTCTTTTCGACGAGTGTTCTGAAGTTTCCAAACACTTTGAGAACACTTCATTATTTAATTATACTTATTAAACACAATGTACCTGTATTTGTTTACAACATACAATTTTTTAACTCTTATATATATATTTTAATCACTCCTTTCTTTGTTTTTGATCCTTTTATTTGTTACCGTGTTAAGAGGCGTAGTTACAATGGAGCAGTTGCAGCAAACTGCTACAAGCGCACAGATTTTGAGGTCGCAAGAGTCAGGAATACACAAAATTGTCATTAAGTAATGTTTAAAATTGAAATAAAAAGGTAAATATTAAAAAACATAATATTTTACTATGATGATCCAGTTTAAATTCAAATTCAATTAAAGACGCGCGAAATTACGTAAGCATCGTCATCTAGCGGGAAGTCGTAAAAATACGAATCGCGCCGTTTTACCATTGTTTTACACATAGCCCATTTTAAGAGGGGTTTGAGGACGCTAAGGATAGTGGCGGTAGAAGGGTGCCGGCTGGTTGTACAATCGGCCACCTTGATATAAAATTTATGTTTGTGTCCTGTGTGTTATTTATAATGTAAGTAACTGTATACCGTTATAGTTAACATAAAGGAAGAGAAAATTAACTGTAACTTGTAAGCACTTTGCATTAAAATGTCAACGTTTTAAAAACATTGCGTTTTCTTTGTTTTGGTAAAACAAACGCATTGGCTGCCATTTCAATTTTGTCGATTTAATTTGTTTTGTGTATATATTAAATTTATTAAACGAGATTTTTCACAAATTATTAATTAAAACTTAAAATTACTAAATTGAGATGTTTTAAAGGATTGCTTGAAATGTAATTTAAATTCGTAGCATCTTTTTATGTTTATGATTTCATTTATGTGTAAGTTTAGACACAACATTAAGCGTCGTAAATTTTATTGTAATAATTAACCGTTTATTCTTACGTTTAACCATTATGAAAATGAATGGACGGGAGATCTAATTTGTAGTGTTTTCCTTCTCTAGCAATGTCAATAACTTCATTTAGCATGTGTAAAATATTAATGGTTAGAAATGCAACCGAAATAATTAACCATTTATTTATACTTAAATTTGAAGATTATTAAAATTGAAAGTGGTTTTATGTAGATGATTCTTTTTTTGTAAAACGCAGCACTTCATTACCATTTTATTTTTGTTATTTGTATATCTTTGACAGTCAAAATTTCGGCAAAAATGTAAATAACTCGAATAAAAATCGCGATTCAGTTTTTTATTGCGCGTTTTATTTAATCTACTACAGCCTTCCCACATATCGAGAGTAAGCAATATATAACGAACTTAATGCAACGTAGAAGGGGGGGGGGGGATAGCTTGACAATTATAGCCGCAGCGAGCCATGTTACTATAAAAGCATTTTCGGGTGTATACTTTGCTTCTAAATGATTTATAAAAAGATATCAAGTACTGTTGTGTCCTTGGATAAATAAAATAATAGACCAAGTAAATAGTTATTTAATGATTATCATTAGATGAAGGCTTAACATGAACTTTTCTTAGCATGAGCCGATGCCGTATATAAATACTGTTTGTTGTAATTACAGAATCATAATAATTATGTGTGTTTACTTTTACATTAAATACAAAAAACCGTTTCAAGAAAGGTTTCTGATTTAGAATATTTGTTTTTCATGGATTAAATTTCTTACTTTAAAACTATTTTTGAGTTACGTACAATATAATATGTATATACATGATACATTTGTGTATTGATTAATATTGAATAGGTATTAAATTAATAATGAATACAAACGCACTTTTTAACTGTTTGTTACATTATAATAATTTAAAAAACTCTCCAGGTTTACAGCTTAAAAATTTGGGGGTTGAAACCTATTTGTCCCGGTTTTTTGTGATTTTACAAATGACAGCCCTATTAAAGACCGAAAAAAATGCACTTTTCATTTTTTTTCAATAATTTGCATTTTACCAATAAAGCAATAATAAAAGCGTTTTTCTTTAATTTACTATTTTTAACAGGAAACCAATAAAGCTGCTAAAGAGTCAATTTTTTTGGACACTCATTGCTGATTAACAATAAACGTATAATAATATTATTTGAATATGTGTAGACGTTCAAAAGTACTAGTATCATCTAGTACGATATGTTATGAACAACTTCGTTTTATTGTTTTCTTTTGGATAAAACTGTAATGCGGTATCTTTATAGTCTTCTGAGATATATTATTGTAACCTTCAACAAATGCCTTACAAAAAAATGTACAATACTTTTTTGCATTTTTTGAAAAATACGCATGACAAATATACCGTTTCACTTACAATACGTCGCGTAACTCTTATCGCTTTATGATTACTGAATTGAAACTATCGCAGGCTACAAACGCGCGAGCCCTTTCTCATGTTAAAACTCTATATGAAATCTTGTAGTGGGGATCGTGACGTCACGTTAGAATCGTTTGCTACAGACACAGCCATGGGCTTAAATAATTGTAGCCCTAACATAAAGAAATTATACCTGTTTAATATAGGTTGCTTTAAATGACGACCATATTAAATTAATGTTATAGAGTGATAAAAAGTATATGATGCTTATATTTTCTAAGTATGTCTAAATATTTTAATTCATAATAACTTGTGCTGTCTTTGTTTGTTTTAATAAACGTCTGGGGGGTTCGCGCACTAGAGCCCTTATAAACCAGCCGCCACTGATTGTGTTTATTATATATGTATCTGTATTTTTGGCATTTGTTTGTTTGTCCTGATTATTCAACTAATAGCTTGATTCTTTCCGTAACTAGGACCTCAGTATCCACTGACAGGACCTCAGTATCCTCTGACAGGCCGTCAGCTAACTAACTTTTCTTTTGTGTAATATAGTGATGTATGTGCACGTGTTTATATATGTTTTGGTTGATTAGTAGTTGTAACTATGTAAATAAAAGTTAAAACTTGTTGACTTCTGCACTATCACCACCATACGAATCATAGAAATAAGCCAATGTAAACGGTTGCATCACCTCTATTGCGTTATATGTGTAACGTAATATTTACGGTATAATTACGACAAAAAAACAGGGGCCGTATAACGTTAGTTAAATAACGCTTTTATTACCGTATATTACGCTTTTTGTAGTAACACTGGACATCCTTGTAGGGAATTTATAAATCAAACAATATATATAATAAAATTATATTCAAGATATTACAAAAACTATAAGGAAAGTATAGCGACCGCAATTTTTTTTTCAAAAATTTTTTTTGCATAATTTTACGTTTCAAGGTCTCCTGAATCAGAAAAAAGTATTTTTGACAAAAAAAATTTGGGTGTCTGTGTGTGTCTGTGTGTAAAGATGTACCCACGATAACTCTCGAACCAAAAGTCCTAGTAACTTGAAATTTGGTATGCAGTTGTCTTTTCATATTCTCTCGGTTCTATCAAAAGATGGGTTTGATAAAGAAACCGGAAGTGAGTGTATCCGCCATTTTCAACGGTTTTTCTTATATAATTTTGTACGTATGTGAATTAATTGAATTTTTACAGTTTCTTATAAAGTTAATTCTTCCTGACAAGTTATTCAAATAAAAAAATTTCTAACATTAACAGTTAATCAGATTTTTAGTTTGTAATTTAAAATGAATTCACAAATATAATAATAGTTTCGAATCCTGCCTGCGACGATTTTTTTTTACTGATTTACTAAAGGGGTAAGTAATATCGAGGCGCACAAATATGCTAGAAAATCAATACAAACGTGTACATATCACTTCAAAATGACTTTATGACAGCATAACCTCAAAAAAATATGTAAATATTCCTTAATTATTCCTTATAGGAAGGTCGTGTGGTGACCACACCAGTTTTTTTTACAGAGTATTTAACAACTATTATGATTATTATTTTCTACGTTAACTCAAACACAAGATATAATTGCAATTAAATTATGAGTAAAACAGGAAAAATATAAGACTTACATATTTACCCAGCTAACATGCTCACGTCATAATGACGTCGACATATAGTGATTTTTAGTCATAGTAGTTAAGTGATCAATAAATGACGTTTTTGTACCAACTCTTTATAGACATTATAACCTTCCGAAATATTACGTTACACCAAAGGTTCACATATAACGTAATCGAGGTGATTCAATAACGTTAAAATGATCTAATAATAACGTGATCTAGTTGCACGGGTACAAACAATCTTGGTACATTTGTTTTTGTTTTACATACAAAACTAACATCATCTTTGTATTGTATCTCGGTCATCATTATTCTTATTAATTGACAAGCACCATAATATCTTATTATTGAAACTAATCTAAAATGAAAAATTATCATTACATCAATTTTTTAGAAGTAAAGCAGCGTACTTTAATTGCCATATATACATTATCATCATTTTTAATACAGCAATTTATATTTTATACTTCTGTGATTTAGTCTATTTCGAAATAGATACGATTGTAACATGAAGTATGTTGAGCATAAAGTAGACAATTTTTTAAATTTTATTTTGCACTTGCCAAATTTACTATCAAAACATTTTCTGATAAAAACAATATTTTGTGTGCACGAAATTTCAAAATCTTGGATTGTTAATTCTCTGCCAACCAGATCGCGTTTTTATTAAGTACATTACTTTTACGTTATTAGAGTAAGTTTGTAACGTAAACCCACACAACCACAATGTACTTTCTTCGTAGCGAATTTGGAAATGTGAACGTCAACGTCAACAATAAAATAATTCTGATTTGTAAGCTTTTAGTTTGCTTTAGTAATTCGCTAAAACTAAATTGAGAAATTTACGTTTACACTATATGGTTGCATGAAGATAAATAAATTAAATACAAGAAAAATAAGGAAATTACAAAATGGTGGTAAGACAAATCTCTTAGTTTTTGCGACCATCGATGTCGGTCATTATTACACAAAGCGGTACATGCGTAATGTTTATTTTGCTTACATTAATGTGTTACTTTTTGTTGTAAAGCATCAAATGCAACTGAAGTATGTTAAATCAAGTTAAATACACAAATTTCGTGATTCGAATCACAAATAATCTAAAATAAGATAGAATTATTTATTTACGATTAGGTCTATACTTTTTGAGATATTTAATTTGACTTGTGTTTAGGTTTAGGAGTAGACTTTTTTTAAGAGTTGGCAACGCTGAAATAATGGTGTTTTTATTTTAACATTAATTCTACGCAAGTCGTTCTGATGTTACTCTTGGTTATGTTTATTTAATGTCATTAGCGATTTATGGTTGCTTAGGGAGCAGATAAAAATATAGTTAATTTTACGTGGTTATTCCGTGCAGTATATGCTTTTGTAAAACATGTTTGTAGTTATTGAACTTGAAAACAATAATGTGGGAATTGTGTCTAGTGATTGGTTAACGCCATTAAAAGGACAAGTGTTCTGGCCACCGCACAAAACACAAAAACTTTTTAACAAAGCAGTGCGTGAACATGTATCGGTAGATGAAGAAACTTGGGCGTTATATAATGTCACAAAATGTCATTATGAAACTGGTTAGTACATGATTTCTTTCGGTAGACTAAATTGAGGTTGATTTACTCAACTTTTTTATCTTATTAATACTTGCTTATAATAATATAACGGAATTGTGTAAGTACCTAATAAGTTATATTTTAAATTCAGCTGCATTAAGGTTGTTTAAGCGATTTCCCGCGTAACGTATAAATGTGGTACAAATAAACATGAAAACACATATGGAAATGAATAAAGATAAAAATTGTATCAGTTAAGTACATAGTGTTACAAAAAAAAATTTTTTTTAATTCAAAAAAACTTATATTCTAAAAAAAGATTTTCAATATTATTTATGCGCTGGATTTTAATAAACTAATGACCACTAATACGATAATAAAATTGAAAATCATTATAAACAAAAAAAATGTAAATCATGGCCTATTTATGACCAAAGTAAATTTATAAATAGACATTGGTCAAATTATTTTACAAACAGTAAGCAATTTTATGGCAGAGTAGATAAGATTTAGTAGGTATATACGGTAAAAGTGCGAATTGTCGGCTATTTAGGGGATTTGTTTAATAAAATAAATCACTGTTCTTTTGGTTTTCTTCATTTTTGTTAAGAGTTTACTATCAGAGTATAGAAGATAAATTATACAAAAAGCGTCGTACAGCCGGTACAAGCTGAATTAAATTATAACTCAATCCGCAGTGGCGTACAACAAAAAGCCAGAATAGGATTACGCCAACTACGAAAAATTTATTGTGTACGATAATGGTCTCAGGTATGGTTGTGTTACTTTTTATATCTATTTTATACAAATTACAAAGAAGTTACAAACAAAATAAAACATAATTAAAACATTTTCATTCTTATACCGGAAAATTTTGCTTATATTTATGGTAGCTTATTCGAAGCTTTTTGTTTCTACTATTGTTAGTGGATTGGTAATTAAACTTAAACAAGGTTTATTTCAAATGCATGTTTAAAATAAATTGCGAGACTTGTGAACCAAAACAACGGAGGTTAGACACAATTTTTGGTTCAGATTGATTACGTATCCTGGTATTCTATAATCTAATGTGATTTGTTCGCGTAATTTGTAAAGGACCTGTGGGCGGACATTTTCTGCGCGACTTACTAAAGACAGCGTATCAGAAAGCTACTTATTTTATTATATATTATTTGGTAAAGATTCTTTATCCTCCTCTGTGTGATATACTAATTAATTCTATCTTCTTCGTTTAGGAGGGGCATATAAAACCACTTTAATTTATTTTTATGGCAACGTTTCGTGCTGAAGGTTAGCACTTCTTCAGGCCAACTGTAATTTATTGAACTCGTAAGTCAACACATAGTAACAAAAAAATGAAATTAACAGATAATTTTTAACACATAAATGATTACACAACATTTGTCAATTGTTTGTTGAACGTGTATGTCCTACGTTATATTAAAATTTTAAATATTGACCATTGTATGTTTAATGTTGTATTTATTATTAATTACTAACTCGTAAAGTTGCCAATGTCCTTGGTCGGTGGATTGATCCGCTTGATTTTATTCTGTAAGTTTTATGTGTTAAAAATTATCTGTTAATTTCATTTTGTTGTTACTATGTGTTGACTTACGAGTTCAATAAATTACAGTTGGCCTGAAGAAGTGCTAACCTTCAGCACGAAACGTTGCCATAAAAATAAATTAAAGTGGTTTTATATGACCCTCCTAAACGAAGAAGATAGAATTAATTAGTATTATATATTATATATCGTAAGAATGGGTTCGTCGTGTCAATTTCGTGTACTGCGCGTATCACATGATAAGTCTTTTACAAATTATATGAACAATAATCATTATTTTTTCGAGGAGGTAATTACTCTGTGCAATTGTGGGAAATTGACATACTATGTACAATCTATGAAATACTATACTGAACTACTATATGCTAACGATGGCAAACCTATACTATAGCACGCGTGCCGCAGGTGGTATGAATGAAAATCTTTTGTCACGTTATCGATTTTTGAATTATATCCCCAATGTTAAGTTAGCATCCCCCAATATAAACTCAATCGATGCTGAATCATGTTTCTCGCAAAACTGGTTCAACTCTATAGTTAAATGTGATTTATGGCCCTCTACCTATGCGACGTCTTCAAGCCTATCCAGAACTTTCCAATCGTTATTCAGCATTCATGAGGGAATATTTCGAGTTAGATCACATGTCGCCTAGTTTGAGCGTCGCATGAATTTCTTATTATCTCCCACACCATGAAGTCTTAAAGGAGGACAGTTTTATCACAAAACTTCGAGTGGTATTCAATGGTTCTCAAGTAACCACAACAGGCTATCCTCTTAACAGTATACAGAAAGTAGGACCGACAATTCAACAGTATCTATTTTCTATCTTAGTACGATTTCGCAAGTATTTTTATGCCATCTCTTCTGACATTGGAAAGATATACCGGTAGGTTCAAGTAGAACCTAGCCAAATGTCTACAATGCATTCTATGGCGTTTTTCACTATTAGATCCAGTTAAGTCATACGATCTCAACATTGTCACCTATGGTACGGCTTCAGCTTCATTTCTGGCAATTCGTAGCTTATTCCAATTAGCCATCGATTGTGAGGTTTATAATTCACAAATTGCTCGAATCATCAAACAAGACTTTTATATTGATGATCTAATTTCTAACGATCCAACAATTTTATCGGACATTTCTGAATCTGATCTGCATCCAGGTGTTCATGAATTCGAAATGCAAGAGCGTACCATCACGCTGGGTGTCATTTGGTCTTTTCCTATTGATCACCTTAAGTACTCTGCATCCCATTTTGCTTCTACTAAGGGACCAACAACCAAACGAATCATCTTATCAGAAGTATCTCAGATTTTTGACCCACTGGTCTTCTATCGGCTTACAGCAAAAATTCTTCTTACTAAAAATTATGTTTAGAAAAGTTATCAAGGGACGACCCAGTGCCGAATAGCATTCAGTCCAAATGGACTACTTATCGTAGCGAACTTGAAGATCTATACGATTTAAAGATTCCCAGGCATGTTCTATGTAAAAATTGAGTCGACATACAACTTCATGGATTTTGGGATGCTTCTACTTGTGGTTTTGGTGCATGCATATATATGCGTTCAGTTGACATGGACAATCAAGTTCACGTTAATTTGCTTTGCGAAAAATCAAGGGTTGCTCCCCTTAAGCCTTTAACTGTGTCTAAGCACGAGTTGTGTGGAGCTCTTGTTTTAGCCAAACTCTTAGATCACGTTCTAAAGGCCTTGGATGATCCAATGTTCAAATGTTTTCTATGGTCTGATTCTAATATCGTTGAAAACCAGTCCCAACTTACTCAAGACCTTCGACGACGGCGTCATGTCTGCACTAAATCAAATCCTGCCGACTGACTCTCCAGGAGAATCACATCCCGAATACTAAAAACTTTGACGCTGTAGTGGCAGGCTTCACCTTGGCTTACCCAAGATTCGTTATGCTGGCACAACTCTCAGTCTACCGAAGCAGAGCTTCCTGAGATGATGATACAATCTCAGTGCTTAGTAACAACGGACCCATCCTTTTCATTTTCAGACTTCTCGAGTCTCACCAGGCTCGAACGAGTTATTTCATATTACTTGTAATTTTCCAAGAATTGTTCAAACCCTAAGGATCGTCTTTTAGGGCCCCTTATGCCTATGGAGATTAATAGGTCTCTATTAATTCTAATAAAAGCCGCTCAAGCGGAATCGTTTCCTAGCGAACTTAAACAACTTTCACAAAGAAAACCTTTAAAAATCACTTCGTCATTGCTGGACTTCAGCCCATTTCTGGATTCCGAATCTATAATTCGCGTTGGCGGTAAGCTTCGAAATTTTCAATTTGCTTTCGACAAAAAATATCCCGTACTCTTACAGGGAAAGCATCCCTTATCAAAACTTATCGTTGAGCGTGAGCATATTCGTTTGCTGCACGCGGACTTATAAGTTTGTTTCTCAACCAAAGCTTCTCACCTCGAATTGGTGACAGATTTATCAACAGAATCTTTTTTATTGAGTTTTCGTAGATTTGTAGCGCGCCGTGGCAGACCCCTACATGTATACTCTGACAACGGAACCAATTTCGTTGGTGCAAGTTCCGAAATCTTAGTAAATTTTTACGGTCGCAAAACAAGATGATTCCCGAGACCGTCGCGTGCGAAGGAATTAATTGACATTTTGCACCGGCACACAGTCCACAGTCTGACCCAAATGACCGCCAACCACTTACGCCTGCGCTCCTTAACAACATTACCAGATCCGGACGTTACTGGAGTTCCTACTTCTCGTCTATCCGTATTTCAAAGGGTCCAACAGATTCACCAGCATCTATGGCGACGTTGGAACAAAGAGTACATCTCCGAGTTGCAGAAAAGGCAAAAATGGAAGTCCCATCAATCTGATCTTAAACTGGGAACTTTAGTGCTGATCAAAGAAGATAACCTTCCTCCGCTTCGCTGGAAGTTAGGAAGAATCACGCAAATCCATTCTGGCAGTGACGGTGTGAATCGTGTTGTTTATGTGTATACTAATAATGGAACACTACGACGTTCCTTTGCTAAATTATGTCCTCTACCATTAGAGCAGTAAAACTTTATTATTGTTTTGTATTATTGTTCTGTATTCTGCCATGTATTATGTTGTAGTTCTTATTTAAGTTTTATATATGCTCTGTCATTCTGCGCTTCAATTGAAAATATTGTTAAAATTTTCAATTGCCGGGGGGGCATGTTTGAGATTTACTGTATATTTTGTTTAAGACTGTTTGAGATTTTCTCTCTTTCAACCCCTTTATCTATGTGGTTTTGCAGGTTCATTTGTGAGTTAGCTTTAAGCCGTCTGTAAAGTAAGACGTTAGATTAAACATTGTCAATTCTTTTATATCATCATGTTGTAATAAATACCCTTAGCAAAGTGCTCAAGTTTTAATTGCAACAAGTGAAGAAAATACAGTCCACAATTCAGTACCTTGCTACAATTGAATCAAATACACGATTCGACGAGCAGTTACGTTATTTTGGTATTCTATTTAGGAAGGTAGTTAAAGAAAACATAGGGAAGTTTGAATCTTAATCGTCGAACATGTTTTACAATGACAAAATTATGTTTTTAAAATAGTGACATTTGGTTATATTTGCGAATTGTGTTGGCATCGTATTTTCTAACTTAGTGACATATTAGCAGTGCTGTTCTTAAGTGCACAATTGCGTCAAAAGACGCACAATGTTTAGCTATTTTGCAGTGGCACCTCTTTAAAGAAAAGTGCACAATGATCACTAAACTTTACTGGTGAATAAATACTTATTTTTCATTTTTTGTTATTTTTAAATTCACAGTTGCGCTAAAATGTGTACAATAGCAGCACAGTCAACGGCACTTATAAAAATAACCTAGGAACAGCGCTGCATCTTAGGGTTTTTCGTTAATTGGAGCGCTCCATAACGGTATGTACCGAAAGCGTTCGAAATTGCTGATACATCGCACCGCGTTTCTTAATTTATGGTTATGGAACGAATTCAATTCATAACCGGTACATAGTGTATTTTAGGTTATGTTCAAAGTGTATGATCTATTGAAGATGATCGCCAGTGATGTACAAAAGAATGGTCATGCATCTACAGGAGAACCATGAGATTAAGTTTAGACATTTTTAAACAACCTATAAGCGCATCAAAGATAACAACAAAGAAATACACTTAACCTATATAAGCTTCTTAAATTTGTACTAAACCTCGCCGAGCCTTTCGGTATATGTATTGTAGGAATCAGCTGATAACAGGGATGTATCTACCGCTATCGATCGGGTTCAATTAAGGAAAAGGCATAACATTTTGTTTTTGTCAAATAGTTCATTAGTTGTTGATTCAAATACTTCATTTTTAATTGTTTGTGATCTTTCAATTTTGGATTGTAGCAATTTGAATATGAGTATTGCAGTATTTTGTAAATCTCTTCTTTTCATGTCGCTACATTTAAAACGATCTGCTTCCATAAAGTGAATGGTACAAACTGTCATAAACGACTTAGGGTTTTTCCCATTCTTAATTAGTTAAACCACAATTTTTGACTTTTTGTTTTTGCATACTTGGAAAGTAGCGAAAGCAATGGGTTATGGTGTTCTTAATCCACGAATTGCTATTAGGTGCTCAACAATAACTATTAGATTTAGAGATAATTAGTAATACTAGATGAAATTAGGGTAGGTTCGTATGTCACTAAAACAGTTTATACTAAACGCCATCGGGTAGCGTATCGCAATTAGGATATTTATGTGGTGTTTATTATTTAAACTACTCCTTATCAGAAGTCGTATACTTGTACTATTTTTTAACGGAGCTTAGTACCTAATCTATTTTTACATCATTGACTTTTCTTTAGTTATAATAAAACTTTCAAATAAAGGTTTATTACTATATTAAAGGTCTTATGAAATTATCCAAATAGCTTTAAAACAGCATAAAATGTATCTGCAGAATATTAATTAAAATTAAAGACCATTTAGTTAACTACGATTGACATTTGTTGGTCATTTATTTTATTATGGGCATGAGCAAAAGAAAAACAGACAAGGAGTAGTAATAAAGAAGAAGAAGAAGAAAAGAATATGTTATGGTTCTTAAAATACTTTATTAATTAAACTATGAAAATAACGGCGTAATATAAACCCAAAAATCGATAACACGTTATACAATTATTGTACTGCTTGCAGTAATCAACGGTAATATAGCAAGACTTTGATAAATAGTCGACTATTCTGATGGCATCTAAATTTGGAGTGTATTTTAGAATCAATTCGTTGAGACGTAATTTTGGCATTAATAATCTCTGGTTATTAATGCCGAAATTAGATATACAAGATGTTTAGTAACAATCGAGTTGTAATAAAAATAGCTAATTTATCGTATTATATTTAATATGATTATTTTATGATCTAAAAGTATTTCTAGACGTATCAAAAAATATTATAGGCTATCATTATTATTATTACATACGAATATGTATAGTAGGTTGTGAAGTAGCACTTTTTGAAGCGCAGGCAAATAATATTCGGTTACCTATCAACCATTGGTTAATAATGAACATAATTACATTTTCTGATAATTGTATAACAGTTGTAAAGAAAACAAGTTTACAAAACTATATACCAGGGGTAAGAAATTTTATTTAATGCTATTTTAAGAATTTAAATTTTATATTAAACAAACTAATTTGATTTAAAAAATGTAAGATATTTGAATTTCGCGCTTAACCAAATGTGAATATTACTGAATTAGTTATATTTCAGTTACAATTAATGCACACAGTAATAATGTTTTTAAAAAATTCTAGTAACTTGCAAAAAAACTTATGTTATCTATTTGAATGTGAGTGAGTTGTGCTATGAAACTTTCGACGAGAGTAACGTACGTTATTGTTTATGTTGTCCTTTTTAAAATTATATTTTTTATTGTAAAAAAAAAACACCAAAAATATAATGTTGGTAGTACATTTATTACTAAATCTGTCAAATTTGACATTAACTTTTTTTAAATTTTAACTTTTAACTGAATTTCAAGATTTTTAAACAACTTTACCAACTGTCGTATATTCGCTCTAATATATTGATATTGAACACTTAGTTTTATGTAGATTTCTTGTTTTCATTTTGCCATTAGAATTTTTTTCGCCCCAGCTACACTAACATACGAATATTGACCTCTACGATGTTGGCAGCACACAAAAATAATTTTATTAAACCAGTGACAACTGTCACTCACTTGATTTTTAATTTAAAATTGATATTTTAAATTTGATTTAGTAATAGGTAATAGTTATTTACCGAACAAGGTTGTTAATGATAGTGATTAATAATTGAGAACTTTTAACGCCATGAGCGAGTGTAGCGAGCAAACGCGTTAATATCGTCGAGATTATATGTCGCCGATTAACAAACGACTTAAGATTTAAAGTTTTTCTGTTGAACGTACGTTAGTAAAACGTGTGAAGTTATAAGAAAACTAAATTATACTGCGGTGATATTGTTTAAAATATTTAATAAATGAATTCATGTTTCACTGGATATTTAACTTTTGAATTTTATTTAACTAATGAAATCTTGAATTTAATTTTGACATCACCCATATACTGGTTAGCTTAGGATTCAAAGCTTGTCTAAAAGGCGGAAAATTCAAATAATAAAATCAGTTCAAATGCCCTCACAAAACGTTTGAAAGAAAACAAAATTTAGAAAAATAAATAAATGCAAAATTTTAATTATATTTTTAATGCAAATTTATAAAACAAAAATGTTACAAACAATAGGATACGATCATTTCTAAATAAAATAATTTTAATAACTAACCGTATCTTAAATAACCAAACTCAATGTTGATTCGTCGCACTATTATCCCATTATAGTTCATCTTCTTTTTTCATCTTTTCGTATTGAAAGTTCTTTAGATACAAACCACAAAAGCCATTTATTGTAAACAGCGAAAAGCAAATTATTTTAAAAACAACAAAAGCAATTTATTTTGAGCATAGAATTGTTCATTTCCACTTTTAATTTATTATTGTTACTTGTGATTTAATTTGATATGCAGCGTTTACAGTTTCAACTTTGCTGTACAACACGTTTGTGCTGTCATTCGTCGTTCACTTGTTCAACGTTCGCGCGCACCACGTGATTAACTGATTAATTTTTTTTATAGTTGGTTACATGTTAACTGTTCAACTGCAAACCTAATCAGAGAGAAGATATACTTAGAGGGGAATCTCCTGTATATAAACTTGGAACACAGTTTATGGCGCCCTACAACGGTTGTGGGGAAAACAAATAGCGCGAATTTTAAACTTAATGTGTGGGTGTGGGTAGCACCTATTATTATTACAATGGTTTATTTTCAATGTTTTCTTGTTTTTGAAAGAATAGTTATGAAAATTGTCACTTTTTTATAATTATGCATTAAAAAAAGCGACTTATATATAACATTTTTTATTTGCACAAATACAATATAAATAACTTCCAGTTTCATTCGAATCAACACCGTGTGAATATTGTAACAACTTTTCTTTAAACCGAATATGAAAACCTTCAGTTTTTAAATAGTAATAAACGTTAGAATCAAACACGTGTAAAAATAACTTGCATTATTTAGTCGATTTTATTCGAGAAATGCAATTCAGCGTTTTTAGCCTTCAAGGTACGAAAAAGAGGGAAATAAAATTTGCTGTGTTTGTATTTTTTACCGATAATTATTACATAGTGGCCTCTAACGGTTGTGGGGAAAAGTTAAAACGTTATTCCTTTTCTCTCAATTGAAGTTACTCGTCTACAAATACTTAGTTTATGAACCTAATCAACGGAAATTGCGGAACCCCTATTTATCAACTTTTCTTATCGCTTATTTGAAGTTGGTGTTTTATTAGTAACTTTTTACTTTATGACCAATACGTTGGCACTTCTTTTGCAACTAATTTCAATTTAATACTTTATTTTCATAATTTTGTTGTCTGTTTGTTGTTATCCACGCATTCATCAATTTATTCTCTATCTGTTCTTGTCTTATTTATGTGATACGATATGTTGATTTCCGCACAATTCTTATTTTACTTGTTTTACCAATTTTTCATTGTTTCTTCACTTTGTCTGTTTATATAACGACACTTCACATTAGGCGTATTTATGTTACCGCACTTTATTTCTTGTTCTCTTAAATTCGTACTTTCTTATAACCTAACCTATAAATTCATCATGCTTTTGTATTTATCTTTTCATAAATTCGTTATCAAGGAATGATTTACAATGATTTATCTTATGTACATTATAACACATCTAATAACTAATCAATTCTAAATGCTAATTTATCCTTTTTTATAATGATATAACAAAATTTAAGTATTTTACATTTATTTACAAAATTCTTCTCAAACATAAAGAATCAAACTGTTTTTACTGTGTTGTTAATAAATTCATGTAATAATAAGGTCTGTGACGTCAAAACTTCTTAATTTTTGAAAACTTTTTTAATAATTTATTTAACGTTTCTAAAAATTTTGTTGTTACATCTAGTAGTCGCGCAATATGGTTAAATCAGTAGTTGCTAACGATTTCATTGGTTGCTATACAAATTTGTTTATTAATACAAACGCATTCATTGGTTAAAATCGAATGACGGAAAAATGTTTTAATCATTCTGTCTCAGGGATGTGTAACCGGTGGAGTTCACCTCATTCATGAAATCTGAAGTGACGAAGCATAACTTGCACTTCTTTCTAAAATCTTATTCTTGTATAATTTGTTAATTGTCTTTATTTCTATAATTAATCAAACGACTTTATGTACATTATTGAGCGCAACGTATACTTTCCGTATAGTTATATTTAATTTTCTAATTAATCATGTCAGCCTTGTGCGTACTATTTCTTAGTATCGTATCACTTTGCTTGTATTTAATTGTATTCATTTTTATTCACTAACTGTCAGCTTTAAGCGTATAACTTATTTTATGTAATTACGACATAGATCATACTGACTCATATGACTTTCAGTCGCAAACTTTGAATCATCTTTAACTTCATGTATTGTCATTGAGTACCTTGACGTGACATTCTGTCAAGTTTTTTCAATAATTTGAACGCCGTCACAGCTAAAGTAAGGCACATTGTTACAAGCTTTTTGGTTTTACGAACCTTACACGGCCAACTCACAATAGTCGGGATTAGGGGAGGTTCAAAAAAACAGGAAATATGCTTAAGGGCGCCAGAGCTGATCCAAAGTAACGCTTCTGTTTCGCTCACAGCAGAACGGTCTAAACTTGTAACTCAATCGAAGGTTCGTAATCCTTATACTCGGCTGTTCGAGTAGCTAAAATTAATTAATAGATAACGATGATCACAGGAGCAAGAAAGAAAAAAAAAAAGATTAACAAGTATAATCAATTTAATGTCTTAACGTTGGATAATAATAAGAAGATACGAAATTTAATGGTTTCCATGTAGAATTAATACCTATCACAGTTTGCTTTAGTAGCGCCGTAAATTGACAAATGTACACTAAATGCGCCAACCTTAAATTCTAAAATGACTAACACTTGCATCAATAAGTAGCGGAAACTTTGATTTAGTATTACATAAAATTTTCTAGATTATATCACAATTCTCCTACATAACTGCCTGTAGTATCGGCAACACACATCACATAAGAAAATTATGTCGAAAAGGACAGCATCAAAAGTCCCCGAATAACTGGGTTTTCCCTCACAGCATGCGATACAAGTATGAAATGTTTAAGATTACCTTATTGGTATATAAGCAATAACGCAGTTACGATCATTAACATTTAAATATAATTCTGTGCATAACTTTGGTGATCTCGATATAAAAGTCAAACAAGTAACTCACTTAACATCCAGCTTCCACTTACACGTAGAAAACGTTTTCTCGTCAGTGGCCTGTAATAAATAGTGAAAAGCAAATCGGATCACAATCGAGTTCACACAGAACAAAAGCTACAAAAGATAGTATTAATAAATAATTAAATGGCATATAAAAACCCGTTGTATCGTGTACTGTAAGAAATAATCTTAACACAGGTGGCTGATAACACATTTGACTTCTTCATTAAGTATTATATCGAACCCCAAGGTATCGAACGATGTAAGTAGCAATTCAGGACAGGTGGCTGATAACACAATCTACTTCTAATCCCAAATCAGCATCCCCGACACAACGTTCGACTAGACCCCGATGTTACTTAAGTAGCAGGCCCTCACAACAGCTGATATGCTCGGTAGATTTATTCATTAATGGTACTTATGCATCTTAATTGTTGATTGAATTCCACAATGGTAGACAACGTGGTCGGAACCGGCTATCATATGAATATAGAAATTACGAAAGACCCTTAATAGATTTAAGACAAAAATATCTTACCCCGTGCCGAAAGAATCGTAATAAAGTCTCGCTCGATTTATAAATTTATGTTCATCACACGTGATGTTCTTAAAAATTTAAGAATCAATTCGAAAAACTTCGGCACCGGCCCGTTACTGTAGTTTACAGCTTCACGATTACTTCGTCGAATGACAGTCACGAGAAAGGATCGGTAGAGGGCGTCCAAAACCCGAATCTAATTGTAATTCATCTACAGGGTATTCCGTAATGAAAATTTCGTACGTAACAACATAACAGAACCGTCATACATAAGCTTATATACCACGCATATTGTTGTTTTTGAATCAAAGGAAAAGAAGTTAACGTTACTACTTGTGACGAGGAATTGTCGGTTGGGGAAGTTTTTGTGCTCATATTTTTTTCAATTCATTATTATCATTGTCGATTGTCAACTCGTTTCGCGACTGCATGGTAAGTAGTTGATCGAGTACTGTTTAAATGTTATTAGAATCGGTCAGTGCATTTTTGCATTGGTTACGAGAAAAGTCTCGTGACAGTGTAATACTCAATGCAGTTAAAATGTGGTCGGAGTAACCTATTGCATGTGGGATAAACATACGTTATCGCACTCCCATGCCGCACAGTTGTATTTTATGTTGATTCAGAGAATATATCATTAATTTATTTGAATGTTTTTATCAATGAAATACAGTTATGGAATATTCAAAAGAGTTTCAGATCACGATGCAACGCGAGGCATCATTTAAGTGACTCACTCCGAAACAACAATATTCTGATACACAGAATTAAAAAAAAATGTAAAATAATGTCGGTCATATCGCGGCAACAGTAGATCGAGGCAGGTATTAAATGCGTACACGACTTTAAACTTTAGTGTCAAATTATGTTAGCTAAATAATTATTATATCTAACTATAAGTTGTACATATTTGTTAATCCTATTTGAATGTTTCATATTTGATTCATCTTTGAGTGTTATTCCGTGCCGCGCTCTAGTGTGGCGTGTTTGTTTAAGTTTGAACATTGCTATACTAAAAGATATCTTATGAATATGTAATTTTAGATATTTATGAATAAATGGCAAATATTATCCTTATATAGAACATGAATTGATTTTAAAACAAATACTATTTTTATGGCATATTTATAAAACATCCTTTAAATTACTAGATATTGACTGGCATCTAAAATGAATATTTACTAGATATGCTGTGCTATCTGAGCTTATCTGATTACAAAATTTGCTTCCAGACACTCGTAATGTAAATAGACATTTCCATTCAAAAAATTTTTTATATACTTCTTGGTTTTCTTAATAATTATTTTATTGCGGAATAACTATAACTTTGTGTTTTTAAAATAAATAACGTGTCATTTCATGTTTAACGCACTAAAGAATAACTTACCGTTTTTTCAATATTTATGCAATGTTAAAGATGCTAAAGTTTTACGGGTAAATTTTGGTTGGTTGGGTTTGTGTTGATTTGTTTGCGTATAGCATAGATATAGCTAACATCGTGCGCTGAAGCGAATATTTGAATATAGGTTTTTATCACGAAAAGCCTCAACGAAACCAGCATTTCTGTAATTTTCTATCTAGCAAATACTGTTTCTAAGACTGTGTTTAGTAGTATTTTTTTTATAATTCTTAAATTAGAAAACCGAAAATTATAATTGACACGGAAACATTTCAATTATAATACACTGCATGTTGACATACTTTTTTCAGATAATTTTGATAAGGCGTTGGCAAAATTAAAGAAGCTAGAATATTCTTCAGATACAGCTTCCACAACGGACGATGAAGCTGGTATAAGAAAACGAAAGATTCCACAACGGTTTTTATCCAGTGACGAAGAGGATGATGATATTTTAACTAAAAAACATAGAATAGGACCCCCTGTTTTTGAAGAGGTGTTCGTTAAGGGTCCTAAATCAGGTAATTTATACTTAGGGATAGTAAATGTAGAGAATTGCTCAATCGCTCGATTTATTCTGCCGAGGTCATGTGACGAGCTGACGTAACGCGTAGACCTCGCTCTCAATACTTCTATTACAATCCGTATTACGATGCACGTTAAAACGCTTCCAAATATTTTATTTGAGTAAATTTGACAACTATTGATTTAATAAGCAATTTCAATAGTGTTGATAATCGTAGTATATTTTTTTATTAACGAGTTTTCTTGATTTTCTTATGATTTATCTTAAGGATATAGCTTAAGAAAGCGTTAAACACGATCGTGACTATTTTATGAGTAAATAAAGTAATTATAGCTCTACATGAAAAATGCTTAACACTACGTTTTTAACTACATTCACCGAGTAACTACAACAGCACAGACTCTATGTATGTTGCAAATTATTTGTGCTCCATTATATGCGTGCGCAACTTCATTTTATTATACCGAGTTTATGAATATATATTATCCAACAATTTATAATTTATAATTTCTTAATAGTAAGAAATTACGTTTAAACGTCATAAAACTTTAAATGTTTTTTACTGGAACAGAAGACAACCTCCACAAAAAATTAATCTCGTTTGATATTTAATGCATTAATTTTTTAATTGAACGATGTGAATAATTTTGTTTGATTAATTTTTTTGGTAACACATAAATTAATTGTCGGAACAGCCGTTTTCTTCAAAATTTTTATTTGAGGCACAAAAAAATTATTTTTTTATTTAATTTGCATTAATGCGCACCTTGTTCCTGACACTGTAAAATTACACCTTAATATCCAATATTGTAAGGGTGTAAGGTCCTTGTAGATCCTCCACTGTTAACATTCCAAAAATTAAAGCACAACACTTGCACAAATTATTGCTTTATTAAGTTTTATACAAAAACGCGTGATACATTTTATTAGTAATGAATGTCATCGCTGCTTACACATGCGCGCATTACTTATATTTACCCAGAGGCGGCGTAGCTTAATGGTTTGTTACATCCTCCCCCTTTGCACCACACGTACGTCCCGGGTGTGGGGCAACGGACGTATTGGTACAGCAACTACACGGTGGTTTTACTGTCCTTCGACGGCTACCCTCGGCAGTACTTTTTACCTTTCGCAGAGCGCTTTCGTCAGATTCGATTAGAAAGTCAGTGCAGTCAACTAAGGGCACTGGGTTGCGTGGTCGTCCGCGTCTTCGTATTGGTTGCGTAGGCGATGGCGGATCTTCATCGGGATCAGCAATGTACGGTGTTAACGCCGAAACGTGATATTTGCCAATAGGATTTACAGTATCTCTAAGCGTCGAGATTTCATATGTGGTGGGTGACACTACTCTATGAATTCGATATGGCCCATCGCGGCGCGGCGCGAATTTAGAAGTTTGAGCTTTGTTAGAATCACTTAAGATATGGGTGTTCACTAGCACTCTATCGTCAATTTTAAACGTTAAGGATCGGCGATGTGAGTCTTTATATTGTTTTTGGCGGTCTTTAGAAGTTTCATGTTTATCACGTGCCTCACTTAGTGCACTGTTAAGTGTTAGTAGATACGGAGTTATTTGAGTCACAAAAATGTCATTGTTCACAACGGATCGCAAATCACGAGTTACATCATCAGGTGTTCGAAGTTCGCGACTGAAAGTGAGATAAGCAGGTGTGTAACCAGTAGATTCGCATTTTGCCGTGTTCATTGCAAAACGAATAGCTGGCAGCTTATCTATCCAAGAGGTATGGTCAGATCCTGTTAAGATGGCTAGTTGGAACTTCATATCTCTATTTTTGCGTTCCACCGGATTTGATTCCGGATGGTAAACGGGCGTCAGGCTTTGTTGAAAACTTAAGCAGTCCGCAACTTGTTGCATTACAGCTCCAACAAACTGCGATCCATTATCACTAATTACACGCCTTGGTACTCCATACCGTAGGATGATTTCGCCAATGAGACATCGGGCACAAGATAATGCAGTAGCGGATTCGAGAGCAAACGTTTCAACCCACCTGCTTGCGACATCCTCGACAATGAATATCCAAGAGTAACCATGCGAAGTCGTTGGGAGGGGACCAAACAAGTCCATCGAGAGCACTTCGAATCGCTGCGACTGTATTGGTGTTTGTAGTAAACCGGCTGGCTTTAAGTTTTTCGCCTTGAAACGTTGGGAGTCGATACACTTACTGGTGTAATCAGCAATTGCTCTTCTTATGCCACATTTCCGAATCGTGGTATTCACCAAGTATATAAGGTATCCTAGTTTTAGAAGCTACTAATTGTGGTTCTTCTTCATCAATCTCTGGAGTGTATTTGTACAGCACTCCATTTGACATAACATATCCTCTTTCGGACCATTTCTTTAGGTCAATGTCGGCTTCCGAAGTATCCTCTAAGCAAGAAATGATCTTTTCTATATCAGGATCATTTATTTGCTCAGCTCTGATCTCGCCCGCAGTAAGCGTAGGGAAGTCGACTGTTAATAGATTGACATCTATTATGTTCTCGGAGTCATCTCATGGTGGTCGAGATAACGTGTCTGTTATAACATTTTTCTTTCCAGTAATATAATCAATCCGAAGGTCAAAAGGCATTAGTTGTAGTGCCCACCTTGCCAAACGCCCCGTGGGTGATTTAAGCGACATAAGCCACTTCAACGCTTGATGATCGGTTTGTACGATTGTGGTGGCACCCTCAAGGTAACCTCGGAACTTTTGAACTGACCAAACAACAACGAGTGCTTCACGTTCGGTTGTATTATAATTACACTCTGCTGAATTACTCAATTCAACCTAGACGCGTATTCCACTGGTCGTTCATCTTCGCCCTCCCCCTGGAGTAGACATGCTCCAAGAGCGTAGTTACTTGCGTCTGTTCTTAGGATATAATGGAGTCGATTGTCAGCTTGCCGGAGAATTGGAGCTGTACATAACAAATTCTTCAATTTGGTAAAAGCTTCGGTTTGCTCAGGTCCCCATGACCATTTAATGTTTTTCTTTGTCAAGGTGGACAGCGGTTTTGCTACTAGCGAAAAATTCTCTATAAACCGTCGAAACCATGAGCAGGTTTGTAGAAAACTGATAAGTTCTTTCACATTGTTCGGTGGCGACATGTGTAGTATATCTGCCACTTTGTCTCCGTTTGGTCGTACACCTTGCGGAGAAAGTATGTGTCCCAAATAGTGTACTTCTTGACAACAGAATGAGCACTTCTTTCTGTTAAGAGTTAACTTAAATAGATCAAGTCGTTCAAACGTCCTTCTTAAATCTTCTAAGTGTTCCGAAAATGTGGTAGAAATTACGATGAGATCGTCCAAGTAGGCAAGTAGAAGGATGTCTTGCAACCCAGATCGAAATCTGTCCATTAGTCTCTGGAACGTTGATGGGGCATTCCGAAGACCAAAAGGCATACGTAAGTATCTGTACGTACCAAACGGAGTGACAAACGCAGTTTTGTCCCTATCTGATGATTTAACATTTACTAGATGATACCCGCTTTTTAGGTCCAACGTAGTCATGTAATTGGTTTTCTTCGCTGCATGGAGGATATCATCGATACGTGGAATTGGGTACCTATCTGCGCGCATAATGGCATTCAAAGCTCTGTAATCAACTGTTAGTCGAACGAAATTCGACCAAAAGGCAGTCTAACTGTTTTCGTTCTTCTGGGGTTAGGTTAACTCCTTCGTCACTTCTTATAGATACGTCATTAGACTGTACTTCGTTTAAGAAGCATGAGATGTCTTCCGCAAAAGCAAACGTATCTTGCGGATTTTCTCCAAAATAATATTCGTTATTTGGTATGTCTAGGATTATGTTGGCATCTCGAATAAAATCGATTCCTAGTAATGTACGACTGTTTACATGATCAGGCACAGAAACAAAACGTGTTAAAATTGTCTTGTGCTGCAGTGTAACATCTACGTCGAAGATACGTGCTTCGACGTCTCTTTTAGCTCCATCGGCCAATGTCATAACTAAATTTTCTTTGGTGTATGGGATACCATCCTGTACTAATAACTTTGCTAACGACGAGCCAGCAAGCGTTGTTTTAGATCCTGTGTCTACAAAAGCACACCCTTGGTGATTATTTATCGTTAAACAAACAAGCGGTCTATTTGAATGATTATTATCAATGCTGTTATACATAAATTCATTAATCGTCGTTTTTGGTTTGCACTTTGGACAGTTGCTTTTGATATAACCAACCGTACCACAACCATAACATGTAATTCCGGAGCTAGTCAGAGGAGATGTGTCGTTTGGCTTATTTTTCGAAATGTGTAGTGCAGACGGGGTATTTGAGAACACATTTCCATTAGTTTTAGTTTTAATCAGTTTTCTACATTCGTCTTTTACATGACCGGGATTTTTACAGTACGAACATCGTTTCTTTGAAAAATCTTTACACTCATTTGTATTCACGTTAACCGTAAGATCAAATGTTTCCTCGGCCAGCCGCGCTTTAGCCAAGAGTTGCTGGAGTGTAGTAACTGCATTGCGTGGAATTTTCTCAGGAATTTTGTAATTTAGTAAACCGTAAACCATGTCAATTTGCGTTGCTTCCGTCAACGTATCCGTTGGTAATTGAGCTAAGATCGATCGAGCTTTACAAATGAAAACATCGGTTTTCGTTTTTAAATCTTGTTCTTGCGCAAACAATTCCCGGTAAACCCGATATGGTGGTTTAGCTGGACCGAATGTTGATTTCAGCAAATCAATAGCGTTTTCCCAAGTATCGAGGGTTGACTTCACTCCCTGGTACCACGTTGCTGCAAAACCGTCGAGTAACATAGGAAGTCCTTTGAGCGCGTTATCGTCAGATATTCCCGTGCAATCTTTATAAATTTGAATAGAGTCTGTAAATCCATTAACGTCAATATCCGATGAACCGTTAAATCTCGAACTACACTTCGCGAAACTACCGCATAAACCACGCACGACCGAATCACCTTGGGGCGGCGCTGACGCAACTGTTAAGTGCGATAAGAGTTCCTTAAATTGTTCATTTGTAAGCGTTACCGACATGGTGGTTTCCGAATTTCCACTTTTGGACGAACGTAAAAAGTACGAATGTTGACCTTCCACGGTGTAAAATATTAATAATAACTTACAAAAGTTCCTCGTAGGTGAAGAATCTTCTCTAAGCTGCTGCAGGATAAATGCAAATTTTGGAGAGTAAGCAGTGAATGCAAAAACGAACCCAATAACGTCCTACACCTGTAGAAGCAGTTTTTGGTGCGAAACACTGTCACTTTTAGAATCTTTACGATCACGTGCACTTGTGTGTTAAAACAATTAAGACATTAAATTTTAGAGGTTCCACGTCCAGGGTGTCAATTTGTAAGGGTGTAAGGTCCTTGTAATTCCTCCACTGTTAACATCCCAAAAATTAAAACACAACACTTGCACAAATTATTGCTTTATTAAGTTTTATACAAAAACGCGTGATACATTTTATTAGTAATGAATGTCATCGCTGCTTAAATAATATAATTTTCAAAATACACCAAGATAATTAGAAATTCTTACAATCAACTTGTAGACATGTGTTTTTATTAGTAATAGAAATGTGATAATTGTTATAAACAAAATCGCGAAACTGTCATATTTAAAGTGTATTCAAAGCGACGCAGTCTACGGCTGATCAAGATTTGCTGGACTGAGGCGACTTACATTTCGAAAATACGAGTTGAGCAATCCTCTACATTTACTATCCTTGATTCATACCTACATTTTAATGTAAAAAATACATAGATGTTAAAGATTTTTTAGATGAGTAAAGTCTATGTAAACAGCTTTTTGTATTAACTTGCTTGAGAGTAATTAAGTTATGCAAAAATGCAGTTGTATACGTCCTGGAAGCTGCAGCAGCCAAATTAGCCCACACCAAAAATATTAGAGATTTTATTATTTTATTACAATCTGTTTATTACCACGACTCTAAATTTATTACTTTTGCCAATACGGAGTAATCGCGTTGTGGGTCAACTTATATCTAAGCTAGACCAGCCATAGGGTAACGTTAATTAGAAAAATGATATAGGAATGCGTCACACATCGATTCACGTTTTTTTAAGCAAAGGTACTTTATGGCTGGTTCAGATTATGTCTAAGTCCACAACGTGCGATTACTCCGTATTGGTAGAAGTAATAAATTTGGAGTAGTGGTAATAAATGAGTAATAAAAAAAGTAACAAAATCTACAATTGTTATTTTCGGTGTGGGCTAGTTTGGTGATGCAGCTTCTAGAACGTCAATTGTATCCGAAAGAAATGAATCGATGAATTATGCAACAGATACTGTAGTGAAACGTAGTACTTTAGGTAAACTGTTAATACAGTGATACAATCTGTAGAGTTGGTATGTAAAAAAACATAAATTTACAGAAGAAATATTTAAAAAGTATCTTTTTAGCAAAGAGCATTACTATTTTGTGTTAATACCTTCATTCAGTTAGAAAATTTGTTTTAGACATATATAATTTATATATTTACTTATATAATTATTTTAGATTTTGAAAAGTCTCCTTCTGCGAGTCAATTAAGAATTATAACACAAGATCTAACACAACTTTTTTCCGGTTCAGAAAATAGGTTTTTCTCAAGTGGATCTACAGTTACAGAATCCGAGTTGTGTACTCCAGGTATAATTTTTTTAAAATTTAATTCAAGTAAATAGTTTCAAAATTATAAAAATAAAGTATAATCGACAATCGGAACTTGAAAAATTGTGCTTTTCGTATGATCCTCTAGTTATTAACTGATAGTTAAGAAATTGAATGTGTATTAGAGTTTATGTTAACTTAAGATAAAAATTATCTGCTATAAGTTTAAATTGAACAATCACAAAGTGATATATGTACCTTTTATTTCAGAGGTATCTGAGAGAGCAACAACTTCAGTACAAAACGAGAACTATATAACGAAATCACGTAAATATACAAAATTTTAAAAACAAAGCAGTACTGTTATAGAGATAGTATAAATAATTGAAAAATAATTTTTTTATCTTATGATTCTCTATAAAAATATAAGAATTTAACTATAAACAGGCATTTCTGAAATGTTAAAAAACCAACATCATTTTCAGAAATGGACCATTCATTGTTGAATAAACTATTTAATAATGTACTACCCCTTAACAATGTTGCTTTTTTTGGATAAATTCCTTAGTACAAAAAATTCTCAATTTTAAAATAAAACAGTATATATTAAATTATTTTCAGAATTTGCAACTTTACTCAGACAAATTACTAAACTCCAGCAACAAAACGACAAAATAATCAAGATGTTACAAGATCAACGAGAAGCTCCTTTTTATAATTTTACTAAACTGAAAATAACTGAAAATTTACCGCTAAAAACATTAGATGACTTTAATAAATTTGAAGACATAACTACCACTTGGGATATAAAGGATAAACAGGCCTTTGTATGCTTACATACATTTATATACTGAATTGACAGTTCTGTTTTTTAGATGTTACACCTTCAATCCCTTGGAGGCAATGCTCTTGTATCAAAAGTGAATAATATCATGAGGCACCTGCTCAGTGACAATTTGGCCTGTAAGTTTAATTTTTATGGAAAGGGTGACAAACTTCCTATAAACGATACAAAGATTGTTGAAATTATTACAGGTAAGAATTTTGTTTCTTGCTAACGTAATTTTTTATAAATTGATTATGAAATATGATTGTAATTGTTTTGTAGATGCTTTATTAATGAGCGGAAATTCGGCTACCAAGAAGGGAATAGAAGATTGTATAAAAGTCTGGTTGAGAGGTGCCCCACAACGTGTAAGAGTTGCAGAATTAAAAGAAAATGGAAATCAAACTATTTAAAAATTATAAAAAGTAGAAATGAAATTAATTATATAGAACTACAGTTAAGGAGGAGGGTTGAATGTGACACAAAGACTAAACTATTGGACTATAAAAAAGTAATAACTATAGTAAAATATGAGTTGATGAGAAATAAAAGTTTATTATTTTATTGTAAATATATTTTGAAAATGAAATATATATTTAATGTGTATATAGATATTGACTTTTGTACAGCTATAGAAGAGTTTTTTAAATTTTAAATTGATAACTGTTTATACCTTTAAATAATCAATGTATTGTATTTTTTATTTGAATAATAAATGTAAATAGTATTTGGAATTTTGATTTTAATTCTTGTATGTATGAGGCCAGAAAAATACGTATAATACTACGTTACGGTAAGAATTAGGGGTAACTAAATTTAAATGGAGCGATGACCGCGTTAGTTCGGTTCTTGTAGGCAAAATGGGGTGGGTTAGAAATTGTGAGGAGAATATTTAAATCAAAGATATCGTGGTAGATAAAATTAGTCAAATAGTGATTAGAAATTGTTAGAAATGGGCGCCACACAATTTGTTTAGTTACGGTCCTGTTAAGTAAATTGTAAAAGTTTAACAGAGCTCTAGTAGTAGCGAAGGGTTGCTGAAAGAAAACGGGGAAGGTTAAGCAATAAATAGCAATCAGTAAATTTGATGTAAATATAATGAATTTAGAATAAATGGCAATTTACAAAATGACCAATAAAATATTCAATTTTGAATATGCAAACAAAATATGCGTGAAGTTGAGTACAACAATCGATAATGGATTTCAAATATTACAAAAAAAAATACAGGATCTAAATTACCTTGTGTTAAAACAAAAGTAGTAAAACTAATTTAATTAAGTTAGGTTCGCAAAACAAACAAAAAGAAAAAAAATTAAATTTGGGGCAGTGATCGGGATTCGACAAGACAGTAATTACAAATTTGAAATACAAAACAAAAAAAAATCTTACCTTTATTACTTCGCTGATGAAACTCCGTGCACGGTATTTCCAGTCGAAGTTTCCTTAAATAAAAATTTTAAAACAAACAATTGGCCGTCGGCAAACAACAGTCGAGAATTAGAGTTAGGTTCAAGTTTACTATCTCGTAGATCAGGGGATGCGTAACCAAATTTATGTACGTAATAGGTCAGTTACAATTACGTCATAAGTCAACAAAATTCAAGGTAAATCAGATAACAAATTCTTATAGAAACAAAGAGACATTAAATTAAGTAAATTGAGCCAAAGTTTATATAACAAAAGTGAATTTTAAATAGCAAAAAAAAATTGTCAAATTTTCAAGTATAAGAAAAAGTTTTTGAATTTCTAAAGTTGATTAAGCAAGTAGGATTTTGATTAAAAGTTCAATGTAGAAAATCAAATCTTTGAGATTTGCACAAAAATATGAATTAATTCACAATAAAACGAAGGTTAACGGTTGGTTTTTCACTTAGTCAGTTGCTGCAATCGAAGTTGACTTCTCAGCGTAGCGTTAGTGGAGTTTACAGATGAACGGAGTATTTTGGTAATTGAAGGAACTCTCATACGTGGGGGAAACAATCCGTTGGAGAAGACGTTCATAGAAATTGGAACAATTTCGTCGGAAGAAAAACCGCTATAAAGAGGAAGGGAGAGAAGCAAAGTTAGATTAACTAAATAAAGCAAAAACTAAGTACTTTACCTGGGTATAATAATCCAGCGTTAAGAAAACTAAGTACACGTTTAAAATTTAAAGTAACTTATAGCCGTAAATATACGATTTTTAGTAATTTTAGGAAAGAAACAGGTTCCGTAGATATACTAAAAGTTAGGAAGGTTTCAACGTAATATCCGGTAAAATCACCGTGTTTAAGTAAACGTTAGTACTTTCAAGGTACAGTAAATTTTTGAAGTGATCTCAACAAGAGTTTGTCAGGAACTGATTAAAGAAGGAAACGAAAGAATCTAGGTCATAATGACCTCACAAGATAACAAAATAAATTTGTCAGCAAACTCGTGAGAACGCTCGAGTAATTGATATTTTAAACAAGGATCTTGATAAGGACTTGCAGAAAAGCAGAATTTAACCACGTATTAAGCGAAGATAATACGCTCTTAATTAATCATAATTTACAAATTATCAACTTTAAAATGTAACGAAATAAAGCGTGAGATTAGCAACAACAGCAGATTCCCACACGTCTAACTTAAATGAATCAAACAGTACCGGATTTAGAAAAATTTGCTCAGAGCGTAACAACTACACACATCGTACCTAATTAGTAATCATCATGGAATCAACCTATCGCGAGTCAAATACATAAAATTAACTTACTGTGTACTAGGCATGTATATGTACATCTCAGCAATCAGATCGCGTTTGTATTACATCTGCATCTGTTAATCGATTTCTACTTACATCTATTGCTTAAATTAACAACTTTGTTCTGAAAGGTGTAAAGTTAGATATATCTAAAGGTATTGTTATTATTTTTTTGGTCACGATAAATTTTCTACTGATGGCGAAAAGCATTGTTGTGTAGAGTTTGTGTAAACACGGTTAAGTTTAAAATATATAAACAATTACTTTTCAGTGCTAAAATTTCTGATTTTTTAATGCATAAAATCCGAGCTTTCAGTTATTAGAGTATACCTTTGTAGAGTTCATTTCAAGACTAAAGAACCGCTGCGCAGAAACCAATTTAGGTCCGAATGTCAATACACTAGCTAACCAAAAAACGTTTGCACTTTTCATACGGCGTTTGAAGTGTCCACATTTATTCCACAAGTTGTTACAAACTCTTTTTTGTCTTTGTGTTTTATATTTTTTATATTATATTCATCGTCTTGTATGCAATCACTTTTTAGTTCAATTAAAGGCATAGATTAAAGGTAAACTATTACAGTTATGTACATCGTTTACAGATGATGTTTTTAGTTAGAATTTATTTTGCATGATCGTCAAATTCCGTATTTATCCCACGTGCATCTCGTGGTTCTTTAGTCGTGAAATGATCTCTAACGTACTCTATACATAATTACGAGTACTTTATTCGTAATGAATTTGAGTCTGTGAACTATAATACAAAAAAAATAAACAAAACTTTAATATTTGTGAATAAAGTGTGTAATTTGCTATAAGTTTAATTGAATTTATATTTAAATTTATATACTATACATCAATTGCCGAACCGATGGAAATAAGTTCATCGTATTGAAAAAAAGGGGCTAAATTATGTTGTCAGATTTACATACACAAATAATAAGAATGTAGTGATCTTTCAAGAGCTCGTGAATTATATCGCTGCCATCGGTTTTATGTCAAAATGTGCTATTATCCGTCTTACAAACATTCGCCGATACATTTTTCCTAAACTATCCTTGTGTTTGTTATTACTAAGTCTTTGCGCATTATTGTAAGTAAACTTATTTTTATAATATATGGATATGTGATTGTTTTTAAATTATTAAGTTTTTTGTTGACATGTTTTCCTATTAAATAGACTAACGTTTTTGAGATTCATTTAAACTTAACAAATTTAAAATTTTTAGTTTATTAATTCGAATTTTTACTCAAGGGCACAATTCACGACATAATATGTATACGTGTATTGTTGGTTTCCTATATGGCAGTCAGATTGTTTAATATTAATATAATTATAATAATCAAAATCAAGTGATAAGTACAAGTATTAATAAAAACTAAAACAATCGTAAAAAAAAACTTATGCGGAATCGAAGCTTGATGTAGAATTTAATAACAGGTTCAACTATAACTTCTAATATGAGGTCTGTTTGCCACATTACTTGTTCTACTTTAATCGCACTCTGTATAGATTGTTTCTAATTATCTGCAGAAACATTGGCTACTGCTTCAAGAAATAGATTTTTAATATCATGTACTTTAAATGTTTAATTTTTTCTAACAACTTCCCCTTTTATTTGCGCTCATATTAATTCAATGGAATTCAACTCACAGTAATACATATGGTGGCAATCGTAGTACATTTGGTTAAGTGGCTTTTGCTCTTTAATTCACCACATACTTTGTTACTGAAATGTTTTTCTTTGACATGCTAAAAGTTCTACTTTAACCATGTCTTTCTCAAATTCAATCGATTTACTTGCCAACCAATCTTGTATATCAGCTTTTACAGTGATGGAAATTGGATTTTTTTTGCTATGATATGAAGAATTATCTAACACTATTACAGCACCTTCTTCTAAGTTACATAGCACCGACTCAAACCAGTTTTTGAATACCACAGAATTCATTTCTTCATGGTAGTCGATAGTTTTTTTCGATTCAAAAATAAGTAAACCATTTTCAACAAATCTTATATCTGATCCTATATATATAGCACAATCAATCATTTGTTTTTACCAGAAAGATTTTAAAGTCCAGTTCTTAATACAGAAACAAAGACTTGCCGTGTTGTTTGTATTGTTGCATCTCAAAATTTTAGTAGTTAGCCCAAGCTCGCGTGTTTGTAGCACGCGATAGTTTCAATCTTCCAATAGTTTCAATTAAGTAAACATAAAGCGGTAGGGCTTGCACGGCGTGTTCTAAGTGAAACGGTATATTTGTTGTACGTAATTTTCAAAAAATTCAAAAGTGCTGTACCTACAATTTTTTGAATGAATTTGTAAGGCTGTTAAAAAAAAGTTGAAATAAAATTTCTCGGAAGACTATAAAAAATACTACATTACAGTTTTATCGAAAAGAAAATAAAATGAAAGTTGTGAAATGGTCCCGTTTAAAGTTAAATTCAATTAAAAACGCGTAAAATACCGCAAGCGAAAACTAGGAATCCGAAAATGCGCCGTTTTACGCATGACTCGTTTTAAGAGGAATTCGAGGACGTTAAGAGAAAATCGTCGAGGTAGAAGGCTGCCAGCCGGTTGTACAATCAGCCTTCTTGATATAAAATTTTTGTTTGTGGTCTGTGTTGTTTGTAATGTATGTAACTGTATAATGTATACCGTTATTGTTAACATTAAAGAAGAGAAAATTAACTGTAATTTGTAAGCACTTTGCTTTAAAATCTCAGCGTTATAAAAACATTACGTTTTCTTTGTTTTGGTAAAACAAACGCATTGACGGTCATTTCAAGTTTGTCGATTCAATTGTTTTATGTGTATGAGTTAAATTTATAAAACGAGTTTTTTCACAAATTATTAATTAAAACTTAAAATTACTAAATCGACATGTCTTTTAAAGGATTGCTTAAAATGTAATTTAAATTCGTAATATTTTCTTATATTTATGATTTCATCTATGTGTAAGTTTGGACACAATATTAAGCTTCGTAAATTTGATTGTAAAAATGAAACGTTTATGCTTACGTTTAAACATTAAGAAAATGAAGGGGCGGGCAGTTTAAAAGGACGCTTAAAATGCAATTTTTGTTTGTAGTGTTTTCCTTGTTCTACAATTTCAATAACTTTATTTAGGATGTGTAATTTTGTATAAAACATTATTATCCATTTATTTATACTTAAAATTGAAGATTATAAATTGAAAGTGATTTTATGTAGATGCTTCTATTTATAAAAAGAAACTATTTAAACTTCATTACCATTTTGTTTTTGTTATTTATATATCTTTGACGTGTTTTTGAATCACATTATGTTAATCTATTAGATCATTTTCTCTGCTAGTTATTTAAGCTATAATATCTAGCTTTAATTCTAAATTATGCATAATAATTTATTTGTTTTTTTCGTACGTTTATAATTTGAAAATACAAAAGTCGCTCAAACTTTGGACATACTTTTTGATCGCAATATTTACCCACTGATGGCGATTATAATGGGTTTGATAACATATATAAAAAACCATTGTGTGTATTGCCTTGTAGAATATAAATCTAATATTTTTCTACCGCGACTGGGCAACAACGAACTGTCGCAGGTTACTTCCATGCTATGGGATTCTGTACTTTGTTATATGTAATGGCGCAAGTTGCTTCCATGCTATCGGACCTTGCACATTTGTGTTTTTTCTAGTTGGGGTAGGCTGCTTCCATGTTATGGGGCCCTAAATTTTCGTTTACTTGGTTTATATATATAGTTTTTATCATTCTGCTTCACGTACGAACCGTATCTGAAAGTGATAATGGTTGTTTTGCTAAAGGTACATGTCTTATTGCATTCATACAAAACACATGTTATAGAAAAATAATACCTGGTGTAGACAATATGATTTTAATAACGAGTAATGACGATTGCATGATTGCATTTTAAGTTAAATAAAAAATACTGAAGATTATGATTTTAATTTGATACTTAATGCTTTTTGCAACTTTATCAAACGATACAGAACTTCCCACACAGCACAAATATATCCTGTGAATGTACAAAGGATATATTAAAAGAAATGACCGACATACAATGGTCATACACAATCCATGTGGGGACATTAACTGCACAGCCCTGAGATAAACATAGTTCAGTGATTTGGTTATACACAGGCAATCCACATGACAACGAGCGGATAATTTCAGACATGCAGTGGACATACACAATCCATGCGATGACGTTCTCTGTCCAGACATGGGATAAACGTAACTTACTGGTATGGTTATACACGGGCAATTCACAGGACGATGAATGGATACTTTCAGATATACACTGGACATACACAATCAATGCGATGACATTCTCCGTCCAGCCGTGGGCTCGCCTTTATTCATACTGGATTTCAAAGTAGGCATATATAATACAAATCAATTTTTAAAATTGTTTTAATAACAAAAAAAAATACATTTAATATAATATATTTTCAGTCCAGTTATTGCTTATTGGAGGGCAGCATACACTGGAAAGATAGAAAAAAAAACTTTAATTTTATTTGCTAATTGAATATATACTACAAAAGTATGAACCTTTCGTAATATTGTACACTAGGCAAAGCGGAGGGGTAACATAATATGAATGGCTATACACAATTATCAAAGTATGAATCAGTTTAAACACATTGTGATCTGATCTACCTAATTGCATCTATTACCACATGCATATACATTTACATACCTTTTTCTTTTCAGTTTGAATGCACCTCTCTTTTGCCCTACGTAACCATTCCTTTATGAATCTTTCAACTTCGTCTTCAGTCGTATTATGTCTTTGAGTTGTTGCACAAGCTGCTGTAAAGAAGAATTTATACTAGTAACATTTCACATAATAAAAACAAACATGTACAAAAAATGAACTATGCATTAACCTACATTTTATTACTTGTGATATTGAAAGAGTTCCAAAAACACGTTTTCCCCTAGCACCATCCCAAGTATACATAGAACCAAGTTTAAACGTTAATAATCTTTCCAACAAACGAACTGCTAGAACTGTTAGAAATTGGAATGCCATCAATATTGATTGATACATCGATTGATTTTGGTATGTCTTCAATGCTTGTTTTGGACAAGATATTTAAAATACTGTTTTCGAGTCCAATATGATGATACAGTTCCTTAATGCCAATGCATTTTATATTTGTTTTTCTTGGTGTACTTCGTAAGGTCCTTGCATCATATGGCAAGGTATCTGGATTAACTTTATTATGTTTTAGGTTTTGAAGTAATTCATTTATAGCATCTGCTGGAATTTTCCATTTTCCAACCCAATGTTTTAAATTTGTTTTAAATTTATCAACTGGTATATCATCACCTTCATCGACAATGTTAATCTGCTCAGTTTGTGTGGGTGGTTCAAATTCAGAATGTGTAAGTATATCTTTGACATCACTTACTTTATCTACCTCGTTTCTGTTACATTTAGAATATTGGTACAGTGATGATGTACTTGACACATTCAATTCGTCTAAGAGTACTAACGTATTATTGGTGATAGTAGATACTTTTTATAAAAGTTTCTAGTTCTTTATGAACAGACATACCACCGATTTATGTAAACTGAAAATAAATTAACACAGTGTTTGTAAACGTAAAACATTTATGAGAGACAACAGAAAGTAAATTATATACACATAAAAATTTCAAAGGGTGAGAGTTAACCGCCTAATAATAGTTAGTGTCGGTACGTTACCTTTAAAAATCACAACTATCGCCACAGAAGTACACATAGAGGTAAACACAGTTTCACGTATAGGTTTCATACGCAATACCCGCAATACGCATGGATAATTTTAGGTTAAGACAAGAGCTTGAAAATGGCTGCATTCAGGTAGAAAATTATTTCCTTTAGTATCCAGGGATATAAAAAACATCCAGTGGATATTTAAAAAATTACGTCCTGATATATCAGATTTTAAGCTACCCCTGGATGTACCTTAAATAACATCCAGGGATATCATATAGCAGACATCCACTAAATATACAATAAATCGACATCCAAAACTAGACATTCTGTGATTGTCCAGTGGTTGTCCAATCCATTTTTTGTCAGTTGAGGATATACAGTGGATAACTATTATCCATGGTGTGCTGTGTGGGTTGTTAGTACAAATAGCCTTGACATTGAACTTTGTTCCAGTAGTCACCATTTTCTAAGGTTGCATTTTTTAAAGCATGTTCTATTTTATTAATCATAAAACGAAACAGGCCTGTACTTAATACTTAGAGTAATTACAAAACGTCCTGGCACTCGAGATGCGCGGCGCAAATTTCTACAATTTGAAAAATTTAAACGATGTTATAATCGGGACTCTTCGGTAGCAAAACTGCCATTCTAAAAATATACGACAAATGAATAAATTTAGTAATTATCGATTTTTTTTAACGATTGATATCGTAACTGAATACATTTGTATTGAATGTTCATTTGTAACAATCGGCAACGTACGAATACAACGCGAAGTAAATAAAACGAATGACTACATTTATAAGTTGAATAGTAGCATACTTTCGACGCGTTTAAATCGTATGCGCATGGGGGGAGGGTGAATGCCAGGACATTTTGTAATTACTGTACTTGCTTATTATTTTAATGAAAATTTTATGAAACAAATTTGAAATGTTAGACCACATGTTCATAAAGCAAATGTGTTCGAAATCATCGTACCTCTTATTAAGAGATTATGCGTTATCAGATACACCCTGTATACATATATGTTTTTAGTCTTACTTGTTGTTCTAAACTTTCAACTTTAGCTGGATTGAATTGTAACCAGGACCCAGCACCCATGGGCGGGAAGGCCGATTACATAACAGATTTTTAGTTTAAAAAGATGTTTGTACACGTATTTATATGTGTTGGAGTTTAAATATGTTATTAGTTTAGTCCGTGTTAATTTGAATTGTTCTAGCTTTCCAACGTGTGTTGATAGTTTTGATTACAAACCGATTGCTTTATAAAACTAAATTATGTAATATTAGTTGAATTATATTATTTTTGAACTTCTATTCACCTACTCAAATAATAGTATTTTACTTTTATTGTTAATCAGCAACGAGAATCCGAAAAAATCGTCTCTTTAGTAGTTTTATTTATATCAAATCTCAATTCAATGGATATATCCAATTGAAAGCGATTTTGAACTGTCTGCTATTGCAACATTCTTGTTTTGTAAAACTTGGATTTAATTACTAGAAATGATGTAATACACGTAAAGTTAATCCAATTGAATCAATATGACACTCTCGTGAAAAAAAGTTGCATTGAATAATATCGCACAACGACGTATTGATATTAAAAAGTTAGTTCGAAATGCATTTTCTGATTTAACAAATAAAAATTAGGAAAAGCAGTGCAATGGTGTGTTACATCTTTGTAAACAAATGTGGAAAGCAGATGGTTTAGTGTATAAGGTTGTAGAAAGTTTAACGTTTACAGTGAATAATAGTGAATATCTTTAGGTAACGATGATAATCAATTATTGTCCTCGGTTATATAGTATTTAATAAATAAGAGATAAAATGTGTTGTATTTTGTACCAAAATGAGTATGTTTTTACTTTTTTGCTTTGTAAATTTTTTAATAAAAGATTTGTTAAAAAGTCATACTTTTTTTAAAAACATTATTTTAAGATAATAAATTGTGTACACATAGAAAATATCGAACACAGAAATTGCATTAGATTTTTAAGTGTTTTGAATTAACTAATTACGTTGAACGCTAATTACAAAATTATTTGTAAAAGGTGTCTATTTCCATCTGTTTTCCAATTCAATTATAAATCATCTCAAAACTACCTGAAAATATTATTTATGTAAATACTACTTAAATTTCGATCACATTGTATATATGTGTATGTTGGTTGCATTAATTGAACAAATAAAACAGTTGGCAATTCTTCCTGACACTTGCCAGCATAAAATGGTTAACTTAAAAGGTGCGATAAGTAGTGTTTGTTATAGTTCCTGAATTGTGATTAATTATTTTTTTGAAATCGCTTGAAAAACTTATTAGGTATTACACTTAAGCATGTTTTGTGATTAAAGCAACATTACTCAAAAGATACAAGTCTTATCATCGCACTTAATGCAATTTTCACCATTATGCTCATTACTCATCTCCATAGAAAATCCTTAAACCACATAAATGTGATAAATTTGTCGTGAAATAGAAAATCGTTTTGACATTTGTTGCGTTTTTGTATATTTGTTACAGTAATTATTATTGAAATAAGTGCATTTATTTAAAAAGTTATTTTTCAGATAAAATGATTGAATTGACTGTGAAAACGTTAGACTCCCAAAATCATGCCTTCACCGTTGATGACGATGTAAGCTTTAACATAAAATGTGTATTAAAACAACACTTCATGTTTATTTTGTTGCAGATGACTGTAGCACAGTTTAAAGAAAAGATAGCCGATACTGTAAACATTCCCGCTGACACCCAAAGAATTATTTATTGTGGTCGTGTTTTGCAAGATTCTTCAAAACTTAATGATTACGGTATTTAGAATATCGTTTTTTAAGTGACATTGTATTAACGGTTGTTAATCACAGATGTTAATGGAAAAGTTGTTCATTTGGTACAAAGACCTCCACCCTCGGCCAATCAAAGACCGAATCAGCAATCTGAATCTCCTCCAGCACAACCGCAAATGCATCGTAGAATTAGAGGATTAGAATATTTGGGTTCCTTGAGATTGCCTAATGATCCAGAAGTTATGCCACCCCTTATTCCCCTTTCCCTTCCTTCTACACACAGCCTTGCTGCAAGTAGACTTAATATTGCACGAAGGTAATTATGTATAACTTATTAATTGCAAAGTGTACTTTTTGTCAAAAAGTATATACGAATTTAAATGAGATGAATTATGATAACCCTCTTAAATTTCTGCAATTACTGACAATTTTTTAGGTTCTTCTTTTGAGGAGAGGCAAAAACACCATGTTAAAGTTTTTTTATGGTAACATTTCGTGCATTATGTTTTTGCACTTCTTTGGCCAATATTTATTAAAAAGATATAGAACACGGCTTTTCATACCTCTTATACTTTAATTTCGTAACAAGATTTATTTACAGCAACACAAGTAAATGATCAATTATTCTACTAAATTACATAGTGCATAATTTCACTTGCATAGATTTTTTAGCTTTCTGTATACAAACATTTTTACAGCTTTTTTCAAAACTTTTTTTGTAGATTCAAACATTTCTTGTTATATCATTAGTATATAATGTAAATATTTCAAATAGGTAAGAGACTTAGCTTTGTTACAGTGTCTAAGTTGCTCTTTTGGTTTTGTCCAGTCTTGTTCGAATTAATTCCATTCCCATTCCCTTACTATTTTCTAATGCTACAAATTTTTCATCATGTGCGAAATCTTCCTAAATTGGTTATTTGCCATTTTCTTTTCTTATCTTTTTAGTATCTGTAAAGTAAAGTTTTGTGAACCTACGATACAGCATCTATATAGACAAACGTCTACATTATTAAATGCAGTTTTAAACGTTTTTGTTTGTTTACTTGTCTAAGATTGATTTCTCTGCATATAATACAAAAAAAAAACTGATTTGTATAAGTAAGCTCTTAATTGGACTGATGACTCAATAAAATTCAACGTGCAGGAAAACTCTTTATATCGTTAATAGTATTGATACTCTAACTGTGCACTTCAACTACAATCTTAAGGGATGTTCTGATTGTAGCACACTAAGGTGATATGTTTTACGAGATGTTTGTCTAGGAGTCGTAGACTCTGTTTACTTACAACTTGTAAGCTGTGCCTACCTTCACTTTCTGTGTTTGGTCCGCTGGTCGTATCTTGTAACCAACCTAATCAATTAAGCAATTATTGTGTATTGCATTCCATCGTGAAAGATCCTAAGCTATTCAGAAGATGTTTTTAGCAATACTGAGTTTACATCTGAAAACGACATTCATATCAGTTTAAGTAAATCCTTTAAACGAGTTGCCTAAAAATATCTCCTTAGTTTTGAGCTAACGCGAGATGCCTTAAATATTATGCAAGTACAGTTAAGTTGATTGTCATTTTCAGAATGCTAAGACGCGCCGAAGCTGTATTAAATACATTGGAAAATCCATCTGCACGACCAGCAGATCAATCTACGCAAGAAGGACAAACAGAAATAACCCCAGTTTTTGAAGCTCGAGTGATTGTTCCAAATATCCCGTCGAATGAATCGCTAAACGAGGCTGCTGTGATTTCGGCTGTAAATTCGTTGATGAACTCTGCTTTGTACGTACATTTATTTATTAACATGACAACTTTTATCATTGCAATTGCTTTCAGAAGACCTCTAAATGGTACTCAAACAACGGCATCGCCTAATGTTCAAGTGCAATTGACCGATTCTCTTCCACAAAATGCTAACGATGTTGATGCCATACATTCTGTGTCTTCTACGCCCGAAGTTACATCACCACTTGCAACATCTTCGGAAAATTTAACTGCACAGGATGAAGAACAAACTAATGGGACTTCTAACGAAGATGAAGCAACTAGTAATGCTAACAACACTACAAACGCAACTAACTCCAACGAGTAAGTATTTTTTGAAATTAAAAGAATGAATTGATTTATACGTGGTTTTAGCACTATATCTCGCACTTCAGAGTATGCGGAATTATTAGATAATTTAAATCGTATTCATGCACGTTTCACACCGTTTCTAGAAGAATATTATAATTTCATGCGTGATGATCCTGCTGTTCCGTCTGAAGTAAGTTGATTGTTTCGAATATGGGTAACTACAGATTTTTACTTTAGAGCGCGCGAGCAGTGCAGGGAATGATAAATCGGGTTTCGGAAATACTTCATCTATTGGGTCACGCGTATCATTCTTTAAGCGATATTATTGTACGGGTTAGGACACCACCGCCAAGACCCTTATTGTGTCGACCAATTCTTATACAGCAGTCGGCTATTGTACAAGCTGGCATTCCAATTCAAGTTGAGGTAAGAATTTTTTCTCGTTTATGTTTAGGTGTTTTATTTTGGCTGACTTCAATTAAATAAAGTTGTAAATTAGTTATAGTAAGCTCCAAATACGAACAGAGGGTTAACAATTGATGTTCTGAAAAAATTGAACTAATATGCAATAATTAAAGATTATCTAAACTGTCTCTTCATGGTAGTTATGCAGATTTCGGTTTTCTGTCACCCGTGTCAACACTGCGATGCAACACTAACGTTTGAGAAACTAAGATCCGCGACTATAATTATGCTGCGAAATCTCGCTGTGGTTGTATGTCAGGCTACACTGCTGACTCTTGATATGTAGGAAGCCTGAAATCTACGTCCGAAAAGTTTCCGTGTTTAGTGGATGAGTTCGACGGAAAGAACATGGCAAAGAATCTTTAGTTCCTGTAACTGAATTCGAACAAAAAATAATTAAAGAATTTCGATTTATAAAGCGATTGGTGTAATTAAAGATATCAACAAATATAGGAAAGTTAGGACATCTTAACTTTAAGCAAATTAAACAAAAACACAGTTATGATAACAGGTTTAAAGGCCATACCAAGGCACATACAAACACATCTATAAAGACCGTTACATTAATTAGAAGAAGAGTTAGTTAACTGGGAGTCATGCCAATATGTACTGAGATTCTGGTTATGGAAGCAATGCAATATAATAAACACATAAATGTATATGAAATAAATGTTATTATATGTAGGGTTTAACAATGGAAGGAACCTTCCCCTACACAAATACATAAAATGTGCAATAATTGTCCGTATCGTGAATCCAAGTTGCACCATTAGAAATAAAGTATAAGCGGGGCCTATTACTGTTATGAAAGCTATTATTATCACATGAACAGGTGAATGTTAAGAACTAAAAGAATGTCTAAACTTTGCACAATGTGTATCGTATCAAAATATATACACGAAAAACGTAATAAAATATCCATCGTTTAGAATATGTCGATTTAGCAATTAATAATTTGTGAATAAAATAATTCAATAATTTTACGCAAGCTAATTTTTAATGCATCATCATACATGTACCCATAATATAAACGCAAATGAATAAACAAGTTCCGAAGGCCGCCAATGCGTTTATTTACATAACAAATAAACAAGTGTTTAACATCATAATATAAATACAAAGTGTTTAAAAATTACAGTTTTACAATTTTCTTCTATTACATTTATTTCAATACTTCTAAAGTTCACAATGATTATTACACAAATTGACTATCAACGATATCAATCAAAATTGGGAGAAATAGAAGTGTATTTAGGCGGAACAAATTCACCAGAAGCTTGGAAATTTATTTAAAAAAAAACACGAAAACGGAATACAAAAAATAAATGTATCTCTAATAAATATGGAATTATGGGAAACATGTTATAGACAGTGTGTAGACAGACGTTATCGTCAGCTACATACCAAGTAGAAGGGCGACCAATTACGGTTCCCCAAGTAATGGTAAGAAGGGTAGTAATATTTATGAAAAATAGGAAAGCAAATGGACCGGAGGGTATACCAACAGAACTGATCAAATAAAGACCAAAAAGATACACTAAATATATTCTATGGGAAAGTTTTGAAACATGTAGAAAAGGACTACAGACCAAACGAAATCAAACAATTTGTCTTTAGAGCAGAATGCTCTTCTACTGATAATATATTTACTATAGTATATGTTTTTGTGCCAAACTAGGTACACTTTGGATAATATTGTGGTGGAATTTTATTTTTAGCGGTGGTTCTATTCTACACTTCAGACCGCTTGGATAATTATAAAAACTCGCAAATGCAATATTGGGATTTAAACTATCAATATCACTGATATTTTCTGCATTAATGTCATTACCATTGTTGTCGCTACTGTATCTGGATCACAATTTGTTTCAAAATTACTATGTCATTATTATCTGCTTTCGAAACAACACCTTCAGACGGTGGATCATTGCACACATTTGTTCATTACAACAACGTTTCCTCGAACCTCGGATCACTAATATTTACACTTTGTTAACACTTTTTCGATGCCATTATTGTTTTTGTACTACTACTTCAGTCAATGTAGCTTTCAGTTGAAGTTATAATTTAAAAAAAAAAAACATTGAACCTGAGAAGATTTGAATGAATACATTTTTCGATCATACCAGAAAGCTGAATTAATTTAAGAATATTTAATAGAAGTTATAATCAACCAAACATTACTCTGATATATGCGCTTTATGCATATTACGGTTAAATGTATCAAGGAACGTATTTCTGAAGCACATATGAACCATATCATGTAGTTATAAAATGTTATATGTGCATCAACTGGAGTTAACAAAAACTACTGTATTTAAATATTAAATGTAGCAAAATTTGCAAGATTACCCGAGTTGAAGTGAGTTTAACGCATTTTAGGCTCAAATAAACTTTTCGTCTGATCGTAATGGAAATGCTAACCGAGCAGCCACTACACAACCTTCAACAACAAATGGAAATCAAACTAGTACAACAACTACAACAACTAGTAATATTGGTACTACCATTATGACTCAGTTGCCTTCAAGAGTTAGTAGTTTTCCATTAATACCTGGAGCTGGAGTACGTGTGGAAACATATCACATACCTCAAACTGCTAGTATGAGTATGGAAAATTCCGGTGGAACTGGCAACAACAATAACAGAGATACTCCAGTTGCTACACCAGTAAGTATGCTTATTGATATAAATTTCGTATCGTTACAATAATTTTTAGGGTATTCCAAATCTAGTGCAAGTTACTGCGTCAAATAATAATATAAACAACGGTACTGGAATATCGTTTACAAATAGCAACATTGGTGGTGAGTCGACCACAGCAGACCCGACAAACTTGCCAAACGTATATATTACATCTAGTCTCGTGAATAACGTCGGAGGTAATAGCACTTCTGAAGCAAATCAACAAGTTACTAATAGTACCACAAGTACTACTACTCCACAAGTTACTATTAATAATCCTGTTGAATTTTTTATGGAAGTTACTCCTGAAAGTATTACAATTGATTCTCTTGAAACAGCGTTTGTTGGATCTAATCAGGCAAATGAAAGTGAGTTGTTTGTTTAAACACATAGCTAGGGTGTTTTTGTTTCTTTTTTTATTTTGTTTACTAAGAACGCGTTTAAGGTTGTGGCTTATTTTTTATTTTTCGCTAGTTGGGATTTTCTTCATTTCATCCTACACTTAAAATATTTGCATGATTTGGTTCATTACATAGTTATCGCTGTCTGGTACTTAAAATATGTTTTTTTTTGTAACTTGGTGATCAATTTCAGTTTTGCAAGGTGCTTTAAATCCACCACCGGAACTTATTCAATCAATAATGCACATGGCGGGTCAGTTGATCAACCGAGGAGCTCAAAGTGCAACCGTAGTGTCTGCGTCAGCTGTTCCTAGTGCTCCCCAATCTGAAGGATCTGCAACTGACGCTCAGGCAACAGTAACTACAAATAGTGGTGCTGTACGAGCAATAACTTTCCAAAATTCTCAGGCAAGAGGTAACACGCAAACACAGCCCACTACAGTTACCCATACTAGATCGACGGCACGTCCACATGTACATTTAGCTCAACACGCAATGCAAGGTTTCGATCCATTCCTTCCGTGCAATTCACACCATGTAACAAGACGAAGGGTTGCTCCAACAAGTACTATTCCTCAAACAGCTCAACAACCCCAAGGAAATGCTACAACGACTCAACCTAACGGCGAAGGTTCTAACGAAGCTAGAAATGCTGATCAAACTAATCCATTATATAATATAATGAGAAGTATTATTAATACAGTTCATCACGCCTATACTAACCAGCAGACTACTCAGCAAACTCCTACTGCTCCTACTACGACTACTGCTGCACCAAGCAACGCAAGTGCTCCGATTCCATCGGTTACGCCTCTTTGGATGCCCACATTAGAAAACATGGTTGTTTTAAATTATTGATTCCACAGGTGCCTTATACTCAGTTTGTTTTAGAATCTTTCGGACACTAGCTTTTTACGAACTCCTGCACCTACAATCGCACAGTTGCTTCAACAATTTTCTGACGAATCTTATAATGAAGGCGAAAGTATCTTTACTGATCTAATTATGTTATTATCTCGCAATTTAACTATTAGTGACGTAATTCAAATAAATAGTGGTAGACTAGAACCCCTGATGCGTATACGAAATCAACTTCGTAATTTCTTTTTGTACCGAATTCTCGATGGTTGTCAAGGATCAGCAGCCATCGACAGAGGTGTCGATAGATTACTAAATGAATTTCAACCGCTTTTAGATCACTTGGTATGTATTTCTGTCTAATTTAATAATAACTATATTAATATGATTTACAGTCAGCGTTAGAAACCCGCGACGACATAGATATTGTAAGATCGGTGCAAACTCTTTTACGAGCCCGGCTACCAAATATAATTTCATTGGTAGCATCACGTAGTTCTAATTCGTTAAAAATGGTCGTAGATCAAATTCGTACAACTGGTAGACAGTTTTGTGCGCTTGCACTTCGGGCAAGTCAGAACGGCCGACAAGGTGTAGAAAATATATTTGATTTAATTTTGGTAAGTATTTTTATTCGGGTTTTTGTGTATTTGTTTAATTGTATTTTTAGTCTCGTTATATGGAAGGTATTCCACGAGATCTGCAGCATTGGACTTTGATGACCAGTAGAGCCCATATGATGATAGTATTGTCGTCACTTGACGTACCCGAAAGTATTTTGCAGCCATATATCGTCAGAGAGGTAGATGCTGTTACCCCTAGTTTAGTAAATGAGCCGGTTACTTCACAAGAGACGAATGCTTCTAATCAAGTAGAAGTGAGTATTTTTGAATCTTCTTTTGTCACGTTTTAGCACTATTATATCGGTATGTAACGCATCAGTTTGTAATTTTTATGTCACGAATTACGTAACAACTTACTAATTTAAAAAAAGGCTGGAAAACATTAGTTGAGTGCTAGTAGTTTAAGGGTCAGGAACAGATTGGAAAGAAACTGCAACTTACGAATAACGATAGCTTTTTCGAAGTGATAAGGAGGTTGATAACGTATTAAACTTAAACATCTCTTCACATTGTTCGATTCATAAGATGTGTAATTACAGCACCTGTTCATACTATCTCATGTAGTGACGATGAGTACAATGTGCAGTAGGCGCATGTTATAATTGGATAAAGATAAAATTCTAAAAATTCAATAAAACAACGTAGGAGTTTTAGTATATTCAATTGCGTCGAATTTTTTTACGGATCATCACTTATACCATTTTACTAGTAGACACCAAAACACAACAGGTTTTGTTATTGTGCGCATGGAAAAATGCGTTTATGTCTCCATGTTTGAAGCTGCAAAAAGTTTTTCTAGGAGAAGTGCGTGCTGTTCATGAAACCAATAAGGAAATGAAAATGGAATAAGGTTAGAAGCGCGTTAAAGGAAAAACGGTACCGTAAGTGAAAGTTTTGATGGATTGCTGTGAGAGGGGCGTTGATAAGTGATTGAGCGCAAGACTCAGTTCACTTTGAAAACTAAGACCTTTGTAGTGCAACCGTCAATACTGGTGCCAAGAAAAATTAAAACAATGATACTAAAGTTATAGCAGGTAGCATTAACCGACATTGCAGATTAAACTTCCATAACGTATTTGTTAAGCGCCACAGAAAACGACCAAATAAAATAAACAGGTGACAATTCAACTAATCTAGAGAACGAGATTACAATCAAGCAAAGGATGTCTAGTCATAAAATTTTTGCAATAATAATTACTCTGAAAAAGTAATTCCTTGGGAAAAGCAGAAAGAGCTATAAAGTAATTATTAAAAGCGATTATTACGGAAGATGTGTGATGAAATAGACTTTGTTGGTACCTTTGACAACTAAAAGGCACTTTATGGAACATTAGTGACGAGTTTAATCTACTGATGCAGTTAAGAAGAGAGAGACCATTGTTAAGCTTTGGCTGGATGAACTAGAGTATTAGAAGACTGAGAGCCATAGATTTTCGAAAACTTGAGGATCAGGTCGGCGAGCGCATATTCCAATCAGTTAGAATCGTTCTCAGTAATTTTTGTCTGCTAAGAATTCTTTAAAGTACCGGTTTGCTGCAAAGAGGAAGAGTTAGTGATGATGAATCAACCGAAAACAAGAAAGTTTTGATAAAATATATTAAATCTATAGGATATCTACGACAGCGCGTGTTGTTTATCAGAGATCTGAAGTTCAGGAGGAACCCTGGCTATTTATATGTGACCGATGGATAATTGGATAAAATCGCTTGAGTAATTTGTATCAAACAATGTAATAAACGACGCAATGTACTTCTCCGAAAGAACTCATAACTATAATTTCACTTTGACCGTTTGGCACAAACAACGAGAGTTGTAAGACGTATTCAAGCATCCTCGAAGAGGTCTACTAGTCCTTCCGAGTCTAGTTTGGTGAATGAGCAATGTGTTGGCATTGAAGCATTATCTACAACTTATAAAGACGTGCACCTGAATAGTCTTTTATTTGCTTTGCTTACCTAGGACCCAAGCAAAAACTGCAGATTAAAATTTCTGCAGTAGGTGCACATTAATCTTAGCTCCTACAAAGTATATGGGTGGTAAGATATCTTTAACATAATTTTGTCTTACTTAAAGTGTTAGTGCTACGCTACGTCAAGCGTAGGTTTATTTAGAGAAAATGAGAGATACTTTTTAGGTCTTGCGTTTCTTTTTACATGGGCGCAGTCCAGAACCTATACGTCGGATGTGGTTTCTCTACATTTGGTTTTTTTCTATAGTGTTTTGTTTTGGTTCTTTGTCAGGGGTTCTGTAACTAACATTGGAGTTTCTATAGTAGTATTCAACTTACGCATCCATTGAAATCAAAAGCTGTCATCTTTACGTCAATCCGTTCAACACTGAATGCCTCGTCCAAATTTTATGATGTAAATTGTAGTAATCTTAAATCGATAGTCACTGCGCATGAAACTAGCCAACTACTAACTAGCGTAGTAGAAAACAGAAAAGTTACTGCTACTATTTAATATGACTTGTTCACCTTAAGGCACTCTTCTCGTATTTTATTTATTTATTTTTTTTTGTTTGACGCTGCTTTAGCTAGAATAGTAGTTATCAATTTCAAGTCCAGCTTTGATGTTATTAGGTTGTGTTGCCAGTTAGGGATCCGGTTAGAATTTCCCATCCAGACTTAGCTAAACTACTGACTGATTGATTGATTGGGAAAACTGAGGAACAACCACATTTGGACTAAGATTTTATTTGTTCTTTGGTGAGAGCCGTGATGGAATAATACGTCGAGGCAATCTCAATCTTAATTGTTTGAACCACAAGGTAGAAGTACTTTTTAGCTACATTGGAGTAGTAAGTTGACTTTCCGTTTGCTTTTTTGAGTATTTATAGTTTCCAGTTTTTCTAATAGTCGTTTAAGTGGAACTCTAACCGCTCGAATTAACTACATATAGGTTTTATACCTAAGGCTCTTGATTTCATCTTCTTTACTTCAAGGTATAGGTTTTAGCCGCCTAAAAGTAATGAGATTGATTTTTTATTTACTAAAGGTTTCATTTTTTTCAAAAAACAATATTGTCCTCCTCCAAGTAGTTCCCTTCGGCAGCTATACACCCGCGGTCTTGGTAGCAGCCACCGAAGGGCTTCAACCTGTTTTTCACATTATTTTAGCTTCACAAAGTGACGTCATTTTTAAGGCATTTTTCAATTTCGGGAAAAGAAAGAAGTCACAAGGACTCAGATCAGAGAGTGGAACAAGTGGAATGCCTCTTGAGGTCAAAAAAATTATGTGATAAAAGTGGCCGTGTGATATGGGGCGTTATCGTGATGCAGTCTCATCTTACTCGATTCATCCTTTTCCTGGTCCTTTCAAGGGCATCTTTGTAAAACACTTGGTGAACAGTTTGTCTTAGAGGAACAAATTCTTGCTGCACGATACCTCTACTGTTAAAAAAGCAAATCAGCATTGTTTTGATTTTTGATTCGCTCATTTGAGCTTTTTTCAGTCGGGATGTCTCAGTGTGCCTGTCTTCACTTTGCCGCTTTGTCTCAAGATCGTACTCTAAAATCCAGGGTTCATCACCTATGATCACACGACTGAACCATTCGTGGTCATTGACAATTCTCTCAAAAAGATCAACGCATACGTTTCTTCGGTTGTCTTTCTGCTCCGTTATGAGGTTTTTCGGTACCATTTTGACACATACCTTTCGCATGTGCAAATCTTGGTTCAAAATTAGATGTTCGGTAAAAGTGTTTAGTTTAACATGTCACTCATCATCCTTATTGTTAAACGTCGGTCTAATCTCACAACAGCACGCACACATTCGACGCATTCGTCGGTCTTTGAAGTTGAAGGTCTCCCTAAGAGAGGTTCATCTTCAACGTGTTCTTGGCCTTGAAAAGATGATTTGTACCTGTGAAAAACTTGTGCTCTTCATAGGGAATGTTTTCCATAGGCCTGTTTCAACTTTTCCAAGGACACACTCGCGGATTCTCTAAGTTTACTACAAAACTCGATGGCATGTCGTTGCTCTAAATGCCGCTGTATCATTTTCGTATCACAACAAAAACAACTTCACTGATAACGCTCTTAAAAATCACGTGAAGGGTGTACGGAGCTAAAACTCGGACTGAGCATCTGGAAGGCATGAAGACACTGGTCTACACAAGTGGAACCACACCGCGTTGCCAGATCGCTCGCAGTGTTGCCAGCTTCATTACTTATTGAGGTATTCTAGTGTTTTTCGTTTTTACTTTCCTATAAGAAAAGTAAGCGATCAATTTTTTTAAAAAAATTGTTTGCATAATTTTACGTTTTAAGGTCTGAATCAGAAAAATGTATTTGTGACCAAAAAAAATTGAGCGTGTGAGTGTAACGATAACTCTCGAACCAAAATCCTAGTAATTTAAAATTTGGTATAGAGCTGGCTTTTCATATTCTCTTGGTTCTATCAAAAGATGGGCTTGATAAAGAAACCGGAAGTGAGCGTATCCGCCATTTTTAACTGTTTTTCTTATATAATTTTGTACGCATGTAAATTATTTGAATTATTTTTACAGTTTCTTATAGAGATAATTCTTCCTAAGAATTCATTCAAATAAAAAAATTCTAACATTAACAGTTTATTAGACATTTTATTTATCATTTAAAATAAATTCACAAATATAATCTATGTTCGAATTCTGCCTGCGACGATTTTTTTAGAAAAAAATTCCATATCTTGAAGGGAAAGCAAGATGCGTTACAATTTTTAACTTAAAAATAATAAGTTTTACCGAATTACTAAAGGGAATATCGAGGCGCAAAAATATAGGTATTAGTCGATATGACAACATAAGCTCAATTTGCCATATTTCGGTTATATCTTAATGAAATCGAGGAGAAGAATTTCAAAAAAAATTACAGCATGCTAGGAAGTCAATACAAACGTGTACATATCACTTTAAAGTGGTTTTATGACAACATAACCTTAAAAAAAATATGTAGACATTGCTTATAGGAAAGTCGTGTGGTGACCACACCAGTTTTTTTTACTTTGTTCATAAGTATATGTTCAATTCGGTTCTTATGTTTTCACATCTGCTTTTTGTATTTTGCTTTCGTAAGTTAGGACACGTGTTGCAATTGATTTATACAATATGATTTTAGTTATTTTCACTGTCTTATTAAGTAGTGTTCTGTGTATGGTACCACAAATCCTTTGAAATCTTTTCGGTTTTATGTTTATATCGTATTCATACTCGTAGGTTATGTCGCACTCTAGAAATTGAAATGGAATAAGTACTTGTTCTGTGGATTGGAATGTATTAGATTTTTTTCTTCAAATGCCATAACCTTTGTTTTCTTGGTCTCAGGTTGCACTCTTCACATATTTGGCTCAATTGGAAAATTGCGAACTGTAGTTATTGTTTTCTCTATAGAGTATTCATTTTTTAGACGAGATTTAAATCTTTTTTGACTGCGTATAAGGTATTTAATTCTAAATCGTTCTTAGACTTCCTCATATTGGTAACTTTGGAATTTTGGAAACTATGAAGTAAGTCGAACCGCTTTATCTGATCTGAGGCACAATAGACTCGTCCAAAGAATTACGTGCAAAAGAACCGACTTCTCTAACGGCACAAGTTACAGTTATACAGTGTAACTTTAGAGGCGTTTCACTATGTCGTGAACTGTGACCTTGAGTCGAAAATTGGAATTAATAAACTAAAAGTCAAATATTTGACAAGCCTATCTGAATTCCAAAAACGTTAGTCTATTTAAAAAGCACTCACGTTAATAAAAATTAAAAATAATCATATATTTATTTATTAAATAAAAATGAATTTACTTATAATTATACTTAAAGACTATTAGCAACAAATACAACGATAAAAGCAAAGATAGGTTAGAAAAAATGTGCCGGCGAATGTTTGTAAGACTAATAATAACAATATTCTGACATATACAGACTACAGCGCCACAGTTCACGAGATCTTGAAAGACGTCTACACTCAAGTCTCTTGTATGATCACAGTCTAGGACAAGTCAGCGTCCTCGACTCGCCGAGGCTGACCAAGAAATGGTTGCAACAATCGTACGTGAAGAATAAATTTTTAATGTCGTACTGTTTTGCTTAAACTTTTATATTTTGAAAACAAGGTATAAACATAGTGTAAAAATTTGACAGAAAAAAAATGCCGTAGAATAAATTTATTTATAAAAATTAAAAATTGTTAGTAGTGGAACAAGAAAACACAAATCATGTTAACGTCAGTTTAACTATGTTTCATTGCGTATTAACTATCATTATCCATTTAAACCTAATTATCTATTGATTAAGGTTAATATCATACTGGGCTTAAAACAGGAATTCTTCAACTTAGGATTAAAGTTCCAAGATTACAATACTTATCTATGCCAGACATAATTGCAGGATGTCCATAGTATACTCAAAATTAAAATTTAAATAAAGTGATGATTGGTGTCGGTTTCGATGAGTTGGCCTGTGATGAGATGATCGCGATGAGTCGGTGGCGTTGACTTGTCCCATTTCATATGATCAATATCGTGAGGATTTGTACTACTTGGTGATCATAAATACTTATTTGCTCGAATGATACTTTGATGAAATTGAATCGTGATAATGGTTTATCGGTATAATCTCAACTAAGCGTTAGACACAAAAGCTACAATCTGGTTGTTGTTAGTCTTATTTTCCAGTATTTACTAGGAGGCGCAGCCCATAGGCTAATACTTCTAATGAAACTGAAAAAATAAGAACAAATCCTAAGTATCTCTTTGTTGTATATTCAATTGGATCATCTAAAATATAAACTTTAGGAGCAACAGTTCATCTTAAACTCGTTTCTCTCCACGATGTTTATGAGATTATAAACGATTCTTCGTTCCATTCAAATTTAATCTTTAGAAGAGAGCATATTGTTTTACTGACTCACAGTCATTATGATTCTGTTCCTTATGTTCGTGATGGTTGACGTAAACAGCAGTTGTGCCTAACATTCGCTACAGTTACAGTTTAGATTTTACTTTTAGCGTAACCATATTCTTGTATAATTACACTTTGCAGTAGATTTCGGGATGTAAAGATCGCAAATAATGCGATATTTGAATAAAATGTTGTATATAGTAAACTATCAAAAAACGCGCTTCAGGTTACCATAATACAAGAGAATAATTAGTTTATTTAAAACATAAAACTTTTGTTTTTTGAATAACATCAATTAAAAATAAAGTTAATAATCTAAGGCAACTTAAGTAATACTTGTCTTTTATTTAGTTAATGCAAGTAGACGAAGGAGTAGTTGTTAGCGTTTCACAACCCGAAGAACAAACTTTACCGCCAATAAATCTTGCCGATGACACCGAGCCCTTGCCACAAGTTATTTATGGTTCTGAATCGTGGCATGGTCAAGTGCCTTCTGTAAGTACTCTTCTGAATTCTAATCAAATTCTGAATGTACAAGATGGATTTGCATTAAAAGTTTTTTGTTTGGGTAACTAAAGTTTTATATTAACCACAGGAATTGATTTACAGGATTGGGTACCAATTATAGCAAGAGACTCGCAACGACAACGTAGACAAAATTCACAACCACCATTTAGCGATGCTTATCTATCAGGAATGCCAAGTAAACGCCGCAAAATTGTTACCAACTCCAAGCCTCAAGGAAGTCTTCCACAAGTGATTACAGGTAACGTTAACAAAAGTATTCGATCACATGTGTATTGTTGAAACGTTATACAGATAGTGTTCGGCGTGCTGTAACTGCAACAGGACTTACTGGTGTGGCGCCGTTAGAAACGGTTGCTGCAGCAGCTGGAGCTGATTTAAACATTCAATCGGCATATCGTAATTTATTGCGTTCGAGTGTGCAGTCCGGCTTATCAAATAATGAAGATTTTACCCCAGAACGATTTCCTAATGCTAATAACTACTTTAACAATTATCCTCAATAAATATATATTTGTTTTTGTCTATTGTATATTTAATTTAAAACTATGTTGCATTTATTATATTCGATACGACTGCCTTTAGGGAGTTTAAATAAATTCACACTGTTATAAATTGGAGTTATTCACAGTGTAACCCATTAGGGAAATTAACTTTATCATTATATTTCACAATTTGTTGAATGTAATAATAAAATTTTGACTACTAAATTTTGGTTTATGCTTGTTATTTAAAAATGAATCTTCAGGTGACGAAATTGTAATAAATAAAAAATGTAGAATTTTATGCTGACTTGTATCGTTGGCTGTTAAATTGCTACCGTATCGTGAACGGTAAATTTGAGAAATATTAAAACGTGCTTGGCATTGATAGACATTTTTCTACCATGCGATCTTTATTTTGGATGCAAGACTGGAGAAGTTCTTGGGGATGACTACGTCAGCCAACTTAAGAAGAGAATGCAGATCATCCACGATAACGTTCGAAAGAATATCCAAACCGCTAGTGACCAAATGAAAGATCAATATGACATAAGGGCCAGAGGAGAGTTTTAACCTGGTTTGGTTGTACAACGAAAACGAGGAATGTCTTCAAAGTTACAGAGAGAATGGGAAGGTCCTTACGCCATTTTGGCAAAAAATCATGACGTTATCTACCGTATCCGAAAGTTACCAAGAGGCAAACCGAAGGTATTACACATCAATCGATTGACCTACGCCGGCAGCAACACGGACGACAAAGACAGGAGAGTGGTCAACAGAGTGACAGATAAGGACGAAGCGAAAGACTTCGAGTGCAACTGCTAAAGCAAGGTTTGGAGTGGCCACAGAAGTACAACAAGATCTGTTTGACGTACCGAAGGACTACTCTCGTGCACACTGTGTTACCCAAGACTTGCGAATGTCAAGAAGGATTGCTGTGGTATTTAAGAGAAAGTTTTGACGCTTGGATGAACTTCGAAAACAGCCACCTACAGTAGGTAGAGTTTTGAAAATTCAAGTACAACAACAATCCATCTAGTAGTTAGTTACCAAGGAGATGTCTCATCAGGAGCCCGAATGCAAAGACTTATGAAACGCCGTGCTGGACCTGAGAGACCACGTGATGCAAAACAATCAGAAAGCTGGCGGTCCGCAAGCTTGGCTACAGTTTAGACCAACTGGATTGGAGGATGGTGCGGAATATGGTAGAAGTCATATTCCGGGGTACACAGCTCAGGTGTTGGTTTCCAGTTATAACTTGAGAAACACGACCGGGAACGACAAGACTGGATCGTTATTTCTATTAACAAGGACGATGCAGAAATGGACAGAATTCTACTTGCCGTCATGAGCACTTTTACAGATACCATTAGTTTAAACGTGTTCTGGGACAGTACGGATCTAAGGAGGGCGCATTATTACGTTCTTTTTCCGAAAAGATTTCGAAGGTTAAAGAAGAAGAAAGTCAGAATGAAGGAAATTCTTGGAAGCGATAAGAAGATATATGGTTCAGGATATAAATAGACCCTGCAACAAACGACGGGATTCATTGAGTAATCAGCGCGATTGCAGTTTAGTAATCTTTACGTTATCGCATGCGTCAAAAATAAATCGTGTCAAAATAAATCAATTATTGGTGACTTATTGTTGGTTTTTTTTAAAGGTGAAATAATGCATCAATACAAGCAGAAAATGTCGAAATAAATTTTTTATAAAATGTTCAAAAAAATCAAAACGTTGAGTCAAATAAATCGAAAACTATGGACCTACAGCATTAAATAGTTTGTTGACCCCGTTAATAAAAAGAAATGAAAAACGTTATGTTTAATTCCTTGATCTAAAAACTACACATTACTTCTCAGTAATTTGCAGACGCCAAAAATAAAAATCTTATAAATTAAGTTTATAGACGTTTAAACGATGTAATGTTACGTAGGTCACTCAAAATAATTCAGTAAATAAATAAGATTGCAAAAATAAAACTAAATATGCAAAACAACTATTTTTAGGGTACAATAATTAAATTTTTCACTGTAAACAAGCGTATTGTGAAAATTCAGCAAAAAAATTTATGTAAAATAAGTTATTGTTCATGTATAGAAGCAAACCTGAGAAGAAAATTGATAACATATACCTAGCTTAGATCGCGTCGTAGTTGAACACCCAGACTTTAAGCTTCGTTCTAGTTTCACCTTGAGAGTCAAAACAAGCCATATTGTTCGTGAACCCAAACTAAGACAATATGGCAAAGGCCAAGAAGCCGAAAGTCGTTTATAATCATAAACAAAATAACCGCGAAAAATTAAGATTTTATACCAAATTATGATTACTATGAACGATAGTTTTCCTATGTTGTAGCATACGTTCTTTAATAAAGTGATAACATTACTTGTGATTCTAATAAGCAACGTGCACTGTAACTGCTTGTTAAGTTTTCTAAACAAGTATGATTAAATGATCAAAATGAACTAATTCTGACAGTACCAACAGCCGAATAATTTCATTATATAACATATGTTTCTGAAATGATAACTGTGTTGCTCGTTTTTTCATTAAATGTTACCAATAGTCTTTGTTCATTTATCTTTCCCTAATCAGCAAGGAAACGTTTTTTCATGTTTTAAAAACGTTACAACGTTTTAAAATAGTCGAAATAAAAAATGTTTTCCAAAAAAATATTTTGGTTGCGTTTTAAAAATATTTCATTTAAACATTGATATTGAAATATTTTAAAAACGTTTTCTAAATCATTTTTTAGTAACATAAAAAAGGTTTTTACTTTATTAGAAATTATACTTTTGTTTGCTTTCACCTACCGTAAGATGGGGCGACTTCGCCATTCTACGCATGGCGTCAGAAAGAAAAGTTTTACTACGGAGGGGTGTCACATCAATATTTACGCTGCCGATACTAGAGACACCAAATAGGTCAGTATTTTAAAATTAATACAGTTGTACCATGATTGTAGAATTGCCCTTAAGCATATTGCAATATTAAACAAAAGTGTTGATTAAACATTTTTTATACATTAATGTAACATTTGTGAAATATTATAAATATATATAAATAATATTTTTTAAACATTTTTAGAATGTTTTTCTAATATTGACTTTGCAACGTAATTCTAGCCATTAAGACATTTTTGCAATGTTTTTAAAAATGTAAATATATCTTTTATAAAACGTTGAAAAAAAAACATTTCAAAAATGTTTCTTTGTTGATTGGGTAAATACATGCCATATGCAAAAAACTATAAAACGTTATCTAAGCAAAAGTCATTGATAATTATAGGTCGTATGTAGATTACCTTGATCATAGTCCACGACACTACGGTTCATTATCGTCAGAATTCCGATCTCTACCAGTTACCACAGTATATTAGAATCTCTAAAAATAATCAAATGAGCAATGCGCTTTGAAATGAAACAATAACGGTGTTAATAGAAGAAACGTTTTAAATATGCTACTTAGCATAAATTAAAAAAAAACTACTTTTGATGCCGACAGAAACGACAACAATATTAGGTGAGCATGTAAATATCACCGATATTTTTGTTTAAAATTTAGAATTTAAAACAACTCGTAGGCTCTCGATACTTGCTGTGCAGTATGCGAAAACATAAGGTTTCCATTTTTACGTGTTATTTGATGCGCACATATATGTCACTTTACAGGCTATTACTTTTGCTGCACATAAACTTTCGGGTAGTCCAGCAGAAACAACGCAAGACGTTTTGAGGTAACCAAAGAGTAGCTGTTTACGAAATTTTGCAAGCTTTGGCAACATACCACACGATTCTGCAACAAGTGGCAACATCGCTCTTGCGACATTTTGCGCGGGATGCATCTTTTTCGGCTGGAAAGGATCATCTTTGTTCGTATTTTCGAAGTGTTCACATCATATTTTTTTGTTCTAAGTATTCTTGTTTTATTGCTCTTTGTGTGTATTGTTTTATTTCAAGGTAGTACTGTTTTTATTTTAATGCATATCTGATTTAGCTAACTATTTAATTCATTCTTAATTTGTTTATTTTTAAAATATGTTGTACATGCAATTTCTTTCTACGGTGTAACATTTGTTACCTGCTTTTGTTTGATCGCGTTAATATTGTAACTTATTTACTGTAGATCTGTCGATTTGCGGTTTGCTTTAATCTTAAATTGGGTATTTGAATTGGGCATTTCTAACAATGAACAAAGTGTGAACTGACCTGTTATGTTTTGTACTAACATTTTCCGCCTTGAAGACTACCTTTCAATACGGTGGTAACTATCCAAATATACTTAATTAAAGTCCGTATTGCTTGGTAGCAAATCATCTCTAGCCCACGTTCGCACAAGATCGTGTTATTGGTACCTATGCGGGGGGCCGTATTAAGACTAATACTACTTCTGTTTTAATTTTATATGTTTTGAGATGTTAAATGTGTGTTAATTGCTAGAGATGCCAGATATCAACCCTTGTGTTCATTTTCTTACTTTGGTTTTACGTGCCAAATAGACAGACATATGGTTTAGTATAACGATTCATGATCGACAATTATTTTTCAATCCCTTCTGCCTAAGCAGGGAACAAGTGTCTACCTTTGCAACTTTGTGGTTCTTTTTGTTTGCGTTTATAACATTATAACTGTACAACATGTTTTATGTATCTATTTCGTGATTTTATGTCTGTTTTGGATTTAATTTGTGTTGCCAATTGCTATTTTATCACTTAACATGTTTCATTCGTGTAATTATTTGTATTTTGAGTATTTGATCGAATCCAGGGGTACAGGGTTTGTTGGGTTTCTTTGTTTATGTAAGTTTTGGTATCGTCATTTAAACATGTGTATTTTCAACGACAGGCTTTGAGATTGATCGAAGTCCTGTTCAGATTTTCTTGTCTTATGTTAAATGTGCATATTTTTCAACAGTTTTGTGTGATTTGTATACTTAAATTTGTTCAGCGTAATTAATGTGTATTTAAGCGAGTAGTTTTTCTTGGGAGTTCTTTTCTGCTCGCAAGTCGTCGTTGAACTGCCCATTCTCCTTTTTGGCCTTGTGTTGCTAATTAATAAATTAATAATTACAAAATTTTAGGAAGCTTTAAATAAATATGTTTTTGCTTTACTGTGTGTTTCGATTTTCCCTTCCGATTACAGTTTGCTGCAAGTGTATTCGTGTCTCCTTAAGACAACAGAGGGCCTTACTAGACGATCACGTTTGTGTGGGTTTTGCCGGGTAATTTTAAACTTTACCGCGTTTTCTAAATTTGGGGCGGGTTTGTTTTGGCGGGAAAGTTGGTTTTAGCAGCCATTTGTAAGTTTTCCCCGCTTTGATTTGAATTTTTGTAACTGTAATGTGAAGTTAGCGTAGAATCTGGGGTTAGAACATTACAGATTGGTGCCGTGACCAGGATACACTTTGGCAGTGAATTTGTGGAAGGAAGTTTCAATTTATGTATATCTAATTTGTTTCAGTGTCAGACATTGATATTAATGATTTCATTTTGTTCTGTACAGACATACTGCTGTGTGTGTGTTTTCAGGTATGGACGATTCAACAACCCCCAAGGAGGCGCCAGTGGCAGCTGTAGCGGAGCCCACCCCCGTGGAGAGGGAAATGGAGAGTTTGAGGCAGTTGGTGTCGCGTCAGAGTACCCTTCTGGAGGAGTTTATGAAGAGTCAGCAGGCGCTCAACCAGACTTTCCTCGAGCTTCTTCCTACTCCGATCCGAACAGCTGGCAGACAAGGAGAGGAAGTGCTGACAACTGCTTCCGGGTCAGGTGAGTTTGTTTGTTTACCCCTCCAGAAGAAATTTTCAACTCGTTGTCCTCGGTGAGATACCTTTCGACCGTTGATTTGCGTTCGTCATATTGGCAAATTCCGTTGAGCCCCTCTAGCACCCAGTATACTGCTTTTTTGTATGATGGTAAGACTTATACCTACCAGGTCCTTCCATTTGGTTTGAAGACTGCTGTCGCCTCTTTTACTCGTGCTCTGGACGTCATTTTAGGGCCAGAGATACAACAGTTCACGTTTCGATACATAGATGATTTGCTTGTCGTTTCCACCTCTTTCGAGGAGCATTTAGGACATTTGGAGCGTCTTTTCGCTGCCCTTACTGAGGCCCACCTCACGGTTAATTTAGAGAAGAGTAGGTTCTTTCGGAGGGAAGTTAAGTTTTTAGGACATATTCTCTGTACCAGTGGTGTCTTCGCCGATCCTGATAAGACTTTTGCTATTCGCCATTTCCCTCAACCTAAAACTGTTAAACAACTGAGAGCTTTCTTGGGTCTTTGTAATTATTATCGACGGTTTAACAGGTCTTACAGTGATGCAATTACCCCTCTCACAGCTTTGCTTCGTAAGGGTAGTACTTGGATGTGGAGTGAACGTGAGCAGTGTGCTTTTGAGCGAGTGAAGGGTCTGTTTTTGGATACTGTCATTTTAAAATTCCCCAATTTTTCGAAGGAATTTTATTTGCAGACTGATAGTTCTGGCGTGGCGTTAGGGTGTGAGCTATATCAGTTAGAGGGAGATGAACATTTGGTTTTAGGATTTGCTAGTCGAGTTCTACAGGGCCCCGAATTGTTGTATACGGTAACTGAGAAGGAACTTCTGGCCATAATCTTTGGGTTAAAGAAATTTCGTACACTTCTTTTAGGGCACCGTGTTATCATACGTACCGACCACTTTGCTTTAAAGTTTTTGCAGCAATGCCGTTTGTTAAATGATAGGTTGACTAGGTGGACACTTTTCCTTAATGAGTTTGACTATAGAATAGAACATGTCCCAGGCAGAGAGAATGTGGTTGCTGACGTCCTTTCCCGTTTTCCACCCCAGTTAGGCGATATTTCTTTGATTAAGAGCCCTGCACCGATTGTCGCAGCCACGGAGGTATATTTAGCGGGTCTGTTTGAGAGTAAGGGTGGGGAGTCGTTCCGCGACCTTTTTACTGATCTTCCCAAGCATCAACGAAGCGATCCTTTTTATTCACCCCTTATTCAGTATTTGTTAGGTAGACCGGTGGTTCTGAGTGCTATGCAGAGTAGGGCAGTTGCATATTTCAGGTTGAATAATGGTGTTCTTATTCGTGTACATTCCGCTGACGGATTCCCTCGGTTAGTGATTCCTGATATTTTGATTAAACCAGTCGTCAACAGCTATCATGAGTTGTTTGGTCATTTTGGTGTGTCGAAGTTGTGTATGCTTTTTAAGCGTTGTTTGTATATGCGTCGGATGAGAAAGCAGGTTTTATGTGTCATTCGTGTGTGTGATGTCTGTCAGAAATCTAAATTCCCTTCGCATAATTTGGTTGGTGCCCCACATGCCATCAAGGTCACAGCTCCTGGCGATTTGGTCACGGTTGATTATTATGGTCCTTTACCCCAGGGGCGTAACAGGGTATCCTACATCCTCGTTGTCATAGATTCTTTTTCGAAGTTTGTTCGTCTTTACCCCCTTCGTCGAGCGCAGGCCAAGGTCTCCGCTAAGCGTGTTGTGAATGATTTTGCTAGTATTGTTCCTATACGTACTGTTTTGTCAGACCACGGTACACAGTTTTCTTCTAAGGTGTGGTGTAATACAATGAGAGACCACGGTATCACCCCAACTTATTCTTCGATACGACACCCTGCTTCTAACCCTACAGAGCGAGTTATGCGAGAGCTCAGTCGGTTGTTTCGCACTTATTGTCACGATTCTCATGCTGGTTGGGTCGCTTATTTGCCTAAGATTGAGTCCTTATTCAATAACACCCCTCATATTACTACCAGGTATTCTCCAATGGAAATTCTTTATGGTACTAACTCCCCTAATACTCTGGATGATATGGTCAGGTCCTTTTGGCCACTAACTCCACACAAAGGTTTGGATGAGATTCGAGAAGAGGTTCGCCATAATATTGAAGTTTCTGCTCAGGCCCGCTATAGGAATTCCAAGGCAAATGATAGGTTAGAGGTGGGTGACCTTGTTCTTCTACGTGAGAGTCCGGTTTCTGATGCTAGCAACAAAATCATATACAAGTTTTGCCCATTGTACTCCGGTCTTTACCTTGTTACCGCACGACCTTATCCTAATGTCTATACGCTTTGTAACCCAATCAGTAAGGTAAGAAAAGGTAACTATAATATTACAAATTTAAAGTATTATTATGCACATTGACTGTTGAATTATACTAATGCTGTTTTATTTCATGTCCGAATTGCACCAACCGCTGCCCAGTACCCATGGTATGATTACAAGCACATCCATGTTAGTGACGATTGTTGAAAAACTCTCGTGTGTGTTTAGTCACACCCGGTCCTTTTCCAAAGGGGCGTCTGAGGTAACCAAAGAGTAGCTGTTTACGAAATTTTGCAAGCTTTGGCAACATACCACACGATTCTGCAACAAGTGGCAACATCGCTCTTGCGACATTTTGCGCGGGATGCATCTTTTTCGGCTGGAAAGGATCATCTTTGTTCGTATTTTCGAAGTGTTCACATCATATTTTTTTGTTCTAAGTATTCTTGTTTTATTGCTCTTTGTGTGTATTGTTTTATTTCAAGGTAGTACTGTTTTTATTTTAATGCATATCTGATTTAGCTAACTATTTAATTCATTCTTAATTTGTTTATTTTTAAAATATGTTGTACATGCAATTTCTTTCTACGGTGTAACATTTGTTACCTGCTTTTGTTTGATCGCGTTAATATTGTAACTTATTTACTGTAGATCTGTCGATTTGCGGTTTGCTTTAATCTTAAATTGGGTATTTGAATTGGGCATTTCTAACAATGAACAAAGTGTGAACTGACCTGTTATGTTTTGTACTAACATTTTCCGCCTTGAAGACTACCTTTCAATACGGTGGTAACTATCCAAATATACTTAATTAAAGTCCGTATTGCTTGGTAGCAAATCATCTCTAGCCCACGTTCGCACAAGATCGTGTTATTGGTACCTATGCGGGGGGCCGTATTAAGACTAATACTACTTCTGTTTTAATTTTATATGTTTTGAGATGTTAAATGTGTGTTAATTGCTAGAGATGCCAGATATCAACCCTTGTGTTCATTTTCTTACTTTGGTTTTACGTGCGAATAGACAGACATATGGTTTAGTATAACGATTCATGATCGACAATTATTTTTCAATCCCTTCTGCCTAAGCAGGGAACAAGTGTCTACCTTTGCAACTTTGTGGTTCTTTTTGTTTGCGTTTATAACATTATAACTGTACAACATGTTTTATGTATCTATTTCGTGATTTTATGTCTGTTTTGGATTTAATTTGTGTTGCCAATTGCTATTTTATCACTTAACATGTTTCATTCGTGTAATTATTTGTATTTTGAGTATTTGATCGAATCCAGGGGTACAGGGTTTGTTGGGTTTCTTTGTTTATGTAAGTTTTGGTATCGTCATTTAAACATGTGTATTTTCAACGACAGGCTTTGAGATTGATCGAAGTCCTGTTCAGATTTTCTTGTCTTATGTTAAATGTGCATATTTTTCAACAGTTTTGTGTGATTTGTATACTTAAATTTGTTCAGCGTAATTAATGTGTATTTAAGCGAGTAGTTTTTCTTGGGAGTTCTTTTCTGCTCGCAAGTCGTCGTTGAACTGCCCATTCTCCTTTTTGGCCTTGTGTTGCTAATTAATAAATTAATAATTACAAAATTTTAGGAAGCTTTAAATAAATATGTTTTTGCTTTACTGTGTGTTTCGATTTTCCCTTCCGATTACAGTTTGCTGCAAGTGTATTCGTGTCTCCTTAAGACAACAGAGGGCCTTACTAGACGATCACGTTTGTGTGGGTTTTGCCGGGTAATTTTAAACTTTACCGCGTTTTCTAAATTTGGGGCGGGTTTGTTTTGGCGGGAAAGTTGGTTTTAGCAGCCATTTGTAAGTTTTCCCGCTTTGATTTGAATTTTTGTAACTGTAATGTGAAGTTAGCGTAGAATCTGGGGTTAGAACATTACAGTTTCGGTGCTTATATTCGGACATGCACATTTTACGCATTGCCTATTTGCTACTTAAAGTTGATTTAAAGTTTGCTTAAAGTAAGAAGTTTTGTAATATATTGATCTTATTTAAAATAATCTTAAAACGGATCATTTTTCAAAAATCAATTTTCAGTTGTTTAAATTTTAAAATTTGTGCAGAAATAATACATTTTATATAGTCAGGTTCATGTGTGCGGCGCACACAAGCGCCATGTCTGAAAGCGCGCCTAAAGGTGCCCCGAAGGAATTGGATAATCAAAATTCCAAATCTCCCATGTTAATTTAGAAATTTAATCAGTGGCGGTTAGTGGTCAATAATACAAAAGAGTCATTTAAAGAAACACAATTATCGCAAAGTCTAAAAAAACATTTTTACATTACCACGATTTATATTTAAGATCAATTATATTTAAAATTAAGATTTAAGATAATCGTCCATCTTTACAATTACCAAGATGATCGATAAAAATTTACAGTTTTTATTGGAAAATTTTACAATGCTTGGCATAGAAATACGTACGACTTTCTTGTCCCATAGTGTTGCCGATTGCGTAGAAATGATTTAATTTTTTTACGTAGACGAACATCGCTCTCTTTCCACGGTAGTCGCAGTTAAAGTCAGTCAGTCATTTTATTTAATATATGTATTTATTTTTACAAACATTATCATTGTGGTCTTTAATTGACTTTCGACAAGCGCTGTCTAATTGTATCTGTAAGCGAATATTAACGCGACCAAGAGTAGCATAATTTATACAGCTTTCCATGTGATTCGGCGATAATGAGTGCTTTTACACTTTTTCTTTTAAATACTATAAATCAGTAACATTATTTTTACACCATAATGAATCATGTGAAAACGGTCAAAACAAAACAATCAAATCTATTATTTACTTCAAATTCACAAATCCAATCGGACGAATCATACATAGATATTCTTTAAAATTACTATGGACTTCTTTATATTTATGTTTACTGGTCTAATGAATTTCAAGTAAAGGCTAAGGGCAGCATTAAATTTAAATTCTAAACGTCTAAACTAATATTAGCTATTAATTTTTTAATGTCGTACCACCGTCGTTATGAAGTCGTCTATTACAAATAATTATTGTAGATCAACTAAGAAAATCGATGGTAAAGTTTGTCATAATGTGATAAGAAACGTGCATTCTAGCATCTGTGTTTTATACACAGGTGCTGCGAAGATAATGATAAATGACGTAAATCACGTAAGCATTGCACTGCCACTGAGTAGGCGGAATGATCTTTGGGCTCAAGACCACAAGCAAGCGTTTACATATCTTTTTTTCTAACTCACAATAAAATTGTATTATGTGTCTCACTATTGACTACAATAACTATATCATGTACAATTTGGCTTTAATATTATAAACGCGAGCACACGTAAATGTGAGCCTCCGGTACATTCGCAAATTTTCGTATCTCAATTCTCAATTTAAAAACATGAAATTCAAACTGATAATTTGACTCAAAACGCGAATTTTCTGTAATTTTAAAGTAAATAAAATACCTTCCTTATTCATTTATTTGGAAGGTCATTGACCAAATGACTTATTAGAGAAGCCGTCGCTGAATTTAATAATCTCTATTTAATAAATTGCACATTGCAGACTTCTTTAAACCATGTTATAGATATGAGATAAATTATAAAGGTCCAATAAAGAATGCTATCTGCAAGGCTTGTTAATAAATTATAAATTGCATTTAAACAGGACAAATCCTGTAGAAACAAGCAAAACATAAATTGAAGGCACGCATCACCACTGGCGCCCCATACACCGCCTAATTAATAGCAGCCATCAACTCATAGGCTGCAATTTTAACAACAACAATTTCATTCAGGCGATCTCTGTCGCTATAAAATTAAGCGTTGGTCATCACGTAGTTTTAAAACCTTTTCGACCGCCGGTTGCTGTTTTCGTAGTTAATCTAACCGTCTAAACTTTCTCTTAAATACGTCTACAACCCTTCTGGACATTTCAATATCCTCGCTCACGCAATGTGCGATGGCGTAATCTTTTCTTGTTTAAAACAGAACCTAACCTTTCCAAAATTTCCGTATATGCTCATAAACTTATCGAAGTCTATTCTATCGACTTGATTTCTGGTTCTGCTTTTGATTACTCTGGTTCGGACCTGGGCTTGCGTAACGTTGATATAACCAGCAAATGGGGCTAGACGATCGATGTGGGCCACTTTTGAATGCGATATATGACGTAAATAATACGCTGCACTTTATAAGGGCCTTCCCATTGCCTCTACAGCTTCGGCGACAAACCACATCTTTGAGAATTAAACAACTATAACATGTCGCCAGGTTAAAAACCCACCGTTTTGTGCATTGACGTCATATATGGTCTTTATACTGTCGCTTGCAATTTGTGTATCTTTGCGGACCGTCTCATATACTTTGTCTAGCCTCTTCGTCAGCTTGTTAACGTAGTCCTTTCCAGCAACTTTGCCCTGTACTTTCGTAAACAGATGCTGGGTATGCCATTAGGAAAAGGCGCAAGTACTGATCCCAGTCTCTTTGGTGTTCAAACACTACTTTGGCTAAGTACTTTCCCATTGTTCGAATCATCCGTTCAACCATGCCATCAGATTGAGGATGAATACGCGTGGTCCTAGCTTTCTTAATTCTCAAATTCAGCAAACTTTTTGAATCAGCGTAGTCTCAAAGTTGCGGCCTTGGTTGGATTGTAATTCCAACGGAACTCCAAACCAGCAAGAAATCTCTTTTACTAATATGTATGCGACTGTAACTGCTCCTTGATTAAGTATGGCGTATATCTTTGTCCACTTCGTGAAACAATCTATCGCCACCAGGATGTATTTGTTTCGCGAATCAGATTCTGGGAACGGTACTATGATATTTTTTATTTATACGTATACATGTATATACTTAATACACACATTAATAAAGCTGTGTAAACAAATGTTTTATATTTTTTTATACCAAAAATAATAAATTATTGGGACTATTACCAATACCAAATTGGTGTATGGCCCAACCATCGAACGTACGTCAGCCCAACCGTCGATCGATCGTCGGGCCCACATTTTAACGCCGACCATCGGGTAAACTATGGGAAGGCGGACAATGCCTACCGTCCGCCGACAAATTTTCCGATCATATCCCGATGACGGCCCAACGATTTGTGCTACTTGGGTACTCTCTCTAAAAAGCTTTCCAAGTTATACTGTTTTACCAATGCTTTGCGCTTTTTTGCTAGACCATTATGTAATGCGCAGACTGTGCACTTACGGCACCATTCCATGACGTTCTCTTTGCAGTTGACCCAGTAGAATCTTTCCCAAAATTTTTCCAATGTCTTCTTTACGCCAAAGTGTCCTCCTGATGTACCATCGTGCAGTTGCTTCAGCACCTGTGACACTCGGCTCTTATGCACTACCAATTGCAGTCTGTTTTTTGTGCCATTTTCTAGGGATCTGTTTTCATCCTCCATTGGTTCAATAGAGCAAATGTAATCTTATCCCAAGATAAGGCGTGTCATCACCACACTTTCAATGCTTCCAAGCAGAGTCACGTCTTCACTCAATAAGATTCTCACGGCTGCGTCCTCTGACAAATGAAAAGGAATTTCTTCACTGTCGATTTTAATATCCAAATGGAACCCATATGTCTTTATAACGTCAATTCCCAGGATAACTTCTTCCATAATGTCGGCTTCCAGTACTTAATGGTGGAGTACTCCATCTCACAAACCAATATAATCACTTGTACTTGTCCGTGAGTAGGTATTTCTTCACCCGTCGCCGTTCGAAGTCGTATAGTTACTGGTGCTGTCTTGTCATTTTCCCGTAATATTTCAGAACGAATGATGGCCTATGTGGCTTCCGTGTAACTGAATACTTCTTCTATTAATGTTGCCATTGAGATAAATACTGTGCAATTGCTACATAGGTGGTGCAATTTGAATGGTGATTTCCGGGCCATGGCTTGTTGAAGTCGACTTTTGCCCCATTCGGTCAACTTGCTTTAGTTTTACGGGCGCTCTTACGGTCTTCTTTTATTCTTGTTCGCGGAATATACACATCGCACTATTTCTTAAATGCTTTCTTGTATGTGCGAGGGTATTTCTTCACTACAGCGGAGCTTATGACTGCCTCGGTGCGACTACTGTTTTGCCGCTTCTAAAGCATAGGTTCAAACGTCATCTAATGTCTTCGGTCAAAATTTGAAGGCACAACTTTAACCTTGCTAGTGGTTTCTTCCCGATGGTCTATTATTAAATTTTTGCGTGTGACGCTTCTTTTACCGTAGCAGTTTATTTGGGTCATTCTTTTTTTAAGCAGTTTTCCAATAGTTACTTTCTTCAGAATTTTACCGAACAAAGAAAAATTGAGCGTTTTTGGTTATTGTATTCCGCAACAAAAAATTTAAGTGAACATTTAAAGATTCGTGAAAAGAGCAAGTTACATATCAAAAATGTTTTAAAATTGCTAGATTTTTTTAACCGTTTTAGTAAAAATGAAATAATTGATGCTGAAATTCAAAATGTAATAAACAGAGAAACTAAATACTGGCAAGCTGTTATAGAAAAAATTTTCTACGTGATTCAGTTTTTAGGTCAGCAAAATTTAGCTTTTCGTGGAAGTAGTAATAAGTTGTTTGAAAAAAACAATGGTAACTTTTTAAAAAGCATAGAAATGATTTCCAAATTCGACTCGATTGTCAGAACATACAAAACGCTCTCAAATAAAAGATAAGAAAAACTATGTCGGGAATAAAATACAAAATGAAGTAATCAACTTGATCGTTGAAAATATCAAATCCAAAATTTTAGAACTAACTAAAAAGGCAAAATAATATTCTATATTATTAGACTGCACTCCTGACTCTAGTCACCAAGAACAAATTTTATTTTGTATAAGTTTTGTTAGTTTAACCCCTATGTCAATAACCGGGTACCCACCTGTATGTGTCATCTAAGATTGTTTACAATTCCGCTAAAATATTTTTTAACCGTACAAGTTCCTCGTTATTTAGTCGATTTCTTATTGATTTATGTATTTAAATTTTTAAAAATTTTTTTTAATAGCAAAAAACTACTTTAAAGTTGACTATACGCTTGTTCAATAACCGGTTACCCGGGTGTCCACATATAAAAAACTTATATTTAACGGATTAAAACTAGAATAAAAAGATAAATACATCTTATAAAAAATGTAATTTAATAAAATTGTATTATTTATAGCATTTTATACCATTTTTTATTGTTTCTGCATGCTCATCGCAAAAAGTTTGTTAGAGTTTGAAGAGCATTTTCGAGTTTTCCTTAGCTTTCTAACGTTACCTTTGTAGCAAATGTAACGTGATTCAACAACTTTGTTTCTTCCTGATGAATCTAGCTCAATTTGTGAGATACTTGGTTGCGAAGTACTTCACTAATACAAATTTCAGCATGGACTTCTTGTGACGACGTTTGTAACATACATTCAACGGCAAATATACTCAATTTTTTTTACAATGTATTTTTTACAAGATAATAAACAAAATACTTATTGTTACAACTTAGTTAAAATTAAAAAAATGCAACAAATTCCATGTCATTCAAAGTATAACACAAAACTAAATTTACCGTTGTCGGGCAAAACCTGTTCAAATTACAAAGTAATAAATTTAAAAAATCCATTTAGAATTTACAGATGTTGTAATACACCTAATATTTTAAATGGTACAAATTTTTGAGAAGAAAGTTATAAATTAAAATTTGACCGTTTTAATGAATCCTAGGTCAAAATACGCGAGTGGGTACCCGGGTACCCGGTTATTGAACAATGTAAAATTTTTTGGTTATTGACATAAGGGTTAAAGAGCCCTGGAATTAGTATAGAAGAACATTTTTTATTATTTTGTCCTATAGATGATGTGTCAGGTGAAGGCTATTCTCGACAAAATTTGGTCTCCAAAAAAAAATTAAGGATTTCAATCCGCGGGCTTTCTTTGTTCCTTGTTGCAATTATACCATACATTTAGTCGTCAGTGATGCCGCAAAATCAAATACTTTGAGCATCAATTTTTTTTCTTTAGTTCAAGAACTGTTTTTATTTTTTAAAGCTCTTACTAAACCCTGGTCAATTCTGAAATCTAATTTATCTAATGTAACAAATTTAACATTAAAACTTTTATCAGATACTCGATGGTCTAGTAGAATAGATGCAATAACTCCTTTAAGGTATCAACTTGGGGAGGTTTATGATGCTCTGTTTCAAATAAGCGAAGGAAACTTTGAAAATAACGTAAAAAGTTTGCCTGCATCGTTGGGCAAAAAATTGCAAAAAAAAGTTCATTTGCATTCTTATATTGTGGTATATTTTAAGTAAAGTTAACATTGTTAGTAAAATTATTCAAAAACCGAATGTTGCTCAGTGTTGTAATCATTTAAATAATTTGAATAATTTTTTGAAAGCTTATCGCTCCGATAAAGGTTGTAACGATCTATTGATTGATGCTAAAGAAATAGCATCCAGTTTAGACAGAACCTAAAATCAAAAAGCAAACAGGTCTCTTTTGTTGGGGTTTCTGGCAATACAATTGTCGATGAAATTACATTGCTGATATTGACAGTCTTGTCTTCAGCAAAGATTTCGTTTAATTTTTCAAAATATTCCCAACTGACTCTACCTCGTCCAGTTCGTGTTTTTTTATTGTCTTTTATTTTGTTGAAGGTTGATTTCATGTTTCGCATTTTGCGATCTAACATTACTCCATCAACACTATAACCATGATTAATCATTACCTGCAAAATTTCTTCCCATAACATTTTTAATCTTAGGGTTACGAAAACGTGTAACATGCTTGTGATACTCATCTAATAAAAGTAGAGTAGGATTGTGGGTCCAATTAAAGTTATTACATATTTCCTGGTTTTCATAAGTATTATCTACTTCAACAAGCACGTGTGCCGCATTGCGCCCTGCAAGTTCTGTTATTGTTTTGTAGTTGTTTCTATCATTCCCTGCATATAATAATTTATTAATAAAGAAATTAACGTAATAATCATATTACCATCTGTAGAAACGTAGTTGTCGTTAAATCTAGTGTAGTCGTAATTTTCGAAATCATTAAATTGGCTTTTTTGAGGTTACTTCAAAGTATGCTCTCTGAAGATAGTGATTTAACTCTTGCTGACCGATTCAGCATAAACTTTTTACGCTGAGTAATTTTCTAAGCAGTTGTAAGGAAGCATCAACTTAGCGTCCCGTTTAGCAAAACCGCTGTTGCCAGCAACTCAGCCGCTGACGTTCGTAAACGCGCCCATTGTCTCGAAGTTGACAACTGCGATAACGTTGCGCTATTCTCCTTACAAAATCCCGATTATAAAAATGACTTTTTATAGTTTTGCTTAATTATATAGAAAGAAACTAGAAAAGCTACAGGTCACCAAATTTTAACACTATTAAACGTTTCAAATTCTTAAAAATTTTTGACGCCTACACAATCAAGTTTATTCTTCAAAATAGTGAAAACCTTCTGACAAAAATAAGATAAGATTAACAATTCTATCACACCGTTTAAATACCGTACACTTTTGATCTTTTCCTCGTATATTATTTAATCGTTCGTAGTCAATCCGAAAAAACCAAAATAAATACACTCGATCTAATTGCGTGATCACGTATTTACAATTGATAAATATTTGTCAAGTACATTATATTATTCGTGAGACTTGAGCTTTATATTGCTTTATATAACGTTGATATGAATTATATTTTAACATGTACTATGCCAATAAAAAATACAACATGGTATAGTAAAGTTGAAAGTTTAAATTAATGTCATTAACCGGTAATTTTAGGGTTTATTACATTTGCCTCACTAAGATTAATTGTAGGTTGTGATTTTTTTACTAATTGCGTAACCTTGCCTTTCTATTCTCGTTATGTGTAAAAAAAAAATTTGCTTGTGTACTAAAAATACTTCCAGATAACGGCGTGTGATTTTGTATCATTACCTATCAAGTATTGTAATAAACTAGTTTGGTCTCTTGAGAGGGGTTATGGCCAATATTTCATTATCACGCGCGCTGACGTTCGGACTAGTTGATTGCTCACGTTTCGGCTTCCTTTCAGTCAATCAGTTTCTATCAGTTCATTTCGATAGTGTCCAGAGAGTCCTTAACACCAGAACGATGTCGACAGATGCAGGTGAGTTTTATAAATATTTGTAATACATAGTGACGTTTTCAGTTTTCAAATGCAGTAGATTTGTTAAAGAAATATGTTTTCAGTTAATTTGCAAAAAATTCATTAGTTGTAGTTGCATCCATTGCGTCACGTCATTTATAGATAGTTTTAAACAACCTTGAACTAATGTTACGTTATATGCAGCGGAAACTCCTTTAACTTCAGTTAAAGAAGCGCGAAGATTTATGATAGACTGTCTGAAAGCAGTTGATACTCCAACGGAGCATGCTGAAGCTATGGCCGATCTTCTAGTAGAAGCTGATTATAGAGGAATTTTCAGTCATGGGATGAACCGATTAGGTTAGTTTTTTTTTAATTTTTGAAAATAAATACTACGTTATTTGGAATTTACATTTTGGACAAACACTTTTTTTAAACAAATTGTATATAAATTAAGGTTAAAAGTTGTCATTCGAATTCTTCATATATATAACATTTTTTTAACTAGTTGATGCTGACATTGCTTAAATCAAAATAACCTATCTTAACTGAACATAGTTTTATTGCGTTTTGACAAAATGTAGGTTTTCTTCGTGTTACTGCACATTGGTATATCAACATTCAAGTTGTGACGTTATCGGTAAAATTAGACGATTTGGCGACTACTCTTCATGCATGAGTTTAGTTTATTACATATTGTAACGAATGTTAAAATTAATGTATTTAACACTAACTATTTACACGTAATTTAGAACTAATTTATAAAAACGTAACTAATTAAATCTAACGATATTTAAGAAAAACAACTTGCATTAATTTATATACTACTATCACTCGAAAAATAATGTTCGCGGATAACTTTGCACTTTTGTTTATCTAAACTGGTATTTATTTTCAGGCCCGCGCCTAGCACTTTTGGCGCCTTTGTGCAAATTTAAAATAACGCCCCAAATTTATATTACGTTCATATGTGAGTACAGATACGGGTTAAGTTAGGTATTATTATCCACTATTGAAAAATAATTTAAAAAAGTATTTTCATAAATTTATTTTCATTTTTATATTTTACAAGTACAAGCCGTAAGCCATACAAGTATTTTTTTATTGAGGTACATAACATAATTATAAACTTATAGAAAACAGAAACATATTCTAACAGTATTTACAACTCAAAATTTTTGTATTTTAGTCTCAAATGTAATATATGATACAAAAGCAAAATAAATAAAAAAATATTTAAAACATTAAAAATACTCGTTTATATGTCACAGGACAAAACTGAAAGACAAATAAAAACAAAACAATATATATTTTTATTATTGCAACATCTCACCTTTTAAAGGTTAATATCCAGGTATTCGATATTGCTATTAATATTTTAGCTAAGTGAATTGAGCTTTCCGTGCTTTAATTTTTGCAAATTGTTTAATTAAATCTTCAGTGTCTAATTCTTTTAGCTGGTCCGTTTCTATTCAAATGATAGCAAGATTACTTAGTCGGTTTTGCTCCATGGTCGATCTTTAATATTTTTTGATTATTTTGAGTTTTGAAAAAGATTGTTCTGCGGTAGCAACAAAAACCGGCATTGTTAATAAAATGCGAAGTATTATGCTCGTATTAGGAAAAGAATCCACTAAGTTGTTAATTGTTATATAATTTAAAGCTTCTTTTGGAGACGTAATAATTTTTTCATCAAAATTTTGTAAATATTGCAATTTTTTAACAAGTTCCACGGCAGTTATGTCTCGTTCATTGCGAGTTTTGTCGTTTAATAAATTTTCAACTTTTTGACATAATTCTAATTGTTCGTTTTCAGAATAATTTTTTTAATTTATCAATATTCCATAAAAACGCGAAATTATTAGAGTAAGAAGAAAGTAATTCGAATCTCTCATGCACTGATGTTATGATTACATCTAGAGCATTAAAAAAACAATCAATTTCGAACTTTAAAGCTTCGTCGTGGATCGGTTCATCCTCACATTCATGTCTTTTTTTTTATTTTTCGCGGTCTTAGACCTCTTTGTTTTTTGAATTTAGGTTCTATGTCTAAGCTGGATGCTATTTCTTTAGCATCAATCAATAGTAGATCATTAAAACCTTTATCGGAGCGATAAGTTTTCAAAAAATTATTCAAATTATTTAAATAATTACAACACTGAGTAACATCAAAGTTCAGTTTTTGAATAATTTTACTAACAATGTTAACTTTATTTAAAATATTATACCACAATATAAGAATGCAAATGAACTCAAAATTTTACAATTTTTTGGCCAAGGATGCAGCCAAATTGTTTAGGTTATTTTCAAAGTTTCTTTCGCTTATTTCCAACAGAGCATAATAAACTTTCCCAAGGTGATACCTTAAAGGAGTTATTGCATCTATTCTACTAGACCATCGAGTATCCGATAAGGGTTTTAAAGTTGAATTTGTTACATTAGATAAATTAGATTTCAGAATTGACCAGCGTTTAGTAAAAACTGAAAAGAAATACAAACAGTTCTTGAACTAAATATTGATGCTCAAAGTATTCGATTTTGCGGTATCATTGACGACTAAATTTAGGGTATGATTGCAACAAGGAACAAAGAAAGCTCGCGGATTGAAATTCAAAATTTTATTTTTTTAGACCATTACGCCTATTTGCTCTATTGCCGTAACCCTGACCCCGCAAATCGTTGATATTTAAGTCTTCTTTCTCTAACGCCGACAAAAGAAATTTTGTCAAGCCTTCACCCGACACATCATCTATAGGACAAAATAATAAAAAACGTTCTTCTATACTAATTTGTTCTTGGTGACTAGAGTGAGGAGTGCAGTCTAATAATATTAAATAATATTTTGCCTTTTTAGTTAGTTCTAAAAGTTTGGATTTGATATTTTCACCGATCAACTTTATTACTTCATTTTGTATTTTATCTCAGAGATAGTTTTTGTAATCTTTTATATAAGAGCGTTTTGTATGTTCTGGCATAATCGGGTCGAATTTGGAAATCATTTCTATTCATTTTAAAAAGTTACTATTGTTTTTCTCAAACAACTTATTACTACTTCCACGAAAAGCTTAATTTTGCTGACCTAAAAACTGAATCACGTAGAAAATTCTTTCTATAACAGCTTGCCAGTATTTAGTTTCTTTGTTTATTACATTTTAAATTTCAGAATCAATTATTTCATTTTCATTAAAACCGTTAGAAAGATCTAGTAATTTTTGAACATTTTCGATATGTAACTTGCTCTTTTCATGAATGTTCGCTGTCATTAAAAATTTTGCAACAGAAACAGTAAAGTGAATTTTTTGTTTCGGAATATAACAACCAAAAACGCTAATTTTTTTCTTGTTCGGTAAAATTCTAAAGAAAAGTAACTATTAGAGAAAACTTTCGCCCCGACTCTGAACTATGTTTTGGATAAATATCCTTTTTGTTTTGATAATGAGCAGGGTCACGTTCTACAAATTCTTGAATATTATTAGGACGTCATTTCTTTGGCCATAGTGCAGTATCTTTCGAAAGTTGGCTCATATTTTCCGTTCTGGTAATTTTTGAAGGTGTTGATTTCTCATTATCAGCGGAACTTGAAGATGTTGATGGATTCCTTTCTAGAAGATCAGTTTCTTGTCAGCTGCTGACACTTGTTTCAAGTACAGGTTCAGAATATTGGGATTCAGCTGTTTTATTGTTGTTATTTGTATTAATTTGTTGATTGGTGAATGATCAGTCATGGATATTTATAATTGTTTATTTTTTACCTACACCTTACAACGATTCTTACATTACTCTCGCATACAACTTCTGCGACTTAACAACTACCCTCGCTACTTCCCTACCTTTACGTACATTGGTGGGGGGGGGGGGGTGAAAGATATTAACTAATAGTACTTAAAATTATTAATATTTGGCAAAGTAGACTTGGGTTTTGAAAAAAAATGCCTAATTTTGATATGGTTCTCTTTTTCTTTTATTCAGCAAATTTTGGTATTCAGACAATTTCTTTTTTTTTCTGACATCCTGTATACTGTAAAAAAAATTGACAAATTATTCATGAAAAATGGAAATCTTTCGACGTCTCAAAGTCAAACTCGAAAGTATTTTGTCAACATTACTTATTCCAAGTTATTTCAAAATTTATATTTTTTTATAAATAGCAATATTAGTGCTTATCAATTATTCTGTTTGAATTTACTTTAATTAACAATGATGTTTATATAATCAATATAAAAGGACTTTTGAGTTGCTAGTTTTTGGCTTTTAATGTTTTAATAAATCTAAAATTTAAATGAACTCACCATAATTCACAACACAAAACACATCACTATAAAGTCTATAAAACTACAAAAAACTAAAGTTTCAAAAGCAGATATCTTTTACCCAATGCACCTATTCACTTCGTTAAGTTAATTATCGATCGGGCATCAGCCAAAAAATGAAATCGCGACCGATGCAGCGCTTAAATATATAAAGTTTCGTACATTGCAAGCTCAGACAGGAAAAAAACGTTTGTTTGCTCGTTGGCTCGTTGCAAGCCAAATTTCAAGCTCAAACATGAATAAAATCAGATTTGTTTGAATTCGCATAATTCATGTTATCATGTTACGTATTACGTATTCGATCGAATAATAGTAGTTTATTTAACCAATTTAGACAGGAACGAGTTGAATACAACATTTTATTGCTCGAACCGATTCTATGAGCCTCCCAAAGTCTCAAAATCTCTCAAAAATAATTTAACGTTTATGTTGACAAGTGCGCATAAACAGTCAAAGACGGTTTACAATAGCAAAAAATTAAAATTTATGACAGTTAAGAACAATAAATGCTATTATTGCGTACTCTCATTTGGTTAATATATTATTTTCGATAAGTAATTCGGTTCCCTCGTCTCATAGAGTAAAAATAAAAAAATAAACAAATAAAAAACTTTACTGTTTTTTTTATCATTATAAATATTGTTTTAACAATGTTGTTTGTTGCTTTATCTTTTTTTTACTTTTGAGTTTTGAGGCTTTTCGGCGCATACGGCGTCTTAGCGCCGTCGTGCACCACACGACTTTGCCCGTATGTACGGCGCGTTACTGGACTCGGTCTAGGACACTTAGGCGCGGCCATTACGGCGCGAGACACTTCGGCGTAGGGTCACTAAAGCGCGGCCATTACGGCGCGAGACACTTCGGCGCGGGGTCACTAATGCGCGAGACCAGTAAGGCGCAGATCCACAACCCGAGCTTCCTCTAGAAAACGATATTCTATAACACCAGTTACTATTTGCTCAAAGTTCACTGTAATTATGTGTTCGTGTAATTCAACTTGATTCGTTAGATAAGCATTTGATGAAACTGCTGAAATATTCAACACTGCTCTTAGTGTAATTATTTCAGTAGGTATGGATAATTCCAATAGCAACCGGACCACATACGGCTTATAAATTAATGTCCATTCTGACTTTTTCTCCCATGGAAAGAATTAAATTATTATTATACACCTGTTCTTCTCAAGTTTAATAAAATTCTTCTTTTTACCTTTGTTCGAATTGAAAAAATAAACCATAATTTCTAATACTAAGATAAAAACGTCTTCCGGGTTTGGACCGTGTCAATGTTGTAACCGAAGTTGCCAACGTTTCGCCCACTTTCGTAAGAGGCTTCATCAGGGCGTGAGAGAAATTTACTGACGTAAAATAAACATTTCTTTTTGGTAACAAACTTACTATAATATGATTTTACACGTACACTTTTGTAGTACTCACTTGTTTACAAACGTTTGATATAGAACGGTTTTTTTGATAATAATGAAAGAATACAGTGAATACGCTCAAGATCAAGTTTTATTAGTTATGGGTACTCTTTTAAATTCTATCGAAAAAAGGATCAAAGTAAATTAAAAATGAAAAAAAACTAATAATCTAATAAAAGAAACAAATTTATTTTTGGTTTCGGTACTTCGCGCCATAGTTATAGAGCATAGAGCCCAACCTCGTGTGTATGTGCCAAATCTCCATTCTTTTTAACAGTGAAATTTCGGCGCCTTATGAAATAGCCCCCGCGCCAAAGAGTCTTGCGCCTAACTGGACCCGCGCTTTGGCGTTCCTGCGCCAAAGTGTCCTGCGCCAAAATGGCCGCGCCTAAATGACCGCGCCTTAGTGGCCGCGCCTAAGTGGCCGCGCCTAAGTGGCCGCGCCTAAGTGTACGTCTCCGTTACTGGACTGGTTGTCAGCGTCGGTTTTAAAAATTGGAAGAGAGCCTTAGAAAAAGAGACAGGATTTAATTAACATTGATCGTGGCAGTGAACATAAAAAATGTTACATTAGGTGGTATGATCGTTGTAAAGTAAAACAATAAAGAACAACTGTCACTCGAAAGTCAGATCAATGAGTTACATTTGGCGTTTGTGGAAGAGGGTAATAGTAGATTACATACCGAGGTGGAAAATATTCCATTTCTGTCGAGAGAACTATAGTTTACCGAGAGGCATAGCCTCGAGGTGAACTGGTTCTCGAGACAAATGGAACACTTTTGCCAAGGTTTGTATACAATTTTATTCACAATCAGCCATTAAATAAAATAAATAACATAAAACTAATAAAAAATGAATGAAAACCTACTTCTAAAATATTATCGTTTATTTCGGTAAAATATTAACATATAGTAGGCACTTCGCAATTGACATATACGTATTTAATTTATGATTGTCATTTTATCAAATTAGTTAAAACAAAACACACACAAATTACAGGTTCGGAAAGTGTACATTACTGACCGTGAGGTTTCATTACATACTGGTTTTTTTTAACCATGGAAACCGCTCACTTACCAACTTTTAAGAGGCTCGGGAAACTGTACGTTACTAACTGAGTGTGAATAAAAACTATTTACGTGTGGTTATTGATATTTTAATTTTATATGCAACACAAAACACTTCACAAAGGGGATGTAATGAAAGCCAGGACAATTCTAACAGAGGGAATTTTATTGAGATGTTACATCTTTTTGCTAAACATATTCCTGTGGTTAAAAAAAATTAGTGCATGAAGTGTCAAGGAAGGCAAAATATACTAGCCCGCAAATACGAAACGAGATTTTGTTCATTTGCTCTGAAATGGTACTAAATCAAATTGATGCTGAAATTAACAGTGCGGTATGTTTTGCGGTAATTTGTGACAAAACTAAAGACATAGCAAAAACGATTGGTAGTAATTCGTTATTGCTTACAGGGCACCATTTATAAGAGATTTATTGGATATCAAGCTGCAAAGGAATTAAACGCTCAAACATTGGTTTCATATGTTAAAGACCTATTTAATGAGTGTAAAATTGATATGCATAAATGGATTGCACAGACCTATGATGGCGCGAATGTAATGAGTGGCTGTTCAAAAGGTGTTCAAAGATTATTTAGACGTGAAGTTCCTCAAGCGATTTATATACACTGTTATAATCATAGACTAAACTTGATTGTGGTTGATATTTGCAAGAATTTGTCACAAGGAAAATATTTTTTTAACTTTTAGAAACAAGATATGTGTTTGTGTCCGGCTCCTAAATGTATAATAAATGTATAGAAGTTCAACGACAACTGAATCCTTCAAACAATCCAGTTGAACTAACGAAAATTTGTTACACAAGCTGGACATCTGTAGTGTTCGCTTGTATGGCAATTAAGACAAAATTCACAGAAATTTTAGTGTTTTTAAATATGATTATCGGCGAAAGAAGTGATCGTGCACCGGAAGCCGTTGGTATATTACACCAAATCGATTTTAAATTCGTGTTTTCTTTGGTTATGTACTGCAAAATTTTGAAATTATTTAGTGCAGCCAGTGACTTTTTTCAAAAAGTCTCATCGAATTTGGCGGAAGCTAATATTTTAATAAAATCTTGTTTAGTAAAACAAATAATATTGAAATACCGAAAAACAAAAAATTGGAAACAAGAAGAAGGAAAATGCCCAAAGGACCAGAAAATTTTATTGTGACGGCTAATCTAGAAGAAAAAATAATATCCGAATATAATCAATTTAAAACAGTAATATTTTATCCTACTTTGGATTTAATTTTGAACGAACTGGGTGACCGTTTTGGCAGGGACAACATAAACACTATTAATGCGATCAGTGGTCTCCATCCGGGAAATAAAGATTTCTTAGATTATTACTGTTAGAAACCGTTAGTAGATCATTATAAAGCTGATAGTGAAACATTGCAAGCCGAACTAAAAATATTACCTAAAACAATAAATCAATATGAACTAGAAAATAATGTAAATATTAGGTACTAATATAATACAACTAATCTAGCTACTTAACAATTATAAAGTTTTAGGGCCCACCTTACGTAAAAATTCTAGCTACGTCCCTGTGATACTCTTTTGATATCGATAGATTTTTATTTTATGAATTAACTGTAAAGAATTATTTGTTGGCTTTTTTACTTTCCCATACGGAAAGTGTAGCGATCGCAATTAAAAAAAATTTTTTTTTAAGAATCTTACGTTTCAAGGACTCCTGAATCAGAAAAAAGTATTTTTGACAAAAAAAAATTGAGTCTGTGTATGTGTGTGTGTGTGTCTGTGTATAACGTTGTACCCACGATAACTTTCGAAGCAAAAGTCCTAATAACTTGAAATTTGGTGAGGAGCTGGCTTTTTATATTCTATCGGTTCTCAAAAGATGGGTCTGATAAAGAAACCGGAAGAATCCGCCATTTTTAACAGTTTTTCTTATATAATTTTGTACGAATGTAAATTATTCGAATTATTTTTAAAGTTTCTTATCAAGACAATACTTTCTAACAATTTATTCAAATAAAATTTGATTCTATCATTAACAGTTTATTAGATATTTAATTTACAATTTAAAGTGAATTTCATAAATCTAGGTTCGAATCCTGCCTGCGACGATTTAAAAAAAAATATTTTTCTTGCATAAGTTTACGTTCAAGGTCTCCTAAGTCAGAAAAAAATATTTTTGACAAAAAAATTTTGAGTGTCTGTGTGTAAAGATGTACCCACGATAACTCTCGAACCAAAAGCCCTAGTAACTTGAAATTTGGTATAGAGCTGAATTTTCATATTCTCTCGGCTTTATTAAAAGATACCGGATATCCGCCATTTTGAACAGTTTTTCTTATATAATTTTGTACGAATGTAAATTATTCGAATTATTTTTATAGTTTCTTATAAAGATAAGTCTTCCTAACAATTTATTCAAATAATTTTTTTTCTAACATTAACAGTTTATTAGATATTTAATTTATAACTTAAAGTGATTTCCATTATATAATCTAGGTTCGAATCCTGCCTGCCACGATTTTTTATTAGAAAAAATAAATAGACGGTTGCACAAAAGTCTGGTTAATTGGCGATTTACTAATTGTGTTTAATACAAACATATCACTTCAAAGTGGTTTTATGACAATATAAACTTATAAAAATATGTACTTTTTTTCATCATTCCTTATAGAAAAGTCGCGTGGTGGTCACACCAGTTTTTTTTAATATATAATATTAAGGTCACTTGAATGTTTGCACTAGCGGAAAACCATAACATAAGTTTGATTTTAGATCCAAGATTTGGAAAAACTTCCTTATAGTTTTAACGAATTTAACACACATTTTTTGAGAAAATAACTTTGAATATACAGTAAAAAACGTAAGAATACAAGAAAAAATACGTGATAATTGAAGTTCATATATGGATAATTCCAAAGTATCATGCACTTAGTGTTTGTCAGTACCTTCTTCTTTTTTTACAACTTTTTTTAACGAGATATGTTTTTGTCAGATATTGTTGTTTTGGTGAATATTTGTCAGTTATTTCAATTTCGAGTTTCGTTTAACTCACTCGTTTTTTGACACGTTCATTTTTTACTGTTTCATTTTCAACGTCTGTTTATCTAAATGTATTTTTCCGTTTTTGTTAAATCGATTTCAATTTAATTTCAAACTACGAAGACTAAGCTTTTTGAAGCAACCGCGACAAAAAAAGTTAATGTTTTTAATAGAATTTGAATCTTTCTTGCAATGATTTTAAAAATTTTTATAGCTGATAAACTGGTTTCTAAATGTTTCATAACCGTCTGCAACCAGCTCTTTAGGTCTATGATTTGTTCCGCTAAAAGTCTCCAAGGTAGGAGATAAGATCTAATCAACAGTTAACGTTAACGTGTGAAACCTTCAAATTCTTTACTCGTTGTAACAACTAAAAGCGCCAAGTTTTTGGAATTCACGAGCGTTTTTAATTAAAAATTAGGTCAAAGTCATAGCATCAAGTTTAAGAAATCATCGTCACAAAAGCGAGTAGTTGTCATTAACGTTTTCGATACAAAATTTGATTTTTTATGCTTTTACAAAACTGAAATTTAAATGTTTGACATTGGATCTATGAAAATAGCTACTTATATTAAGAATGATATAAAAATAAGAACGGTGAATTATATCGCATGGTTTATTTTATAATATTGGCACAAAGCCAACCACAAAGAATAAAAATATGTACTATCTTAGTAAACCATAAGAAAAAAATTTGATTAGTTTAGATTATAAAAACGTCGTATTTTAAGAAAAGATTAAAGAGCAAAACAAGCTAACATTTGTAAAAGATAACACACTTTCGAATAACTAACAATAGACCCGGTGTAGTTATTCAATAATAATAGCAAACAAATTAAAAACAACAACAAAAAACGCATCTTATACTTTAAAAAATGGTTGATAAGATGTAGTGCTACCAAACATTTTTACGAATATACATAGGTCTTAAAAAAGATTAAACTTAGAAAACTCATAAAACATAGAAAATGTGTAGGGCAGACTGGGCGGCATATTGAATAAATGATATCATTTTTTGAAAAATAAATTATTTACCTCGTAATCGAACGCCGATTTAATTATAGAGAAAGAGCTAATATAGTGCAGTACTGTATTTTCAAAGTAAGTATAACTAGAACACAATCATTTAATTTTACTTCTCTAATAGCACCTTTATCTTCGCTCTCTTCGAGTCTAATCAGTAATTTTAGACATCATATGCATTAAAAAAAGTTTCTGATACCAAATGTAATGTTCATTCCTATAAAATACAAGTTCAGGAATTTTTGATGTTTGAAAAATATAAAATCAAAATCCTTCTATAACCCTTTAAATACGGCTGTCGTCAATAGACGACGCCGACGCAACGAAACTATGATTAGGTACGGCTGTCGTCAATAAGCGATAGTTTTAAGCTGGATATGGGTGTTGCTTGTTGACGATGTTTCATTTTTATTATAAATTATGCATTAATATATGTACATATCGTGTACCTTATGTATAGCTAGAGTAAACATATGACTAGTAAATTGATGATTGTTAAACAACTTTTAATATGTTCTAATACCCATTATATCGAGTTGATTTTCTCTCAGAAAAAAACAATAAATGCTAAAATTAATTTTTTCAATGTCCAAAAAATATTTTTACCTCAGTACATAAAAAATGGACGTACCATCAACATCTCGTGCTACTAGTGGTTCGGACCAAACCAGAAGAGACAATAAAATATACAATGTGTCCAATAGATACTAAACATGGCGGACACAATCTCTTATTTACTTGTTAGGAAAAACTTGCGATAACATTTGCTACAATTCTTTTATTCAAAGCTAGGCTGCATTTCAAGCAGTTCATTCCATCAAAGAGGCATCACTTCGGGATAAAATATTTGTTTTATGCTACTGTGAGAAGATATTTGTTCTGAAGCTGTTGGTATACACCGGTTTGAATTTGACATACCGCGAAATGATCCATTGGGTGTTTCTGGAGCAGTAATAAAAAAACTTAAGTTGAAATATTTGCAAAAAGGGCATCTCCTGTATACTTATAACTATACTAGCCCAAAACTAACGGATTATCTGGACCAGCACAACGCGGGCTCATGTGACACAGTAATAAAAATAAAAAATATTTTCCAAAATTCTTAAATTGAGTTCTGCGTGGAACGTGCGAACGCAAAAAATGCGGAAATGTATTAGTTCTTAGTTGGAAAGACAAACATAATGTGCTAATGCTTTCAACATTTCATAAAGGAAAAATAGGAAATAGTGAAAAAGTTGCTTAAATTGGCGAGGAAATTATGAAACCAAACTGTGTATTAAGACTATACACAAAATATGAGAATGATCGATAAATGCGAAATGCAATTAGCCACAGTGGAGTGTATGCGAAAATCAATAAAATGGAACAAAAAATAATTTTCATCTGATGTATGTTGCTATACTAAACGGTTATAACATATTCCTTCCAAAAACAGGAAGCCATCCTATATACCATGTGTCCAATTAAGTCGGAACCATATGGCAAACTTTTTGATTCTTAGTTTTAATTTACTTTACTCAAGAGTAAAGTACCTTTATTTTTGAGAATATTCACTATTGTGAATCTGCCATGAAAAAGTAGTTTTTGTTATTTTTATTAACTTTTCTGTATTAGCATTGGTAATTTACCGATAACCATGTAATTTAGGATGTCCTGACAAATTCTGTATATTAGCAATTTGCGTATAGAATGATGTACTGACGGCAAACGTCAAATGTGTTAGATTTTATAAAATACGATAAATGGCGGCACTGTTATGCGAAGAGAAAATTGAAATAGTTTTGATTGTGGGAGATAATTATAAGACTCATCAAGAAGTAGCAGCTATTTATAACAACAGACATCCGAATAGAAATATTCAGCATTCGACAGTTATAAAAATTGTAAATAAATTTAAGACGTCTGGAAGTGTTCAAAATAATTTCAATAAAAAACGCCAGAAGCGGATTGCCAGTAAAGGCACGAAATTACAAGTGATGCTATCTGTAGTAGAACATCTTAAAATGTCATTGAGAAACAGAATGTCTTTGATCTGAAATGAAGTAAGTAGATGTATAATGGCAATTGTTATAAAAAGTAACAAATATCATCCATACAAATCTCAGTTTGTTCATACATTGAAAAATAGGATTATGACAGACGGTTTGAATTTTGCTCGTTAATACAAGAAGAATTAGAAGAGTATCTCTTTTTATTAAAAAATATAATTTTTACCGACGAGGCAACATTCACATCAAATGGAACTATGAGTTCACAAAATTGTCGCTGGTGGTGTGCCAGTAATCCTCGTTTTACAATAAAAACTCGCGACCAATATTAATTCAAGACCAACGTATGGTGTGGTACTTATTAAAATAAAGTAATAAGACCATTTTTTTTTTGACGTTCTATGAATGCTCAACTTTATCTAAATTTTTTCAAAATGAATTATACGACGATTTTATTGGCGAATTATCCTTAATAGACCATCAAGGTATATGGTTTTAACAAGACGGTGCTACATGCCATACCACAGTACCTGTGAAAAAATACCTTAAAACGAATTTTTAATGACAAAGTAATCTAGACTTAACCCCTCTGGATTATTTCTCATGATGCTACTTAAAATATAGGGTTTACCAGCAAAATACAATACAAATAAAATTTCGAAAGGACAATTACAGAAGCATGTCAGGAAAAACTGCAGATATGATCAAGAATGTATTAAGAGAATTTGACAGACCAACCATTAAATGTTTTGTAGCAACCCTTTCCAGGGTACGTCACTGGAGAACATAAAACAATAAAATCCATACCGCACGAATGTTCGGCACATCTTTGGTTCGGCAGTCATGCAACATCCAAATTGTGCTACGATCGTGTACGTACGCGAGTACCTGTTGTTCGTGCGTTGCAACGGATCTTCACCGTTCGACATTTAAATTACTTTATATTAATGATATTACTTTGTACGTTAGTTGTCAGTGTTTGCCATATGGTTCCGACTTATTGGACACAGTGTATATAAATTTACTTATCAGGAATGTTGTGAAACAAATTTTGGATAAACAGGGAACTCTGACCGCCGTTAGACTTGGAAGACAAAGCATGGACGTAATCGATCGTTTAACTGCAGCTAATTTGATGAAAACAAGTTATTTTGCAAATGTTCTACCTATAGGAAACAGACAAAAGGGACAAAGAATTTGCTATATGTGTTCCAATACTACCCAAAGTGGAAAAAAAGACAAAAGTATGTTACAAATTGGTGTTCTGAATGTAAAGTAACACTTTGTATAGAAGAATGTTACAAAATTTACCATACAAAAAAAACGTGTTTTAATACAAATGTAAATGCAAATAACATTGTCTTAATTTTGTAAATTTTGGTTTTATTTGTTTGCAGGAATTAGAATTATAATTTTGTTTAGGAGAAGTAAAGCGTACAACTGGACGTTGACGTATAGATTTTCATATACTACATCTCTAATAATAAACAAATTTCCTTTACCCAAACAGTAGTTGTAGAAAATTGTAGGTAATACAGTAAGTTATTTGTTTTTCTTCCCCTTGTCTTTGATTACTCTAATGTTCTAAAGTAGATACGTTTCTAGTCATTTCAGCTAAAAAATTACTGTTCACAGGTACCGTTAAATAAATTCTACAAGTACCTAATAAAAAAACGAGAATGCAGCATTTAGGTCGTTGTTTACTATAAATTTAAGATTTTTTATGATAGTCGTTGATTAGGAAACAGGTCTTTAACTGTAATTATCTTATTATATAATTCATTCCCATTAACATTTACAGAATTATAATTTTTAATATCAAAGTAACAGGCTAAATCTAGATATTTTTTCCGTATATCATCTTCCTAAAAGCAAAGCGTTAGTTCAAAAAAGCAAAATTTTTTATATATAGCCTTTCTTAGACAAGATTGTTAAGGTAACCGCACAATAAAATTGTCTAGCAGTTTTACGCATTGTACTGTTTGTGCAGAATTTTCTAAAATATCATATTTTTAGCCGCTAGATCACTTTTGGGCTCTCGCAAATAATTTTCTAGTAACTCAAAAGAGTTTCTCATATAAGTAATGAAGCGCGTACAGACTTGCAACATTCAGAGCATATTTATTTTTACAAGTTTTTTGATTAGTATAACCAAAGGTATAATCAATATGTATACCTATCAAAATTAAGAATGAATTTAAAACGCCAAGTTAAAACGCGATGACATCCATAACGTGTTTAAAGCAACCTCAGCGTAGTTTAAAACTTAATTATAATTTAAAATAATTCTTTTGAAAATAAGCAGTCATCATTATTATTAGTGCAACGTTTGCAGATATAATAAATGTTTTTTTTTCTTGATAAGAACATATAACACAAGAATTACGTTGTTATCTAACAACATATGTCACTATACCTACTGCAATTTATCTGAAATATTGAATCGATTTTAATGCAGAACCTCAGTACTTTCTACTTACTCTGTTTTTAAATTATTTTTCGTTTTGCGCTTTCTCTTCAAAACTATTGTTTTAATTTACTTTACATTCATTTTCTTTAGCTTTTTCTTTAACTTTCGTTTACCAATAAGTTGTTTCTATTCAATGTTCTGAAAACCGCGTCTGATGATTTCGAGAGATAACATTTTAACTTCCGGTTAATACACCAGATACTGTAACGTCTAATTGGTTTTCAAAGATTTCAAATTTGTGATATAACCCACTCACGTTTGTAAATTAAAACCCCCGAACCAAAAAGTAAGTAGCGACATCTCGCTGTGGCTGCGATGTCAAGCTACCCTTTTACGTTGTATTGAGTTTGTTATACACTGTTTACTCTTGATATGTGGGAAAGCTGTAGTAGGTCAAATAAAACACACAGCAACAAATACATCATTGTTTTTGTTCAAATATGGCTCGTTAAATTTTAAAAGTTTCTCTATTCGGTGGAATCTGTGGTAGGAGGGAAAGAACAGGCAAATAAGCTCCTTCTGTCCTTTAACTGTAAGTAAATTAAAGATCATTACATTGTTTAGATTTATAAAGCAATCAGTTTATAATCAAAGATATCGATACATACACCGGAAAGTTAGGACATCTTAAATTGATGTCCATTAAACATCCCAACACATATAAACATGTGCAGAAACATCATTATTTTAAGCAGAAGAAAAGCTAGTCAACTGATGGCTTGCCAGTAGGTACTGAGGTCCTAGTTACGGAAGCAACCCACTATTAGTTGAATAGTCCAAAAGTACCAAAAATACACATATAAAATAAACACACGATAATATATTAGGAATCAATCTACTACGATAATAATACATACAATAGGCAGTTGTTCATAAGATAAATTACACATAAAATACAAGCAGGGTCCATTATCAAGAAACAACATGCAATATCAAGATGTTTGCTTTTCACGGTAAATAAAATATTAGATTACATTTTGCAAGGCAATGTATACACTGGTGTTTTTTTCTTGTTATCAAAATCATTAGACTCACCATCAATATTAGATAAATATTATCCAAAAGATGTCCGAACCTTGAACTTTTATATCATCAAAATATAAAGGTTCAAAAAAAAACAAATAAGTTATTATGCATCATTTAGAATTGAAACTAGAGATTAGCAGTAATAACTTGAACAGAGAATAATTAATAGATTAAAATTTGAATTAATTCTAAAATACGTCATAAGTCTACAAATGACATAACAAATAGGCAAAGAAATCAGCATCCTTTTACAAACATTAAAACATCCGCGCAACGCCACTTTCGATTCTAATAATCTTCAAATTATTAATTATTGCAGTTGAATTTCCGACGCTTAATGTTGTGTTCAAAATCACATATAAATCAAATTATGAAATAAAGAGAATACGACGAAACTGAATTACACCTCAAGCGTTCTTTTAAGCAATGTCAATTCAGTAATTTTAAGTTTTAATTCATGACATGACTTGTGAACAACACCGTTTAATAATTCCACACAAATTGATGTTAAAATATACATATACAAATATAAAAACAATTAAATCGACAAAACTGAAATGGCCGCCAATGCGTTTGTTTTACCAAAACAAGGAAAACATGTAGTGTTTCTATAACGCAACATTTTTATTTACATACTTAAAACACTTAAAACTCAAAGAAAACAAATTTTTGAACGAAGTTTTTACTAAACGATCTTACTCGTTTTTTTGTCAACCGCCACTGGCTTTCACGTTCAACTCCCAAGCACAGTCCTCAGTAAACGTCTTGGTCTTAAAGCAAATCCTGTCCATTTTCGTAGTTATGGGTCAAAAGTTAAACTCCATAGAAGTGATTATTGAATTTTTTTCACAACATTACTCATCAGCAGTCTAATAATACCACTCTACGACTAAACACTGATGTTCATCTCAAAAAGTTTCAATTGTTGGAATCCAAAAACCAGAAAGTTTCTTTAATTACTGGCTCAGTGAACAGTAGGCAATCTATCTAATATAACTCTTACTTCAGAACAGTTTTTCAGTTTTGCTGTTGCTTCCAAACTTCTTCTTCTATGAAACATCTTCCCTGCCACATCTCAGATCCCATTCGTATTAAACTTCTTGAATGATCTAAAGAGTTAGCTTTGAAAAGTTTTTGTAGAAACCGCAAAAATACATTCTATTTTGTCAGAGGATACGTACGCTCCTTTAACTCGCAATCCCACTTCGAAGATTGAATGCAAAGTCAGCGAAATCCTTAGATCCTCTCATCAGCTTTCTGAAACCAAACGTGAACTTACAAGATTCGCTTATCATCGAGTAAATTCTGTCACACCATGTCAAAAATTTGGGTTTGGTTTCTCTTATTGATAAGTGTTTATCATCGACTTACTTTCAATTTGATAAAGTTTTACGGACAAGTAGCTAACATTTTTATGGAATTTTTTGAAACGGTTATTATGAAATCATCGATATTAAAACCTAAAGTCTGGTTTAAGTACGTTAATGACACCTTGTCCAGGTTTCTTGATCATCTTAACAACCAACACCTTGATATCAAACTCACCATGGAAATCGAAAAATTGGTTCTCTCGACGTTCTTGTGACACATCATCATCATCCGACACACAAACGTTCTGTTATTAAATATTTGCTTCATCGCGCCTTTCCTATTTACCAATCCGAGAATTCGGAACTTTGTGATCTTACTAAAACTTAGTCAACAATAGTTATACCAAGCGGGATATTTAGGCAGTAATAAATCGTTGTCTACATCTCCGTATTCGAGTACCGAAGGATATATCTGCTTTCGATTCCAATCCGAAATTGGTTTTTTATCTTACATTTATAAGTTCAAAGATCACATAGGAAAAATTCTTCGTAAAAATGGTATTTAACCCGTATTCAACTCGACAGGTAAAATCTCTGAAACTCATTCTTTACCTAAGCTGTATACCAAATTTTTTTTATGTGGTCACACTTATTTTAGAACATAATCGTTGTATACAGAAAAAAACATATTTCTAAGTCTGCTGTTGCTGAAGAAATATTGACTATGTTAGCAATAGGAGTAACGTCATTATCAATTATTGTACTGTCCGCATTACCAATGGCAACAACTCCATTAAAATTATTGTATTTTTTAATTTGTAAAAGGGGTTTTATTACTACGTTACGTTTATTTCAGCCGTTGATTTATCTTCTATAAACCGTGAAGCGCTACATACATTTATGTCTGTTGAGTCTGGATCACATTGATATGCAAATTTGCTAGGAATATCAGTATTTTTTTCACAAATTTTATTTTTTATTTGTTTCGATGTTTTAGACTGTCATTTCTTGATTTGCTTTGCCGAACATTTTAAGTTTTGTTTATATTGTATTTCATTGTAACTAGAATCAACGACGTCTGCAAAGGAGTTACTATTTGAACTGTTTATGGCTGGTTAGGTCTTCGTCGTCGGTGGGAAGAAATTCGCTTCCGGATGTTTTGTCTTCAGAGAACGTATCATAATCGGTGCCATTTAAACATTTATGTTTATCTACTTCTATTTTTTGGTGGTTTGATCTAAATTTTTGTATACTTCTTACTTTTTTATTGCTTAATATCAAAACTGTGATTTCATTTTTTAACTCTTTGTTACCTGATGTTGAATTTCCATTAATATCTTCTATTTTTCTTTTATCTGATGTTAAAACTAAGTTATTTTTATATAATTCAATGTTATTTAATGTTAAACTTATGTTAACTTCCTCCACTTCCTCGCCATTCTCGTGTTAATTGTTTTTATTAAAGTCATAATTGAGGTATTATGAGTTTAATGAAAAAATTAACACGTTTAATTATGTCTCTTTACTGATAAAAATTAAACGTCGTTAATTTGAAATAATAATACAATTTAAAAAAACATGAACCGCATTTGAATTTGAACCTTCGTACGTAACGCCGATATTACCGCAGTCGTACGATTGATATTTTTGATATTCGTTATTAAATTTTAAAAATTATTACGCAAAACGTTCTCTAGTACACATTGTCATATGTTCTGATTCTGGAAATATGTTAAAACCACGTTGAGGACATATTTTCAGATTTCCCATGTTAATCTGTATGCTTCAGAATTTCCGGGACACACGATATACAGAATGCTGCATCTTATTTAAATTATCTTTGGATGTACCTACGATAACTCTCGAACCAAAAGTCCTAGTAACTTGAAATTTGGTATAAAGCTGGCTTTTCATATTCTCTCGGTTTTATTAAAATGAGTCTGATAAAGAAACCGGAAGTGAGTGTATCCGCCATTTTTAACAGTTTTTCTTATATAATTTTGTACGTATGTAAATTATTCGAATTATTTTTACAGTTTCTTAAAGAGTTAATTCTTACTAACAATTTAATCAAACCAAAATTTTTCTAACATTAACAGTTTATTAGATATTTGATTCATAATTTAAAATGAATTCCATATATAATCCTAGGTTGGAATCTTGTCTGCGACGGTTTGTTTTAGAAAAAAATTCCATATCTTGAAGGGAAAGCAAGATACGTTCTTTTGACTTGTTTATATACGGAGTGCTGCTTCTTACTTTAATTATCTTTAGATGTACCCACGATAACTCTCGAACCAAAACTCTTAATAACTTGAGATTTGGTATGGAGCTGGCTATTTATATTCTCTCGGCTTTGGGGGTTTTATAAAGAAACCGGAAGTGGACGTATCCGCTATTTTTAACAGTTTTTCTTATATAATTTTGTGCGTATGTAAATTATTGGAATTATTTTTACAGTTTCTTATAGAGATAATTTTTCCTAACAATTTATTCAAATAAAAAAATTCTAACATTAACAGTTTATTAGATATTTAATTTGTAATTTAAAATGAATTCACAAATATAATATAGTTTCGAATCCTGCCTACGACAATTTTTTTTACTGATTTACTAAAGGGGTAAGTAACATCGAGGCGCACAAATATGCTAGGAAATCAATACAAACTTGTACATATCACTTCAAAATGGTTTTATCACAACATAATCTTAAAAAAATATGTAAACATTTCTTATATGAAAGTCGAGTGGTGATCACACCATTTTTTTTTAAATGGTACTCTCGATTTCTTTCAACGGTTTCTAATGTAGTTTTTAATTCTCTATCGATTTGTACTAGTAATATTTTTTACTTCATTAACTTTCGTTTAAAATTCATTTTCGACAGAACTAATTAGTGTTTATTTTGGGTGACTGAAAAAATTGTCATTTGGCTTCTCGTGTTTATAAACAAAGATAGGAGATCTTAGGATAGGATCGCCGTGCTCCACTATCCGTGCATTACAAAAATTATTAGTTCGATTCGAACAAACAGAATCGATAAACTACCCCGCACCTGTTTAAAGAAAAACTGCCAGAACAGAAGAGGCAGAATTTATGGCATTGCAGACTGTAGCTAGCACCAAACAAATTAGTGAAGAACTTGGTATCATTAGTGCTACTTCACAGAGAAGAGTACTTAAACGTGATAAATATCATCCTTATCACACTGAACTGCATAAAAAGTTGACTATAAGGGATTTTAACCCGAGAAGAACCTTGTGTGTGTGGATGTTAAATAAACTTAATGAGCTTTATATCCACTATTTTATTTACCGACGAAGCTACTTTTCATATAATGGCCGAGTAAATCGTCGTAATTATCATTACTATAATAATGTAAATTCTCATATTTTAAGAGTTTTGGATCATCAACATAGATGGACGGTCAATGTATGGAGAGGAATTGTGGATGATTGTCATTTAAATGCCAACAGATATTTGGAGTTTTTGAATAATTGTTTGCCACAGTTACTAAAAAATGTTCCAGAAAACACAAGAAGGCCCAAGTGGTATCTTTATGATGGTGCGCCCTGTCATTTTGCTAGAAATGTGCGTAATTATTTAAACGAACAATATCGTGATCGATGGATCGGCCGAGGAGGTCCTGTGCCATGGCCGGCAAGATGAATTTCTTTTTATGGGGGTTCGTAAAAGATTACATACTTCAAGAACGAAGTACGTCAAATGAATGTTTGAGTGTACCACTGTAAAAATAATATTACACTTCAGCAAAACTTTCTTGCAACGACAAACTTACCGGGCATAATAAATGCAAAAACACTTGCTCAGATATACTAGTATCTATTTGAGTTTTACTAGAACGGAAATTATAAAAACGATAAAACTAATACACGAACAATACATTACACAGTATAGCGAGTAATACCATGAAAATTGTAGCTTTGTTAAAGCTTAAAATATAACGCAATTATGCAATGCTAACACAATCGGCATACTTCATGCTTTGATTACGCAAACACTGTACCTAATTCAAATTTGCAAGAAAGTTTTTAGAAAAACGAAAAGGTTCAATATGTATTTATTAATAATATGTAACAAAATTTTATATAATTATGTTTTTGATACAATCTATAAAAGAAAAAAGTGTATATGTGAAAGCAAGCAAAAGTACCTATAATTTCTAATAAACTAAAAACATCTTTAAAATGTTTCAATATCAATGTTAAGATGAAATATTTTTAAAACGCAACAAAAATATTTTTTTGAAAAACATTTTTTATTTTGACTATTTTAAAACGTTGTAACGTTTTTAAAAGAGGAAAAAAACGTTTCCTTGCTGATTGAGGGAAAAATAACTGTATTTAGATTAAAACTGTTTGTTCAGTTGGACAATGATTTAGCAACCCTCATTTTTATCTATTTATAAATACATAAAGCAGTTCATTTAACGGAATGCATAGGACTTATCAAGCATATTAAGGTCAATTGTGTATTTGAAACAATAAAAAGAATTGTAATAAAAAAAGTAATCGAATCTAGCAGTAATTTTTGTGAACAATAACTATATAGATATTTTTTATTTTCTTTATTTTTTTGAAAGTAATAATTTAACAAATCAGTTTTTTTATATAGTAAAGTTTTGGTCACTTCCCAAAAAGAATAGGGTAAATAGCGTTTTTTGAGATTGCAAATTTTATTCTGAAAAATAAAATAAAAAAGCATTGATTATATATCTACAATACGTCATTCAGTTCAATGTGATAAAATATTGATTGAGGCAGATTAGAGTTTTGTTTGTAATTGATTAGTGAAAGTCTAATTTTTATGTTCTTTAGAAACAGTCGCGCATCAAATTTAAAATCATTACTTAACACTAAAGTTGCCTACGAGTACCTAATACAAATGCCACTCTCATCGCTGTAACTTTTACGCACTACTCCCTCTAGTGACGACAACATTACAAACAAAACAATAATTAATTTATCTCAGTCTTAGAATGTACACAAAAAAACATTTCAAACCTCAAGTATGTAAACTATTTTTAAGTGTTGTTTGCGTAATATACTAATTATAATTAAACATATCTCGATGAACGGACAAAGAAAAAGAGCACTGTTTTTATCACAACCTTAAACTTTATGTTACTATTATCATATTCAATGTCAAAGTAGAGTTTAAGTAGTTTTTTTAAACATTTTTTTAATTTTTAGTCAAAAAATGAATGAATAAGATTTCTCTGCTAGAGTGGCTATATTTTAAAATGTATGATGTAGTGGAATGAAATAATTTTGTTACTATATATTGTATTACAACGTTACAAGCTCACTCAAAGTTATTTTCTTTTGATGATTTTATCATAGTTCTATTAAAAAGAATGAAAAAAATCACTATACATTTCTATAAACGAAGACTAATATTCGCTCAAAAAAAGTCTGGTGTTTTTTATTTGTATACGTTTGAAAAAAATTTTTTTATTAGTCAGCATTTAACAGTTTAAAAAAATTAATGATTACTGATAAAGCAACAGTTTTTAGCATCGCCACGATGTCGTAGTTACCAAAGCACTTCCACTTTCCTGCTTAAGTAAAATTACTTAACGTGCATTTATTTGCAGGTATGTATGTGAACGATGTCAAAGCTGGGGCGTGTGATGCAAAGGCAGTACCCAAAATCTTACAAGAAACTCCAGCGACTGCTTGGGTTGATGGTCAAAATGGATTAGGAGCGGTGGTAGGTAACTTTTGTATGAGTTTAGCTATAGAAAAAGCGAAAAATGTTGGAGTAGGATGGGTCTGTGCTAAAGGTTTGTTACGCATTTTTTAAATAAAATACAACTAACGTATTTGTAACTGTAGGCTCCAACCATTATGGTATTGCAGGCATGTATTCTATGATGGCTTTGGAAAGAGGCCTATTAGGAATGAGTTTTACAAATACGTCACCGTTTATGAGCCCAACAAGGAGTAAAAAAGTAAGCTTTATGAATATTTCATTTAGTGTTATTTTTATAAACGTTTTTAGGCGGCTTTAGGTACAAATCCGTTGACCTTGGCAGCTCCTGGTGAAAACGGAGAAAGTTTCATTTTAGACATGGCGACTACTACTGTAGCAGTTGGAAAGGTATTACTTGTTTCTGCTTGTTTTTTTTTTAATCTTGTATTTTAAAGATCGAAATGCAAAAACGAAAGGACGAACCAATTCCGCACGGATGGGCTCAGGATAGCGAAGGTGAATCGACAACTGACGCTTTCGAAGCTTATGATGTAGGTTGTTTGATGCCTCTCGGTGGACGCGAAATAACCTCTGGGTACAAAGGCTACGGTTTAGGAATGTTGGTAGAAATCTTTTGTGGAATTCTGTCTGGATCTCTTTACGGACCATATATTAGAAAATGGGGATCCACTGCCGATGTCGCAAATTTAGGCCAATGTTTTATTGCCATTGACCCTAAATGCTTTGCTCCTGGATTTGAATGCAGGATGAGCGATTTAATGAATTACCTACACAATATGGAACCCGTTAGTATTTGTTTAAATGATCTAAACTGTTTACTGCTGTTTGTTTTTAGGCAGATCCATCTAAGCCGGTTCTTGTTGCTGGTGATCCCGAAAAAGCTTACAAAGTGTTGGTAGACAAAGCTGGCGGCATTCGATATATAAAAAATCAATTAGACACATGCTTGCAGCTAGCTAAAGAGCTCAACGTTGTCCCTTTACAGCATCTGCAACACACATGTGACTGTTAGCAAGAATATGACTCAATAAGTAATGTTTTTACGGGTTCGTTGTCTTTACGCTACTGTAAATGTGTAAATCTACTCAGGAATTTGTCGTGTTTTTACCAAATAAATTGTTATTTTTACAAATATTCTAAATATTTTCAAAATACATATATACTAGTTTCTAAAAATGTATTTTTTTAGTAAACAAGAAATAGTTGCGTCAGACCCAGAGCTATTGAGTAAATGCAGAATATAAGTTCAATGAATAACGGGAATTAGGGAGTTAATACCCTATGAAACATCCTTCCTAATAACAATATAATCAATGTCTCAACGGTTGTGATCGTAGAAAAGATTTTAAGAGTTGAACAACAACATTTTAATGTTAATTTTACAATATTTATGTTATACAATTAAAATAACTATACTAACGTTTGTAGAACAATAAAAATCATGAAGATACTAACGTGTGAGCAGGTGTGCGGTAGATTAAATGTTATAAAAGTTTGATTACCTACTCGCCTTATGAAATTCTGAACATCCGATAGCTGACAATGAAAACATCTGTTAACCCTTAAACCCTCAAAGCATAAACTTTGAAATTCAAAGTTGATATTTATTTTTTTTTGTTTTTAATCTACGCGAACGTTTACAGTGTAGTGCGCACAATGCCTACTCGGTGTTTTCTGTATAATGACACAATCAATGGACCAGGTGTCGGTGTTTCGACAGCGACAAAAAAAAATGTCACTCGTCAAAGTAATCATAGTACGTGCTAATAGCAATAGCTCTTTTTTAGAGAGTTTGGGCAAACCCTTTTCATTAGTACTGAATGTCAAAAAAAATTAGGCTAAGCCGCAATCCATCAAGGTTAATTTAAAGATACAGGCACGTTTAATCTCCTCTGAATCACGCAAGCATTCATTCAAGTTCAAAACAAAATGTTTCTTTTGTGCCGAAAGTGTTGAGAGTGAGGAAAAAGCCCAAGGTGAGACGTGGAAAGATATTTACTAACATCACAAAAGAAAGCTACACAAGTAACAACTAAGTAACTTGTATGGATTCAGCTTAAGCTAGACATGACGAATAAGGAGATGAAGTGATAAGTGGTGTTTCTTCCATAAATGATTTGGTTACGGAAGAGAGTATGTATTACGATGAATATTGACTGAACGATTAACCAGAACAAGTTGGAGAGGAATAGTGACTGCCAGTTTACTGTAAACAAAAGTATGGACGCTATAACGGGCTATAAATCAAAGTGCAGAATTGTTAAAACAGAACTGTTGAAGAAGTATGAAAATCGCATAACCGTGATCTCGGAATCTAACGGATTTAAGGTACCAACAAATTTGTTTTACAGACACCGGGCACAATAAATTGTTAAGCAAGAATTGGTAGCAGAAGAAGAAAAATAATGAGGAGGAGGATGTGGACCCACCAAACTACCCGAACTTGCTTGGTTCAAGTTCGCCACGCATATATGATAGAACGATTTAGGATATGTTACGAGAAGAAAGGATTGCCTAGTTAGACGAGTCGAATAGACTGTGTATCTGGTTGGTGCTATTTGAGCGCGAGGTTCAGCGAGGCACCCACCTTGCCGCTTATCCTCGCGTGTCAGGCTGAAAACCAAGTAGGCGGTAAAAGGGTACGCTGTTGTAATAGACGGAGATGAGGACAGTTAGTCAAGAGAGCTACGACTAAAAAGAAACTGAAAATGTTAACTAAAAATAATCAAATAAAATATTTTAAAATAAGCCACATGCAGTTAAATAACTAAATAAATACAATACTTCGCCGTAGCTGACTTTTAAATAAAATCATAATGCTATGCAAGTATAAACTAAATTATATTCTGGTTTGACTCTGGTCTGTTCTAGCGAATGCAATGAGTACATTAAAATCGGACACTAGTTTAAGTATAGACCTCGGGATACGGGTTGACCTGGGTTCTTAAGGTACTCCGGTTATCGTCGAACTCGCGACAGGAGAATAGCCTACGTGACGGAGTATCAGGAACACCACACAACAAGCACCGGTCGTCATCTGCGTTTCAGATGGCAACGGAACCAGCCGTACGACGCACATAATTATCAATTATCAATTTACGACGACAAAAATATAAAGTATGGTTTAATTTTATATTCTCATCAGAAATGCTTATAAAAAGACTACTTAATATATAACTTTTAGAAAAATACCTAATTTGGGGCCAGGTGATCATAGTATTGTAATTAAAAAAAATATATTTTAAACTATTTCTGTATTTTAAATTAAACAAAATAATGAGGCTGGTACAGTTTTAATCAAAATATTATTCTACAGCGTCATCATCATTATCATCATCATCATCATCAGACTCCTGATCATCATTGCCGTCCTCATCATCGCTACAGAAAGTAGGCAATCTTAGCATTCCTAATACAACTTCATTAAATTGTGTTTTTTTTCAATTATTTGTCACAATAGGATCAGAGAACACCAGCATCCAGTTAAATATGTCACCATTAGTGTTGATTCTTGAAGTTTTTCTAGAGTGATATTGTCTTAATTTCTTATAGTATTTATGACCTGTCTCAATTACATTTTCTAATAATTGGCCTATTGACAAAGGTAAAGATTTGATAATATCAGCTCTATGTATTAAGAGTTTGTGAACACTAGCACTCATTTTGTACCAACCATAAAGGGAAATAGCAATTTGTGCTGCTACAAAACAATACTTCTTGAATTGTTCTTCGTTGACGTAATGTCCGCAAGAAATTATGAAAAAGGATATTTGCAAATCTTTCTATTAATTCTTTATCTATTCCAGTTATTTGGGAAACGAGCGACGTGCTGTTTCCGTCATTGCTGTTGCCTCCACCTTGTTTTGGCTGATCAACAACGAGACCCATTTCTTTATAAAACTCGGTCGCTATTTTACTTTTTTTTCCTTTACTTTTTCTTTTGCATTTTCACCTCTTGCCTGCCACTGCTGTAATTCCAATTTATATGCTATATGCAGTAAATATTCATAGCATTTTAGATGTGCATGTAGTATAGAAATACCAAACTTAAAGGTGTCTTCATCACATACTCTATTTTTTAGTTTTTCTAGATCGTTTAAATCTTTAGGAGTAGCTTTACAAACATTGCACGCTTGCGAACTTAAGGTATCAGTCAAAATGTTAATAGTCTTTCCATCCAGCATCGTACAAATAGGAATGTGTTTAAATTTTATTTCTTTAGTGCCTAGAACGATTATTGTCGGCTCCAATTGCAATATTTGCGTTTGTATTTCGTTATAATATTCTTTAACATTTTGAACACTTTCTTTTTTTATTTTGAATCCAATTGGACGACAATACCTTGTTAAAGATGGTGCTGTGTTTTTCCGATATATTTTTGTGTTAATATCATTAGATTCACACATTTGTAGTGGTACAATCGTACATAAAATTATGTTGGAATCAGCATATTCTGAATTATTCGCAAAATTTTGTTTATATATACTGTGTCCACCACTGCCATCTAGGCCCCATTTATAATAAACTTTGATTTTATTACAATTTTCCGAAACGTTCTGTAATATTACATCAGCCTGTACTTGTGCTAGACTTTGTATAGTATGTGCAACAAGATCCAGCAGCGACACCACAGCCTCGTCTTCCGTTATTTTAATATTTGCTGGGTAACACTTCCTTTTTGCTTCTGCTATCACATGTTATGATGGATAAATATTAGCCCCTCTATTTTTTGCTCCAAGCTTCATTGTTATATATTCTTCTTCGGGACTGTACGGTCTGATAACAGCAGAGGATGATGTATCATGCACCAGTTTCATTTTTTTAATCTGTTTGACGAAGATTGGATGGCTAACTTCACAACTTGAGCTGTAGCTCTCTCGCCTGATTTGACGCACAGTTCTTCTGAAGTATGACTTGATACAAACGGTTTAACATGTCTTTGCTTACTACGTTGACAACTCTCTTCGAACAATTTATTTGGCCCGTCCCGCTTCTTTTGCTCCGAACACTTTGGCACTGATGACGGAGGTTGTGATGGCTGTATCTCCGGTAGCTTCAAGTATTTGACATTAAGCCATTTAATGTGTTTCTTATTAAAATGCTCGTACATGTAATTACAACGACGCCATTTTGTCAAAAGTTTTGAAACAAACACTTTGACTACAAGTTTTATTTCTATTGTAAACTGTTGAGAAAAATTACTAATACTAGACTTGTCCAATATATATACTGTAATAACTGTTCATTACACTTTACTGATGATGACCTGTAAAACTGATTATTTTTTAACCCTGTAAATAGTTCTTCTCTCTTAATCTTCAATTCTTTTAGAGCGAGATCACTACGACTGCCTGAAAAAAATGCGCTCAATTTAACAAAAGGGAAAATAAGGGGACTTGTATTTTTTGTTTTTATATATATATATAAAAGTGTACTTAACGGAACTTTTTGTGTAACGCTAGCTAAAGTAAACATTTCAATTTTTGTTTTAAACAAACATAGTATTTCGTAAAACATACATTATATTTATACTACGTACAACTTTTATGTTAACAATAATTTCAGATTAAAGTACACACCTGACGCTTCAATATCTATGTTAAAAACCTTGTGATTTTTAATGTAGAAAAACTAGACGATTCTGTCAAAAATTTAGGCACAACTAACCTGTATGAGCTGTGTAAAAAATAACCTAACTTTACGCGCACGCACAGGCTACTGTATTGCATTAAAAAATAATTTTTATTCTACATTGAGGACTGGTTTATAGATAACGTTTTGAAAGAATTTTTGATTACTTTGAAGATAATATTTATTTCTATTTTTGTCGTCGCAATTTAAGTATTTGGCCTTATGTGTGACGTGAGAATTTAGATGGCCGTTGGTATGAGACATGTTGATCCAGTCGAGGATATTTGCAATCAAGTAATAGGTGTCCTTTATGGAACGTATCCCACTGCCGCTGCCATTAATTCAAGATCAAAGTCTTGAGATGGCGTTTGACGGCCGAAAAGAAAGGAAAGTCTGCGGTCAAAACTTGCTGGTCTAAGAATGAACAGGTGCCAGCTCTTACAAGAACTTTGGAGCAGTATATTTCCTGCAATAGGAGATGCAGAGGGGGATATTTTGCCACAACGCACAAGGAACCGATAGGAACAGTACGATACGCACCGAAGATCGTACGAAGGAATAAGAAATGTAGGGATGCCAATTTTCTGATAATTTGGGTATGTCGCAGTCTTTGGTACTAGATGTCTAAGCCATATGTGAGCATAAGAATGACTTCACTGTTGAAAATGGTCACTAATGATTTCCTACGTAGGTTGTAGAACAAGTGCAAGACGGTCGCTTACCCTTGTCAACTACATAGGAACAATGTTTAACGAAGCTCAGTTTATGATCGAGCAAAAGACCAAGGTTCAGAATGGCCAGGCTCTGTTGTAATTTTGCCTCTAGGTCGCGTCTGTTGTCTGCGGACACTGAGATAGTGATATCGTCCGCTTAAGCTAAAATGTCACAGTTATCGGGTAAATATTGTTCTAGTAGAGAATCCACAACTACGCTCCATAAAATCGGTCCGAAAACCGATTATTGATGGCCACCATACGTTCTTGAACGCTGAAATGTCTATAAAAATGCATAATCTATACTTATAGACGTTTGTTTGTACTTTCGTCGATAATTTACGAATGGCGTCTGTCGTCGATTTGCCGGAAACTTACTGGTTGCGATAGAATAACCTTTATGGAGCAATGATGTCATGTATATTTTTTAACAGTACTCGTTCGTATAATTTCCCAAGTCGGGACTCAATATTTGCAAAAGATCGGGATCTAATTCGGGCTTGATAAGGATCGTCGTTCGTTGGAGCGTCGTCTGGGAACAAGGAACTAACTATTGACTTGATTGTGTCGACTTCTGTGAGAGTGTATCTGTCACCGCCATGGACGTTGCAGCATAGTTGGATAACAATGAGCTTTTGTGAGTATATTCTTTAAACTAATCCCTACGGACTCGCCGCCAAACTTCTCTCTACAAACCTTTGCCATGAGCTAAATTTAGTGTTCTTCACTGCCAGTTTATAACGGTGAAGCGCAGTATGCTTTCTTAATCAATATACGACTCGCTTTAACTTATCTAGCTTTGTACTTCACTACGGTACACTAGCTCTAAAATTCGAGCGAACTCTGTTTAAGTCATTTTGGCTAGATTCGAGGATCAACCTGGTCATAGCTTATCAATGGAAGACACGTAGGAAGTAGGGCGCTGACAGCTGTGTTCAGCTTGACAAGATTTATGCGTTTGACATCGAGGATACGCTTAGAGATCGGAACCGATCCAGGATTTTTTACGGTTAAATCAAAACGTATCAGTCGGTGGTCACTTGCAATTACCTCTGGAATAACTTTCCAGTTAGAATTTTTTCTGGCTAAAACTTGTAATGCTTATGTCCTTATGTGACATCGATATTTGAATTACCTTGGTGATTAGCCAACGTGAAAAGTTGATCAGGCCCATTTGCAACACATAGGTCACGTTTGCCCAAGAGGTTCTCCACATTTCTGCCTCGTTCGTCGGTTTGCAAGGAATGCCAAAGCGACGATTTTGCATTGAAATCTCCTGCTATAATAATTGGGACGCCACTTAATGTTTCTAAAACTTTACCTAGATGTTGTAGATGAATACGAACATCCTCGCTTGGTAGCCAAGAAATGCCTACGATATCCAAGGAAGTGTTTCCAACTGTGATCATAGATACGGCGCCGGCGGTGCAGCCATTAGTTAGATGACTGAGGGTAACTACTCCCAACGGGTTTCGCGCTATTGTAAACAATATCCGAGAACTAGTGGATGCGGTGATCCTGTTGAAGGACAATGCCGCACCAGCGAGCCTATACTCTGAACCAGAACTGTACACATATGGTTCTTGGGTCAGTAGAATGTCTATGTCATTGTCGGATGAGAAGCTCGTGACTCTCAAAGTCGCAGCACGAGAACGCTGAGAATTCACTTGCGCAATCCTAACAGTCAGAGAAGCATCCTCACTGTTCTCCATAATCGCTATGAGATATCTTGGTGTGAAGCCTCTTTAAGTTGTTGTTTGTGTCGTAAGAATCCTAGTCGTTCGCTCTCTACCTTTGCATGTCGACCATAAATTGTTGTCACAACTTAAGACATCGCAAAATGATGTTGTCTTGACCGCGTCGAATCATATCATACGAAACGCATAAAAATCCATTGAGCTCACTTCTTGTTTGTTTGGGCTCCTGTAACAACATATTCATATATATAAATTCAAAATGAGTAATGATGTTCATAATGAATGAATTACTTATGGCGGGATATCGTTGTTTATAATGTTTATGCAATATCCGTCTTGTCCCTTCCAGAAAATTAGCGGATATTAGAGAGCGTCGTATGAACGGTGTGTCGGCGATGAACTCCAGATGATTGTTTCTTCTTCGAGTCACGATTTCTCGCGTCGATGTGCGGTCGCCAACCATGATTCTAACAACGTCGTCAACAAAAGTCGCATTGTATCTACGCACGTGCTCTCCAGCTGGTTTTATCAGGATTGATGACAATAGCGTGATCGTCAGTTTGCAATTCGTACATGTGTGATTACATGTGCATACACACAATTGATGTCCTCACCGCCCATGAAGTAAATTTGTAAAAATTTATGTGGTTAGTTTGGCATTAGCAGCAATGAACCTACTTTGTGGTACACTTGGCCTTTTATTTTGAACGTTAAATTAAATTGTTGACCAAGCCGTTCAATGGTTCTGAGGGTGTCTAAATTTCTGGTAGTTGCACTTTTCCCGATGCGCAACACATCCTGGCTGACTCATGTTTGAATTTGAACGCATGACAATGGGAACATTCTTTGTCCATATCCAATTAGCACTTTCTGATGAGAAGAATATTCAATCTCTGGCTCGTACTCGAATGCGAGACGAAGGAACGAAGCTGCTGTAAATGCTCGATATACTTGTTGGCGTTGTCGGTCATTTGCTCTGCGTGTGCACGCAATTGCGACATTCTTACACACACATTTTCGTTATCTTGTTGGATTTGTTCGTCTGTTCTTTCTGCTCTACTATTTTGCATGTTTGTTACTTCATTCTTTCGACGGCCCAAATAAGTCCCCTTGCGTCTTGCTGGCATTGTTCACACACACGCACACACAAATAGACAAACTTGTTGTACGTGCGAATGACTTGCGCATGTGTGGATGAAAGTTCGATGAGGCGGACGTAGCGCCATCTGTTATTCAACAACATAGCTATTTTCGTTCCATTTAAAATACGAACGATGGTTAAATTATGTGGATATTGTTCATACAAAAATACTAAAATCGCTTTTAAAAAATGGGAGGGTGGAGGTAGAAAGAAAAAAAATTGTGGTTATAGGAATGTTTTGATACCAAATTAAAAAAACATTTACCAAAAGAAAAAAAAATTTTAAAAAGTTTCTATTGGTATGAAATATACTTTACGATCTATTCGCATACCTACCGTATCGAAGGAGTGCGATCACAAACACCATGACACGATATTTTTATATATATATATATATAGATTGTACACGAGTTGAAGGAAGATGATTTTGTTAGTAGGCTACAATTTTGTGAAAAGATGTTAAATATTTGCAGTAATAACGAAAATTTCGTTAACAATATTTTTTTTCTCTCACGAAGTTACGTTTTGCCTTAACGGTGAAGTAAACAGACATAACTGCAGATACTGGTCATTGGAAAATCCTCATTGGTAGTTCGAGCATTATACGCAATATCCCCAATAGATTAACGTATGGGTTGGCATTGTAGGGGGTCATATTATTGGTCCATTTTTCATCTAATTTAACTTCGGCCCTATATTGAAGAATCAAATTATACCTGCTTGTGCTGTGCTCTATGCACATTAAACAACAAGCACCATCCCGATGACAGTATCTGGTTCCAGCAAGATGGCGTCCCACCGCATTATGGTTTAAACGTTCATCAATATCTAAATAACGTTTTTCCCAACAATAGATTGGGAGACGAGGAAAGATTGAGTGGCCAGCCCGTTTGCATGATTTAAGCTCTTTAGATTGTTGTCTTTGGAGATACGTAAAAAACCAAATCTACAGATTTATCCAATGACATTAAAGATTTAAAAATCCGAATTACTAGAACCATACAAGAAATTTTCCGTGATTTTTTAGAGAATTCTCTTCGTGGTTTTATAAATCGACTGAGTCATTGTCAAATGACCAATGGAAGACAATTTGAACACTTACTTTAAATTACTTAGTTATTAATTTGTTTTTAGTGATTAGATTTTGATTCATAACTTTTTTTTGTCTCAGATATACTTACTTGATGTCAATACTCGAATCAAAGTTTTCTTGAAAAAAATGTTATTAAAATAAATTTATAAAAAAATTTTCTTGTGCCGTTTTAAAGAAAAAAAATTGCTGTATCGTGATGGTGAGGTAAAAGTAATTTGTTCCCATTTGAAAAAATTACGCGGAACGGCGTAACTGAGAAACAATTGCAGGTAACAAAAATTCAAGTATTCCGAATTCTAGATAAAAATTACATACGACAAAAAATCGCCGTCTCTATACTTTTTAATAAACCTGTATATAAAATATTAAACTTTTAATCCAGTTGAAAATAAAGTAACAAAAGTATATAAAGATTGAATTAAAGTTAATGCTCTAAAACTTTGTGAATAATGGTCGTAGGAGTCACTATATGCAAATGTTTGACAAAAGGTAAGAGAAAAATGATTTTTATTCTCGAAAATTATCGATTTGCAATAACGTATATCTCGAAAACCGTTGGAAGTTAGAGAAATATGTATAAAAACAATTTTATAGGAAATTTAATTACCTTTCATTTTTATTTAGAACATATTGGAGATCTGGAACCCATCAAACAACATAAAAACGAAACTTTACTTTAAAGCCGTTGTATAAATGCTAATTTTATCATTTAATATCTCAAGCAAAATTAATAGTTTGCAAAATTGTACAAATTCAAAATTTTATATGATTAAATTTTTAAATATTTCAATTGATTTAAAAATCCTATCCATAGCGCGCATGACCCTCAAGGGCAAACTTCAATGCACCAGTGACTCCAGGTTTTTTAGGCAAAACGGCACAATATATTTAGGGTTGGAATCGTGTAAAATTTTTTTTCTCAACAAGAAGTAATATTACTGCAAACTATCTTTTCTAATAAAATGGACATGCAGATTGTCACTTCAATTAATAAGGCGGGCATGTGGCCACTGAGCCCCCCTTCTGGCTTTAAAACTAACGAAAATTAAACTATTTATTTTTATATATTTATTAAAAACATTAAAAATGTACAATATTTGAACAAGAATTTTTTTAAAGATATATACTTCAAGGCACTTGTCCATATAATGGCACAGATAAAAAGTAAGAATTGAATAAAAAATTTATAAATCGTAAAAACAAACTGCAGTAAAAATTCGATTGTTATATCACTGGGTATGATTGTCTGTATTACTACATTTATACACGTTTGCGTATACCGAATTGTTTTATAGATATAAGCAAAAGTTATTGCTTTTCATTTTATAAAAATTTGACGATACGATAAGTACTGTAACTATATATAATAAAAAATATATTACAAACAGGCAATTTGTTATCTAATTACTAAATTAAAATGTTACTTATTAAATATCACAGATAAAAGAGGGCAAGATAGTAACTAGGTTGATACATTCTTCGTTAACGGGATTTTAGTATAATTTACACACTTCTCATTGTGCGATGTTCCTCGATCCGTCTTATTCAAATGAGATATTTTTCAAATAAGACGAAATAGGAACAGTTATTGTGTGTCGCATCCCTATTTATTACTCACCCACGTCGTTTGCTTAAAACACGTAACCTTACAGTTCATATAATTTACAAAGGCCATTAGTGTAAATATAATGGCACAAATAGTTCGATAGTACGAAAATCATCTTATTTATTTCTAATTAAGTAATTTTCTTCACATTGTTACATTGGCACAGCCTCACCCATTAACTTTAACTTTGTGCATTCCTCAAACAGTTGTTTCGCCTTTTTGCTGCAAAGGCTGTAATTCCCTTTGCAGCCTATCAAAATCATTATAATATTCGTGATCAGATTCTTCTTCAGATAGTTTATGAGGAATATAGTTAACAGACGAACTACTATTTACAGAGTCGGTCGGTGGTGCATTGGAATGAACTAATTCGGAAACCGTCGGAATTCCAAGAGTTTGACAAGGTGTTTCTGTGCCCATTAGATATTCAGGGTTATCTATATTAGTTTTACAAAAGTCTGCATAAGACCTAAACATGTTATCTGGCACCTCCTCGGTGTTTTTTGCATCGCCTATTAAATCCACATACGTCGAGGTTACTTGAGTTTGTTGAGGAGAAGGCACTAAATAATCGTCTTCGTCTAAAGGCAATTCTAACTTCAAACTTCCCACTTGCGCTTGAGATCTAGCTGCATCGTACTCGTCCGAACCCACGTCGTCCTTGTTGAATACACTCGAGTCATCGCGGTATTGTAAACTTGAGCAATCCGTATTGTTACCTATATTTACAGAGTTTGGATTCAAACCGTGAGCTCTTGCGTAACGAAGTCGTTCGCGATTCCAATTGTGTTGGTTTTGTGGAGAACAACTGCCGTCAGAAATCGTATGCGCAGGAGCCGATGGCCAAAACGAAGCCAAAGTCGACGGTATAGATCCCGATAATGAAGTTAGTTCGGTCACAGACAAAGGAGCTCTTGATTTTGGTTGCAGGTATTCTTCGCCAGTTTGACTTCCTGAGTTATCGATCGACGAGCCTAAGTTACGAACCAGATCGTGATTATCCTAAAACAATAATAAATATCAACAAAAGCTAGCGTTAGATAATTAAATTTTCATAAAAAACATTCTCACAGCCATCAATTCGGTTTATGATAGTTTCAAACTTGACTACGGAGACATAAGAAACCGTTGTAGGTTTTCGTAGGCATAACGATCAAAAATATAATCGTCATTTTTAAAAATTATTGTCATTATTCATTCGCCTGATTTCAAATAAAAATAAACATTCAATCGTGCATTCCAATTATCTTGAACGACAAACAAAATTCAATTAGTATTTAAATGGTTTTTAGTGATGCATACAAATTAAATCGTTATTACAATAATAATTATATGTTAAATAAAAATACTAAAACAACTAAAAAGTAAAAAGTAACTGAAACCACTTTAAAATCCTATAAAAATATTTTTTATTCCTCACTCAATTACCCATTAACAACATTCGTCCCTCAAAGCCATTTAAATGACGATTAAATATTAATTAGTCAGTTAACATCGTTTGAATAATAGTTTCAGTTTTGTCAGTAAAAATTAACAAATAAACAATTTAAGTAACAAATCTAAAATAGTCGAAACATCGCAAAATGAACAATGAATTTCAATGAATGGCGACGACTTATCACAAAAATAAAAAGCAACTGATAGGCAACCAAGGTAAGTAAGAAGAGTTCATATATTGTTGCTATAGTGGGTAAAGGACGGCCAATATAGCAGAAGAAATATAGTCAACGAAATGAATAATTCTACTGTCTAAAAAAATGAAATCATGTGATAACAATAAGTAGCCGACTAAACATCAACCCTACGTCTGTCAAACACTATTCGAATCGCACAGAAGAAGGACAAGGAGGAACAAATTAGTGGTAATTTAACAGAGGTAAAAAGTACTATAGACTAAGAATAATTTTTGCACTACTATATCATTTTCTCCTAGTTACTACAATTATTTTTAAGACGTTATGTTTGATTTACTAGTTGTTAGGCGTAACTCGTCGGAAGGTGACTTATTTACCGTTCTAGAACGGTAAGTACATGTCAAGTAACGTGACAACGCTTGGAAAGTAAACTAGTTGGAACTCAAAATCCATAGCTCAAAAATAAATAAACACGTCATTTTCACGTTTATTAAGATATTATTGTAATCAGTTTAAGAAAAAATGTTTCTATCGTGCAAAAAATAGCATAAGCATCACGAACATTAAGGACTCTACCGGTCTCAGACAATATTAGGGATTGAGCGACCGATACAAAGCCCTTACTGTTCTTAATACTTAATATTATTATAGAAACATAAAAAAAACAATAAACTAAAATGTCATTGCTATAGACGACTTTGCTCTAGCGAGACAACTAGCCAAGTGATTTCAAACAAGCAACAAAAAATCTAGAATAAATCTTTCAAAATTTAAATAATGAATTTGTCAGTCAAACCTAATTCTAGTTTATCTTTTCTATAGTCTCTCAGATTCTTCTACTTAAGAATATAAAAAGTTTGGCAATCGCCAACGCGTAGAATCTACAGAAAAAACACCCTCGAAACACTCTGGCAAACAACAAGAATAAGAAATATTTCTCACCTGAAATCCATAGTTTTGTATCCTCATGTGTTTCTCACTGATTACTAGGTATCGTCCTGGATCTCTGCTCATTTTGGCAAAGTCTTCTGCCAGTTCCTTAAACCCGGGCCTATTTTCCGCATCTAACATCCAACATTGTATCATAATCATATACACATTTATAGTACAAATTTTTGGTTGTTGAAGTCTTTCGCCTTTTTCCAACAACTCTGGTACATCTCGAGCAGGTACACTATCGTAAGGGCGCTCGCCAAAAGTCAGTATTTCCCAAACGGTAACACCGAACGCCCATACATCAGATTTGTGCGTAAAAATGCGGTGTTGGATGCATTCGAGCGCTAACCATTTAATGGGCATTTTTCCTCCGGCAGCTTTATATTCTTCCTCATTAATATCTAGAAGTTTCGCCAAGCCGAAATCAGTAATTTTAACACACGCCAGAGTTTGTACCAACACGTTTCTCGCAGCTAAATCTCGATGAACTAAACGTTTTTCTTCTAAATAAGCCATCCCTTTTGCGATTTGAGTACACCAGTTCAAAAGTAATTTTGAGCCAATTTTATCCCTGTTAGTCCTAACGAAGTCGAGTAAACAACCCAAAGGCATCAGCTGGGTTACCAACATCATCTGCGATGTCATACAAACAGCGAGTAACTGAAGGAGATTCGGATGATCGACGGTAGCCATAATAAAAGCTTCGTCTAAAAATTCTTTACTCGTATTAACCCCAGTGTCTTCGCGCAACACTTTTATGGCTACCGGTATTTTTGCACTTTCACCTTCCGGAACCCAAACACCTTTATACACAGTTCCGAAAGCTCCATAACCTAATATACTACCGCGTCTCATTTCAGCCTCCTTAATAATACGCAATTTAGCTAAATTCGGCTGCACAATGGGTGATCGTAAAGGTTCATCTTCTAGTCCAGCCATAGTCATAGTCATTTTCAATGTATTTTCAGTCTCCTTTAGTTTTCTACAATGATGATAGAAAATCGTGCCAGTGGCAATAGCAACAATTACAAAAAATATAACTCCTATAATTATTCCATAAATAACGAAACTTGATTCAGATTCTAACGAACTTTTTAAATGAGCAACATATTCGGCTGAACAATACGGGTGATCGGTGCTGTCAGGAGAAAAGATCTTATGAGGATATTCCGGTGGACAACTCGCAATACATTTAAAGGTCGAATTTGGCGTAGGTGGATTGTCGTAGTAAACCTTAAAGTGTTCGCAAAACGTGCATTTTTCTGAACCTGGCCCAGTGCAGCCTCGACATTGTTCGTCACATTTTAAACACTCTCGTTTCGTATCATCCGGATAGTATTCAGAAGGACACTCGTCTTCACATTGTTCTCCCTTTTTGTAATTTGTACACTGTTGACAAACAAGTTCGTGAAAACCGTAACCCGTGCACTTTTTACAACGCGGGTGGCACTTTCGACATATAGCTTTTCCAGCAAGAGGTTTTAAATTTTCTTGTTCTTGGGGTCTACCAATCCATTCATAGAAGTACCCATCTGGACATGATTCAGTTTTGTGCAAACAGATGTTAACGGTTGCGTTCTCGTTCATGATAGCTTTTTCGCACGAATTACAACCACCAACACCAAGAGTATTTCGTGGACCTGTGCAACCATCGACGCAATTAGGATGACAGTGCTTGCATTCGCCTTCATCGTTGTACTTAGTTATTGGACATTTTGAAACACAGAACGGTCCATCTCTTGCGTATTTGCAAGTATCGCATTTCTCTGGACCTGGTCCGCTGCACGAAGAACCGCACTGCTCGTCACAATGTTCACAAACTTCGTTATTAGCGCGATAAATTCTAAAAAAAAAGTGATAAAACTAAAATTGCAAAATAAAATAATAGACTTACCCTGGGATTACGCTGCAATTTTGAAGACAAACGTTGCTTAATCTATAGTTAGCACAAGCCAAACATTGATCAGCCCCTTTTCCCCAACATCCATCTTTAGTACACTGTTCGTGACAAACTAAACCAGCCTGAATACAACTCTGAGGGTTCCTGTTGTTGTGCAAAAGAGATTGATGCTCAACACTTTTCCTGATCTTCTTCCAATTAACTTTTTCGGCGAAGCACAAGTGTTTGTTTTCGAGTATGGCGACGGTGCCGGAATTGATCCGTTTAAGCGAACGCAGATCAAGAGATTCTAAAGAAGTCTTAACAATATACAAAGACGAAAAAAGATCGTGGAGCGTACGACCACCGATTATTTCTAAATTACGAAAACACGATAAATTTTTAAAGTCCGCGTGATACGCTTGGATGTTTAAAAAACCAGTAATTTCTTTAAGGGTACTAAAAACTTCTAAACGATCGGGGTGCATAGCCGGATATCTTTCACCGAAAGTTAAATTTGTGAAGAACTGTTGGTAACCCGTAAATGAATTTTCTAATATGTGAAGATATCCTTCGATGACCGTGCAGTCTTTGAAACTGTCTATATTACCGGCGTTAATTTGCACATCACCAGTACATGTTTTTGGACACGGTCCATCGCAGGGAACACACTCACCATTCACAGCTTTTTTATTAAATGGACACACTCGAACACAAGCTCCATTATCTTTTAACAAATGCTCTGGACAATCTTTAACGCACGTTGCACCATAAGCGTATTTGCCATGAGGGTTAGGTTCCCACGAATACGTGATTGGGTTGTATATTTGCATCGGTGGACACTCTTGAGTGCAAACTCCTCCGTCGTAAAAATTTTTGCAAGCTATGCAATCACTTTGCTTTGGTCCAACACAACCCCCGGCACAAAACAAATGACAACACTCGCGTGGATTACTTCCGAAACACCGACCTTGGTAGCACTGAGGACTGCAATTTTCTTTAGAAAACTTTTGGCAATTTTCGATACCTTCGCCCCAACAACCAGCGGAACAGTTTTTATGACAGGCAGGGCACTGTCGTTCAGGAGACGAAAAATTATAGTTGTATATATATCGACCTTTAGAATCAGATATAATTTCTTTCCAATCGATGGTTTGAACGTGGCAAAGATTGTAGTTGTTAAACAGAACAATGCTTCCGCTCAAAACATCACGAAGTGCTGGTAATTCCACCGTATACATCTTAGAAGTTGTAACAATCAGTGCAAATTCTTCCTTGTAGTTAGACATCTTGAATAACGTTCTTCCACGTATTATTTGCAGGCTTGGTAGCACAACCCTTTCAAGGTCTACGTGAGATATTAATACGTATCCAGTTACCTCCCTTATGTATTGTAAAAAACTTAAATCATAGTATCCATCTTGCAGCCACGTTAGTTCTAAGTTACCATCGACGTAAGTACAATTTGTGAAGCGGTTTTTGAGATTCCTGTAATGGTGTTCCCGATTCGATGGCACAGACCAGCGTCCGTTGGTACCGATGCAAACTGCAAAAAACAAAAAAAAATGTTAGAATATAAGAATATCTTTCCTGTTCTTGGTTACATTGAAAAACCAACGAATACACAATAAAATATATAGTTTAGTTACTTCCAGTTTTTGACTAAATCGAACTACTGAAGTCACCAAACATAAGTAAATCTAAAGAAATAAAAGATGCTGATCAAATACTATAAAAGTTCAACTCGAGTCACGAAAACGTTATCGATATAACAATGTAGATCGAATTCCTGATAAAAAGACGCAAGGACAAAGAAAACCCCATATGGGTAGGTTCAAAATTGTACAAAAAAGTAGACCCATGCTAGTATACCTTATAAAAAACAATATATAATCTATATTTCCAGGATTTAAAAAACACTGGCCGCTGCTACCTCTTAGATTTGGTCATGATTTTTATCGAAGACGTGGCAGTCACGTTTTTTATCATTACTAACAGCCACCACTCTAGCTAAGCCCTCGACCATCTTTTTCCATTTATCCTCTAGAAAAGATACCCTTTTAGACTGTGACTCTTCCACATCTTATCATTTTTCTGAGTGTCTCCTCCTTTTTAACCTAAAAGCATAAACGCTTTCCGTATCCCATCAATCCCAACTCTTAGGTCTTATTCACAAGCCTCCTTATTATATATCACATCTATGTCTTATAAGTTGCTTCTTAATATGTCTACATATTACTCCAAAGTCAACTCTACTTTTATCAAGTTTTCATAAGTTCCTTAGTGGTTCAAGTTGATTTATATCTCTCACAAAATAGATTACAATCGCAAAATTAATTTCTTGAAACAATGATAGACGTCTAGGTCAAAATTAAAAGAATAAATCAGTGCCCCAAAGTTGTTTTTTAACGACAAAGTGACACATTTAGGCAAACATTCTATAAAATATAAAAAAATGAGAAAAACGAAAGCATAAATTAACTTTTACATCAAACATGACCATTAAAAATCATTTGCAAACGTTAAAAAACACACCGGATTGGGGCCATGTGAAGCTTCAGTATTAGCAAAAGATAAAGACGTGAAAGAATCAGAGTAACCTTTAGCCGTTTTTTTACTTTTTTTTAATACTCAAAACCAAGTCACAGAAACCATTGAAATGGAGATTATTTTTGTTTTTCATCTTAACGCATTTAGCGCTAGGTAAATACATTATTTGAAAAGATTAACAGTATTAATCCTTCTCAAAATGTTTTTAATTAATTTTTCGTTGAATTACAACCTACAGTGGCGTCAAATATGAAATAAAGCGTGAAAATATGTAGAAAAAAACTTCGTTTCGTATTTCTTATGAGTTTTTAATGCTCCCTGCGTCACCGTTTAATGTATTTTTAAGTAACAGCAAATAAGACAATATAAATGCAAAAACACAAATCACGTATTTCTGAGAATAAGAAGAAATAGAATAAATTTAAATTCCATAGAGCAATTGTAAAATGCAGAACATAGAATTGAAAGTATCAAAGTAGGCTGGGGGGAGAGTGTATTTGAAATTCCCGTTAGAAACGAGTTCGTGGCGCCGGCAACAACTACCTTTTAAAGTTGGAATCTTATCGTCTACTTTCCAGTTTTCAAAATACATTCTTTGAAATGCGCAATTTCATCATACCGCTACATTTGTTCATCTTTGTCGCTCTTAATTGTTTGCGTTTCGTCCGAAACGGTGCTAAAATGCTGAATTTTCGAAAATAATGGGGACGGATACCTTCACGTGCACGTTTTTTTTGTAGAAATCGTAAAACAATGTTGAGAAAATAAATTTTAAAAAAACAACTGCGACTACAATAGTACCTCTACTTCAACTCCTTTGAATGTCAAAAAATAGTCAAAACTAAACCAAACACACTTCATCAATTATACACTACCGAAAAATACATTTAAAAAAATTTACATAATTAAAAAACAGGTCATAAACAATAGTGCATATTTTGTAATTTAAATAAGTAGATTTGAACCGATTTTCCTTCACAAAAAATTAGGTTATAGTAGTCTTGGTACGCAACTTTAAAAACCATTGAATTTAAATTAGGTAATAACAAACACAAGGGATGTTTGTCATTATTTTTAATTCCTTTTCTGATTTGAATACAAATGAATTACGTGACAATTTATTTCTCGATGGACAAAGTTCGCAAAGACTGCCAAAGTTTGTTGGTAGATCTCAACATTTTGTCGATACTACAAAACAATTTTTATTGACTCGTCTATTGATCAACTCATCGAATTGTCATCAAGTATTAACCCATTATCTGCTGCAATACGATGAGAGTCAATTCGGTTTTTTTAAAGTTATATTAGATACATATGAAGCTTTAATTTACTAAAACGATGCAATGTTTCACAATCACATAGTCTCATTTAGTGTGGAATGATACGAAACAAATGTCATGTCATGAAGTGATTGACTACAAATCCTCTTAGCGTTTTACCACACGAGGCAGACCTTCGCTGCGTGGTGATTGGCATCACTAAGCGTCCTCTCAAACCTTACATCCAAGCTCACTCTTCCTCCTAATAGATTTGACTTTTGTAGATCCGTCCTCTTTGTGGTAGATAGGCGATTACTATTCTTTTACGGACGTCCTAAAGCGACACTTTCGTAAGGATTTGCAATCTGGTACATTCTCCAAGTATTCAATACGCTTATATCCAAAACTTGTGTGAATAAAAGCCACCATCATTTTTTTAGAACGAATTCTGCTTATCAAGCATATCCACTCTGCCCATGTGTGAATTATATTCTTGTTTAACATTGGGTACAGGAATTTGAATTTGCTCTCTATCCTTATGGGAATAACGTTGTGTAACCCAAAGGTTGAATATAACTGTAATTAGTGGCCAAAGAAACTGGCTTGTTATCATTCCATTGTAGAATGAGAATTCCATTCGATTTGTCGAATTTGTAGTCAAAATAGCGACGTTCCTTTTCTTTTTCCATTTCCTTGTAAGAAAACAATAAACACTTGTTTTCGATTTTCACGCTTTTATTTTCAGATCTCGTAGCTAGCACAACATTCCATGACTGGTAAAAAAATTATCCAAAAATAGCTCATGTTTTTCATACTGGTCGTTGCGTATTGAAGCAGTAATATTTGAGATAACTCAAAAACCTAATAACCCCTTTACGTTCTTACTTTTGCCACGATATGACGAAATTATATAAGTAGTCACTGGAACTACACAAAAACCAGAGTTTGTAAACAAATGTTATCAGTTTTTCACGCATATACATTTTTGCAGAAGTACGACCATAGTTCTTACCATCATGGCATCTGTAAATAAATGAGAGTTAATAACACCAAACTTGAAAAAAATGTTTCTTCATGATATCAAAGTAGGGACGAACTTTGAACATTTTATCGTTTTTATCAAGTCTGCTAAACGAAATTATCTCTTTATTTCGTTAAATTCTCTTCTCGGCAGTGCATTGTATACTAGAGGCACACCAGCATCTGAAGATTGTTGCCAATACATGTCTTCTTACGGAAATTTATGGTATCCACTGATCAATAAGACCCTGAGAAAAACTCGCAATTCATCATCGGCAGTGATTGAAAAAACAGTAGAGGCGTAATTGATTGTTTGTTGCTTTTTTGTGAGAAGTTACCGCTGAAGTGCTCTCTTCATTACACGAAGTATTTTCGCGAGTTTGCGTTTTTTCACAACAAGTGGTTCGTCATAGCTGCTTACTTCAGAATCATGATTTGTATACGGTACCAGCGGTATCATTAATTTTTTCTTCTTCGAAATCATTTTCTTCAAAATTGTCAACATCAATTAGTTCGTCAAGTTCAGGCGGAATAATCGATTTTTCCACTTCTTCAGAATCAACATAGTTTCTTTTCAAATCATTCCAAAATTCAGAGTCAGCTAAAATTTTTTGGTAGTGAGGAATTTCGTATTTCGTAAAGGTTTAAAGAAAAGGAACAAAGATGAACACAACTTTTATTTAATAATGTGTGTAAGAAGACCAGTCATCCCGTATCGAGATTCTTCTGAGTCTACCCTTAGACTAATGTCCGACGTCAATGTACTCATTGCATTCGCGAGAAGAGACCAGAGTCAAACATAAATCAAAGTATAATTTCGTTTATTTTTGAATGGCATTATAATTTTATTTTACAGTCAGCTATGGCGAAGTAGGGCATTTATTTAGTTATTTAACTGCATGTGGCTTATTTTAGAATTAGAATATTTTATTTAACTTGTTAGTTAATTAACGATTTCAGTTTCTTTTTAGTCGTAGCTGTCTCGAGTAACTGGCGTCATCCCCGTCTATTACAACGTCGTATCCTTTTCACGCCTACTTGGTTTTCAGCCTGACACGCGAGGATAAGCCGCAAGGTAGGTGCCTCGCTAAACCTCGTGCTTACATAGCACGAACCAGATACACAGCCCATCCGACTCGTCTAACTAGGCAATCATTTCTTCTCGTAACCTCTCCTAAATCCCTCTATCCTATATACTATATACTTGAACCAAGCAAGTTCGGATGGTTTGGTGGGTCCTCCACCTCCTCCTCCTCCAGTTCCTTGTCTACTACGACTCTGACTTTCCCTAGTCCATGCTTGATAACAACGCATGATAGTGAATTGGTTCCGGTTAATACGATTTGCAATTTTCTTGTATAAAAAACCACCTTTACGTAAGTCATTAATTCGGCCTCTGTCGAATTCTCTTAATTGGCTGCAATTTTCATGCATAACCACACTATCAAAACACGATAAACAGAAAAACCGCAAGATACATCAGTATTAAAATAAACAAAGGCTCGCACGAAATACACACGACAATGAAGTTGGTAAACAAAAAAAATTCAGATATGCCATTACCACTTGATCCATTGGAATATAATTTTAATCATTTACTACCTCTGAGTTATTGATGGAGAACAAGTAACTACTCGTACTCGTTATCCGCGACCATTTGTAGTGATGATTGCTCAATAGACGAAGTATTTGTTATATACGTACCATTCGGTTACCGTATTCACATAAAATCGGTTCCAGTAGGTACCTGTTTGTTCTCAGTAATCATACTACTCGATTACTCGCAAAGTTTGGTCACAAAATTCTCACACCTTCTTGGTGTTGCAATTTTAATGTCACAGAGTATATTATATAACGTGTATTACGAATGGATTAAACACCTTTTATCATTTCGTAAAACTGTTCAACTGTTTAGTAGCGTTATAAGTTTTTTCCCTCACTCGTGCGTCTTCAAAATTCGTGCGCTCGGAGCAGTTCGCTCCATGATAGCTACGTCTTTGACGCTAATATAAACCATCTGTTTATTATAAATAATGGTTCACTTACCAGGCAACTTCGGTGTTAAGTAATTATTATTTTTCAACAATAACTCTAGCATTTAAAACTGATTACCTAATTTCTATGCACTCACAATTGTTCCGATTCACTTGGTCGTGAAAACGTAAAGATTTGAGACAACGTGCTCTAATCTTACTTTTAGCAAGCCGGCTGCGCTTGAGGTCAGAGGTTGTTTATTTAGACCAAGTTGAATTAGAGTACTGACGTTCAACACGAGTTGACGCATTTTCAGTATTTTTATGTCACTGCAAAATTGCGTCCCATAAATAGACCAATAGCGGGTACTGGGTTAATAGTGTCAACAAATCACTATTTCAAAATGGTTTAGATTTCTTTCAATGTCTTATTTCGTCCTTGCTTTCAAAACTGTTTGTACCTTCCGCCTGTTCTAAATTAATATGACTATACAGTTTGTTTTTCTATATTCTGGTTTTTATCAAAATCTTTACTTTCACGTAAAGATGTCCGTAAAATGCGTTATATTAAAAGCGTTTTGGTGTGATTTTCGTACCGTATAAGTTTCGCCCACTTTTTGCTACATTCAGAACGATGGGCTGTCAAGTGGTTGCTTCTCGTCAGCTAGAATTTTCGAAAGGATTAAAACTTTTTTACCGGTGATTATTGTACGCTTAGCATATGGTCTAAGGTAAGTGCCCAGCGAAGTTTTCACTTCTAAATTTTCACACTCACCCGTGTTATAAATAGGCGTAGTATTTTTGCTGCTTTTGTGACAGCCTTCCTGGGGTAAGCATTGATTCATATTTTTGTGATTTACTTTGATTTTCTCGTAATTTTGATAGCGACTTGGGACACCAGCGATAGGAATACTGAAAACCACTGGGACGCTTGACGCATTTGATTGAATTTATTGTTCGTCGACAAGCAACTTACTTGTGATACGATCCTGTATCTAATTATTACTTTATGCAGATAGCTGTTCGCATACCTTGGCTAATCATGAGTACCTTTTTTCTTGCTATTAATTTGTTTATTGGTCAAACGTAAAATACGTGCGACTTATATATAGATATTATTACAATTAACGCACGCAGATTTTTGTTTGTACGGTTTCAATTTATGCTAAACGCGATTTGCTGCGGGTTGCGAATTCACTAGTTTCGCATTAAATCGACGTTTAACTCTGAGATTACATAAGAGCTGAGTTTGTTACGCTGCACTACGATAACTGTATGTGTGCAGTGTTGTTTACACTCTAGGACTTGTATGAACGCTATAACTGTGATATTTATAGAACAATCCATTGTTACTATACAGGGTGTCCCACGAGGTACTGTACAAACTGAAATGGTATGTTCCTTAGGTCAATTTAAGTAGAAAACGTCCCATAAACATAGGTCCAATTCGCGTAAGTTACACAGATACAAGCGTTCTATAACTGATCACACATTTTTTTTAAATTAATTATTCTTAGTCAACTGGGAAACAAAAGCCGAACAATATGTCATTTATTGCTTTCTTTTCTACTAATGTCACAGTCGATTTTATTAAATGAAGTGTAATTTAAATGCAAAATGCCTTCTCATTTTTCTAACGAAGAGTATGCTGATATCATTTACGTTTATGGATTTTGTGATAGAAATGCGAGATCTGCCGTTAGGAAATATGAACGAAGATTTCCCAACAGGATGGTGCCAAATCACCAAACCTTTTCTTCTGTGTTTCAACATGTACAGATTCAAGGTTCATTTCCATCAGTTTCAACAAGATCTGACCGTCCTGTGCAGTTAAATGTGAATGGCAGAAAAACATTCTACAGATGGTTGATCGGAGTCCAGGGTTGAGTACTAGAAGAATTTCTTCGCGAACGGGACTCCCCCCGTATGTCAGATTTTGCGGCCCTGTTGAATTTCTGCCACTGGCTACAGATAAATCCACAATTAGTTCCATTCATTTTATTTAGCGACGAGGCGCAATTTACTAGAGATGGAGTGAACAATACACGTAATTCTCATTTGTGGTCATATTAAAATCCACATGGCACAACAGAAACTAACTTTCAGCGCAGATTTTTTGTTAACGTATGGTGTGGCATGATTGACGATCAACTTATTGGACGTTTTTTCTTTGAGGAACGTCTGACAGGAGAAGCATATGCTAACATTTTGCGGAATGAATTGCTACCGCTTTTGGAAGAAGCACTTTTACTAACAAGACAACAAATGTTTCTGCAACATGATGGAGCTCCTCCACATTTTAGTCGGCATGTGACCGAATATCTAAATGTTGCTTACCCCAATAGGTGGATTGGGCGTGGAGGCCCGCATGCTTGACCACCGAGATCGCCCAATCTCACACCTTTGGACTTCTATCTATGAGGTTACGTAAAAGTTTAGTATACGAGGTAAAAGTTAATACCAGCTGAACTAATACAGCGTATCCTAGATGTGTGCCAACAAACAGGGAACAACCAGCAGGTGCTTCGAGCGGCTACTCGGTCCATTTTAGATCGCAGCCGTCGTTGTATTAATGCCGAAGGAGGTGATTTTGAGCATTTGATGTGATTTTTTTTGTTTGTTTTTTTTGTTTGCTTTGTAGTTCGATTTTCTGTTTTCAATAATAATAATTTTCAAAAAATGTGTGAGCATTTATAAACTTTGAACGCTTGTATCTGTGTAACTATGGCGAATTAGACCTATGTTTATAGGACGTTTTCTACTTAAACTGACCTAAAGAAGATACCATTTCAGTATGCACAGTACCTCGTGGGACACCCTGTATATGTAATTCTGCCTTGCTTACGTTTAACCTCTTTTTTTCTCGTTAAAAATATATTTGTCGTTATAACCAGTGTTTTGTCATGTGTTCAATTTCAGTGTTTGATAGATTTAAACGGTATATTTCATTACTAGCTTTCACCGCATTGGCGCCTTTTTAACTTTAACTTTATGATTAGCACACCGAAATGTACGATCCACTCACCGAATCATACTGAGTTAGTCGCTTGCCATCAAGTTACGAAAAAATTCTCGTAACAAATGTTTACAAACTTACAAACTATCTAAGAAAAATTCAATATTTTCGTACTTGGTAAAGCGTTAATTAACAATGACAGTACAAGAGCCAGATAAGTACTTCTCTGCAATTTCAGCAAAGGATAAATATATCTTGTGCTGTTACAATTAATTTCCTTACTTGTATCCTCAGTCTCACCAACGTTCCAAAATTATCCGAACCCTTGGCCTGATGCATTCGTAAGTTATTTGTACAGTATGTCGATACCAAAAGAAATTAATTATTTAGAAGCTTGACAAACTCAAGAGAATTACTGCTCATCCCAATATTTCCATATTTTTCCTTTTTAAGTTTGTCTTAATGTATTACTAGGTAAGAACCTAACAAGCTCAGTCAGGACAAAAATGTGTTCAGTCCCTAGTACACTAACGCCCCAAAAAAATCGAAGAAAGCTGATCAAGACCAAATCAGTTTCTTACTGTTGCAAACAGTAGCAGGCTGCAGGTACCGTGATGCCTGTACTACTCGACCGCTAACCACAAGCAAACGCAAACCAACATCATGAACAAACTGGTGTGCGATCAGCTCTTCAAGAAAGGCCAGTCCAAATTTAAAACCTCCAAACATCTTTTTTAAAATATTACAACCGTGAAACGACGTAATAAAATAGTTTTTGTTCCTATATTCCACAGTGTTTGAACTTGAAACAGTCACGTTGTTAACGAAATCGCTAACTTCGTCAATACCCAATGAAGCTTTTGAGAACGGACTGGCAAGTGTATTTCAAAAATTTACCCTGTAGTAGAAAAAAATCGTGGTCCAGTTGCAGTTTTACGTATTAGGGATAGAAAGTTAATGTTAATGTCATTTAAGGTGCTACTAATTTTATTACCCAAAGAAATCTGAGTAGGCCACAAAATATACAGATTCGATAGCCGTTTATTATTTGCTGTTTCTTTATCCCATTTCCATCCTACTAAACCATTTCTTACACATATGTAGATGAACGGTTACTTCAACACAACGCTAACCGCATCTCACTGATACCCTTTTAACAATTTTTGCAGTTAACACACGACTAGTTTTATTTCCAACAGTTCCGTACGTGTTCACAAACCATTAAAAATTGATTGTCAAGACAAATTAAAAGAGTAGAAGTTCTTAACAAATTTAGATCATCAGAGATATCCTAACCTAACCTTATCCCAGACATAACGATTAGGATTTGACATTATAATAGACGTGTGCCTATCCAAATATTCATCAACTATGCTTTTGTGGTACTTGATAAGGTTTTAATAATACTTAGAAACACTATTTTTTTCAACTTTCATTAGAAAGTCTAAAATAGCGCACTATTTGTCACAAGTCGTAGCTGAAACAATTCCAAAAGAATCCATATTCGGCATTTTGCAACGTCTTATAAGTCACATAATAAAAAAGGATTTTTTTATCATAAGAAGACGTAACAAATGTAGCGCCACTTGTCCAAATAATCGATTTTAGCTTTCTTTGGTAAAAGATAAATTATAAAAATAGTTACTTGGAATCGCTAAAATAGCAACAGGTTCCTCAAAAAGGAATGGCACTATTGTTTCAGAAACGAAAGCAATTACTCCAATTAAACCTTTGACTTAAAACCGTCTCAAGATATGTTGTCAACAAAGCATTAAAACTAAAAACTAGTTTAAGTTGACCGTGATAAAACAAAAATGCGATAAAATAGTTCCATTACCTTCTGTCGATTAGTCTATTATCAAAAGATACATCCAGAAACATAACACTTAAGCAACGTTAGTGTTTTGTTACTCGGCGACCAATCAAAATCTTGGCTTAAAGTTTTATTATTTTACGTAGCGTAAAACCGAATTAGCGTTTAAGAAAAGAATGTTACCGAGGTTTTTCTTCGAACAATTAAATGTGTTTTAAAAAAGCGATGGCGTTAAATTATAGAGAAAAAGAGTAATTAAATAATTCTCTAATTGCATAACAGTGGATAGAATTACTTTGCACAAAGCTGGTATTCGTTCGTTTAATGCACTTTACCTTGAGTCATTACGCATTTTTGTCTCAGTGTAATTTTCTCAAATCTGTGTAGTGACAGCATTCTCTCTTACTTTTTTTGATGTTTATCTTTTTTTAAATGATGCCACTATTTCATAGAGAAACCACAAATTTTAATTAAAAGCGCCAGGTGCTTTCTGACAAAAGCCTTCAATCGTCCTTGATTTGTTTTTTTACTTAAGATTCTACATGTGGTATCCTTCTTATTCTTAACTAAATAATTATTTACAAATGTAAAAAAAACTTACTTTTGTCTTTGACGAATTCCGATTCCCAATCCATGCCAAGTCCAAATCCAGGAATTTTCGCCGAGTGAAATGCCCTGGTGATGTTTCCATGATTTTTGGATTTTTCTTTAGCACCACACACTGCACCCACCAAGAAAAGGAGGGATAACAAACATACCCATGCCCCCATGCCGTGGAGCAATACATACGTTGGCAAACCAACGTCACATGACTCGCGACCTGCTTAGGATCGAGGATGGCCAAGAACTGACTACCAATACCTAAAACACACCTTGGTTAGTTACCTGTACAGGTGGTTAGTCCTGTTTTGTATAATAAGCAAGCGGCAAACTTTGAAAACACGTAACTTTTTAGTACTTTAAACCTTTCAAACGTGTACAGTTAAATACTCTAATTTGTTTGTTTTTATTTACTTTAAAAATTTGCAACAACTGTATAATTGACGCATTACGTATAATTCACGATTAAAAAAATTAATTTTTCGTCAAATTGTTTGATACGCCGTGGTTATTACATAAACCACACAACGCAAATTGCAATTTTTATTTTTAAATTTTTTATTTGAATTTACAGAGACTACAGAAAATCAAATCGTCGAAAAAACGTTAGAATATGAATTTTCCTAGCAATTAGCAAGTCTTATTACTAATGAAAGCAGTGTATCTTTTGTAAACATTTTTAAAATCTACTTTAACGGCTGACTGGCGTCACTAAAAAATTTCAAAACACCAAAAGACTATTCAATAATAAACACCGAGGGGCTAGGAATTTACTAATCGAAAGAAAAAAGTTTTATCTATTGATTAGATTTTTGAATGATAAAAAATATTTAATAGTCTAAGTAATTTTCAATCGAAATAAAAGCGTATTAACTACATATAGAAAAGATGTAAAGCTACGAATAAAAATTCAATCGTCAATCGAACAATTCTGAGTGATAAATAAAAATTTATTCCGATTCTGAGTAATGACTAGTAAAATCTGTTTTCCAGAATTTTTGTACCGGTCTTGTGTTTCATACTTTTTTTAATCGTCCGTATCTCACTTCTTTGTCTAGAACTGAAAGGACAGTCGAAAAAAATTCTTAAGAATTTCTATTTAACTATGTATTTTTTTAAAACAATTTTTATTTTAATATTTGCAATTCGAAATAATTCGTTACAAAAACCGCATTTATAACCAGTTTAACGAAACATTTTAACTGCTCAACATCAAGACATGTTCTTCATCCCTTCAAAGGATTTTTGTTTATTATTCACAATTTATTAATTCTTATTCGTCACTCAAAAAAAGCTAAAGAACAATTGAATTTGTATTCGTCATTTTATTTTTGCTTCAAACACTTCTAGAAACTAAGTTCTAGTTTTTCGTTTCGTTTGTTCAGAAACGAATATTTTAAAAAAGTTTAGGTCTCAACAAAGTTCCATGTTAGGTTACTACTGCATATGCAGCGCAGACAACTGACTTGATCCACTTTTTTGCATTCTGATTATTTTTCACAACCACAACCAGTACAGGTAAATTATATCATTAATGGTTTATTGGTACTTCTAGGTTACCATATACATTCAATGCAACGATGCGTTCATCTACTTTACTGCTTGCTGATTCAACTTCCAAATCCAAGTTCAAGATACGAGTCCAGTACCTTTCATTCCTTAACGAGGAAGCCTTTTCGACTCTAAAACATAAGACCATCGGTGAATTGCTAGCAATAATATATTCGGGTTTAGTACTTCAAAATCTACGACAAGTATCTGTAACGAATACGTTGTAATCTGTCTTTTTCCATAAGTAGACATTCCTAACGCAAGTATATTAGCCAAAAACTCTAATTTCGTATGCCCTCATCACATAAAATAAATAAAAAAGTTAGCTATAAATGCAGTCTAGTCAATCAAGCTTTCGAAAAAGTTACTTCCATCAGCCTAAAATGACAAAAAATGTATTAGGATGAAACCAATCTTTTTCCCAATTCAAAAATCCTTTTCTGACAAAGCAAGCGAAAAATTAACCACTGCAACTGCATTAACGAAACAGACACAAAGAATTAAAGGATATAAAGCACTAAAACACCATCCATATGAGTTCAGCTTGTAGAAACTGACCATTTGATAATTACTTAAAAACAAACTAAATACAGTAAAATTTTATTATCGTATCTCAAACTGATGTAAACAATTTTTTTTGGAAAAGTTTTTAATTGCCTTGATGCCAAATTTCTATATAAAAATATAGTATGGATAGTCAAAACCACTTATTTTCTTTCGGTAATTAGCAAGCCAGCACGAAAAAATGATGACCGTATTTTGGTACAAATTAAGAATTAAGGTAAGCCGGATTAAGAACCGAGTAATTATTTAAAATAAACTTATAAGAAGTAATTAAAACCAATACAAGACGTGCTGAAAACTGTAGTACCAGCAGTAACAAGAGAACGACGGCGGTTCAATGTCTTTAAAATTAAAAGATAAGCAATTTATACCCAGACGAAAAAGTAGAACATGCAGGGTAAAAATTGCACTCCTTTTTTTTCGTCGTTCTTATTTACACAAATAAAGCTGATCGAGTGTGAGTAAATGGTAAAGAAAGATCAAGAGTTGGCCTCAAAATACCTTTTATTTAAAGAAGGAGAAGAAAAAAAAACAGCTTTCACCTATCGGTTGAGATTAACGCCGCTTGGTTTAAATGGTGAACTCGAGTGGAATATTTTAAAGAATAACGTTGGAGATGTTAACTGTCAGAGGAAAATGGTAAATAGTTAAGCGAGCGAGCGAGAAGAAGATAAAATTCTTATGAAATCTTAAGAGGTTCAGCGTTTAGTAAGAAAACCGGTAACACTAAAACAAGGATCATTGTTATATAGTGAAAATGGCGTGTTAACACATGCTAAAAGGAATTTAAAAATGTAAGAGTTATTACGGAAAAATTTATTTATGTCTAATTGACGATTATAATAAATTTTGCTCGTAGTTTTTAACAGTACGTTGTTATGTACTAAGTGTAACTTTTATTGACTATAAACTGTAAAGAAATTAGGCTTAAACCTTCTTTGTATTCTGGTACATAAACTTAATGGTCGTATATAAAATGCAACACAGTTAAATAACAAAACGTGTAATGGCTTTTTTGCATCGTATCACGAACTATCGCTTGTAAATAATACGACGGAGTACCCTATCTAAAGACTTTTCTACGACAAATGTTATGGCTGTAAAACTACACCTCACGAGTAGTTTCATAATGCTGACTACATTCGTGTTCGTGTACGCATTTCTCGCTTTTCGAACAACAAAAAAGATGAAACACTTTTCAACTCCGTGAAGTACCAGAAATCTCAGTAGACAAAAAAGCAACACAAAAGACCGCCTTTGAGGAAGAAGAATACAAAGTAATTATTCGAGCACACTTGCAAAACCAAGCACGTGTGCGTAGTACCATGTAAATCGGTTAACAGATTCTGACAAGAATATCAAGAATAATGTAAAAGAAGACAGAACTACAAGAGTTGTAATAATTATGGATATTAAAAAAGTTTTGTCAATAAATCATTTTTATTTTTCTACCGAATGGTAAGAAATGTCAAATACTTACATAAGTCAGTTTTTTGGATAATAAAAACTTAGATTTCGGAAAACCACCATCTCGGAGACGCCTCTTAGTTCCGTATTATAATGTCATACTACTAGGAAAAAAATCAAACATCACACTATTGTTTTCTAAAAGCAATATAAAGCATTTATCTTCACTTTTATATTCGCGATTACAACGCCTTTGAAAAATATCTCTAATCAGATTTCTCCATTCCTTTTTTCCGATTTCCGTTTTGACTCAACTCCTCTATCTTTTGTACAACTTCTTTATTTGTGTTTCTATTGTTCTTTTCTCAATTCGTCTGTAATGTTTTTTCCCTAGTCTAATTTAGTTCATTCGTTGTAATCGTGTCTTGTTCGACACTCGTCTTTTTTAATCATTTCTTTCTTTACGCATATTATTTAAATTGAAATGAAGTATTTCATTTTAGCATAGATCTTTCCTTCATGTTTATCTAGCATCGTCTATGACTCTCTTGTATTAGTGTTGTCCTCCCAGTGTATATACAAAAGAAATAATTTCTTCAACTTGATTTCTTGACAATGTGGCAGTTTTACATCAGGAATGATACAATAAAGTTTGCAGGAAATTTTATTAACATGTAATCTTTAGTCTACAGAGATACATTTTATATTATAAACTTCTATACCGCTAATGAAAATTATGTCGCCATCGAGCGTGTTTCCTTTCGTCGGTCAGCCCTGTGTCGGGGTGTCCTAAAATTAATTGCGTTTAACGTTGCCAAAGTGATCCCCTACTCAGAGACAGCGCTCAGAAGATGAGAAGAAAAACGTACTGACTTTGCAATTCGAACTGGCGGTGTATCGCTTGATCCTTGCTGAATTGTTGGTTCAGCAGGTTTTACAGGTGGCTGAAGAACATGTTGTTATGTTACCTCTTTGTCATGTAAAAGAAAAGCTGGTTTCAGTCCATCAGTTGACACAGTTTGGTATGTGCCACGAGAATTTACAATTTTGAAGTACTTTTCTTCTCGATTTAAGACTTCAAATGGACCATTATACGTAGGTTATCGTGCCCTTCAGATACCATCGGTTCGTACAAAAACATGGGAACAGTCTTTTAATTCCGGGTGCAGAAATATGCTACTATTATTAAGATGGGCAATTTGAACCAGTTTTAATGAACGCCTGTAATCTTTGAATTTTGCTAATAAAGCAGGTGTACTTGAAAATTTAAGCTCACACGAATCCAGTAAGTCAGTTGGAAGTCTAATTGGTTCACCATACGTCAGCTCCCCTGCTGTGGTATTGAACTTTGGTACCACATACTGAAGTCCCATTAAAACCGAGGGCAGTTTTTAAGTCACGGTGCCATCGCTCTATCTTAACAATCGCTTGGAGAGTGGTAAGCGGTGGTCTCATTGTGACAAATACCAACTTGCTTTGTTAACGCTTCGAATTGCCTACCTCTGCGTCTGTTATTATAGACTTCAAAACGTGCAATCCAAGTTGACAATAAAATTTCTGCAACTGTTTCTGCCGAGGTGTCGCTCATTAGTGTGTCTGTCGGTCATCTTAAGAATCTATCTATAACCGTTAACAAGTATGTGCAGTTTTTTGATGGTGGCATAGGTCCAATTATATCTACGTTGATCCCCGAAAATCGTCTTAGAGTTTTATCGTACGTCCCAGTGTGCCCCGTTACTTTAACCCGTTGGCAATAGATACAAGGCTTGGCCCATGAAGTTACATCTTTCTTAGGAGAAGGCCACACATATCTTTTGCGCACTAGATCTACTTAGCCTTTGATACCTGATTGCGGAACATACGGTGATTTCCTGTAGATGTGTCGCAAACCAGTTTCTGGTTATCTTCCAGAATTATGGTTTGGAGTTGCAAAGACGTAGGTGAGTCTTTTAATGCCCGTAGTTCAGCATCTTTAGGTTGTAGATTAGCCATTTGGAGAAGTGATATGCTGGGGGTACTTTTAGTGCACAGATACGTGAAAGAGCATCGGCTACTATGTTTTCTTTGCCAACAACGAGTCGTATTGATGTTGTAAATTGCCCAATAAAATCAAGATGTCTGAGTTGCCGTGGTGAAGCTTTCTCGGGTCGTTGTTGAAAAACGAACGTCAATGGCTTGTGGTCCGTGTATATAATAAAATTACGACCTTCTAGCATATACCGGAAATGCTTTACTGCCGAGTATGCCGCTAGAAGTTCTCTGTCGCATGTGCTGTAACCCGTTTGGCAAAGCGTTAATTTTTTTTTGTGGAAAAATGCTAGAGGTTCCATCACTTTCTTTCTGATCTGGCACAGTGTTGCGTCCATTGCACGATCAGAAGCATCCACGTACAAAAACCACGGTAAGGAGTCAGAAAGATGGGCGAGTAGTGTGGCACTTGCAAGGTCGCTCTTGAGCTGTTCAAATGCCTGAAGAGTATCTGTAGTCCATTCCACCGGTCTCATATCACGTTTCTTAGAATCCATGGTAAGGTTGAATAATTCTTCTTGTGTTTTAGCTGCATCGGGAAGTGACCGCCCATAAAAATTTATCATACCCAATAATCCTCTTAACTCCGCTACAGTATTCGGGTGTGGAAACTGCAGTATAGTTTGTACCTTTTCGGGTAAGGGCTAGATGCATTCCGCTGAGACTAAGTAGCCTAGAAACGATACTTCTGAAGTGCCAAATACACATTTGGAAGGAGTAATATTAATATGGGCTTCACTGAATCTTTTAAAACTGATTTTAAGTGGATGTCATATATCTCTCCTCCATTATTTTTCCGTATAATATGAATATAAAATAAAAATTATCTAGAATTCCTTTATTTACTTAAGAGACATTTTTTTCCTTTTGATCAAAATTGTTCATTACCTCGGGCTCTATTTTATCATGTACCTTACTATTCCTAATTTGGTGTTTTTTATTTCTTCGTCTAATTCTTCTTCATTTATCTCTTCCAGTATTCCATCGCCCATTCTTATTTGTTTGTCCTCACAATATTCTATAACTCTTGTTATTGTTCTTACTTGCTTTCAGTATTCTTATGACGTATCATAATTTTGTATAAATATTTGAGTAAAATAATCAACTTCCTTACTTTATTATGTAGTTTTCTCGATACTACTTTAATGAGTACCAGTACGCACTGGATTGTTCCTCTAAAGCCAACGCTAATTATGCACGTTTTTCTATTTGGGTGATCCAATTTATAACGTTCAATGACATTTTTATGTAAATATTCTGCTAGTATGAAATTAATTACACCCTTCTGAAATGTTTGTCGCATAACTACACTTGAGACCCTATAGTGTGGACACGCGATAAAACTACAATCAGCTGATTTTAGTTCGTGGCGATCAGATTAGTTTAAATCTTAGTCAGTGCTTTGTTTTTAAGTTGCGAGATATTTCAAGATTACTAGTGAATATAAAGAAGTTTTCAGACAATTCATCTTCTGCTAGCAGCACTACAAACGAGGAACTAAACTTTTTCCTAATTTGTGGAGAATGACGTCATAGATCTCAACGGTATAAACCAATATGCTTCAAAAACGTAAATAAATTGAACTCCGAATGAACAATCGAATGAAACACATAGAGAAATAGGTTTGAGTTGTTGGTAATTCGATTTTATTTATCAGATAACCTAAGAACTCAGTCAGAAAATACGCTTTATAAAATTCAACCATTGATCTTGGTAACCAACTTCAACTGTGCATTGATTAATTAATGATCCCAATTTTGGGAAGATTATAATTTAGAAAATACATACAAAATAATAAACAAAATAAGGTATATACTGAAAGTTTCTATAATCTTCAATTCAATACAGAAAAAATCAGCACCAGGTATGACATTTTCTATCAAAGTGGTCATGGAACTGAGGGTACTTTCGTGTTGTGAACAAAAAAACTATATAAGAGAGAAACAATTAGTAAATAAAATGATAAAATAATGATCTTAAAATGAAAAGATCAAGATTCATGCTGAGTCAAAGCATTTGGACACGATGGCAGCCATTCCACAACGAAAAGGAAAAGATTTAAATCAGATTTAGTTCAAAATTATGTCTCTATTAGCCAGTAACCTATACCATAAGATGTCACTTTCCTTTTTCTGCAACTAAAGTTTAATTAAACAATGAACTAATTTGTCTTATAACTTGAGATTAGTTTAGAAAAAAGATGACATGCAGTGGCAACATAAGTTTATTATGATAAGCATAGACGTGAAGTATAGGAAATGCGATTCGTCAAAATCACGTTCACGAATAAAAAAATACAGATTGTAGTAGCATTTATGGCTAAAAGAAGAGAGTGATGGTTTTTGTAATTATCTTTTTCTTTTTTTTTGTGCCTATAGAAAAAGGTCTATAATGGTAACAAATCTAAATCTTTCAAATAAGACTAGTATACGACACACATAATTTGATGTAATTTAACCCTTAAATTAACGAAGCGTTGACAATAATATCGATACGAAAAAGTTTCATATTGTAGAAGCAGCTTTGACACTTGAAGTTGACATGTTAAATTAATGCGAATTTGTTGGACATGCGGTAACAAATCATTCCTTGTTTTTTGTATGTGATGCAAGCCTAAAATATGTTAACCTTCGAGCAACCATAAACAACTGTGATGAAAAAAGTGTGCCAAAATAAAAAGTCATCTTCCTCCTTATTGGTAATAAACAGACAATAATTAAAATAGTAATAGAAACCTACACTCTTATTCTCTGAGCAAACAAAATAAACCAACGACGACGAAAGTGAACGGATGTTATTGCATCTTAATTTTTTTTACGAATGATGGATTTTTAAATATGAGTATAATTGCGTAAGAATGTCAAATCATATATAGAGAAATCTTCCAAAAAAACGATTGCAACATTAATTAACAGTTATTCTCAATGAAAACTGAACAGCAAAAAATGGCGTGGGCGAAATTTGTGACGCCCATGTTGTTACGATTAGGAACGACCTTGTCGAAGATAACTTAGAAATGTAAAAACCGGAATAAGTCATTTTCAAATTACAGATCCATAAATTTTATGTTTATGACTTGAAAGGTGATCTAAATTGCTTATGAAAAGTAGGTTGAAGAGCTTAGGCGCCACGGTCATGGTAGTCTGCCAAAAACTAACTGTTTTAGACTAAATAATTTTGAAAAAAAAAACGTGCGTTGATCACACAATTATGTACCTCAAAAAATAAAACAATGTGCTTGGAATTTTTACAGATTGAGCCTTGGAGCGGTTTATCGATGTATTTATGAACGTTTATTTACACCTGGGATCTTCCGAAGATAAAACACGTTATTTTCTTTAAAGTTTTCCCCTGTGGGTCTGATAACAACAATAACAACATATTTTCGACGTTCAAATTATACATCAGATTTATCCAGTCGCAAACGTTAGATTGTAAGAAGTTTGTATGCGTGTTAAAAGGACATTGACTTAGTATTATTGACATAGAATAATATTCTTAAGTAGTTTTGTTTAGGTTTAAAACAACTTGTGCAAGATTTTCAAAGTACTTTAAATAATTTCCCCGATAACTCGAGTCGAGGTATGCTTACCGTTGACCTCCCATTAAAAACTAAGAACACACAACTATGCTTTAGTCGATGTTTTTCTAATGTTAAATGTGTTTGTTAAACTCAAATAAGCAACAAATGGTGTTACTAGATGTGGCAAACGGTTTTTAAAATTCCACGATGGCGATTAGTGGCAACGTCGCGATTATATTAATTATAATTCCTTTGTTATGAATCAAAGTTCTAACACCCTTCTTGGTTCAAACGTCGAGAAAGATGAATCCTTATATTTATCTAGTCTTTATCATTATCAAGAATGGCATTTTCTTTACATTTCTCAATTTCCACGTTTTCTAAGATTCTTAAAAGTATTGATAATTTTTGAAATTAGTTTCCGTACTTATAGTCTATAGCTATATGATTAACCGCATTTTTTATCTTGTGGGGGGTATGCGATACCTCCTACAGCGTTTTTTTAAGAATCACAACATAAATTTCTTATAAAAAACGCTACCCCAAAACTTTTTAATGTCGACAAAAGCTTCCGCCGTACAGTGAAAAATATAATTATATTAGTTTCTTGTATGCGGTTTTGTACTGCATTTTGATCCATGTACTTTTTATCGATTTTTTTAAATAAACTTCATTATCATATACATATATTTAGGCACGCTATGGAATAGTATATTAAAACACAAGTTACAGAATGAACGCACTTCAATCACGAGACCGGGTTTCATACACGAGCCGCTCAGCGGCAAGTTTATGAACCGGTCGAGTGATTGAAACGTATTCTATGACGTGTGCTTTATACTATTTTCTCTATTTCGATACAATATTTAATATTTCTCGTATAATTTTAATTTTAAAACAACATTGGGAAACTTTTATATTTTGTTGAATTGGCAACACTTACACTTTGACATATTGAAATTTATGTGTTAACCTAAAATCTCATACGAAATTATCTCTTTATACCTTTATAAGTAAATAACTTTGAATTAATAGGACGTTTTTATTTTATCTTGGCATCAACATTCGAATTTCAATTGTTAAGTTACAATGATTTTGATTTCTTTTTCGTGTCAACGTCAACTTACGATGCAGACATACCAACTTTGGAAAAACCAACATTACTAAAATTCGTGTAAGAATTTGCTTATTCTTACACGGATTTTAGTGTAAGAATCGCTAATTCTCATGTCGAAATAGAGAAAACAACATACGTATACAAATTTTACTGACATAAGTATTACTAAGTAATATTTACAAGTGCAAAAAAAGCAGATTTTAATTGTACCTATAGCTCATATAGGTATACGAAGCAAAAAATAAGTTTTGTAAAGAAAACGCTGATCATTCATTCAATATCGTTGAGAACCTATTAATCAAATCGTTCACGAATGGTAAAATTAACCAATACGTGAATTCAAAAATTCTAAAGTATGATAAAAACAAGAAAACAATAAAAAAATAAAAAAACGATTTCATAAACACAATAAAACGTTAGAAACTAAAAAAAACACACAAGAACATGAACATGAATCGAAGCGTCAAAACACATTTTAAAAAAACTGTGAAAAGGAAAACTAACAATGTACTGGATCAAAATTGGAAAATTCTTACTGGACTACAAAACACTCTAGGTGTGATATCAATAGACAAACAGGAAACAAGCGACAATGTGTAGATCTTGACAATAAAAGAACAGATGAAAAGATTTAAAAAAATATGTAAAGTTGAACTAGCAAAGAAAACAAGAAAAACATTAGGAAAATAATAAAATATAATTTTTAAAAAAATTGAAGTTTCAAAAGAGATTATGCCGAAAATTAGGAAAGCAAATCATATGCACAAATTTTTACGTTAACAATAGAATTATATAAGACAAATGTTTTATATTGCCTTACCTTATTGAGTTCTAAAATTGTGAAAGTTATTGTCTTTGTGTGAACACGAAGATTCAGCCCACATTTTGTTATTGAATCTACCTACAATTTATCGAAAATTAGTTACTTAGATAAACTTTTTCTGTAATTTAAAATTCTCCAATCAAGAATTTTATTTGGTAATATTCAAATATTATTCGTGTATTATGAGTACTTCCGGAAAAAAAATTATTCAAGCATTATGGTGGAGGAAGTTGTTTTTCTGTGTAATAAAATACACCTACAACGTTTTGAGTCTTAGTTATATCTTTATATAAATACTTTCTAACGTGTGATGAATGTTGTAAAAGCACGTGCATCGAAACAAGCGATGATTTGTTTCAATAGAAAAATGAATTTTGATTAGGAGATTATATTCAAGAAAAATTAGTCTGTAGGTATTAGGTACATTAAACAAAGATCAGATTATAAACTTATCAAATATGCCCGATTTGGAGGAACTGAAAGTAAGTAATCAGAAAATCTAAAAAAAGTAAGAAATTGTAGATTCGTACTCAAACGTTTTCTTGCAATGGTTTGTTTTTCAAAATCGCCCTGATGAAACCTTTCAACGATGTCGGTGAAACGCTAGGATCTTTGGTTAAACTTTTTCTCTAATATTTACATTAATACTAAGTTGAAAAAATCCATCTTATCACAGCATAAAACGATTGCATTTTCTTAATAAATTTTAACCGGTGTCTTCCTTTGACATTTGCTCAATACATGTACCATTAGGGCATTTTGAAAATGTTATAATGCAAACAACTGTTTAAATTTTAATTGGCCATTAAATCGTTTCATTGCTGTCTCTTTACTCATAAATAATTGAGTTTCAATTACCACAACAACCTCTTAGAAATGTACAGCCCGGGGAAACGCAATTACGGCAAACGATCGAAAAGTCGAACAATTGCTTTATTGGATAATTAAGTATCGGTCCAATTTCACGTTACAACAAAGCAATGAACGGACACGAATAAAATTGTTTATGGTAAGCGAGCGAGCAGTACGTTCATCCGACGTTAATTACGCCACACATTTTTTGAATCAGCAATTATGTTGCAATTACGCATAGGCGTCCGTGACATAAACCCGCACGTATTTTATTAAAAGAAAAATAAGCGTATCGAGGCTTGCTTCTTACCTCTTCCCAATGGTCTAACGGCAAAGATGTCTTTCGATTCGGTTAACATTTTAACAAAGACCACGCGCGTGTGATATTACCGAGTTGGGTAGGTAAGATTTAAAGGCGTGGTCATTTGGATGCTGTAGCCGACTATTATTATAAAGATAATCATTACAAAAGTTGAACATTCATCTCATCTTTCTTAGAAACGTGATTAAAGATTTTTTCGTTTATTTAGCTACGGGGTACCAATAGGATGTCCTATCAACTCGATATTATGTTTGTGCTGAGGCAGTCATTGCCTATGACTAATAGGTACTAAGGTACCAGATATTCAAATTTCCCGCTACTTCAATTTCACGAACTGATAAGGATCACAACGTACAGCAATACATTTGGTATTTTAATCACAGGTTTCTAAGCTTTTTCCCATCAATGTAAATTCTACCTAACCCGAACTTTGGCATCCGTGAATCATGCAAATTTTAACAGATCAACCTCAAAATTAATTAAAAGAAAAACTTAAACAATCGATGCGAGTTGAAGAAAAGTAGTCTTTAAATTATAGTTTATGTTCTTTGTTCTTTTTACATGAAATTATGAACTATGAAGATAAAAAAAAATAATATGAAATTGAGAATGAACTTGACCATTAATGAGCATTCGGTATTATTCGAAATAATAAAATCTTGTGGGTAAAATATATGTGAAACAGAAAGGTGTAGAAGAACTTTTTTGGTTTAATGTGTCTCTATAAGAAGTAAAACGAAGTAGACGTAGAAAGTAGATTAGAAACATATTAAAAACTTGGATAAAAACAATAAATTTTATTTCTTTTCAGTAGCGAACACACTGTTCTATTAATGAATTTTCTTTTCACCAGAAAACAAAAACTTTTTCCAAAAACTTAAAATTTATTTTTTGTGGGATTTTTTTTACTACAAAAAAAATCAAAACTCACTTCGATAAAAGCAAGCAAGAAAAAAATTTACATTTTAGTCCGCACAAGGTTTAATGTAAAAAAAAAATAAATAAATTTTGATATGTTTTATTAAAATGGAAGTTAAAATAAATAACAATTAATAAATTATTAGCGACTTTGACGTCCTTAGTAAAATATAAATATAGACAGGTGAGTCAGGCCGCAATAGAGCCGATACCTGCGCCAACTAAATATGAACTATAAAAGAGTCGTGCATCTAATCAACAATTTAGTTCTGTGTTGTGCGTAATGTGAAGTGCATACTACAAATTTTCCTAGTCTTTCTATTTCTTTTTAATTTAAATGTATTTAAACAAAGTTATACTGTTGTTTAAGTTGATTAAAAAAATTATATATCACAATTATCAGTACAGCAATCCCTTAACGTTCATTAAGGATTTCTTTTTATTAAAAACTTAAGAAGGGATTGTAAATTTTTCTAACACAGATGTGTTTCTAAAGAATATATTATTAATAATTCTGTAAAAAAAGTTAGACAAATTAGGTTTTATAATTTAATATAATGCCCCTAAAAGTTATAGCTTACTATTTTATATTTTTGTTTAGTTTCGCGAATGTTTGGGATTACAGCATATTACTCTATTATTATATTCTGTTGTTAATTAATTTTTGAATTATTTATTTTTCTTAAAAAATTAATTGGTGTACAATATGTGGCATTTATATGAAATTTTATCCTTATATCTCAAATATTTAATTCAACAGAGCGTTACATTAAAGCATTTCATTAAAAAAAAGTTATAGTTAACAATGGTTTGTTGCAAATAAAAATTTTGATATACAGTGGTCTCTCGGTAATCCAACGGATATCGGACCATAGCACTACCGGATTACCGAAAACGCAGGATTACTGGAAATTATTAATAAAAAACGCATTTTATGACAGAAGCTATATTTTATTGTAATCTACAATATTTATCAGCCTTATAACACTCTAAAGTAGTACACACCTTATTAAAATGTTAACAGAAATTAAAGTACAATAAAGAAAAAATTAACTTAGATAGATGTCAGTATGTAATGTATTCTTGGTATTAGAGTAGCCTACATTATTCTTTTGAAGTGGAAGGCATCAAATACTGCTATATTTGTTTCTGCTTTTTCACCTTGAATGACATTTTGAATGCTTACTCTTGAAGATTCTTTAACACTAAAATATCACTCGCGAAGACACCATTTTCTTCTGGCCACGTAATAGATGTTGCAAAGGCACCAATGGCTGAGGTAGGGTTTGAACAACTGGTACTTCCCCTCCCCTAGCCTCCTCTTCAATCGTCACCATCGCTTCTATGATGTCGCCCTATGTCAAAATCTGATTGTTTTTTCTTCGTCACCAGTAGACCATTTGCTGACGTCATCTGTTGTCAAAACAATATCAGCTGTATCCACAAGCTGTTTTTTTACCTCATCTCGCAGCTGATTTAAATCACTTTGATTAATCTCAACATGGGCGACAGTTTCGTTAGACTTTTTATTTGACTTGTATTGTTCCAATAACTCCATGTCAAGCCACAAGTTTCCTTACGAACAAACAATCCCTTTTTCTTTGAGGTTTGTCCAAGCATTCGCGAGGGAGTAAACCACATCGTTTAGGTTAACCTCTTTTAATGATTTAATTACACTGCCATCCTTAGCCAAAACCGGCTCCTTTTGTACTGCATTTTAATTGCTTAAATTAAATTCTGATCCATGGGTTGTAAAATAGGCGTTATGTTAGGCGGTAGAAACTCAAATAAAATTGTCTTTTAAGTTTAAAGCCTCTTCATCAGAGTGGCCAGAACAAGTTATCCAAAATAAGTAATGCTTTTAGCGGAAGTTTCTTTTTTTTAAGAAATTTTTTCACTGATGGTACAAACAGTACATTAAACCATTCGACGAACAATGATTTAATCAACCACGCTTTACTTTGGTTTTTGTAATCAACAGGAAGACGAACATTCTTGAACGCTCTAGGGTTTTTTGGTTTACCAATCACTTAACATCGTCATCTCGTGTGTGTTCCACTTGCATTCGAACAAGGCATAAACGTGACTCTGTCCTTTGCCAATTTTCGTCCAAGAGTACTAGCTTCGGCACGGTAAAGATAGGTTCTTTTAGTTCTTTTGTATACTTGGTCAGGAGTTAAACCCATCGCTTCTATAGCTTTCTTGAACTGTTCTTTATATGGCTCGACCGAATCTACATCACACGACAACTTTTCACCAGTCGTACTCAATAGACGAATACCGAAACGTCTTTTGAACTTATCCAACCAGCTCTCACTGGCTATAAAATCATCTTTTTTATAATTTTTTTGTAAAAAAAAAATCTTGCTTTTTCTATTAAGATTTCTCCAGAAATAGGCGTGTGCCTCTTGCGTTCTCGTAAAAACCAAAAGTAAAGGCTCTTCAACTTGAAGAAACTCGCCAGTTTTTAATGTTTGTCATGCACTTTTCACATTTTCATTTTTCTGAAAGAAAGTTTTGATCTTGTCACTGTTCTCCCTTATGTCGTAAATTGTTTCGCGGCCAACACTACAAATTTGCAAAATTACACTGGCGAAATAAAATACGCCAGGAGTGATTTAGCAGCACGAACGCACTGTTTGGAAAATTATGATGACTACAATCATTTACTACTCAACACACAAGTACGTTGGTTATCTAAATGTGCATGTTTAGAACGCTTCTATTCGTTCTTTGATTCAGTGTTGGAATTCCTGGAGAGTAAAGACAATGATTAGCGGCACAATTTAATTATCTCAAAAAATGACACCGCTTATGACTAATTTATTTGCCAGATTTAACGAGACTAATTTGACACTACACGGTGACACCTTAAATTTTACCAAGATATAATATCCGCGTTTGTTGCGAAACTTTTGCTGTACAAACAAAACTTGGGAAGAGCAGAATGTTCTCAGTATCCAAATCTTTAAAAATTGCAAAATAGAGATGAATATTTGTTTACTTATTGTCAACACATAACAGTGCTTCATTCGAACCTTAACAAAAGATTTGAAGACAATCTTCACTTGAATATTCCCGACTGGGTGTTAAACCCTTTTGCAACTAGTTAAACTGAGAGCACAAATACAGATAAATACATACTAATACAGGAGCAACTTATTGAATTATCCACAAATCAGAAGCTGAAACCAATGTTTAAACAAGGATACGACAACTTCTAGTTACAAAAACAGATCCCAATTTTATATCCAGCATTATGGATTATTGTACAGAAGCTGTTGATTACTTTTCCGTTTTCCTATTTGGTAGAATGTGGATTCAGTGCCGTTATGAGCCTCATCATAAAAAAACTAACTAGAAATTTGTAGGCGAACATAAATACGTTCATAACATCCCGTCAGATTAATCAAATTCATTAAACAGTTTTTTTTAATTTCGAACCAAATATTATAATTTCAATAAATAGTTTTTCAACAAAATGTTTTATTTGTATTTTATTTTCAAGTTATCATTTACCATTCAAGACATCAAAGTTAAATTTGTAATTTTTCTATTTATGTAGTAGGCCAATAGTTTAGGAACCACTGCTGTAGATTTAAAAAAAGACAGATTTGAGTAGACAATCGATATAAATGGTGACGTTTAGTCTGTCTGAAAACCTCTTTTTTTTTTAATACACGGCCACCATAAACACTGTTTACATTAAGCAATTCTATCTTTTTCCCTTGTCTATTTACTAGAAGTTAACCTACCTCTTATCTACAAAATTCAACATTTAAAAGCAGAACTCGATTTATATTTTCAAGTATACGATTAAAGTTTATTTTCCGTGTCATTTTTTTAGTACAAATAAAAAATACGTTTTAAAAACTACAGTATATGTGTCAACCTGTCTCAAGACATTTTTATGTCATTGTGGAAACCGCATCAGAGTATTCCATTGCTGATGAGTTCCAAAATGTCTACTAGTCTCTGGTGATGGTTTCTGCAATTACATAAACAAATGTTTGCACTTTTACTACACAGGTCAGTTTTGAAATTCGCTGTTGTAAAACTAATATCTGCATAGTTTTCTACTTGCTATCAAAATGTTTTTCAGAAATTATCTTCCTAGTACAAAAAAACACGCATTTCTAACGTCTTGTCTATGAAACAATACAAAACTATAGATGTTGAATACACAATCGGAGTCATCAATCGAAACATTCAGATCAAAAACTAGTAGAGTTAAACACATCTTTTATCTTCACAAATTATCTTCTAAGTCTAAAAAAAAACATTTTCCCAAACACGTACTTCTACACTCTAATTAAGCAATAAGAAACTGTAAATGTCGTCAAAAATATTGACAGTAACAAAAAGTCGCTCGACTTGAAAGCATTTTAATAAGTATAAGAAGCACAAATTACGCATAGAAAAGTATTTTAGTGTAATTGGAAACGGTTTTTCAGTCGTTCAGTTCAATTGTTTTATATACTTCCACGTTTCCAAGGCTTTTAACTCACGATCATCGTTCCATCTTCTCAATCTAAATACTATGGTAAAGCATAAATTATCTTACTGTTATCTAAGACAAACTAAAAAAGGACGAAAACCCCTTATCCCGTTTGACTTAAAAAACCTTATAGAAAAATCAATATCGTAACACTTTCCTCATATCCTAGCTGAAGTTACGCCACATCTATAACTTAAAATAATCATTCAAATCAAATGTCTCTCGTACCTGCAGGATCACAATACCGAAATCAATCTGCACTTGCATTTCTATCTACAGAAGCAGATGGACACTTTAACAACTTCTGTAACTTCAATACGTATAAGCAACAAGAATCTGCCGCAGATTCCAATAACGTGCCGGATTTCGAACATTTCCTATACCGACAGCGTCTTCGTTCAAAGTAAAACAAATGAGAGCACCTGCCTCTATGATGCTGGCCTTTATCTCACAGTTCTTTACAGCTCTATTTGAAGGTTATATTGTGATAAAATTTGAGCCTAAGATTTGTTCGAAAAAAAGTTATTCCTTCCCATTCAGAACTTCTAGATTGTATTCTATTCTATTACTATTTTGTTTATTCTGTCGTAATAAAACCGATAGTCTTTGTCATTTCGTATATAATCAATGACAAAGAAAAACTAAAAAAGTGAATCTGTCGGATTTCTTTATAAAACATAAATAAACAATAGGAATTTGCGCAAAAATAATAAGTTAAACCTTAATCATTTCTAAAACTATTAAACTGTTAAAAAAAGACGAAACATTGAATAAAAAAACGCAAAAAACTGGAAGACACAAAAGTTATAAACAAAAGAATTGTACTACCTTCACAAAACAGAAACACATTCAACGATCGATAAAGATAAAAACCAATTTAAGACTCATTTATCAAAGCTAATGACGGGCACAACAAGGAACTGTTTTTTTAACACGTCCTTGTCAAGATTTTAAAGTGGTTCTGTAATGATTTGATTACGAAAAGTTAATGAGCCCTAAAAGTTTACCATAAATAGATAAAGTATGGTCCGTATGCGACAATACCAATTTTGGGTATTTTCAGAAAGTAGTAAATACACCTACCACTAAGTGTTCGGTATAGTAAGACCTTGACTCATTTATGTTGTTCCTTAGCCTGTACCACGTGGGGCATTCAAAAATTTTGTCTCAAAGAATGCGATATAATAGTTTTTAATTTAAGAAAATAATTCCCACCATTAGTAATGTTTAAGTGATGACCATAATAATAATTGAATCGTGCATACTTTCTAATTGCTTTAGAAAAAAAATATTCCTACGCTGAACACCAAAACTTGGTAAACATTAGGCGTTTGATTAGTAACTGTCGCAACTGATAGTATGAATTTTAATTTTAAGGAAAATATTTGTACCGTTTAAATGCCATATGCACTATTAATTATACAATATGACGTAAAGCACGTGGGAGTCAGGATTACTATATATTCCTTCTCGTAGCTCCTACTACAAACATCCCACGCAACTAAAACTTACTCAAACCAAATGATTTGAAAGAACGTACAACTTGTATTGATAATCAAAAAAACAACACCTGGTGGACGGGTTGTTAGAAAAAGACGTAGTTAAACTCGTGAATACAAGCAAAATCCTCTCAATAGCGATCAACGAAATTTTTTTTTCAAAAAACTACCTACTCACTATGTTAATATTTAAGAAATCTATTAAACAAGGTTGTAACCTACATAAAAAGATTTCCTTCCATCTGTTTTCGCATTTAATTACCCAAGACAATAAGTTGATGCAAAACGTCCCTTTACGAACAACATTCAACGTTCAAAAAATTTACAAAAATGTTTACAGTTACTTCTCGATTAGATTCTAGTAGTTTATAAACCATTCGAAATGATCATCACGAAGGTTAAAATCGTGAATACAAGTTATTATACAGCTTTAGTCATGCTCGAAGAATTTATAGAAGACACAAGAACTTAAAAGCTTATATTTGGTTACTAAAAAAAAACTAAATTCCTCTTAGATAAGTAAGTAGCAGCAGTTATAGAAGCTGTCGTTTTTTTAAGTGTACACAATTAGGTATTGGCAATTAAAAACTAAAAAAATTCCTTGTAATAAAGATTAAAATAAAATTCTTCGAAAAACCACCTAAAACTGGTTTTTTTCACAGTTTATTAGAATTATTAAATAATATAAACTTTCTAAGTTTACAAGAAATAAATCTTGGTCGTATACGGGGATGGTGTCTCGAGAATTTTTATAATTAGCATTTTGGTTGAAAAAATTAAATTAATGGCATTATATTTTAAACGTTTACTGCGAGCCGTTAAAAAACACAGCAATGAATTTTACGGAGAAGAAATTTGAATTTAATTAAAGGTGTTCGTTATACGGGGCGCAATCCGAAAATTCCTTATCTGGGTGTATCTATTTATGTAAACACGATGTTTTACAAGGCGAGATACAAAGATAAAACTTGAAGGTAGAACCCATTGTTGTAGATCAATAAATTTAAATTGGTTTATTCTAAAACTAAGATTTCCACCATTTTGTTTCAGTTGTAATTGCATCGATAATGAAACAACGCGTTATATATTTTTGAGTCTAACTTTTAGGAAGTTACTTATTATGTAGGTATTACTTAAATTATAGTTAAGGATCGTTAGTTGTAAGTCGCAAATTCGTCCTAACGATTATTTTTCATTTCATAAATGGATTGGATGTGACTAAAAAATTATCCTTACTTTTGCCGGCAAGTATGGCGTTTAGTAGTAAGTTTTCTTGATTATTTATATTTTATTAGATCTACTGCATTTTAACAATTACAAACAATAAAGAAGTATCCGCTCGTGCAACATTCGTGAGAATGTTGCAAAAATACTTTATAAAACTTTGACGTATAATGCTCTAAAAATTTAAGTAGTCCTATATTAAAAAGACTTGAACTCATCGTAACCTACAAAAAAGATAGTCTTGCGTTAACTATCTTGTATTATTAAAAGTTACCAAGGCAAAAGTAGCTAAACCAAAATCACTTAAAACAAAAACACGATTGGTAATAATTCAAGAAAAGCGTTGATTTTAAAAATATCAAAAACAAGAAACAAACAAAACAAATCATTAGAAAGATACAATGAAACTTACTCGAAGCGTCTATGTCTATTGGAGTAAAACATTGATTGTAGTTACAGAACTTAACATGTAATAGAAATATGGTGGACGTTTCTCCACGCCATCATGACATTAACCAAAATTACAAACTAGTACATATAAGCCCACTAATTAAAAAAAAAAATAAACTTTATAGTTAGTAAAGTTTTTAATGTAAGATGCTTAGATATAACGATTTTTATCTTCATTATAATATCTTTTCTCCAGAGTAACACAGTGATGCTGATATGATACAAAATCCAGCGGTGCCAAAAGAAGAACGTCCTACCTTAATCTCAAACTAAAAAAATCCCTAAAAACCAGCGTTATTATGTAGATAAAACCAATTTCGTGTAGTATTTTAAATAAAAATTCCAGTCAAACTTTTCGAACAAAAAAATCTATACTACACTTGTCATTTTTATAGTTATAAATGCCATTAACCCAAGTCTATGAATACATACGAAATCCACACCTGACAATAACCAGAAATTTTTACAGTTTTTTTGACCAAACGATTTATGTGTCAATTTAATATTCGCACCAAAGCGAAACATTTATTGTCCACAGTCTTAACCGGATTTTCATGTGGAAAAATAAATATAATAAAGTTATTTGCATTTCTTTAGACCTTGTAAAATAATAAACGTTTTATAAACCAATTAGCGCTAATAAACAAATACTGCAATAAAAATTAGAAGCTAAAATTAAATTAAGAGAAACATACTTTGTTTGGCGACATGATAAGGCGATGATGATAATACAGCAAGTTGAATTACCGTATAACTTCACAAGGACGTGTTGCACAGATTTAATTAGTCGTAGTTATTAAAAAAATCCTTGTTTATCATCGTAGACTAAAGACCAATTAAAGGCAGGTAAGTCAACGGAAACTTCAGATACGAACGTTTTTGAAACAATTTTGATGATCAGACAAGTTAAAAAAGACTAAAAAGGTTCAGTGAGCGATTCACATCAATTAAAAATATCATCAACAAAAAATGTCTTTTTAAAAGTAACTCCATGACAGAATCCCCAACAATTTTTAAAGATGATTCTTGCATCAGTTTTCTCAAAACAACTATCGATGACTAAAGCATAAGAATAAAGCCAAATGGTAACGAGATCTTATCAATACTCAGTAGATATATGGTTCAGAACCAATTGATCAGTATTGCCAAGGAACTACCAGTCATAGTTTTGACCTTCATCTCCAAATTGACATGGCTCAAGCGTCAGTACGAAAAAGAAAAGGTAGATTGGGCAAAACGAGCAGTGTCCGCGGGGCGCCTTTTTGCGTTTACTACCCAAGTTCGTTCATAAGGGCGAGATCGGTCGGCGCCCAACAGTGCAATGTTGCTAAGGACGCCGTAAGAGGTGACGGGGCGCATAAGAGGGACTTCCCAGAAGACTCCAGAAAGGCTTGGCGCGGCCCTGGGTTATACATTACGTAACCAGTACTTAGTGATAAAAATTTCTAACTTGTAGTTCAGTGTTTACGGTTTGAAGAAGTTTGGGTTTCGGCTTTTTGGAAGTCATTAGTTTACGATAGTCCAGTGGAGAATTTAGACGATTTGCGAAATCGGATAATTGCTGGGTGTGACTCAATTAAAAACGACCCTAGTGTATTTGATAGAGTTCGGCAGTCAATGACAAGAAGATTGAATGCTTACATCCATTTGTTGTAGATTGAACTTTACACGTACTTTTTGATAATAAAATGTTGCTACTGTCGCAAATTTTGTTCACCCTGTATCTTCAAAAGAAAAGGGATTTTTCAAAAATCATACGACAAAATATTCTTAGAATGGGCCAAGAAATAACTCCTTGAATTTTTGCCGCGTGTTTACCTAACACCCTGTGTATGTGTTACAAGTCAAACAATCAACATTAATTGTTGATTGGTTGATTTATGACAAACGATTGAGAAAAATAAAAGATTCTTCAACTATGAGAATATTTTTGCAACTGAAGTTTACGATGGTCGTAATCTAAAAGTTTGAATCTACTTTTTCGTCATATCCAAACTAAACAACGTAAATTTATAAATACAACTTTGAGTACAAACACCGTTCACCAAAATACAGCAATTACAACCATTAAAGCCGCGTTTTAAAAAGAGAAAAAACAAGATTAGTAAAAGCAAAGATTTATTGGTTAATTTGGAACATGAAAAAAATATATAATTATGTAGCCGAAAAGGTCGTAAACTAAAAATCAACAATCGAGGAATGCAGCGACAAAGACAATTTGCTATAAAAAATAAAAAAGAAAAAAAATTTCGGACAAAAATTCCAAACTGTAAGATTTATTTAAAAAATACTAGCTACATTCTTAACCATTACTGTAAGGTGTCAACATCTCCACTCAATTCGCAAATAAAACGTTGACTTTAATTCACCTAGTGGTATCATCAACAAAGCGAAAACTAAGGTATTTAACACTCCAGTTGATAATGTCTATTATTCAAACAAAAACTAACCAATCATGGTATTTCAAAAGAACCTCTAAGTGTTTCTTGTGTATGCTTTGTGGCAACAGACCCCAAAAACTAAAAAATTATAATTTTGTTGTTAAGTACTGAACGGTATACTTGAATTCAAAGCAGCTCGGAGTTGAAGATCGTCCTTTAAGATACCTTTACAAGCATGCTTTTGTTCTAAAATCCCTAAAGAAAAGAATCTTTTTCAAAACGTTCACAAAATAAAAGCACACGTCTCTCTTTAGCTCGAGGGTAGTGCACATTTGTGAATTTCAATATCCAACAGTGCACTTGACTAAAAGCCTTTTTGCTACCATTATCTTTGTGTATATCTAATCAGACTGGACCCTTATTTTATTTTGGAAAAAGAAAAAGAAAAAACCACTGCCGACAGATAGAGAAAATTTATTCGACTACATCAAGTTGCTTGTTTATATGGTTGTATCCATTTTTAGGGCATGTTTTGTATAATGTAACGATTTTTACGATTGATGTAAACTCGATAGCATTGTTTTTGATGTCAGATTGATCTTAATCGCATCAAACAAAAAATCAATGTACGAATTTAAACTTGTCACACAACAAATTTCGTTGTAAACAAGTAAAAACCTAAAGCGTATTACGCATTAATTCAACTTTACGCGTTAGACTTCAACGATAGGTCAAGACAGAAACCGGGCCCGTAATTAAAATTCTTTGTCAGCGTTTTTCTTATTTTTCACGATGTAAAAAGGAAAGTTTCTACAAAGTGTTTGAATTCAAAAGAATAATTACCGCCTACTTCATTTACGCGACCTACTTTATAAACACATTAGAACGTTGAAATTTGTTAGATATGATTACTCTCAGCTAAGTGCGTTTCTAAATTGATAACAGTATTTGATTAAGGCTATAGCCATCGTTGTAAATTAACAAAAACATACCTTAAAACACATTTTGTCACACAATAAAACGTATTAAATGTAAAAATTCCTTTACAAAAAATATTATGAAAAATTAACTAGTATTGCCAAAAAAATCCAATTTTTTCACCGAATGTTTCGATCACAAACACAGATTAAGACACGCAAAATAACTGCGTACAACACAAAAATTTGGTACGGTGCGTTTCTTCCGTAGCGCGATGCCGCGAACTGAAAATATACCTAACTGTAGGTAGAAAGGTAAGTTGAATACCTTCCTACAGGTAACAGGTAAAATCCATTCCAACTTTCTTGATACGGACAGACTGCGCCAAATCGAAACAGTTACGTAATCTCTTCCTATAACCGAATACCAATAAACGAAGCAAAAACTGATTTATTCTCTTTTAACGAGTAATAACAAATTTTAATTGCTGTTAAACCTGTTTTGTATTTTTGAATTTGCGGTTAAATAAAACCTACATTTCTTGGTGCGACCTAATTGTTTTAATACATTAATTGCATTAGAATTGTGTTTTTTTTAACAAGTGGACCTAACGATAAACCCTATTCTTTCGTATAAACTAAAAACTGGAAAAATTATTTATAAAATGTTTAATTACCAAAAAACAATTAATTTTGTACAAGGAGTAGAATAAAAGTAGAATATAAATTACATACATGCAGACATTATTTAGAAATTTTCTCAAGTAACTTAATCAAAAAAATATATCACAGGAGTTGCTGTAAAACTTCCCTTATCCATTATTATTGCATATGATTTTTTATATTGATTTACGAGATGACAATTTCTTCTATTATCGAAAAAAATAGATTTTATTATACACTAATGTGAAAAGGTGATAATGAGCAAGATAATGCACAAAACTTGAATGTCAGACCAAGAAGATCACGTTTGCAAGACTTATTCAAAAACAAAATTAAACTACAGAATTGTTGCAAACTAAATATTTTGTGTATCTTTATAGCTAACTTTTAAAAACATATGATTGAATTCACTATTTTATCAAAAATAAAAATGAACAAATTATACTTTAACTGAAAATTTGTATTTGATAGAACAAAAAAATTAATTGTATTAGTGTAAGCCGCTTAATAGCATCACATTGAGACTTGGGGTTTTTGATAACAATAACCGGATGATAACAAAGTACGATTAAAAAAAAACGAATGTTTATTGGTTAGATACGAGTAAATTCATACAGCGTGAATCTGATTACAATCTTACAATGTTAATTTAGAAGGTTAAATCATAGTATCAATATAAGCAAAAAACGTCAAAATAAAAGTTTGTTGACACCATGAATAAAAAAGAAATAAAAACAATGTTTATTCACTGTTCTAAGAACTACACATTTCTTCTCAGTAATTTGCTGACACTAAAAATAAAAATAAACACAAAATATCACAAAAGACGTGGTTACGTTAAGTTGTTATTCTCAGAACTGCACGTTCTTTTAAACTACAGTAAAAATACAAAGTAAATCGAAGGTATTTACAGATGGTAATATTACGTAGGGCAGCCAAAATATTTAAATAAGAAAATAATACTGCAAAAATAAAACTACTAAAACTAAATCTGCAAAACAAGTAATTTTAGGGTATAATGATAAAAATTTTCACTATAAATATGCGTATTGTAAAAATTCAGCACTCATCTATTTTTTGTCATGTTTCTTGTGTATAGCGACTTGTTTTTTTTTCTTGTCAACAGTTTCTCACTTGTTTATTTGTTGCTTCAGACAGAGTTGAGAAAATTATGTAATTACTGAATGTCATACGACTTTAAACTTTATTCGGCACTCAGAATTAACAAAATAACAATTGAATTTTTATTACTTATTTTAATGTTGTTAATGACGATTTTAGTCACTGCTTTGAAAAAGTTATGTTTCCTTTTTTTAGCTTTAGTTTCTTTAATTTGATTTAATATTTACTAATGCACAAACCAATATGAGATAAACCAAACGTTAATTGTTTGTAAAACAAGCCGCAACAGTCAAAAAACGCCATTCTAATTGACTTTATGTCAGTTGTTTCAAAATGTCATTTTAATAAACGTCAAATAAGTTTAATTCGTTGTTAATCAAAATTAATTGACACTTATAAAGTTATGTAATAACCCAAAACTTTTTTATTTTTGAGTTTTAATGAGATAATAAAGAGTAATAACGATTTTGTTAAAAAAAAACAGTTTTGCTCATTTTCGTTTAAGCGACGTGACAGTGGTGCCAGTGGATTAGAAACGGTGATCTGAAGTCGAGTCAGCGGGATGTCCTCATTGTTCATACTTGTTAATATTTGAAGTTGTTTTTGCTTTTTTTTTCAAAACGATATAATACCATACAAAAGTTTGTAAAAATATTTCACACGTACAAAAATAAAAGACGTATCAAGGCAGAAGTTTTATGCTAATCGATTGCACTTAACGTTGATATTCGGAAACGCCTCGAAAAATTATCAGTTACATAAACTTTTAAGCTTTTAAAAAATATCGTTTTTAATTAACCTCGTACGAGTACCGTTAATTAAATTGCCGAATTTAATCAAACGAATTATATAAATTACAATAATTATACATAAATTTATATGGAACCATAAACTTGTAGATACTCTCGAAAAATTCCGTAATATGTAATGGTCAAAGTTGAAAGTAAAAAAAGTTTTCTTCGGCATTTTTTATATGTGTTTTTTTGACTTATAAATATGTAACTATAAATGTTAAAACTCGATGAAAGAATTTTTAACTTATGTTGTATTTCGTCTTCTACCTGGTGAAAGATTTACGTACATTCTAAAACAACCTGCTATGATATTTATTTTTAAGACTTTTCCACCATATATAAAATTAATAAATTATTATTTTTTTAATTTAGGAATTCTTAACACGAAATCTTCAGTATTTATTACCTTGTTCTAATACAGGCCCGAAAAGCCCAACACGAATCTTTGTAAGTGGACGTCCAAACACAAATGCTTTTTAATTACTGTAAGTTTCTACTAAATTATACATTTTTGTTTGACTAATTTATTGCTGATATTTTGAAGTTTTGATTTGAACGATAAAGAGAAATATTTCTGACGACTGTCAGATTGTGAGAACTTCGGAAAGGCTTTCATTTCTGCAGACAGACAGTTTTAGTGATGCCTGTATAATTACAGTCTACAAAAACGTTTTACCTAAAGGGCACCCTAATATAAAATCCTTCACAAAAATCCAAGGGGGTTATTTAAAAAAATGTAGGTGAAATTAGTGATTTTAATAATACAACAGTGATCGAGGTCGATAATGATTTACCTATGCCTCAAGTCATTATGGCTTAATTACATGTTAATTATCTCGATTTAAGGTCAACATGAATTTTTATTGTCCGATTTTGAGAAATAGATTGTAATGCTCAAAATGAAAATCCAAATTTAAAGCTTAGACACTGCAAAAAATCGATTTATTTAAGTTTAATCGGTAAAGCATTCACAAAATTTGGTACAATACATTTACTACCATTGGATAACGCCAAAAAAATATAACTAAGAGAAAAAATACATCCCTAATTAAGCACAGATGATACAGTGGATCATATAATTCGCTACGACATCGTTGCTGTTCATATCGTTTGATAACGCATCACAAAAAATATACGACGATTTTGATGATAAAACTTTTCCCAGACAATCTCCAGCACGAGTTGAAAGTAAAGCTAATTGCAGGTGGATGTCCCATCTTTATCTGCAAAAATATTTAGCTGACCATGAGCAATAAGATTATTTTTAAAATTGTATTGTTGTTCAGACAACTGTTGTATAGTACATACAAAGAAAGAGAAATTCGAATTCAAGGCTAAAAGTCTAACACAACCAAAAACAATAGTTTTTGTTTAAAAAAATCAATGAGTATTAGAATACACTACTGGTCAAGATTATTAACCCACCTTATTCAAAGAGAACCGATGTTATGACAATTAGGCATACCGATATTAAACACAATAAAAATAAGCTGGAAGGTTTTCGCGATTTAAACGCTATGATTTTCTTCATCAGTGTTGGTTCTGTGATCCAAAATATTTTGAAAAATCGATTTAAAGAAGCAAACAAAAAAGGAAGAAACTTCAAAGTTTTTTGTTTTTAATACCATCCCTGATATTCTAACATATTTTTATTTTTCGAAGAATAAGCAAATACTACAAGCTTTTCTACTTACAATGTAAAAGTGGAATTGCTGATTTACACTATTAGTCAATTTCATTACATTAAACTTAACTGATCTCGGATGCAGAAAACTTCAAATATTCGCAACTTATGCAGTCTTAGTTTAAACTGATCACCACTTTTGAAAACAAGATCGTGTGACGCTATATTACGAAAAGAAAAATTTCCGTCGTCGTTAAGATTATACCGGAAGCTTATAATGTTCCTTCGAGTAATAAACGATTAATGTAATAATTGTAAAACGATAACAAGCGTAAGGTAATATCTTGTTTACGTAGTGGTAAAACGAGAAGGTTTTGAATTATCTTTCATGATTGTTTGTGTAAAAAAAGTATGTAACTAACCACGATAAAACAAATACCAAAATTTCCTACCATCGGCAGATTGATGGACAAAGGTGATCTTGAAAGATAAGGAAAATTCCACTGAATTCAGTCGACTGAATTGAGTTCAGATTGCTTTCGTTCTCGTTTTAGTCATTTATAACAACAGTAGCAAATTATCAGGGTGTTTCAAATGTAGTATTTTACCCCGGGGATGAGCGAATATTTTATTTAGGACATGCGAATAATAAATAAAAATTCAATCGTTATTTTAATATTTTTAAGTGACGTGATATTTAGTGACAAACGAAAACTGGAGAAAAACATGATACCAGTCTATCTCTTTTTTTTTCGTTCGTATACTATGCAACTGATTGCCCAGAATAGCCATATAAATATGGTTTAAACTGAATAGTAGAGTTCCCGTAATTTGAAGGGCCTGTGGGTGGAGCTTTTCTGCGCGACTTGGGGTGGCAAAACGCCAATACAAAAACAGTGGCGTTATAGCAAATACTTTAGTTGCAGAGTTGTCTTGGCAAATACACTTCAGCAAAACACCAATTTTACAATGAAAGCAATAACAACTGTAGATCAGAACACCCCCCATTTCGTAAAAATGCATTCGTCGAGTCAATACTGCGCATATCACGTGCCAGGTCTTTTAAAATTACGTAAACACTAAATGGTATAAAATAAGGATAAGCGTTATTTCAATAAAATAATTAATGAATAAAAATTCAATACTGTAAAGAAAAATTATTTGACTGATCTCCAATCATTCAATCAATAGCCGTTTTAGTGATTTTGAGTTATGAATAAAAATGCAATTGTGGTTTGACTTAGTCATAGATCATTTGAATCATGAGTAGATTTTTATCCCTGACAATCACTAAAACGTTTAATATAACAATCCTGATTTCACTATCACAATTTTTTTTAATTTTTATTCTTACTTACTGTATGGTATATTAGCCATTACGTAATCGTGCCCAAAAAATGTTACAGCAAGAGTAGTGACGATACAGTCTGTTGCCACTAGAATATACGTTCTGAGTCAATGCCTTGGATCATAGTTGCAATAAATTACTACGTCTGGATTTAGGTTGTTTTGCAGCAAACCATTAAACGAATGAACTACAGAAAAAACTTACTTTTCTTCACTTTCGTATTATTGTACCACCCAAGACAGAAATTTAATGCACGTTTTCACATCTACGCCAATAACAAGAAATGTTTTTTTATGCATTGCAGTTTGTATCGTTATTTCAAGAACTCCTTCCTAGATCGTTAAAAAAATCTTAGCTGTTTATTTAAATCTGTCTTCTGAGAAATAATAACTTGAAAACTCGATATTATGTCATTCTTGCAAGGTCAGAAGTAGACTAATTTAATAATAACTCTGAGTAAAACTATTATATTGAAGAATGTCACGAATTTCTTCGATTGGAAGAACGATTTTAGAGACTGATAAAGCACGTCGAAGATAAGCATTGTTGCGAATGTAGCCTAAAAACATAATGTTTTTAAAAATAGGATGTGAAATTAAAACAAGCACAAACTCTTGTATTAAAAAAAATATTCGAGTGGTTGTAGAATACATTAGGTAAATAAGACCACCTATTTATCGTAAGAGTACACCCTCTTCAACGCCTTCAATATTTTCTTAAATTTTTATTCTATTTAAATTGGCATCGGTGCATCAAGTAATGAATAATAAATAAACACGCAACTGGTGTTAGTTCACAATAAATTAGCAATTTCACAAAAATGATTTTGCGTTACAATATGTAGTGTAGTCATAAAAGTTTGCTCTGGTAGGAGTTACAAAATGGGTGGTCAAGAAGGTGCTGAAAACGACGATCTGAGAAGAATTTCAAAATTTTTAACTTAACAAATTATACCATCTACAGAAACACTTGAATATAAAAACAAAATCAACAATATACAAAAGCACAGTACTACCGATCATAATCTACAGGGCGGATACCACTAAAAGAAAAAGATCATTAGAAGTAGCAGAGATAAAAACACTGCGAAGAATTACCGGCAAGACAAAAAGCAGAAAACATAGGAGAATAGATGCTCAAGCGGAAAACAGAATAGAATGCGCGTATTGAAAGAATGGAACGGAATAACTGGTTAGAATTGCCAGGGGCAAATCGCCTCTGAGCAGGAGAAGTATAGGAGTACCAAGAAAACGATTGAGTGACAATTTAAAACCAAACCAAGAATAAAATAAACGAAGTAGTATCGGCGAGCAACAGGCTTTCAGCCTATTTTTGTTTCGCTCAATTTGTATTACCTAGGTCTGTGAAAATACTTTTAGTCTACAGTTATCTTGGTGATTTTTTCCTACATTTGGATTTAATTCATCACATACTATCACGACCAAAAAAATCTTATTTTGTACAAATTCTGTAGTGACTTAGACTTTACACACTTCTGCAGTCCGCATTGTAACGTGGATTATTTTTGGGCTAATTTCTATACATTCTATAATTTTTTTTTCATGATACTCATTTTATAGGATATTAAGCTTTCTCAAAAAACTGACATTTCGCAGGACATTGCAGTTTGCATTTTCGTAGTGGTTAATGTCACTGAGGAAAAAAGTATAAGTGGCGGTTATTTACATCATGAGCGATCAGGTAATTAATCGAAATTCAAAAGGAGTTCTAGCCAAGTTTGGTCAAAGTTTAGCGTGTCCTTTGTTTCACACGTGTTCTACCACTACGGATTTTGTAACTCTGCGGTGTTTGCAATCAGCGACATGTTCTTTTACTCTAACTTCAATAAAGCGCCCCTTCTGGTTCATTTAACTTGATCCACGGAAATTTTGTAAATCCGGGTATGTTTTAAAGCCCCTCGTTTGTCTTTAGCAGATCTAAACCAGTTGTTCAGGGTATCCTTAGTCGTGAAGACAGTTTCTTTAGCACTGCTTATTTTGTCTGTTAAACCCATACAGTAGGGTAAATATGCGGTGATAGTACAAGGTGGTAAGTCTTCTTTGACTTCTGGATTGACTGCTCTTTCCCATGCCCTTTGGATCTCTTTGAACTCGAAACCATTTTGTTATAAAGACTTCAATAGAGTTATCTTTTTCTTTTGTAAATTTTCATTATCTGACACACGTATAACTCTTTTAGCTAAAGTTGTAAAACAGTGGTGTTCTGTACTGGATAGTGAGATATAGCGTTTAAGTATCTGTTAGTATGCGTTTTCTTTCTATAAACAGAATGCCCCAACTTTCGATTATTTTTCTTTATCACCAGTACATCAAGAAAAGCTAAACTGCGCTGTTATGTTCTAACTCCATAGTAAATTTAATGTTATTACGTACAGTTTAGATGTTGTAAAGCCTTATTTAGTTTATTTTTGCCATGGGCCATACACCAGACGTATTGTCAACATATCTGAACCAAGTTTTTGACAGATGAATTGATGATGCTCACCAATTAAACAGTAAGTAAGCTTCTTTAAGATTACACAATATTCGTCGTTTTGGCATTTTTGTTTTAATTCCATTCGAATCGACTACAGTCAAACAGTCCTTGATACCGGGCATTATTCTGCTTATATCATCACTTTCATAAAATGACTTAACGGTATCGACAATAACTTTTGAAGAAGTCTTTCCAGGCTTTGGCTTAGGGTTTTCTAAGACACCCTTTTCTCTTAATATTTTTTTGCCTGTCTCATCATATAATTTGGAGCATTAAATTTACGAATTATTTTTCTAATGCACCATTTCTCGGAGAAACACGTAAGTATCATTAATTTTTTAACTCTATTGGTTGATGTAGAAAACCTTTCTTTGAGATTTTGTAAAACTCATCTAGATTCTTACCATCATTAGATGAATCTTCAGCTGCTAAAAACAATTTATGCTTCAATTCAGAGTTTATCTTTTTTACTTTCTATGCAGAATAATGCTTAGATTGAATTTTCTTAACGTTAACTCTAGTTCAACTTTGAAATATTCAATTGTTAAATTACAATTTTTGGATCTAAAGAAAAGGATGGGTCATACGGCTGAGAACTGTATTCCTCACTAGTTTTGATTGGAGAACAAGGCAGACCAAAGAAGGCAGGTTGATTAGTATTGTCTACCTTTAAAAGTCCAATTTATTTTCTACAAAAATCACAAATTTTGGCTTCTTTAGGTATTTCAGAGTATAAACTTAACATCCAAGATCACTTTTCGTGTACAACTTGAAGAATCATCTAGAACAGACTCTACTGATTGATATTTTATGAGTGTTTCTCGAGTGTTTTTCAAATAAAATGCATTATAAAGTACATAAGTTATAAAAACTATTTCCAACGTAATTCAAAAAAATCTTAATTGTAAATAACTAAATTGTTGTCTTAGAGGCAACTCTTTATGGTAACGATCACCATCGTAAATAAATTAAGTAAAGTTAGGTTACATAGTATTAAACTTATACAAAAACTTTTAAAACACCCTTTTTTAAAATTATTATGTAACTACGAGCACATTACCCTCCCACTTTGAAATTTGGAGAATCGCTTACCAAAAGTATATACTATTTGTAAAAAAATATTTAAAAATTTTCAAAAATATACATTTTGAGAAAATCAAAATCAAAATTTTGAATTGGATTTCTCAAAAACACTTTATAACAAAATATGTTGTGTAAGTGTAAGTAGAAATCCAAACAAACTACACTACATGTTACAAAGCAAAAGTTAATCTAAAAGTGTGACGTCAAACTTTTCTAATCAATTAAAGGTATAAGCCTTTTCGAATAAAGTAAGAAAAACAGAAGAAACACAGTTTTAAAGACCAGCATTGAAAGATATCAAAGAAAGGAACCTAGAATGCCCAAAAATAAGTCAACAAATTAAATACTCTTGAAGAAATAAAATGAATTAAACTAAAGCACAGGTAGAAAAAAATAATGAAAGTAGTTACACTCGACTAAATAACTACAGATCTAAATCAAAAGTAATGCCATAGAAGAATGGAAGTAGAAAACTATGGTGTCGATAATATATGGAATTGCAGTTGATAAGGAAGAAGAAAATGATCTAGATTTTCACAGAAGGCAGTACAAAGTTATAGAAGCAGGTTTATATTATACCTCATTGGTTTCTCCAGACAAATCATTAAGTAAATAGACGTTAATGATTACAAGGACAGGGTAAAAGTCGCATGGTGAAATCTCATTACATTCATTTAACCGTTTCTCACGCAAACCTTGCCAAATTCTCACATCATATAAGAAACTGCTGAGTTTTTAGACACATATGGAGATGATTTTCATTGCTGGAATCACAGAAATTGTTTAATTGGGCGATTAGAATATAAAAAACTAATGTGTAAGATTTGCGGTTTTCTAAAAATCAATAAAAGATTTGGGTAAGTGACCTATTAGTCATTTATAACTTTAATGCTTATGAACTAAACGACGTGTTTAAAAAATAATGGCCTGTTTACTCCCGACCATGGCATAAACCAAAACAGCCAATGGACTTAGTAATTACGACAGGCGCAGCTCTACAGCTTATACCGAACGATCTATGCTTTTAAAAGATAATAACAATTCGATGCAACACAACAGTCACGAACATGTGAAGATACCACAAGATAAATTATTAGCACCTATAGACATAGAACTTATCTGGATCTTAGTGTCACGCACTGCACGGACAAGTCTGCGTGATCAGAATTGCAGTACAACGTGTTTTCCGAACAAATTTTTCTAAAAGAAAAAATCACTTACAAGCAAGCCACGGTTGTTCCTCAAATGGCACGCGGATAGCACCGCACTACACTACTTCGTCCTAACAACGATTTCGAAATAATGTGATTAAGACGGAACATCGAAATATAATTCTTTTGACAACTTTACGTAATGCGTTTAAGCGAGGTTTTTACTTCTTACACGTTTATCGCATATTAGTAATTTATGTGTGTTTCGTTTCAAGGAGACATTTAACTTGTTTTTAAAACATGTTAATGACCACTTCTGGCTTATTCTCACTTTTAAGTTCATTCGCGCTGTGAAATTACCAAGTTATTATTATTTAAATAAGGCAAACGCACTTTAAAATTCATGAGTATTGCACTACTTGTAATGATAAATTGCTCTTAACGGAAACGTAGTTTTTACACGAGCACAAACCTCATCGAGCGTTACGTTCCTTATCGACTCGCGAAACTGTATTTAGAAATGGTACCTAGCCGTGTCGAAACTGATATCAAGATTTCAACGTTTCGCACACGCTGATAAGAGATTTCAGCAAAACCCGCAGTTTGTACACTATATATCTGCGCAATTACGTTAATTTTGTGCCAATCGACTTATATGATTGTGCAAAAGCACTAACCTTATGAAAACTCCAAGATGTCACGTTCTTTTGCAGAATTTCCATCATTCATTATTTATGGATAACAAACTATGCATTCTTACCAGACCGTTTCTTATACGCATTCGTAGAAATTTATAACAAAATCCTTAGTTTTGTGACCACTAGAAACCTTCTCGATGTTGACTCGAACTACAAATTTAGACAATTTTAAGTAACGATACTAAAATCTGACAAAAAGTCTACAAACTGAAACGCAAAACGCTTTCTGTTTGGCGAACATAATAAGAAACAAGAAAAAGGATAAGTCGCGAGCAATTAGAATCTCATAATAATTAAAAACCTTACACCGGTTTAATTTTGCGTTTTATTGTAATTTAAAAATTACTGTAATTTAGGAAACCTTTTGATTAAAATTTCTTAAACCAAATGTCCGTTTGGTCCACTGACGCATGTCTCTAAATAATAATTAAACGAATGGCAATTAAAAAAATTCGAGATAAGTAAAATTAAATTAAGACAAAATTACGAATTGGAAAAATAGAAAACACAACGGGAAGAAATCGACATAACTGAAAACAAAGAAATAAATTTAAACAATATCATGAAAAAATTACTACGGTTAGAACTAAAAATTGATAAGAAAAACGCAAACATGAACCGACATAAAGAGAAAATGAAGAAACTTGAAGATACCATAAATTACCAGTTAGGGAAGATCAAGAAACTAGAAAATGAGCTAAGAATAAAGAAATTTAATACCGCTTCGGAATACCCGAAAGCACTGAGGAGGATTTGGACACCCTGAAAGAGAAACTCCTAGAAATAATAAGGAAGAACATCGAGGTTCAACTGGGGGAAAACAAGATAGACTTTATCAACGGACTAGGGAAGAGAAAAGAAAATGAAAACATACCAGTAAAGATAGGGATCACAACAATATTAAAAAAATGGGAGATTATGAGGAACACAAAGAAATTGGCAGGAGCAAAAATAGGAATCAGTGATGAACTGAACAAAAAGACAAGAGAAGGGAAGAAAGAATTAATCTCTTACAGGATGGATGCTAGAAAAAGCAGTAATTAGGAATAATAAACTACTAATAAAATGAGAACGGTGATGCATTGAAAACATTACAGGAGGAGATAAGAAAAATAAGGAAGTATTAATGCATAATGGTGCAGAGGAACAAAAGGAAAGAGCCAGATCCACAGATGAGGAACAACCAAGCCCTGTCCGGCGAACAATACCAAAAACGAAAAACTGGACACAGACCATACTAACACGATACCAAAATGAAAAGCTGGGCTCACAGGTGGAAGATTTAAACAAAACACTATCATATCACAAAGACAAATCGGATCCAAAAAATTTCAAAAAACCGATAGGAAATGAAAACCAGACGGAAGCAAAAAGGACGACGACAATAGGCAAGGGATAAGGACAAATGAGAACAATAACGACGAAGACAGAAAAACAGGGAAAAAGTAAAGTAGATAAAGTAGAAACAGAAAAAAATGGAATAGGAACATGGAATATAACTACAATCAAATTAAAACAGATAAGAGATTACAGAAGAAATGGATAACAATAAAATACAAATAATGGGACTGAGCGAAACAAAGAGGAAGGGAAAAGGAAACACAAGAATAACAAATAAACACGTAATATATTAGGCCGAAGTCGATGCAAGAAAGAGATCAAAAGAAGGAGTGGGAATAATAACAGAGGAACTAAACAAACAAATAATAAAATGGAAAACCGTACACTCAAGAATAATATTAGTGACAATAAAACTCGAACAGAAAATAAACAGTATACAATTTACTGGACGAACCAAGAGAAGAAACAGAACAATATAATATATAATAATAATAATGGGCGACTAGAATGCAAGAGTAGGGAACGGCCAAAATAGCGGCATGGGAAAATATGGAGAGCAAACAGTAAACCGCAACAGGAAGAAAATGATCCAGTTCTGTCAAAGAAATGGTCTCTTAATAGGAAACACGCTACGGGAACAAGAAATGGAAGTACACCTTCGTGGCAGATGAACGTAACGCAAAAAGCTTGATAGATTATATAGTATTAACACAAACACTAAAATAGAAAGTACAGGACATAGAAACAAGAAAAGAGGCGGAGATAGGTTCAAACCATAGACTAGTAGTAGCAAAACTAAAAGAAATAGTAAATAAGAGCGAAGAAATAACATACAGCAGAATCACCCTATACAAACTAAAAAAACAGGAAAGACAAGAATACCAAGATAAAACAAATAAGCCATTTCGCTATTAAAGAAAAAAAAAGAAGACCTGAAGACAAAATGGAAAAAAATTAAAGAAATTACTCTAAAGGTATCGGAAAAGGTATGTGGAAGAAGAAGCATCGACAAAAACCTAATGAAAATTGTGAATTGAAGAGATAAAAGAAATAGTGAAAGAAAAGAAACAGGCTTAGAAGAAGTACATATATCCGAACCAAAGACAAAGAAGCTAAAGAAAAAAAAGGAACAAGGTAAAACAAGAAATCAAAAAAGCGAAAAAGGAAAGCTGGAAAGAGTTTTGACAAGAAATAAATGACAAACACAAGGTGGACACAAGAAAGTTTTGGACAATAGTGAAAATACTAAGAGGGACTAAAAGCAAAGAAATAAATGCAATAAAAAATGAGCAGTAGGAACTCAACATTCGAAATAATAGAAATACTGGAAGTCTGGAATAAGTTCTACTCAGAGAAATTTAGAGAAGAATTAAATGTAGAAAATGATTTTAGAGAAGACACAGTACATTTACTAGAAATAACAAGGGAAGAACTACAGGAGGCAATAAAACAGATTAAAAAAGAAAAGCGAGTAGAGAAGACGAGATAGCACCAGAAATTCTTAAATATCTAGGGGAAGATGGAACAGAATGGCTACATGTAATATTAAAAGAAGCGTGGAAATCGAAGAAAATCCTCAAAGACTGGGTAACAAATTTAATAATTTAAAACTATATACAATAATACTGAAAAAAAGGCTGAGAACATATGTAGCACACACACTTAAAGAAGAACAAATGACATTCAGAACAGGCAAGTGACATCATTTGTATACTAAAAATGCTAATAAAAAGAGCAATAGAAGAGGATAAAGAGCTATATTCAACGGTTTAAAAGTAGCGTTCAACACTGCACAGACAAACAATATGGAATAGCATGGAAGAACTAGAACTGTCGACACAACTTACCAAAATAATTAAAAGCACGTTCAAGACAGTTAGATGGAAATCGCAGGACAACGATCAGAAAAATTTGAGATGAGAAAAGGAATAAAACAAGGGGACAGCCTAAGCCTACTTTTATTCTTGATAATAATAGACAGAATAGTAAAACAAACGATGTACTTCTAATAGCAGACCCACGAAAGAAAATACCGGAATTAATAAATATCTGGAAAATAGAAGAAAAGAAAATGGAAGTAAACAACAACAAAATCGACTTCTTTCAACAACCCGCCGCTGCCACAGAGAACGTCCCAATGGAAGTAAAATCAATAAATTTCAGTCATTCTACCATACTTCAAGAACCTTAATTTCATTTCTTATGCTGATCTCTCAAAAAAAGTAAGCCACTTTCAATATAAGATTCAATGATTTCCACTAGTCATGCAAATGTTTCAAAATCAGACGTGATGTGAAAACGCTCATGGTTCAAAGTTAACTAAATCTACTTTATCCGCGATTATAATTTTTAAACTAACGTTGAGAATTCATAACAAGTAAATAAAAGAAACTGAGAGCTAACAGCACCTTCGCAGCTAATCAAACCACCGAACTCTTGAATACATAGGAATCTGAACAGAATATGGTCGTCTTAAGACGAAACTTCGATTTTGTTTTATTACGCTTTTTCCCATTGTAAGCTTCCAGCCCAAATATTTCTATGCCAGTAACCAAAAACGACAAGAAAAAATCGATAACTCCACGATATACATACATCACTGCATCTTGATATATCAATTTAATCCAACTAATTGGTATAAAACTATGATCAGCACAAACTCGTGCCTTGTCAATCATCGCATTTAAACTCATAAATAACAGTTATACATGCAATAATTTTGAAATTATAGGCACAAATTGCAGGGGCAGATATCCCTAAGGGTATGTAAATTTCTTCTCGAATTGAATCGACGTCGTTTCGAAGAATGAAGTATTTTATCTTCATGTGTTCAGTACGATAAACGTTCTACTTAAATAAAACCAGTGCCAAAGCAACAGTAGAGTGTAGTTGAAAAAACAAATTCGTAGAAGTTCTCTAAAGTAATACCGTAAAAATGAATTGCTTCTTATCTGTAACTTTAAACTTCGTAATTGCAGGTGTACTTAAAAGATAAAACAAAGCCACGTAAACGTGTCATTTAATTAGCATAACAAAACACTTCAATTAAAATCATAAATTGTAGCAAATTCACGAAAATTTACAAGGAATTCTTCAAAACATGTCTGCGTTTGTATTTAGTTAGCAATAATTGACGTTTAACGATGGGTGACTAAACTTTTGATGCATGAGTTGTCACGTCACCAAGAATGGTAATTCGAAAATATGATTTTGGGAAATAACTAACGGATAGAACGACGAAAAGAGTGAGATACGTTATTTTTAGGCATCCTTAACTGACTCGGAAAAAAAAGTTGTTTTGAAAACGCACCAATTAAGACGCAACAGACCGAAATAAAGTTAATTGTTGCACGTAATATAGATTTTTTCACTAATCACCGTCAGTACCGTTATTGATCTTAAAAAAATTGAAGCACCAATCAATGTCAGGAACTGTTAAATATCTTGACATTAAACGTATATCGTAAGATATTGTTTAGTAGAAGTGTAGAAAAAATGAAAAGAGAAGTAGAAGAGTTATGATGTAGAAATGGAACACGTACCATCGCTAACCAGAAGAAAATGAGACCGCAAAAAGGCTGCTCCCGAAACTTCCAGAATGTTGTCGATGATCTGGTTGAGAAGACAATAAAATTTCACTTAGAAGGCAGTGACTAATGTTTTTATTATAGCATAAAACTAGAGAAAAACACATGATGGTCACAACAGAATAAAAAAAATTGAACATAGTTGAAAAATCATATAGACTGTGACGAATTTGAAAAAAACTAGGAAAAAATCGGAAAACAGACATGAACCAGCTACAAAACTCTTCACGAAACGTGAATAATTACATGCTGATGTTTGAGAATACCATTTATCAAACTTAACCCAAGCTTAACAAATGCGAAATAGTTTTTAAAAGTTAAATATAAATAAAGAAATATGCAATAACTTACTGTGTGAAACCTCCATTGATCTTGTGCTTCTCTCTTTTGATTTTTCACAGATTGGAGCAAAAACTTTTAAATACTCAACTGAAACATACATTCGGGATAAATAGAGAGGTTTGGCTCTAGCTGATTGCACAAGTATTTAAACCAAAATGTAAAAAACACAGCTAAAGCCAAAATATACTTAAAACTACACCTAAAACTATTAGCCAAATGTTGCATTTGTGTGAATTACAACATTTACCTATACACATAAACATAAGAATATCGAAGGATACCACATACCAAATCAATAAAATAATTATAATTAATTACCTAAGGACGATTGAAGACTTGTGATTCAAAACTTTTCCTTACCTGCAAAAGAAAAAATAGAATTAATCAAAATATAACAAAATAATTAAAAAAAAATGGTTAACCGCAGGCATATTTCTGACCCAAATTTTATTGTATGTTATAAACAGTTGGTTCTTAAAACTTTACTATTGGACGTAATATTTTTACTGTGTCCGCCAGTTAATATGCAAAAAAGATTTATGAGGTTACAAAAGTAACTTTAAAATAGTGACAGAGAACAGAAAATTACTGGATGTTTTCACATTTTACCTTAATAAAATCTTTTTTTTTCATTTACTTCTAAAATGTTTTCCCTGCATGGGGTATAGAGGTTAGTATTTTCTTTTCTTCACATAAGTGATTATGATTTTTTCCTGATATTCTAATTGATAACTGTTTTTCCCTTGCAACAATGGTTTTGTTCCAGAATGTTTTTCTAATGCTAATAAAAGCTTAGGGATTATATTCTCAAAATAAATACATTCATTTACATGCTTTACAAAAGCATTTTTCTTTGATAAAGTCGTTTAATATTTTTTATCAGAACTTATCTGCCTAGAAGTATAAAATTTCCTCAAGAATTCACTAAAATATAAATATTTTCGAGTATGTTCCTGTTATCTTTAGAAAAATGAAGCTGAAGACAACGTATCCTGGAAAGCTTTTATACAGCGTTATTGCGGGTCATCGGTTTGCGACAATCCCGGTTCATTAGTTTTTTCTCGAAACACGTTTCTTCATACTGGTGCTACGTTGATGCCATTATCCATATCGAAGTTCCTGATTTCGATGGCTTCCCTATATAATCTGAGCCAGAAGTTACGATGTTTGGCTAACATTGTTGTTTGATTAAATTTTAAAGTGTCTAAACGCGACAGCGACCTACCCGTCTTCGCTTTGTGTTTTCCTAACCAGGTAACCACTTCGTGTTTGTCCCATACAAAGCAGCCCGCACCTCGAGTGCTGAATTATCGTGTGTATTTCGTGCGAGTCTTGGTTAATTTTAATATTGTTGTCTCTTGTGGTTTTTCTGTTTTAAAGGTGTGATTATGTGTAAAAATTACCACTAATTAAACGAATTCGACAAGTGCCGTATTAATGGCTTGCGTAAAGGTGCTTTTTTTGTACAGAAAAATTGCAAGTCCTCTTAACCAGAACCAACCTAGGCTGCTATCAAGCACAGGGAGAAGATCAGAGTCGTCGTAGACAAGAAACTGGAAGACAAAGACAAACAAATGGAGAGCATCTTTGACTTATGGTAATAAGAAATCGAAGATCAATAGCTAATTAATGGTTAGATAATGAAAGTCGTCCTGTAACCTTTCGAACAGTTTACCGTCCAATCAAAAGTTCCGATTGCAATCCTATCGGCTTAACAGCGACATCGACGTTTGGAGTGGTGGTTGTGACTCCACTAGAATCTGGAATGGCATAGTCTTCAGTAAAGAATCCGGATTCTGTTTGGAGATGCATGATGGCCGTATGAGAGTTAGACGAAGACGTGGGAAATGGCACAATACTCAATTTTGTGTTGAGCGGCATGTGCACCACACTGTGGGGGTTATGCTATAAGGCGCTGTAGTCTATAAGATCTCATTTGGTATTCATATTTTTCCATTCTTTCAGCAATTGGACGACCCGCTTTTCCAGCAGATTATTGCCCGTCCCCACATAGCAAGACAGTCTATGGATTGATTTGAAGAGACAAATGTTAATCTCTAACCATGGACACACAGATCTATTGTCCTTTCGCCAATTGAACATGTGCGGGACATTATGGGTAGAAGACTGAGGAACTAAGCCCATCCTCCACAGACATAGGAAGCTCTCCGGCATAAATTGCAAGTTGTTTGGGATACAATAACTACCGAGGAAATCGACCACTTCCTGGAATCGATGGCACAAATAGTGAGGGAGCGTTAAGCCAATACGTAGAAGACCAACACATTATTAAATAAAAATTGTGTTAATCTTTTTTCCTTTTCTTTAAAATTTTAATCATTAACTACTTATGAGTAGCTAAACTTTCTTGCAAGTTTGATCAAAAATTTCCCATCGCTACTTGGTGTTGCAATTTTGACGTCACAGAACAAATCATCTTGACTAATTTAATTTTACTGTTTGAATATGTCTTACAATATTTTAAATAAATTGTCATTAGTAATGTTTAAAATTGTAATAAATAGATAAATATAATATTTTGCTGGAACTCTTGCGAGAAAAAAGGCGGCACAGATTTTACTTGCTCGAAGGCGCGGAGTGTGTAGCTGCACCACTGTATACATTGTCAGCAATATAATCGTTCAAAAATTAATAATGTTAAAAGACACAAATACTAAAAATAACAAAGATATATGCGACAAAAGTTTTTGTAGAAGTACTCAATTTGACTTGCATCAAAAACAGAACAAAAGAAGCCTTCCGTTCAGAAAAAAAAACGAAAAGAAACTGCGTTTTATTAAATAGGAAATATGTGTGGTATTACTATTTTAAAATTTTGCAAACAAGCGCAATTCATCATTTTTGTTTATATAGGTTTCTTTTGTTTATTAGAAAACTCGCTTCATCATATTTAAAAGTTTAAGTTCACATATACTAACTCATTAGACCATGTATTTTGATTATTTTAGAAACTAATCAGTACAAATATGTATTATACAACCCATCTTAGGCACACTAAAACAAAAACAAATTTCGATGGAGCCAAGACTATGGTTGTAACCCAAAGTACGTCAGTTAGTTGGTCCTTAATTAACTGTGATTAGTGCTTTGTTGTTATGGTACTCAAGCAGTCGTTTCGAACATAATTTAAGCGTGGTGCGGTTAATTAACTGGAACCGACATAGATAAATTCTGAAACGGCAAAATACAAGACTTTTAGCAACAAAAGAAGGAATTTATGCATAAGGCCATATTTAAATTAGATCTAGTAAGTTCTAACCAATAGTTATTGTTTTTTTTTGGAAATTATACAAAGAATTAAAGCGTGCCAAAAAAAAATTCTCTGCTACAACTCTCGACGAAGTATAAAATATTTAATTAAATCTCAAGTGAAATACCTAAAGATATCAAATTCCTTTAAGGTACTTATACCTTCAAGCGCGGTATTAATTTTCTTTCCAGTTACGATGTTTGACACGCAGCAAAACTTGATTGATATTTCTCAATCAGCGGCAACGTTGTATCTGTAATTTTTTTTAAATTTTTAATTGTAATTATAACACGACGTCAATTATTCTTCGGGTTCTTCTGGTATGCGTGCGCCCAACGATGTTGCTGATACTTTATATCATGAAGAATATGTCGGTGGTCACGACTGACGCTGCAGGCTGCACTCTCGTATTTAGAAGCGACCGTCCGTGACCTTCCTACCTCAAAACGCACTCCTCTCGGTAGTAACGGCTAAAGTAATTTTCCAAGGTAATATTCTTGAAATTTTTTAACAGTATAAATATCTTAAAATAAAATATACTTTGAAGCAATTAATTTTTTCATCCTAGTCATTTCGGTCTTTTTTTTATTAATTTAACGAATTTGTTGTGTACCCGTGTAGCTGTCGCCGTAAAAAATACGTCTTTGTGTACAAGACGACCTTCGAGAGGTCCCTTTTTAAAATGTTACATAATGGCATACACGTACGTGAATTATTGTTTTTGGAATTTTGCGAGTACTTCCTGTAGGAGAGGTTTTCGGGTCGCCGGGCGAGTTTAATGGGCCATTTTTTATGTGAAATATGAGACGTTGTGTGCAAAATGTAAATAATGGTAATTTGTTGGTCTTGGCACTACTCTTAATTGTATGTCGATCGTAGGTGGTTGACTACACCACACCCTTAGCAGACGCGCCCTGGATTTTCTTTTAATAAAAATTATTGACAACCATAAAGTATAACTTGTTAGTTATCAGTCAGTGACAGTTTTGTCAATTCTCTTCTGCCAAGTCATCATCATTTTTAAGCAGTGCGTAACGGGCAGTCTTTTTTAATTAAATCTAAAATTCTACTATAAACAAGATCTCACTGAGACGAGTTTGGTTTGACATTGAGCAAGATCTCATAGAAAGTATATGCAGTTCTATTGCAATCGTAAGATATTGATAACGTTTTCTTTATGTTAATATCACCGTAAAAAATCTGAATTATCAAAATAAAACACTTCTAAAAAATTCTTGCTAATACTAAAGTTGTTAGTGATTATCATAAAAATTCTAGAGGGACGTTGGTAATCTAAATTACTTGTATATCACTACCAACCATAGTGCTTCAGACGATAAGCAAATTGCCTAGAAAGTCGACAGTTCCTAAATTGTAGAAGAAACGAATCAAAAATACCGAGAAAGATAACTTTTGCGTTATTGCGACAGTAGCGTATAACTGCATACTATATTTTTAATTCTGCTTTATACAAGGCACTTAGAAATTTCAGTTAAACTGTACTGTGTCTGCTACAGCCTAAGAGCATACTAAAATCAAAATTCAATTATTTGGAGGATATTAGTAGTGATGCACAAGTCTGGCTAATGTCGGTCCAGAAGATTCAGGGGCTGACCCTCCTCAGTCTGTGCAGTGCATTGCAGTTATCGAGCAGGTTCACAGCAAAAGAATTTATATGAGTTTCTAATGGTGTGCACTCACGCATTTCACCTCGTCTTTCACTAGTTTCACTCGGAGATTCCGATAGATGACTTCATTTCTAACGTACTACGGAACATTTGCTATTGTCCTCAAAGTTTTACACTGGAATCTCTGTAAAATCTCCAAATTAGAGTTGCTTGTGGTTCTCCATAGTTGTACCATATGTCCAGATAGGCCTGATGATGCTTTTGTAGAGGGTTACCTTGCTATGTAATGTTAGCTTGGAGTTTTGCGCTAATAGCCAGTGTAGTTTGGTGAAGTTTAGGCTGAGTTGTCTTCGTTTGCTGAATATGTGTTTTTCCAGGTTAGTCTGCGGTCGAGGTGCATACCAAGGTAGTTGATGTCTTCTGCTTGCGGAAATGGTGTGTTGTTAAGGGTTACTGGTAGATAAGTTTCTCTTTTGAGTGTGAAGGTCACTTGTGTGGATTTGGTTTCATTTGATTTTATAAGCCAAAGTCGGAGCCAGTCTTGCACTTGACAGGATTCTCGCGAATTGCAGTATCATCTGCAAATGTTGTCGTGATCGTGTGGTCGATGGTAGGAATGTCTGCCGTGTACAGTAGGTAGAGCATAGGTCCTAAAACACTTCCCTGTGGACGCCGGAGTTAATAGGGTGTAGTTTCGTTAGCTCATCTTAGAACTTCACTTGGAAGTGTCTGTTGTTTAAATATGATTTGAACAGTTTTCTTGATCTTAAACAGTAGTCGGTCATCCCCGATCTTGTCGAAAGCCTGGACTATGTCAAGGAAGGCAGTGGAACAATATTTCTTTTCTTCGAAAGCCTGGTTGATGTCGTTTAGTATCGTGTGGACTTGTTCGATAGTGGCATGTTTGTATGAGTTCGTTATCTTTGAGGATTGGTTTGATTCTTCTGAGTAAAAGTTTTTCAAATACCTTAGATACTATTAGTAAGTTGATCGGATGACAATTCGTCAGGCAACTTTCCTGGTTTAGGTATGGGTATTTGGGCCACCTTCCATTGCGTCGAAAAATAGTTTAGTCTTAAGATAGCATTAAATATGGCCGTTATTATCTAATATAATTTCATTGGCAATTCTGTTATCGTGATTTTTTATTGGTAGGCTTAGTTGATCTGGTGTCTCCAGATGTAGTTAAATTTCAGCTTCCTTTCCTGGAGTTAGTTCAGAAGGAAAGGGTTGAAAGGCAGCTGATAGATGTGCCTCAAATGTATTAGCCTTTTTTTGTGCGCTCCTGGCCAAATTTCCATCGGGTTTTCCAATTGGTGGGATTGCTTGCTGCAATTATTTTAACTTTCTCGTGTCTTTCCATAATGAGTGACCTATTGCTTCAGTAGTGGAGAATGTAGCCTGGTTTTCTTGGTCTTGAAGCATTATTTATAAATTTTGTGTAGCGGCATTGATCCTATTTTTTTCATACGGTGATCTATTGTCTGTCAAGTTCGGCAATGGCTTTTTTTTCAGATATTGCTCGTTTTAGTACCGTAGACAGGGTATTATACAATTCGTTTGCTTTTGCGTCCCATGCCGCACATCGTCAACCTCGTCCGTGGTCTTGAGGGGTATGTCTTAAACTATTTTTTCGTTATTTGTTTTTCTAAACAAGTCCCAGTCAGTTTTCTTGTTGTTGAGACTAATTGGTATGGGCCTGTTAAATATTTGTATACTTAGCGTAACTGTGATTGGGGAATAATCTGATGCTCAATTCGTAAATAGTTTTGTGCTGTTTTTTGTAACACAAAAGTCGAGCAGATCTGAGATTTTATTCCCGTCCGTCGACCAGTATGTAGGTTGCCTAGTGGTGAGATAATTATATTATTGGCGAGAAGCGATTTAGCAGTTCCCTGCTTGTGGTGGCGGTCATTCTAGCAATCCATTTCTAGTGTTTAGCGTTGTAATCGGCACCGGCAATGAAGCGTGCTCCAAGTGTGTTAAAGAATTGAGTGTAATGCTGTGTTTTTATTCTGTGGGGGACTATACAGGGCAATGATTGTAATTGGTCATGTCCAGTCTTCCACTATCACGTTTGAATGTCCTGATCAGTGTACTTGTTTGTTTGGTAATACTTGATGATATTTTTTATAATGATCGTTGAAAAATTAATAGATGTGTACTTTCAATTAATGTAGATTCATAATAGTATATTTTAAAACGACTATTACAGTGACGAAAATTGTAATGCGAGTAAGTTTTATCTTTTAATTGTTTCATTGACTTAATAAAGTGTGTAGAACTAACTACGCAACGAATTATCACCCTAAATAAAAAGATAAATGATATTTTTGACATTGGTTGTAGCAGAATCTGAATGTTTCATTTAATATTCAATTACTATACTTTCTTTATCTTTGAAAATTGAGAAATTTCTTAGTTGACATATGTAACATAGTTTTTTACTTTTGTACATCCATACCTCATTGACATACCACTAAAAAGTCATTTCTGTTAGCAGAAAATAAATTTAAACGCTGTATCACAACTCTTAAATAAAACTGAAAGTTTTTGATAACCTACTATTATAACCTCAATCTTCTTCTTAATGTTCAATAATAAAGCTTAAAGATTAAAAATTAAGCGATAATTAACGATAAAAATTTTGAAAATAATCAACAATTTTGTTCTATTAGGTACAAGAAAAACCATTAGCTGAATTTTTTTAAATAAATTAATGATAAACGATAATGCTTAATTAAGATTTCGTCACAAATACCAATCAATCTTAAATGGTGAAACCGATCGATTGACTTTGCATTTGCATCCAAGTTTCTTTGTGTCTATATTAGGCAAATTATATTCGCGGTAGTAGGAAACTTCAATGACAGATGAACAAACAATTCCCGCTTTACATAAATTCCTGCCGTTTATACTTTTAATTTAATATTTATACATATTATTACGCAATTTTTAAATGTATGTGCACGTATTGATGTACTTGTGTTGTGGTATATTTAAAGAACGATATCGATTTATCAGAAAATCAACATTAATTATTTATATATTCGATTTGGGACTTTATATATGATACGATATGAAGTTTGCTTTCAAATTTTACGTTGGAATAATGACGTCGTCTATTTTCTCAAGCGAAAGGACAGAGTTTTATTTAATCTTTATGTACGTTCATCGAATATCAATATTTGCTTAAACCGCAAAAGAAATAATATTGGTTCAGACACATATCTTCAAATCGACCGTGTTTAAAATACGACGAAGGAGAAAAACCATCTCATTTTATAAACAAAAGTTCTACCAGGAATTATTTTTGTCAAAAAAAACCGAAGCAAGCAGTTGCAACACGTTGGAAGAAAAACACTGAGTTATAAACTTAGAAAACCACAATTAATAATTTGGCATAAGAATCATAGCAACAAAGATAATTTTGAGCACTTACAAATAACGCTTAGATAAAAGTGTAGACTTTTCGACGCTATTTTTAGGCTTAATGCAATTGCAACTAGCGGTTTGACCAAAAGCAACATCCTATATGAATAACATTCGAAGCCTCTTCAATGCACGTAATAAAAATTTATAAACATTTGTTACAATCAAGTTTAGTTTTTTAAAGCGTAGTTAAAAATGTATATGAAAAAAGTAAAATTCTCAAAAATTAAGTTATTTAATTTTGTTAATTTCATACGAAGTGTTTACAACAACGGCAATAACGAAAACTACAACGAAGGTGAGATCGTAGTGGAGATAATCTGACAATTCAAGTGAGCGTCTTTAACGATAACCAAACGGCTGCATACTATAATTCCTAAAGAGTATTTAGAAAAGGGAACCAGGTCTATTTCTACAGATTAAAATCCTTCACAACTGATGTGAAATTTTTGCCGAACAACATAACATTACGATGTCTATATTCTAAATAACAACGATACTAACGTCACGAAACGTAGCCGAGAGTGTAGAACCCTCCTCTTAAATCACAAAAGTAATTCAATAAAATGGTGTGCTTCAAAAAGTCTAGTTCTTACAAGATTGCAGAATCTACACATTAAAAAAAAACAAATTTTGAACAGAAATCCGAAAAAAATGTATATCTAGAGAACGTTATGAAGAACGAGACGTAAGAACACAAAAATACAAAAATGAGAAACACAAAAAGAATAATCATAAAGAAAAACAATGGAAAGTCTTGATTTGCCACCAAAAAATTTCCCATACATAAAACCGCCATAGGTAGATCAAAAATCATTTTTATTTCTAAATTTGATATAAAAGAAAAACGCTTTCTGAAACTTGGGCTTCACCTGTATCAAAACTCCATGAGATACAATTTTTTTTAAATCCTACTAATTTATCAAAGCATCAAAGCATGTATGTCTCTTGATTTAAAACTTGTATTTAACAATACAAAACAATAAACAAACGCATCGAAAAAATTGATATAAGTGAAAATAAAATGAACAACATGGTAAGGGTACTAGACACGTCAGTGAAAAATGAGCAGCAATCAACAAACAACTTCCAAAAGTGGAAACTTTTTTACAAATTATTACAGTTACATTAATTACAGTTAAAAATAAACATTACTCTATTATTGATACTTGAAACCGTACAAAAATAATACCATGATTGTGCTTCTCTTGGTAACTTAGTTTTACAGAAAGTAGAACGCGATGGTGCTTTTTCTCTCTTGTACCAAACTACAGCTTCATAACGATGTGTTCAGCTGTTTCTACTTCTACTATAGACGTAGTCTGCAGGTATAATTCTTTCCTGTCTGAGCTTGCAACGTACCAAACTTTATATGTTTAAGCGCTGCATCGGTTGCGATTTCAATTGTTGCCTGATGCCCGATCGAAAATTAATTTAGCGAAGTGAAAAGGTGCATGGGGTAAAAGATATCTGCTTTTGAAACTTTAGTTTTTTGTAGTTTTACAGACTTTATAGTGATGTGTTTTGTGTTGTGAATTAAGCTGAGTTCATCTAAAATTTATTTTTTTATTTTTGATTTATTCAAACATTAAAAGCCCAAAAACTTGCATCTCAAAAATCCTTTTATATTTGATTATATAAACATAATAGTTAATTGAAGTAATGTTGAGAAAATACTTTCGAGTTTGAGTTTGAGACGTTGAAACATTTCCATTTTTCATGAATATTTCTTTACAGAATGCAGGATGTCAGAAAAAAAGAAGAAATTGTCTGGATACCAAAATTTGCTGAATAAAAGAAAAAGAGAAGAAGAACTGGAAAACCATGTCAAAATTACGCATTTTTTTTCAAAACCCAAGTGTACTTTGCCAAATATTAATAACAATAATACAGCTGAATCCCAATATTCTGAACAAGTATCAGCAGCAGACAAGAAACTGATCTTCTAGAAAGCAATCCATCAACATCTTCAAGTTCCGAGAGATAGTTCGGAGTCGGGGCATAAGTTCCAATAGTTTTTGGTTGTTGTATTCCGAAAAAAAAATTCACTTTACTGCTTCTGTTGCAAAATTTTTAATGACAGCGATTTGAAATCTGTTCGCCTTAGTGATGAATCTGGTTACAATGACTGGCAGCATTTAAGTGAACATTTAAACATTCATGAAAAGAGCAAGTTGCATATCGAAAATGTTCTTAAATTTCTAGATCTTTCTAACCGTTTTAATAACAATAAAATAATTGAATCTAAAATACAAAATGTAATAAACAGAGAAACCAAATACTGGCAAGCTGTTATAGAAAGAATTTTCTACGTGATTCACTTTTTAGGTCAGCAAAATTTAGCTTTTCATGGAAGTATTAATAAGTTTTTTGAGAAAAACAATGGTAAATTTTTAAAATGCATAGAAATGATTTCCAAACTCTACCCGATTATGTCAGAACATACAAAACGCTATCAATATCTTTTGTCGACGTTAGAGAAAGAAGGCTTAAATATCAACGATTTGAGGGTCAGGGTAAAGACAGTGGGGCAAATATGCGTGGTAGACATAATGGTCTACAAAAAAATTTTTTGAACTTTCTTTGTTCCTTGTTGCAATCATACCCTAAATTTAGCCGTCAATGATGCCGCAAAATCGAATACTTGGAGCATCCATTTTTTTTCTTTAGTTTAAGAACTGTTTGTATTTTTTTCAGCTTCTACTAAACGCTGGTCAATTCTGATATCTAATTTATTTAATGTAACAAATTTAACTTAAAAACCTTTATCGGATACTCGATCGTCTACTAGAATAGATGCAATAACTCCTTTAACGTATCTACTTGGAAAGGTTTATGATGCTCTGTTTGAAATAAGCGAAGGAAACTTTGAAAATAACGTAAAAAATTTGGCTGCATCGTTGGCCAAAAAATTGCAAAATTTGCATTTGCATTCTTATATTGTGGTATAATATTTTAAGTAATGTTAACATTGTTAGTAAAATTATTCAATTCAATTATTCAGTGTTGTAATCATTTAAATAATTTGAATAATTTTTTGAAAGCTTATCGCTCCGATAAAGGTTTTAAAGATCTATTGATTGATGCTAAGCAATAGCATTCAGCTTAGAAATAAAACCTAAATTCAAAAAACAAAGAGGTCTAAGACCGCAAAAAATAAAGAAAACCATTTTAATTATGAATGTGACGATGAACCGATCCACGACAAAACTTTAAAGTTCAAAGTTGATTGTTTTTTTAATGCTCTAGATGTAATCATAACATCAGTGGACGAAAGATTTCAATTACTTTCTTCTTACTCTAATAATTTCGCGTTTTTATGGAATATTGATAAATTAAAAAACTATTCTGAAAACGAACAATTAGAATTATGTCAAAAAGTTTAAAATTTAAACTCGCAATGAACGAGACATAACTGCCGTGGAACTTGTTAAAGAATTGCAATATTTACAAAATTTTGATGAAAAATTTGTTACGTCTCCGGAAGAAACTTTAAATTATATAATAATTAACAACTTAGTGAATTCTTTTCCTAATGCTTCGTATTTTATTAACAATGCCGGTTTCTGTTGCTACCGTAGAACGATCTTTGAAAATAATAAAAAAATATTTAAGATCGACCATGAGGCAAAACCGACTAAATAATCTTGCTATCATTTCAATAGAAACGGACCAGCTAAAAGAATTAGACACCGAAGATTTAATTAAACAATTTGCAAAAATTAAAGCACGGAAAGCTCAATTCACTTAGCTAAAATATTAATAACAATACCTAATACCTGGATATTCACCTTTAAAAAGTGACGCGTTGCATTATTAAAATAATATTTTGTTTTGTTTTTATTTGTCGATCAGTTTCGTCCTGTGATATATAAACAAGTATTTTTAATGTTATAAATAGATTTTTTTATTTCTTGTGCTTTTGTATCATATATTACATTTGAAAAAATACAACATAAGCAGGCAAAACTTTGTTTGCTTTTTGGCAACTCTTCGTACTTCATTACTATCAATTCAACGTTACAAATATAGTTAAACTGGTGTATTCGAATCAAACAAAAATCTAAAGCCGATACAAAAGTTACTCAAAATCTGAATCAGCTATAACAAAAAAACATCGTATTTCTGTTTCTATTAAAAAATATTAACATAAGCAAAGGAGCAGCACCGGTAAAATTAATCTGTAAAAAATAAAAAAAAAGAACATCTTGATTGATCAAGGTAAGATGAAGCTCATGTCACAACTATGACATTTAAAAAAAACTTGCAAATAATCGAAAAAAAACATAGAAACGGAAATACAAAAACTATAATCAAAACTATCAACATTTTTGCATAAGCAATAAAATTGTCGATGATGATTATTTTCCTAGTTTCCGTGCACACGTTGAAGAAAAACTTGCCGAACAATACGAATTTTTCGATGCGTTACAGACAAAACAACACTACTCGTGACTTATTGTAATTCGACGTTACTCTGGAATCTTGGGGGGTACTAAAACAAAGAGCACAAGGTTTTTGACAACACCTGTCCGTCTATGAAAACATCTAAGCCATTTAGCTTAAGCAGAAGTTGTTTGGAAAATAAACACACTATTCCAAAACAGCGGTTTTGCATTTTTTACTTAAAAAAATAAAACAAACTGGACAATAAACTGCTTAAAACTCGTTCAAAATTGGACAGAAAACTGTCCTAGATTTTTATAAACAATTTAAGCAATAATAGAAACCCTAAAGGCGGATTTTCTACACGCGGACTTTCTAAAATTGCTTGCAAATTACACAATATTCCTCGCCATATGTTAATAACTAATGCAAATTATTTATTTAATCAATCAGGACTAATTGCGAGTAGTAAATTTTTGAATTACGAGACGTAATTATCATGAAAAGGTACCGTTCCAATGAGTTAAGATGGCGCGTGCTACTGCGGAAATTGAAACAACTTTTTACTACAAGAAAAACATTGTTTTATAGACGCAACACGGACCTGTTTTCGACACGTCACTCGCTTAAGAGGACATTACCAAACATATTTTGGCTATTATGGTGTTCAAAAATCATTTGACATTGTTATATTAGTCGCTTTAGACCTGGGTGGGATTAAAAACAGAAACATTAAAAATAAACCGTTGAAATTTTTCTTTCTTATTTTGTTTACATCACGAACACGTTCAAGGTCAACTTCCTTCTTAGTACGAGAAGTGTATCAAAACTCGTATGTTAATTTTTTTATTGTTTACTTTAAGTTTTAGGGCTAAAGAATAATAATGTAAGGAATGATAATAATATTTTAACGAAAAATTGTTAAAATATTGAAAAAGTAAACAAGATTAAATTTTTGTGTTTAAATCAGCGACTGTTGCGCCATCTATACTTGTGTGGCAGTATTAATCGGCAAAATTACAGGTACCGGTTGGTGTATCAAAGTTCCACCGCTAGATGGTACAAGCGAAGTTTTTAAAGCTTTGAAAATTAAACAAATTTTCTTCCACAATAATTTTGCGTTTAATGCACCCTAATCCAGATTATTAATCTTTTATCGACGTGTCTTATATACTTGAATTGCTCTTAATCAACGTTCAAAAGGCTTTTCAAAAACCCGCATACCAAATTTCTTTTATTGTGTCACGCGTTGACAATCTAAGATAAGAGCCCACATAGCGATGAAGTGTCTATTGTGCACCCTTAAAAGATAATAGATAAAGGGTGATATTAGATCTAATCAATATGCTTTTCCTGGCACTATTACTTAAAAAAAATAAATAGTTTTGCCCGGTTTATGAAAAAAGCGGTTAGTAGTTAGTTAAAAACCGGGCCACCTGCTGCCAAATTAACAAACGTTACGGTTACATAAATCAGTAAACAAGGGGCCAAAGCTTTGAATTTATAAATATTTCTCACGATTTCTTAGGGAAAAAACTTATACACCATGTAAAAATTAACAGATGAAAATAAACACTTATGTAAATGAGTGTAAACGTTTCGGAATTAAAAAATTCGGATCGTGTCAATTGCAATAAAATATTAATAACGTCGAGCCAGTAAACAACCAATGAATTAGTCAGTTACCCAGTCTAATCCAGTACACTAATTAGAGCGTTAAAAAAACGGTCATGCAATGGCCAGAAAGAGGGTGTTAACGTGATTCATAAACCGTCGATACTTTGCAAAACCCAAAAAAACTAATGCAAAAGTTTGGTGAATAATTCACATTACATTATCGTAAAAAAATTTCAAAAGGTTAAAGTTTGTTTCAGTTTGTCTACTTGACATTTTAACTGTTTTAATCAATATAACATTGACTCATATGGTGTTTTATTGATGCAATAATTCCTATAAAAAGCCCATCTTTTCTTAACTGAAATTGGTACAGCTATACACTTAAAAATCTTTTGTAAATTAAATCCTAATTTTTTTATGCAAAATGTTTTTCTGAGCATAGTCACAATTTCATAATGATGTTTAGTGAAACGCTAATAAAACTCTAATGTACTTACAGAATGTGAAATAGGAAGATAAGTGACCTTTCCTTACCTGAAAAAAATTAAAATAAGATTAGTATTCATAATCAAACTGAGACAATTAAAACACAATGTTTAAACAAAAAGTATGTGTCTACATTATTTAGCAATTAACAAAAGTTTCTGCGCAAACCGTGAAGTTAATTGAGTGTTGATGGCGAAAAATTATTTGTTTAATTATGTACTATTTCGCTGAAGTTAATTTTTGTACTATATTTAGATTGATGCCGTTAAAAGATATTTTGAAAAGTTTTTTTTAGATCATTGAAATCACGCGAGATGCAGATTACGTCAAACCAAGCATTATGAACTGTTCTTGTAGTACAATCCGTTATTAATCAATAAACGAATAGAAAAACTAGCAGTGACAAATAAAACAATTCTCGCCAGAGAAATTTTAATAGCAAAACGTTCATAATACAAATAAAAACAAAAAAGACATATTCCAAACGCATGTTAAAATAAAGAACAAAGCATTCGCTTGACTTTTTCGTAAAAAAACATGAAAAGAAGAAAAACGAAAGCAAATATCAAAATTATCCTAAAAATATTTTTGGACCATTAAAATACTAACGTTTTCGTTAGAAAAAACCAAAACCGCTTCCAAAACAATCAACTGAAGTTTTGTGCATGTCATTGAGTTTATCTGAACTGAACCTATTCGCTAAACTACAACTCAATATTTTAAAAACTATCGGTATAACGTTATTATTGTATTGTGAGTTTTCAGACTAAAAATGCTAAGAAACCAAAAGACCTTTGCCCGAGTAAGTTGATGTTTCTCAGAACAAAAACCATATGACAAAACTACTAAAGAACAAAGTCAGGTGAACGATTATCCAACAAATTTAGCTATGATAAATTCTAGAGCAGTGGTTCCCAATACAGGTTTATACAGGAACGCAATAGAGCCGATGCCTGCAGTAACTAGTCTACAACATAAACTATTAAAGAGTTGTGTCTCTAATCAAGTTGTACTCTTGTTTAAGTTGATTAAAAAAATTATATATAATAGTTAACAGTACAGTAATCTCTTAACAATCATTAAGAATTTCATTTTTATTAAAAACTTAAGAATATGTTATTAATGATTTTGTAAAAGAAGTTAGACATATGGGGGTTTTATAATTTAATATAATGCACCCTAAAAGTTATAGCTGACCATTTTATATTTTTGTTTATTTTGTTTACTTCCGCGAATAACCAAATCGGAAAATGTTTAAAATTACTGTATATTACTGTATTATTATATTCTATTGCTAATTAATTTTTGAATTATTTATTTTTCTTGAAAAATTCTTTGGTAGGTACAAAATGAGTACCTACAGAATATGTGAGATTTACATAAAACTGTATCCTCACCCCTCAAATGATTAATAAAAGAGAGCGTTACATTGCAGCATTCCATTAAAAAAAATATAATTAACAGTAATTTGTTGCAAATAAAAATTTTGATATATATATTTTCCTATAGGTTTTTGAGCCCCTTTTTTTTCAGATATCGGTAGGTATGAGCATTGGTATGAGTTAGCCAAAGAAAAAATGTAGACAATACGGTGTTGAAATACGGCTTTATTCAGTCACCAGGAAATAGTAGTTTAACCTATGTATCTTCTATGTAATAAAACGATGTCAAACGATTCAATTAAAAACTTTTAAGCTTAAGGAACATTTAATAAACATCCATAGTAACAAAATAAATAAGCATTTAACGGTTTTTCAAACAATCAAAGAAAAATATTTGAAACCAACGACATTGCAAAAACTCATAGGGTCAATATCTAACAGAGATGACGATCGACTGCGAGCTTCTTATAATATTTCTTTAATGATTGCGAAATTCGGAAAACCTCACAGCATTGGCGAAAAACTTATTCTACCAGCAGTAAGTGAGGTAATACGCACCGTGTTGCACAAACCAGCTTTCGATATTATAAAAAGTATAAGTTCTAATGCTGTATGAAGAAGGATCGACGAAATGGCTCATTGTGTAGCTTGACTAGTCAACATTAACAGGAAACGAAGCTTTACTTTTAGCTTATGTGAGATTTGAAAAAGAAGAAAAATATTTCCAAGAATTGTTATTTGTTTAATGTTTCGAATCTGATACCAAAAGTGAAACGTTATTTACTACATTAAAAAGATTTTTCGATGTAAAAACTATACCCTTGACTAATATCATCTCCTTTGTTACTGACGGTGCTTCGGCAATGCTGGGCCAACACCGAGGCTTTCTGGCGTACGGAATATATTATTGGTACCGTACATTGTGTCATTCATCGACATCATTTGGTCGGAATGAACCTTAGCAAACATTTGCATGAATCTCTACATTAGGGGAATTGTGCCTAAAACGACATACTTTTCTATTGATCCTATTTTTTGATGTAACTTAATTGTTTGTACTTTGTAAAAGTGGGTATAGGATGTTTAGACATACACTTTCAATATACGATATTAAATAAATATTCCTAATAATTTATTAGGATTTATTTAACTTTTACGAATACAATATATACGTTCATTTTGCCCTGATATACTGGACAAAATGACATAGGTGTTTCATTTTGTTTAAAGAAAGGCCTTAAATGTTCAAAAAGATCGCTAATTCCAAACAAATTATAATTTATGTAAAGGAAATAGGTATATCATGAAAAAGTGTATTACTATTCTTTGCAAAGATCACAATGTACACTTTTATCTTCCTAGAGACACCGGCGCAGTCACAGTGGCCATATGTTACATTGTTGGCACCTAATCCAATGTTCTCCAGGCTTGGACCTAACATAAAAGTCATTACAAAATAAACACGCAGTTTCATTATCGTCAACGTGGAACGGATCTTGAGAGTCCTCTTCTAGATCTGGGGATTCGGAAAGACTACGTGTAACTTTCTTTCTGGACGATGTTCTTACTTCCGTGGCACGTTTTTCTCATACGCTGCTTCGATTTCCTCTGTATTTGGGGTTACTGTCAACACTATGCTTCCATCAGCCTTTCGTTTACGTTTCTTCAATTTCAGTCACGATGTTCTTGGTCTTGGTTTAGAATGTCGGTCACATCACTTGTGGCGTTACCTATTGTGGCTGTTTTAAAATAAGCATTAGCAAACAATTTGCCAATTTGATACAATCCCACAGTTCGTCCTGAGTGACTTTAACCACGTGGTTATTTCAGTTTTACAAAAGGCCAAAAAAGTCGACGTCGAGCGGTTGTAGTCTATGAGTACAGTGAGAGGGCAGACATAACACCACGACACCGTTTTCTTTTGGTTTTATGAGAACACCTAAGCTACTGTGGCTTGCATGACCGTCTAACAACAATACTAGTTTATCTTCTTTAGAAAGCTTTGTATATTTAATAAAATGATCCATCCAAACATAGAATAAATCTGACACCATGTAACCTGTTTCATTGCACAGGTCGAGTGTTAGTGGACAGCCATTAAACAATTCTGCTATATGCCTTTTTCTTGGAAATATAAGGGCAGGTGGGATGCAATGTCCTGTAGAACTTATACAAGCCACAACCGTTACATGCTGCCACCTTTGTGCACTAGTAACAGCGCTTACTTGCTTTTTTCCTTTTTCTGCAAACACCTTTGGAGGCCTTTGTACGGTGGTGAGAGTCATCCATATTATAAGTTCTGTCGCAAGGTACTTTTTTTTCTCCATTGTTTCGTTCAATAACTTAAAAAAATTTGATACTTGCATCCTATTAAATGCCATTGCCCTTGCAACAGAAGTTGGTTCCGGTGCTCTTAAGGATATGCTGGGGTCTCGATTGCAAAATCCTGTGAGCCAGTCCCAGCCAGCGATCCTTTTTACTTTGTTAAAGTTATGAGAGTAGCTAAATCGTATGCAAGTTTTCTTGTTTCGGTTGTTGTCAATCCAAATAATCTTTATTCTAAATCCAGCAGATATGCAACTAGTTCTTGCTCTGCTTCCACAGAAAACGTATTTTAAAGCGCCCTAATACTTTCATGGAACTTGTGACAGTTATATTAGTAACTTGCCGACGTAGAGTAGGCTGTGGTACATTAACAATTTGGGCCGTTTTCAGCTAACCCATTTCCGTATTATTAATTGCATTTATAGCGTGGTGCCGGTTAGTTTTTCTTTTGGACTTTGACACCATTCTAAGAACAAACTTAACCAAAGTTACTGATCTTCAACCAGGGCAAAATGACATAGTATGTCATTTTAAACCGATATGTAAGTGTGTCATTTTGTCCGTTCGGGGTGTGGTCTGTTTAACAGAGAACACAATACTTTAGGTTAAGATATTTTTTGTAAACATGGTAGAAATACGTTTAATAACCTCACAGGATCGCACCAAATTTTTGTTTTCATAAAAAGTATTCGTCACATAATATGGCACTTACAAGAAAGTCTAACATGCTATCATAAAAGTAAACTTACCTAAAAATCATATAGTCATAAAGTCTGGAAAGGCAACTTTTCACACGTAACTGCATAAAGTGACTAACCAATACGTATTTATCCACAATTTAACACATCTAGTCTCTCGTCAAACGGAACAATTAAATCCATTAATTATGTCGTTTTACCTTTAGTGACCCTTATATGTCATTTTAACCACAATTTACCTGTGTCATTAGAACAGTTAATAAAATCAAAAGGAATGCCTTAAATAAGAGATTATTCGCTCAACTTCGTTCGGGAAATGATGATGTTTATAATCGTTTACTACTTAACACAGAAGTACGTTGGTTATCTTTGATTCAGTGTTGGAATTCCTGGATAGTAAAGACAATGATTAGTGGCAAAATTTAATTACCTCAAAAATGACCTTAGGAGTCTTCACAACTTTTTTGGACACTGTGCGTGGGTTGACGAAGGACAGCGAGGCTAGTGTCTGGTGTGGGAAAATCTTTAGTGAGGATTTAGTAAGTTGAGTAGAAGTAGAAGTAGAAAGTAAGTTGAAACTACAAGGTGACACATTAAATTTAATCAAAGCTAAAAGTGTAATATCTGCCTTTGTTGCAAAACTTTTGCTGTACAAACAAAAGTTGGGAGAGAAGAATCTTCTCAGTTTCCAAATCTTTCAAAATTGCAAAATAGAGATGAAGATTTGTTTGCTTATTGTCAACACTTAACGGCTCTTCATTAGAACCTTAATTAAAGATTTGAAGACATTCATCACTTGGTTATTCCCGAATGGGCGTTGAACCCTTTTGCAAGTAGTCAAACTCAGACCACAAATACAGATAAATGCATACTAATACAGAAGCACTTATTGAATTATTCACAAATGAGGAGCTGAAACCAATGTTTAAACAAGGATACAACAACTTCTGGTTACAAAAACAGATCCCAATTTTATATCCAGCATTATGGGTTATTGTACAGAAGCTGTTGATTGCTTTTCCGTCTTCCTATTTGGTAGAACGTGGATTCAGTGCCGTTATGAGCCTCATCACAAAAAAAAGAAGTCGACTAAAAATTAGTACTCGTGGGGATTTGCGGTTGCTACTCACAAACATTGAGCTGGACATAAATACACTCATAACATCCCATCAGGTTCATCCAAGTCATTAAAATGTTTTCTTTGTATTTTAAAACAAAAGTTATAATTTCAATAAATACTTCTGCAGCAAAATGTTTTATTTATATTGTATATTTACGTCACCATTTACCATTCAAGACATCAAAGTTAAATTTGTAATTTTTATATTTATGAAAAGGGGCTCGTAGGCCAAAAGAGTTTGGGAAGCACTGTTCTAGAGCGATCAAAAGCAAAAACCATAAGTAAACAAAATTCCAGAAAACAAGATTACAGGAATTCTTAATCGGCATTCGATAAATCTATCATTCTGTTCATTCTTTAAAATTTTCCTCTAATTAGAGCTTTAAATATAGTCACCATAGATTAAGCCTAATATAGAAAGTATTGTTAAGAGCCAAGAAAAAATCATTGGGCCCCAGCAGTTGAAGTTTGACGTACTGTGACGGATACGCATGGTAAAACAACGTTTAGGAATTTAAACAGAAATTTTAAAATATTTCTTCAGGAAAATGCCAAGACAATCTGAAAATTTGTTATAATGTATTGTATTTTATTTGTAAAATATTGAAGAATTACATGCGTTTAGAACCGATATTAAATAACAAGAAATTAATTTAAGAACAAATTTATGAAAAAAGGAACCAAAAACATACAACTATATTAAAAGAAGTAATTAGATATAGACCAATTAAATAAAATTAAAAAGATTAATTTTGTGAATCGCAATGTAAATTCGATGGCTTAGTTTGTATTGAATCGTTTTCCTCATTAAACATTTTAATTAAAAAAGTTTATAACAGATTATTATTATTACATTGATATCGACAACGCGTTGTTATACTTCATATCTCACGTACCATCAGAAATCCAGTTTCTGTTAACTGTTAGCTTATGAAAGAAAAGACGCATCTGTTGAACTTCAAGAAGGTAAAAATCTACCCATGTGTCAAATAATTCTACGTCAACCGTATATAACATATGCATACAAGCAAACAGTAGCCCGAACAAACTCGACATGATTCTTACGCCTACAACTTAGCAATAACAAACCGGTCGAACACAAAATTGAAAATTTAACAATTGCTCGCAAAATGGCATCACACACCCACCGCAAAGGAAAAAGCAAAATGACCTTTATTTACATATCAGTTTAAGTTTAAATACTTTCGAGGACCGTCCTTTTGTACACTTTTGAAAAGGCAATCGCACATTCCTTTGATCAAACAACCACTCGAGAAAGTTTGTTATGTTTTCTAACAGTTTAAATATTTGATTATAGACCCTTAAAAACGTTGAGGTATTGTCTGAGTTTGGAACTTAATACCCTAACGAACTTAATGTAATGTAAGGTTTTTACAGGTAATTAACTTGTCGTTGCCAATTAACGCCAGTTTAGTGGTTTTAAGTAAACAATTTTCGTTGATAAAATCACGTTCTGATTTTATTAAAAAAAATCGAAGATTCTGCTACTTTTGTCAATTATCAACGACTCATTGCATTTATCTTTATTAGTTAATTTCATATGTCCTTTTTAATAAATTATTATCACGTTTGAGAAAACCCTAGGTCAACTCACACGAGCTTCGAATGGTCCACTGCAACGTAACTACATTGCAACTAAAAATTTCCAAGCCAATTAACAACCAAATATCTCAACCTTTATTATATACTATAGCCGTAGAAAACATACTATATAAACAAAGAATTTATATCACTATCAACGCCAAAGACTCAGTAAAATTAATTTGTTTGAAGTACTAAGTATGTTTAATTCCCAAATCAATATAAACGCCGTTGTGCGACTGACGACTATCAATTCGCAGTAGTCATTCGCGAACATCTACAACATAGTCCGTCCATTCAGTGATGTATTTCGGACAGATAAAGGAAATATATCCTCCACCCTCAAGGTCTTTTTCTAAAACTTCATACGCTTTCTCATTTTCAAACACAAATTTATTGGCTGCACCTCTAACTTTTATTAAATATTTGACTCTTCTTTTTCACTGTCAACTACCTCTGCAACATAATAATGTGTTTTCTTCTTTCCGTACGATTTGGTCAGCCAAAAATCGCCTTTGGTTATTTTTTCATTAACATTATTCGCATCATTTTCTTCATCAGTGTCCACAACAGGAGGCCAATCCACATAATCAGAATCAAACCATTTTAATCTTTCGATTTTTTCAGTTGAATATGATGTGGAGCTTTCTTCTACTATCTTTTCAGTTACAATCTGAATTCTTTCTCTTTTTCTAGCAAGTCTCTTCTCGTGTTCTTTTTCGGTTTCCTCTTCTTCTGGTGTTTCTGTTAACACCCTTGATCTTTCATGTTTACGTTTACCTCTACCAGATATAAGCTTTGGACCAGCTTTGGGAAATGTACGTATTATTTCAGGAAAGTGCAAAGCGATTAAACTTAATGAACAGGGCTGAAGTGCTTGAAAAATCTTGTACTTTGTTTTCAATCAAATTTCTAAATGTTTCTGTTATGTGATCCATATCTTGCAAAGAATCATTGGTTGGAACTCGTGCTGTAACGCTTCAAAAGATTAATGTTAATTCACTGGCCAAATTCCAGATGCTTTAAAACCTGCTTGAATATTAATCGGACTAAATGCCCTTAGATACGCCTGTTCAACTATTTCAACTACGTTATAAATCGTTAGTGGCTTTACAGAGCGTGACTGCGGCCACTCAGTAGCTGCTGCATTGTAAACAGTCCAAAAACACCTTTATCGAGTGACTGCAGTTTATGGCTTGTGTGAAGCGAAAAAGTAAACATAACCACCCCAGATCCTTTGGCTAAGTCTATTGCTTGAATGGAAATGTGGATTTCATGATTATCCATTAATAATACAATCTTATTATCTACAGAAAGTTTTGCGTGTTTAATAAAATACTTCAGAAGTTCTAAAAACTTTCCTGAATTTGTCCAGTCGCTTACATGTGCCATTCCCGATGTTCTTGCATGTGCACCGTCAACATACGTTCCTTAAAATATACTCGTGCAAAAATCATAGTTGGAGGTATGGTACTGGCTATAGCATTGATGCAATCAATAATGATAGTGTTAACGTCTCTTTCGCCAGAGATCATACTACCAACTTGTTTTGTGCCCTTAACAGCTATAACTTTGGAAGGTGTGTGCATTGTAGAGATGTCACTAACATCAACATGCTCGTGGCTCTAGTCACGCTTGGGGTTTTCTTAACGACGTGTTTTTATCATGACTCATAAATCCATAACACCATGTTTTTCTAGCCTGGTCTCGCCTGTCCCAAGAAACTGGACAAGCAATGTTGATAAGTTTTGCAAAATGATAAGCTAATTTTTGAGCATCTTTTATAGAAACACCACACAGCATCTTACTGCAAGTAATTAATTAATTGTACATTTCTTCGTGTTTTACGGAAAATACTTTCATGTTATCGCAGTTATTTTTGTAAACAAAAGACTGATCATCTTGTTTTTTCTTTAAATGGTTTTGGAGTGTAGTTCTTGACACATGAAATTGTTTAGCAGCAGCTCATGTAGCTATGTTTTCATTTAAAACGGCATTTACGGCATTGGTTAGAGAACCAATGTTTACTTTTGTACAGTTCTGTACCTTGGACCTGCACCAAGGTACAAAACTAATTAGTAGTCTAAGGTACGAGATAGCACCGGTTGCTACTAAATTCAATGTAGTTTTTTTGATCATGCACTTGACCGTTTAAACTTATCACCACATATGAAGAGATGTCTACAGGTAGTGTAAATGAATATTTTACTTGAAAATACTGCTTACATTGCTAATTAAAATCACTTAACTGAGCATACGAACATTTACATAACATACCACAACAAAGATAACCCTGAACTAAACGTGAAATACCGCGAATTGAAGGTAGTCGCGTTATCTTCATAAACTGTGTAATGTTGTCAGATGTTGACTTCAATCTCAACGATGTTAAGTAATAAGAAAGTTGATAAATCAAGATGACCCAAGGTACAATACAGAATATATTATTCCGTTGCTTACTTTTTTCATCCTAGGCTTAGTCCACTATAACACGAACCTATTGTGCTTTTCGTTAAATACGCCAAAATGCTACACCACCTTTCCTGACTGAAGTGTGGAAACTTTTTGATCTAAAAACATAGAAACCGATTGATTGTATAAGTCCTGAAACATTTTAGCAGTGCTTTGCATTCACATTAAAGTTATGTGATTTATTTGTGCCAGTTTATACAGGGTGTCCCAAACTTGCTGGGAAATAAAGCTACCACATATTGTAGAGGTCGATTGAATTTATTATTAATTATTTATTTACCAAAACGTACCGTTTGTCCGTGAAAGTCTAAATAATAAACTGAGACGATTATGAATTTGTTTCTTGTCAAAATCGTGATTTTTGTTTTGTTTATGTATCCACGGCCAACTTAATTTTAAACCATAATTAAACTTGTATTAACAATATTGGTTATCAGTGTTTGAGAAACCTTTTATTTCCCTTTCAAATTATGCGAAACACGGAGTATTTACGAGTACAAAAATAAAGATAATACGCAAGCTTTCCCGTTAAGAAATCTTAGAACCAAATTACCATCCATAAGAAAATTATTTAAAACATACAAGAAGTTGAGAAGGGGGAGTTTAACCCTTCTACAATAATTTTTGTTTTTTTTTTAATTATTGAAAGTAGGATAATCCCGTAAAATGCACTTTCGTCAAATTTAATTTTCTGAACATCGTAGAAAAATCTGATTTTTTAAATAGACTTTAAACTCTTTCCACGGACAAAGGGTACATTTTGGTATGGGTATAAATAGAGTCCAATCAATTTACTTTGCCCTCTACAATGAGTGATGATTTTATTTCTCTGCAATTACGGGACACCCTGTATAGTAAGGACAAATAATCCCAACCTCTTTACAACAACGATGTAAGGTAATACTTTTATTAAGATCGATTGACTATTTGGCTTTTGCATAGATCTGAATAGAGTTAGTCTCTGTTTAGAAGATGAAGGAAATATACATAACAATTTGTTCTGAACTGGCAGAAGTGAACTTTACAATAGATCGTGTAATACTTTTTTTTACTGCATCTTCGATTGCAAACCAACCAAATCGAGAATAATAACATAATAACGGAATTTAAGCCTCAAGCGTTAGCTACCATTTGTCAAAGGTATTACAGATCTTATCGAAAAGATCTTGTCAAAACACATAACTCCATTTTCTACTGTTCCTAAATTGTGTCTATTTTTCAATTCTGTAAAAGACGTTATTCTTTTTCAGTCTGACGGTATATATAGCATTATTTGTTTTTGTGGTCATACATATATTGAAGAAACGGGTAGAAGCATGTGAACTCGTGTTAAAGATGTCGTAGTCTTAAACAACCTTATATCAACGAAAACTAGGGTATGTATTGAAATATTTAAATATCCTTTTAATATTAGATACTCCAGACTCTAATTTACTCACAGAGTATTTGGAAACCAGTTTTATCGATCGGAGGCTACTATTTTAAGGTCTTTTCTTGATGTACCTATATATTCATTTGTTTTTCGACATAGAATCTTTAAAGAATTCGTAGCAAGTTGTTTTCTGATTCAGTATGAACCAAAGTTTTTTGCCAACCGTTCTTGAAACTCTACATTATTTTATCCAAAACAAAATTAAACGTAAAGGCTTAAGAAACAGCTTGCTCTTGTTAGTACTGTATCATTTACTCTTTCGCCCATAATGTACTCGTGTGCTTTATTACCAAGGCTTTTTTGTTCTTTTTGAATATTTCTTTCAGAACAACGTTCTGCGTGTATTTAAAATTTGACTAAATTGATTTTGTATATCAATCATTTCTTGATGATAAGACCTGTACTCTTTAGTTCTAATTTTAGATATCTAACGTTCTACAGTTTTTGTAATATGTTGCTAATTGTAATTAACAAATATGAAAAGTAATGCATAGACCAAAACAAAAAAAAATCAATTACGCATTAAAACAATTTCAAGTACCATACGGAGAGCATAGCATTGATTAAAAACATTTTAACAAATAAACTTAAATTTTGCAACGTAACTATTTTAATCAACAATGTTCACATACTATCATAGTGGTCTAATCAGATATAAAGGATTGTCCTAGTAGTCCACTGTTAGAGCAAGCTGCAAATTGTGCAAAGATAAATCCGTTATGTTTTACTTAACCAATTCAATTGTTTGGTTAAGACGGTAAGTGTAGCACTGATGAAATTTTTAAATTACATAGTCATGGTTAATAGAGTTTATTACGATTATTAATACAATTTTAAGCAAGCAACTTATAGACCGTAACAATTGTTTTAACAACGGCATCATCGAAGCACAACAAAACTTTTGTATAGAAAATTAACAAATTTAATAAATTTGTCACTCTATTGTAACAACAGAATCCATATGGTATCGTTGTTTTTGAGTTTTTAACTAAATTTTGTCAACAAAAAGAGTATTCATCTTTTTTCAACAATATTTCGGTGAAGGATCAGTTTATTGCAACTCGAAATACTGTACAAAGTAAAGGCTACAAATAAGAGTAAGACCAAAAATAAATACGCAAACTAGTCGTAATCAAGAGGCTTACAAAAATTACGTAGAAATTAGAACTTATAATTATTAATCATTTAGAAATAAGCAATCGTTAACAAAACAACGCATTTTGCAACTTAACATAAAAACACAAATATTATTGAAAAGTCAGATGTTGACGTCAAAAGTGGTGATGTTTTATATACACTGCATAGATTTGTTATAAAAAAACAAAGATTATAAAACTAATTACGTTTGTTAATGTTCATAACAATTCTAAAAATGACCACGGATTTCCACATGTCTTCAGTCAAAGGCCAAAATAATTTTAGTCAAATTCTTTGTAATTGCGGCTTGCGTTGTAAAAAACAATCTAAGGGTATCGCCGAATGAATGAACAAGTTATCAATTTTCCAGAAAATTTGCATAAGAGTTTTCGGGCGTAAACTAAACTCGTAAACACTTTTACAACTGTTATCGAATAATCTTCATATAAGGTCAACGGCCACAAAAAAAACTCAATTAGAAATAAGATTTCAGCTTTGTTATTTTTGGAATCATATTTTTCATTTTTCGATGTAGTGGAGAAAATACTTCCGTTTGCTTGCATGATGCGATGTTTTACCGCAGAAAAAAATTTAAAAAGCGCGTTACAACATTTAAATTCCGAAATAAATAAAAATCACGCTTTAAGATTCACTGATTTATTCCTATTCTGTAATTTTTGACAAATCCAGTAGAATCGAATTGAAATGGAAACTTATCGCGCGCAATTAAGGCCTCAAAAAGCTTTATAATCAAAACCGTAGAGAGTTATAGAATATCAATTTCACGTCATTTCGAGTTTGTGTTTTGTTTTTATTCGATTTAAAACTAAAGAACAAGTATAAACAATATGTAGAAACTTAATCATATGTGAATACTAGTGGCGTAACTACTTTTTCTGAACCCTCCCGCAAAAATCAACATCGAGCAAAAAAGAACTAAGCAAGTTGAGCATGCCTATGCGGTTGACAAATCTTGCGGGACCCTTTAATCAGCAGGCCCTGCGAACCCTCAGTTACGCCACTGGTCAATACGCAAAACGAAATAATTAAGAATAACAAATTGCTTCTTGCAAACTTCTATTACTTTGTGAACATACTGAAGTTAAAATCCCCGATAGATCACAAAAAAACGACTTACAGCAAAGATTTGTATTCACAATTTTTGATTCTGACATAAAGTAAAGAAATTGTTTTTGACAGCACGTGCGAAGAATTAAACATTACAGACGTGAGAATATGGGAATTGTTAAGTAAGTAGAGTAAATTAAATTGTTTTTATTTAACTAAGTTCAACTCGTCTTTTCTGTTGCAGTAGTTCACCAAGAAAGTTGTAATCAAAATTTTCTGATAGTTACGACACTCCTCGGTGTCTAACAAATCTTTACTACCCAATCCTAGCATTTAACTAATACATCTAACTTCATGTAGAGTAAAGGCGGGACCAACATCTAGCCGATAAAATGACAACCTCATTTGCACGCGGCAACCTCTGCTAGATAAGAAAGGTGGCTCTGGCGGCCCAATGTCGGGATGATTCAAAGATCGAATGAAATCCTCGGAAATGTACAGATTAAAGAAAGTCAAAATCGTCGAGAAAATATAAGGAGAATGGGAACATGGAATATAAGAGCACTGAACAGAAAATAAGTGGAAATTATTGATGAGATGCTGAAACATAAAATAAGCATCGTCGAATTAAGTTAAATAAAAAAGAACGGGAATGAGCAACTAATACTAACACAAAGATGTCAACTATTATACTCAGGATCAGAACGTACAGCAAAAGGTGGCGTAGGAATTATACTTAACCTAAATCTAGCTAGTCGAATGACACACTGGGAAGCAGTAACTGCAAGAATCATGTACCTAGACATAAAAACACAAGAAAATATAACATTAATACAAATATATGTCCCTTCAATAGACTCAGGCCAACAAGGAAAACACGATTTCTTAGATGAATAACAAATACAGATCGATAAAGCAATACAAAAGCAGACATGTGAATAGAAATTAGAATGCACGTACAAGGAACAGAAAATATGGTGGAGAAACTGTAGTAAACAACAATAGAAGAGCGATAATAAAATTCTGCATAAGAAATCAACTTTTAATTGGAAACAGCCACTTCAAGCACAAGACAATACACAAGATTACATACAGCGCAACTCGTAGAGCGACAGAAAGCATAAACGACTACATCACATACAATAGATAAGCAAAATACGTTATAGCAGATATAAAGATAATAAGAGGAGCTAAACTCTGCACAGACTATAGACTACTTACTGCTGACACAAGATTCTATGCAAGAAAACAAAAGAAGCTAGACAATATTATAAGATAAAGATAAACGAACTAAGAAAACCAGAGATAGTGGAAACAAATCAAACTAAACTAAATGAAGCCTTAAAAATGGGAGCTAGAAAAAGTTGATGAAAACCAAAAATGGAGTTTAGAAAAGAAGTGGAAGATACTACAAACAGTAATAACAGAACAAGCAGAAAAAACGTGTGGAACAACAATAATTAAGAATAATTAAAAGCGAACCAGCTGGTGGAATGAGGAAGATAAAAAGTTAAAAATAAGAAGAATGTATGATAAAGATATATCCAAAGTAAGAGCGAAAATCATATGCAGGAACATATATCCCAAAAAATGAAACGAAAAAGACCATTAAAAATGTGAAGCAGAAATCTTGGGAAGAATATGGTAGAGATCTTGAAACGAAATGTAATACTAATAATGGAAAAGAGTTCTAAAAAGCAATAAACAAAATACTAGATAAATATGTAAAATTGGTGTGGTAAGTATAAGAAAAAAGGATTCTAGATGCATGGAAAAAATACTACAGTAAAAAATTTATGGGAAACAATGTAATAATTAGAGAAAGAAGTAGACTACAATTAAAGAAGAAGAACGAGGCATAAACATCAAATAAGTGGTACATAAGCAGATAAAGCTATGAAAGACATCAGATAGAGACACCATAAATGGTTAAGTATAGCGGAGCAAAGACAAAGAAATGGATAAAAGAAATATGCTATCAACCCTGGAAAAGTGAAAAAGCACCATAAGATTAGGACGAAAACATCATAGTACCCATACATAAAAAAGGCGACACTAATGATTGCGACAACTATACGGCCATATGTTTGTCAGCCTTAATACAAAAGATCTACACCCGGTTATTGGAAAGAAGGCTAAGGGAAGAAATAGAAGAAGAACTGATAGAAGAGCAAGTTGCTTTTAGACAGAAACGACAAACCCAAGACCACATGTATGTACTAAGAACTACTATGGAGAAAAGACTAGAAAGAGAAAAACCACTGTATTAAGCTTTTATTGACATACATGCAGCCTTTGACACAATTCTCAAGCAGAGCATATGGAGAGCACTAACCCAATTACATGTATCGAACTAACTCCAACAAGCTATAAAAAGACTGTACGAACATACAAACGGGAAGAGTGCGTTGTTACGTAGTTTTTCTCGTAACTTAAAAGAGCGACGACTAACTCAGTTGTTTCAGCGATTGAGTCGTAAGTATCGTGGTGCTAAATTATAAAAAAACGATGAAAGTTTAGACACCGTTTTAATCTACCCAAAACTGAAATAGAACAAATGATAAAACAGAAGTGATAACACAGAGTATATTTATTTTATCACAGACGCCAGTTTACGTTAGAAGAAGATACAAAATTAGACGCATATAAATTTGATCAAACAGTATCATGTAGGTCGGTATCACAAACAAAATACTAAATAAGCCCTAGGCAACACGTATAACAAACTGATCTTGTCGGCCTAACTGTTACATTCGTAATAGAAACGAATTTACTTCGTAATTAAAATACAACAATACGAATCTCAAAGATCTAGAGAATCAAAGCGCACCGTATAATAATATGTGACACAACAAAACGATTGTATAAATATTTGTGTTAACAACCTAACATGTACGTATTGTCGTCCTTACAATCGACTGACCACCAAAATACAAAGAATTAAAATACAAAGTATAATACTTACAATTAGTGATGAGCGATATTTCACGAACTGTGATTTTTTCACTGATACCAACAAATCACGAACGACTGTTACCAATTTGTAAAAAGATCGGTGATTTTACAAAATCGTTACTTTTCACATTTGGTTATGTTATTGTGAAATAAATCGTTATTTCGTGTTTGTTGTGAAATCGTGATTTCGTGAAGAATGATATTTGATCTGCACTGTTTACTGGTTGGTGGTTGCAAAGTTTTCGTTTTCGATAATGATGAATGAATGAATGAATATTGAAGCGGCGATCAGATACTGCGCGATGTCGCTACATTTATTGGGCACGTTTCCATTATTAATTTGAATTTCGTTATTCGAGAACACCATACGAAAGTTGTGATCACGTCACGCTTTAAAATCACTGATACCAAAAAATCGCAGTACCGATTCAGTGTTATTAAAACATAACGATATCGCTCATCACTACTTACAATTAGTTTTCCTCAAAGCAAGCGGCTAGCTAGTGGCACGTTTCCAGCATTTCCTAAAACTTAATTGAAACAAAGACCTACATACGGTGTTATCACAAGTAAACCCATTTAATTCATACGATCACTGTAAATGCGAATACGCACAGTTTCCCTCAAATTAACTTCGGAAATTCGCTAATTGTTTCCTTAAATACGATAATGATTGCATTCAACCCTTCGAAGGTGTAGATGGTGTTAGCTACAGTGACGTGACGTCATCATGGAAATTTTTCCAATTACAACATCTGCTTATTATCTCCACAGATATACACGTGTGGAGGTATGGAAACCCGCCCAAATACAGACTCACTCAAATCGCAACGATATTATATTCCATATTCGTATGGATGTGAATAATGAACAATATAAGTCTTGTTGAGCGTACACAACGCTAGATGATATGCGCGGTATACAAACTTTACCGGAAGAATAAAATTGTGTTTAAAATTTGACATTTTATCTCTACCCAATGTGACTGTCAGCCTACTTTTATTGATAGTAGTAATGAACCGAATAATAAAGAAATGCAAGCAGCCCAGATTTAGAGTAAAAATAGAAAACTGGAATCTACAAGCAATATCGTATATGTAGATGACATAGTGTTACTGACCAAATCAGCAGAAAAATTACAACAGTCAGTAAATGGTGCAGAGCTATAGAAAAGTGGAGAATGAAAATCAACACAAACAAAAGCAAAGTAATGTTCATAACAAAGACGAAAACATTAAATGATACACAAATATTATATAGTGGAAACAACTAGAATGGGTTTATTATAATCAAGGCTGAGACGAACAAGGCCAGAAAGGTATATTACGCACTGAATAGAACAGTTTTTTTCCAAAAATAAGTAAGCATACGTACAAAACTCAGAGTGTATAATAGCATATACGTACTAACATTAACATACGCATCGGAAAGTTGAACAAACAAGGTAAAATCAGAAGATAACCGCCAGAGCATTAAAGTATTTGAGAAGTATACCACGAAGAACTAAAAGAGATCGAGTGAGAAATATGGTAACACGATAGAAGCTAGGCATCAACCCAATAGTGCACCAAATAGAGTTAAAAGAGTTAAAATGGTTTGGACATATAGTACGGATGAGACCAAACCGATATCCAAAACAGGCATTAGAGACAAGATCAGAAAAAAGACGCAGTAGAGGAAGAGCACATGAGATGTGGGAGGAAAGCATAGAGAAAAAAGTGACCCAACGAGGAAACAATCTAAGATCAGTAAGGCAAATGGCCGAGGATCGCAAACTTTACCAGAAATGGATAGATGACTCGACGCTGTAAGATATAAGAGACAGGAAGAGAAGAGTAGAAGAAGTCTAACTTCATAGTTACAATAAATAAAAAACCAGAAAATTGAATAAAATACAGAAACAGAATCAACTTATCACCTAGTTAGCATAACGAAACTAAAAAGTCACACCGACAACACTTACAAAACCGCCGTTGTAAAATTAATTATCGATCACACAAAACAAGATATGAATTACACCTAAAACTAAGCAAAACCTTTAACGAACAATATAACGGGGTAGTTGCAAAAGTTTGGAACACCATGAAGATGTGAATCGGATAGTTCGAAAAACTTTACAAAATAACAAACAAGACAACACCTAAAATATAGTCAATTTCAAAAAAAAGTAGTGCGCGTTGTTTACGTGTACCATAGTTTCCTTCGATGCAATTGGTTATTGTACTTATCTGCAGTTACGTTGCAAGTAAAATTTGCATTTACAAGTAAAATTCTGTGCTTTACTTTATTTGTGTATTTACATATACAGGAAGTTCCGCAAGGTAAAATTTCAGGACGTGTTCCTCAGGTAAATTCCAGTCGAAAATGTCTATATAAACATGGTCCGAAAATGCTTCCTTATCGAGATATAATATTTTTAAAATTTTAGTATTGTTACAAGAAAACGTGTGGTGGAGCACCATGTTCTAGCCCAGGTGTGTCGTCATCAGACGACTAATTTCAAATCTACTGTCATGTTTGTTTTTACAAACGAAGAATACGCAGACATGCTGTTAGTCTATGGATACTGCAACTGCAGTGGTAGGAAATCAGTGAAGCAATACCGACGCCGGTATCCGAATCGAAGAATACCTGATAGTAGAATATTTGGGAGAGTTTTCGAATATTTTAGAGCTACTACTAAAATTTAAAAAATGTTATATCTCGATAAGGAAGCATTTGCGGACTATATGTTCATATAGACATTTTCGACTCAAATTTACCTGAGAAACACGTCCTGAAATTTTGTACGTTAACTCGCGGAACAGCCTGTATATGTATTTTTCAAATACAACTCTGTTTATTTAAGCACCGTCTAGATAGACTATAGATACCAAGAAGGCTATTGTAAACCTTTCGAATCATCCGTTACCAATAAATACACCGCAGTTCTAGTCAAAGAACTAAACGTTGCCATTGCGCTAGCTCGGATTCCGAAGAAGAAGTTAAAGAAGTTAAGCATGAGACCTGACGGATTCTACGAAAAATAAAACCACTAGGAATATTACGACGAACGAGGAGAAATTCCTATGGAACAGTAAGAGCAACTAGAACATTATTATGCTTCTAGCAGACAAATATAACGCAACAGTAGTGATGGCCCAAAAAGATACTAGTACAAGATACAAGCTCCAGAACACTACACAAAGCTAAAGAAAGCGCCCATGACAAAAATCAACATAAAAACTAGAAACTCCATCAAGGAATCATCAATACCTCAACAAAAAAAACGATAATTGTTGCTCTCGTAGACTACATTACCACGGCTCTATGGATTACCAAAAAATCCACTAACCCCACAATCTTCTTTGCACGCACTAGTACGACAGAATCACCAAGGAATCACTCATAGTTAAGAACACTAAAGAACTTCAACAGAAAAAACAGGTATCGGCTCAGCAACATATAGAAGCTGGCAGCGTTAAGCAAAAATCGCGGAACCCAACCACAATCGTAACGGAAGCGAAACAACGGTTCAATACATAACAAAAAACACAATACAACAGTCTCAAAATAACTTATGAGAAAGTTAAAAAAATTCAACGACTACGGCATAACCCAAAAAAAAGAATTTCAATTTCTAGTTTCAGTTAGTAAAAACATTGAACAAAATTTTAACCAAGGATCTATGATAACTATAGCTGAACCTTGCAAAAAAAAAACTAAAAGTATCTTATTACGATTTTCCATTCTGGATAATTCCCGTGTTTTTGATTTTTCACAAGTTAAACTTTCGCCACATGTCGCAGGCTCTGAAGATGTTCACTACGACGTGTGACGAAAGCTCAGCTTGTGAAAAACGGGAATTATTCAGAATGAAAAATTGTAATACGAAAGTAACTCGTGAGAACCCGAGTTTTACTATAAAAGCATATTGTCAAAAATAGCAAAAGTAACCTTAATTAGACCAGATTAGACTAAGCAAAAATTATAAAATAAAGAATGATCGTAACTGAACAGTCTTTTGTTTTCGATGTAAAAGACAAACGGTGCTGAAATACATTGTGAGACAAAGTCAACACATTGAAAAATGCTTCTACTTGAAATTTAAAAAAATATAAACAAGAATGCAATTAACAAAAATTCTACAGTATATAGGATTCGAATTGTTATTGTTTTCTTCCAAACGTTTTATTGATTGCTTTCGATTATGTACGAAAAAAATGTCGACTATTAAAAAAATAACGAAAGTGGCTGTTATAAAATGCGTACATAAAAATACTTTTGCGTATCACAGATGTTGTCCTTATGCGCTATTTTTTTGTCGATCGAAACTCTGTGTGGTAACTCCAAGGCATTTCCACTGGACATTTAATAACGAAACTTCAATTACAAGAAATTTCTACCCGGCGATAATAATTAATAAAAGCGCATACTTAATTAAAAATCGAATAATTAGATGACGATTGCTTAAAAGTAATAATAAGAAATCGTTAGAAAGTAATTGAGTTTTTTCTTGCTTGTTGGTATTTTTTACAGGAAATTACACCAGCAATTCTCTCGAGTTGTTACTAAATATTATAGCAATAAAATAGTATTAAAGTTAACAACTCATCTAGTGTAGAATATCCCTGAGCGATTTCTACATTAAGAAATAAAAGAAAAACTCCGTGTCGTTGAACTTTAAACTGCTGGAATGGCAAATCCTTGCAAGAAACACCTTGATATGTCGCTATTAGAACAGTTATGTTATAAGAATTGATCAAGAACGTCATTATCGTTTATTTACATTGTTTACACCTATTCAATTCAGCATTTACGTTACATGCTTGATGGCTGAGGTAATCTCATCGGAATTAAAAATATTGAGCATCGTCTTTTGATCCCTGGCGACGATGACCGTGATTTTATTGACCAAACTAATAGTCACATTAAGGAAGAAATATTCTAAAACTGATTTAAATTCCTTAGTGAATACTATTCCTTAAAAGAATAACGCTATTATAGACCGTAATTAATTAAGTCGGTGTTGTCTAACTTCAAACGTCGACTCTCACTTTGACGACGGTGTAAATCTAAATTGCGGGCAACAAAACCGCAAATTCCAATTCAATAGTGGTTTAAAAGTTGGCGTAGTAATAGATAGGTGTATACCAGGTGTTACATTTAAGTATTCCATTACACGTTAACAAACCTGTCTTTTCTTAAACAGATTATTGTTATTTTAAGAAATGATGCCATTTTGAATATACTTTTATTTTGCAAAACATAAAATTGAATGACATTTACATATTCATTAACATAAAACTAGATGGCATAGGGCATTAAAATAAATTCTCAGGTGTAACAAGGTGATGTGACTCTAAAATCATTGATATGCAGAGAATTGCGCATATAAAGTAACGCAGTTTTTTAAAGACATACAATCGCTAGTCCAAGAAGTAGTGTTCTTAGTGTGGACGTTCATCACTTATTATAGTTATAAACAGAATTGATTAATTAGCGCTAACCTTCCGGAGACGTTCAGTGGTTTATACTTCATACATATACGTATTCAGTTTTTGACTGATTCCATATGATATTTTGGGATAAAAAATATGAAAAAAAAGATGATTCGTAGATGTATTCAAATTATCCATTTAAATATTTCTTGGTTAACGTGTGACATGTGTTCTACTAGCGAGCTTATATTGAACACATTGTCGAAGCCACTGTTGTCTCTGTTTTTTACAGCTTGAGCACCAAAAAATGACATAATCAACACGATTATCGTTTCTGATCATTTTTCACACCGTTATCAAAAATTGGGTTTCGCAGAAAAAAACAATGAGATTGGACAACAAGAAAAAAATCAAATAACATTGAGGTGTACAACTAAAAGAAGATGGACACATATAACATCTAGAGAACAACGATTTCTAGACTTTACAACAGTAAATAAAACGCTACATAAAATCAATAACTCTAATAATAATTGATTGAAACATTTGTAATTCAAGAAATCACCAGTGAACAGATGTTTCGTCATTTTGGAACTCACCAGTACTGGTAATAGTATGATGCGGTTCTCACAGCTAAGAAAAATTGCTGTACTTTATGATTACTCTTATAAATTATAAGAAAACTAACTTAACAAAATATTATGTCAGAGAATTGTTTGATTTTGACTAGCAGCTCTCTGAAAGTTTGAAATAGAGCTGGGCAGAACATGTACTAAAAAATCAGTAAAAACGGATCGTTAAACTAATAAATAACAACTGTAGAGTAAAATGTTTTTGACATGTAGGGGAAGTCCTAAAAAACAAAATAAGATTACTAACAAAAAAATAGAAATGTAGATTGTTGACAGCAGTTATTTAAAAGTAAATCACTCAAATAGTGCTTGCTGATGCAATATTACAACTAAACAAACCGCGCAAGTGAAAAAGTTTATTTTCACGATTTCAAGCTCAATTAAATAAACAGAAAAGTTACGTAGAACCATACCAAAAAAACAATAAAAAACATTAAAAAAAATTAAGTGTAGTAATCACAGTCTAATAAGCAAAACACACAGATGGACCTTGATCTACATACATCAGTGCTTCCCAAAGTGGTCCCTACGGACCACTAAGGGTCCCCGGAATCGTTCAGGGGATCCGTAAAAAATAAAATTGATTTGGGGGTCCGTGAACAACGTCAGGGGGTTGTGCAAGATTTAATGTAAAATTAGAAAATTGTGACACATTTTTATTAATATGGAAGTTAAAATAAATAACACTGAATACATTATTAGCGATTTTTACAGCCTAAGTAAAATATAAATATAGACAGGTGCATAAAATACACGTAATAACAGGCATCGCGGTGAGGTATATGCGGGAATACAATAGAGCCGATACCTGCACCAACTGGTCTATAATGTAAACTATAAAAAAGTTGCGCATTTAATGAACAATTTAGTTCTGTTTTATGCGTGATGTAAAGTGCATACAACAACTCTTCCGAGTCTTGGACAAAAAACGTATAATTTTTTGCATTGTTACGCAGATAGCGTACTTTCGTTATGTAAGTATATTTGAATAAAATTCATATCTTTTTTTAATTTAAATTTATGCAAGCAAAGTTATACTCTTGTTTAAGTTGATTAAAAAAATTATATATCACGGTTATTAGTACAATAATCCCTTAACATTCATTAGGGATTTCTTTTTTATTAAAAACTTAAGTAGGGATTCTAAGCTTTTCTAACACAGATGTGTTTCTAGAGAATATATTATTAAAATTTGTAATTTGATATAATGCACTCTAAAAGTTATAACTTACTGTTTTATATTTTTGTTTATTTTGTTTACTTCTGCGAATAACCAAATTCGCGAATGCTTGGAATTACTATATATTACAGTATTATTATCTTCTGTTTTTAATTAATTTTTGAATTATTTAGATAAATTAATTGGTACACAATAAGTACCTCCACACTATGTGACATTTACGTTTTCCTATATTTTTAGGCCCCCTTCCCCCTTTTTACAGATAACAGTATGAGTGAACCGAAGAAAAAATGCAGACAATACAGTGTTGAATATATGAAATATGGTTTTATTCCGTCACCAGGAAATATGGTTCGTAACCATCACGATCCTCCTGTCGGTTGACTCTATGGTGTTTCGAATACTACGGCTAGGATTTTACAACATTACTATTGACCCTGCTTAAGTGCAGATGTCGCTTGCTATATTCGGCGTTGTCGTGTGTGTGCTCTTCGTGCTAAGCCATCACACCCTTGGCAAGTTCTTTGCGGTGACAATGTGGGTCCTCTGCATCGATCTTCGAAAGACCATAGTTTGTACTGGTGATCGCTGATTATTTTACAAAGTTTCCTCTGTTTTTTTCGTTACGTTCAGCCCTTGCTACTTCTATTTGTAAAACCATCGAAGAACACATCTTTCTTCTTTTTGGTGCTCCTTAGTTTTTTTATTACGGACAATGGTGTCTAGCTTCGTAATAAGGGATTTGGTAAACTATACTCTTTACGGCTAAATATCAATTAATCGTGTCTTAAAACCATGATTTCCTCATATATCAAAGAAAATCATCGGCATTGAGATGTTAATCTCTCAAAGATTGGCTGCGCTATTCGTACTGCAAAAAACGAGGTCACTAACTGTACTCCTTTCTTTGCACTTTTCAGACGTGAACAGGTTCTTTCAGGGAATTTCTTCCGTCCATTTTTTTGGATGTTCTTATTTCGGAACCTAAGGGTACTCGTTCAATGTCTCACTATGAAGCTATCCGTACACATATTCTGAAACAACTTTCCAAAGCGTGCACGTTAACGCAAAACAGATATAATCTTCGCCGTCGACACGTGCGATTTAAAGTTGGAGATTCGGTATGGCGACGTAACTATACGCTTTCTGACGCCACTAGACATTTTAAAGCCAAGTTAACAGCTAAATTTTTGGAACCTTTTATTATTAAACCGGTTAAATCTACTTGGACGTATGAGTTAGTCACCACTACTGAACAATCAGTGGGTATCTGGCATACTAAGGTTCTTAAACCAAATCAAAGCTTTTCGGACTTTGATTCGAATAAGACTCCACGTTAGGTAAACCGTCGGTCTGTCAACGTGTCGTTATTATACCCTCGTCGGCATAAACGACTTAAAGTACGTGCTAGATCATATATGGCTTCTGTAGACGAATAATTGTGCTTTCGATTTGGGTTATTTTTTCTTTGGTTCTTGTAGTTTCTTCGATATCCGTTTAGGTAAATGTAATGTTTGTCTTTGTTAGTGTCTATTGGGTTTCACTGAAATTATAGTGAAGAACTAAGTTATTATGGTCACTCTTGTCTTCGGCTTGAGATTTGAGGATTGTTCGGCTCAGTTAGAGTGATACAACCTTGGTCCACTGTAACCAGATTCGTAATAGTGATATTTTGGTGCGTAGTGGTCTTGTTTGGACCTCTCATGGTTTTGATTTCTTTTTCACTTCAACAAGAAAACTTTAGGCTGTGATAGGATTCCTACGGAGTTTCCTAGTCTCGTGAATTTGGGTATTGTTCCTTTTGTGTCTTCCTATAGTACCTTTGTCCTTTTCCTAATGAGTCTTCTAAGATTTATATTCAGAGTGGAATTTATATCTGTGGGTCGGGGATTCATGGGATTTAAGAGCGCTGTCCTTGACCGAGGTCTAAACTTCTTTCTTTCCAATACTTTTTTTTCGTTTGGTTTGCTTAGAATTGCCCTTCAGTGAGGTCTATGGGATTGCGTTGTTTTTTTTGCTTCTACAGCGTAACGATTAATATCGACTTTGGTTGCAATTTTTGGTTGTTTGGAGTAGCTTTCGTTTCATGCGACTTTTGAACACATTTGATTAGCGATACTTAGCTAATTAGAAAAACATCTTTCATTTAGGTTTCTTCTTGGGTTGGATGTTATTGTGTTTAGGTAATTTTTGGATTTTAGGGTTCTGTCTTTAGCGTATGCTTAAATTGTTATTCTTGATTTTAACTATTGGTCACTTCCCAGGTTTTTATGTTGTTAGAGGGGGGGGGGAGATTTGTTATGTTAAAAATGCTTTAGTGTAATATTTGTCCCATGTATGCATTTTATTCTCGATACGCCGCCTTTTCGTTGTTGAGTTGGAATCAAATTTCATTTCCTCCGGTAAAGTTTAAAGAACGCACACATCATCTATCGTTGTGTACAGAGCTTTCATTGTTAAGTGTTTCACGCACATCTATGTGATTATGAATTAGAATATTGTTGTGATCTGAGTGAAAGTCTTTATTTGGGGTTAGCATCTCTTGTATTTGTGGTTTAATGTAATTATTCCGTAATTTTCTGTAGCTGGTTTCCATGCCCCCACACGTTTTCTTTGTTTGTGGAGATATCGGCAAATGTTGTATTTGGGAAAAATTTCCATGACGTCGTCACGTCACCGTAGTTAATACTATCTATACTATCTTTGTTATCGCATTGGAGGAAACAATTACCGAAGTTATGAAATTTATTTGAGGGAAACGCTGTGCATTAGTTTGTCGTCAGTGATCGTATGATTAAAAAGAGATTTACTCGTGATAACGCTGCATGTACGTCTTTGTTAGATTTCAATTAAGTTTTAAAGAATGCTGCAAAGAAGTTACTAGCTAGTCGCCGGCTTGGGTGAAAACTAATTGTAAGTATTGTATTTTCTATTTTAATTCTTAGTTCGATTGTACGAACGACCGAACGTACATAACAGGTTGTTAACACAATTCATCGTTTTGTTGTGTGTCACTTATTATTATACGGTACGCTTTGATTCTCTAAATCTTCGGGTTTCGTATTTGTGCATTTTAATTTACAAATGTAACTTTGCTTTGCTCTACCGCCGGAACAACTGAGTTAGTCCTCGCTCTTTTAAGTTACGAGAAAAATAACGTAACAAGAGTTTTTCGTCATTGCACTCACTTTTTTTATTTTTCTCACTATTCGAATACGACGTATAGTAACTTCTCAAGTTGAAGGTAGTACTTATTTATCAATTCTACTTCAAATTATATTTACCATGGTTAACGTTGGACCAGACTCTTTGGTCGTACAGATATCTGTACAGACTTTGAAGTCTGAGTAAAAATTTTTACGCAAACACTTCCACAAGATGCAGAATTTATTAGTAGTGCATTAAATTGCATTTTTGTATCAAAATAGTATGCTTGAATAACGTGATAAGTCAGGATATTCGTTTACGATTTTAAAAAATAACTAACATGAATATTTTTTATTAATTAGTTAATTAATTAATTTAATAATTAATTATTTGGCTCCGACAAATACACAGAGATACATGCACACTTTCGACTTTTTTGATACACCGACGTTTGTCTGTACTTTGTTGCATATACAAAACTCTATAGAAATTGGTATGATGGTAAAATAGTAACCTCCTGAAGTTTAAACTGACGATGGAAAGAATAAAATAAAGCATTATTGGGCATGTTGTAAAATTTTAATTTAGATAATTTTAATTACTTCCACGCCATCAATGTTGCAAAATTCACACAACTTAATTAAAAAAACAAGAAGTTGTAGTAAATAAAACAAAATATTCTCGTAGTGAATAAATTACGAAAGCATAAATATAAACATTAATGCTTTTTTCATTTTTTACAATATCTTTTATTAACTTAGTTATGGCGTATAACCACAAGAAATAGTTAAAAACCGAATTCTGAAAATTATAGACATATTGTTGCATAAATATAAATCGCGTGCCATAACTAAACTACACTGCTAAAATTCGTTTAGTGAATGTAAATGAGCTGATGTCGATCTTTTTATACCACGTGTTATTTGGAACTTATTTTTTCACAATAAAATCCCACTATCCAACAAAACTAGGCTGACCGGAATAGGCACCATAGAAATCACCTACTTGCAATCAATGTATGTATATCTTGAAACCGTACCAGGAAATGGTCTATATGTAACGACTAATTGATATTAAAAATCCAGATGTTAAACTGCGTTTCGCCAACTACTAAAAAGATAAGAACAAAACCGTCGAAGCAAATCATTGTTCAACTGCAATCACGTGTCGTCCATACCCATCGATTTCCAAAAATTTTCAATTCACGTTTTAAGCGCATCCACTGAGTTTTTTTAAGTACCGTTACCGATTAGTGTCAGACACAAATGAAAACAAAAAACTAACTCTTTTCCATTTTCAAGAAAAAACAAGGTTACGTAAGTTCATTACTTTCCCGTGTTTTACTTTCAACTCGTCTATTTACATAATGCGTACTAACGCTTCTGTTACGTACGAAAAAGAAGAAATTCTCACGTTATCGGTTGTAAATAAGTAATTTATGTACCTAAAAAAAATTCTTAGCTGCGCCTTGTTAGTTATAGTAAATTATTCTATAAGAACAACGGTGCACTGCCCGATGTGAATCTAAAATCGAGAAAAATTGTTTCTTTATTTCAAGATATACCTCATTGTAATTCGAATTAAGTGCGCGAACAAGTAATGTAATACAAATTATGTTACGTAAGTAATGGGTGTCTTTGCAAATCGACGCTTGCATACAAATAGAAAATAACACTTTCAGTGTTTTAAGTTTTTATAAATTGATCGATTTGTTTCAAATGTAACCTCTCTCAAAGAACAAACTGTAATAAGTCTATGTAAATTCTTTAACCTTAATTCTTGTTTAGGTATGAAATTTGCGCCATCGTAATGTGTTATGTTCCAGTTAGGCGCCACCAAGCGATACGCTTCGCACGCAGTAGTTTTTATTAGGCGTTAAATTTTTGAACTTCAACAATTACTTCTTTGTACCGAATATACAACTGGAAGCAGTAACAGAAAATTATCATAATTAATTGGTACAAGATTTGAGGTATCCAAACTTGGTCCGTTTTTAATTAAAAACATCTTTGTTGAGACTAATTAGATAAACAGGAATTACACAAAGTCGATTTTTATTTTATTACACAAAAAAGTTGCCACAAAAAATATGTAAAAACTATAGAAGCATCTCACTTATAATATTCAACCACAAATACCTTCTGAGCAGGTAGGATTCACACCACTGACTACATACTTAGCAATAGTCTAGTTGCACGAATCAGATATATTCAATGTAAAAAAAAGAGTTCGACAAAATTGCGTACTCTCGCCCAACTTTTCAATACATATAAAGTACGTAATAAGACGCCCAATAAATACCTTTAAAAGCAGCCGATTTGCGGGAAAATATACCTATGATAGAACAATATTAGTGAGAGATAATAATCAAATGCAACAAGACAAGGGAAAGCAAAAACATGAGCCTGCAAATTAGCAACACTAAACTCATGATTATTGATACAGTGATAGACGTCAAAATTTGCAACCAAGATAACGTCTAAATAACAAACATCAGGAAAAAACAGTTAAATAGTTCTTTACACTAATGTATGGTGCAGAAAGACAGTAAACCAAGAAACACACTCTGCAATGATTAAGTTCGGCATTCATGAAGAAACATCATAAACAAATGCACGTAATCATGGTATTACGACTTATCAGGTATGAAAATACAACATAGAAGAAGAACCATTATTGTTCAAACCACACCAAGTAGTTCAATAATTGTACGTTAAGAGGTAGAATATTTGGCTACAAAACATTTACATTTAATTAAATAATCGTTCCTCTTCAGCAAGGCTTACAAAAATAAGATCCTACGTATCTATAAACGTTGATAAACAATTGATCCTAGCACCTGTTTTTAACGAATTATTCAAAATCGAAGATGAAAGAACGAAATCACTTATTAAACTCGAATAAAAACTAATTCATGTAATAAAAAAATTAAATGCAGACGACGATATAGCATGCGCACGCAATTAGTGATGAACAAAACCAAGACCGAGACTATGATGATCTTGGTCTTGATCTTCAACATTTGATCTTTTTGCCAGTCTTGCACTCTCTTGTTCTTGTATAATCGAGTCTTAATTTTATTTGCAAAGCTCTGGCAGATTTTCTATTCTATAAATAAAATTATCTCATTTATAAATTGTTTTTTGTTTCCAAAAAACAAATTACTTTTAGAGTCTTTGACATAATAATACAAAACTAAGGGCATACTAAGATCAAATTCTAGTTGTTCCGTTGTAAAAAAACTTATCTTCTGGGTCTTTGGTGTTATGATTATTTCATATCACACTATTTTTGTTTTATTGTATTTGCTATTGTTAAAATAATTTTTAAAAAACTTCAAGAAAGACAATAAAATTCGATTGCTACAAGAAACATTTAATTGAAATTTTTAAATCTTTTTGTTAAATAATAAACAAATGCTCAAATTACTAAATAACAACAAAATAGACGCGGATCCAGGGAGAGGAAGCAATGGTGGCAATTGCTCCCTACCTGTCTCACGACCGAAGCACTTTATTTTGACTAATTTAAAAATGTTATGTAATATAAATAAAATTTCACAAAAACCCCCTCAACAATATAAGTAAAATCACACAAAAATTGCCCTACCCCCCCTAAACAATATACTGTATCCAGGGTGTCCAAAATGTGATAGTATACCATTGCTATCTTGGAAACGATTATAGATGGAATAAGGAGTGCATCAAATGTTCGAAAGTTGCGTGATTACATGGCTTTTAATATGACATTTGAAGATTGCCAAAAAAATCTGAAGATTTGAGAAAAACTGAAAATTGGTCAAAAATTAAAATTGCTATAACTTTTTATTTAAAAAAATTTTAAAAAACTAAGTTCAAATGAAAATATCTCGGAAAATATACACAATTCGAGATACGGCTACCATTTTTTGTTTTTCCTTTTGCATAGAAGAATTGGAAAAAAATCAACGAATTCACCAGGTATTATACATGGTACTATAGCTAAAAATAAACCATTAAAATCAACTTTTTATCATTAACACACTAACTGTCAAGTTGCCATGAACAGAAACAATAAATCAATAAACAACGAAAAGTATAAAAAAGATCCAAATCAACAATTAAAGAAAAAAACAACGAATTAACTACAATAAATGTTCAAAATAACCACTATTGTTTAGTACACGTCTGTGAGCTCTCATAGTCAATTTTTTTTTAATTTTTTAAAAAATGGTTGGGGTTATTTTGTTATATGCTAATTTTTTTTAAGATCATTTACATCAAGGGGCGTCGTCTTATAAACATTATGTTTAATAATTCCCCATAAGAAAAAATCCATAGAGATTATGTCTAAAGACCTGGCGGGTTAACTTATGGGTCCATTATTGCCAATCCAACAATTGGGTTTAAAAATGTTTAAAGATTCCGTAATACGCCTATCCCAATGTGCTGGTATGCACTTAGAGACACACTTAGAGAAAGGTCATCCAAGAAATCTTGTAAAGTGTTTCTGGGCATATCCAAATACTTTTCCCCTGTTAAATGTTCCTCAAAAAAAGTCAAATACCTTGAGAAAAACATTTACACCAAACCTCTCCTGAAATGCAGTTTCTCGGTGTAAATATTCATTTTCTTTGGTCGATAGTGGATGTTTTTGTTAAACCAGTCGTTTTTGCTGAATCTGCTATCGTCGCTCCACAGAATTTTTTTAGAAAATTTGAATCCTGTAGTATCTTTTTTTCTCAATAACCACCGGCAAAAAATGTTTCGTTTATTGTAGTCCAATGGCCTCAAACGTTGTAATTTTCTGTACTTATGTCTTTGCAATATTTTTCTTGTCGACATTTTTTGAACATCAGATAGGTACCGCATTATCATTAAAATTTTTAAAATGCACGTAGACTAAACAAATTATAACGTACATTATAAAAAAAATATAACCCAAGACATTAGTTTTTTCCTCTTCACCTCCTTCTGCTGTAACAGCTAATTTTTTTTCGATTTTTCAAACGTTTCCAGTTTGCGCAAATTGTTTTCTAAGCGAGCAAATATTCTGGCATCAGGAATTTATCTTTCAGGATAGAAGTCCGCATGTCTTTCCGCAGCATTTGTTGCATTGCGAAATACTCTTGCGTACTCAAAAAGCATATCGACTTTTTCTTCATTAGAATACAGTCGGACCTCCATTCAATGAACTCCTATTTAATGATTTTTTCTATTTAGTGATGTTTTCTTTAGGATATTGACCTTCGGGTTAAAATGCGTGTAAAAACACCTCTAAAATATGATGTTCAAATTCTATATTATGATCTTTTTTAAAGAAAATATTACCCAACTACTTAAAGTTTTCTTGGAATCACGTACAATTTACTTTAACTTTACAAGACCGCATTGTTAAACGGATAAGCGGATTATAAGACTTCTTAATTTACAATACAGAAAGGCTATTACTAATGATACTAAAAATTCTGTACATTTGTAAATGACATAAATGCATAAATTGTTTAGAGGATTATAGGATTTCCTTCGAGTTTTGAAATGCATTGTTATGTTATTGAACACGTTTGGTTTGCAATTTTTTCGTTTAAAGTTGTTTAAGTGTAAAGTTGGTTAAAAATGACAAAACGAAAGTGTTTATAATTATTAATATGTATTTCTTATGTACGTTTAAATTTGTGTTTTATTTTTTAAGTATAAATTCTATACAATGAAGTTTCTATATAATGATGTTTTTGAAGGGAATTTTGAACATCACTATATAGGAGTTCGACTGTACTTCATTTTCATACAATTTATGGAAATAATTCAACACCGTGTTGACAAGCGTAAACGTCATTTGGATTAGATTCAATTAGTCAATTGTTTCTTTTCATGGCAACTTGACAGTTAGTGTGTTAATAATAAAAAGTTGATTTTAAGGGTTTATTTTCACCTAAAGTGCCATGTATGATACATGGTTGAATCCGTTGATTTTTTTCCAATTCTTCCATGCAAAAATCCAATGTGGCGGCATGTTCTCATCTATAAGTAAAACGTTAAAAAACAGATGTGCGCAAAGTAAAATGGCCGCACGTCTCCATTACCAACTAGAAAAAAATTACCTACTATCCTTACTTCACGTTTTTAATAGAACTACAAAAAACTTTTTTCCGCCTTTGTTATAAAGATAACTATTAAGTACAATTATTTGTTTTTAAATTTAAAATTCACCAATTATCATGCAGACGTCAAGAACTCAGTCTACTCCAAAGAAGAAGTCTTTGGACACTTAAACAAAGTAAGAAAAAAGTTCAAAACATTAAAAGAGAGAAAAATCTATAGGAAAAAATACATTAATCAATGAAGAAAGTAAAAAACGACTTCCTCCTACTAATACTAAACTTTAGTTAAAATTTTAAAATCAGTTAATAAATAATTTATTGCTCAACATATATAAATGTCATCCTATGCATTTTATGTTCAGCATAGAGCGTTAATTACATTATGCTTGACTTTCATTCATGGAATAGAAGGAAATTATGACCTAATTACTAAATTAATGTTGCACGTTTAAAACACGACCGGTAAAAAAATTGTTTTTGTTGCTAACATTAACATAATGAATGTAATTATTTAAATATTAATACTTGTTATTTGATTTAATTGCCCAATAAATATTGTACTGATTGGAGCCGTTCTCAAATTACCCGCGTATACATTTTTTTAAAATGTATTATTAGTTACTTCCTTATACCAAAAGAAAGTACAGTAATCGGAAATTAGATATTTTTTTAAACATTAAAAGATTTGTATGTGTAGGTGTGTAATCAGAACTAGTATTAAACTATTACACCTACAATTACGAAATTGCATTTCGAATTTGTAGCGTCCGGTCAAGCTTCTGGTCAAATTAAAACAATAAGTTAATATTTATTTGATGTACACCTGAAATCTAAAACCAAATTTAGTTAAAATTGTTTTTCGTTTAACAATTAAAAAAAACTGTGAGTTTTGCAACTTCTGTGCACGAACTTTAAAGTTGGGTCATGATAATGTTATATTTATATAGACAAGGGTATCTACATGTTGATGTGATGTATATATCAATTTGGACCCAAAACTTTTAAAGTAATTGCAAAGGCATTAGAAATCTCCAATTATTCAATACTCACATATTCAATCTGTTTTAGGTTATACTGAAAGTTATAAATTGCAAAAAATAGTAGTCACAATAGTATTAAATAAATAAAGCTACCACGTATTACAGAGGTCAAAATAGTCGATTGAACCCTATTCATAACTATATCAAAATGTACTGTTTGTCCGCGAGAAAAGTTTAAAGCCTACTTAAAAAATCATATTTTTCTACGCTGTTCAGAAATGCGTAAAACGTAACGTAACGTAAAAAAATAAAATTTGAAGAAAGTATATTACCCTACTTTCAGTAATAAAAAAGAAACAAAAATGATTGTAGAAGAGTTAAAACCGACCTCGCCCCTTGTATTGTTTAAATAATTTTCTTAAGAATAGTCAGATTTTTTTAACCGGAAAGCTTGCTCCTGATCTTCATATTTGACTCTTGTAAATAGCATCGCAAAAAATTTTTCTCAAAAACTGATAACCGATATTCTTAGTACAAGTTTAATTGTAAAATTTAGTGGGGCGTGGACACACAAACAAAACCAAAGTCATGATTTTGACAGGAAACAAATTCATAATCGTCCCAGTTTATCGTTGATAGTAAATATTTCAATAATTTGTTCACTTTTAGTTGCTTCTTGTCGTAATCACCTTTATTTCTTTAATTGTTATTGCTGTTGTTGTTGCTGTTACTTTAGCAGCTTTCAAATTATGAATTTCCCTTTTAATATTGGACTCTGTAAAACCAACTGCCTCGAAAGTGTCCGCGCGCAAAGTGTCCAAATTGGAGAATTTCAAATCACAAAACTTTCGTCCGAACTGAAAGACGTTTTCAAGAAACAGAAAGTTTGAAACCAGTCAGAAATAACACTGGTAGACCTCCACAATCCCGAACACCCATTGCAGAAGATGCTGTTCTTCAAAGAATCGATAACAATCCTGAGATCAGTACCAGAACATTGTAACGAGACTAGGATTCTAAGAAGTAAGTAAGTCGAATATTTCGAGATCAATTACTTCGTCCAATGCACATCCAGTCAGTGCAAGAGTTATTACCACGGATCACATTTAAATTTTTCACAAATTGTACGGGAGCGCAGAGTAGTCGACAACGGATTCCACACTAATATTTTGTTTGCTGATAGTCTAGTCTTACACGTCTAGCATGACGAACCTACACAATAAGCATATTTATGCAGCTGAAAATCCACAATTAAAAGTAGGCATTATCAACAAGAATTTAAAATTAATGTCTGCGTTGGCAATTTTATGGTTGAGGCGTTCCAATTGCCTGATCGTCTAGATGGCGCTAGTTACAGCGTTTTCTTCAAGAAAGTTTGCCAAAATTAGTAGAAAACTTGTCACTTAAGGTTCTTTATGTACCACCTTATTTTGCACGTGCCGTAAGAGAATATCTTAATGAAAAATTTGTTGGTACATTGATAGGAGACAAGAAGCACCCATTCAATAACCTCCACGGTTTCTAGATTTAAATCCTTTCGACTTCTTCATCTGGGGAGTGTTAAAAACATAAGTATACAAGGTTCAAGTTAATCATTTCGAACAACTGTGTAACAGAATTCAAAATGCTGTAAACGCACTATGAGGAAACGACGATGTTTTAAGAAGGGTACATTTCACCTCCCGTTTCATATAAGCAGAGGTTAGATTGACACAAAAATTTTGTCTTTGTGTCTACCACCAACTAAATTTTATCAGTGTATGAGAAAACATTTTATTCTTTCGAAACTATGCGAAACACGAAGTATTTACAAGAGTCAAAAAATGAAGATAATGAGTAAGCCATGCCGTTAAAAAAGTCTTAAGGCCATATTACCACCCTGAAAAAAGTATCTAAAAAATACTAGGGACGAGAGTAGATTTTATCCTTTTACAATTATTTTTGAATTTTTTTTAATACTAAAAGTAGGATAATCCTCTGAACAGCGTATGAATGTGATAGACTGAACTCTTTTCACGGACAAACGGTACATTTTGGTATGTACATAAATAGGGTTCAGTCGACTTATTTTGACCTTTAAAATACGCGGTAGCTTTATTTCCCAGCAATTTTGGAACACCCTGTTGATGATGTGTGTGATTACCTCACAACTATAATGTTTTCCAACTTTTGGATATACATATTTTTGAAATTTTCATTAAAAACGATTGTGACAAGTGATAAGACGCTTTCGTAACTTACCTCTTATATTTCCAACCACTACGCGAAGTACTGAAATGTCAACAGTTAATCCGATATAAACTTTATTTACTTGGCTTTTCTGGTAATTGTATTTTATTAAGAAATCCAATTAAAATACAAAGATCCAAAACAAAATAGTTAGCGACAGTGTCCCCTAAGAATGTTACATCTGGTTTCGTCGATGATTCCGAATGTTACGCCCTGGTTAGCTTCCGTCAAAAAAAAAACATTAGCATTTTTTGTAAAACACGGATCTACGAGGCATGTTTTTAAAGTAAGTATGGTTTCGAAATTCCGCTGCCGCAGCGCTGCGATTGGCACTCCGCGCAGACGCATTGTGATCTTTCATCTGTTGACTAGCCACAGACGTCATTACGACAACAATCGTTTATGATTACACTGTTTTGGTAAGGAAGTGGGTTATATATTTTAATCATGACTGCAACAATGTTCATGACGAGTAAAAAGTTGACAAAAACGTGAAAAAAAAACAGGCGCTTGGCGATCTCTTAGTTATCTAAAAAATTTTCTCAAGTTTCAAGAAGTATTCTGTATAAAATTGTTACTAAACGCTTAGTTTATTATAAACTATGGTCAAGATGGGTACCAAAACTATTGACGGAGAAGCACAAAACCAACCGTTTAAGCAGCGCTTTCACATTCTTTCAGCGTTATGTTGCCTATGGTGATAATTTTTTTAAGTAAATTGTCACAGCCGATGAAACGTGGGTAGACGTAGACCACGTTACGCCGGAATCAAAGCAGCAACCCATGCAGTAGCGGCATTCAACATCACCCAACACAGTGAAACAAGCAGACAGTTTCAGCCAGGAAAATCATGTGTACCGTGTTTTGAGACCGGGAGGGTGTGTTACTTGTCGACTTTTTGCCTCTTAGTGAAATAATAAATTCTAAAAATTAGTGTTAGACATTAACAAAACTGCGTCAAGCAATCCAAAACAAAAGACGCAGCTGAGATCAACTTGATCATCCTACATACAGCTCAGATCATGCGCCCAGTGACTACCACCGACCGTAAATCAGATGTTAAATCAGATGGCAGACTTTTATCACAACGGGATACAAAAGCTTGTGGTTCGATATGATAAATGTCTCAATAATGGCGGCATTATGTAGAAAAGTAGATTAAAGTATAGGTTTTCATATAAAAAATCGTTATCAAAAGTTTTTGTAATATTTTGAAACAGTACTTACTTTAAAAAATGCCTCGTACCATTAAAAACGGTCAAAATAGAAACTATCAGAGTAACCACAAGCTACACGTAGCACGATCAGAAAAAATATAAAAACCAAAAATGCAATTTGATAATATACTTTGTTGAATAAAAAACAAGATGGCAAAAAAAGACTAGATACGGTAAAAGCAAAATCCCTTTTTTTTGTAGTTTAGTAGTTAACAGCACAAAAATACCTCTATACTTATATCCAGAATAAAACAGAGAAGATGCTGTCATTATAAGGTGTTGTTTTTTCGTTATTACAAGCTTCAACACATATGAGTCGTGCGCTCCTTGCTTGCCGATTCCTTTGTGAGATTACGGACGCTGCAAGAAGGTTTGTGTCTTTTTAAAATTCATAATATTACGAACCTTCTTGCTGGTTTTACCACTTGGTATTAATTCACAGAAAAGAGAAATAAAACGGTTCTTAAAATTCTTAATTTAATTAACTTGTTTAGAAACCTACATTTAGCGTTCTAAAGTTTTCCTGTATGATCGACGTAGTATCAAAAAAGTCGGAATATTCTAGAAGATAACAACAATAACGCGTAGGTGTTTACATAAATAAAAAGTGCATATTCAGTGCTACAATGTTTATGTAAATCGAAATTAACAATGATACATAAATTAATTATTGTTTTATTAATTAGTTAGTTATAGTTTTCTTAATTATCGTGTATTATCTATAAACTCAAATAAATTAAATTTAAGTTCGTAACAATATATAGATTTTGGTTCGATAGGTTTTATTCCAAACACCAATTTTAGCCTCTGGTCGTACCTGGTTTGAGGGTTTTCTTATCAAAGGTTTTTATACAGAAAGTTCTGTACTAATCTACAGTACTGAGTAATTTGGAAGTATTCGTATAACAGACTCTAACTCTGTGTGACCAAAACACAATTCCAAATTCTTTTTTGCATGTGATCACTACTGATTTGAGTTGATGCAGAACTTACTCATGCGTAAACAAATGATGTTCGCTCATCCAGATAAACACGGACGTAATATACGAAACAGAACAGAGAAATCAGCTCGACTTATCTATTGCTCGACATATCGATCAGGCGCCAATAAAATTGATTACTTTTAAAAATGACTCATATGTTTTTTTAAAGTGTCTTTGAAAAGACCTGCGTCAAACAAATTATTAATAAACTATTATTCAATTATAATTTAACCTCTGTATACTAAACTGAACCCAATTTAAAAAAAAAATTGTATAAATAATTAAAGAAATAATTAAAAAAAATGATTATCTTTCATACGTAAATAAACATTGAGGATGGCATTAATAATGAAACACTATTATCGTAAGACATGTGATAAAGTAAACATCGCGTTATCACAGTTAAATAAGCGTTAGTAAATAAATAATAATTAAAAATACTTAATGATAATGAAAAGTCAACGATTTAAAAATTTATTCATATTCATAAGCGCGAGTTTCAAAAAAGGTCAGATAGATATAGTTGAGTTATGCTGCCATATGTCTTACACTGATGTTTAATGTACAACAGATGTCTTGATAGACAAGCGTGGGAATAAGAAAGAACCCAGGACATTCAGGCATTGTCAAACAATTAGAACCATTAATGCTTCTGTCTGACCATCATTGCGGTACCATTGTTCGAAAATTAAATTAAAATCACACTTAAAACATACAACGAATAACGTGTTATACGGGTGCAACTTTTTATTTTCTCAAACATTCGAGATCAGGCAACGTGGGAAAAATCATTAATTTTTTTCTCTTAACCGTAAATAATAATTAAATATTGTAAATGCGGTCCTTATCGGGAATTCGTCAAAATTTTCTTAATTGTTCGAGTCATTTAGCGATGTGGTGCGTACACAACGAATAAAGTAATTGGTTTATGCATTATTTATATTCATTCAGCTGCTATAAACACAATACAACAAATATTAAACAAAAATGATTTTTTTTAGTGAAATATCTACAAATTAACATTATTGAATGAATCCATTGTAAAAGATTATTTTTTGAGAACATCCTTCAGATACGTGGGTAAGTCAATAACTCAAATGTTACGTGCTAATTACTTTTTTTTATAAGAAAACGATATATCCATCCTGGAAAAACGTTACTTAAACTTTAATTTTTTCATAATATTATCTAAAAATTTCTATTTCTTTTCGTATTGTTCTGTAGGTAGATGTTTTTGTTTGTAATACACACTCTTCTCAAAGCTCCATCAAAACGGCATCTAATTTATATAATTGGTTTACTTATATCTTGAGTAATTAAATGCCTGTAGAGAATATTAAAATACGGTTGCATTTTATTAGTGCAAAAATACTTAGTACGCAATCATTATTATATTGCCATTTTTTAAAATTAATTTAAATTCTATCACCAAGGCAAACGTAACTAATCAATAAACGCGCACTCATGATGACATAAAGGTCAAAAATTTAGGACTGCCTCTATTTGCACGACAAGTGTGTTCAACTCCTCATAAGTGATAATTTAAGTTTTAACAGATTTTATCTCGCTTTTCCACAAACCACCAAAATGTGGAACGGACGAAGGAGGGTTGACATGCCACTGAATGGCTTCACTTTCCACTACAAATTTTAATTGAGCAGCCCATTGTTTGTTGCCCCGATGAAGTAGCTGCGACAATCACTGAAGAAATCATTGCAGCAACCGCGGCGTACAATAAATCTACGTAACGCAGCTAGAAAAGTCTCACTTGTTAAATCTAAAGCTATTTCAAAGTGCAGAGCTTTAGTAGCCAAGTACCAAACAAACACGAATAAACTTTGACGTGTTTAGAACTGTTTAGAAGGATTGGAAAAAGACCGCCATAATCTACTTCAATACAACTAAATGCTCTTACTTGACTCACACGAAGTCCCGAATACACCTGAGTGTTTATTTTAGAGATCAGTACTATCCACAATCAAAATTGTCAGACGATGGTTATTAGGCAATAAAGCAAAGTGCTTTGCGCCGTACGGTAGTGATGATCGAGCTAAACGACCACCAACTCTCTAGACTTCATCACTATCTATAAAAGGTAATAATTTTTGAGAATATTTGGAGCAACAACGTTCCTTACTAATATTTTCGAATATCCTTTGTAATGTCTTCAATTGTACTATATTAACTAAGCGAATGAGTGCTTGATGCAACCCGGGTCTGCTTAAAGCATTATGGTTTTTAACGTAAGTATGACAATTTGCGATAAATTGCAGACAATATGCAATAACAATCGAGTAAAATGAAAAACTCATTACGAACTATTTGTCCCGCAAATACCTCCTGCCTCTTTCGGCCAGAATTTTCTTTGCTGGTAAAGCCGGCCGGATTGTCAAAAGAACGAATGTGACGCCAATAACTAGGATGAACGATTTGTTAGATATGTGAGACGCGGTTAGCTATAAAGGTCTTCCAAGAATGCAGCGAAGATCGTATCCACGTCAATGCTACCTGTGAATCACTCCAAACAATTATTTCTGTTATGACTACCATCTATTTATAGCTGCTTAGTGCGAATGCAACAACGTTAGACAATAAGACTGCTGCCAACAGTTTTAAATAACGGATGGGTAACCTTTTAAGTGGCGCGACCTTCGATTTGGTCACTACGAACGAAACGAAAATCTGATTATCCTGATTCACAAACTAAAGATAAATTACACAAGCGTAGCCTAATTCTGACGCATCGCAAAATGCATCCAACTAACATTAAACGAAAAACGAAGGCTTTATACAACGAGGAATTTCGAGATTCTACAATACGAGTGATCTCAATTTTTACCACTGACTGCAAACTTCGTCAGGGAGCTCTGTGTCCCAATCTGAACCTATACCCCAGATGCTTTATTAAACGTTTTGCAGAAAATATAAGTAGACAAAGAAACTCTAAAGGTCATAAATCTTTGCAACTTCTGATAAAATGGTTCTCTTAGTGCAGAGCGAACATATTGATTTAATTCTGAATGAAACGTGCCACTGTGTACCTAAAGTCTTTAAAATAACATCAGCCTCTGTGTTAAACAAGAAGGGACAAACTTGGTAATATTTCGCCGGCAACGATGCGGATATCAATGAGTCAATAGCGGACCATTTGCGTTGCATAAGCAACCAAAATTAAACAATTCAATCAATTCATGCTTGCCTTCCTGAGCTAATTGCCACAACGTGCAAATGGCTAGAAAAGAAGAAAATGCGACACCATAAGTTTCTGTGTTCAATTCATATGTTTGTATGAACTCTGTAGGCGAGAAACGCCAAAGAATTAACTGAAAGTCTCTATGCAACTACCATTTGAAGAAACATTTGACGTACTTCACAAATGAATAAATAATAAAGAATACTAATAATAAATGCCTCAAATACTACTTCAATTTTAGATGATGTATCATTTTGTTTAAAGATACAATGGTGTGGGATATAATAACCCCGCAAACTCATTATACTTTTCTTGTATAAAAAGGTTCAACTATAAGCGATGTTCAAGCGATAAAAGACGATAATGTGCGACTTCTCGCATGCATTCATAGACTGCCATCGATTCCATGTCCTTAAACGCCAAACAAACGAATTTTCTGCCTGCTGCTCCTCCATTAGAGGGAGGCATTTCTTGGAGACGTCTTCGACGATTTCAACGTTTCATCAAGACTAGGCTCTGAAGAAACAAAAATCAAATGTGGTTGTGTAACAGCATTACCAATCACGGAACCCATAAATATTGTATTCATGACGGCTGAACTATCGATTTGGCCATATTCGCTTTCATAACGCAAGAGACCACTACAAACGACACGTGGAAATATATCAGCACCTAAACGGAAATCAATATTCCTGGGGACGTTCAGTCTGGATATGCCAAGTTCATGTTCCTAAACCGAAGTTATTCAGGAATTACTACACTTAGAAGCTTCGACCAGATATAAATTATTTTGGTTGGAATGCGCAAAGTAGGTTTTAAAGACCCTACCGGTCGAATGTTGCAACTAGTGTGTCCATGAACGCACCTTAATGGCTGTGTCGCCTAGACAAAGATTGCTCCTGACGAACGACTATACGAAATACCAAGACGGTTATGACAATTTTTTGTGATGAAGTTCATTTGACTACCTGGGTAACAAAGTGCTCTAAACGAACAGTTGCTAGAAACGTAATTGTGGTACTATTATTGGTGGAATGCAAAGATTCTTGGAAGCGGCGATATTCAAGAAGTTTTTTAAAAATGCAGCAAGGAAAGGTGTGCAGCTGAGCAATGCCGACAAGTAGTTTTTGATTGCAAGGTTTAACGTAATGTATGGCGTAAACATTATAAAGTCGTGCTGATTTTACAGCGAAATAACGATTACACGGTTTCATATCAGCGAAACTACTACAGCATAAATGGAATGCGATTGTTCCTTACTGTACGAACAGCGAGACTGCAAAGATTAGACGATCGTGGCAGCAAACTACAATTGTGTCTTTGCCACTAAATTTCGAAAGCCACTATGAGGTTTCACTAAATTTGATGAACTACTATTAAACGAATTTGTTTCCATAGCGCTAAGGAACTGTCATTTCAAAAGTTGGAACCTGAGTTTGAGAATGATTCAATTCAAATCGCTGACGAGTGTCAGAATCCAATTTCTGAAGTAACCAACCAAGATAAAATTCCAACGATCAATTTCATCAATTTGATCGAGGGCTGCCACATTTTCCACGAATGTATTCAACAGATTTTGTGCAAACTAACTTTGGGTGCGTTTGCTATATTCTGCCAATAGAATGAAGCAAGATCGCACTGTTTTGGTAACGATCTACTGTTTTAAACGTAATTTTACAGTTGTCTCACGTTAGAGGCAAGGCTTTACATAAACCAAAGAGTTCTTCGGACAAAGTAGAAATTAAGTATTGTAAGTATGCTTGGTAACGAATTATGGTCATGTATCAACGTGGTGAACAAGTCTTGAAAAGTAGGACAATCTTTTATGGAACCATCAAATTTTGGAAGTTCAATACAAGGCAACAGTACGTTTGCACGATTATTTGTCTCCAGACATGCTCCTAACCCAGAGCTTGCTGGCGACAAAGAACGACTTTCAACTTTAGTATTCAACGATCCATGAATACCAGAAGACATCGACCTGTGCAACGACATTACAAAGATCTTTGCAATTGTCTGCCGATTCATCTAACAATGTGTCTGCATCTACCTGTTGCAAATTACTATGAAGACTTTGCCATAAACCTCAATTTTGCTTTTAACCAAAGCTAATGTTTGGTTTAAGCGTAACAAGGTTTTATTTGCTAAAGCTAAAATCTTTTCTATATTGTAAACGATGACGATAAATTAACGCACGAACAATGCTGCAATGGCAATCGGTAGAAAAATCCAATTACCTAAATACAAACACTAAATGCTCGAAAGTGGTGCTTTTAACAATTATATTTTCAATTATCAAAACTTTAACAACAAACACAAGTTTACAAAATGTAAGCACCGTCAAATACAAAGAAAACTATACGTGCCGATGACATGTGACAAGTAAAACAAAACGCATTGACTTTATATAATTAGATTAGTTATATCTTGAGTAATTAAATGCCTGCGTAGTATTTTAAAATACGGTTGCATTTTATAAGTGCAAAAATATTTAGTACACAATAATTATTATTATTCAATTTTTTTAAATGTATTTATTAGTTTATCACCAATGCAAACGTAACTAATTAAGTTTAGTTGTTTTTCTACACAATTTTATTGTTCATCTTTAAATCTAAAGATTTGACCGAATGTCCTAAACTAATGCAACGATAAATAGTGTTTAGGTAGATAAAGACACGTGAGTTTATATCCTGGTACATATAACTCAGTGTCGATTAATTTTCAAATAACCCTGGTATATTGTAATGATCTACACACGAAAGAAACAATTAAAAACCAAAGTACATAGTCTGGTACATGTCAAAACCTGTTCATAGTGATTGTTTTCTGTGTTTTGATGATCACTTCCAAAATTTTTGTATTAGTTAATGATAGAATAATCAAAAAAATTTAAGCAAGACGAAGTTCTATTTCTATAGATACGGAACATAAAAAGAGTTTTTCATAAATTATTGCAATTAAGTACGAGACTTAAAATTGAACAAACATTAAAACAGTGCTGTAATTTGTTGATTTTTAAGTTATATAGATACAGTTATTTTTTTTCTTTAGACAATTATCTAGTGTTAGATAATAGATAAACAATTTAAATTTTATATAGATAACAGATAAGATATAATGTGAAATAATCTAGATAATAAACGTGATAAATAGAGTATATTTGAAGAACTACTACAAAAATTCATAAAATTAATTAAAAAAATTACAATTTACAAAACCAAAATGTTACGTGATACTGGATTTTTTATAAATATTATTTAAATCATCTAAAGAAATTACATATATGCAGATACATATTACATATAACTTTCTACTTTGTCATAGTATCTAGATACATATAAATACATAAAAAACATCAATCTAGATTAATTTATCTATATTAATGTATATAGATAATTTACAACACTGTATTAAAACCCAGAAAATGGTTAAGCGGTTCTTAACCTTTTAGTAGTCGCAGTCCCCTTAAATTTCCAATATATTTTTCTATCGGAAGATTCTAATAACACTTTCGTGGTCTCTTAAAACGCAACCAAGTCTCCATAGGGCTCCGCGAACGCCTGGTTAAGAATCGCTAGTTTAAAACACCCTAAATAAACGTACATTAAGAGTAAAGAAATTTCACGCATTATTTAGCTCAAACCCGATAGCTATTACAATGTGAATAGTATAATACAAACTTAAACTTCAAGAAAAAATGAATGCTGTTTACGTGCACGGTGAACGGATTCGCGACGCAGTCGCCTTCGATCTTACAGAGCGTTGAATTTTCCAAAAATGTATACAACTTTATAATGAAAACGAATAAATAATTAATTAACTGGCGGAAATAAATTACGTTCAAACGCTTTGTAGTATAATGACATTAAAACTGTGAAGAAGTAACTGAATATAATGCAACGTAATAAAAAAACTGCCAGCCGTCAACGCGCATAATAGAGTCCTTTTGTTCTGGTTTATTTTAATTAGCGAATTGTCATCAAATGCTTCAACGCGATTTGTTTTGTAATAATAATAATAAAATCGAAGTGTGACGGCGACTGCGAGGGTGTCGAGTGACTAATTTGGAAAATAATATGAGTGCCCCTGCTTCTATGTATGTACATAGCAGTTGGAACCGTTACGTACTAGACATTGTGATTATTCAAGCTCCTTAATCTTAACATTTTTAATTAGGGATTACTATAGACATTAAGAACTCGAGTGTAGTATGTTGGATTACAGAATGGGTCAAGGGCCAGTGAATGTCATAGGTCAATTACCATCAAGATGCCACCACATGATACAACATTGGTTATTTTAAAATTAAAATAAAACTTTGTTCGCTAAAAATATTTGTGCAAGCGCAGAAATATAATAAAATAAACCTTCCTTTTATGTAGACCTCAGCCACGGCATTATATTTCAATGGTGTCCTATTCATTCCACTTTTCTTCGACATAATGGATTTTTCTAAAAATACGAAACACCTGCCCTACCTGTTTCATACATCATCCTTATATGCACATTGCTTGTTGTGCTATAAACGAGATTAATTTAACGTAGATCATTAATTAGAAAATAAAAAAACAAAAACGCAATTGTAGAAACCCCGCGATCAAGTGTCGAATCTTGCCGCATCAAGATAAAACCGTATGTGGGGTTTCGAAGACTCTCACGGGAAACATTTTTTGCGACCGTCGAAAAGGTGTACACCCTAAATAAGAGATGTACGGCCTTTTTAAGAGCACCATTTAAAAAACAAGAAAGGCCGGTGTCTTGTTTCTTGTTTTCAAGATCTTTTTCGTTATTACTGACCTATTTTGGCATTCAAAATGGCGGTGCATCCGGCGCTATTTACATATTTCTCAAATTAAGCAACTAATTTCGAAAAATACTGTAAAATGTGTTTTGGAAAATTTGCAATGATTTATTGACATCCGAAGTAACCGTCCGCCGATATTAATTGAGAAGTTGCAACAGCAATAATCGAAAACAACCGGTTATTATTTATCATAGTTTTTGAAGGAAGTTAACGTGTAGGTGTCAATGGGAAATAAAATTTTAATACATAATTTTGCAGGCTCCGAAACAGGATATGGTTTTTTTTTTGATTTATCACAAATATGCGGTTGCCGGCGAAGATAAACGCATTTTTGAAATTTTTGAAGACTTAAGTATATAACAGTAAAACGTTAAATCTGATATTTGATTTCCCGTAAAGCTTTGATTGATGGAGATTGATATTTTCCTCGTCAATAACTAACGGTCTTTATCAGCCCCAATTAACAAAAGTACACGGTCAACCCGTACTGCTCTTTTCTAATTCGTCAATTATCCATTTTTATTAACTACCAACTGCTTTGTGTTTTACCGTACGAACATTTTGGTTGACACTTCGTTGAAGATTAATCGTCTTACTTTTAGACAAAACAGCTTACAAATAAAAGCTGTCACAGTTCGACTGACAAATATTAGAAAAATAAAATAATATTATGTGCTCAAAAAAACAATAAACTCTATCAAAAGTTTAAAGATAGTTAATCTTTAACTAATCTACAAAAATATTTGACAGTAGAGGTTTCTACTGAAAACGAAAAACATTCAGGCAAAAGTATAATTGATTTACCATGTTGATTGCATCAAAATATATGGGAGACCAAAGACAATTAAAACATATGTGCCTCTTAATTTTTTTCTCGTTGGACCAACATTCGAGGCATTGCACCGATTTTTCTCGAGAGCGACTATTAGCATATGATTCCAAGCACACTAGACAAAAACACTCCTCTAACTCGTTAAGTTTTCTTTGCGTTATATTCCTCTTGAATAGCATTTTTTTTCAGGATTGTAAGTGTAGATTGCGGATTTTCTGGTTTTTCTCCTACCAGATACTTTTCTTGGAGGCGCTTTTGGTAATAGCCGAACAAGTTCTGAAGAAAAAATAAATTTTAACGTGCTTGGTTCTGGAGAAACCTCGTTGCTTTTTGGTATATCCTTATCGATGGGGTTCGATGATTCTGGCAAAGTATTAGCGTCATTTTACTAGTGCTTCCTTTGATGCAGTTTCAGTGGTATCTAATGGTGAGCTGTCAGGGACTGGTCTGTCACATAGGAAGAAGCATACCTAATCCAGTTCGGTAAATATATGCCTATCAAATGAAAATATCCTGGTGCATCTAAATCCAGCAGCAATGTTTGATTATACAAGAAAATTAATGCACCTACTTGTTTGGTCCCTTTTTCCGTCACAACTTTAACAGATTTTCGTACCGTTGTAACTCCTGTTTCATCAATGTTGTAAACATCCATCGGATCAAACTGAAACCTATCCATCACATTAGCCAATTTCTCGAAAAAAAGATTTACGTTAGTGATGTTAAAACTTGTTGCTCTAGAGAAACTTGTGGCTTGAGCGCAACGGATTGAAAGTTTGGGGTTGCGCTTCATGAAAGCAGAAAACCAATCTTGCCCTGCCATTTTCTTTTCATGTGTCAGTCAAGTTCAACAAATACTTTGTGGCTAAGTGGAATGCTAACTTACGAATTTCTTTGGGTAGTAATACATAAAAAATATGAGCAGCTTCAATTATATACTCAACAATGCTTTTCTCCTCATGTTTATCTAATTTTATGTCAATTGCTTTATGCTTTTTCTTTATAAATCTACTTAGAGGTACATAGTGCAGTTCATATTTTGTGGCCGCTGACCTTATTGATGCCTTATTTTCAAAAACCTCTTTCCGTTTGCCTTATTCTTACTCGTGGCATTTTAAATCAAAATTTATAGTTTAAAAGATATGCTTACAGATCGTGCAATGCATGTGTAATAAACAAAAATTTTCAATAGAGCAATTGAAACATGTTTTAACCGTCTCCCATATTATTTGTTTCAATTGTCCCCGCAGCGCATTTATACGGAAACATTCATATCCCTCTAAACCCTGAACGATAGTGATAATTCAAGTTATCTCAACCGAAGAAGATAGTATTAGTAAAGTAATAAACGTTGTGAAAATTGTATACTTATGTTTTTAGTTCAAAAATCACACTTTTTCCACTAAACGTAAACTTTACTTCGAAGGTGGTAAAACACGTTAGTCTGCTCCTACACGTAATCGCTTAATTTTTGTCTGATACCGACTAACGGTTGTTGGTAGGATGCAAAGACGCTTGACTGAACAGAAGCGCGTGAGATCGAAAGCACACAATCAGTTCAATATCTCGGTTCTTTCTATTGTCCCTTGTTTCAATTGTCCACGGTCTACCCTACTATAAATGACAGAAGATATTCAAGAGCAAATCTCGCGCTCTCACTTTTGAGATTTTTTCCATTACAGATTTACAGTTCTCATCCTCCTATATTAGTTAGATATCACCCAACTCGCCTTTCCTTAATCCTTTGCTTATCATTTCAACTGACGTTTCACTACTGGTTGACTTCTATTCTTCTTTACCTAAGTAATCAGTCGATAATGTCTTTTTCTGAATGTATGCGTATTATCTTAGTGTTTTATTTTATAGAATTGATGTAATTGTTTAGTATCTTTCTAAGTTTATAACTTTGTCTCATAAAATCTAATCCTTCTATAACTAGGGTTACCATAATTTATTTAAGCTAAATCCAAACACCCTTGTTATAATGAGAAAAAGAGAGAGGAAAGAAAAGAAAAAGTGAGATACCGGCAAAAGTTTAGTGCAAAGAAGTAAACAATATTGCGATAGTACCAGACAGGCACATGGCGAATTTTACAATTTCAAGAATATTCAAACAGAAAACGTTAGGAAAAACCTTAAATATTTCCATCATTTTTCCCTGGGTTTTTAAGGTTTCTTTTTTTGGTAAGGAAGTACACCTATTTTTTAGAACTTTATTTATAGACGAGCGTTCGTCAAATAATTGATCCACGTTGATATCACTCCTCTCATCTATTTGTTAGAGTTAACCATTTATATTTGTTGGCTTTGTCAAAGCTCGTTTTCCACAGATTCATGTATATTATAGTTGCTTGATAAATATAAAAATCTTCGAACTTATATATTGTTACGTAGTTTTTCTCGAAACTAAAAAAGCGACTAACTCAGTTGTTACGGCGATAGAGTCGTAAGTGTTAGATTACAAAATAAATTTAATAAAACGCCAAAACGATGAAAGTCTAGGGTGGTAGATACCGTTTAAATCTACCCGTAGCTGAAATAGAACAAATGACAAGACAGAAGTGGAAACACAGGGTATATTTATTTTATCACAAACAGTAGTTTACGTTAGAAGAAGAAAATAAAGGTACATTAGTATAGTTATATAAATTTTATCAAACGCTAGCACGTACGTAGGTATCACGTACAAAATAGAAACTACGCTCTCGACTGGACAACATGTGGTACAGCAAAGTGGCCTAGTCGGTCTAACTTTTACATTGAGAAAAGGAATTACTTTACATTAGTAAATTAAAATACAAAAATACGAAAATCGAAGATATAGAAAATCAAAGCGCACACAACAAAACTATTTTATAATTAATTGTATTAAAAACCTACCATCTACGTACGGTCGTTCTTACAATCGACTGACCACCAAAATACTAAGAATTAAAATAGAAACTGCAATACTTACAATTAGTTTTCCTCAAGTATGCGACTAGCTAGTGCACCGTACCAGTATTACCTAAAACTTAATTAAAATGTAACACAAAAAAACGTACATACGGCGTTATCACAAGTAAACGATAACTGAAAATAAACGACTGCGCAGTGTCCCTCAAGTTAATTTCGTAATTTTTGGTAAAAGTTTCTTCCAATACGTATAATAATTGCATCCAACGCCTCGAAGGTGTAGACAGTGTTAGCTACAGTGGAGTGACGTCATGAGGCTATACCCAGATTGCACACACAACATTTTCAAAAATTTTTGTTGCTTGAGAGAAAGAGAATTTTTTCCAAAGAAGAAGATTGAGATGGGCACGCTGAAATAGTTTTAAATGCAGTTGAACGAAGTTTCTTAGAATATCTCATACAACGGGAAGTTCTCAAGCGAACTTATGAAGAATTCTGCACCATGATGGACTTTATCTATATCATTTATAAAAGTACAGCATTTACTTCCTGAAGATTTAGAAAATCAAATACGGTATTGCCAGTGTGTACAAAATAGTTTTGAGTTTATTCCACACATACTTTTTACGGATGAGGCCATATCTACAAGCAAAATCATATTAACAACACACGTAATTCTCACATTTGGACGGATCAAAACTCACGCAAAACAATCGCGTTTAACCATCATATAGTTGTTACGTTAACGTGTTGAATAATCATCTTTTTGAGCATCGTTTTATTGAAGGACGGTTTCGTGTAGAAATTTACCTTCACTTTTTAAAAGAAGAATTGCCGAATTACATAGCAGATATTTCTCCGGAAACTCGTGGCATGTGATTTTAGCAAGATGGGACACCACCACGTTTTGCGAGACAAGTGACGATGTTTCTTAACTAAAACTTTTTGGAAAATGGATAGAACGAGGTGATTTTGTACATTGACCACCATGATCACCTGACTTGACGCCTTTGTATTTTTTCTGTATGATTGCCTCAAATCTAGTGTGTATAGTAGTAGTAAACCAGTTACACGCGAAGAGTATACTGACCTTATAGTTGAAGCTACACATTCTCTGAAGAATGAATTGGCAGTACTTAACTGGCAACATCTTATGACTTGAAGGATAGACGTATGTTTAGAAAACGGCAGTTCTCATTTTGAACAGTTGTTGCAGTTTTGTGTTAATTAGCTATCCATCAAGAAAAAAATTTCTATTATCATTTTTTTCAATTCCTTTCATATCTCCAAAACAAAGAGGAATTCACCTATAGATCATATAACCTTTTTTGATCGTAATGCCCCCACGAATATGTGGTATAAGTTTATCCGTTGAGTCGTGGATCACCATGTATATTTATATGATCAGATTTCATGTTTCAGGATTGATACTAGAAACATTTGTAGAGTTACATCTATAAATTTTAAATACAGTTCACTTACTGGGTCTTCCAAACAGCGTGTAGCAATGCAGAGCAGTTTTCGATTGTCAAAAAATAAGACTTCAAAGCGTCAAACATGAACAGTGTTTCTACGGCAGTCAATCCGCTCAGAAATCTTGTATTTCCATTAAAAAAGATCCTTTTATATTAAATATTTGCAAATTCATAAAACTAACTCAATACTGATACTCTGACATTTCAACAGGTAGAAAGCATTACCCGTATTCTGAACAACATTGTGTAAAATATAAGCTAAACAGTCAATTTCAAGAATGGGTCCTGATAAGAACTTTTGTAGTTTTTGCAACACCTTACTTTAGACTTTCCTCCGAAATTTGTATTGGTATTATCAGCAAAAAGACAAAAAACTTTGGTACTAACAAAATACTTGTTAATATTTTTCAAAAGAATTTCATCAAAATACGGTAATTTCACAGTGACCCCTGCGTTTTGATTAAAATAACAAACGCGCACAAAGATCAGTTTAATCTATTTTATGTCTACGGTTACAAAACTTGCGTCACTAAGATCTTTGATTAGTTCGGTAAATATGTAAGGAGATATAACATTTACCATTATAGCTTTGTTTTTAGTCCGACTTGATAAAAATCTAAAATCATACCTTTTTTCAATAATTTTGGAAGTTCTGTACACGCTCGAAAACTAAGTCCTTGCGTTCCTGTGTGGTAGACAAAGGTTATTTTTTTCTTTAATGCTTGCCAAGATCGCTGCTTATTAGCATTCTTGTGTCTGTCTGGAATGGTGTAATAGCTTTTTTCTTTTTGTTATTTTCTATACATCCTCCTTCTTTTTCCTTTATTATGAAAACAAAAACGAATCCATTTCCAATTAAGGACGGCACGTTAAATCCCCAAAAAAAATATTGTATAGTTCGTAAAGTTATAAAGAGTAAATTCTGACGGTGCCATAGTTTAAGACCAGATAGTTAGTAAAGATCGTGTTATTCCAGTATGAATTCATTATTTTGGAAATTGTGTGTAAATTTTAAAAGTGGCAATTACAACTTTGTCCGAAATTCACAACTTTATAAAAAGCTTATTAAAAACCTCGGGCCCAAAAATGTCACTGTGCCATATGACCCAAAAATGATAGCTTCAAACCTTGTACCAAAATGTTAGCTTTAAGGGATCGCGCAAAACCCAAAACGTGTATTAATAAAAGCACCCTAAACTGTCGATAATCATAAGAGCCCAAGCAACCAATGACATTAAATAAACGTAATTGTTATTCCCCGAGACTAACGTCTGCTATCTCATTGGCCAAATTACTGATTTTACACAGTCGCAAATCTGTACGTCATTTTGTTTATCGTTATGTCATTTTTGCATTTAATTTGTATAACCCAAGCAACCAAAAAATAATGTAAAAGTAAATTTCTCAATTAAGTTTAAACAAATTGCTAAATCAAACTAAAAACTTACATATAAAAATTATTTTATTGCTGACGTTGAGCCACACATACTCAAATTCATGATTCGTGTTTAAATGAGCTACGTTACAAAGATACTCCAATAACGTAAAAGTGATGTTATAAAAACGCGATCGGATTCTATAGGAAGCGGCTAAATTGCAAATAAAAACGTCTTTCTCCGATTTGAGTAAAATTCTCACCTATCCCCTCTATTAGATTATAAAAAAAAGTTTACAAAACAAACAATTCAGATTTTTGAAAGTACACAATATTAACATTGACCAATTCTTTGACCGCTGGAAACTGTTTTTAAACAAAAACAAAGACGAATAGTGTACAACTTCAGTAAAGTATTAAATATTGATCGTATCTAGACATTTCAAACATTATTTTTCTGCACTTGGCTTACAAAATTTAAAACTAGAAAATATCCTAAAAATTCAATTCATACAGCTGCGAAGCTTTCGATCTAACGTCATTTTTATAGTTGTTCCTATTACAGCAAAAACTTGCAAATCACTGCATATTCGAACGTTATTAAAAGTACTGGGCAAAAACTTAAACACGTATTTCAATTAACACATTTTTTTTACAACGAAATGCGAATCATTCTGAATTTGCAAAAATCGAATGCAATCTGTAAATTCTATGCATTTACGTAATTGATTCTGAATGTGCTACAAATAAGTTTTTTCGGTCGTTGGATTCTTAGTGAAAGATTAACCACATGTATAGGTTTCTTTTTTAAATTACCTGCGTTTTCTCCCTTAATATTCTAAAGTTTCATTTTGGCGTAAACTTTGTTTGGAGTACTTTCCCATCATTTTTTCTTATTTAATTTAATACGTTTGCGTACGTTTATTGATGTTGAATGTCAATAACCTAACTTCTATACAGATTAAATAATTTAAAGAGGATGATTAAATATATAAGATACACGTGCAGGACGCACATCGTCTAAAAGAGTACCATCTTAAAACCAGACGTTTAATCCATTTATGAATAAGTGCATATGCATTTATTTCAAAACAAACATAAAGACTAGACGAAGAAAACACGCACACACGTGACCCGAATAGCTTTCAAAATGAATATTAAAAAATGTGGTTACTTTTCAGAGAGCTTCCGTTTGGAAACTATCACTTCCGCTTGCATTGCTGAATATCTCATCAAGATATCCAACAACATGTGTGGACCAGGGAACCCGGATTTTAATTCTCAAGCTACAATAGCCTTTGAATAAATCGGCTCGGGTTGCGTGACTACTTTTTAGTCGATTTTTTTTTGCGATCGGTAGAACAATAAACTATTCTTATTTAGCAATAAATACATCTTGAACGTTCACGAACAAGACATTTTTCTATTTTAGTATTTACCGGTACAAGTGCCATGGACAAGCTGTACCAGAACCGGAATATCCAGAAACCGATTTAAATACTACAAGCGTTCATAATTACTTATAAAAATTTATCTTGTTCTTAAGCGAATGCAATTTTACAAATTTCATTCATTAAAATGCAAATTGGCAAAAACACGAAGAACCTGTCTGCTGTACTTCCAGAATCCTTACGTTAAACGCTGGCTTCATTGAGTGTTTATTAATATGTGAAATTTAGTGTAAGTAAATCTTTGGGAAATAAACAAAAAATTTTTGTCTTTGTCTTCCTTTTAATTTTCCTTCAAACTCATTTTTGATGAATAAAAATTTTAAGCTCACATTTTGAAGAACGTGAGGTCAGCCAAGCCCGTTGAACACAAATGCGTGGGTTTATCCGCGTTGAAAGTAACGTTTTTTGAGAAAAGTTTTTCAAACTTGTCAGCTCGCTTATTAGTAACTAAACAACATAACTATTAACGTAACAGTCGATAATTTTTTTTTATTGGTAAATGCGTTAAGAAGTAAAATCTTAACAGGTTCTTTGACATATTGTACCATTGACACTTTGGTTTGAATTAGACAAAGATTGCCAACGTTGCAATTTTTTTAATTTTTATATTTATCTTATTTGTTTTAATTTATCTCGTTTTAAGATTGTCGAAGTAATTTTCTTTCTAAATCATTTATAGTCTATAGTATTCACATAAGCTTTAATGATGAGTTTCAGCGGGTTCATTCTAACCCCCATCCATCTATTAATCGCTTACAATTTGCTGCTTTTTCTGTCTTAGCGTTAAGATTATAATTAGTGTCCCTCTATTTTTTTCCTTTAACTCGAAACAATGCTCACAGTTTTTATTCAGAATGTATGTGATCAATATACTTTAAGGAATAGTAAAAAAAGATCTAGTAATAAAGAAGTTTGTTTTAGTACCTACTTTACATATTTATTCATCTTAAATCCAAAAAATAGTACACAATTATTCACGCAAGATTAATTCTCAAACTTATAATCAATATAGCAATAAAACTAACAAAAGAGAATTGTTGTAAAACGTCGATCTTATATAAGATGTGAAAAACCCATTTGTGAATACAAAAGGACCAATACCTAGAAAATATTTAGAAAAACCCAACGACTAATTGTCACAGTCAAATAAAAAAAATCGAATCTTGTCACACATACATAAGTTAAAATACTGAGTGAGCCAAAAGGATTAGGATCGAGTTGAATTTCCCGCGATTTAAAGACTTCGTTTAGATGGTTTAATAAAATTTGTAGCGGGAAATTTAACTTGACCCTAATCATTTGGACTTGCCATGTATTCATCCTTTGTTTAAATTTTCCATTTACAAGGAAAGTATGTGTAAAAATTACTGTTTGATGTTCCTACAAGAAGTATGACCAACAAATGGGCGCATAAAAAATTTAAGAACACATAAAACAGAATCTTTTAAATCTGCAGCGTTGTATAAAAGAGAAAAAAATCTAATTTAAACAGTATACGGTCATTTGCTAAATCAAATACCATTGGCTATAATTGCCGTGTAAATTATGAGCTAAATTCAAATTTGTGCAAAAAAAACCACTAGCATGTGGTATTCAAATCATATTAGGACATTTTATTAATAAAGATCCAATTAAGCCCGCATGACACGATGAATGGTTTTATATCATTTATTGTACAACTTTTTGTGCAAGCTAGTCTGTACAATACAGTGGGTCAAGCTACCTAGCAGGCGCGTCTACAAGTGGTGGATAAGTGTCACGGTACGCAGGTTTACTAGCGCGGCAAAAGCCAAGGATTGGATAACGACACATGTCGCTGCTCTGTCCAAACCTCTTGCTTATATGGATATGTCTCACGGGTAACCAATGCTGGAGGTTCTTGGCTTAATTGTCGGGATCAAGAGGAGACAACCTCATTAAAAACCTAAATCTAAGCTGGGGAGAACCAGGCCGATAGATGCGTGACTGGATAGAAGACCAGTCGTCACCAGTTCCAACCTCGGCACACCAGGCGAACCCCGTTGTACATAGTTTTCCGTGCGCGCGGTGACCTTTATTTCCTCCGCACTCGTGGGACATATATGGAACCACCTTTAGAATAATTAAAAAAAGACGAGGACTTTAAGCAGAACTCAAAAATATCTACTGATGCTAAGCGCAAATCCAAAAAAACCTAAAAAGTTTTTGGGGATAAAATTTTTTTTTAGCTTAGGCAACCAATTCCATTCCAACGACAGGAACGCGTGAGCAAAACTCACCTATACAGAAACGCAATCTTTCCAGTAATAGCACATCGGCGTCAAAAAAACGACGGGTAAAGCAAAGTCGAGAAGTCGAAAAACCCAAACAAAAAGACATTCTACTCTGACGGGAATTGCTCTTGCAATCATATCAAAAAGGTTCCCTAAAAACACCATCAGTCCTGAAGAACCCAAAGCCATAAAAACTTCGATACTTGGATGGATTGACGAACTGGAAAAGAGACAAGCTTCTCCGTGTTTTTTACAAGTTCGCCACTGAGAGAGGATAAGGAAGCTTGAAATTATTCATCTCTCCTGCATCCAGAAAAGTTGTCACTTAGGTCCCAAGAACAGTACTGGGACCGGTCACTCTACTGAAAAGAATATCAGTATAGAACAACATCAATACCGAACCGTGGCGGGTGGTTAACACTAAACCAAATCCAAAAAGTACCTAATACTTCCTCTTTATAAACAAAGAGTCTTGGGAGAAGGTGGAAGCATTAGCCAACCAACTGCACCTCGAATTTTTGAGGATAACCTGCAGGTGCTGGCCGACTCCAAAAAAAACAGCAAATAACCGGATGCTACAAACCATGTCAACAAATGTAAAACCAAAGCCAGAAAGAACGCACTGACGGCAAATTTAATGCTCATAGTCATTTAGATAAAAATACATAACTGCAGAACAACCTCAGCGGCCCTCAGTGCATATATGTTCAGAAGCTATGGATCCACAAAAGAACAATGAACAAACTTGTACACAATTCTCCCACACGCATCATTGTAAAGAATACAATAAACTTAATGCCATTATGAAATTTGTTCTAGAGACCTAGTGGCAGCTAAAAATTTCTGTAGTAGAGAAAAGCAATAAGAGGGATATCGAATACGGTTACCTTTCCTACAACCAGACAGAACCACCTTCGCCGGAAAAAATCCAACGGCTTATTAACAGTGGGACCAACAAACCGCTGATTCTTGGATGCGATGCCAATAGACACCACACCTTGTGAGGGAACACCAACACAAATCCAAGAGCTGAAAAATGTTTAGAATTGATTTTAAAACCTAATTTACACATAAAATAATAAATAACGTTTATAACCGTGTCGCGCAGTGTAGTTATTGACTTGCTTGCTAGTCCAAAGGCAAGCATGATGATAAAAATGTGGCATGTATCAGATGAACATTCTTTATCTGATCATAGATACATTCGATTCAACAATGAATCAGATGAGGAACTCGTAAAGGAGTACATAAACCTAAGGAAAACTGACTGGGAGTTATTCAACGAAATTTTTAAACGACCAAATCAGAGACTGTCGTTCTGTTAAAGATTAACGCACGAGCTAGAACTAATGACGGATAGTGTTGTTAATTCATTAAAATCCGCATTTGAAGCAAGCTACTCAAAAACCGTCAAAGGAACCCCCAAAAAGATTACTTGGGCACGCACAAGAAGCCAAAAAGAGTAGAGACTGGAATGAATACAGAACCAGTCTCACAACATACAACAATGCCATTAAAAAGGTAAAGAGAGACTCATGGAGAAGGTGCTGTAGAAACGTCCAAAAAGTTTTGAGCAAGGACTGCACTAGAAACCAAAAGCGGAAAGCTTACAGACTCGGTTGAAGATACTCTGCAAAAACTATTGCAAAAACACTTTCCAGGTTCATCGTTAACTAAAGTTCCTAAGCACCAGGACCTAGAAATACCAAACAAATGAGCACTCAAAAGGAACTGGGAATGAGCAAAAAAAATAATCAATCCTAAAAACCTAGAACGAGGAATCAATATGTTTAAACCCGTTCAGTCTCTAGGCGCCGATGGAATTTATCCCATCATGCTGTAAAAAAGATTTGCTGCTCTGCAAAACGCAGTATGCAAAATCCTCATTGCCAGCTTAGCACTTTTGCATATACCAAACAGCTGATGGATTCTTAAGGTGATATTTATACCAAAACCAGTCCGATCAGCTTGACTTCCTGCATGTTAAAAACCATAAAGGTTACGCATTTGCATTAAAATGTATACCAAACCGGAAAATCTTGCGAGCTAGCAATTCACCAATTAATAAACAAATGCAAAAATACAATACAATGATATTCAATTTTCTAGATATAGAAGAAACATTTGACAATACTACCTTCACCTTAATTGCAAAGGCAATGGAGAAAAAGGTCTAACATCTCTAGTGCAAAACTGGGTCAACTCAATGCTCAGGAATCGGTAGCAACTGCTTTGTACGGTACCACTGTAGGAGTCAAAGTGACTGGCGGGTGCCTACAAAGCGGAGTACTGTCACCTCTACTATAATGCCTTGTCATGCACAGCCTACTACAAGAACTAAAAGACGGAGGTGTATTCGCTTTAGGATACGACGATCTTACTATTATACATATTATAACATCGTCAAAAAATCGTGAAAAAGAGGGACTAACAGTGAACCCAACTAAGACGGCAATCGTTAAATTTACGACAAAAAACGGATAAATAAAACTACCTACCTATGTTTGTTGACAAACTCACTCTTGATAGCAGACTGACTTTCAACGCTCATTTAGAAAAAGCTAAAACGAATGCCATCAGGGTTCTTAATACAACCAAAGAGATGGTCGGGCACACATGAGAATTGAAACCCACGATGACCAAATGGATATATACTGTGGTGACAAGACACACATGCGGTGCTTTTTCAAGCTAAACAAAATACAGAGAATGGCATGTCTGCTGAAAGCAAGAGCGATGAAACCCACGCCCACAGCAGTCATAAAAGCACTACTTCCACTTCCATCATTACACCTAGTTGTAATGATGGAAGCAAGACAAGCAGCATACAGATTGCACATTAATGAACACACGTCAATTACCGGAAATATACAACGTGCTGCGTGAAGAAACAATCTTAACTATGAGATCCGACGATTTTAAGTGATAATACCGTCACGAGACGGGTAGACAAAAAACATTTACCCAGGCGCGGTTAAAGGAACTATCTCTTACATAAAAGGGACCAAAAATTGCAACAGTACCGGTGCAGGAATATATGGAGGCTGGTACCATGGGAAGCAATTTTTGCTGTCCTTCAATAAATATACGTACACTTTTCAAGCTGAAGTTGCTGACTGGTGTGTCAAGAACATTATCGAGTCGAAATCATACACTAATGGTCCGATACAAGCAGCACTACTAGCACTCAAATCGCCAGTAATACAATCCAAACTGATTATGGTATGCATAAACAGCCTAGAAATATTGGCAACTCGCCAACAAGTACAGCTCATCTGGATACCAAAAAACCAGAGTGTTAAGTAAAACCTAATGGCGGATGCGCTAGCTAATAAAGGCACAACAGGGACATATTACGGATCTGAACTTGTTTTCGAAATCGCCTACAAGACCGTAAAAGAAATGATTCGCAGCAAAGTAGCAGCGGAGCATGAAGAACTATGGAAAAACTGAGATGAGGCACATAAAATTCTTCCTTACACAGCCACAATCAAACACTCAAAATGCACTATCAAGCATGAGTCGACAAAAGTTAAGAAAGGACTAATAACAGGACACTATGGCCTTAACAAATACATGCATAAAATAGCACTGCAAAGTAGGCCTTTATGCCGCGGATGCTTGGAGAACGACGAGACTACGCAGCATCTGTTGTGTAAATGCGAAACGTATCAAACGCAACGCACAAGGATTCACGGCAAACCAAAACTAACCGATGACGAGTCGGAAAAAGCCTTTTGGAGTAAGTTTCTAAATTTTTTTGACAAAATAGAACTGCTGAGGGAGTAATAAACCGGAGGCGCACTGAAGGACCAAGGAGACCTGAGTGCAGAGGCGCTAGACGAACTAACTCTTGAATAAAATAATAATAGTCTGTACAATTTTTAACATAAAGCAAAAATCCTCTGTATGACACGACATAATAATTTCTGTAAACTAATTTTATGAAAAACGTCTTATTTCTGATGGTAAACTTACGTACAAAGAGAAGTTATGATTTTAACTGTGGCAGTACTGTGTTTTTAGCGAGGTTAGCAGAGGTTAGTTTGCAACGTAAATCGTGATTTCGTTTGTTCTAATTTTAGTCTTGTGCACACAAACTCGCACACAATTGATACAAGAATTGGATGTTTCCCTATTCTTGTATAGTTAATTGTAAAAGGTACTCAATTGCTCTATGATACGACGCGGATTCCGTTTGTACAAGAAAATGTAGAATAAATGATTTAAGAAGCTTTATTGTCTCACACGGGCTTTAGACCCAAACCATTTTTCCCTACAGAAAAAAAGCTACGTTTAAAAATACTAGTATCAGTAATAGGTTTTCTCAAAAACGTAAAAAAAATTTCTCAACAAGAATCTAAAACCAAACTCTTGCAAAAATAGTTGCTAAAAGATTTTTTTAATCAAAAGCGTATCTGTTTATTCAAAAATCAAGTTGATGTAGTTTTTTCTGCTAGTGCATGACTGGGCAAAACATTAGAGAATATTTAGATAGAAAAACCAAAAATTCAAAACCATAATAACTATCACTTTGCCGGTGATATTAGATGACAGGTGAGACATTTTGCAACTTAGACTCAATATATACTAATATTAAAAATTCCCGTACTCATAAAAAACGCTTGATCAGAAAATGGCAATGAATTAAAAAGCCTTTGTTTATACATAGTAAGTATGGATCCTGTAAGAATATCCTGATAAAGAACGACATTCTTCTGCAAAACCGATTCCTGAATATCAAACCTTTGGCTAACAAATGCAATAGTATACATTTTTCTAAGCAGCTTTTTTTCGCCGCTATTACGCAACTCTTTCCTAAAATTTTGAGTACTGTTCTTTAGAACGAAAGTATAAGATATATGTATATCGCAATTGGTTATATTATAATAGTTAAAGTTCCTCTGAACTGTTGATGTACTACTTCACTATTTTTAGCTGAGTAAAGTATAAAAAACTTCTTATAGTGCAACCTCAATAAGTTACAAAAAATGTTTGAGGGTAAGATAGCTTTTGAACCGAGAGTGACAAAAACCAGAGAGATTCATGTTAGAAGTATCTGGAAAACAAACTATCAAAAGCATTTGAAATTTAGGTAATCGAAGATCTACTTTACTAAAATATTTTGTTGTATTTCTATAATTTGTTATATTCTTTTATTTTCGTAAGTATTATTACTAATTGCATTTGTCTTGCTGCGACTTCTGCTTTGTCACGTTCATCGACATCTTTTCAGCACTAATACTTAAAATAAAGTTTTGTACTTTATCATTTCTTATCTATGGAACATGTTTCTTTATTTACAACGTTGCGTTGGAAAAGAAATAGCTAAACTTGAATAACTAGATGAGATATTTCAATTGCATTTTTCACATGTATGTAATTGCAACATTAAGTAGCGAATAGAATGTTAAATACTGTTACAAAACGTTTAACTGGTTTTGTAGTGAATTACGATAATGTAAATGAAAATAGTATAATTAGGAGATTAACACAATACACCATAAGATAGTACTGTTATCTTAACCTAAGAGGAAAATAATATTTATTTTCGCGCAACCTCTGTCATTGACTTGCCCATGGAGAAAGTCACACGCAATACATACATAGAAAACGCCTTTATTTATTTCCGTTCAAGTTAAAAGAAGTTGAAGAATTTTATATACTTAGTAGTTACTAGATTCTACTCGTCAATTACGCCATGCCAGATGTAATTTTCTTTCAAAATGTCGAATATTAATGAAAAATATGACGGATGTCGTTTCGTTTCCGTTTGGAAAAATAAGGGGGTTGAAGTATATTACACGCTCAGATGAAAAGTGGTTTGTTAAGGATATAACACAGTCCTGGAAGGTATTTTAACCACATTGGACGATAAGCAGTCGCCGTTACTTGTATATATTATCTCAAAAGAGTGGCTTTTACCAATTAGTGTAAGAATTTTAAACCACCAAAGATAATGTAAATGTTGTTATTATTATCATTATTTCAAACTCGATAACTGCTATCTTGCATCTGAAACAATAATTAATAGACATGAATCATTTACACGTAACAGTAGAAAAAAAATTATGTTACGCAATCACAGTATGAGAAAAATTTCAATTATCAAGGTAAGATTGGTACCTTGAGTTTGTTTTGTTTAATGGAGTTCTTCTACATTTGATAAGTCGTGTACGTTAGCAGTGAAGCGTTCAGAAATAATGATACTATAATACAGCGTATCATATATAAAATTCCGTACATATTTCGATAATCGGCGTATCATCAATAAAATGCGTTTGAATATACATACACAGTTCGAGAAATACGGACACGGCCAATAAAATCATGACATACACTGTGCTAAATAAAATTGGTAATAGTTTTAACAAGTCAATTATAAGAACTGATCAGTACTTGATGAAACTTCGACTGATTTTTCGTAACCCACTGTTTTTTACCGTTGCTCGTTAACAAAAGTAATGTAACTTCAAATAGAGCGATCCACACGACTAGTTCCTTGAGTAGCAAACTCGAATCAATGATTTTACGGGCATAATAATGTTATCTAAACAATTTAGATTTTTTTGTAAAACATCAAAGCTGCATCGGTTATATCTAATTTAGTATTTGCTAACGATTGGTTCTATTAGGTTTTTTCTATTTATCATGCATGAGTTCAAACGGTGTTTTATTATTGTAATATTTTCATAAACTGACTAAAGACCTTACTCTAAAAGTGCATTAACATTTTAGCAGTTTTCTATCGAATATAATCCATTTATAGATTCAAAATTGATTCATTCTTGAAATTCCTGATTAAATTGCGCGAGATGAAAACCTTCACTATTTTGACACTACCTACTTTAAGACGTTAACAAAGAAAATGATAAAAAATTGAAAAAAATAATAAATGAGTTGTCATTTAAATAAAATTTTGTCAACCAAAATATTTATCAAATCGTCAAAATTTTAGACTTTCGGTCAATTTTTTCATTAATCGTAATTTTGAATTCAATATTCGGTTCAAGACTTTTAAACGTATAACGAAAACGAAAAAAGAATAATCCTTGGTGCAACAGCCTTCGCATACTTAACAAAATGCCCAAGCACAAAAAAAAATAAATAAAATATTGACCATGCAAAACAATCCCAAGAAAAGGCGCGTTCGTTTATCTTAGAAGAGATGACATAACTAATAACAAACAATCGTCATAAATGTTTATTTTTTCTTAGTTTTCCATGTTTTTACCATATTCAACAAGAAACAAACTTGATTTCCGGAGTACAACCAATTTATTTTCTTCTTTCGAGTCTACAACTCTTGCATATATTATCGAGCATAAGTTTAATTTCACAAGAATATTTATAACCGTTGTTAAATTAGCGGTGAATTCGTTAATTGTTAATTGAATTATCTCACAGATACTTAATTCTATGAAACAATTCAATTGAGGACTCAAATATGTAATTACGATGTGACCTCATTTATCTGTATTTTTTCTTTAATTAAACGAAGTTCTCCTAAATGCATTAAACGTTTAATGTTGTTCTATCTGTTTTAAACTATTATCTGATCACTAAAACTTGAATTTATTTGAAATGAAAGAATCTTGTAAAGAAATCGGAAGTCGTGGTAACACCCTCTTGTTAGAACCGCATGTTTAGAAGATTTGATTAAAATGAAAGTTTTTTTTCGAATTCACACCTATGACATAAATCGATACCGTTAAATAAACGTGGAATTATTGAGATTGGCAAGGTAGAAATATGTAAAAAAGACAAAAAGTATTAGATTTGTTTGATTTTGTAAGAAAAATCATCCTGGCCATTTTACACATTAAAAGCCCAAACAAACCTATAAAAGAGTAAGTAGAAATCTAAAAATATTTAAAACAATTATTAAAACGAATGAAGTACCGAAAGCTTAGAAATTGGTCACAGCTACAACTGTACGACCCCCATCTGAAATATATTCTAAATTTGATTTTTGAACAATTAAAATCGGTTTTAAAAAAAGAACTTAAAAACCCCATATTTTTAAAATCCGCGTTGAATATCGTTCATATAGCTGCAATCAACATTTTTTTTTAATGCTAATCACCGATAACGAAATCAAAGTAACGAAAAAGAACGTCAACATTCGTAGAAAGATTTGTTCTTTTATTTAATTAATTAATTCAGTTAAAGTGGTCGTCGCTCGTGATAGTTTATAATTATTCTTGGAGATATTCGTTTAATAAATAAACTAATTTAAAATTGATTGCCTTAAGCATTCGATTTTTATCTGACGGTTTCATTTAAAAGGTCAATAAACCATTTGTCTTTGAATGCCTCGTCTAACTTGATTCATATGTCGATTCCCAATATGGAGAAAAATACATATCGCGTCGACTTTACCGGTATTCGAACAAAAATTATTGCACAAAAAGTCAACGAACGAAAACAAATCAAACGCTTAATTGAGCAATGTTTTTGTTGTTAAAGGAAACATTAATCTTTAATTTGGTGACCATATGCATTCTTAATGGTAATTTAAAAATGCTTCCTGGATTTAAACGAATTAAATCATTAAATCTTAGCTGATATACGACTTCAAAACTTCAACCACTATCGACGCGGTTATGGATATAATTTATAGAAGAGAAAATTATAAAATTTTGTAAGTGAGACGAGAACGTGCTAACATTTGAGTTTGTGCGTTGCATTAAAGCTTCCTTTTGTACAATTTTCAGTAATAATAATTATAGACTAATTCTAGTTGAGAGCGTAGAATACTGACAAAATTGAATGACACTACTTAAAAATCAGGAAAAAGCAGACCATGACTACAGCTTAATGTACCAAAATATTGACCATACGCACATCTCTTTTTCTTTTTTAAAACAATTGGCGTATTTGTGTTTTGCAAGATATAAACACATCAAGAATGTGTATTTAAAAACAATTGAGACTGATTCACCAAAACAAAATTCAAAACATACGATCCAAAAAACATTTTTGTGTTCACTGATGAGTTGGTCGTTAATCAGTATACGAAAAGCAAAAAGCCCATTAATGTTATAGCAATCCTTTCATCATACGACAAAATGATCTAAAACATGTATTGGACAAGCAGTAATTGCAACGTATGAGTTTTCAATTTTTTCAAGTTTAGTATTAGTACCATAAATTTAAACATAGTATCGTAGAAAAACTAAATAACATGAAGCCAAAGTAAAGTTTTCGAAGGGTAATATTACGCATTCAGTGTAAAATTGATTCCTAAGACGTAGATTGCAAAGAAGACAATAAATATATTGTGAAGATTAGATCCAAGAATGTTCATTACTGCTTTTGTTTATTTGTTATGTGATCTTGGTTTGAACAGTCCAATAGATATTGCTAAGTTCTTTACTCTTCTTTTATTGATCGGTTATACAATAAAAACATGCCAATATGCAGAAACTTACTGCTTACTATCATTAGTGACAAAAATTATCATTTTTAATCTCTTCAATTTCTTAACGTTTTTACAACAGAATAATTAGATACGTGCCAGAGCAGTATTTACTGTGTACGAGTGCATTTCTTCTTGTTCTTCTATAAACAGTTAACTATTAACTTGTTTATGCTTAATCTCTATAATTGATAAATTCCTTGCTCCTTTTGGAAAGCGTTCGTCACGTACCATAATTGTAGGCATCATTGTTATCAAGTTAAAGATATTTCCATTAGGTACTCCAAAAACAGCAACATAAAGCTTCCAATTTTATCTTGGTTTTATACGAAACAATTCATACACTTATTTGACTAATTAGAGACAATTACTTAAACGCTGTACACAGTTTAGTACTAAGCTTATAATTATCGCTCGTCACTGAGTAATGTAAAATGCAAATTTTATAAAATATGGTACGAGTGCTCTTTGAACTGAATACATACAAAGATTTTTCCTCATCATCCTTATAGTATACTGCTTAACATCATCAAATGTTATTACGGCGAAGAGTAAGAAGAAGGAGATAAAATAGAACACATTGAGAAAAACGTTGAGTTACTACATACTTAGATCATCCTAAAGTTTTTTTCACTTTTCTATGTCATTTATGTAAGGTTAGCTTCACATTCTACTGTCTTTTGTAGCACTGTCATAATAGGTGAAATTCGATGTTTTAAGTTCAAGGAACCTGGAATGTATAACATTCTCTCTCACAAATGATCTTAAAAAACACAAACACGCAATATATAGTATATATATATATATGCGTATCTACCATCACGATTTTATTCCCATACGTAGTTTCACGAAAGAAGTCCAATCGTTAATAGTCATTACATTACATAAGAAAAGATAATAAACTGAATATAGAAATGAGAAAAAAAACATAAAATTATTGTGTATAAAATTACATTTAACCTTTGGTACAGTGTACTATGTTTAAAGAAACATTAAGAATGTTTTCAACAAAGTTTATAAGCGAGAAAGAGACACACATTGTACATGCTTATATTTGTATATAACGTAATGGCATTGATGTGCATAGAAGCGTAAAGTATTCAAGTTTGCTTCGTTCTTTCTTTAATGTAGTTTGTAGACGTAACCACAAACATTCGAAAATTCAATACAAAAAAGTCGCAATTGCTACTGTTGAATTTAGGTACAACAACCTGCATGATATAATTTTCTATAATTTTTATTTTGCGTTTCTCTAACTACTTTTTGATTATACGATAAAACGATGAACTAAAAACGGCTGTAATTACGAACTTCTCAGAATTATAATTTGTTCCAGTTTTAATCGACTTTTCTTGTTTGGAAGAAAATCAAGATGATACCTTTATGACTAATAATTTTATCAAATTTCAACCGTAACATCTATGGCATCCACTCTCTTTTTTACTTAATTTGTTGTACGTGCGTCAATATAACTGACGTAATTATTTTTCTCTGTGAATTAGTTTGTTTTGAATTTGTTTGAAAACATCAATGTAGTATACATGTACATAAATTTGACAGTTTAACTACAACTTGTATACGGAAAAGTCACTAACATCCTAGAACTGGACAATGTAAGAGCAAAAGTAAAAAAAAAACGAAAACAAAAAAAGAAGTGTTTCACACAAAAGAAAATTAGATGTGGATGATGGTTATATAAATTCACAAAGCATTAAAACTAAATTTCAAAAAAGCCGTTGAGTCAGATACTATTTTAAAATTTACGTCTATTCAAAACCTCTTAGTGATTCAATAATGATTCCTTTTCCTCTTTTTTTTGACTTACGTTTGCACTTTTATTATCAAATTTTCAGACGGTGAATGTTTTCCATAATAAATAAAGGAGCATATAATTTGACGTATTAAGCAATACAGAAAAATCGTTTCCGTTTTTACAAGAGATAGATAACCTCAAGCTTATATTTTTAATTGCCATACATAAAAATGATTATACATAAAAAATGACCATAAAAGCAGTTTTAAACATGTCAACGCCGTCGTACATTTAATAAATAGTAAACTCGTTAAAGACATTAAAGCAATACACAGAAAAAACGTATCTTAATTAATCCCCCTTCGTTTGGAAAGTAGTGTTAATTAAGCTTAAGTTGTTAAAAAACACAAAATAAGCTGGTAGACAAGGAGTTGGCACAAGGTCGTCTACCTATCATAAAATGATTAGCATACGTTTCAATGCATCTGCAAGAACCTTTTCAATTTATCATTGATTTTTTTTAAATTGCTTTAAATGACCATCAAACACTGATCTACCACAACACGCAAAAAAAGTAAAATCAAGTACTGGTTTTAAACGCGATGTTAATTGGAACATGAATTTCACGTTCGTGCTTGGCATTGTCGAAATTAAAATTTCGCAGTTTCGGTTCGACGGATGGTATTGAAATTACGCGAAGAAAACAATTTCGTATTGTATTCTTTGGCATTGTTTACTTGTCCGAGATCCTGAAGAGTTACATGACATTTGCATTGAATCCTTGTCAAACGTAACAAGTACGTCGTATATCTGTCTTAAAATATTTATGTTGGCAAACAAGCTTTTTGGATGAATAACCGAATCATAAAAGTAATAAATACTATTCCTACCTGTAAATTTTCAAGTGCAGGTCAACCCGTAATACATTGTGTTTAGATTTATGGTTTAACACATTTAAAAAAACTGCTTGCGTAATGATAAAGTAAAGACTATAACCATAAGAAATTGATTTAGAATATAAAAATGAGTTTAGCAATATTTAAATGCCCGTCAAAAAATAAATAGACCTTCTCTCTTCTCCACGGCTTCAGTTTTTACTTATCTCGTGTTCCTGATGAGTGGTATTTTTATTGACTCTTGTACTATGCCTTAAATACTACAGTGGAAAATGTGTAGCAATTGGCATGATACCTTCATATTTAATATTAGAAAACCAACCGAATTCACTAGGCATTGGTTTTGACGCAGTTCTGCTTTAACTTTACTAGTTAATCGAGGTGGAGACCTTTTATCTTTAAAGCTATTTGGGTTGGAAATCTTCAACTGTTGCCGAGGGTTATGTTGCAGAATCTTTAAAAAGGAAAATTGGCGTTGCTCAAATGATGACTGAAGAGAGTGGTGCTTCAACCTCAAAAAGCACTAAAGTGATAAACGATATAGATCAAGTCACATCAAGAACGAGGTTGAAGTAGGGCGCACTGATTCTACTTCAAGTTTCAATAAAATAAATTAATTTCTGGTCTGTTTTCACACGTTCAAGATTGCAGCATTAATGTGAATGTTTACAATAAAACCGTTTTAAAAAAATAGAAATAAGCACATACATCGTATTACTGTTCTGTTTAACAAAATGTTACCTTGGTGAATTCAAAAATAGTTAGTAATTACAAGATTCGATGTAGATATAAGCCTATTCATTTACGGGTACAGTTTTATCAGGTTGCTACACATATGACAAAAGAAAATTGTCAAAATTATATCGGTTTGAAAGGAGAAATAAAAAATAATATGCTTAACATGCTTTGCTGATCGATACATACTTACATTCACTCACATGAAGGACACTGATTAAGAAAACAAGTTTGTTACAATTATAAGCAATTTTCGGCTTACCCCAGACTTAGTCTTAGTCTCTCCCTGAGAGCCAAACAAGGAGTAGAACTTGGCCTTTGCCACAGTGACATTCACCACTACAAAGATGCAAGTTTGTTAGGGTTCACGAACGACAATACGGCAATGGCCAAATTCTACTTCTTGTTTTGACTCTCAAAGAGGGACTTTGACCAAGCCTAAAACGTCTGGGTGTTCAACTACGACGAGGTCTAAGCCGAAAGTCACTTATAATCCTTTACTATAATTAAAGGTTGAAACACCTTCGTAACACTATTCTCTAAACAATTACACATCATCTGGATTTTGAATTTTGCAAACTTTCTTTTGAACGTTTAAGCTTTTAGCCGTCCTCTCTTCAATAATTTTTCTATATCCGATGTCGCTTTATTATTTTTTATTCGTGTCTAAGAGAAAAACTTTTAAAACCTATACTCTGATATGAAAATCTAAAAAAGTTGATAAATTCAGAGAAGTGCACGTTTTCTGTCACTCCATTGCAAGAAGAAATACTATTATTGCTATAATTAGAACAAAATTGTGCAAACTAAGATTAGAAGGTCTTCCGGGTTTAGACCATGCTGATGTTGTAACCGAAGTTGCCAAATTAGGCCTATGAAAACTCTTTTTTTGAGTTCCTAAGACCACACACTAAAAAAACATTGCAATTCTTTATGAACTTCTAGTTTAAAATTTTTTCAATACCGAATGTATTCGATGTAACGAAAACGTAAAAAAATGTATAAGTTAGACGTTTGAACCAGAAAGTGTTTTTTAACTTCAAGAGATATCGATTAAAAACTGTTTTTGCAAACTCCCGGCACAATAAAAATGTTTTTATACGTTCAAAACCGCAGGTCAACAACAAACTGATAACGAAAAACTGTCTACATAATAACATCAACAAATAAAAGCATTGTTTTGAATTCAAATCTGTGTTTTAAATAAATCATTTTTCTTCGATTTAGAATAGATTTCCTAATACGAAACCATACAGTAAAATCAGACTTTTCAGAAAAACATTTTTTTGAGAAATCCCTTTGGTATTTGATCAAAATCGATTAAACGAATTTAATTGAGTATATCAGCACATACTTTATTGTAATTTTTTAAAGAGCTGACTTTTTAACACCAAGCGTGAGTCAAAATCCTAAACTTATACGTTTGAGTTTTATCTAGCAATATAAGATAACGAAAGCGTTTATATCTACGATAACATTAACTTTAAAAGTTTAAACAGGAATCGATTAAAAAACGTTTTTGCAAACTACCGGCACAATAAAGATGTGTTTACACATTCAAAACCGCAAATCTCAACAGCAACCAGATAACAAAAAACTCTCTACATAATAACAACAACAAATAATATCACACTTCATTGTTTTGAATTCAAATCTGTTTTTTAATTTAAATAATTTTTCTTCGATTTAAAATAGTTTTCCTAATACAAAACCATATACAGTTACATGAGACTTTTCAGAAAAACATTCTTTTGAGAAATCGCTTTGGTTTTCTTGATCTAAATCGATAAAACGGATTTAATTGATTATATCGGCACGAACTTTTTTGTAATTTTTTAAGCTGACTTTTTAACACCAAGTGTCAGTCAAAATCAAAAACTTTTACGTCTGAGTTTTATTTAGTAACATAAGATAACGAAAGCGTTTATATCTACGATAAGATTACATAACGTTTCATAAGAACGTCAAGCGAAAAATAAATTTAGACAGATTGTGTCTCATAAATGTTTAATTCTCGCAATTAATTGTACCAGATTTTTCTCATTTAAAAAAATTCTACTCTTTGTCGATCTTCAATATTTTTAGTGGCTAAAAATGAAAAATTAGAATATGAAAATTTTTCTTATCGATTTAAAGATTTTTATACAATAATTGACATACTAAATAAATGCCAACGGTCAAATGTAAAATAAAAGGCGAAAAATTTTTGAAAAAGAAAGTAAACGTGAAAAAAAACGGAAATGCCATCAAAAATTGAAAATAAATATTGAAGAAAAGAAAATATAGAATTAGTTTTGTCGACTAAAAAAGTTTGTAAAAAAAGCGAGGAAAACCAAAAAGCTATAGGCTATAATTTTTTAAAATAGATTAAATAAAATTTATTTTATAGAACCTAAAGTAAAAAAATTTTAAAAATGTATATAAACAGAAGTAATTCTGTTAACCAAAAAATTAAAAACAGAAATGTGAAGAAAACGGAGGTTCAAACCCCAAAAACTCTTTGTTTTTATTTTTTGTTTTGCTACATTATTCCGCATTATTCAATGTAAGTTTAAATGCTTATTTTCTTTAATAAACAACTATTTATTCATATTTTACCAAAATTAAAAAAAAAACAATCAAATACATTTTTTACTTTCTTTCTGTACTGATTATTAGAAATTTGTTCACAATTATGCTACTTCCGACTGCTTCTCTTTTTACAATTTAAATTTCTTTCTTTTCTAAAAAATATAAATCTATTTTTATAAAAAATTGATAGTTACCTTTACTTTGAACGATAAATTTTGCATTGTTGTCAATGTATTACTAAAATGTTCAAACCAATAAAACGAACTGTCTTCGTTATTTTCTTAATTTTTTTCTTGTAATTTAAAGCGTTTTCGTTTTTTTACAGGCAAAGTATTTTTGTATTTTTTAAATTTTTTCTTTACTTTTTCTTTTAACGACTGATTTGATTTAAAAAATAAATTTTGTTTTTCTTTAATTTTTATTGCTCTAAATTTATACACAATTTTTTCTTTAATCTTTTGATGTTTTCGAGTATGCAGCTTTACTCAATTCAATACGTTAATTTTCTTTAATTTTTTTGGCAAAATCTTCAGTCCCTTTTAGTTTTGTTTTTCTTTACTTTATACTTCTACAAAATAAGTTTTTCTAAAATTAATTAAAAAAACTGTAGTCGATAGTTTTTGATTTTTTTACTCTCCTTTTATTAAATTTTGTTCTTACAGAACCAGTTTTCTTTTTTTCTTCTTTTTTTAGTTTTTCGAAAATAATCTTTGAATTTTGAACATACAACAGCAAAGAAAATAATTTTTCACAGTTTGAAACAATTCTAAGTAAAATTTACCAGAAATGCTTAAGGCCTATGATGTAATTGATAGGGTTAAATTCCGTTTACACATCTACGTATTTGTACTTAGAAGCAGGTAGTGTTCCGTTTTTTCTTTTTTTTAAGTGTACCATGATTAAAACTGATTAAGATCTAACTATGAGTTAGAGGCGACGTTCGATATTATTAAGTCCACAATTCAATCATTATTGCAAAAACATATATATAGTACGTAGACACAAAGAAAGAAACTTTGTGATAGTAGAAGACGTTCAATTGTGGCGCTTCTAAAAACATCTGTAAGATTACAACTGGTGAGAAACATGAGTATAGCCCGAATCAAATCAACAGTAATCTTTGGACAACGCAAACCCAATAAAAGCACTTTTAAGCAAGTTACATATTGCCTTATTGAACTCTTTCTGACAAAATTCGACCACAACAACGCTAATTTGCAGAAAGCCGCACACACAATTGACAATTGAACATTTTTGTACTTTAATTTTATTGACATTTAGTTAATCATTCTGATCTTTTTAAATTTTCCTCACAAAATCTTTAATCCAATTGGCTCTTAAAAAATATTCATGAATATGGTCAATTGAGTTTTGAAGAAAATAAACATTAGTTACTCATAGACGTATCATCCAATGACTTCTTTTTGTGGTGTCAACATTTTCCAATTAATAAAAAACGTTCTAAAGACATTTAAAGTGCATGTTTCTAATGTGTATACTACATAATGAAATAAGTGTTGTGAAAACTAGTATACAATTTATAAACCGTTTTACACATCCCATCAAAACATGTTTTCTTCCTTTTTTCTTAAAATTTGAAAGCCCATTCTTCATGAACTCAATTATTTCTTTGACATCAAATAAAGCAACTCTGAAACACTATCAAGTTACAGATTCAGTTACATAACTTACATTTTCAAACTTTTTCTAATTGGATTTTTATCTGTGACGCTCAGCGCCTGAATGCTTAAATTTACGATTTAAACTTAATTAGATACTCATTCCCATTAAAGCTACTACAAAGAAGAAAATAAATTTGAAGCTTCTTTGACTTTAAAACTTTGAAAAAAAAATTTCCTATAGAACACTTTCAAAAACCTATCAAAAACGTTCTTGATTCTTGAATTATAATATTGGAAATTTAATATAAAACTAAATAAAGCCCAATACTAAAAAATCAAAAAAAATATTTTGATACCCATCTTCCACCTTAATTCTGATAGAGATTAAAAACCTTACTAAATATAAGTGACGTATTTCCTGAAATCTAAATAAAGTTTTGATCTTTTGCTTGTCTTCTAAAGTTTTCGAAATTTCATATTAAAAAAAGTCATCGTTTTTCCAAATTATGCAGACATTAACCCAATTGCGTACAATACCAAAAAACTAGGTTTACGCCTAAAATAAATAACAAAAGGTAGGTTATATTGCACCTAGTCTTAAGACTTAATTTCTAAACAATTTTAGTTCAGTACTATACTACTGTGGTTCGTTCGAACGCTAGCAAAAGAGTTAAACTAAAACTGAATCAAATAATAATTTACGACTGTCATTAAAGCTACACAATAAAAAAAATGTGAATTCTTTGAAAGTGGATTCTTCACAAAGTCGGATCACAATAAACTTAATCAAAATTACAAAATTTATTAATTGAAAGCTAGAGAAAGACTGTAGTGTTTTCAATTTTCTAAGCATTAATTTTAGCAGGCAGACTAAAGAAAATTGTGAAAATTATGTTTCTATATTTCAAATTTTAAAAACTTAACTAAAATACTAAATAATTTTTTTCTCAATAACAAAACTTAATGTTTATCTTAATACTTAAGATTCAGTTATTGTAATTAAAATGAAGGAGTCAAAAGCTTTTTGAAAAATGCGACCGATGAATAGCTGGGAAATTCAAGATGGATAATTAATTACATCGAGTTAACAAAAAAAAATGATGAATAAGATTTAAATTGTAGAATATCTCCCGACTAAACTATGATTCAAGATATTTATTAGTTAACTATAGCCTAAATACAATAAACGTAATACATGAATCATAGCGATTCCTAAATTATAACAACAAACTACACATAGAAAAGCAACAAGATTTTGATTAAAAAAAGACATTTGCCGCAATGACACTCTTCGTCTAAATATAGCACTGGATTATCATTAGTTAGTAATTACAGATAAACGCATCTTTATGGTATAAATAAAGCGCGAATATGCAAAAATGATATTTAAAAAGAAATTATGTAAATCTTACCTCTTTCTTCGATGACCGCTTGTACCGTGATTCCAAAGCAAAAAGTACCAATAGAGACGGCACAAAAAACCACTAATAAAAGGTTATCCATGATCGTAAGTTTATTTATTTTTTTTAATCAACACACATTTCACTGAAAAATTAGAAGAAAAAAATATTCATAGTCTAAAAAAATTCGATGTAAACATTTTAAAAAACAACGGTAAGAGTAAGTACAAAAAAAGGGACACGAAATAAATTCCAACCACTTGTTGCGCGCACAAAACACGATGTTTTGCCTCCCACACAGTCTTAACGTCAAATGACTGAAGTTTCGCACTTGTGTACGTTCTGACGAAGGTTTCCGATGGGTACCGATAGTCAAAAGGTAATTAAAGTTCAAAACCGGACAGGTAATGAGAATAAGAAGGAAGATGTGTTTATAAAAGATGAATAAAGATAGAAATATGTTCTTCTGAATGAAGGCGCTCCGAGATGAAATTAATTTTTTCTTTGAACGAACTTGGCTAAGACGGGAATAGACAACCGGTAAAATAATAGGCAGGTTCTTGATTACCTGGATTTTACCGATATATACTTACGGACAGTATGTAGCAACTAAAACAATTATGAATTCAAAAACAATAACAGTCGTACAGTTGATTTTTCATTACGATAAAAAAGGTATTATCGTAAATATAACGATGATAATTAATATTGATCGTTAATGCTATACAACATAAACGAAACGAATTTGAAACTCAGTGACTCACAATCAAAGTACTCATGCAATTAATTTTTATTTGTTTTCTTCAATTTTTTTTAAATAATTGATAATCGTTTTCCTTGTAAATAGCACGAAATCACGCTTTGATTATTAAAAGGTTTTTTTAGTCAATTTACTTACTTCAATTTTCTGCGTTATTTTATTAAATTCAGCTAAATATTATCAATTTATCACACGCACTAAAGATAAATGTCCTATGGGTGTTAAAGTAATAGCGAAGGCTTCCACGGCCGGAATCTATACTAACATTAGAATGTCTTCCGGGTTTGGACCGTGTCATAGTTGCAACCGAAGCTGCCAACGTTTCGCCCACTTTCGTAAGGGGCTTCATCAGGGCGTGAGATAAATCGCAAAACTCAAACAAGCAATCGAAATTTAAAAAAAAACGCAATGATCGCAAAAAGGCTAAAAAACATTCTTACAGTAACGTGATTTATATTTAAGATCAATTATGTTTAAGATTTAAGATATTCGTCTATAATTACAATTACCAAAATAATCAATAGCAAGCTCATTAAAATTTACAATGATTTTTCAATGCTTAGCATAGAAATGCACATCTTTCTTATCTCATAGTATTGCCAATTGCGTAGAAATGTTTGAATTTTTAACATAGAGAAATATCGCTCTCTTTCCACTGTAGTCATATGTAAAGTCAATCAATTGTTTTATTTAATATATGTATCTATTTTTAGTTTTTACAAACTTTTTGATTATAGTCTTTAATTGACTTCACAATTGATTTTTACTTTTTCTTTTAAATGCTATAAATCCGTAACATTATTTTTACAACATAATGATTAATGCATCATCTGAAAACAGTAAATATAAAACACTAAAATCTATTATTTATTTCAATTCCACAAATCTAACGAATCATATACAGAATCCTTGAATTACTGTAAACTTCTTTATTTTTATGTTTACTGGTTGGTCGAATTTGAAGTAAAGGCTGAGGGCGAGCATTAAATTTAAATTCTAGATGTGTAAACAATTATTAGCTATTCATTTTTTAACGTCTTGTACCACAGTTATTATAAAACAAAAACTACTGTCATATGTGATAAGAAATCTGTATTTAACACACACGTGCTGCGAAGATAACGATAGATGACGTAAGTCACGTAAGCAATGATAGCATTGCACTCAAAGATAATTGCACTGAGTATTATCTTTGGCGTAGGCGGCCGGCTGGAAACCCAGGGAACGAATTTTAACATTTACTTATCTTCTTTTCTAACTCGCAGAAAATTGTATTGTGTGTCTCACTCTTGATTAGAATAACTATCATCGTACTATAATGTAAGTGCGGACAAAAGTTCGTGTCAGCCTCGGGTAAATTCGCAAGCTTTCGTATCTGTTGCGTTTAAATTGACAATTATTTAAACGCGAGAAATTTAAACGCTGATAATTTGATTTAAACGCAAATTTTCAGTAATTTTAAAGCAAATAAAATACCTTTCTTATTCGTTTTTGGAGGGTCATTGACCAAATGACCTAATAGAGAAGCCGCCACTGACCTACACTATGAAAAGGTAAGAAAGAAAACGATAACCTGAAAAAGCAAACGAAAATCTAACAAAGAACCACTACCGAGTTAGGTAATCAACTTGTGAACCAAGCCAGATTCTAAACTAGGTAGAAGTGACTTAAGAAGAAATAGTCTCCGTATTTAAAGGAAAAGGATCGTCACGGATGATTGAGCTCGACCCTGATTGGGTTACAGTTGCTAGGGGGCGTGTTTTTGATAAATGACTAATAACCGGGAACCAAAGAGGGGATAGTTCGAAACCATGATCGCGATTGAAGTTATTGGGGTGTTTGATCATTTCTATGCTTTCTCGAAATTTCCTGTTGAAAAAGAATGGAGATTTAGCAATCAACGAAACATTATCAAAATTTATCTTGTGACCTGTAGTAAAATGATGTTCAGCGACCGCAGACTTGGAAGTATACCTTTTCCTTATACAACGATCATGTTCTGAAATGCGAGTAATGACGGAACGACCGGTTTCACCAATGTAGACTAAGCCACAAGAACAGGGAATTTGGTATACACCTTGAGATGAAAGTGTAGGAAATTTGTCTTTGGGAGAAGGAAGAATCTGAGAGATTTTGCCTGTCGAGTTGAATATGGGTTTAATACCATTCTTACGAAGGAGTTTCCCTATTTGATCTGTAACCTTCTGAATGTAGGGTAAAAAAGCCAATTTCGGGTTAGATTCGGGAGTAGAAATGTCCTTAGGTAATCGCGTACGTGGATGTAAACGACGATTAATAACTCTATGAATATCTCGCTTTACATAACCATTGTTCACTAAGGTTCTAGTAAGATGCCGGAGTTCTGAGTCTAGATTCTCAGGTTGACAAATAGAAAAGGCACGATGGACCAAAGATTCAATAACAGAACGTTTCTGTGCAGGATGATGATGAGACGAAGCATGAAGGTATCTGTCCGTATGGGTGGGTTTGCGATAAACAGAATGGCCTAGAAGTCCGTCGGGCTTACGAGTCACAAGAACGTCAAGAAATGGAAGAGAACCATTACTTTCGATTTCCATAGTAAATTTGATATCTAAGTGTTGATTGTTAAGATGATCAAGAAACTTAGACAATTCAAGATGACCATGAGACCAAACAATAAACGTGTCGTCAACATATCTAAACCACACTTTAGGTTTTAATATTGATGATTCCAAAGCAACTGTTTCAAAGGATTCCATAAAAATGTTAGCTACAACAGGTGATAGAGGAGAACCCATAGCAGCACCAGAAACTTGTTCGTAAAACTTATTATCAAATTGAAAGTAAGTAGAGGATAGACACTTTTCAATAAGAGGAACCAAACTCAAGTCCTTGCCATGTTGAGACAGAATCTGTTTGATGATAATAAGCGAATCCTTAATAGGAACTTTAGTGAAAAGTGAAGTAACATCAAAGCTCACGAGAAGATCTTGGGGTTCAAGTTTTATAGTTTTTAGACGTTGAATAAAATGTTGAGAGTTGAGGATGTGAGAAGAGGTTTTACCTGTAAACTCGCAAAGAATGTTGGACAAGAACTTGGCTAGCTTGTAAGTAGGAGATTGGATAGTACTGACGATAGGTCGAAAAGGAATACCTTGTTTGTGAATTTTGGGAAGTCCGTATAGACGAGGTGGTTTAGAATCTGATGGGGTAAGTCGACGTTTAGTTTCAGGAGGTAGATTGGAGGATTTGATGATTTGGCTAACCTCGCGTTCAATCCTCGAAGTGGGGTTATGGGTTAGAAGAGCGTAAGTTTCCTCAGACAAAATAGAATTGATTTTCGTAACATAATCAATTTGGTTCAAAACTACAGTGGCGTTGCCCTTGTCGGCTGGAAGAACAATAATATCAGGGTTCTTACGAAGACTTTTTAGAGCTGACTCTTCCGACTTAGAGATGTTGGATTTAGGAATTTTAGATGATTCAAGGATTTTGCCAGTGTTAATACGAATGGGATCTGAGATGTGGCGAGGAAGATGTCTTATAGAAGACTCAACAGCACATAGAATATCTTCTTTAGGAATACGTTTAGGAGCAACCGCAAAATTCAAACCCTTAGAGAGCACCGATTCCTGTTCTGAAGTGAGAACCAAACTAGATAAATTGACAACCGTCTTTACTGAGTTAGTAGTAGAAGAAACTTTACGATTCTTGGATTCCAATAATTGAAACTTTTTGAGATGACCTTCAGTGGTTAGTCGTAGAGTGGTTGATTACCTAACTCGGTAGTGGTTCTTTGTTAGATTTTCGTTTGCTTTTTCAGGTTATCGTTTTCTTTCTTACCTTTTCATAGTGTAGGTTATGGCTTGTTTTACAAGTGGATAACCTAACTTTGGAGAAGTTCTTAGTTAGATTTCGATTGCTTGTTTGAGTTTTGCGATTTATCTCACGCCCTGATGAAGCCCCTTACGAAAGTGGGCGAAACGTTGGCAGCTTCGGTTGCAACTATGACACGGTCCAAACCCGGAAGACATTCTAATGTTAGTATGGGTGTTAAAACTTGGAAGTACACACCGACCTGGCGCTACGACTTTTGACGCCTAAAGCAAACACGAAAAAGTGCTTAGTTAGAAATCGACAATAATCATCAAATAATTTCAATGCAAAAGTGAATTTAAAGATATATTCTGTAAGACCTAATAATTGTAAATCTCACAAACTTTTTTTCAAATTGTACTTGGTTTCAGTTTTTATTTTTTATTCAAATTCGTCAAGTACAGACTTTGGTGTAATAAATTTGAATTCTTTCAGTGTCAATTCTACAGTATTATTTCAAGAATGAAACAAGGTTAAAAGAAACTGTAGTAACTTATCTTGGGCGCTTCTCCATCAAATCTGAGAACTTACTCTACTTGACAAATAAAAAAGATTTAATTGCTAGAAAGAATATTACAAAACGTACACCACCTAAACTTTAGTTTTTTTAGATCGAGCTGCGGCGGCTGCTCCATAAGGGCTATAGAGCGCGAGCCCCTCGGAAAACTGTACAAATTATTGTGAATTAAAATATATTTACATATTTACAGGATATAAGTATCATCTACTTTTTATTACTCTAAAATATTGTAACGATTATTAAAACTAATTTATTTATACTAAAAATATGTACACGTTTAAACTAACCGAACTAATTAAATCTAATAATATTTAATAAAAACACTTACACTAATTTATATATAGCGCTATTACCGACACGAAGATAAGATAAAGTCCACGGACAACTTCACACACTTGTTTAACACTTATTGTTTACGTTAAAGTCACGTACCAGGTTATTTATCTCACACGCGTTAATCACTTATTTATTTAAACTTGAGTAATCTTCTTAACACTGCCGTCTTCGAATTACTAAAAATAACTGACCTCTTATTTGTTTGTGCCGCATTTATACATTTAGGAAATGTTCCATATCTTTCTGGAAAACCTCGCGAAGGCTCACGAAGTTGAGAATAACTTCTCGAACGTTTCAATATTAATTAAATATGGTCGTCATTCAAGTACCGTATATTAAATAGGTATTTCTTTATGTTCCGGCTACAATTGTTGAAGCCCATGGCTGTATACGTAGCAGAGTATTCTAACGTGACGTCGCGGCTCTCACTATAAGATTTCATATGCAGTTTTAACGTGCGAAAGAGCTCTCGCGTTTGTAATTTGCGATAATTTCACTCAGTGTTGCCAGTGTCAGTACATTCGCCCTGAAAGCAGTACTTTTGTTGTTAAAAAAATACGCAAATACTATTTTCACAATTGTACTACATTTTTGGTTTTCACTCTTCAGACAATTCTTATTTTTTGTTTCATTTCATAAATTTGAAAAAATTAAACAATTATTAAATTAAAATATTTTTAGGGTAATTTGTGTATTATTTATTTAGAATAATATAAATGCGAGCTTTCGAACTTGGTCTAAGTTCTTCGTCAGGCAAAACTAAATTAATTTGACAATTGTAAAACTAAGATAACTAAAAATAATAACTATAAGGAAACTATATAATAAGCGCAAGTTTATTTAGCTACAGTATTTCTTTTGTACCGCAGATTAAAAAATCATGAAAATGGTACCAGATCTAAAAAGATAAGTAAATTTAATAATTTATTTAACAAACAGATTACCAATTCATATAAAAACATTGATCATAAACATGACAAACTGGTTGTTAATTTAAGCTGTCATCAACTATCCGATACTGCTCGTTCTGTTTCGTCCAAAGGTTTGGATTTTGCTGTTGCTCCTTCAAGAATTTCTGTTGAGGACATTATCTCCAACATTGAAGCCAGCATCAGCTATCTTCCAGATCGTGAAGCTGCCGAGATCAGATTTGAAACTACTAGGATACTCCGAAGAGCGAAACTTCCACAGAAGAATCTAACCAGTTCAGAATACCAAGCATTAAAAGATTTAAAAAATAACAATATTCTTATAATTGCACCAGCCGACAAAGGAAAAGCTACTGTGTTAATAGATAAAAAGGAATACATTAACAAAGCTAACAACTTACTTAATGATCCCACCACTTACATAAAAATTCTTTAAAATCCAAATAACAAGTTCAAATTATTAACAACAAAGTTATTAAAAGAAAGTAATTTATCAACGGAAACCATAAAGAAACTAACACCACAAGATCCTTTTATTCCAAGGTGCTATGGATTACCAAAAATACATAAACCAAATACACCTCTTCGACCAATTGTTAGCTGTATTGGATCGACAACTTATGAACTATCTAAGTATTTAAATGCTATATTGAAACTTTATATTGGCTTGGGTAGTTCATTTATAAAAAACACAAAACATTTTATTGAAGCAATTAGTAAACAAAAATTATCTTCAAATGATTTAATGGTTAGTTTTGATGTTTCCTCGTTGTTCACTAAAGTACCAATACTTGATACTTTACATCTTTTACAACGACAGTTTGATAATAATACCATCAAGTTATTTGAGCATTGTTTGACAACATCATTCTTTTTGTTTAATGGTGAATACTACAAACAGATAGATGGTGTAGCAATGGGATCGCCAAATTCTCCATCTATTGCTAATGATTATATGGAACATTTGGAAGAAGAAACCTTAAAATCTGCATCTAAAAAACCAAAATTATGGTTTAGATACGTAGATGATATTTTTGCGATTTGGTCTCATGGTGTAGATGAACTACAAATGTTTCTTCAATACCTTAACAATCGACATCCAAACCTAAAATTTAGTATTGAAAAAGAAATTAATGGCACCTTACCTTTTCTTGATTTAAAAATAGAAAGAAAACCAGATAGTACTTTAATACATTCAGTTTATCGAAAACCAACACATACAGATCAATACATCAACGCAAATTCTCATCATTACCCAGTTCAGAAACTTGGGACGATTCGCACATTATATAATCGTGCAACAATAATTTGTCACCAAGATAAATTACAAGAAGAATTAGAACACCTTAAGAAAGTTTTTATAAGAAATGGTTTTAATAAAGAACAAATTAAAAAGTTTTTTAGACCAAAGACAAGACCTACTTTAACAGATGATTCAACTATTAACCAAAACTTTGTTATTCTACCTTTTGTTTCCAACATAAGTGACAAAATTGGAAGAATACTACGTAAACATAAGATAAAAGTAGCTTATAATACTAATACTAAAATTAAAAATTTGTTGAATTCTATAAAAGACTAAATACCTTACAATACCTGTGGAGTGTACCAAGTTCCATGCACCTGTGGCAAGGTATATATTGGCGAAACTGGTAGAACTATAGATACGAGGTTAAAAGATCATAGAAGACATCTTTGTTTACTCCAACCTACTAAGTCTGCCATTGCCGAACATGCACTTGACACTCTTTATGATATAAACTTTGATAAAACTAAAACAATTTCTAAAATAAAGAACTGGAAAACAAGAAAGATTAGAGAAGCAATTGAAATTATTAAACATCCTAACAATTTCAATAGAGACAGTGGTTACAAACTTTCTGACACATGGTTACCTGTTATTTCTTAATCTTAATTTGTCAACCATTTACACTTAAGCTACGTCTAGAGTTTTTATGGTGGTTTTCCTTTAGACTTTCGAGCAAATGCTGTAGCTAAATAAAGGTTTACAATTGTCAAATTAATTTAATTTTGCTTGACGAAGAACTTAGACAAAATTCGAAAGCTCGCATTTATATTATTTTAAATAAATAATACACCAATTACCCTAAAAATATTTTAATATGTTTTATGGTGAAAGTTTTATGTCTAAAATTATCAAATTAATTTAGGTTGGCAATGTTGCTTGCAAATTGAGCGTTACAGATATGATGAGTACAGTATAGTTTTCCGAATATTTTCCCCAAAAACTTTCATAATACGTTTTCATGAAGTTGTTATCACCAATTCACCAGCACCTCGTCATCAACCTGCGTTAAGAATGTTATTTTGTGTTTAAGATTTGGTTTTCTTTTATTATCGTGCAATAAATGTATTATCTAAACATTAACAGTGCTTTTCATTGTTTATTTAAATACAAATGTCTATTTAAACGTAGTGCATAGAATTGGTTACAAAATACGCTACGAGATGTCGGTACATTGTTTTTTAAATTAAGTACGTTTTTGTCTTACATTCAATACGTTACTTTTTGCATTGATGGCAACACTGGTTTCACTTTCAATTCAGTAATCACAAAGGAGTAGGACTTGTACGACGTGTTCTAAGCGAGTCGGTGTATTTGTCGCACGTAACTTTCGACACATGCAAAAAGTACTGTACAATTTTTTTTAAATAAATTTGTAAGGTTGTCGTTGAAGATTGAAAAAAAAATTATATATAATCATCATATTATATATGATCATCTGAACGTCGACTTTTTTGAACGAGAAGAAGAAGTTTTATGATAATATTAGCAAATGCGATGGCTAAACTACAAAAATCTATACAAATCAAATATCTATACAAAATCTCGTATCTTTAAGACTTACACAACCTTAAAAAAGTTAAAAATATTGAAACATTTTAAAATCTTGACATCATTCAAAACGATTACCAAAATAGACATAATGTTATAGTTCCAAATAATATAAAAATATAAAAAGAAATTGCTGAAACTTGCAGTTAGTTCTAAGTGTTAAGAAGTATTTCGCGGTATAAATCAATAAGTTGCAAAGTAAATGTTTAACGCGTGTGCCAATGTAAATAAATAGTGTACGTAAATAAAAGTGTGTTTTATCTGCGGATAATGTTTATAAATCTTCAGTGACAGTCATAGTCATATAAATAATTTGTAAGTTGTTTTTCTTAAATATCGTTAGCTATACATATTATTGTGCTTTAGTTTATTAAAAATTAGTTACATTTGTAATAATCGTATATAAATCGTGCCTCGAATCGTGTAAATAGTTAAAAATTAATGTTATAAAATTCGTTAAAATATAAATAATCCAGTATCTAAATCACTTCTCAAATTTACAGCAAAACCTCGTATGCGCACAATGTAGTGTATTTAGACATGAACTCTCAAGAAAACCCAAAAATAACATCAAAGCTTTGAGTTTAAAATGATTCTCACCTTTTACTTAACACAATGTTTTATAAAACAGAGACAATTTTCTTCATAAACGAGAAAAATGTTAAATGAGAAAAATACAAAGAAACAAAAAGTGTAGTCTCAAAAAATCTACAAAACTCATTCTTGACACAAAGAAGACACGCAAAGTAGTTGCGGTAATAAAACTTTAGATAAAGCGTTAGAGATGCTCTCACATGAAATTTCATAGCTCTCACTTATTTTAAAAAAAGGAAAGCCAATATTATGGGTGTTTTTAATTCATACATCTTTCAGCAGTAGTTTTTAAAACTATACTACCTTATACAGGTTGATGACAATTGCACCCTACCGTTTAACAACTTCAAAGCTACATAATACACTTTTTTTAAATGAACACTGCCATAGATTTGCTATGGCATTCTTTATACTATCTTAAATGGTTTTCATGTTATTACAAGATTCTCTCTTCAAAATCAATTACTGATAACGAAGATAACCAAATAAACACTTGGGGTTATTTTCAAGCTTATCTTCGGTATTTAATAGCATCCAAACAATTTTGAAACTACATAGATTTAATCCATACTCAGGAATAACAGTTCAACTTTTACATATTGGAGACGATCTCAAACGAACTGAATCCTGTGAGCATATGATTTTAAAAATGAAGACGAGAGCTTTCCAGCTAACGTAATCTGATAAAACTAAATTTAGTCAAAAAGGCATCGTAAATCGAAGAAAGAACCATTATTAGGCAGAGACACTTGTTGGTACTGAAACGTTCGAGAAATTATTCTCAAGTTCGATAAATCTCCACTCACTGTAGAAAAATAACTTTAAAGTGCGTCTACCAGAATTTTCTATGTTGAACATTTATAATTTTTTGTTTTGTTTTCATTTGTATTTTTATCATGAATTGTAAGTATTATCTTTGATTGTTAATAATATATACTTTTGTTTTTACGACCATTTGCGCCTACTTGATATTTCCAAAACGCGCTATAGACGCGCGCTCTGAGAGAATCTTCTAATAACAGGAAAACCATTTAAGATAGGTATAGAAAATGTTATAGCAAATTTGTGCAGAAGTAACGTGCAAATCGCATCATGCAAAGATTTATGAAGGTGTTCATTTAAAAAAAATGTGTTATGTAGCTTTGAAGTTGTTAAACTTTATGTTGCAATTGTCATCATCTTGTATAAAGTAGTATAGTTTTAAAAATGACAGTTGAGAAATAAATGTATGAAGGCATAAATAGCAAATATTTCAAAATAAAATTAATAACTCAACAATTCCTACAGATATGTAGGTATACGAATACCTGATACAAGACATCACAAAATTGCTTAGGAAATCCAAAAATGTAATAATCCACAAGGGGTTCTATGGAAAATAACAAAATTCTTGACTACATCTGATTGAACGTTATTTCACCCTCTAAAATATCAAAACTGTAGACGTTGTATCATCGCTAATACTTAATATAAAGATTAAGCTAAAGCGACATTTGAGTCACAAATAAGGATTTTTAAAATCGAATAAAACGAATAAAAGGGTTCATCGAGGAACGAGTGGCTAAATTTTTTACTTTTTTCGAAGGCTTGGTGGATGAAAAAAGAAAGACCGGGAATAAAATTTATAACGTTGACGAGTCAACAAAAAACCTTTCAAAGTTATTGAGTTAAAAGGAAAACGCCAAGTTGGAGCCGCCACTATGCCACGATGAAAGAGGCATGAATACCATAATTATTTGTTACACCAGCGCTTCCGGGAACTATATTCCGCCAATGATAATTTTGAAAAGAATAAGATAGTCGCCAGAGCTCGAACTCGGTGCACCTGCAGGCAGTATTGTTACAATTTCCGACCCTGGTTACATAAACTTTTTTGTCGGTTGGTTAAAGCATTTTCATAGTCATTTTTCGTCATCTAAGGATAATCTTGTCTTGTTACTTCTGAATGGACACAGCACGCACAGCAAAAATCTCCGCGCTATCATATACGCAAGAGACCACGACATCATTCTCTTACAGCTGCCTAGCCATACAACTCCCAGGTTATAACATTTAAATGTGACGTTCTTTCGACCACTGGGCCAGTACTATGTTGAGGCTTAAAAAAATGCTTAAGACATAATCCAAGGAAAACAATATTACAATTTCAAGATTCTAGATTGCTGGCTGAAGCATATGAAAAAGCGGCTTTTGTGCGTACCGCTGCAACTGCTTTTAAAGCCAGTGGGATTTGGCTAGTTGATTCTCTTATTTTGAATAAATCAATATTTTGTACTGTCAATGCGTTTAAACTAAGCTTTCCTTTAGAATCTACAGAAACTCCTACAAAAACATCGATATTTTTTGATGACTTAATGGAAGCTGGTCCTTGTGAAAACACAAAACCTGTTCGGAATCAAGATGCCGCAGTACTTACTGCTACTCTATACAAAGTTGACTACTTAAAAAAGTCTTTAAAACATACGCGTGGATTTGTTTTTTCTGTCGCTGATGAAGACATTGAAATGGTGCTCACATCTGACTGTACCAAGCGACTCAATATTCACATTTTAAGTTAATTTTAACAACTTGGACATACGTTAACTTGATTTCTTTTCTTGAATTTTTATTTTGTAGTTTTTCTTTGCTTTAAGAATAAAAATTTGTTTCTACACTTTAGCAGTAGTACAGCACATTACTACATAATCAAGAACTATATTTTCCAGGCATATCGAAGAAGTACTAGCGGCTTTTGTTAACTATCAGTTGTGGTTCAATTTAAGAGACCAAGTGGTCCAACTTATTAGACTAGTTTTGGAAAGTGGACCGTTTGCAGAGTTTAGAAGAAAAGAGTGTGGTAAATTCCAACGTACCAGGAAGGACATGAAGTTTTTATGTTCAAGATGATAAGGTATAAAATTGATACAATAAACAACTTGAAACACCATTACATACTCCTAGCAAAAATTAAAAGTGCAAAATAGTCCAATTTACACGACTCTCCCCCCAAATGCCGATTGTGTTTAGAAATATCAAATAAAAATAATAGTAATAATAATAATAAAACAATTATAAGAATAACAATTTATCATAGACTATAACAGTAATAATGACAATAACACAACAACGATAAATAATAAATGATAGGTGAATTGAAAAAATTGATTTTACAATGGTAATAAAAAAGCAAATTGATGCTGTGGCTGATGCAGCTTAGAGCAAAACTTTGGCAAAGGTAATAAATTTAAGAATGTGGTAATAAATTGTTATTTAAAAAAGTGACAAAGTCTCTAAATAGTCTTTTTGGTGTACGCTGATTTTACTGGTGAAGATTCCAGAACTTAGATTTTCTGATATAGAATTGTCTTTTTGGTTAACGCTTATTGCTGTTATAGTGCGTATTAGGTTTCTTTAGGACGTATTGTATAATTGTCGTTTTTTCGGTACCAGACAATTTAGGTAAACAGAACACATATAGATTCATGTCGACGATAATATAAAATTTAAAAATGAAATTATTGTTATTGAATCAACCTTTTTGCAAATGTTTATGTAAAGAGTGTGGTAATGCAGTTAATGCCTTTTGCAGTTATTACATAAAACGCAGCTACAAAAAATTTTTCTTTTCACTGGTAAAACAATTGGTAATGAGTGTGTGTAGTGTTGGTCGATGGACTGTAACGATCTAACATTTGACCTCACAGCTAATTTAAAATATATTGCAAAAAACCAAACAATTTTCTCTAACAATAAAATAAAACATACAACATCTTTGCCAATACAAATATTATTCTAGAAATCCATAAACTGTAAATTTTATTCGAAGATGTTCATCATGTATTCTACGAGGATTTGAATCATTAACATTGAATATCAATAATGTGTAAAATCAAGGTCGTTGTTGTTAAAGTCGTTTTTACTGGTTGTAAATTCTTATTCAATATGTGTTGAATATTAATCATTCGTTATTTTACTGCCGATGGATTTGTAGTATGTTGGTTTAAACAATTTGTTAGAAAAATGATCAAAAAATGTACATATATCGTGTTTCCTGGAACATTCGTGTAAACACGAGACTTAGTTCAACTCAGAATATTTAATAAACCTCAGTGTGTAGTTTTTTAGAAAAATAAGTAATAGGTAAAAAAAAGTAATGAGAGCTTGTCGATGATAAATCTGGATCATTTTTTTTGCATGCTGCAGTCTGTCGCTTTGTATAAATTTTGTTAGCTGGAGTTTAATAACTTATAGGAATATATAAATACGCATACAACGTGACGTGACCAGCATCTCGACTGCTCAGATCTTTGTGTTATAAAACGAAACAGTCCGTGAACAAAGTTTTAATACAATGTTTAAGCTGCGACGTACTGATTAGTGTATAAAAAAGCAATATATTAAAAAAAGCAATTAACACGGCTAAAACATATAAATATTTTAAAAAATACCGTGTATAAAGGCAGTAAATTGAGTATCAATAGAACTAATAAATAAGAAACCAGTGAGATTATGTAGATACATCTTATTACAAACGTAATTTTCAAATTAAGGGCATTTGTATTTGTGATACACCAAAGTCATTGTTTATTGTTTGTCAACATTACAAACGGCATAATTTATTACTTATTGATACGATGATAACCTGCAAGGTATCTGTTATAGCACGGTAACAGTTATAGACATTAAACAAATATAACTATGGATGATTTAGTGTAGGTAAATTATCTAATCTATTCATATTATTTCCCAAGAATAAATAAATTTAAATTAATGTTAGTCTAAGAAAGAATTCTGTTTAGATCTTAACAATATAATAAATGAACACGTCAGAAAGGCTAAGATAAGAAACTGATAGATTAGTAACAAAACTCAAACCATAAGTACGGGTGTTTTGGCAATGAGATCCCATTGTTCGATTAATAGGAATAAATTGTTGTTAGTTTTATTTAATGCAGTAATTCGCTTTAACTGCCCTTTATGTCTCTCCCTGGATCCAGTCCCGCGCCGTAGATAAGGGCAAAGTCGTGTGGTGCACGACGACGCTGAAGCGCGGAAGGCGCCAAAAGGTCTTAAAACTCAAAATAAAAAAAAGATAAAGCAACAAACAACATTATCAAAACAAAATTTATAATGATAAAAAACCAGCATGGAATTGCTAGATATTACTCTTTAAGATGAGGGAACCGAATTACTTCTCAAAAATAATATATTTTCCAAATGAGAGTACGCAATAATAGCATTTATTCGATCGAATACGTAATACGTAACATGATAACATGAATTGTGTGAACTTAAACAAATCTGATTTTATTCATGATTGAGCTTGAAATTTGGCTTGTAACGAGCCAACGAGCAAACAAGTGTTTTTTTCCTGTTTGAGCTTGCAATGTACAAAACTTTATATAATTATTTAAGCGCTGAATCGGTCGCGATTTCATTTGTTGCCTGATGCCCGATCGATAATTAACTTAGCGAAGTGAAAAAGTGCATGGGGTAAAGGATATCTGCTTTTGAAACTTTAGTTTTTTGTAGTTTTACAGACTTTATAGTGACGTGTTTTGTGTTGTGAATTAAGGTGAGTTCATCTAAAATTTATTTTTTATTTTAGATTTATTAAAACATTTAAAGCCCGAGTCTACTTTGCCAAATATTAATAACAACAATAATACAGCTGAATCTCAATATTCTGAACCTGTACTTGAAACAAATATCAGCAGCAGACAAGAAACTGATCTTCTAGAAAGCAATCCATCAACATCTTCAAGTTCCGCTGATAATGAGAAATCAACACCTACAAAAATTACCAGAACGGAAAATATGAGTCCACTTTCAAAAAATGCTGCACTATGCCCAAAGAAATTACGTCCTAATAATATTCAAGGATTAGTAGAACGTGACCCTGCTCATTATTAAAACAAAAATGATGTTTATCCGAGAGATAGTTCGGTGTTGGAGCGTCAGTTTTCCAATAGTTACTTTTTTAGAATTTTACCGAACAAAGAAAAAATTGAGCGTTTTTGGTTGTTGTATTCCGAAACAAAAAATTCACTTTACTGCTTCTGTTGCAAAATTGTTAATGACAGCGATTTGAAATCTGTTCGCCTTAGTGATGAATCTGCTTACAATGACTGGCAGCATTTAAGTGAGCATTTAAACATTCATGAAAAGAGCAAGTTACATATTGAAAATGTTCTAAAATTGCTAGATCTTTCTAACCGTTTTAATAAAAATGAAATAATTGATTCGGAAATTCAAAATGTAATAAACAAAGAAACTAAATACTGGCAAGCTATTATAGAAAAAATTTTCTACGTGATTCAGTTTTTAGGTTAGCAAAATTTAGCTTTTCGTGGAAGTAGTAATAAGTTGTTTGAGAAAAACAAAGGTAACTTTTTAAAATGCATAGAAATGATTTCCAAATTCGAACCGATTATGTCAGAACATAAAAAACGCTGTCAAATAAAAGATCACAAAACCTATCTCGGGGATAAAATACAAAATGAAGTAATCAAGTCGATCGGTAAAAATATCACATCCAAAATTTTAGAACTAACTAAAAACGCAAAATATCATTCTGTATTATTAGACTGCACTCCTGACTATAGTTACCAAGAACAAATTTTAGTTTGTATAAGATTTGTTAATTTAAAGAGCACGGGAATTAGTATAGAAGAACGTTTTTTTATTATTTTGTCCTATAGATGATGTGTCTGGTGAATGCTTGACAAAATTTGTTTTGTGGGCGTTAGAGAAAGAAGGCTTAAATATCAACGATTTGCGGGGTCAGGGCTACAACAATGGGGCAAATATGCGTGATACGCATAATGGTTTACAAAAAAAATTGGATTCCAATCCGTGAGCTTTCTTTGTACCTTGTTGCAATCATACCCTAAATTTAGTCGTCAATGATGCCGCAAAATCGAATACCTTGGGCATCAATTTTTTTCTGTTTTGTATTTTTTTTAGCTTCTACTAAACGCTGGCGCTGGTCAATTTTGAAATCTAATTTATCTAATGTAACAAATTTAACTTTAAAACCTTTATCGGATACTTGATGGTCTAGTAGAATAGATGCAATAACTCCTTTAAGGTATCAACTTGGGGAGGTTTATGATGCACTGTTTGAAATAAGCGAAAGAAACTTTGAAAATAACGTAAAAAATAGGCTGCATCGTTGGCCAAAAAATTGCAAAATTTTGAGTTCATTTGCATTCTTATATTGTGGTATAATATTTTAAGTAAAGTTAACATTGTTGGTGAAATTATTCAAAAACCGAACTTTGATGTTGCTCAGTGTTGTAATCATTTAAATAATTTGAATAATTTTTTAAAAGCGTATCGTTCCGATAAAGGTTTTAATGATCTATTGATTGATGCTGAAGAAATAGCAACCATCTTAGACATAGAACCTAAAATCAAAAAGCAAAGAGGTCTAAGACCGCGAAAAATAGAAAAAAACATTTTGATTATGAATGTGACGATGAACCGATCCACGACAAAACTTTAAAGTTAAAAGTTGATTGTTTTTTTAATGCTCTAGATTTAATCATAACATCAAAGGATAGATTCCAATAACTTTCTTCTTACTCTAATAATTTTGCGTTTTTATGGAATATTGATAAATTTAAAAATTATTCTGAAAACGAACAATTAGAATTATGTGAAAAAGTTAAAAATGTATTAAACGACAAAAATCGCAATGAACGAGACATAACTGCCGTGGAACTTGTTAAAGAATTGCAATATTTACAAAATTTTGATGAAAAAGTTATTACGTCTCCAGAAGAAATTTTAAATTATATAACAATTAACAACTTAGTGGATTCTTTTCAACTGAGATTGGTAAACCCTTTATGTTAGGAGTGGCTATAAAAACTACTTGAAGAGTTTTCTTATGGCGACGTTTCGTGGAACGGTTGTGTCCACTTCTTCAGGCCAACTGAATTTATTAAAAAGAAAAGAAAACAACATAAGTAAAAACGGCAGTTACAATCCGGTGAGAGCTACAAACTATTATTCTACTTATTATAAATGCTATTTTTTTATAAATATAGATGATTACTTACGGAAAACAAATAAAAAGTAGACTGGTCCGCAAACAACATCATAAATGTAAAATTAATAAATAACAAAAAACAATTAATATAAATTACACGAAACCTGTACAAACTAAATCACTAACAAACAATTAATGGTCGTGTGATATAAAATATGAGCAATAAAAGATGAGCAATAAAAGATGAGCAATAATAATTTCCGTAAGTAATCATCTATATTTATAAAAAAATAGCATTTATAATAAGTAGAATAATAGTTTGTAGCTCTCACCGGATTGTAACTGCCGTTTTTACTTATGTTGTTTTCTTTTCTTTTTAATAAATTCAGTTGGCCTGAAGAAGTGGACACAACCGTTCCACGAAACGTCGCCATAAGAAAACTCTTCAAGTAGTTTTTATAGCCACTCCTAACATAAAGGGTTTACCAATCTCAGTTGAACTACGCATTAGGAGGTATAAAACACTTTTCTTAATAATTGGATTCTTTTCCTAATACAAGCATAATACTTCGTATTTTATTAACAATGCCGGGTTTTGTTGCTACCGCAGAACGATCTTTTTCAAAACTCAAAATAATAAAAAATTGTTAAAAATCGACCATGGGGCAAAACCGACTAAGTAATCTTGCTATCACTTCAATAGAAACGGACCAGCTAAAAGAATTAGAACCGAAGATTTAATTAAACAATTTGCAAAAATTAAAGCACGTAAAGCTCAATTCACTTAGCTAAAATATTAATAACAATACCTAATACCTAAATATTAACCTTTAAAAGGTGACATGTTGCATTATTAAAATAATATATTGTTTTGTTTTTATTTGTCGATCAGTTTCGTCCTGTGATATATAAACGAGTATTTTTAATGTTTTAAATATTTTTTTTATTTCTTGTCCTTTTGTATCATCTATTACATTTGAAACTAAAATACAAAAATTTTGAATTGTAATACTGTTAGAATATATTTCTGTTTTCTATAAGTTTATAATTATGTTATGTACCTCAATGAAAAAATACTTCTATGGCTTATGCCTTGTACTTGTAAAATATAAAAATGACAACAAATTTATGAAAATACTTTTTAAAATTATTTTCCAATAGTGAATAATAATACCAACCCGTATTTGTACTCATATATGAACGTAACACAAATTTGGGGCGTTATTTTAAATTTGCACAAAGGCACCAAAAGTGCTAGACGCGGGCCTGCCTGGATCCTCTAAACGGCATCGTAAAAATAATAATGAATCAGAGTTTATATCATTACACAAAAAGTCAGTTGATAAAAAATTCAAGATTATGAATATATGGTTTCTTATAAAATAAAGTTTTTAGAAAATACTTTACAAAAAAAAACACGATTTGTTTTAAAGAGTATTTAATAGCTACCAGGTGGCAAATGAAATGTCATCTATTAGAATCAATAATAAAAGTTTTCTTTTTAGGCAAAAAATATCCACATTTTGAGAAAAGAGTGCTGGAATCCTGTCTGACGCAACAGATGTCAACAATAATCTGTATAGCGCTGCTCATGGTATTATTCTTTCCGTGATGGCGTAAAAGAGAAGATTGACATTGGAGCAGAAAACGAAAACAGTTTTACTTTTTGCAGAAACAAAGAGTGTGGTGTTAACACAGCAACAAGTGAGTCCCCTGTAGACAGACAGTGAAAAGGCTGTTGTAAAAATTTTAAACAAATGACACCATGTAGGAGTCAAAGCGACCGAATACTTCCACAGTTCAGACATCAAAGAATATTAAAGGCGACAACTTTGTTACTGCTGTGTGCAGCAATCATTAAGTTTTTTCACGTAGTGTCAGAAGACTTGTTCAGGAAAGTGGTGAACATAAACATTCATCTTGAGGAAGTCGATATATTAAGCATGTTTTGCGTCGACAGTAACTATGCACACTTTAGTGCATGTTGTAATACCGTTCTGTAAAAAAAATATTATTCAAATAAATATTGTATTTATGAAAGTAAATGGATGACGTTTCATTGACCACTCTGTAGAAATGTTTAAATCTAGACACCACAACAAAACAAAAACGAATAATTTAAGCGCATCTACGTTGCTTCGAACGTATACACACTGCTCTAACAGCAACAAACAGTTTGTATGTTTTGGCTGCAAAAGTAAAATTCTAAATACTAAACGTTTTTCAATAAGTTTCTAGCGTATTAAAAAAGTTAAGCAAACAAAATTATTTGACTGTGTTGGCGTTTAATAGCCACTAAGCCTGGGTGTTTGAGTTCATTTACACCTAGACAAAGTTATGGACAAACCAAGAGGTGGTGCCTTCTTTATTATAAAAAAAATACTTTGATTTAAAATAACTGCTTTGGTATTTTCTGCACACAAATAATTAAAGTAGATGTTTAAAAAACCTTGTAGCGTCTTGCAGGAAAACCAAACTTATGTGTTGTCAACAGGTTCTTCAAACAATTATGTAACAATAGCGTCACAATTCTAGCTAGTGAAATAACTATGTGACGATCAAAACTGATTACAAAATAATACTTTTTGAAATAACCGTCGACACATCTCCAGTTCCTATTTTTAGGCATATTCTGCATTATAAAACACACAATTTCTATTCTACAGATGCAGCCATCGATATGTAAGTACGATTTTGCTATGTTCAAGCTACCTAATTTTCAAGTTGAATCAAAGAAGCGTAAGCTCAGACTAGATAAATATCAGCGACTCTTTGAGTTTTAATGTCAAATAATGGTATTTAATCACAAACTAATTTGTAAAGAACAAAAGTATGTTGTACTTGTAAGTAAAATTTATATAAGCAATTAAATAGTGTTCATTGTTAACAGAGCAGTAGTCTGGTCAACTTACCAACTCTTTTTTTTTAAATTTCTTTAGGGACTTATCGCCAGTTTCTATTGATTCTTTGCGTGTAATTAACAAACGTTTTATGTTCTATTATTTTGAAAAAACTTACTATTTACTACTAGTTCTTCTCTTCTTCAAATTTAGGCATGGCAATATGTTATTAAACGCGTAAAAAACTATAAAAGCATTAGAGCAAAATCTTTTCAAATCATCTATCGGCGGTAACCCGCACTGTTTATTGTAGTTGTTACCAGCGTTACCAATTGTAGTGGAAATCCACAAAATTTGGGTTTCTTTGGTTGGTATTACGCGTTGTTGTGTAATTTTGTGGAAAATCCTGAATGAATTCATATTTTATACTTATCATATATGTATCTATAATTAACAGGTTTATAAAGATGTGAAATTATAGCATCAATATAGGCAAAAAAATAATCAAAAATCATACAGTTGTTGACACCAACAATAAAAATTCTTCCAAGATTTTTTAGTCATATCCTAATTAAATATTAGTTATAGTATCGTAGAAAAATTAATCTTTCCTTTTTAGAATGTAGGTTTCGGTTTAAGTAGAGAAATATTCCGGAAGAGGAGGGGGTGCTAAAACAGTAACTTGCCCGGACGGAAATGTAACTCCGGGTCGGCGCTCAGTATATACCAAGAAAAAAAAAGATGGACGCAAGAACACATTTATGCATAGTCCCGCCTCTTGCGTCACGATTATTTTGTTGTGCAATTGATTATTATAAAAAGTTGACTAAGTTGAAAGTGTTTAATAATGAAAATTTTTATCGCCGACATATTTATATTATAATCGGACTGGGCTACTGATATTAATTATAAATTACACTTACGGTGAGAAACATTCTTAAACAATTTGTAAATAGATTTGGTTAAAATATTTTTTTACTTAAATCGTATATTTAGTAGAACTAAGTTCGTGCATCATATTTGTCCCACTTTCGTACGGGGCATTCATCAGGGCGTGAGAGAAATCGAAAAACCTATTTATCCAAATAATAATACGCGAATTATTCGTACGTATGTATTTAGTTTTTAAACGTTTGTGAAGTATTCTAACCGCTGCTGCACCTAAGTTGCAACTCATTCAAAAGTAATCCTCTTTGGTGATAAAACATAACCAATTCAGTTTTACCTTTATATCAACTAAAACTCCCTTTTCAATACGTTCACTCAGATTATCAAACGTTTTTCAATACATATGTTTTTAATAAGTATGTTAATATCGCTAACAAAAATGTTGGTACTACATTAGCTGCGGTAAAAATGATTGACGTTCCCAATTTTATTTGAACGTAGCTATATTAACAAAAACACTTGCATCGGCGTTATGGAGTAACTTTAAAAATATAAACATTTCTTTTTAAACGTAAGGTATTTTTTATTGCTTAAGAAAATGTTTTTAGATTTGAAGTAGTCGTACACATATTTTAATTCAGAATTATTTTAAATATTAATCGTATCTTATGATACGTTATTCGATTGTAGTAATAATTCAAAAACTGACACAAGTGTTTATTAGTACAGTATACGTCAATTTTTAGGAATCACGGATAATATTATCAGTAGGGTAATGTTATCGTTTTATTAAAGAACGAACCGGACGAATGCTACTACATAGAAAAAACATCCTTTATAGTAATCATAATTTCGGTTATCGGTTATCAATTTTCTTCTCAGATTTGTTTCTATATATGATCAATAACTTACTTTGCATAGATTTTTTAATCGCATATTTAGAGTGAACAATTTTATCATTATCAAATTATACTTAGTTGAGCTGGTCCATAAGGGCTCTAGGGCGCAAGCACCCTAGACGTTTATCAAAACTAAAAAAAACTGTACAAATTATTATAAATTAAAATATTTCAACATATTTATAGGATATATGTATCATATGCTTTGTATTACTCTAAAACAATAATTTAATATGGTCGTCATTTAAAGCAACGTATAATAAATAGGTAATTTTTTTATGTTAGAGCTACAATTATTTGAGCCCATGGTTGTATAAGTAGCAGAGCATTCTAACGTGACGTCGCGACCCCCACTGCGAGATTTTATATGCAGTTTTAACATGTGAAAGGGCTCTCGCGTTTGTAGCCCGCGATGGTTTCAATTCAGTAATCATTAAGCGGTTGCACGACGTATTGTAAATGAAACGGTATACTTGTACGTAATTTTCGAAAAATACAAAAAAATACTGTACAATTTTTTTTTAAAATTAATTTGTAAGTCTGTCGTTGAAAGTTGAAATACTATCTCTCAGAAAATTATAAAAATACCGCATTACAGTTTTATCGAAAAGAAAACAATAAAATAAAGTTGATCCTAACATATCCGTTAAATCATACTAAATGATATTAGTATTTTTGAACGTCTACACATATTCAAATAATATCATTTAATTTTTTTATTGTTAATCAGCAATGAGTGTCAGAAGAAATCGTCGTTTAGTAGCTTTATTAATATCAAATCTCAATTCACACTAAACAAAAATCCGTAGTTTCCGATTCTATTTTATTCTATTCAATTGATGGTTTTTTCCAGTCTTTAATAGGGCTGCCCTTTGTAAAATCACAAAACCGACACAAATAAATTTCAAACCCCAAATTTTTAAGCTGCAAACCTGCCAATTTTTTAAACTATTATATTGTATATTCAATCATGGCGAATTTAAATGTTTTTTATTATAAGCGACTTTTGGCTTAGACCGCGTAGTAGTTAAACACCCAGACTTTTTAGACTTGGTCTTAGTTTCTCGTTGAGAGCCAAAACAAGCAGTAGAACTTGGCCATTGCCGTATTGTCGTTCGTAAACCCAAATAAACTAGTTGTTTGTTTGTTAGTTTTAATATTTCAAGGACCTTCTGAATGATCCCGAGGACTCCTGGACGTAAGGTCCACTGTCTTAGAACAACAACTTAATTTTACTACGATTTATGTGATAATAACATTATTTTGTATTGTTACGTCTTTATTTATTAAAAACTAATTTATTTAAACGATTAGAACTACGTTTACTTATTCTAGAAATATATACACTTTTAAATTAACCGAACTAAATTAAATCTAATAATATTTAATGAAAACACTTACACGAATTTATGTATAACCGTTGTATAACACTATCACTTAAGATTAGATAACGTCCTCGAATATCACACTTGTTTACACTAATTATCACATACACGATTATTCTCGATTTATGTAGACAAACACGTGCTAACGATTTATTTTCACTTGATAATCTTCTTAATACAGCTGCATTCGCGTTTCGACAATAACTGACCTACGATTTCTTTCTTACGTATTTATAGACATCGGCGAATCTTTCTCGAGCGTTCCTTACTTTTCGCTATATCTTCTAGAAACTAGATAACAGCCTCCAGAAGGTTCTTGCATTTGCAAGTAATTTCTCGGACGTTTCACTGCCCCCTTCTTAGAACTGTTCTGTCCCAGAACAGGAGACTGGATGCGACACCGGTAAAAGGGATCGTGGCGATAGCGGCAGCTTCCTCCATTCCGGCAACTTCCTTGACCATAAAAGTAACAGTCAATGGACTTTTCCCGACCCAATACTCTCCTCGGTTGGTAACTACAGACCAACACTTGAATGCCTGTTCCTCTGAAGACGACCTCCAACATGTTTCGAACTGTCCTCCAATTCAGTCGATCTAAGCCACAACCAAGCTTGGATACTGCCAATTTCTTAACATGATGGAACTCCATTTGTCTCTTGAGACTCCATAATGTTCGCCATAGATCTTTATATAACGGCTTGACACGTGAGTATTTCTTGGTGACCAAATAAAAAACGAAGCGTCCGTCACCACGTAGTCCTAAAACTTTTCCGACTGCCGGTTGCTGTCTTCGTAATTCATCTAGCTGCCCAAACTTCTTTTTAAACACGACTGCAACCCCTTTGGACATGTCAAGCTCCTCGCTCACGCAATGTGCGATGGCGTAATCTTTTCGTGTCTGGAACAGGTCTTGTTGTTCCTCGGTGGTAACTCCGAACCTAGCTTTTCCAGAACCTCCGTATAAGTTCATAAACTTTTCGAACTCCATTTCTTCGATTGGATTCCTGGTTCTGCTACTTATTACTCTGGTTCGGACCTGAACTTGCGGATTGTGGTTATCGCCAGCAAACGGGGCTAGACGATCGACGTGGACCACTTTTGGCTTGCCTCTGGGCGGTTTTCGGATGCGGTATATAACGTCGTTAATACGCTGCACGACTTCATAGGGGCCCTCCCATTGCCTTTGCAGCTTCGGCGACAAACCACGTCTCCTTTGAGGGTTATACAACCAAACCATATCGCCAGGTTGAAACCCACCATTTTGCGCCTTGACGTCATATCTTGTTTTCATCCTGTCGCTGGCAATTTGTGTATTTTTACGGACCTCTTCATGTACTTCGTCTAGCCTCTTTGCCAGCTTGCTGACGTAATCTTCTCCAGCGACTTCCTCTTCCGGTCTTCGGCCAAATTGAAGGTCGCATGGCAATCGTATTTCACGACCGAGCATTACACAGGATGGTGTTTGGCCTGTGCTTTCGTGAACGGATGATCGGTATGCCATTAAGAAAAGGTGCAAGTACTGATCCCAGTCCCTTTGGTGTTCGGACACTACCTTGGCTAAGTACTTGCCCATTGTTCGATTCATCCGTTCAACCATGCCATCAGATTGAGGATGGAGAGGTGTTGTTTTAGTTTTCTTAATTCCCAACAGTCGGCAAACTTCTTGAAACAGCCCGGACTCAAAATTGCGGCCTTGATCGAGTGTAATTCCAACGGAACTCCAAACCGGCGGAAAAACTCTTTAACTAATACGTCTGCGACTGTAGCTGCTTCCTGATTGGGTATGGCGTAAGCCTCCGTCTATTTCGTGAAATAATCCATCGCCACCAAGATGTATTTATTTCCCGAATCGGATTCTGGGAACGGCCCTGCGATGTCAATCGCTACTCTTTCCAAAGGGCTTCCTACGTTGTATTGTTTCATGGGTGCTTTGCGCTTTCTCGCTGGACCATTTCCTGAAGCGCAGACTATGCATTTACGGCACCATTTCATGACGTCCTCTTTGCAGTTCATCCAGTAGAATCGTTCTCGCACTTTACCCAACGTCTTCTTAATGCCAAAGTGTCCTCCTGATGTCCCATCGTGGAGATGCTTCAACACTTCGGTCACCCTGCTCTTCGGCACTACCAGCTGTAGTCTGTTTCCCGTGCCCTCGGCACTTACTAGGGATCGCTTAAGAAGACCGTCTTCTACTATCAAAGAGTCCCACTGCGCCCAGTACGCTTTGATATTTTTGCCCAAAGCACTCACTTCTTCCCAGGTTGGTCGTCGGCCGCTTTCTTTCCAGTCCAGGAGTAGTCTTATTTCAGGATCGTCTTCTTGTTCGCGACGTAACTGCTCAGGTTCCCACTCATCATCAACCATAGCAGTTCTCCGGAGACATTCGACTTTTTTTCCAGTCGCGAACAATGGCTGCAGTCCGCCGGACATGGTCTTCTGGACAAGGCATCAGCGTTTCGATGACTGCTTCCGGCACGGTGTTCTGTGTCATAGTCATACTCTTGCAGTCTCTCGATCCATCTTGCCACTTGTCCTTCTGGGTTACGGAACTGCAGAAGCCATTTTAAAGCGGCGTGGTCTGTTCTCAGTAAAAATTTTCGTCCATACAAATACTTGTAGAAATGTTCGATGGACTTAACGACTGCTAACAGCTCCCTCCTAGTGACGCAATAATTCCTTTCTGGCCTGGACAAAACCTTGCTAAAATACGCGATAACCTTTTCTTGTCCATCTTGAATCTGCGAAAGGACCGCGCCTATGGCCAGATTGCTTTCCATCTTCTCGTGGATAACTCAAAATCGGCGAAGTGACTAGGGCCTGTTTTAGTTAATTAAAAGAATTTTTGCAGTCTTCATTCCATCTAAATTCTGCTTTTTCTTCGGTTAGTTTTGTCAATGGTTTGGCAATATTGGCAAATCCGGGTACAAATCTTCTATAATAAGTGCACAACCCAAGGAAACTTCGGACCTGATGTTTGTCGATTGGTCTTGGCCATGCTTGCACTGCTCGGATTTTGTCTGAGTCAGCCCTCACTCCATCTCTAGATACGACGTGGCCAAGGTATTGGACTTCCTTCTTAAATACGTGGCACTTCTTTGGGCTCAGTTTGAGGTTAGTCCCACGTAATCGCTGGAACACTTCCTTCAAGTTGCTCAAGTGTTCTTCAAACGACCTTCCAACCACGATCACGTCGTCCAGGTAAACCAAGCACGTCTTCCAAGACAATCCGCGCAAGATGGTCTCCATCAAACGCTCGAACGTTGCAGGAGCGTTACACAGGCCGAAGGGCATTACAGTGAACTGCCACAAACCAGTTCCGATCGTAAAAGCTGGTTTTTCACGATCCTGGGTTCCTAATTCTACCTGCCAGTATCCACTCTTTAAATCTAACGTAGAAAACCACTGGGATCCTGACAGGGTGTCCTGGCGTATCGTCAATTCTGGGTAAAGGGTAGCTGTCCTTTTTGGTCACGTCGTTTAGCTGCCTGTAGTCTACGCAAAACCTCGTTGATCCATCCTTCTTCTTCACGAGTACCACTGGGGATGCCCATGGACTACTTGAAGGTTCAATCACACCTTCTCTCTCCATATCCGTAATTATTTGTTCGGCTTCTTCTCTTTTCGCCAAAGGAAGTCTGCGTGGATGTTGTCGTATCGGCCGAGCGTCTCCGGTATTAATTTTATGTTTCACCACGTTAGTTCTTCCTTTGGAGCCACTCTCCAGCGCGAACACATCTTGGTACTCTTGGATCAACACTTTAACTTTAGCCAGCTGGTCTTGGCTGAGGTTTTCGCATTTGGTGGTAAGAATGTCCAATAGATGTTGTGGACACTTCTTCAGCGACGTATCTTCGTTCGACTTCACGCATCTCACAATTTGTGATACTGGCGTGCATTGGCCTACCACGGTCTTCTTTTTTAGCGTTACAGGATCTGAGTTGATGTTTAAGATCCTTACTGGCATCGTCTTCTTTACTCGTACTAAAGTTCTGCCAACTAGTAGTCCCTTTTCAACTAAGCCGCCTTCCATTGGTTCAATCGCGCGTATATAGCCTTCCCGGAGACTTCCATCCAGGCGTGCCATCACCACACTTTCAGTCCTTGCAGGCAGAGTCACGTCTTCACTCAATAAGACTCGCACGGCTGCCTTCTCTGACGAATGAAAGGGAATTTCTTCATTGTCGATCTTCAGGACATCGTTCTTCATATCCAAATGGAACCCATACTTCTTTATCACGTCCATTCCCAGGATAACTTCTTCCGTGATGTCGGCTACCAGTACTTGATGGTCGAGTACTCCATTTCCCAAACCAATGGTTACTTTGACTTGTCCGTGAGTAGGTATTTCGTCGCCCGTCGCTGTTCGAAGTCGTACTGTTACTGGTGATGTCTTCTCGTTTTCCAATAAGATGTCAGGACGAATGATGGTCTTCGTCGCTCCCGTGTCAACCAGTAACTGGACGCTTCTCCCATTGATCTTGCCAGCGAGATAAATGCTATGCAATTGCTCTCTAGGCGATGCCATTTGGATTGTAACCTCCGGAGTTTGACTAGATGAGATTACTTTTTGTTTCTTTCGCTCGCCTCGTTCCAAATTTTCGAGGGCTCTTCTAGTCCTCTTCTTAGGTTTGGTACGATGCCGTCGTACATGGCCTATTTCATCGCAGTTCAAAGCTGTCACTCCTCTTTCCCGAAGTATTCGTCGCGCTATCTCCTCGATGCTTTCCAGTGTCTGCACGGGTACTTTTGTAGCACAGCAGAGTCTATGACCATCTCGCTGCGATGCTTGTTTTGCTGCTTCAAACTCCAAAGCATGCACCAAAGCGTCATCCAATGTCTTCGGTCGAGCTAACCGGAGAGTCTGCTGTGTTTCGCTGTCTCGGAGGCCATCTACGAAAGTTTGAATAGCTAACTGCTCCAGGAAGGTATCCGGTGCTGTAGGATACGCAAGCCGTGTTAATCTAGCGATGTCAGCCTCAAACTCTTGAAGACTTTCGGCAGCTTTCTGAACCCGACTTTTAATTTGAGCCTGGTATACTTGTTGAAGATGAGCATCTCCATATCTCATTTCTAATCGTGATATTAAAAGTTCGTAATTTTCTTGTAGGTGGTCAGGAACAGTTTGTAAAATTCCAAGCGCTTCTCCACGTAAGGACACTATTAAAGACGTCGCTTTCTGCTTGTTGCTCCACCCATTAGCAGTAGCTGCGGCTTCAAACTGCTTGTAGTAGGTTGACCATGGAACTTTACCATCAAAATTCGGTGGTACAACTTTGAACTTGTGAGTGTTTTCTTCTCGATGGTCCATTATTAAATCTTCACTCGTGACGCTTCCTTCGCCGTGACAATTCAATCGACTTATTCTTTCTTCAAGCAGTTTCATTCTGTCTTCTAGTTTGTCCTCTATTGCTTCCATTTTCTCATTCATAGATTCGCAAATTTCTTCTTTTAAATTTAACATATCTGCTTGGGTTTCCTCTTGCACAATTTTGATTTGGTTTCCTACACTAACTTGTATTTGTTCCTCAATAGTCTTTATTTGATTTTCCATGCTCGCTCGTATCTCTTCTTTTAAACTTCTAGAATTTTCTTCCAGTTTTTCTTCAATTTTCTGTGAATTTTCTTCCATCTTATGAGAATTTTCGGACAGTTTTTCTTGGATATTTTTATTCATCGATTCGAGAATTTCAAGTATTTTTGAATCCATTTTAACTGCTTGCAAACGCGTCACCGGCATAAATTTAAATATAACACGAACATAAAGTTTAAATACACTACTTTTTTAAAATGCAGTTTTTATATAACACAAAATTTAATAACGATCCACTTGTTAATATTAAACCACGGAAACGACTTTAATTAATCTCGCGATCACGCACTTGTTAAAAGAAAAAGTTTAATAAACACTATTTTATACTTTATAAATAAACGCGCGTATCGCGCAATCAATTACGGGAGTGATATCAAATAACTTAATGGTATTCACACTAAAAATCGCGAACCTCAACACCTGACGCCACTGTTACGTCTTTATTTATTAAAAACTAATTTATTTAAACGATTAGAACTACGTTTACTTATTCTAGAAATATATACACTTTTAAATTAACCGAACTAAATTAAATCTAATAATATTTAATGAAAACACTTACACGAATTTATGTATAACCGTTGTATAACACTATCACTTAAGATTAGATAACGTCCTCGGATATCACACTTGTTTACACTAATTATCACATACACGATTATTCTCGATTTATGTAGACAAACACGTGCTAACGATTTATTTTCACTTGATAATCTTCTTAATACAGCTGCATTCGCGTTTCGACAATAACTGACCTACGATTTCTTTCTTACGTATTTATAGACATCGGCGAATCTTTCTCGAGCGTTCCTTACTTTTCGCTATATCTTCTAGAAACTAGATAACAGCCTCCAGAAGGTTCTTGCATTTGCAAGTAATTTCTCGGACGTTTCAGTATTAATTTTTGTGTCAGCACGGAAAAAAAGGTTATGCGGAATTGATATGTATCATGCAAAAGGCTGTTGGTTTTGAGTCAAGCCGATGTACGCTTGAATTAAACTTCTATTTTATTAGATTGTCGCTGTAATTGCATTGCAATAAGAGATTTAGTTTAAATTTTAGTACATTTACGTTGAATGTTATTTGAACGTGGATCAATTTTAGAAAAAAAGCAAATGCTTTAAATATGAAATCGTAATGATTAAATTCAGTATAATATTTCTCTCCGTGAGCAAACTATTAAGAATAAATGTGTAAATCTTAATACGGGGAATTAAATATTATAACATTATTTTTGATTTAATTTTTAGGAAACTATTTAATGCAACACGTCCGTAATTTTCGATTTATTTAGCTCAAAAATATTGTTTTTTTAAATGTTTTATTAGAATTTTTACTTTGATATTTTTTGCTTATATACTTACTATAATTTTGCTTTCTCTAATAAAACACTTCGCTGTTTTTTTTCGAATATCGTATTTTGTTATCATTCGGATATTATTATCCAAAACCCTAAAAGTCCCAATGTGATTCTATTAAGCGGCGTGCACTGTATTAGTTTTGATTAATTTAACCCGAATAAGAAATTTTGCGGAAAGTAAAATAACAATATACGCATCAAGTACTAAAAGATCACGGTTGCTTACAACGTATTTCCGACCAATCGAAATTTTGTTTTATTTGATGCATTAAATGTTGTCAATGCTAACGTGATAAAATTAAACAATTTTTTTGGTGTTATACATAATGTTACATTCATCCAACTTATCCTAAAGTTCTCTTTTAAAAAATAGCTCTTTCTTAATTATGTTGGTCTATACATTTTAAAGTGATGAATTAACCTTAAATTCTGTAATGATTATGATTAAATGCAATCAAAATGATTTCGCAATTAACTGGGGTTTAAAAAAAGATAAAAAAACAAAACTTTAGAACTCTGTGTGCTTTATAATTTAACAGAGAATTAATCATGGGGTTCTAACTATGTTAACACTAAAAAAATGTACCCTAAGGAATGTATAAAACAACGCAACGATAAAAACCAAACCACAAAGCTTTCTTAGTAAGAGCCGCGACAAGAAAAAAACCAAATTAATAAAATCAAGACTTCTACAGTAACAAAAAAAACGATTACCTAAATTTTGCAACAAAATTTAAAACAAGAAATGAGTTGTAGTTAGAGAGAAAAAATAAGAATGAACTAAAATAAAACAATTTAATCAGTAGTTACGAGCTCCACACTCTTAGAAAAATGTATCTTGAGACATCTTAGAGTTAGATGGCATAAAGAATTTCATACGAAGTATCTATAAAAAATGTTCATTAGTCTTTTAAAACTGATTTATTTCTAAAAAAAATTAGAAACATGTGCACTTACTCAAATTCAAACCAAGTTTCTGGATTTAATAATTAACCCGTATTGAATATCAGTGTCACGAAAACCTAACCTCCACCCTCTGATATCAAATTTCTCTGGCAGAAAATGTTTTATCTATTCATATCGATTGACAAAAACGTAAGGTACGCCATTATAAGCACTTTATTATTACAACAATTTTATTGCCATTGGAGGCGTAAATGCAGTAATCATTGAATGTTAATTGTGTACCTGCTTTTGAAAGACACACGAAGAAGTTAATTGCGGAAGGTGATTATTTTATAGCACTTGCTATAGTAGTTTTTATTGAGCATGTTTTGCTCGTGTTTCTAAACAGTGCCTTAAAATCGTTAAACAATACAATATGGTGATTTTTACGTATAAATAGTTTTAATGCAATGAAACTAAACTCTTGTTTTAAAGAAAGTGTCAATAAACTTAGGTGGGTATATAAGAGAATAGAAGCAAATTTGTGAACTTGGAACAAAAGTTAAGCAAATAGTAGTTCTTTAACAACGTTTATTATAACCATTTCTGAAGAAGCGTATAAAGATGGTAAATTTAAAATTGTCTTGGCAGGCGTACTGTAGTATTCAAATGTGTATAATTAAAACAAAGCAACAAGTAAAAGAGTAAAAATAAGGTTTTTTAAATTAATAATTTTTTAATTAAAACATTGTTTGAATCAATTGTTAATCCTCGTGATGTTTTCGAGTGAATTAAACTTCCATTTCTTTTTCAATTCCAAATCGAATTACAAGTAAAAATGAAATTGTCATCTAAAATTTTTATTTTATTAGTGCTCTCTGACTAGAGTGAAATTAAGGGTTCTACTAAAGTTAAATTTTATTGTTGTGTATTAATTACAAAATTATTAAATGCAATTTTTAAATAAGATAATTAACATAAAAATAAATAAATAAAAGTACATAGTGGTATTAGCGATTTATGTTACGAGTACATAACGTTATGGAACACGCCTTAATTTATTGCTGAGCGAGCTTGCGAGTACAACATTTTATTTTCGACTGGATTTTGCTTAAATAATACTGGTATACTTATATAAAGTAAGATCAAATTAATCTATTGTTGAATTCTATACATATGTACATACATTTGGTGCCGTTTTTTCTTTATATGTACTATACTGAAACGTTCGAGAAATTATTCCCAAGTTCGAGACCCTTCACGAAGTTTTTATCTATTTTCAGAACGTTCACGAAAAGATATAGAAAACTCTCGAACGTTTGGCCAAAATGTATAAATGCGGTACAAACAAATCATAGGTCAGTTATTTTAATAATTCGAAGTCGGCAGTGTTAAGAAGATTATTCAAGTTTAAATAAATAAGTGATTAACGCGTGTCGAGATAAATACGACGAATTAAATTCGTGTGCGACTTTAATGTGGACAATAATTGTTAGACTGAAATTATCCGCGGACTTTTTCTTTCGTGTAAGTGAAGTGCTATATAGATTAGTGTGTTTTTATTAAATATACTTAGATATAATTAGTTCGGTTAGTTATAAACGTGTACATATTTTTAGTATAAATAAATTAGTTATTAATAATCGTTGCAACACTTTTTAAGATCATTTAGCAAATTTTAAACTTTTAGTTAAATTACGTACGCAATTTTAATTAATTACATTAAAAATGTCGGCGTTTTCCATTTGCTTACTTTTATTTCAAAATCTCAGTGCGCTGTTATAGTGTTGGTATTAGTTACCCTTGCTAGTTACCAATGTTATTGACAATCGCTTTTGTCGCAAATTTCGTGAATTCAGTGCTTAATGTGGTAGAGTCTAGTAACTTGGGTTTGCAAAATAGATCTTTTTTTTCTTACTTATTTTGAAAGTAAAATATATTGAGTGTGCACTGTAAAAATTTTAGCTTGAAATTCGAAATATTCATGATGTTATAATAATATTTGTAAGCGTCCCATAGTTGCACTATTGAAGGTTGCTCAACAGTTGCAAGCGGTTGGACTCCTTTATTATACGATCCTTATTTGGTGCGTAAATATCTGCTGAAAACGTAAAAATGGGTAGAAACGAGAAAATGTGGCACTAGAAATGCAGTAGCTCAAATTGTTTTTGCAAAAGCCATAAAAGAAAAAAAAGAGGAAAATGGTACACCGACAACGAAATTACGGTTTCTTGTATGTGGAGTAGAAACTGTAATACGCATTCTACCTAAGGAGATCTCCGAAAACATTCCACAAGATTCGTGAGCAAAGCGTGGTTCACGTAATATATACTATATGAATAGGTAAATGTTCTGTATGCTGTTAATAAACTCCTTTTACGTTGGCTACCCAGTACCTTAATTTAGACAGTCCAACATTATACACAGGACCTTGCTTCAACTTCAGCAAGTATTTTAGTAAATGCAGAAGTTAGTGTAAATTATATAATGAGGCATAAGGGTATACCGCTTCTCACAGTAGCAAAAAGTTGTATTGGATAATCAGAGAGTACTAAAATATATGTTACCAGTAAAATATTTAAAAAAATGTCCTGTTGAAAACCTTTCAAGCACGCACCGTCAAGACACTTTTGTTAACAATTTTTGTTGTTTGCTGTGAACATTAACAATAGTGCCAATAAAATATTTTGTGCATTTTTTCAACATATTTGAGCAATTCTTGCCTATTCATTGTGATTGTAGAATCAATTTGTCAAGTAAATAATTTTATTTTTCATTTTGTTGTAATTTACTGGTAATGCCTAGGATACTAGATACGTAAACATATACATAAACTCTCTCATAATGCCCTTTTTCATATTTTTTTCAGGTTTCTTTTTAGATTTTAATGGTAACAAGTTTTCTATTTCTTTTCGTGCATTTCTGCAACATATTTGAGCAATCCATACACATTCATTGTAATTGTAAAATCAATTTGATCAGTAAATAATTAAATGTCAAACTATTTATTGTTTTAAACTACTAGATATACTTGTAATAGAAACTAAAGCAATTGTTTATTTTTAGTTTTTATTGTATATGAACTGCAAAATAAGATTTTATCCACCAATGGCGTTACTAGATGATTTCGCTTATCGAACAACATATATCACCCGGTCCAGAAATCTCGGACTGCATCACCTTGCTCTCCGGACGAAATCATCGTAATAACGCCTTTTGGTGCATAAACAGCTATTAGACTGTTACAAAACACGAAATGTATTTGTATTTTAAAATTTAATTTAAATAAACAAAATTAAATTAAAATCAAGTTTTTTGTTTAGTATTTTTAATATACTTTGAGAGTTTGTTTTCTCAAAAAAAGTATATTTTAAGTTAAACCTCTTATCTTTAAGTAGCAATTTTAGTGTAGTTACTGAAAACTGTAAAGCGACGACTAGAATTACGTTTAACAATTTTTTTTCATTTATTTAGATTTACTATTGTCACATATTTGTGTAATTGCACAATGTTTAAGTATTTCCAAGTATTTTAAATTTATCAAAATTGGAAAAAAAATATCTAACGTTATGTGCTCCCAACGAGGGTTTCATTTCTAATTACTCATACGCATCCATGCGAGTATTGAGCGTTTTACGTTTACTACTTTTGTGAAAGTCCGTATTAGGCGGTTTCTGGAGAACCACGTGTTCCATCAATGTAAAAGCAGTAAAACTGGTTCATTTATTAGCAAAATTTTCATGATGACGTCGCGTCACTTTCGTTGAAGCTATCGAAATTATAATTTACTTGTGATAACACCATATGCACGGCTTTGTTTATTTTATTTTAAAAATTTTTAAAAAGGAGCCACTAGCTAATCGCATTCTTAAAAGGAAAACTGAACTGTAAGTATTATATTTTTCTAATTTAATTTTTGTCATGTACGTTGTTAGTCGTTTGCACGCACGACTGTACGTACCTATAAAGTTGTCCCAATTAACTATAAAACTTTTTTTTATGGTTAATATAACCATCCAGATTTTTATTTTCGTTTTTTGATTTACAAATATAAATTTATTTGTTTTTGGAATGTAAAAGTTAGGCCGACAAGAATAATTCTTTGTACGATGCGGTGCCTAACGAAAGGGAGCTTGCTTCAACAATTATTGTCTGTGATATCGACCTACGTTCTAGCGTTACCTCGTTTCTCTTTTCTATTCTTTCTTTCTGTAATAAAATAAATATATTCAGTAATTGTCATCCTAATCTTCCACCGTTTTGGCGCATTTTTAACTTGTTTCATGATTTAGCACCTCGAAACTTACGACTCAATCGCCGAATCAAACTGAGTTTGTCGTTGCTGTTCAAGTTACGAGATAAGTATCGTAACAAAATTTGACACCCAACTGTCTAAAGTTTGATTTCGTGTGTACGATTATAATTAGTTCTATTTTTATTGACTTTTCTACTTATTGATCGTCTTAGCGAGTTCGATGTACTCAAAATTTTCCTTCGTTTCTTTTGTGTTATTGCAAGATCTGGCTTCGCAGTTAGCTCACTTATTTTTTGCTGTCTTTTAGTAATACGTTTGCTTAACTTGTTTTAGTTATCGAGTCATTCCTTTTTTGTTTAGGTTAGTGGGTTTCTAGTCAGACACGTTTTAGTAGATTTCTGCATTGGTTTACTGCGTTGATTAGTTTCTTGTTTTAAGTTTTATTGTTTTAAATATATATTACTCAGACGAAGAACCAACCCTTTTTACTTCCTCGGACTCTGATGTAGAAAGGAATTTAGAATACTGAAACGTCACGTTTTCTGGTGAAGATCCTTCTTTACTTATAGAGTTTCTTATTGGTATTGGCGAGTTGTGTTTGTCTCGTGGTGTGTCACAGCATCAACTTTTTCTCTCAGTTTTTGAGGTTTTATCTGGCAAAGCCCTTTTTGTTTTTAGGATAAATCAAAGTTTGTTGCGTTCGTGGAACGATGTTGCTGCTCTTTTGAGTTTTGCCCTTAGATTACGATGAGCGCTTAATGGATACTATTAGCACTCGTACGATGGGAGCTGACAAATCTATTGGTACTTACGTTACCACAATGCGATACCTGTTTATTTAGCTATCGGAACCGGTCTCTGAGTAAATACAGCTCAAGATAATTTGCCGAAATCTAACGCCGTTTTATTAACCTCCGTTAGAGTTGATTGAGATCACATCTAACTCGCGGTTAGTATCGTTAGACAAGCGTTTGGAGTCGAACATTAACTCTCGTAATTCTTTTAACTTCTCAACATCAGAGACCAGTGATAAAGTTCAAGAGCCATCTATAGGCTTTGCTAGTAAAATTTCTACTTCCGTCTTTTTTGCTATTCCTGCTACTTGCTTTCTTAATACTTCTACACTTTCTTCTTCCGTATCCACTTCTACCTCAAATACTTGTGTTCCTTATCTTTTTCAAGGTTATAAGCTTTTATGGTCTGTTCGCTCTCTTCTTTCTAATTTCTTTTCAGTTTCTAGGATTATTAAGCCTACTACTGATTCTTGGTTTTAAGTCTAACAACTAAAGTTATTGTTTCTCTTCGTGGTGTTTTTTGTTGGTGTGTTATAAACGGTCTTGTGTGTAAGCGTGTACGTGTTTTTTTCTGATCCTATTGTTTGGAAGTTAGTTGTACCATTGAATCAGCGCAAGCAAATTTTTCAGGGTCACCACATTACATCTGGCTATAATCACAGCAATGTTAGGCGCACTTTAGAAGCTCTTTGCTGTCACTTCTACTGACCTCATATGAGACCTAAGGTTACTGAATTCATACCCTACTTTTTTTCGTATTTGAACTCACAACCAAGTCATCCTATTACGTCACGCATTGCCAAGTACAACAAAGCTTTCTAATACTACCGTTATTACGAAACCTTCTACACGTCTACACAAGGATCGTGCTGTTTTTTCAAATGTAAAAGTTGCTGCTATTATATTTGCACCCACTTCAGTACTTTGTAATTATTCATTTCTGTCTCCTTCTTCCAATCGTTCTCTTCTTTACTATTGGCGTCGCAAGCGTCGTAAGTATTAGTTCACTTTTTGGGGCTTTCAACTTTCGAACTTTGCTATTCTGCTGGTGTACGTCATTAATTTCTTGAAGGTTGTAGCTTGGATGCTACCCAATTGTTCTTTCTATTTTGTTGTAGTGAATTTCTTTTTTGTTTAAGTTTCTAGTGAATTTCTTTAAGTTTTTTCTGTAAGGATCTTATTTCAGAACGGACTACTTTTCCATTTGTATATAGTTACATCCGCTTAGTTGGCTATTTTGAGATTGGTAAGTTACTAGTAGAACTCTCACTTCGGTTTTAGTTTAGTTTTTTGTTTTCTTAGGATTCCTATTCCTTTCCAATTTAAGACAGCAATTGATACGCATTCATTCTATAGCTAACTGTGATATCTTTTCTTTTCCCTTCGTGGTATAATTTACAAATGTAAATTTATTTGTTTTTGGAATGTTAAAGTTAGGTCGACAAGTTTAATTCTTTGTACGACGTGTTGTCCAACTGAAGGAAGCTAGGTTCAACAACAATTGTCTGTGATATCGACCTACGTTCTAGCGTTTCATCGCATTTGTGTAAAGTTACCTCGTTTCTCTTTTCTAACCTCTCTTTCTGTGGCAAAATAAATATACTCGTTGTTACACTCTGTGTTTTTGTCATTTGTTCTTTTTTAGCTTTGGATAGTTTTAAACGGTATCTGCCATCCTAATCACAGTAAAGGGGACAGCACAGTCGCAGCAAACTATATATTTTTGTTTATAGTATATTTCTGACGTTTACACTGACATCACCTATTTTTACTTTTAATGTTGTTGTTGCTATCCATGTGTTTATAAAGCGTTGTTTTTAATTAATTTGATTGACGGCTGAAAGTGAATTTTATGCAGAATATAAAACAGTTAATTTAAAATGGCAGAGTACCAGAAACATTTTACTTTTTCATCAATAAATAAAGATAAAAGAAATTAATTAGCAAGAAAGTTTCACTTCTTGCGTGAGCTTATGTGAGTGAAGCTCACGCGTTTAATTTTTTGACATATTATTTATTTTCAACAAATGCTCGAGATACATTGATAACACTCTCATAATAACGTTATAATGACCAGCTACAAAAAAACAGTCTACATAGTCTACACGTTATAAAGTGAATTTTCTTGTTCGTGATCTACTCGTGAGATGCGTTCACATGTAAATTCGTACTATCACTTTTCTAAACTTATCAATATAATAATTAATTTCATATAAAACTAAAATAAAAAGAACACGAGGCATTAACGAAGAAACCAAATTTTGCGGCATCGCTGAGGTAGAGGCAGACCTAAAGGATGTGGGAAAACGTTCTTGCGAACAATAATCTAATAAACTATTTAAAACAACAAACATTTTTTATGGTTTTGATAAATTTTATCGTTTTTTTGTATTTATTCGTTTTGAGGTAAAATTTTAGAATTTTTGATGGTTTTATGAAATCACTCTTCTTTCGATTTGGCTAATAATAGACTCCAATTAATACTAGCGAATTAATTGTTTTGTGTCGTTTTCATGTTAAAAAATGTTTATACAACTATTACTAAAATGTCAATGCATTGTTGTAATCCTGGAGGTTAATAATTTTTTTTTCTATTACAATTCGTTTACTAATATATAAAATGCTTTCTAAATATTTATATTTATTATGATAATGAGGTTGATTAGGTACAAACGCATCAAATACGCTTTTGAAAACTAGATAAACGCGACAACTGCATCGGATATTGCGGTACGTAAAGTCGAAAACAAGGTTTGAAATTATTGTATATATTATATACTATATAAAATATCCACGTTCAAACAGTAACTTAATCTCGAAACAAAAATGAACGAAACTGATTTAACCGTAAGTGCGAAAGAAATTGTGCCGTCTTTGAAAAGTTCCCGACAAAAAGGTGACGGCGGAGTGATAGCAGTTTTTGGTGGGCATCGAGCGTACGTAGGATCAACGTATTTTAGCGCGAGCGGCGCGTTAAAAGTTGGTTCAGATGTAGTTTATATTTTTACTTCGAAAGAGGCGGAAGAAGTAAAAATCATTTCGCCCGATTTTATAGTGTACCCAATAATTAACGACGAAAAATTTATGGAGGAGTGCGCACAGTGGCTCGAAAGAATTGATGTAGTGGTAATTGGACCTGGATTTCGACGAGAAAAAAAATATTTTCATCTATTTGCAAACGTCGTTGAAACTTGTCGAATTTTAAAAAAAGGATTAGTGATCGATTCGAGTGCGTTAAATCACCTTTCTAAAAACATGGAATTAATTAAAAATTATCCGGAACCTGGTGTCATTTTAACACCAAACGCCGAAGAAGTTGGTATTTTATTTGGAAATGTACAAGCAGACTATTCAAAAGTTATCGGTAATTTAGGAAAAACAATAACAATTTTGCGTAAAGGGCCAGTAGACGAAGCAATCAATTTTGCGAAAACTGTAAAATTTACTGGGGGTGGATCCAATCGCAGAGGAATGGGACAAGGTGATCTTTTAGCTGGAGTTGTTGGTGCGTTTTTTGGATTTGCGATAAAAAGTGATCTTTCCAAGAGTGTAGATCAGGGCGATCTTGCAATAGCAGCTTGTCAGGGTGCTTCAAAATTAGTACGAGAGTGTAATGCAAGAGCATTTGCTAAAAAAGGACGTGCGATGGTAACTTCAGATATGGCTGAAGAAATTTCTGATGTTTTTAAAGATTTGTTTGAAGAAGACTAATTAAACCTATTAGTGAAATAGTATAAAGGTTAATTTTATATTTTAATCACAGCTGTATGAATGTATCAAAAGGTGAATTATGTTTTTTGCAGTTTGTCTTAAATTAAAGAAAAATATTGAAGTTGACAAGTAGGTATGTGTTTGCATTTGTTGGTGCATAACACTTGTTGCATTTGTTTTGGTACGGTTTGTTATTAGACAACTTGCTTTTATTGATATCTTTTAGTGAACCTTTAACCAAACGTGACTTAGAAATAGTATATCAGACCTGTGAATTCTTAGCAGACGGTTAATGTTAAAAATTATGATCTACTAGAAGAGTTCAGACTAAATTTAAGAAATTCTCAGAACAATCTTATCTTAGCTATACTTATCAAAAATCTCGTAATAAAATAGTAAAATAACGTCTTCCACGATGATGTCAGTGTTGTAACCGACGTGATCCCACCATTGCGAGCAAAACGTAAGCGCCCACGCCTTACTGGAATAGAAAGCGTAAGGAACTTCAGTAACCACAGTTATTCAACTGTAAGTTCCATTAGAAGAAATTAGTAGAAAAATGTCCAGTTTTTCGTACACCTGTAGAAAGTGTTTTAAAGCAATAAAACTTACCTAACAAGAAATCTTAAAGGTGTCGCTACTTGCTAAAAATAGAAGCAAAAGACAATTACAAAAAGAAACCCTCGACCATGCGAAATGTAACCCTCACTAAAATATAGATGTATTTATTGTATTAATAAACGTTTATAGTTGCCTGGAACAGCACTACATGATGAAAGAGTCACCTGAAGTTAACCTACAACAATAAACCCCACAAGTAGAGAAAACCAATAACGTTTTTTACAGATTTCAAGGAGGTTTCATAACTTAGACCATAATGACAAAACTGTAATTCAGTAAAGAAATAGTTGCCGTTATGTTCACTAAAACACAAATTTTTTCCAATAAATACTAGCATTATGGGTTCATTGGTAGAGTCGACGCGAACGTAGTCAGGTATCTTCATTTGACATCGTTAAAGCGAAATATCTTTTTCTAATCCAACTGTAAGCGTTAAAAATTAACTTTGATGATAAGTAGCGTCGGTATCATAGAATTACACGAACCTCTATTTTGAGCGAAACTATTCCTCCAGTTCAAATTTTGTTTCGATTTTCTCGAACGGTCTCAATGGTTATTTTGAAAAGAAACTTCGTCCTAGCCCTAAAATACTGTTTTTTTAATGTCTCTTTGGACAAAGGTTAACCCATTTAGAATAACAATCTCGGTTGGTAGTTGGTACAGTGTGCGTAATGTTAGTTGCCTCTACTAGTGGTGCACTCTGGTAGTGTCTATTTTTAGACGCGAGCTAAATGGCTAACACGAGTAAGTGTCTAACCATGTGGCGTTACCTTACCCTAATCCTGAGAAACCTTGCAGACAATGGTCGTGATAAAGCAGAAATGGTATTCGGCTATGGCGGTTTATCGTTCGTGGATTTAATTGTATGAGATCCAAACCAGAAGTTATCAGTTCTTCTATGCGGCCGGCACCATTAGAACAAAAAAAAACTCTAACTGATTTCGGGATTCGTGGTAGGACAAGAACTTGAGATACGGCACTGGGTTCGAAAGTTGTCACTTTTTGTCAGTAAATCAAGACCTAGTTTTGTTAAGAGAGTAAAAGCTGAACTGTATTACTTTAAAAACATGATAAGGGCGACTTCTGGGTAGCCGTACGTGCTGCAATACGCTTGGGATCCACGTGAAAAACTTTGCACCTTATACCTATACAATGCTCAGCAATCTACCCAATCCAAGATACTTCGGTGGTCTGTTTAAGTAAAGAGCGAGGACTGAACGAACAGTAGCAAAGTAGCACAAGAATCCACTCGACTGCGACTCGTTCAATGTAGCCTGATAGCGACACAAAGATACGAGAAAGATAAGAGGCTCCATCGAAGATCGTTGCTATTCGGTGACCTATCTAATTGGTGCTGAACTCTTGGGCACTTGAGAACTAAGCAGCACAGATTGGGCGTCTAGTTTTTTGTTGTGCGACATGTTGCTTAAAATGAGGAGTGAGGTTAGTATGCAATCGCACGTGGAGTATTTATATGAAAAATCTAGCTAAAATTATTTTTACTTGTAAATGTACTTAAAAGCAAGTTTTTATTGTTAGTTTTATTTAATTTTAAAATCATAAGTATTAATGTGATATTTAATTCTTATTATTACTCCATGGGAAGTACATACAAAATTGTTAATCAGAGCTGGAATCCGATTCTTCTTATGGTTCTTTGGCATCTTGTGCACTCCCCTCGTAAATGTTTCCAGAAGCAGAAGATTTTTCGTCTTGGGGCAGAATGGCTTAGTTTCTTATGAGGTCTTTTTCTTGCGCTGCTGAGCAAAGAGTCAGAGCTTAAAAGAAGTCTATTGAAAACATCCCTATTGCAAACTATTCGAAACAAATTTGTTGAAAAATTTTGCCGATACATTCAGAAGTGCTCGTTTCGTGCCTCTGTGGCTTCTTCCGATAATTGACCGATAGGTAGTATGGCATATCCAATATGTGTTGCTGCAACATGTTGAAAAATTTTAAGCATTGTTGGTGACACTGGATGCCAACCATAAAGCTCTGCGGTTTCTCTGCAACATTCTTCAAATTTTCTGCGGTCAGTTCTGTGTCTGCTAGAAATTGTTTCTAGTATAAGTTCACAAGTTGAATACCTAACTCGGTAGTGGTTCTTTGTTAGATTTTCGTTTGCTTTTTCAAGTTATCGTTTTCTTTCTTACCTTTTCAGAGTTTAAGTTACGGCTTGTTTCACAAGTGGATAACCTAACTTTTGAGAAGTTCTTAGTTAGATTTCGATTGCTTGTTTGAGTTTTGCGATTTATCTCACGCCCTGATGAAGCCCCTTACGAAAGTGAGCGAAACGTTGGCAGCTTCGGTTGCAACAACTATGACACGGTCCAAACCCGGAAGACATTCTAATGTTAATATAGTTTTTTTGTCTTTTTGTGTCGTGGCCTGCCATTTCTTTATGGGTAATTTGTAGGAAAGGTAAAGAAGGGATTTGAAAAAACCAATATTTGAATGTAGTATTGACAGTCTAAACTTCCAAGCGTCAAAGTTCATTTCGTTGATTTCATCTAAATTGTTGAATTCTTTGGAGGTTTTGTCACAAATGTAGCAGAGCATTGTGGAATATGTGCCAGTTGCAGAATTGTTCACTTTCATATCTACCATTGTAGGTACCAAAGTATGTTGTATATATACTGTTCCACTTGGCCTTAGGACTTCGTTAAATTTTCAACTTGGTTTTCTACGTAATACATTTATTCGTTTGTGATGTCCTGTGTCTCATGAATAAAGCGTATTTTTATTGGCCTATCTCGTAGACGAAGGAACTGGATTTTGCCAAATGTTTTTTTTCTCATCAAAAGTATTAATTCGCAGTGTCAGAGGTGCTAGTGAGCTATCAAAAATGTTAGCGTCGCTATCTTAGTTATTTTCAAATTTCCGCTTGAATTGTGACTGCTGAGATCTATCACAGACCCATTTGATTATAAGCTCAAGATTTTATCTTTCATGTGGTGTTAAAAGTTCTATAACATTTATTTTTCACAAACGCAACAAAGTATGGTTAAATAAAGTTCCCCCTGGGATAACATTTTTGTGACTTTCTTTATTATTACTCTCGTTTGCACCTTGCAATATTTCCCATTGTTTTCTTATAAAATCCTTCTCTACAAAAATGGCTAGAGTCTCTGATGGTGTGTTTTTTCACTGTTTGCCTTCAGAGGTAGCTTTATGTAACTCGTGTTGGAGTGGCTGTCATATCTTTGATAAGTTTAGATGCATCTGTGTTTGCAGAAGCACGTTGACTCATACTTCATAGTTCAACTCGTCAACAGGTACTTGTACCCTCAAATTCTTCGTTTTGCGCCGCTTGTTTCGGTCACTCGATTCACCGAAATACTAAATTTGGTGGAGGCATTAAGCCAGGATACGTTTTGTTTTAAAAACCGTTTTTCTGTTTTATTAGCTGTTGCTCATTTCCTTTTCCGATCAAATTTAAAATGGGCAAGATCTTGTTTTAACGTAGTGCGTTCGTCATCTGGACATTTCGTGAGTTTTTGTTCTAAACAGCTAATATATTAATACTGAATTCCTTTTACAAGTTTAATTGGTTTCTTATAATATATCATCCCCTATCTATCAAAAATCTCGTAATAAAATAGTAAAATAACGACTTTTATGATGATGTCATTCAGTGCCAAAACTAAAGCGTGGCGAAGGCGGCAAATGCTTCCGCCCGCCACTGGTTTTAATAAACTGGACACATTGAGGTATATACGTACTTCTGGAAGGACAACAACGGAAACAGAAAGTGAGATAGGTGTGAAAATAGGGGTTGCCACCCTTCTTCACAACATCAAAAACGCAAAATATTTCTCTATTTCATTCGACTGTACCACTGATGTAGCTCATCAAAAACACATGGGTAAAATCATTTGATGCACTTTAATACTAATAAAGCATGTAGAATTGTAGAAAACTTTATGGATTTTATCAAAAATGCACAATTTATGCCATGCTCCGCACATAGCCTGAACTTAGTAGGACTTAATGCAGCTAACACAATTCCACAAATGCAAACTTTTTTTTAGAACTGTTTGCTAAAAATTACATAAAAACTAAAAATAACTTTAAAAGGTAGTTGTGACACACCATGGTCATCAAAAGCACAAGCTGTTCTTGCTTTGAAATCCTAATTATCTAAAATCCTGACAATTCTGACATAAATTACAGAAAACCGACAACATATAGAGGATCTTAAAAGCTAACTCGATAATTAAATCTATAGAGATATTTGAGTTTATAGTTTACGTGTGTCTTTGGGACACGTTTATTACGAGAATTAATACAATAAACCTGGCATTGCAGGAAAAAATCCGGATATATTCCGAGAAGCTCAAATGATTAATGGATTACTATCTGAAATCGAATTATACAAGCACTTTCTTTTTTCATCAGTAGTGCAGTTTTCCAAGATTATAACAATAACGTAAGCGTTTCACGGAAAAAAGAAAAGTAAAATGCCGCAAGAGCAAGCCGAAGATGACGCATATCTTTAACATTTCAAAACTCAATTTAAAACAGTTCTTTTGCAGGTTTTAGATTCGATCACTACTCAACTCAATAATCGATTTGTGGCTTTAAATTGCGTAGTTGAAGATTTCGGATTATTGAATGGGCGTGTAATTTCTCAAACAGATACAACAGAACTAAAGAAAATGGCTATAGACCTTGCAATAAAATACAATACCGATTTAGCTTCATATGAATTTGCTTTAGAAATTGAAAGTTTAAATTTTAAGTAGGAGTGTTACTTTTAAGACTTTTAAAATGTGAGTTATTTGATCTATTGCAAGGAATACATCTATCACTGGAGAACATTTATCCAAACTTGACCACCATATTGCGTGTAGGAAGACAATAATACTTATTTAACGAAAAATGTTATAGGTGTCGTTACTTGCTATAAATAATAGCAAAGAAAAAGTCACAAAAGAAAAGCCTCGACCGTGAGAAATGTAAGTCTCAGTTTCACTACAATATAGATGAATTATTGTACCAACGAAATTTAGTAGAACTGGAATACAACTACATAACGAAAGACTCACATGACGTTAACCTACAACAATAAAACCCGCAAGTAGAGAAATCCAATAACGTTTTAAACTTACAGTTTTCAGGAGGTTGAATAACACCGCAATTCATTGAAGAAATAGCTGCCGCTATGGACAATAAAACAAACTTTTCAATGAATACTAGCGTTATGGGTTCATTGCTAGAGTCAATGCGAACATAGTCAGATATCTTCAATTAACATCGTTAAAGCGAAATATCTTTTTCTAATCCAACAGTAAGCGTTAAAAACTAACTTTGATGATAAGCGTTGGTATGATAGAATTACTCGAACCTCTGTTTTGAGCGAAACTATTCCTCTAGTCCAAATTTTGTTTCTGTTTTCTCAAACGGTTTCGATGCGTCTTCTGAAGAGGAATCTCGTCCTAGCCCTAAAACACTTTTTTTAGAATAAGTCTCGGTTGCTACAGTGTGTGTAATATTAGTCACCTATTAGTGGTGCACTGTAGGTAGTCTATTTTTAGACGCGAGCTAAATTATTAACACCGTGTAGTGTTACCTTTAAAATAGGTACGTCTCTTACCCTAACCCGGAGAAACCTTGCTACCGATGGGCTACATTTACCGTATCCCGATGTAATAGAAGCCGTGATGAAGCAAAAATGGGCTTATGACTATGGCGGTTTATCGTTTGTAGACTTAACTGTGTGAGATCCAAACCGAAAGGTATCAGTTCTTCAATGCCGCCGGCACCATTCGAACTTATTTCGAGATTCCTGGTTGGACAAGAACTTGAGATACAGCACTGGATTCGAAAGTCGACACTTTTTGTCAGTAAATAAAGACCTAGTTTTATTAAGAAAAGGCTGAGCACTATTACTTTAAAAACGTGATAAGAGTGACTTGTAGTAGCCGTACGTGCTCCAATATGCTTGGGATCCATGTGAAAAACTTTGCGCCTTATACCTATACAATGTTCAGCAATCTACCCAATCCGAGATACTTCGGTGATTTGTTTAAGTAAAGAGCGAGGACTGAACGAACAGTAGCAAGGTAGCACAGGAATTCATTTACTGAAAGAAACTACGATAGCGACTCGTTCAACGTGATCTAGTAGTGACACAAAGATACGGGGCTCCATCCGGGATCGTTGCTAACCGGTGTCCTATCTAATTGGTGCTGAACTCTTGGAAACTTTAGAATTAGACTGGCACAGATTGGGCGTTTAGTTTTTCGTCGTGCGACATATTGTTTAAGATGAGGTACGTATCTCCGCCTCGGCGTGCTTAGCCGCCCCGCTTTATGCGCGTGCAAAAACGGCACGTCGTGATGCTGAACTAGCTAGCTAAGATCGATCAGAAACGAGAATTAGAAAAAACTTTGAGAGCTGTGTTAAGCACTGAACTACCGATTTCGTACAAGAGACTAGGTCGTACTACCTGCGACCAAAGTTTTTCTTCTTTTTTTAAAGCTGGAAGTGGTTGAACTTACAGTTTCTGTATTGTTCTTCGCATACTCAACAAAATTACAAAACAATCGCCCGTCCTCTTCACCGTCGCAAACTACAGGGAGGCCTGGGTGAGCCGGATACCCCCTATACCTGTCCAGGCCCCTCTTAAAAAAATGTAACTGACACATAATAATGTTTAAAATGTTTTTAGAATGCCATCTTTATAGTTTTCTACATAATAATGTCTTTTTATGAACAATAGAACCCAGCCCCCCTAGCACGGATGTCTGTTTACGCGCATTGTCCTCTTTCTTATATATCTTATATTTTCGAAAGCTTTTGTTGACATTTAGTTTCTACTCTGAAATTCGACTAATAGTTTTAAATTTCCGATTCACTTATAAAACGGAACAATAAATGTCTTGTGATTATACGGCCATTAAGAAATTTTGCTCTTATATCGAACTCTAATTTACATTCGTCACATCCCATCATACGCTTTTGTGGTTGTATAAGTTTAAAACCCTTACTAGATAGTCAGCGTGTTGAACGATACGTTTACAACTGTACGATTTTTTCATCGCACATCAAAAAGAACGCATTATTCAGTTCTGTGTCTAACATAGGTCCTGGTTTTGATAATTCTTCTTTTCCTTTAGTTATTTTATCTATTACTAATCAGTAGTATCTAAAATTAGTTGATATAGTTCACTCTTCGTAAATGGTCTTTGTTATAAACGTACCTACCGATTAGCAAAAATTAATAATTTTTAAAAAATCACAAAAATAGGCAACCCAACGTACTTTTCACAAGTGCTTTAAAAAATTATTATTTCTAGAAACTTTACATTTATTACAGATTTGGAAAGCTTGAATTGTAAGCATCTAAAGAAAATATTTTAACTCCTTTTAGGGCACGCCGTGTAGATCGTAGAGCGCTGCTTTTTATCGACATAAAAGTGAGAATAAATATTAACAATCTTATTTAGCAACGATTTATTAAAATTAGGTAACATAAACACATAACATAGTGAGGCACAATATGATAATGATCACAATATTTGTATAAATAAATAAATGCTTAATATTATGCTTTTATAATAACAATTAAAGCTTAAAGCTCAACTATATAATAATGGTTAATTCTAACACAATTTAATTATACAAAAAATACTGATAAAATATGTATTTTTTTCTACAAAAGCTTATCTAATTTAACATTTCTAAATGTTGCGTGATCTTCGTTTTTCGAATTTTTTTTTATTATGCAACTAAAAATATGTGCTGGTATTATGGCAGTGGCCAATTACTGGATCAATGTCTGTATTGAAATTTATAGATTTGTTCGTTGATTTGATTGTTCATACGGTTTATAATCACTTCAAATTATCGGTTATGTACTTTGAGTGATACAATCACATTAAAAGAATTATAAGGTTACATATAGTGCACACACTTAAGTGACTAATTTAGACTTTTCTATACCTAAACACCGACGTTAGAAAGGTAACGATAGATAGACAACCCAATACATTCAAAGTTTATAAAAAGTTGTAACAATTTTACTCTTTACTACATATTTACGTCAGTCACGTTCGTCATAAAGAAATAAAGTCTTATTAAAATCACCATTATTGATAATACTGCCTTGAGAGACAATTTATAATAGGCCCAAAATGAATACTTTCAGACCCAAGTGTTATCACTGATAAAATTTCAATACAGGTCATTTACATTGGTTTGTTTATTGCGAATTTAGCAAACTACTGCTGAGATGGGATTCTCAGTAATGTGGATAATAGAAGATGGCCACTGCGCATTTTGTAGTTTTGAGTCAAGTTTGGATTTCAACATTTCATCCAATGATGCCTTGCGGAATTGAGCCATTTTTACTGGCGACAAAGGAGCCACTGAAAATACATAGTGTTACTGTTCAAATCACCAAATCTTATTATACTAACAGTATTAAATGCACATATACAATTTTAGTGTCGATTTGTTCAATGTTAGTGAGCAAGAGTTAGTTTAATGTAGTTTTTGTATGTATATGTAAGTTTACTGCAAAATAAACAAAACAAAAATTAAAATTAATAGGGTTATGCATGCATTGCAACACAGTAGAAAAGCAGTAACATAAAACGCAAAGAAAACATGATTACTTACGTGAAGGCTAAAAATATAAAAATAGAAAATAGAACACACGAAAATTCGATTTCTTCCTTTTTAGTGAAGGAGTATTTGTTTTTTAAGCAACACAACACAGTGATAGTCTTTGAAAAAAACTAAGCCTTTTTCTATATTACCATTCACGTTATTCGCTTGATTATAGTCTTCTTTTCATAAACAAACTGCTCTAACAAAACCATAGTATTGAGTCTTTAAATCCCATAAAAGTAAATCTCTTTAGAAGTTAGTCTTTTATAATTTTTTTAAATTATGACCACAGTCAAAAATGTACATTTTAGAATTTCTAATCATTCACAAGACCTACAAATTTTCATTTGTTCTCTGCTTAGTTCAAAAAAAAAATTGTTCACACAAAAAAAACATTTTTTCCATCTGACATGAATGAAAAAAGCGAGTTTTCAAAAATTTTCCTCGTGTTTTGCTAAAATATATCAACTCCTACATTATCATGCTGTCATATAATTAACCAATACCCAAAGAGATGAATTCTAGTCGAAAATATAGTGCGATGGAGTTTGACCATACCTAATATTATAAAACGTTCACTTTGTCAAAATACTATAATAAGAAATGAGAGAATGGGGCACGATGTGTCACTTCTGACGACAACTCTAAATTTTTTTATCTCCTCAACAATACAACGATCACTAATCACAAGACGTCAACTCATACAGAGGCGACTATACAATAAACCACATCAAAAATTAGGAAGATTTTTTGATATCGCTAACACTCAGTAAACGTTATAAACAAAAACATATTTAATTAGGAGGCACTAAACATTTTTAGATCCTAGTCGAAGACACCAATAATAGGTTGAGTTTTGCATCAAATATTGCAAACTTTGACAACAGTGTAATACAAATTTTAAAAAAATTAACTCTACATTCAAATTCTTATATATTGGCTAATGAACAAATTGTATTTTTCATAACACCATCGTAAAAAACTTGTGATCAAAAAACATACCATAAACTTTAATAAAGAATATTGGTGTTAAAAAAAAATGAAAAAATTATTGGTAACTAAATGAAAAAAATCTAGAAGTACAAGTATGGAGTTCTACAATTCGGGTTTGAGCCACACATTATATTTAAGCTCAGTGCGATAAGAGGACGATGAATACATATTTTGGGTTTTTTGATTGGTCAAATTTCTTCTTATATCGCTAGCATTCAGCAAAAAAAAGTCCAATGATACTTCAGAAATACAATCTACCAAACCAAATAGTCACACTTGACAGGTTGTTCTAATAACTGCATCAAACTTTTCTAGCAAAACGTATACGAATTTGACTGTGGCCATCGTCTTAAAAACATTACAAAAAAATAATTTCCACCACTTTTATTTTCTTGTATCAATGTGTTAGAGATGACGCTTGTTGCAATCGTAGTTACGTTTCGTTTTCCGTCAGTTAGTTGTCACAAATGAAAATTAGTTAAACAATATTTAATGTCATAAATAGATCTGAAAACACTTTGAATGTAAATAAAAGAAAATATGACACTAAATATGTTGTTTGCGTGCATAAATATTAGTTTTAATATTTGTATTGTAGGTGTTAGTAAAGGTTGCCAAATTTTTTTAATAACAAAACACTTACATGTACAAGATTGGACTTCAGACAGGCAGGCTAGTAACATTTACCCTCAATTGAGGCTGCGCTACTGGCCCGCCTCCGACCCACTTGTATTGCTAAAACAACAGCACAGCCTTCAATAAACCCGTAAATCAAAAAAACCTCAAATCTTACTGCTACAAATTACACAACTACTGATTTCTTTTTTTAAATTTCGTAACAGCTAAACTTAGAGTTGTATAATCGTTAGCGAAGATTTGAAGTAATGAGTAGCTGAAATAAAATTAATAAATAAACATAAGAATAATTTGCTTGCCTTTGATGACGATCCATGAATGTGTATAATGACATGGAATGTATTTCAAATTAAATAACTCCAAAAAGAAAAATTTCAAGCAAGGACAATTGGTATTTCTTTTTTTTCTTTAATAAAATACATATAACTACTTTAACAAATCTAATTTTTACAAAAGCAGCACGCATGCATCAATAGGTATTTTGCATAAATATTAATACATATTGGCATCACAACTATTATTATTATTAATATAATAATTTAAATTTTTTTTTATACAAAACACCTTTTATAAAAGTTTTTAAAATGTATTTTTAAAAATGTATAAATTTTATACAATAATGACATTAATACAAGGTTGTATTGTTAACATTTTACATAAACAAACATTTTGTAAAATAGGTTCAAAATTTTCCCGTTTTTTCAACTCTTGACTGCCACATACTCATTTCACCAAGTCAGTTCTCGATTAATGTCATCACTTTCGTTCTATTTAGTTTCTACTTCGTAGACATTTTTAATACGTGTAATTTTGCATTTCAGTGTTAAAAAACCGTAAAAAAAATAACAGTGACAAAGGTTTTGAATTATTCTCTAATTGGTTCCATTAGGCCACGCCCAACAACTGTAACCAATCAAAGTAACGTTTCTTAGCTTATACGTGCAAAAACTTGCTCTTCTTAAACAGTACTCGCAGGATTTACAAACAAAATCAAATTTTATTCAACAATGAGATTTAAAAAACCATCCCTACGGACATCATGAAGTTGAAGACAGATATATAAAGTTATACTCAAAAAAATAATTATTTTAGATTTTTCTTCATAATTTTCAATCTCATTATCTACTTAAATTATCTACCCTTTTACATCTTTAAGTAAGATCTTGTCGTTTGCGTATCTCATTTTCCAAGCACTGTCATAAAAAAGCTAATCCATTAAAAGAAAACGTAATATTTTAAACTCCGAAATTAAAGTCTATATAGTCATTAAAACTCAAACAAAAACTTTCAGAGTTCTTTTGAAGTTCACCATTTCCATACAAATTAGAATAAAAGCGTGCGAGAATAATAAAAAAAAAAGAATCCGATAATCATAAAAATTGCATGTTTCGAGATACTCGCAAATGAGGTCAGATTAAGTTTTCGACACGCAAATTGGCATTTTTTTTAGATAAACTGAGATTGATCATAAACTTTTATCTAAAGAACAGCTATTTGTTTTTTTTAAAATAAAGTGCAAAAAAGACTGATTTTAAAAAGATTGACCTCTATTTATAAAGTATTATACAAACGTGCTTAAAAGTGTTATTTTGAGAAACAATTTAAATACGATATCGTTGACGTTTATTAATTTCACGCGTTTAATTGCTTATGTAAACTGATTGCTTACAATTAGTGTTTTGACGCGTTAATTAAGAAGTGTTTCCTTCATTAACACTTTTGCCAAAAGTAGTATACTTAACTTTCCATAATTATTATTTGTATGTTTAAGCAATGAAAAACAATTTTAAGCTTATCTTCAATACAGATTTCTGTAATCCTCATCTACTTGACGATTGTTTTTCATAAAGCTCTGGTACACAGAACTTGAAGTAGGTCCTCATTTGTATCATTATTACTCACGTCTTAAGTCTAAAATTTGATCTTGCTGCTACCCACTACTGCCGTCGAATAGACTTGTACGAATTTTGGCATCGAAAAAGTTTATCAAAATACTGAAATCGGTTCCATGAGTGACACATTAGTAGAACAAATTATTGTAAGGACTATGCTACAACTAGCCGAATCCGTAGTTTAGATAAGACAATAGATATTTTAGATTTTGCAGCAGTGGAACCGATTAAAGAACTACTTATTGTGGTAATCCAACTTAGATTTCTTTTTCTCTTTAATCTATAGACCAAATAAAACCAGTCTTTTTGACCTCAAGATTAAACCAAGTCAATAGTTTAGTCCAAATGCACTTTGGCAAGATTATCATATAAAGACAACGATATTGGTCAAGGTTGAAAAAAAAACATCAGAAAAAGATTACCAGCGAATAGTGCATAAAGAAAAGTATGCCAATTTTGTTATTGTTTATTGATCGACATTATTAATACGAGACGATTAAAAATAAAATTTAGGTTAAAAATAATCACACGATGACCTTTCTTTCTATCGTTTCCCAACAGTTGTTCATTTATTTTCAATTAATCAATAAATTAATAACTTTAACACACGTTTGATTCAATAAAGTTATCTGATGTAAAATAACGTTATGTTTACTTGGCTGTTAACAAACAATAACGACAATTAAGTACAAGATAATTCCTTAATCAATTTAATTCTACGAGTAATCCAGTATTTGTGTGAAAAATTTTCCGTTGCAGGCTTTCTTGCAATAAACTTTTTTTCCTGAAACGATTACCACGTAAACAAATTAATTTAAATGTTTTTGCTAATGTTAACATTATAACCTTGATTAGGAAGAAGAAATTGATTATAATTCAATATTTTTCTAAAACTGGATCGATTTTTGGATTTTGTTTAACAGAACTTGCTGCTATTGTAAACAAACGTGTTTTAAAAATTACATTTAATTATTGAATTACGACACACAACGAATATATGAGCAACAATACATACCATTCGCACATATCCACGCAACGGAAACATTGTAAAATAAAACAAACTCAGTGTTTATTCATGTTAAACTAAAGGACTTGTAACAAAAAATGAAACTATTATCCACAACTACTTTGATAAATTAAAAATGATCTTTTTGCAAAGCAGTGTAATATAAGTGTACTGAGTGTAAATTGAATATAGTATCGACTTTAACTCAAAAACGATCCTTGCTTAAGACGTCATTGTTTGAATTGTATTATTGAACAATTTACCTATATGTACCTATATTTGAGACTTATTTTAAACTAGAATTATTTGGCTTTAGAAACAACTTGCAAAAATCAAGTACTATTAGTAGAATCAAAGTTTTTTTTGTAAACCCTTTCTAAAAATAAATGAATAACAATTTTTCTGAAGAATATCGTTTGCGTACGTTACTAAAATACGATAATGAATTACTTACCGTAACCTTCTCCTTGTAAGAAAAGACGAAAAGCTTCGCTTACTTTTGCAGGTTGTTCTTCCAACACCATTCCACAGTCTGAAATCTAACAAAATATTGGTAATAAAAACGTGCTCGCTTTAAAAAAGTACCTTCATCCAAGAAGAGTTTGTGGGGTCTAATCTGCCGTTGAGAGTAATGGTATCGTCGACGTGAGGACTTCTTGAACCAGTAATGTTTAAAACGGGCATATGCAAAGTATGAGCTTCTTTACGCTTATTAGGATCGAGCTCTCTTTGGATATTCAAATCACTGCGTCGTACGTAACTGTCAGTGAACAAAGCTAAATTCGTGGGATTCACATTTCGTTCGAAATAGCTTTTGTAAACTTGTACGAGATCGTGATTGCGTTCCTCGGTGTTCTACAAATCAAATTTTGCCATTTTTCAATGTCAATAAGAGAACTTACTCTGCCGAAGTGATGCCACATAAGGTAATCGAGAACACCTTGAGTCATTCCTTTTGATCTTAAATGTCGGGCGTTTAATTTCTGATATCCCCATTCGATCCATCCGGATTGTGTGCTAGCGCAATTTATAAGACAAAGAGCTGCCACTTTGTTTGGTTGAGTTAGCGCATATCGCGCTAAAATGTTCGCACCAGCTCCAACGCCAAAGCCGATGATTTGTTTAAGACCAAAATGTGAGAGAACAAATTCAAGTTGAGCGGCTAATTCGTCCATAGTGGGAAAAATGTAACTGTAATAGAAAACGTCAAATTAATGATACAATGTGCCTAAAAGAAACTTTTTATCAAAATAGGATTTTGTTCCAAACTTTTGTATAAAGGTAAATTTCATTTACCAATAAAAATATTCTTATATGTATTATGCGGTAGCGCACAAAACTAAAAATGGAATAAAGGAAAATTACCTTATATCACACTATTACTAAATATTTCTGAGTGAGAAATGAAAAATCAATCGTCATTCAAATAGTGTTAAGTGACGAATGAAAAAAACAATTGTCATTCGAACGAATAAAAGTTTATTTCTTACCTGACACTAAATCAAGATTAAATTTTCATTTTATTGATTCTGAGTGATTAATAATAAAATGTGCTCTAACCTCGTACTATATAGCTAATCTATTTAAAATTTCATTTATTTGAAGTAAAGGTATAACATTTTATTTTTTCTTATTCAAACCAAATTGACCGGTTAGTGATTCGTATTTTATATCAGGCATGTTGTGTAACAAACAGTTATGCATTTGTTTCATAAGTACAATAATGTCAGTTTTTGGGAGTACGAGGCCTGAAAACGCATTTTTCGTACAAACAATATAAAATTTTTTCTCAAACTATGAGCTACTAAATAACTAAAAAAAGAACTATAAGTACCATAAAGCAATATGTTGACTACGTGTATTTCTAATACATTTAGTTTAACACAACAATAAACATATTTAATTATTTACCAGAAAGCATTTCTATCTACTTATTGAATTTAATGTTTATTTTCATTAACTGTTTTCAAATAATTGATTTAGACGTAATAACATAAGTTTATGCAAAACGTCATATCACATTTCGATACTAACACAAAAAATGATTCATCTTTATTGGCATATATTAGAAAACCCCTAAAATGTCCTATTTTTGGTACAAAATAATTTCAAATTGTCATTCCAACAACTTCAATCGTAACCGCAATTTCACATATAATTAAATAAAATTTAAAAAAAAATATATTTTGTAAAGTATATTAAAGTTTTGTATCCAAAGTATTTACAACAATCTTAAATTTCAACAAGAAAACTGTTTCATAGAACGTGAAACTTCAAAGCTGTAATGTGTGAAATGACTTCAAAACTTCTCTTCTAAATATAGTTATGTTGTGATTTCAATTTCCATTAGTGTCTTTTACGTTGAATCTATAAACCTTGACTAAGAAAAACGTCTGGAAAAAGCAAAATCGGCAAAAAAAGTAGATTCTTTTATATACTTTGGTATCGATTTTCCATTAATCACGTATTTTGATCGGTACAATACTGACAAGAAAATGAAAATAAAAATAGACAGAACGACAATAGAGAATAAAGTAGCGCTTTAGAGTTTATAGATCACGTACAAACTTCGCCATGTTTCAGGATCAATGCTTGAAACATAAAATGTAAGTTGATAAGTAGAAATGTTACAAATATAAACATTTTACGCACAAACGAGAAAAACAAAGACATCTAATTGTATATAAAAAACTATTAAACGAGTGAGCCTCTTATTTTATTTATCGATGAAAAAGTAAAAGGAGTCACACATTAATTAATTTAATTGAAAATTAAAAAAAAATTCAAAACAACTTTTCATAAACATGCGTCAATATAAACGTCAGAAGTGTAAACAAAAAATATAATTTTCAGCGACTGTGCTGTCCCCTTTTTCGTTACGGGGCAACCAAAATTTAAGATTTATCCTTGCTAAACTAGTTTCACTTCAAAAACCTAAATTTTATTTATTTTGAGAAGGACAGAATTAGTTTAATGTAATAAAAATAAAACGAAATAATTATACTAAGTATATTAAAAAGATACCAGGTGTACAAAAAACTCGTAAATGATTCAATAATTAAACTACTTGATAATCAAACAAAACTATTAACATATCTGGCAATGATATATAAACGGATGTAGGTAGTAAACAAAAATATACATGACAAATTCCTAAACAACAAAACGATTCTACCTATTAACGAGATTTATCACAGGACGTTGTCCTATTCATTTTAGAATAGAAACTTAAAAGTGGCCAACTATCAACAAATCGGAATTTTAAATACAACATTATAGCTTATCCACATTTTCATAGTCCTAAATATACCAGCCATAAAATATAAAAATAGATACATTAAAAAGGCAATAAAAAAAGTGTAGTAAGATAAATAAAAAAACAAAAAACTGGCCAACCAGTCTTGAAGGCTGATAAGGTCGTCTTACTGTATATCGTTATTCTTGTACTTTTGCCCCTATAGATGTTTTGAGTATGGCACTTGTGCTTCGAGGAATGCTCGAGGTTACTCTAAACGATGTGACAACTGCTATCTTCTTGATCCATCCCAAGCAACACATTGGTATAAAGAACGTCTAAATGTCCGGGTAATAGACGTTTATTAGACATTAAAACGTTTTTAAACGCGTTATTAACGTTTATTAGACGGACATTTAGACGCTTTTTGTACCAATGTGTTGTTTGGGACCTTGTCAGTTTACAAAACTGTAATAGCCATTTCAAAGCGGCGTGGTTCGTTCTTAGTAAAAATTTGTGTCCATACAAGTATTTATAAAAATGCTCTATAAACTTGACTACCGCTAACAGTTCTATTCTAGTTCTCTTTCTTTGCTAAAATAAGCGAATACCTATGGCCAAATTACATGCATCGGTATCCAAAACTAATTTCCCATTTTCTTTTAGATAATTTAAAATCGGCGAAGTGAGTAAGAGAGAGTGAGTAAGCCCAGTGGCGGATCAACGAACCTCGGAGCCCTAGACGGCAGAGCCACTTTGGGGTCCCTAGATAGTCAAACTAAACTAGAAAACCATTTTTGAAACAATTTATAATGATAATTTCCAGCCATATTCGACGCATTTTCGTAACTTTGTCCTCTACATAACTTTATATCTAATTCGAGAATAGACAATGTTTGTAGAATGTGGTCTTTCAAGTATAGAGTGTGGGTGAGTGGGGCTCCCTTGCATGCTCGGGGCACTAAGCGGCCGCCTACTCCGCCTAGCTCTTAAAAAGCCATTGGTAAGGTCTGTTTTAATTGTTTAGAAAGCGTTTTCGCATAGATATAATTTTCTTCAAGGTTATTTCTACATGGGAATTAATTATGTACTGTAGCGTTGTTTACGTAGACCAAATAACATAAGTGTTATTTACTGTATAATTTCTTTCACAAGTTAGTAATTAAAAAGAACGTATGTCTTTTCCAAATCTCTGAAACTGTATCTTTATAGATTACTGTAAGAGAATATACTGACGTGTAACTTAGGAATCTGTAATATGAATAAAAACAGCGCCAATTTTGCGGTTGCATCCAAAACTACACCTTTTGAATCCAAATAAATGTTTCCAATTTTAGCGCAGTCATTGTCTAACTATAATGTATATAAACAAGGGTAATACTGACAAATCCGAGTACAAATTACACCTATAATAGGTGCACAACCTAAGGAAACTTCGAACCTGATGTTTGTCGATTAAAATACTCTTTATAGAAGTTATAACTAATACATATATATAAAATAAATGTTTATGCGGTTATGGAACAAAGTTTCTAAAACTATAAGTATAGATATTATAGAATGCCAATAACCCAGACACTGCATTCCAAGATACAATTCAGTTCTGAGCTAAATTCTGGAAATGTTTGGTACGTACTGGATAACTTTAATGTGTCATTACAGTACGACTAAAACTTGTTAATGTTACCATTCTTAGGTTATTCTTTGCAAATACATTGCAACTTATCAACAGCAATAAGACTTTTTAAAATACTTGACCAACAACCAATAAATTACATTGGTTTGTGCCCAATGTCGTCGATAATTTTGTTCATGTTATCGACAGTAACAATTGTTTTACATTCTAAATTGTTATTACATCATTTAATTCAAATGAATCCACAGAAACAAAATTTGTTAGCACCATCTGAATTGTCTTTTTGGTTCTTACTTACAAATGAAAGAAAAAAACTTTACCCTGGATACAATATCATCGGAAAAGAGAGGCTAGCTTTGTAAAAATCATGTCTAACGGAGGTTATTTTAACGTCTGTGGCAATAATATTTTTCATAAAATGCTGTCCAAAATTCATTCAGTACATATCGGAACACTTCCTATAAATCAAATGCTGATGGTTTTTGACCATTTTGGAGTCTCACTTCTATTGCCAGTGGTCCACATGTCATGTGTATGTTATAAAAGATGTCTATTACGTTTTGCATAACTTGACCTCTATGTTAGCTCATGAAAGGTTATCAAAGTGGTCTGTTTAAGAGGAAATTCAATCTGCAGAATAGCTGATATATTATAATTCAGATTATTATATATCAGGTTGTCATTAATTATTGCGTTTGCATAAGTTGTTGAAGTTTAGTACCACTAATATTACGAGTATTATCTGAGATGTTGAAAATTGCAAGTTACCACCATTTCGTAAAAAAATCTGATAAGATTTTAATAATCGTATTTCAAAACTAAAAATAACATTCAGATCGTTAAAGGAAGAGGCCAGAAAAGGAGAAAAAAAATTAGAAACCATAAAAACATACAATAATGTCATGGGAGGTACACATCTGATATGATATATATTTAGATAAACAATGTAGCTAAATTTCTGCAAAAAAACATGTTTTAACTTATTCTCACGAATGCATATAAACAGTTACATAATTTACAAAAAAAAGTCATATTTTGCATCGTAAAAAATATAGTTCCATTAAACATATCACTCAAACATGTAAAAATTCACACATATATGATTTGTAAAAATTCTTGAAAATAATGTTCTGCGTATCTTTTTAAAATAATAAAAGCATTTTGAATTGACTTTATTCCCATCATAAACAAAGTTACATTTTGAAACAGTGTTTTCCAAAGGACGTATATTTTGATTTTCTCATTTTAATATTTGTATTCCAGGTTTATATACGAAAAGATTCATTGATGATGGTTACTTTTAAAACAACTTTATTTGTATTGTTCCTTAATCCCGAAAAATACAAGTGAAAGGACCAAACATAAAATAAGTTACTTTCAAATTCAAAATGTTAAAAATCATTTTATAAATATGTTGGTAATTAAACATTTTTTCATTGATCACGAATTTTATTTCATGCTTGTATTTTATTTTCAATTGCTTGTATGCAAGTAATAAAATAGAGCGATAAAAAGGTTAATGATTTACTTATACATTATTAATTACATAACTACAACTTAATTTCAAAAAATCAAATATAGAAAATATAAAACAAAGAAATATAGATAACTCTAGTTGAGAGAAAAAAGTATTGCAAAATCAAAAATCAATTTCAATAACACGAAATGATTTCCTAAGCATGCAATTACTTTTTTTTGTTCACAATTGGTTTAGTTACTTCACGTCATGACATTAAATTAAGAATGAAGTTAGTACAACGTCGTGCAATGCAATAAAACTCTTTCTCGATATAATATTTGTCTTTCCTTTGGCAAGGTTATGTGACAGATAACTTTTCTGGAATGATAATTAATAAAATGTTGTAACAAAACAAAGGCATTTTTTAAATTAAGATTGGCTATTTATAAAGTGCCTTGTCTCTTCAACTAAGATAATGGGTTAAATGTGAATATGTTAAATAGCATTTAAATACTTTTGAAACCAGTTGAAACCAGGATTTGCAGGTTTAATGCAGTACGTATAAACTTGTTTTATTTCTCTCACAGTAATGATTTTTAACATTTAAAGCCGAATGGAAGATTTTGAATTGTCTGTAACAAAGACTTAATTTGATAACGTATGAATGTTAACGTATATGATTAACATAATAATAAATAATATAAGTAAAGACGAAATATGTTTGTGCTAAGCACAAAAATTGTGATAATTGGCGTACACGCCAAACTCAAAAATATTTACATTTGAACTATAACTTTTTTTTGCTAACGAACTTGATAATTAATAAAGCGTACCCACGTAGACTTGGGTCTAAAAAAATTGCAGCTCTACGCGAGTTACAAATTCGCTAAGTCAGTAATTATAAATATCTGTTAAATCAATTCATAATTGAATCAACAGTCAAGATTTTGTCAAATGTTAATGTGATAAATAATAAACGACGCAGGCTCATCAAGAATGTAATTTTTTAATAAATTAAAAATTGTTCATAGACAGTTTGGGCGACGTATATATATGTATAAGATATAGCATTACAAATCGTTACATTTAAAAAGCTTAGTAAAAAATCTTTAAATGCCAGAAGCATTCAATGTAAAAAACGTCAAGGCAACGATCTTTATAAAAAAATCTTGGTATAATTACCAGACATTTCTAGTTTGAATTCATTATCACAGCTATTATTAATATTTACATTAAAAAATTGTTTATTTATTTAACGTCTCTGATTGAAAATGTGTCGAGGCTCACGCCTAGAAACTGTACGTGAGGTTAAACGCGTTAAAAATTCTTCGTTTAATCCTTACATCGAAAATTTTGAAACTAGTTTTCACTGGTTTTAAGTTTACCAACAAATTACAATAATCGTTGCTATTTGCATAATATTCGTTTTCTAAAATGCTTTCGGGTCGTTTTGACGTCTAACGCAACATCTATTACGAAAGCAACGCCTTTTTTTCCAATCTAAATTGCTTCTTAAAAAAAAGAAACTAACAAATACGAAAAGCAGGTTTCGAAAACTATAATTTTTATGCTTTACTTTTGCTTCCTCATTATCCTCATTTACGACAAGAATTGATATAAAATTATGGATTAAGTAGTAAAGAAATACATTATACTCAAGAATACTACAAAGATTAAGTGGTAATATTTTATCAAAATATAGTATTGATAAATTTATCAAACATACATCATAATACAGAAAATGAATTTCTCACTGACAGTTCTAAATAAAACGCAATAAAAGTTTATATGATCCCCAATTTCCGATAGAAGAACCCTTTTGTGTTCTAAATCCAATTCGAACCTGTTTCTTTTTTAATTTTCTGCGTTGTCTTTGTTCGTGCTCGTTAGCACCGTGTAATTTAAATTTTGCAATCTCCAATAATTATATCCCAATGTTTTCCAATACATCTACAGTTGAAACGCGTCTAGTGTATAATAACTATTGGTGTTCCTAAACCTAATTTCTATTATCTCTTACAGTTCTGAGTTATTCGCGGAAAAGTAAATGATTCTTTTTTCATCTTAATTTGTTTATAACAGTTCGCCTCCTGGTAATGACTTATAATTCTGTGACGATCAAATTAATGATTCCTTCTTATAGGAGGTAGGGACAAAAGCAACTACTTCAGTTTCTGCGATAACAATTAGCAATTTCTATTGTTTTTTCCAATTATAAATCTTTAAAGTTTTTAACGAAATCAAATTTAATTTTGAAATGAAGTCTTTGTATGTAAAAATTTGAAAACATTAAAACTTTAGTTTTAGCGGAAGTTAAAGAAGTTTTCTGGCATTAAAATTGTTCGGTAAGTTAAAGCTGACAGGCGATGAAAAAATCTCATTTAAATTTTGCTCAATTTACGAAAAATAGCAATTTTTGAATTTAGACAATTTCGAAAAACGCTTTTTTCTAGCTAAGTGAAAATCCCTCAGTATATCTGATAGGGGTTAAATAGGATTTTAGACAAGCACAAATTAGTAAAAAAAACCATTTGGTGTCGACTTTTTGGCAAGCACTTTATATATAACAGTAAATGTTATTAAAAAAAAAAGTCTGAAGTTTCTAGAGCATAGGTTCCTAACCTTTTATGGACTACAGCCCCCTTTACACGAAAGAAAATTACAACGCCCCCTTTTACATAATAGTTAATTATACCAATTTTATGTCTGTCTATTGTAATTACAAACAAATAATTTATTCTCTCTCTCTAATCGTGTTCCTCGTGGTCTTGGCAGTCTATTCCTTTTCTTAGACAGTCAATTAGCTACTGCACTGAACCTAAGCTCAGCCAAACATGATGAAGAAAACGCAATTTCTGTACTATTTTCCACAATCCAGAGTGAAGAGCTGATATTGATTTTTGGAGTCAGAACTGTTGGTATCCATTTCTTAATTTTATTTTTAATTATTCATTAGTTGTGAGTTCTACGAGTTCTTAATCTAAATGATGATTCTGCTGTATCTGCATTTGCGAAAGGGTCTAAAACCCAGCTTGGTATATTCATATTTAAAATATCCTAGAATCGCTCTGGAAAATCGGCATAAAGAGCGTCTAGGTGTTGGCGGTAAGTAAGTAAATTTTCCTGTTTTACCGATAATGCTGATAATGGCGGAAAGTGGCTGTATTCACGTCTTCCTAGATTTCGTTTGATTACAAGAAGTTTTCCCCCAAAATCAGCTATAACGTTTTTTGTTTCTAATAAATTCAACTCATCACCTTGCAATTGTAAATTAACACCATTGAATAGTTTAAAAATGTCTGCGTTCTGTTCTGTTCGTCACAAAAAGTTGGTCTCGATTTTTTTTCAAACCAGTGTACTTGATTTAAGAAAAACAATCATCTTGACTATCTTTGCTGAGACCATATTCTAAAATGAAGTTTTCTTCCTTGGAATAAGTTAAGCAGTGTATAATAGTGAATTTATCAAGTTATAAATGCATGATTATCTTTAACTTTAATTTTGCACAATTTTCTTGTATAATAATTGTATTTAAAAATATTAAAATATTTTAATTGTTGCGATTGTGTGTATTAACACAGTAACAGAATGTAAGTAGTGTAGCATGGCTATATGTTAAATATAAGCAGAGGGAAAATAACTTAACCCTCCCTGAGATCCGTATTCTGGCTCCTAGTTTAGAACGTGGCCTTGAATCACCTTTCTTCGGCAGGTAATAACTATGTGTGCACAAAAATTATTAAATATAACACTCAGCATGTTTATATTATCATCTACTGTTTTATATCGTTTTATTTTTCATTCGGTGTTCTCATTATAAACATTCTCTTCAAACTCCTGTATTTATACACACATACTAACGTTTAATTGTTTCCGAAGAGGTTATTATGCATATTATCATGAACTAGTGAAGCTATTGTAAGTACATATATGGTCTGACATGGTAATACTCCGACTTTCAAATAAACACTGAAGAATATGTTGTTTAATAAATAGCTCTAACGGTAATGTCAAAGCGATGTCGTTCATTAAGATTTTGTGCAACCAAGTGCTGACGATGAAACCCTATATCCTTCGAATAAAAATTTCTTTCTCTTGGAAAAAAACATGCATGGTATTAAAGATGGATTCTCCCTTTGTATCGGTTTCCAATTTTTTTTGCAAATAATAACTCTTGACAAATTTTTTTCTTAGATTAGTGCTTAGTTATTTGGTAAAGTTGATTCGAATTTAATGGAAAATTTGGAAGTTTTCAAGTAATCACATAATGATAGTTCAACGTCTTTAGCAATTTCATCTATTCCTCTTTGCACTGTATTATTACTCAAAGGAATTTTTTAAATAATATCTGATGTATGATGAAGAACAGTTTCGATTACCTCTGTGACTGCCGGCATAATTGATTCCTCACCAACTGTGTGTGGTTTTCCCGCATTGCTTGTACATGTTTGTTAAGAAGTTTTTTTTACTTTCAGTAAGAATTTTTATCGTAAAAATGACATCGTTTTCAAACGCCAAATACCCCGATATTTTGTTTATTTATGGCTTTTGTAATGTACGTCGGTTTCCACATAGACGTGCTCTTCATTTTAGTGTAATTGATTCAATCTACAAACGCCTCTCTGAAGCTGGAAATGTTAGAAAGAATGTATATGCTGGAATTGCTAGTTATGGCGTCGATGTGGATGAAGCAATCTTAAGAATAGTCGAAAAAAAAACCGAACCCTCAGCACCAGATAAGTAGCCACCGATCTTGGTGTCACACAGTGGAAGGCTTGGTCTGTCCTCCGCCGAGAAGGTCTACATCCATTTCACTATACCCGTGTTCAAGAATTAGAGGAGGGAGATACTGCACCAAGATTGCAGATTGTTTACTAAGAATCTTGTGGACCGATGAGTTAAAGTTTAGTACACATAATCTCCATAACTTAAATTCTAGAGACGAAGACAATCCACGATTAATAAAACAAACAATTTAAAGAAGAGTTAGCGTTAGTGTATGGATGGAAGTTATTGGAACTAATTTAATCGGTCCTCAGTTTATACCTGATAATAACAACGGCAAAATCTGTGAAGATTTTCTAAATCATCATTTGTTTGAATTGCTATAGAAAATAGACGTAAAATGATTTTTTAACACGATGGATGTCCCGCCCACTATTGCCGCGCGATAAAAGAGTTATTGAGTCAGAGGTTCTTAAACCGGTGGATTGGAAGAGGAAGACCAATACCATAGCCTGCCAGAAGTCCGGATCTAACGTCCCTAGATTTTTATGTATAGGGACGTATGAAAGAAATTGTGTATAGTACTAAAGTCAATACGCAAGAAGAACTAATAAACATAATTCAAGAAGCTGCAGTAATTTTGTGAAATAATTTTTCTAGTACAATTACAAAAACATAAGTTTGAGAACGGGCTCGTGCTTGCATCAGAACTAGAGACAGTAATTTCGAAAATGAATTGTAACAATAAAATTTAATGTAGCAAATGTATTGTCAATTTAAGTACTATAAACAACAAGTATGAGTTACGAATTTCTGTATTATTTATGCAATTAAGGGATATTTCTAAAAATGTATACCTTATTTGAAAGATTATAAAGCGTTGAGCCACAGCTGCGTTTCCATCACAGAAGACGTAAATAAACAAAATATCGGAGTATTTCGCGTCTGAAAACAATTCCATTTTCACAATGAAGATACTGAAAGTAAAGAAACTTTTTAGCAAAAATGATCAAGCAATTACAGCTAACGAACAAGAAACTAATAACTTAACACAGGGGGAATAATCACAAGCAGAGTAATTTATTTATTTATCGTCGGTCAGTTTGGCAACTATGTGGCGTCTAAAATAAGCTAGCAACAAGCGGTAACCGAATCACTAACTTATCTCAATTGACTGAATCAGTTTTGTTTTAACGAAACTTTTAACACTTTGCAATTGCTGACGCAACAGAAAAAAAGTGTAAAATGACATTTTGCAACAAAATGATAAGTTGCCCAAAATGTTGAGCTATGTACCAATTATTAAAATAATTAAAAAAAGGTATGCGTATTTAGCTTTATCTTTGCCGTCTATTTTATTTATTCAAGCACGTATTTTGAGTGACCTAACCAAGAAACTTAGAAGGCTTTTTTTTTGTTGCATTGAAGCTATAATTTTGCCTCTTTTAAATTAATCAGTTATTTACTTTTTTTCTAATCAATAAATACCTTTCGTTTAAATTTCGAATTTTGTTATCATTCGGTTCGGTTATTGTTATCAAAAACCTCAAGCTCAAATGGGATTCTATCAAGCGGCGTGGACTGTAGTACCTGGAAAAGTACTCTTTTAAAACAGTCAATTATTTATATGTATACGTATATTTCAGTTTGTGTACCCCTGTCGCCGTTTACCGATCATTCCTCTCGCATGCATTTGCATTACTACAAATGTAAGCAACCTAGTTTAATGTCGAATTCAAACAGAGAAATGTGAGATAGATGCTTTGGCATGAGTACACCTTGCAAGTTTGCCAGACCTACTAAGGAAGAAGTTACCAAGATGTTATAAATTCTAGACGTTACCAGGATATAAACCCCAGCACCCAACAAAATAAAAATTCTAATAAAACATTAAAAAAAAAATCAAAATTTTGAGCCGAATAAATTGAAAATTACGAGCTTGTTGCATTAAATAGTTTGTTGACACCGTTAAGAAATCAAAAATAATGTTATGATGTTTAATTCACTGTTCTAAGAACTCCACACTTCTTCTCAGTAATTTGCTGACACTAAAAATAAATAGAAAATAATACTATCACATAAGACTAGCTAAATTTAATTGTTATTTACAGATGTTTAAATAAGGTAATGTTACGTAGGTCACTCAACATACTTGAGTAAATAAAAAACACTGCAAAAATAAAGCTAAATATGCAGAAAAAACTATTAAGGTAAAATGATTAATTTTTTTCTTCACTTTACAAGCGCGTTAGGAAAATTTAGCTTTAGCCATACTTCCGAACCGTAATAAAAATACCAAACCGATAACATTATTCGTGATTTCAATAAGCGGCGTGCTCTGTATTATATTTGTTGATAAGACAAGTTTTCGCAAAACATGTATAGGTAAATTCTATCATTTAAAAATGCAAAAGTATAAGCGCCAATAAGATCGTCTAAAAAAACTTACAAGAGACATTACTGAAAAAAAAAAACTTTCAACTCTTGAGCAGTAAAGCTATCTCATCGTGATATCTACCTTCCTATAAAAGCATTTCAAGTGTTTCTGATGTTTACTTTGTTTAATAGAATCAATGGTTAGTTACTTTATGTTACCTTTTTAAACAATGGATATGTCAAAATGAAGAACGTTTTTCCTTCAAGAAAACCAATATGTATAATAAATTACCAAAACATACGAGTTTTATTAATATCTTTAAGTACCACTCCATTAAAGAATTTCATATTAAAAAAAAGTTAAGTCAAAACTAATTTTTTTTACAGTTTCTCATTATGGATAATTCCGATGTGTCGAAATTTTGTCACACGTCGCAGTCGACATCTTCAGAGCGAGTTTATTCCAGACTCTGGAAAAGTGGTCTTATGAGAAATCGACCACACCGGAATTATACAGAATGACAAACGGTAATATAAAAGTAACCAGTAGAAACCTAAATTCTATTTAAAAAAAATTGTTTATAACATTCTAAAATTGCTCTCTGGAGTTCCGCATATTAAACCTTTACAACGAGAAAATGTCAAAGCTACGAACTGTAAATAGTAGACAATTTAGTTAAACGTAAACTACTATTGTTTCCATTAAAACCATTGTAGGGTTTAGAATCAAGCTCGTATAATTCGTAATTGCGTACCTGGTGAGTATTAAACTCGATGAGATTATCGTACTGTGGTATTTAATTGGAAACATGTATTATCAAATCCTCGTTTCCACAATGAATGTATATTATTCAGCAATAAAAAAGTAATAAAAGGCAGTTAAGTTATCAACGCCTAGACGTTTTATTGTATTTATAGATATTTGATGAACTTCAAAATTTTCTCAAGTTTTGTGAGTTGTCAGTAGGCGCAGCTTTAATTTTTAAGGTTCTATTCAAACTCAATCCGACCCAGAAAATTACATAACAGCACAAAATTTGAGATCAGAACACATAAAATCGAAAACACACAAATAGTATGAATAAGTTTCTATTTTGATTTAACTCGTTTTTTAAAAGATCCCCAAAAGTTAAAAAAGTCCAAATTTGAAACGATACAGCAGTATGATGTACATGTTTAAAATCAAAATAAATAAAACAAACGAAAACTGTAAACACATTTTTTTACAGTTACTTCCAATGTAAGCTTAAGATAAAAGTAATACAGATACAAAGTGCAATAGAAAACAATTTCAACAACAACTTTTTTTGTTAAAGATACAGTATCTGGATGTTATTAATAAAACACGACCAAGATAAGTACAAAGATTAAAAAAGATGTTTCTTTTATAAAATTGAAACTAAATCTTTGTAAGAACACCGACAAAATTTATTCTAGAAAATGTAATACATATAAAAACCAACCAAGATATAAAGTTTTATCCGAAAAACATGAATAGCTAAGTGTTAATAAAGTTAAACAAAAATACGAAACTACGTCGTAAGCACCCAAGAAAACTAATAAAAATCGAGTAGAACCGCCGTAGTCTACGCCGACAAACCGAGGAAATTAAATTGTAGGTCTCGTGCATTTAAAGAAATATAAATGACCGTATAGCTGAAAAAAGCGGTACGTAAACTGAAAATATAAACACGTACATATACAAACAACGCATAAGAAACCTTAAACGTTTCTCGTTAATTAAAATTTTGTTTTTAAGTTTTTACATTAAATTCTAATTTATTTAATTTAAAAAAATTCCACGTTTCCTCATTTTCTACCTATTTTCTACTATTGAGATTTTGCGTCGCAAAAATTAAAGTACACACCCACAGATTGCTTTACAAATACATTTTATAACGAGTAATCAAGAAGTGAAGTTGGCAACGTATTTTGTAAAAATTCCAACAAAATTCCACATAAATTTATGTATGCTAATCTTAAAAAAAAAATAAACAAATTTAATGCATTGTTTAACCAATAATGTCAACTATTTTATAAGTAGTTTTTCTGAAAATTGCACGTGGAAAATTGATTAATGACAAAACAGAGTATCTGTTATCAAATTTGACCCAGATTATTTTTTCCGTTTTGAAAAGGAAAACATGCAACGTAATGTATGTAGATGAAGCTCAATTTTCATAAAGTACATGAGCTAATCACACGCGAATCTTTGTTTTAATCAATTTTCAGAAACTTTGGCAGTATGCAAAATTATCATTAATTGTGGTCAATAAAAACAATAAAAGATGCGTATATCTACATGTTGTCAACATTTTAAGTACTTCAAGGCCTTTAATTAAGAGCTCATCATTTGCAATTTAGTTTAAGACTAATAAAAGCATGTGTAAACAATTTAATAAACATAACAAACTAATTTATATTTAAAAAATGCACTTACTCTTCTGGTAAGGTTTGAGCGCCTTCTTCTTGTCCAGGAGCGTTCACGTGATACACACAAAAGTTTTCCAAAAGGGCTCTCATATCCACGTAGTTAAAAAATGCTTGAAAGCTGGATATATCTAAATAAACAAACAGTAATATACAGAGAGCCACGTGAATGAAATCACATACAGTTTAGACCCAAATCGTGGTAAGTCAAAATCGCTGGTTTATTCCGGGATCCTTGTACCGCAACCACTATGGAACCGCGATCTGTTTCGACAGTTTCTTCATGTGCGGTCGAATCGCCACGCGATAAAGATCTGGCTGATGGAAATTGAAGTTGAATGTTTTTTAGTTCGATGTCATCCATACTGTCAGAAGGCATTGTGCTAAGGCAATAATTAATTAATCAATCGGTGCAAAGTAAACGTAAATTTAAATATTAAAATACAGTACTTAGATGGTTTTATTTCTAGATAAAGGCATTTTGCAAAATATAAAAAATAACGCTTTCAGATACAATATGTTGATAACTTAAATCCTACAGCTTGCTTACCCGAGAAGGGCGGCTTCTTCAGCTGCACCAGAAGCAGGCATTGTTCTATTATTGTTTAGAGTAGTTGAACTATCAGTCCTAAAACAAATGCAATCTAAATAGTACTACTGGTGCTGTAACAAATGCATGTAAAGTCTATCTACATTTAATTTTAACGTGGCGTAACTTATTATTAACCATCACCCACGCGACGATAACAAACATGGTTGTCAAATTGTTTACTTAACAACATTTCCGCATTTTCAAGGTAATTAGGAAATATTTTTTTCCCGCAAACGTATGCATTTGAATAATTCATACAATCAGCGGGCGTTATTAACCTCTTAATAAATAAGTTAAACCCAGTGAAAATTTAATGAGCCGCAAGTACCGGTTTAAGGCTATTTTTAAAAATTATAGAAATCGATTGAACACGCTTGAAGCAGCGCAAACCAGATACAGAAATTTATAGCTCAACTCTATTTCGAACTCCTAATAAGTTTTCTTATAATAATCAAAAGAAACCTTTTAATTACGTGCAGTAAACCACGCGAGATTAAAAGAAACAATTAAACAAATCGACACAACGCAATAAAGAACTATTTAAAAAAAATAGGACGCTTAATTTAGGTTGTTGTTGAGGGAACAAATTGCTCGTTGTCATTTACATTCGTAAGACTATTTTTTACGCAGTAAAAGTAAATTATAATTTTTCGAAGATGTCTTGACGAATAGTGTATTCACGAAACTGCATCTGCCAAGCAAAAAGAAATGTGAACTCGTTTGAAGCAAAAAGCAAACTGCTTGATTACAAAATCGTTTCCCTATTGACTACGTGACATTGCAGCGAAGTTCTGCATTAGCATGCTTTTTAGAGTTCTATAAAATTATTACTTAAGTTCTTGTGACAAAGTGCGAACGTAAATTAGGTAAATACAGATAATTTAATGAGGGCTTAAATATGAGAAATGTGTATGTTTACATACAAATGTACGCTACACGTACATAATCCAAATAGAGTAATCAAACTCACGTTATCGCACAGTATACATTGTACCGAAGAAAGAAAAGCAATATCAAGGTAAATTATAAAACTTAGCTATCTATGCTATGTTGGTCAATTGGTTTTAATAACTGTAAAATTCACAAATATATATGTGGGCCCATAAATCACACGATGGCGTTGATCACATTTTTCAAAAAATAAATAGCATAGTGCAGCTATGTATGAATGCAGCACAGAATAAAAAGTAGAATAAGATGAGTTGCCCATCTTTTACTTTCAGGTGTAAACTCCAAATTCAATGCGATGATTGATCATTAGAACAGACGGCAATAATTACAGATCTGATAATTTAAAAAACTGTTCAAATCGTAAGCGCAACAAAAGGTTTGTAGATAAAAAATATTATCACTGAATGAACTCACGTATTCTTCAAATTTTTCGTTATGGTAAATGAGTTGTCGCGAGAGTAGGTATAACAGTTTGCTGAAAACTATCACAAACGATTGAGATGTTTCTCACAATTGACAGAATTAAACAAGACAGTCGACTACAAAAATCCAAAATTAAATAGTTACAAAGAAATAATGCATGCATTTTCTGCGATATTACGTAGCTTTTTTCTTCCATAAAAGAAGATTGGTATAAATGTGGTACTATTAAATTATGATTTTGATTTGATGAATATGATAAAAATTATATTTCTGCCAAGTACACAAAAAGAAAAGCTTCTGGAAGTAAAAACTTGTCAACTAGTTCGTGGCTTGACAATCAAGTACTAACAGACTATAAATAAGACAAAACATAGACCAAAATACTGTGGTTTAAAACAGAGAAATGGGATATCATTATCCCGGTTAAAAAAAAATTAACGCTTTAAACTTTTTGCTATATGCAAAATCAGAAAAACTTACGTAAAAGAATCATGCTCTCTTTCTCATGCCACTTACCTTCTACTTTTAATCACGTACGTCATAGAATTACCAACTTTTTTTCATATTAATGCATATCACTTGACAATCGTGCACATTCACGTACAATTAAATTAATGCTATAGTAATCAACAGGCATACTATACCTTGGGGGTATGATAACTGGTTTTCTTTCTTCTTTCTGAAAAGGCAGATGCAACGCTTTCTTCACGCTTGCCATGACTCCAGCGTTATTTCCTGCTATTGTTGTTGTACAATATACATCGTTATTGCCTGTTAGGGATTGATACGAACCGCCTATGCTGCCCGGCATTGCACTAATGTTACATTAACATTTCATTTCAAACACATGATACAAGACAAAACGAAATAGTCTATTTTCTTAATATATCTATGGAAAAAATTCTTTTAAAGGTCAATACATGAATGTAGATTAGAATAAAACTAGCAATATTAGTAAGCGCTGAAACTACTTGGAGTAGCCCATGTAATATGACGCCAACGGTCAAGTGATAAATAGATTAGTATAATGTGCTAATAAGTATAGCAATTACAAGTGCTTGATAATTTATTCTTATTTAATATTCGAAATGATAAATACTACTACGTATCTATGACAACAATAATAATAATAAAATAAAATACGAGAGAAAAACTTAGTCCAGTCTCTTCATTTCAGCTCTTATATAACTGCAAAAAAAATACATTTACCCAAAGGTGCAGCCCGTGCTAATCGTATAACATTTAAATAACACCGGGCTTTAAAATAATCTCAAAAACATGCGTCTAAATTCATATAGTGCTATATCTTCTTTCGTATCGAAAGAACCTTTTAAATTATTAAAATATTAGATTTCACTTTCAAAATCAGTTGAAATTAAGCTTACTATGAGGTAAAGATACATACTCCTCCAAAAACTTATTTCTTGATGTTGTTTCTATATTAAAATAGATCCTTCGATGTCCACATTGCTCTACATCGAAGGATCTATTTTAATATAGAAACATCAAGAAATTGAAATTAAACCTCTTTGCTGTGTTCTATGTTTGAAAGTATAGCAAAGTATGCGTGTATAATAAATTTTGCATTTGTGAAAATAATTAACTGCTATTGCGGATAACCATAAACATTTATCAAATTCGCCAAAATTCTATGAGTTTTTCGTGCCTTTAAAAGCAAAATCATCTTCCATAGAAAACCAGATGTTTGCGTAAAAATCATTACACGGCTTTCTAACGCATTACAACCATAATATGATTTATTTTCCAGTATATTCTCGACGTCTATTTAGACTTTGTTACCGCAATCCATCTAAGCTTTACTTTAATCCCAAAATAACCATAACTATTCTTGTCAAACCAAATAAAATAACCTAATAGATGATAACTAAAAAAATAATTTTCACAACAAACTAAAAACAATAGTTTCAGAGAAGAGCGCTACACAACTAGTCAATACTAAACACATACTCTGTTTCTGTAAAGAAAAAATGTTCGTGCCTAAAGCAAAAGAAATTTTAAAGCAGACAAGTAGTTGTTGGATCATTATCAGCAGAAAGTGATGTATGCAAATGCTTGTTAATCTTTAGACCTGTTGAACAATAACGTTTTCATAAATATTGTTTCAAAATAAAAACTGCGTTTGGAATACTGAAAAATATTTATCAGATTTGAATACAAAGATAAAAACTACAAGATGTTCTCGAAAATATCTTCTGTTTTAATGACGAATTCCTGTTATATAATTGAAAAAAAAAAGACTTTTAGAACACATATTTAGTGAAATGGAAATAAAAATCACGATCAAACACAGAAGTTTATATCCATCTATAGTTTGATAGCTTAACTAAGAAATAAGAGAAACATAAGTAATGGATGCGCCAAGACTTGCTGACTACAATAGGAAGTAAACAAATAGTCCAAAAGGATTAATTTTTTTATAGCCACTGAGATTTCTTCACGTAACACTATTTTTGTCAAGTAAAGGTTGTATAATTTTGACTGAAATTGTAGAAACTTTGATAGTTATGAAGATGTGTTTAAAACATACAAAATATGTTACGCGGAAATAAGTTGACCGCAGACGATACCACACTTATATTTTAAAAACACTTCTCTTATATTTTTCGAAGTTACAATAAAACAAATAATCAATTTAATTACAGAAAATAGTAACCTCAACCAAAACGCAAACGAAATTAATTAAACATGAGCATGCTTTGAGGATTAAACAAAAGGTATCCTTATTAAATTAAGTTTTACACAAACTTATTCAAAATATATGTACATTTTAATATGATATACCATATACAGGGAATGAATTATAAGGTTAATTTGATTATGTCGTGATTGCGATTATTGAATGAAATGTATAACCTAAAACGATTGCTGTTTTTGTACTACATACCTAATCTTTATGTTTATCTTTAACAGCGAGAAAGTTTCTGCTTCATTTGTGAAGATCAAATTGGACTAAAAACGGCGATACATTAAAAAAATAAAAAGTATTAGATCCATAAGCATTATATGAATATACTTATACAGTAAACGCCAAAAACCTTTGGTGTTTATTTAGAAGGCTTTAGAGTCACTTGGGAGTTTCGTCATTGCTACCTGAGATTATGAGAAATAATTTCAATTTATAACCAAATAAGATAGCAGTTTCTTAATGAGCGAGATGATTGAATCAGTGTAAACAAATAGAGTAATGTTATTAATCATTCATTTTTTCTCCTACTGCTGATAATAAACGTTCCTGTATGTCGTATCTTCATTATGTGAACCAAGATGTCTTGGTTTATTCAATACACAAATTAGTTGTTTTTAGTCTGCATTTAAAATTGATCACACTCCCTTCCATTGTTGTTTCTGTTTCATGGTTTCAGATACATGTTAATACTGACTATGCATATATTTTACAAAATGCCTACTTTTGGCAACGGCTTCATTATTTTTGTGTTAGATGTCCCATTAGCTAATCGCATTTTCCGAGACGCACAATTGTGTGTATTTCTCATATAAAACTTTTCTTTTTTATATTGTCAGTCGTTTGGACGCACAACTGTACATACAATATTACCCTTGTTTTCACAATTAAGTATAAAACTTTTTTGCATGTATTAAGTTAAACGGTGTGCTCTGTTTCGCTTAAGGTCGTGATGTTTGATATATGTGTTGTATTCACCAACGTGAACTCAGCTTGAGTGCAAAGTTAAGCCAACGAATTTGTTTATATGTACTGTAAGAAATAAATTCGAATTTCGCGCTTAGAGAAATGCTCTGAAGTGTGGTAGGTAAGAAAAGAATTGAAGCACCCGCGGAAATGTATAGTTTTGAAGATGAAATGAATAAACGAAAATTGAACTAAATCTAAGATTATTTTTGGCCGTCCGACGTAGATTCAAAAAGTTTTCAGAGGTGGAATTACTCCGACAAAAGTATAATTTGGTATTATGTTATTAAAATTAGATTTTTTTCGGTTTATATAACTGCACGTTTTGCTAACCTCAAAAATGAATAGTGCAACTAGCGGTAATATTTCGGAATCGACCCAGTTTCAAATAAGCTTGGGCTAAGCTTATACAGTTCACGCTTTAAATTTGCAACAAAGAGGAAATTTGGAAGATTCACAATTGAAGTCGTTAATACCCGAGTTTAATAGCAGTTTCGATGATGATGTGAAAACATATGTAGTTTGCGAGGATACACAAAATAAAAGACAAATATTCAGCCGATGATGAACAAATATTATTAAATGTGATAGGCAAGTTACGAGGATCAGCATTAAAATGGTTTTATTCGAAACCCGCACATGTGAAATATATATTATCAGAATTAGAGGAGGAGATCAACAAAATGTTTCATGTACGAGAAGATTGCATTAAATTAACAATTTGAGAACCGTAAGTGGAAGAAGGATGAGAAGTTTACACTTTATGGATAAGGTAATGCTAGGCAATAGACTGAACCTTGTTCAATCTTCACTGGTATCATGTTGTTGATGGAATTGTTGATGTCAATTTGCGCATTATGGCTAAAATAAAAAAAATTAAAACATTAAATCAACTGATTTCGGTACTTAACGATATCACAAATGTAGATCGGGGGGTGTAAGTGTAGCTCAGGCACAGTTTAATTGGTCAGGGTAAGTTAAGAGGTCAAGTGCTCTTCCACAAACTGGTGAGACATCCGGCAGAGGGTTTACTGAGAGACCTTCATCCAGATGCTTTAACTGCAATGTCCAAGGACACATGGCTTCCGAATCCAAAAAACCAAGAAGAGAACGAGGATCGTGCTTTAACTGTGGTGAGTTAGGTCATTTCATTACACAGTGTCCTAGAAGAAATTACCCAGCCCGAGGTCGTGGTAGAAGTAACTATTTGAGTAGAAGTAATGGACCAAGCACACCCCAAGAGAATGTCGATCTTGATAGTACAACCGATGTAATAGAAGAAACCAAGTTCACGCATGCGTTTCTGAAAGACGTCAAACTACGAAATAAAGATGAGCACATTGTAACTAAGACTATTTTAGATACAGGTAGTCCGATATCTCTAATATTAGAAAACAAGATCAAGGACAAAAATATAATTATGCCTAATAAAATTAGTAACCAATTATGTGGGGTTAACGGTTCTGTATTGGAGATGTTGGGCACTGCAGACTTTGATGTTTCAATAGATGATTTCAAGTTAGTTTTACAATTTTATATGGTTAAAAGGAACACTATTCAATATGATGCTTTATTAGATCGTAATTTATTTGAAAAGAATATTCAGGTAAATTTTAGTCGTGATAACGTTATTCTTTCAAATAAACTTGAATCCGATTACTCGAAACCGATTAACGATATTATGAACATTGATTATGAGATTAGAAAAGATGACGTTGAACTAAATATTAACCATTTATTGAGTTATCAGATTAAGAGTACGCTACAGAATTTGTTTTTAGATAAGTATGTTAATCCAAAGCGACCGGAACTTCCTGTAACAAACTTGGAGTTAAGCATTAGGACAACTCCTAATCCTGTTCCATTCTTTTTTCGTCCAAGAAGAGTATCCTACTCTGAAAGAATACATCTAGCCATTACTCAAGACAACATTATACAACGGAGTAACTCTGAGTTCGCTAGCAAAGTTGTATTAGTGACAAAAAGGAATAACCAGGTTAGAATGTGTGTGAATTATAGGTCATTGAATAATATGACACTAAGGGGCAATTTTCCAATACCAAATATTCAAGATCTTCTTGTTACATTAAGAGGTAAGAAATTTTATTCTAAATTGGATCTTAAGGATGCTTTTTATCATATATTACGGTTGTCAAAAATTCTAGAAAATTTACTAGTTTTGTACTCGAAGATGGGCAGTATGAATTTATAAAAATGCCATTTGGCCTTAAGAATAGCCCTGCTATGTTTAGCCGTTTTATAGATTCAGCTTTTCGGTACTTATTAGAAAAAGTTATTATTTACATTGATGACATTCTTGTTGCCACGGAAAGTTTAGATGAACATTTACAAGTATTAAAAGAAGTGTTTGAGATTTTAGTTGCTAATTTATTAGAGCTGAAATTAGAAAAATCTTATTTTTTCCATTTACAAATTTCTTATTCGGGTTACAATATAAATTTCGAAGAGATTAGCCCGAGTGATAAACTATTCTACACCTCACAATGTACGCGAATTGCATCAATTTCTTGGGTTAGTGTCATACTTTCAAAGATTTGTTAAAGATTTTTCAAAAATTACTAGACCTTTGTATAATTTAGTGAAGATGAACGTTCCTTTTATTTTTGGCAAATCTCAATTGAATGCTTTTAAAATTTTGAAGAAGAAACTGATTAGTCAACCAATTTTAAAAATTTATAGCCCTAGAGCAGAAACTCAATTATTTTGTGATGCAAGTGTACAGGGATTTGGTTGCATTTTGATGCAAAAACAAGACAACCACTTCCATCCAAATTCATATTTTGGTAGGGCAACAACAGAACGTGACGCAAAATATTACAGTTTCGAGTTAGAAACACTAGCTATTGTTTATGGATTACATAGATTTAACGTCTATCTTAAGGGATTAGAATTTACTATACTTACTGATTTTAATAGCTTAAAACAAACATTAGAGAAAAAGGATATTAACCCTAGAATCCTGCGATGAACCTTGATATTGCAGAAATATTCGTATACAGTCAAACATAGGAATAGTAGTAAGATGAAACATGTAGACGCATTAAGCAGACAAAATATATTAATTATTGAAGATGATTATTTTGATCGTAACCTTATGATTGCTCAAACACAGGACCCAGATATTTGTGAGATAGCCAAAGAATTAGAAAATCACGAAGACAAACATTTTGAATTATGCCATGGAAGCGTACACAGAAAAAAAGATAAAAGTTTATTATTTTATGTGCCACAAAGCATGGTTTACCATGTATTACTGGTATCACGACAAAATAGGACACTATGTTATTGAAAAAACGTACAAGCTAATTAATGACTATTATTGGTACCCAAAATTAAAAGATGGGGTTAAGCAGTATATAGAAAATTGTATTAAATGCATTTGGTATTCCAGCAATACTGGAATTCTTACATCCGATAGAAAAAGAAAACATTCCATTCCATACATTATACATTGATCATTATGGACCACTGGAACCAACTAGACATACAAAAAATACATATTCGAGGTGATTGATGGATTCACAAAGTTTGTCAAATTTTTTTCCTGTGCAACCACTAATACTTAAGAAATTATCAAACATCTAGAGTCTTATTTCCAATCATACAGTGTACCAGATCGTATCATATCAGATAGAGGATCTTGTTATACTTCAAAAGACTTCAAGGAATTTATAGACAATTGGAATATTAAGTATGTACTAATTGCGACGGGATCCCCTAAGACAAATGGACAAATCGAGAGGCTCAACAGAACATTAACCCCAATTATGGCAAAGCTAACAATAGAACTTAATAGATGGGATGAAGTATTGCCTGAAATTGAGTTTTCCATAAATAATACTGAAAACAGGTCAACTGGTGTATGTCTAAGTGTTTTGTTATTTGGTGTGAAACAGAGAAGAAAAAAACAAGATGAAATTGTAAATTTAATTGCCAGTCTACACGATGACGTAAGAGATTGAGAAACTATCAGACAGAGAGAATCAGTAAATGTTAGACGACAACAAGAAGATAGCAGTAAAACATTTAATAAACGAAGAAAACCTGCCAAAGTATATATTATTTGAGATTACGTAATGATTATGAATACAGACACGATCCCTAACATAAACAAGAAATTAATTCCGAAATATCGAGGACCGTATAAAGTTAATGCTGTGTTAGGAAACGACAGATATATTTTACGGGACATAGAAGAATTACAGTTAACCCAGACACCATTCTAAGGTATCTTTGAAGCTGCCCGAATGCGAAAATGGCTTAACCGTATACCCCCAAACTGTCCTGCTCTATCTGCCAATTCCAAGTTTGAAGATTGACTTAATTATTATGTATTATGCCGTCTTTATGTTATTATTATGTATTATGAAGTTTTCATGGAATTGTTTTATGTATTATGTGGTTATTATCGAATTATGGATTTTGCCACAATGTCATTATGTGTTAGGTTGATACTATGAAACTGATTTATGTTATTATTCTATAGGTATTGAATTATGTATTATGAAGTTTTGTTAAAATTTATGGATTATGATAGGTTGTTGTGTTCACATATATTATGTTATTATGTTTTGAGAAATTAAAAAAAAATTGGCGTACTGGTTTGATTGAGGACAATCAACAAGTCAGGATAGCCGAAAATTGTAAGAAATAAATTTGAATTTCGCGCTTAGAGAAATGGTCTGAAGTGTGGTAGGTAGGAAAGAGATTGAAGTACCCGCGAAAATGTATCGTTTTGTAGATGACATGAATAAACGAAAATTGAACTAAATCTAATATTATTTTTGACCATCCGACGTAGAATCAACAGTACAAAGTGTTGTCGAATCTAAAAGGCCTGTATCATTATTATTAACTGTGATATTTATTGACGGATCCTTAATTGCAATTTATCTGCTCTAATTTCACCTGGTTTTCAACTCCTATTTCCCAAACTTGTAGATTGAATTTACACAAATGTTGTCATTTCCAAACAACACTTGAATACATGTAGGTACCGATCGTGGTCAAAATGCAAAATTATTTAGATCCCTATTTTTGTTGAAATTCACTAAACTGAAGTGATGTACACTCATGGATTAAAGTCGATTTCTGGTAGTACTCGGTCCGAATGAAAATAAAACAAATTTTCATATAAACCCAAAGTGGCCCATACGGACCCCTAGAAGTCCCCGGAATCATTCAGAGGGTTCGTGAAAAATTAAAATTGATTTGGGGGTTTCTGAACAACGTCAAATGATCCGCGTAAAGTTTAATATAAAATTAAAAAATTGTGACACATTTTTAATAATATGGAAGTTAAAATAAATAACAAGGAATAAATTAGTAGCGATTTTTACGTCCTAAGTAAAATATAAATATAGACAGATGCATAAAGCACAAGTAATAACATGCCTATGTATACAGGTTTATGCAAGAACGCAATAGAGCCAATACCTGCACCAACTACTTTATAATATGAACTATAAAAGAATCGTGCAACTAATCAACAATTTAGTTTTGTGTGATGTGAAGTGCATACAATAAATTTTCGTAGTCTTGCATAAAAACAAATATTATTTTTTGTATCCTTACGCAGATACTGTACTTTCGTTATATAACAAAAATATTTCAAACACTTTACTTTTAGGCTTATGTGAGATTTGCAAAAGAAGAACATTTTTCGCAAAAATTGTTATTTGCCAAATGTTTAAAAACTGATCGAAAGGTGAAACGTTACTTACTGAAAAAAAAATTTGATGCAAAAGATATACCCTTGACTAATATAATCTCCGTTGCTATGGACGGTGCTCTAGCAATGGTGGGACGATACCGAGGCTACCTGGCATACCGAATATATTATTGGTACATTGTGTCATTTATCGACATCATTTGGTCGCAAAAAACCTTAGTGAACGTTTGCATGAATCATTACATTATGTCATTACAGCAGTTAATAAAATCAAAAGGAATGCCTTAAATGAGAGATTATTTGTCTAATTATTTCAAAAAATGACATCGCTTAAATGACTGATTTATTTGCCTGATTTAACGAGACTAACTTGAAACTACAAAGTGACACATTAAATTTCATCAAAGCTAAAAGTGTAATATCTGCGTTTGTTGCAAAACTTTTGCTGTACAAACAAAATCTAGGAAGAGGAAAATGTTCTTAATTTGAAATCTTTGAAAATTGCAAAATAGAGATAAAGAGTTGTTTGCTTATTGCCAACACTTAACGGCGCTTCATTGGGACCTTAACCAAAGATTTGAAGACATTCTTCACTTGAATAATTCCGCCTGGGCGTTAACCCTTTTGCAAGTAGTCAAACTCAGAGCACAAATACAGATGAATGCACACTAATATAGGAGCAGCTTATTAAGTTATCCACAAATGAGGAGCTGAAACCAATGTTTAAACAAGAATACAACAACACCATTTACTATTCGAGACATCAAAGTTAAATTTGTAATATTTCTATTATGCATTTACATATGTAGTTTTTTCACTCGGGAACCACTGATATAAACGAATACGACAAGGATCTGGTTATGACGGTACATAAAAATTATGTAAGAATTTTCGATTGCGGTCTGAATAACAAATATAATTACTTTTGACTAAGTTTTAGTAGATAAAAACTTGTACAAAAATTGTGGTTAACTATTTTAGTTTAATAAAAACTAGATTATAGAATACATTTTCGAATTTTTATTCTACAGAAAACCTAAAATTACATGAAACTACACCGTACTTTAAACAAACTTTAACCCAAATATTAAAGAGAAAAGAATAAATCTTTCAGTTAAATTTTTATATTACCTTATTTGTATATACTTACTGGCTGTGCAATCCATATATAAGCTTTGGTAAAGTTGCGCAACTTTAATGCATTTTAGTTTAAAATTAAATCGGGTGCTTTAATTTCCCAATGGTGATCTAGAGTTAAGATTATAATCATGTAGCAAAGTATGTATCAGTAAGTCGGTGTAAAAGGAGCCGGCGTCGTGGCGAAAATTTGCTTTTAAATTTTATTTAAAATGCAGATGAGTATCTTTTTTAAAAAAATAAATGACAAATTTAATAACAACGTTTTTATGTATGTCTAGACAACCTACAAAATAGGCGACGAAACCTCATCGATTTTTATTCAGAACAGTGTCATAGACAATGACGTAAATCAACTTGTCCGCAGGAATCAATAACTGAGAAATGTGATGTAATTTGTCAAAACCGTGTAATTTTCCAACAAAATTTATAACGCACTTCAGGTTTTTAATCACACAACTTTCTAATACGAAACTTCTCACGAAACTTTCCATAATTTATTGTAAAGTTTTGTAAATAATAACAAAACATTCCAGCAATATTCGTAAAAAAAAACGTTAGTGTTTTACCTATTCAATTCCATTTTCTTAACTTTTTCCAACCGGACAACCAAACGTTTATCAAATACAAATAAATTATTACTCATTCAAATTCGTTTTGAGTTTAATAACCGATAATATTAAAATGTTTAATTTCCGCTGTTGCTACTACCATAGATTTTAAAATACTTAATTATTTTGTCACGTAAAGGTCCTTATAAGGTTGTAAGAACGTTTTTTAAATACATATTTAGGTTTCAGTTTCAGAGCAATTAGATACACACGCCAAAAATTTCATCAATAAATAAAGTGACGTTTTATACTTTATATACATAAAATCTTGTTTGCTTTAGGTATTAATTTAATTAAATTTAAAGGTTATTGCGCAATACACTAATAAGGTTTTCCAAATTTAATAATCCTATAATAAGTAAGGAAGTTTTTGCACGATTACTAGAAGGTTACGGAAAATTAGTACTTCCGGCGATGGTACTGAAATGTCTAGGTACATTTTTTTACTATTATGATTAGTAAGTCTATAGTAATAATGCGGTAATTGATTTGTTTTCTAATGTTTTCGACGACTTTGACCTAAACGCCAGAAGAATACTTAAAAGTAAAAATATAACATTAGTTTTTATCACCACTGTTAGGGAATTTAATCAAATTCACAACGCAATTTTTCAAAAAATTAACTAGAAAACCAAGAAGACTTAGTAGGTCAAGATAAAATAAAAACGCACAGATGACAAGAGAAGCCAGCTCGTTATCATAACTTACTACGTCGAAACCTCCTTCAAAAACATGCATTTGTTTCGATTGCTTAGATGGTAATTTTAGATATTATGCCTCTGCCGACTACACTATACGGAGACATGGAACGACGATAAATTACACGTTCGTTTTAAATCAAACAAAAACAATAAATGAAAAATACAAAAAATCAATGCGACACATCAATTACATAAACGTGGTCAAAACATACGAAATATTTGATGATAACCTTACATCACAGTAATTGAAAAATGTCTTAATCTCAACAAATATACATGATGTAACAAGTATTTTTTGTGTACTTAATCTCCGAGACCTTAATGCTATAGATCGTCCACCCCCAAGTACATTAACCTCTTCCGAGTTAAAAATAAATAAGACTAAAAATTAAATTTTCTGTTTAACATCAACATCAATACAAACAAAATTCACTTTATAAGTTTGACTCAAACGAAGTAAAATTAAGTAGGTTTTCTAATAAATCGTCGTCTGAGCAAATTGAGTAATTGAACGACAATGTAAACGTAGTAAGTAGCGTAGCAGCAATCAGATCTAAATACCCATAATTTCTCCTTTTCTGTATATTTATGATTGCAGCATAGCACAAGTCTCGTGTAAGTAGAGCAGTCAGTAAAATGGAACGCCAAAGCTTGTTCCTATTTATGCTCAACAGAAATTCAATAGTTTCCTTTGAAGGTGTACCAACTTGACGTGTTTAATAGTTACGGCATACCAACAGTTAACTTATAAATTAACTTGATGTAAATCTGCCAGTTTTAGGAATGTAAGATGTACCTGTCAAATATCCCTTGCTAAGAGTTACGCGTAAAGACCACAACTGAATAACAGAGAAAAACTAATAAGACAAAAGTAGAAATCCTTCGTTTAGAAAAAAACAAAAGCTAGTCACATTTCGCGATGGCAAGTAGACTGAATTTCTAAGCAAAAACATTTCAACGTATTTTTTGCAGCTTAATATTCCTATCATTCTCGTAAAAAAAGTTATGTCCTAAAACTTTCTATTTGTTATCATAACAAGACAAGGCAGTCCATGACTGACCGACCGAGTCACAGCAATGTCTGCACTGTTTGAATAATCATCTTCTTCCTCCTCCATCTATTTTTGCACCACAAAAATCATTTCATCGTCATTTGAAACTTGAAAGTCTCAAGTCTTTTCTATCTTTTCTATTACAATCAGAAAATCCAAGAATGCCAAAAAATAATTCATCAGCAATTTTACTCAAGTTCCTACACGAAGATCAATGCACGTTTGTATGCGCTCGAACTAATTCTGGAAGCAGTTATTCCACTCGTTTGTTTGTACAGTGAAAATGACGTTTTTGAAGGCATCAACTGCATCTTCTGGCGACTGAAACCTGTGACCACGTAGTCCGTGAGTAAATCTACCATTCATCACCACCGACAATGCTGTACACGTTGTTAGAGTTTCCTGCGTTGAAGCGGTCTAGAGTTTTTTGACACCAATTGACCTTAGGTTGTTTCTGTTCTTCGGTCAACAGATGCAGTATCCAACGGGAGATTAATTTTTTTACCGTTAATTCTTCGTGCTAAATTTTTTGAATTACAGTCTTTGAAAAAACCTGGTCATAATTCAAAAAATCAAACATCTCGCTTACAGTTTACTTCCATCAAATCGTGTACAGATATCACTGATGAGTCATTTTCCGGAGCGACAAAGTTTTTATCCTTCTATCAGCCGATGCAAAAAGCTTGATCTGGGACACGAAAATCTCGGGCAATTATTACGTGTTTTCAATTGTTCATAAAAGTGTTTTCAGCTAATGCAAGTTAAAGGTTGACCAATATGTCGACAAATATACCAGTGGAAGGTAAGTTCACGATAGATCAAGTCTACTTTCATGTATATATTGACATATATAACGCAAGTCTTTCTAACCTCTTTCGCATAACTTATTTTTTTTACAAATCGTGCACAACTTTTGTACCACATAGTACCACTTTTTAATTCAACTGGCCGAAAAACCCTAAAGATTATTTTTTTAAATCTCAAAAATTTAGCTGCTATCGTCTGCTACTGGATTTATGGAGATTTTATTAAGTCAGCGCGGAACCGGTATTTCATGCGTCCTGACTTTATCTTGGCACCAGGGTGAAAATTTATGTGGACTGTATACAAAATATATTAATTGCACATAAATAATATATTATTATAAATAAATAATCAACTGTTATTTATTGTTAATAAATCATTAATGACTTAATTATTATTAACGCACAAATCTGCTCCAACCTCTCTCTGTACATGTTCCCATTAATGAGAGTGATAAAAATGAGCATTGCGAAACAAGCGTGACAAATGATAGCTAGTTAAGCGACGACTTAGATATTTTTCTAAACATATTTTCACCGCTGTTTAATCACATCACACTATGGTCAGGATTTTTAATATTTGATCCGCCATATTAGATCGGTCATTTTGAATTTTTATTTATCGACATCAAATTTTTAATCAGCGATCTCCACCTTTTTAAACACACTTTCAGCGCTTTTTAAACACATCTGATAATTATAGTCATGATGTGCCGTATTGGCTCGGCCATTTTGAATTTTAATTTACTGACATCAAATTCGTGATCAGCTACCTTAAAAAGTCTAATGAATACGTTTTTGTAGGTTTTTATTGACATTATCTATATGTGACTAAGGTTTTTACCAATCGAGCCCATTGTGTGACGATCGTTTTTAGTGCACCTGCCCTTACATCGTCGATAAGGCTCATCCGCACTTTTGAATTCTCAATATCACCGAGAAATTGTCGACTGATGTACTTTATTCCCGAAAACATAAACCAACTGGGTGAGTTATTTTCATTGTTCGAACAATTTGTCAAATTCACTGTATCTACACCACTATACGCGTCGCACTGACACTTTGAATTTAGGTTATACTTAAGGTAGAGGTTAAGTTTCAGTAGTGACATTTGATTAGTGCCGCCTACTATGCCCTGTATAAAATACTTAAAAGACATGCCTCGTATTCCATGCATTTCAAACATTTTCTACTGCTTGTTTCAGGCATATGTTATTATGTATCAGTTAGATGCGGATTTGATGACGGTGATGCTGTAGACCCGCTCTAACATGTCCTTATAATCTTGAAAAATAGTTTTAAGTATGAGCATGTATATCGCTTATTAGTAGATCAACCCTGCCTCAAATTATTTTCAACGGATTTTATTCATTATGATGGTTGTTTGGTATGTGCTTCTCTAATTTTGGTTGTGTTTTAAATCTTACCCTTCTTTACATTGTGTTGCTCTAGACCCGGGTCTACGCTTAAATCCGTGCCTGACTAACAAAAATTTTTAAAGTTAAGTTTTGTCTAAATCACTTTCCTCAGCATCTGTAGACAGTAGTAAACAGCACAACTCGTTTTTCTTGAGCATCTATTGGCTGTATGACATCAGTAACATTAACGGACAGAGTTCTGAATTCTAACTGCATTCAATTGTTCAACTTATAGATTTTCTTTTCCAAGTCTCCTTTTATTTTTTCTAAAGTCCTCCACTTTTGGAATACAATGCTTTTTAAACAAATCATAAAATACTTGACTAATTTGCCTAAACATTTTCTTAAAAGTTCTACAGTAAAATATTTTAAAAATTAGGAAAAGGTATCATTGTTGCCCAAAGTTGCCAACGTTTCGCCTACTTCCGTTTTCACCAGGGCGTGAAAGAAATCGAAGACTTTAAAATCTGGCTCCATAGTACTATGGAGTTTAGAAAATAATTATTATATTATATAATTATTATTTAACTCTGTAGTGCTACCTTGCTAAAATTGTCGTTTGCTTTCTTGCATTTTTAGAGATTATAATCTGGCTTGGTTCACAAGTTGATTATCTAACTTTTTAGAGATTCTTATTTAGATTTTTGTTGCTTGTTTGAGTTCTTTGATTTCTTTTGCACCCTTATAAAACCCCTTACAGAAGTGGACCGAAAGTTGGAAACTTCGGTTCGTTCTTATCTTAGTAGAGACTCCGGCAGTAGAAGTCTACAAATTTTGAAAACATCGCAATTTCTTTGATGTAACCAATATAAATAGATGCTGCTCGCATCCTCACACACCTTATTGTTAGTAGCTCTTTATAAATATAATAATAAACTTTTATCCTTCCAAGATGGTTTTGAATTCTACAACAATTGAATCTTTATACAGAACTTCTCTGTAAATTTCAACTTACGAATACCACGACAAAATTCAAAATTATTGGATTAACTAGTATTAACCTTAACGCCCAGAGAAACGCTAATTAACTATATGCAGTTATGAAAATTTCTCTTTTTCTTCTTGTTAGTCTTTATATTTTCATTGCTGGATATAGACTTCTTTCTTCTGTTTCCATCTTTTTCTGTCGTGCGGTGCCTTCGTACATTGACTTTTCGTCATGAGCTTGTGTAGCTGTGTGTCCTACTCACTGCCACTTGAGATCCGCGGTTCTCTATATGACGTCCGTTGTGCGTTTCATTGCTTTTTAAGTTGCTCTAAGCGTGGCTGGTGATTTTTTAGTGATAGCCATTGTTTCTATGCCATAAGTGGCAACAGGAAAAATGCAGCTGTTGAATTCTGCGTTTTTGCCGATTTTAATTGTATGATCCAGGCATATTTTATCCAACTTCATTCTTAATCATATTTATTTGTACAAGTTGTTCTACGAAGATTGTAAGCACCTCGATGCTGATGCTTGATAGAATTATATCGTCCGAAAATCTTGATATACTCCGTTCGTCCCTGATTAGCTTTCTGAAAACACTTTCAATGAGTGTAGTAGTTTGGGAAAGGTCAGGTCTCCTTGTCTCCCGCCTTTTGCCAAGATTTATTTCTTGCCGTATGTAGGTAGTCATTTATTTTTACGTGGAAAGTAGCCTTCTTGTAAATGTCTTTATAAGGGCGCTATATCTGAAGTCAATCTTTGTATCGTCTATTGCCCTAAAAAAAGAAGTCTCCACACTATCAAACGCTTTGTAATGATCTACAAACGCTGTGTGTTTTGGAATATTGTATTCTGTTGTATTTTTTATCAGTATTCGGATTGTGTGCAAGTGATCTGTAGAGCCAAAAAAATTTAGAAAGCCGGTCTGTTCTACTGGTTGGTAAGAAGTAAGAAATTTGAGTTTTTATTTATTTCTTACATAAAAACCTAAAAAAGCATTTACTTTACTTACAAAACAACACATACATAACTTCCGATTCTCGACCAATTTAATAGTTTTTATCGTTTTAGAACCTTCGTCACTATCCTAACGTAAATACCCAATTAAAAATTTGCGACTAAAGCGTTAACACTTTCACCTGTATTGGGTCTACCGATAAAACATTCCGATTCCGTTTAACTTTTAATTACAATTTACTAATTCACTACTTCATATACCTACTTGTTTCACTACAGTATTCACACGAAGAACCATACCCATCCAAAAAACTACTAGAAACCATAAAATTTACTAAGACGTACTATTACCTACACTCATTCAGTACCGTGAAAAGGGTAAATATGCTAAGAACTCGACTAAATAACTGAACCAGTTATGACTTGTTCCCATAGTAAGTTACACATGTATGCAATATACCTACACTGGTAAAACGACAGTCACGTATATAGAATGAATAAGGCATAAATGTATGTCACTACCTGTACAAAAAAATAATATAAGCACTTCTCTCTAAACCGTACAGTCTCCTAGACCTAGGAAAGTTTGTCTGTTTTCAAAATTTGAATCACTAAACCTGCAATAGATTATAGAACATTAAGAAAACCAAATAAAACAGAGAATACAAAATTTTTCCATCGGTATATGATTAGTCTTGTAAAGAACGTTGGTTGATTAACATATTTGACAATAGTAATAATATTGTTGACACTTTAAGCTTATTATGTAAGCTCTTAGAGTTGGTTTAAGGAAATGTAATGTAAGTCATTCTGCTAAAGAGTGAAATTGCAGTACTAAAACAACGTCGAATTAGGAAAGAATATCAAAAAGATACGATTAGACCCTCATTCTATCCGGGATTTAAGAGACAAGGTAGATAAAAACCTTGGTTATATCTTTTAGTGTCACAAACTTTACCAACAGACCGTAACAATCTACTTAATTAGCTACGTTACTGAAAAAAACGAATTTATTTTCAACGGTTTGTTTTCTTTATGACTTAAAACAAGAAATTTTATAGCCGAGGCACTTTTAGTTGCATTTATATAAAGTGAGGAAAACGTTGCGCAGAAGTATTCAGGGTCTATTATCCAGCAACGTTTTATCGGTTGATGTAATTTAATCCTCTATTTATATTATATTTCTACTTAAATATATAGTATTTCGAGAATCCTTTAATTGAAGATAATTATTGAAAAACTAGAAAAACCGCTTCAAGCCCAAAACAGATAACACGCTAGATACAAAGTGGATTTTTCAGTAATAATACATAATTGCGGGTTTGTACGTATCTGATGAGTTAAGATCAATATGTACAACAGCTATTACATTTTGAGCAAATCATGCTTTTATTTTTACTTTCTACAACAGTTCCATGGTGATATAAGCATTGCCCTTTTTTTCGATTTCCTCGGCAACTTGGTCCTATTATCAAGTTCCTCGTTATCCTGACTCCTTTTCTGTATTTAAACTATATTTAGCATTTTCTTTATTAAAAATCCATAGCAATGTAACTACAGAGCTATTATTAAACCAGGCCCAGAAAAAATGACGCTGTATTCGGGAATAGTATTTCGGAAAACGAGTGTTACAATGACGACAATTATAATGCGAGTAAGTTTGATTTAACGAGTCGCTGTCTTAACAAAAAAACAGTTGCACAAAGTAGTCATTGTTTATGCGACAAAAGACAAATATCATTATTTACATCATTTTATGTTTACCTTCAAAATAAATTTAAATTTCCACCGCTGTTATATGAATTATTAAATGTTAAATTCCTAACTAACTTCACTTTATTCACGTTTGATAATGGAAGGTAGTTCTAATGTGAATACACTTAAATGCTGTAGACCCGCTCTAACATGTCCTTATAATCTTGAAAATAGTTTTAAGTATGAGTATGTGAATCGCTTATTAGTAGATCAACCCTCCTCAAATTATTTTCAACGGATTATATTCATTATGATGGTTGTTATATGCTTCTCTAATTTTGGTTGTGTTTTAAATCTTACCCTTCTTTAAATTGTGTTGCTCTAGACCCGGGTCTACGCTTAAAGCCGTGCCTGACTAACAAACATTTTTAAAGTTAAGTTTTGTCTAAATCACTTTCCTCAACATCTGTAGACAGTAGTAAACAGCACAACTCGTTTTTCTTGAGCATTCATTGGCTGTATGACATCAGTAACATTAACGGACAGAGATCTGAATTCTAACTGCATTCAATTGTTCAACTTATAGATTTTCTTTTCCAAGTCTCCTCTCATTTTTTCTAAAGTCCTTCACTTTTGGAATACAATGCTTTTTATACAAATCATAAAATACTTGACTAACTTGCCTAAACATTTTCTTAAAAGTTCTACAGTAAAATATTTTAAAAATTAAGAAAAGGTATCATTGTTGCCCGAAGTTGCCAACGTTTCGCCTACTTCCGTTTTCATCAGGGCGTGAAAGAAATCGAAGACTTTAAAATCTGGCTCCATAGTACTATGGAGTTTAGAAAATAATTATTATATTATATAATAATTATTTAACTCTGTAGTGCTACCTTGCTAAAATCGTCGTTTGCTTCTTGCATTTTTAGAGATTAGAATCTGGCTTGGTTCACAAGTTGATTATCTAACTTTGTAGATATTCTTATTTAGATTTTGGTTGCTTGTTTGAGTTCTTTGATTTCTTTCGCACCTCTAATAAAGCCCCTTACAGAAGTGGACCGAAAGTTGGAAACTTTGGTTAGTTTTTATCTTAGTAGAGACTCCGGCAGTAGAAGTCTACAAATTTTGAAAACATCGCAATTTCTTTGATGTAACCAATATAAATAGATGGTGCTCGTATCCTCACACACCTGATTGTAAGTAGCTCTTTATAAATATAATAATAAACCTTTATCCTTCGAAGATGGTTTTGAATTCTACAACAATTAAATCTCTAGACAGAACTTCTCTGTAAATTTCAACTCACGAGTACCACGACAAAATTCAAAATTATTGGACTAACTAGTATTAACCTTAATGTCCAGGGAAACGCTAATTAACTATATGCAGTTATGAAAATTTCTCTTTTTCTTCTTGTTAGTCTTTATATTTTCATTGCTGGATATAGACTTCTTTCATCTGTTTCCATCTTTTTCTATCGTGCGGTGCCTTCGTCCATTGACTCCTCGTCATGAGCTTGTGTAGCCATGTGTCCTACTCACTGCCACTTGAGATCCGCGGTTCTCTATATGACGACCGTTGTGCGTTTCATTGCTTTCTAAGTTGCTCTAAGCTTGGCTGCTGATTTTCTAGTGATAGCCATTGTTTCTATGCCATAAGTGGCAACAGGAAAAATGTAGCTGTTGAATTCTGCGATTTTGCCGATTTTAATTGTATGACCCAGGCATATTTTATCCAACTTCATTCTTAATCATATTTATTTGTACAAAGGTCAGGTCTCCTTTTCTCTCCCCCTTTTGCCAAGATTTATTTCTTGCCGTATGTAAGCAGTCATTTATTTTTACGTGGAAAGTAGCCTTTTTGTAAATGTCTTTATAAGGGCGCTATATCTGAAGTCAATCTTTGTATCGTCTATTGCCCTAAAAAAAGAAGTCTCCACACTATCAAAGGTTTGGAATGATCTACAAATGCTGTGTGTTTTAGAATATTGTATTCTGTTGTATTTTCTATCAGTATTCGGATTGTGTGCAAGTGATCTTTAGAGCCAAAAAAATTTAGGAAGCCGGTATGTTCTACTGGTTGGTAAGAAGTAAGAAATTTGAGTTTTTTATTTATTTCTTACATAAAAACCTAAAAAAGCATTTACTTTACTTACAAAACAACACATACATACAATTTAATAGTTTTTATCGTTTTAGAACCTTCGTCACTATCCTAACGTAAATACCCAATTAAAAATTTGCGACTAAAGCGTTAACACTTTCACCTGTATTGGGTCTATCAATAAAACATTCCGATTCCGTTTAACTTTTAATTACAACTTACTAATTCACTACTTCATATACTTGTTTCACTACAGTATTCACACGAAGAACCATACACGTCCAAAAAACTACTAGAAACCATAAAATTAGTACGGCGTACTATTACCTACACTCATTCAGTACCGTGAAAAGGATAAATATGCTAAGAACTCGACTAAACCAGTTATGACTTGTTCCCATAGTAAGTTACACATGTATGCAATATACCTACACTGGTAAAACGACAGTCACGTATATAGAACAAATAAGACATAAATGTATGTCATTACCTGTACAAAAAAATAATATAAGCACTTCTGTCTAAACCGTACAGTCTCCTAGAATTGGAAAAGTTTGTCTGTTTTCAAAATTTGAATCAATAAACTTGCAATAGATTATAGAACATTAAGAAAACCAAATAAAACAGAAAATACAAAATTTTTCCATCGGTATATAATTAGTCTTGTAAAGAACGTTGGTTGATTAGCATATTTGACAATAGTAATAATATTGTTGACACTTTAAGCTTATTATGTAAGCTCTTAGAGTTGGTTTAAGGAAATGTAATGTAAGTCATTCTGCTAAAGAGTGAAATTGCAGTACTAAAACAACGTCCAATTAGGAAAGAATATCAAAAAGATACGATTAGACCCTCATTCTATCCGGGATTTAAGAGACAAGGTAGATAAAAACCTTGGTTATATCTTTTAGTGTCACAAACTTTACCAACAGACCGTAACAATCTACTTAATTAGATACGTTACTGAAAAAAACGAATTTATTTTCAACGGTTTGTTTTCTTTATGACTTAAAACAAGAAATTTTATAGCCGAGGCACTTTTAGTTGCATTTATATAAAGTGAGGAAAACGTTGCGCAGAAGTATTCAGGGTCTATTATCCAGCAACGTTTTATCGGTTGATGTAATTTAATCCTCTATTTATATTATATTTCTACTTAAATATATAGTATTTCGAGAATCCTTTAATTGAAGATAATTATTGAAAAACTAGAAAAACCGCTTCAAGCCCAAAACAGATAACACGCTAGATACAAAGTGGATTTTTCAGTAATAATACATAATTGCGGGTTTGTACGTATCTGATGAGTTAAGATCAATATGTACAACAGCTATTACATTTTGAGCAAATCATGCTTTTATTTTTACTTTCTACAACAGTTCCATGGCGATATAAGAATTTCCCTTTTTTTCGATTTCCTCGGCAACTTGGTCCTATTATCAAGTTCCTCGTTATCCTGACTCCTTTTCTGTATTTAAACTACATTTAGCATTTTCTTTATTAAAAATCCATAGCAATGTAACTACAGAGCTATTATTAAACCGGACCAGAAAAAATGACGCTGTATTCGGGAATAGTATTTCGGAAAACGAGTGTTACAATGACGACAATTATAATGCGAGTAAGTTTGATTTAACGAGTCGCTGTCTTAACAAAAAAACAGTTGCACAAAGTAGTCATTGTTTATGCGACAAAAGACAAATATCATTATTTACATCCTTTCATGTTTACCTTCAAAATAAATTTAAACTTCCACTGCTGTTATATGAATTATTAAATATTAAATTCCTAATTAACTTCACTTTATTCACGTTTGATAATGGAAGGTAGTTCTAATGTGGATACACTTAAATACTCGAAAATGCTACAAAATCTTACATTAAAAAAGGAAAACGTGCCTGTTTCGTCTGAAAAAAAAAAAGAATAACTTAGAAAATCTATTAAAATTACTTATACCTTTTGGGGTTCTATAACCAAGAGATTGCTGATAAATGCATTTTTAGGATATTTATCACAAACCAGAAATTCATCAATTGTTTTTTAGTTTAAAAACTGCACCTGTTTGCTTGTAGACGATTTTCTCAGCAAAGATTTTTTTAACTACTCAGTGCCATTAATTTAATATTCTGATAAACGGTACACAAAAAAATAGATTGAATTCCACTACTACCAACCAAGATCTACCATTTACTTATTCACAATTATAAATATTATCCACTGTAAGCACCATGTAATTTTTCCGAGTATTGGATCGTGTGCAGAAATAATGCCTTTTTCCTCAATAGTAACTTGTTTGTATCAACATTTTGAATACCCGTCTCTTGGAGTCAAGTCGTTAAAATGAGAAACTACTCTGCTAATTCTTCTGTCTCTCTTTTGTTTTTTTAAATATTTTCTATCGTTTCGTTCTTTCAAAATGAATCATTTATTTACATGTTGTAATGTACAATTTGAATCAATGAAATCGTTAAAAGGCGACGCACATTACCGAATTTGCTATACATTGCTACCATTTTTCTTCCAATAGTTTTCTGCATTTATCACATATTTTCACCCTTAGTCTAAACGACAAAATACGATCAAACATCTAGTTTAGTACAGACCTTAACATCTTTGAACCAGTTTTGTCAAAAAATTAAGAAAATTACAATATTATTACAACATAAATAAATCAATATACTGCAGTTTCACAATAAATTAACTACAAGGCATATACATAATATAGTCATAAATAAATTTGCGTTATTGTTGTTTTTAAAAATCATTCCCAAATTAATCCCAAGAAAACGAGAAGTTGTAATTTGACATACATACATACCTAAAATATATTCAAAAAAAGCACAAACTTTAAAGTAGCTACTATATTGTATTGCAAATTTTTTGGAAATTTAAATCATCAAATATGCAAAGTTCGTACGCAAATATTTTTTTATGCCAAAAAATTGTCAAAAGAAAAAATCACATCGTTTCATGTCAAAGATGTTTTGCATTTAGTCTTTAGTATTGTTTAGTTAATTTAGGTCAGTAACAGCAGATACAATCAAAAGAACCAATTTTTTTCATGTTTTATGGTAATTTGTCAGCTCAGTATTACACAGTTTCCCTAACTAGCGTATCAATACCTTGTTTTGTAAACGATTGTATAGTATCAAAAAGTGATAGTATAATTGTAAAAGTAAGAATAATTTTTAATGTTGGTCAAAAAAATAATCCTACGAGTATATTTTCAAGTGAGTGGCACACTGAGAAGTCGGAAAGCGAGTTAATGTTTTCTAATTTCTAAACAACTTTGCTATCGAGACGAAATATTTCTTTTGTTTATTTTCAAAAATTCGAAAACCATCAAAAACGATCTGGTAGATGGATCTCCATTAAAGATATAATGTGTTCAAGTTATTTTTCAATAAAAATGTATAAAAATGCGCATTTTGTTATTTATTTCTATTTGACCCACTAGGCTTTAGTAGCATACAAAAGATCGTTGTAATTTCCTCTAGTATTATTAGTAGTTACTTCATTTTTTTGGTATATTTTAGTATTTTGTCTATTAGATTTATAAATAAAACCTTGCACTTCACTTCAGCTAGAATACTGCCGATTAAAAATATTACGTAGCGTAGGAGTTTTTTTTAATTCATATCGATCGTTTACAAACAAACCATTGGCAATAATATTCTAAGCTCTTTGCAACTACAACCGGGTAAAAGGTATGTAAGGATCAATACCATCGCCACCAATACAGGACGTGTCTCAACGACTTTTGTTTTTATTACGTATCAGCCACCTTCTCGGTACTTAAAAAGGAAGTACATTAACCTCAACTCATTAAAATTAGCACAATTGTCTAAACGTTTCTTTGTGCGTTATTTTGAGTATTTTCGAATAAACAAAATGCGTCTTATTTACTTCTGCGTTAAAACTCCACGTGTTCTAAAAATACTGTGGCGAATTTAATAGACTAAGCAACACTGCCGTCCCCTTAAAATAAATTGATAGAAAGGAAATCTAAGCAATTTTCTTATATTAAAAAAATCCTTATTTATTTAAGGGATGTAATAGAAACAATTGGAGAAATTTCACTTTCCATTAATATTAGAAGTTGTAATACAGCGCAGGAACAACTATATTTTGCGAAAGTAGAGCAACGAATGCGATCGAACATCAACCCTCGTTCTGTTTCATACCGAAATTATGACGAATGTGGGGTAAATTTTGGTCCAAAATTATAGTATATTAAGAAAATAGACTGTTAAAAATATAACAATTCTTGAAGCAAACAAGCAAAAGCAAAAAGTGCACAAGATTCTTGCGTAGCGGCTTTGTGCGTACAAGTAATTAGCGCAAAATTATGTCTGAATCATGCGTCGTTTGCTAAAAAGTTTATCATAAAAAAATTGCAATTAAAAACAGGCTTAAATGAATTTTTACATAGGTATTGATTTTTAATTTTTTTTTAAATCACAGTGACCTACGATAAATGGTAAATATAGCTAACTTCGCACGATTTACCTCAACACAAAGACATTTGGTATTTCTTACCTGAATTCCACAAATCAGTTACGTTTTTTTATTTTCCGCTTTTCAAAACCTCCGAATACGATACAAAAAAATTCACTACTGACTTATGCTATCACCAGAGTTATAATGCACGCAAACGCCCTATTGGTTAGCGACCACCATGTGACCTCCAATGCTTCATTCAATAAAATTTACTTCAGTGGCGTTACCGCAATATCGTTGTAACAAATCTTCGTAAAAACTAATTAAAGTACCAACTGATTAACGCATAAACCATATTGTGTAAAAATGCAACTAAATTTACGCTTGTCTGTCAATTTGTTTGACGTAATTAAATTTAATATTGCACAATTTTCAAACAAAATAACTACATCTATGTATTAAGGTTTACAGCACCATCTCTTAATTTTAATTTGCATTAATTTAAAGATTAATTGTTATTTTGTTGACAGCGCTATCTATTGAGACATATTTTAAAAAGAATGTAATTTGAATCGACAATAAATTCAAAATATATAACTATTAAATTGTATAAAGCGTACTTACTACCGCGCTACAAGCATATTAATACAAATTAATTCTTAAAACAACTATAAATAAATTAGATGTTTGTAATGTGAGTTGCCTAACCAACGTAAACACTTGCAATGGCTAGAAGCCTAATATGAATCATAAACAAATTCAACATATTTTAATGATTAGTTATTCAATCACAAAATTGCTAAATTCATTTTATAAAAATTTTAGTAGTTTTTAGTGCTGTTTAGAAATTATAAAAAAATATATTACTACTAACAATATGTACTACCGTCAAATCTTTGGTACCATCCTTGCTCCTTCTATTAGATCCGACTACTCTTGAAACAGGGTGATTTAAAAGCTAATTTCAAGCTTGGCTAGTTTACTTACTACCTGAGATAATGAAAAAAAATTTTTAAATTTTTGTTACTGGTTGTTTATTACTTGCGTGTGTTAAGTTTTTAAATAAAATTTAAACTGAATTTGTTTTAAATTATCGTTTTAGGCTAGTATATTTGTGTTACTAATTTTGAGAGGAAGGGAAGTAACACATAGATTTATATAAAATAATTGTACTGCCATATATTATCGTCTTGTCAAAAACTGGTGTATACACAGAGGCAGCCTCACAAATTTCCAGCAACCCATGCAACTAGAAATTAACAATAACGTTAAATAAACATGATTTCTGTTTCCTTGCAGTAACTTCAGAACTAGTTGTATAGAATTAACGTTATTTTCAGGCTGGAACCAAGATAACACGATTATCGTGCTAATATCTACAATGAAATCAAGATAAACGCCGATTAAAGCTTTGTATCTTTTGTGTTAATTTGTTTACTGTATATCTCGTTCAAGAAAGCTCAAATCAAAGTAATTTAAACAACGGTAACTTATAGAATTAAAAATATATCTTCTTCTAGGTTCTCATAAAATGAAAAAATGTAAACAACAAATTTATCAACTAGTTTATTTGTTAGTCCGTTTCTGAAAAAAAATTACACGTAAGTTTTGTAATTTTTTTCTTTTATCTAACCTACACAAAAAGTGTAATTTATATTGCATGTTTGAATTTTTTTTGTAATCTTTGTAACTTTTCCATGCCATTCTATTTGGAGAAAATTTTCATCTATAAATTATATCGTTTCTGATACCATTTATAATTAAATTCAAAAGATAAACGTGAGAATGTGTAAAAATTGAATCTAGAGCAATTCGTTTTAAATGAGTTTGAAAACCATTATACATATTGACTGCTCATATTAGCTGCTACGTCATATGATAGACTTTTCCTGTGTCTACTTTAATGATAAACATTTTTAAGAATCCTCTTTAAATATTAAAAATTTTAAAACGTATCACACACACATACAGAAAGTTAGTCCAAAACAATGATGTGAAATCAACTTCTAACAAGGAATATTTTGCTTTGTAGTTGTAGAAAACACAATATTGTTTCGCGTTAATTCACACTCTACACCAAAGCTTTCAGTGATTCATTTAGATCCTTACTAAGTTACAGGGTGTTTTATTTAAAAATTTAAAAAATGTTTTTGATCAGTACTTTAAAACTATTCAACGTATCATTGAACGTATCCTTGTCATATTTGGCAGTGTAAGTACTATACATGCTACTAAATTATGTTAGATACACGTTTCTGGCTACTATCAGAGGCGTACGACAGGGACAAGTTAGAGGTTGAACCTTCCCAAATTATATGCAACTGAAAGAATTGCCATTTTAGCACAATTTTTCGATTCTTTAATAGTTTTTATGTAAATAACATACTCTTTCTTAGTAACAATAGCGTCATTATTTTTCGAAATATTTAAAGTTCTCAAGTACTAGGCAAAAATAATTTTTAAATTTTTAAATAAAACACCCTGTAAGAAGCCACATTTTATCTAAGTGTTTTGAGTTAAATCTTAATATTTTGAGTTCAGGATTCCTATAGTTAAAGTATTTCAAATTATTAATAAAACACCCCTACGTGAAAAGTTGTTCCGCGTAAATATTTTCCATCGAATTTGTTCATTGAATTTTTATGTTTTTCAAGTTTGATGTAAATATCCTTAGTGTTTTTTTACTACAGAACTATTTTTATAATAGTTTCGCCATGCAAAAATAACATACCTACATAGTAAAAACTAGTTTTGGTTGTAAGTAAGCGATTTTTGTTAAATTACATCTTCATTGGAAAGAGTTCTAACATAAAATCGATTTTTGTTAAACAACGACGCATTTTGAGGTCGCCTCGTTTGAACTGGGTGCTGGTAAAGTAAGTTTTTTTTCTAGAGTCTTTTATATTATATTATTTATTTTTTTATCTTGCAAGTTTATTAAAATCTTTATCAGAGAAGACTAATTCATTTCTACTCAATTCGGCAGATTTTGTTCAGGAGTTGCGTAATTTTCGTTTGCAACCGACTGACATTCTAGTTAGTTTTGTTGTCGAGTCTTTGTTTACTAACGTGCCGATACCTGATTCAATTAACGTTTTTAGATCTTTATTCAACGAGAACAATATTTCAAGCGACATAGTACGTCCTCGAGAAGTTTTACTTACATACATCAAGAGCCTCATGGGTTCTCCGCTTTCACCGGTTGTTGCTAATATATTTATGGAAGATTTTGAGAAAAAAGCTTTATCCACATTTTATCTAAAACCCAAATGCTGGTACAGATACGTTGATGACACTTTTGTCATTTGGCAACATGATACTTTTACGCTCAACGAGTTTTATATCATTTAAACTCAATTCATGAAAATATTTGTTTAACTATCGAATTAAAAAAGAACTCCTCTATCATTTCCAGACGTTTCACATTCATTTTATCGAAAACCTACCCATACAGATACATATTTAAATAGATTGTTTCATTCTCTTCTCAGAAATTATCAGTAGTAGTATTTCTTTACTGTACAAAGCAGTTTTCTTAAATTAACCCTAAAAACCTTCAACAAGAGTTGAGTCATCTAACCAAGGCGTTAGTCGGAAACAGTTACAATAGAAAAAGTGTTAAACAATCTATTACAAAGTGTACGTTTACCAAACCAAGAGTCACAGCGGAATCTGCATATGTTTCAACCAGTGTTTATTGCTGATCTGCCCTACGTCAAAGGTACTAAGGACCGTATAGAAAAAACTGGTGTGGTCACATATAAGGAACGATGAACAAATATCTACATATTTTTTTAAGGTTATGTTGTCATAAAACCATTTTGAAGTGATATGTACACGATTGAAGAAACTGTAAAATAATTTACATACGTACAAAATTATATAAGAAAAACTGTTAAAAATGGCGGATACACCCACTTCCGGTTTCTTTAACAAACCCATCTTTTGATAGAACCGAGAAAATATGAAAAGCCGGATTCATACTAAAATTCAAGTAATTAAGACTTCTGGTTCCAGAGTTATCGTGGGTACATCCAAAGATAATTTAAATAAGATACAGCACTCCGTATATAAACAAGTCAAACAAATTTTTGTTATTTTTTAACGTATCTTGCTTTTCTTTTAAGACATGGAATTTTTTTCTAAAAAAAATTGTCGTAAGCAGGATTCGAACCTAGAATGATATATGGAATTGACTTTCAATTATAAATCAAATATCTAATAAACTGTTAATGTTAGAATTTTTTTTTATTTGAATACATTGTTAAGAAGAATTAACTCTATAAGAAACTAAAAATAATTCGAATAATTTACATACGTACAAAATTATATAAGAAAAACTGTTAAAAATGGCGGATACACTCAGCTCCATACTAAATTTTAAGTTACTAGGACTTTTGGTTCAAGAGTTATCGTGGGCACATTGTTGCACGCAGACACACACATACACACCCAAATTTTTTTTGTCAAAAATACATTTTTCTGATTCAGACCTTGAAACGTAAAATTATGCAATAAAAATTTTTTGAAAAATGATAAGCGTTATTTCTTTTTAATCTGACGGAGTTTATAGCATTCCATGCTGTTCTGGTCGTGCATACATAGGAGAACAGGTAGAAGTGTAGGAATTCGTATTTAGGAGCATCAAAGGTGTAGTCGTCTGAAACAATTTTTGAAGTCAGCGGTGGCAGAACATGTGCTAAAAACGTGTCATCAAATTGTGTTTAAAAACACTAAAATTTTGGCGAATGTTTCTAATTATTATCAGCAAAAAATAAGAGAATCAGTTGAAATAATAAAAAAATCTTTTAATATTAACCGAGATTCTAGTTTTCCTTTACCGGAGATTTGGAATCCAGGTTTATTGGTTAGAAGCCGGTCTATAAAAGCGAGACTTCACGGTGCAATAAATTAGTTTATTCAGGAATTTTAAGACGTCTACTGCGACGTGCGACAAAAGCTCAGCTTGTCTGATAACGACAACACAAGAATCATCCAGAATAAAAATTGTATTAATAAAGACGATGTTGTTTTGTTATATTTTTACATAATGTAATCTAAAATTTTAGAAAAAAAAAACTTAGAAAGAAACTAGATTACCGCGATCAAAGAAATGTTTGGTAATATTATAGGTACCCACTAAGAATTAATATTTGAAAGATTGTAAAATTGTAAAACTAGACAAACAAAAGCCAGATATGCAGCTACAGGGAATATGTGTGTACCCAAATGAAATATACATCAGGAGATACTCAAGAAAGCGCAAAAAGAGAACCCGTAGATTACATTTAATACAACATAGATTTCACTACACGAACGCACCAAATACTTGTATCAGCGACGATTAGATGAATATCTAATAAGTTTTGAAGATTAAATCTTTGAAACTAAATATAGGAATATGGTAAAAAGCATCTATAAAGCTGCGCGAGAAGCCGTAAGTGCAAAATAAAAACTAAAAAGTAACAAAATGCGGTGAACAAAAAAAAATCGAAAATATATAGAACGAAAGAAACTTAAAATGGCTAAATACAAAAAAATCAAAAGACAAGGAAACATTTAATATCACAAAAAATTGCGGCAGAAGATAAAACACCAAAAAACTAAATTTGCAATAGGTAATGTCAAGAAATAGAAGGGTAACTGCATGTATCAAAGGAAGAAAAAAAACAGAAGCCTAGAAATTTATTGGAAAAATCAAAAAACTAGCATAGAAATGGTTAATATATAAAATATATCACAGGTGAAATTGAAAAGTCACTAAAACAATTTACAAGAAAACAGACCACCTTTTACTCGAGAAACTCTACGAATTAATATAGAAGAAGAAAGGAAACATTGTAAATATGAACAATGGAAAACCTTGTAAACCAGAAATGATATACGCATATTCTGACGAGTGGTACGGACAAGCTCGTTAGGACAATAACACAATTGTTTAATAAATGTCTCAATAGACAAGAAGTCCCCAATAATGGAAAGTAGCTCATTATAACATCTATCCGTAAAAAAAAACAACAGGAATGATTGCGATAATTATAGAAGAATTTCGGTGACGAGTTCTATTGGTAGACTAGTAGGAACGGTCATCAATATAGAAGTGATCTGATAGAAAAATAATTCATGCGCGGATAACATATTTTTTATTAAACAGATACTTAAAAAAAGAACAGCTGCTACTCTAGAAACACACATTTTATTTATACATCTAACCAAAGCATATGATAAAATACCCATCTGCAAGTTATTGGAGATACTACAGAGAAATATCACTCAAACATTTATCTATCGTCTAGAATCCTCTATATTAAAAGAAATAGATATTCGCCATATCATAAAAAAATTTCCCGACATGAAGGCTCGAAAAGTGGATTTTTTTGTGAATTGCCGATTTTTTAATTTGTGAAAATAGATTTTATTTTGTTTCGTAATATTAAGTAAGTCTACCTGACAGTTCTGATAGAAAAAAAAATATTTATTTTTATTTGTTAGAAGTAGCTTGTACAGAAGAATTTGTTTTAATTACGTGTTTAATTAAATTTTTGTTATTTCTAAGAGAGTAGGTATTATGCACCACTAATTGCTTTTTTAATGACACTTTCACTTTCTAAGAACTGACCTCGGAAGAAACGTGGGTGACTGTATTTTTGGGAAAGTTTTTTTTTTTTCTCTCTCTCTCACAATGAAATTTTTTTCTTTCTCACACATTTTTTTCTCACTCACACATTTTTTCTCTCTCTTACAGCGATTTTTTCTTTCTCACACATTTTTTCTCACTCACACATTTTCTCTCTCTTACAGCGATTTTTTTCTCTCTCTTACATTGTTACATCATCGCATAATTGGTAATTTTGATTGCGTCGTGCGTCATCGCGTAACTGGTAATTTTTTATGCGTCATAAAGTCTCATGATTCGAGCGAGAAAGAAAATATTTTTATTTAAAAAAAGCTTGGGTGTACCTGGATTTGAACGGCGAACTTAACAGCTGAGCTACGAAAATAAGTTAATTTTAAACGCTCAATTGTTGTATACAATTGGTTTTTTTTTTACTGAACAAAAAACGTGTAAAATTTATTGTACTTTATTTTTAAATTTTATTAACATTCATGGCATAATTATATCATTTTTTCTACAGCATGCTTCGTGTTGGGGTTGTTCGGAACTTCTCTAGTGATCGGTACTTTCATATTTTTTCTCTTACCCTCAGTACTCTGTAAAGAATCGCTTATTAAGATGATTATAAGAAAACTAGCACAAAAATTGTTGCATGCAAATTAGTTAGAAAAATAATACTGAACAAAAGACTTGTAAAATTTATTGTACTTTATTTTTAAATTAAATTAACATTCATGGCATGATTATATCATTTTTCTACAGCATCTATGTCATTACGGTTTATCTGGATCTTGATAATTCACGGCAACTATACACACGGTATCTAATTATATCATTTCTACAGCATCCGTCGTGTTGTGGTTGATCTGGACTTTTCTAGCGGTCGGTACTTTCATATTCTTTCTTTCTTACTCTTAATACTCTGTAAAGAATCGCTTATTAAAAAAAAAAATTCTAAAAAGTTAATGTTGATTATAAGAAAAATAGCACAAAAACTGCTGCATGCAAATTAGCAAAGAAAAATTAAATTTAAGAAAATAACTACCAATTTCTTAAGAAAAATTAATGTTACTTGAATATATCAACTGCTTCTTTTTAAGCGAGGTGTTGGTTTAATCAACAACATTAGAAATTAATTTAAAAAAAAGAAATGGTCTAAACTAAATTAATAGTTAACAAAAACTAACTTTTAATCAGGTAAATACTAAAATCAACTTTTTTAATTTAAAATAATCTTTTGTAGAGCATAAAATTGCATGTGTTTAAGAGTATAGGATTAATTTGCAAAATAAATAAACCACTTACCATTGTAATACACAGAAACACTTTAATTTAAAACGTTCTTACTAGTACGCAGCTAAAACTAAACAAAGTGTGATCGCTAACAATAAAAGAAAGTGTCATTGCCAAAAATAAATTTTTACAATTATTACTTATTAATTAAAGTTTTATGATACATACCTGCCGATTCATTCAGGTCGCTGATTGTTTCAACAAATAACTTTTCCAATGACATGTAATTAGTGTAAATTCCATTAGGTAGTAGTTTTCTTTTGGAAGCAAAAGACATTATTATTATTATAATATATAACATTTTAAGATAAATCTTTTAAATTTTCAAGTACTTCATCTTCAATGTCGCTGAATATGAAAGCAGTTAACTCCGATACTAAAGTAGGTCCAAACTTGCACGTTTTGAGTTCTTTTTGGTACACACCCCTGGCATTAAGTGTGTTATAAATTTCTTGATCTGTATAATTAAAAAAATTATACTGTGATATTAACGTAAATTTAAGCATTTTACCGATAATTTTGCAATCTGCTGTATCAAGTTCTAAAATATTTTCTGAATTTCTGATTGAGTTTAGATACTCAACCCAATTTCTTTCATCCGTATTTGAAATACTTTATGCATCTAAGAAATAATGGAACTACTAAAACAATAAAAAACTGTAAACGTTTTACTTACACTATCCAAGTTAAATAATTTAATTAAGAAATAAATTTTTTAACTATGATTCAAACACTAACGTTCAAAAAATTCAAGTTATTTTTTAAAATTTAGTTTAAAAAGAAACAAATTCTTATAGCATTATCAAAGTTATTGAAAAAGAAATTTAACAAAAATCTTTAAGAGTTTTAAAAAATGTAAAACATTTTAAAGCTTACTTTTGTTTCCTGTTAGTTATAACTAATCAATGTAAAATTCTAAAACCATCGTTCAAAAATATTTGTTTTTAGTTTGCATTTCACACTCAGTTTTCAACTTTAGTTTGAAAATTAATAAAACGTCAATGTTTTAAATAATTAGCAGAGTTTTTTAAAGAAATACAAATAACTTTAAAATTTTGCAGAAAGCAAAATTTGTATGTAAAAATTGTGTGTGTTAAAGATTTTTATTAATGAATGTAAGATTCCAAAAGCAATGTTCCTCATCATATCTACTTGTTTTAACATATGTCAAATATTTTTCTACAATTGCTTATATATTTTTTAATATGAATCTTTACGGTGTTAAAAAATAAAGTATTGTAATACAGCAAATATTAATATTTGTTTCAAATTATTAATAATCGCTACATAATTATAGTGACAAGTTAGGTAATAAAATTCTAATTTTATTTTTGATAACGAGTAATTGTTCATGTAGAAAGCGAGTAAATAATGTTATGGTAATGATTATGTAATTATAGTGACAAATTTTAGACATTAAGTAAAATTGTTGAAAAGTATTTTATGTAGTACATAAAAAGCACACAGTTTACGAGTAATACGAGTAATCTTAATTTGTAATATAAAAACTATTTATGTTGAGAAGCAGAAAGGAAAGAAAAACAGAAAGGGTAAATATTGCACTCGGACATTATACTAAAATAATAATATCGTAAAAAAATCATGTACCTTCTGTTAACGATAACGTGTAATATTACTTATATACAAAACAATTCTAGCATTTTGCACATTCTATTGCGCAAACAAATGGTATTTAAAGCTACATTTTATTTATAAGAAAGAAGAATACATATACAAAAATAATCAAAACAAAAAACTACACAACACAACAAAAACATTTATATAAGAATTGCAAGTTTTATTAAAAAAATCTACTCGTGCACATTTTAACATGAATGATTCACAAATTCACGTAAACCCAATTAAGACTTTTTTCTCTACCACAAAAACAAGAAATGTTATTTTATTACTAAAGACTTACGTACAAACAAACAACTAATTCAAATTGATGCAGATCAAACATTAATTGTAAAACTAAACCGAATTATAATTGTATTTGTTTAAGCTGTATTGCAGCTACAGTTCTAAATTTTAAATATTGTTTACTAATAAAAGTTTCCTTATAACAAAAAATCTTTGACAATTACAAGTAACGCAAACTAAAAATTACAAAACGAATAGTTAAATAAAACCAAAACTTCTTAAAATCGTTAATAACACTAGTATACTTTTCTTAACATATAAAAATATTAGTAAATGTATTAACTGTAGTTAACGTTAAAACTAAATAACATTATCGAAACAATAAAGATTATTTGAGTAACATAATTTTGTATTTCATTTGTTAACAAAAATTTTGATGGACTTGTTAAAACTTATTTTATATAAAACTTCTCTAAAAACACAATTTAACAAAATTGTTGTAATATCAGCTAATTCAAAAACTACCCCTTAAATATTAATACACTTTACTCTAAGCTGATGAAATAAAATTCCTAATAAGATCTGTATACGTTTCTATTACATTAATATTGCAAACTATTTAAATCAGTCTGTAAATATTATAACGTTACAATTACTTAAGATTACAAGCAAAAAATGTTATTCAAAAATCGTATATATATATATATATATATATAGTTATAAACTGCACGCAATTGAGCCCGATATGTAAACAGGTGCCCGATGAGCCCGGGCGGTAACGCCTTTCTACACGACGTAATTAGCACGCTGTTAACCCCGACTGCGTTGCCAATATTATACACGCTCTAAACGTAGTTATTAAGCGAAATTCGACAATGATTTGAAATTTTAACATTTGCGTTTAGTCTTTGCAGATAACTCTCTTAAACATCTTTTTTTTTAATTTAACTTGATTAATATTGACGTAACAAATAAACTTTCTGTAGATTTAAAATAAAAACTGTATTCAAGCATTAAACTCTTTTTATGATTGGAGCAAAGTTTGTTTTATTTGTAAAGATAATTCAAAATTGTAAGCTACAACTTGTGTGTATTAGCAAATTCTTATCTGAAAAAAAAAACATACTCAAAACGGCAGCAAATTAAATAATTTTCTTTAAAATTCCGTATTCCGCTGTTTTTGGCAACTTTTTTAAAGAAATGTTAAATTTAACCGTTGCCGCAAGTTGCACGACTAACGTAGAGTGTGTTATTTGTTATCATTTGACACAAATTTAAATTACCGCATAATGAAAAAAATAATGATTCTACAATCGTATTTTGATGACATACGCATATATACAGAGATGCGTCTAAAACTGGGATATGTGACGGTTTTTCGGGCTAGAGAACGTAGCGTTTATATGTTCTACGGGCTCAACAACAACCTGTTTACATGTTTGTACCTACATATTCTTATTTACGCACACAAAGTTTTTTTAATAAATCGGAAATAAATTGAACGGTTAGTTTTGGGCAAACGGTATGTCATACAACATTATCATGAAATTTTAGTTGAAATTAAAATATGTATGTGATAGTAAATAGAATACTCTGTTTCAAATAACGAAATTGAGGAATTCTATTAAGTAGTCTGAAACATTTTCACTGAATTTATTTGTTCCTTAATGTGGAAGTTAAATGCCGATTAAAGTAACAGATTTATCATTAATCGAACCGTCACAAACTATTAAAAAAAGCTTAGAACGAACTATAGATCATCATATAGTAACTCCAGAAGCAATGTTCGATTTCTGCTCTAATGAAATTCTTGGCATAAAAATTAGTTTTTTGTATCGAGTGTGAATGTTCAAGCTGCTGTAACATATGTATTAATAAGATAATAACATAAAAATGTACTATAATTTAATATAGTTTAGGTTTCTCACGGTCACAGCTAGTTGGTACCGTAAAGGTATTCAGTTTTCTATAATTGTGATGCTGTCAATATCGTTAAGCCAATAAGCTAAGCCTTCTAAGAAAATATAATGTTTTATTTCAAAAAATTCAATATTCCATCATATGTTATATTTACGTAATAAATCTCACTTACAATACACACAATTTTAATGAAAATGAAAACATAATATCACGTTTAAAAAACATTCAACCTACTTGCTATACTATAAGATACAAACAAAATAGATAAAACTACACTAAATATATAGAAAACAAACATGTAGTGTTTTATGAATTTTCACACAAAAAAGTAACCAATTGCAAATAATATTTTTAACCTAATAAAATTACTAAGATATTTGCTTTAAAAAACCAAGTGTATAGGCATTAACAATGTGACAACAACGAGACGACCAATGTAGCCTAAAAAACGCGATTTAATCGAATTTCAAGCATTTTTTTTGTACAAAAAGTGGGTTTTTTGATCAGTTGTTTGGTTTATTCTTTTTATGATATGTAAACTTAGTTTCTGAATAACATTAGGTGCTTACATTAAACAACCAAGACACTAGAGTCAATTAAAAATCACTGAAAATAAGTTAAAAAACGTATTTTTAGCAGCGCGTCATTGTTGATCGGTATTGAATAAATTTTCGTTGTGCACTCAAAAAAAGCATAAAAATTATGTTTTTCAATTTGGTCAAGTGAAAACGGGCGTTCATCAAAACTAAATGTGCGTAGATTTCTTTTATAGGACTCTAAAATAAGTCAGCTTTTACTTTTAGACGATTTCATATGAAATGACTCAAACTTTAAAAAAATATCTTATTTCTTGTAAGAATTGGATTAACTGTTTGTCTTAATTATTATTTTTCTAACTTTTAAGTAAATTGTCATCATAACTACTTAAAAACTCTGTGTCGATTTTAAAATTTATGACTGTAAGTTTTGTTTCTCTTTCTGCTGGGACAATTCTTTTTTTTTCAATTTTGTTTGTAAAAACTTTGTGTTGGTAAAACCAAATTTGATTTTTTTTAATTGTACAGTGTTATCTACAAAATTATCATAACTTTCCATAATTATTTCACGAGAAGTAATATTTTCCAATTGATTCTACAAAACTCTTTCAGACTACTAAAAAATTTCCATGCTTCTAAGAATTTTTACACTAAAAAACGAGATTCCTACATTGTTTTTAAAGATTTTTAGTAAAAGAAAAAAAAACATATGAGAAATGCTAATATCATATCCTAAGACATACCTTTTTCGTTATAACGTTTTTATTAAATGTATGTATTTATGTTTCAAATTATTTTATAGGTATCACATCATGAATGAACCAACAAATCATTCTTATAGCTTTAAAGTTTCTTAGCTACCTATATTGTACTTTTGATTCAAATCTCTTTAAAGGTTTTCAAATAATTTTTTCAATACTTTAATTTTAATTTAATTTAATAGTTATAAAAGTACCACATTCTACATATGTACGTACAAGCATCACGTAGAAATTGCAAACGTTTTTAAAAATCAACTTCCGATTTTTGACTAAAACCGTTTGTATTGTTTTTGTGAAAAATTATTAAAACGTGATGATACTCAAAAAGTGCATAAAAGTCATACTAAAGTAAAATACACTTAGAGTATACGTTTACTGCTTGTTATTAAGCCCATCCAACGTTGTCGCATGTTGGGCTACACAACGTACCGTCCGTGTCTGTAGACAGTTTGTATATAAAAGCGACCTCTGCAGCGACTAACTCTGAACTATTTTATATATAATGCAGATATAAACGGTACAATATGAAGCCCGGACAAATTTTTGGATTTACACGTTTTGATGCTTATATAATCGTATTTTGATTATATACACATGGATACGTAGATGAGCCCGAAGCCGGGCTTAATAGCGTTTCTTCGGGCTAAAGAGCGTAGCGTTTATATATTCTACGGGCTCAACAGCAACCGGTTTATATGTCTATATATATATATATATATATATATATATATATATAGTTATAAACTGCACGCAATTGAGCCCGATATGTAAACAGGTGCCCGATGAGCCCGGGCGGTAACGCCTTTCTACACGACGTTATTAGCACGCTGTTAACCCCGACTGCGTTGCCAATATTATACACGCTCTAAGCGTAGTTATTAAGCGAAATTCGACATTGATTTGAAATTTTAACATTTGCGTTTAGTCTTTGCAGATAACTTTCTTAAACATCTTCCGATCTAATTTTTTTTTTTTAATTTAACTCGATTAATATTGACGTAACAAATAAACTTTCTGCAGATTTAAAATAAAAACTGTATTCAAGCATTAAACTCTTTTTATGATTGGTGCAAAGTTTGTTTTATTTGTAAATATAATTCAAAATTGTAAGCTATAACTTGTGTGTATTAGCAAATTCTTATCTGAAAAAAAAGCATACTCAAAACGGCAGCAAATTAAATAGTTTTCTTTAAAATTCCGCATATAACTCAGTTTTTGGCAACTTTTTTAAAGAAATGTTAAATTTAACCGTTGCCGCAAGATGCACGACTAACGTACAGTGTGTTATTTGTCATCATTTGACACAAATTAATTTTTAAATCAAACTTACAATATACCGCATAATAAAAAAAATAATGATTCTACAATCGTATTTTGATGACATACGCATATATACAGAGATGCGCCTAAAACTGGGATATATAACGGTTCTTCGGGCTAGAGAACGTAGCGTTTATATGTTCTACGGGCTCAACAACAACCTGTATACATATTTGTACCTACATATTCTTATTTACACACACAAAGTTTTTTTAATAAATCAGAAATAAATTGAAAGGTTAGTTTTGGGCATACAGTATGTCCTACAACATTATCATGAAATTTTAGTTGAAATTAAAATATGTATGTGATAGTAAATAGAATACTCTGTTTCAAATAACGAAATTGAGGAATTTTAATAAGTAGTCTGAAACATTTTCACTCAATTTATTTGTTCCTTAATGTGGACGTTAAATGCCGATTAAAGTAACAGATTTATCATTAATCGGACCGCCACAAACTATTAAAAAAAGCTTAGAACGAACTGCAGATCATCATATAGTAACTCCAGAAACAATGTTCGATTTCTGCTATAATGAAATTCTTGGCATAAAAATTAGTTTTTTGTATCGAGTGTGAATGTTCAAGGTGCTATAACATATGTATTAATAAGATAATAACATAAAAAGGTACAATAATTTAATATAGTTTAGGTTTCTTACGGTCACAGTTAATTGACACCGTAAAGGTATTCAGTTTTCTATAATTGTGATGCTGTCAATATCGTAAAGCCAATAAGCTAAGCCTTCTAAGAAAATATAATGTTCTATTTCAAAGAATTCAATATTCTATCATATGTTATATTTACGTAATAAATCTCACTTACCATACACACAATTTCAATAAAAATGAAAACATAATATCACGTTTAAAAAACATTCAACCTACTTGCTATACTATAAGATACAAACAAAATAGATAAAACTACACTAAATATATAGAAAACAAACATATAGTGTTATATGAATTTTCACACAAAAAAGTAACCAATTGCAAATAATATTTTTAACCTAATAAATTTACTTAGATATTTGCTTTAAAAAACCAAGTGTATAGGCACTAAGAATGTGACAACAACAAGACGACCAATGTAGCCTGAAAAACGCGATTTCATCAAATTTCAATCATTTTTTTCTAACAAAAAGTGTTTTTTTTAATCAGTGGTTGGGTTTATTCTTTTTAGGATATGTAAACTTAATTTCTGAATAACATTAGGTGCTTACATTAAACGACCAAGACACTAGAGTCAGTTAAAAATCACTGAAAATAAGTTAAAAAACGTATTTTTAGCAGCGCGTCATTGTTGATCGGTATTGAATAAATTTTCGTTGTGCACTCAAAAAAAGCATAAAAACTATGTTTTTCAATTCGGCCAGGTAAAAACGGGCGTTCATCAAAACTAAATGTGCGTAGATTTCTTTTTTAGGACTCTAAAATAAGTCAGCTTTTATTTTTAGACAATTTCATATGAAATGACTCAAACTTTAAAAAAATATCTTATTTCTTGTAAGAAGTGGATTAACTGTTTGTCTTAATTATTATTTTTCTAACTTTTAAGTAAATTGTCATCATAATTACTTAAAAACTCTGTGTCGATTTTAAAATTTATGGCTGTAAGTTTTTGATTCTCTTTCTGTTAGAACAATTCTTTTTTTTTTTCAATTTTGTTTGTAAAAGCTTTGTGTTGGTAAAATCAAATTTAATTTTTTTTAATTGTACAGTGTTATCTGCAAAATTATCATAACTTTCCATATTTATTTCACGAGAAGTAAGTAATATTTTCCAATTGATTCTACAAATCTCTTTCAGACTACTAAAAAATTTCCATGCTTCTAAGAATTTTTACACTACAAAACGAGATTCCTACATTGTTTTTAAAGATTTTTACTAAAAGAAAAAAAATTATATGAGAAATACTAATATCATATCGTAAGGCATACCTTTTTTGTTATAACGTTTTTATTAAATGTATGTATTTATGTTTCAAATTATTTTATAGGTATCACATCATGAATGAACCAACAAATCATTCTTATAACTTTAAAGTTTCTTAGCTACCTATATTGTAGTTTTGATCCAAATCTCTTTAGAGGTTTACTTATAATTTTTTCAATACTTTAATTTTAATTTAATTTAATAGTTATAAAAGTACCACATTCTACATATGTACGTACAAGCATCACGTAGAAATTGCAAACGTTTTTAAAAATCAACTTCCGATTTTTGACTGAAACCGTTTGTATTGTTTTTGTAAAAAATTATTAAAACGTGATGATACTCAAAAAGTGCATAAAATTCATGCTAAAGTAAAATACACTTAGAATATACGTTTACTGCTTGTTATTAAGCCCGTCCAACGTTGTCGCATGTTGGGCTACACAACGTACCGTCCGTGTCTGTAGACAGTTTGTATATAAAAGCGACCTCTGCAGCGACTAACTCTGAACTATTTTATATATAATGCAGATATAAACGGTACAATATGAAGCCCGGCCAAATTTTTGGATTTACACGTTTTGATGCTTATATAATCGAATTTTGATTATATACACATGGATACGTAGATGAGCCCGAAACCGGGCTTAATAGCGTTTCTTCGGGCTAAAGAGCGTAGCGTTTATATATTCTACGGGCTCAACAGCAACCGGTTTATATGTCTATATATATATATATATATATAGAAATAAACGTTTATAACAAGTTTAGAACACGTTGAAAATCAGTGAATAAGTTGAAAGCTTATTTTACATCTCAACTAGACAATGTGGTTATTTTCACAATTTTATTGAAAACGTAGTATACAACTTAGTTAGTAAATGGCAAACCAAATGAAAATTTTAATCATTTTTTGTAATAAACACGTGATTACTAACACATAAACTTTTAATCTAACGATTAACAGAAAAGAAAGAAAACATTTTTAACAAAATCTACTCTAAAAAGCAAAGTTAAATAAGTGAATAAAAAACGTGTAAAGTAGCAAATTTTCCTTATGCAAATTTCTTTTAGTTATAGTAATTACAATCAATAACAATGTAATTAATGACTAAGGAAAGCCACAATCATATTTTTAACAAAAACTATATCAATTTTGTTTTAAACGATAATAATTAGATACTTTTATATCATAATCTCAAGAAACAAATAAAAATTGTAAAATTGTTAAAAGTGCAATAGGAATTTACTGGAGTTATTAGAAGTAAAAGAAGAAAAAACTTTTGTCAATGTTTATAATTACCTACTTAAGTCATGCTGAAATAGAAAATTAAAAAACATTAAGAATACATTTATAACAAAACTATTTAGCAATATAGTTTTTCGTTCAAATGATTAAAATTAGATACTCTAATAGGTACTATAATCTCAAACAGTAAACAGATAAACTATTTTTTTAATGAACAAAAAAGCAATGCATGTACAAACTGTAAAAAAAAGTAAATGTTACAATGTTACAGCTACTAAAAACTTAAAGCAAAATTTAAAAGAACAAGAGAAGAAAACTACTTAAAGAATATCTGTTCTAATAAAAATTGTTTTATAGTTAATGGTGTTATTGTTTAATTAAAAAATTTAATCTTAGGTGTTTTTTAAACGTGGTCTACGTTCTTCGTCAGATAATAAATTACAATCACAAATATCTAGAAACATTTGAATGTAAATAAGATCCTATTTTTAATTTTGTCATTCGTTCAAAATTAAATAATTGTTTAAAATATTGTAACTAAGAAGAAAAGAAAACGCTTTAGTTATATCTGACAATTTATTATATTATATTTTTTTCTGGTTTGACAGGTTTTAATAACATTAACATTTACTAAATTCATTCAAATTGAATCTGTTTAATCACTAACCGATATCTAGTTTATTAATTTAGAATTTTGTATTGAGAAGCAAGTACGAGATATTCACGAACGAATAGACTTGTTTATAGTTTCAATTTTGTACTAAGATTTTTTTTGTATAATGTAAACCGTTAATTAAATATTATAACACGTTTTTACAATTTAAGAATTTTTAAAATTAAAGTATTAGCTCTATGGGTACTTATACGTAACGTTTAATTTTCTTCCTAAAGTTAATGTTACGAATAATTACTATTAAAATCAAACTTTATTAAAAATAGAAAACAAAATTACAAAACCATTTCAATACGCAAAGCAAAACTGATATATACATTGTCACTTAATCTATTGTAAACAATTACGTATACATTCATTTATAAATTTACAATGTACGTACGAGGTAAATCTATTAAATGTTACCTCTAGTTAGTAGCAGTGTATTTAAAAGTAAATAAATAAATCATTAAAATATATGCTGTAACGTTTAAGAAACATTTAGTGTTAGTTTAGATTATAAAAGATAGAGGATACGAAATAGAGCTACGCAAACCAAAGCAAATCGGTCTCTAATCGGCAGTGGCGGACAACTAAAAACTATAAACAGGATTACTTCTTTTAACTTCAATTATGAAAAATTTATTGTATACACCCACGGCTCTTGGAATGGTTATGTTACCTTTAATAATTTGTTTTAATATAAATTATTAGTTAACGTAAAGTGTGAAACCGTCTTAGTAGTTATGTTTATGACGAATTGCTTTCTTATATTTATAAAATTTACATACAACATAACAGGTACTTTTTATTTACTTTTGCAAGTTTTAGTCTAAATTTCTTTCTTCTGCTATTACTGTCACAATTAAAAACTGTACGAACCACAATTCCAGCAAAATGCTAAATTACGTTCAAACAAGATTTATTTAAAATATGTATTTAAAATGAAATAGCGATACACAACTTATTGTGAACCAGAGCAATGGCAATCAGACACTATATGACGTACAGTAAGTCCATTTCAAATTCTTATCTTCCATAATCTAAGAGTTTGACAATAATTAATTTAAATTACACTGAAGAGGTTTTACTAACTAAACATAATATTTATATAGCGAGAAATTTAACTATGTTCTTTCTTTTTGACTTACTTAGTATTTTAATTTAGAAACGCCGTTCCGTTTTAATAATAAACATAAAATAACAGCACAATTAATTTAAAAAGTATTACAGGCTGAAGCGTTTAAGGTTTGGTATGACTGATAACTTATTTAGCTGTTAAGTTTAAAAAATAGAAAAAACTAAACATTTATTTAATAGATCATATAATTAGATTCTGATTATAGTAATAAATCGTCTTAAAAAATTAAAATTGATCGATGTTAAAAAATATAATTGTCAAGGGCTTTAATGACCACAATAATATTAACTATTACTGACACAAAATAAGTAATTGGCAAAAAATTAATTCAATGTTATAATTATAAGTTGCTCTAATTTTTATGTTTTTAACAAAACGACTTAATTGAAATTATTTTTAACGTTATTAACAGTTGTTAAACTTTTATAGTAAAGCTTATTATTAGAAATTCAACTGTACAATTAAAAAAAATAATAAAACAGTTTAAAATTAGAAATATATTACAATGTTAGGTAATGTTTAAACAAAATTAGAGAATGAAATTGTGTTTTAATTCATTTATATTATAAAAAATTTGTATAAAGTTTTTACAAGTTTAACGATGACATGATAAATTCTCAAAAATCACGCTGGAACTGTATTCATAGTGAATTATAAAACAATACAAATTTTAATTTATTGTTATTTGGTAGTGCAATTAAACTTAACTTTTTTAAATATTTTTCACTTGTGTTAATGTTATTCACTCCACCTAAACTTCATCACTTTTCGGAGAATCAATTATTGTAATAACCTAACCACACTTAAAAGTTTTTGTGTTTTACATCTAAAAGATTGTATTAAAGTCAATAATTACGCTTATTTAAAACTAATAAGTTTTGCATTTTTTTAGGCTAATTATTATAAACCTGAGATTATATTAACATATAAGAAGTAAGGTTAGCTTATTACAAAAGAAGTGAGGTTAACTTATTACAGAAAGAGTGAGACTCTGGTTCACAATAAGTTGTGTATCGCTATTTCATTTTAAATACATATTTTAAATAAATCTTGTTTGAACGTAATTTAGCATTTTGCTGGAATTGTGGTTCGTACAGTTTTTAATTGTGACAGTAATAGCAGAAGAAAGAAATTTAGACTAAAACTTGCAAAAGTAAATAAAAAGTACCTGTTATGTTGTATGTAAATTTTATAAATATAAGAAAGCAATTCGTCATAAACATAACTACTAAGACGGTTTCACACTTTACGTTAACTAATAATTTATATTAAAACAAATTATTAAAGGTAACATAACCATTCCAAGAGCCGTGGGTGTATACAATAAATTTTTCATAATTGAAGTTAAAAGAAGTAATCCTGTTTATAGTTTTTAGTTGTCCGCCACTGCCGATTAGAGACCGATTTGCTTTGGTTTGCGTAGCTCTATTTCGTATCCTCTATCTTTTATAATCTAAACTAACACTAAATGTTTCTTAAACGTTACAGCATATATTTTAATGATTTATTTATTTACTTTTAAATACACTGCTACTAACTAGAGGTAACATTTAATAGATTTACCTCGTACGTACATTGTAAATTTATAAATGAATGTATTCGTAATTGTTTACAATAGATTAAGTGACAATGTATATATCAGTTTTGCTTTGCGTATTGAAATGGTTTTGTAATTTTGTTTTCTATTTTTAATAAAGTTTGATTTTAATAGTAATTATTCGTAACATTAACTTTAGGAAGAAAATTAAACGTTACGTATAAGTACCCATAGAGCTAATACTTTAATTTTAAAAATTCTTAAATTGTAAAAACGTGTTATAATATTTAATTAACGGTTTACATTATACAAAAAAAAATCTTAGTACAAAAATTGAAACTATAAACAAGTCTATTCGTTCGTGAATATCTCGTACTTGCTTCTCAATACAAAATTCTAAATTAATAAACTAGATATCGGTTAGTGATTAAACAGATTCAATTTGAATGAATTTAGTAAATGTTAATGTTATTAAAACCTGTCAAACCAGAAAAAAAATATAATATAATAAATTGTCAGATATAACTAAAGCGTTTTCTTTTCTTCTTAGTTACAATATTTTAAACAATTATTTAATTTTGAACGAATGGCAAAATTAAAAATAGGATCTTATTTACATTCAAATGTTTCTAGATATTTGTGATTGTAATTTATTATCTGACGAAGAACGTAGACCACGTTTAAAAAACACCCAAGATTGAATTTTTTAATTAAACAATAACACCATTAACTATAAAACAATTTTTATTAGAACAGATATTCTTTAAGTAGTTTTCTTCTCTTGTTCTTTTAAATTTTGCTTTAAGTTTTTAGTAGCTGTAACATTGTAACATTTACTTTTTTTTTACAGTTTGTACATGCATTGCTTTTTTGTTCATTAAAAAAAATAGTTTATCTGTTTACTGTTTGAGATTATAGTACCTATTAGAGTATCTAATTTTAATCATTTGAACGAAAAACTATATTGCTAAATAGTTTTTGTTATAAATGTATTCTTAATGTTTTTTAATTTTCTATTTCAGCATGACTTAAGTAGGTAATTATAAACATTGACAAAAGTGTTTTCTTCTTTTACTTCTAATAACTCCAGTAAATTCCTATTGCACTTTTAACAATTTTACAATTTTTATTTGTTTCTTGAGATTATGATATAAAAGTATGTAATTATTATCGTTTAAAACAAAATTGATATAGTTTTTGTTAAAAATATGATTGTGGCTTTCCTTAGTCATTAATTACATTGTTATTGACTGTAATTACTATAACTAAAAGAAATTTGCATAAGGAAAATTTCCTATTTTACACGTTTTTTATTCACTTATTTAACTTTGCTATTTAGAGTAGATTTTGTTAAAAATGTTTTCTTTTTTTTCTGTTAATCGTTAGATTAAAAGTTTATGTGTTAGTAATCACGTGTTTATTACAAAAATGATTAAAATTTTCATTTGGTTTGCCATTTACTAACTAAGTTGTATACTACGTTTTCAATAAAATTGTGAAAATAACCACATTGTCTAGTTGAGATGTAAAATAAGCTTTCAACTTATTCACTGATTTTCAACGTGTTCTAAACTTGTTATAAACGTTTATTTCTATATATATATATATATATATATATATATATACGATTTTTGAATAACATTTTTTGCTTGTAATCTTAAGTAATTGTAACGTTATAATATTTACAGACTGATTTAAATAGTTTGCAATATTAATGTAATAGAAACGTATACAGATCTTATTAGGAATTTTATTTCATCAGCTTAGAGTAAAGTGTATTAATATTTAAGGGGTAGTTTTTGAATTAGCTGATATTACAACAATTTTGTTAAATTGTGTTTTTAGAGAAGTTTTATATAAAATAAGTTTTAACAAGTCCATCAAAATTTTTGTTAACAAATGAAATACAAAATTATGTTACTCAAATAATCTTTATTGTTTCGATAATGTTATTTAGTTTTAACGTTAACTACAGTTAATACATTTACTAATATTTTTATATGTTAAGAAAAGTATACTAGTGTTATTAACGATTTTAAGAAGTTTTGGTTTTATTTAACTATTCGTTTTGTAATTTTTAGTTTGCGTTACTTGTAATTGTCAAAGATTTTTTGTTATAAGGAAACTTTTATTAGTAACAATATTTAAAATTTAGAACTGTAGCTGCAATACAGCTTAAACAAATACAATTATAATTCGGTTTAGTTTTACAATTAATGTTTGATCTGCATCAATTTGAATTAGTTGTTTGTTTGTACGTAAGTCTTTAGTAATAAAATAACATTTCTTGTTTTTGTGGTAGAGAAAAAAATGTTAATTGGGTTTAGGTGAATTTGTGAATCATTCGTGTTAAAATGTGCACGAGTAGATTTTTTTTAATAAAACTTGCAATTCTTATATAAATGTTCTTGTTGTGTTGTGTAGTTTTTTTGTTTTGATTATTTTTGTATATGTATTCTTCTTTCTTATAAATAAAATGTAGCTTTAAATACCATTTGTTTGCGCAATAGAATGTGCAAAATGCTAGAATTGTTTTGTATATAAGTAATATTACACGTTATCGTTAACAGAAGGTACATGATTTTTTTTACGATATTATTATTTTAGTATAATGTCCGAGTGCAATATTTACCCTTTCTGTTTTTCTTTCCTTTCTGCTTCTCAACATAAATAGTTTTTATATTACAAATTAAGATTACTCGTATTACTCGTAAACTGTGTGCTTTTTATGTACTACATAAAATACTTTTCAACAATTTTACTTAATTTCTAAAATTTGTCACTATAATTACATAATCATTACCATAACATTATTTACTCGCTTTCTACATGAACAATTACTCGTTATCAAAAATAAAATTAGAATTTTATTACCTAACTTGTCACTATAATTATGTAGCGATTATTAATAATTTGAAACAAATATTAATATTTGCTGTATTACAATACTTTATTTTTTAACACCGTAAAGATTCATATTAAAAAATATATAAGCAATTGTAGAAAAATATTTGACATATGTTAAAACAAGTAGATATGATGAGGAACATTGCTTTTGGAATCTTACATTCATTAATAAAAATCTTTAACACACACAATTTTTACATACAAATTTTGCTTTCTGCAAAATTTTAAAGTTATTTGTATTTCTTTAAAAAACTCTGCTAATTATTTAAAACATTGACGTTTTATTAATTTTCAAACTAAAGTTGAAAACTGAGTGTGAAATGCAAACTAAAAACAAATATTTTTGAACGATGGTTTTAGAATTTTACATTGATTAGTTATAACTAACAGGAAACAAAAGTAAGCTTTAAAATGTTTTACATTTTTTAAAACTCTTAAAGATTTTTGTTAAATTTCTTTTTCAATAACTTTGATAATGCTATAAGAATTTGTTTCTTTTTAAACTAAATTTTAAAAAATAACTTGAATTTTTTGAACGTTAGTGTTTGAATCATAGTTAAAAAATTTATTTCTTAATTAAATTATTTAACTTGGATAGTGTAAGTAAAACGTTTACAGTTTTTATTGTTTTAGTAGTTCCATTATTTCTTAGATGCATAAAGTATTTCAAATACGGATGAAAGAAATTGGGTTGAGTATCTAAACTCAATCAGAAATTCAGAAAATATTTTAGAACTTGATACAGCAGATTGCAAAATTATCGGTAAAATGCTTAAATTTACGTTAATATCACAGTATAATTTTTTACAGATCAAGAAATTTATAACACACTTAATGCCAGGGTGTGTACCAAAACGAACTCAAAACGTGCAAGTTTGGACCTACTTTAGTATCGGAGTTAACTGCTTTCATATTCAGCGACATTGAAGATGAAGTACTTGAAAATTTAAAAGATTTATCTTAAAATGTTATATATTATAATAATAATAATGTCTTTTGCTTCCAAAAGAAAACTACTACCTAATGGAATTTACACTAATTACATGTCATTGGAAAAGTTATTTGTTGAAACAATCAGCGACCTGAATGAATCGGCAGGTATGTATCATAAAACTTTAATTAATAAGTAATAATTGTAAAAATTATTTTTGGCAATGACACTTTCTTTTATTGTTAGCGATCACACTTTGTTTAGTTTTAGCTGCGTACTAGTAAGAACGTTTTAAATTAAAGTGTTTCTATGTATTACAATGGTAAGTGGTTTATTTATTTTGCAAATTAATCCTATACGCTTAAACACATGCAATTTTATGCTCTACAAAAGATTATTTTAAATTAAAAAAGTTGATTTTAGTATTTACCTGATTAAAAGTTAGATTTTGTTAACTATTAATTTAGTTTAGACCATTTCTTTTTTTAAATTAATTTCTAATGTTGTTGATTAAACCAACACCTCGCTTAAAAGAAGCAGTTGATATATTCAAGTAACATTAATTTTTCTTAAGAAATTGGTAGTTATTTTCTTAAATTTAATTTTTCTTTGCTAATTTGCATGCAGCAGTTTTTGTGCTATTTTTCTTATAATCAACATTAACTTTTTTGAATTTTTTTTTTTAATAAGCGATTCTTTACAGAGTATTAAGAGTAAGAAAGAAAGAATATGAAAGTACCGACCGCTAGAAAAGTCCAGATCAACCACAACACGACGGATGCTGTAGAAATGATATAATTAGATACCGTGTGTATAGTTGCCGTGAATTATCAAGATCCAGATAAACCGTAATGACATAGATGCTGTAGAAAAATGATATAATCATGCCATGAATGTTAATTTAATTTAAAAATAAAGTACAATAAATTTTACAAGTCTTTTGTTCAGTATTATTTTTCTAACTAATTTGCATGCAACAATTTTTGTACTAGTTTTCTTATAATCATCTTAATAAGCGATTCTTTACAGAGTACTGAGGGTAAGAGAAAAAATATGAAAGTACCGATCACTAGAGAAGTTCCGAACAACCCCAACACGAAGCATGCTGTAGAAAAAATGATATAATTATGCCATGAATGTTAATAAAATTTAAAAATAAAGTACAATAAATTTTACACGTTTTTTGTTCAGTAAAAAAAAAACCAATTGTATACAACAATTGAGCGTTTAAAATTAACTTATTTTCGTAGCTCAGCTGTTAAGTTCGCCGTTCAAATCCAGGTACACCCAAGCTTTTTTTAAATAAAAATATTTTCTTTCTCGCTCGAATCATGAGACTTTATGACGCATAAAAAATTACCAGTTACGCGATGACGCACGACGCAATCAAAATTACCAATTATGCGATGATGTAACAATGTAAGAGAGAGAAAAAAATCGCTGTAAGAGAGAGAAAAAATGTGTGAGTGAGAAAAAAAATGTGTGAGAAAGAAAAAAATCGCTGTAAGAGAGAGAAAAAATGTGTGAGTGAGAAAAAAATGTGTGAGAAAGAAAAAAATTTCATTGTGAGAGAGAGAGAAAAAAAAAACTTTCCCAAAAATACAGTCACCCACGTTTCTTCCGAGGTCAGTTCTTAGAAAGTGAAAGTGTCATTAAAAAAGCAATTAGTGGTGCATAATACCTACTTAAGAGTTATGCCATTGCATTTACATATCTATTAACATACCTTGTACAGTGTATTTGATTTGTATATTTTACTATTTTTATATTTCTTGTATTATTGTCATATGAATAGACATTTGTGACTTAACCTTTTATTTAACAATACCAAACAATTTTTTTTTAACTATAATTTTTATGGGCGCCATGAAAATTTTTGCACACAGGCGCCACTAAGTATCGGCACAGCACTGTCACAACCACAAGTCATTATGGTATTTACTAGACAGTTTTGGTGGAAATTGTAACATATATTTTTGACTCGAAAGCACGATTTCAGATTAGAAACATTGCCATGTTTTATGCGTATTACAAAAATATTATATTATTTAAAATTGTCCAAAAACTGCGACTCTTTAAAAATGTTTGGCAAAATCATTTCAAAATAAATTTAATAAGTATGTTGCACAATCGGTAAATGTAATCGGCATTTAGTACAGGTTTTTTATAAGAACTTGTACGCTTTCATATATTCCCGAGATTTCATTTGCATCGTTGTGACTATGCTCTCTACATTTGAACAAATCAATTCTGTACATTTTTTGTTGTATTTTAAATTTCAATTTCAAGAGCACAATTATAATCGGCTATATCTACATATCAAAAAGAAACGCAGATTTAGTACTTTTAGGGTTTTCATTATTTTTTGTTATCGCATCTATAATAGTAGCTTTTTAGTTTATTACTTTGGTTTTAAGAAAATCAATATTCTTATTTTAAATCATGGGACTTAAATAATGTATATTACTCTATGGTTTAAAAAAGAATTAACAAGTGTAAATTTAACAACTCGAAATCTTAAAATACTACAAAATCGTGACTACTCGCACATATAGTTTTATTACTATGTCTCGAATTATAATAAAAAAACGAAATTTTTTCAGAACATTTTTGCTTGATTGTGTTTAAAATAAAAAAACAACCAAGAGGCATATTTCTCATTAAATGGAAATACAATATTCATGAAACAGAATATAAATAGTCGTTCAATAAGGCACACGGTCAAATGTAATCAGAGAAGAGAAACTAAATACTCGAGTAAATAAAATTGTGTTTAAATTTAAAAACAGATTGTGTTCTACAAGTAAAAATAAATTTAAACGTTGAGACGTAATAACAATTAACATTAAAATAAAACTCTGTTATTTTACCTCTAAACCTCGAAATTGTTTAAACGTATAAATTACATTATTTTTAATCTAATACGTTTTAAAAACAATGTTAAGTATTAACATTAACAAAATAGTTATTTTTTACAAACTACAACAGCTACAATTCAGGTCTTCTACTTGTTTACGTTACAAATCTTTACTAATATTGTTTAAACATTATTTTAAGTATACTAAAACCAAATTGTTCTTAAAATGATATTTTATTTTTTAGAAACTACAATTTGAATTTAGTAATATCACAAGCAATGTATTTAAAAATGATGACTTTAGAGCAGTTCTATAATTCGTATACACAGCTGTAAAATGGGTTGCATATACATGTATTATCGACCTCAATTTTACATGATTAATTTTGCGATTACAAAAAGTTTTATTCAACAAAAAAACTTTATTCAGTTTTTTTTTGGATTCTTTATGTGACATGTATATTAAAATATTTTTGTATCAGTTTGTCATTACAAGTTTAAAAAGTATAATAGAAAAACCTTGAATAATTTAAGTTTGGAATTATGTAATTTATATAAGAAAAACAACAATATCATAATTTTATATTAACTATTTCAGCTTTAAAAATTTCTTAACAAAATATTTTTTTGCTCAAATTTTACAAGCAGGTATTAATGGTTATATTGCGAGTTTAAAATTAACAAAAATTTCAGAAAGCAATTTTAGGCAAAATTAAAAAGTTTTCTTTTATGGTTTTTTTCTTTTTTTTTATGTTTTAAGACAAAAAAAGGAATATTCAAATGCTGACAATTTTACCTTTGATTTTACTTAAAATAAAATAAGATTCTTAGACTAAATCAATTTCCTATAAATCTATTTTAAAAGACAATACTTTTTGTGATAAAGTATTGTACTAATATGCAGAATTTTGATGGTGAAAATACAATTTAATGGAGTTATCGGAATTGAAGTTTCTGTTCAAAAAGAATAGTATGATAATGTTCTAGTCAAAAATAAGACAAAAGTATAAAACATGATTGCATACAATCGACTTTAGTCAGTATTAAAGAAAAACGCACCGGTATAAACAAGTGCAGTGTTTTTACATGTATGCCGTAGAGACAAATAAAAGTGACAAAAAGTAACTTATCTGCTAACGATGTTTATATAAATCTACAGTTACAGTGTTATGACTATGTAGTTAGTTTCATCGTCAAAGTTAACAATGCTTTATGTAACCGGGCCTTTGTATTTTGTTTTTTTAGTAAAAAATGTGTATCTTACAATAAAAATAAAGTAAAAAAAAAACTACAACAAAAACAGAAACATTGTTAGGTTATCAAAACACTTTAACACAAATGTTGATTCTGTACTTTTAAAGGTATTATAAAAATTATGCTGTTTAGATAGTTGAGATGGCTTCAAGCAATCTTTATTGCTTTATGATGCAAGTATATTCTAAAAGTTAGAATATTTGCTTTATTTTTTAACTTCATACGCTTTGATCATTAAGACGAACAAGAAATTTCAAAGAACCGCCTGTCACAATCACCAAAAATTTCACGTTCATAAAAAACATAATTCTAAAACTTTGAACAATTTTATATAAATTCATGAGCATTCGATGTTGCTAAAAACTTATTTATATTCGATTATAGGATGTAGCAGTTAAAGCTTTAATGAGTTGTAATAATACCACTATGGGGAATACCTTAATATTCAACTCAGTTACTTATTTATAAAGCTTATATTTCAGCCGATAATAAAGCTACACGACAATTCTTTTAAATTGTAAATTAGAGTAATTTTAACTAATAAAATATTAACTAATTGTAGTGTAGTTAGAGTTAAGAATTGATAGGATAACCAAAGGCAATATTCTAAGTGTATAACATCACCTGCAATCCCGTTCCGCACAGGTTTTAGATAATAAAATTCTGGAAAGAGTACGTTTGGGAATAATTCTACTTTCCTTCCCGATAAAATATAGGGTTTACATGGTTATATACTTTCTAGAAGAAAAACTAGAAGATATAACATCAATATTTAGGAAAGAGACTTTAGGTAGGATCATTACACTCCGTAACTCATTAAACTGACCTTTTTTAAAAAGTTTTATTACTATCTAGACTGACACAAAAACTGTTGCTAACACAAAATAAAACCATCCAAGTACGAAATTAACTCTATAGTTATTGCATTTAACTGCAATAAGTACCAGAATATTTTCTGAGTAATTAAATTTTAAATACTTACCCATCATACTCTATGAAAGCTAAGTTTACGTGTCCACCATCGTGTTTAAAATATCGTAGTTGTAAAACGTTTTGAGATAAAACAGACGACTTTTGGTTTGAGTCAGTAGCGGAAATACTTTTATCCTTTTCTTTGTTAATACCGCTTTTTCTGCAAAAAGAATATATATATAAGTACAAGTTTGTAAAATCATGAGAAAATGCTAACAACAAATATTAATACAAGAAAAAAATTAATTAAAAAAAATTCTTAGATATGAAAAATTTACAATATATGTAGAAATATACATTAACTAAACAGAATTTTTATGTTCCTTTGGGCTATTGTTGTCTAGTTACTAATATGAATACTGAAAAATAAAAAACTACATTCTAACATGTCAGCCATTAAACAATTAATAACTCATAGATAAAATACAAAGAATATTGTAGATTTTTAACAGTTTCGATAAGTTTAGATAACATAGTGATGCGAATGAAAGTAAAAAAACACTATTCATTTTGCCGTAATACGCTATAGTACCATCAAAATAAAAATAAATATTTGATTTAAGTTTTTTTTCAAGTAAATGGTGTATTTATTTAATACAATTTACAAGCAAGCTTTTGAACTTAAGCTAAGTTCTTCGTCAGGCAGTATAAATTAAATTAATTTGACAATTGTAAAACTAAAGTAACTAAAAAGAATAAATCATAAGAGAACTAGATTATTGACGCAAGTTTATGTAGCTACAGCATTTGTTCGAAGGCCTAAAGAAAAACCATCATAAAAACTCATTGGCGATCCCATTTCTACACCATCTATCTGTTTGTTGTATTCACCATTAAACACAAAGAATGATGTCAAACAATGTTCAAATAACTTGATGGTATTAGTGTCAAATTGTCCTTGCAAAAGACGTAAAGTAACAACTATTGGTACTTTAGTGAACAACGAGGAAACATCGAATCTATCCATTAATCATTTGAAGGTAATTTCTGTTTACTAATTACTTTATTAAAATGTTTTGTGTTCTTTATAAATGAACTACTCAAGCCAATATAAGGTTTCAGTATCGAATTTAAATACTAAGATAATTCATAAGTTGTCGATCCAATACATTTAACAATTTGCCAAAGAGGTGCATTTGATTTATATATTTTGGGTAATCCATAGAACCTTGGAATAAATCATTAAAATAAACAGTTCTTGTTTATTCTTTAACTTATATTTAGATTATTATACTATCTAACTTAAAAAAATCTTAAGAATTCATATAAAAATTTTGCTGTAATACGCTGTAGTATCACAATTACAGCAAAAACCTAAACCTAATTTTTTATCGTTTATTGTTGATGACAATTAAAACTGCTAATTTTGCTATAATATGTTTTTATGTATGTTTTCCAAAACTTTGGTACTTGGATCTTTTTCGTTTTGGGTTACCTCAGAACACGTGTTTATGTTAGACGACCGACTACTTAGCATGAGTTGAGATAAAAAATAGTCGATAAATGTGAATCCATCCAAAGAAAAGTGTTGGGTAATGAGCGCGTATTCTTTTATGTTATAGGTAACAGTACCCGTCGTTCCGCTTACGTAGAATACGTCAACCTTGGTTTCACCTAGCTATTGTAAAGCATGTTTTCCCTTATCAACAGCAAGTGGAGATTGAGTTTGAGCAGACCATTCGTATAACCGTTGTAAAACATTTTTTTTCTTATCTAATAAAAGACGTGACTTATTTCCTTTTACATTATAATCCTACAAAAGCAGTCTATTCTCACAGTGTTGTTACTTTGTTAAAAATTTAATCATAAACACTTTGTACTTATAATAAATAGAACAAGATTAAGATATACCGAAAGATAGGGAACACTCGAGAAGGATTTCCAAATGTGTATTAATACCGAAGAAACAAATCGTAGGTCAGTTATTGCCGTAATGCAAATACAGCAGTGTTAAGAAGATTATTCAAGTTGAAATAAATAAGTCGTTCGCACGTGTGTGTACATAAATATACAGAAAATAATCCAATTTATTGACGTGTGACCAAATACGTGATTTTAGTGTAAACAAGTGTGAAGGTATCCGCGGATTTTATCTTATCTTAATTAGTGTAAGTGTTTTTATTAAATAGTATTAGATTTCATTAGTTCGGTTAATTTACAAGTGTACATACATATTTCTAGTATAAGTAAAACATATTTTTAGCCGTTTAAATAAATTAGTTTTAATAATAAAATTCGTAACAGTATATTACATAACGAGGTTTGTAAGTAGCTTATTATATATGAGTAGAAAAGCCGCGCAGCGGCGAGCGTGGTAATTTTACAAGAATGTAATAAGCTTATACAACTCTAGTTGTGTACTATATACTTTTTCTACCAAAAACCTTTATTCATAAAAATAAAAAGCATACATGTAACATTCATTAATTTGATTTGCAAAATGAAGTCTACTAAATTGCTTCCATGGTTACTCAACGCAATCGACTAACAAAGCTAATACAACAAATTACCTTCTTATCGTTAACTTTAATTATTCGCTATTGTAAATTGTCTTTTACAGTTTTTGCATACTTGTCAACATAAAGGTAAAATTATTTTTGATAGATTTTGGAACTTTAGAAGCGGTGTGTTATCAATTGTTTGCAATGAAGCGTGTACTTAAGACATGAATCATTAAAAAACCACGTACGTTAACATCAATTTAATAAACTACAGAATCAAAGCTTGAGCCTTCTAATAGTTCAGGTACAATATTTTTTATTACTATTATTGTTAGATTTTTAGAGTGTTCAGAAGCAAACACCTTAATTACAAAGTTTCGGCCTTTAAATACGCGGTTATTTAAAATATTGTGTGATGATATGGGTAGCCTGCATACATCTTTACTACTTCACACAGAAATACGATGGTTATCTTGGGGGTAATATTTTAGTTAGATTGTTTGAGTTGCGAGATAATATGCGTTCTTTTTTCTTGGAGCATCTCTTTAATTTGGAAATTTCGTTAAGTAATAAAATGTGGTTATTTAGACTTACTTATTTAACAAAAATATTTTCTAAATTACACGAAGTTAATCTGTCTCTACAAGGAAAAAATATCACTGTGTTTAAAACAAATGACAAAATAATTAGTATTAAAAGGAAACTAGAATTTTGGTTTAGTAGCGTAAAAGTGAAGAGTTTGAAACATTTAAACTACCTAAAAAATCATCAAATGAGATTATTGAGCATCTTACACACATATGTAGTTCTGTAACACAGTACTTTGCAAATGTATGGAGTAATACTCTGAAAAACTATTTTTAGGTAAAAGATCTTTTTACTGTTGGAAAAAAACCCTATGGTTTTTTATTACAAGAGTATGAAAATTTATAGATATGGTTTCAGACTCTACATTAAAAACGGCATTTGAGAACCGACCACTGTCAGAATTTTGATGTAGTCTTAAACAAAAGTATCCAGAACTATCAAGAAATGCTATTTTTGTTCTTTTTCCATTTGTCAGCACTTACATTTGCGAAACTAGGTTTTCTTCGTACGTCGTCACTAAATCGAAATATCGAAATCGTTAGGATGCAGAGCTTGATATGAGACTCCAACTTTCTTCTATAAAACCGAACATTAAAGAAATTTGCGCAAATAAGTCTCAATATGTCCTTTGAGCTGGATCAAACTTTGTATCGTTGTAGAATTTGTCGATACAAAAGTTCAAGAAAAAATAAACTCAACGTCTTGAAGAAGGAAAACGCTGCCGTAAATGCTAGATTTCGAAATAAACGAAAAAAAACACCTCGAATCAAAAGAAAACTTAAAAATTTTAATGCACAAAACCATTGATTATGACAAAACTGTACACTGGTAATACAAAAACGCAGTATAAACACATTGTAGTAACTATAATTGTGCCGATACTTGGGCATACAAGGAGGTATCAAGTATGTACCTTAGCACCCTTAAAAATACACTGCCCTATTCAGCAACGCCAGTCGCTAAACGTAAGCAACCCGTAGGCGCTAACAAAGCTTAACAAACGGCAGAATTCAAATAATCTAAACATTTATAAATTATACGAAACTGTACACAAATATTAATTTAGATTATTTATTTCCCACGTTATTTGTTCTCGTAAAAAGTTGAATTTGATTTTGATCAATAAATAAACGTATAGTCGTAGAAAAAGTATAGTATAATTCAAAAGGAATCTGTATTGCCAACTCGTATAAATTGTCAGCCTCTTCTTCGGCTCGGCTAAAATTTTTTCACTCGTTGACAATGACAACTATTCCTTACTTATTATACAATATAATATTGATTAATTGTATGATCACATTTTCAACAATAACAGAAAACAAAGAAAAAAAATATTATCAAATACATAGTTAATAGATTATCAATACTTAACAATTTTTTTTATGTTATAAAAATACCATTTTGGAATTATTTTTTATTTAAAAATTTTCAGAACAGTTGAATCATTAAAAATCTCTCGCAAAATTTCTACTTTTAATCCTCGTTTCGAATAAGGCGTATTGACTGAACACCTTCTTATTGAAACTTTCAGCTTTGAAAGCATTCACGAAGCTACTATCCACGTTTAGAACGTTCACGAAATAATATAAAAGGTTCTCGACAGATGGCCAAATTGTATAAAAGTGACACAAATGAATCACAGGTCAGTTATTCCAGCAATTCGAAGACGGCAGTATTAAGAAGATTATTCAAGTTTAAATAAACAAGTGATTAACGCGTGTGTTCGAGATAAATATACGGAGTATAACCTTGTACGTGACTTTAAACCTGCAGACTTTATCTTCGTGTGATAGTTCTATATATAAATTAGTGTAAGTGTTTTTATTAAATATCCTTAGATTTAATTAGTTCGGTTATTCATAAACGTGTACATATTTTTAGTATAAATAAATTAATTAGTAATAATAAACGTTAAAATATTGTGTCGGCTCCAAACCACCGGCACTAACTGTCGGGACGGAACCAAACAATGGTGCATAAGTGTTCATGTTTGTTAATTTGTTCTACTCATGTTATTGTGCCGTATTGTTGTGTCTCTGAACCTAAAAAAATTGTATGTTTGCTTGTAAATTTTTCCGTTTTATTTATTATATTTTGAATAAGTTGGATACATTTTATGAAAAAAACTTTATTGAGGTAAATATCAAAGTATTACTAATTTATTTTATTATTATTAAAATCTCGTATTTTAGATTTTAAATGGAATTTGATCTCGGGCCAACTGTTAGATTCACGATGAGTGAATGAATGACGGTGCCTCTATTAAATTACTTTCATATTACCATTGTCTGTTTCATTCGCGACAAAATTATGTGATTTACAATACAATTAATAAGTTCAATATAACAATAATGATATATTCTTATAAAAAAAAGTACTAAAAGATAGAGATAAAACGCGTATATTACAAAACTTTTGGATTCTAGAACGTAAATTTGATTTTTATAGCGCAAAGTTCGGTCCCAAAATGAAGAAATTGAACTACGCATAGCTTGATACTTACAAGTGGCTTGCTTATTGACAACCTGAAGATAGTGCATACTGTAAATATTGGTTTGTTTTTGCGCTACAGCAAGTAAGAAGTAGTTAATTCCAAAGATACTGACCAGCTTGTGACTATCTCATATAAAAATTAAAAACATGCATTAAAAAAATCATGATTATTCTCAATATCACGGTGATAAATGGGGCATGTTGCAATCTACAGAAAATCAAATTGATAGAGCTAGAGCAGAACAAATTCTCTATAATTGAAAGAATTGGCTTCTATTATAACAGCAGTAGTACTCTGTAAGGAGGAGATTGGCAGTTAGACGTGTTAGCAAGTTGATTCAGAATCAAGGAAGGATAATATATTGCACAGATAGAATCAAAGTTAGAGACATGGTTTTCTCTAACTTTTTAGGTGAGAGAAGTTCTAGTTCTTGACGTAGATCCATCTATTACAAGTATTGCAAGAGAGTACCTACCTACTACATATAAAATGCAGAGGTAAACGTTTACAAAAAACAACGTTGATAGAGTAGCTAAAACCCTTAGAACTATGAAATAAGTAATGCCCAAATGAAGTCTCAAAAACCGATATAGTAATGAATACATAAAAAAACAGTGCAAAGATCACAGCTGTCTTTGACACAATGGCTCGTTTCAAATGGAAATGAACAGGGCACAATAAAAAACGCACAAACAGTAGATGAAATAACATAATAAATAAATGAAAGCCCGGGTACGGAAAAAAATAACAATTATTTTTGATTTTGTCAAATAAGTAAGCTGTGGTTTTGTCGTTGGTTTCTTGAACGTTGAAATCTTTAGAAGCGTTTTAAAAAGTTTATTTTATTTACAGACGAAGCTTGTTTCACAAAAAATGGTGTATTTAAGCACCTGTGGTGAACATTTATTTGTGCGAATTAACAACGTTTTTCAGTAAATTTATGGACTCAAATCGTACGTTACTATCTATATTCTGCTAAACCAATGGAATCGCAAAAATTATTTTGATTTCTTAAATAACGTTCTGTCAGAATTTCTTACTTACCGCTAAACATCAGACAAAGGCTTTGGTTTCAACATGATGGAGCATCGACTCACACAAACCGAGAAGTCATAACACTACTAAATAGAGAATATCCAAATAAGTAGATTAGAAGATAATGTTCTGTTAAGTGGCCAGCCCAGAACCCCGTCATAACTCCTCTAGATTTCTTTTCCTGGGGTTAGATAAAGACCTTTGCATATGAGACACCAGTAAACACCGAATTAGAATTAATGGCTAGAATAGTAACTGCAGCAGAAAAAATAAAAACCAACAGGCAAGTGCCTTTTCTAATATTAGAACACGCTGCCGGGATTGCATTGCTGCAAATGGTAGTCATTTTGAAAATCAAATTTACACCCTCTCTAGTGGTTTCACTGTTCATTGTTTTAATTTTCTTGTTTGTTTTTTTAGGTTTAATTTTCTTATTTAATGGCGGCAAACCTACTTTGTTTTGAATGATTGCTGTTTGTTAAAATTTATCTTGTAATTCAATTTAATTAAAAACTTTCTTCAAACAGATGTAAAAAAGTGTTTTAGATAAATGTTACAGTACATACTTAAGAATTTTAGTAATGTTTTGTTTTCAAAATTGATCGATTATCAATTGAGATTCGTTAAACACTGTTCCTATATTGCTGACAAGAGCTAGACTGTCTTGCACTTGTTCTATAAGTATTCTTGCCGTAACTGAAACCTACATAGAAAATCATTGATGACTTTCTTTAACACTGTAGTCATTCCTATGCTCACATATGGTTTAGACATCTAGTACCACAGACTGCGACATACCCACATCGTCAGGAAACTGGCATTCCTACATTTTCTATTCCTTCGTACGATCCTGGGGGCATGTCGTACTCTTCCTATTGATTCCTTCTGCGTTATAGCAAAATATCTACTATTGCGGGAAATATAATGCTTCAAACTTCTTGTAACAGCTGGCATTAATTCTTAAACTAGCAAGTTTCGATCGCAGGTTTTTCTTTCTTTTTGGCTGTCAAGCATCATATCAAGACTTTGATCTTGAATTAATGGCGGCGGCAATGGGATACGTCCCATAAAGGACGTAACGCTTATTGCTTGATTCCAATCATCTTAGACTGGATCAACATGTCTCATAATCCGGGACGAGCGGACATCCAAATTCTCACATCGAACGGCGTTGTCATCTGAAACGCATTACCGTTTTCAGTTTCTGTTTAGTCGTAGTTGTCTTGACTAACTGGCTTCATCCTCGTCTATTACAACACTGTATCATTTTCCCGCCTGCTTGGTTTTTAGCCTTATATGCTAGAATAAGCCGCAAGGTAGGCGCCTTGCTAAAACCCGTGCTCGCATAGCAGAAACCTGATACGCAGCCCATCAGACTCGTCTAACTAGACAATTATTTTGTCTCGCAATGTATTCTAAATCGATCTATCCGATATGTGGCGAACGTGAACCAAGCAAGTTTGGGTGGTTTGCTGGGTCCACATTTTCCTCCTCCTCCTCATCTTCGACTCTTGCCCAGCTTGAAAGAACTAAACTCCAATCGATAGAAAAGACATAGAGGAGAGTGTCTTGAGAATGACAGCGGCCTATAAAACGGTGTCGACGGAAGTCATATTGGTGGTAGCCGAAATACCGCTTATTAGAGAAAGTATTAGAAAGAAAGAAAGTAAGAGATTTTGAACATCATCCATCTGCGGACAAGGTAAAGGAGAAGTGGCAAGAAAGGTGAGATTGGATAAACGCAGATGGGCGCGCGGGATAATTAGCAGAGTGAATAAGTGGGTGAAATGGGGAGCAATTATTATTTCTTCTCATAAAGATTCTTGAAACTAGGAATTTTGATTTTGCATTAGTAATACTAATAAGTAAAGATAAAGATGTTATCTCGCCTATACAAAAAATACAAAAAAATGTTGAAGACGAGTTAATTTTTTTTAAACATTTTTAATAATGTTAAACGAATAACGAAAACAATTGATATTGATATAAAAATTTTAATAGTGACAGCCAAACAAACATATCGAAGTAACATAGTACGCAAAAATTGTGTAAAATACTATCAAGCATCTACATGTTACCTATGAGTAGATTCCTTTCTAGTGAAACGTTTCTAGATTCACAGCTACTCGGCAATATATTAAAAATTTTCATATTTTAAGCACAGTATAATGCTTCTAGAAGCAGTAGGAACACTCAGAAAAAATTAGATAGTTTTTTGTAATTTTCATATTTTTCTGGGACATAGCTCAAAAACCTTTAGTGGATACAGTTTTATATATTTGCAAAAACACATCTCCTTGCATATCAATTATTTTCATGGCTTTGATAGATTAAACAACTTGGCAGCCACATCTGTTCATTCTGCTGCTACATCAATTTCAAATAGCCATTTAAGAAACGGAGATAGCTTGCTCATTTCTGCAAAGTCTTGCAATCTTGTAAGAAATTCGTTCCTAAGATCAGCCAAAAATTTCACAAACACTACAATTTCTTCTTCGGAGTTCTCCTTTCTATATTCAAGAATTGTCGGAAAATGAATAAATTCTTCTCTTGCAATATCTTTTTCAAAAATATCTAGCTTACGACAGAAAGCAGACACGCTTTGTATCAGATCACATATTAATTTTCTATTTCTTTGTAACTCTGTGTTGAACGCTTTTATATTTCAAAGTATCTTTTAGAAAGGCACAACCAGCATATTGCGCTTATTTGTTACAAACTCAAAGTGCTTCCTGGCTCTCTGCGAATCTAATAAGTTTTGCAAAAAGAAGGTTATTTGTTCCTTTATTAACCAGAACGTTCAATAACTTGACTTTTACTTAGCCAACGAACCTTGTTGTGTTGCAGTAAGTCAGAATACGCTAAATCACATTCAGAAAGAAACTCTTTGAAATGTCGGTGCTGAAGAACAGAATGAAATCTCATAAAATTAATTAACTTGATCAAGCTGTCCATTACTTCTTTCAATGGTGCTTGGTGAATTATGCACTGTTACGATGTTAGACCTGAATTTTTATCCCTGATTCTCTTTACTACACCTTTTTTGCCAATCATTACTGGGGCCCCATCAGTTGAAAGCGATACCACTTTATCGTAACTGATGTTAGATTTAGTAATAAATTCATCAATGACTTTGAATAATTTTTTTTCTCGAGTATTACCTTTCAACGGCAATATTGCTAGCAACTCTTCCCTAAAAATTTGACACTCAATGTCAAAAAATCTTACGAAAATTGACATTTGTTCATCAACAATGTCACATGATTCATCAAGTGCTATGGCGTAGCAATGTGCCTTTTGCAGAAGTTTGAGAAGAGTGTTTTTATTATCAGCAGCTAAAATTTCAGTTCTTCGTGTATTACTTCTTGCTGACAATGGAATACTTTGAATTGCAGCGACAACATCCTTTTTTTCTTCAAAAAGTGCCGTGACTACTGCCAACATACATTCCTTTATTATCTGAGAATCTAAAAATGGTTTCTGGTGTTTATTAAGCTTTCAGCACACACGTAACGCTGCTTCTGTGGATTTTTCTTGCTCGATCATGCAACGAACCAGTAATTTTGTGCTTTTATTGTAAGAACTGAGATATGCCTGAAGTTTTTTTTACGAGTCTCACTACCAAGAGGAAAGTTTTTGCTGATGAGTTGTTTCATAATGTCGCTTCAAATTTCCACTTTTAACAATAGCGACAGCTTTATTGCATATAAGGCACACTGGAACCGCTTGAGGCCTATCAGACAGCGTAAAACAATATTGTTCAGTCCACTCTGCCAAAAACCTCCTATTTTTACTGTCCACTTTTCGCTTTTTAGGATCCATATTAACGTAGAAAAAGATTTTTTATTAAACGAACGAAAACGCGACAAATCACAAAACAAATAAACGGTTGCTCCGCGGTTTGCGCTGCGACTGGCCGTTCTTTTTTAAAACCAATCGTGTACATATAAAACGTTTTTTTCCACTACTAGTTGTATACGCTTGCATTATTACGTATAATAGAAGGCCGTGAAGTTGTACTTTTTTAAGCGCAGGTAAATAATATTTCATTATTAACTAGTAGTTAATAATGAACATATTTACATTTTCTGATAATACTACAACAGTTTTAACGAAGAAAAGTTTACCAAACTGCGTACCAAGAGCAAGAGATTTTATTTAATGCTAATTTAAGTTTTCAAATCGCTCAATTAATAAATTAATTTGATTTGAAAAAGTAAGTTATTTGAAGTTCGCGCTTAATTAAATGTGAATATTATTGTGTTAAATATGTTTTAGATATAATCAATGCTTAAAATAATAATGTTTTTAAACAATTTAAACAACTTTAGCAATAAAAACTTACGTTATCTGTTTATTTTTGTGTTTTAAATCACAATTAAGAATTATGTCAAAATTAATTCTATTAAACTAATGACAACTGTCAGAATTACTGACTTGATTTTTAATTTAAAATTAATATCTTAAATTTTAAATTTGATTTAGTAACAGGTAGAAAGGTTTTAATAATTCTAGTAGTGGAAAAAATTGTATATATAACACGGTTGAGAAGTTCATTATAACCTGCGCGATTTATATCCCTCGACGCTTCGCGTCTCGCGATATAATCTATCGCTTAGGTTATAATGATGCACTTCTCAACCTTGATATATAATATACTATTTTTTTTCAGTTTCAAAATCTATGGAACAAACGAATCAAATAATAAACGCATCAAGTTCTACAATTGAGGATGAGACTGATGGTACGTAGTTTATTACTTTTCGATAAATGTTTACTTTTTAATAATCCAATGTATCATTGTAGGTTTTATAACATAAGTACAATCCGGTTGTAGTTTTATTGCTTAGATTTAGCGACGACTTCAGTTAAATCTTCGAAAGGTATAGATTTATACATAGTCTTTAATAAGGTATTATTTTTTTTTGTTTATCAGATGTTTTTTCGCAAACCTCATCAGCATTGACTGCAAATACTCGATGAAAATTAAAACTGCGGAGAAAATAGGATGTCTCTCGAAAAATTGTGTGTTAAGAAAAAATCGTTTCTGCAACTATTGCGATGAACACTTCTTTAAAACAACTGCCACCTTTATAAAATCGCAATTATGGCTACAAAAACTGCTCCGACGGGTTCTAGATCCTGTAATCAGTTTTTACAGTTTGTATTAGAAGTTCTGTTTATTTTGATTTCAATATATAATTTTATTAATAGTTGATAATGTTACACGTTACAATGCTCGCAATATATTTAGACATGGGCTTGAATAACTGCACCTCTAACATAAAGAAACTTCTATTTAATATACGTTGCTTTGAATAACGACCACAATAAATTAATGTTGTAGAGTAATAAAAAGTAGATGATACTTATATCTTATAAATAAATTTAAATATTTTAATTCATAATTTCCTTTTTTTAAGAAACTTCTGGGAAACTCGCACTTTTGTGCCCTTATGGACTAGCCGCCACTGCTATATATGAAGTTATATGTGTTTTTGGTAACTTAAAATCCCCTTAATTAGAATTTTAATTAATACTTTACTATTTTGTTCAGTTTATATCTTAAGTACCTTGATAAAAGAAACAGTTTCAATTTGTAGCTACTGAGATAATATCAAATTCTAAAAACATTTCGAAATAAAGCTTTTAAAATAATTTTTGTAATTTGTCTATTTGTGAGAGTAATTTTCAAGCATCATATGTATTTGAATGTACTGACAAAATTAGTTTATTAAAACCTTTAATAATCAATAAAAAAATAATATTTTTTCGATTACGTAAGTTGTTTAACCGATTATTGATGTTTATTCAGACAGAACAGCTTTTAGTATAAAATAGGAAGTTTTCCATAGTAAACTTAATTCAAAATGAAGTTCTACGGTTTGTTCGTTCTTTTAGTTCTCGTCGCAGTATTTGGCGTAAGTATTACTAGGCTAAAAATATTAATTAACTTTTAATGTTCTATACTTTTTTTCACTTATAGATCATTAGCTGCCAAAATGAAAATGCGAATGCCAAAGGCAAACAAAACGCTGCCAAAGGTCAAGCTGCCAAAAATGGACAATTGCCGCAACAAGCTCAAGACAAAATGAACGATAAAGCCAAAGAAGCCCGAGAAAATAAAGATAAAGATAATGATAAAGATAAAGACAAAGATGATTTATACGCTTATTAGAAATTTCGTTGATGTGTATACTGTCAGAGTACGTTAAATTAAAAAGTGATTAAACTACTTACCCTATTGTTGTTCTTTATGTATTTGATGCTTGGTTAATTTTGAAACATAAGCCAGATTTTACAAACAAAAGATAAGTATCAGCAAGTTCATAGGTATAAAATACTATATCTATAGATAGAATTTTTGTTATTAACCAACAGCGTTAAATTTGTTTGCAACGTTCTTTAGGTATATCATTGTTAATTGCAAAAACAAACAGACATAATTGATGAGAGATCAATCTTTCTCGCAGTCAGTAGCCTTAAAAGTTATTGTAGTTTAAAAAAAAACGCCTGCACACACCGCTCTATTACTTTATTAGAAAAGTCAATAAAATTAGAAGCAACTCATTCAGTGGCAGATTATTTTACACTTTGTATAAAAAAATTTTTAGTTTCTTGTTGCTGAATATTGAAATTAGTAGATTTTTAAGACATTTGTTTAAAAGGTTTCGATAACTTGTTTGACTAAATACTAAATTAGATAAAAGACTACGTACTAACTTCACTTCGTACAACACCTGAATTAGCTTTACGTTGATTTTACGAATTGATAATTAAAAAATATTATAAACATGTTGGAGTTTGGATGTTTTTTTAAACACAAAATAGCTGGATTATTAAATTTTAAGAAAGAACTCATTCATTTGACAATGAACGAAGAACTAAAACTAAAATTCAGAAATAGATTTCAAGAATTCTGGCTTGGCACTTTGGATTGTAGGAAATTTTATAGAAATTTAGAAACGCATTTTTCTGATCGTATTTAGCCTAACGCTGCACTAAATTTACTAAAAGAAAAATAATTCACAATCATTAACAATTTAAGACTTATAATGAAATTAGAATAAATTGATAAAACTGCACCAACGTCGACCATCTCATTAATTTTGTATTATCGATATTCGTAAGTACTTACAAAATTTACAATTTGAAACCATTGTCTTAGTAGAAGATTTTATTACTAGGTAAAAAAGGTTTTAACACAACTCAGGTACTGTATTTCACTGAAAATACTATTAAAAAAAATGAACATACAAAAACTACACTAACAACAAGAACGTTGATAAAAAACAGAAACAACGACCTCTTTTAGATAAGTTACAGGTTGGAAATACATCAAAGAACAATACAGAGAACCAAAGTAAGTAAATTACGAATGTTTGCTAACGTTGAGTTAAAACTGTACGGTGACATCTAATATAAAAACCATAAGCTCTGTTTTGATAATTTTTTTTTACTAATCTATTGAGTGAACTAAAAATGCAAACAAATTTTGGGAACAGGAACTGTGTAAACAAACAAATAAAAAAAAATTTCTATTGATAAAATTATAAAAACAATCTTGAGAAACTTCACATGTAAAGGTAGTACAAAGTGGTTTGATAGAGTACCAATAGTAGTAGTCAGTGTTGAGTAGGATCTAGGTTTGTGGCAGTTCACTGCAATGTTCTTTGGCCTGCGTAACGCTCATGCGACGTTCGAACGTTTCATAGAGACCATCTTGCGTGGGTTGTCTTGAAACACGTGCTTAGTTTACCTAGACGACGTGATCGTAGTTAGAAGGTGGTTTAAAAAACACTTAAACAGCTTAAAAGAAGTGTTCCAACGACTACGTAGGGCAAATCTAAAACTGAGTTCAAAAGAGTGCCACGTATTTAAGAAGGAAGTGCAATATCTTGGTCAAGTAGCATCTAGAGGTAGAGTAAAGGCTCACCGGGACGAAGTCCAAGCATGCAAGCTTGACCAAGACCAATCGACAATAATCACGATGAAGAAGACGAAGAGCCTAACTCACATATTGACAAAATTTTGCAAAGTGCTGAAACTAGGGACGATGGCTGGCTAGCGATGAACTGTTATCAGCCTTCAAAGTTGCAAGTTTTGCAGCATTTGATGAAGATAATGAATCTTCTTCTGTTGTGGCACCAACTGAAGATGAAAGTAAAGACTGGGACGACATTATTCCAGAGAAGTTACGTAAAAAGGTCGAAGAGGAAGAAAAGAGTAAAGAAATGAAATATTTATATTTACCGCCGCGATCTCGAAAAACTCTTCAACAAATTAATCACTCTGAAAGCAACGGTGAAAGTAGTAGAGGAAGGAAAAAGAGGAAACATACCTAAGAAAGCCGTACTAGTAGAGCCGAAGGTAAAGAAAGCGACGATGAAAAATCTAGGAAACGTGGTCCTCTTCTATTAACCAATAGAGAACGGATTAAAAATTTTACGGATGCTAAAATACGTCGGTTCGTCAAAAGTTTTCTTGGGGTGTGCATCTATTATAGACGATTTGTACATGGATTTGCCAACATTGACATACCTTTGACAAAATTGACCAAAGAAAGTCGAATTTAGATGAAATAAAGACTGCAAAAACGCTTTCCATCAACTAAAACAGGGCTTAGTTACTCCGTTGGTTTTAAATTATTTTTATTATTAAAGATGGAAAATATGTTTTGGATACCAAGACAAATAATTTTGGCGTAGGTGCAGTTCTTTCACAGATGCAAAATAAATAAATAATTATTATTTTAATAAAATTTTGCCCAGGCCAGAAAAAGAGTTGTAGCCATTGTTCGCGACTTGAAGAAAATATCGAATGTTTCCCAAAAAACTTTTATGGTTTATGACAAGTGAGAAGCTGTGTAGTTGCGTGGCAAAATAGAAAAAGATCCTGATATAAGTGTACTCTTAAATTAAAAAACAAACGGCTGACAACCAACCTGGGAAGAAATGAGTGCTTTGGGAAGAAACATCAAAGCATACTAGGCACAGTGGGACTTGAGAATGCAAGACTGCCTTTTTAAGCGATCCCTAGAGAATGTCGAAGGCACAGAAACTCAAACAGATTACAGTTGGTTTTATAGATTTTACTGGGTGAACTGCAAAGAAGACGACTTAAAATGGTGCCGTAAGTGCACGGTCTGCGCATCAAGAAATGGTTTAGCAAAATAAAACAGTATAACGTGGGAATCCCGTTAAAGAGAGGGTCGCAAGGCTTTTCTAGAGTCTGATTAGGGAAACAAATACTTCCTGGTGGCGATGGATTAGTTCACCCATTGAAATTACATATAGACTAAGGCCGCAACTTTGAGTCTGCGCTGTTTGCTTGCCGATTGTTGAAAATTAAGAAAAGAACGACGCCTCTCTATCTTCAATCTGATGGCATGGTTGAACGGATGAATCGAAAAATGGGAAAGTTCTTAGTGAAAGTAGTATCCGAACACTAAAAACGTTGGGATCAGTACTTGCACCTTTTCCTAATGGTATACAAATTATCTGTACACAAAAACACAAACCAAATATCTTGTATCATGCTCGGTTGCGAAATGCGATTGCCATGCGACCTCTAATTTAAACGAAAACCGGAAGGAGTCACTGAAGAAGACTAGCTCAGCAAGTTGATAAAAGAGCTAAACAAAGTACATGAGGTGCTCTGTAAAAACACACAAATTGCCAGCTACAAAATGAAGACTAGATTTGTTGCCAACGTTGCAGAGACAATGAAAAGGTTTATGCAGCGTATTAATGACGTCATATATCGCATCCAAAAACCACCCAGATACAAGCCAAATGCGGCCCATATCGATCGCCTAGTCCCGTTTGCTGGCGATAACAACATAACCCAAGACCTGCTCCAAACCAGAGTAATAACAAGCAGAACCAAGAATTAAGTTTAAGAAATAAGCTTGGATAAGTTTATAAGCCTGTACAAGGGTTCTGGAAAGACTAGGCTCGGAGTTACAACCGAAAAACAACAAAATCTGTTCTAAACACACAAGCATTACGGCATCTCATATTGCGTGAGCAAAGATCTTGAAATGTTCAGAGGAGTTCCAGTCGTATTTAAGAAAAAGTTTGGACGGCTAGATAAACTACGAAGACAACAACCGACGGTCGGCAAAGTCTTAAACTACGGGATGACCGTCGCTTCATTTTTATCTAGTCACCAAGAAGTACTTATGTGTAAAGCCATCATACAAAAACAAAGAAATGGAGTTTCACAGCATTAACAGCATTAAAGTACCCAAGCTTGGTAGTGACTTAAATCAACTGGATTAGAGAACAGTTAGAAATATGTTAAAGATTTCTTTCCGAGGAACAAAAGTTCAAGTGTTGGTCTGCAGTTACCATCCAAGTAGAATATTGGCTCAAAAAAAGTCCATTGACTGCTACTTTGATGCTCAAAGAAGTTGCCGAAATGGAGAAAACTGCCGCTATCGTCATGACCCTTTCTACCGGTGCTGCATCTAGTTTCCTGTTCTGAGACAGAACAGTCTTAAGAAGTTAGTGAAGCGTTCCCAAAGTATTTAGAAACTTTGGAACTTTCATGGAAAAGAATAGAATATTCTAGATTATGATAACGAAAGAATATGAAAAGTGTTTGGAAGAAATTCGATTTCAGTATTCGAATTGAGTCGGAAGAAGTGTGTCCCGTTGCATTTTACTAGTGTTACTCAAAAGTAGTTCAATTAAGTTGTGTAATTATTTAGTTTATAAATAAATTATATTTAAAAATTTGTTACAATATTTAAAGTTTATTAGTTTACTTACAATGATACGTTTAAATTCGATATAAAATGATGATAATAAAGACTTGTTAATAACAAATACAACGACAAAATTAAAGCTACATATGTTATAGAAAAATGCTCCGGCGTATGTTTGTAAGACGGACGTTTTGTCTTAAATTTTACCAAAAATTTATGAACGGTGTGATTTGCACCTATACATCTATTCAACAAAAAAATTAACTGGTACGTAAATGTTCTTCTGAGATGTAGCTGCATAAATGCAAAGATACATTATATATAAAGCTTCTAGGAAAGAGTTTTTTTTAAAGTTGTAGTATAATATGGCCAAATCATTGACATTTAAAAAATCAAAAAAAAAAAAAAACTGAGTAAACTAACCATATTCAAAAACGAGTTATAACTGAAATTAGATTGGACAATTAAAATACGGTTTAAGACGTTTGAACGCGACCGGTTGAATGCGAGCGTCCGGACACCACAGTTTGGACGCAACTGATTAAACGCAATACCTATAAACGCAAAGTCGTTCTTTCGAATGTGAAATTTGGTTGTAAGACGTTCGAACGCAAAATATAAAAATATTAGTTAATGTAGTTGATTATATTTAGTTTACGACAGAAGTTACAATAATATTCAGATACATAATCATTAATTATTTTAACAATGTGAAATAGTAGTTTAATTCAAAAAGTATTAAAATTGTGTTAAATTAATCTTTTAACGAAAATTGATGTACAGTAAAACACGAAAAAATACTGTTACATATCAATTTCAACTAATACGTTTGTTCTCTTTTACATTTCGTTTTTAGTTTTTTTTGGACTATAAATTAATATTAAATGTGGGTAACCCGTTGAATGTTTCTTCTGTCAATGTATTCGTATTTCGTATTACAATTAAACATAATAGTTTTTAATTTTTAACAGTAACAGTACGTATAAAAATAATGGTATAAAAACAAATTACTGTTTGATATTTTTAAAAGTGAAAAAGATGCTTCTTACAAATTTAATATCTACTTTTCATACTTTGTATAAGAAAATAACAATGAGCTTAGCGTTCAAACACATATTCGTTTAAACATCTCTAGGTCAAAACGTCTTGCGTTCAAAAGCCTCTGAGTTCAAACAAGCCATTCCGCAAAAAATGCTAATTAATACAAGGTTTCAACATGTAACTTATGTTTAGATTTAGAAAAGGAAACATTACTTCTTATTCCCAAAAAAATAAAAGATAAAAATGTAATCAAATAAAATACCGAAAATGTATGTTGTTGAAAGGTATCATCTTCAGAGCTGATTTAATTAACGAAACGAAAGTTTTCAACAGCAGGCAGAACTAACGACAATACAAGCAATAGAATCTATAATAAAAAAAACAATAAAAAATAAAACTAGGATGATGTACAAATAATAACACAACCCAATAAAAACCTTAAACACTACTTTTTTAACGGTTGGGATAAGTTAACTTACGTGTTACGTCCATACTTTGTCAAATCTCAATTACTCTTTGAGAAAAAAAATTAGTTCCATAGTATGTAGCCAGATTAGCGTAACAATATCTATCTAAATTAAACAAAATTTTGAAATAAAAAATTTAAAATAATTTTAGTAATCTGTTTATTTGTGTAAGTTTGAATATATTCTTTTTAGAACAAAATTGTTCAAATTTTTATAATCAATAACAAATTAATTTTTTTGTGATTATGTAAGTTGTTTAGGCGTTTATTGATGTTCATTCAAACATAACCGTTGTCAGTATAAAACGGAAAGTTCTTTACGGTAAATTTATTCAAAATGAAGTTCTACGGTTTGTTCGTTCTTTTAGCTCTAGTCGCAGTATTTGGCGTGAGTATTACTACAAAAAGTAGTAATTTTCATTGTTTTATATTTTTTTTACTTATAGATCGTTAGCTGCCAAAACGAAAATGCCAATGCCAAAGGTAAACAAAACGCTGCTAAAGGCCAGGCTGCCAAAAATGGACAATTGCCTCAACAAGCTCAAGACAAAATGAACGATAAAGCCAAAGAAGCCCGAGAAAATAAAGATAAAGATAATGATAAAGACAAAGATGATTTATATGCTTATTAAAAATGCGTTGATTGTCAGAGTACGTAAATTAAAGATTAATTAAAACTACTAAGTCTATTGTTGTAATTTATGCTTAGTTAATTTTGAAACGTAGAAGTTAAGTCAAAAATCAAGTCAACTAAATGATTTCTACTATAAAAAAAGAAAAATAAGATACTAAAAAGTTATTTAACTAAAAAAATAAAAACACTGAGATGTAACAATTAATAATGAAAATTGTCACAAAAGTAAAAATATCTAACTATCCACAAGTTTATAGTCGACATATCTAAGTTATCACATGCGTATCTGTTCATAAAACTTGCAAAAGTTTTTGTTGTCCATGGATGTAGACCGATTATTTAGAAAATCTACTACTTTATCTTTGCCTATCTAAAAAGTAGCTTTTCTGTGTTTGCAGACACTATACTATACGTAACAAAAATCAGGAAAATTTAATGTAGAACAAACATGAATAAGTTGTGTACAAAACCCTCAAACGTTTAGTTTAAAAATGTTATTTTTAACCCACACCACCTCCTTACTCTTAAGCGCTATTAACCCCAACTTTAAAAATTCAAATAGCAACGTACCCCTTTCTGATACATTATTTGATAGAATACAACAATAAAACTTGTTCAAAATGGGTTGATAGATAACGAAAATATTTGCCAAAATGTAGAAATATCAGTGATAAAATAAAAAATTTGTTTAGTTAAAAAAAATAAAATTTGAAGATCAACGCGTTTTGACTGGTTATCAAATATTATCAAAATACACTAATTTAGAAAGAAAAGAAAGAAAGAAGAAAAAACGAAAACGTTTACTTTAAAGGCAATAAAAAAAAAAGAAAATTTACATTGGTTTTTAAGCAAAAAAAAAAGTTTAATCCTCTATAAAAATAAAATGCAACTGTTAAGTTAAGTTACAATTTATAATCATTATAACAGCTTATCTAAATAATTAATTAATCGAAGAATCTTAGAAATTATTTCTACAACCTAATATCAAGAATTTACCAATACTTAAATGGATAACAGAATGTCAACTTCTAATCATTTCATGCAGTTAAATAGAATAAATTTATCTATTGTAAAGATTGAAATGTACAATTAAATAAACCTTCGAAAAAGCTTAAATAGCGAAACGTACGTAAGGTTTCAAATATCTAAAATTAATGTTCCTATATGTGTTAAATAAATGTACTATTGTATAATATTGCTGTTACTACAATTTTCCAAAAAAATTACAATTTATAATCATTATAACAGCTTATCTAAATAATTAATTAATCGAAGAATTATCTTGGAAATTAATTCTACAACCTAATATCAAGAATACTTAAATGGATAACAGAATGTCAACTTCTAATCATTTCATGCAGTTAAATAGAATAAATTTATCTATTGTAAAGATTAAAATGTACAAATTAAATAAATCTTCGAAAAAGCTTAAATAGCGAAACGTACGTAAGGTTTCAAATGTCTAAAAGTAATGTTCCTATATGTTTTAAATAAATGTACTATTGTATAATATTGCTGTTACTACAATTTTCCAAAAAAGTTACAATTTATAATCATTATAACAGCTTATCTAAATAATTAGAACAGATAATGGTATAAAACCAGAACTACTTCAGAATAAACTTCATTCAAAATGAAGTTCTACGGTTTATTCGTTCTTTTAGCTATAGTCGCAGTATTTGGCGTAAGTGTTATTCGTATTAAATTGTTGAATAACTTTTAATGTTTTATCAATTTTTTACTTATAGATTGTTAGCTGCCAAAATGAAAACGCCAATGCCAAAGGCAAGCAAAACGCTGCTAAAGGCCAAGCTGCCAAAAATGGACAATTGCCTCAACAAGCACAAGACAAAATGAACGATAAAGCTAAAGAAGCCCGGGAAAATAAAGATAATGATAAAGATAACGATGATTTATATGCTTATTAAAAATGTATTATGGTGTTAACTATCACTGTACGGTAAATAAATAAAAGTAGCAATAAACTCCTACTGTCTATTTTTTAATTATGTTGATTGGAGTTGTAACGCTTATGTCTTAGTAACATTTATTATGTGTAAAATGAATCTTTTTTTTAAGGTCAACTTTTAGGTCGTAATTGAAAAAATTGTCTGTTTTTCGCGCTTCCGAATGCGGTAGTCCACTTCGAGACCGTATAATGCTGCCCTCGTGCAACCTTTTGACTTGATCTTTTAGTATACTATGCTAAAGCCAACCTATGTATGTTGTCGGTTTTAAAACTTTAATTTCATTTGTTTTTTTGTTATTTATTTTTTTTCAAACTTTGTAACTTTTTTATTAAAACAGTTATGAATGCGAGATACTAGCGCTCAGAAAATTGCAAATTTGAAATCAAATATATCGCAATACACAAAAATTTCTAAAATATAATAATAGTAACAGCATTGAATTTGAAATTTTAATGCAAAGGTAGTGAAGTAACCATGACATTCGCAGCTGTTTTAATAAAAAAACCACGAGAGATTTTAAGAAAAATTGTGTAAAGAAGTTTTGCAGTTAACATAATGAATAAAACTTATGTTAAAAAACTAAAAAAAGTAGTACTAAAATAATTTGTAAATAGTAACACAATAAAGGAACGCGTTGGAACAAGTTTATAAACTTACCATTTCTAACCAATACCAAAAGTAACCTTATATCACCTGTCAAAATATTTCATTTAACGATTGCCAACTTAACACTGGTGTCAACCTTAATACTTTGGTCATATGGTTGACACTTTTGATTAACTACTATTTATTTAAATATATTATAATCTTTTTCGTGTAATCTTAGATTTATATTTTAAGTTGTCTCGTTTTAAAACGGGTCATAATTTTAAATATGAAGATAATAAACTGCTTACAAAACGTATACTTTTTTTATTTTTCTTTTTGTGCAAGTTTCAAAAACAATATATCCAATAATTGAATAAAAAATTATAATTAGATAGAAAAATATGTAGAAATAAACTTTTTATAAGAACAAGTGACGCATAAAATAAATAACTTAAAATTAAAAATCTGTGTTGGTAACACCTAATACATATTGTTGATTCATTCAATCACATTTTGCATTTATTTTATTTCTATTTGTATGCGTTTTTATTACAACTTATAAGTGTTATTACTATTAAATTCTTGATTGTTGTTTTTTATCTTTATTTGGAAAACGGCAAGTACAATTTACGTGTCTTAAATACACGCAATGTTAGTTAACTCAAAAATATTTACAATTTTTTTAACATGTTAAATTTAAGTAAGACTTAATATGAATAAGCTCGATCAGTTAGTAAAATTTTATTTATTTATATTTTACTTTTGCAGATGGTAGGTAAAAATAATTTATAACTAATAAAAGCTATACTTAGAAATAAAAATTTAGGAAGTAAAGAAGTAATACACAAATCTCATTTGAAGCAGTGATGGTTTCATTATCATTGTTTTGAACTAAACATTGTTTTACAATTTTAAATATGCCTGTATTTTTTACGCACGTTGACACCATCAGAATTGATTGTTTTGTAATACTAATAATTTATAATACATAATAAAAGTATACATAAATAGTTACGAAAACTACATTAATAGAAACAAATAGCAACGCACGCATATTCTACAGAGTAAGACAAATGTATGAAAACATCTTCATATCTTTTTAACCAAGCATGTTACAGAAATACAAAAATTTGCGTTTTAAATGGAGTTATTTAAGTGATCTGAAAAGGTAATTTTGATCCTAATCTGATTATTAGTTGTTGCGTAACAGTTACGTTTTTTTTTAAATAGAAACTTATCGTTTTTATACTAAAATATCATTCATCAGTGTAATTTGTCTGTAAAATTAATAATTTAATTAAAGACGCGATTAAAATAATGCGTACAGTATTTGAACGCTCATGTCTAGTTGGTTATTTATTACTTAAGTACGTCCTAAATTTATCAGTAAGACATAACTTACCCGTATTTCTATTTGTGTGTCATTATAATAAATGACCAACCAGGCATGTGCGTTCAAATACTTGCATATTGTACGCAATATTTTAATCGCGTTTTTAATTAAATATTGTTTGAAGACGTCTAATATTTTATTGGAGATATAGACCAATTATATTAATGAATCATAGTTGAGATCTTATTTAAAACAAAAGTATTTATTTGTTACGCAATAACCAATAATCAGATCGCGGCCAAAATTACCTAGTCAAATTTCTTAAATAACCCCATTCAGAGAGCACATTTTATTATTTCCATTACATGCTTAGTTCAAAAAATATAAAAATGTTTCATACATTTGTCTAATCCAGTATGTTCGGAAAAAACATCTTGGAACCTTGCAACTGGCAATGAATACAAAAATTGTCACGCGTTCAAAAAAATTTATTGATGTTAATAAATACTCACTTCTTTAGTTTAATTTTCAAATTTTGTTATTGCAAATTGAGTAATTTTGGTAATTGACTGATTCGATTACTTAGCTTGTTAAACATACAAATTTCAGTAAGCATTTTAAAGTTTTTAAACTTCTATTAAAAATCTTTAGTCAAAACTTCTTTATAACAACACACAAGCATATAAATGAATTACTGTATCTTTTGCATCAACAGAAAATTCTGGAAGAAATTAAAACTAGTAATCAAATTGCAAATTAGGTGTCTTAATTTATTGCAATTACCGAATATTTTATTACAAATTTTGCGTTTGCAAAATACAGATTAGATAACGTAAAATATTTAATTTGCAAACTTAATTATATTCTTACTTTGTATGTATTTTTGAAACTAATGCGACAGCAACTACACTACCCTAGATGATTCTGTTTTCAAATTTTGTACTGCGGTCCAAAGAAGTTTCCGAAATTATGCTTTTATAATTCATTATCCTGTAGCCTAACCACATTAAGAAATGATTTTGACCTGTACGAAAATAAGATTGGTCATAAGGAATGCATCACGTTGTCTATCCGTTAATAAACATACAATATGTCGTAGAAAAAGTATTTTTTAAAATAATAAATAAAATACATTTTTGTTGTAATAATTTTGATAATCTGTTTATTTACGAGATAAATTTGAAACATATTATAAATCTGTAAGTTATTTAAATGTATTTGCTTTTATTATAATCTTAACCAATTATTTTTTTGTAATTATGTAACTTATTTAGGCGTTTGTTAATGTTTAGTCGAACAGAACAGATAATTGTATAAAACCAGATCTTCTTCATAATAAACTTAATTCAAAATGAAGTTCTACGGTTTATTCGTTCTTTTAGCTCTAGTCGCAGTATTTGGCGTGAGTATTACACGAATTAAAATGTTAATTAATTTTTAATGTTTTATCAATTTTTTACTTATAGATTGTTAGCTGCCAAAATGAAAACGCTAATGCCAAAATCAAGCAAAACGCTACTAAAGGCCAAGCTGCCAAAATTGGACAATTGCCTCAACAAGCACAAAACAAAATGAACAATAAAGGTAAAGAAACCTGGGAAAATAAAAATAATGATAAAGATAACGATGATTTATATGCTTATTAAAAAGTAAATTTGTCTGTCTGTGTGTGTGTAACGATGTACCTACGATAACTCTCGAACCAAAAGTCCTAGTAACTTGAAATTTTATATAGAGCTGGCTTATCATAATCTCTAGATTCTATCAAAAGATGAGTTTGATGAAAAAACCGTAAGTGGGTGTATTCGCCATTTTTAACAGTTTTTCTTATACAAGGTGTAACCAGTATAACTAATAATTTCTTAATATGGGGTAGATATGATAATTTCAAACAAATTTTGTTCATAAACATGAAGTCTAAATTTTTATCAATGTTTCTTAAAATTTCTTGTAATAATTAGATGTAATTACCAACCTGGTTGTTTGTAATAAAAAAAACAATATAAAATGATTGAAACTGTTGGAATTCAAGTTTGCTATTAAGTATTAAGTTTCTGATGACAAAATAAACAACATTTACGAGATGGTGTCGTGCTAAAATCAAAGTTATTTTTAATTTACTTCAAGATTCTTAATAACAACAGAAAAAAAATAAAGTAACAATCTCAATCGGTTATTTTGAAGTCATAAATGTAGAAATTAAAAAGTGAACATAGTACATAATACGAAAAACTATGAAACTAAATTAAACAAACAACAAAACTGAATACCGAATACCTAACTACAAAAATAATTTAATGTATTTAAAATATCTTGAAATAAATGAAAATCGAATCAACAGTAACGCATAACGGAAATAGACATAATGACTTCTGAATGTTCAGAAAAAGAAATTTTAGCTACGTAGTCTTATTTTATGTTAACCAAGGTTATGCTTTCTGTACGTGTTCAACAATCTACAGTAAAATTAAGCAAAACAATCTTATCGCATTCTTGCACTTTGTACGTGTTGTTAACTAATAAACGATCCTGAATTGAGTCATTGACTTTTCTTCCTACGAATTTACAATATTTCTACAGTTCACAGCACAAAGAAGAGTTATTGATTAATATAATCTTTTACAATGAACTTATTTATCCAAAAGATATTTCATAGTTGCATATCTTAAAAATGATAAAATTATGAAAATTTAGATAAAAAAATGAAAACCAATTAAAAAACTTTATTTTGCATTTTTCTCAGTTAGCTTATTGTCTTTCAAGTAATTCGATTAATTAATTAAGCACACCTTGTAGATAAAATACATTATTAATTAAAACATTATACTAATAAAGTGGAGTTATTTGCCAGTTTGAAGATTCGTTGAAATTACATTCAGACCAAAGCCTCAAATTTAAGTCAACGCTGTTTCAAAAAGTTTGTTGACTGTTGGGAATTACGAAAACTAGAACGCAGCGCCCGAACACCAAAAAGATTAGGATTAGTACATGTACCTAATGACATACCAATCGTCTGATTACAAAAATACAGACCAAACACCAACCTGTGCTATGCCCGGTATGGAAATACAATTGCCATGCGACCTCTGATTTAGACAAAAACCGGTAAAAGACGTCGTTGGAGAAGACCAAGGATACTAAATGAATAGGATTGCTCGATTCGTATTCTCGCAATGTAAGCCGCCCCACTACCGTAAATCTTGACGCGTGACGTCAGCCGGAGACCACATATCGGCCCGCTGATTATAAATAGTGCTTAAATACACTTTAAATCCAACGGTTTTGCGATGTTTTTAATAGTAATTATTACATTTGTTGGTGTTTTACTCGTTCAAATACGTGCCTACAGGTTGCTTGTAAAAATTTCTAATTATTATCAGGTTTAATTTAAAATTTAAACGTATTTACATTATATTAGATACTGAGGAGTGATTACACAATGCCAGGAACAAGGTGCGCTGTATTTGGTTGCGATAACAACTGGATTGCAACCAAAAATAAAATTCTTAAGATTATATACCACAAGTTCCCAAAAAGCACCGATTTAGTGTCCATTACAATTAAAAATGAATGGATTAGGCGTTGTAAAAGGGCTGATAACATGAACCCTAACACTAGCGTATTTTGTTCTACTCATTTTACAGAGGAGAGTTATGAACGAGATTTACAAAATGAATTATTAGGCTTTTTAAATAAAATTGATTAATATAAATTTAGTAAAAAATTATTTTAGGTTTTCCTCAGAGAAAAATTTGTAAAAAAACGTCCGACAACTAATTTATGTGATGCGAAAAAAACTAATCAAACCCAAAACAATTCTGCCCGTTTAAAAAGATACGAAAACAGAAATTAATAGTAATTTTTGTATAGTTCAATTTAAAAATGAATGCATTAAACAGCAAACGCTATTAATTTTCTGTGAAAGTTTCTTTGCGTTTAAGTGAAAATAATTTAAACAGCAGATTAATTTGAACTTAATTATGTTTAAATGTAATTATTTGCCTTAAAAAATTATAAAAAAAACATCAAAACTAATTAATAAAAAAAAATATTTCGATTATGAACATTATTGCCATTACTTGTTAAATCAAAAGTTGTCAAATTTACTCAAATAAAATATTTAGAAGCCTTTTAAGGTGCATCTTAATACAGATTGTAATAGAAGTATAGAGAGCGAGGTCTACGCGTGACGTCAGCGCGTCACATTATCCCGGCAGAATAAATCGAACGATCGAGCAATCCTATTCATTTAGTATCCTTGGGAGAAGACTACGTCAACAAGTTAATAGAGAGGTTGGACAAAGTATATAAAGCGGTCCACACACAAATTGCCAGGGACAGAATGAAGATAGGTATGATGTCAAGGCACAAAACGGTATAATCTCCAAAAAAGACGTGCAGCGTATTAACGACATCATATATTGCATCCGAAAACCACCAAGAGTCAAGCCAAAAATGGTCCACATCGATCCCCTAGCCCCGTTCGCTGGCAATAACAACATTACCTAAGACCAGGGCCGAACTAAGGAAATAACAGGCAAACGCAGGAATCAAGTCAAAGGAATGGAGTTTGATCAGTTTATGAGCGTGTACGGGGGTTCTAGAAAAGCTAGGTTTGGAGTTACAACCGAGGAGCAACAAGATCTGTTCTAAACACAAAAAGATTACGCCATCGCACATTGCGTGATCAGAGATCTTGAGATTTGGGTTGTGACTTGGATCAACTACATTAAAAAAACAGTTGGAAATATGTTGAAAGTCGTCTTTCCAGGAAGAGACGTTAAGGTGTTGGTTTGCAGTTACCATTCAAGTAAAACAGCGGGCCAGGAAAAGTATATTGACTGCTACTTTTACACTCAAAGAAGTTGCCGAAATAGAAAAAACTGCCGCTATCGCCACGACCCTTTCTTGTTCCGGAACAAAACAATCATAGGAAGGGAGCAGTAAAGCGTTCATAAAATATTTGGAAAGTTTTGGAACGCTGATCGAAAATAATAATTTATTCTGGATTTTGATAACGAAACTATATAAAAAGTATTTAAAGGAAATTAGAGTCAGTTTTTCGGTTTAAATAAACAAAATGTTTAACGCCTGTGCTAAGATAAATAAAGGTACATCAAGTGAAAATAAATACCAGTATAAATAAACAAAAAGTAAAACTTACAGTATTTGTAAATATCGTTACGTTTTATTAGTGTTAGTTGAAAATATTTATATAAATCATATCTAAATTAAATCGTGTAAATAAATACGTGCAAATAAATTTAGTTTAAAAATCGTTACAGTACTTTGCTCTAAGAATGTATTAAAAAAATAATATCAGAGTAATATAAATCTTCTAAATCAGCGTTTCTCAAAGTGTTCTCCGCAGAGCCCTATGGCCCCGAAAAGTATTTTTAAGGACTCCGTAAACAAAAACCAAAAAATGAATAATCAGGTGTACTCTTTAAAAAAAGAAATAATTAATTTTGAAAATGTTAGTCATATACATAAAGTATATGTATTTTATTCTCAACAGAATTGTGTTTACGTATAAAACACGTACTTCATGCTTTGTTTTGTATAGTGCGTTATTAAAGTATATACAATATTTCAACAATTACTGACCTCTGAGCATTTGGGTTCCAGCAAACAATTGCGATTTAAGAATCTGTTGAATTTAAATGTACATATAAATATAAACAATGAATAGTTATTAAACTGTATTCATTTTTAAGATATAGCGCACGGAAACAACATAAATTGCATGTTCAATGCGTGATCATCAGGTGCTGTTGCAAATGCCCATTGTATTCTAACGCTCGTTGAAACAAATGGGGTATTTGTTAAGGTCCGGATTCCGATAATTTTATTTTATTTATTTATGTAAATTATTGGTGTATTTTTTATGTTTGATTTTAGACTATCATTATATAGCGTACCGAAAAATTAAAGCATGCTATACATAATTAATTATTAAATACACCACAAAAATGTAAGAAATGCAGCACTGTCAACCAAAAATACTGAGTAATAAGTACAGTTCTGTGCGGCATGTTCACGTGAACACCGCTTGTATTTCTTTACGCGAGCTATATTTTGAGAATAAATACACTTTAGTAAGATGATTTTAAGATGTATTGCTTATTTGTATACATATTTGAAATTCTATAGGTAGGTACAGTTGTAGTAAGTAATAATAAGTACTTTTAAATACCACATTAGAAACATTTATAGTCTTTAAAATTTTAAGAAAAATCTTACATGTTTAACTTTAACAAATTTAATTCGTTGTTCAACGTTGCCCAACCGAAGGAGGCTTATTTTATATTAACTTACGTTTTAGTGTTTTATTGCACGTATGTAAGTTTATCCTTTCTTCTCTACAAACTTTTTTGTCTGTGATAAAACAAATATACTTGTTATTACAACTTTTGTTTCGTCATTGGTTCTTTTACATCTTTGGGAAGATTTAAACGGTGTCTCCCATTCTAATATTTTATCGCTTTGGCATCTTTTTAACTTGCTTTATAAGTTAGCAACCCAAAGCTTATGACTCAATCTCCGAATTAAACTAAGATAGTCGCTGCTTTTTTAAGTTACAAGACAATTTTCGTAACTTATTGTTATCAGATTTATCTTTATTGGGAGTGTTTAGAAGCACATACCTTAGTTATGCCAGAAAGTAGTAATAAGCGTTCTTTAGTACACCAATATTCGCGCCAATAATTTTTAAGTAAATCTCATAAAACACAAAAAAAAAGAGAAAGTTTTGCGAAAGTTACATAGCTGTTGGATTTATGAATTCCGATAATTGTCATCAGTGTGCTTTGTATAACAAAATTTTAGCAAACAGTTCTATGTTTCCTGCAAAAACAGCTTTTAAAAACAAAAACGTTTATGCTCCAAACATCACAGACGGTTAACGAAAATGCTACTGCAGCTTCCTACATTGGTTCATAAAAAATTGCAAATGGCTGGGGAGGCTCAAACAATACCAGAAAAATCTTGTGCGTTTTCTCTACAAATGGACGAAACAACTGATGTAGCAGACCTAGCAATATTGTTAGTATTTGTACGGTATGAATACAAACCTGCTATAGAAAAGGATCTAAGTCATTAGAAATCAATACCACAAGATCTAAATTTTTCAATGTTGTCTACAACTATTTTTGCGAAGATAGATTACCATGGGACTATTGCATGGATGTTTGCATTGATAGAGCAAAAGAAAAAACATAAACAAGAATCAAAGAGATTGTTAAAGATTGTAGCAGTAGTCACTGTATAATTCACGGCCCAGTAATAGCTGTCAAAAATTTATCATTTTCTCTTGAAATTATTTTTGACGAGTAGGTGAAAATAATAAACTTTATAAAGTTTCTACCTTTAAATATGTGGTTATTTAAGATATTCCATGATGATTTGAGTAGCATTCATACATTTTTACTACTTCACACAGAAGTACAATAGTTATATCAGGGTATAATTTGAGAATCGACCACTGTCAAAATTATGGTGGAACCGTAGACACGAGTATCTAGAGCTGTCATAAAAAGCTATTTTTATACTTCCGTTTGTGACCACATACTTTTGTAAAACTGAGTTTTCTTTTACGTAGCAACTAAAACAAAGTATCAAAATCGTTTGAATGCGAAACCTCATATGGGACTCCAACTCTCTTGTATAAAACCAAACTAAATATCACGCATCACATTAACATGCTAACACTTTTGTAGCATTTAACAATAAAGATCGTTTTAAAAATTTTTTAAAAATAATTTTACATAAAATTTTCTAACTATTTTTATAAAAGTCTTGATAACGTTTATTTAGTTAATTAATTGAAAAAATATACTGAGGCTCCGCCAAGCTAACTTTAATTCATAAACTTAGGTAACTCTTAGTGGTACATTCGACAAGAAGAAAATTTAATCATTGTAAAAAAATGCAAAACATAATCAAACAAATCAAGTTTTAGATTTATAACAAATTAACATATTTTTAACTTTGTTGCTATAAAATATAAAAAAAGTATACAAAACATAAACTTAAATATTATCTGGAAAAAGTTTAACTAACAGTCAAATTGGTAATATTGAAATTTGTACAAAGCAACTTTTTGTATTTTGCTGACACTTTTATGTATATCATAATTTGTATAGCCTAATAAAACGTAATCAATGCTATTTTTGTTAGTTTAATAATGAAAATTGCAAAATAATTTTAACAATCTGTAATTTTATAAAAAAACTAGTTTATTGTTATATTTATATGCATATTTTTTGCTTAAAATAAGACATTATACATTTTTTAAATACGTTAAAATTTGTTTATTTTTTTTTGTAATTATGTAATGCTTATCCAAATAGAACGTTCGGCAATATAAAAAGAAATCAACTTGAACTCTGAACATACACAAATTCAAAATGAAATTCAACGGCTTACTCGTTCTCTTAGCAACCGTTGCAGTATTTGGAGTAAGTATATGTAAATCAAAAGTTTAAATATTGTTATTATTCTATTACTTTTTTTTATTAGGTTGTTAACTGCCAAAACGAAAATGCTAATGCTAAAGGTAAAGAAAATGCTGCTAAAGGCCAAGCTGCCAAAAACGGAGAGTTGCCTCAACAAGCTCAAGACAACATGAACGATAAAGCCAAAGAAGCGAAACAAAATAAAGATAATGCTTAAATGTTTATTATAACAATTTAATAAATATAATCAAAAATTACGTTGGTTTTGTTAGTTTTAAGTTAAGTTTTTCTTTTATATAAATCAATCTCTTATTTTTTTTGTATTACACCGACTACACGACTTCGTAGTGTTCACAGCAAGCTTAGCGCAAGTTAATACTATATATATATATATATATATACAGAATACAGAATAAAATAAATAAAATCTTTTAGCATGGCAAATGTTTAAAATTACGATTTAAATTTTACCAACATTGCATAGAATAATTTTAATTCATGTATTGAATACAAATGCTGAAAATGATCAAATACACAACAGTATTTTTACAATTGCAATTTTATTTTTACGTTTCTGGCGTAAGTTATTTATTTTATTGTTATTTGCTTTTTTATTTAATTTATATTTTCTGGTCAATTTTTGTAAACTTGATTTTTCGAGTTGTTAATTGAAATTGAAAAAACATAAATTGTGTTTGCCAGCAAAAGCATTTGACGATGTGTCCTACACAGTTTGACGTTATCGGCACGTTCAACGTTGTATTCTTTTAAGGTATGTTTCCACCAAAAAGGACGAACAGGATCCATTACATGCATGACCTTTATGAATTTGTTCCCGAGCATAGGTTTGCACAAGCGTTTCGTCTATTCAAATGAGCGTGCAAACTTTGCTCAAATTCGTGGATGATCCGGGTGTGAAGAACATAAAAGTTAAAATAAAAATAGAAAAGTACTTTAATAATTTAGCATTAGTATGTACTTAAATTATAATCATTCGCAAACAATAAAAAAAAAAGAAAAAAGAAGCAAGATGATAGATGACAACTCTATTTAAGAATCGACAATTTCATGGAGGCGACCAATTGTTGCAAGATCTAGAAGCGGGAAAGTTAGAAAGATTTAAACAGATTTTCAAAATCTTTTAAAATTAACTGAGTAATGTTTTCTTTTAATCTGTAATAAGTTTTGTAGTTGTAAGTTTATCATTAAGTTTGTAACTGTCATGTTCAACGCCTGCTTAATAAAAATAAATATATGAATCTAACTGGTTGTTTGATGCCAGCTTGTGACTATATGGACGTGTTATTGGATTTATATTTACAGTTCAGTGAATTTTTGTGAGTATTTAGGTACATATAAAAAATGTTTGATTATTTTTATTATGAAAAAAACCATTTAATTTGTTTTTTAAGCAGTGTTTATATAGTTACATTAGTATGAATAGGGACAAAAACATAAATAACGAAATATTCTTTATGTACCTATTTATTAGTTAACTTAACCTCAATGTTGACATTTTTCTAGTGATTTATGATGCTTAAAACATACAACAGAGACTCTATTTATGAGAAGCTGTTAATGCAATGAAGTTCATAAGCAAAGCAGCAAAAACATTTAGAATTTCTAAGACACCGTTATGAAAATATTGAGTTAAAAAAAACTTGAAAACCTATTTTAGATTTTGTTGAAGATAAGCAAAATAGTAAAATAGAGACTGCAAATGAGGAAGTAAATAATTTAAAGAAAGGAAACTTAAAATATATAAAAGTTCTTTTATATTACTGTACTTTTACAAAACATATGATTAAATCTTTTTAATCGCATCATTTATATTTTTATTAACTACATATATTTTTTTAACTACATATGTTTTTATTAGCCCCACTGTATGTTTAGATAGAAAAGACATAAATACAAGTCCCTTTTTACCTCGACATTGGTGAAAATTAGACACAAACAAAAAAATTATATATATGTTCAAGATACGGGAGAGCAAATTTTTATTATTTGGTATAGCAGTGTTACACAATATAAAACTATTATATTCAATATTGAGTCAACGCTGTTTCAAGAAGTTTGCTGACTGTTGGGAATTACGAAAACTAGAACGACGCGTTTCCATCTTTAATCTAATTGCATAGTTGAACCGATGAATCAAACAGTAAAAAACTACCTGACCAAAGCAGTGCCCGAACACCAAAAAGATTAGGATTAGTACATGCACCTAATGACATACCGATCATCTGATTACAAAAATACAGACCAAACACCATCCTGTGTTATGCCCGGTATCGAAATACAATTGCCATGCGACCTCTGATTTAGACAAAAACCGGTAAAAGACGTCGTTGGAGAAGAACACGTCAACAAGTTAATAAAGAGGTTGGACAAAGTATATACAGCGGTCCACACACAAATTGCCAGGGACAGAATGAAGATAGGTATGATGTCAAAGCACAAAACGGTATAATCTCCAAAAAAGACGTGGTTTGTCGCCGAAACTGCAGAGCTAATGGCAGGGCCTTTATAAAGTTGTGCAGCGTATTAACGACATCATAGATTGCATCAAAAATGGTCCACATCGATCCCCTAGCCCCGTCTGCTGGCAATAACAACATTACCTAAGACCAGGTCCGAACTAAGCTAATAACAAGCAAACGCAGGAATCAAGTCAAAGGAATGGACTTTGATCAGTTTATGAGCGTGTACGGGGGTTCTAGAAAGGCTAGGTTTGGAGTTATAGCCGAGGAGCAACAAGATCTGTTTTAAACACAAAAAGATTACGGCATCGCACATTGCGTAATCAGAGATCTTGAGATCTTGGTTGTGGCTTGGATCAACTAGATTAAAGAACAGTTGGAAATATGTTGAAGATCGTTTTTCAAGGAAGAGACGTTTAAGTGTTGGTTTGCAGTTACCATCCAAGTAAAACAGCAGGCCAGGAAAGTCTATTGACTGCTACTTTTACGCTCAAAGAAGTTGCCGAAATAGAAAAAACTGCCGCTATCGCCACGACCCTTTCTTGTTCTGGAACAAAACAGTCATAGGAAGGGAGCAGTAAAGCGTTCCTAAAATATTTGGAAAGTTTGGAACGCTGATCGAAAATAATAATTTATTCTGGATTTTGATAACGAAACTATATAAAAAGTATTTAAAGGAAATTAGATTCAGTTTTTCGGTTTAAATAAACAAAATGTTAAACGCGTGTGCTAAGATAAATAAAGGTACATCAAGTGAAAATAAATACCAGTATAGATAAACAAAAAGTAAAACTTTCAGTATTTGTAAATATCGTTAATTAGTGTTAGTTGAAAATAGTTATATAAATCATATCTAAATTAAATCGTGTAAATAAATACGTGCAAATAAATTTAGTTTAAAAATCGTTACAGTACTTTGCTTTAAGAATGTATTAAAAAAATAACATCAGAGTAATATAAATCTTCTAAATCAGCGTTTCTCAAAGTGTTCTCCGCAGAGCCCTAAGGACCCGCAAAGTATTTTTAAGGGCTCCGCAAACAAAAACCAAAAAATGAATAATCAGGTGTACTCTTCAAAAAAAGAAATAATTAATTTTGAAAATGTTAGTCATATACTAAAAGTATATGTATTTTATTCTCAACAGAATTGTGTTTACGTATAAAACACGTACTTCATGCTTTGTTGTGTATAATGCGTTATTAAAGTATATACAATATTTCAACAGTTACTGACCTCTGAGCATTTGGGTTCCAGCAAACAATTGCGATTTAAGAATCTGTTGACTTTAAATGTACATATAAATATAAACAAGGAATAGTTATTAAACTGTATTCATTTTTAAGATAGAGCGTATGGAAACAACATAAATTGCATGTTCAATGCGTGATCATCAGGTGCTGTTGCAAATGCCCATTGTATTCTAACACTCGTTGAAACAAATGGGGTATTTGTTAAGGTCCGGATTCCGATAATTTTATTTAATTTCGTTATGTAAATTATTTGTGTATTTTTTATGTTTGATATTAGACTATCATTATATAGCGTGCCGAAAAATTAAAGCATGCTATACATAATTAATTATTAAATGCACCACAAAAATGTAAGAAATGCAGCACTGTCAACCAAAAATACTGAGTAATAAGTACAGTTCTGTGCGGTATCTTCACGTGAACACCGCTTGTATTTGCTTACGCGAGCTATATTTTGAGAATGAATACACTTTAGCAAGATGATTTTAAGACGTATTGCTTATTTGTATACATATTTGAAATTCTATAGGTAGGTATAGTTGTAGTAAGTAATAATAAGTACTTTTAAATACTACTTTAGAAACATTTATAGTTTTTAAAATCTTAAGAAAAATCTTACATGTTTAACTTTTAACAAATGTAATTCGTTGTTCAACGTGTTGCCCAACCGAAGGGGGCTTATTTTATATTAACTTACGTTTTAGTGTTTCATTGCTCGTATGTAAGTTTATCTTTTCCTCTCTAAAAACTTTTTTGTCTGTGATAAAATAAATATACTTGTTATTACAACTTTTGTTTCGTCATTGGTACTTTACATCTTTGGGAATATTTAAACGGTGTCCCCCATTTTAATATTTTATCGTTTTGGCACCTTTTTAACTTGATTTATAAGTTAGCACCTTAAAGCTTATGACCCAATCTCTGAATTAAACTAAGGTAGTCGCTGCTTTTTTAAGTTACAAGACAATTTTCGTAACTTATTGTTATCAGATTTTTCTTTATTGGGAGTGTTTAGAAGCAGATACCTTAGTTATGCTAGAAAGTAGTAATAAGCGTTCTTTAGTACACCAATATTCGTGCCAATAATTTTTAAGTAAATCTCATAAAACACAAACAAAACAGAAAGTTTGGCGAAAGTTACATAGCTGTTGGATTTATGAATTCCGATAATTGTCATCAGTGTGCTTTGTAACAAAATTTTAGCAAACAGTTCTATGCTTCCTGCAAAAACAGCTTTTAAAAACAAAAACGTTTATGCTCCAAACATCACAGACGGTTAACGAAAATGCTACTGCAGCTTCCTACATTCGTTCATAAAAAAATGCAATGGCTGGGGAGGCTCAAACAATACCAGAAAAATCTTGTGCGTTTTCTCTACAAATGAACGAAACAACTGATGTAGCAGACCTAGCAAGATTGTTAGTATTTGTACGGTATGAATACAAACCTGCTATAGAAAAGGATCTAAGTCATTAGAAATTAATACCACAAGAGCTAAATTTTTCAATGTTGTTTACAACTATTTTTGCGAAAATGGATTACCATGGGACTATTGCATCGATGTTTGCATTGATAGAGCAAAAGAAAAAAACACAAACAAGAATCAAAGAGATTGTTAAAGATTGTAGCAGTAGTCACTGTATAATTCACGGCCAAGTAATAGCTGTCAAAAATTTACCATTTTCTCTTGAAATTGTTTTTGACGAGTAGGTGAAAATAATAAACTTTATAAAGTTTCTACCTTTAAATATGTGGTTATTTAAGATATTGCATGATGATATGAGTAGCCTTCATACATCTTTACTACTTCACACAGAAGTACAGTAGTTATATCCGGGTATAATTTGAGAATCGACCACTGTCAAAATTATGGTGGAACCGTAGACACGAGTATCTAGAGCTGTCATAAAAAGCTATTTTTATACTTCCGTTTGTGACCACATACTTTTGTAAAACTGAGTTTTCTTTTACGTAGCAACTAAAACAAAGTATCAAAATCGTTTGAATGCGAAACCTTATATGGGACTCCAACTCTCTTGTATAAAACCAAATTAAATATCACGCATCACATTAACATGCTAACACTTTTGTAGCATTTAACAATAAAGATCGTTTTAAAATTTTTTTAAAAATAATTTTACATAAAATTTTCTAACTATTTTTATAAAAGTCTTGATAACGTTTATTTAGTTAATTAATTGAAAAAATATACTGAGGCTCCGCCAAGCTAACTTTAATTCGTAAACTTAGGTAACTCTTAGTGGTACATTCGACAAGAAGAAAATTTAATCATTGTAAAAAAATGCAAAATATAATCACACAAATCAAGTTTTAGATTTATAACAAATTAACATATTTTTAACTTTGTTGCTATAAAATATAAAAAAAGTATACAAAACATAAACTTAAATATTATCTGGAAAAAGTTTAACTAACAGTCAAATTGGTAATATTGAAATTTGTACAAAGCAACTTTTTGTATTTTGCTGACACTTTTATGTATATCATAATTTGTATAGCCTAATAAAACGTAATCAATGCTATTTTTGTTAGTTTAATAATGAAAATTGCAAAATAATTTTAACAATCTGTAATTTTATAAAAAACTAGTTTATTGTTATATTTATATGCATATTTTTTGCTTAAAATAAGACATTATACATTTTTTAAATACGTTAAAATTTGTTTATTTTTTTTGTAATTATGTAATGCTTATTCAAATAGAACGTTCGGCAATATAAAAAGAAATCAACTTGAACTCTGAACATACACAAATTCAAAATGAAATTCAACGGCTTACTCGTTCTCTTAGCAATCGTTGCAGTATTTGGAGTAAGTATATGTAAATCAAAAGTTTAAATATTGTTATTATTCTATTACTTTTTTTTATTAGGTTGTTAACTGCCAAAACGAAAATGCTAATGCTAAAGGTAAAGAAAATGCTGCTAAAGGCCAAGCTGCCAAAAACGGAGAGTTGCCTCAACAAGCTCAAGACAACATGAACGATAAAGCCAAAGAAGCGAAACAAAATAAAGATAATGCTTAAATGTTTATTATAACAATTTAATAAATATATTCAAAAATTACGTTGGTTTTGTTAGTTTTAAGTTAAGTTTTTCTTTTATATAAATCAATCTTTTATTTCTTTTGTATTACACCGACTACACGACTTTGTAGTGTTCACAGCAAGCTTAGCGCAAGTTGATACTATATTCAAAACTGTAAAACACAGAATACAGAATAAAATAAATAAAATCTTTTAGCATGGCATTTAAAAAATGTTTAAAATTACGATTTAAATTTTACCAACATTGCATAAAATAATTTTAATCTATGTAATGAATACAAATGCTGAAAATGATCAAATACACAACAGAATTTTTACAATTGCAATTTTATTTTTACGTTTCTGGCGTATGTTATTTATTTTATTGTTATTTGCTTTTTTATTTGATTTATATTTTCTGGTAAATTTTTTTAAACTTGATTTTTTGAGTTGTTAATTGAAATTGAAAAAACATAAATTGTGTTTGCCAAGCAAAAGCAGTTGACGATGTGTCCTACACAGTTTGACGTTATCAGCACGTTCAACGTTGTATTCTTTTAAGATGTGTTTCTACCAAAAAGGACGAACAGGATCTATTACATGCATGACCTTTATGAATTTGTTCTCGAGCATACGTTTGCACGAGCGTTTCGTCTGTTCAAATGAGCGCGCAAACTTTGCTCAAATTCGCGGAGGATCCGGGTGTGACGAACATAAAAGTTAAAATAAAAATAGAAAAACACAATAATAATTTAGCATTAGTATGTACTTAAATTATAATCATTCGCAAACTATAAGAAAAAAAGAAAAAAGAAGCAAGATGATAGATGACAAATCTATTTAAGAATCGACAATTTCATGGAGGCGACCAATTGTTGCAAGATCTAGAAGCGAGAAAGTTAGTAAGATTTAAACAGATTTTTAAAATCTTTTAAAGTTAATTGAGTCAAAAGTAACAAAACAAGTACTAATTACAGAAAAGCTATATATGTCAAAGAAAGATTAGTCTTAACATTAAGACAAGTATATCTAGAATAATTCCCAAAGAAAAGAAAACGATTAACTCCCGTAGCTCATTGGACGTAGTGCACATATTCGATAAAATGTGCTTTATAAAAATTTAACGTTTTGAACAATTTTGGCGTTGTGGGTTTTTTGATGATATGGAGTTTTGCTATAGAATAAAAGCATTGCACATTGTAGGTATTTTTTCTTGCTCGTAAACTATAATAAACCAAGTAAACGTATATAAAAAATAAAACGAACAGTAGAACAAAAAACTATAAAAAAAGTCTTGCACACACGTTCTTGTGGTGATAGAAGCAAATTCTGTAAAAAAATTGCATAAAGAGGGTGCAAACCTTTTGACTGATGTGTAACAGCTAAACAAAAGTTGTAACCCTAAATTTAAATATAATAGATATTATTTTATTAAAGAAATTAAATGGAAATTAATTACATGAGTTTATAATTCAAAGACAGGATAAACTCATGTAGCGTAAACTGGGGTAAGTTAGGGCGCGTGAGTGAATAGGGACGCAAAGATGAATAAGGACAAAAACTGGAAAACAATTAAACAACACGTGAGACTTGTTTTTATGTTAGCGCTACTGCAGTTAAGGTGGCTGTTAAGATGCTGAAGCATTTAGCAAATGCGCTTAATGCTGATTCACAGTTCTGTGAATTTAGTATTAAGCATACTGAATAAATTGTAAAAAATAAATGAAATTCCTAAAATTACAGTCTTTGGGATATAATCCGTGACCTTACCATTAGTTAGCACAAAAATTCGTTAATTTTTCTACCAATCCAGTAACGAGTAATGTTTTCTTTTAATCTGTAATAAATTTTAAGTTTATCATTAAGTTTGTAACACTGATGTTCAACGCATGTTTAATAAAAATAAATATATGAATCTAACTGGTTGTTTGATGCCAGCTTGTGACTATATGGACGTGTTATTGGATTTATATTTACAGTTCAGTGAATTTTTGTGAGTATTTAGGTACATATAAAAAATGTTTGATTATTTTTATAATGAAAACAACTATTTAATTTGTTTTTATGTGAATAGGGACAAGAAGATAAATAACAAAATATTTAATATATACTTATTGGTTAACTTAACCTAAATGTTGACATTTTTCTAGTGATTTATGATGCCTAAAAAATACAACAGAGATCTATTTAAGAAAATGCAATAAAGTTGATGAGCAATGCAGAATTATGTAAATATTGAGTTTAAGAAAAAACTTGTTTTCTTAAAAAAACTTGAAAAAGAACCTATTTTAGATTTTGTAGAAGATAAGCAAAATAGTAAAGTATTTATTTCATAATTTAAAGAAAGGAGACTTAAAATAAATAATAGTTCTTTTATCTTACCATACGTTTACAATATATATTATTAATTTTTTTAACTACATATGTTTTTATTAGCCCCACTGTATGTTTAGATAGAGAAGACATAAATAGATGTCCCTTTTTACCTCGACATTGGAGAGAATAGACACAAACAAAAAAATTATATGTATGTTCAAGATATTTAGTTACTTTTAAACAAGTATGAGTAAGTTACGTTATATGACATACAAATATAATTTGTTTTAATAATCACAAGTTTCTAATAAACCCTAAAAAAATTACATAAAAAGTAGCACTTTTAAAAATGTAACAAAAGATCGTAATCAGTAGAGACACAACTCTATAGTTAAAATGAAATGATATAGTATGAAGAGTTTAGTAGATGTTCTATTATTATTTGTAGCTCAATGTTTGGTTTGTTCAGATTTTTTCGACACATACAAAAAGTCTAATAAAAATAACTATATATACAAGCTTTTCAATAAATCATTATTTAAATAAATGCAAACTGTAAAATAATTATTTAAAAAAACGTTTTCGTAGTGTGACAATAATATCAAAATCTCTATATAATAATGATAATCAACAGTGTTAAAAATCACAGAATAATTTGAGTAATGGGTCTATTTGTAATATCAATGTTAAAATAATTATTACCATTTAAAATGTTTATGTATTGAAATATTTTCTTATTTTTATTAAATTTAATTGTTGAAAATGTTTGCAATTGCAAGTAATTCTGTTTTTATTATGTAAGTCTACATAATACGACTGCCAGTATAAAACAGCCTGCTATATGCACCGTAAAGTTAGTTCAAAATGAAATTCTACGGTTTGTTCGTTATTTTAGCTCTAGTTGCCGTATTTGGCGTGAGTATTACTCGATTAGTAAACGCTGATAAATCTTGCTATTTTATTATTTTTTACGTATAGATCGTTAACTGCCAAAATGAAACTGGCAATGCCAATGGTAAAGGATATCAAACGAAAACTATAGGTAACAAAAAGATAGATATGCCTGAACAAGACAAACCGAATGATAAAGCTAAAGAAAATAAAGATAAAAATAATTAACGTGCTTGAAATATGATTCCAATTTTCAGAGTATGTACCTAAATTACAATTTAATTAAAAACATTTCCTGTAATTCATTTTCAATTTTTGTTCTTTTTCTAAAAAAAACAATTTAATTATTTTCTTAAATAAATCATAAAAGTCATTTAACTGTAAACAATAATATTTTTTTGTTTTTACCATAAAAGTTAATAATAAAAAAAACGTATGCTTAACGAATATCCACATATTGAAAGTTAATTTGTGTTTATGTTGAATAATTATAAAGAACGGAAATAGCTACAAATAAATTTCTAAGGTTCAAAGAACATAAATAATGAAAGGTTACCTTAAAACTTATATGTTTTGCTTATATTTAACACCTACTCAATGTTTCTAATTGTTCATATATTAATTCGTTATATTATTTATTTTATTTAGATACTAATGTGAAATCTTAAAAACGCACTTTAATAATAGGTAGGTATCTCGAATATAGTGTTAATATGCATATTGTTCGATTTATAGACATTTAAAGTTTACGTAATTTGTAAACGTGTCACGTGCTATGCGCAGTAAACCAAATTGACACGACGAATCCATTCTTACAAAATGAGGGGTGTTCTTATGTATGTCGATTTACGGTTGTTATTGCTTTCGTTGTAGAATTTCTGTGGTGTTTAGTTACGTTTGTCTTGGTAATAGAAAATCATTAAAAAAGCCACTAAAATAATTTTGCAATGTATAATCGATGTTTTTATACAATTGTGCCCACTGGCATGTAATGTGGGTGGTATCTACAACATTATAAAAAGTAAAATTTGTTGATGTAATTCTAGAAATTACTAATCCAATCTGAACAAATCGTTACCTAATGATAGATAAGATCTTTCTGAGAAACATAGGATATTTCCATCATATAAAGCTGAGAAGTAATTTAATTGCACAGAACAACTCAAAAATTTAATTTGTTTTATTAGAAACTATATAATATATAAGTATGTCTTGTACATTATGATTCCATAATTAGTAATTTTAAAACAGTAATAAACTAATCATCTGAACTCTCTGATAAACTGTTTTCGCCATCATAGTCAAGGGAAATAATTAATGGTTTGATTATAAGATCCATCACGCCATCCAAATTAAATTAAATGTAAAAGTTTTGACCGAACCATATCTTCTGAGAAATCTATGTTTTTTTATTGTATCCAGTTTTGCATGTCTTTATTTCTCGACGGCGACGAAACTTGTTTAAGTTTACTGTTATGGTATTATGCATTGTCTATAGCAATAATAGTATTGTGTGGTAATTGGTTCGGAATTCTGGAAAACCATTCTTCAAAAACTGTAGTATTCGTTTCTTCATAAGAATATGCAGTCTTTTTGTCTTTAAAAAGCAACAATCCAACTTCAACAAAACCTACTACAGATCCAATATGCAAAGTAATAAGACGTTTTTCTTTTCCTAAGAGATTTCTTAAACTAGTATAAACCTTTAATAAATGACTCTTTTTGATTCTGTACACTGTTATCGTCCCATACTTTTTCTTTTGTTAGATTTAAATCTGATTAAAAACGTGTGAAATTACTCAAGCATCGTCTTCTAGCAGAAAAAAACGATAACTACAAATTTGAAAATGCGCATAATCAGTTTTAAAAAGAGTTGGCGGACGCTAAGGGTTGAACGTCAAGGTAGAAGCGTGCCAGCCCGTTGTACCCGTGGTACAATCAGCCTTTTTAATATAAACTCTGTGTTTGTGTTTTGTGTTATTTATAATTTAAGTTGGCTAACATAAGGGATGAGAAAATTAATTGTAATTTGTAAACACTTCCCATTAAAATATCAGTGTTATAGAAACATTACATGTTTTCTTTATGTTGTTAAAACAAACGCATTGGCGGCAATTTCAATTTTAACGATTCAATTGTTTTATGTGTATGATGCATTTCAAAATCAATTTATGTAGAATTATTAAACGATGTTTTATACACAATATTAATTAAAACTTGAAATTACTAAATTGACATGTCTTAAAAGATGGCTTGCAATGTAATTTCAATTTTTAACACTCCCTTTAGCGTCATAAATGTAACTGTAATAATTAACCATTTATTCTGATGTTTAAACATTGTGAAAATGAAGAAGCGAATTAAAAAAAATAAAATTTACATTTGTAGTGTTTTCTTAGTTTTGTAATTTCAATAATTGCATTTAGTATGTAAAATTTTGTGTAAAAAAATTATGATAAGAAATGTAACCGCAATAATTAACCATTTTATACTTAAATTTGAGGATTATTGAAATTTAAAGTGGTTTTATGTAAATGTTTCTTTGCTTGTAAAAAAAAGCTATTTAAACTTTATTATAATTTTTTTTGTTATGTGTTTTAGAACCAATTTTTCTTAATATATTAGATCATTTTATCTACAAGTTATTTATGCTAATCTCACGCTTCAATTGTAAATTATGCATAATAATTTATTTGTTTTTTTCGTACGTTTATAGATGGTAATATTTACTTATTGATGGTGATTCTAATGGATCTGATAACAGGAAAAAAAAACTAGTGTATGTATTGCCTTACAAAATGTAATTTAATATTTTATTTACCGTGATAGACAAACAGCGTTAGGTCGCAAGCAGTTCTCATACCATGAAGACCATGTGCTTTTATGTAAAGTGGTGTATCTTGGGTTTATAATATAATAAATTGTCTGGTTTTATGTATTAAAGTTGCTGTAGGATGCTTCCATGATAACAGACCTTACATTTTATAACATTTATTGTGTGTTTATTATAGTACTATATGTATATTTTTGACCACGTTTGTTTGTACCGAGATTTCAACTTTAACTGGCTTGCTTCCATAACCAGGACTTCAGTATCTACTGACAGGCCCTTAGTTAATTAACTCTTATTTTTTTTTAAAATAATGATGTTTGTACACGTGTTTAACGTGATAGGATTTAAGGCTGTTATCATATTTGTGTATTTGCTTAAATGAGTTAAGTATATGTTTATTAATATCTTTAATTATAATCTGGTTGCTTAATCAATCTAAATTAGTAATGATCTTACATTTAAATTAAGTTAAGGGACTAGAAAAGTTTCTTTCCCTGTTCTTCCTCTCCTCCTGCAGATTCCACCCAACGCTAAAAATTCGGTTAATATTTAACGAGTTAAACTCAAATGTGTGCGTTTTATTTAACCTACTACAGCCTTTCCACATATCGAGAGTAATCAGTTTATAACAAACATAATGCAACGTAAAAACGAGGGGGGGGGAGAGTAGTTTGACGGTCACAGCCATAAGCTATTTTTTTTGGTTCCCGGGTTTTAATTATCAAACGTGAGTGGGCTACATCACAACTTTCTCCTCAAGAAATTCAGAGACCTACATATTAGTCTTATATTTCCTTTTTGTTACTGTTACTTTTTAAAAAAATTTCATTGGAATAACAAACATTATTTTTTTAAGTTTACGTAAAATTTATTGACTTTAGACACTTATGATGTATATCATTTTTGTTTAGCTTTTCTACGAATCTAATGACAATAAAGTTAAAAAAATTAAACTATTGAAAATCGGTAGTATGTTTCGTTATCGAACTAATCTTTGAAACTAATATTTTTGATAAAGAATTCAAATCCATCAAAAAAACATTATAATTCTACGAATTAAGTAAGGTTTTTCTAAATTTTAAAAACACATTAACTATACATAGTAATGTTACAGTACAAGGAAATTGATATTTATCAAACGACCTAGAATTTCAAATAATAAGGAAATAGCTAGTAAAGTAATGTATTACTAATTAAGGTTTTAAAAAGCGTGCACAAAAAATGTAGTATTACTAAAAACGGATTTTATTTTTCTTTGTATGTAAGCAATGAGGATTTTATATGTACTTATATCTATACAAAGCAATTAAATTTCAAGAATGAATAACATTTTTTCCAATATATTTTTTGTAAAAATTAACTTAAAAGAATTTTGTAGACACGCGCCGCCTATCATAACATAAAATAGGTTTAAGAAGGTAAATTAATAACAACGAATCTGAAAGGCGAAAAAATTACTAATTACTGTATATAAAATAGAATGATTAACTGTAGAAAAAATAAGTACAATCGCCAGAGAAACAATTTTACTAAAACACGAAAACTTCTATGTTTCAAAATAGAGAATCAGATAAAACAAAAATAAGCGAGTTGCAGCTAATAATATTAAAAAAACCCAATTAAATGAAGGTATCATAAAATTAAGCAAAGCAAAAATTATAAATCTATATAAGTCTAATATTTGTTTCCTAAAAAAATTGCATAAAACTAAAGAAAAACGTATAAAAATACAGTTAATTGGAGATTTCAACGCTAGCACAAGCAACTAAAATATCAGGAAAAGTCATTACTTATATGTAAACCATAATTTTTTTTCAAAAAAATGCAAACAATGCCAATTTTTGTTAATTACCTATTGCTAATAACTAATAATAAAACAAAATTGCATTTATTTTTTTGTACTCTAGGTATCAAACTACAAAAAAGTGTAAACCTATCATATACATTTAAATTTTAGAAAAAAATAAAAACTTAATTTAACTAATAGCAAAACAATGTTAAATAGGATTTTGAAAAAATTTGTTGTTTACGGTTATATCCCTTATAACAAGGGTGGCCAACCCAAATGATCTTGTCACTTTGGAAATGCATCATAATTCTGCGAGCCGCAATGATATGAAAGAATATTATTTTAAAATCAAACTTAATTTTTTCTTATAATTGCGAAACTTCATTTTGAATATGTAGATGATGTATTTTACAGGAATCATAATAGGACGAAAATTTTACTTTTCCGGCCTAGGCCGGTAAAGTGTCTAGTACAATTTTATAACTAGAAGTTGGCACTAATAATCAATAATTAATTAAACGTCATCTGTCAATCTGTCAGATTTATTAACAAACAGTATTATCTGTGTTATTGTTTACAATAACACTAACAATTTTTTTAAAAACTAATATAACAAATTTGCTTATATCTTACAATTACTAACAACAATAATAGTTTTATTTTCATATAAGTTAAATTGTAATAATACTATGCAATTGTCAAATCAATTTCAAAACCAATTGAATTACAGGTTTTAGTTTTATCAACATATGTTATTAAATTTTATTAAAAATACTTAAATAACTGCTTTTAACTATAGAGGTCAACACAAAAAAAAATTATGTACTACACGTCCTAAAAGTATTTTGCGAGTATTCGCATTTTCTAGGTCTTGGCTTCACCTCGGCCAATAAATACTCGCAAGATATCACTTTCTGGACTAGTGATACAAATAACAATTTTTTAATGCATTAGTTTAGTGTAGTGCAGTTGTAGTTTTAAACTCTGTAGTTCGAATTTGTTACTTTAATTTCTGAAACAACATTCTGTGAAACCTATAAAGTTATCGATTTTATAAAACACCAAATAAAATTGGTTTAGTTTGGGTGTATAGAAAATAAGTCGATGTATTAGATAACAAAACTTTAAATGCTGTCAAAAAACGGTAACTAAGAAGTAAGAGACAAACCCTAACAAAAATTCTTAAAAATACTATATCAGTATAGTGTTGGCTAGAACTTCTTTATACTCTCCCAGACTAATCCGCGATGCTGTGGAAATAAAACAACATCTATATAATATGAACCGGGAAGAAGGTTTAAAACTCAGCAAATCTTGGCTACCAGTACTACACTTTCTAAGACAAAGATCAACCTTCTTGGAAAGGACACACCCTCTAACTCTCAGTAATAACGAATAACGTTAAAATGAAAATATCGTTACTTACACTTTTTCCTTAAGTGACATTCACCACTCCAAAGATATCTTGCAAAACGTCAGTTTGTTTAAGTTCACAACAATACGAGAATGGCCAAGTTCTGCTTCTTGTGTTGGCTTTCAAGAAGAAACTAGAACCAAGCCTAAACAGTCTGAGTGTTTAACTACGACGCAGTTTAAGCCGGGTTTTAACAGATTTGATCCCGCTCTCCCAAAAACTACCGAAATGTAGAGCAAAAGGAAGGTTGAAATGCCATTGAATGGCTTCAGTTTTCACTGCGATTTTGACTTGAGCAGCCAATTGTTTGTTGACCACGACGAAGTTGACGCCACAGTCACTGCAAATATAATTGCAGCGATTGCGGCGTGCGATCACTCTACGTAACGCAGCATCTTAAGCTATTTCAAGATGCAGAGCTTTGGTATAAAAGCATCAAACAAACACCAATAAACTTTGGCGTGTTTAGAATCGCGTCGTTTTGAAATAATGATTGGAAAAAGATCGTCATAATCGAATCTAACACAACTAAATTCCTTTATTTGGTTCACACATAGTGCGAGCAATTCTGCCATGGGGGCACGAGTAGAGTGGATCGAGTTCTAAAGCACGATTGTCAATGTGATAAACAACGACAAATTACTTAGTGATACAAAAATGTTGTTGTACCAAATACAAAGTTGTGTTTACATCTAAGTGTTTATTTTTGAGATGAGTACTCTTCACAATCAAAATGATCAGACGATGGTTATTAAGCAATATAGCAGGGTGTTTTGTGCCGTATGGTAGTAATGATAAAACACTATATCTTTCTGTCAGAATTCTCTCCGCTGATGAAGCTAATTTGGTCGTGCCCACTATACAGAGCTCTTTTAGCAATAGACCTGGTTGTTACAAGAACGAACGTGACGCCAACAACTAGGAGGAACGATTTCATGGATGTGTGAAACGCGGTTAACTATAAAGGTTTTTCAAGGGTGCGGCGAAGGGCGTATCCACTTCAATGCTACATGTGAATCACTCCAAGCAATTATTTTTTTATGGGTACGATATATTTATAGCTCCTTAGTACGAATGCAACAACGTTAGACAATAACACTGCCACCGACAGTTCTAAACGAGGAATGAATAACCTTTTAAGCGTCGCGACCTTCGATTTGGCCATGACGAACAAAACGGAAATCTGATTATTTTGATCTACAAACCAAAAATAAATTACACCAGCGCATCGCATAATGCATGTAACGAACATTCAACGAAAGACAAAGGCTTTATACTTTTTTTTAAATACTTTTTCCACTGACTGCAAACATTGTCAGAAGGCTTTGTGCCCCAATCTAAACTTATAAACTACAGATGCTGTATTAATCGTGTTGCGAAAAATGTAACTGAATAAAGAAACTCTAAAAGGTCATAGATTTTTGTGACTTTTAACAAAATGGTTCTCTTAGTACAGAGCGAACCTATTGGTTTAGTTCTAAATGAAAACAAATTTATTGTAGCGTGCCACTGTATACATAAAATCTTTGAAATGACTTTAACCTCGCAGTCAAACAAATTACAATGTTCCGCCGGTAACGAAACGGATATCAATGGATCATCAGCGGACTATTTCCGTAACTTTAAACAACCAGAATTAAACAATTCAATCAATTGGGTTTGCAATTATTAACGCATCTAATGTATCGGCTCCACATGCGAAGTTGCCGAGAATCGCTTGCAAAGCGCAGGAAAAGTTATTCTTACCTTCCTTAGCCAATTGCCACAACGTGTAAATGGCTAAAAAAAGAGAAGATGCGACACTATAAGTTACTGTGTTCAATTGATATGTCTGTATGAACTCTGTAGGTGAGAATCATTTTTGGAGTTTCGGTCCAGCAAGAAATGTATCATTGAGTAAAACCCTTTTATTCTTGGCTGCTGCATCAAATACTATTCAAATTTTAGATGATGTTTCATTTTGTTTAAAGATACAATAGTGTGAGATGTAATAACCCTGCAAACTATTTGATTCCACAATCGAGGAAATCAACGACATGTGTTTTGAGACAAGATAATCTCTCGTGGACTATATGGATTATATTTTTCCCGTATGAAAGAATTCATTGATAAGCGACGTTCAACTGATAAAAAACGACAATGTGCGATTTCTTGCATGCCTTCAAAGACAGGCATTTATTCCGTGTCCTTAAACGGGAACGAAACTACGAAACGACCCGAATGGTCTCTAGTATATGTGTTGACAAACTAATTTTTTGCTTGTTTGTTATTATGTAGGAATTGCTACACTTAGAAGCTTTGAACAAATACTACGAATTATTGTAGTTGGAATGCGCAAAGTAGATTTTAAAAACCCTACCGGTAAAATGTTAGAATTAGTGTGTCTACGAGCGAACCTAATGGCTGTGTCACCTAGACAGAAAATTGTTCCTGAAGTTCGACCATACAAGATACCAAGACGATTACGACAATTCTCTGTGATGAAGATAGTTTGACTTCCTGGGTCACAAAGTGTTCTAAATGTTTGAAACTTTCCCCAACGACTCTAGACTTAAAGACGAACATTTGCTAGGAGCGTAATTGTGGTACTATTATTGGTGGACATCTGATTTAAAGTCAAAACTACAAAAGAGTCTATTGATGAATGCGAAGATTCTTGGGAGCGGCAAGATTCAGAAAAAGTTTTCTGAAAATGCAACAACGAATGGTGTGCAGCTGAGCAATGCCAACAAGTAGCTTTCGAATTGTTAGATTTAACCTGATGTGTCGGACACTTCAAACAAAGTTGTGCGGATTTGACAGCGACATAACAATTATTTGTCGATTCATTTAATAATGTAATTGCATCTACCTGTTGCAAATAACTATAAAAACTTTGTGCATATTTGAATGCTGCCTCAATTTGAACGAATTATTTACACTAAGGCAAACGTAACTAATCACCAAACGCGCACGTGAAAACTGTTCTCACCCAAACAACACATTGGTACAAAAAACGTCTAAATGTCCGTCTAATAAACGTTAATAACACGTTTAAAAACGTTTTAATGTCTAATAAACGTCTATTAGCCGGACATTTAGACGTTTTTTATACCAATGTGTTGCTTGGGCAATCACCAACACACGTGCACGCATAATTGCCTACATCACAGGTTTTTTGGTACCACAAAACATCGTGTGTTACGTTTAATTATGATTAAAATTTTTAAAATGAAACCAAAAAAACCGAAAAATAAATAATGGTTCTGGTTTCGTTTCAATAAATCTGATTTAGATCAATTTTGGTACCGGTCTAAACAAAAATACTGGTTTTAGTCAAGTTTTTGGTATTATTTCAGTTCGATCCAGATCCCCTTGTAATTTAGGCATTACTTATTTGCACTAAGTATAACTTAAAAAATACAGTGCAATTATAAGTAATTAAAATTTAAACTTTTTAATAAATATATTAGATTTGATTTCAAGTGTTTTAATTGAATGGTTAGCTTTATATAGCCAATCAATATAGCCAAAGTATTTAAATATCGATAAAATTTATAGTGTAAGTGTTGTGACGTAAATTTGCAACTCGTTACTGCAAAATTACTGAATATGTTATTTTATAATAAATACAGAAACAATAAATAAAAATGTTGTAATATTATTATGGCATTAAAACATGTTTATTTGCCAAGTAGTTTTGCCTACGTATAATTACTATAATTAAGCAGATAAAAACGTCAATAAATTAAAAACAATCGTTTTCAACTAATTATTCCTTGTGCCACAATTGCCGTTTTTCAGGTAAAGTTTTTAAATATAATTAAAAAAAAAATTATAAGTATTTTGTTACGGAAAAAACCTGTACGTGAATTATGTTTATTTACCATACATTTTATAAATAATTCCATTACCGTAAGACAAGCATCTGGTTTCAAGGAAATGTAAATAATACAATATGCTTTTTCTTATATTACGTTTTAAAATGTAGATTTAACAACTTACTATTTCAATGCAAGGTAAGGTGAAGATATAGTTTCAAATCTATTATATAAAAGAACTGTATCTTGATAAGAGTGCGTTATCTTAATCAACTAATATTTTTTTAAATTTAAAAATTCTCTAGAATAACAAAATTGTAATAAATTTAAAGTTCAGTACTGGCTTACTTAGACTAACACAAAACAATTTTTTTACTAACAAGTTTGAATATAATCAATAGACGTTGATAAAATGACAATAATTCTGTTTAATTTTGCTGCTATGTTTACTTTTAACAATTGTCAACGATAACTCATCCAAAACATTTTTAAAATGAATCTGCAGCAAGTTATGATACCATTCGTAATACAAGAATTTATTTTTAGAATAAACCCAGATAGCATGTAAACTTACGGCAAGCTTGCTTTTTCCGTGCCGAGTTTACGAATCTTGCTGCAAGTTTGCAGCATTATTGGTAATATTGGCAACTTTGACGACACGCTTTAGAAATTAGAGTAGCTTGCTGCAAACTTGCAGAAAACTTTCTTTTGCAAATTTGACGTCGTGCTTGGCATTTACATAGTGTTCTATTCACTACGTTATTATTTAATTCTTTGTGTACTTATCGTATACTTTTTAGGTAAGTATTATTGCATTTTAGTGCACTTATTGGTTTGTATAGCTAATTCGATTTAAAAAATTTTAATTAATTTAGCAATCATTAGTAACCGAGTTTAAAGCCAATAATGTATGTTGTGCATTGTGTAATAATAATATTTTAAATATTTAAAGTTTTGCATGCTTTTAGCTTATTAAACATTACCATCAAATCTGCAGTTAATATTATTCTTAAATTTATATTTTATGCTTCAGGTCAAAAAATTGTAACTAGTTTGCAGAAACAATTCTTCACTTAATTACAATATCAATAAATAAAATAAATTTTTCTTTTTCTTTGTACCTTTCTTCAAAATACAGTGATATTTTTGGAAGTTTGACGAGCTTCCATGACAAGCAACGTTAATATGTCTGTAAGTAAGTAAGTCTTGCAATTACATATTCCAATAGCATTTTTAAACTTTGCCATGACAAGGAACTATAACATTTCTGCAAATTCAAATCTTGTCATGGCAAGACTGAACAATATTGCTACAAGTTTGTCGAAACAAGGTTGTCACAAGCTTGTTATTGATTTCTCAGTCAACTTCCAGCAAACTTGCTGCAAACGTAAAAATTTGTTATGACAATATTGCTGCAAGTTTTATAGTTGTCTCGATAAATTTACTGCAATCTTAATACAAGCTTACATTGCTGTTTGGGAAAGTAGTTTTAAAAATGATTTAATTTTTTTTAAATTAGATCTCGGTCTAAAAATGGTTTTTATTCAGAATAATAATTAAAATACATTTTTTTACCAGCTACACAATTTCAATCATAAAATCATCATGTTAAAATAACAAATTTTCTCTTTTGATAGTAATCCTCACAATTAATTGAACAAAACCAGAAAACACTATGTGGTTCGGCCGCGAATTTTTCAAAATCAAAAAGACAACAGCACCACTTGTGAAAGCAGAGGTCTACCACATTCTTTGTTCGTGTAGGCTGACTTATATGGAACAAACAAGGCGCAACATCGCTACCCAGATTTGAGAACGTAAAGCAAACACGAAGAGACAACACAAGATCGGCTGTTGCGAAACACTTTTTAGACACCGTACACGCCATAAAATTCAAAGAGACAAAAATTTTGGTTACATTCCAGAACTTCTGGCTTAGACTATACAAAGAAGCCATCAAAATTCAGAAGCACAATAATTTCAACAGATATGTCATCGACCCAGCCCCATTATGAAAAAGCATGTTCTGGAAGAGTAATGAATCGAAATCATTGAGCAAAACGGCGCAATATAAAAGTTTCTCGAGATCCAATGTTTTCAGTTTTAGTCTTTCTGAGCAAAACAGCGACATCTCTGTCAAAATGTCAGTTATTGTGAGTTTTTCAAAGTTTGTAAATTTTTTAAGCTTTTTGAAATGCGAAAATATGAAAATATTCTACGTTAGAAAATCATCGCCGTAAAAGCCTTAGAAATAAAATATGACACCATTTTACATGGCTCAATTATTAAAACACACCGTTGCGCGTCGTGCCACCACGTGCCAGATGGCATATTGATTGTGTAATCTACATACTTCCTACACACAAATCGTTATAACTAAACGCCGAAAAAGTGTATGCATCAACACCGTATCGCCGAAAATACATTTACCATTCTGTTACTTTTTTGTATTAATTTTGTTTGATAACTGTTGCTTTCTATCAATGTTATTGTGCTATTTATTACTCCGTACCTCCTAAATATATGCTTGTTGGAAAATTAATTTTTGTGTATCGCTTACTCGTATCTTTCGTGTTCTTTGCTTTATGCGACGTGAGCGAGCGCTATCGCAAGCAAAAGCAACTTTTGGTCTGGCGCCCAAACTTCTATTTATTTCTCTTCTTTTTTTCTGGTGTATATAATTTCGACAAATACATTCTAGTCTTCGGTTAATTAATTTATTGCTACTGCTCACACTCCTCTCCGACAAATTGTAAAGCAGCCACCGTTAATTCTTTTATTCTGTCTGTACGCGTAGGACACTTTCAGCCAGGGGTACGTAACAGTACTCGGATAGATTTTGTTATATTTTTTTGTTCTTTTAAATATAAACGTCAAACTATTTTTTAGAGATTTTAAGAATTTGGAACCGCGTAATTTTTGTTCGGGCAATAAAATGTTGCATTCAACTCGTTCCTTAAGTCAAATAAATAATTATACCATCATACTAAACTAAGTAATGCTCTAACGTCAAAGTCCTCATTTTATAAATTACGAACCAACAACCAATTCCTACTTATCACAGAGTTAAGCAAATTATTGCTCTGCCACAATTAATTTAAATTTTGATTTAGTTGTGAAGTGGTTTGCTGCATGAATTTGTAACGATCCCCGGTAACTCAGAGTTGGATTTAAAACGTTTTTAATTCGAACACAATTAACATAAATTTATTTATTAAACTAGAATATATTTATTCCAATAAATTGTACAGTTTGGATGGTTTTATTCCACGCGGTATAAATATCTTTGCCCACACATCAAACGGAATTGTGGTTAAGCAGATGCCGTCTATCTAAAAAACAAAGTTCATTTTCTTAAGTGAAAGTCTGATAATATGGTGTAAATAGCGCGTCGGAAATTTTTGTTCAGAATGGTGAAATTAAGTTAAATAACGTACACACTGCATGTTAAAACTTCTAGGTAGGTTAACTGGGTTTTAATTACAAACTTGCGGCGGGTTGACTACTGGTATCGATTAACAACGATGTTTCACACAAATGGAACACGATAGAATTTAATTACGTTATTAATACTATACGGAGTGTTGCAGATTAATTTTAATGGCAAACTGAATTTAGGTAGGTAAATGTTCTGAAGATGAATTATTGACTAAAATTATTGATTTTAAAGATCTCGGTCCGAAACCAAATCAAGACGTAGCGATGTCAAACGTATAAAAAGATCCTAAGCCAACCTGACTGGCGTGATCAATCAATGCGCCAAACTCAACTACGTTTAGGGTTGAAAATTTGCCTTTGAAGCTAACGGGTAGATTTAGTTCACGTTAACTAACTTCTATCTAAAGCGAGCAATTTACGTGACTGAGGTTCAGTCGTTGCGAATAGCACTATATAAGGCGCAAACTAATGGTCAACACTGAAAGAAGGTGTTTTGACATCACATGAATTTTTATTTACAACGGAAAAAAATAAATGCAAAAATTGCGAAAGTAGCAAGGTTCGAAAGCTAGTCTTTGTTATATGGTATTAGTCGAAAATGTCAGGGTACGATAGCAGGTTTTTGTTAGTCAGTTTAAACAAATTTACGGTATTAGAATTAGTTCAAAAAAGAGTTAGCCAGGTGCAAAGCATTAAATCGAAAAATATTAATCAGATAAACACAAGTATCAGGTAAAAAGTTCTACCAAGACCATGTCGCGGAAGATCAGGAACGAGTTGTGGCAAAAAAGGAAATTTTTGGTTTTGACGGTAGCTTTTATACAGTGTTTCGTTTCGGTTGAATGATATTTTAGGTATGAGAAAATCGCGCGTTTCGAAGTAGTAGAGATAGTCCTCAGCCGAGACTTTAAAGCTTATGAGTAATTGACAAAAATTTGTACGTAATTTTAAAAACAATTACGGTTACCTCTATAGTTTCGTTACAACTTTTTTATTGAAATAGTTTTCTTAAATCTTGTTAATAACTATCGTACTTTATTCTGATTTGTGTTTGCAAATTATGTGCTTTTGCAGCTTCACAATTTTTATATTTTCTTTGTAATCGTTGATAAGTTACCCACATAAGCTCACGGAAGAAGTAAATCTTAAAAAAACACGTGGATAAGTACAACGAAATTAAAGGTTAGAATAGCTCATGTCAATATAAACGTCAGAAATCTGAATATAAAACATAGTTTGCTGCGACTGTGTTGCTCTTTTTTTTTGTTACGATGGAACTTTTATATAATGTTAAAGCCATTAAACACAAGAAAATTTAATATTATATAGTTTTATTATACTATAACCATAACCAGCTAAAAAAACGATCGACGCAAGAACGCATTTATGTAAAATACCGCTCCTTTAGTCACAATTAGACTACAGTAGCGTACGATCATGCATTTAAATTTCTTAATGCTATTTTTTAATGTGCAATTGTTTCTTTGAAAAAATTAGTAGGTACTCTTGTAAGGTAATAGATTTGCGGTAAAAGTACATGCTTAGATAATTTGTAAACAGATTTGTTCAAAACATTTTTTCGCTTAAAATGCCATTTATATCTTCTTCAAACATATCACAAATTTAGTAGATAAGATAAGCACGTGCATCATAATAAACTTATTCCGACAAACAAATTGTTTGTTACCAAAAAAACTTGTTATTTAAAATCATAATAACGGAATTATTCATATGTATGTATTTAATTTTTAAATGTCTTAGAGTTATGATACACGCCGCTGGATTTTAAGTTCAACCTATTCATAAGTAATCACTTTTGGAGATAAAAGTTAACTAATGCAATTTTAGTTTTATATTACTTAACACTCATTTTACAATGCGGTTCACCATTATTATCAAGCGTGTGATTTTCAATACATATTATTTCGATAAGTATGTTACATCGCTAACAAAAATGTTGGTACTACATTAGGTGCGCGAAAAATAATTGACATTTCCGATTTTACGTGAGACGAATTCTATGATACAATTTAGTTATGCTTTAATCTGGTAAAATTTAAAAATTATCCATAGTTTTTAGAACTACCATAAACTCACAAAAAGTAATTTAAAAAAATAGTTTATAATTTTTTTTCTAAATCAATTTTTTTAAAAATCTGTTAACTTGAAAATACTTTCAGTTTTAAATTAGTTGCCAAAACCTAACTGATGTGTCGGAATTGAAATTTTAAACGATCTAAATAAGTCGCCGTTCGCATTCGAAACAACACGTGCGATAATTAATAAAAAACCAAAGCATTCCCAAATTATACTTATTATCTTAATTATTTTCACTAAAATGACTGCATTCACCTTTCACCAATTTTCTTTTAACACGAATCAGGTTAAAATAAAGTATTTGCAGTGCTTCTTTAATGCTTAGAAATCTATGAAAATAAATCAGAACAATGTAATTACGACAATTACGGGCACGGCTGCATGATTTCTTAATAAAAGAGATGCTCAACAGTCATTAGTTAAACCTTCAACAACTAATCAACCTTGAAAATATTTTGACTAAATGATTCAGTACTGTACAAGAATATGATAATTAATTCATATTATACAACTGATTAACATTTTAAATTATAGTTGTAAATTTTTTGTTGCTACTTTTAAATAAAGCGTTTATCAAGTCTAGGAGTATCTTTTCTTGTCTTGCAGATAAAATTCTAACATGCGTAATTAACATTTTTGCATAATTTTTAAAAAATAAAATTTTCCGATTTTTTTAGTTGTAGTTAAATTAACTTAAATAGAAGGTACATGTTAATTTTAAAAAACACAATTTTTAAGCAAAATTGACGTTTAAATTAAAAAAAAAATAGTGCACAACAACGTGATAATTTATGTAAGAAACATTTAACTGATTACAATTAATTAATCAACTTTTCCATAAGGATTTTCGAAACATTTATTTGTAGTTGTTAAAGTGCTTGTTAATAATAGACTATAACACATATTTTTGTAATGTTATTGAAAATACTTTCAAAAAATGTTTCTATCTTAAATCAGACTTTTCTCAAGTTCTCTCTGGAGAGCGTCTTTGATGAGCGGGTGGAAGAAGAAGATAGACACAGTGGCATGTACTTACATATAGTAGTAATACAAGATCTTCAAAAAGGATTGTTTGTCACGTGACATATATGTTAGGCAATCAGAATTGCTTGGATTAGTATAAAGTCAAACAAAAAAATATTAAATGAGAGACTTGATTTGTAACACAGTAACAACAATACCTGTTTATTTCAAATAACAGTAGGTATAGTAATTATTTAAAATTTAGTTTTAAAACATGTGTTAATTCTTCTCTTCAAACTTTGGAAAACATCACAAAGCTCATCAACTTTAATATTTGGAATAGCAACTGTTCATGTTTCAAATCATCAATTATGCACTGCCGATTCTTATATACTGTATGTACTTTAAACGTCTGTACAAGTAAAAATCTAATGGCATAAAACTTGAAGATCGTGGAGGAAAGAGGATATAACTCTTCATATATCACACAAATTGTTTGTTGTCATCTAGCTGGTTAAAAAATTGACTCAAGATATCACGATAACGTTTTGCGTTTGTAGTATTGTTAGAAAATATTTGACCAATTATCCTTCTTAAGATTGTAATCTATACACGAACTTTCAAAAGTTGTAATCGTAGTTTTTTATAAAAGTATGTAGATGTTCAGTTGCATAAGTACGATAATTTTAACTTTTTATATATCCACGTAATAAAACTATGCTTCATTTGTAAATAAAGTAAAGCTAACTTGTTATTTAAATGTTGATTGAAGTTTAAAACGCGTAGTTCTTAATAAACCGTAACTGTGTTCTTTTTTAATGCTTAGTGGCAAGTGACAATCCTAAAAATTGAATGCTTATAAATTAAAAATTAACGGAACGCGTTTATACCTATTAGCGCAGATAATTTTTCTACCGATTTATTAGAACTTTGTTAGATGCAAATGCAATTTTTTTCGACTACAGGTGTAGAAAGTATGATAAACTTTCCTGTGTATTTTGCCTGGCAAATACAATTCTTATTTAAAAGCAATAAATTAAAGCTTGTTTAAGTTGTCTAAAAGTATCGTAATTAAAGTTTGCTTCTAGGATATGTTCGATAAATTGATCGATGGAACTTTAAAAAGAATTCGTTCAAGTTCCATTGGGATTCTGGGCACCACTTCGAAAATGAATCATTACAATAACAGTGTCTTGTTCAAGATTAAACATTGTAAAATGCTATTAATATAACATTATAAAAACTACATAACCCCTTACTTACTTACTCACAAAAACACAACTATTTGCTGAATAGTTATAATAATAATTTGAAATGTTTTTGGAACGCCATCCTGTGGTAAAAATACCACGCATGATATATAGAAAACTACGGAAGGTAAAAAATTGTCCTTGGATTTAATGACAGCTAAAGCTAATGATCTATTGACAAGTATCGCCGTCAAAATCCCAATTATTAAATAGGTTAGGAACATTGTCTAACCTAGTTCTGATATTGTTTTCCACAATTGTATTTGTAGTTTGTTTGCGCGCTACAACATGCGGACAAGATTCAACATGTTTTATCAAACTAACTCTCATACAATTTCTCTTGTTGGTTTGTCAGTCTCATTCGAAGGAAACTGGAGAATAGCTCATGCTAATATGGTTCTGTGTTTTATTAATCAACAACCGAAGTAACACGGATTTAATTGATTTGTATAAGACGACTCAGTGATTCGGTATAGAATGATTCAGTAAACAAAAAATGTATAAGCGCAATTGTGTGGACAATTCGGACTGTTTTTTCTACATTTGTGACAAGCATACGACATTCGATCGTAAAAACACGACCAAAAAACTACGTATAGCACACAAACATTACTCTGAATTTGAAATAGAAGATCAAACAAAATCCTAAGTTTTTCATCTCTGTTGCATTGTTTTCCACTCCGGCCTCACCCAATGGTTAAACGGTGAGCGAAATCAAATGGTTGTTGCAGTTCCCATTATTTGGCGAAAACAGAAAGATTACCACTCGGATTGCTACTTCTGCATGATAAACATATCAATGCACTGCAAGAAGAACAAGTCAAAAATCGTGTATTGTCAGTCTGCTCTAAAGCCTGTGGTGCAAAGGATAGATTACCCAGCAACAATTTTTCATTCTCACAATAGCAATTTAAGGGAATTAATAGCATTATCATTTGTAACGTGCTTTAAATTTAAATTGCGCTACCCTGCATATTTTTAGTTAATTTGAACTTAGTCTTTCACTTCTCGACGCCACCTAACGAGTATTACTTCCGGTCAAACCGTTATTTTTACTTCTATGTTGTCGTACACTTAATATACCTGATTGAATAAAAAAAAATTCTTAAAACATCCACTTGTTGTGGCGTAATGTATTTTGAAAACAGCTTTAATTAATTAATTTATTCAACGCTAAGTAAGCCTTTTTTATTTTTTTCGGATTAAATGTAATTTCCATGTCGGTTTCTTAACACCACATGTTACCTTTCAAATGTGGGTCACGTTCATCTATCTATAAAAGTTAAGCATCCCTTTGGTGAATCAGAAACATTTGGACCGATTGTGGCAAATTTCTAAAGTGAAGTATCAAAGCTATAATTAACTACTATACGATTGATAGTTTCCCTCTGAGGTATGGACGTTCAACACCACTTTTAAGAAAGTACATATGTAACAGCATACAATAAACTCCTTTTTACTTTTTGTACTTGTCATTGTTTTTTACTTTTTTGTAGATTTCGTGAGTCGCTAGTTTGACACAATTCTTATAGTTAGCTTAATAACAGGTGAGTCATTAAGAAAACGGTTTGTGAACGTTAACACCGGATTTGGGTAAGTTAAATTTTGATTTTTATTCGATGCCACTACGGTGCTTTTAACGAATCTTGTTTGTTATTAACTTCGGTAACTTTCACAACAATTTGTTTAGTATAGTCGTAATCGCGAGAAGTGTCTTATGTCTCATCGTAAGCAACGTAAGTTTTAACATTTTTAGAACGTATGCTCTTATTGACTAGCACGCGCATAATAAGAGATACCTGCAATACCGATAAAATAAAATATTTAAATTTCATCTGCCAACTTACATATGTAGCAAGATTACTTCAAAGTAAAATAAACAGACACATAAACTAACAGAACGTTATCGGTGTACGCTTATAGAGATAGAGATTAACATTACAGACTTTCTAAAGATTAGCTACCTTTCTTTAACTGCAAAAAATAAGTGAACTAAGATATTATACTATTTTAATTTTCTATTTAGTCAAGTATGAGTCATAAGACATCTGTCGTAATTACAACTTTATTACTAGTAGTCTAACTTAAATTGTTATCGCATGCTGATATGTAAACCGTTAATTATCATTGTTAATTTAAATAATCTACAAAAAATTTATATGTTCTTGAAATTCAAATTTACTATACAGATGTATTGCAAGTTGAAATTTGATATGGAGCTGGCTTTTCATATTCTCTCGGTTCTATCAAAAGATGGTTCTGATAAAAAAAACGGAATAGGGCGTAAATTAAATAAATCCTTACAGTTTATTAGATACTTTATTTACAATTTAAAATGAGTTCGCAAATATAATATACATTTAAATTCTGCCTGGAAATAGGAAATAATAATTTGCACTGATTTGACAACATAAGCTTAATTTGCCATATTTCGGTTATATCTTAATGAAATCAAGAAAAAAATTCAAAAAAAATTATAGCATGCTAGGAAGTCAATACAAACGTGTACACATCATTTTAAAGTGGTTTTATGACAACATAACCTTAAAAAAATATGTAGACGTTTTTTTTACTTGAATATATAAAAGAAGATTTTTATATAGTAAAATTTTCTGATAAAATTCTCAACTTCTTTTCATGTTATCAAAAACAACAAAGTAGTTAATACAGATAAAAAAAAGAGTAAGCTTAAAGACTGATCTTTGAAGAACCCTATGTCTAATATACGATTCTTTACTTAATTTTCCATTTAATCTTACCTGTTGAAATCTCACACAAAAGCAGGATTTAAACCACCTATTAACTAATCTTCTCACTCACTCATTAGCAGACAAACTCAAAGAAAAATAACATAGATACAGGCATTTGATCTTGACCGGTCACGTTCTTGAGTGCAAGAGCCAGTCAAGTTTAAGACTTGATATGTGGTGGGGACTTATCTGCGTGGGGACAATGTAAAATCATTAGAGACTTTGAAATATTATAAACCACAGTTTAAACCGTTCTTTTTGAACCAAAAGTTCAAATTTATTATTTCAACTTATCGATTATTTACAAACGAAAAGGAATCTAACTATACTGAATCACGTTGCCATGCTTCACTAAATTTTCTGAACTAAAACCTAGAAGAGTTTTGTCAATACTAACGTTACCATTGGCCTAACTTTATCTTTTACCTCTTAAAAAAAAGACCAAAAACGTTAAAGTTTTTGCCGCAAAATATGTTCCATCCGCAGATAGTACAAAACAATGTTTGGGGAGGAGTCGACTGATAAACTACCAAGTGATGAGAAAATCACTAAAGATACAGCCGATGAGCCTAATTCTTCATTTTAGTAGATTTAGTTTTCACTTTTATGCTTACACTATATCATTATTTTTTTTCTGCATTTTTTATGTAGATTTAGTTTTCAAAATTATTTTACATGTTTTACTGCAAAAACCGGACAAGTCCAAATTTTCAAAATTGTATAACTCGAATGTATTTTGTAATATTGTTTTTAATTGTTATCACAGCAACCATATTGTTAAACGCTACAAAAAATCAAGAATGTCTTTCTCTTAAAAAAAATATTTAAAGCTTATTGCAAAGTGCAATTGCTTGTTTGAAATTATTTCTTTCAATAAAGTGGATAGAGATGATGTCGATTGCAGAATCTGGTCATAAATTAAAGCATTAGCGGTAAGTAAAATTGAAATTAAAAAATTTGATGATTTGGAAAAGCCAATCCTTTCCAAACCAACAAACACGTAAACTTTTTTTAAATGCTGTATCAGGCACTTAGTTTGTGATAATGACATGAATGTTATGGTAAGATACTGTTAATATATGTAAACTTACTTTGAAGTAATATTAATAGTTATTATTATGGAAAAAAATGATCTCAAATTGGATGCAAATCAACACAGGAAACGAAGATTATGTGCAGAATTCTTAAAAATAAAATGTTTTTTTGTAGTCATGAAAATATGTGAAACAAAAAACTGATTTTAAAATTTTACATTCGAAAATTAGTATTTCGGAGGTGTGTCCTTAAACAATTAGCTTTCTTATTTACTTTTAAGAGTTGTTCGTTATAAAGCTTCATCAAAAGAAACAACCATACCAGATATAGTGCATTATGTTAAAATGTATTTTAGTTCTAACTGAGTTTAGGAAATTACAAAAAAATGCATAGTAACATTGATAGTAACTATAATTTGAAATACGTATCAATCAAATGTATAATTAACGAGCATAAATACAGCATATTCTACAAATAGTATATGTACAATATTTATTAAATACTTACAGTAAATTCATTAAAAATTTGATTAGTATACACGCAATTAGTGAATGTGATTTGTATATTCACAGAATATGCATTTGTAAGATTTACTGAATATTGGCTAGTGGGACATTTAATGTTCACAGAACATTAATATAACATTTATTTGTAGAAATATGTATATTTTACAAATATTCAATATTTTTTCTTAAATATTCAGTGAATATTTATTGAATGTGTTTCTGTTGTGTGGAAACTTCGATAAAAATGAGAGTAAAGTCGGTTCAAATTGTCACCTTTATCAAAAATCGGCACAACCACATCTTTTTTAAGAATCTCAAAAAAATCCTGTAAAGGATACGCATGTTGTTTAAACACTGTAACACTTCAGACCATTCGCTTCAGCTAAAATTTATTATTTTACGAATTTCAACTCTATCAGTTGATTCAAAAATTATTAAAAAACTAGTATTTTATCCAAAATAAAATTTTATACTGCACTTTAAAGTCTCTGCAGATTAAAACAGTACTTGTTAAACTTACTGTCTATGTCACTCTTTTCTTCAGTACAACATTATTTTTTCCACACTATAATACTCTACTGAGATTGACAGAACAGATTGTTTAAATATAAAAAACTATGTTAGCGAAATACTTACTAGAAAAAAAATATTATAAACCATATGACTTACGACGGCCTTGTACTCATCAGTATTATACTTACATAAAAACAACGTGTGGAAAAAATATGATAAAGAAGTTTATCTAGGTCGTACATAATAAAAAAAATAAAATTGACATGTACTTATCACACAAGACTAAAAGAATACTTTTAACAAAAATAATTCATAAACAAAAATGAAACTATAAAAACATATATTTCACATCAATTTAAAAAAAATAGGAAAGTCAGTACACGTGATTTTTTAATTTATTAATTTATAGTTAAACAGTATTTCCCAATAAAGGTTAATAACTTAAACTGTGTGAGAGAATATTTTTTTAAATTAAAACTTCTAACCTTCCTTTCCAATTTCAAGTTTTGACTGATTAAGTTTGAGCAAGGAATATTTAGCAGGTAGCAGTTGAAGAAAAATTATTGTTACAATTTTAAACAATCAGAAGGATTAATCAAAATAAAACAATATTCATAAATTATTAACGTAAAAAATAAGTTATTTAAGAAGTTCTTAAATTATATATTAATTCGTTTATAGATTGCGACAAAAGCAATATTTATGATAGAGCCATTGTGTTAAATTTATAAATAATTATTTAATCATATAACGTGCACAAGACGATGGGAAAACACGACACAAATTCCCAAGCATCGAATCTTAGAGGGCAAAATACTAATGAATGTTTTTCTTTCAGTAATTTGTTATTAATATATTAAGTTCTTTGAGAAAAAAAAATTGTATTGGCTGGCACATACCCATTTAAGACATCCAACAATTGTTTTGCATTTAATTCCAACATGTTCACTGATAAAATGTCCACTAGGAAATAACGGCCGCAGAAGCGTAATTAATTTTGCACAAAACCTATAATCGACTCATCTTAATTATCTGTATAATTTCGTACCGGATTCGAGTTCTACAATGCTAGGTGTGTGTCTGTTGTAGTTTACCGCTTGACTAATTTCATTTCATACACCGTACTATTTTATATTACAGGTATGCAGTATACCACATAGACTGCTTAGACACTTGAAATTTTGTTGTTTTTTTTAAATCACGTGTTTCTTGCAAGTAGGAAAGTCCTTGGTTTATAAAGAAATGTTAATTATACAGGTGCCGCAGTTGTTATTAAACACGCCGACGACGTACTACTTTCACCAATAATTGTCTAATTGCTTAAGAACAAATTACTTGTCTTGGCTATAAAAAAACAAACTATGTGACTACAATCGATGCTTTCAAACGCGCATATCAATGCCTGCACATTCATAACTTGCATATCAACAAAACAGTAATTAATCAACTATGCTATATCGGTAATAGTAATACACCAACAATTAAAATAAATTAAAACAAATAAAACGAGAACGAAACTTAACAAAAACTGTTAAACAAACGTCGCAATTAAATATTAATTGTGCTTTTTCTTTAATTTTTAGCACTAACTTACCAACTTTAGGTTACTGAATAAAATCTAATTAAGTTGCTAGTAAATTTAAATTGCATACGACTATGTATTTGTAATTGAAAGTGACGCATTTAAAACCAATCAATTGCAAGTCGGTAAGAAAAGTAATATACGTACAACACTACTAAGAAATTATTTAATTCACTTAATAGTCGTTGTAACGACTTTTCTTTCATAAATAACGCATTAAAGCAACAGTTATTGCTTTTTAGTTTAATGTTTGTTTACCATTAACTTGTAATTAATAACAATAAATAAAGCAAATACGATCTAAAATGTAGTTATATACCTATTAGGGAACGAAGAGTTAATCAAAGTTTGATTTATCAGATTAGGATTATCGAAACGCAAATTTTATAGACAAGAAATTGTACCTAATATTCCAGTAATGAAGATTAACTCGTTGCTCTAAAAAATGTATATAGTGAAAATACAGAACACTGCAAAGGTGTGATACGAACAATTAATGAACGGTTTCTGTTAAGACAATTAATTGAGCACTGCATATTCGGTTGGAGTTCAGCAAACTATTTTGACGCTGTTCAATTTGGGAATACCTATGTTTCTTTAATACAATGCAGACCGCCTAATAGAATCACGTTAGGACTTGGGGTTTTTGATAACAATAACCAAATGATAACAATATCCGTGATTCAGAATTAAAAAATGTTTAATGGTTAGAAAGCAGTAAATACATACAGCGTGTATCTGATTAACAGACTGTTAATTTAAAAAGTGCAATCATAGCATCAATACAACCAAATAATGTCAAAATAAAAATTCCATTAAAAAAATTAATATTTCGTGCAAAATAAATTGAAAATTACGGACCTGTAGTATTAAATAGTTTCTTGATAGCGTTAATAATAAGAAATCAAGATCAATGTTATTATGTTTAATTAACTGTTCTAAGAACTATACATTTTTTCTCAGTAATTGATTTCTGACACTAAAAATAAAAATATATACTAAATAACGTTAACATAAGATGTAGTTGAATGAAGTTGTTATTCCATTATTCTAAGAACGCACATGCTTTCCAAATTAATTCTCAAAGGTAACGTATTTACAGATGTTTAAATGCTGTAATGTTACATAAGGTCAGTCAAAATACTCGAATATAGTTATTTAACGAACAAGGTTGTTAATGATAGCGATTAATAATTGAGACATTTAATATTTAATATTGTCGAGATTATTTGTCGTCGATTAACAAACGAGTTAGTTTTAAAGTTTTTCCGTTGATCGTACGTTGGTAAAACGTGTAAAGTTATAAGAAAACTAAAGTATACGTAACCCGATGTTATATCTAGTAGTCGTGCAATATCGTTAAAGCAGCGATTTTATTGGTTGCTATACAAAATCGTTCATTAAAAGAAATTCATTCATTGGTTCAAAATCGTTCATTAATAAGAGTCTAACAATCTTTTTATGATACATTATTCAAAGTAACGCAACTTACAATTTCACTAATTTTACTAGTTTTAATTCCTTGCTGAGTTTCATTTTTGTGCAAAAGAAACGGCAGCAGTAATTTATCAAACTTTTACTGTTATAAACGTGTTATGATTATAAAAGTTTTTAATATGGTATTAAGTAACTTTGATTATAATAAATTAAATAATCCAATCGGCCAAACAACAAAATTACTCAATTTGCAATAACAAAATGTGCAAATTAACTAAAAGAAATGAGCAATTATTGACGTCAATTACGTTTTCAAACTTTATAACAATTCAGGAAGAACCAATTGTCTTTTCGCATTCATCGACAGTTGCAAAATATCAAGATGTTTTTCTGAGCATTTCTGATATGTATGCGTTATTATTTGTGTATACTTTTAAATGTAGTGATTTATAAGAAATTTTAGAAATTACGCGGAGGCTTTAAACATTGCAAACTTACCTCACCAGCTCTCGAAAACGCGCAGTATGATCTCGTCTATGTGAACACTCAAACAAAAATGACCGATGGGTATACCTTGTGTCCCACGCTAGGGGTATTGATTTTTTTCTTGCTTCCCAAATTAAAAAATCGCAAACATTTTGACGCAGATTTAAAGTGGCATTAAAAACGTTTCTAAAAACAATTTTTTGATTACAATTTGATAATTAATAAATTAATTACAAGCATTTGAAATTCGAAATTTTAAAAGTTTTTTGCGCATGGGATTCAGATCGGCTATTTTCGGTTTTTAAAGAAATATGAATGCTAAAATTAAATTGTAGCCCGTCAAATGAACATTATGCAACTTTATTTTTGAGGAAATGAAAATTTGAAGAACAAAGACTAGAAAAATTACATTTGAAAATTTTCTGTAGCAGACTAGAAAAAAAATAATTAATCAAACATAAATTTATATTTACATAGGTATCTACGAACACCAATAGGTCGAATGCAGAAATATTGCTCAAATAATCGTCGTGCAGAAACATTCATTTCAATAGAGAATTAGTGGCCCCGCAAAGGGCCTTTTTAACATTGTCGGTCCGTTGCTTGGCGGAACGACCACGGCGAAACACCTATTTGGGTATGAGGTGTTCAAAAATGCCTCCTGCTTGAACTGTACAAGAAAGTTAGCCGTTCAACAAATCTTTTTTGTGTTTCGGCTATTTTACGAATGATAATAGCTCGGCATATCACTTGAATTTCATCTTTTAGTGCGTCCCTATTTTCATACCGTTTTCCTCCTTTGAATAATTTTTCTTTTATGTAACTCCACAAAAAAAAGCGTACGGGTTTAAATCAGGTGACTTAGCAGGCCATGTAATGGTACCATTCTTGCCTATCCATTGATTTGGAAATGCTTCATTCAGAAGCCCATTGTTTAGTCTAGCAGTATAGGCTGGAGCACCATCCTCATAAAACGAACTTGGTGATTTTCACCCGCAACATCATTTAGTTGTGGAAACACTTCTTCTAGTAGAAGGTAATGATATTTTATGGAAGTAAGTGTACCTTCAATAAAAAAGGACCAATAACATGACTTCCCAGCAAGCCCATCCAAACAATGACAGTTTGTCGCTATCGACTTGGTCCATTTACTAATTTGTGTGGATTTTCGAGAGACCATGTACGACTATTTTGTCGATTTGGTCTTTCATCAAGTCCAAATGAACATTCATCCGAAAAACAAATGTTTTTTACAAAATCGCGATTAGTATTGTTCATTTCCGTGATTATTTCACAAAATCTCATACGAGCATAATAATCGTGTGGTAATAATTCTTGATGGCATTGCCAACGGTAACTTTTAAAGTCCTCCTGTTTGAGGTACCTGAATGCTGACGACCGAAAAACACCTACATTTATTTCAATTTCTCGCAAACTAACATCAGGATCTTGGTCTACAGCTGCAAGAACTGACAACTTCTGAGGGTTGTCTTCATGATCGTGTAAGGGTGGTGGACGCTGACATTTACATAGTGGATTTTCGAAGTCAGTGGTTTCAAATAATTGTATCGTTTTTTTGACACTCTTTAAAGAAGGTTTTGGTCTATCTGCGAAAAAACTAGCAAAGTCTTCTCGAATTTGGATCTTTGAAACACCCCAAAAATGTTTTACCACAAGAATTTTTTCTTTTACTTTAATTTTCGAAGCTTGTAAAACAATTCTATCAAAACTGTCAACACTTCAAATGTTTTATAACAAATCAATGCTAACTTGATTTTTAATACCTATTTACTTGAACATAATTCAAGTTTATTTCACTTTGGAATCTGTTACGTGCAAAATTTTTCTAACGGAATACCCTGTATATTGAATTGAAATTAGATTTCGGTTTTGACGCCCTCTGCCGATCTTTTCTTGTGACAAGGATTACGAACCTCAAATTTAGTTACAAGTTTGGACCGTCTGTCGAGATCAAGGCAGAAGTGTTAATTTGGATTAGATCTGGCGCCCTTAAGCATAATTCCCTTGAACCTCCCCTATCTCCGACTGTGTGAGTTGGCCGTGCAAGGTTCGTAAGACCTAAAACTTGTAACAAATCATAAGCTGATTTATTAGTACGCAAATGCGGGCGCAATTTAGTTTTTTAGCCTACAGAAAATTTTCAAATGTAATTTTTCTAGTCTTTGTTCTTCAAATTTCCATTTCCTCAAAAATAAAGTTGCATAATGTTGATTTGACGGGCTACAATTTAATTTTAGCATCCATATTACTTTAAAAACCGAAGAATTTCAAATGCCTGTAATTAATTTATTAATTATCAAATTATAATCAAAGAATTGTTTTTAGAAACGATTTAAGTGCCACTTTATATCTGCGTCAAAATTTTTGCAATTTTTTAATTTGGGAAGTCCTGTTAAATCCCATGGGGTACCCCTAGCGTGGGACAGAACGTATAAGCAGGCACTGCAGCGCTCCAAGTACCACTTGATTCCAACATTCAGTTATTCTTAAACTTATTTATTTTGTACACCTGCAAGAACCGACCTGGCCATCTACTTTAAATTTCTTGCCAAAACACCACGCTTAACTTACCAATTAAACAAAATCATTGACACAAAATGAAACGGCGAAGAATGAAATGAAGAGTTAAATTTTAAAGTAAGTGTAGTCTTTTAGTGAAAAACTCAAAGTAGATGGACAGGTTCGTTCTTGCAAGTAAACGGCTAATAAAAATTACAAACGGGTTGAGTTAAATTAGCAAAAAAATTGGAAGGGGCAGGCAGTAAGAATAGCAAAGGCCGGTTATGATGTTAGTTCGGTTTCCGGATAAGATTAGAGATAACCGGATCTCTGAATTCGGCGACTGCTTATATATTCATCGATGCTTTGGTTGAGCACTTACATAAACGAGATTGTACTGCGTGTCTTCGAGCAGCAGATGGGGCAAATTTTTAAAGCTCAAAATTCCTGGTAACTTCTTAAATTACTTATTAATTTCCTATAAATTACAGAAACTGGAACTGTCTCACTACATACATCCTCTTCCTAGAAAACACACGAACGTTGAGACAAGGCAGGGTAAGGCGGGGTAAGTTATTAGGCTTTGGTACTTACTACTATTCATCTTTGCAATGTTTACAGGTTTGACAGTGCTATTTCCAGTCAAAGTGAGGTTACTTAAAAGTGGCGAAAACTTTGCTTAGCAAAAATAGTTTTTTTCTGCTTGGGAAAACTTTTCACTCTTTCGTGCCGGTTCTGGGTTTATTCTACAAACACGTTAACGTAATATTAACGTCGTAATCTTGTACAAAATTTCATATTTTGTTTTTACGATATAACCAAAACATGCTACAATTAAAAACAAAACAATGTTATACCTAAGTAAATTCAATATATGAAAATAGTAATTTGTAAACGGCTATAGAGGTGGAAACCTTGACAAGCTGATTTTATACCCGTGTAATTCAAATAAGTTTTAAATACACGGCGGGCTAAAATTACAACGTATAGCATTGCAAGGTAACTATAATATAAAATCAATTTGTCAACGTTTCCAGTTCTATAGCAATTTCCAAATTAATATTTTTACATAGTAAATTTACACTATGAGATGGCTCATATTTAGTTTAAGTTATTTTACATTATTTAGTAATATAAAGCTATAGGTTTGCCAATGCGTTTATGTAGTGTTCTTTCACTGATGAAAAGCCCCAAAAGAGCGAAACGGTCTTCCAGTGGTTCACTCTGGTGGTATTTTTACATTTGCATTAAGATTGTTTACTTTACAATGCTATACGTTGTGATTTTAGCCTGCGGTATATTTAAAATCAATTTGAATCACGCGGGTATAAAATCAGCTCGTCCACGTTTTCACTTCTATAACAATTTTACATAGTAAACTTCTTAATCTTTTTCTATTCACGATGGTAACTAATTTAGATATTCTTTTCTAAAGAATGGCAAAACAAACCATTTTAGACTATTTTAGTGGCGACTTTTTGTGCTACGAACAATCACTTCATTAGGCTAACGAATAGGTTAATGCAGAACAATCTATCGCATCGCAAACTTGAACAACTTAATAAATTATAACTCAAAAATAATGTGAAATTACGTGTCAAGTGTTCGTTGATCTTTCATGTGTTTTGATACTTTTAAGTATTTAAAAATTTTAATTATTGACATTTTCACGTTTAATTCTTTTTTGTGTTATAATTAATTAAAATTTTTTTGGAACGTAAGGTTGCCCATGTTTGTAATCCGCACCACTTTAACTTATTCCTTGGCCTGATGAAGTGCTTGCTCGTAGCATAAAACGTTGCCACAAATATATACTATGTGACATAAAAAATGCAACACTAAGAAGGAGTTAGATTTTTTGAACCGAACTGGGCAGAAATGTTTAACTAGTCAAAGGTAGTAATTATTAAAAATTTTAAAGAAATTAGACAAACGATAAAGGCATTTTTTATTAATAATGTGTTGGACCACTCCTATTAGTTTCACACTCCCGCACACTGTTTGACATGGATTTCACCAAGTGGTCGATTTCTTCCTGAGGTTTGGGTCTCACGCAATCTGTAATTCATGCCGGAAAGCTTCTAGTGTCTGTGGAGGATTGGCTAATTGCTTGAGTCATCATGTCCTACACATGTTCAATAAGTGAAAAGTCGGGAGATCTGAGTGGCTACGACTAGATAAACAAAATTTTTTTAAATTAGTTACTAAAGTAAATTGTATAATTTTTTAAATCAACAAAATCTATTTAATTTTGCTTAGTTCTTGGTTTATACATTATATTTTAATTATTACAGTTTCTTAAAATGACAATTACAAATACAGTCCTTTGATAAACTGTTTTTTGAGCAAATATTGGTTCCAAAACTTGTTTTACAATATTGTCCAATTTCTTTGTTTTTTTTATCACGTAATTAACACATTTTGCTCAGTAAAATAAAGCACCCGCTAACCCTCTCTAGACTTTCCTCAAGAGAAAATAACACATAATAACATATTCTTTTCTATTAAGTATATATATATATATATATAATCCAAAATATAAATAAATTTTAGAAAATGAAATGTACAGTGGCGCCCGGTTCATAAAAGCTCTAGAGCGCGAGACCCTAGACGTTCATTAAAATAAAAAAAGTACAAATTATTATGAATTAAAATATTCAAACATATTTAGAGGATATAGTTATATCATCATCTATTTTTTTATTACTCTTAACTTAATATGGTTTAATGTACAATTTATTTTGAAAAATGTCGTTAAAAAAAAGTTGAAATAAAATCTCTCGGAAAGCTATAAAAATACCGCAAATCAGTTTTATCCAAAAGAAAACAATATAATAAAATTGATTGTAAATATATCTCACAGTCACCAATTGTTATTTTACGTTTATTGTTAATCAGCAATGAGTGTCCGAAACATTCGCTTTTTTAGTAGTTTTATTAATATTAAATCTCAATTTAGACAAAACAAAAATCTGTGGGTTTGAATTAAAAGAAGTAAATTAAAATAAACGCAATTATTATTGTTTTATTTATAAAATTACAAAACCAGGACAAATATGTTTCAAACCGATACCCAAGCATATACATTGTTCTACGGAATTTATTTGTTAACTCCAAAAAAGTTTGATAGTTCCCTACATAATGCTGTAATGATATTTGAAAACGTTCACGTTATCTGCAAGCTTTTTGAAAAATGTAGTCCACCCTAAGCCCGAGCTCACGAGCCGCCACTGGAAACGTATAATTCAAATTCTAATCAAATTAAATTACGTATAATGCTTATCAACATTTAGAAACTCTTTAATACGTTGATCTTAAACAAAATTACTTTAAACGCTCATAATTGCTAAAAGATGATAGTGCTGTCAGTTTGGTGGAACTTGATAGAAATGAGTTTTTACCGATGAGGTGTAATATATATTATACCTACCTCATTGATTTTTACTTACATCTACACTTGATAATTAAACTAACTTGTTGCAGTTATTAAAAATAAGAAAAAGTAGAAACTTAACGAATATAAAAGTGTTGTTTTTTTCATAACATAACATTTTTTTGATATTTCTATTCTAGTCACCATATAATTATTTGAATAATGACAAGTTTACTACTACATATAATTTTTTTGTTTAAAAAGACAAAAACTTCTACAAATTCTAAATTATAAAACTACATAAAATAACAAACGTAGGTAGATAAAACAAAATAGTATATCCATTCATAAATATAACCATTAGATTTACTATTGTATTATCTATTGCAATAATTAATCTAAAGTGCAAGAAACGTAACCTTCAATATTTATGCATATAGTATACAGACATCCACTTTTCATATTACCAAAATAAATTCAGCCTTAAAGTATGTTTCCATGAGCTACTTAAACATTATAAAAAAAAATTGATTAAAGAAGTATTAATTAATTACTGAATAAATTGGAGAAAAAAAATTGAAGCTATGTATCATATACTTGAGTAATAACGTTTAAATTTAAATATATATTTTAATATGCATAATGCACTTTGATTTGTTCATTAAAAAAACAGAATTTATAATGGGGATTTTCTGAATGAGGTTTCCGTTGTTAGGTTAACTATTGATAGCCTTGTCAACGCCTAAATTTGTGTAATGTTAGTCATTTCTATTGGTTCCTACCTGTAAAGATCTATAAATAACGGCAAGGTTAAAGACATTACCATATAAACTATTTTTTGGAAAAACAAAATTTATTGCTGCAGTATTAGAAAATCAATTTGATTATAATTAGCTATGTCAGAAGTGCAATAATTCTAATTTTTTGGTTAAAAATGCTAATCATAAAAATTTCTATTCTTATTGTGAACATTGACATTGTACACTCTTTTTGTATGAAATTTCTTGCTCTTCCTTACTCATTTTAATTTTTAAGATTGCAATTACAAAACAATATTAAGTTACATCCTTTATTAGAACTAGGCATTGTTAAGAGCTATCATTATTATCTGGTTGTAACAAATTTTAAATTTGTAATTTTTATTAAATTATTTTTTTATTAAATTTCTTAATTTTTTGTAATTCTTTAATGTGTTTTTTTATTAATAAATTGGAAAATTATAAATATAAAAAAATAATTGATGAAAGTACCTATAAATGTCAGGTACTTTTAGTTTAGTATTTATATATGTACCTAACAATTTTTTTTTACCAAGTAGCTATACATGTACGTAGGCACAAAAATAAAAGCACCTATTACAACACTAATTTTTGTTGTTCGCATTACCTATGTGTATTTATAAATACAAACTACAATTGTAATTTAAGCGACACAATAACTAATCACTACTAAAATAAACTACTGATTTATGTGATTAATACTTTTCTTTAACCCTTAACAGCCCAGAAAGGTTTTGTACCGTCACTGACTAGTAGTGTCCAATAGACACATCATTGAAAACCTTTCGTGTTTTTTTTCAAGATGAAGCAAATAAATGACATCACTACATTTACTAATAGAGAAACTTATATTTATTTAGTAAATACTGTGATTTCTTAAGTAGAAATGCAGTTTGCACACAGTATTCTTTTATTCAAATCTTTAGAATGTCAGCTGTAGATAAATAAGTAATTCGTGAAATCAAGAACGTGCGAAAAACATTATTATTGTTGTAATTTCAGTTATAAAATAAATAAGTGAAATAAAACCAGTCAAGTGTGTTTTATATATAACCAATAAACGTCACACAGAAAACAGATTCAGGTTACATTGATCACAATTGCTTGGGATCCGGAAAATTTTTGACCGGCAAATGTGACAGCGCTTCTTTTGTCTCACCACTGGCTCATCTACAGGCTGTAATTATTTAATTTTTAAGTAGCACTGTTGTGTCTACAAATTAAACTAGTCTTTAAAGACTAATCATTAATTTTTATTTCAATTCTCAATACTATGTACTTATCGACTAGAGTCTATCCATTGAAGTCTTCTAGATTACATACTACACGAGATCACATGGTTTTCTCTTTTTCAATCTTCGCACATGGTGTTGGTTGTCCAGCAGTTGAAGAGTCTCTGCATTAGTGTGCAGGTGCAATCTAGCTTCATCCTTTTTAGCAAACCATTTAATTTCTTTTCTGACTCTTGAGATGCAAAGGTCTTTATGAAAATCGGAATTTGGAACAATTGCAGAGAACATTCACTATGTTTTATTAGAAATTGAAAGTTTGGAGTTTCTTACAATTAGCCAATTACACTGTCTGTATTTTAGTCCTCATTCCGCTGTTTTTTTCTTAAGATGCTTGTTCCACCTAAGTTTGGAGTCCAAAGTCATACTTAGGTTCTTGCTTTTGTTCTCATATGATATAGGGGTGCCATTTATATCTAGAGACGGCGAGTTGTTTAATAGTTTATTTGTGCAGTTGATATGAGTGGATTTCAACTTGTTTAGCTTTATCCCTTAGTGGTTAGTCTAGTCAAATATTGCATTACTGGCTGTTTGTAGTTTCCTAGCGGATAATTCTTGGTCTTTCTCTACTGTTAGTATTGCAGGATCATCTGCAAACGTAGCCACTGTTTATTTCCCTCTAGGTCTGGCATATTGTCAGTTTATAACAAATAGTTGATAGAACGAGTACATTACCTCGAGACACTTCCGCTCTGATCTCTATCGAATCTGAATATTATTCTTCTTGTTTAATTCTAAAGAGTCTACTGTAATATATGACGTTTGTATCTTTACGATCTGCTTTGACAACATTGTCTTTAATTTATGTATCAAGTTTTTTTTTCTTGAGCACCAGTTTCTCAAAGAATTTTGAGATTATCGGCAGTAATGATATCCGCCTATAGAATTTGAAATCACATCATTGAGTTGTTTACCTGGCTTTGGTAACATGACAACTTCCGCAACTTTTTAGAAGCCAGGGACATGTTTCAGTCTAAAAGCTACGTTCAACAGGTATGTAAGCAGCAAGTGTTTTAAGACTTTCTTTAGGTTCAGGTTTATTCTTACCTCTTTAGCTATTTCTCTAAGGGTAACTGATGTGGTATTTTTAGATCTCATTCTTAGTGTGGTTTATCTGCCGCTCTTGGCTGGGAGTGAATATCTCAAGCAAACAAATCAGCTTTTTGCTGATTGTCTTTGACTCTTGGTTCATCGTTACTTCTAATAGGAAGAATAAAAGTTACAGTTCTTTTTGGTTGTTTTCTAAAACGAATAATCAGTCTCTTTATATGCTGTCAACTCTTGTAGATAAGATCTTATAAAGTTTTGTCTGTGGGATCGCTCGATGGCTGCCATTTTCTTTTATTTTTTTTATCTCGGCTGGATAATTAACAACTTTGATTACGTGTGTTACCTCTTTATTGTTCCTATATGCCGCAGTTCAGATGAGACTTGTGAAGTTTTCAGCTTCTTTTTTTAGTTGCTTACTTATTCTTAAACTAAAATTTGGGTTAATGTTGTTTTGAAGTTCAATATGAAAGCTTTTCCAATAGTTTTGTTAGTAAGACTGGTCCTGGCTTTTTTTAATTATCTTTTTACTTAATGTCAAGATGACTGCTAAGGGATCAGAATCCATATCAAAGTTTTCTCCTACTTCTATAAAGTTAGGCGACATTTTCTTACAGATGAAGAAATCGAGTAAATTTATAATTTTATCAGAATTAGTATGCCAGTACGTTAGCTTGCTTGTCAAATAACAGTTGCAGTTTAGTTTTTTGGTCGTAGTTAACCTGGATTCCCAATCTACATGTTTCGAGTTGATGTCTTCTCCAACAATTAATCTTTCGCCAAGGTGTTTTAAGTGTGTTAGGTACTTTTTTTTAAGATTATGTCTTGGTAGGCAATTAACAGCCCCCACTCTTAGTTTTTGTTTTAGAGACATAATTCCAACCACTGTTAGTTGAATATATATTCATAGTGGTTGATATTATCTGTTATTATGATTGCACTATCATCCCCTGGCCTATATCCTTTTGTTTGAAATTAGGATTTGTTTGTCTCAGAAATAAGACGAACATCAATGTTTTAAGTGTTCAGGAATACTTTAAGGTCGTGTTTTTTGTTTAGTCTGTAGTAATATTTCAGGTAACAATACGTAGGTATGTTTGACCTTAGGTATAGTACTAGTGCTCTTGGCATCTAGTTTGTCAAGTCTTGCATTGACTCGATTTAATGTTTTTATTATATTCTGCATAAGATACATTATACATAATTCAGATGTCGATAGAGCAGGTAGTACCTCTGCCAATTTTTGTTGCATGTTTTGGGCATAAGATATCCTACGTTTCATTGATGTATTAGTGACAGCTTGTCTCAGTTGAGATGTAAGTTTTTTGGTCTTGACACCATTTTGTCTCTTCTGTAGCTTAATTGCTATTTCACAGCCTCTGCACCTAATAGAGTGATCTTTTTTGCAGCTAATGCACTTGGCAGGTGTCTTTCTGCATTTTGCAGCTAAGTGACTTCTTGCACATTTCACGCAAGCAGGCGCTCTTTTGCAGAATTTCCATGTGTAGCCGTGTCTTTGACATCTTTTACATTTCGGAATAAATTTGCTATTTTTTTCTGCTTCAATTTTGATCCTCATGTGGTCGATGTGTTGAATACCAAAAATTTTGTTGATATCTTCGGATCTATCAAAAACGGATGTAGCTCACCTTGTTGCTAAAATAGTTGATTTTTAGAATTACGCTATTATCTTGAATTTTCTGTCTTCTAGTTTTCCGGAAATTCCTGATCATTGCCTTAATAGGCCGAGAGAATTTGTTTTCATATGAGTGCCATTCGATGTTAGCCTCGTTTTTAGTTATGATTCATCATACTGTTTTTATAGTTAAGGTTGGTTCTACTTAAGCTATCCTTGACAGTTTTATAGTTGTTTACATTGCTTAAAATCACCGGCAGTGGCTTAACAACTTTGGACGTTTTATTTGTATGCTGTGCTTTAAGGTTTTTGTCAGCTTTTTCGAGCAAAGGTAATTACTTGGTGTTTTAGCTGGTTAATTTCAATCACAGCTTGCTGTAGTTGCATTTGCAAATTGCTGATGAATGTATTCTCTGGCGTCTGCGGAACACGCAGTATTGTAGGTGATACAATAACACTATTATCTGGTTAATTTCCGGTGTTGCTTGTTACACTGAAAACATGATATTTTGGCGAAAGTCTGACGCCCCGGTCAATACCGAATAAATAAACACAACAATCTCATTGTACTTTAACCAGTATTCCTCTGAATGTGACACTACACAGATGCTTGTTTTTTGATTGTACTTATAATATCTGCCATTGCTTTATTGTGGTTCTTGTCACGTTTCTGAATATGCGGCTTTACCAATTCCGTTGATATTTTACGAAAAAATGTTTTTCATTAAAAGAAATTTTTCTTTTAATTCCAATTGATTTTGAAAAAATGCAATTGGCCATCTGTTTGTTTTGCGTCAAACTATATATTCAGTTAATCTAATGTGTCTACACCGCTTTTGGTTTCGTTATAATAAAGATTTATTTTTATTTGTCGTGTTTATTTCATTAGTGTGATGCACAGTAAAAAAGTAAAATAACAGCGCAATCCTTCTTTGGCAGTAACCAACGTTGAATTCTCACACAACTTTTTGATTTATTATTTTTAGATTTATTTAGTTGGAAATTCGGAAGGATGCAGCTCTTGTTTTTCTTTAAAGCGCCAACAATTGTCAATCCACTCTGTGCAACTTTAATGAAGTAGTTGTCAAATGTTATGTTTTCATTGATTCTGAGGTAGGGCTCACATTATTTATGCACTAATGTCTAGGCTAAATTTTCTGGTCTAGCTTCTTCTTTATTAAGAAAAGAGATTTTAGATAACTTGTTTTACTATCGCAATTTTATCACATCTTTATGCCGTACTTGTCAGCTTTACTTAGCAAATATTTTTTGAATGACACTTTTTCCTTAAAAGGAATTGACTGTTTGTCAATTGTCAGATTCCTTCTAGGCAAGTAAAGATTTTGTAGTTTATTTATAATTTTCTTCAGTTCTCTGATAAGTGTTCTCTCCTTTTATGCGTTCTACTGTCTTTTTATAGTTGTTCAAAATATTGGACGACCAAATACTGGGCGTCTTTCTCGTCACCTAACACCGAACTCTATAAATGTAACATACTATAGATAACGGTAAATATAATATAACGGCGGTAAGCGTTGTAAGTTGATTTTACACCTGCGTAATTCAAAATAGTTTTGAATAAAATGATATTATAGATAATCCATATATAAGACCGTTTATGAGAAAAATTTTATAGTACGTTAATGAACTTCTTCTTCTCTTTATTCTATAAGCAATAAAACATAGTTAAACGACGAACTGTCCGAAGGTATGATACATCAAAAATGAGCAAATCAAAAAGAATAAGTTTAAGAATTGTAAACGATTTATTAAATAGAGAATAATTTCGAATCTAAAATGAAACTGAAAAAATATCATTTTGCATAATTGCAAATACACTTAAAATCAAACGGTAATGAATCATCAAAATATGCAAAACAAAAACAAAAAGCATTCTATTCTTTTATTTTGACTTGATTTATTTTTTTACTTTGTTTTATAAAAATGCAGAATTTTGCGCTTAGACACGGTTATTGTGAATTTATTTGATTAATATTTTATCGCGTTAACATATGTTTTGCCAGATGTGACTTGTTTTTCTCGATTTTATCACTGAAAAGCTGCAATGAGTTTGCATAAGACTTGTTGTCAATTGTTTTTACTTTCCTATAAGGGAGTATAGCGATCGCATTTTTTTTTCAACAAAATTTTTTTGCATAATTTTACGTTTTAAGGTCTCCTGAATCAGAATAATGTATTTTTGATAAAAAAATGTTGGGTGTCTGTGTGTAACGATGTACCCACGATAACTGTCGAACCAAAAGTCCTAGTAACTTGAAATATGGTATGTAGCTGGCTTTTCATATTATCTCGGTTCTATCAATCAGATGGGCCTGATAAAAAAACCAAAAGTGGGTGTATCCGCCATTTTTAACAGTTTTTCTTATATAATTTTGTAGGTTTGTAAATTGTTCAAATTATTTTTATAGATTCTTATAGAAATAATTCTTCCTAACAATTTATTCAAATAAAAATTTTTTAATATTAATTTATAATTCAACATTGATGACAAATACTAAACAACGTCAAATTTTAAACTTAACTCTATAAAGTTGTCATGTTCTACCATAGTCACTCTTTGCAAATTTGTATAAAAACGTATAAAAAGGTAACTTATTTATGGTTGTTGCAAAAGTAATAATCATTCATGCTTATTAGATCTGCACACATTTTATGAAATCAATCTTTGCATTTATAGCATTAAATCTAGATTTCGGTTAATGAAATTTTATAGTCTTTAGCACAAACTCTAAATTTTTTTATAAACTTTTTATTACTTTTTTTGTTACCCAGGTTTAAACAATTGTTGCCTTTAATTTTTAATAAGAAATTGCATGTTTTTAGTTTCTTGTTAATTTGATTCAACATCTAGAAATGAAAAAAAGCAGTTTTTAATACATAATATAACTTTTTCAGACCGATTTTCTTATATTTGAAGATATAATATAATATATTGGTTTGGTAGGTTTACATTCAAACTAAAATGTAAATGTTTAAAACTGACATTTTTAATACTCTTTAACTTTTATAAACGTAGTTAAACCCTCGTCAGATGTTAGAAGTATTGTCATAATTATTGATAATCGATAGAAAACTTTGTCTGTTACATTTACAAAAACTTCTAATATTGTTATGTCTATACGCCAACGCTTCTTTGACCTATTAACCAATAGAAGTCATGTAACAAGATAAGTGAGTTCCCCTAAATTCACATTTCTTATAAGAAAATAAATGTCTAATGCTAATAATAATTTTGCAAATATAATTTAGTTTATTGTTTTATATTAAAATTCACGAAGTCTTTTCCATAAATATTTTATTTTTATGTCACTTATTTAATCAAAGCGTTTCAACTTACAGGCAACATCAATTGATATAAAATTTAAATTATTTTGGCTCTTCAGTATAACATTTAGATCTCTTGTCAAGATCACATCGTTAATTTATAATTTGATACAACTATATCGACTTTTTTGTAATATAATTTACCTTTAATCTAGATACTTGATGTGACACGTAGAACATCCTATAATTACCAAGTTGTGTTCATATATTTGAACTCGTTTGTTAATATTCTTGAAGTGCCTAGCAAGAAAACGATGAAAATCGCGCTTCGTAAATAAACTCAAATTGTGAGTGAGGCTAGTTAAATTTTCACGTTAGTCTTAAATAATAAGAAGTACAGTAGATAGTAAATTAAATTTTCAAAACTAGAAAGTAGTAATTAGAAGAATAGGATAGAAAAGATTTAGTAAAATATTGGTAATAACATAGATAATAGGCATATTATAAATTCTAACATCAAGCATAAGGTTATCGCCTCCAAAAAGTTGACTTAGGCTGACTTTTAAATAGGCAAAAAAAAAATTAAATAGGTAAATAAATTAAAGTAAAAATTAAGTTAAACGAAACTAAATAAAAATTAAAGATGAATGAGTTAGACAAAATTGAGGAAATGTTTCTAATAATAAAGGAAACATGAATCAAATCAATGGAAAATTCGATGCATTAGTAACAGAAGTGAAACAAGTAAAGGAAAAAAACGTAAAATTGAAAGCTCAAATATCAGCGCAAGTAAGAAAAATAAACAATTTACAAAAAGAGATAAAGGAGAAAAATATGGTAATAGAGGTGTAATAGATGAAGAAAGTGAAAATAAAAGCAATCTAAGTGACAAATTATCATCAATTATTCAAAGAATATGTATGAACTGGGACCGATCAAGTTAGAAGAATTGGGGACTACAGCAAATACAAGAATAGATACAAGTTAAATTATTTAAACAGAGTTCCCAGCAAGTTAATAAAATCAAATTCCCTGACTTTTCCCGGTTTTTCCTGACTAAATCTTTTATTTTTCCAGGTGTTTTACCAGTATCGTAGCTATGTAATATGGTAGTTTCAAAATAGTAATTGTAAACTTTTTATTATTTATTTTATTAAATAAACTTACAAAACAATAATAAACAATATAAGTTAAATTAGATACAAAATTGTCAAAGAGAAAAAAAGCATTTAGAAACTTTTGATTTTTCGACAATGAACTCTCAAAGTGGTTAAAAATAATTATAACTAAAAAATTTATACTCTAATCGTATTAGTTATCTTTGGTATTAATGTCACAAACGATCTGTAGTATTACACAAATTCAGCAACATTTATGGACATATTTTGCTTTGAGATGCATAAAAAAACATGCGTATAAGCAGAAAAATGAAACGTACACCAGTTATAAATTCCAATCCCGTCATAATCAGATTAATTTGACATATAAATAAATACAGAAGTTGATTTCGACTAGCGATCTTTGCGAATGAAACTCTTTATGTGACAAGCAAAATAGAGATAAATATAATGGGGGAAGAGGTCACATAAAATTCGCAAGATTGGAAAATTTCCCTGACTTTGTGAAACAATGAAAAAAACATGCAAATTGCATGTTTTCCCTGACTTTTCCATGATTTCCCTGACTATTTTTTATTCCCTGACATTTCCCGGTTTCCAGGTCGCTGGGAACCCTGTTAAAGATAGTACGAAAATATCAATTCTTCAAAATGCAAGACAATTGAAAAGGTCTGATATATGAATCGATCAAGACTACATTAAACAAATACAAAAAGAAAGAAAGACATTAATACCCTACCGGAAAGAAACGGAATAAACGGATTTTCCCGTCTACGGGAATGTATAACCAATAATGGATATTACACCCATTACTAGCATGTAAAATACAAATATTTAAATAAAATAATAATTACTTTTTTAATCATGTATTTATTAAAATTTTCTGTATCTAGTTTTGTTCTTGTAATCTAAATAGTGTTTATGTATAATTTATAATAAAATTTAAGGTATTATTTTTATTAAAATGTAGTCGGTACTATAATATTCAAAAACATTAAAAAAATGCAAACTACAAAATTGCAAATTTCAGTTCATTACTATTAAATTTATATTTCCTCGAAATAGTTAATACTTAAATTAAATGTTACGAAGAAAAAGCGGAAAAATGCATTTCGCATTTTTTAATTTTGTGATTTTTAGATTTACAGCATAGGCTCTCTCTTCTCAAATTTTATTTAGAGTTCTTTTAGCGTTCTGTATGAGAAATTAGACTTGATTTTATAAAGGGAGATATGTATCCTTTTATTTTTTGATACGAATAATTTAAAAAGAGTGATGGGAATTTATAATAATAATACTTCCTTTGCAAAGAAAATCGTCATGTTGACTTTAATTTAATCCAGATATATTAAGACTTTTAGACTAATTAGTACAGTAGTTTCATATTTAAGCATACAGTTCATTATTTGAAAATGTAGATTAGGTATGTAATTATCGTAAATATTGTAGGCTAATAAGGGATTTATGAAAATTAAATTTTTGTAAAAATTGAAGTACTTGGTTAAATTATTTCATTGTGTTGTGTCTTTTCTTTTGTTGCGAAAATATGGTTTCAAAGAGGCGCATTAGATTCATTCGCTCACAGGACGCCAAGTCTTCTCAAGCCGGAACTGCAAATCATCTTTCTCTAAAAATGTAAGAAATAATTTTGTAAAACTTACTTTTAGGTAACTTTTTATAAAATCTTTATTGATCACTTGCTAAACCGAAAAAACTTACTGGGTGCCATATCTAACCTGTGAGAAAGGTTTATCAATAAGATTTTGTATTTCAGGATAGTTTTATAAATTACTAACAAAACGCAAGTAAGTTGTCGCCGAAAGTCGACAGAAGCCATATATAAATTGAAATATTTAGAAACTTGTTTATATTTTAATTAAGAATTTATAAAATCGTATTCAAAATATTTTTAAAGTATAGAGAAAAATAATTAATGTACGTTGTAACTATAACAAAATAATGCGTATTAATAATTATAATAACGTCTTCAATCTCATTAGACGTTGAATGGTTCCCTTGTGCCATTATGCCTTCATTTAGTTCTTATGTGTTGAACACTTGATACGAAAACATTAGTTACGCTTTATATACTTTAAGCTTTTAACATCTCAGAATGTAAACATAATGGTAATGTTTCTGGCAATAATGAGGTAAAGGTGTGAAATGAAGAGAGAAATGTGTTTGAGGTGCAAGTGCGCGAGCCGTTAAAAGCTGACAAAAGTATTAAAACAGTGGCTTAATTAATATAAGCATTATTATGTTATGATTTTTGTTTACAATAATTTTAATTAAATTAATGGTTATGGTAAAATATATTTAATATGTGTATATATTTATTATAACAGAATATAAGTTTTACTTCAGAATATTTGCATTTTAGGCATTTCTATTATGATTCTTCTTCGTTCATTCTTAATTTTATTACCATAATTTGTATCATTTATCATGTTCAGTATTTTTCAAGTAATTTTGTGACTCAGTCTTATTGAAAAATATTAAAAAAATTGTTAGTATTACATTCAAGAAGCGTTTGCCACAAATTACTTATTATTAGAGCAATTAATCTAACAGACAGTTGTTAACGAAATAATTAATCTCTCATTTTTATATATAATTTTAGTAGTAATACGAAAATTGAAATTAATTTAGTATTAGCACTCAGTAGATTGAGATGTAGACTAAAAATATCGTATATAATAAAGTTATATTTTTTATTTAAACCTAAAAGTCGCCGACAGTTTGTAATAAAATGTTCCAGCGGTGGCGTGGCATTAATTATTTATTTTGATAACATTGCGCACGTGTAACATACTGATTTCATTCTGAATATAACGGTATAATTTGATTTATTTAAAAGGTTAGAAAATAAAACATTAAAGCGATACATATAAGAATGCAAGTGACAGGAGAAGAACTGCTGAAACCGCACTTACATATTATAAATAATGTGAGTACGTCTCGAGATTTATAAGATCATCTATTATGTTGTAAGTCTGCAAAAACATAAGACATTTTTGTATGAAACTAGAAATGAAATAAATTAGATTGTTATAAATAAATTGTGATTTTGGTATTAGGCAAAACTCGGATACACTATTAAATAATAAATGTTATTTGAAACAAACAATAATAAACATAATTGAAATGTAAATCGAATAGTAAAATAAAATCTACTTTTGATTTTACCATGAAATTACTATTATAAATGGTAGATCGTTAGTTATAATTTCGTTGGGATTTCGATTATTCAAAACATTCTACTTAAAAAAATATTTAAGTTCTTACAATTAGAAATAAGACAAAATATTACATTGTCATTATAGAATTCTACTTGTCTTAGTTTAGATTTCACACCTTAGTTGTTTAATTCAAACTGAGTAATTAAATGTGACTCTTATGATGTAGATTGAATTAAATTCTGCAGCCGTTAGACATTTCATATTTTTTACAGTTTACTTATTAAAAAAATGTCTTCTTAACTCAGTTTTGTAGGGAAAGCTGCATATTTAATTTCGACGTCAGATTTCTTTCTTTCGTTATCCGTCTGAAAGATAACATTAAAATGTTTACATTCTTAAATAATTTTTAGCCTTACTTAAGCACCGGTTATGCGTTTACGTTTCTGTGAAAAGCGTCTGCAAAAGGTTTGTTTTTTGAGCACACTTTTGTATTGGTATTTTAATATTTTGGTTTTTTCGACCGTTGATTTTATTTATGGAGTTTAGTACATTTAAAAACAAAAACTCGTACGATCTCTCTCTTAGAGTAACAATAAAGTCACTGTTATATATTGTATGCACTTGTTTTATGTTCGGCTATTCTTATAAGCACATTTAATCCAAAAGACCTTCGAGTTTGAACTGAACTTTATTTTCATATTTTCAAAAATTATTTACAAAACGACGCAACCAACAATACAGAAATGAACAACACTAAACTATACAACATCTCCTTTTTTATAATTATTCAACATATACACTTATAGAAAATCTTTATATTGCGTAACGTGAGTATGTTGATGGAGAACTGTTTTGATTTCTATCACCGTTATTTTTTTCGGTAATCGTTTCATCACACTCTGGTTCACAAACATACACGATGATAAACATAAGTTGATTGAAGTTATGGTAAAATATTATTTCTCTAAGATGCATTTTATTACGTATTATGCATCTACCAGCTCCTCTTTCAACTGTGTACGTATCTATAACTTTACCTAGATTCCAGGTGCTCTTTGGTCTATCCTGGTACCAAACTTGCGAACCTAATCCTATTTCATTTAATGTTTTTACACGTAATAGGTTTTATTTTTAGATTGATTTTCGTGTAGTTTGTTATAAAATCGTCTTGTATTAGTTAATTTTATTGTCAGAAATTGGCAAATTATCTCTCAAATAGCGCGAAATCGTATATGCTATGAGTGCGAGATCTATAGATTCGTTATTATCATAACATTTTTGATGATTTTCTTAATGGTTTGTATTGTGCGTTCAGCCATGCCATTAGATTGCTGGTGATGTGGGGATGATGCAATAATTTGGAAATTCCATTTTTGAATTCTTTGCTTTGTAAATTCATTCCGCTGTCCGACACAATTATTTTTTTGGATACCGTAAAGAGCAAACATATGTTTCAGATTATTTATTATATTTCTTGAAGTTAAGTTTGCATTTAAGTTGATTACTTCTGGAAACTTAGAATAATAGTCGACTACAAGTAAATATGTTTGATTATTACATTTAAATAAATCTATTCCGAGTTTTTGCCACGGTTGATGAAATATTTGGTGACATTGCATCAGTTTTTTCTGATTTCTTACAAGTTGAACGTTTATGTACTAAATTCTCTATCTGTTAGGTTATATTTGACCAATAGACAGAGTTCTTTGTTCGTTTGAGACACTTTCTTATTCCAAAATTCCCTGTATGTATATGATTTAAAATTTTGTTTTTCATGGAAGTTGGAATTATAATTCGTACTCCTTGAAACAGTAATCTATTCTTACTCTCAGTTACTAATGATTTTCATTTATAATAAGGTCTTAGTGTCGGATTGATTTTATTAATTGTGTTTAGCCATCCATTTTAAAAAAAAGTATTTGTAATAATTCGGTATCCCTTTGAGTTTCGTTTATTAATTGTTGAAATGCTAAATCATTTGATATTAAAGATTTTTTTGTTGAGCATATGTATGCTTCCAAATTTAAATCGTCGTTAAATTCTACATTTACAAAAGATCTTGATAACGTGTCTGCGAATATGAGTTCTTTGCCTGACTTGTATGTCAGCGTAAAATCGTATTTTTGAAGACAAACTAGCATCCTTTATAATCTAGTAAGACATTCGTGTAATGCTTTCTTAAATATTGGGATAAGTGGTTTATGGTCGGTTTCTCTTCGAAATTTCTTCCATTAATATACCGATGGAATTTGTTGACGCCAAAACATATCGCTAACAACTCCTTCTCTATCTGCACGTATCGTTCTTGAGTATCCGTCATTGCCCTTGAAGCGTAAGCACATGGTTTATTATTGTGAATTAGAACAGCACCTAATCTTTTTTGTAATGCATCAACTGATAAAATTACTGGTTCATTTGGATTTAAGTACGTCAGAATGCAATTTTGAGTAACAATTTTTTTTAAGTCTATAAATGCGTGTTCGTGTTCTTCTTCCCAGATGAATTCGTTTTTTTCTTTTTATAACCGTGTTAAATGATATGTTTTGTCTGATAAATTTTGCAACATAAGTAATCATGCCCAAAAATCTTTGTAGTTCTTTTTTACTTGTTGGAGCTGGAAACTCGTTAATGGCTTCGATTTTTTCTTCATCAATCATAATTCTTTTATCCGAAAACTTATACTCTAGGTGCTTTATTTCTTGTATTCCAAATTTACATCTATTTAAATTAAATTTAATGTTGTGTTTTTTAGCAATTTCAAAGATTTTATTTAAAATTTTGTCATGCTCTTGTTTGCTTTTAGCATGAATTAAAGTATCGTCAATATATAAACCTCTACACCAGGTATGCAAAAAATATCCTTGAAATATTCTTAAAATATCAGGTAATACTTCTAGATAAGGACTGCTACAACTTTTTCAGGTATGTAAATCAATCACCAATCTTTACCTTTTTTACTTTTTCTAAATAAAAGTCATCATGTATAACATACTTCTTGGATATTTTCTCACGTTTTTCATTTGAACATTTGAATTTGGCATTTCTGCAAGTACATACACTACCTGACTAATCTTGCGTTCATTCGTTTAAATGAAAAAATAAACTCCAAGACTCTATATAATCTGTTATTACTATCGTGAGTTATTTCAGCACGTAAGTCTTAAATGTTATGCACGCAAACACGATCGATAGTTGCAGTTCCGTGATTATATTCTTCTGTGTGAAATAACCAAACTTAACTGATTTTTGTGTTCTACTAACTCTTTTGGCACAAATAATATGTCATCTACATAGATAGTCGTAAAAATTAAGAATTCTTAAAGCATTTTTTAAAAGTTTGTGCTGATATATTGAGGCCAAACGACAGTACCCGTTTGTTTTTTTCAACACCAACAATTGGGTTTGAAAACGATAAGTCAGACCACGTAACTAATCTTTCGAGTTCTTTTCTATTTCTCCTTTTTTTGAATATGAGACAAAGTAAAATTTTTGTACTAACGGTGTCATATCTGCCATGTTCAATTTACACTCATATGCAGTGCCCAATCCTGGTGTATTCGAGAAGGCCACACGATGATTTCTGATTAATCCATCTATTAGTTAATTTTTTTCTGTTTCAACATTGACTATATTAACTTCCTTCGTTCCTTGACGCATCATGTGGTCATCAAATGTTTCTTTAAATGATAATCTCGCAGAACAAAAAACCCATTTATAATTCTGTACCTTTTGTGGTATTTTCACCGATTTCTAGTTTCAAATATAGTTTCTAGGATATCTTTTTTATTTCTATAATCGCTCTTATCTGCAATTTTATTTTTTATAAGCTTTTCTAAATTTCTGGCTACAGTTAATTCTAAAGACTGATTTTCACTTTTTCGATTTTTTAAAAATGATACTATAATTTTCTCTTCTTCTGTTTCAAACTCAAGCTGTTTCTTTTGCAGATTGATCTTAGCTTCCTTTGAAGTCATCCTGTCTATTTCGAGTATTTTTAGGATGTGTAAACTGTCGACGATGAAAAATATAACACAGTTGACTGTACTTCCCATTTCTATGGTGAAAACCTTAAGCTTGTTTCTTGACCTTACTAATTTTCGTTGTGACTCCTTATATCGATAGTTCAACAGACAAGTCAAATTGATATACTGGGATTTTTACTAAAGTTTTCTTCAAATAAATTGGAAGACATTGCATTTACAGAACTTCAAGTATTGAGTAATAAAAACCATTCGATACTTTTCAATTTGCACGCTATTTGGGTACACAATTTATTTTTTTTTGTGATGCTTGCATGGCATCCATATTATTTACATAAATTTTAAGTGACTGATATTAGAGTTTAACATAATTTACATGTTTGATTTGCTTTTGTGTCCCTATTTGTTTGACAGTTATAGCTCGTTGCTTAGGGTTTCCTAGTTTTCCGGACGTTCTATTTCCTCTATCTTTACTGGATTCGATAATGCTGCTAGATAAGCTCCTTGTCCACGTCTAAATCCATGAGTTGTTGCTCTTCTATTGTGTATCATTCAACGTGGTTAATTCTTCTTGATTCTTTACTTTTTCTGTTTTCATGGTTTCTCCAATTGTGTCTTTATGTAAAAACTTCTTGTTTTTGAGGATGGTATTTAATTCTGTTTTTGAATTCTTTGAAAACCTGTAGAATCTCATCAATTGTAGTCACACGGGCTGAGATCAATGCTGTTTCTACTTCATATGAAAAATGCTCAGTGTGTTTACTAGTACTTTTTCTGATATTGCAAGTTCTAGATATTGTGTGTGATCTATGAATACCACATCACCTTACATTTATCTCATTTATATTCAGATTATCAATCTTTTTGATGAGTTTTTTAGCTGGTTTTGATTTACTAGTACACAATAATATTAATATTGAGAACAATTATATTTCAATTTTAAATAATTTAAATTAACTACTCAATTAAATAAAAAACGTGTAACGTGTAAAACACAATTTTTTTATTAAAATGTCCCAATTTACATAAATGTGACTTTAGTTCCAATTCTCATATAACTGATAACGTGATAAACGCATTTGTTACTATAACAAAGAAACTATTTATATTTAAGGTCAAATTGTTTTCACTAATTAGCGCGTTTAAAAATAACTTTGTCGCACTATGAATAAATATCCAATATAAGCAAAATCAAATAACTCTAAATTTAATCAAATATTCCTGTGTTAATCACTAAGTACACCAAAACTTTATTTTTTTACGAATACTGCGACAAAATAATGCTAGGAATTATTACAGAAATCTTTTACTCTAAACTTACTTCTTTTTTACCGTTTACCTATTAGTGCATAAATTCATATTAAGCACCACGTTGGGCGCCATATTGTATTGATATTTTATTATTTTGGCCTTTTCGACCGTTGATTTTATTTATAAAGTTTAGTAAATTTTAACAAAAAAATTAGCACGACCTCTCTTAGGACTGACGAAGGATATATGCACTAAAAATTTCAACGCTCAATAAAAATACAATTTATTAAAAAGGTAAGCAATTTGTTATGGTAAAAATGCTTTAGTATAAGGTTTGTCCCTAGTATAAAATTTATTCTTGGTACCCCGACTTTTTGTTGTTGAAGTAGGGACAAAAACGTCAAATTTATTCTTTCGGTAAAGTTGAAGAAGGCAGGCATCATCTAGCGTTGTGTACGCCCAACAAAACATTTATTGTTAAGTATTTCACGCACATTCATGTGGATATGAAATAGAATATTGTGGCGATCCGAGTGAAAACCTGTATATAGGGTAAGCATTTATTTCTAGTGTTCGTCGTTTAATTTAGTTTTATCGTAATTGCCTGTAACGGGTTTCCATACCTCCACCTCTTCTTTATCTGTGGAGTTGATAAGCACATGTAATTGGAAAATTTCTATGATGACGTCACGTCACTGGAGTTAACACCACCTATACTTTTGAAGGGGTTTTATACAATTATCATTATATTGAAAGTAACAATTACCAAATTTACGAATTTAATTTGAGGGAAACTGCGCGTTTGTTTATTTTTAGTGATCGTATGAATTAAAAAGGGGTTAAATTATTATAACGCCGTATCTTTGTCAGGTTTCAATTACGTTTTAGAAAATGCTTATAAGATGCCACTAACTAATCACATATAAATGTAAAACTTTGGAAGCAGTTTGACAGTATTTTAAATAAACTAATTATTGATTTTTTTTCAGTAATACTAAATATAACTCGTACTGTGCCATTCTTATCTTATATCTTCAAATGAGTTTCTCTTTTCTGAACATTGGCGTTTGTTAAGTTTTAACTTCATATATGAAATTACCTAAAAGAAAAATACAAATCATTATGACTATTAAGAAACTATTTACTACCTCTTCATGAAATACATTTTAATTTATCTTTTATATATCTAAGCTTGTTTCTAGTTCACTGAACTATAATACAAAACCTGGCAGCTGTTTTCAAAATCTTAGTATTTTATTTAATCGGTATTACAGGTATAAATGACCTACTGGACACGCCACCACTACGCATATTTAGTGAAATTGTTTTAGTAACTGTTGAATTTTGAGTTGGTGCTTATTTTACAGTAAAAACAATAAACGTTTTACTTTTTATCTATTTAACAACTGACAGTTATATTCTAGTTTTTAGTTTTTTTTGTTTGCAGAAAAAGTTGGTTATTGGGAACGTCTATAATTTTTTGCGCAGCTAATCTAGTACGTAACTAAATGGCTATAGAACTATTATTTACAGTTTCGTGCATAATAAATGTATACTGTGAGATGGCTCTGCCATCGTATTTCACTCATCATGATCACTTCATTTGTTAATATAAAGATACAGGACTGTCAACGCATTTGTGGAAGTACAGTAGAGTGTTCTCCCACTGCTGAAGAGCCCTAAACAGGCAAAACGGCTGTCCAGTGGATTACTAGTGGCACTTTTACATTTGCATTGACATTGTTACCTTACAATGTTTATACGTTGTGATATTATCCCACGGTTTATTTAAAATTTATTTGAATTACGCGGGTATAAAATGAGCTTTCAACGTTTTTATCTCTATAGCCATTTACTTGCTATTATTTAGGCATGGTAAATTTATACTATAAGATGACTCTGCCATCATATTTTACTCATCATAATGTAGACCTACCATTGTACATTTATATTATCAAATTAGAAATACCGTGTAGAGTATTGATTATTTATATATATAAAATTTATTATTTTGTATTGTTTAAATGTTTTTTAAAATAATTTACTGATTTTGTGTAATGGATTTTGCAATACTATGTGAGTCAAAGTATATTTAAATCTGCAATAAAATTGTAAAGTATGGTTTACACTTAAGAAAATTAAAGATACTTATAATAAATACTTTTAAAATCAAACCTAGTCATTAAAAATCAATTGCATTAATAAAATCTATTATAAAAAAAAAACGTTTTTCAAGATTAGACCGAGTTGTAACAAAACGTTTTACCATTTTGCTCTCTTTCGTGAAATTGGAAAACAAGCAATCAAAAATCTACACAAATTGATAAAATGTTAAATTATCAATTTGTCAATGAACGCAGATTACAAAATCTAATAAAAAATAGAGTTTGTAGTTATACAGAAAACGACAAGATGTAGCCGATGGTTAAACGGCACTCTGAAACAGAATAGCACGACTGTATCTTAAATAGTGTGAGAGTTTGAGAAATTTTGTTTTTCTAATCTGATCTGATTTTTACCTTATACATGTTAAGCAGAAATGTCAATGTCGGATTGTAAGAGAAAATAGAAAAGTCTTCTTTTAATTATTATCTATCATTAATAAATAAAATTAAATGAAGCGCCATAATTTTTGTATTTATTCGTACTCATAAATATATATAAATTAACACAATAATAATAAAACAATATAAAAAACAAGTAATGTAACTATGCGTTTTTTCCTTGTTAGTGACGTTACAATGCTAATGTTTTTATCATTTTTTGATACTTCTTGACTGAGTATGTAGGTATCTATGTTGCTCTTATCGTTCGATCTTAAACGGGTACAATTTATCAAAGTAATTCTGTATATTTATTGATAAATATTATATTTTTGTATTATTTGATAATAGCTTAATAATTAATATCTATATTTCTAAATATAAGAAATGTGCGTAAATAAGTAAAATTGAGGTAGATATTTTCTAAGTATGTGCTAATACAGACACATTTATTAATTTGGACTATATGTACCTAACGCTGTCGCAGCTTTAACATCTTCAGGATTTATAAACCCAGTACTCCTTCTGTTTGACAACCGATGTTTTGAATTCCTTTTTCGTTGGCTTTCACTTTTGTCTTGAGTTCTGGAAAATATATTAGTTATAGTATTCTTATATTTAAACAGTTTTTAATAAAACAATATAAACCAAATTTTTATGGCTAAACCAAAAAATATATTATCTTATTATAAATTGATTAACTTTTTTAATTGAATTATTTAGCTATTTTATTCAATCAGGTTGTTATTAGCGCGTCATGCACATAAGACATGATAATATATAAGGATAAATTATGTAAAATAGGGAAGTCGATAATAGTAACTAAAACAAATAATATTAAACTTAAGATTGTAAATTATGTATACAGTGTGGCCCATTTTTTTGGGCTCAATCTGTAAAAACTTTATTAATTGTGCGATTTAAGCCGTTTTTTTTTAAATTATAGAGCTTGATAAACTTTACATTCTCAGCAAAAATGACGTGGTTGATATAAATCCAAGACTAAAAAAAGTGAAATATCTTGATCACGTCGTATCTAGAGATCAAATTAAGTAAAGGCTGACCTACACAAGGTTCTTGCAGTGCAAGCATGTCCACGATCAATCGGTAAACATCAGGTCCAAAGTTTTCTTAGATTGTGCACCTATTATAGACCATTTCTAACCCGATTTGCTAATGTTGCCAAACGTTTGACAAAATTGACCAAAGCAAGAGCAGAATTTAGATAGAATGAATACTGCAAAAACGCTTTCCATTTTCCAACAACTAAAGCAGGCTCTAATCACTTCGCCGATTTTAAGTTATCTAAGAGAAGATGGAAAACTTGTTTTGGATACCAATGCAAGTAATCTAGACATAAGTGAAGTGTTTTGGCAGGTGCAAGACGGACGTCAAAAAGTCATCGCGTACTTTAATAAAGTTTTGTCCAAGCCAGAAAGGAATTACTGCGTGACTTGAAAAAAATTGTTAGCAGTAGTCAAGTTGATAGAGCACTTTTATAAATACTTGTATGAATGCAAATTTTTACTCAGGACAGACCACGTCGCCTTGAAATAGCTATTGCAGTTTCGTAATCCGGAAGGACAAGTAGCAAGATAAATCAAGAGACTGCAAGAGTATGATTTTGACACAAAACTCATGGCGAAAGCAGTCATTGGAACGCTGATGCATTGTCAAGAAGACCATGTCCGCCGGACTTAAGTCATTCTTCGCGACTTGAAGAAAAGATTGAATCTCTCTGAAAATCTGCTATGGTTGATTACAAGTAAAAACCTGAGTAGTTGTGTCATAAACAAGAAAACAAAAAATGAATGCATTAGGCAGAAACATCAAAACATACTGGGCGCAGTAGGAATCTTTGAGAATGGCAATCGGTTTTTAAGCAATACTTAGAGAGTGGCGAGGGCACAGAAAACAGACTACAGTTGGTAATGCCAAATAGCCGAATGTCACAGATATTGCAGTATCTGCACGATTGTAACAAGAAAACACACTAGAAGACACTTTGGCGTGAAGAAAACATTATTAAAAGTTTGAGAAAAATTGTACTGGGTAAACTATAAAGAAAACGTCATAGAATGGTGCCTTATGTGCACGATCGGTGCATCAAAAAATAGTCCAGCAAAAAAATGCATAGCACCAATGAAACGGTACATGGAAGGCCTTTTACAAACATAGTAGCAATTGACATCTCTGGGCCGTTCCCAGAATCTGATTCAAGAAACAAATACACCCTGTAAACGATGGTTTATTTTACGAAATGGACGGGGACTTACGCCATACCCAATCAAGAAGCAGCTACAGTTGCAGACGTTTTATTGAAATGGATTTTTGTCGGTTTGTAGTTTTATTGGAATTACATTCCGATTAAGGCCGCAACTTTGAGTCTGCACTATTTCAAGAGGTTTGCCGACTAATAGAAATTTAAAAAAACTAGAACGACGACTATCCATTCTTAATCTGATGGCATAGTTAAAAATGAATCAAACAATAGAAAAGTAGTGTCCGAACACCAAAAAATCGGGATCAGTAATTGCATCTTTTCCTAATGGCATACCGATCATCTGTTTACGAAACCATAGGCCAAACACTATCTTGTATCACGCTTGGTCGTGAAATACGATTGCCACGTGATTTCCAATTTGGACAAAGACTAGAAGAAAAAGTCACTGGAACAAGTTCGTCAGCAAGTTGATAAAGAAACTAGACCAAGTTCATCAGGCGGTCCGTAAAAACACACAAATTGCGAGCGACAGAATGAAGATTAGATATGACGTCAAAAATTCTCAAAAAAGACGTGGTTTGTCACCGAAGCTGCAAAGGCAATAGGGCAGCCCTTATTAAACTGTGTAGCTTATTAATAACGTCATATATTGCATCTGAAAACCACCACTAGCCATACCAAAACTGGTCCCGCCCCGTTTGCTGGCGACAACAACATTACCCAAGACCAAGGTAGAACCAGAGTAATAACACGCAGAACCAGTTTCACAACATTAAGAAACTGATAGTACTTAAGCTTGGTTGCGACTTAGATCAACTGAATTAGAGGACAGTTGGAAATATGTTGGATGTCGTCTTTCGAGGAACATACATTCAAGTTTCGGTCTGCAGTTATCCTCCAAGTAAAACAGCGGGTCAGAAAAAGTCCATTGACTGCTACCCTTATGTTGAATAAAGTTATTCGAAATGGAGGGAGCTGCTGCTGTCGCCTCGACCCCTTCTATCAGTGTTTCAAAAGTATTCAAGACGATTTGAAGTAATTACCGGAATGTTTTTGAAGCTGATAACGTAAGAATATAAAAACTATTGGAAGGAAGATCAAGTTTTGCTTCGATCGAGAGTCTAGTAAGAAGTCCAAAAAATATTGTGTCGTAATACAATTTTCTATTTGTTATCACATAAGCTGAACTTTGGCCACATCACACAGTTAACATCTTCCGAGCCCGGAACAAACTGATTGATTGCGCCGTGAAGTCTTGCTTTTATAAACCGGCTATAGTAATAGTAATTAGAAACATTTGTGAAAATTTAAGTGTTTTCAAACCCAATTTGAAGACCCGTTTCTAGCACGGATTCTGCTACCGCTGACTCCGAAGAATTTTTAAGACGACTACATATTTGATACTCCTTAATACAAATTCATACGTTTTTACTCGTTTCTTTTATGTATGCACGACGACAAAGGCAAGGAATGCTATAAACGCCGCGCCGTCAGATTGAAAAAGAATAACGTTTTTCACCAAATTTAAGAGTTGACATAATTTAGGAAGGGTAGAAAACCGAATAACAATGTTGTGGTTAGACAACATTTTTTCTATACAGATAGATATTTAAATGCATTGTCTTATCATCACCCTTCTCATAAATTATCAGTAGTGAATTCTTTAGTTTACAGAGTTGTTTTGATAAGTCAACCCCAAAATCTTTAAAAAGAGTTCAATCATCTAACCAACGTGTTAGTCGCAAACAATTACAATATAAAAAGTATTAAAAAATCTATTGCAAAGTTTACGTCTGCGAAACCAAGAGTAACAGCGAAATGTCTTAATCAATATCTATTGCTTATCTAAGGTCAAAAGTACCACGGATCGTATAGAAAAGATGTTGTATAAACACAACTCCGTTTTCTACTCTTCCTAAATTGGGTCAACTCTTAAACTCGGTGAAAGACGTTATTCCTTTTTAATCTGGCGGCGTTTATAGTATTCCTTACATCAAAGATGTAGTCGTCTTAAACAATCTTTAAAGTCAGCGGTAGTGGAACACGTGCTAGAAACGCGTCATCAAATTATGTTTGAAAACACTAAAATTTTGTCGAATGTTTCTAATTACTATCAGCGAAAAATTAAAGAATCTATTAAAATAATTAAAAATCCTTTTAATGTTAACCGAAGTTCTAATTTTTCTTTACCGGATATTTGGAAACCAGTTTTATCGATCTATTCTATAGTCCTCGCAATTTAACTTTCGATGCACGTCATTAATGACGTAAAATTCATACCACCCTATTTATAGCAAAAATTAAATAAATACCGAATTGTCTTATGGAATTTTTTTTGTCACGTTGTTGGTGTGCTTACTAAAGTTGCAGCGTTGTTGGCATCTGTCAAATTTAATTTGTGTTTTTTACGTCAAAGTAATATGTCAAAGTGCTCATTGTTTTTTATAATTATTTTTGATACAAAAGTGTACTATTTTGAGCTTGAACGAGATAATGGTGGTCCATTGATATCAGTAAATGCTGTGCGAGAGGTACCCTTTTACATAATATTTAAATTGTGGTAATACATACATATATTCTACAGTTATTTCTGTATGTACAGCGGTTGCTAACAACGAGGTTCTTAGATCTCCTAAAAACGTAAGCGTAGTACACCTGTTACGAATGTAGAAACATTTAATGAAAACGTAATTCGCAATGTACTATTAAGAATGTACGAAAACAGTAAGTTTACATGATAATACCGACAACATGGTTGAATAACTACGTCACTGACGTTAATGACGTGCATCGAAAGTAAAATGGCGAGGACTATACTATAATATTGTGTCAGTTTAAATAAATAACAGCGCGCGTTAGTATAAATAAATATCAGTGTAGATAAATAAAAAGTGCAATTTATGGCGAACAGTGTTTGTAAATATCGAGAGATAGTAATATATAAATTACTTGTAAGTTGTTTTTTTAAAATATCGTTAGACTTTATTAGTTAGTTTAATTAAAAATTGGTTAAGTTTATAAAAATTAGTTCTAAATTACGTGTAAATAGTTAGTTTTAAATTACTTAATTTTAAAATCTGTTACAATATTTTAATTCAAACAGCCAAACGTAAATGAAAAAAGTTACGAGACCGATTTGTTTGAGCATACCTTGACTATTCCGAAAAGTTGCGGTTTGGTTCAAGCTGCCAAAACAAAGATATTCAATTTTCTGATTTTAGTATTATGATGTGGTTAGCTCTATACATTCGTAAACAAAGGTGTTTACCTTTTTAAAAAATAAAATCAATCTTTTGTTCTCACGCTTCAAATTATGATTACTTTCTCTGTTTACATAACTTTTTTGCCAATATACAAAACCAACATACATCTGTTATTAAATAATTAGAAATATTGTCCTGATATTGTACACAGCTCTTACAGCAACTTTAGATCCCAATCTTCCAATTTCTGTTATATTTTTACCATTCTTAATGATTGTTCTTCAATCTCTTTCAATAATACTGCCATTGTCAGCTTCAAGATCAATAAATGATGCAAAAGAATACTTATTTATCAATTTTGTTCTCAAATAATTATGAAATCATAATGTTGGTTTTATATTTGCTTCAGATGCGTTAATAGAACACGTTAAAGAAGCACGATAAACTTTCCACTTACTTGCCAAAATATAAAATCCATTTTCTATTACACGTTTGGCTTTTGAAAGTCGATAATTAAAAATCATTTTTTTTAAATGTAAATTCTTTCCTGGACACAGTGTCATAATGAAATGTTTCACCTTCTTCCAAAAATTATCTCAACTTTGTATCAATCTCATTATTTTTCTTTAGAAAGTTTAATTTTTTTATTTTCTAATTATTGTCCTATTTTTGATCTTCTAAATACCGCAGCATCATGTTCTGATAAAGAAAATTTCAATCACTCCAAAAATTCTTATTCATTTCTAACCACTCATTTTTCGAAAGTGTACGTAAATATTGTGGTTGTAAAACTTCCCAAATGACATTACAAATTTCTAAGATTAGTTTGCCAGCTCTACTATGATCTACATAAAATTCCTAAATCTAGAAAAAAATACGGAAAAAATCCCCGGAAAAATACCGAAAGAACCTCTAGAAAAAAACCTTCGATAAAAAATCCACAGGAAAAAAACACCTCAAAGAAAACATAAATCTTTTTTTTAAATAAAGTTTCTATATATTGGTGACTTCAATTGAATTAACAAACGTGTTTTACTTACATTCTATTAGCAGTTTAACAAATAGCGTAGTTTAATTACATTTTTATAACGTGTGTCAACCTCTTATGTACAATAATTGTAATTGGTGAATGCTTTTATCTTCACTTAGGAGGAGTCATATAAAAGTCACTGTAATCTTTTTTCATGGTTTCGTGTCTGAAGTGCAAACTTCTTCAGGGTACTAAAATTTATTAAGAGTAAGTGAAAACAACAGGCTTACATAACAAGAAGAGAAGACTCTTATAAAAAAATTAATTTTTGTTCCTAGTTTTACAAATATGATCAAGTCAAGAAATAAAATTTAAATATACAGGGTTTGTTATTACTCCAGCCTCGGTTTTAAGTACTGTACTCATTACTATTAAATAGCTGCATGTTTTAAAAATATTTTTGTTTATATAGGGTGTTTATGATGGGCAGCATAAAGTTACACTTTTTTAAACCCATCAATTTTTTTATGCTGTTTGATGAGGCTTAATTTAGATTAAAAATACTTTTTAAATTTTTTAAATTGATTGTTGCCATTTTAGAGCAACTTTTTTAAAAATGCAGCATCAGAAAGAAATGGTGACAAAACTAGTGTTTTTTGAAATTTTGAAATTTGCGTTTGGAAATTCGTAAATGAAAGTCAGGATTTTCTGTATCTAGTTTTGCTCTTGTAATCTAAATAGCGTTTATGTATAATTTATAATAAAATCTAAGGTATTATTTCTATTAAAATGTAGTAGGTATTATAATAATCTAAAACATAAAAAACCGCAAGTTACGAAATTGCAAATTTCAGTTCATTACTATTAAATTTATATTCTCTGGAAATAGCTAATATTTAAATTAAATGTTACAAAGAGAAAGCGGAAAAATGCATTTCGCATTTTTATAATTTTGTGATTTTTAGATTTACAGCATGGGTATGTATTCTTAAATTTTAATTGTAATTTTTTTAGCGTTCTGTATGAGAAATTAGACTTGATTTTATATAGGGATATATTTAATTTTTCATAGGTATAATTTAAAAGCAGTAATGGAAACTTATACTGCAATTGTTTGACTACTAATTACGTTTTATTGGTAATACTTCCTTTGCAAAGAAAATCGGAATGTTGACTTTCATTTAATCCAGATATATTTAAACTTTTAGGCTAATTAGTACAGTAGTTTCATAATTGAGCATACAGTTTATCATTATTCAAGCTATAGATAGAACTTATTTAATTATAAATAACAATTAAAAATTTTTAATTACTTAAGCAGAGAATATGTTCTCTAAATAGAAAACTCGGCGAAGAAGAATTTAAAACTTTAGAGTACAATTTAGATAAATATTTGCAAATAAGAAACATATTCTTTGAACGCTTGAGGCAGTGCTTATGAAGAATGGTTAGTAACATCGTAATATCGCTGCAAGTAATGTCTACAATGCCAATGTTGTCAAATGTAACTAGGTGTTTTGTTATAACGTAAGCCTGGTTGCCTACCTTGCAGGTCGCACTTAAAAGTGTCCAATTACTTGTTTAAGGCAGTGTATACTATATGAAAATCTGCAATAAAGTAGTATACTAATTTATCGATAATTTTTCAGATTATTGTCGGACAATTGTTACATTGCTGTTTATTGTTAACGATTTCTTATCGTTCCCGTTTTCTTTACGCTTAACGGACCACTGTGCATTAGCCTTTAATGTCTAACAGTCGTAAAAAAAATGTAGTATTCAATATTACAATCGAAATGCTATTTGCTATTGAATTGAACATAACTTAATTCAGATATTACTGGAAGATTATTTAATATTTAATATAATATGTAATAATTTATGTCGAAGATAAAAAAAAAATTAATATTTTAGCCTATAGATTTGTACTTACTTGTCTTCTACATACTGTATTCCATATAGTTTACAGTTTACTGTATTTAGTACAGTTTCTAAATTCGTTGAGTTGTGTTTTGATGATAAATTTAATTATAGTACATAAACGTTTAATTAATTAAATTTAATACAAAATATTAGGTGAATACACAACCGTTTAATATAATAATAAAGTAAATTCTCAATTTTTAATATTACAGGTTGTATTTTTATTGGATTTGCCATGTTTCGCAGTAAGTATTTATTCAAGCAAAAATCTTTTATGTATGTTTTCAGATAAAAATTTAAAACACAAAAAAGTTTGCATATTTATTTTTTGTTTGATTTGAAACAATTATTTCGTAAAATTATTCATATAAATTTGAATACGTTGTGTGGTAAATAAATAACACACATATTCAAGTTTTTATTTTGCAACGGAGCAATTTGAATTTATATTTTTGTACATGCATTTAAATGATTTATTTAAATCCAAAACAAACATACGCACCTCTTCTCTCTAAATTTAACTTCGGGCCACTTTGTTGCGCATGGATTATTTGCACTCTCGACGGGATTGTTGGCAATGTCTCTGGAAGCAGATGTGTAATCAGCTACGGTTTCTCCGACACCACGTTGTCTAAAATTTTCATTTGCACTAAAATTGAAATTATAAACGTTAAAATTTATTGATCTTTTATTTGTTTTACTTTTTCATTGTAAAAAGTACTATTACAATTGCTCAGATAAAATGGAGTACGTGGGCATGTCGATAATTATGTGCAATTGTTATTTTTTAACCGAATCTGACTTAAATTTGATATATTTATTACTGCAACAATAAAATTTTGTTTAAGTTGCATAATATACAATAAATTTTAATTTGACAATATGTTATACTATGGATAACTAAAAAGTTTGCGTTTCCAGAAGTTTCTTATTATTTTCTTGTTACCGTTGACTCAAATATAAAAAGAAAAAAATACTAAGATAACCTCGTTTTTCAACTGATAGTATAACACTGAAATACAATTAAATATGATTTTATTTATTGTACATTCCTAATTCACTAAAACCTTTTGACAAAAACTTCAAATCTTGGTACTAAATTAACCAAACACTTTGTTTTTTATATTCTCATTTATAATTTACTACATGGTTTACACCAGTGATGGATTTACAATTAAGTGAGTCAAAAAAGCAGATTATAACAAAACAATTTTTTTTATTGATATTTATAAATATTAAATTTAAATTACTTATTTATTTACTTTTTCAAGAAGCAAAAAAAAATAAAAGTAAAATACAAAAAAGTTTTTTGCAATTAAGATGTCGTTAATTTGCTAATCTAAAGAAAGATAATAACAGAACCATAAAAAGATGCAAAAAATGTCTAATACTGCATTAACTCTTATACGATTTCTACTATTAGTTATCTTATCACTTATCGTCGTTAAGATGTATTCGTATTTGTTAATTTTTAAAACAATCTATTATAACCAATAGTAAAATTATGAGTGTCGAATTTATAGCTATCGGAATGTTATAGCAAATTAAGTATTCTCTTTTAAAATCGCATCGAATACCCGATTTTATAACTCCTACATTGAGATCAAAAAAATTTAATTTACAAGTTTCTATTAGAATACCTTTCACAAGTGTAGGTTTTACTAGCATTTATCATATAGCATTGTTTAATTTTACATTGTGTACGCCCGAGTACGAAAACATTTAAAATACAACTTTATTTTCTTAAGAATAGATTGAATTTTGTAAAACAAAATCATTAGTAGTTTGGGATCCAATCATTATGGTCGTAAATTTAGATTGTTAATCCTTTATAATCCAACTTTCAAAATGTCTCTATTTATCAATTTTACAATAATTTATAATTAATTTAAAATGTCAATTGACAAAATTTAAATATTTTTTATTATATTGTTGATTTTAATGTGAATTTTCTGATGATGATCAATATCGAAACATTGTAACCTTTGTTTACTAACCTTAAACTTATTTAACCGAGTATTGAACCTATATCTTATATTTAACAAATTTTTGCAATTTTTATTATATTAAATTGGAGCCACTACTTCAAGAAATATTGAATTTAAAAAAATAGAGTAGAGAGTAAGAAACTTTTTTCGAAAATCTAGAAAGTTGGTACATGGTTAAATATGACGCCATGTGATATATCTTATTAAGGACCAAAAGTTCTAGTTTGCAGTATCGCACTAAAACACTTAAAAAGAGACCTTGTTTAAAAAAATTTAAAAAATACATCTGGTGAACGTTTTGATCAGTCATGGGTATGTTTTTCTCCGTTTACTGACAAAGTCTATTGCCTTGATTGGAAACTATTAAAATTTGCTTCTGGCGAACTACAATTTGAATTAGCTATACTGTTTGCAAATATTATTTTGTCTATTGTAAAGCTTACACTTTTTGATACTTTCGTTATATGGTACTAACTATGAATTCTCCAACAAAAGCCAACAAATGCAACAAATAGTAAAAAAATCTACAATACTAATGTTGGATAAAAATGTTCTAAATTTATTTTTTGATTTATGATGACTGAAACTGTGCCACCAACAGTGATGTAGTATCTTTACAGATTTAAGAACGTAATTTATTTTTAACTAAGTATTTACATGTAATTTAGATATGATTATTATAATACAACGAACACTAATAAAATGTATATGATTATATACTAGATATGTATAAACACTGTCCGTGGATAAGATGCACTTTAATTTATCCACGCTATTTATTTAGACTGGCACAAACGTTAACTTATTTAGACCAACAAATTCTTCTTACAATTTCAAACTAACCTGCAAATTTCAGAAATTACTTCTTTATTTTCTCATATTATCTGCTACGAGAACATTATATCCTTTTCGGTAATCGCTTTAAATGATCTTAAATGATCTCAAAGCTTTGATACGTTTTACTGCGCTTTTTAAGACTGTCCCAAAACTGATTAAAAAGATCGTGGCGATAACGGTATCTTTCTTCATTTTGGCAAAACCTTTGCAAATAGAAGTAATAGTCAATGGAGTTTTTCTAGCCCAATGTTCTACTTGGATGATAACTGCAGAACAACACGTATTTCTCGGAAATACTGTCTGTAATATATTTTGAATTGTCTTCCAATCCGCAACCAAGCTTGGATACTCCCAATTTCTTAATGTTATGAAACTCCAATTCTTTCTTTAGATTATATAATGCGCATCATAAATTTTTGTATATTGGCTTTGCCCGTGAGTACTTCTTAGTGACCAGATAGAAAAGGAAGCGTCGGCCATCACATAGTTTTAATGCTTTGCTGCCGGTTGCTGTCTTTGTACTTCACCTAGCCGTTTGAACTTCTCCTTAAATACTACTGCAATCCCTTTGTGTTTGGAACAGATGTTGTTGTTTTTTGCTTATAACACTAAACCTAACATTTTCAGAACTCTTTAACCTGCTCATAAACTTAATAAAATTTATTCCATCAATTTGATTTGGGGTTATGTTTGCTTTTACCCTGGTTTCGAGCTGGTATTGAGTAACGTTGTTATCGTCGGCAAACGGGGATTTTGGTTTGTTTCTGAGTGGTTTTCGGATACGGTATAAGGCGTCATTAATACGTCGCATAAAGACCCTTTCATTATCTTTTCAGTTTCGACAACAAACCATCTCTTTTTTGGGGATTATACAACTACACCATATGGCCCAGTTGAAACCTACCGTTTTGTGCGTTGACGTCATATCTCATCTTCATTCTGTCGCTGGGAATTTGTTTGTTTTATTGTTCTATTTATCTGTTCAACCATTAGATTGAGAATAAAGAAGCGCCCTAGTTTTCTTAATTTAGTCGGCAAACTTCTTAAAACAGAGCAGACTCAAAGTTGCTGTCTTGGAATGCAATTCCAACGGCAATCCAAACCGACAAAAACTTCATCACAAAATCGCTACTCTCTCTAAAGGGTTTTCTACGTTATATTGTCTTATTGGTTAATTGCGCTTTTTTACAAGACCATTTTCAAATGCGCATACGGTGCGCCTACGGCACCATTCCATGACGTCCTCTTTGCAGTTCGCCGAATAGAATCTTTCTCGTACCTTCTAATGTCTTCCTTGTCGAATTAAAATTGCAAAACAACTAAAAACACCTTTTTTCTATTTTGTACACAAAATAGCTACTTTTTTTATGTTAAAAACCTTTGGTATAGTTTTTCCCGCTGTATGAATTTTGCTCAGTTGTAAATGTCATCTACTAGACGTTACTGACTAGTATTTCCGTTTCTTAGTTAAATGTAAATTGTTACGAGAATTTACCCGTAACTTAACGGCAAGCGACTAGCTCAATATAATTCGGCAAGAAGATCGCAGATCTCGGTGTTCTAAGCATAAAATAACTTAGAAAAGCACCACAACAGTGGTAAGCTATTAATGGAGGATACCGTTTAAATATGTTCAACACGGAAAGAAAACAAATGACAAAACACTGGTTATAACAACAAATATATTTATTTTAACAAAAAAAAGAAAGGTTAAAAAAGAAGAGATGATGTAGAATTACATACATGCTATTAATTTAGAGTACATATCACAGACAATAATCGTCGATGCAAGCTCCCTTAGGTTAGACAACATCTTGTTACGTCCATAAATTTCATAATGTAATACCTGTAGATTCATTACCTTAAAGTTAGATTTCTACTTTCGACGCTCTCTTAACGAGTTTCGTTTTACTTCATTTCTTGTCAAGACGTCAAACTACTTAAATCGTGCTTGTGATGGTTAAATTTTAATTTTCTAACATCATCTGCGTATGTAGAAACTAGAATATCAATCGAAAACGTATTTCTATTAGTTTATTCATCACACAGTAAGCTTTTCCTATTAGTTTTTAGAACTCTTTAGCAATTGTTAATATTAATTTATTAGTACGTCCCGTCACGTGTTAGTCCCATGTTTCGATGAATTCTCAATTGATGAGGGGTTAATACCGATCAAATATCTTCATGAAACGATTATAATTTTGGAAGGCCTACGTTAAAACTAAAAACAAAGCCACGGCAAGAACTTTTATCCGAGATACTATTCCTTATGCGTCAATGGACTGCGAAGTCAACTTTTAACTGCAGCAGCATTCGATAATCGGTTTTTATGTCTAATTTCTTTTAGCATTAATTAAAAATTTTGTAGATTTTTGTTTTCGTGAAACATTGTGTTGACACGATTTGCTATTCATAAATATTCCAGATCGACTCAACGAGGAAAACGTTTTCTACGGGCAAGTACTGGATAAGTCTTATTTAATTACTTTTGCGTTGTCAGAAAAGTCTCTTACGAAATTTTGCTTATTCTTACTTACGCAATTACAATATTTGTTTCAGTACCATTTAGGTATTAGCATTAATTATTTTATATATCGCATGCTGTGAATCATAGATATTTGTCATATTTAATGTAATTTTCTTTGCTATCAACACCCTATGTGTAAATCTATGTATTGTGTGTTGCCGATACTTCAAGAATTTATTGATCGAATAATTTACGACAAAATTTCTTGTGCTCGTTGTTAATAATCTACGATATTAAATTAAAGTTGTTATACAATTTTATTTTTCATTCTTTTTTTTGGTCCGTTTAGGATTACAAACCTGATTTTGTTACAACCTTGGACCTTCTGTCTTGATCGAAACAGAAGCTTTACTTAGTAAGATCTGGCGCCCATTAAATTCTATTTGTTTGAACTTCCCCTATCTCCGACTAATGTGAGTTGGCTGTGCAAGGTTCGTAAGACCTATAAGCTTGTAGAAACGTTTGTACATAAAATTAAATTTGTTGGCTTAACTTTTACACTCTAAAGACACAAATTTACATTGGTGAAGATAACACAAATATCCAATATCCAAAGATTAAGCAAAACAGAGCGCACCGTTTAATAATACATTACATAAAAAAAGTTATATACTTAATTGTGACAACAAACATAATACGTACGTACAGTCGTGCGTGCAAACGACCGACAACGTAGACAAAAGAAACTTCAAATAGGAAACAAAATACTTATATTTTTTTCTTGACCTGAAGTATGGAGTTACACATAATTTAAATATGCTGAAAAGCAAATTATCACATACATATAGCGTTATGACAAATAAATTTCTTAGGTTCATACAATTATGAAAATCCCAAATGCGCCAATTTTCCCCAAATTATTATAGATAATTCGATAGATTAACCTTTTAATTCGTTTATAGATGTAGCAATTGAAACAATAGTTTTGATATCCTCAATGTAAGTTAAATACAGATCCAGCACAATTTTAAATGTTTCGTAAATTGGAGCGTCATCGTAAGAATTTTCCAGTATGAAAGAACTTGTGTCAATATCCCAACATTAATAAAACACGTGTCGAATACCAAAGTTGCTAATGATAAAATAGAAAATCAAATTTTGCTGCAAAATGACAATGTATTCTTACCCCGATGAATTCTTCAAAACAAGGTTTTTATTTTAGTAAAAAAAATCAGCGTAGATGATTTAAGATATTTAATCTTTGCAGCTTATTTGTGATAGCATAATTGTATATGCACCAGCTTGATTTTCAGCAGTTTTAGGGAGATGTTTTAAATATTAGATAGTCGAATATAAGAACATTGTAATTTCGTGATAAGTTAATTTTTTTTGTGTTTACTAACTTTGATTTATTAAATGCAACGTTAAGCCATACACTGCTTACGTGTGCGAAGTGTTGCATAGTTTAAGGGTACGCTAATACTAGCTTTACTGTGATATTGTTTGCAAACCTTTAGTTGTTAAATATTTCTTGTTCTATTGGTGCCTTTTTTCTTTTTATGTTATTGCTATTGCTCTTTGTTAGACTTTTGCCACACAATTTATCTACCTTAAGCGTTGTCAGGTGAAAAAGCGTCTATATTTTATACTTCTCTCCGTTTTTCTTTTTAATTAAATTTAAATCGACACCTTGAAGACCAGACTGAATTCAGTTACCCACTTGCTATCTACTTTGTGAAGTTGTGAGCTGCCGCTACTTTCTTAAGGTAATTAAGTTATTTGTAAGTACTTTAGCGTAATGCAAATTTACGTGTTACCATAACACTTTGTACATGATGTTTAGCAATCGCTACAATATAGCTTTTCCTTCTACAACGATCTTCTTGAGGGAAGGAAGAATCTAAGAGATTTTGCTTCCCGAGTTGAATATGAGTTTAATACAAAGAAGTTTCTCTATTTGATCTGTAACCTTGTGAATGCAGAGTACAAATGTCAATTTTGGATTAAACTTGGAAGTAGAAATATCCTTACGTAATTGAGCACGTAGATGTAGACGACGATTAATAACTGTTTGATTTGAATCCAAGAATCATAAAGTTTTAACCACTATTAACTTCTTAAAGACGGTCGTCAATTTATCTAGTCTGACTCTCACATTTTCCTTAATACATCTTAGATTCCATTCGTATTCACACTGGCAAAATCCTTAAATTATCTAAAGTTCGTAAATCCAACATTTCTAAGTTGGAAGAGTTAGCCCTAATAAGTCTTTATAGGAAATTGATTATGCTGCGAAAATTCATTCTATTTTATCTGAGGAGACGTACGCTATTCTTCGTACTTCGAAGATTGAACGTGAGGTCAGCCAAATCATCAAATCTTCCAATCTTCCTCTAGAAATTAAATGTCGACTTACCCCTTTAGATTCAAAACCACCTTATCTATACGGACTCTCCAAAATTCACAAACAAAGTATTATTTTTCTTGTCCAACATTAGCAAATTTACAGGAAAAACCTCTTCACACATCCTCAACTCTCGGCATTTTATTCAACGTTTAGAAACTACAAAACTTGAACCCCAAAATCTTCTTGTGAGTTTTGATGTCACATCGCTTCTACTAAAGTTCTTATTAAGGGTTCGCAAACAAAATCTCTCAGATTGTTTCTTCTCCCAAGGACATATTTCCTACACTTTCATTTCAAGGTGTATACCAAATTCTTTGTTTATGTGGTTTAGTCTACGTTGGTGAAACAGGCCGTTTTATCATTACACGCATTTCCAAGCATAATCGTTGTATAAGGAAGAAGCATATTTTCAAGTTTGTGGTTGCTGAACATCATTTACTACAGGTCACCATATAGATTTTGATAACGTTTCGGTGATTGCAAAATCACTTCTTGTCCTTTGTTAGATTGTCGTTCGCATGTTCAAGTTTACCGTTTTCTTTTTTATCTTTTTACAGTTTAGAATCTGGCTTGGTTTACAAGTTCACTTAACTTTTGAGAAATTGCTTATTTGAGTTCTTTAATTTGTTTCATGCCCTGATGAAGCCCCTTACGAAACTGGACGAAACGTTGGCAACTTCGGTTACAACAATAACACGGTCCAAACCCGGAAGACTTTCTCATGTTAGTATGATTTACATTGTATAATATGATTATATAAAGTTTACTTATACAACATTAAACATCTGTAGGTCTGTTAATGTGGTTGTAATGAGCTTATTAGTCCAAACATATTTTGTCTTAAGCCCACAAAACATCACAAAGATAAATTTGGCACTACTTTTTGCTATTATTTGTTGCGTATTATTTATTTTTCTATTTTAACATTAAAACTTTTGATTAATATTATTATGTCATACATTAGAATTCTCCCGAATATTCTTTTTGTAAAATTCATTACCAGTTAGTTTTTTACGCTACAGTATTACAGTAATGTATTTGATTGCAGACTTTATCTTTACGTGTAATTACCACTGTTTTCTATTTGTTCGGAGTTGTTTTTAATGTAAACTATACTGTTTAATATCGTTTAAAGCTCAATGTAAATTATTATATTTCCGACAATTTGAATTGAATTTTTCTTGCGTTTGTAACAATTTAAATCGTAAACGTTACGCGCTGAGTGTGGTTTTCTTATTCGTGATATATAGAATAAAACGCATTTTTTAAAACTAAAAGCCATAAAATTTAATACTTGACCAAATCTTTAAAAAAATAATTTTATAGGTAACACGCAATTAATAAGACATCCTTTAGCGAAAATTTTTGCTTGTTCGAAAGTCAAAGAGCGGTAATTGCCTGTATTACGTAGCAATTGTAGTAAAGTATCAAAATCATAAAACTCAATGAAAACATGTAGCTATTAGTTTTAGTTAGTCAATAAATAGATTAACCACTATAAAACTAGTTCAAGCACATAAGAAAAAAGCCAATAAACTGTCAACAGATACAAAATTATTGTAAAATAAAAATGTACTTATTGTCCAATAATTACAACTCTAGAGCGTTGTTTGCAGTTTCAGTAAGCGTACCTTGTATTACAATAATTATTAGATGTCAGTCTTTGTACTGCCTTTATTGAAAACACCAATATTCGTTCGTTAGTGTAGCTACGTAATGGCAAAAAAGTCTAAAGATAAATCGTAATCTACTTAAAACTGTCGAAAGTCAATTATTATTTAAGTAGAAGTGTGTTTTTAGTAGATAATTTGTTTAAAACTCAGATATTAGAGTATCTATTATATATTGTAACACTTTTTAAAACTAATTTATTTATATACTAATTATTTACACAATTTAAATTTAACAGCTTCTAACACTAATAAAATACAACGATATTCAAGTTACATTAATTTATATGTCACTTATTACTATCACTCGAAAAATAATGTTCGCGGATAACTTATGTTTATCTAAACCGGTATTTACTTATATTAAAAGCACGTATACTTATTTATCTTAGCACACGCGTTATACACTGAATTTATTTAAATCGACGAAGTTTTCTTAGCTTTCGACTTCAAAAAAACTTGCTTCAGTTTCTTTTAAACAGTTTTTATATTTTTCTGTTATCTGTGTCTAGAATGTTCAACATCGTTCGGTCATTGTCTCAAAGTTGACAATAACTTCCAAAACGTTTCAATATTCAAGAGTTGGTACTACTACTTTTTAATATATCTTATTAGTTATAAATGTACTACCAACAATATGTTTGTAAAGTTTACGAAGAGCAGAACAAAAGATAATGTATGCTACTCTCGTCGAAAGTCTCAGTATAACTCATTCTTATTAACATTGTTAACATTTGTTATGCTATGTTTCTCTTTCGACGCTTGCTACATAAATTAGTATTTTCTTTTACCAATAGTACTAACCACGCCCGATTTATAAAGGTTTAGAAGTAATTTGCTAATAATGTTTGTGTTAGGATGATATTCATGTCAAGGTTTGTTTTGTAAATAAAGCAAGTTTTTTGCTTGTTTTAAACGACTTATAATATTTTTTATATTGTTTCGATAAAATAAATATGTAAATATATATGTTTTTAAAATTTATTACAAAAAATACTAGTAATAGCTGACGTACAAGATACAAGACTTGTCTGTTGACGAATTTAATGGTACCCAGCTTGTAAACTGAAGCTTGCGCGTGTATGGGCAGTCAATTTTATCGTCAGTGTAGTAACAGTGTACAACAAAAACGATTTTTAGTTGTATTTCTAGCAACAAAAATTATTGTTTTACGTAATACACTATTCTAAAAAATGATCTTAGGTTACCGACTATAAGATTAGAAAAGACTATTACTTACTAAAAAACGGTACACAGCTAAACAAATAAAGTATTTTTATTATATATTACGCCAAATGTACAGTACGGCAAATATTGGTACCAAACAGTTTTCTTACAAAAGAAAGAAGTGGTAGATTTTTAAACATTATGTTCACTTTTTGAAAACTAGAAGTAAAAGTTCATAACGTGTAATTTTGAATGTAAACGCACTTCAAATTCATAGTAGTACCGTAGTTGATAACAAATATACTTTAAACAATTTTGATAAATAGAAGTAGCGTAATAAAAACAAGCTACAATGTCTCTTTGATGCCAGTGGCATGCTGTAAAAATACCAATCACAATAAGTGTAGTAAGCAAACTTATATTGTATAATATTAAAGACAACTTAAAGTTCATTTGCATGTGAATAAAGCTTTGAAAACTTCTTTGGTCAACTATAGAGTAGTTTGTAATACTTTTTTATATCTACATCTGTGATTTTTGTTTCTACGATTTAGTCGTTTTCAGCTTTTATAATTTATTGGTTTTCCAATCTTTCTGTTCAATTCTTCTTTTTTTAGGTTTTTTTATTTCATGACCACTGTTTCTCTCTTTTTTTCCTTGTAGTTTCCAGTAGAGTATGGTTTTTGACCATCAATCCTTCGACATCCTATCAATTTTTTGTAAGCAAATTTTCGTAATTTTTACCTGTGGTTATGAAGAACTTAATCTAAGACAAAGACGTCGCTTTTACCATAATAGCAAAATGCGATTATGACGATTTGTTTGCTCCGTTAATGGACGGATAAAACAAAAATATTATTTTATTACTCAAAAAAGTTAAAATATGTGCACAATATATCATTTCCGTTGAAGTGGGTTTCGTTTCGATCCGCAGTACAATCAACATTCTTAATATACAATTTGTGAAGTATTATGAGCATACAACTACAGGTATTAGTTAGCTAACGTAAATCGTGAAAAAACTATCTAAAATTTGTACTAAAATTACGACGTTATAGAAATACCACTAATTGTCTTTGTTTTGACAAAACAAATGCGTTGAAAGCCATTTCATTTTTTTCGATTCAATTGTCTGATGTATGTAATTTGTATGATGCATTTCAAAATCAATTTATATGGAATTATTAAACGATATTTTTTAAAAATTATTAGTGAAAACTTAAAATCAATAAATCGACGTTTTAAAGCATCGCTTGAACTGTAATTTAAATTTGTAGTATTTTCTTTATTTTATAATTTCATTTATGTGTAATTTTAGACACAACATTATGCGTCGTAAATCTGACTGTAGTAATTAACTATTTTATAATTAAATTTGAAGATTTAAAATTGAAAGTGGCTCTTTGTAGATGTTTCTTTGTTTGTAAAAAAAGTTATTTAAACGTCATTGTCATTTTGTTTTTAATATTTTTGACGTGATTTAGAATCAATTTCTGTTAATCTATTAAATCATTTTCTCTGCAAGTTATTTATGCTAATCTCTGGTTTCAATTCAGAATTATGCATAATAATTTATTTGTTTTTCCGTACATTTATAATTTGATTATCTAAAAGTTGGTCAAAGTTATGATCGTAATATTTACCTGTTGAGAGTGATTATATAGATTTGATAACAAAGAAAAACACCATTGTATGAATTTTAATCTAATATTTTATTTACCGTGAGGGGCAAACATTTTGAAGACTTCAGTAACTTATCAACAAGCTGTCAATTAACTAGGTTCTCTTCTGTTTAATATAATGATATTTGTGCACGTGTTTATATGTGTTGGGAATTAGAACTGTTATTATATCTGCGTATGCATTTGATTGACTGAAATTTGAGATGTCCTAACTTTCCCATGTTTATTGATATCTTTAATTATAAACTGGTTTCTTGATAAATCTAAATTATGTAATAAGCTTGCATTTACATTCAGTTAGAGAAGTAGGGAGGTTTCTTCTTTTGTTTTTACCTTCCTACTGCAAGTTGTACCGAACAGATTTCGGTTAACGTTTAAGTAGTTCTACTTTAATAAAAACCACAATTTACTTTGCTTTTATTTAACCTACTACAGCCCTACAACATATTGAGAATAAGCAGTAAATAACAAACTTAATACAACATAGAAAGAAGGGGGTGTAGTTTGACGATCACAACAAACAGCGCTTTTTTTGTTTGCAAATTTTAGTTTTCAAACGTAAGTGGGTTACATCAAAATTTGAATAATAGTATGTAAATGGTTATAAAGATTGAAACATTGAAAGCTGATTTTGTAGCCACGTAATTCAAATAAGTTTTGAATAAGCTGCTGAAACTAATTCAACATCTTTACCGTCGTTTATAGCTAATTACAGTTACTGTTAGATAATACATCCTTTATTGGATAAAACACAAACGTCTGAACGTCGCCGATAATTGTTTGTTACTCGCGTAAATAATTGAACATTCTGTCTAATTGCACTTACTGCAGCAAGAAATTCGCAGCTTTTGTCTATTATTTACGAGAGTTTTGTATATTTCATCTTTCATATAACTTCAGAAAAAAATCTAAACAGTTAATATTTGACCTACGAGCTTACCAGCGTCTATTGCCGTTTCGCGGAGGAGTTTTATCGTGCATAACCACATTGTTCTGCGAACTTTAAGAGGTAAGTCATTTAATTCTTGCGCAATATTTTTTTGTAAAAGTATGAGTTGCCTGTAAGTCTTTCTGGTAAAATAAACTATCCAATTAAACTATTTCTTCAAATATCCCGCCCAAACATTAATAAAAAACCGCCACTGAAAGTTACAAAGTAATGAATTTCATGAGTATTGTAAAAATTCAGCACTCCATTTCGTGTAAAACAAAACTCATCTGAAAATAATATTTTGACACTAAAGTCAGAGTCAAAAGCTTCTTGTTGCTGCAACCACTCATAAAACTCAAGTCGTGGTTCGAAATCAACGTCGGTTAACTGTTGGACTTGTTGAACATGGAAGGGTATAAAGAATAATTCCCAAAAACACAATGTAGCGTACTATTAGGACACGTTAGCTGCGCGGTCTATTTATCTAGTGCTACTTCGTGTCCGATCTTTTATACATTAAAGAAAAAGAAATATTCAAGTTTTGAAAAGATTTGTTCTTTTTCCGTTGCTAATACATGGGGTGGTTTTTCTTGACCATTGCTTTCGTAGGTAGGAAAAACACTTCTAGTTTCTCTAAATTCTTGCTCACACGCTAAAATAAACTTTATTGAAGACAATTGTTTATTAGGATATTGCTCAATCCACAATCTACGTGTGGTGTGAAAGTTATAATTACACTCCCCTACATTAAAACAGTATCAGTGTTGCACATAATAAAAAAAACATAAATTAAATATTATGAAGTACGAGTACGTTTACAGGAATCACTTAGCATCAACCAAAAAAAATCCGTTAAAAACTCGAGACAGAAATAAATCAGATTGTCGAACTCAGTTCTAATAAAACTGAATTTTGCATTTAATTATCTGAAGTCTTGTTTTGATTACAATCAAAGATACACGTGATCTTGTACACAAAGTACATATTGTTAAGCTAGATGAGTAATAATGCTAAGAAATAAACATGACTAGCTGATTGAATTATTTTATTAATAACTTATTTTATGGGTTTCCAACTTATGAATGACCGAGGGCCGCCATTAAATTCATGTAGTAAATAAGGGGCCGCATTCGCACAGGTATACATTTATATAGCTACTATTAAATAGGTGCTAATGAAAGCCGCGGGCCGCATGCGGCCCGCGGGCCACGTGTTGGAAATCCCTGACTTATTTGGTAGATAAAAAATTAAAGAAAACAACGTCAATACGTTTCACGAATTTTACAGCATTTACACCTATCATTCATCGCATAGTTACAATCAACCAACAATTTCCATTTGTTTAGATAGCCATGACTGATTTGAAAACTTTAATTTGCAAATATCTAAAAACTGCACCACGTTAGATCAAATCCTTAAAGGAAAAATTTTACCCATCGAGTTTGTAGTCGTATTTCACATACACCCTGTATACACTTCTAATTATTTGCTGTTTTAAGTAAATATAACTAAAACTAACTGTCTAAGTAGCTGCGCACTAAATAATTTCACACACATACACACAATATATCAAACATTAGGGAATACTGTATAGATAATATGTAAATTTTTGCAATGTTTTACTACAGAACAGCCATATTACATGTTTCACTTTGTACTGTGACGTCACGTGGAAACGACCCATTGCAGTTTTGTTTTTAGCGCGCGCGCTTGTGCACTTCTACTTGGTGATAACCAAATCGAAAGTTCATGGTACGATAAACGGCTTTTTCCGGTAGCGTGCAATAAATTGTCTATGTTTAGTTTATGTAGTCAACACAGATACAAATATCACTAGAGATCTGTAAGGTTATTAAAACTGAAACTTCCAATGCTTCAGAATTTATTTTCAAATTTTTTTTTGTTGTATGCCGTCACTTAGTAAAGCGGTGTATGGAAAAATAATTTTCAGTTTAAATTCTGGCAAGTTCTGTTATAAGTCCACTTAGTTCAAAACTTTGTTTTGAATTCAATAAAGCATTTTAGGATTGATTCTCGTTTACTTAACATATTACTTACATTGGAATGGATGATTAAACGCGTGACCGAACGTAAAATTTTATTTTTCACCGATGATTTAAAATCAAGAATAAAAGTTTATGTCGAGTTGTTAGAAAATTAATTGCGACATTTTCCATATGTGTTATTCCTAATAGATGTACTAGCAAGTTTAGTTGAATAAATTTATAGATATTTACTTAATCAAAGACTTATTGGCAACGCTTTTGTAATCGAAAATCTTAAGACACCAAATTGTTGGAGTAGACGTTATATTTATGTATTAGAAAAACCTTAAAAAAACTTGGAAAGATATATTATTCATAAATTTTTGTTGTTTGTTTCTTTGAAATTTTGGTAAATTACATTTGGTAAACTTAGTTGTTTTTAAACTAATAAAAAATTTATTAATCTGATAACAATCATTTAATGCATGTGCGTTTTAGGTAGCTGTAGCAATTTAGAAACCACAAATTTAGAGCTTTATAAAAACTACAAAGCTCATAAAAGTTCGACGGTAAACAAACAAAATAATTTTTGCAATCGAGACCAAAAAAAACAAAAGTTTAATATAAATGATATTAACTAAAACAACAAAAAATATTTAAATTAATGTCACCAATTATGAAAGAAACTATGATGTAAATAAGTGTTATTCTATATTTATTGTTTAGAATAAGACTCCAACCGATTGTCTAAAAAGACTTGTTTCAAATAACCTAATTTCATTATTTCCAAAATAAGCAAAACCATTGTAAAATTCTTGTTAGTTGCAAAATGATTTGTATCTAACTATAAATAGTAACGATAAATGACATTATCTAACAAAACCCAAAAGTTTATTTTATCATATATTATCAACAATGGTACATCAGAAGTAATTAAAGTACACATTTATATCAGTTATGTGTTTGTGTTTAAAGTGCGTAACGCGCAATAGTAGAGGATAGATAATATAATTTTTTATAGTATAATTTGCAATTATTCATTTGCAAAAATAAACATTTAAAAATTGTTTTGATTGTACCGATTGTCACTCAAAAACAATATTTCAAGCTTCAATAAAATTGACGGCAAGAAACAGTACCAAAGCACAAACATATCTTCTCTTGTATTATTATAATAAAGACGTTAATGTGATATATTCATAACAAAATTATGCAAACAATAAAAATTAAATAAACATTTAATACTTACTCGTTCATTTTGTCACTAATCAGCTGTTATTGTTTCTATGACAAAATAAAGATTTGACTTTGTACAGACACTGTGTCAAAACATACTAAATCGTGGTACGGTATTGAACAAAATACAAATAGATAAGTTGCACATTATCTTATCTCGTAATTAACTGATTTATATCATGTATCTATACTTATTTTTTTGATAAACTGCAAAAACAGTGGCGTAGTTAGTAGTAGTAATTCTAAGAACGAAATTATAAATTTATGTTGTTACTTTGATAAGAATTTTTTCAGTATTTTCTCAGTGATCAGACGATATCTGTGTTTATGATTTTTCTATCTCATGAGCTTTAATTATTTTTATTGAATTTATCTGGCGAAATATTAAAATTCTTTAACCTAATAAAAAGTTAATATAAAATTCACGTTGCAGCCAATAAAAAACCTACATATTTCTATTGGAATTTATAGAACATCATTTGAATCGAGATACAGTAATATAAAAACATGTAACTAGTCTATTGGTAATTTACATATGTACCTATATGTAAAATATAGAGTGAAGTATGAAGAAGGACGACATTATAAACCTTGTGTTTTATTAATTGGCAATAAGTAAAATAAAACTACTTATTTTTTTGAGATTATAAATTAGTAACTGAACGTTAGTTTGGATACCCCAGAAGAAATTGTGAAGTCAGTTGAAGAGTCTCAGGTCAAATTTGAAACTGCGTTTAGAATCTTACTTGCAAGTATACATATATGAATTACCAAATAAAAACTAATAAAACAACAATGGCTTACATGTTTACATGTGTTATTCCATAGCCTGCACATATAGTATCTGGATTTCCAAATAGAAGCATAATTTGTCCTATTTGCATTTCTAAATTGATTGTTATACGTTTTATATATGGAATAATATGCAAATTCCAGACACGAAACATATAGAGGCAAATAATTTTTTTTCTTTATACAGCGTTCATCTGAAATACGACTACAAACTCAAGGAGTAGTTTCATTGTGGTATTAAATGAAAATTTTTCCTTTAAAGATTTGGTCTAAAGTAACCCAGTTTTAAGATATTTGCAATTAAAGTTTTCAGGTCGGTTCTAACTATCTAAACAAATGGAAATTGTTTGCTGATTGTAATTATTCGGTAAATAATAGGTGTAAATGCTCTAAAATCCGTGAAACGTAAGATGTATTGTGTTAATTATTGTTTTCTTTAATTTTCCATCATCTACAAAATCAATTGTTAATACAATAATGAAACCAGATAGTAACGTTTATTTCTTAGTATTATTACTGGAACTAGCTTAACAAAATATACTTTCTGTACACGATCACATTTATCTTCAATTATAACTCACACAAGATTTCATATAATTAAAAGCAAAATTCGGTTTTCTTAAGACCAAGTTAGGCAATCTGATTTATTTCTGTAATAGCGAATGCTTCTACCGCCGGAGTCCATACTAAAATGAAAAAGCCTTCTGGGTTTGGACCGTGTCACTATTGTAACCGAAATTGCCAACGTTTCGCCTACTTATCCCTTCAGATTCTAAGCTATTTTGTCTATACGGATTTCTCAAACAAGGTATTTCTTTTCGGCCTGTCGTCAGTACTATCCAATCTCCTACCTACAAGCTAGGCAAGTTTTTACTAAGATAAGAACGTCTTCCGGGTTTGAACCGTGTCAATGTTGTAACCGAAGTTGCCAACGTTTCGCCCACTTTCGTAAAGGGCTTCATCAGGGCGTGAGAAAAATCGAAGAACTTAAACAAGCAACCCAAATCTAATTAAAAACTTCTCAAAAGTTAGGTACTCAACTTGTGAAGCAAGCCAGATTCTAAACTCTGAAAAGGTAAGGAAGAAAACGATAAACTTGTAAAAGCAAACGAAAATCTAACAAAGAACCACTACAAAGTTAGGTAATCAACGTGTGAAGCAAACCAGATTCTAAACTCCATAAAAGTGACTTAAGAAGAAATGGTCTCCGTATATAAAGAAGATGTATCGTCACAGCTAGTTAAGCTCGACTCTGTTGGGTTATGGTTGAAAAGGGGCGTGTTTTCAATAAAGGACTAATGACCAAGAACCAAAGAGGGTATAGCTCGAAACCATGATCACGATTGAAGTTATTGGGGTGTTTGATGATTTCTATGCTCTCTCGAAATTTCATGTTAAAAAGAATGGAGATTTGGCAATCACCAAAATGTTATCAAAATCTATCTTGTGACCTGTAGTGAAATGATGTTCAGCAACCGCAGACTTAGAAATAGGCCTTTTTCTTATACAACGATGATGTTCGGAAATGCCAGTAATGACGGAACGACCGGTCTCGCCAATGTAGACTAAACCACATGAACAAGGAATTTGGTATACACCTTGAGACAAAAGTGTAGGGTAGCAAATTTGTCCTTGGGAGAAGGAAGAATCTGAGAGATTTTGCCTGTTGAGTTGAAAATAGGTTTGATACCATTCTCACGAAGAAGTTTCTCTATTTATATATATAAACAGAACGTTTCTGTGCAGGATGATGATGATACGAAGCATGAAGGTATGTATCAGTATGGGTGGGTTTGCGATAAACAGAATGACCCAGAAGTCCGTCGGGCTTACGAGTCACAAGAACGTCAAAAAATGAAAGAGAACCATTGCTTTCGATTTCCATAGTAAATTTGATACCCAAGTGTTAATTGTTAAGATGATTAACTTAGACAACTTGAGGTAACCATGAGACCAAACAATAAACGTGTCGTCAATATACCTAAACCAAACAACCGTTTCAAAAGATTTCATAAAAATGTTAGCTACAACAGGTGATAGAGGAGAACCCATAGCAGCACCAGAAACCTGTTCGTAAAATTTGTTATCAAATTGGAAGTAAGTAGAGGATAGACACTTATCAATAGGAGGAACCAAACTCAAGTCCTTGGCTTGTTGAGACAGAATCTGTTTGATGATAATAAGCAAATCCTTAATAGGAAGTTTAGTAAAAAGTGAAGTCACATCAAAACTCACAAGAAAATATTCGGATTCAAGTTTTATAGTTTGTAGACGTTGATTAAAATGCTGAGAGTTGAGGATATGAGAAAAGGTTTTACCTATAAACTCGCAAAGAATGTTGAACAAGAACTTGGCTAGTTTGTAGGTGGGAGATTGAATAGTACTAACGATAGGTCGAAAAGGAATACCTTGTTTGTGAATTTTGTGAAAGGGTAAGTCGACGTTTAGTTTCAGAAGGTAGATTATGGAAGATTTGATGATTTGGCTGACCTCACGTTCAATCCTCGAAGTGGGATACGAGTACGTTTCCTCAGACACAATAGAATAGATTTTTGCAACATAATTAATATGGTTCAAAACGACAGTAGCATTGCCTTTGTCGGCTGGAAGAACAATAACATCAGGGTTCTTACGAAGACTTTTTAGAACTGACTCTTCCGATTTCCGACTTCCGACAAGAAATGTTGGATTTAGGAATTTTAAGTGATTCAAGGATTTTGCCAGTGTTAATACGAATGGGATCTGAAGACTCGACAGCACATAAAATATATTCTTTAGGAATACGTTTGGGAGCAACAGCAAAATTCAAACCCTTAGATAGCACCGATTCCTGTTCTGAAGTGAGGACCAAACTAGATAAATTAACAACCGTCTTTAAAGAGTTAGTAGTAGATAAATTTACGATCCTTGGATTCTAATATTTAAAACTTTTTGAGATGACCTTCAGTGGTTAGTCGTAGAGTGGTATCAGACTGCTGGTAAATAATGTTGTCAAAGAGATTCCAATCATCCAGGGAAAGAGTGTTGGCCAACTCAAGATGAAGATAAAAGAGTTGTTTCGAAATGGTGTGGGCAAAACGTTGGCAAACAAAAACATAGACAAGTTTCTGTCCAACATTCTTTGCGAATTTACAGGTCACATCCTCAACTCTCAGCATTTTATTCAACGTTTAGAAACTATAAAACTTAAACTCTAAGATTTTATTGTGAGGTTTGATGTCACTTCTCTTTTTACTAAAGTTTCTATTAAGGATTCGCTTATTATCATAGAACAGATTCTGTCTCAACATGGCAAGAACTTAAGTTTGGATCCTCTTATTGATAAGTGTTTATCCTCCACTTACTTCCAATCATCTAAACAATCAATATCTAGATATCAAACTTACTATAGAATTTAAAACTATTAGTTATCTCCCATTTCTCGACGTTCTTGTGATTTATAAGCCCTATGGACGCAAACCAACTCATACGGACAGATACCTTTATGCTTTGTCTCATCATTATCCTTCACAGAACGTTCTGTTATTGAATCTTTCGTTCAACGTGCTTTTTCTATTTGCCAACCTAAGAATCTTGACTCAAAACTCGATGATCTTAGGATCTTATGATCTTAAGAACCTTATTGAACAATGGTTATATAAAGAGATATATTTATACAATTATTAATCGTCGTCTACATTCACGTACTTGATTACCTAAAGACGTTTCTAATTCCGAGTCCAATCCGAAATTGGCTTTTTTACCCTACATTTACAAGGTTTCAGATCAAATACGGAAACTTCTTTGTAAGAATTGTATTAAACCCATATTCAACTCGACATGAAAAATATCCCAGATTCTTCCTTCTCCCAAACACAAATTTCCTACACTTTCACTTCAAGGTGTGTACCAAATTTCTTATTTATGTGGTTTAGCCTACATTCGTGAAACCGGTCGTTTCGTGATAACTATATTTTGATAACGTTTCGGTGATTGCCAAATCTCTATTCTTTTTCAACAGGAAATTTCGAGAGAACATAGAAATCGTCAAACACCCTAATAACTTTAATCGTGATCATGGAACTATTCCCTTTTTGGTTTCGAGTCATTACTCCTTTATCAAAAAAACGCCACATTTTGACCGTAACTCAATCAGAGTCGAGCTTAACCAGCAGTGACGAAACTTCTTATTTCTTTTTAAACCACTTCTATAAAGTTTAGAATCTGGTTTGGATCACAAATTAATAACTTAACTTTGCAATAGTTCTTTGTCAGTTTTCGCTTTTTTAAATTTATTGTTTTCTTTCTTACCTTTTCAGAGTTTAGAAGCTGGATTGGTTTACAAGTTGAATACTTAACGTTTGGAGAAGTTCTTAGCTAAATTTCGGTTGCTTGTTTGAGTTCTTCGATTATTTTCACACCCTGATGAATCCTCTTACAGAAGTGGGCGAAACGTTGGCAACTTCGGTTACAACAATGACACGGTTCAAACCCGAAAGGGGTTCTCATATTAGTATGATTATTTCTGTCTCGATTTTTAACGGATTTCTTTAGTTGATGCTAAGTGTTTCGTGTAAACGTACTCGTACTTTATATTTAATTAAAATTTTCTTCATTATGTACAACAGTGATATTGTTTTAACGTATGTTGAGTGTAATTATAAGCTTCACACCACACGTAGATTGTGGGTTGAGCAATATTTAAATAAATAATAATGATAACAATAAACTGTATTTTGGGTGTGTGTGCAAAAACTTAGAGAAACTGTAGGTGTTCTTTCTACCTACGAAGGTCGTGGTCGAGAAAGACCATCCCATGTATTAGCAACAAAAAAAGAATAAATCTTTTCAATAAAATCAAAGTTTTGATATTTGTTTTTCTTCAATGCTTGTGCAGATATTGTAAATTGTAAAAGATCGGACACAAAGTAGCACTAGAAAAATAGGTCGCGAAGCTAACGTGTTCCATAGTACCCTACATCGTGTTTTAAGGAATTATTCTTTGTACCCTTACTAGGTTCAATGAGTCTAACAGTTAACCGATGTTGATTTTGAACCGCAACTTGAGTTTTGTGAGATCGCAGCAACAAAAAGCTTTTGGCCCTGACTTCAATGAAATGGAACGTTTTTATTTTATCTTGGCATCAAAATTTGAATTTCAATTTTTAAGTTCTAATAATTTTGATTTCTTTTTTATATAACGTCAACTTACGATGCAGAGTAGTGATGGGATCATTCGAATGAAAAATAACCGGTCATCCGGTTTTCAAAATAATCGTTGTAATTCGGTTATTACATCAGAGTATTCGAATGGAAAATAATCGAAAACTATACGCCTGCGCCAGCAACTGAGTATGCATATACGTATTTCAATCAAATTATAAAAACCGACAGTATTCAGTATGTAGTATCCAGTTATCCATAATCGATATATGTACTTTTACTGCAGTGTGTATTTTAATGATTGTCCGGTGTTTGAATTTGCCGCTTGTAAAACGCCAAATTGAGAAATGAACTGTCAACGCACCAACATTGTTTGATTATAGCTACTAGAATGACTTCGCGGCAAATTCAAACACCGGACAATCATTAAAATACGCACTGTATAATCAAAAAGTATAATATCAGCTATAATAAAACAGAGCATGTGCGATTGTAATGAGACGGCAGTTGTTTACTTTTATGTAATTTAAAAAAAATTATTAGGAAGTTAAAATTTTTATAAGATTGGATTTTCAATTAAATAACTATCAGGAGAGTATGACGTGACGAATGTAAATATGAGATTGAGTACTGTTATACAATTGAAATGATGATAATTCAAATAATCATTCGGTTTTTGAAATCACTCAAGTACTGAGTATTCGGTTATTGAAATAATTCGGTTATGCCCAACACTAATGCAGAGATACCAACTTTAAGCAAAGTAACATTACTAAAATTCGTGTAAGAATTTGTTTATTCTCACACGGATTTTAGTGTCAGAATCGCTAATTCTCATGTCGGAATAAAGAAAATAAATTACGGCAATTACATAAATATTGGACGATCTTAGAAAAAAAAATTGCAAACAAAGCAAGATACGCAAACGTTTCTATGTATTACAAGCCATTATCAGAGGCCTAGTCATCAAAGCTAAAAAGAATTTGACAACAAAAATAACGCGTTATCACACATAAACATCTATGATTTTATGAAATTACAATACAACATTGTTTTAGCAGTAACATCACAAATAATACTGTTACGAATTTTATTATTAAAACTAATTTATTTAAACGACTAAAAATATGTTTTACTTATACTAGAAATATATATACTTTTAAATTAACCGAACTAATTAAATCTAAAAATATTTAATAAAAACACTTACACGATAATTTATATCACTCACACGAAGATAAGATAAAATCCGCGGATATCTTCACACGCTTGTTTACACTAAAATCACGTACAAGATTATTCTCGGTATATTTTTCTAGACACACGTGCTAACGACTTATTTATTTAGACTTGAATAATCTTCTTAACACTGCAGGCTTCGCATTACGGAAATAACTGACCTACGATTTGTCTCTTCGGTATTTATACACATAAGGAAATCTTTCTCGAGTGTTCCCTATTTTTCGGTATATCTTCTAGAAGATGGATAACAGCTTCTAGAAGGCTCTTGCATTTGCAAATAACTTCTCGAACGTTTCAATACGTTATCGAGGTCTAACGTCATAGTATTAGAAGCAACCGACGCAACAATCATTAGGATACTTCAACTTAAAACTAAAGTAGGCTCAGATTAAACTAGAATAAGTCTGAGCCGATGTAGAATATATTCTGCTACAGAAAGCTTACAGATAGGTTACGCCCAGTCACCTTTAGAGGAGATCTTTGCTCAACTACAAGAAATAGTTAACTATTTGAATATTGCTAACCTAAAAATTTGTTAGACCGACGATATATTTAACTTGTGCACCATTAAAAATTTAAGAAAGCGTCATCAAATTTTTATTTTTAATAACCCAACAGCAATCACTAATGCTAAAGAAAAAACAAAACTATTACAACTTTATCATGAATCCCTGACTATCGGAGGACATTTTGGAAGCAAAAAATATTAAAGTAACTTTGTTAAAAATATAAATAAAAAAATACGACAAAAGACGTTGCTAAGTACGTATGAACATGTAAGAAATGTCAATTCAACAAAGGCTCAATACGTCGTAAAGAACCAATAACAATAACAGATACAGCACAAAATTCGTTTGATATTATTGAAGTAGGCACAGTAGCACCATTAAACAGAACAAATACTCATGTATGAATCCGGTGCTGTATTATTCAAGTTAATACATTTATTAATTTGCTTTTCGTTTTTCTCTATGGTTAGTGTGAAAGTAGTGTAGGAACTAAAATTAAGTAAGTAAGTACGTTTATTTTTCTTATTTGAATGTTAGAAGAACCAAAGTACTATGGAATCTTGTGTGATTATTAACTAACATATTTTGTTACAGGGTATTGGTTTCGATTTCCCAACAGCAGTCGTGCAAGTTCGGTTGCTTTGTCCAAAAAAAATGCCCATTCATCAGCAGCTTTTTAATTATCGAAGAACTGAATAACATTTTTGATAATGTTTTGAACTTCAGAAAGTATAGTTTTCTTTGTAAGGGAGCTCGAAGCAAGACGGGAGTCTTTAAATTTTAAACTAGTTACAAGAAAATGAAACTACTCAAAATCTTTAGACACTCTTTATTGCAAAATTTATTCAAAACATTCAGAGTATAAGTAATTACAACATAAACATACCGCGTCATTATCAGCATCTACATAATATGTATCTGATGAAGATACTTTTCTTGTTTATTTTTGCTGGTTAGAAAAGCATAAATTACACGTTCCGCCCTTTTTTCAAAAGTTTTTGTTTCATTTTTCTTATCAATTTCGTCTTAACGTTAATTTTGGTATGGTGTGCTGGTAAAAATGACTTTTTACGCGCTTCGTTTTTGATCGAACTAAATAATTAGTGGTAACTGTGAGAATTGGATTGATGTCTTCCGGAGACCGAACCGAAGACTTATCTTCTGTAGAGTGACAAAAATGTGATTTTAGTTTCGATGTTGATTTTGTGACTTTTTTTGAACATTTGAATATGATGAAAACGCACACGTTCCTCTAAGCTCTCCCTCATTCCAAGATAAACAACCTAGTATATTTTCAGTTTTCATCATTTCTGTCCTAGTTGATAATTCCGGAGAATTTTCAACAACATAAGTTGAACAATGTAGTAAACTTGCATATTTCTTAATTTCTAGCTCAGTTAGAACTTCTTTAGTCATGGGCAGTGGCGGCTGGTGGTCAATCATACCAGAGGGTCATTTTAAAATATTCAAAAAAACGCAATTATCACAAAAAGTAAAAAAAAAACTTTTTTGCATTAAAGCGATTTATATTTAAGATCTATTCCTCTATCTTTAGAATCAGCAAAATGATCGATAACAAGTTCATTAAAATTTACAATGTTTTCAATTAAAGATTTTTCCATGTTTCTTCACATCCACAAATGCATTCTGATAAATCGTACATAGATTCTTTAAAATTACGGTGTACTTCTTTAGCTTTATGTTTACTTGTTTGTCGAATTTGAAGTAAAGGCCGAGGACGACCATTGGTTTTAAATTCTAAACGTCTTTCAAAATTTAAACTATTATAAGCGATTAATTTTTTTATCAAACAAAAACGGTAATATGTACTTAACCATAATTAATTTTCTTTTAACTTGTGAAAGTCATTGACATTGGTTACAAACGAATATTATCAAACAAATAAAAAAACGAGTGCAAAGTTTGTCGTATGAGATAAAAAATGTGCATTTCAGCATTTTTGTTTTAGAAACACGTATTGCCGGTATTGCGGAGATAATAATAAATGACGTAAGCATTGCATTGAGTACGCGAAATGGGACTCGGCTGACAACCGCAGAAACCATTTAGTTGTCTTTTTCTAATTCGCATAAGATTGTATTATGCGTGTTGCACTCTTGACTACAATAAGTATCATTTACGATTCGGCTGCATTATATAATACAATATAATACACAGGGACTATAAAACACAACAGCCACGGGTAAATTCGTAAGTTTTCGCATATGTTGCGCTTACAATGAAAATTGCAATGCAAACGCTGATAATTTGATTTAAACGCGAGTTCTTGTAATTTTAAAGTAAATAAAACAATTTTCTAATTTATTTTGGAGGGTCATTGTCCGAGTGACCTAATAGAGAAGCCGCCACTGGTCATGGGAGTTGTTTTTGCAGATAGCCGATGGATTGTTTCTGTTGCAAGAAAATCAGCATCAGTGAATATGTCTTTATCACAAGGCCATATACCAATTTTCTTGAAACCGTTGATTTCTGTTGAAATGTTAGCAACTTTGATAAAAGCGTTATTGAACAATTTAGCAAGTTGACACTGCAAAACAACGACCGGGGTGGCTTTGCAACCAACTGTTCACCTCTGCTTAATAAAATGGACTGAGAAGTTTTGTAAAACACAAATCTAACGGTTGTAGGCGATGTGTACAGTGTGGCGGAAAACAGAGCAAATCCCATTTTTTCGAGCATGTTCAATAAGGGCAATATTCTTGGTATGAGTATGATATCCATCTAACAAAAGTAACACTGGCGATTCCTTGGTAGCCTTGGTAAAATTTACAAATTTGTGAAACCAAGAATAGAATATATCCGTCTACATCTACCTACTTGGATGGCACTCAGCCCAAGCACCAGGGTGACAGTCGTTTATAGGTTCGGGATTAGGTCTTACTCTCGGAAAAATAAACATGGGTGACATATATGTCCCTGCAGCATTGAAGCATACTTCAATCGTTGCAGTAACTCCTCTTCCAGTTGAAGTCAAAGCTCCGAATTGCTTTCGTCTCTTTTCCGTGATTATTTTACATCTTGTTTTAGAGACAATTGATATTCCTGTCTTACCACAGTTCCAAACTTTATCTGCGGCGAAAACCGTGAACAGCAAATCCAAAAATTGGTTAACTATATGGGTACTCTTCTTCATCTGAGATAAAAGTCACTTTGGGACCTAAAACTTTTCTTACCTCAAAAGTATACTCACTAAGAGAATTCTTCATGCTTATTTGACTCTATTTTCCACGTCCGGTTTTTCGAATGTATGTACGTACCATTATCACTAAATAAAAAACAGTTTAAGCATATTGAAAAATAATGTATACAGACAGATTGACCATGGGGCAAGATGCGATACTCCCCTTTATGCCCTATGTAAAGAACTTCATCTTGTCCCGTAAGTACGTTTTTAGGTTAAGAATTTTTTTTCTCAAAGTAAGGCACCGTTTCAAACTCTACCAAAATGCCGCCCCTAATCTGCTTTGCGAAAAAAAAAGTAAAAATAAATATATTTGTTAATAAATAAGTTCTAATTCAGATATTTTTTAGACAACAATTTAATTATTTTATCTAGCATTGATAAGAACAATAAAAATAACAATACTAGCAAACAAACAATATTTAATTACAAATCAATACTACCCTTTAAAATTACCGTAACAAAGTACGTTTTGATTGCCAATAGATATTACAAAAATTAACTACAGAAACGCAAGTGTAAGGTAAACTATGCCTTTAAAACTCTAGTATGTTTCGTTGTGTAAACTGTTCGTTACTTTTTATAGTGACGGACAGACTTTAGTTTAGCACTGTGTTCTTGTTGTTATAAAATGTCGTAGCGATAAATTGTCGTCTATAATTTGTCGTGCGACAATCACAACTTTTTTTAAATTTAATAAAAAAAGCGCATGCGAAAAATGTAGCTTGAAATTAACATGTAACACATCTATTTAAAATAAGTACATTCTATCTTTTACCTAGTGTTTGTTTAAACCACCGACATTTTGCCTTTTTCAAAGGCATCGTAAAGAATACTTGCAATTGGAACATGTTCATTTAGTTTAAATGTACGATTAGAAGCTATTACTTTAGAAATCATTTGCATTTTCAACTACTACACAAATAATTCAAGACTTTCAGTCTAAAAATTAATAAATATAGCTTTAGTAACTGTTTCTCTTTAAATATAATTATATGGATAAATAAAAAAACGTGGAAGAAATTACTTATGCTTATTTCGTACAATTCCATTACAATTAAATTGAAAATTATTGTTCAGCAAATCTTAAATAAAAATAATATCATTGTAAGCATAGCCTGAAATTCGGTTGGTTTCATAAAGCACATTGAGTTGGAGAAGTTTAAGTTTTAATTTATAGGCCTGCTCAGTTTTGGTATTACATTTTACACATTAAAATGTAAGGATCTGTATGATATAAAATTACTAAGTTATTTTAAATTTATCTTGAATTATTCGTTCGTTCGTAGTTCATGAAATATTTAAAAACGACTTAAATTTCTCGCATGTGGTTGGTATAACTTCGAATCTCGAATTCCTATCTTGAAAGTATAGTAAAACTTATCTTTTGGAGTTACTGCGTTACTGGAACGTATAAATTTTACACGAATATGATTCGAAACCGAAACATTTCGCATTTAAATGTTTCATTTCGAAAGTACATGCATGATTTACTTATATTATTAATCTTCAATTATTGGGAGTATGCATGTATAAAACAATACAGAGTTGTATACACATGACGTTTCTAAAAAGATAAGTCGTACAACGTTCTGTTCTAAATTTTTTTACTATAGTATTTTGTGTTGGATCAGAAAAAATAAAACGCTCTAAAAAGAAACTAAATTATAGCATTTTTATTTATTAAATTCATTAATAATTAGTAACAATGAAATCAACTAAATACTAAAGTTTATACTGTTCTATACATTTAGATGTTTATCTTGAGATGAGACGTCAAAACCACTTATTGCAGTTTGCGACAACTTAAAAAAGAACAATACAAATAACGATACATTTTTATAATAAAATATTGATAGTTCTACCTTAGTACAGAAGTGTTGATAAAGAAACTGGAAGTGGGTTTATCCTCCATGTTTAACAGTTTTTCTTATATAATTTTGTACGTATGTAAATTGTTCGTATTATATAATTTCAAATATATTCTAGGTTCGAATCCTTCCTGCGACGATTTTTTTAAGAAAAAATTCCATATCTTGAAGAAAAAACAAGATACGTTAAAAATAATAATTTTTACTGGTTTACTAAAAGGGATAGCAATATCGAGGCGCACAATATAGGTTGAGGTGTATAACACGTTATATAATAATCAACCCTGTATGACAACCAAGACCAAAAACTTTTTTTTCAGGGAAAATTAATATCGCGTTGCACTTAACTCGCCTTGATTTTTTAGATATCTACTCACAGAGTCTTTAGATACTTCAATCTCTTGAAACACGTAATTGTGCCTTTTTTTGTAATATTATGCTAACGTACATGATTGATTATATTAAATCTTTACATGGTAGTTGTAAAGTATAGACACAAAGACGGTATATACCTAACTATACTCTAAATTTCAAAGAAAAAAAAAGAGGTGAACACAGTTATTAGTTAATAATATTGTTATGTTAATAAGTTGGTAGATAATTTTTCGAGTATAAAATTTGTCCCTCGACACGCCTACTTTTAGTACTCGGCTGTCAAACGATTTTATTTCTTGTTAACGTTTTGTATAATACGAACTGTTCTTAGCGGTATCTTTGGCACAACAAGACTTTCATTATTAAATTGTTTCACCCCATTCCACGCGAATATGTGGACGAATTCTGCATATTGTTGAGTGAAAGTTTATTTTGGGTATGTGATTTTATAACGTTTTTTGTATTGAGGGCTTAAATTAATTTTTTAGCGGGTCCGATCCCTCCACTTAACCTTATCAGTCACGTTGGTAACACCTGCTTGTCAAAAAGTTTCCATGACGTCGCTCGCTGAAGGCTAAGGGGTTGAACACCACTTTATGAGAAGAAATACTTACACAAGTGCGAAGTTAATTAGAGGGAAGCTCGTCGCATTCTTTTACGTCAAATATCGTTGCATTAAATCAAATTACTTGTGCTAACGTCGTATCTACGCTTTGTGTCAAATTGCATGTTACGTTTTAGGTCATACTGGTACGGAATTAGCTAATCCCCTACTGGATAATACACAACTGAAAGTATTGCATTTTCTATTTATACAAGTATTACTTTGTTGATCATGCTGATTATTAGAATGGCCACACGTACATACTAGGTTGTAATCACAATTCATGTTAAAACGTTTTTTGTGTGTCACATACTTTTCGGGTGCGCTTGGATTCTTTATACTTTTGATTTTCGTATCCTTGTAATTTAGCTTAATAAAGTAAAGTAATTCCTTCGTTAAATGTAAAAGTAAGATCAATTAGGGCACTTTGATATGCGACGTATTGCCCAGTCAAAGGGCGTAAGTTATACTTGGCCTGTGATATTAACCCATGTAATATTGTTGGCAACGTTTATATAACGATACTTATGTACTTCCTTTGTCCTCTTCAACTACTTTGTGATACAATAAATATATATTTTGTATTATCATTTCTGTTGTGTTATTTGTTCTTTTACAGCTGCGGGTAGAGTTAAACGATATCTTCCTAATTTAGTTTCTTTCATCGTTTTGGCGCCTTTTTATATTTAATTTATGATTTAGCATCATAAAGCCTGTGTCTGTGAAGGATGCGCTAAGTTTCTCAGTCTTCTACCCATAATTAGTAATGCAAATTAAAAAAATAAACCGTTTGTTTTTAACATTTTTTTATGAAAAAAACAATACTTAAAGTTTTTCTTTCTGAATCTAAAAAACTAGTTAAAATTAGTGTGATACGTTATTTATTTGATAAGAAACACAAAAAAGTTTGTCCAAAAATGTTATCACGTTATTAAAGTATGCTGCTACATTTTTGTTTCTACGCATAAACACTATTTTACATGAATTTTTTTGCTTAATTTTTACATTTATTCGAGTATTTTGACTGACCTACGTAATATTACATCTTGTAAATACGTTATTTTCGAAAATTAACTTGAAAAGCATGTGCGTTCTTAGAATAACCATTTAATTTTACTACGTTTTATGTGATAACGTTATTCTGTATTTAATTTTATTTTTAGTGTCAGCAAATTACTGAGAAGAAACGTGTAGTTCTTAGAACAGTTAGAACAATACATTAAACATCATAACGATGTTTTTGATTTCTTGTCGATGTCAACGAACTAATTAATGCTATGGATCTGTTACTTTTGGTTTATTTGGCTCAAAACTTTGGTTTTTTTAAACGTTTTATGAAAATTTTTATTTTGAGATTTTTTATTTATATTGATTTCACTGCTTTCTAACCAAAAAACATTTATTGGGTTTTCTTCTGAATTTTGGATATTCTTATTATTTGGTTATTGTTCTCAACATAATTCCATTAAGCGGCGTACACTGCATTTTAAAAACTGTTTTGTAAAATTAACGCATTGTTTTTTTTCAAATTATAGTTTTTTTCTGTACATAAAGAATTCCTACAGGCATAATTAAAATTAATATAACACATTATTTTACTACCTCGCCAATAAAACACAGTCAGTTTTTAAAAGAAAGCATGTTAGTTATCAGAAATGTAAAAATACTTTTGAAGCGAATTCGGATAAGCTATTTTTGTATTACAAATGAAAAGATGTGCGCTATATTATCTGAAGACGAGTTCTGTAACCAAACAAGAGCGATAATATATTTGTCCCACGTGCTATACATATATACAATTTGTTATCTAGTACTATGCTGTAAACAAAAACAATGAATGTTGAAACGTGACGAACAGATAATTAAAATTTACTCTGAGCATTGTTTACATTTTTTCTGTATTTCAACTTTGTTATCGCATTAGTGGGATAATAACTGCAAGTGATATTACTAAATTTATAAAACTACTGTTGTTATGCAACGGCTTATAGAAATTTTATATCGGTAGAAAAAAACGCAAAACCGTTTTTTGAGAAAAAGGTTTTTAAAAAAAAAGGACAGAAAAAAACGTTTCTTTGCTACTACTCATAATGTCCCACATGTGTTGATTAGGCGAAAGGTAAAGGTAAAAGATTAACATTGGCTTTTTCGAATCGGTTCAGAAAGCGTCTTACTATGTGAGTACGGGTACTATCTTGATGGAAAAATGGATATTCCAACTGCTGAAGAAATGTAAGAATATGAGGTTCTACCACCTTGTTAACATATCGCCGGGCGTTCATACTGTTTCGAATGAATGCCAAACGAGACTTACTCTCATAGGTTATGGCACCCCATATCATAATCCCTACAGCGTAATGCACATGCCGCTCAACAGTAAATTGGACATTACGCTTACGATTTCATTAGTAAAGTCGCAACCTACACCACTACAAACGTTGATGTCGGTGTTGAGCCGTCAAAGGTAGCACAAGGAGTGATCGATAATATTGCAATCCAAATTTTCTGATTTGACGGTAAACTGTTTGAAAGGTTACAGAATGACCTTCATTACCTAACCATTATCGGTCTCTTATTGCCATAAATCGAAAATTGCGGTCTTGCACCTCATTTGTTTGCTTCCGTATTCTAGTTTTTTTTCATTACGACGATTCTGACTTTCCTTAGTCCACGCATGATTACAGCACATGATAGTGCAAATTTGTTTAATTAACGGTAATTTTCACGATATCACACTCTAAAGCATAATCATACACGATAATGCAGTAGTAAAAACAAAAAAAAGTCAGATAACCCATTATCACTTAATCCATTCAAATAAAACTTTAATCATTCCCACCGCTTTAATTTTGCAATTTAAATGTCTATATATACTTGTCGCAATGCTATACTTTCTTTACTTTGTTTGGTTGTTCTTTTTCTTGTGATTTTTTTTTAGTTCTTGATTGTCGATATACGGTTTAATTTATCTCAGCGCCAATTCTGTTTCCTTCTAACTTTTGGTTTTTAAAAACTTGGCTTGACGTCAAATCAAGCTCTTAAAAAATCAAGCTAAAGTTTTAAATAATCCAGTCAAGTTCAATATTAGCCAACTGTACATGTCAAGCTTTTAAACTCTTAAAAATAATATTATCTTAATGTAAAATGTATACCCCAAAATAAAGTTTATCGAAGGCAATTTACATAAATCAGTTTAGCAAACAGCGTCAACTGAAGACATCAAAACAGAAATTAAGCAACGTTTTTTGTTTATTTAGCTAAAATCTTGTTTTGGTTACAACCACAGATAAACATGATCGAGTACACAAAATACATTTTGTTAAGATCGGTCAGTACAAATACGAAGAAATAAAATTTTCTGTAATTATGTTACCGCCACAAGAAAACGTTTCCTTAAGCGTTTAATCGTTTATCAGAAACATGCTGAATACTAGGTTACCTCATATCTCGTGATCAATTAGAAATCAAGCGTGAATGCGTCAAGTATACACGTTCAAACCTCGCATCGTAAATACTATGTACGGGCAGTATTGTTTGTTTATTACTAATACACGTCAATAAATCTAGCGTTGCTATAACCATAAAATGTTTATTGTGTATTTGTTATTACCAAATTAATAATTAGATAATTAAGTAAATGTAACTATGAATTTGGTTTTATTTATAATTTGTTTTTTATTACACCCACGTACAGGTATAGATCACATCTAGCACATGCTAGCGGTTGGGTCATTGTTTATATCATTAATATTGTGGCAGTGAGCTGTAATACGTGCGACTTTTGCGAAAGAAACAAGAAAACTTTTGAAAAAGCTAGAAAACCAAGTCAAGCCTACAAACATCAAGCCAAGTCAAAATTTTATTTTTAAAAAGCTTGATTTTCAAGCCCAAGCTAAGCTTTTACGTTTCAAACCAAGCTACTTGACATGATGAACCTGTACCAGTTGTTTTCCTTTCTAATTTTTTTTTGCATCTGCTAAAATAGAAACCGGATTATAGTACTATCTGAAAAAGAAAAATCCGCTGTCTACTGCATTTTAACATTGGATTTTTGAAATATACTGCAGTTTATTAGTATACCTGATGATTAAACTGTAACTCAAGCTTACTCTAAAAAAATTACTTTTAAGCTACTTTTGATAAGATAAGCCAAACACTAACATTCAGGAAATTTTAAAAATTTTATTTAAAATTGGCAAAAAAATCAGCTTAGAAACAAACACGGTTTTTTAAAATTTAAAAGAAACATCGTTTTATTTACAAGCAGACGAATTTTCACATAAAAATCATACTTTAAAGTTAAACTCTCCTAAAGTTGGGTGGTCATTTGAAAATCATTTTATTTATACAACCCTGTAATTTAAAAAAATATTTTCGATATAACTATTTCTTCTAAAACGTCAATAAACATAAAAAAAACATTTTTTAAAATTAACGAACAACGTAAAATAATCTTAACTTAATAGTTATCTATAAGCACGTTTTATTCGTTTGTTCTAATTACTGTTAACTAGAAAACAATACACTGTTGTTACGTTGCTACAGCAACTCGTGCTAATTTCAAGTTTTGTTTATACTTGATTGCTTATTGTACTATTATTTTCTGTCTTGTAAAATAATTCATTATAATTATTTTATTACTGATGCACTTTATTTCAATTTGTTTTATTACTTCGATTCCGTTTAAATTCATTTTTTCAATCAGTAATTTTCTGAAGACAAGTAAGAGGACTCCAGGGCTAATTAAGTTTGAGATACCTACCACTTTTGCTTTTTTCGAATGCAGATACGTTAAGTTATCGGAAAGTATTATACGTACACGTCTGTATAAATGGTTGTCTAAAGTAACCAAAAGTAGCTAAAAGTACCTAATACTTGTTTTCATATTCTACAAGAATGTAAATATTTTATTCATATTTTACTAATTTTAATTATATGTGCTGTTTTATTACTAAAAAAAATTAAAACGCAACAGTTAACAAAAAATTAATTGCTTTTGCAAAAAATTCAGCAAGAAAGTCACCAAACAAATTCAAAATTTTTAAATTTGCGTATAATTTGTGGTAATTTGGTATAAAGTTTTGAATTGTAATTGTACGAGTAGTAATTATTGTGGATAAAGGAAAACTTTTGATTTATAGTTAGTTTGTTAGCCGTAAGCATGATACAAAGTACTCAAAAACAGCTGAAAAGTTTTGGAGTGAACTTGGTTTTGTCAGTAATTAATAAAAGACAAAGAAACAGCGGTACAAATAAAAGTAAATTCAACTTATATATTATGAAAATTTAAGCTAGATCTAGAAAAAAATATAACATTTTAGTACGCAAACTTATGTTGCAATTAATTGTTGCCTCTTCAAATTTTATCGTTTGACCGGTGTCTAAAAAGTGTTTAGCAACAGCAAATCTTGTGTTATGTTTCTTTGTATTCACCTTATGTTTTTTTAATCTGGTAGCTATGTTGCGCCCCGTTTGTCCTATGTAAGCCAGCCCACGCGAACTAGGGATGTGGTAGACCCCTGGTTCTTCGAGTGGTGCTTTTGTTTCTTTTGATTTTAAGAAATTGGCGGCTATTTTATTAGTTGCAGTAAAGATCACTTTGATATTTTTTCCTCTAAATATCCTGGCTATTTTATCCGTGCAGTCTTTTACGTAAGGAAGAAAGGAAGTTGCCACGGGTTCCTCCTTCTTTGGTTTTTCCTTGCTGTGTTTGTTAATTGCTCGATATATGTCTGTTTTTCTGAAACCGTTTTTTATTAAGGAGTTTGTTAGGTGACCTAGCTCGGTCTTTAACGTGTTCGGTTCAAAGATTGCCTTGGCCCTGTGTACTAAAGCTTTTAGAACTGCAAACTTCTGAGCTGGATGATGATGTGATTCGGCGTTGAGGTATCTGTCAGTATGTGTCGGTTTTCTATATTAAATTAAAATTTTAATACAATTATTTATGTTTTTTTAATGTTATTGTTATTAAAATTTCACTGAACTCACCTCACGGCTTTATGCTGTCTTTTTAGCTGTCGCATCTCTTATACAGCATTTTTCCGCCGATTCTCTTTTTCAGATTAGAACAATAATACAAACTTGCCGTTATTTAAATGAGCAAGACATAACACTTTGAGTAAGTCTCAACTGCATTTTACTCGCAACCAGAGCTCAGCCAACCTGATACTTTTTGAGTTACTTGTACTTTATATACTATACTGTTTAATTTTATTAGCTATTACCTTAGGGTAAAACTTTGTTGTGTACTCAAATTATTATAACATTTTTTGAACCTGAAGATCATTATTAAAGTTAAATTAAAATAGTTGATATATACTATGTGACATTAAATTTTGAAAAACCAAGAAACGGTAAAAAATGTGACCAAAGTTGGCAGGAACGTTTAGCTACTCAAAGGTAACAAATTATTAAAATTTTGAAGAAAAAAAAACAAAGATGAACACAATTTTTATTTAATAATTTGCTGATCTCCCCTATTGGTTTCACACTCTCTTACTCTTTGTGGTATCGATTCCAGCAGATAGTTAAATTCCTCTTGACTTATTGGATCACAAGCAACTTGCAATGCCGGAGAAGTTCCTGTGTCAGTGGAGAATCTGGATAGCTATGGTAAGAGATTAACAATTACTTCTTTGAGTCGGTATAGAGTGGCATTATCTTGCTGGAAAAGTGGGTCTTCTAACTGCTGAAGAAATAAAAAAATATGAGGTTCTACCATCTTGTAGACATATTGCCCGGCGTTCGTATTGCAAAAAAAACTTACTCATATAGGCTACAGCACCCCATACGATAATTTCTACAGTATAGTGTACATGCCGCTCAACAGAATATTGCGCATTGCGCCGTTCTTTACGTCTTTGTCTGATTCTCTATGCTATTCTAGATTCTAGTGGACACGCAGCCTACACCACTTCAAACGTTGATTTGGTGTTGAACGGTCCATTGTAGCACAATATGTGATCGATAAGATTGCCGTAACTTATGATTCGAGGGTAAACTGTTCGAAGGGTTACAGGACGACCTACATTACCTAACCGTTGATCGGCGATTGATCTGGTAGTGGAAAATCGGTCGAATAAGTCGAAGATGACGATCCTGCACCTCATTCATTTATCTGCGTTCCCCGGTTCCTTGTCTACAATTCTAAACTTTCATAGTCCATGCTTGATAACAACGCAAGATAGTGGATTGGTTCCGTTTAAGACGATTTGCAATTTCCTTGTACGAGAAACCACCTTCACGTAAGCCAACAATTCGAACTCCGTCGAATACACTTAATAAACGGTAATTTTCACGCTGTCGCACTTAGGCATAATCACAATCTCAAAACACATTCAACAGAAGAACCACAAGATATAACAATATGTTACGGTAATTTTCTTTAGGTACGCCTATGTGTTTTCGACGTAAAATTAGATTCAGGTGTTGACGCCATCTATCGGGTTCGTTGGTCACTTTGATTTGACAGACGGCATCCGGTGAGAGACCGGCTTTTTCACTTTAACATCATACCTGTTAGTTTCTATGTCTGCGTGAATCGAATATCGTTTTCAAGAATCATCCACGTGTTGGGACACGATGGAAATTAGTAGTTTCTCTTAAATAATTGATTGTACACACGCAGAGTAAGTGATTGTATTCTTTCTTTACTTAAACGTAATTTTTATGTCTTTTTGGTTAGCGCCATGTGCCACCTTCATGAATAGGGGTTTTCGTATCGTTACAAAAGAAATCCTCAAGGGAAAACTATAATCGAAAGCGGAAGATTTTAATTCCGGGATACGATTGAATTCTATTCGGAGGCAATATCTTAACCTTGATGACTATCACATTGTTCGGAAGATTTTAATTACTGGATACGATTGAATTCTATTCGGAGGCAATATCTTAACCTTGATGACTATCACATTGTTCGGAAGATTTTAACTACTGGATACAATTGAATTCTATTCGGAGGCAAATACTTAATACCACCAGAGGCGTAACATTAATGTAACAGCAGACGATAAGTGTCGGTTCGATTACTGTCCCTTAAATGTGTCTTTATTTGTAGTTTGTGAGTCGCCAGGTAGACACGTCTATGTTTTTCAGGAAGTTAATTACAGGAGGCCGTAAGAAAAACGTTTTTCTGACAGTACCCTGGAATTTGGTAAGTCAATTTTTAGCTATTTATGCATTGTCGCTACGGTGTAAACTCACGACTTATTATCTTTGCTAATTGTATGTTCGAATTGATTTGTTACTGTTGTGTGTTACTAAATTAATTTAGGTAAATTACTTATCGCTTGCTGCTTATATCCACAATTACTTATCATTGTTAATGTTACTTACTGATAAAGTTTTATACATGTTATAGTACTTACACGCTTGTTTGACGTGTAGTGTAAGTTGCCGATCCTACTGCTATTCTCTTTTCTATATTCTCTACAGTACCGGTGTATATTTGACTAGTTAGTTGTTAATAGATTTATCTTTATAGAGGAATTAAAGTACCATTGTTATTAACGATTGAGATTCCTTTCCTTTTATTCGTTTCTTTCAGCAGTTACGAACTTAACATCTTGTTACAAGTGATACCATTCTGTGGTGAGCAAGCAGAATTGACTTTGGATAGGCTCTGGCGCCCTTAATTATCTTTTCATTATTGTCTAGGAACCCTCCCCTCTCTCCGAATATTGAGAGTTAGCCGTGCAGGTTCGTAACCAGCTAAAGCTTGTAACAAATTTATGGCGCCCAACGTGGGGCCTCGATTTTCTCATATCGAATTTCTTATTCACTATATTTCTGGTAACAATTTGGCTACCGATTTCTCTCGATTTCTCTCATACTGCAGTGATCATTCTGTATAATTTGGTTTGCTATTTTTACATTTTCCTCTTTGATAACTAGGCTAGGATTATTAACACGCATAGGTAGTTTATATTGTTGACGTCATTTTGATTTCGTAGGTAGCTTACTAATTGATTAAAGTGATCCACATAGAGTACTTACTTTTCTATCAGCGTTAGTTAGGAATTACACTCCAAGATTTTCTTGTTGCTTACATAATTTTTCTTTCTAGGGAAGCAATTTCTACAGCTGGCTTCATATTTCTCTGTGGGTTCGCTTTTAATAATTTTTTTTCTCTTCGGTCTTCCCCGTCTTCCTTTTGGTTTAACCTTTGAGATGTCTTCTATTTGGATATTCACGGTTAACCGATTGGTTAAAACAGAGCTAAAGTATGAATTAACTTCTCGAGGACTCAATGATGATGTTTCAGTAGATAACTTACGAAAAGCTGTTCGTAGCGCTATACAGTTGAGGCTAATAACTCTTTATCTCAAGTCAAAAACCCTTTCTCCTTTACCGAGGATAAATTGGCTGTTGAAGTAGCTCTTACGGAGCTTACTACTTTTAGTAACTCGTTTCAAGGCGATACTTCAACGACGGACTTTCAACGTTTCTCTACACTTTTGCTTCATGCCGAGCGCCGGTGTGGGTTGATGTCTACTACTTCGGAGGGGGAGTGTTGTGAACACAACCGCCTTCGTCTTCGCTTTCAACAAATACGAAACGAAACAGAATCTATTGCTAAGAAATATCGACACTCGACTCTACATGGGCTTAGTCAAGTCCCTTCTTCTAGCCCGAAACCTGAGACTCGCACGGCTAGTGATGAGGAGCCAGATTTTCTGTCATCTGAATCAGACTTAGAACCGGACTCCGCAGTTGCAACCACTAGGACTGCTACCTCTTTAGTCAAACCTTGGGCAGTTTCGAAATTGAATCTAATATTCTCTGGCGATGGGACCATGTCACTTACTGAATTTCTTACGCGAATAGATGAATTGAGCTCTGCTCGTGGAATCTCTCCAACACAATTATTCTCCGCTACTCCGGAATTACTATCTGGCAAAGCGTTATTACTGTATAGGGCACGCAAACAATCCTTGTCATCTTGGAACGATGTAGTTCGGCTTCTAAAATCCGAATTCTTACCTATGAATTATGACGACATACTTCTAGAACAAATCAAGTCACGAACGATGGGACGTTCAGAGCCCATTGGCCTATTTATTGCAACCATGCAAGCGTTGTTCCAACGTTTAAGTGATCCACTAACGGAAACACAACAGTTACGCATTCTTCGTCGTAATTTAACTCCTCGTTTTAAAGATGCCTTAGCTCTACAAGATGTCAATACTATAGATCAATTACTTATACTGGGGAAGAAACTTGAGTTTAACCAAGCTCAAACTCAATCTTTTACTACGTCGTCTGCACGGTACCATACTCATCTAGTAGAACCAGAGTTGGCTTATGTGGAACCACATACTTCTTCGGTACCGACACCAAAAGTCAAGTTTGAACCTTCTTCTGCACCACGAAAACATAATTCTGCAGTACGTACTTCTAGTTCTCGCACTACTTCTGGGGAAAGGATACTTACTTGCTGGAACTGTGGCAATAAGGGACATACTTCTCCTGAATGTTTTCAACCACAAGTCCTACATTGCTTTGGTTGTGGTAAACATGGGGTGATAAAACCAAATTGTCCTAATTGTTCTTCTCGCTCTTTAAACATGACTCGGAATCGTCGCGTCGAGTGATGGATTCTGGAGGATCAACAATCTCGACACCTCTATTTTCTGGATTGGACGATAAACAACGCGTTCTCCTGGACTTTATCTTTGCTAGCGTACGGAATGACGAACGACCATACCTTACTGTCACTATTTTTAACCTTTCTTTTCACGGCCTGCTGGATTCTGGATCCTCGCGCACTATTATTGGGAATCCGGGGTGGACTGTGCTTCAGGCATTGAATTTAACACTAGTACCTGAATCTATTTCTTCTTGTTCTTTAGCTACTGGGGCTAAGTGTTCGGTCATTGGATCCTTACTTCTACCCATCTCTCTTGAAGGTAAAATTAAAACGATTAAAGTATTGGTCATTCCAGAAATTCCTCAACCGTTAATTCTAGGTATAGATTTTTGGCGAGCGATGAACTGCGTACCAGATTTTCGTAGGGGGTCCTGGACTTTTTCTTCTTCTATCGCGGCTCTCTCGACTAACGAACTTATCTCATTATCTAATCTTAGTACGATGGAATGCCAACGTCTTCATAGTATTGTGGATAAACATTTTTCTTCTCAATCGGGTGACTTAGGGTGTACCAAATTAGTAGAACATCACATACGGACTTCCGCAGAACCAATCAAACAGCGTTACTATCCGCTATCACCGACCTTACTTAAAGTCGTAAATGCTGAACTAGATTCTATGTTAGCTCTAGGGGTAGTAGAACCATCTAATAGTCCCTGGTCTAGTCCAATAGTTTTAGTAAAGAAGAAAGACGATTCCTACCGGTTCTGTATCGATTTTAGGAAAGTTAATGCGGTTACTCAAAAGGATGCCTATCCTATTCCTTACATGGCTACTATTCTGGATCGCTTACGAGACGCTAAGTTCTTAACCAGCTTGGATATTCGGTCAGCTTACTGGCAGATTCCTTTGTCCGAAGAAGCAAAACCGATTACTGCTTCCACGGTACCAAATCGCGGCCTTTTCCAATTCACTCGAATGCCTTTTGGTCTGCACAATTCACCAGCTACCTTTCAGCGCTTAATCGATCGCGTTCTTGGCGCAGATCTTGAACGTTTCTGTTTCGCGTACTTAGACGACATTGTCATTGCTACTCCGTCCTTTGAGGAACATTTACGAATACTTGAATTGGTCCTGGAACGGTTAAGGTGTGCAGGTCTAACACTTCGGAAGGACAAATGTCATTTCTGTTTATCAGAGTTACGGTACCTAGGGTATATTGTAAATCAACACGGTCTTGTGGTGGACCCGGAAAAAATATCTGCTATCTTGGAGATTCCTACTCCTACTTCTATCACCGAAGTGCGTCGCGTGATGGGACTGTGTAGCTGGTACAGACGTTTCGTTCCTAATTTTTCTTCAGTCATAGCACCTTTATCCGCTCTTACTCGAAAAAATGCTAAGTTCATCTGGGACTCGCAGTGTGACTCCGCTTTCAATACTTTGAAGGAATTACTCGTATCGGCTCCTATTATGGCTTGTCCAGACTTTTCTCTGCCTTTCCTTATCCAAACGGACGCCTCGGACTATGGGTTAGGGGCGGTTCTTACTCAAACGACAACCGAAGGGGAGAAGGTGATAAGTTATATTAGTTGTTCTCTAAAGAAAAGCGAACGTCATTACTCTACCACCGAAAAAGAATGTCTTGCGGTGTTGTGGGCCATAGAAAAGTTTCGTCCATATATTGAAGGAACCAAGTTTACTATAGTCACCGATCATTACTCTCTTCTTTGGCTAAATCGACTACAATCTCCTTCCGGTCGACTCGCTCGCTGGTCGATTCGATTGCAGCAGTATTCTTTTGACATTATCCATCGGAAAGGTAAGGAAAATGTTGTTCCAGATGATCTTTCTCGCGCTGTTCCTGTACTGGACTCGATCACTCCTGATACTGAACATTCTCTGGCTGGTCTTTCTCTTCCTATTACTGATACTTGGTATAATAACTTACTTTCTCGAATAATGACTTCACCTCAAAAATTTCCTTATTGGAGTATCGTTGATGGGGTAATTTATAAGCGTACCAAATCTAATGACTTCGCTGCTACTTCTTCCGATTGGAAACTGTTGGTACCGAAAAATCAACGCGCTAAGATTCTTCATACTTATCATGACGTACCTACTGCTGGTCACTGTGGGGTGGCTAAAACTCTTGCACGAATTCGACAACACTAATATTGGCCTCATATGAGATCTAAGGTGATAGATTATATCCGTGGCTGTCCTAGTTGCGCAGCTCATAAGGTTGAACATCTCAAACCTCCCGGGTTTCTATCGCCACGGGCTAAACCTACTAAACCTTGGCAAGTCTTATGTATCGATATAGTTGGTCCTCTACCACGTTCTTCTAAAGGACACTTACATTCTCGTCGTAGTAGATTACTTTACAAAATTCGCTTGTTTCTTTCCTTTAAGAGCAGCTACGGCTACTACTATTTCTAGGATCGTAGAGGATAACATCTTTTTACTATTTGGCACGCCGCAATACATAATTTCGGATAACGGGGTTCAATTCCGTAGTCGACAATTTAGGAATCTCTGTTCTACGTATCGTACTTCAATCTTATTTACGGCTCGTTATCATCCTCAGGCTAATCCTGCAGAAAGGGTGAACCGGGTTTTGAAAACCATGATTTCTGCGTACGTGAACGAGAATCATCGAACCTGGGATGTAAACTTAGCAAAAATTGGTTGTGCAATACGCACTGCTAGTCATGAAGTACTTGGGTGCTCTCCCTATTATGCTTTTTGCGGTCGTGACTTTATTCTTTATGGCGATTTACTTGGTAGACCTCCGGCCGAGGGTAGTGAAATCTTAGATCCAGATCGTACTAGCCTTCCTCAAGGAAATTTTGCGTACGAATCTCTTCGTTCTAAAATTTTGGCCAAACTAAAGAAGGCCTATACTAAGACCAATCAACGGTATAACCTTCGTCCTAGGGTAGTTCGATACCACAAAGGGGACTTGGTCTGGAAGAGGAATTTTACTTTATCTGATGCGGCCAAATATTACAATGCCAAACTAGCTCCTAAATTTACGGTGCCGTGGCGTATTAAAACTGTCATCTCACCTTGGACTTATGAACTCGAGAAGTCCAACGGCGAATCAATTGGAATTTGGCACGCTAAGGATCTAAAGCTAGATCACTCTCATCAGCAAGGTAGTTCTCCAGAACTTGAGGATCAATCAGTTACCCCAGTGGTCGAAAATATCTCACTTTACTATCATAGACGTCGGAAACGTCCAAGACTAAACGCTCCTATTGGACGGTCCGTTGATGCTTAGTTGTTTTACCCGGTATGATCTCTTACTTATTAATTTCTTCGATACTTTAAAATTATTCTGGTCTGTGTTCGCGTGAGTGTCCCTCCTTTCGAACGAATTTGGATTTAATACCTTTGTTTAGTAGTCCTATTTAGCAGGTTATTTATTTTCTTTGGAATTTTTATCGTCCATTGACGGACATCCTTTTTCGTTTCAATTTTTTTTTGCTCCGTTTCCATCGTGCTTAAAACAATACTGAACTTCAACATTTCTAGACGTAGTCTGCTAACCGTTGTATCGGCTTTGTGTGTGGGGTTCAGATATAAATAAAGGGTACTGGGGGTTGCTTATGATTTTTTTTCTTTTCTAATAATTTAGTTGGGGTTCTTTGGGTTTTCCCCTCAGATTACTTTTTTTTCCGTATTTCGGCTTTTACAAATTTTTAAGTACGTTACCTTTTCAAGGTTATTGGATCCCTTTCGTTTGGGGCTGAGTACACTCACCCGAGTGTTTTGTTCTTTCTTGTTCGGGCGGTTGGTTGGGCATTGTAGGGTAGGTCCCTCAGGGTCGGCTATCTAGGGAGAGGTAGTCGAGCCGTACAACATCATCTGTACTCTCTTTTCTCCTTCTGTCTTCCTATCCTTCTTTCTCTTCTTTCAATCTGTCACCATGAGTGGAGGGGCGCCTGTTGTGGGAACCTGACGGCTATGCGTCCGGGAAGGTTGGTTGTCTCCGACCCGGTAGCCCCAAGCTCTGGACCAGGCATTATACCTTTCGGGGGCCGTACGGCGGACTTGGTGGAGCTTGGCGGGAGTGGCCAATTCTTCTTAACCGGCGCATAGGATGTTGTGGTTGTACAGCAGGCACCGCTTCCGGCTACAGTCACGCAATTGCGGGCTGTAGTCCTTTATATTTGGATTTTTTGGGCAAAATTATGGGATGCTTCATTTCTTTCTTCTTTTATCTACTTTCAGGGTGGGGGGCTTTCCTGGGTCTTGTTCCCTCTGGTCGCGGATCAAAATCCATCCTGGGTGGGAGGAAGACTATGGTGGGCAAGCGAGTACTGGTTGCGGTGACGTGCGCTTGTGTGGACTAACGTTGGGGGGCCCAACGACGCGCTTTAACATCTGTCGCGAGGGCTTGAGGTGGGATTAAGACTTCGACGCCACACAATCGTCCGGCACTCCAACGAGGAAACCTTAGTCTGCGATAGGATTCCTAGGGTGTTTCCTAGTCTCGGGGTTAGGAGTACCGTTCCTTTTTCCATTTTCCTATGATACCTTAGTCCTTTTCCTGAGGGGCTTCCTAGGGGTTTATAGTCAGGGTTGGATTTGTATTCAAGGGTTGGGGTTTCAAGGGATTTTAGGGCGTTGTCTTTGACCGTGGTCTAAACTTCTTTCTTTCCTATACTTCTTCTTTTTCTCTCGGGTTACTGAGTACTGGCGATCAGTAAGGTCTAGGGGAATACGTTGCTTTCCTGCTTTTTAGCGTAACGACTGTTGTCGATTTTCAACGTGTACCTGTTTTGATGCTTCTCTTCTGTCGGGTGAGTTTTTGGGTTCTTTGAAGTATCATTTTGCTTCATGCGACTGGTGGACAAATCTGATTGTTGATGCTGAGTAAACTGGAAAAACTTCTTTCATCTACGTTTCTTAGTGGGTTGGGCGTTATTGTGTTGTGGGGTTGGTTTTGGATTTTAGGGTTCTATCCTTGGCGTATGCCTAAATTTCTATCTTCATTTTAGCTTTGTTCTCGTTATTCTCGCTCCACGCTTTTATCTTGCTGGGGGGGAATCTCTTACGGTAATTTTCTTTAGGTACGCCTATGTGTTTTCGACGTAAAATTAGATTCAGGTGTTGACGCCATCTATCGGGTTCGTTGGTCACTTTGATTTGACAGACGGCATCCGGTGAGAGACCGGCTTTTTCACTTTAACATCGTACCTGTTAGTTTCTATGTCTGCGTGAATCGAATATCGTTTTCAAGAATCATCCACGTGTTGGGACACGATGGAAATTAGTAGTTTCTCTTAAATAATTGATTGTACACACGCAGAGTAAGTGATTGTATTCTTTCTTTACTTAAACGTAATTTTTATGTCTTTTTGGTTAGCGCCATGTGCCACCTTCATGAATAGGGGTTTTCGTATCGTTACAAAAGAAATCCTCAAGGGAAAACTATAATCGAAAGCGGAAGATTTTAATTCCGGGATACGATTGAATTATATTCGGAGGCAATATCTTAACCTTGATAACTATCACATTGTTCGGAAGATTTTAATTACTGGATACGATTGAATTCTATTCGGAGGCAATATCTTAACCTTGATGACTATCACATTGTTCGGAAGATTTTAATTACTGGATACAATTGAATTCTATTCGGAGGTAATTACTTAATACCACCAGAGGCGTAACATTAATGTAACAGCAGACGATAAGTGTCGGTTCGATTACTGTCCCTTAAATGTGTCTTTATTTGTAGTTTGTGAGTCTCCAGGTAGACACGTCTATGTTTTTCAGGAAGTTAATTACAGGAGGCCGTAAGAAAAACGTTTTTCTGACAGTACCCTGGAATTTGGTAAGTCAATTTTTACCTATTTATGCATTGTCGCTACGGTGTAAACTCACGACTTATTATCTTTGCTAATTGTATGTTCGAATTGATTTGTTACTGTTGTGTGTTACTAAATTAATTTAGGTAAATTACTTATCGCTTGCTGCTTATATCCACAATTACTTATCATTGTTAATGTTACTTACTGATAAAGTTTTATACATGTTATAGTACTTACACGCTTGTTTGACGTGTAGTGTAAGTTGCCGATCCTACTGCTATTCTCTTTTCTATATTCTCTACAGTACCGGTGTATATTTGACTAGTTAGTTGTTAATAGATTTATCTTTATAGAGGAATTAAAGTACCATTGTTATTAACGATTGAGTTTCCTTTCCTTTTATTCGTTTCTTTCAGCAGTTACGAACTTAACATCTTGTTACAAGTGATACCATTCTGTGGTGAGCAAGCAGAACTGACTTTGGATAGGCTCTGGCGCCCTTAATTATCTTTTCATTATTGTCTAGGAACCCTCCCCTCTCTCCGAATATTGAGAGTTGGCCGTGCAGGTTCGTAACCAGCTAAAGCTTGTAACAAATATTAAAATTAACCAAGACTCGTATCAAATTCATACAATAATCAAGTAGTAGAAACAAAAAGATATGCCATTACCGCTTGATCCATTTGAATAAAATTTTAATAATTTTCTACCTCTGAGTAGCGAAATCTTCCTACCAAGTTTGGTCACAAAATTCCCACCTCTTTTTGATGTTGCAATTTGAATGTCACAAAGTGTATTTTAACCAGCAGTTTAAATAAAATATTTAAAATTTGTATAAACTTTTATTACTTTCATTTTTTGTAAAAGCAGTAAAATTCATAATTTGTATGCACATAGTTATTTTAAATGTTATATGCTCTCAATTTGAATTCATTTTTATACTTACAATTTTTTATATATTTTATCATTGTTTAACCGACCTACTTAACAAAACATAATTTTTCTTCTGGTAATTCTCATAATACAATAAATTTCGTGTAAATAATTAATTATTTATAGAACAAACGTGAGAAGTTTCACTGAATCTAACACGGTAATTACAAGGTAGTTCTTAATTCTTACTCTGTAAAATAATGTTATTTTTTTTTAATTACTACTAAGATATTTTAATTTGCTTATACACATATATAAAATTTTTGAACATGGTATTTTTCATACAACCAAAATTGTTGTTTTGCTTTAAAAGCATAAATTTATTTTTTTGTATTTATATTGAGATTTTAAAAAATAAAACGCAGAATCTAGAACATTAGTAGAAGTAAATATTATAAACGTGAATATTTTACAGGATTGTAAATCTCATATGATTTAGAAATTAGTACTCGTCCACTTAAAATTGGAAACGTCAATCATTTTTCGCGCAACTCATTAGTACCAATATTTTTGTTGCGATGTAACATACTTATCGAAATACTTTGTATTGAAAATCACACATTTGATAATAGTGAACCTCAGCGTAAAAGGAGTTTTAAATAATATAAAACTAAAATAGCTTTTATCTCCAAAGGAGATTACTTATAAATAGGTTGCTTAACTTAAAATTCAGTGGCGTGTATCATAATTCCAAGACATTTAAAAACTAAATACATACATATACATTTTTCAATTATTACGGTTTTTAATAACAAGTGTTTTTGTTACATAAAAATGTTCTTTGTCGGAACAAATGTAATACACGTGCTTATCTTATGTACTGAATATGCGATATGTTTAAAAAAGATATAAGTGGCAATTTAAGCGAAAAGATGTTTTGAACAAATCTGTTTACTTTCACCGCAAATGTATTACTTTTCATGAGTACTTACCTACTAAGTTTTTTAAATAAACAATGGCAAATTAAAAGTGGCTAATCGCGGCCCAAAAAGCGGGATTTTACATAAATGCGTTCTTGCGTCGATCCTCTTTTAGTTGGTTATGGTTATAGAAGCTTTTGAAAACAATGCTTCTATGATTTGAAGCTTTGATTAAATTTTAAACAATATGTTAAAAATAGATATTTTTAATTTTGAATTTCTACATTAATAAACGAGATCAACATTTTTGCTTAAGTTATTATAGGGAAATCATATTGTTTATAAAAAAACATGTGAATGTCTTGTTGTTGTCCTTTTGAAAAAAAAAATTGATTAAAACGTTTGATACCAGCGAATTCTTTAATTTTGAAGAATCGGCCACATTAGCAGTCTTTATTATTGGTAAAATTAAAAAAAAAATTTTAAAATGCTTATCAGCAGTTTGATAATTGGTATAAAGAAAAACGCGTAAAAGTAATCAATGCATATTTTAAACAGATAGTTAGTATGATATTATTCTGGGAAGTCCGTACAGTGTTTTTTTTTCAAATTAGACATCAAATGGTAAAATCAGTGTCACCTTGGTGTATTTTGTTTTTGTATTTTACGTATGATTAATTCAAAATTTTTAAATTGTATTTGAATGTATATAATTTTATCATGTCTATAATATAGCATTCATATAGTGTTTGTGCTTTGTCAATTCTGCAGTCTTGTGCTTTTATAATTAGTACTTTCTTTTATATTTAATATTTATTCTGCGTATCAAAATGTTTACTTCAACTTTGCCGTTTCATATTTATTTGGTTTATAAGTACTGACTTTGCGGTATTTGACAAATTAATTACTTATATGCGTCTTTCCCGCGCATTTTATTGCTTTTTAGATTAATTCAGTCAACATACACTCAGTGCCTTCTTTGTTTAAAGAGATAATAATTAGGTAAAATAAAACGTTAAAAAAGACAAGCAAAAAGACATAAAAAACAAATTAAAAAAACAGCAAAAAAGCCAAAATGTGTTATAACAAATTCAATATTTATTTTATTAATAGAAATTTAAATACTGATATCTCTAATACCTGTTCTGCCTTTGCTAATCACATTTTGTCTACTAGTCATTCTTTTTCTCCTGATCTTAATATTAAATTTCTTCATTTTTGTAATAAAGGCCATTATCTCAACAATCTTGAAATTTTAGAAATTCATCGTCTTTCTAATGATAATTCTTCTACGTGTCTCAATGAAATTCTCGATATAAGCACTTCTCCTCTTCTTAATCCTAAATTCTAACTTTACTTTTCTATTTTTTATATTTAAATTTATTTTTATCAATTCTGGCTGTTTGTTTATTAATAGTTTCAATTTGTTATTTTTGACATTTGTCAATTTAATAATATTAATAGGTATGCTCTTTTATAATTTGTTAGCTATATTTTTAATGATTTATACTATTTGTAGAATTACTGACGATGACATTTTATAATGTCGAAACATGTTTAAAATAAAATAAATTAAAACCATAATATTTTGTGGAAAAGACTTTGAGTCAAATAATTCAATTTTATTAAATGCAAATTAGGTTACATCACATTGTTAGATTTTTGAGTAGATATGTTGACATCTTCTTTTGATATAGTATTAGCATTAATTTTAATAATTAAGATTATTTAAAATTGCTTATTGTAGATTGAAGATGCTCTTGATTAAAATGATAATGTCATCTACATTATCATATAATAAAACTATTTATCATTAAACATTTTTACAAGCTCATCAGTTACTGAAGTTTATTAGAAAGATATAAAATCTCTTTCTTGTGGAAAGCTTGTAGTTGAGTTTTGTTTAACACAATTCTTTTCTTTTAACATATTTTCAGTCTAGTTTTCATACCTTGAATTTTAATTTATTGTTGATAGTAACATTGTTTTTTGTATCTAAAAACATACTAATTATAGCAAATAAAAGCTTCTTGTAGACAAACTATCTAGTATACATATATCAGCTTTATAATCACTTTTATGGTTATTAGACAGAAGAACATAGAACTTGTAAATTTGAATAACTTTAGTATGAATTTCACTAAACATAACCCACATAATTTAACAATAAACAATATTAAAAAAATATTTGTTATTATCGTACAGCTAGACATATTTTTTCAGACATACTTTACAGGGTAAAAAAAACTGGTGTGGTCACCACACGACTTTCCTATAAGGAGTGATGAAGCAATTTCTAAATATTTTTTTAAGGATATGTTGTCATAAAACCACTTTGAAATGATATGTACACGTTTGTATTGACTTCTAACACAATTACTAATTAGAATGTCTTCAAACTTTATTTCTTAAAAAACATTAAATTTATAAGTAAAACGTATCATCTTTAATTATTATGCTGTTAACACAATCATAGCTATATGCAGAAGTTAAAAAAATGTCAAGGCATATTTATTTTGCATAAAAAAAATGCTTATTGAAGTTTTAACCATTAAAAAACGTACGAAAGTGATACTAAGCAATTTACAAGCAATCAACCGTGGTGTAAGGTATCAAATGATCTTCCCAAGGTCTCCCATTACGCTGCATTACACCGACGAATCAAAAATCCGTGGTCCAAATCCCGTGGCTGCCACTTCTAAAAATTTGTCACAATCACCGCCGCTTTAATTAAAAACTAATAAAATAGCTAATGTTCAACGGTATTCTAAGAAATACAAACAACAAACGTCATTTAAGAACTAATTTTTTTTTCCAAAAAAAAAATCGTCGCAGCAAGATTCGAACCTATATTATATATGGAATTCACTTTAAATTATAAATCTAATAAACTGTTAATGTTATAAAAAAAATTTATCTGAATAAATTGTTAGAAAGAATTATCTCTATAAGAAACTGTAAAAATAATTCGAATAATTTACATACGTACAAGATTATATAAGAAAAACTGTTAAAAATGGCGGATACACCCACTTCCAATTTCTTTATCAGACTCATCTTTGATAGAACCGAGAGAATATAAAAAGTCAACTCCATACCAAATTTCAAGTTACTAGGAAGTTTGGTTCGAGAGTTATAGTGGGTACATCGTTACATACACAGACACACACAGACACCCAAAATATTTTTGTCAAAAATACATTTTTCTGACTCAGGATACCTTGAAACATAAAATTTCTTATAGGAAAGTATAAAGATTTTAAATCTCATTGTATCCTGTTGGTTTTGAAAGAAGTATGATAATCATGTTTTTAAATAAATTATTATGACGCATTTATTTTTTTAATGCTATAAATATGTATGCTTACAATTGATGCTATAAACGTTAATACCTTTACTTATTTTTTATTACCGTTAGTAGTAAATACAACTTAAAAAAACTAAGTTAGTTGTCGCATTAACAATGAGATTAATTCAAGTTGTTAATTAAATAATCAAAATGCTTAGAATAATACAACAAATAGACCACGCAATACACATCAGATACTCTAGTCCATCTAAATTCTAACTTTCTTAGGTGAAATTCTCTATGTATAAGTATGTTAAGTGTGCATTTGCATTTGTGCCATGGTTTTCTAAGAATAGCAATTGTTAGAAAACGGTATTGTACTTTTTTTCATAACAATTTACTTTTAAATGACGTTTGTAAGGAAATATCTATGCACGTTTATTTTTGACTATCAGTTTTTTTAAACAATAGCCATTTTTATAATGCTGGATGATTTATGAGTCAATTGAGCAATTAAACTTTATTGTGTTAGTTAACATTGTAACAAAAGTCATTAATTGTTTTCATTTTTAGTTTTTTGTTAATATTATGTTAATTATGCCATAGAACTCTTAGTTATTTATGCATATGTATACGCATTCAGTAATTATATTATTATTATTATTCTAATAAATAACTTAAAGTTACAGAGAACGAGTTGGTGGTGTTGCGTACTCTTTTTTACTGACATGTTGACAAGAGCATCATCAATATATCATATCTTGCTATTGGATTTTACACGATAAACAAAAAATTTAGATGTAAATACTCTTTCACAAGCATAAAAAAATTGAAGGGTCTGGTGCAAAAAGGGTACAAGTGATTTTTTTAAATTTTTGATTAAAACGCATATATGTCAAGTTAAACCTACCCTCTGTTAGTACAAAAAACATACAAAGTGCATTTTGATCTTAGCAGTGACATTTTTAGAGAAGTAGCATAACACACTAAACTAAAACCTCACAATGTTTTTTGCAAAAACGATAATAAAAGCACTAACTCAAATTGTCTACTTATACACTTATACCCTTTTTGCACCAAACCCTTCAATTGTATTTTAAAACAATGTCAAAGAATGTCATTAAGATATTATTAATTAAAATAACAGTACTAAACTGTAGCCTAATTTATTCAAAAAATCTGTAAAAAATTGTTTAAGAATTCAAAAGAAACAAAACGAAAATCAAACAAAAAAACCTTGTACAGAAAAATAAGAATAAAAAAACTGATGTTTCTATTACTGTAATAGAATTAAATCAAAAATTATATTTTTTGTCTTGCAATAGAATTTTATGTCTTTGCAACGTCATAAAGGCACTAATATTACTAGGATTTCCGTTGTGTTTTGACAGCTTGTGCTTGTCTACAATAAAATATAAATTTCCTTTACAAACAATTTTTTACCTAAATAAAACTGAAAGAAACAACCGGCACAAATGTAGCTTCAACTTCCTAATACAAATAACTGAAAATCGGTTTAGTTTAAAACCATATTCTAAATCTTTGTTATATGCTTCGGTTTATTTTAGGTATCTAATAAGCAATCAGATGGATATACGTCCGCTACAGTTACAAAGTAACAAAACCCATTAAAAAATTTGAAACTGTGTTAAAACTAATAGGTGTTCGTTTTGAAACTGTATAGATATTGTTTGGAAACTATTTAGAAACATAAATACATAATTGTAATCTTTAAAATAAATTCTAAATTTGCATCTGTTAACCTGTTATGTTAAAAGTGTTTTTGTGTGATTTTCATACCGTATAAGTTTCCCCACTTTTCCTTCCTGGGGTAAGCTTTGATTGTAATTGTGATAGCGACTTGGAATACCGTCACGTGTTGGCCATTCATATCAATCTATTACCTTCTGCTGAAAACTATAACTGGAAGCACGTACTAAAGGGGGTTAATTAAACCACTTCCATACATAATAAAAACATAATCCGAGAACTGGTTGTTATATATCATGTGATGTTTGAATAACCTTAGAGGCACACCTGCGACAGGAATAGTGATAACGACTAGGACGCTTGACGCATTTGATTACGACTATTCATTGTTTGTCGACAAGCAACTTACTTGTGATACTATCCTATATCTAGTTATAACTTTATGTTTTTTAGCAATTTTAGGGGTTTATTGAAGCATGGAGTATCGTGAGTATCTTTTTTGCTATTAATTTGTGTATTTGTCGTACGTAAAATACGTCCGACTTAGATATAGATATTATCAAAACTAACGCACGCAGATTTTTGTTTTTAAGGTTTCCATTTACTCTAAATACGAGTTGCTTCGGTTTGCTAATTCACTAGTTTTGCATTAAATTGACGTTTAACACTGAGATTACATATTAGCTAATTTTGTTATACTCTACTACGATAACTGTATGTGTGGAGTGTTACTTACCCTTCAGGACATATTGAATTAGTTGCTTGACATCAAGTTACGAAAAAATTCTTGTAATAAAATTTGGCGCCTAACGTAGCGCTCGATTTTATGTGTACAGTTGTAATTCCTTCTATTTACATTGAATATTTTAATTTTATATTATTAGTCGGTTCAACTTACTCAAAATTTTGCTTTGCTTCTTTTAATGTTGTTGCAAGACCTGGCTTATGTTCGCTTATTTTTTACTATTAATTGGTAGGTTGGGTTAATTTCGCTTTAATTATCAACTTACTTTTATTTTCATTGGGTTTCTGGTCAGACGCGTGTTGGTGAATTTCTGCTTTGATTTACTGGTTTAATTAGTTTCTTGTTTTAGGTTTTAGAGTTTGAGCTATGTATTCTTCAGATGAGGAAGCAGCACTTCTTACTTGTTCTAACTTTGATTCGCAAGTTAGCTTTGTGAATTGGAATATGATTTTTTCTGTTGAAGATCCCTCTGTACTTATTGAGTGAGACACCGTTCAAAAACCATCTGTAGCCTGTTAGTTGCTCTTGTAATATTTCTTTACTTTATTTTTTTATATTTACTTCTATTCTAAATACTTGTGTTTGTTGTAGTTCTCAAGGTTCTTGTTTCCAGTACATTTCTTTGGGTATTTTTCTTAACCATCTTACTTCAGAACAGACTACTTTTCTATTTGTATATAGTTACATTCGCTTAGTCGGCCATTTTGAGATTGCTAAGTCTCTAGTAAAACTCTCACTTTGGTTTTAGTGTAGTTTTTCTTTTTTTTAAGTCTGAGCCGTAACGGCGGAATTTGATGAAGCTTGACGGAAGTGACCAATTCTTCTTAACCGGCGCGTAGAATGTAAAAAAGTATCTTTTCCGGCTACAGTCTAGCAATTGCAGGCTGTAGTCTTTTTTATTTTGGGTTTAGAGGGAAAATTTTTGGATATTTCATTTTTTCATCATTTATCTAGGGTGGGGAGATTTCCTGGGTCATGTAACCTTTAGCCTTAGATTAGATTCTTGGCAAAAGGCTATTGGGGTTAAGCGAGTGGTTACGGTGACGTGCGTTTGTGTAGGCTAACGTTGGACGCTCTTTTCCATCTTGTCGCAAGGACTTGAGATGTGTGTAAAATTCCGACGTCACACAATCGTCTGGCACTTCAAGAAGAACGCTTACGCTGTGATAAGGTTTCTGAGGTCATTTTATAGTCTCGTGAGTTTGGGTACCGTTTCTTTTCTGTCTTCCTATAGTACCTTTGTTCTTTTCTTGATGGTTTTCTTGGAAGTTATATACAGGGTGGGATTTGTATCTGTGGGCTGGGGTTTTATGGTATTTTAAAGCGTTGTCCTTGACTTCTCTCTTTCTTATATTTCTTTTTCTCTTTGTCTGCTTAGGATTGTCTTTTAGTGATGTCTATGGAACTGCGTTGCTTTCTTGCTTTTATAGAGTAACGACTAATGTCTAATTTAAACGAGTATCTTCTCTCATACTTCATTTCTGTTGATTGGAGTTTTTTTTTGGTCTTTTGAATTATCTTTCCGTTTCATGCGATTTTTGGACACATTTGATTGGTGGTGCTTAACGAACTCGGAAAAACATCTTTCATTTAGGTTTCTTCTTGGGTTGGGTGCTATTGTATTTAGGTTGCTTTTGGATTTTAAGATTCTGTCGTTGGCGTATGCTTACATTTTTATTCTTGATTTTAACTAGTATCTACCTTCCAGGTTTTTATGTTGCTGGGAAAAAATTTTTTATGTTAAAAGTGTTTTAGTGTGATTTTTGTACCATATAAGTCTTTTCCACGTTTTGCTATATTCACAGCGATGCGTTATCAAGTTGTTGCTTTTTGATAGCTAGAATTTTCTAAACAAGAAAAACTATTTTTTCGGTGATTGTAACACGCTTCGCATATGATCTAACATAAGTGCCCAGCAAAACTTTTACTTTTAAAATTTTACACTCATCCAAATAACATGATCATGAAAACTTTATTATACACAGGGTGCGACAAAATTAAAACAGTACAGAGCATTGCAGGGAACCCCAGTTTTATGTATGAATTTTTGCATAAAATTGTATTTTCTATACAGCAGCGCTTCCGTCAGTCCAATAAGTCCAAATAGCAGTACTAACAGCTGATATAGTAACAGTTAATTCTTGTACATGTGAATGCCAATGTGCTTTAGTGAATCAAAATGAGTGAAAGATCTCGAAAAAAAGACAAGGCTTGCAAATTACGAAAGAAATATTATAAAAAATGCTTAAATTGCATTCAGCAGTATACTAATTACCTTGCCAGTGGTAAGTGTTGAAGTTACTAAAATTATTTTATTAGAAATTTAAAAACATATCGGCTATTGCTTTTAGTTGAAAGAAAAAAATGTTTTGACAAAATAACAAAACTCAAACAATTTTCTATATTTAGGCGTTTTTACGGCATCAGAGGATGAACAAGATATGTTTACACAAGGTTTAATTAGAGTGTTTTGAATTTAGAAGCGCCAGTTAAAAAAAGAAACCCTTAAAGAAAAATCATTCTCATATAAATATTACATCCTAAAAACTAGGGATATTAAATGTTAGTGCAAATGCATTGGCTGAAACTGCAAGGATATATATGAGAATATATATCAAATCGTTCCTTAAAAAGGAAAGCTATTATTCCGGTAGTGACTTCTAAACATTAAAATAATTTGTTCTTTAAAATCGATTATCAAATATCTCTTACGCAACGAACTATAAATTTTTTAAAGTTTTCGTTCGGAAGACCACAAGTTCATGTCTGCTCGGTTTGCAAAATGTACAAAATCAAAATCTAAGATAATAGACTAAACGACATTGCAAGGCGAGTAGCTTTATGCATCCAACTTTCAGTTACGCCAGTAGAAAAAGTTTTTTATTATAGTAAGTTGACAATCAACATATTTTGTATTCATGATATAAAACAAAAGAAACAAAATGAAGTGTTCTCCTTCTTACTAGACTACGTCAATACAAATGCTACAGAAGCGACAACCGAAATCCATTCATTCTAGTTTCTTGCTCTACTCTTACAATTACTTCTTTCTATAATAAAAAAAATGTGACAGAAATTATGACTTTGACAGAAATCATTGCAAACGCATTAACGAATCATAAATTTCAGGTAAAAGAGGTTTGTACTACAGATGATTTAAATTTTTAATCGTAGTGGCCGAGCTATTATAAGAAAAGTTTCTATACAAACGCAACATTTTGATTGAACCTTAAACATGCAAGTTACTTACCATTCAGAGGGTCTTAGATGTGTAAAATAGATTAGCTTGGCTTAAAACGAAAAAGCTTGGCTTGAGCTTAAAAATGAAGCTTTTTAAAAATAAAATCTTGACTTAGCATGATGTTTGTGAATACAGGCTTGGCTTAGTTTTCATGCTTTTCCAAGGTTTATCGAGCTTTCACGCTTTTGCAAACTTTTTCTTGCTCCTTCCACAAAAATAGTCTATGGCCTTGGAACACATGGCCCGCGTGTGTTACAGCTCACTGCCACAATATAAATAATTACTCAACTGCTAGCATAGGTTACCTTATAACTTTGAACTGAAGTGAAGAGATTACGCATCTGTACGTGGTAGTAATATTAATATTAATAAATAAACCCAAGTTCATAGTAGCATTTACTTAATTATCCAATTATTAATTTGATAATAAGAAATACGCAGAAAACATTTTACGATTATAGCAATACTAAATTTATTCATTCACGATTCGACGTTTGAATGTGTACACTTGATGACTATAAACGACTACAAACTTAAGAAAAAGTTTTCTTGTGACGTTAAATAAAAATTTTTCCGATAAAGTGGCCCAATTTCGAGATATTTGCAATTAGTTTTCAATCGGTTTTATGTATTTAAATAGTGGAGATTGACTTTTGATTTTAATTATGTGGTGTATGTTTTGAGATCTGTAGTTTGAATCGTCTTAACTGTTCTCTATAATTTTCCGTAAAATCAATTGTTAGTAAAATAATTACAGCAAATACCAATCTTTATTTCTTAGTACCCACACTGACCTAACGTACTTTGTGTACTCGATTACGTTTTTCTGCGGTTGTAACCAAAACAATCCTTCAGCTAAATAAAGAACAAACGTTCCTATGTAAGAAGTATAAATTCTAAATAAAGATTTAAGAAAGATAATATTATTTTTAGAGCGTGAAAGCTTGACCTGTAAAAACTTGGCTTAATTTTTTAAAGGCTTGATTTTTCGATTTTGATTTTAAGCCATGCTTTTGAAAACTAAGCCAAGTATGTGAATTTTTAGTGTAAAAGCTTATTTGTGGCCGATTAGAACATACATTTCATTTAAAGCAAGCTAGAAAACATACTATGGTTGTGTTACCAGACACAAGTGTCTATACTTTAGGAAAAGTGCTGATTAAACAAAAAAAATAAATGAAAGTGTCGAATTCGTTGAAAAATCCTATAAATAATTTTATAATTATATATCGTAACAACATAGCTCATCACTTAAACACATTAAATATTATGATAATTTTATGAATATATTATCTATATTTAATTCAAATACAGGATGTAAACTTATTTTATTACTGCAATAAACATTTCATCTAAAAAATGTCTCCTTTTCTGTGCAGAAAGGGTTTAAATAACTTTTTCTCAAAAATTTCTGTCAGACAAAATAAAAAATCTTAAGCATTTTGGATTTTGAGTTTATGAACCTATTGGACTAACTATATAAACTATCTTACAAAAATTTATCACTGAACAATACGAATATTTAGAAAATTTTTTAGTTTATTTTTGAAAATAAGTTTTATGATTTAAGTCTTTTCACCAAAAATCGATTCATTTCTTTTCATATTTTTGTTTAGATTTAGATGGTAACAAGTTTTCTATTTCTGTATGTGCATTTTGTCAACATAATAGAACAATTCTTAGACATTCATTGTGATTGTAAAATCAATATGACAAGTAAATAATTAAATATCAAACTATTTATTGTTCTAAACTACTAGATATACTGTAATAGAAACCAAAATAATTGTTTATTTTTAATTTTTATTTTATATACACTATAATATAAAAAATAAAATCTTGTATGTATCACTTGCGCTACTAGATGATTACGTCCATCAAACAACAATCAACATACATACCTCGGGCCAATATCCCTCAGGCTTCATCGCGTTATTCTCCAAGAGTAATCATCGTAATAACGTTTTTGGTGTATAAATCGCTATTAAAACGTCTGGCTCTGTCAAGCAAACAGTTTTTAACATGGTTTTTTCTAGTATCGAATATGCCAACATACTTTTGGTACTGGGGACCGTTAACAGACTAGTTACAGTTGCTAGTTTATACGTTACGCATTATTCTAACCGGCGTCATCCTTGATATGATGCATATGGCATATGGCATCAAATTTTTACCAGAGCAAACCATTCAGCCAAGTTTCCAAATATTCTCAGAAAAAGAAAAAGCGTATTACTGTTTTGCAGCCCAATAACATTCACGAGTATAATAAAAATATAGGAGGTGTGGATAGGAACGATCAGAATATAGGACTATACAAGATTTATATACGAGAGAAGAAATGGTATTTTCTTCTTATCGTGCACCTGATTGACGCCGCAGAATAGAACGTCGCCCTCAAGAAGAAAAAATGGATCATATCTCCTTTAGAAGAAACGTAGCGATATCTCTACTAGAAGCAAATGCTGGCACCAGAAAAAATAATTTAAGCAAACGATTCAGCAGACCTAGTTAAAGAATCTGAAATCCAGGTATGGTAGGATGAATCACTTTATAACTGAACAAGATCGTCAGACCACGTGCAGAGTGTGCCACAAGAAGGTGTCCACAAAGTGCAATAAGTGCGAAGTAACCCTTCATGTTCGCTGTTTTATAAACAAAAGTGTAAATTTAGTTTCATAAAATTTTCTATATAATTTAGTTTAGTTTGGTGTAATGTTTGCACACTGTCCTTTTAAAAGGACACCAGATTCTGAAACTCCAATAAAATTTGTTTTAATATTATTATGTTTTTGTTTTAGTTAAATATAACACAAAAAAATATTTTTTGATCAAAAAAACTTTTGGCCATATCTGCGTTAAGAATGATCGGAAAATCTTGCTATAATTTCAATTAAATCGGCTTTAATTCAAAAGTTAGACATTGAAACATTTATACAGCAATTTTAAAAAAATAAAGCGCGTAAAATAAATGTTTAAATTAATTAAAATTTAATAAAGTTAATTTAAGTGTATAATATTTTCAAAATAATGATATCCATTATCCAACATCCCTTGTCAATTCATTTCTGTTACAATTTTGATTTTTCGCGCAACTATTCGTCGAGATACATACAAAATTATTATTGTAATATACGGCTTTAAATTGAAAAAATGAAAGCTGAATATGTGCAAGGTAGGTTCTGTTTTTGCGCTCCACAAAGTTGGCACCCCCCTGACTAGTCATATCACAATTCAAATACGTAATGCAATGTTAATATACTAACAAAAAATCATATCTTTACATTTTAGTTACAAGACATTTTAAAGATTTAGATTAAATTATAAGAAATTTTAATCTATTCTAAAATTTCACATCCACGCATAGTATAGTAAACAGTTTGCGGTCGCTCAAAATGCATTGCTAGTGTCAACGTTCATCAGTTCTGAATCTTTTAAGCATTTGTATAATTTAAGTCTTTCACTATTACCTAATATTAATGACATCCTACTACCACTTGACAACAATAACTACTATTGATTCAATATGAACTGTATCTTCTACCAATTAGAACTAATCTTTTGTTTAAATTGTTACTTATGCTAAATCTAAACTTTTACAACTGTTAAACGAAATCATTTTTTATTTACTTTCTCATACAAAATCACTTTCTCTAAACAAATGTATGCATCAGTTTCAGAACTTGAAGCGTTCACTTTTCACAGAAAAAAACATGCATTAACAAATAAAACGTGTTGCATTCTAAAGAAGCAGCAACGCAAAATGTTTACTTTTACAACAGGAGAAAAGACAATTTTTCAAAGAAGAAAAAAAATATTTTTAAAATTTTGTTAGGTTGTGAAATTGCGTGTGACACATTCAATCTTAAGATAGAAACATATTTCTTGTTTTTCATTTCAATTTGTAAATGCAGGCATGTAGGTAATATTTTAAAAGGCGGCAATATAAATTATGCATGTCATAGATTATGGATTAAGTATTAAATTTTTTTTCTTTTGTTGATGCAGCTTGTAAAATAAACAAAACGCGAAAGTCGCTATATATTATACTTTTGAGATAATCATAATTTTTCATAAGCTGTGAAAGGTAAGATGCATATCAAAGAGGAAGTTAGAAAAAACAATTTCGTATTTAGGATTTTATATCCGGGGTACAAATTTTTTACAGTTAGTAATAAGGCAATCTATTGATTAATTAAAACTTTCAATAAATTGTACAGGTTTTTTAATTGAAAAAGTAAATAATTTGTTGAACGTTAACAAACATCAATAAATTCTATAACAATAGCCAAAATCATTATAAAAAAAAAGGTAACCTAAAGTTAAATTTTAAATATGTGAAACAATAGTTATTTGTTGGCCGAGGTGAAGCCGAGGCCTACAACATGCGAATATTCGCAAAATACTTTTAGGACGTGTGAGACACAATTTTTTTTGTGCTGATCTTTATAGTATAAATTTATTGAAAACAGTTATTTAAGTAATAATTTTTAATAAAATTTACTAACATGTGATAAAACTGAAACCTGTAACGACGAAATTCGATTGTTTTTGAAATTAATTCAACAATTACATAGTATTATTACAATTTAACTTATATGAAACTTATACAATTTTAGTTTTTAACAATTGTAAGATATAAGCAAATTTCTTATATTTGTTTGAAAAAAAGTTATTATAAACAATAACACAGATAATAGTGTATGCTAATAAATCTGACAGATTGACAGATGACGTTTAATTAATTAATGATTATTAGCGCCAACTTCTAGTAATAAACTTCTACTACACTTTACCGGCCTAGGCTGGAAAAGTCAAATTTCCGGCCGATTATGATGCCTCTAAAATACATCAAAACAGACGCAAGCACAAAAACTAATTTGTAAATTGTTGACTGTCGTAATACGAACTAAAATAAAAACAGTTTTTGAAATTGGATTAGCAGAGTAGTAACAAAAATTGCACAAAAATTTGCTTGTAAAAGGCTCTAGCAATGGTAATACAAAACACTTGAGTAAAGTACACTCAACTAAACAAAAAACGGGACATCTTGGTTAGTTTGATTGAAATAGTTAACGGTGTAAATTATGGTTTGTTAAAGAATGCGATCAGCAATTATTTGTGTCCGTTTGCGATGTTATTCAAGAAATTTAAATAATAAGCATCGACAATACCAGAAAGTCAAATCGTTTATGCGCAAAAACGAAACAATCAATATATTCTTATTTTGAATGATTTGGAATAGTGAACTGCATTTTATTTTTATAAGAAATATTTTCTTGTGTAAATAAATATTTCATATTTCATATTGAAACAGTAAATTATAAATTTTATTAAGGCCATTTTTTAAAAACATTTTATATTATATCCCAATAACAACTTATTAATAACATTGTGAATATAAGACTGGAGTACCAACAAGTTATTCGAAGCAAACAGACAATTTTTTTAGATTGGTGTAATCTTAGCACTGGACCGAGGTTTAGGCATTTGTAGGAAAAATTCTGGCCTAGTGTGAAACTTAACATTGTTGATGCTAAGCATATGCCAAAATTACATAAAGTCATGGAGATAAGGAGCTTTTCGTTAAACAGCTTAAAAATTTAAAATACATGGTTTTCTACTAGCGTGCAAAGAAGTTTTAAAATAGCCAAAACTTCCTTTCTATAAGCAAAAGTTTATGAAAAAATGTATAGAGTTTTGTATGCAGATCTTACTTTATTTTTTTAAAGGATAGTTTATACATTTTGTAATAAAAAAAAAGAAACAAAACCGATCGACAAAGTAGGAGTACGTACTAAACCAACAACATCAACAATACATACATTCTAAAACTACGTAAGAACAAACTATATAATATTATACTGATACAAAATGTTTGCTCTATAGAAATAAATGCTGAAAACTTATCAATCCAGAAAGAAATACAACGTATTTTATTAAGAAACGGTAATAGGTTCCAATATAGTTAATTTTCTTTCTTGCTTTTTTTGTTTTGGTACTGGTTACTATCATATTTTTATATGTCTCATTCTTTTGCACTATATAAAGTAACATTCCTCGCAATAATTTTAGGTATTTTTCTTTTAGTATTACTTGCAATATTTGTATTAACAGTTATTATAAAATGTCGTTGATTTCTTGCTATTCTTCTTTTAGTTAGTTTATTGTAACTGCTTCAATGGCTTTTTATTGTTGTTAAATAAAAAATTTATATTAGACTGAAGAGTCAAAATATTTCACAAAATTTTTATATTAATGGAGGGATTCGACAGATATTAACAAATTGGAAGAAAAAGTGATGTTCAACCGATGAGAAAACAATATAATGTTAGCTTTTTGCGTATGTTCGAATAATTCTAGCAACAGACGAAGACGATGTGAACTATATGTTAAATTTGAGATAAAAAGATTATTCAACATGTACAAATATAAAAATCCGATAACAACATGTTACAGGTTCCCTGTTTTTGCAGACCATACTATAAAACGCTAATAGAAAAATCTTGCTAAATAAACTAGACAGTAATCCAAACCCGTATCATACAAAGGTCCACAACGGTACACAACTATACAGGGTGTAACTGATATAAGACATAATCTCTTAATAGAGAGTAGCTACAATGATTTCGAACACATTTGCTGTATGAAGATGTGGTCTAACATTTCAAAACTCATTTGTGAAATTGTTTCATTCAAATAATAAAAGTAAGTAAGTATGTTACAAGCTTATAGGTCTTACAAACCTTGCACATCCAACTCACACAGTCGGAGATAAGGGAGGTTCAAGTGAATAATGATTAAGGGCACCAGATCATTTATAATTAACACTTCTGCCTCGATCAAGACAAACGGTCCAAGCTTGTAACGATATTTTAGGTTCGTAATCCGTTACTCTGATGTTCGGGTAACCCCAATAAAAGAGAAAGGTATGTTACCATAAAAGAAGGATTAACAGGTATAAGAACTTTAATTTAGTAACGTAGAATATTAACGAGAGTATATCTAATTCTCAATTCGTAAATGCCAGAAGTATCGGCAACACACAATACATAAGTTGAATCGAAATGAATAACGAAGAAAGTTTTGTAATAAATATCGTTTATACACAGCATGCGATACACATAAAATAATTAATGAAACTAATTTAATGCTATTGCAACAATGATCGTAATTACAGAAATTAACATAAACAAAAGTTCCGTGAATGACTTTTCTGACAGCGACAAAATAATTAAATAAACTTACCCACAATCCAGTACCTATTTGATTGAAGAAAACGTTTTCCCCGGTTTCCTAACAATACGGATGTAAATATCTTACCCTGTGCCGAATAAATTATGTTAAATTCGTAATTAACTTATAATTTCCTGTCCATCACAGTGGATGTACTATTAAATCTTTGGATTAGACCAATTCAAAAACGACACAGACCGTCTTAGGTAGTTGACAGCTTGAAAATGAAATCCGCAACATGTCAGTAACCAGAAAGATCGGCAGAGGGCGTCAAAACCGGAATATAATTTTAATTCGATATACAGGGTATTACGTTTATTGTGTGTTGTGTATTTTGCATGTAACAAGTATTAAGTACGGACCCGTTTCGTATTCTGATTAATACAATAGAACATGGTTTAAAAAAATGCAAGTTTAGAAAATGCTGACTTCTGGAACAAAGTTTAGTCTTAAGGCTATTTGTACTAACAAGTTCTTAGTCGTTTAATGAAGTTACAAAAAACATTAAGTATCAAATTAAAATCATAATTTGCAGTATTTTTTATTTAACCTAAAAAATATCTTGACCGGTATCACACGCTACTTGTATTCGGGTTCAACCCGGGTCATATTTGAAAATTGACATTGGATTTTCTTTATAATACAAATATGCTTCAAATCATTACAGCTACTCTTCATTAAAAGATTATGCGTTATATCAGTTAAACCCTGTATATCAAAATCAGCTAATTAACAAAAAAAATATATTTTAATCAAGTGAAAAAGACACAATAATATATGAGATTTTTAATAACATGCACACTTGCTACGGACTCATCGCAACAAATCAACGTTAAATTATGAAAGCAATTAGGGTATTTGTAGTTGGTTTCTATTCTCATACATTCCTAAAAAATATCACAGAATGCACAGAACTGATGTCACAAATAATACTTTCAAACAAAAATGTGTTCTTGAGATTCAACATGAAAATATGTTGCCTAAAGCACATAAAATATTAACCGTTGTAACGTTGTTTCCATTCTTTCTTTACTTTAATCTTATTACTCGGGCAATTTAAAAATTTTGAGAACTCTTTTTCTACGGAGTATTTTTGAGTATTTGCCCGATTTAATGATGTACCAAATCCAGCTCGTACTTTTCGTTAATTTTGAGAAACAATCGCCGTTGTAAGGTAGCGGGTAGATACTTCTCTACGAACCCAGTAAAGAGCAGATCTGCTTCCGGAACATAGCGACCTTGTCTTCACGAGTTCATGATCTCTCCTACCTTCTTATATGGAAGATATTATGTTCTAACTTAATATCCTGACCACTCCTTATTTACTCTTCCCATCATATCCAACACTATCGTCCAAGCCGTCTAGCCAACGTGTAATATTAAAACTAAAAACTTTCTAAGCATTTGAAAGCAGACGGAAGTATACCCCAGATGGGTAGATCATTAAATGGTAAATTCTACACTGCTAAGGAAATCTGCTCTAAGGATTCTAGGAAAGAGGGTCAAAAATTTGCAAAGAATATTAACACCAAAAAGGAATCAAAGACAAAACCCTACATTGCCAGACACAACATCCGAACTATGATGTCGAGCGATTGACTGGAAGAATTAGAAGAAGAACTATCTCACATAAAATGGAGCATACTAGGTCTTAGTGAGACAAGATCACCAGAAGAAAAATGCTCTACATTGAAGTCTAGACACACTCTTTATCAAAACAGTAATGATATAGAAACACACACTTAGGAGAAGTAAGAATCATGATAATTAAAAACATAAAACAGCAGGTCAATAAAATGAAATCAATATCACCAAGAATAATATACAGTGTAGAAAATCCAAATAGGACAAATGTATTATTTCGGTTACTGTACGTATTTATAGAAAATCATGTCAAATTTAAATTATAAATTGACATTACTTAACGTGAAAATGTGATCCTTACCTTCAACCCCCTTCGAGTGACAGTTACAACCCCTAACTTTTTAAATGAGAAGCCTGTGATTCTCTATTCAGACATGTTATTGTTTTTATATTTATTGCAAAAATTAACACAAAAAAAATAAAATCTTCTAATTACCGAAGTTTGCTACAACACACTCAAAACTTACTTTCCGTTTAGGTATTAATTATAAAACTAAGCAAAAACGATAACAGTATTCTTTTCAGATGGTATCAATCAAAAAGACATAAATAGTTACCATGGCAATGTTAATTTTTTTTAAAACGGCTTATAAGTATACTGACTTACCCCTATAAACTACTGACTGAAATCGTGACAAATATATTAACGAACAATCTTAATAACTACCAACCCCCGGAACAGGACGGATTCCGTAAAAGTTACAGATTATCAAACATGTACAATGTCCAAAATCACTTATAGAAAAATGTAATGAAGATAACGAACCACTCCATCTTGCATTCTTCTCCTTTGTTTACGTCTTTACTTGTCGCGTGTTTCTTCTTTCTATCTGTACTACACTCTCGCATGTTTGGAACTTAATTTAATTCACTTATTTAAACTAACATCAAATAAAACCATAGTGATCACATACAATAGGATATTTTTAATATGAATTGCATATGTCACACAGTGTATAACACAAGGTTAATAAACGTGGTGAATGGCGTGCTACAATCATGCAGAAAATTATTGTCATAAAACCAAACAAAGTATTAGCTGATCCTAGCAAGAAAGTTATTTTCATTTCTACAACAATTTAACACGCCATTTAATGAATGATGGTTTAAAAAGAGGAAAAAACAAGGAAAATTCCTGTCAGCCACAAGATTACTACTATGAAAGTTTGACGTTAAAAGACTGTTACATACATCCGACTAGTTTTTTAAGTTGTGAGCATAATACTAAAATACTGTAACGAATTTTATTTTTAAAACTAATTAATTTATTTATACTACAAATATATACACGTTTAAACTAACCGAACTAATTAGATCTAAGGATATTGAATAACACACTTACAGTATAATTTATGTATAGCACTATCACTTGCACGAAGATAAGATAAAGTCCGCGGATAACTTCACACACTTGTTTACACTAAAATCACGTACAAGATTATACTCCGTATATTTATCTGCACACACGCGTTAATTGCTTATTTATTTCAACTTGAATAATCTTCTTAACAATGCCGTCTTCACATTACGGGAATAACTGACCTACGATTTGTTTGTTCCGTATTTATACACATTTTGGAAATCCGTCTCGAGTGTTCCATATCTTTCGGTATACGTTCTAGAAGATGGATAACAACTTCGAGAAGGTTCTTGAATTTGAGAACGGTTCAATATCAAGTTTTTATAGTTTTTTATATATAGTTATTTCTAAGTTTTATTCTCTTGTTATATGATTACGTTGTTAATTATGTTAATTATTAGTATTTTTGTCGGTGGTTTATTTTATTTGTTTGTAAGTTAGGATGCCGTGATAATCTTAATAAACATAATGCAGAAATCTAGTAATCGTGGATTGTATACGGCGCAATATTTGCTGGTGTAGGTACCGAACTTGTTTTGTTTTTGTCAAAACAAAACAATGAAGATACTTTCATAATTACTTATGTAAAACAAAAGATGCTGCACAATAAATAAACAAAAAAATGTAAAACAAACCATTGTCAGGTTTCAATACACTACATAGTTTGTTTGAACAGTGGGAAATTAGTAAACATTTGCAAAGCTTTATTTCTAAAAATAAACCTTTGCAAAAATGAAATGCAGAAAATTGTAACAACATTTGCAATTCAAAATAAAACTGTTATAGAGTGTACAAGAAAGGACCTAGCACTATACTACGGTATTTTCTCATTTCTAATCTCTGCACATATTACAAAAAGAAATTCGAATAGAAATTTATCAATAATGGGCTTGTCTGCATTATCCTTTTTAAGAGCCTATCCTATCCAAGAAACTAGAAACATGAAAAAAAACATATCTACCCTAAATATAAATTATATGTTCTATGCCAATAGCCAATAGAATAGGTAATCGCTTCTGAGTGCGCCTACTTATACAGTCCGTACAGTTTTAATAAGCTATTCCAAAATACTGTCAAATTGTACTACAAATGACACTTTCTTTTTTTCCAAAAAAAGCAATACGGTAATCTAGAGTACTGTCAGTTATGTGACAGAGACCTGATAATCCACTAATTTACCTTATTACTAAACATTAGGTGTACAATATAATAATTAAATTTCAAGAAAGTTATAAAAAAGAAGGTAGTTACGGATTAGTGGCATATAATGTTTCTAGAACTTATTAAGTTGAGTCGACAGTTGCTTACCATCTTTATCGCTAGGTATTTGGTATAATATTATCACGTTTGCTTACTACCATTTTTTTGGAAAATCACGTTAAGGCTGATTGCAAAAAACGAATCAAAAAAAAGATCAAATGATCCAGGATCAAGTTTAGTTCAGTACAACATTTTAGTTCAGTATTGTTTTTTTTTGTTTTGTGAACCAGCCATAAATAAAAGAGAATAAAATAGATGTCCAACTCAATGACTTTAGAAATTGACAGCAAAAGCGCCACCAAACAACGAGGGGAAAAGCTTTTTTAAAAGCGCGCGAAATTTAAATTCTGTAATATTGGAGTACATTTTTAAGATTAATTAAAATTAATGTTAAGTTTAAAAACAACAATAAAAACGACAGTTCAAAAAGTTTTAATTTTTTTAATTTTAAATTACAATAAGTTTAAGATATGTAAGTACTTAAATAAAGGAAACTCTCAACCTCCAGTTTAACCAATTTTAATGATGAAATGAAGGTTGTTTTTTTAAGTATTTAAGCTGCTAGTACACAACCTAGCAGGAGTAAATTTTGACGGTTCATGACCTTATAAGATATCTTATTAGTAGATACTTAATTGTAAACAATAATAATTAATAATTACTAACTAATAGGTAACTAAGTGTATAACGAACTTAATAAAAACATTTACACTAACAATATTATTTAATACACTCCCAACTGCTTTTAACAATCTATAATATTACAATTACCTAAACTAATTAATAGCATTACTGCGTTGAAGACAGATTACTTGCTGAATTTAATATTGAACGTAACGAATTATTATGTACTTATGTTGACATTGTGGCAAATGGTATAAGTGTTTTTGTTAATGAATATGTAAAAGCTTTCTTACTTTTTGGCCAAGTAATTTGTAACCGTGTAAAACAGCATTATTAATTAATTTTGTAAGAACTAGTTTCTTATGAACTAAGTACTTCGCGTTGTCCTCCATATTTTTACAATTTCTCTTATCTAAAATTACACATCCATTAAATGTAAACTGAATAGTTAGGAAACCAGTACAATACTACAGAATTGTTAATAATTTCTTTTGTTTGAAGATACTTTCTCAAAGCGTCAAGTTGTTCTTGAGAGCTTATAGGAAGCTTTAGCTCAGTAATAGAAATACTCGCATATTATTTATATAACTCTTCACTTTCGCTTATATAAAATCCTTTTTGAATCCCAGCAATCAGAAACAGCACCATACCATACGAACCGACCATTATTATACGCTTAAAAAAACGTTAATCACAGTAGAAAATACTTCACGGTGAACATTAAACGCAATCAAAACGTCAAGCTGTCAAAATGATAACAAAAAACAAAACATATTTGAATTTTTTTCGGTGATTCAAGCGCCACCTAACGGCGAGGGGAAAAGCTTTAGGCAGCACCTCCTAGATGTATAAGCAGTTACATCTGTGTAATTCGAGTTGAACATTTATTCTATTCTCTTTTATCTATGGAACCAGCCATATTTCATACGGAAAACAGTGAACTGCAGTAATTATCAAAATGGCATGATTTAAATTTAAAATGGAAAAGAAATACAATAGCAAAAATTATAGCGAGAAAAAGAAATTAAATCTTTTGGAAATAATAAAAACATAAGTATTAATTCTTTTGTATCTATAGTATTAAATATATTTGCAATCAAATGCAGTTTTAACTTGATAAGTAGTATAAATATCCAAAGTACAAAAAAATACATTAGTTTTTTTTTAGATTTGAGAGTATAATAGAAAATAAAAAAACGGATTCTACGTCAATAAAAATAAAAGTGAAACCTGGAAAATAATTTTTAACCAGTATAATGCCAGTGAAAATTCTCATCACTAAAAATTTTATATAAAAACTTCAAAAACACACCAAGCGAGAATTAGAAACGATTTCTCAACAACTCGTTTATCTTCATCTCCGGACGATTGCAATTTCTTCAACAATATTACTCACTATCAAAAATTTTGAATTCTGCTGTTGCTCCCAAACGCATTCCTAAAAAAGACATTTTATGTGATGTTAAATCTTCTATAAAACATCTTACTATCTACATTTTAGATTCCATCTGTATTCAAACTTGCAAAAGTCTTGAATCATCTAAGATTTGAAAAGTTTTTGTTGGAACTACGATATTATCGTTGTTCCATTGGACAAATGCAACGCTACTGTCATTTTCAACCAAACCGATTACGTTAAGTAAATACATTTTATTCTGTCAGAGGATACGTACGCTTTTTTAACTCGAAATCTCACTTCAAAGATTGAATGCGAGGTCAGCAAAATCATCAGATCTTCTAATCTAGTTTATGAAACAAAACGTCAACTTATCTCTTTATTTTATAAGCCACTTAGTCCATACAGACTTTCTAAAGTCTACAAACAAGGTATACCTTTTAGACCAATTGTCAACCTCTTACTTACAAGTTTTTGTCCAACATTTTTTCCGAATGTACAGGTAAACCTCTTCTCACATCTTCAACACTCATCATTTCATTCAACGTTGGAAATCTATAAAGTTTGAACCCTAAAATTATTTTGTAAGTTTTGATGTTACTTTAGTTTTACGCGAAGTTCCTTTGCTTATTGTCATCCAGCAAATTCTCTCTCACCGTGACAAAGGTTTGAGTTTGGTTCCTTTTATTAATAAATGTTTATTACCCACGTTACTTCTAATTTGATAAGTTTTATAAACAAGTTTCGAGTGCGGAATTATTTGAAACGGTTGCTTTGGAATCATCGATATTAAAACCTAAAATCTGGTTTAGGTTTGTTGACACGTTTTGTTGTAGGGTTCCATGGTCGTCTAGAATTGCTTATCTTTTTTAATCATATAAACAAGCAACACCATGATATCAAATTCCCATGGAAATCAAAAAAAATGTTTTCTCTCCCACATTCTTGTGACACGTAAACCCGACGAACTTTTAGGTTTTGTTTATCGCAAACCCATATATGCTTATTGTCTCATCATCATCCGGCACAGAAACGTTCTGTTATTGAATCGTTTGTTTATCGTGATTTTTCTATTTGCCAACCTAAGAATCTAAAATCCAACCCAAAATTGACTTTTTTTCTTACATTTATAAAGTTACAGATTAAAATCGGAAAAACCTTTTTGCAAGAATGGTATTAAACCAATATTAAACTCGACAGGTAAAATCCCTCAAACTATTTCTTTTCTCAAGAGCAAATTTCCTACACTTTTTTTTAGGATGTATACCAAACTCCTTGTTCACGTGGTTCAAGTATTTCAGAACATAATCGTATAAAGAAAAAACATATTTCTAAGTCTGCTATTGCTAAACATTATTTTACTACAGGCCACAATAGAGATTTTGATAACGGCTCGGTTATTACGAAACCTCCATTCGTCTTCAATAAGATAGTCCAAGAAAAGAAAAGAAATCATCAAACACCCCAATAACTTTAATCGTGACAACGCGTTTTGAACTATTTTTTGGACTTGCCACTTTTCAAACTCAATTGAGTCGAGCTCGTCCAACCGCGACAATACTTTTTCTATATTTACGGGGTGTTTCAAATCATTTTTACTAAATACTACCCTGTGCGAACTTCTCTACATGTAGAATTATCTTTTAAGTTAGAGTTAGTATGAGTAGTTGTTTCATTGTGTTTGCGTATTTATAACAGTTGTACCAAATATAAAATTTTTCAAATTACAGTCCATTATATCGTTAACATTGGTCCTTCGTATGCCAGATATAAACGCTTATTAATTTAAAATTTTACCAACGCTTAATCAAGAAATTTTAGTACAACGTCGTTTTACCCTTGAAAGCGCATAATGATTATTTTCTAATTCGTTGCGTTATCGAGTGAATGGCGCAAGTTTCTACAATTGCCTTATTGAATTTAGCTGACACACGTAGCCTTTTCGGTTGACATCCGTAAGTACACAAATCCTTTACTATTTCTTATGCTACTATTGTTTTAGTACTGTATTTTACATTGATTAAATGTTTGCTTATTGCTTATTACCAAAAAAAATGTAATTATTGTTTGTGGAATACATTTACGCTACACTTGAAATTCTTAAAATTACCTTGTAATTTATTTTTTAAAGCAACTGTTCGTTCTTTCAATGACCGAGTTAAATACATTAATTCGTAAACGCGGTGGCACAAAACAGAAATTAACTAATTTTATAAAGTGGTTGACTTCTGTTCAAGATGCATTTAATTCCGAGCTAACAACTACAAATGAAAAAATAAACGAATTACAAATACGTTTTAATAACTGTAATGAATTATTACAAGAGTTTGATGAAATTCAAAATAAAATTGAATACGCCTCTGATGAAACAAGTCTTAGTGAACATTACGATTATCGTAATGAATTTACCGATTCTTATATGGCCAACGGAGCAACTTCTAAGACATTATTAAATTCTTAACCTTCTTATGATGATCATATTTCTGATAATCTCTTTTTAAATCAAAATACTAAGTCTAGATCTGACAGTCAAAACTTAAACGTATATTTTTTAAAACAAATAAAATTGCCAACAATTGCTTTGCCTAAATTTGATCGAAATTATCAAGTGTGGTTTGAGTTTAAAGATACCATTGAGCCTCCTATTCATTTGAATTCAGATATTAATGACATTCAAAAATTTCATTATTTAAGAGCTTCTTAAGAAGGTGATGCTGCTAAAGTAATTTAAATTTAAAGAATTTTCATCAGATAATTATAAATTGGCTTAGGATCTTTTAAATGTGCGTTTCAACAATACGAGGTTGTTAGTTCATAACCATCTAAAATCACTTTTTGAAATCCACCTATTATTAAGGAATCGGTTTCTGGACTGGAAATATAATAGACACCGTGTTTCAGCATTTACGTGCCTTGGAAACTTTAAAACAACCTATTCAACATTGGGATACTTTAATTATACTTATTATTATTAACAAACTTGATAATGTAAGTGTACGTGAGTGGGAGAAATATAGAATTAACAACGAATTTCCAACTCTGAAGGATTTTACTCAATTTCTAAAAAATGGAGCAGATTTTTTAGAAACATTTGAAGAAAGATTAAAAGTTAGTAAAGATCAGGAAGATGTACGTTACGGTGCTCGTCGTGTTTCATTAATCGCTTCTTCTCGGTCTTGCAATTATTGCAAAAAGTCTCATACAATATACAAATGTAAGAATTTTTTGAAACTGAATGTTCATGAAAGAATTCAAAAAGTAAACCAATTGCAATTATGCATGAATTGCTTATGGAATAGTCATATTACAAAAGATTGCCGTGCGCAACCTTGTCTAAAATATAAAAAGTTTCATAATTATTTGCTACACAAGAATGCTTCCAGTTGTAGTACTCATTCCGAGATTATGCTTTTTTCTCATTCTTATAGTCAACATGTGTTCATTATTTAAATGGAAAGCGACATACCGTTAGAGCTCTTCTAGACTCCGGGTCGCAATCAAATTTTATTTTTAGCAAGCTATCTAAGATTCTCAAAGTAAAGGAACATACTGCAAACATATCTATTGTTGGCATAAATACAATTACTTCAACTTTAAACAAAAGATGTGATATTATCATACATTCTTTGCATTCAGATTTCAGCAGTAATCTTAGTTGTTACATCTTACCAAAAATAACAAGTAGTCTTCCAACACAAAGTTTAAATATAGAATCACGGAATATTTCAACGGACATACCTCTCGCTGATCCTAATTTCTACAAACCCGAGAATGTTGATATTCTTAGTGGTGCAGGTGTTTTTTGGGATGTTCTGTCCAACAAGTTTATTAAATTAAGGAGTGGCTTAACGACCTTACGAAAAACTTCTCTTTTGGTTGGGTGGTTTTTGGTACAGTTGTCAATCTTATTAATAAAACGTTTTGTCACTTTACGAAAACTGTCAACTTAGATAATGACATCAAAAAGTTTTGGGAGATTGAAGAGCTTTCTGACGTTAAAATTCTTTCTAAAGATGATTTAGAATGTGAAAAACACTTGTCAGACTGTAAAAAGGAACGATGAAGGTCGATTTTTCGTTCGAATACCTTTGAAACATTCTTCTTCACTCAAAGGACATTGCTATTAAATGCTTTATGCTATTGGAAAAAAAATTCAGACTTCTAATAACTTATACAAATATTATAAAGAATTTATGAATGAGTATTGTGATTTAAATCACATGTCTTTAAACACTTCTCATAATGAAAGTATTTCGTATTTTTTACCACACCATGGCGTTATGAAGGAAGATAGTCTGACTACTAAACTACGTGTTGTGTTTGATGGATCCACTTCTTCAGATTCCGGTTGGTTTCTTAATGATCTTCAATTTACAGGTCCATCAATAACTAATGATATTTTTGATATTGGTCGTGTTTTGAAGGTGGTTGAGTGAGGACGTGTTTAATAGTAGTGCGGAGTTTTGTGTAATTTAAAGTGATTTACAGCAATTAATTGACGTGTGCGTGTTGAGGATTGTGAAGTTGAAGAAATGATTAGAAGTACAGTTTTAATGTGAGTAGTAAATAAGTACATTAAAATTATGGATAAGAAGATATAGGTGGCTCAGATAACGGGTGCGAATGCGAGCGGATATCGTGGACTAGTTTAAAGGTCAAGCGCGCGCTTGACAGTGAAGTACAAACTTTTATTTATATACTTTTTCTTATATTTGTGGCGGGCTTTAATTAAATACAATTAAGAAAAATCATAATAACAATAAATTTAAAAAAAAATTAATAAAGAAAAAAAAATTAAATAAATAACTAAATTAAAAAAAAATAATAAATAAATAAGTAATAACAAAAGGGGAAAGGGATGAATAAAAGAGAGAGAGGAAGAGGAAAAAGAAAGGCAACAAATATTTGAAAGAGAAAAGAAAACAATAAGATCACCAGACATTAAAAAGATATCGGAGGAGAGCGAAGGAAAAACCTCAAGAACAGAAGCAGGAAGGAAAGGAATGGAGGAGATAAAAGAATTAATGAGAGAAATGATGAAACAGATGGAAGAAAATATGCAGGGAATAAGCCAAGAAATCAAAGAAATGAAAAAAGAAATGGGAGAAAGAGAAAAGAAGTGGAAGAAAGAAAAAGAGAAACTGGTGGAGAGAATAGAAAAACTGGAGAAAAAAGCGGAGGACAAGGAAAGATGGAAAAGAAAGAATAATATTGTGATGAAGGGGTGGAGAAGTGAAAAACCACAAAAAGATTTAGCAGTGATGCTGGAAGAAAAGTTAAATGTAAAAGTAGAGGTGAAAAAAGTGACAGTAATAAACAAAGAGAAGAAAAATGAGATGGTGGTGGCGGAAATCAAAGGATGGGAGGAAAAACAGAAGGTAATGGCGGAGAAGAAGAAATTAAAGAATACAAGAATATATATAAGTCACGATTTGACATGAGAGGAAAGAAGAGTGCAAAGAGAAATAATGAACATAGCGGTGGAAAAAAGAGCGGAAAGAAAAAAGAGTATGGGTAGGGTACAGAAAAATGGAGATAGACGGAGACAGATACATATGGAACGACAAGGATAGGGGACTGAGCAGAGAAAGAGGAGAGAAATTGGGGAACCAAAAAGCAAAAAACTAAAGGGCAAAGGGGGTGGTAAAGGAGAGAAAGTTGACGAAATGGCAAAGAAAAGGAATAATGAGAGATGGAAATGGAAAAGAAAAAAAGGAAGAAAAAAAGAAAGTAAAGAAGACGCACAGGGGGAGGTGAGTGAACTGAGAGTATTGTTTTGGAACGTAGCGAGAATAAAAAACAAGGAACATGATTTCTGGAAGTACATCAAGGAACAGGATGTAGTGGGATTACAGGAAACATGGATGGAAGAAAAAGAATGGGAGTGGTGGGGAAAAGAGTTGCCGGAGGAATTTGAGTGGGTGGTGCAACATGGAGAAAGAGAAACGAAAAAAGGGAGAGCAAAGGGGGGTATAATAACGGGAATAAGGAAAAGGGTGAGTCAGGAAAAGAAAGAGAAAGTGCAACAGAGAAGAGGAGTTGTAGAAAGGAACATACAGTGGGGAAAAACAAAAATAAAAGTAGTGACGGTTTATAGCAGTAGAATGAAAGAGACAAGGAAAAACATAGAAGAGATGATAGAAGAGAGGGAAGAGGGATTGATAATAGTAGGAGGGGACTTCAACGCAAGAATAGGGGAACAGGGGGAAATACAAGAAAGAAAAGGGACGGGAAAGAGACAAACAAAGGACAAGGTGATAAATAAAGAGGGAGAAGAACTGCTGGAATTGTGCAACGAAAAAGGGTGGGAAATAATGAACGGGAACAGAGAAGAAGATGGAAAGGGGGAATTTACGTACATAGGAAGAAGGGGAGAATCAATAATAGATTTTGTAATGACAAATGAAGAGGCCGCAGAAAAGGTAAAGACATTTAAGGTGGGAGAAAGGGTAGAGTCAGACCATCAACCATTGGAATTGACAATGGAAGGAAGGGAAAGAGAAGAGAGAGAGGAAGAGGAGAAGTACATAACTAAAAAAAAGTGGACAGAAGAGAGTATAAAAGATATAAAGAGAGAATAAGGAAAACGGTATGGATAGGGAAGGAATTACAAGAAAGTGTAGAGGAAATGAGAGAGATGATGGAGAAAGCAACAGAGAGAGTCAGATTTAGAAAATGGAAGGGGAGAAAACTGGATGGAAGAAATGGTGGGATAACGAATGCAAGGAAGCAAAGAAAATGCAAGAAGAGCATTAAGACAGTGGAAAAAGGAAGAAAGAAAAAGAAGAATACAAAGAAGCAGTAAAAATATACAAAAAAAACATGCGACAGAAAGAAGAAGGAAAACAAAAAAACAAGAGGAGCAGATTAAAGGAATAAAAACGGAAGAAGATGTATGGAAGTACCTAAAGAAGCAGAGGAAAAAAACAGGACAACAAAGGGAATAAAAATTAAAGAATGGGAGATATATTTTCGGAACCTGTTGGGAGGAAGAACAAAAGCAGGAAAAAGAAAAAGAAAAGACGCGGTAGTAAGACAAGAAGAAGGAGATAGGGATAGAAAAAGGGAAGAAGAAGTAATAGAGGCGATAAAGAATAAAAAAAGCAAAGGCGACAGGAGAAGATGGGATACAAGGAGAAGAGTGGATATACGGGGGAGAAAATGTAGCAAAAAGGATGACGGAAATACTAAACAAAATATGGAAAGGGGAAGGATTTCCAGAGAGATGGAGAAAGGGAATAATATGCCCAATACATAAAAAAGGCGAAAAAAATAAAGTCGAGAATTATAGAGGGGTAACATTATTGAGCACGGCATACAAATTGTACGCGACAATACTGCAAGAAAGGCTACAGAAGGAAATAGAGGAAAGAAGTTTGGTACCAGACGGACAAGCGGGATTCAGAAAAGGAAGAAGGGCGATAGACAACATATATATACTGAAACTGAAACAGCAAATAAAGAACTAGAAAAAAAAAGAGGGAAAATGGTGGCACTATTCGTAGATCTAAAAGCTGCTTTTGACAAAGTGAATAGGGAAAAGCTGTGGGAATATATGAAAAGAAAAAAAATTAATGAAAGATTAATACGAAGAATAGAGGAAATATACGAAGAAACGAGAAGCACGGTTAAAGTGAATGGGGAAGAGAGTGAAAAATTCATAACAAAGAGAGGGTTGAGGCAGGGATGTCCACTGAGCCCAAGCCTGTTCTCGGTATATACGGGGAATCTGGAAGAGACAATGAGAGGACAACAGACAGGAGGGATAGTGGTAGGGAAAGCTAAGGTATGGTCGTTGGCGTATGCGGATGACATAGTGCTGGTGGCTAAGGAGGAAAAGGAAATACAAGAGATGATGAAAACGCTAGAAAAATATATAAAAAAAAAGAAATGGAAGTAAACACGGAGAAAACAAAGATAATGATATTTAGAAAAGGAGGGGGGAAAAGAAAAAGAGAGGAGTGGAGATGGAGTGGTGAGAAAGTGCAACAAGTGAAGGAATTTACATACCTGGGCTACACGATGAAACAGGATAATAAAGAGGGAGAACACATAAAGGAAAGGGTGAAGAAAAGAACCAGGCTAATAGGACAAATCTGGGGTGTGGGGGAAAGAGTATTCAAGATGGATATAAAAAAAAGAAAATTTTTGTTCAAAAAATTAATAAAGGGGGTGGTAATGTATGGAGCGGAAATATGGGGCTGGAAGAAGTGGAGGGAGGTAGAGGGGCTACAGGAAAAATACTGGAAATGGGTGTTAAGATTGGACAGGGATACACCGGGGTATATTGTGAGAGAGAAGGTACAGATAGAAAAAATAAGTGTAGAGACAGGAAAAAGAGCAACAAAATACGAGGAAGAAATGAGGGAAAGAACAGATTGCAAAATACTGCAAGAATGTTGGAAAGAGATAAAGGGAGGGAAAGTGAAGTACGGGCAAGAGGGCAGAGAAGAGTATTACAAAAGAAACGGGTACGCGAGTGAAGAAGTGGAGAGATTAAGAGAAGAGGGGGTAAGGACAAGGGAAGAAATAATAAGGAGAGATAGAGACATTGAAAAACAAGAAAGATGGACAAAGATAAAAGAGAGCAGATATAATAGGAATTATAAAGATATCAAGGGTGAAGGGGTGCCGGAATATTTAAAAGATAGAGAGATTAAAAACAACAAAAGGAAAAAAATGGTAGCAAGGTTCAGATGTGGCAACGAGGAGTTAGGGAATAAATATTGGAAAGAAGAACCAGAAAAGTTGTGCAGGCTATGTGGAGAAGAAACGGAAGACCTTAACCACATGAGAAAGAAATGCAGGGAACTAAGAGAAGAGGTGATGAAAATAGTGGAAATCTTAGATGAAAACGGAAAAGGAGCGGAATGGATGGAGGAAGTATGGAACAGGAGGAAAAAGTTAAGGGGGGAGAAGGGATAAGAAAATGTAGTATATATGTATAGACAACACGATCAAATTTGTAAGCCAAATGCCAACGAATAAAGTTAAACTTATATATATTTTTGATATTTTACTTTAATTTAGACAGTATACCTTTGTGGTTACTGCAGATATAAGCAAATTGTATCGTCAAATTTTAGTTCCTTTTAAAGATCGAAATTTACAAAAAAATGTTTGGAGAGATGACTCAAAACAAGATCTTGAGATTTATGTTATAAACACATTGACGTACGGTACAGCGTCTGCTCCTTATCTGGCGACAAGGTGTCTCAAACAACTTGTGTTTGAAAATTCTTTAACTTATCCAGTAGCTGCTTCTATTATTGATAGAGATTTCTATGTTAACGACCTTATTACTGGGTTTAATTATGAAGATGAAGCTATACGTGTTTGTCCAGACGTAATACAGATTTTACAGTCAGCAAAATTTCCACTTCAGAAATGACACTCAAACAGCCAAATTGAATATTTTCACAAATTGCTCGGATATTTGATCCTCTCGTATTATTAAGTCCAATAATCATTTTATCGAAAATATTGTTACAACAAATTTGGTCTTTGAAGTTAGGCTGGGATGATCCTATCCCTAACGAAATGTCTCAAAAATGGATTTGTTTTGGAAAAGGCTTACTCTTATTAAATAATTTGAAGGTTAACAGACAAGTTATTTGTAAAAATGCATCAAACGTTTAGCTTTAGCGGATTTTCTGATGCTTCTGAAAATGCTTATAGAGCTTGCGCATATTTACGCACCAAATCAAAAACTATGGTTTACGTTTATCTTTTCTGTGCAAAAACTAAGGTCGCATCTTTAAAACAATTATTCATACTTTGACTTGAATTATGTGGCGCTTTGTTATTGGCTAGGTTAGTAAAGCGACTGAATCGAGCGTTTAATATAGACTTTGCGTCTTTTTACTGGACAGATTCTCAAATTGTCTTGGCTTGGTTACAAACAAAACCTAAACTTTTGCAACTTTTTGTTGGTAATAGAGTTGCGGAGATACAATCTTTATCTCTTGCGGGTAGTTGGTCTCATATTGGATCAAAATCTAATCCTTCTCATATTGTTGCTCATGGAGTTTCATTTGATGTCCTACTAACTTCTAATTTATGGTGGTACGGACCTCCTTGGTTAACACAACCAATTTGTGAAAGACCAAATAATTGTGTCTCAATATACACTCAAGAGATACCTGAATTAAAAAGGAAATATAAAGTATTTTCTTCTATTGAAAAAAATTGTTTTCCTACAGAATCTTTTTCAAATCTTACACGACTTAAACGAGTTTTTGTTTATTGTCTTAGATTTGCGTTAAATTGCAAAAAATGCAAAAATTATTGTGATTTGGAACCTTTTTCTGTAAGTAAGTTAGATAACAGCTTGAGAATGTTAGTTAAAATAGCTTAGCATGACGATTTTCACAAGAAAATTGAAATTTTAAGATGGAATTTAAAACCAAAACACAATTTATCTGCTTTATTTCCATATCTTGAATCTTACAATTTACTTAAAGTAGGTGGAAGATTAAGTAATGCTAATGTGCCCTAAGCATCTACTTCTAATGAATGGAAAACATCATTTAGCCAGACTTATCTTTGAATATGAACATCGCATTTTACTTCATGCTGGACTTCAACATTTTTAGTCTCACATTCGTCAAAGGTTTTTGCCTACTTCATACTGCAAAAAAGGTTGTTAAAGAGTGGCTTCGATATTTTCGTTATAATCCCAAAAGTGTAGTTCCAATAATGGCAGATTTGCTTGCAAACCTTGTTTAATTATCATCCCCATTTAATGTCACAGGTGTTGACTATGCCGGTCCTTTTATTTTAAAGGATAGAAGCGGCCGAGGAGCAAAAACCTCAAAGGCTTACGCTTGCTTATTCGTTTGTTTTGTTAGTAAAGCGATGCATATTAAAGTTGGTATTGATGTAACTACCGAATCCTTTTTGTCGTGCCTTAACCACTTTATAGCTAGACGAGGAAAGCCAAGTTACATGTACTCTGACGACGGTACTAACTTTATTGGAGCACATAAGACAATTAAAACATTTTTTTTTCTAACTTTAAGGATGATATTGTGAATAGTTGCGCTAGTCAATCAATTTCTTGGCATTTTATACCACCAAATTCCCCACATTTTGGAGGTCTTTGGGAATCCTGTGTAAATAGTGTAAAAAAGCATTTGTTAAAAGCAATAAGTGAAGCAAAATTAACACATGATGAGTTTTCTACAGTACTATCTGAAATAGAAGCTGTATTAAATGCAAATGATTTCGTATCTCTCACACCCTCTCATTTTTTAATCGGACGACCACTAGTCAGCTTGCCTGAATCAGATATTCGAATAGTACCAATAAATAGACTAACACGTTACCAACTGTTACAACAAATAAAACAAAGTTTTTGGTGTCGATGGTCACTCAATTATCTTACTACGCTACACCAACGAAACAAGTGGAAAGCTAATATAACTTCAACGGCAGTAGATTCCTTAGTGCTTATCAAGGATGACAACTTGCATCTTTTACAATGGCGTTTAGTAAGGGTTACAGAACTTCACTCCGGCAGTGATGGTGTGTCACGAGTAGTCAGTATAAAAACTGCTAGTGGAGTCATTAAACGTGCCGTTTCACACGTGTGTGACCAAAATTCAGTGATTAACTTAGATTAGCTGTATTAACCAAAAAATTATTATTGTATAGTTATACTATATTGTTTACATTTTACAGTTGTACCAAATATAAAATTCTTAAAATTAGAAGAATCTGGTTTAATTCACAAGTTGATTATTTACCTTTGTAGTGATACTACGTTAGATTAGCGTTGACTTCTTTAAGCTTTCACGTCTCGATAAAGCCCCTTACAAAAGTGGGCGAAACGTTGGCAACTTCGGCTACAACATCAACATGGTGCAAACTCGGAATACGTTTTAATCTTCGTATAGACTACGGACGTGGAAGCTTTTACGATAACGTTAAAAACTAGCTATTCAGCTGATAGACAAAAATAAGAAGACTTGCATTGTTATGATACAACAAGAGTTGGAAGCTTTGGTAGTAACTTTATTAATGTTTTTAAAGTATTTGTGATATATTCTTAAATTTGTATGTCGTTAATGAAAAAACGATTATGGCTATAAAATGTACTCTAAAAAAATGTAGGTTAACATGTACTAGTTTCTTGAATAAACCAATTTAAATCAAACCTATCAACTGTTGAAAATTATAAATAGCATTGAGTATTGAAAACATGGTTAAAAAGTTAAATATAATTGTGTTAACAAAGTGATAGTTTAATACCAAAATTAATAATATGATAATATATAGAAAATTTATTCAAAATACCGTATTTATTGTCTATTTCCGGTATCACTAAAAGATTTAAAAATATTTTTCAAAGATAGAACGTTTATGCAAACAATGAAACGTTAAATTTCTATAAATAAAAAACATATCCAATCTATTACATAAATCCTGATTAACATAAACATATCAGTAGTAGTAATTTATAAAAAAATTAATTATTCCTATTATTTAAAGAGCTTTAACAATTCTAAAGATTATTTACTTAAATATAAATTGATTAAATTTTTTAATACAATTGCGTATGTAGAAAAATTAAGAAATAGGATCCAAAGCAAGAAAAATACGAAATAACAATGCTATGTTATCTATAAAAAGTAAAACAACAATTTTTTTTTAATAATTGCGACAAATTACGTGAATTTTACGTCGGTAATTAAGCGCACGATAAGCAGTAACTATTGAGCGTAGTATATTAAGACCCTGCAACATCTTTAGACCCAGTTTTAAGCAACGAAGCGTGCATTGATATATTGTTTATGAAACATTAATTTTTATTTTATTTTAACGCGTAATACGGTTCTTCGGGTACATCCTATTCTACATAACACATATTTTACATTTAAAACGAAAAACACGGCAGTGGAAGAGGTCTCGAACGCTTTCGCACACCTGTTTCGTAACCAATACGTAAACGCTTAGGAAAATATGAAAACACACCAAAGTTATTTATTTGTGTAAATGTACTATGTATGTACTATGTATATTATTTGTGTTTTACAAACATCTGATAATTAGTTGAGCACATTGCCTTCAAGCTTCTTCGATTATTATTCTGCTTGTTATATAAATGTCAGTTCTAATTATTCGAGATTGAAAACAAAACAGTAAACAATTAATCAATGTTTAACAGTTAATAAAAAACAACATTTCTAAGAAATTTTATTTTCATTATTAGGAACACACGCCCACTTATATTTTCTTTAAAAAAACTTTACCAATACTTCCGACGATTTAATTTCAAAAAAATTTTATCCATTTGTTTTATTAAAACTGAAAACCTATCTAGAGTTTTACTTTCTTCATATGTAGATTTTTAATGCATCTATTCATCTTCAGAATTGCGTATGGCTACAGAGCCACGCATTAATTGAGCTGTTTTCGCTACATAATAAATTGTAAATGTAAACAATATCTAAGTGCTAGATAAAATTAAAATTAATGTAGCATAGCACAATAATAAAATATAACTTTTTAAAGGCTTAAAGTTCATCAAAATACAATAGTTGCAACAGTACAAACGCAATTAAAACGGCTGAACTAATATAAAACAAACACAAACAAAGCCAAAAAAGAATAGATAAAATAAACAATAATGTAGAGTGGGATACTGACATGGACTTGTAGATATTAACGGCAATTACAATGACAAAACTATTACTATCTGTTTTTATCTTTATTTGAAATATACAATGATACTGGTAGTATATTAGAATCTCTATCTTTTTTTTTCTTCGTGAACACGGTTTTTGAATAATCACGCTGTGTACATGACGTTTATGAGGAATTACAACTATCGAGCAATAAAGACAATTTAATAGTAATATACAAGTTGTATCGGTAGTGTTATTTAGTATGCTCACTGCTGCCGCGCTGATACTTAGTATCGCCTGTGTGCAAAAATTTTCATATTAACCTACTAGAAACGAAAATAAGAACTAACATAAACTCAGCAATTAAAAAAATATGCAGAGTAACTGGAAATGCAATTACAAAAATAAGAAAAGAAACTAAAAAACTTGTGACAAAACAAAGATCATTGAATAAAAAAGAATATAGAGAACTGAACAAGACTATAAAAAAACAAATCAGACAAGACATAAAAAATTGCAATACAAAGATAGTAAAAACAGTAATAGATAACAGTTAAAGCATAAAGATACTTAAGAAAGCTGCTAAGAATAGCAGATCAATGATATACCAACTAAAAGACTTAGGGGGCAACATCCATAACGATAAAAAAAAAATAAAATAAATAGAAGAATTCTATACTGCGCTATACAAATAAGAAAAGCCAGAACCACCAAATATCGCATCAAAAAATATTATAAACGTCCGTTCAGAAAAAAACATCTAAAATTGCAAAAGAAGAAATCAAATTAGCGTTATATCAGAGTAAGAATGTTAGAACCCCGGGCGAAGACGACTTTACGGCCGAAATGATTAAAATAGGGAGAAGCACTACAATGCAATCTATAAAAATACTCTTCTATAAATGTCTTACAGATGGAAAAATACCAGAAACATGGCAAAACGCACACGGCGTATAAGTATACTGCCTTACCCCTTACTGACTAAAAGCGTAACAAATATATTAACGAACGAACTTGATAACTACCAGTCACCGGAACAGGCCGCATTCTGTAAAAGTTACAGCCTATCGAACATATACAATGTCTAAAATCACGTATAGAAAAATGTAATGAAGATAACGAACCACTCCATCTTGCATTCTTCTCCATTGTTTACGTCGTTACTTGTCGCGTGTCTCTTCCTTCTATCTGTACCACACTCTCACATGTTTGGAACACTTAATTTAATTCACTTATTTAAACTAACATAAAATAAAACCATACCATATAGAGTTGCGTGTCACACGGTGTATAACACGTGGTTAATAAACGTGGTGAATAGCGTGCTACAATCATGCAGAAAATTACTTTCATAAACCCAAACAAAGAATTAGCTGATTCTAGGAAGATTTCTTAAAGTTATATTTATTTCTACAATTTAACACGCCATTTAATGAATGATTGTTTAAAAAGAGGAAGAAAGAAGGAAAATTCCACGAGATTACTACTATGAAAGTTTGACGTTACAAAACTGTTACATACATTCGACTAGTTTTTTAAGTGGTTTCTAAGCTTTATTTGCCTGTTATATGATTACGTTGTTAAGTACATTAATTATCAGTATTTTCGTCGATGCTTTATTTTGTTTGTTTGTTAGTTAAGGTGCCGTCATAATGTTAATAAACATAATGCAGGAATCTAGTAATCGTGGAGTATGTACATAATTATAAATAATTGTATACGGCGCAATATTTGCAGAAGTAGGTACTCAACTTGTAAGCATAATGGTCAAAACAAAACAATGAAGATTACATAATTATTACTTATGTAAAACAAAAGATGCTGCACAATAAATAAACAAAAAAATGTAAAACGAACCATTGTCAGGTTTCAATACACTACACAGTTTGTTTGAAAAGTGGGACAATTTAGTAGTAATATGCAAATTGTATCGTTAGTGTTATTTAGTCTGTGTGCAAAAATTTTCATGAACTAAACTGAAAAAACCAAATGTTTCGTGATTGACTTTTACAACATCATTAACTAATCAAGTACTGTAGTTACGTCCTCCTATTATATTTAATTAATGAATTGGTTAAAAACACTCTTCACTAGGAGGGGCAAAATAAAACCACTTTAGATTTTTTATATGGCGACGTTTCGTGCAACCATGTGTGCACTTCTTCAGGCCAACAAAAAAGTTCGATTGGAGTAGTTGTCATGTTGTTTGGATTTGAGGACGTTTCCACTCGAACTTTTTTGTTGGCCTGAAGAAGTGCACACATGGTTGCACGAAACGTCGCCATATAAAAAATCTAAAGTGGTTTTATTTTGCCCCTCCTAGTGAAGAGTGTTCTTAACCAATTCATTAATCATTAACTAATAAATGTAATGTGTGAGTGGCACAGGGCATATAAAACGCTCGTGGATTCAGATCTAAAAGAATTTTATGCAAACCACAATTTTTACCCCGCATATTGGAACCTTTATCATAGCCCTGCCCTCTCACATTATTTATATCTAAATGGAATTTTTATTATAAAAAAACTCAAACCAATGCTACTTGTATCAAAAATAAGGCAAAAAGCTAAAAAATGTTCGCGTACTTCTAATTCTCTAGAACAGGTGTTAAAGTGGACTAAACGTATGCTAATACTTTTTTGCTCTATATGTGCAATATCCGGTGTAGAGTCCAATATTATTGAAAAATACTTATTCTGCCTGCATAAATTTGAAATTGAAGTTTGAATTTCCTTTGCCAAAACAGATACGATTTCATTTCGGATTTTGTTACCAAGATACGTGGGCATTTTTTAGCTTGTAAAGTAGCACGTTGAATATGATCACTCATTATAGAATCAAATTTACATATCATCTCAATACACTTCAAAAAATTTCCGTTATTATTTTGAAATAACGTACTGTCTTGGTCTCTAAATTTTGCCGAGCTAAAAATTGAATAACATATACTATTATTTTAATAATATTATACCATGGTTGTTTTTCGATTGCAAAAAGTATTTGATTGGCACTAAGTATCAATGGTAGTTTTATTTTGTAATGCTTGATATAGTTCTGTCCATTTTTGATAGTTACTAAAGTGAAAACAGAAAACCATGTTTTTAGATATCGAATAAAGTAACCCATTTCTATGATACATTTCTCCGTTTTTTAAACGTCTTTCATAGTAATTAAAAAAAAATCTTTGACCCAAAGAATCACGACGAAAATTAAACCGTGTAATTTGTTTCGGGCCATTTTCAACTAAAATTTGTACAGTATTGGTACTTAAAAGTCTATATCAGTTTTGGTTTTATCAAAGGTTGTTAATTGTTACGGCCCTTCTTCAGTTGTAATCTGCGCATTAGATTGATGCGCCGTTTGGTTTTTTTCATTATCAGTAGGAGTCGTCTTTTCTGAAGTCAAAGAGCAAGAAGAACAACAAAGTTGATATAGATGGAACAGGAAAAAACTGTGTTATCTTTGTGGTGTTTTTGTCACACTGTTCATCTCGTTTCCTCTTGTTTATTAAATTTTGGTAACCCGATAGTTTTTTTTTTATTCCTTTATAAGACATCTAAAAAATAATAGTTTTTACAAAACAAACTTTTAAAAGTTGAAACCAGTATTTTTATATTTCACGTATTTTTTATTGCCTACATGTAATTTGTAGTTGAATTGTAAGTTAGATTTTTCGTCATCGTCATAACAATATTTCATAACAACAACAATAACTCAAAACACATTTTACTGAGATTTAGGAAATCTGTCTCCGTTTTTGAATAAAGGTGCTATTCATAGATAAACAATGTGCTAATTTTTAATTTTAAATAAACAAACTTCATGGTAACCTACTAATTTGTTTATTATTTCATCTTAACAACCTGTTGCCATACAGAATTATTTAGAATTTCATTTCATTTCTTATAAGAGAAAAAACCAACAAAATCCTATAAAAGTCACAGAAATTTCTACCACACATGTATCACTAATTGTTTGCTGAAATATAAACTGATTCTTAAATTTTCTCGTATATTGTTGTAGTTTAAAAATGCGACAAGTGGCAAAAAACCCACAAAAATTTGGCAAGTATATATTTTTTATTCCCAGTAAGCAAGGCAAATTTATTACAAATTCTCTACAAGGTTACAAATAAAACTGCAAACTTTCAAACATTTCAATTTCAATTGTAAATTTTTAAACGATTAGTGAAGATCATCTGCCAAGTAGCTGCAAATTTTACTGCAGTTGACCCGAAGAAGCAGTATATGCATATTTAAAGTTACCATGTGAAAATTTATCGCAAGTTTTAGAAATACATACTACTTCCTTAGTGTTGTAGAGAGTTTGCAAAATTCTCTTATCTAAAAGGATCTAAATTGAATACGTCTTAAAATAGGAATATATGTATTTAATTATTGAAAAATTTTAGTTAAAGTTAACTTTCCACAGAAGTAGGTACAGGCACGATAAAAAGTGTAGAATAATAAATTAACAATAAAACAAAAATAATATGCCGAATTATACCTATTATACATATGTTGGTTGACTTAATTTATGAACAATTACAATTTGTTTCACTCTAATACCATCATTATTTATTTGCACTTCAGTTTGAGCTAGTAATTCTTTTTCGATGATCGCATTAGTCACAATACCTAACGTCGGTTGCTTACATATCCAGTGATCCAATTTTCTCGTATAAATCGCGTCCAATTAAGTTTACTACGCTTCCCGTATCTATTAATAGTACGAACAAACTTTATTGTTGCTTAGGCATCGAATATTTGTGCATTATGTCAAAATCTGTTGAATTTGAGACATTTAAATTCTCTGTTTCTGGGTTCACAGTCTCGTCCTGCTACTCCGCAATTGTAACATCCTATTTTTCTCCATCCCGGTGTTTCATCTTTACGTCTTCTTCTTCTTTACGTCTTTCGTCTTTAGGTCTTTCATCTTTACATCTTTACGTCTTGTATCGTTACATTTTTCGCTCACAAAGCGATCAGATCTTGTCATATTCTTCTTCATTTTCTCATAATTTTGTAGTTTTTTTTTTTGGTATATTTTTGGCTCCATACAACATAATTTTGTTGACGTTGTCATTTGGAATGCCGTTTATTATATATTGAACCACAGTTTCTGATCGACATTGTCTCTGCTGATTAGTTCTCTTTTGATTAAGAAATATTCTTGAATCGACTCACCCTTTTTTGTATCTTGTTTGCTAATGAACGGTATAATTCGGCACTGGTTTATTGTACGAAAACTTTTCAAGCAATTTTCTTTTCAAGACTTTATACTATGTCATTCTTTTTGCCGTTCGTATTAACTTCTTTGCCAAACCTCGGAGAGAAGTCATTCTACTACATAAGCGTTGCTGTCTCTTGAAATTCTTCAATTCGAGTTTCAAGAAGGGAAATAATTTTTTTTTTTTTTGAGTTTTGCCAAATGCCTAACGATTCACCTAGAAAATTACACACTTTGTAGGAGTAAAGAAAAACTACGGTCTTAATACAAAACGGAACAAAACATTTTAGAACAAGTTTAGCGTTAAAATGCTTGGACGTTTTAGATAACGCAAAGTTTCTTCTCCAAACGGATTCCCCATGCTGATATTTGACTTGTCGCCGACGTAGATTATAACGACTATAGATTTGGTCATGAGCTTTTGATAGTTTCTTTAGGACGGTAGATCTAACGACTTTATTTATCGTCTAATAAAGAAGGATGTTCCGGATTCTCGACTTCTGCACTAGATTTGGAAGTAGGCTTAAATAAGTCAGCAAAAAGAACGAGTTTCTTACCATAAAAGGCAAATACAAACAATAACGTCATGCCTTGCGGTCCGAAAGGCACAATCGCTTTTAGTTAAATTAACATTCCAAGTACGTTGATTGTTTTTAACGTCAATCACCGTCTTCAAAGCCTTATTAACTCATTCGGCGGGATTTGCTTGCGGATGATAAGGAGTAGTACGGAGAACAATAATAAGATATTGAGAACATAATTTAACAAATTCGCGACTACGAAATTGTTTACCGTTATTAGCGATAATGTACGGAAAAGTAACAAACAATAAGAAAACTTGTTCTTCTGCAATCTTAGTAACTGTCGAAGCATTTGCGGTTTGTATTGAGAAAAAACAAAAAAAAACTGAAAATGTTCTACGCACGCAAGGATGTAACAGTGACCTTCAGAAGAACGAGGTAAAGGTCCCATAATGTGGGGTTTGGTTCTAGAAGCATATAAACCCGGAGGAGCAGTTTGTTCTAGTTTGTGTGCAGCACAGACAGAGCAACGACAAACACATTGCGCAATTTTGGATCTCATATGGGGCTAATAATAAGTTTTTGAAACTCCACAATGACCCGCAGTAGGTGGATCGTGATAATATTTGATAAGTTGTGTCCTTAGGTTTTTAGGAACTACAAATTTCCATTCATCAGCAGAAATAAAAAATAAAGATGTTTGAATACGCTTATAGATAAGACCATTAGCAACTAACCAACGAAAACACTTCCAAGGTAAAGCCGATGTCCGAGCATTCAAATTTAAATACCAAGGATTGTCAATAGATAAAGTAATACCTTGACACGAAGAAGAAATTAATTCTAAGGTGTCAAGAACAGGGACCGACCAAGAAAAAAGCTCTTTATCTTTTCGGTGTGCAATCGTGAAATCGTATTGTTATATACAAATAGCACAACGAGCTAAACTACCTGAAAAATTCTGCATTCGATTTAACCTAATAAGAGAATGATGGTCGGTAACTACAGTAAAATAGGTACCTTCTAAGTAAGGACGGAACTTTTAGTTTGCTCAAAGTACAGTTAAATACTCGTTTTCAGTGTAGTGGCGTTCGGCCTTAATCAAAGAACGGTTAATGTAGTGGATAACTTTTTCTCCATCAGAAGAATTTTGACTAAGTACCGCTCCTAAACCAAAATCAAATACATCTGTTTTCACCACAAAAGGTAACGAAACATCTGAACAAGACAAGATAGGAATAGAAACCAAGTTTTCTTTAAGCTAAAGAAATGCTGAGTGACAATCCTCAGACCAAACAAAAGAAACCGATATTTTGTAAGAGCAAAATCACCTGTACCGACTAGCCATTCCGATGAGACGTCGAATTTTAGTGACCGAAGTAGGAAGTGGAATGTTTAAAATATCCGAAACTTTTTCGGTATGTACCGATAGACCATGACGATTCACACATACCATAAGTATTTTAATTGGGATCTACATAAAGAGCATTTGTCTTTCCGAAAAGTTAAACCATCCATCGTAAGCTTGTCTAGCACTTAGCCTAAAATTTCCAAATGTTTCTGAAACGTGGGAGTTACAATAATTATCTCGTCTAAATATGCAAAACAATAGGACTCTAAGTAAGGTTCTAGAACCTTATCAATTAAGCGTTAAAATGTTGCAGGCGGATTATGCAACCTGAACGGCATACGAGTAAATTCGAATAGCCCTCGATGAGGAACAGTAAAAGCAGTAATCAGTTTTGAGCTAAGTCACAAAAGAATCTGCCAATAAGCGGATCGTATGTCTAAGATGGTAAAAAAATTGTGCGTCTTAAAGACGATCAAGCACAGCAGAAACATAAGGTAACGGATACGCGTCTTTTTCTGTGACTTCATTGACTTTTCTAAAATCTACACAAAACTGATACGAATTATTCTTTTTTTTGAGCAACACGATTAGGCTAGACCAAGAACTATTAAATTATATTGTTATCAAACATGTAATTGCTTTCTAGTAAAAATCATTAGTATTATACTTTGACAAAATATTGACTGAAAAGCTAGCCACAACGCTCACCTGTCGATATCTATTTCTAGAGCAGAAAAAAAAAACTCTACCATAGGTAGAGAATAATCTCTTCCCAATATTAGTTTTACGAGTAAAACCGGGTTCACACGAAATAGAATTTTTCATTTTCATGGAAATAGAATCCTAGAATCTAGACATCAGAAACGGGTTTTATTATTCATTTGGACGAGTGTTCTAAGCGCCAGATTCCTACGTTCTGTTGTTTTACCAAACCGATTAACAAGCGCTGCTTACTTAAACTTCCTGCAGAATCCTATGCGTAATTTTTGCACGACATTCCTTTAGACAAACAACAACTAACGTGATTTCACTATGATGGTGTTGAAACTTATTTTTTAAATAGCCGTTAGATAGCATTTTCGTCAAAATCTTTCAGGTATCGCTTGATTTAAACCTTCTTAATTTTTCTCTTTGGAGATATTTGAAAACATTACTCCTGTAAATAGTTTTGGAGAGCTGCAGCAACGAATTAATGAAAAATGTCAACAAATCCGAGCCAATGAGACGGTTTTAGAAAGAGTTCGAATATCCTTCAGACTAAAATGACGTGACTCTGTTTTTTGTTTTTACTAGAAACTTCTTTTGTTAATACATAATAAATAAAAAAATAAATAATGCAATTAAGAGTTAAAAAAATAATCTTCCATATCTCCGAATCCGTTACTCTGCAGATTCATGTTTATTAATACTTTTATTATTATTCTAATTCAATTACTACTTGCTTATACATTTTGCACTCTTCTTTTTAACGCACTGTATACAAGATACATTATTGATGATAAACAATTACAAAAAAAAGTAAAGTTATTTGCTTAAACCAAAAGTAATAATTGATTTGTTTTTGTTTTAAATTTCTTACTAATTAACTGTTTATATATAAATTAAACGATTTTTCTTTAGCGACTGTAATACGAAGAAATTTTAGTTAATTAAATAAATGTTCAAACCTACGAACTCACGGCGATGAAAAATCCGGCGATGAAAGTTCCGGATTTCAAGATAAAAACAACGATTTTGTTATTTTATTTAAATACAAAATATATTTTTAACGTAAAATAAAATTAATTATTAACCAACTGTAACTTCCTTAAGTAAAAATCAATTACTTTTAATATTCATGTTAAAAAGAAATTGGATAGACAAAATTAGTTGGAAAAATTTTAATCTGAACTGTTTATTGAATTTTTATCTAAAGATTTTAATTAACTTTAATTTAAAATATTACTAACGGTAATGAAAAGATTAAAAATTAATCAAAAACTGTTTTTTAGTCGTTCCTTGAGAAAAAATGCGCAACTCATAAAAAAAATTTTGCTACTATCCTAAAAAACATCTTTGTATAAAGTCAATTTAAAAAGTGAACTTTTACAAATAGTAAATAAAATTAAGAGTATAAAGTTACTGAATAATGATTGACAAACTTAGCGTAAAAAAAGGATTGTGTATTGTGCTTATTGCAAGTAAATGATCGAATATTTAAGTGACGAACTGCTAACGTGTTAAGTATATATAATTCTATGAATTTCTATAAATAGCTAATGTAGTTTAATGACAAAATGTCAACATAAATAATAAATGAAAATATTTGACAAAATATCACTTAGGCATAATTTTCGTTCGACTTATACTAAACATATGAAATTATAAGTTTTACCCAATTCACCTAAACGAAAATCACAAAACGTATTATTTTCCAATATAAAATTAACCTGCAATCGTAAAAAACGCGTTTTAAAAAGTATTATTAGTTATAAGGCATAAAAAGCTTTTTTATGAAACTAAGCAAAAGATTCGTATCTTAATCGTATCTGCAGCCATAAAAACTAAAATTTATTTTTCTTTGTAATAAAAAAAGTTAACTTAATTTATACTTTTACAATTTCACGTGTCGAACAGTTTAAACAAATTAATTTTAAAAATTATATCAATTTATGCCGAAAATATTGTAAACATCTCATTATTGAATATTTCCACTTACTTCTGTAGCCTTGAAAACTTCAAAGTTTTTAAAATCTATTATAACGTTTTATCAGCAAATCTCTACCTAGAACTCGTCTCATGTAAAATTGGGAACGTCAATCATTTTTTGTGCACCTAATTTTGTTAGCGATGTAACATACTTATCGAAATAATATGTATTAAAAACTACGCGTTTGATAATCATAGTGAACCGCATTGTTAAAGGAGTATTTAATGATATGAAACTAATATTGCTTTAGTTACCTTTTATCTCCAAAGAAGATTACTTATGAGTAGGTTGCAACTTAAACTTCAGTGATGTGTAGCATAATTCTAAAACATTTAAAAATTAATAGATACATATGAATAATACGGTTATTATGATTTTTAATAAAAAGTTTTTTTTGTAACATAAATATGTTGTTTGTCGGAATAAATTTTTGATGATGCACATTAAAAAAGTGTCGTTAAGAAACTGTAATGCATGATCGTACGCTACTGCAGTCTAATCACGGCTAAAGGGACGGTATTTTAATAAATGCGTTCTTGCATGGATCCTTTTTTTAGCTGGTTATAATTATAATATAATTTAAAATTTTGAATGATACTTAATATACAAGTGTTACAAAAATTACAGTAATAGTAGAGCAATGACGCATTTTAGTTGTTTTTTTATAATTAAAAAAAATTGGAAATTAACGAATAAACACGAACTAGTGTTAATCAAAAAATAAAATGCGATAACACAAGTACATGTAATAGTTTAAATCAACTCGGATTTATATGCAATTATTAATAATCATACGTAAATGAATAATAACGCGAACGTTACTGCTTTATAAAGACGTATGCATTTGTACTACAGTCAACAACAATTGAAGAAATTGACGAGTACATAGCCGGATTCATACGTTAAACAAACCGCATCTTAAAACTAACAATTAATTTGCTAGCTTGTGTACTGGTTAACGCATTATCAAAGGTTCTATAAAATAAATAAGATAAAAACTGAACAAGATAGAGAAAAGAGAGAAAAAATTGGTAGAAAGTAATAAGCGAATTGAAAATAACTTGATGGCATATAAGTAGAAAAATGAAAAAAAAAACAAAATACAAAAATTTACTGATTGAAAAAGAAATCAGAAAAATAAATTTGACAATTTTAAGAATAGAAGAGGTGGAAAATGATGACTAACACACACTACAAACCAAAGCACGAAAAGTCTTTGTCAAGTCAGACTACTACAGCAAAAGAAAATCTATAATACACCTATAATGATGGATCTGTCCAGTGAAAATATAAAATGGATCGTTCAAGAATTTAAAAAATATGAGATGGAGTATAAACCAAGATTTTTCCAAAGAAATACAAGCACAAAAAAAGTTACTAAAACAGATAAAACAAACGAGAAGGTCATAAAGCAAAGGTTAAATATAACAAACTAATATTAAAGCGCGAAAAATAAGCCAATAACACAAAACGAGAAATGAATGGTAAACAAAAAACAAAAAAGGAGAAAAACAATAAAAAAAGACAACGCCGTCTAAAAAAGACCAACTAAAAGATGAACTACAAAACATCGAGAAGAATAATAAAAACGAATTTACCACTTTGGAGAAAAAACAACGACGATAGCATTTGTTAAGTAAATTTAACCGTAACTCGCTGCAGGCGGCACCTCAAGAAACTTCAGAGATAGGGTCGTAGATGGTATTCGGTGTGTTAATAATGAGATAATGAAAAGAGCGTTAAAACGGAAAAAGTATTAAGGACAGATCCTGTTTACACATGTCGAACACTGAAGGTAAACAAATTGCAAAACACAATTATAACAACGATAGTTAGTTGTTAAACTGTTTAGTGTTAACGACTGCATTAATAACCTGAAGATGACTTAAATTGTATTAAAGTCTAAACAATTGTAGTTCAATTAAATTATATAATATTTGGAAAAGACAAGTTTTTCATTTAAGATTTTAAATATATTTCTTTTAACGAAGAAGGAAATAAGGTAAAAAACGGTGTAGAACTACGCAGATGCTATCAATTAGAAGTTCGTCAATAAATATCACAAACAATAATGTTGATGTAAGTCTCTTAGGTTGGGACACACTTCATACATATAAAGAAATTTGTTAGCTTAGGTTTACATTGAAAAAACAAGAACAAATAATGCGAAGTAATAACATTCTGCTGAACTTTCATTGTTTATTATTTTGAAACGAATGTGCACAACGTTTCGATTGCTGTGGTATCTGCAATCGTCATCAGGTGAATACTAACAAACTTAGAAACTACTGGAGCGTATATACTAAAGACATGTTCGATGAAGCGTTCAAGCGTACAAAATCAGCTTAGCGTAACAGATTAATTAACAAAATTACTTAGTGAAGTTTAAGTTGTTTTAGAGGTTCAATTAGTGGTTTCCATATGTTGCTTATCTCGACACTTGGCTGGCTAAAAATTTCTTTGTTGTTGTTGGTGAATGATAAATTTAAAGAAGCGGCATTTCCTATGTCTGTGCAGAATGTGTTAAATTTCTCAGTTTTTTGCCCATAATGTCTCATACGTGTTCAAAAGGTCATTGGTCTCTTCAAATCGGTTCATAGAGCATCTTACTATACTCTACTGGAAAAATAAGTCTTCGAACTGCTGAAGAAATTGAAGAATATGGGGTTCTATCATACTCGCCGAGAGTTCATAATGTCTCGGATGAATACCAAACGAGACTTACTAAAATGTAGTGCACATGCCGCTCAACAGAAAATTGAACGTTGCGCCGTTCCCCATCTCTTTGTCTGATTCTCACACGCCCACCATGCATGTCTAAACAGAATAAGGATTCATCACTGAAGATTGCTTTATGCCATTATAGATTCCAGAGAAATTGCAACATACACTACTCCAAATGTGATATAGGTGTTGAGCCGCCAGTAGTAGCACAAGATGTGGACGACCTTTATATCCTAACAATTGATCGGCGATGGATATGGTACTGGAAAATCGGTCCCTCATTACATCCGGATGATCAGGATCTCCATCTCCTTGCTTCCTACGTTAAAATTACTTTGATGAAGCGTTCCAAATGTAATAACGTGACATCTCAGAGTAGAGCATTCTGTGTGCAAACGGATCGCTTTGGCAAATCAAAAAGAAACTGGTTAATGTTGTCGTTGGAGGTGTTTCAGCACTTTGAGCAAGATTCGATGCGTTGAAATAAACTTTTTGACTATTCTCCAAATGCACCGCCAAATGTACAACAGTGGGATGACGTTAATGAAGAATGAGAATATACGTCAAATTGCAGCTTACATATCGATCAACTTCTAGTATATATTATATATTAGTGCACTTGCTCAATGTAGTCGATGCGATAGCACTTGACTGAATAAAAGTTTTAAAATAACAAGCGTTAGCTGTACGTGTATTTCGTTTAAAAACTAAAATGTATCTTAAAAAATATAGTGTTTTTTCCGGAAAATATTCTTTGACTTGAGAACCGGCGCCCGAGACATAATAAATTTCTTTGCTCCCCCACTTCGCTTCGCCACTGCTGAATAATAAAACACAAAAACAAAATGAAGTTGTTTACAAACTATGTTAATTTCGGCTTTATTTTTCTTATGTAAATTTGGCTTGTCAATAGTCAATCAAATATTCGTATTCTTGCGCAAAATTTAACTTACTCAGTGTAATTTAAAAAACTCTACAGTGGACGACATAAACCCGTTTACATTTATAAATCTAATTTAAAATTATAGAAATACAACGTGTGTTATGAATCCATAACGCACTCTCATTGCGCTCTCAAAAATGGTGATATTTTTGTTTAGATTTAGATGATAACTGATTTTCTATTTTTTTTTGTGCATTTTCCACTAGATATACTTGTAGATTTAGTAAAATAAAAACTAAAACAATTATTCATTTATATTTTTTATATTATATAAAGTGAAAAACTAAATCTTGTATGCACTCGAGCTATATACGTTGCTCTCCGGTCGTAATCATCGTAATAACGCCCTGGTGCATAAATAGCTATTATCGTTATGACTTTAAATGCGTTTTGTTTAATAACCTTTAGCTCTTTATAGTTTCTAATTATTAGCTGCACATATGTATGCTTTATTATCTTTGTATTTATGTACGTTTCTTGAACAACGTTTGTGGTATACTCTGATTATTTATTGCACGCTCAGTATAGCAATATATTTACTCATGCCAGTACACAAATAGTACAAATACTTTCTTCCAGTTCTTATGTTTTATTTAATTTGTAATATTGATGTTTTATAATACCTACTCATTTTTTTCATTTCAAACGAAATTAAAATCAAAAGGAATAGTCTTTGCTGATAATTAAAATGTCTTCATAGTAATATACTACACAAACTCACGAAACGTGTAAATTCTTTTTAATTACACGTATTTCCGTTAATTTAGTCCTTTAAGATTAAATTAGCAATTAAAATTTGAAAAAACCATATAAACCAGCGTATATCTGACTTTACGGTAAACATATATTAAGCATTTCATAATAATTAGGGCGCTAATTAACCTTGTACTTTGATATCAACGGTTTATCTAGTTTATAAATCATTAATTTTATGGTAATACAACATCCAAGCGTGTTCCTCAAATAATCAATTTTGTTTTTGATAAAATAATCGTTTAATTAACATATTTATTTTTAGATCTAATTTGCACGCATTTTTATTAATCAAAAAATTATTTTAATTATTTCTTTAATTAACTTTACTTTTTTTGAAAATTGGTTATTTAGTATAATTGTATTTCTATTTGCAAGGCTGTGTCCATTTAAACAGGCGTATAATCTAACAGGAGACAAATCAATTTTCTGGTTTTACTGCATGAATTTGTAAGCTGGACTAATGATGTTTTTTCAACACAATCTCTGATGACACTTGTAATACCTGTCGTTGCTATTTTCTTTTTTTAAATCTCCAAAAACATTTTATTCGTCATTGGTAGCACGTTTCAAATTTTACACATTATGCAAGATATAATTTTTTCTTTAATTTATTTATTGCCAGAATAATACCTAGGCACATACAACTAATAATGTTAATTTATATTGACTTTTCCAACATATTTTTTTATTTTATCTGAATGTAAGTCAATGATCCTAACCATTACAATTTTTTTCAAATTGAAAACCATTATAGTTGCATTCGAGGTATTTTCTGAATTACTCGTTCGACTCTTTCTGGTGTAATTTTTAATACTACTACGTTAATTCTTGGTCAGCGCCTTAAGGAAGCGTTGCATACACTCTATTTTTAATTAAACCCCAAACAAGAAAATCTAGAAGATTGATATCGGAAGATCTCACACGTTATAGGATAGGATCACCCCGACAAATCAATCTATTCGGTAAGTGTTCATCCAACCACTCTCTTACATTACGAACAAAGTGAGCAGAAGCTCTATCGGGCATGTAAATCATGTTATGGCGTATGTTCAACGGCGATTCGTCAATAACTTTTTCAATAGATTAAGCTAACTATTGGCATTAAGACGATTTGATAGATACATTGGCACAACGACCTTGTGATTTATTATGCTCAGCCAAATGTTAATAGAAAACCTTCTTTGGTGACTATATTCTATAAATTCATGAGAATTTTTGTTCGCATAATGGTGAAGATTATGAATATTAACTACACCATCTTTGGTAAACATAGATTCATCGCTCCAAAGAATACGCCGGAGAAAGTCGCCACCTTCTTGAATCGAATTTTAGATTGTGTTAGAAAAATGTAATCGTAATATGTTGTTATCATAGGGAAGCTGAACTTTAGAAACGTGATACGGATGAAGCATGTTTTCTTGTAGAACCAAGTGAACGGTATTGTTACTGGGGATATTTAATGTTGAAGCTATCTGTCGGGTACATCTTCGTGTATAGCGTCTAATATTTGTTCTTTTGGGTATGCATTACGCGTTTGCGGTCGCGTTAGCATTTCCATTACAAAAACCGTACATCAAGTACATATCGGCATATTCATTGAATGTAAAAGCCATTATGATTGAACAAAACAATAAATAAGAACGCAAAAAACACAGAACCACAGGCAGCAATCAAAACCACACAAAAAATCACAAAATAAGCTGTTATACAAAAATGAAACAAGAAATTCGAAGTAGATACATAAATGTCAAAATTTATGCTTATCACAAATGCTTATGATTGAAATCTGTTGAAATCGCATTAGAATAGAAAGTTTGTTTTGCAACATTGCCAAATGTGTTTTTTGTAAAAATAAGTTAATAAAGCAATGTTAAACACAAACTTTGAAATAAAAAAAGAAATCGTTAACAAAACAAAAGTATCAAAACTCTTTTGTTATTCTTATTCGCGGTTATCTCTACCAACAGGTATTGTAGCTTTTTCGTCAATTTATACACATCGTGTATATCAAAAACTACTAAATAAATTGTTAATTTTTTTTAATAATCGTTATATTATTATTATTCTATTCTATTGTACATTTTTTTTTCTAATAGATCTACGTTTTTATGCAACTTGATGTCTAATGGCATAGAAACATAGTGTAAATAAAAAATAAAAATTTACTGTAATTTGAATAATTTTGAGTAACGGATAAAAATGTATTCATTATTGCCATTCAAATTATGTTAAATAAAAGTAACGAATAAGAATTTAATCATTATTCGAATTATTCTGAATGACAAATAAAAATTTATTTATCATTCAAATAATGTTAAGTAACAAATAAAAATTAGAGTTGACTGAGCACATCTAATGTCTGAAAAACAGCAAGAAGTGCTATCAAAGATCACCGTTTTGCTAAACTTTTTATTAGATGGATATGTGGAAAAGCTATAGTAAGTTAAATGAAACACACAACAAAAGTAAATCGTAGTTTTTATTCAAGTAGAGCTCATTAAATTTTAACCGAAATTTTGTCTGCTTGGTGGAACAGGCAAAGAAGCATCTCCGGTTCTCTAATTGAATATATATGCAAGAGCTTAACATAATTTAGATTTTTGAAAAGTGAGAACATCAATATCACGGAAAAAAGTTGAAATAAAATGACATTGTTTATGTTTATTAGTGTCGTTTAAAAGAAGTAGTAAGAAATACTTAAATTTAAACTCATGTAATTAGTACTGTTTTTATACCCTCAACGCATTTGTTGCACCGACGAATCAATAAATTAACTACTGCATCAATTTGGATGGCATCATTTTGTTTAAATTATTGCAAATGTAATTCTTCAGAAAATTATGAAATAAATTGACTTTTAAGCAGCAATCCACACGTTTACCTGAACTTGTGCTATAGTTAGAATTGCTTAATACACTTAGAACTTTCGTAATCTTAGACATTATAGATTATAATTATTTACGACTTCAGCTCTGGTAAAACTTATTTGTCTACAAAAGTTTGTTCAGATATTGTGGATTTATTTTGACAAATTCAAAAACCCATCTACAAAACATAAAACGTTTTTTACCATCTTCAAGTAGCAAACCTTGAACATATTGTAAATGAAACGCTTTTGATGGTTTTGTTTGAGTGCTGTTAAAACTTTATATTGTATACGCCGAGTTGATTGGTTGCTCGACGTATACACATCGTTCTATCAATACCAAAAACAAGAGTTCTATTATTATTTCTTCGGCATTTGAATTTTCGTCCAGGCCAAAATGCATGTCAACGTATTTGACATTTGAACAAATTTTAAGCTTGAACACGTAGAATGTCTGAAATGTTGGGTATCTTAAAAACAAAACAAAATATAGAAAAAACATAAAGAACGAATATTAATTTAAAATAAATTTAACCAGTGGCACAGTAACAAAAATTTGAGAGGGTTTGTTAAGGCACTCGTTGTAAAAAGCGTTTTATTTACATTTATAATATTTTTTTTTAAACCATACCAAAATTGAAGATTATTGCTATTACCGTTTCAGAAGTATTCATAAAAAATGGGTTTCTATCTCAAATTTGTAATCATAATGAATGCGTAAGAATTATACCTAAATGTCTTGGGAAAAAACGCACAAAAAGAAATAGAACATTTGTTATCATCTAAATCTAAGCACAAACCCTAGTAGAACAAAGCCACTCAAAACAAATCAAAAACGTATTTTCAGTGTAAATAATTTAGAACACAATATTTGGTCATAACTTGTAAAAACATTTATGATATGAAACAAATTGATTTAATTTTATTAGAACGAAATAAATAACACTCCAATAATATTGAGTTAACTTTTAAAAATTTTAAAATCGTTTTGTGGTAACACACGTGTGCAATTACAAATTCAATATAGATTATAATAACCAAATATTTTTGATATTTTTAAAACCTTTAACTACACGAACACAATATGAGAACGTCAAACAAACGTCTTTATCATTATTCACTCATAGCGAATCATATTTCTCTTTGTTAAGTAGCGACATCAGTAAACAACAATTTCCTTTCATTATAACTTTTTATAACCAAACCCAATTTGACAAATGAAATTTCTTGAGTTATTCAGTACAGTTCTGTAATGAATTTTCAAAACTAAAATCCTCGTTATTGATAGCTTTGGTCTGAGGTTAAAATCTTCTGAAGTACGACACACACTTAATGAAATAAATGGTCGTTTTTAAGATACGTAAATCCAATTTGTCAAACTACTCCATTTGATCTTTGAAGACTTGAATATTTCCTGCTTAGTTTCTTTTTCTAATAACAATACTTATTATGCACGAATATTTCTTACATACTTATAAATTTACCTCATTTGCTTTAAAAAAACTTTGTTGATTTCCAGTTACATGTATGCATACATATCAGATTTTGTTTATCGAAAAACTACCAAACAAATAATATTTTAGACTACAGCAAAAAACTTAATTTTAAACACTGTTTAGAGATTCTAACCTATAAATCTGTCGTAAACAGCTGAGAAAATTAATTTGTGCATTGTCATTACGTTCAAAATTTTTGTCGTAAAATTTTTAGACAACTTTTACAAGTTTTCTATAGTTTTGTTCTACAAGTTAAAAAACTGTAATATTTGTTTTGTATAAAAAGTATTTTTGCTTATTGAAACTTCAAACATTAAAAACGTACGAATGTGATACTTTAACTAAGCATAATTTACAAGCAATCCGCCAATGTTTAGTGTTCAAAAGTCTTTTACATAGGTTTCCCATTACACCGAAGGCCTTGGTTCAAATCCCGTAACCGCCACTTCTAAAAACTTCTAAAACAACCACCGCCGCTTTAATTAAAAACTAAGTCATTCATGTTCAACGGTATTCTCTAACAAATACAACAAATGCCATTCAAGAACCAACTTTTTTTAAACTTATTTCAAAAAAACATTTTATTTTACTTTTTAAAATTGTTTTTTATTCAACACCAACGTGACGCTCTCTCAACGAATCGTTAAGACATTAAACGAATCCAATTCGTTTTGTTGTACGCGGACATTTCACGTTCTTATAGTGATTATAAAACATTTTTGTGTCAAAATTTGAAACGATCACTGTTTTTGAAAAAACAAACTTGTAATATTTAAAAAACGGATTTGTTCTACTACGGAATATGAACAAAAATATTATCATTTTTGAGGGCATAATTAATCCATAACGCATCTCGTATTTTAGACACTGAGAAAATTATAACAGAGTGAAAAATAAATAATTTTAAGGCGTTATGAATTTATAACGCTCTCTCATTACGCTCTCAGAAAAAATGATATTTGATTTCATATTTTTGTTTAGAATTAGATAACAAATTTTCTATTTCTTTATGTACATTTTTTTCAATATATTTATCAATTGGAATATAATTCTTGCACATTCATTATTATTGTAAAATTCATTCTGACAAATAAATTATTTATTGTTAAAGAATACTAGATATACCTACTTGTAGATTTAGTAAAATAAAAACTAAAACAATTGCTCAGTTGGATAATGCGCTCATTGAGCAACATACATCTCTTGGTCCAGAAACTCTCGGGCTATACAGGATGTATCTGAATAACAAATTGTTATTTTAGCAGGTGAAATTAGAGCATAAATACAAGCAAAAAATGTCAAAAGAAAAGTTCCATTAAAACATTTTAAAGAAATCAAAATTTTTAGCAAAATAAATTGTAAATTACAAACCTGTAGTCTCCTAAAATTGTGGACACCACGAATAAAAATAAACTGTTCTAAGAAATGCAAATTTCTTCTCGGCGATTTGCTGACACCAAAAATAAAAATAAACACTTAATGTTATCGGATAACGTATAGTTGAAGTATTGTAGTTAAATCGGTTAAATGAAGTTACTATTCTGCACATTCTTTTCACTACACTACTACTTCTTTCATTGCATAAAACACAGGTTAGTTTTACCAACGGTTTTACTATAATCTTCCACTCGATATAATTTCTATTGTCTACAAACTGAGCTTTCGCCACACGTCCCAGTACCGTATAATATTGTATTTTACTGTGTTTTTGTTTGATTTTTTATTAAACTTGCTTTTAACTTTTAGTGTATTTTCCGTCGTTTCAATCTTTATCTATGCTACAGAAAGCTTTAATCGTTTAAGTGAAATAGTACTTACTAGTAACAGTCTGGGTCAAAGTGTGTCTAGCGTAGAATAGAGAACATTGCTTTATATAAAACTTTATTAACACTTGGGTAGCCTTCTAAAGTTTAAGTGGAAAGTTGGTTTGTTAACAGTAAAACTCGATATCTAAAACATCTTGTAGACTATAAGAAGCAACAGTTGCTTGTAGTTGCAACTAGATAGTTTTATATTATTTTTATTTCGTTGACAATCAAAGCTAAAAAAATTATGTTAGAAAAACTGTAGCTTTGTTTAATTACAGATTATCTGTACGACCGATAATATCTAAATGTGAAACGTACCTAAAAAACTAGGTCTCACGTTATACGCTCATATATCAAGTAATTATTTCTAACTTCAAACTTAAAATGTATACACAAACATATTATCAAGTGAAATATTACGTTGTGACTAAAATTGTATTAAAACTATAAATTACGGTAGAAAGCTTAAAGATGTAAAAAATAATTTTTAAAATGTTTTATTTTTTACATACCTACAGTCGCATGCATGTTAGTTACGGTAAAGTACGTACATGATAATGTACTTTCATAAAGCAACACCCTTATTCTTATGACAGTCATTTAAAAAAAATAGTAAAATTAACACGCAAAAAGCATACAACCACTTAATTATTATTATGATCTAATTATTTTTATTATATATAGTCATGTTACGTTAATATAATTATGAAAGATTAATTGACTATATAGCACGTAAAAGCTATGTTAGTTTTTCATTTTTTAAAACAAACTATTAAAGAAGTGCATTTATAACTTCTTGGGACTCGATTGTCTAATTTTTTATTTAACAAATATTAAAAAAAACTACTAGAAGTCTTATCTTTATCTTAATAATAACTAAAAATAGTTATATACGCAATCCAAAAAAACTTGCAAAGATAAGAACCTAATCCTAAATTTAAAGCATTTTTTAAACAAAAATCTTAATAAAACCTATAAAAATCAAATAAGTATATATTTTCAGTAGTTGTCCACTATTTCCTAAAAAATGTTACTTTTTGTAAGCATTATATGTACCAAACAAAAGCAGGTCTTAGAACGCTTACTTAAAAGTATATTGTCATAAACTCATTTAACCAATTAAATTAGTTTAACTAAAGTATTCACTTAATTGATTCCTGTCTTATTAACTCGTGTTTCATATCTTTTTCAGTTTTCTAATACTTATATTATTGAATGACAACGAATTTCTAATCAAATTATTAATGTTCAATTAACAACGAAAAACAGTTAATCAATTTGATTTTTAAAATGCGGAAAGCAGCAGATGTTAATTAACGCGTTATCAAAATTTGAACATAAGCATTCAGCGCTTAAGAAAAATTTGTGTGCTGCTTTTATTTCTGCTAATATACCATTGTCCAAATTGAAAAATGAGGTTTTTAATTTTTTTTAGAAAAGTATACTAAACAAGATATATCGGACAAGTCAACTTTGACAAAAGGTTACGTTCAACAAGTGTATGCATAGTATAGATACCATACAAAAAGTAAGAGAAGGAGTTCAGAAGAAACCGATTTGGGTATTGTTAAAGAAAACAATAGACACAGAACAGCCAAATATTGCAATTTTTTATTTGATGTGTTAGGTGTTGAAAAAAAAATAAAAAATCATATTTACTAACAATGAAGGTATTAGAAAAACTGCATCGTTCAACAATTGCTACATTTTTTAACAATGCCTTCAATCTCGTGTGGTGTACAGGAAAAAAATGTGGCTGGTTTGCACCAATGCTGCACTATATATCTGCAGAGCAATGAAAGGTTTACATGTTCTATATTCAAAAATGATTCATATTACTCGTGCGACACATGCTTTGCATTGAATGGCTGAATTATTGCGTTTGAAATATTCAAATGTTAATTCATTGATATCTTTAGTAAAGAAAGTGTTTCTTAAAGCACCATCACGTGTAACTAAGTTTAGAGAAATTACTGGTACTTATGTTAATTTTCCTCCGTCTCCAGATGTGATACGATGGGATACTAAGATCAAAGCTGCTTTATACTACGGTCAAAATTTTGAATTCATTAAACGCTATACCAGAGAATTCGATTCCAAAGAAACTTAAAGTATAGAAGCTCAGAATGTTCTAAATAAGAAAGACTTGGTTTTTATTAAATCTAAATTTACTTGTATATCAAAAGTTATACTAAAATTGTAAACTAAAAGACAGTGTTCAAATAGTTGAAAATTCTGCCTGATCAAATCCGCTAACGAATAATTAGAATCATGCTTAAGGTTAACAAGGTATATCTACAGCCGCAAGAGCAAAGCATACTATAAACTACTTCAGAATGAAAAAAAATAACCTTTTTCGCAAAGCTTAAGAGTTGGCCTATTTAAAAATAGAAAAAAAAAACAAGTTTTTTTACAGAATCTTACTGATAGGATCTGTAGTACCTTTAACATAAAGCTAGTTAGATAGTTTTGTTTTGGTTTTGCAGAACTTAATAAATTTTGAAATACGTTTTCTCCAGAGTTGTTTGCACTGGTTAGATAATAAATTATTTTTAAAGATTTTCAGACTGACATAGAAACAGCTCTGTGCATTGACGAATTAACTTTCGACTCTTGGTACGAAAAATTACTTATATCAATATGATTTTTTTTACTAAGTTATAAATTTTCTGTTTTTCTTAGATTTAAATTAGTGTTAAATAATCTTGTTTTCTCTGGCAGGTACATTAATTACCATAAAACGGGGTGGATAGAAACTGCAGGCTGAATACAAACAAAAGTCAAAGTTATTGTAAATTGTACAAGCCGCGGTATTTTTATTTTTTACAAAGTTCAACCGTATACATTTGGGTTTTTAAGTTTGTCATCATGTGTCATTGGTACACACGCTTTTGAAACGTTGGCAACACTGCCAATTCAGTTGTTTAAGCATAAGTGATTTTACCCACCAATTATTGTCCGGTAAACTTTATTGTAATCTAAGAGAAGGACTTTGGTAAGAACATCATAACAATTTCTATTTATTGTAATTTCCGAGAATGCTTTGTGTTTTTCGAATGTTTTTCTTGTTTTTAAAACAAACGAGCATTATCAAAAAAAGTGCAATTGACGGTTACGCTGGGGTGAATAGAAACATGTGTTTCTATTCATCTCTGACAAACTTTCGTTTAAATATATATAAAGGTGCCAAGAGAGTATAAACCAGACCTAGAAGCAAACGATACAAAAAAATGTCACCAGGAGCAACTTCTCATTGCATTTAAATTTATTGAACGGGGACAACTCTCTTATAGGCAGACTTCAGGGAAGTACGGAATCCACTATTCCGTTGTGTATCGGCATGTACAAAATCTTTCCTTAAAAAAGCAGGGGGACAAACAGTACTGTAATTTGCAGAAGAAGCACTGATTGTGGTTCAACTAATAACATGTAGCGATTGGGGCTACCTCTAAGACTACCATAATCTAAGGAAAGTGGTCAAAAATTATCGACAGTAGAAGAAAAATTAAAAAATAACTTACCAGGGTCGTGATTTGAATACAGTTTTATGAAACGCTATCAAGATAGACTAAAGACCGGGTTATGTCAAAACATTGAACGATCGCGAGGCAATGTTTCCAGAAAAAAATTAAACGTGTATTTCGATAACATAACAACAAAATTACGGGATGTTCTAGGTACACATATAACCAATTTTAATGAAACCAACCTTAGTGATAATCCTAGTCGTAAAAGAGTAATTTCTAAGCGGAGTTATTGCTATCCAGAGAGAGTCTGCAGCTACAGCAAAAGTGAAACTTCAATTATGAATAGATCTTGGACCATTGGAGAGCCAAAAGGAGTACGGTACAACAGACGTGTAAGTGGGTGGTTTGAGTCTAGACTGGTTTGAAAGAATTCCAATTTCCGCCTGCAAAAACCTTCCTGGGAAAAAGTTTTTAATCGGTGATAATCTTTTTTTCCCATTTTTCTCCTAAAATCATTAAGCTTTGTCATGACTTCAATTTTTCTTTCATTTTTCTGCCGCCTAACTGTACGCATATAACACAGCCATTTGCATACCTAAGGATAAGTTTTTCCACCTACTTAAGCAACTAATGAACAAAATTGAGCCAAATCAAATTAAAAATATACAATCGGGTTTTAGAAAATGTGGAATGTGAAGAGGTTTAGTCGAGGCTACTAAAAAAGCAGCAGATGCTGTCAATGATTCTGTGGTGAATGTATTGAAAAGCATGTGATACGAGGATGGTAAAACCGTTGAAAGGAAGAGACGCAAAAGTGCCATTCCTGCAGGAAAAAGTGTAAGTAGTGCTGATTTATCGGAGTCTAGTGACAGTAAAATACAGATGTCGCTTCATGACAGTAATAGTAGTTTTGGCTCGGAAGGTTTTGGGAAAGAAAAAGATGAATGTTATCAGGAAGAATGCAAAAGTGAAGACAACGTTGAAAGAAATAGATGAAGAAGATGAAGAACAACAATAGGATTCTACCGAGAGAGTTAAAGAGCATGGAGTTTCAAAGCATGGGACATTTTTCAATGACGTTTATCTAGTAGGAAAAAAAGATTATGAAGTGTCTATGCGGTTGGTTGTCGGCTTTGAAACACAGAGTTCTGCCAAAATAAATAAAACAAATATTTTTATAGTAAAAGTGACACACAATAAGAATAAAAGTAATAAACAACTTCCAATCCACCATACAACTCTCAACAGATTTACTCACGCCAATATATATACCTGTGTTTTTTTAGACAAAGTGAATTAGTTAGTTTTCTACTAAATAAAAAAAAGTTTCTGTGTTTTATAGTAAGATGACGAAGTTTCGAATCTAAATTCTCGGGATGGCTAATGGAAAAAGCACGATGAACAAAAGATTCAATAACAGAACGTTTCTGTGCCAGATGATAATGAGACAAAAAAAGAAGATGTTTGTATGTGTGGGTTTGCGATACACACAATGGCTTAAAAATCCGTTGGGTTTACGTGTCACGAGAACGTCGAGAAATGGGAAAGCATCATTCTTTTGGATTTTTTTGATAAATTTGATATCACAGTGTTGGCTGTTTAGATGATTAAGAAACCTAAACAATTCTAGGCGACCATGACACCAAACAATAAAAGTGTCATTAACATATATAAACAAGACTTTACGTTTTAATATCGCTGTATCCAAATGTTAGGTACAACAGGATATAACGGAAAACCCATAACAACGCCCAAAATTTGTTCGTAAAACTTATTATCAAATTGAAAGTAAGTGAATGATAAACACTTATCAATACGAGAAACCAAACCCAAATCTTTGTCATGGTGACACAGAATTTGCTCGATGATAATAAGGAACTTTAGTAAAAAGTAAAGTGACATCAAACTTATAAGAAGATCCTGGGGTTCAAGCTTTATAGATTCCAAACTTTGAATAAAATGATAAGAGTTGAGGATGTAAGAAGAAGTTTCACCAGTAAATTCGGAAAGCACGTTGGACAAAAACTTGATTAGCTTGTTGACGATAGGTCTAAAAGGTATACCTTGTTTGTAGACTGTACAAAATCCGTATAGACAAAGTGGTTCAGAAACTGATGGAGTACGTTAATGTTTGGTTTCAAAAAGTAGTTTACAAGATTTGATGACGTGAGTTAGATACGATTTCTGATCAATTCTTTTATCTTCATCTTGATGTAGTCAACACTCCGGATGATTAGAATCTGTATCACGCTTTTTTTGCCTACCCGAGAATCTAGATACGAAACTACGTCATATTACTAGAATTTCAGTAAACAATTGTTATATGAAGAGGAATATTCAGGTAGTTATAAATCGTCTTCTACATCCACGAACTCGAATACGTAAGGACATTTCTACTTCCGATTCCAATCCGAAATTAGCATTTCTACCTTACATTTATAAGGTCACAGATCAAATAAAAAAACTTCTTTCTAAGAATGGTATTAAATCCATATTCAATTTGACATATAAAATTTCTCAGATTCTTCCTTCTTTTAAAGAAAATTTCCTACATTTTCATCTTAAGGTGTATACCAAATTCTTTGTTGATGTGGTTTGCTAAACATGATTTTACTACAGGCCATATTATAGATTTTGATAACGCCTCAGTTATTGCGAAGTTTTTATTCTTCAATAAAAAAAGTCCGATAAAGCATAGAAATTATCCAACACCCCTATAACTCCAATCAGAGTAAAGCTCATCCCACCGCGACGATACTTCTATAAATACGGAAGCAACTTGATGCTTATAATTTAGAGAGTTAATTATAAGATTATCCTCAGAGTAATAGCAGTATTGGTTCGGAAGGTTTTGGAGAAGAGAAAAGATTACCAGATAAATGTTGTCCGAAAGAATGCAAAGCTGCAGACAAAGTTAAAAGAGAAAGAATCAAAGGAGATGAAGGACAAGATGGGGTTTTAGCAAGAGAGTTTAAAAACATGGAGTTTCAAAACATTGAACATTTTTCAATGACGTTTATCCAGTAGGAAAAATATATTTTGAATTGTCCAAAATAAGAAAACATAATTTTTTTATAGAAAAAGTTACACACATCGATAAAAATCTAGAAACAATATAAGCAACATTCCTACGGAGCAATAATACCAAATCGAATTCTAGATTCATGTAGACTTTTTCCAATATTCTAGATGTATCCTTTTTTTCTTACGACCAGACAATCGGAAAATTGTTTCTAGGGAAAACTTGAAGAGTAAGGATAAAAATAAAAGTAAAAGACAAGTTTTAAGATTTCCAATCTACCATACAACTCTTAACTGATTTACACACGCCAATATGATAATACCTATATTTTTTTAGACAAACCTTTTTAGTCAGATGATTAGTTTTTTTACTATAAAAAAAAGTTTTCTCTTTTGTATACTCCTCTTTAACTTTTTATAAAAGCTGATATTTAGTATGTTACAACCTGTTTTAAGTTAAAATCAATTTATTTCAAGCTTCTAAATAAAAAATGTCTTGGTATGTTTTTAAAAACGTTTTCACTGTTTTTAATGACCCTGGAGTGGTATATTAGCATAACAAGCGAGAAAATAATCTATGTTTCTTTTCACCCCGCATCAAAGGTGAATAGAATCAAGGCAGTTTTTTTATGGGTCAGACCTGGGTTGGACTACAGCTAAATAAAATTATTTGCGCAATCTACCCACTGGTACTAGACTTTCGATATATTTACATTCTTTGTATATAAATTTTTGTGGAATCTATAGACTTGTTACGGTACTCAATATGACTATAGGACAAAATCTTGTAATCATCAATTATGTGATTCAACGAATAAGAACACAAATTCAACAAGTCTATGACAGTAGAAATACAAATATATGGATAATATAAAGTGCCATGACAATATCCAAAAATGTTGTTCTATTTTCTAAATTTTCTTTTGTTTTAGTTGGAAAATGCAAGAGCAGATGGCAAAATAAAAGAACTGTTTTTGTGTGCTACTTAAAAGAATAGCCAACTAGTGCAAAAAGAAAAAAAAATATTTCTAAGATAGCTTATAATCTGTGATTCCCTTTTTGAACACAACTACTACTGATGTCTTTGGAGTTTCTTCTCCTTCAGCGCTGTCTACCGACACGCAAACAACAGATATCGATACTGAGGATAAACTCAAAATAACAACAATGAGAATTTGGCAGTGTATTTAAAACATAAAACACTCCAGCAATAGCAGAAAGGAACTGCTAATAAGAAAAAAAAAACTGAGATCCTTTCTAAGTTAGATAAAACATTTACCAAATTTTGTAATACTAAAACTAAAAAAGACAAAAAACCAAAATCTACATTTAATGGATAATCTACATTTAATGGATATCAACAACCAAGAAAAGTTTTGGATTTAGTGAATAGGATTTTGGATGTTGAGTCAAAAACGAGTAGACCATGTACATCTATGTCAAATACCAGTTTTACTTCATCGAAACTATCACCTCGTATGATGGTAGATACACTACAGCTGTTATGTCAGAAGATAGTATCACAAAGAGACGATGCCAACACTAAGGTAGTGGAGGAATATTATATAAATATTCAGAATTTTAAAAAAAATAGCATGCTTTAACGTTATAAGTAACTTTTCTTTTACACTTATGCTGGTACAGTATCTCGTGAGCTTGTTTTGAATATATGAGCCAATACGCTACAGTTAAATGAAAACTTCGCCCGCTCGGTTTAGTTTTCAAATAAAGATGTCGCGCTGTGACGTATCACCTAGACGCACTCAATTGTAAATAACTATTTTAATTAAAAATTTTTTTTTAGATTTAGTACAATCAGCTAGAGACGCTGTTAGCTTTGCTGTAGCTCTAATTTGACATGTTTGTCTTTAACACGTTAATCGCCATTAATCGTGTCTCAGATTTCAGTGCATTTAGGCCGTGAGGTATGGGTGCCGTATCTCACCGCACTCCTGTACATCTAGCCGTGTGTACCGCCATACGACCAAAATTTGACCTCCGATAAATATGGTTATTTTAATAAAAGTTTCAAGTCAAAGAAAGATGTCATATAAATGAATGAATTATGATATTGCATCTTTATCAACCAATGTATTACCTTATAAAAACCGAGAAAAGTCCAAAAACGTTGATTTATTTTCGTAGGTGTGTTACAAAAATTCACCAACAAATTTATTACTGCATAACTATATGCAAGGCGATAGAACTTGTTGCATTGATTGCAACGGAACTTGGATCTCGAAGTAATTTTCTGTGCTACGGTTTTTCCTGATGTAGAGAAATTTGTTTCGCAGCATGACACATATCTACGTCTGTCTTTAAAAGCAAGCTCTTCCAACCAAATACTATCTTGGGATTCAGGTAATTTTGTTTTCTTTGTTTTTTGTCTTCCTTCAGATCCAGGAATTCTTCAACTATTTGTTCTGTAAATTCAGCTATGGAAATATTCGCTTGCGTAACAGTTTTATAGAGGACATAAGCATTGACAACGGTCGTGCTAAATAAGAGCTCGAATGCTAATTTACGGTACAATTTCATGCCTTTTTATAGTGGCGAAGAGTATAATTTTATCTGGTCTGATAGGTCGATAAAAGGCTTAGGAATATTATAGTCTATAATTTTTTCAGGTTTATCTGCTTGACGACCATACTCGAATTAAATTCTTCTGTAAAATATTTTCTTTTTTTTAGTATTTTTGATACATCTTTTTTTGCATTGTACTTCCTGTTGCTTTTTAAAGTACCAACAATGTGCGTAATCCTGTTCAATAGTATATGTGCTAACTCATCTAGCAAATTATTCATAAGCGACATGACGATCTTGGATGAAACGGTCTAATTAAGCGAACTCTCGCTTCCGCAGTAAACGCTAAAGTTGTACGTGTATCCTTTCTCGCAGCACAATTTGAACAATTCTATTTCAAACTCGTGTCGTTTATTCTTGATGTACTAATTGAATGACAAGAAACAGTTGCCTTGTCAACACATATACTCTCACGTGAAGTGTAATACTCTTTGTATTTCTCTGTCAATTTGGTGATGAGAGGTGTCAACTTATGCAGTCTATCTCTTTGTATCATAGTTGACAAACCAGGTTCTCAACCTAGAACGACTGTCGACAACAATAGATGTTTTGTAAAGCATATTTATTTATTTCAGTGGCGATATGCTGGAGAAGAGCGTCATCAACAAATAGAAAACAAAATCGGCGGGAGATTTGTTTATATGTGTTTTGTATAGTGTATTTTATTCTGACAATTTGTACTTGAAAAGCAAGTTTCTTTATAGAAAGTCTCGTACAAAACCTCAAGTTATCTCACGTCTTTCATTTGAATATTCTTCTTCTGACTCGTTCTCACATAGATTAGTTAAAATACCTTAATCAATAGTTTGATCTTAAATTCGAACTTTTTGACAGATTTTCATTGCTCGGTGTGGGTTTTTTTGTTGTCTTTTTTACCTTGACCTATCTTTCGTTTTTTTTGCTGCGTTTCCCTGAACAAAGATGAATCCAAATTGGAATACAGATAAAAATCTTTTCTAGATCCGGCGCTGTACGGTTTAAACTCGTCATCCGACAGAAACTCGTCCATTAATTTTTGAAGGCGAGCTTGTTCTTCTCCGTAGTCACCCATGTTAAATACTTACTCTAAAACTGATAAAATTTGTCGCAACTCGCCATGAAACAGCTGTCATTGCAGAATATAGTACGGTGCGCCTGCGCGTAGGTTAGAGACGACCAATGAAGTATAATATAATACCTCATTGGAGACGACATACGAGATTTACTAGTGAAGGCCACGTGGGCCTTTACTGGTAAAAAATCCAATTGAGGCCACAAGAAACGCAAAAAGTGTCTTATCAAAAAACAAACAAAAAAATTTAAAAAATACAATTTCCGAGTACCGATGTTGTTTCACAATTACAGTTTAAAATTAGCTCAAAAAGCGACTTTGTCCACGGGCACATTTTTGTTCAACATTGTGGCAGATAACGTGTTAAAAAGTTTGAAAATTTTACTGTTGACAAAACTATTTTGTGGTTGTTTGAACTCGCCACACACTTAAAAAAATCAAAGATCATATTTTTTATAAGAACATTAAAATTATACATTTTTTAATAATGTTGTTTATAAGATAACTTTCGTTTTAATAAATTTGATTGTGTCACAGTAAATAATGCGTTATTTAGGATTCTTATTCAATTGTTTCTTAATAGACTTTCTATTTGTCTTAATTTTAGATTAACGCATTTTTCTTAAATAATTGTGTGTATTTAAATAATTTTGTTTTCTCTGGTATGTACATTACCTTGTAACTAAAATGTAGAAAATGTCATTTTTTCAAAGATGTGTATTCAATATTATTTAACGTTTATTAAAATTTATTTAAAAACTTGATATTGAACAGTTTACACAAACATTAAGCAGTTTTTTTAATGCTCTGTAAAATCTACACTTTGCTCCTTCCGTCTTTTCACTATAGAAAAATGTACGCACGGATATGGGTAAAAATTGAATTATTTATTAGTAAAAATGCTCCTACAAAATTAAAATGTACTTTTTAATACAATTTGGTTTTGTTTGTAGAAAATGCAAATGTAAAATTAAGTATACGTTTTTGTGTGTCTTAAGTTTTGATAAATTTTGTATTCTAACCATAATGACTTTTGCAATAACAAAAAATTGAAACAGTAACTTCATTGTTTTAAAACTGTATAAAAAATACAATTTAAAATTCAAAAAGTGTTTAATTCATTAGATGTCTAAAATAAATACTTTTTTAAAAAAATGTGTCCAGTACAAGAATTTTACATTTTTGCTTTTTTGTCAATACGTTTTTAAAAATAAATTGCTACGGCAAAGCTTCAACTACGCGTTGTTCATCTGTATAGCTATTTACAGCTTACGAATATACAGGGTGAAACATCACAACCGTCACGGTGTTTACACGGAAACCTGTTGAAATTCTCAAATTTATTTTTCTCTACACTTTCACAAGAAAAAATCCATATCAAAGTTATGTTTTTTTTATAGAATTCAACCTGTATTTTATAGTCTTTTGAGAATCTAGAAACAAAATAAAAGCATGTTGCAATAAGATTCCTTATACCCAACACTTGCTCTTTTCGAGAATAATGCAATTTACAGTATTTACAATAAGGGTAGTGGTGTGAGACAACAAAAATGTATTTTTATTTTAAATAAAACACCCTGTAATAATAGATTCTGTTGTAAAATTTGATTACTAATCAAAGAGTATTAAGAGTTTCTATACTAGAACACTAACCGTTTTTGAGTTATTAATAGTTATTATGAATGTGTATTTTAAATATTTAATTTTTCATCATTAAGTGGGCGAATATGATTTGTAATTTGAACAAACTATAGTAATTTAACTAGAAAAAAATGTTATACTAAGGAATCAAATAAATAACAAATAAGAAGTTACACTCTACGTTTTATTAAATTAATGTACTAAATATTCATAATATCGTCTATTTTCTTCTTCATGAGAATATTGTTTGTTTTATTGTCAGTTTAACACTCTGTAGGATTTGAAATGTTATGGTTTGAAATGCATTCCGTATTCTTTGTTTCATGTCATTTAAAGTAATCGTAGGCGCGTCATAGACAACATTCTTGGCATATCTCTACAAAAAGAAGTCTAAGCATGTCATGTCTGGAGATCTTGTGGGTCAGTTTTGTGAACCTCCACGTCATATCCATCTATGAGAAAACAGTCTACTTAAACATTATCTTACAATAATGTGAAAATGTGTTACAGCACCATCCAATTGCATCCACACCTGCCGTCTAATGTCCAAATTAACGTCATCCAAAGGTTGAGGCAGGTCGTGACGTACGAACTTACAAAACTTCTGTCCGTTTAAATTTCTATCCAATAAAGTCCTATTATTTTTGAGCCAATAACTCCTCGCTCCGCTCGTTTCGTGACGGTATTATCCCTTTAAATTTTCGTGATAATCGAATCTCATAGTTAAGATTGTTTCGTCACGCCGCACGTTGTATATACCCAGTTTGTTTTATCCGGTAATTGACGTGTGTTGAATAATCTGCAACCTGTATGCTGCTTGTTTTGCTTCCATCAATACAACAAGGTGTAATGGTGGAAGTCAAAGTAGTGCTTCTATGGCTGCTGTGGGCGTGGTTCTCATAGCTCAATCTCAGACATTCCTCTGTACTTTGTCTAGCTTGAAAGCTGTGCTTTTCAGGTTGGTTCTCACACCCCATACAAGCGCACCGTCTGTGATGATGGGTCTTGTCACGACCGTATGTAATCATTTTGTCATTATAAGTTTCAATCCTCATGTGTGCCCGACCATCCGTTTGGTTGTATTAAAAACCCTAATTGCTTTTGTTGTGACTTTTTCTAGATGAGCTTAAAAGTCAGTCTGGTATTAAGAGTGAGTCCCAGATATTTAACTTCCTTTGTCATCGAAAGCATGAGTCCGTACATTGTAAGTAGTTTTATGTCATCCGTTTTTCGAGGGTGTTTAGTGCACTCTGCAATATGTTCGATATAGTTGCCATCGTCGGCGTATTCTAAAACAAATACCCTTCCCGTCTTCTAGTTCTTGTAGTAGGTCACCCATGACGCAGCACTACAATAGGGGTGACAGCACCTTGTCTTGTGAGCACCCGCCAACCACTTTGGCTTCTACAGTGCTCCTGTACAAAGTAGCTGTTACAGCCCGATTCCTGAGCATTCAGTTGGCCTAGTTTCGCACGAAAGTTGTGTTGTCTTTATTTTCCATTGCCTTTGCAATTGAGATAAACGTAGTATTGTCAAAGAGTCCTTCAATATCTAGAAAAGCACCCAATGTAATATTATTGTCTAAGATTGCATTTTCGTATCTGCTTACTAGTGAATTGCTAGCTAGCAAGATACGGGAAGTATTAGTATTCATACTGGTTTCGGTGCAAAGGCGAAGATTTTAGTGCCCCTTTCCCATATATATCTGTCAACTACTTTTTTAACTAGTTTTAAGATAAAAGAATACAAGCTGATCGGTCAGTAAGATCGTGGTGTTACTTTAGTACCAAAACAGTAAAACTTATTGGTTTGGAAAGAAAAAAACAGGTACCTAGATATTTATTTTAACGTTTTTTTTTATTTTTAAATATAAAGATTTAATATTCATTATTAAAACAAAAAAAAATAAAAACAAAAAACGACATCCTAATATTTTTCAGAAAACGGCAAAAAATAATAATTTTGAGATATTAGACTTTTTAATCATAAAGATAAAATAAAAATGAACATTAAAAAACCAAATTCTTTATATTTGGCACTTTAAAAGAAATTAAAACAAATTTCTCGATGAAAAATTAAAATACAGTCTCCAGACTGATCAAAATGTCGTTAAATCGTCTTTACATGTCTCACACATATCAAATTTGTCTTTGGATTTTTCGTTACAAACACTGCAGATCCACTTAAAACAATCAACGCACTGAATCCAGTCTGATCCAATGTAACCCGACCAATTAACAACACAAATTCCACATTCGTCTTCATTTGTAGTTGTCGAAGATGATGGTTGATTGATGTCTGCTGTTGTCGATTCTTTATCGAATGTTCTCTTTTCTTTGTATCGTTTTTTAGATTTTGGTTTTTTCATTTCCAATTTAGTCTTTTTTTGATTAAACATCTATGCTTTCAATATTTCCTTGCCTTTTCCTCTCAATCATATTTTGATCGTCACTATATTCATCTTCTATTATTATATTTTCTTTGTCTCAACTGAGTCTTTGGGTTTCACAATTTCTGTCGCGTTTTTTTTCAGTTTCCTGGACAGATCTCCACAAGCGATCTAGAAGAACTTGAAACTGTTCTTTAGAAAGGGTGCCTTTTACGCGACTTCTTCTCCAGTTGTTCAAAATAGTCCTCCATTTCTTTTTCAGGGGAGCAAAGATGGCCACATCCAAGAGCTTCATGAAGTGAGTCGAGTTGGAGAGGTAAGAGAGCCATATAAATATTATTTTATTTAGCAGCTTTTACTACGGTTGAAGAAAAATGTGATGCTAAATTATCACCTAAAACTACCGCGGTTTTATCTTTACAATTCTCTTTGAGGTGGGGCAACATGGATTTGAAAAACCAGACCTCAAAAAGGTTTATATGTAACCAGCCACTACTGCTGTTTTTGTAAACTTATTCTGAGGACCACCAGCAGTCCAATTTTCATAGATGTTGTTTAGTTTTATAGACTACTATTGGCGATAGGAGTACACCATCTGCGCTACCGTAAACCATTACATTTATTGCCGAACGCCAATGTTCTTGAACTCCGCCGACTCTTTTTGTGCCCCTCCAAAATAGCAACTTTTTGTTTTCGGCGTCGTCACTTGTTGCCAACTTTTTTCCTGCAATGAACCGCGTTGATAACAACCACTTCGCCTTTTGCAAAATACAATTTCAGTTAGTAAGCGGGGTTGAAAAACTGACATAAAGATGGAAAAATACTGTAACGAATTTTAACACTAATTTATTTATATAAAAATATTTACACGTTTATAACTACACGAACTAATTAAATCTAACGATATTTAAGAAAAACACACTAATTTATGTATTACAACCTCTCGAAGAATATTGTTATATTTATCTCAAACACATGGGCTTATCACTTATTTATTTAAACGTCTTTTTGATACTTATTCCGACTTCGAATAACTGACCTATGCTGACTTTGAAACGTTTTTACATATTTCTGTTATCTGTCCCGAGAATTTTCTACATCCTTCCTAAACGTTCTAGAAGTGGATAAATACTTCGTGAACGCTCTTGAAGTTAACAGCAAGTTCGCAAACGTTGCAATACCTAGGCACCACTTCTCGTACTAATCAAAATCCTCGGCTTGGAGAGACCAAGGGTACGTCTGGGTCCACTACAAAGCAAACAGGATAGGTCCAAAAACAAGCAAGAACAATGTAAGAAGTGAATATATATTTATCCCAAGATCACATGTATTATACTAATATAATAACCAACACTAATAAAAATTAAAAAAAGTAACTAGCAGACAAGATAAAAAACAAGCGGTCACTTTTCTATACACTACAAATTTTTTTCTAACAGTAATTTTAATAATTGAAAACAATGCATAACAAACAGGAAAATGAACAAACGCTACTATTGTTAGAGCTTTTAGTTTTGATAACAAAATTGGTTAGTAATCACCGTAACTTCGAAGATAATCAAACCACTAATTACTTACATACACGTTACAAATTGACAAATATAAATAAGAACGCCGCTTAAGAAAAAAAATCAAAAATTTACGGAAGTTCCTTAAATCCGAGTAGTACAACGTTCAATACCCTTTATGTAATTATAGTTGGCAATTAGCGTACGACGTGATATGCCTTATCTGGTTTGATTACAAACAAATCAATCCACGAAACTTGACGGGTGTTAGGTCAACGTATACACCTCAGCTTAATGTTAACGATGCTTTAAAAATGTACAACAAAAACCAAACGTTTTAGTGTAATCTATGATTAATATATTGATTGTTACAAATTGGAGAAAAAATTACTAATATGGAGAACACAATTAACACGCTGAAAGCCATATAGAAAGTTTCCCAAAATGAGCGTCCGGAGTTTATTTGAGTATTATCTTCATAGATAGCACAAAGTAGAATTCGCCCTATAAATAACCGTTCAGAGACAGCCGTCTGGACCGTAACACACTTGCTAAAATAAAATTTAATAGTGATGAAGGTTGACGCCATCTTAAAATCTACCTGCAATCGCTGATATAACCACTAACTCATTTAATTACCCCATAATACCTCAATTATATTACGGCATTATTGCTAAAACGTAAAGAGAATTATCAGCTATGAAATTTAAATATAAAGAAGAATTACGATCTGGCGGATTATGCGCATTATGAACAATCTAACGATTGCAAAACTGTTAATTTCAATCCTTATCGGCGACACTGCCGTCGAGAAACCAGTGTAGGCGTGAATTTTATTAGAAATTATTATTTACAGCAAATACATAAATAACAATATGCAACACACTCAAGTTATATTCGTCAGAGTTAAACACTTGTTTAACATTAACAGACTTAAGAACATGTTTAATAATCGTATTATGTCCTCACGTCCAATAGAAGCCTAATATTCGATGCTAATCGAATGTTGATATGGTTTCCGTTAATAAATTTTTCAATGAATTCCGGTCCTGGCCTGTTGAGCTATTCTGAAATGTTTTTCCCTGTTTCATTACATATTTCTGCACAATTTTTCTGGTGTCACTGACGATAACAAAAACATCCCAATTTGCTACCTGGTTTATAGTGTCCGATATTAACTGCTCTTCGTGAGAAGAAAGGACGATAAGATGACCTACAAGACCTTCATGCTTCTCAAATAGTTTGTTTTGAATGGTTCCCCTAGGTATTTTTAGTGTTTGGAAGCTTGCGTCTGTGACATCCTCCCCAACCTAACAGAATAGTTCTTGTAGAGCATCGACTATGCTAACTGCGACTAAATCTGCAACCTACGACAAGTAACTATTAAAACAACAATTAGGCGCGTGCATTGCCAATGAAACTTCGTGCGCTAAAGTAGTCCCGTTTTACGGTATTAAAATTATTGGAATAATTGTAGGGTGGCCAAAGGATCTAGGTGATTGATAATTGGTATACAAGCATTCAACTAGCTTGAGAACTGCAAGGAAACCCAAAGGGAATAAACCTCTCTGAGATTAAAAAAATACCAATAAGACTGTTTAAGTGCAAAGACGTAAAAAACAGATTAACAAATTAAACGCATTTATAAAAAAATTAATAGAGCGAAGAGCTCAATTGACATCTCCGATCAAATGTCAAGTTGCAGTACAACCTTACGACGAATAATTCGTTGAAACCAAAAAGTGGCTATCGAAGTGCTTTTGAACAATTTTCGGAAGGTCAAAGGCATTGATTTAACTATATTCATGTGCGTGACTAGACATCCACTGTCGGGGAGGTCTAGAGCCTAGTTGATGGAACGAAGCGAATTTTTTAATTATGAATTATTATTGTGCTAAAAAAGATATTACTATGTGTCAGTTACATTTTTCTCGAGGAAAACCTGGAGTGGTCTGAGAGCTGCCTAGCCCACCCAAACCTCCTTGTAGTTACGCAGTGACTATATTAAACTTTTGTTTATCGGTTATTGAAGATTTATTGATGTTTGAATCAGAATCAGCACAAGACCACAGTTTCCATTCGCTTGTTTTTACTAAATTGGGTTGCAAGGCTCCAGAGAATATAAAAAAACAAGCTGCGTTACTGACCGAAAGAAAAGCAAAACAGATGATAACGTATTGCAGTAACTTTGAAGGACCTCTTAGGTGTTGCCATTCATAAAAAAAATAAAATTTCCACACTGGGTTTTTTGTAAAATATTTTTTCTTTAGTCAAAATTTGCTTTATTTTTGTAAAGACAAAAATTCCTTCATTCAAGTGTTCATTTGCTTAATTGAGGCATTTTTTAGTCCGTGTTTTAGAATAAGTTGACAGTGTTTTCATAAAATGGATTATAATTTATAAATAAATAAACAAAGATAAGTAGGTAAATAATTCCTTACTATTTATCTTTATATTAGAAAATTTAGTTGTTTGCAAAAATGTTTATTTTACGTATTTCATGTAGGTATCTTGTGAAGGAATTAAAATTGTTATTCAAAGCCGGACACTGATGCAGCAGGGCCCTAGCAGACACGCTGTTATACAATTATCAAAACATCATGCCAACCGCGGAGCCATGGGGGCATATTATTTGTGTAAATCTTAATGACATATATGCAGCTTTTAAGCAGTATTCCCTACTAAAAAATTAAAAAAATGTAAAAACTATAAATTTTTACTTAACATCAATGAGCATTTTTTTTAACAACTAAGTGTAACGAGTAATTGACTTTTACCGCACTGTAACAATGTTCCGGTTGCTCCTATCCTATCAATAAATAAGTCTCTTAGTGGTTTAGTCATGTTTTAAGAAGAGAAAACGAGTAAAAGAAAGAAACTATCTGATAACTGATAAGTCACTAACAACTTATATAACGTAAGAATAAAGTATCAAGAAGACAAGTGTCAGCGAAGTTGATTGGTAATAGGAAGTAATAAAGTTATGAATTTACTATCGGTAATAAAATTCGCGTAACTTAATTTTTGAAAAAAATAATATTTTTACGAGACTTATAGAAAGGAAATTAATGTTTTCTCGGTACGAATCTTTAGAAAGTTATTCGGAAACGAGTACATCAAATTTCCAGTGTGATTCAATGTTTTGCATAATTTTACTTTCATCCACGCAAGGTGTGCAAAAAAAGTAGATGTTATTTTATCAATCAGGACACTTCTTTTCCGGTTGTTGTATTTCAAAGGTCAGAACTTTCAAGAGTTTATAAGACTGGTTGGGCTAGAATGCACGTAATCACGTGTATGCAGTATCCAATCCGCGTGGGACCTGTGGCATTAGTACCTTACGTCCTTTATTAACGCAACGAGTTAGAGGGAAATCGAAAACGAACTCCCCCACTTATTCACAGAACGTGGCAAAGTTCGTGAAACGAAAACTTCTTGCGCTCGTTCAGTTTAATCTACAACTTACGGTGGGCAAATATGAAGTTTTTTGCGATATTTGTATTTTACGTCGCTTTCGTAGCGGTAACGCATTGTGAAAATAAAAGCAACGACGAACTTAAAATAGATGTAATTAGCCGTCCCGAAATATGTGATGTCAAAAGCAAAAAAGGAGATATGTTAACCATGCACTACACCGGCACGCTTCTTGATGGCACCAAATTTGACTCCAGGTTAGTTCTTTACACCATTAATATTTATTTAAGACACCGCTAATAACTTTAATTCGACATCCCGTTACGCCGTTACGTTATTCTACTTCCTGTCTCGACTGACAACTTCGAAAAGTGCGAACATAAAACTAGTTCAAGGGTAGGCGCGTTGAAATCTAATCTAAAATGTTTTGCGGTTTATTAACCCGATTACGTTTAAACGCTAATTAAACACAAATCAAATTTAATCGGCCGCCGATGCAAAAGTTGAAAAAGATCAATTTTCATATTTTGTTTAATGTCGTTACGGTTCGTTTTAATTAAATTTTAAATGCGAAACTTGACAAAACTTCATTCGCTTATGAGAAGAAATCCACGAAATAAACGTAAGGTTCTGCTCGCGTTTACCTTTAATTACAAAGTTTCGAAAATATTCTTTAGACTATTTGCGAAATTTTACATTTTTAATTCTAATTTATAAACACTTTGCTAATGAAAAAATATGTTTTCAATTTTGTTGCATTGAGGGCGTACTCTGATAATTTGTTAATAAACAAAAACTAATTTTTGATAATAATATAATATATAAAGTGTTGATGGTTAAGCTTTATTACATCTTCTTTACCTACTTTGTAAATAAAGTTTTTTTGAGCTTGATCGTGTCGAAAACAACGTGTTTTGTTCAGAATCTTATTTACCTGGGTTTAGTAGTTTTTTTGGAGCAAAAGTTTTGTGACTATCTTTTCTATTTGAGAAAAACCCTAAGTAGATTGTGATCAGTAGACTATAAGCTTTAGGATTCAGTTGAGGCAACTTCTGTCAAATTTTACTGACGACATGTCCTTTACCTGCGGCATTTCTGAGCTGATCAAATTTACCAAACCTTAAAGTTTTGCCCAAAGACCAAGGCACACGTACACGTAGAAACGTGCGGCCATCTGCCGTTGAGCTTCCAACAAATGTGCAAGCAGTTTGTTTTCGGTTAAAATAAATAGGCTTAAAGTCACTCATGTTTTAGTATTTTTATACTAAATATCTCAAAACATCAAATACCGTCTAAGATAAAATAAACAAAATCTGGCTTTGTGCTTATCACATTTTCCTTTACAATTAAATGGGTGCTAACATTTTGACCTCAACTTAAAGTAAATGATTGTAACACGTCCTATAAGTTAGCGGAACAAAATGGGCGGAATGGATTCTAATATTTTCATTTATTGCTCATTTATTGCTAATAAGTTGCCAAAGGAAAAAAATTTTTGCTCTGCAGGTTTTTTTATTTCTTAAAAGAAGCTGAAATTAGCGGAAAATAACGAAACAAATCAAATATAACAATAACAGAATAATTTTTTTGCTAATTATTTGCTCACTAAATATGCTAGTCCCGTATTTTTTGCTTGCAGAATAAGAATTTTTGGTTGCTTCAATTTGATATTAGTGAATGGTCTAAATTTGTTGCTGTACAAATATCAAAGTTCTAAATGTGGTGCTCGCAGAGTAAGTTTAAATAATAGCGAAAAACTCGTCACCGTGCAAACGGTACAAGAGTAAAGTGCCCGAAAAACATTTTTTGCTTGCTTTAATTTGATATTAATGAATGATGAAAAATGTTTTTCGGGCACTTGACTATTGTAGCGTTTGCACGCTGACAAGTTTTTCGCTATTATTTAAACTTACTCTGCGAGCACCACATTTAGAACTTTGATACTTGTAGAGCATTCACTAGTATCAAATTGAATCTAGCAAAAAATGTTTTTCGGGCGCTTTACTCTTATAGCGTTTGCACGCTGACGAATGTTTCGCTATTATTTAACCTTATTCAGCGAGCACCACATTTAGAACTTTGATATTTGTACAGCAACAAATTTAGAGCATTCACTAATATCAAGTTGAAGCAAGCAAAAAAAGTGTTTCGAGCACTTTACTTTTGTAGCGTTTGCACGCTGACGAGTTTTTCGCTATGATTTAATCTACTCTGCGAGCACCACATTTAGAACTTTGATATTTGTAGCCCAAAAAATTTAGAGAATTCACTAATATCAAATTGAAGCAAGCAAAAAATGTTTTTCGAGCACTTTACTCTTGTAGCGTTTGCACGCTGACGAGTTTTTCGCTATTACTTAATCTACTCTGCGAGCACCACATTTAGAACTTTGATATTTGTAGAGCATTCACTAATATCAAATTGAAGCAAGCAAAAAATGTTTTTCGGGCACTTTACTCTTGTAGGGTTTGCACGCTGACGAGTTTTTCGCTATGATTTAATCTACTCTGCGAGCACCACATTTAGAACTTTAATATTTGTAGAGCAAAAAAATTTGAGAATTCGCTAATATCAAATTGAAGCAAGCAAAAAAAGTTATTCGGGCACTTTACTCTTGTAGCGTTTGCACGCTGACGAGTTTTTCGCTATTATTTAATGTACTCTGCGAGCACCACATTTAGAACTTTGATATTTGTAGAGCCAAAAATAAAGAGAATTCACTAATATCGAATTGAAGCAAGCAAAAAAAGTTTTTCGGGCACTTTACTCTTGTAGCGTTTGCACGCTGACGAGTTTTTCGCTATCATTTAATGTACTCTGCGAGCACCACATTTAGAACTTTGATATTTGTAGAGCCAAAATAGAGAGAATTCACTAATATCAAATTGAAGCAAGCAAGAAATGTTTTTCGGGCACTTTACTCTTGTAGCGTTGGCACGCTGACAAGTTTTTTGCCATTATTTAACCTTACTCAGCGAGCGCCACATTTAGAACTTTGATATTTGTAGAGCAACAAATTTAGAGAATTCACTAATATCAAATTAAAGCAAGCAAAAAATGTTTTTCGAGCACTTTACTTTTGTAGCGTTTGCACGCTGACGAGTTTTTCGCTATTATTTAACCTTATTTTGCAAGCAAAAAATACGGGACTAGCATATATAATGAGCAAATAATTAGCAAAAAATTATTCTGTTATTGTTATATTTGATTTGTTTCGTTATATATATTGTTGCGCTAACTTAAAAAAAATTTATTCAAGTCAGACTTGATTAAATAACCCTAAATACATCTTTTAAATCTATCCAAGTTACAGTACCTCATTTTGAGAGGCGCTATTTTCAAAGCAGAACCAAACATTTCCCCTTTTATTACAGGCTCGTCATTCAAGAACATATTGTGACTGAGGAGGTAAGATTTATCTTTAAGCTCTCTTGAACTACACAGATTCAAGAATGTTGTCTGTCAACTCCATGGCTGTGAATTTGGCAAATAGGAAAAACCCGAATCTAATAACATCATGAGGATGTGAACGTGAAGGTTCATCCAGTGAGTATGTACTAGTGATGGAGAATAAGTAACTATTCGTTACTTGAGTACTCGTTACTCGCTAGGATCCGAAGTAACGATTACTCAAAAGGCAAAGTATTCGTTACATAGTTACATTCGTACACATCATTACTCGTTTTATGAAGTGTAATTCTGTAGGGACAATATTGAATACAGAGCGCATAAACGACGCAGAACCTTAACTTTTTAAACACATTATTATACGGATAATAGTGATCTCTGTTCTTACCTTAGATTTCTTAAATTAAATTCCTTAAATTTGTGCAATTTATAAAACCAAAATTATCAAAGTTTTGAGGTTTACTTATTTGTATTCATACATATACAAATGTTAATTCTGTTATTTTCTGGATAACATCTTTTTCAAAATTTAGCAAAAAACAAAATTGATTATTATCGAAAATTTATAATGTTATACTTTCGAATATTGTTTGAAGCTTTTACATTATATATTGTGCGTATTTCCATTTCTTAAAATTAATATTAAAAACGTTAATAAACACTAACAATCCAAAGTACATATGTTCTGTTTTGTATTTAAAATGATAAGTTTCTCCGGTATCAGCTACTGTCAAAATTTTTACATAAATTAGAATTTTACAACACGTTCTAGTCATTTATGCACATACGTCTAAGGTAATCAAATCCCTATCGCGAAACGATTCAAGGAATTATATTCCGGTACCCGTATTTATACCACAAAAACATACAGTTGTCAAAGTATCCATAGTAATCAAAGTAACGAATTAAGGTAACGAATACAAAAAGTATAAGTAACGAATAGTAACGATTACTCAAAAGTAACGAATTCACCATCACTAGTATGTACAAGCAGTCATTCTTCGTTATACTTAACTACTATACCAGTCCCAATTTGATTGGTTAGCACAGACATTTTATCAATTGTTTGGGAAAATCTAAGACCCTTGTTGATACATTTTTGCAAACCAGAAATTTGTGTTTTGCAAAGAAAATAATGAAACAATTAAACTTGAAAACGACCAAATAGTCAGAAATTGCGTAGCTAATCTCTACACAGATTAATCAAGTAACACTAAAACACAAACTTTATATGACAATTATCTAAGGCATAAATGTTGTGAGTGACAGCTAACAATGATGAACCACTTAAAAGTAATTGTCTCAAGAAAGCATTACATGTTTGGTATTTTTTTCTATTTGCGCCAAAATTCGGTGTTTCAAGTGTCTGCTGTATATCTCCGATCTCATAACAAGAAAATATTCAGAGATTTTATTCTTTGAATTCAGAAGAGGTTTAAGAGTTTTTTTGCAGAGAATTCAGAGGTTTAAAACTGTTTCGATAATTAACTAATTAGGATGTCTTGAATAATATCCTGGTCAGCACTTTAACCTTAACATTTTGACTACTCAGGTTTTTCTAAAATTGAATGGCCACAAACTGATTTTCAGAAACCTAAGCATATTTTTTTGTTGCTGATAACGTCTTTGACAGGTCTTTGATTAGGTACAAGAATAAGATTTCTGCAATGCGCTTTCACTGCTAAGTATATTTAGTTGTTAAAAAAGATTTGTTTTTTTATATTTTTATTAATCTTTTTTATCTATATTTCAGTCTTGTTTACTTTTTGACTTCTTGTTTTAGTCGTTTTTTGATATTATATTGATGGTGATTATGTTGGCACTGTGGAATTTAAAATTTACTTGGACATTGTGTAAATCAGAAACGGCTACATAAGTTTTTTTAGCGATTCTTTCATACTTAATTACGCATTGGAATGTATTTCTTACACTAGTTTATTTTCAAGCAGAAGTTGTATTGTACGTTTTTCCATTTTCTTTTTCTTTTTACTTTTTAGTAAAGTTTATTTGGTCTAACGTTTGTTTGAATGCATTCAGTATTCACCTGATGACGATTGCAGATACCACAGCAATCGAAACTGTGTGTATATTCATTACAAAATATAAATATGAAAGTTCAGCAGAATGTTATTACTTCGCACTTTGTTTGGTCTATTTTTGCAATACATTTTTATTGATTACATCTTCTTGGATTCATTATATTATATTAAGTTGACGCTGAACTTTCTTTTATCTTATTAATTAACTTAAAAAGTGCTATAGGAAACGAAGTAGTACAATGTAGTACAAGTTAGTTGTGGTGAGTATTTGGTATTATTATAACGAACCCATCACATAATATACAGTCTCTGATTCTTTATCGCAGAATTCTGAGCTTTAATCAAGCTTTGTTGGAGATAGTCATTGATAGTTGTGTTCTTCAATACTACGTCAGTATCCTAGCTTGCGTTCTGTTTAGTGAGAGCATTATCGATTCACTTATATGGTTGCGTAATGACGGACTGTGGTTATTTGGTATTGCTAAAGGCTATTTTGAGTTTGTGTTAATTTTAAGGCGATTTGAGTAAAACAAATGTCAACAATATAGTTCATATAAGTTTAAAATCAAATAAATAATTGCTATGATAATGTCCAAAAAATAATTCGCTTCTCGTTTTCCATCTGAGACAAAATTTATAGCCCAAGACTTGACTACACAAAATCTTGACTTTGGTTTATTTATTGAACACTGGATACTATAACTGTTTTTGGCTGGTTTATTTGATATATTTTTTCTACATATCTAAACAAATTCAATAATTTTTTTTCGAGTTATTGGTATCTTCTTTTTTTGTACTAATCTATTGACTCAGTGGCATATTCTCTTTCTTGCGATACATTTGCACGTGATTTTTATGCAAATCTAAAAAAAAATTGACTTTGAAAATTTCTTAGCTCCAACACGTATTGACACAAGTGAGTGTTGTGTTCTTTCTGTTGTTAGTCATTGTATAGGTTTTTGAAAACGCAATTTGTGATTTAGTGTTTTTTTTTGTTTGAAATTATTATTTTAGTATTGTTGTACTAAGCAAGGGAAAAGGTCTAAAAACTACCTACAGTTTGGTTTATATGGCTGATTAGAAACTATTCAGGTTTTTCATTCTTATTACAGTGAACGTCGTTTATTGGAATAATGGATACTGTTATCACTTTATTGAAGAAGGGTCGGACGTATTTAATACAACAGGTCTGTAATTTTCGATTCATTTGGCTTAAAATTTTGATTTCTTTAAAATGTTTTAATTTTTATTTTCATATTTTTGCTTGTATTAATGCTATATTTGCATTTTCTACATGAACAATCTGTTATTCATATACACGCTGTATGTATTTACTGCTTTCTAACCGGGTAATTCTACGATACGACGTTTTAAGTCCATAGAGGACATGGCCACGGAGAAAAGTTGAACACTTATATTGCGATTTTTGTCCCGTTTGTCACTTTATACATATTTTGTTACTTTGTAGAAGACCAGGGTTAATACTTCCGGAAGGGTAGAGACATCAAGATCAGGGTAGATACCTATTGCCTAAGGGAGAGAATTTGAAGAAATAACATAATGAATATAATTAATGAAATCAATTTTTATTAAACATTGTACTTAAAATTAGACTCTCATTTTGATCAGACTATTGTATTAATAATTAATCAGACTATCATATCACAGTTTTTTTTAATCTAAAACAATAGCGTGTTTTAGTAGAATGCAAGCTTTCACGGCCGTTGTAGCCACAACACAAGCCGGAGGACGCTCTTATAAAAAATGGCTACAACAATAAATTAATAAGACCACAGAAGAAGAAGGAGAAGCAAGCTGAGGTTGCTGCGGAGACACCATCAGAAACATATGCTTACTTACCCTACGTTTCCCGAGTCACTGTCTGTCAGGGTTCTAGGAAAGAAGAACATCACTGCACGTTATAATACAGTGAAGAAAATAGATCAGCTCATACCACCTAACAAAGATCAACTTCCGAGACTACACACCAAGGGTATATACAAATTAGAGTGTATGTGCGGCAAGAGTTACATCGGCCAAACAGGAAGGAGCATTCAGTGCAGGGTTAAAGAACATCAACGAGACGCTCAACTCAGACGCACGGACAAATCAGCAGTAGCGGAACGTCTACATGAGAATGGAGATCACCGGATTGATTACGGAAACGTAAAGGTATTATCACATTATCACCAGCAAATAATACTCGATTCAATGGAAATAATGAAAAATCCTAACAACTTCAACCGTGAGGATGGATACAGATTAAGCAACACACGGAGATCTACGCTGCGTGAAGAACATGCAAGAAGTCACCAGACGTCTATGACCAGAACAGACACGCATCAACGAAGCGTAGCCGAAATACGGTATATAACGAGGAACGCAAGACGATAACATCAGTCTTTAGAAATCTTCTGAAGAAGCTGACGGCATGATTGCAACGTTAAGTGAAAGTTTTGTGACGCGGCAACACCTGAAAAACAGTGCTACAAGAGCGGCTTTAGTGCCATTTACAAAAATATATGTAAATTAACATGCCATCGTACCTTCAACAAATAATAAAATATTCTTTTATTAATAGCAATTAAATAGACTAACGCATTTTAAGTGATAATCAGACTTGTGACTTAATCTGGATAATTTTCATATTACCTATATATACATACGTTTCATTAAATGAACATATTTTATTCATAATATAAATTTTTAAAAATAACAACAAATTGGGAATCTCTTGCCTACATTAACAAAACAAGAAAAAATAAAATGCTTAAGCGTTCTCAAACACATTCTCTGACTTTTTGAAAGAGTAGAACATATCCTCTGTCTTTTTAAAATAAAATTTGGCAAAGGGAGTGTCTGGACAATCTGATCTTCTGAGTTGAATGAAATATCTTCTTCATCAACTTCAACAACTACTTGTATCTCGTCATCTTCTTTCTAACCCGTACACATAGCCACGTAACGGTACTCTCGTACTCGCACTCGCTCGTTTTTTTTTATGTCGACGGTTGTTCTTCATCCTGTATCTGGTGCTCGCTACCTTTTGGTGTAATAATATGTTTACTGAGAGATGGATTCTCTTTCTCGGACTCTGAATCCGGTCCGTAAACATCCTCATCTCGTAAACGAGATTTTTTATTAAACGAGTATGTCATGACATCAGGAAAAGCGTTTTTCTCTAGTTTCACTGAAATCTATATGAATTACAGCTTCTTTTTCTGTCAAATTTGTCTTTCTAATATTAAAAGCAGAATGCTGTTCAGCTCATGGTGAAGAAAATACTCCAAGTTATGTTCTAACTGCATAATCAAATGACGAGGATAAATCTGTATCGACTTTTTTAAATAGTTAGTCACCTTTCTTGCCTTATGCGTTTTGAATACTATTATCAAATTCTTTGTATTTGAGTTCTTTATTTTTACAACTTACGCATTCTCGGGAAACACACTATTTGTCATACCTATTGCAACAAATTATATGAAGCAAATTTTGATGCTTCGATATAGATATAACTTTGGCTTGGAATAGAGCCGTAATAATCAGATCCATATTAGCGTGTGTAACACACAGACAAGTGTCACGTTTGTCGCAATTCGATTGTACTATCCTAAATGGCTTTAGGTGACACAATATAGAGAATATGAGATCTTTTAGAGTACCCAAAAGAACTTTTTTTTTGCGATCTCTTTTCTTCGTCACATAATCTTTTTTGCCGGCACATAACCTCGTATTAGAGTCATCTTCAAGAAAATTTAATATTTTCCTCTTCATTATTTCATAGCTTGCTTTGGATTTCCTTTTGTTTTCCATTAATCGTACTTTTCCAAATTTTCGCAAAGGTTTCATATTTTCCTAGTTTTGTAGCATGCGCTATTTTTTCACCAGTTTCCCGCTTATCACTTTTGAAATTTTTCTTCTTTATTGTTTGGAAGAGCAGAATAATTTTCTTTTAATTGTTGATTGAGTAGTTTTGCAAACAGCAAATTTTTCTTTAGTATGTCTCTGGCACTTTGAGAATTTATCACTTGTTCTACTTTGCTATTAGCTGTAAGTTTTTCAGGCTTTTGTAATCTTTCTAATCTTTTTTGTAACGTAAATAAATAAAATGAACAATGTCGTAATCCAATATGAAATGTCTTAGATTTTATTTAATATATTAGTTACATGTTTCGGTCTCTTAAATACATACGACCATCTTCAGACTGGTAAAAACAAATATGCAACTTTGACTACGCAAAACTAACTAACACAATTGAATTGACATTAACTAATAAAAAAAAATCAAGCGGTTTAACTGTTCGTTTGTTTGGTGTTGCTAACTTCACATCGATAAATGATGACTGCTATTTGGAATATGGCCGTCTTATATGTATTTCTATGTATGTAGTAGCGGAGGAAATTTACCAGGTAGATACACAAAAAACGGGACAAACGTTAAGTTAAAAAATTATTGAAAATAAACAATTATTTTTGTATATTTCGTTAAGTATGTATTTTTGTTCAGAATATTTTGATCTTTTTGGTTTATTTTATTTTTAATGACATATTATTGTTCGTTTTTTTTCCATTGCATTTTATTTTGCTTTTGGGTTTAGTTTTCTATTCCATCATTTAATTCTCGTCAATTTTAAATTTAATTTTTGTTTGATAAACACAGGTGAATATAATTGCATTTTAATTCGGTCTTGTTAGCTATAGATGTAATTTCACTAATTATCCTTAATTAAAGTGCGTAGTATGTTAATATTTCTCTATTTTTGGTATTTTTCTCAGTTCTTGCATTCTAGTCTATTATTATGTTTATGTATTTCTTTCTAGTACTGCATTGAATTGCTCTTATAGTTGGGATCTTTCTGTAGAGACTAATCGACGTACATCATTCTTAAGCTAATTGACTTTCAGTGCTTTTTGTTTTGTGTCAGCTAGAGGCGACGTATAATTTCCACTCTTTCCTTTGCTTTTTATTCCGCATCACTAACTGGTATTTTCCACAATCCACATCTTGTATGTGGTATCTCACTAATTTTTTCATTTATGATGGTATATTTTTCACTTTTTTTTTTGTCCTTTGTATACTGATCGTTGATGTTGTTTCGTGTTATTTCCCTATACGTACAATTAGTCAATTTGTTTCAGGGGGTTTCGTCTTTATTCTAAATCTGCTTACCTTACGCGGGTGATTACCTTAACCGCAAGGGTCTCGTTAGTTCGAGACAAGGGGCCTTTGGTTCGCGGCTGCTTATTATTATCATGTACTTCTAAACTACGAGAAGCACAGTATTTTGACATATTAACGACGTCATCAAAACTTTCATCGTAACCAAATAAAAATTCTAAAGTTAAATTTCAATTTAAATTAGATATCATTTTTCTTGATTAACTGCTTTTATTTCGGTTCTATCCCACGTGTTGCTTGCCCTTTTTTATGTGGATTTTTAGAAGAATTTCATTTGTGGCGCTTTAAATTTTGTAAATACCATTAAAGTGTAAACCTTTACGCATTAAGATTATGTATATAAAACAACTTACAAATTTAATTAATTACAGCGTCTGTTCGCGGTTGTTTTGCGTTTGCGCCATAAATTTTAAAATCTAGTTCATGTATATTAAGGAGTTTTGTTCAACGCCTCTATATATTTAAACATATTGTAGGACACTATTTTGCAGGTGTGCATTTTATTACAAGGGGGTAAAGAATGGTGTTAGGTAGCAAAGTTAATTAGAATTTCTTAAGCAGCGAACAAGCGTTTAGGGCCATTATAACAATTCCCATTAAAATGTGGTGTTTTTTTGTTAATGGAAATTCAGATATAAATTTTCCACTAGTTCGTTCGACGGAAAATTTAAATGATATGTACGAGTATTACATTGTGTGACCTATGTTGGTTAAAATTGCAGTTCCATTTTCTTACAGTTTGCTCGGAGTGCACAGCTACGTGTTCGCTTACTTTCTGAGATACTGTTAACCTTATCTCTGGGGAACTTTTCGTTCTGATAGACTAACAAAGTAATACAATTTCGTTGTGAACTACTTACTGTAATGTGTAACATAGTTAAAAGTAATTTTAATTTCTTAACTTCATATGTAAACTCGTAACCGGTACTAATTGGAGAGTTTCTCGGCACTTCTATTTAGCGGCGAAATAATCTAGCATGAATTATTTTAAATATTGGAAAGGTTATAAGAAGAAAATGCTCTTGCAAATATTTATATACGATGTACTAACTGAAAATCAATTTTCCTTAATCCAGCAATCTATATAGATAATCCCCGGAGAAGATGTTTTGATTGAACTTCGCTTGTCCGATGATATTACTTGCGAAAATTCTTATTTCGTTTGCTTTTCGATAATAAAATGTATACGAACTCTATTATGCAATTATGCAAATTCAATCAGCTATTTAAAGTTTTTAGAGTTAAAAGTTTTTATACTTTTTATTGTATTGTTTGTGAAGTCTATATGATAAATTAATGAGAATCTTGCGATTTTTTGTTTTGTTTTTGTTTGTATCTTTATCTAAAAATTTAATAAAAATATTTATTTGTACTGCGAACAATGACTGCGAATAATAAGTTTATTAGACAGCTGTTCGGATTTGTTAAACAAAGTTGGGCGATACCGTAAATTAGGTATACCGATATAAATTTAGGTATCAAATAATGGGTTGGGTATTGATTAACCATATAATAGTATGACTGGTATCGAAGTATTTTAGGTATTACTCAGAATTGAAACATGACTCCGTCAAAATACATTAGAAACTAAAACAAACCATAGGATTGTCAAAATAAAGCCAATAAAACAATCTTAACTGATGAAGAATAAGAATCTAGGAACCAGAAATGAGATTGAGAACTTAGGAAGATTACATCAAAGATGTGTTTACACATGAAGTAAGAGCAGAAATGACAAATAACGAAACACCGTTTGGACCATATCTTTAAATCTGAACTGATAACAGCAATACGACGCATGAAGAATGGGAAATTTTTAGGCTTAGACAAAATATATACGGAACTAAAAAAGGTAATCTACGAAGAACAGCTACATCTCATAACTGAATTATTTAATCAAATATTTACGACAGGAGAGATACAAGACCTGTTAACCTTTACCTTTATACCTGTTCTCAAAAATAATAGATCAAAAACATACCGTGATCATGGACTGATAAGCTTGATCAGCTACATGCTTAAAATCTTGAAAGTCATACAGGAATACATAGGAGAATAAGAAGAACACTTCAGTAATACAATTCGGATTTAAAGAAGGTTTTGGCACCAGAGACGCACTATTCAGCATACAGGTATTATTAGAGACTTAAAAAATGCCTGCTTTATAGACTTTGCTGACGATTTCATACAGTCATAAACGTATAACAATACTCGAGAACATTGGTGTAGAAGAAAGACAAATACATCTATACTGGAATCTAAACGCATGAATTAGAACAGAGAATTTAACATCAGCGCAGAGAGGCGTAATACAGTAATGTATCTTATAAGCCCTGCTATTTAATATACAGGGTGTAACTGATATAACGCATAATCTCTTAATAGGGGATAGCTACGATGATTTCGAACTCATTTGCTTTATGAACATGTGGTCTAACATTTCAAAAATTTTTCGTGAAATTTTCATGTTTTTTTATCGTTTGATGAGGTTGCAAAAAACATTAAGTATCAAACTAAAATCATAATCTGCAGTATTTTTTATTTAACATAAAATGCAATCATGCAAATGTCATCACTCGTGATAAAAATGACATTGTCTACACCAGGTATTATTTTTATGTGTGTTTCTGTGTGAGTGCAATAAAACTTGTACCGTTAGCAAAACAACCATTATTATTTTTAGATACGGTTGGTACGTGCTGTTTACTATTAAAGTATCTTGACCTGTGTCACACGCTACTTGTATTCGGGTTCAATCAGGGGACGTATTTAAAAATTGACATTGGATTTTCTCAAAAACTATCAGGAATAGACCATACGTTTATAATAGCAATATGCTTCAAATTATTACAGCTACCCCCCATTAAGAGATTATGCGTTATATCAGTTACACCTTGTATACTATAAAGGGCTATTCAGAGAGGCCTTAGACGAACTCGACCTATGCTTCAGTATTAACGAGATGGTCATTAATCAGATACACAGACAGACGCTGATAGACCGCATAGTATTAGGAAGCACAGAATACGGCCTGGAACTAAGCACCAAGAAAACCAACATTATGATTATCAGTAAACAGATCACCAATTCTAACTTCTAGATAAAAACTAAATTTAATAGCAAATGCTTTCATGGCCGGAGTCTATACTAAGATGAGAACGTCTTTCGGGTTGAGACAGTGAGATAAATCGAAGAACTGAAACAAGCAACCGAAATCTAAATAAGAACTTCTCAAAAGTTAGGTAATCAACCTGTGAACCAAGCCAGATTCTAAACTTTAAAAAGGCAAGAAGGAAAACGACAAACTTGAAAAAGCAAACGAAAATTTAACAAAGGACCACTACAAAGTTAGATAATCAACTTGTGAACCAAGCCAGATTCTAAACTGGATAAAAATTACTAAAGAAGAAGTATTCTCCGTATATAAAGAAGAATTGTCACAGTTGGTTAAGCTCAACTGTGATTGGGTTACGGTCGAGAATAGGGAGGTTTTGATAAAAGAGTAATGGCAGGGAACCGAAGAGGGGATAGTTCGAAACCATGATCCCGATTAAGTTATTGGGGTTTTTACCAATTTCTATGCTCTCTCGTATATTCCTATTGAAGAAGAATGAAGATTTTGTTATCACCGAATCGTTAACAAAAACTATATTGTGACCTGTAGTAACATGATATTTATCAACCGCACACAGAAATATGCATTTTTCTTATACAGCGATCATGTTTGGAAAAGCGTGTAATGACGGAACGACCGCTTTCACCAATTTACACTAAACCACATGAACAAGGAATTTGGTATACACCTTGAAATGAAAGTATAGGAAATTTGTCCTTGAAAGAAGGAATAATCTGAGAGATTTTGCCTGTCGAGTTGAATATGGGTTTAATACCATTCTTACGAATTCGTGCGCGTGGATGTAGACGACGATTAATAACTGTTTGAGTATCTCGCTTCATATAACCATTGTTCACTAAGGTTCTAGTAAGATGACGGAGATACTAGTCTAGATTTCCAGGTTGGCAAATAGAAAAAGCGCGATGAATCAGAGATTCAATAACAGAACGTTTAGGTGCAGAATGATGATGAGACGAAGCATGAAGGTATCTGTCCGTATAGGTTGGTTTGCGATAAGCAGGAAATCCGTCGGGCTTATGAGTCGCAAGAACGTCGAGAAATGGGAGAGAATCATTAGTTTCGATTTCCATAGTAAATTTGGTATCTAGGTGTTGATTCTTTAGATGATCAAGAAACTTAGACAATTCGAGGTGACCATGAGGCAAAACAATAAACGTGTAGTCAACATACCTAAACCAAACTTTAGGTTTTAATATAGATGATTCCAAAGCAATCGTTTCAAAACATTTAATAAAAATATTAGCTAAAGCAGGTGGTAGAGGAGAACCCATAGCAGCACCAAAAACCTGTTCGTAAAACTCAAATTGGTAGTAAGTAGATGATAAAATGCTGAGAGTTAAGGATGCGAGAAGAGATTTTACCTGTAAATTTGCAAATAATGTTGGACAAGAATTTCGGTAGCTTGTAGGTAGGAGACTGGATAGTAGTGACAATAGGTCGAAAGGGAATACCTACTTAGTGAACTTTGCAAATCCATATAGACGAGGTGGTTCTGGAGGTAGATTGGATGATTTGGCTGACTTCACGTTCAATTCTCGAAGTGGAATTACGAGTTAGAAGAGCGTACGTTTCCTCAGAAAAAAACAGAATGGATTTTCGCAGCACAATCAATTTGGTTCAAAACGTCAATAGCGTTGCTTTTGACGATTGGAAGAACAATAATATCGGGGCTTCTACGAAGACTTTAGGGCTAACTCTTCTGACCTAGAAATATGTTGGATTTAGGAACTTTAAATGATTCAAGGATTTTGCCAGTGTGAATCCGAATGTAATCTGAGATATGGTGAGGAAGATGTCTTATAGAAGACTCGACAGCACATAAAATACTCGTATCTTAGATAGCACCGATCCCTGTTCTGAAGTGAACTAGATAAATTGACGACTGTTTTCAACGAGTTAATAGTGGATCAAACTATGATTCTTAATTAAAAAAATGTTGCACATTTACCTATTATCTCTTTTAGAGTCGTACATTTAGATTTTCCAGAATGTGTTGATGCCTTTTGCAACCCAAGTTCGTGTAGGAAAGATGCAGATTCCAATTTTCGTTTTAGCCCTGTTTCTGTGGCGTCGTTACAAACAGCTTTTACAGTTTGAAACAGTTTGTCGATGACATTTTGGAAACTGGACGCACCAGTACAATCGTTTAAGACGTTTTTTTACTGAAAGTTTGACGTAATGGCAGATAATAAGTTGTGGTATGTCCTCGTATAGCTTTCCAAAGACGACAGCGTTCTTCGTGTTTTTCCTGTCACACTTGCACCATTGCTTGCAAACGCAATTGATTTTTACTTTAATATCCTCTAACGATCTAAACAGGATCAAACGACTTTTTCAATAGTTTCTGCATCTTGTTCATCGAGCTCAATCAAGTTTAACAACGCTATAATGAGAGGCTCCGCATCAAAATATGACGAAATGTGTATTATAAAACCGCAACTTACTGTTGATTGTCCGGTATTGCAGTGAATTTTGAGTTTGATTGTGCAAGGTGTGAAATTAGTCGTTTGCGCATTTGCGTTAATCATTTGCGTAGCAGTTATTTGGCTATGTAAAGAAGAGCTCATATTCAATTCATTAATTTGTTGAAGCTCAACAAGTTCTACAAATTGCAAGAAGAGGTCATGGTTTTTTGCTACAGAGTACACATCCTAGTTTTCCATCTTTGAATGTCAACCATGAATTTGTTGTCTGAAACTCAATCGCCTGCCAACGTTTTGGTCCGAACGAGCACCAAAGTTGCGATCTTTCAGTGAGGATACGAATGTACTAGCACTAACAGCGTCGACGTTACTAGCTCTACATTTATTTTTTTTTAACTTGACTGACTGAGAAAAAACTTAAGTAAAAACTAAGCAACTAAAGTAACTTATTGTAAACCGCACAATGTACTAGTCAATTGCTGAAGGATTAACCGCAACCGGCAGACGAATTCTAGTCTGCACTGCAAAATAATGCGCTCGCCGCGCTGATAAGATCAACTTAGCTTTGGTGTAACAGTCCAGTGGAGGCTTTGTATACGGCGTAGGTACATGTAGTAAATTACATATTATCTTACCTTGTCGTAAACAAACCATTTTTGTATATTTTTCAACAGTGTTAAATTGTTTCTCTTTACATAACCATAAATTGCTCAATGTATCTCTGCAGAAGATTGCTGTCTATATTTAACAAAAATATATGTATATTTTTATAATATCGTAAGGCTTGAAAACATCTACAAGGTCATATATAAATACAAAATAATTGGCAATGCTAGAAAAAATAATTATTTTTGAACGAGATTCTTCACCCGCATTATTGAAACGTTTGTATTATAATTTTTACAATTTTATAATTCAGGAATGCTGGACTGGACGATATGTTGTAGATTACATATCTGATTGCATTAGAAACATTTAAACTAAAGCACATTAATTGTCGCAAGAACGTTATTTTAGTGAAACTCGTTTTAATAGCTAAAATTTCATGTTCAGCGAAAGGAATAATAAAATCGGTTGATTATTGTCACTGATGATAATGACTTGGCTATCGAAACGTATTTCAACGTAATAAAGTTTTTGTGATAATTGGTGTGTTTTTGTTTAGGTGTGTGAAAAATGTATTGTAATCTAAAGGACTCTGTTATGTGTATAGAAGTATAAATAATGGTACTCGCGACTTTAGAGTACGATTTGCTTTTTGAACAGCATCTTTCCATAGGTATGCTTATCTTACTCGTATATCTTCCCCACGGTAAATAGATTTTAGAGTACCTTCGTTCTGCTTTCAAAGAAAAAATAACAAATGTTTTTATAAATCTTATTAGTTTTGCGTTTCAACTTTTTTAAGCTATTCTAATTTGACAAAACAAGCACTGCTAAAAACAAAATAAAAAAAAGTAAGCCATGCAGGTAACTGATTTTTTCTATTTATTTGTTGATGAAATTGCCTCTAACCATTTTATTTTTATGTTTATTGCAGACGAATGTGAACTTTTATTATTTATTGGCGATTATGACCGACATCAAATGGAAAGGTTCGTGTATTTCATGACATTGCTTAACTTTGTTAATAGTGTGCTTTTTATACTACAATTTTTCTTTCGCTATAGAAACAGATCAACAGTTGTTACATTAAGTTTCAATTCATTCGTTTTAGACCAAAGTAAAGGAACTGATTCAATGCATCGGTTGGACGCATAACAAAAAACATACAGCATGTATCTTTCTATTATAAAAAGCGTTAAATCGGCTTTGTGTACTTTTAAAAGGAGTTTTGAAGATTAGAATATGCAAAAGTAGGTATATGTAAAATGATATCGAAAAGGAGCTTTAATGTTAGGGAAATACTCAATTCCTTTCTAAGAACGATGAATATAGAGAAACAGGAAAACACCATTACATTCCCCTCGTGGCATGTTACAAATCCTAGAAGGCCGAGTTGTAAAGTAAAGCTTGACAGAGAAACATTTTTTATTTAAAAAATGGGAAACATAAATATTACCTTACCAATTTTTTATGTTGGGGGATTTGAAAAAAAAAGTTTATTAGACGTAATAAATCGCTTTATAAGTTTCCAAAAATACTACTTGTCACATGTCGTGTTGAATGCAACTGTTAATATTCACATCAGCGCTTTTATTTTTTCTTTGCTTTGCTGCTAAATGATTCTTAATTTAATGGTGAAACTTTTATCCGTCAATAAAACTAGAAGAAAGTGCAATAAAACCACATGTGTTAAGTTTTTTTTTTTGATTAAATGTAATCTATGCTGATTTCTTTTAGCGACGTCAGCGATAAGTTTTGAATGTTAATATTAATTAAGCGATTCTATTATAAAAAGCAAAGTACTGAACGCATTGTAATTTATTGCTGCTTAGTACAAAATTTATTCAAGAGAATAAGTAAATCGCTCAGTAATTGAAGATAACTTCGTTTCGTGTTTGAAATTTTCCAAATCTGTTTCGACTCGCCCCAAAAATATGGAGATGTGTTTCGTATTAACTAGAGCGTAAGGTACAATTTTCATATTTCAATAAAAGTTTAATTTTCGCACGCTAATAACTTGGCATTTTATGTAAATTTCGTGATTACGTAAAAAAATATCGATCTAGTGTTATTTTTACTTGAATTATATTTCGCGCTGTTGATTTTAGTTACCTTGACTTACATGTTTATTTGTGTTGTTTTTCGGCGTATAAAAAAAGAAGAGGAGAAATGGCGATTACTCGGATTATTGACTCCATTAACTTCATTGCTCGTCAAATATTTTATCTAGCACTGTATTTGACGACCACAAAAAAGGGAATAAGTGGGTCGTGTTATATGGCCCATACGAAAAATACTGCCGTTTTAGTTTACAAGGAATTTGTGTTGCGATAAATGTTGACGACTGTTTTAATTCGTACTACTAGCGGGAGATTAAAATTTATGAGAAAATTTTGGAAAATGAAATCTTTGTAAATATTTTTAGGAGATTCTGTTCATCGTATCGAAGAATTTATTGAGTTTATCGACTCAAGGTTGTATTTTTATTTAGTTATGAATGCCTGAAATAGATTTAAATGGAAATATGGCGTATCACTAAGTATTTCTAAAAAACTTTTGTATACTTTACTTCGAGCTAATATGCAAAAAGCTATGGAAAACACTTTGTGTAAAAATGTTATAAATGTTGAAGTACTTGAATAACACTTTAACACGTTTTTCATATGAATTATACATTTTAAATATCTGAAATATTCCTAGCGGTTGGAATAATCCAAGTGTGATAACGCTATACAGAAAGTAACTTCAGAAACTATAGATTAAGTCTGATATGATTCTATCAGCGGCTCATCAAAACTCAATATAAATAACTAAATGAGAGGGGAATAACTAAAGACTACGACTAAGTTTTAATAATAGCATTTGTTCTAGCGCTCATTTACTATAAAACTGAATTTTACTGTTTAGAGTTGAAGGCTGTAGTGCAGGCTCAAAGCAAGACGCTCTGGGAAAACTATGCAAATAAGTCACCTCATTAGGTTTACAGTCTTTAGCTAATGACAGTAGTGAACTGCATCTAGGTGGCGCTGAACTATTTTCCTTAGAAAAGACACATTTTAACTCGAATAAAAAATGTTCCCTAATAAAATTATATTATTCCACGTCTGAGTCAAAACACCATATGTAACAGTTTAACTGAAGAAATTTACATCTTCTTTTGTAGGTCATATGCAACCAAAGTAAGCAATTTTTTTAAATTTGCCATTTTGAAAAACTTCTTTTTATTAATTTTTTTATAATACACTTAGTATACGTCTAAAGTCACATCTTAAAAGTCCCTATTTAGGGCCACCCTCATAATCATTGATACGATGCGATCTCTGAATTAAAACAGTTCTGTTTAGGTTTTTGTATATAGCTGAGTAATGGTTTGATAGTGAAAATAAAGTTTAGCACTGGGTTTTTTGCAAAATATTTTTACCGCAAATTTTCTTGAAAACATTATTAAATGTATATACGCTATCATAATCAACAAATTTTATGAACTTTTTTTTATAAATGTTAAGTTTAAAATTTTAAAATACTCTTTGTGTTTGAAATAACTGAATTACTATTGTGTTTAAGCTTAAACGTTGTAGTGTAGCTACTCAGAGGTAGTAAATGATTAACTGTAGATAGCTATAAACGATGGTAAATACGTTGAGTTAGTTTAACACCCGCGAAATTCAAAATAAGCTTTGAATAATTCGTCGGGATAAAACCACAACGTAAAAGGACATTGGGGGTGAGCAATGTCAATGCAATTGTGTAAACGCCACCAGAGTGAACTACTAGACAGCTGTTTCGCCCTTTTGGGGCTCATCAGTAGTAGGAGATACACTCTAATGTTGTTCCCACAATTGCATTGACGCCCCTTATAGCTTTATAATTAAGTACGACGAAGTTAGCATTCAAAAGTGTTTGATGGCAGAGCCATCTCATAGTATAAATTTACTATGTGATTAAAATTAACTGTAGATAGCTATAAACGATGGTAAATACGTTGAGTTAGTTTAACACCCGCGAAATTCAAAATAAGCTTTGAATAATTCGTCGGGATAAAACCACAACGTAAAAGGACATTGGGGGTGAGCAATCTCAATGCAATTGTGTAAACGCCACCAGAGTGAATTACTAGACAGCTGTTTCGCCCTTTTGGGGCTCATCAGTAGTAGGAGATACACTCTAATGTTGTTCCCACAATTGCATTGACGCCCCTTATAGCTTTATAATTAAGTACGACGAAGTTAGCATTCAAAAGTGTTTGATGGCAGAGCCATCTCATAGTATAAATTTACTATGTGATTAAAATTAACTGTAGATAGCTATAAACGATGGTAAATACGTTGAGTTAGTTTAACACCCGCGAAATTCAAAATAAGCTTTGAATAATTCGTCGGGATAAAACCACAACGTAAAAGGACATTGGGGGTGAGCAATGTCAATGCAATTGTGTAAACGCCACCAGACCATCGTATTTACCATCGTTTATAGCTATCTACAGTTAATTTTAATCACATAGTAAATTTATACTATGAGATGGCTCTGCCATCAAACACTTTTGAATGAGTAGTAAATGATAAAAATCTTAAAGAAAAGGAACAAAGATGATCACAATGTTTATTTAATAATGTGTTGATTCCCTTTTATTAGCTTCACACTCCTTCCCTCTTTGTGGCATCGATTCCAGGAGGTGGTCGATTTCTTCTTGAGTTATTATATCCCACGGCATTATTCTGCTGGGTGGGTCTTTCAACTTAGACTTACTTTCATAGGTTATAGCACCCCATACAATAAGACCGACAGTGTAGTGCACATGCCGCTCAACAAAAACCTGAACATTGCGCCGTCTTCATCTGACTTTCATATGACCATCATGCATCTCCAAGCAGAATTGGAATTCATCACTGAAGACTATTCTATGCCATTCAAGATTCCAGTGGAGTTACAACCTACACTACTGTAAACGTTGATGTCGATGGTAGCACAAGATGTAACCGATAAAATTGCAATCCGAAACTTTTGATTTGACGGTAAACTGTTTGAAAGGTTACAGGACGACCTTCATTACCTAACCATTAATCGGCGATTGATGTGATACTGAAAAATTGGTCTCTTATTGCCATAAGTACAAGATAGCGATCCTGTACTCGATTTGTTTGCCTTAGCCTTAGTCTATGCTTGATAACAACACATGATAGTGGATTAGTGCCGGTTAAGACGATTTGCAATTTCTCTGTACGAAAAACCACTTTTACGTAAGCGAACAATTCGCACTCTAAGCATAATCACACTCTCAAAACACGTTAGACAGAAAAGCTACAAGAGAGAACAATGTTAAAATTGGCCAAGAGCTGCACGAAATACACACGATAATGAAGAAGTAGAAACAAAAAAACGTCAGATATACCACTACCACTTTATCCATTTCTTTCCTTCATTTTAATCAATTTTAATGAGACAGAGTATAATTATGGTCATCAAACACCATTTTTTGGAACGATTTACACTTGTTTTTCTTCCACCTGCGTACTGTTGTGTGTGTGTGAGTAAGCATTATTCCTACAATCTCTGTCGCATTTTAACTCCATATTTTTTTGTTTTGCCATTCTTCTTTTCTTTATTCCATCTATCTACCCAGTTGCAGGTTTTCCTCTATTTTCTTTATCTTGAGGACAGTATCTTAGTGTCATTTTCAGTTCTTTTATAAGCTATCCTTAAGTTTGTATAACTTAGTAACTGTTTTGACTCTATAGTGTTATATATCGATCTTGTTCTGCGTCATTCCTTATTTAGCTCCAAAATGTCTTTTTTAGGAAATGCATCTTCCATTGTTTCATTCATTTTTTCGCTGTATATTGCCAGCATTTTGCACGATATGTTAAAATTAGTTCTACGAGCGAGCTGTAAATTTGGATATTTATTTTATTTGACTATAAAACAGGACTTAGTATACTGATTACTTTTTTTACCTTGTACTCCGTTCTGTATGTCTTTCTTGTTTATTTCTTTGAATATATTAGTTATCAAATACTTGTACTCACTACTTAATGTCATTTATATGTAATTTTGTCTTGTCTGTCGTTCTTCTACTTTAAAGTATAGGGTTTTTGTAAGGTTGTTAACAACCTTTGGTTCCAACGGGTGTTGTTGGTAACAACCACGTCACCACAGCTAGCTGAGATGTCGGTGAGTGGGCGTCGTTGAGAATACTATAATAAAAAAAGAAAAAATTGGCGCCACTCCGCTGTAACGGTCAAATTCTTGGTTCGCAGAAACCAAGGTTACATACGAACCCGCTGTCCAAGAATTAGGAGCAAAGCGAACAACTATCAACGAGAGAACGAACAGATTTGTTATATATTTTTTAACAAAATAGAACTTTTGTTTCACCAAAGAGATACAAAAGTAATAAGCCAAAATACTACATAAGGTAAAAATTTGATTAAGCATTAACACTTATAGGCAGTCGCGAAAAGAACTTTAGTCTTCGACTAGCGAGACGTGATTAATAACATATTATAAAACGAAAGACCTACCCTTAGTTCCTTAGCATAGTAGCTGGTAAAACATGTTACTACAAATATTACTCTCGACGCTCTTGATAAGTGTAAGCTTACATTTGACGATTTAATTTCAGGCACCATTGTCTTGAATACGAACAAATTACTATGGTACCAGTGACGCGAAATTTGAAAAGTAGTGAATGATTACTAAGGCTATTATTAAAATAAATCATTTTTTAATGCTATTCTAGTTTTGAGTGATTTTGTAACGTAACATATGTTGATTGTTGTAGGGTTGACTAGCCGTTGCATTTTATTTAAATTCCTTTTTGTTTCTTATTATAATTACGATTACATTAACTAACTACCTAACTATTTACCACTTCACTATCCGTAAAAACTATCAATTAAAATTGTATATTAAAACTGTAACTTAACTGACCCACTTATTCTATTTATACGTAATGGAATTGCCAACGCTGCCCACTCATCACTATTGCACATAACTGTTTATTACACCCGTGATTGCATCTATACTATCGACTAATCGACTTTTCCATTTGCTTCTCTTTCTTCTACAGTTTGTATGATTTCCAGCTTCTTTAATATCAGGAAACATAGCTTAACCCCATTATTTTTACACTGCTCGTAATTTGTAGCCAAATCTTTTTCATTTGTGAAAACTGTTGTTTGGAATAATTGTAAAAATCTTGAAATTCATGCAAACTTAATTTTTTCAATTTGGAAAGGAACTGCAGGCCGTTCGTAGTTATCCGGTTTCCGCACTACAACAGCAAAATTATTGCGGATAAATTCGTTTCCGGCAACCAAAATGTTAAAGACAAATAATAAATCTGAGCAACACGATAACATTAACAATGGTCCTGACGATAACACACAATCGCGACCACACTATAAGATTAAACCTTACGTTCAAAAATTTTGCACAACAATGGTATGTCGGTTTAAATACCACGTCGTTTTTAGCTTATTAAAAGCTGAGAGAGAGAGAAAATCGTGTTGACTGTTGACGGTAAGCGTTTCCATGACTATAGACTATTGCTTTCTGGTCGTACGACAACTGTTATATTATAGTCATTTGCGAATAATAACTACTAGTGTGTTCTGACGGGATGTTTGGGGTATTAAGGTGCGTTTGTATTAATGAAGGCGTTGTGAGGGTTACTTCTATTAGGGGTTTGTAACAGTTATAATATCTGTTTCGGTTTCTTTATTAGATAATTATTTACGGCTTATTTCAAAGTTCGAAGCTAAGCATTGCCAACAGATTTCAAAATACACTGAAGCAACTTAAGGACGCTACGATTTCAAGGCGCTTTATAAAAAATGTTGTTAAAATTTAAAAAAAAATGATATGTTTGCTAAGATACATACTTATCTTTACTGACTAATGCAGTCTGCAAGAGTTAGCATTTTCATAAATTTACAATCTGCACTGAACATACGTGGCCGAAAGACACATTTTCTATTTTCTTAAAAGATCGGTCAACGATGTTTATTTTACCTCCAAAGAGAAAATATTCTAGAAAATGTACTCAAAAGAAGACTCTGAGCGTTTAATGGGTTAATTCAGATTGCCCATTCTCTTTTTCGGCTGTTATTTCTTGCTGTCGATGTTTATCTGAAACTCATTTGGGTCTATTTGTTATAATTCCATTGTTGGTTTTGCGGTTGCACTTGGGTGTTGAAACCACTAGTATTAAAATGTTTTTAAAACTAGAATGTTTTGTTACGATTGAAAACATGTATATGGCGGTTTTTCTATTATTATTATCTGGTACATCATATGTTTTTAAATACGTCCGTATCTAAATAATAGGAGACCGCGTTTATTCTAATTAGAACTATCGTCTTTCCTCATATCCTAAACTTTAATTGCTTCATCTTTCATTCTCGCTTGCGTCGTGTTGGCGGTGTCCATATGAAAGTCCTTTGGGGCCATTTGCGTTCTAGTTTCTGCGGTCATATTGCGGTGTTTGTTATAGTCTCTAGTCTAAAAATAATTATAATTGTAGACAATAACATACACAACAGCTAATCAACAATTTTCTTAAAGGTCTATGTTTAAATTGTATTCTGTTTTTTATTTATGAGCACTGAAAGTGAATATCCCGTTTATACTATTCTATAGAAAAAAATTGCAGTAGTTTAAGCGGTAGAATATAAATGTTAAAACTGCGTTTTGATTACACATTCACAAACTATTTTTTTAATAAAGTCTAAAGAATAAAACACGAAAGCAAAATGAAGTTGTTTACAAGTCATTAGTAGTAGGTAGGCTACGTCAACTATTTTTCTTAGGTAACCTTGACTTGTTAATAGCCAATCATATGTTGGTAGTTTTATGCGCGAAATTTAAATTGCTACTGGTAATTAAAAACCAGCGTATAGTATATTTTAATCTTAATTGATTTATAAATAATTAAGGATCTTAAAGTCGATGAACATTTATCAAACGAAACTATTAATCCCGATTTGTACGCGTAAAGAAAATTCAGGCAAGTAAAACGTTAATAAATGAACCGAGTTTCCCTTGACGAAATTCGCTACCCGATATTCAGCTCTGGCCCACTCTTGAATTGTTTATAGACTAAGTTCTCATGCCGTGTAACTTTGAGGGTTTGGATCCTTTTCTCGTGCCGGAGAAAAGTGCGGCTTTTTCTTTAAATATTTATAGTTTCTGAATTGGAAATGGGAAAAATATTATTATGTCACTTTTCCTAAGAAATATGTATGCTAATATAAATAATTGATGCTTAGCTCTTTCTGCCAGCTTTTTTAATGCGATAGATCACTATTAGTGCGCAGTTCGATTTCGTTCAAATTATTTAAACAACGTTAAGGGTTTACTCTAAAATTTATTGCCGGAGCTTATATACAACGGCTTGAAAGTTAAGTGTTGCACTATCAATTTTGTTGTCGTTCAGGATTTAGAAACAATTTGAATTAATTTATTAATATTTAAAATTTTCATCTACGAATCTAAAGATAAATTGACGGACACTAAAGAAAATTTTGCACAAGTTTATAATTTTGCAAAACAAACACTAAAGAATATCAATAAATAATTTAGGCTCGAGTTTTGATTTATTATCAAGTTACTATAGAAAATGTAATTCTCAATTTTCGTAAATTTTTAATGTTCTTTACTTTAACTAAAACAACTAGAACGACATTGAAAATAACGTACCTTGCAGATTTAAATTGGATTTGGTTGAATTTTTTATTAGTTCAAAATAGTAAATCAATTATTCACGTTAGTATTCCCATATTCGGAAACGAACCCGGGAAATAAAATCAAAATTTGAGAATATTAAAATGTTGTACAGTTTCATTACGAGTTGCATTTGTAATATCTGCAATTAATACTGAAGCGGCTTGTTGACACTCACGGCTGGCACCGTTAAAAGTGAAAATGCGATTGTGTCATCGAAATTTTAGAAAGTTTATATGAATGCAAGGAAAGTTTTTGCATTTTAATTTTCTCTGCTGTTACGCGTCATCTGGAAATATCATCATCGCTTTAACTCGTTTCCTCTTACACTTGTTGATCGTCACGTCTTTAAATCAATACTTTCTGAAATGTGTGCTTAGCTTATACGCTCCGATACATGATCAAAAACAGTTTATACACATAATTTTCACATTTTGTCAAGACTAGTTTCGATACCGAGTTATCGGCTATACAGAAATGTTTTCTTTAATTAATTAATTAATGGTGTGTTTTAATACACAAAGTTCTGTTTTACTTAAAGAATGTCTTAAGGCGTTTGATCATGTCAATGTTGAAGAAGTTATACAACTTTCGAGTTTCATTTCTCCCTTGGCTTTTTCATGTTAATCAAGCTTTGAACCAAAATGATTAAAACTTCAGTATTATCATTTACGATCCCGGTGAAAAAGTCATATATTTTTGGTATATTATTTTGTGTTTCTTTTTTGTAAATGTTAATATTTGTGAAGTTTAAACCGAATTGCAAATTACATTTTACATTCAGCTTGGTAAAATTCTGCAGTGTCTAATAATAATTAGTGTAATTTTGAGGTTTTATTATAATATCAATCATAATAACAGCTAAAACTTTTACGGCTGGAGTCTGTACTAAAATAACATCTTCCTTAGGTTAATAATTTTATTGTATAATTCTTTTTTCTTATATAATTTATACTTTATACTAAATAGAAGGTATTATTCACAATTTTAAGATGCACTAAACACATGACTCGCTTGAGCGAGGATGCAAGGGATGCGCTGCACTCGGTCGGCAAACTATGTCGAAACGGCTCTGGCTAATTAGAGTTTTATTTAATTTCGGTAACACATGTTAAATGTATATAGACTATGCTTGAATATTTTTGTCCAGTTGAATTTATTTTATTTAAAACTTGGTTATTATTGCTTTCGAGGTTTCATCGCTAAGTATGATTGGCCGATCAAAACAAGCAGGCGTGCAGCACACAAGAAAGCAGTTTTTAGTATTTTAAGTTGTATAAGATTTTTTGTGTTGATCCCAATGCAAAAATTAATTGTTTTTTTTATGTTTTATTGGGATTTTCTTTGAGTATCTAGCAGTAGTCACAATCATATTTACATAAACAATATATTGCGTAATTTGCACATAATGTTTTGCTGAACTGCGCAGGTGCGTAGAATTGGATGTTTTGATTGGTTTTTATTTACCCCTACTCTATTATAAAATTTGGCGGCATCTGTAAACAAGTTTAGAGTTGTATAACAACTGTGCGAAATTTTTTTATAAAAGATTTATATTTCTGTTTAACTTTCTTAGCATCAAATACCGCTTATTGCTTCAAAACAGTACTAACAATTTGTTCTTTATATAAATATAGGATATCTACTTGCTACCGCTTCCAATTTAATAGTAAGCTTCAAACAAATGACTTTCTATTGTTTTTGTGATTTCTTATATTGTTTTGTAAGCATACACTTTGGTAGCTTTGCTATACGAGTCGAGCCAAACGCATCTTCAGTGTTCTCGATATAATTGTAATACAACGTTAAACATACTACTCTTTTATTTTGTTTATCGTTGTTATCCTTACATGTTTCCACTAAAATTACTATTTTATATATAGTTCTTTTTTATCAACTAGAATTCATTTTAACATATTGTACCGATTTTTTTAAATCTAATTTATTTGCACGAAAATATTTACAGGATTAGAATTACACGTAACTAATTAAATCTAACGATATTTAAGAAAAACACAGTAATTTGTATATTACTCGAAAAATAATCTCCGCGAATAACTTCTGTTTATCTACACCGGTATTTGTTTATATTAAAAACACGTACACTTATTTATCTTAGCACATGGGTGAAACACTTAATTTATTTAAACCGACAAAGTCTTCTTAACTTCTGACTTCGAAAAACTGACTTCAGCTTCTTTTGAATAGCTTTTATATATTTCTGTTATCTGTGTTTAAAATGTTCAACATCCTTCGGTCATTGTCTCGAAGTTGACAATAACTTCGAAAACATTTCACTGCCCTCTTTTTAAGACTGTTCTGTCCCAGTGTTACATGCCAAAATTAACACAAAGTCACTGCCTGCAATGTAGTAACATAAACGGGGGTTGTGCCACTAGCTCAATGGAGAAGGGGTGAGTTTTATTTAAAAGTTTCGTGATCGAAATGGATTGACTTGTCGAAAACACAGAATCGATAAATAATAATGTCGAAATCAAAGGGCGCTAGGAAGGAGTAAAGCTTAATGGACTAATGACCCTTGCCAACCATAAGTCCGCTTCTGTAGTATACACCCCCAACGGACTTACCTTAGAGGGTGCATTTGCTAAAATCTAAAATAAACTAATAAAGTTACACACGCGGAGGCCGACGGAATTAAAAGCTCTTTACAATTTAATAATTTAACATTTATTTGAACGAAATAAAACAAAATGAATAAAATAATAAAATAAAATAATTGAATTGAAATTGACAAAATTAATCACACAAAACAGTAGCAAAATAATAGAAAAATTACTTGAATGCACGTTAGATCAAAACAAATTTACAGTTAATGGAATAAAATACACAAACAAAATTATAAAATACACAATACAGAATTTTAAAGAAATAAACAGCACAAATTAATCAAACTAAAACATCTATGATCACGGCCGTGTGTGTCGATATAATTTAAAAACAAAATGAAAAATACTTATAAAACTAACATATAATTTGAATCGATATTTCGGTCCCGTTTAATAAATTTTAAACTTGGGATAAAACAGTACCGTAAAATACGGTCATTAATTAGTTACATTAACGATAACTTCGAAACACTTGTAATTTTTAATTGAAAATTCAAAGCTTTTAACACTTGATCGCGTAAACGTAAATAATATCTTCTCGATTAAATAAATGGTGCAACATAAATACCTTGAATTCGTCGTAACTGCAGGAACGTACTTATGGTTAGGTGGTCCGGGATGGCCAAACGAAAAGGTACTCCAAATAATTTCTATGCCGGCGGAAGAATTTCTTTGTTAACACTTAACATAATCCGCACTAATGCGACGATTGGACACAGTACAACCCAACGATTGAATATCCAACTTGAAACTTGCGTTATAATTATGGAAACCGTGAAATTTGCATAATCCGTAAATTACGAACATTGAAAAGAAGATAAAAATCAAACTTTTCCATCACTACACTACATTTTCACGGTACCAATTTTCTTTTTAACTTCCGCGGTAGGGCATAACGAAACGTACCCTTACCAACCGGTAACCGGTAATTTAAAATTGCCACCAACGATCGATTGATGATTATTCATCCCCAAAAACCAAAACCTCTCATATTTAACACCTCGTTCCCACCAAATTCTCTTCGCTTGCGCGGTAACATCTACGTAAAAGAAAGAACATTGAACAAACGAGAAAAACAAAGATGAAAATTATAATTAGCCACGTGAATTTCCTCACGTAGACTTTGACGAAAATAATTCTCACAAGAACGCTGAGACTTGCATTTTTGCAGGTGGCTTAATCAAAGTGTAATTACCAAGAAAAATGTATCAACTTACATTCCACAAAGGAAGTCGTAAATTATATTGAATTGGTATTCTACGAAGATAACTAAGTAGAATCCTAATTCAAAAACAAAACTACGGATCTGTATGCATTTAAAAGAAAATTTCAATAATGATTGAAAACAACTTGAAATATCATTAAACTCAAACCACACAAACAATAAACAAAACGTTCTCGATGCTAATACTAAAATAATCAATCGAAACACACCAAAAAAAAAAAACTTACGGTGTCTTTCACAACGAAATTCAAACGCAGGTAACACCAGAACAGAAAACAGGAGCGACGCCGGTAGAAAGGATAGTTGCGATAGCGGCTGCTTTCTCCATTTCGGCAACTTTCTTAAGCATAAAAGTAACAGTCAATGAACTTTTCCTGACTCGATGTTTTACCTGGATGGTAACTGCAGACCAAACCCTGAACGTATGTTCCTCGGAAGATAACCTTCCAATCCAGTTGATCTGAGTCACAACTAAGCTTGGATACTGCCAATTTCTTAATATTGTGGAACTCCACGTAGTTTTAAAACTGTTCTGACCACCGATTGCTGTCTTCCTAGTTCATCTAGCCGTCCAAAGTTCTTACTAAATAACACCTCTGGAGATGTAAGGATCCTCGTTCGCGCAATGTGTGATGGCGTAATCTTTTCGTGTTTTGTTTCTCATTCGTAACCGTAAACGGGGCTAGACGATCAATGTGGACCACTTTTGGCTTGCTTCTGGGTGGTTTTCGGATGCGATATATGACGTCATTAATACGCTGCACGACTTCATAAGGGCCCTTTTACTGCCTCTGCAGCTTTGGCGATAAACCACCCCTTTTTTGGAGTTTATACAACCACATCATGTCGCCAGGTTGAAACCCACCATTTTATGTCTAGACGTCATATCTGGTCTTCATTCTGTCGCTGCCAATTTGTGTGTTTTTAAGGACCGCTTCATGTACTTTGTCTAGCTTCTTAGTCAGCTTGCTGACGTAGGCTTTTCCAACTTCTTCCAGTTTTCGTCTAAATTGGAGATCGCTTGCCAGTCGTATTTCGCGACCGAGCATGACAGGAAAGTGTTTGGCCTGTGCTTTCGTGAACAGATCGTCGGTGATGATCTCTGTCTCTTTGGTGTTTCGATACTACTTCGACACTTTTCCTTTGTGCGATTTATCCGTTTAACCATGTCATCAGCTTGAGGATGGAGAGTCATTTTCTTGTTCGCGACGCAACTGCTCATGTTCCCACTCGTCATCAACCATAGCAGCTCTCCGGTGGCATTCGACCTTTTCTTCAAGTCGCGAACAATGACTGCAGTCTGCCGGACATGCTCTTCTAGGCAAGTCATCAGCGTTTCGTTTACTGCTTCCGGCACAGTATTCTGTGTCGTAGTCATACTCTTGAAGTCTCTCGATCTAATTTGCCACTTGTACTTACGGATTACGAAACTGCAATAGCCATTTCAATGTTGCTCTATAAACTTGACAACTGCTAACAGCTACTCTTTTCTGGCCTTCTTGCACCTACGAAAGGACTGCACCTATGGCCAGATTACTTGCATCGGTATCTCAAACAAATCTTCCATTTTCTCTTGGATAACTGAAAACCGGCGGTCCTGTTCTAGTTGATGGAAAGCGCTTTTTCAGTCTTTATTCATCTAAATTCTACTCTTTATTCGGTCAATTTTGTCAAAGATTTGGCACCGTTGGCAAATCCAGGTACAAATCGTCTATAATAGGTGTACAACTTAAGAAAACTGCGAACTTGATGCTTGTCGATCGGTCTTGGCTATGCTTGCACTGCTCGGACTTTGTCTGGGTCAGCCTTTACTCCATCTTTAGATACCACGTGGCCAAGGTATTGCACTTCCTTCTTAAATACGTGGCACTTCTTTGGGCTCAAATTTATATTTGTCCTACGTAGTCGTTCTACTTCTTTCAAGTTTAAGTGTTCTTTAAACGACCTGGCAACTATGATCACGTCGTCTAGATAAACCAAGCACGTCTTCCAAGACAGGCTGCGCAAGATGGTCTTTATCCAACGCGCGAACGTTGCAGGAGCGTTACACAGGACGAAAGGCATCACAGCAAACTGCCACAAACTAGTTTAATCGTAAAATCTTTTTTTTTCACGATCTTTGGGTTCCAATTGTATCTGCCAGTAACTATTCTTTAAATCCATCGTGGAAACCCACTGGGATCCTGACAGGGTGTCTAACGTATCGTCAATTCTCGGTAAAGAGTAGCTGTTCTTTTTCGACACGTCGTTAAGCTGTCTGTAGTCTGCGCGAAACCTTGGGGACGCCGTGTGCTATTTGAGGGTTTAATCACACCTTCTTTCTCTCCATATCTGTAATTATTTGTTCAACTTCTTCTCTTTTTGCCAAAGGAAGTCGGCGTGGATGTTGTCGTATCGACCGAGCGTCTCCTGTATTAATTTTATGCTTCACCACGTTAGTTTTTTCTTTGGAACCACTTTTCAGCGCGAACATATCTTGATACTGCTGGATCAACCTTTAACTTTAGCCAACTGGTCTTGGCTGAGGTTTTGGCATTTAGAGGTATGTTCAATAGATATTGTAGACACTTCTTCGGCGACGTATTTTCACCAGAATTTACGCAATCTCACAGATTGAGATTCTGGCGTCCATTGGCTTACCACGGTCTTTTTCAATGTTATTAGATCTGAGTTGACATTCAATATCCTTTCTGGCATCGTGTTTTTTACTTATACTAAAGTTCTGCCAACGAGTAGTCCTTTTCCAAAGTCGCCGTCAATTGGTTCAATAGCGCAAATGTAGCTTTTCCGGAGATTTTTATTCAGGCGTGCCATCACCACCTTCAGTCATTGCAAGCAGAGTCACATCTTCACTCAATAATATTTGCACGGCTGCTTTCTCTGTCGAATGCAAATGAGTTGTACTTGTCCGTGAGTAGGTATTTCTTCACCTGTCGTTGTTCGAAGTCGTACTGTTACTGGTGATATCTTCTCATTTTCTCGGGTCCAGACGAATGATGGTCTTCGTCGGTCCTGTGTCAACCAGTAACTTAACTCTTCTTCTATTGATCTTGCCATCGAGATAAATACTGTGCAATTGCTCCATAGGCGATGCTATTAGAATGGTAATCTCCGGTACATGACTAGATGATATTAACTTTTGTCGCGTTTGGTCAACTCGTTCCAAATTTTTGAGCGCTGTTGTTGTCTTCTTAGGTTTAGTGCCGTGTCGTTGTACGTGGCCTATTTCGCCATAGTTCAAAAAAGTTACTTCTCTTTTCCGAAGTATTCGTCGCGCTATCTCTTCGAAGCTTTCTAGTTTTTTGTGCAGGTACGTCCGCAGCACAGCGGAGTTTATGACCGTTTCGGTGCGATGGCTGTTTTGCTGCTTTAAATTCTAAAGCATACACTAAAGCGTCATCCAATATCTTAGGCCGAACTAACCGTAGAGTTTGCTGCGTTTCGCTGTCTCGGAGGCCGTCCACAAAGGTTTGAATACCTGATTACTCTAGAAATGTATCTAGTACTGTAGGATACGCAAGCTGTGTTAATATGACGATGTCAGCCTCGAACTCTTGAAGACTTTCCGCAACTTTCTGAACATGACTTTATTTGATGACACTTTCTTTACCATGTCAATTCATTTGGTTGATACTCTCTTTAAGCAGCTTCATTCTGTTTTCTAATTTCTTCTCTATTGCTTCTATTGTGCTTTTTAGAACTTCGTATATTTCTTCTTTTAAATGTAACATATCTACTTGAATCTTGTCTTGGACAATTTTAATTTGGTTTTCTATGTTCGTTCGTATTTCTTCTTTTAAACTTCTAGACTTTTCCAACAATTTTTCTTCTATTGTCTTGGTATTTTCAAATAATTTTTATTCATATTTCTGATTTTAGCAAAGTATTTCTTTCATTTTTCTAGAATTTTTTTCCATATTTTTATTAATCGTTTCTTGATCATTTTGTATTGATTCGAGAAATTCAAATAGTTTCGCATCCCATTTCTCTTGATAACGCGTTAGCGTCATAAATTATAACACCAATAAAAAGTTTAACAACGCTAAATTTTAATAACGCTCGATTATAGACCCAATTCTTTATTACTAGATAAACTAGTTTAAGGGACTGGAACAATTCTATAAACAAACACACGCGAGCACGTACTTATCACACAACGTTTTTATTACGAGAGCAGTATTAAATTACTTGTATTTACACTTTAAAACCGCGAACACCACACGGACACCACTGTAACGATTTTTTAAAATCTAATTTATTTACACTAATATTTACTAGATTAGAACTACACGTAACTAATTAAATATTAACGAAATTTAAGGAAAACTGATCTTTAGCCGTCTTTTTTTGTGCTGCATTGTTGGTGGATTATCTATTAGTGTCTATCTTTATCATGACTTCAGTTAAATTAATATTTTTAGGCAGCTATTTTGTAACCATGGTTTTTGCTTTGTTTATTAATGTTATTACTAGAATCTTTAATCAGTTCAACTGCTCAGAAACTCTGGCCTTGCCATTATCTTGACAAATTTGATGTAATGCAGAGGAGCAAAACTTTTTGTTTGGATCAACTCAGCTATCGTGTAAAATATTATTATTTGATTTTTAGTACATATAACAAATTTGCTTATACTCTTACAATTGCTAAAAACAACAATGGTTTTATTTTTATCATAAGTCCAGAAATTGTAATAATATGCGGGTATGAGTTAATTTGTACAAAATGCGAATACTCGCAAAAAACTTTCAGGGCGTGTGATACATAAGATGACGAAATTCAATTGTTTTTGAAATTAATTTGACAATTACATAGGTTTATTACAATTTAACTTATATAAAAATAAAACTATTATTGTGTTTAGCAATTGTAAAATATAACAAAATTTTTATATTTGTTTAAGAAAACTTTGTTAGTGTTATTCTAAACAATAACAGGTTATGGTGTATGTTAATAAATCTGACAGAATGACAGATGAAAAATTAATGATTATTAGTGCCAACTTCTAGTTATATAATTATATTACACCTTACCGACCTAGGCCGGAAAAATAAAATTTTCGACCGATTATGCTGCCTGCAAAATACATTTTGTATATTCGATTTTCTTACTTTTTTTTTTTAAGTTAGAAAATTTAGTTTTGGTAGATTTTGTCTCTTTTAATTTGATTTGAAAATCCCGCTGTGTCTTTTAGTATGTTTAAGCCCGTTATCAACAAACTAAATTTTAGTTTGTATAAAATCTTAAGCTTTCGCGGTTGTTATGTTTAAAATTATAAGCGACTTTAGGCTTAGACCGCGTCGTAGTAAAACACCCAGACTTAGGCTTGGTCATAGTCTCTTCTTGAGAGCCAAAACAAGAAGTAGAACTTGGCCTTTGCCGTATTGTCGTTCGTGAACCCAAACAAACTGACGTTTCGCAAGACATTGCAGCTTGCATCTTCAGAGTAGTGACATTTACCACTCTGAAGATGCAAGCTGCAATGTCTTGCGAAACGTCAGTTTGTTTGGGTTCACGAACGACAATACGGCAAAGGCCAAGTTCTACTTCTTGTTTTGGCTCTCAAGAAGAGACTATGACCAAGCCTAAGTCTGGGTGTTTTACTACGACGCGGTCTAAGCCTAAAGTCGCTTATAATTTTAGTTTGTAGTTTACCACTAACGCCCGAATCATACACATTATTTCTTGTTGGTTTCTACGAGGATTGTTCAATAGAAACACGTTTAGAAACTGTAAGACTTTTTTAGTTAAACAAATTCAAAATAAATCTCTATTAAGAGTAAGGCATAAGTACCATTGGTTAACTAATTTATAAATACCTGCTGTTAAAACAGTTTGGGCTGTTTGCGGAACCATTCCAAGAGTAACTATGTGTCCGAATTAAACCGTCGCCTCTTTAGTGACTGTTTTAATGGATTAAACGCATGAAACCCAAACGGTGAAAAGTTTGGAATATAAGGCAGAGGTTTTAAAAACCCATTTCATACGTATATAAGCCACATGGGGTCGAGCGTTATCATGGAGAAGAATAACATTACTTGCCAGCTTTTTGCAACGTTAATTCATTACGTTTTTTGTCGAAGGTTGAGACTGATAATGTATTGCTTTTGGAGGATGCTTTCGCTGTATACTCTTTACATTGTTGTTGATAGCGCATCAAATGCTGTAATGTTAAGCAGTTGTGGAAATCACTGAACAGCAACTTTGTGATAACCAAGACTATGAATTGTGGAATGGACTGCTCCCACTCTGACGCCCAACATCTAACAAAGTTCTCTATTTTTAAGACGTCTATTTGCAAGTAAAGCAGCTTCCGACTGTTTCATATTTTTATCTGATAAAGCAACACTTGCACCCCTTTTATTTTCGTATCAATTTCCATTGGCTGACAACGCCCATTGTCAAAAACTGAAACGTACGTACATTATTTTTGGACACCGATGCCCTGTTCAAAGAATACTTGCATATAAGTACCAAAGATTGTGATTTTAGTACTTTTTGTTGCTATGTGCACTATCTAAGTTGATTAAGTACTTAACTTTTTCGTGCAAATTTCTTGAACTTTTGGTTTACTTCATCTTTTTAAGAAAAAAATGTTTAGTAGCAGCGGCGGCGGTAGATTTTTTTAAATAGGTTGGCACGAAACGGCACCTACGCAGGTCCTTCAGACATCGTTGCTAATTAACAGGGTTTTTTTCGAAATTTTTTACATTATTAATTGCAAACAGAATACCTTTTTAAGTTATTGCAAAATCACGATTTTTACTAATATATATTTTATGTTTTTCAGGATACAAACTGCACTGACTAGTTTGTTCGTGTTTGAATTAATTTTTTGTAATGAGTATTACTTGGTAAATGTCATAGATTGTGTTTCACAACGAGTTCATTTTAATCATTTTGCATACACATGTAAACCGGTAGAATGGGCGTGCTAATAAGTATCAAATAGCAATGTCAATTATTTGGTCAATCATACATATATACTTTATTATTAATATTAGTTCATTACATAGTATTACAAATTTATATTAAATTTTCTACACTTACACCAAAACATTACTGGTGTTAATATACAATTAGTTAATTGTAAAGTTAATAAACCGTTAACATTGAAAGTTACTTTAAACGTTAATTAAATGCCAACAACTCAATATTGAAATTCTTTACAAACAGATAAATAATAATTATTTTTTGTAAATCCGCCTTATTATTAGCACATGTTACTGTGCGTATAATTAAGCATTTTTATTTTTTTAATTGCGCTTTCAAGTAATTTTATTTACATTTATAAGATATTAAGCGACACGCACTTAACTATGCGTAAAAGGTGAAAGTCCGCGTACAACACTGAATTTAGAAGCCCATATCTTTGACTTTCTCCAATTTTTTTAAATTCAGTCACTATGGCTCTTAAGCATTCGCTCTAAAACTTTATAAACTGCATTTTTATATGCTGCAAATAAAAAATGCTTTGTCGCAATCGTTGACAGAAAATGCGGTAGTCGGATTAGATAATGTGCCACGATGTGATAAATTGTGTTGAGAATGTTACTGATATTTCAAGCACCTGGTTGTAAGCTAGTAATATTTAAATTCAGTTTTACGGAATTTACATTTTCACCTTTTTATTTTTCTTTACTTAAATTCGTAAATTTAGTTTGGCGCAAAAGAGGCAATGAATTGTATGAGTTGCCGTTTCTAAATTACAATTCCACATTATTATGCCTGGTTTTCATTTGTGCTATTTAAGCTCAGTGTTTTATGTGAAATGGGAAATATGAAAATATATATTTAATCACTTTGTGATTGTCTTAATCAAGTTCTTTACATATGATATTCTCCAATTTGGTAAAGATTAAAAGAATCACTGTTTAATCTTGTTTCAAATTGTAATGGTTTAAATCAGATTGGTTTGTATCTCATTTTTATAACCTAGGTTTTTATAGTTTACTCGTATGCCTTTTGGATTACATAATACTTTTGCTACTTTTCAGAAATGGATTGATCGAGTGTTGCGTTTGGATTACACTATATTGATTTGCTTACCTAAACATTATCATGGTTACTCCCACTTGATGAATCTAGTATATTGCCACTTGAAGATAAAGATAACACACTAGATATTGGAGTGCTTTAAATCTACAGCTATAATTAGGCAACGTTACTATTGGATTTCTTTACCTCAAAAATAGCTTGCTATATTTGTAGTTCTCGGGTGTGCTCGGCTTACAAAGTGAACCAAACTCTTACGCTCGTGGCAAGTTTTTTGTTGTGATGTAGTCCTCTGTTGCCGTCATAAAAAAAATCAAAGTTACGTTCTTGCAGTTGCTGAGTATTTTAGTAGGTTTTCTTTTTTCTTTCCGTTAAGTTTATCTCTTTCTACGTCTATTTATAGTTGAATAATCGAATAACTGGTATCTTTTTTTGTGCTCTCCAATATCTGATAATGGTTCCTAGTTCTTCAGTAAAGTATTTATTAAGCTTTGTGCAGCTTACAGTATAGTATTTACGGCGAAATATCACACTAAAATTAACCTCGTGGAACTTGTACGTTGAGCAAGATCATCAACGTAAATCTCTCAAAAATTGAGTGTCTTTTTAGATAAACATCTTTTTTTTTTAAATTATATCTACTTTTTGAGCGTTAATTGTTGTTTGATAATTCTAATTTTATATAAACTAAATATCTATAACTAGTCAATTTTGTTGGTTTTTGTAAATAAAATTGTTTTTCATATGATAATATACTGTAACAATGTAATTGTGAAGACGTTATTGGCTTTTGATATTTAAGCTACGCATGTATTTTGACATTAATTAGTTAAAGTTGCACTTGCTGTTGATGATTCTCCAGAGTTAGTTAAGATTACTTTTGACGATCAATATTAAGCAAAAACTTATTTTTTCTTTGGTTTCTATTTTCTAACTGTCAAGAGAGAGCGAAAATGTATAGAAACGAGTTTATGAATAACATGAGTAATGAACATGGTTGAACTAGAACAGTTCATTTATAATGGACTTAATTAGACGGATTTAAAAGAAAGCTTAAATAAATTCTGTGTTTATTCAAAATGTTATTACATGACGGTAAACGATACGATTGTAAATACCTTTTTGTAAATTGATTAATCTTGTATTTAAGCATGAAAATAATGAATTGTGCATTTACATTTTTGTTTTGCTGTACAAGGAAACATAATTACAGTTCGATAATTACTTTTTTTATTGTTTAAGTTAAAAATAGGTTTATGCTTATTTGTATGTGATAACCGCTATTGACACCTACGAGTTTCGTTGAATGCAAACTATAAGAAATGCATTTGGGCTGCAATCGTTTCAAAAAAAGTACTGATTATTGCATACGTTTTTTAAAATATAATTTAATCTTAACTACTGGTTTTGGTAGCATCTACATATATTTGACTGTCAACAGATAGAGCAAAAATGGTTTGCCATTATGATGCTGGCATATCTTTGATTAAAAACTGAAGAATTTTGAAATCTTAAATAAAAATGGATAGTACTAAAGACACATTTGTTTTTTCTCGTAAAAATTAATACCATATAGAGACAAACTTTAAACAAAGTTGAGAATGGTATATTAAAGAACGAGTTTTACAAGGTCGGTTTTATGGAACGAATCCAAGTTTAGGAAACTACTCGCAAACCCACGAATTTTCTAATGGTTTATACCAATCAATTTACAGTAAAAACAAATGTTTTGAAATTATTTTCTTTACAAATCGAATAAAAAGAACATAAACAAGTGAACAGTTTCCTTACTATAATTGTTAATAACAAGAAATAAGTATTAAGTTAGGTTGGTTCATAAAATAATTATGTATTGACAAACCATGGACGATGATATTTGAAAATTTTATGGTTTATGATTTTTTTTACAAAAAAGATAGTGTTATACCGTTGACTGGTTATACTAAGATGAAAACGTCTTCCGGGTTTGGACCGTGTCATTGTTGTAACCGAAGTTGGCAACGTTTTTTCACTGTTGTAAGGTGCTTCAGGATGTGAGAGAAATCGAAAAATTCAAATAAGCAACCGAAATCTAACTAAGAACCTCTGAAAAGTTATGCAATCAACTTGTGAACCAAGGCAGATTCTAAACTCCATAAAAATGACTTAAGAAGTTAGAAGTAGTCTCCGTATATAAAGAAGAAGTATCGTCACAGCTGGTGAAGCTCAACTCTGATTGGGTTACAGTCGAAAAGGGGCGTGTTTTCGTTAGCGACTTTTTAAGTTACTAAACAAATATAAAATGAAATAAATAATTGGATTAACCTACTAGCGTTTTTGATTATTTATGTTGTTTACGTTTTGTGAAAAGTGTATGGTTTTGTCAACCTATAGTATACAGGGTCTGCAGTGGAAAATTTCGTTTTTCATTCTCAAATGACCTAGAGTAAGGTTGCGCACTCTCAAGAATTTCGCGCTTGTGACGAAAATCGTTTATTGGGAAATCAGTTGAAATTGCTTTACTGGAAAAGAACGCGTTTTTTGCGTAAAAGCGTATAACAAAAACAATTCTTTAGTTGTCCCTCAAAAGTTTTTTTGGGTCATCATGGATTAAGGCACACCAATCCAAGCTTCATCAACGGAATTTGTCAAAAGTTGGGATGAAGAAATTTGAGGAGAGTGGTTCCACCACGTCAAACAAAGTTAAAGGTCCAGGCGGCAGAAAAAAAAATTTTGAAGCGTTTTTTTTTGGTTGAGGGAGGAAATACCATAATCCATGAATACTTTTTGTTAAAATTGCGTTTATTTTGGCTGAACCCACTTTAATTCGCCTTGGAAATTTTGTTTTTAGAAGAGCTTTGCTTTCAATGCTGCAATACTTCTCTCCAAGGTTTTGTTAGAAGCCTAGAAAATAACATCAAGATGCGATTAGTTAGGTATAAATCAATCTGATGATATCGAGTTTCTAGATCTGAAAATTAACATCGGATAACCGTGTCTCTATTTAACTTGAGATACGCCCCATATTTTGAAAAAATTATATAAAACCCTAAGAAACATGAATATATTTCCGTGAATATTATATTATCATAACATAACATATATAATCCTATAATAAAATATTTTTCAATAAACTTAACATTTAGATGTAAGGAAGTTAATTTAAAAACAAGCTTTGGTGGGGCGTTTTTCACTGGCACCAATGAAATATGCACCACAAAAAATATTAATTTAAGAACTTAGTTTGCCTGCATACTTGCAAGATACATCTCCATAACTTGTGCAATCTTCATGGAGCCATTTTTCGCATTTTGTGCACTGGATCTAGACATTTTTCATTATTTTGCTTGCCAGTTTATTACTTGTTCTAGAGGTACTAGCCTCTGAAGCGCTATTGTTTTTGTTTGAAGTAGTTTTGTTGTCTTCTGCAACAAGGCGCCGTTTTATTTGATTGATGGGAGATGTTAATTCTAACGCCTGCTGTTTACGTTTTGAAACTTCCTTGGAGATAACCAGAAAAAGTGGTCCGGATTTGTTTCTGGACTGTATGGAAAATTCCGCAACCTTTGAAACCAGCGACAGCATTTGATAAAGGTGCTGCTTTGCCCTATGCATTCTCAAATTAATGTAGAACTTACCACTCTAGAAAGTTTCCTATTTTGGTTTGTATCATCCAGTTTCTAGCATCCTGGAAGAAGTATTCCTTTAAAGGATCAAAAAACGCTTTGTTCAGTGGTTGGAGGACTTGAGTGGTATGACTGGGCTGTTTATGTAGTTTTGGATTCATAAAAACTCCAGAACCAGGTGGAAGTCCATCGAAGAATTCATCTTTTTTGTTTTTCCCCTTTATTATTAAAACGGATGGCATAAAATACCCTTTTGCACTACAGCAGGCAATCAAAGGTATATTTTCTCCCCTTTCAGTGCTGGTTATTGAATAAACATCTTTAGCACCTTTTGTCGCAACCACTTTTCTTGGTTTATGACTTGAATTCCCGTTTCGACGACATTGAAAATTTTGTCAGGTTTATTAACCAATTTATTATCTGTCAAAAATTGCAGTAATAACTGAAAGTAATTACCAACGTCCGTTCTATTCAGCTTTTGCTCTAGCGGCAGATAAGCCTTCGGATTTGCGAATCGACAACTCTTTATTGCGACGTAAAAATGCCTGAAAGCAGTCATCCCTTGCTAAACGCGGTTCTGTGGAAAATCTGTGGCGGATTCCAAATTTCTCGGCAAATTTGAAGGCCATTTTTTCACCGCTGCAGCATCTGGAGCAAAACCAACTTTTTCTAACGCTTGTACGTGCATGACTAGCCTTTTTTCATATTCATTCCCTAATTCTGGACAGCGACCCAACTGCACTAATACATTCCCTTTCGCTAAATGTCTTCTAATAGTACGCGATGGAATCCCGTATATTCTGCTAGCTCCATTTATTCCTATTTCACCAGAACCAATTCTTTGCATTGCCTCTTCTAACGCGTCTTCGCTCCATTTAGCTCTATTTGATTTTCGGATGTATTTCTTACCCATATTTCCTGTGATACAGTACAAGAAAATGTGTTAAAAAACATTTAGAATGCAGGGCATATTTTGTTTATTGCTCTGGGTCATTTTCTCCAAGTACCTGTGAAAAACACCCTACTTGCCCAGCCAGTCTAACAAATGCACTGAAGCAACAAGCACATGACGTTTGATAGGTTATATACCATGCGCACATACAAACGCAGTTAGATTTTGCAAAAATATTTAGGTACAACAAAATTATAATATACTGAACTTACCCGCAAATTTTTCGCGTTTCCGTGTCTAGTACATTACAGTAAAAGTCGTCTTAATAAAAGGAATTTATCGGTTTTTAGCGTCATAACCACAACACGTGCTTTGCTTTTCGTCTGAGCGGTGGTGCTGACATGTGTTTACTGAAAGTTGTACTTTGAAAGAGTGGGGCATATTTCCTGATGGGACGTATTTCACTGTTTTACTCTAATTAAATTATTTAATTACAAATGATTAAAATAGATGTTCATGTTTTCTTTATTTTTATTTACAACTTTTCCATTTCCGTAGAAATAAACACCATGCTCTTTAAAAAAGTTTTGCAGTTTGTATTTGTGTTTTTGAAAATAAATTAAATTATGCACACGGTTTGATATACTAACTAACAACTGTAAATATTTCCAAAAAAAAATTGAATAAAACACATCAAGGGATATAGTAGCTTATTTAACTTTTTCCCGCTTTATCTATCTGACGCTGTAAAAAGTCGTGCTTTTTTTCACTTTGTCACTCAAACGGTTCCGGAAAAAAATTTCATGAAACGATCTGTAAACATATAAAACGTAACTTTGATTAACAATCTGTGTTGATGACTTAATTTGACAGTGCTACTTGGGTATTTAGTTGTTCAAATATGTGTATCTGGGAAAAATCAGACAGGAAATGAAAGAGCTTTCACTCTTTGAATATGATGCAGGTATAGTTGTTACTCTGTTACGAGGATTTTATTTTAACTTAATTGCTGGCGACTAACTCAGTTGAATCGGCAGGTGGATCGTATGTCTCGATGTGCTAATTATACCGTAAGATTAAAAAGACACCAAAACGGTTAGAAACTAGAATGGAAAACACTGTTTAAATCTATTCTAGACTAAAAGAGAATAAAATGACAACACACAAGTCGTAACACGAATATATTTTTATTTTATCACAGAGAGGTTAGAAAAGAGAAGCGAGGTAGATTTACATAAATGCGATCAATTGCTAGTACGTAGGGTGGGCAACACGTCGTTCATCAAATTAAACTTGTTGGTCTAACTTTTACACTTCAAAGAAACAAATTTACATTGGTAAATATAACACAAATATGAAATATCTCGATAATTAAGAGGTCCCGAGCGCGCCCTTTCATACTATATTTCACACATACAAAAATTGTAGTTAATTGTGACAACAACCTGATACCTGATACAACGTATATAAAAGAAAAGTAGAATAGGAAAGACAATACTTACAATGTATTTATCTTTTTTCGAAGTATGCGGCTAGATAGCGGCACCTTCTAATGAATTTCTTAAAATTTTCTAAAATAAACAATGACATACATATGGCGTTATCACAAATAAGTTCTCTTCGGTTCATACAATCTATAAGAAAAAAAACCAGATGCGCCAAGTTTCTCCCAGATTAATAATGATATTTTGGTAAATGGGCTTTCCAATAATGTTATAATTGTAGTAATTATTTGAAGGTTTTGATATCCTTAATCAACTTAGGTGCAACACCCTTTTCACTACATCGTGGATTGTGACGTCATCATAGGAATTCTCCCAATATGAACTAACAGGTGTTAATAATCTCCGCATTAATGGAATACGTGTCGCTATCCAAAATTGCTAATGACAATTACGAGAAAATCAAATTAAATCACCATCAACTCTTACCCTAGAAAGACTTTCACATAAGCAGCAAAAGTGCTATACCCATTTATAACGTGGATCCGCGTGATTTTTAGAAATGACAGCTTCGCCGGGCACGCACCCTCTCGATGTAGCGAAAAGTGGGCGTTTCGAGACGAAACTTATATGGTACGACAATCACACCAAAACACTTTTAACTTAAGAACTCACGTAATATTATTTAAATTAGGGAAGTATTTATATTCGTTATCTTAAAAATGTTTTCATTACTGGTACGCTTATACATATTCCCCAGTCTCCACAAATTAAGTAAAACAAATGTGAAAATTTTAACTACTTATATGCAACGAATTGGCGTTATTATTCTATAATGTTCAATTTTTTTTTGTTCTACAAAAAATAATTTTTATAATAATACAAAACGTGTATTAGCAAAACTAACCATAATAACTAACGTTACTATGTTTGCATGACAGTCAAAAAAACATTAACGTTTAAACAATTATTTTTGTCCTACGTTACGGTTTAATTAAATTAAAATTAAAAAAGGATAGGGATTATTGGAATTATTATTTTACTGACAAATAATAATTTAATAGTTTCTCTGGTTTTGAATGATAAATTTGTCTTATTCCAAATATTAAATTGATATTAGTTGATGATTAAAGAATTATTCGTTATTTATCTATTTCTGAGTGATGAATAAAAATTTAATCGTTATTTTTACTTTTTTAACGATAAGCAGCAAACCGAAAAACAATAATCCTAGATTAAATTATTTCTTTATTTATCACACATCATTTAAGTTTCATTATTCGAAAGACAATTGAGTTATTTGTTTAGCAACTTTGGTATGAATTTTTATTTATCACTAAGAAATATTCAAAATAACAATTACATTTTGTTTATTACTTGTAAATTTTAAGCTTAAAAATCAGCTCATCTTTGTGCTACACGTAGTCATTACAGCAAGCTGGGCCTCTTGATTTTAACACTATTTTTACAGTTTCTGGCTTATAGTAGAGATTTTGATGAGTGTATTCTTTACACTGTAGTAACGTTTCATCTACACTTTCTATCGCTTTTTGTCTCTAAACCAGCGTTTTAAGAACACTAAGATTTTTTAGAGTTACTGTTTAAAAAGCTTTTACAGTGTGATGTTTTTTTCCTATAAAAATATATGCACGAAATAAAGAAGATATCATTAATAAATGTCGTCGATATCAATCAACTCTTACAGATAGTACTGATGGGTTTACTACGTGAATGAAACTACTTTTCTTATCAATATACGTAAATTTATATAATAATTCAAAAGCTACCGTAAATTACGTGTTAGTTTTTTAGTAAAACTTATTTTTCTTTTCCGTCGTGCTCAAATAAAACTTTATGTACAATTTTGTCCCGTTTCGTGACACAAAGATATAACAATAAAAGTCTTAGGAAAAAACATTATTCTACTTTGAGGTAATTTCTAAGTGGTATAATTACGGTTCACGTGGGCTGTATTTTATTTAACATTTAGGGGAAGCATTTTTAAAATGCATTCGCTCTAATTAAATTAATGCCAGGGGAAAATGCTGTAGCGTATGGTAGGAAATATGAGATTTTATCTTGTACAATAATCAGGTGTAACAATAAGAAAAGTTATTAAAACAATGTATTAATTTACAAAGTAATGTTTATACATCTATGTAAACCACTCACTGCTGTGCCGTTAAAACTCTTACATTAAAACCTCCGCCGAGTCTAAATTTAGACGGAATATTATTACAGACTGTTAATAACTGCTTCATATACGGTTTAAGTTACATCTAAACACAACAGACACAAAACATATTGGTTTAAATTATCGCCGGTTTTCGTGTTTTATTATTTCTGCAGGCGTTCGATTATTGACTATAATAATAATAGTGTTAATACTACGCTTATATAATGATCAAATTACTAAAGTTTTAATGAGCATTTCTTGAACTCACATGAGACGAATCAATAAAATTTATTGAATAATATAACAACAAAAACTTACTGCAAATTTTTATGAAATTCGACGGAAATTCCATATTTTGTAGTCTGTTTTTAAAACGGTGGCCGCTGAAAGTGTACTCAAGTAAAATCAATAAATAATTCATACATGCTTTTAAATTGTCGAAATTGTTAAATCCGCTTAATGTGTTTACTTTTGGCCAAGATACATTTTGATAACATTAACCGATTGATAGCAACAAGGGAATTTTGGAAGAAGTATGAAAATTTTATCTTAAGTTACAATGATTTTATTGCATAATTACATATACATACATATTACACATTAGTTGCAGATAGTACTTTACAATTCAATGCTTCTCAAACCCATTTGACCCACGGACCCCTTTTCATAGTCAAAACTTGTCCATGGAACCCTGAGGGATAAACTACATCAATGCATAATAGTAAAATTGCAAATTTAACTTGGATGTCTTGAATGGTAAATGGTGACGTACAAATAAAATATAAATAAAACATTTTGTTGAACACACATAGAAATGATTTCTTAATTGAAGAAACGAAATATGCTTGAAAATATTGTTTTCCTTTAAGCGTCTGGTTATTTGTTTGAAAATTTTATTTTTATTTTAAAACATTCACTTCATTTCCGAAAAGAATAATATTTTCTTGATGTATTTATTTAATTTAAAAAAATATTATTCAATCAATTCTGTTATGTTTTTGTATAAAATGAATTAAGATTTTAAATGTAATAATTAGTATATTTAAACTAATATCATGCCTATCTTTAAAAGAAATCAGCATTATTTAAGCGAAGAAATAGTTTCTTGACTTAATTCAGTATGTTTTATTTGATGTAATCTAATGCATTTATTTTGAAGAAAAAGATATTTTTTTCTATTAAAATTTCGATATTTAATTCAAATAATACATTTATTTGATTAAGTACATTGTAAGGTGCATGCATGGGCCGGCTTCTTTGCTTGAGTAACAACTGCAAGCATTATCTTTGCTTTAAGTCCAACAAACTTCTGTTCAAACATAATTAAAATCTTCTGTTTACATATGTATATGGTTTTTGTGTTTTTGTGGCACCTACTGCTTCTGTTTTTTTTATAGAAAAAGATGGAACAACTGTGGACTGGTTGGGGGTGCGTGTCTTTAAAAAACGTGTGAAAGTAGGATTATTATGAATGGATGGTATTATGAACTCAAGATTATATTATATCTCAATAAAGAAAACATTATTTAGAAAGAACAGTACAATTTATTTGAAATTAAACAAATAATATTCTTAGGTGAAGAAGAAGTAGTTCTTAGACTAAGTCTGTATATTCTTACTTTGAAAGAATGGCACAATTAATATTACCTTATTAGTTGTTGAAACAAGATTTTAATAGTTTTGAAATAAACTTAGAGAAGGCTTTGGTATTAATATAATTATCATTTGAAACAAATACATTTTATTTCAGTTAAAGAAATAATACCAAAAAAAACTAGTTTTCATTTAAGAAAATATATTCTCGCTTATATAGGAAACAATAATTGTTTTAAGTCAAATATAATCAGTTTAAATTAAAACATCCTTTCTATGTGTGAAGAAATATTTATTGAAATTATAACTTTTGTTTTAAAATACAAAAAACATTTTTAATGACTTGGATGAACCTGATGGAATGTTATGAGTGTATTTATGTCCAGCTCAATGTTTGTGAGTAGCTACTGCAAAATCCTTACGAGTACTAATTTCTAGTCGGTTTCTTTTTTTTTATGATACGGCTCATAACGGCACTGAATCCACGTTCTACTAAATAGGAAGACGGAAAAGCAATCAACAGCTTGTACAATAACCCATAATGCTGGATATACAATTGGGATCTGTTTTTGTAACCAGAAGTTGTCGTATCCTTGTTTTAACATTGCTTTCAACTCTTTATTTGTGGATAATTCAATAAGTTGCTCCTGTACTAATATATATACATCTGTATTTGTGCTCTGAGTTGTCTACATACAAAAGGGTTCAACACCCAGTCGGGAATCTCCAAGTGAAGAATATCTTCAAATCTTTGATTAAGGTCCGAATGAAGCGCCGTTAAAGTTGACAATAAGTAAACAACTCTTTATTTCTATTTTGCAATTTTGAAATATTTGGGAACTTAGGACATTTTTCTCTTCCCAAATTATGTTTGTACAGCAAAAGTTTTGCACCAAACGCAGATATTACACTTTTAGTTTTGATTAAATTTAATGTGTTACCTGGTAGTTTGAAATTAGTCTCGTTAAATCTGGCTTATAATCGATGTTATTTTTTAAGATAATTAAATTGTGGTGCAAATCATTGTCTTTACTCTCTAGGAATTCCAACTCTGAATCAAATAGCGAATAGAAGCGATCCAAACATGCACTTTTAGATAACGAACGTACGTAAACTTTAGCAAATAACCTTTCATTTAAGGCATTTCTTTTGATTTTATTAACTGCTCTTTGACATAATGTAGTGATTCATGCAATCATTGACTAAGGTTTTTTGCGACCAAATGATATCGATGAATGACACAATGTACCGATAATAGATTCGGTATAGCTTGTTTTAAGTATGCCAGAAAGTCTCGGTGTCGTCCTACCATGCCCGGAGCACCGTCCCGTCGGTAGCAACGGAGATGATATTAGTATTGATAACTGTGATATATAATTTTTTTAATCAACTTAACGAAGAATATAACTTGGCTTAAATAAATTTAAATTAAAAAGAGATATCAATTTTATTCAAATGTACTTACGTAACGAAAGTACGCTATCTGCGTAACAATACAAAAAATTATACTTCTTTTTGTCTAAGACTAGGAAAATTTGTTGTATGCACTTCACATCACGAATAACACAGAAGTAAATTGTTGATCAGATGCACGACTCTTTTATAGTTCATATTATAGACTAGTTGGTGCAGGTATCGACTCGATTGCGTTTCTGTATAAACAATTTTTTATCGTTTCTACTATAAGTTTTTTTCACGAACAAGTGTAGTGCGTCCAGATCGTTGGTTTTTTTTTGCTATTTCATAAGCACTTCCTTTATCTTCATTTTCGTCCATATTTTCAAAAATTTTAGAACGCATCTCGTCCCGATAATATGGCTTGAATATCTTTATCACACCGTGATTACAAGTTTCAATCAGCGAAATAGTATTCGGTGACAAAAAGGCCATATTGATGTTTTTAGTGTTAAATTTACGGAATGAGCAGTGTCAATTGTTAACTAACAGGACAATGTTTCGTGCAAATTTTTTTACCCTAATTTGCCAAACATTCACTGAAGCTCGATGATGTCATCCAAGCATTACACTGGTGTCTTTAAACCAATGGTGTTTTCACTTTTTTATACCACCAACAATTTTGCTCTATTTCCTGCCATATTTACGATGCAAAGAACCGTTAATCCATCTTCGGTAATTTTACAAGCTTTTGTAAATCCTCTTTTGAACATAAAAGTGTGTTCCGGTAATGTTCTGAAGTAAATTCTAGTTTCGTGGGCATTTTAGTTATAGATTTTAGATGAATCATATTTTTTAATGGTTAATGACCATTTGGTCGCAATTTAAGCGTTTACGAAATTTGCATCAGCGTTCTTCTGCTCACCGTGACTTCTTAAAAAAATCTTTTTTTTGGCGAACGGTTTATATAACACTTGGACTCTATGAACCCTCCTCACCCATTTTTTAGCCTAACCTTTCCGCTTTTTGTCTGAGAAGAGATTCATTTACTCTCGTATCTTTGTCTGAAACTTTTATAAACCAACTGTTTAGAGCAGCTTCAATTTGTGGTTCTTTTCTCGTTCGACGACTCTTTTGTTCAATATTAGCATTGTTAATAAGGGCGTGTTTGACTATGTCTCGCGATTTCAAAATTTTGTACAGCAATGGTTAAAAGATTTTCAATTGCGTCGCGGTACTTCTTTGTCTTCTTTCTGGCAGTTTATCGTACTTATCGACAGTTTCCGCTTTCTGTTTTAACGAGATATTCGAGTAAAAATAAACTCAATGTAAATTGAAATGCACAAAACAAAGTGATCATTTAGAAAAACAAAGATAAAAATACAATTAAGATAAGAATGCAATTTTAATGACAAATTTACTCAAACTAAGATGTTATTGTGTTTGAAATTCGTTGAAAGTGATAACAATAAGTGACATTTTGATAATATTATCAGGTGGTGTTGAATGTTAATTAATTAAAACGGGCAGTTCTCAGTAAAAATGATCACAATAACCGACTATTTGTTATACGCTGATATTTTTAATCATTTTTATTTACAGTAATAGGTCGTAAAAGAAAGTTTCATCACATTTAAAATATAGATCGGTTAGAAGGATTATTTTAAATTTTTTTGAAAAAAAATTATATTTATGCTTGTTTATATATTACATTTATAGAAGAGAAACGGTGCTTTCCAAATACTTAATGCATCATTATGTTAGCTTCTTCGTTTGCTTTTTGATTCAATTTACTGTTTAGTAGAGAATTAAAAACTTATGTTTTTTTTGTTTCAGGTAAGAAACCGACGAAAGTTTATTCATGGATTCGGTATTGGTAAGTTTATGCAGACACAGTGATCATCGCAATAAGTTCAATTTACAACTAATATCTTTAGTATAAATTACGGTTTTTCAATTGGAACTTCAAAGTAAATTTTTAATACTGATGAATTTCGATAGGGTGTCATTTTCTTATAGACATAGGATTTCCAAAACAAAATAAATTGTTTTTCCATAGTAGGGTATCATTATCCGGTCAGTATCTTTCCCGTCTTATCTAAAAGAAGTTGATAAATTTTACGTTTCAAATTGTTTTTATACCATTGAATTTTCTTTCTATGTTTAGTCAGCTAAAAATAAATCACGGTTCTCTTATATCAAGGTGTGTTATTATTTTACGATCAAATCACATATTATGCAGTTCAAGAAAACACGGGAAATTCCTATTCGTTTTTTATAATGTTAATGTATAACAGTTCACGAAATGAAAATAATTTATTTGAATTTTTTAAAGCTCTGTCATAGGAAGTACTTGAGAAAAAAATGATTTTTCTTTAATGTTAATATTTATATGCAATCAAGAAGATGTTTAACCTTCTACGAGTATGTCGCAAAAGTAACCCTTCGTGGTTTGCAAGGGTACATTATGAATAAATTTTATTAAATTTCAAACTAAATTCATAGATTTGGGATGAAAAGTTAAACTTGCATATACATATACGTGTTTACTAAAAACAACCCCCAACAATAATTTACTGGTCTCTAGGGAAATACGTTTTATCCGTCAAATGTCCATATAACACCTGTTTGTATGCGGAGAATAGGGGTATATCTACTTAATATTACTGCAACCCTTTGCTTTACTGGAAATTACTCCATTTACTACATCGATGATCTGTTTATTGCATATAAATTATAAGTTGTTCGTACTCGGGTCATCGCTATTTTATAGCCTTTATCTATCTAATTTAGCAAAATCGGTATATAATTTAGTGGGCAATACTTTATGCGCATTGATACACATGTAATATTGTTGAAAAGGATAATGAGTTCATTTATTTGTTGAATAGAAAATAATTGTCTAATTAATGAGTGTCAGTTGCAAATACAGTCACGTGTTTTCCACGTAAAAACACCACAATACAAGTTTAATGCCAGAAACAAAACGATATTATAATTGTTCTTTTATTCTACACTCTCTTTGTTTTAAAATATATTATTCCACTTTACACGAAAAATTACCGTTAGAACTTGTTTTTGTATTGTTAGATTATTTATTTAAAATTTAATTTAATCATAAATTTATTGTTGCTTAAACCATACACAGATTTCGGCACGTTCTTCTTATACATAAGTAAATTTACTTTCTTTATCATAAGGTATTGCCGCACAAATAACGACGCTAATAAAGTTAACAAGATATAAAAGACATCCTTTAGTGTATTTATCAAGTAATAATAAGTGCGTAGCTATTTTACGATGTCTTAAAAATTAAATAGCTTTAGAACTCGCTTATAAAATATTTTTCTTGTATTTCAACTTATGATTTGTTTTACTTTTTATAGATCTATGCATTGCAGCGATTTTAGAAAATAAATACTAATAATTGAAAATTTTAAAAAAGCAATAATACGATACTGTTAAATTTAGTATCCTTACTGTGATACTGAAACCTGGGCAAAATTTGTTACTCAATGGTAATGTTTAAATTAAGGGAGACTTTGATTTTTTATGTCTTTGATTCTCGTCTAACGTTCGTCTTATTTTACACAATATTACGATTCACTCGAGCTGTTCTTTTCATATAATTACATTAAGTTAATGCGTTTTTAAAAGGTTAAGGACCTGCCAGTGGTAATCTCCTAGAAGCTTTTAAAGTGGTGAAACAGAAGAAACCAAACAAAAGAAGATGCATCATATCGGTTAATAAGTGTTTTTTTGAAAGTCCCAAAGCAGTTTCAATGATAGGTGATCCATCAATGAACCGTTTATGCAATGAAGCAGGCATAGAATTCGATGGATAGATCGACACTAAAGTTCAACGGCTTTGTATAGAATTCACATAATTTATAAAGGACCAGAATGTAATTAAAAGAGCGCTAAAACGGGATAAATATACACTACAGATTCTCGTTTACATCCGACACCGCTTAAGGTAACCGACTAACACAAATCTAACAACGTGTATATTTATTTCAACGATATTATGGGAGAATAAAAACACGAATAGAATAAGAAATATATAACAACGTGTTATGCGCAGTAAACGAAACGACAAATCCATTTTTACGAAATAAGAGGTGTAACATCTAATAGTCGAATCACAGCTGTTCTTGCTTATGTTTTAGAATTTGTGTTGTTTGTTTAAGGGACTAGTACCTCTAGAATGCAAAAAATGACTTTTGAATATGTTTTTTTTTATTGCTTTAATTGAAACATGATAAGCAAAGAATTATACATATCTCAAGATAATAAAAAATTTTGGGGATGCGACGAATTTTTCTTCTTTTCTTACGAGATATCTCTTCTTTTAGTTGTTCTTTATCTTTTTTACACTGTTTTTCTAATTTTTTTCTTTACTTGAGTTATAGTTTTTTTTTTACTGCTGTAAGTTCTTTTATCGACATGTAAAACGCACTTAAGCTTTTGTACTTTCAGATCTTCGTAGGGTTTGGAATCAGAAAGATTTGTGAACGTTATTGAATCTGCGTCATAGATTTAATACACATATTTAGCATCATACAATTTGATCGACTTTTTAAAAATCTTGATTATTCCTTGAAATTCCGTTTCTCCCGAGCTCCCGTAATTAGCACTGCAATTTTCTATGTATTCACATACCATATACCAAACTCAATGCGATTACATTTTTGAAACAACAAAATCTAAAAATTGATCAGAATATTTGCCAATCACAGTTGAAACGCCGAGCAGTGAACTGCAACCTCGCTGTGACAAGATTCTGTCTCTCGAAATCACCAACTCGTTGTCAGGGTTCCCGGCTTCTTTATTTTTCTTCTTTTCTTCCTCACCAGCTTTTTTTAAACATATTTTACCGACAGCACTGGCTGTAATAGGTGGACTTACTAAACGAAGATGTTGAATCCATAAGTGATTCAAACCGTTGCGACGAATGTCAAGCAATCTCATTATAAAAACAACACGATGGTTTACTTCAAATGATTTATTACTAAATTGACACGGACTTATCTGTTGATTACCACACTTACACTCAATATTTATTTTAAATCCTAGTCCACGTATCTCGGTTTTTGTATACTTCACATTTTTACCACATGTTTTGCATTAAGATATTTGCCGAAAAAAACAAGGAAAAATGACAAGATGCAGTAGGAATGGCTTTCATCGAGCTTTATATCAAAATTACTTGTTGACAATTTTTTGACTGAAGCACTGGTAAATTCTGTACTCTGTTCAGTGTTAAACTCATTACATCTTCCTATAGGTAGTTCTTTTAGATTTTGCATGGGTATTTTTACTGCTGTTTCCATATTTAGGTACACGATTGCTTCAATACATCTCAAAATATTAACTGAACACGTGAGAGAAGCACATAGGAAAATATAGTCGAAAAGGTGCGCACGCATAAACTACTATAACTTTCTTTTTCTCTCGAATTTGGTTGTTAAATGTTAGGTGATTTTTGAAGCTATAAGGAATCGAAAAATGTAAAAAACAAAAAATTGATTTTTTCAAATTTCTAGACGGTACTAGTCCCTTCAGTTCTGAAATTTTGATTAGTGCTAAAGTGTATTTTTCAAGACAATTATGCAAGTAAAGTATTTGCTATATACGCCACTATTTTTTGTCGTAAAACAATAACTGGCGGTGTGCTACGCCATTGTCTTTAGAAAGTCGCGCAGGTAAGCTCCGCCCACAGGTTCTTACATTACGCAAACTCAATCATGAAATGTTACTTTGGAATTTCCTCGAAATGCGAGTTAAAATTACAGCACGTTTTGTATTAACTCTTTGTCGGTTTTTGTAATATCTACCGATTTTTATTTCGCTGTAGTTGATTATCAACCAGTTTTATTTCTTTTTTAAAATTTCTTTACATATTGGTTTTCCGTTGGGCGATCCATGCTTTATCAGAACTACGTTGTTGATACTACTTTCAAATCAATCCATTGCTTAGATCCAAAAAATTTATAAAAGCGTATCTTTGCATGGTTTATTAATAATTCAAAATATAAAGAGGATGTGTCGATATCTTTGTCCGTTACTTCTTAAATGTTGTTTATTTGCTGTGGAGCCTTTCTAGAAATGTAACATTTTTGAGAAGATTGTGATCGAAATTTTGCTGTCAATCGTTGTAGCTTCATTATATTTAGATTGCAAAATCTTTTACAGTAACTTTTGTAGAATCTATTTTTTTAAATTGATTTTTAATATCTGATCTTTTATCCTAGATCTGATTAGTTTTTTTCTTATTATTTGATGTGTTTTACAAAAACTTAGAGAAAAATTTATTACTTGACTGAACTGCATCAATTACTCGCAAACTTAACCCACAATAAAGTAAAGGCAACAGCAACTCTGATATCGGAGTATAACAGTAATAATAAATCAACAAATCAAGTTATAGACCTGAACTTTGCAGTGATGCAACACACTGGCATTGATATAAATTACTGGTGGTTGAATAAGATTGGAGTGCCAACAAATTAAGCCTCCAGTTTCAATAGTTTGAACGTTAATATGACATTAATATTTGGCATTTACTCAGTCGCAGTTCATACAATCGATCGCAAAATGTGATAAAAATGATAAAAAGCAAAATGTTACTTACGGTTTACAATCATTTTTTAGTAGTAGTAAGGTGCAACCATCCCTAAAATATGAAAATAAATACAACAGTACATCACAGTGGTATTACAAATACGACTGATCAGTTCATAACCAATACTGAAACACGACATGCGCTACACTTCGAATTCTTCAGATTTGTAGTTAGATTTTAAATTACATAGGTACAGGTGCATCGATAGAATTCATAAGCAAGGTTCTATTCGCTTCTACATTATAATAACATGTTTGATATATTGAGTGGTCACAAACTCTACAATTCCCACCAGTTTATGAAAAATATTTACGACGATGATAATCCAAAGGAACAGCAAGCATTCGGTATACAAAAGAATTAATAAACCTGTCGAACACATGATTTAATGGATATAGCCATAAACGCTAAAAACGACGATAGAAAATTAAATCTATCCGCAAAAGGTTAATGTGCATCATACTTCAGCGATTCTTCTTAAAAGCATCGATTGATTTTTATTTTCGATTTTCTATGTGAAACTATTGGATGGCGAACGGTTTAACGGTTGAGCATTTAAGTTACATGCGTTTACTATGCAGTTTGCGTGTAAAAAGTCAAACGCGTGAAATAACCACAAGAAAAAGAACTCCAATTAATTTAAAATGAACGAGCAAAATATGTGTAACGAGTGAGTCAAAATGTTTTTTAATATTACATGGATGTAGGTTTCTGTGAAGTACCAACTTTTGTTTTCTTTCACGCTGCAGAGGAGCAACCGATCTGATAAATGCGACGCTTATTTTTTCTGTAAGTTTTAATAAACAGCCAAAAACAAATAAGGAAAATAAGTTTTAATATACACAATAGGTATTTACAAATGTCGTCATTTACACTGAGATATTTGTCGTAACAGGGTGTAAGTTTTTATATACCTTCTCCAAACTATCCATAATAATTTGTACCGTTTTTTTGTATTACTGAACGTCGGGGGGGGGGGGGGTGCTTGCGCCTAAAAGTCAACGGCAGCTCTGATATCGGAGAATGCCGTGGGTTAAGCAATTAGTGCAAATCAGCTTATCTTTTGTGCACAGACTATAATCGATTAAAAGGGCACCAAAACGAGGGTATTTAACTACATGAAGGAATACAATTAGAACACATACTAGAAGCTAACAAGACTTACATTTATGTTAAAATTGTTGTTTGTAAAATATAAACTCAACAATATTTGTTAGTTCTATGTCACAGTAATGATAAATCAACAAATGAAGTTATAGACCTACACTCTCGAGGCAGGCAACACACTGACATTGATATAAATTACTGGTGGTTAAATAAGAATGGCGCACAACAAATAAAGCCTTGAGCTTGAATAATTTGAACGTTAATATGACTTGAATATTTGGCATATATTCAGTAGCAGTTCTTATATTTGACCGCAAAATATGACAAAAAGAAAAATGTTACTTACGGTTTACAATAATTTTTTAGTACTAGTAAGGTGCAACCATCCCTAAAATCTGAAAATAAATAAAAAAGTACACCGCAGTGGTATCACAAATACGACTGATTGGTTCATACTAAATTCTGAAACACGACGTGCGCTAGACTTCGGATTCTTCTGATTTGTATTTACATTTTAAATTAAGTACAGATGCATCGGTAGAATTTATAAGCGAGGTTTTATCAGCTTTGATATTATAATAACATGTTTGGCATATTAGGTGTCGAAGACGGTCACAAACTCAGCAATTCTAACCAGTTTACGAAAAATATTTACGGCGACGATAATCCAAAGGAGCAGCAAGCATTCGTTCTACAAATGCTTTAATAAACGTGTCCAACACGTGATTTAACGGATACAGTCATAAATACTAGAAACGACGAAAAGAACTTGAATCTAACCGCAAAATGTAAATGTGCATCATACCTCATCGATTCTTCTTATAAGCATCGATTGATTTTTACATTCGATTTTCTATGTAAAACGATTGGATGTTCAACTGTTTAACGGTTGAGCATTTAAGTTACATTCGTTTACTATGCAGTTTGCGTGTAAAATGTCAAACGCATGAAAAAAACCGGAAGAAAAAGAACTCCAATGAATTTAAAATGAACGATGCAAAATGTATGTACCAAGTGAGTAAAAAAAATAGGATGTGGGTTTTTCTGAAGTACCAACGTCAGTTCTTTTTCACACTGCATATAAGGAACGAATGTTTTAATAAACCTACAAAAACAAATAAGAATCGTTTTAATACACACAATTGTTATTTACAAATGTTAACTATTTTTTAACGTAGTCGTCATTTACACTGAGATATTTGTCGTAACTGGGCACGAGCTATTACATATCTTCATACTATGTTTTCGCTTGGGTTACCAGGTAATTTCGCACATTGGAATTTAGCTTCTCTGAAAATGAGTTTTTGTGTTTCTCTTGCTGTACGAGCGCGTGTTGTCATGAAGAAAAATAATCCCACAACAATCAATGAATTTCAGTACTAGCCGATTACTAAATACTACTGCGCAATCCTCATGTCAACTGAGTAGTTATTATCAACCTATATGCCTATTCAGCAAATCTTTTAAATTTTTTACTACCACAAAGTCAGTTATTAAGTTTTTTTGTAATTATTGACATTATAAATCCTGAGGTTTATTCATACAATAACATTCCTAACCACTATATTTGTAAGCTAAAATTTCCGTGTATTTTTTTTAGCGGGGATGATTGTCTGATTTTCGTCGACTTACTTATATTTTGTTGAGTTATCGAATCTTAATTTACGCTTTTTTTAATATTCCACGATTACGAGCTGGGATGGCGTTTTTTCACAATAAAAATTTATATTTGATAGTGAGAATTAGCGTTCTGAACATGCAAGCTGCAATGTCTCGCAAAACCTCAGTTTGTTTGGGTTTACAAACGACAGAACAGCAGAGGCTAAGTTCAGCTCATTTTATTGGCTCATAAGTAGAAACTAGAACCAAGTCTAAAAAGTTTGTTTCTTCTATTACGACGCGGTTCAAATCTAAACAAGGCCGTGCGGGCCTCGCGTCGCATTAACATTCGTTGTGCTATGCCTTACTTTCGATCCTTGTTACGTAAATTACTATTACTGATGTTTATTTTGGATCTTTGGAGGCGTCGCTCGTTGTTTAAAAAAGCACAACTGGAAACAATTGACGTTTTGTATATTCACTGCCAATAATAATAAAGATTCGGCAGTTCTAATCGTCATTAAGTACTGTTACAAACTTATTTTCAATTTATTTTGCTTTATAAACGATAGTTTATATAATTAACTTACTAAAACTAAAATAAAACACAACATACTAAGAAGATTATAACTAACTAAATTAATTTATGTAACACTGTAATTTTTATTACATAATTTTACGTTTCAAGGTCTGAATCAGAATAATGTATTTTTGACAAAAAAAATTGTGTGTGTGTGTAACGATGTACCCATGATAACTCTCGAACCAAAAGTCCTAGTAACTTGAAATTTTGTATGGAGCTGGCTTTTTCTATTTTCTCGGTTCTGTCAATCAGATCTGTCTGATAAAGAAACCGGAAGTGGGTGTATCTGTCATTTTTTACAGTTTTTCTTATATAATTTGGTACGTATGTAAATTATTCGAATTATTTTTGCAGTTGCTTCTAGAGATAATTCTTCCTAAAAATTTATTCAAATAAAAAAATTTCTAACATTAACAGTTTATCAGATATTTAATTTGTAATTTAAAATGGATTCATAAATACAATATAGTTTCAAATCCTGCCTGCGACAATTTTTTTACTGATTTACTAAAAGGGTAACTAATATCAAGGCGCACAAATATAAAGGTTAATCGATGTAATCTTAATGAAATCGAGGAGAACAATTTCAAAAAAATCATAGCATGCTAGGAAATCAATACAAGCGTGTACATATCACTTCAAAACGGTTTTATGACAACATAATCTTAAAAAATATGTAGACATTTCTTCATCATTCCTTATAGGAAAGTTTTACTTATGAAGTGTTACAGGTCTTAAATTTACAACTTACGCTATATATTTAAAAAATGTCACGTATTCGCTAAATGAGTCAATACATGCTGGAATACTACAGCTGAGAGACACAACGTTTAAATGTCTTTCTAAGTGACTTTCGAGCATGTTCAAGCCTGAAATGCTCTATAAATCTGTGAATAACTTTATGCATATTGTTTTAGTTTTATTAGCAGCTAATTTTTTTTAGCTGTCATAGATTTTCTAAAGTACTGATTTTCAGCTTGGCTTTGGATATCTTCTTTTTTCTGTACTTGCTTTTAGGCGATATTGGTGACCAATAAAACAATTTGGGCTTTAAATGTTGCCATACCAAACAAGATAAGTTATCGTTTTACGACAGTACGTTGCAGCTTGGATTTTTCTTCTCTTGTATTCTGGTTTGCTCAAATGTTAAACTCAAAAGATATTATTTTAGGTGTTTTTTTCTGTATTCAATGCCAACTCTGTACACGCAATTCGTAAAATTGTTTGATACCTCCACACCTCAAACGCTTTTTTTAACTGTTCTTCTGTAAATGTCTATGATTTTTTGTTATATAGCGGGGTTGGGTTTAAATAACAATTTAATTTAGTTTAATGTATCACATTTGTTACTTGAGACGAGATGCATACTTTACTTAAAATGTTCAAGATGTCCGTTTTTGTTACTCTGTTGAAAGTGTTGCAAAGCATAAATACTATGGTTTATTTCGATGAACTGTGTCAAGATAAATATTGCATTCAGAGTGCAATTGTATTTTCCGCAAAGTTTTTTTAAGAGTACCTAAAATACCTTCTTTTGTTTGTTTTTTCATTCTCTAATAGTTTATATTTCTTATCCATTTTTTTAGTTAAAAATCAAATACGTAATACACATTCATCTTTTTATATAAACTCGTAAACGACATGATTACTATTTTTAATTTGGAACCACTAAAAATATATAAATATTTAATTAGTAATAGCTTTTGTTAATGTCTCTATTATACATGAGATAAAGCGATATATTTAAAATATCATTATTAAATCCGGGTCAGTTTTTAGCTGTAATTTAATTTGGTTTATGCCATTAAAAGATCGTTTCAAACAGTAATTTTAATTACGATTTGCCGAAATGCTTTGTACATATTTGCATTTTTCTACATACGCTTGAAGGAATTCAACACTAAATTATATTCCACAATGATAGTTTTCACTTAATCACGGTACCCGTATGTTCTCTTCACTATTGAAAGTTAAGTGTATAATAAAAGTTTTCTTTTTAATTGATTTGTATGTGCATGTATGTTATCAGAAATATGCTTAAGTAACTATGTATAAACATAAACGTGCAAAGCAAATGCACGTAGCTTTGGTTGCGAAATTCCACTGAGTTTTATCTGCAAAAAAGGAAAAAGCGTAGAGTAAAGCCTTTATTTTAAAGACGATCAAAGAGAAATAAAGCTTAACGTTCCGAAGAATTAATTAGGGTAGAAATAAGAGGGTTTAGCTTAACACTAGAAAGTCGTGCAAATTAAATAAGGAACGTATGTTGTAAAAGCCTTAATCTTTATATTCTTTTATGAGTACTTAGTGCAAAAAAAATCTCTTGTATAATTTATTAATCCCCGTGTCTTTTTATGCCGTTGCGTTGTTCTGGTGCGAGGGAGTTAGCTTTATTTAATTAAAAAATTAAATTTTGGATTAAATATATTGGACGCATATAAACAAATAGGGACGTTTGTACCGCAAAATTAATTTAACGATTTAATTAAAAATTTATAAGGTTTATGTTTTATAAATGAAGTATTCGAAGTTATTGTTTTATGTTAACTTTGGAAGAGTAATTATATTCAACTTTTTTACGTACGTTTGTTAATTAATGTTTTTCTATTGAAATTGGTACATAATTTTCTCTATTGTGTTCTTGTCTTTTGTATGTGGGCATTTTTTGTATTGTTATAAATTGTTTTTGTATGTAAATTTTCTTTTTTATTTAACAATCAAAGTAATTGTAATATATCCAAGAAGTTTGTTTAATTAATCTCGACGTGAAATCAGAGTATGTGAAACTCCCGATGCGACGAAATCATTAATAAAATTGATCAGAACTTTTACCTAGTGTTTAACACAAGTTTGTTCTAATCAAGTGAAAATAAGTGAAGTTGACTTTGGTCAGCCATTTCCTCTCTCTTTGCTAGTAGATTTAGTTTCTTCTTCATTTTTTTTATCCTTGTTGTTTAGGTTTAGTCAGAGTTTGTACTGTTTACTGTATTTGCAGAGTGAGAGTTTTCGAGTCCACTAAGGGATTTGTTGGTTACTTCCAGTCACTTTCAACCAGCATGGTAGATTTTGACAATATTGTTTTTAGTTTTACTTATCTCTAAAGACATTTTAGCTGTAATATTTTGGATTTTTGTACGTATGTGATCTAAAAGCAACGATTTCGCAAACACATGTCACTCTGTTATTCTACTACAGAGGTTTGTTGCGATTACTTCTTTTCTTATTTTTATGATACAAATAGTGGAAACGTAACATCTCTTCTGTTGTAACACAATTTTTCATTCTGGATAATTCCCGTGTTGTCGTTATCACACACGCTGAGCTTTCCTCACACGTCGCAGTGGACATCTTCAAAGTCTGTAACAAACTGATTAATTACGCCGTGAAGTTTTGCTTTTATAGACCGATCGATCGATAAAACTGGTTTCCAATCCTTCGGTAAAAGAAAAGGTTGGTATTAAAAGGATTTTTAATTATTTCAATAGATTCTTTATAATTTTTCGCTGATCCTAATTAGAAACATTCGCCAAAGTTTTAGTGTTTTCAAACATAATTTGATGACCTGTTTCTGGTACGGTCACGGTTTACTTAGACATTTTTTTAAGACTACACTTTTGATGCTCCTAAATTCTCACGCTGCTACTCGTTTCTCCTACGTATGCACGATCACAAGAGCAAGGAATGCTATAAACGCCGTCCGATTGAAAAAGAAAAACGTCCTTCATTTTTAGAGTTGACCCAATTTAGGAAGAGTAGAAAACCGAGTGATAATGTTGTGTTTAGACAAAATTTTTCTTATATGGTCCCTAGTACCTTTGACATATGGTAGATAAGCGATAGACACTGGTTGAGACATAGATTCCGCTGTTACTCTTGGTTTGGCAGACCGAAACTTTTTAATAGACCGCTTAATACTTTTTCTATTGTAATTGTTGGCGACTAACACGTTGGTTAGATGATTCAACTCTTTTTGAAGATTTTGGGGTTGACTTAAGGAAACAGCTCTGTATACTAAAGAATTCACTACTGATAATTTCTGATAAGGGTGATGATGAGACAATCCGTTTAAATATCTATCTGTGTGAGTCGGTTTTTGAATGTGATAAAAATCATCGTTGAGCGTAGAAGGACCATGTTGCCAAATGACAAAGGTGTCATCAACGTATCTGTACGAGCAGTAGGGTTTCAGTTAAAATACAACAATCCTTTATGGACAGAATATTAAAAAGAAAAGAAAAAAGCTTTCAACATTACGTATTAACCTGGTAAGATTGCTGTGTAGTTTTACTTTTCTTATACGTTGTCGTGACAATCGCGTTGTTCCTAAGTGACGTGACGTTTTATATGTAACGGAGTTTATTCGTTTCTCCGAATTAAGAACCAGTAACGATTGGTTTTTTATCAAGTCACGTATTTATAGGTCTAGTTTTCTCAACTTTTTCAAAGTTGTGTATTATGACACCCTGTTAATATTCTACTCATCACCTGCAGTGCGTTTGATAGATGCCTCAACCCACCGATTTACGTCTAAGAATTCTTATCTATAATGCTTAAAATTATTGGTGGTCAAGTAAAAATACAATTAGTAGGATAAGGTAAAGTTAGATGCATGTCACAATCTAAGAGTCAAAAGTGAAGGAACTTGTTTGTGTTACATTGAAGAAAACTTTTGTACTTTGTTTAAGGATTTATTTTTTAAACACCCTGAACAATCATTATTTTATTGTAAATTTGGACTTTAACTCTCATTTTATTTTATTATTAGTTTTATAGGTGCCATTCCAGGGTTTTTCAAGTTTGCTGCTTGCCAATTATTAGTACACGTGAGTTCGCCTGCAGTTGTTATACATTTGGGACAGCAACTCCAATCTTAAACTCCACTTTTCTATACGAGCTTGCGGGGTTCACCGCACCCCTAGGAATTTTTCTATATCTAGTTATATTGCAACTAATCAAATCACTAATTACGAGTTGTTTCTACTAATTCTTAGATGGTTCCGGATGGAATATTTTATATTGTGTTAACGTAAACCTTACAACTAACTGTAATTTAAATTACAGTTTACAATTTTTCGTGAAAATAATGATAGCGGAAAACTTTTATAAGCGACTGTAGGTATATGCATAATAAAAAACATAATATCATCTACAATTTTTACCTAAAAAGTTTTTTAATTTAACTTGTAATGTACTAATTAAAATTCTATGCAAAGTAAAATACATGATTGATGTTTTAAATGAAGTAAAAATCCAACTAATGGGATTATGAAATATGGAAAAATTTTGGTAAATGTAAATTCTTGGATGCATGCGAAAAACAATAGATGTTGATTTTAAAATACGATTTTCTTATTTGGATAGGATTAATTTATATGGTTTTACTATGCTCTTGAAACTATCTGTTAAAAAACGTAATTTGCAGCGTTTTCTTAATTACTCGGTGTTTTCTAACGTAAAATGAGTATTAAGGAACGTCTTCTGACTTTCTGTAATTGGTAATTGCATCATCAATGTTAACGAGTGTACTACGTTTACGTTTACGTAATCCAATTAAGGAGAATCGATAAAGGAATAATAAAAGCGTTTTTTTGTGTTTGTACTCCAACATAGCGTTAATGTTGCACTTAACTAATTTTAAAGCATCGTTAGTTTATCTAAGCAAGTTTTATTATTCGCGATTTTAAGTTTTACGTGACACAAACAAGTTTTGTGAACTATAGTCGAGCGTCTTCATAATTTAGGTACAACGGCAAAGCTTGGTTGTTACCGCCAGTCATCGAATTAAAATATTGATGCAAGATCTGAGACCACAACTTCTTTTAAGTCAACCTACAATGTCGAGATCCGGCACTATGGTGAAATAATGCCACTACGCTAGAAGTCAAATGAATAAAATAGTAGGCGAAAGGCACATTATATACTCTAGGAGACTGCAATATTAACATTCTAAACTGCAAAATGCAAGCTCCGAATTTAAATGAATAATTCAATCAAAAATTAACTATTTCTGCATTTATAATCTATGCGTTAAAACTTTTCTAACGCCAGAAAGGATTATATTTTATAAACGAATCTTTAACATCAGAAGCACCACCAATACATTAATAAAATAAATCGTTTAAACAAATTACGTTTTTTATTTTAAACGAATAATAGTGTTTATTTATGGTAATTTGTTTAGGTGAAAAAAAAGTAAGTTGTTTAACATTAATTTTAGGCTCAAAAAGTTGAGTAAATATGCTTTTAATTAAACTACTTTTTGATCAATAAAACTGTCATCTGTGGCGTTTATAAATATTTTATGGTCCGAATATATCACGTACTGTGATAAATCAACCTGTTTCAGTCGGTGTTGACGGGATGTTTTGAATTTATGAATTTTCTATTAAGTGAATCATTATTACTTTGTTTGTAGATATTAAATTTTTTACGCTTGAAACTACTGCACGATTTGTTTTTTTTTTTTAACTATATAAATATGTATTTGTTTTAATGTGGACTGTGATCTTACAACAAAATACTTTAAAGGTGGATAAATTCAAACTTGCATTTTAAAAATTTATGACAAGAAGCAGTTTTTAAATACTGTAGAAGGTTTTAAATACACTGAATTTCATACATTTATTCGTCAAATCTAGTAAATTTTTTTTAATATCGTAGTTTGGTTATTAAATTCTTTTTTCTCAGAATGTTCGTATGCTGAGGAACTGTTTTTTTTTAAACTGCAGTAAATCAACTGTACTGTAATATGGACAAGCAATTTTTATAACCAAACAAACTTTAGCGTAAGGGACAACAACAAAAATTGCAGAAAAAAATAATGACATTAAAACTACTCGTAAGGATCAGACGGTTAATTGATAAAATTTAATACGATTAAGTAAACGCAAAATTATACGTTACTATTAAGTAATACGCATAAAGCTGGCCATTCATTAGCAAATCCAATACAATCACAAAGAAATACGATATGCTAAGTAAGGTGCATAAAATTGATAGACTAATTATAGAAATAATCAAAATGATAGAATCCTGAGAATTCAAAAGAAAGCGTGAGTCATATTTCGTCACTTCTGGTTCACTAAAAACAAGGTGGACTTTACAGGCTACATCTCTTTACGACGACAGTGTATAGGAATACAGTGGATAACGTGACGACGCCATCTTAATTACTATCACCTGGAACATCAAGCAATCAACCAAATCGTTATTCGCTCAACACTTGAATAAATTTTTTCCAGAGTATCCGCTAGAACCGTAATCAAAATAACTAACAAAGAAAATTTAGCAGATTAGCTCTTATAGAAGGAAGTGTAATGGATATTTTTAACATCAACATTGCGCTGATTTCCACTAGTAAAGGTGATTTGCCAATCAGTAGCGGCGTGTAAACCAGTGCAGTCGTTAATTTTAATTTAGAATAAATAATTTTGACAAATACAAAATGACGAGATGTAACAGGGTCGCAAACGGTCTTTGGTAAACTAATTAAAATAAATAAAAGAGCGCCAAAACGGGAAAATATTTATTACAGATACCGTTTACATCTGTCAAACAATTAAGGTAAACAAATTGCCAAACACAATTATAACAAATATATTTATATTAGCAGAGAGAGAGAGAGAAATAGATTTACAAAAACAGATACGAGTAATTGCGAGTTCGTCAATAAGTATCACAAATAGGAATGATGTTGTAGGCCCCTTAGATTGAGCAACACTTTGTACATGTACTTATCCTATAGCAATATGGAAGTATAACTTAATAAGTAAACGAAAAATGAAAACTTGAATCGATGCGAATCCAGTGGTTTTCACAATAAGAAGCAGACCGCATTTGTGATAAATTTAACACGTAATGACACGAATAAATCTACATGCATTAGTCGTAATAACACATATATCTAAGTTGTCCGTATTTACATTCTACAACTACACAAATTAATAGATACTAAAGGAGTTGTATTAACGATTGTCCAGATTTATGCTATTAGCTAACGGCATACTAGAATCGTCTACTAAAATTGCTAAAAGTGGAAGAAAAAAGAAAATTAGATATAGAATCACAAATAAATCGCTCGTAATTCAATTAATGAACTTTATAAACCCAAATGCGTCAAGCTTCTAAGTGACTGCTCTCATAACATCGTGTGTTTAATCGTCCATTACCCAAATACTTTGACTTGACCCCAAATTACACTTGGCAATTGGTGTATGTAACCAATGACCACAATCGTACCTGTTCCAAAGTATCGACATTATGTAGTTTTAGACTCCACATGCACAATTACAAAAGGGACTGACATGCGGCGGTGGCCCAAGTCGCTATGATAACTACAGGAAAATCACATTATGTCACAAAAATAGAAGTTAATTTTTACCCCAGCGAAACCCTCACAAGCACCACTTATGAATTAAAATCAATACCCCTATTAATAACGTGTATAAAGGCACGGATCATGTACAGTCCTTGTTTCATCGAGCGGAAATAACCTTTTTATTAATATACATATGTCAAAAAAAAAATGGCAGTTATGTTCTAGATGTAGTACACAACCTATATCCAAATATTTTTAACGTAAACAAAAAGTAAACATAGATCTAAAGTATGAATAAAAAACTGTTCATCGGTTTCAGGATTTAACGTAAGATTTGGTTTAAATTTGTTGCCGCGCTTGTAAGTTGTTTTTTTTTAGTAAACCAGAAGAAATCTTGATTATTTAACAATCGTTTTGTAAATCTGCTGTGATATGAAAGGTGTGTTAAAAGTGCTATAGTCTGAAAAGTTCTACTGGATTTTTTCCTCAATCAGTTTTTGTTGCTAACAATCGTTTTATTGTTTCTTGTCTGATCTATTTTTTTTGTAAGGTTTTTTATAACTTGTTAAAAGTGATAATAATTACTGTTTATAGATGTCTAAGGATTCTAAGGAATTACAAATTAAAAAAAGTAATTGATAACATTTTTGTATAGAAAAATTATTTATACAAGCGTAACTAAAGAATTTGGAACGCAGAAAAGGTGAAAGAAGAAAAATATACTAACGTGTTTTCGGGCTTTAAGGTTGTTTACGGATCTGCTGTAACTTTGCCCTTTCTATGTAATTATGAGACAAGAATGCTACATTGCATACTAATTATTAAAGTCGCGTGTGGCGAATCGGTCAAAATGATAACAACAACTCGATCGATACTTGGCTTACGCTTAATTCTTACTGATTACAATACGTGGTCATTTACATGTTAGATTAAATCTTAAGGATTCTATTAATTTCATTAGGTATCTGTAAACAATATGGTAACGAATTGTTCTATCTATAATTTAAGCATTGTGTAAACTCATGCATAAACATGTATATGCGCGCAACAATAGATTGCAAGAATTATATTTGAAATTCACGAATATAACAGAAGCCGATTAAGATGCATAATTTAATTGTTGCTCAACGGTTCGTAATATTCTTTCGAAACAGCAGACATAAAAATGAGAATAAGCGTCTGTGTACGAATATTCGCTTATTAGAAACGATTTCGGTCGACTAACTTTGCGAGAAAATCTAATTGAAATATTTGTTCTTCGAAATTTGAATATCCAGCATGTTAAAATTACTTCGTTGGGCTTTAAAAAATATACACGCGCATAAATTTGTTCTGCCAGAAAATAATTTTCAACGTAAAATAATTCTTACACGATTTCGAAATTTGTAAAAGCGAAATCCTGTCCGATGTACTGTTTGAAGGCCGATAAAATACTGAAATTTATATCCGAAAGAATAAAAATCGTTACAGATGGAATCCTAGAAATAACTTTTCGTTTATTTACTAGTACAGTAGCGTACATTCCGTCTGTAAGTAATTTTTCAATGCTAACATTTCACTTACGAAGCTCCATCTATATATATTACGTTAGAAGATATTGGTGCCATCAGAAAGAAACTGATCAAGAACGTGATATATAAATGTAATATTGTATGAAGTCTTTTGAACGACACATTTTATTGCTTATTACATTTTTTATAGGAAAACTTCTTTTGGATAGTTTGCGATTATTCACACAAAAAATTGTACACGTGTGTTTAAAAATTTGTATAAAAGGATTTAGAATGTGCATTATTTAGAAACTACTGTGCGGTTATATCGAAAGTGTCGCTTTTTTAATTTTAAATGAATTAAAATCACAAATATGTATGCAATTGTTCTTATAAACAAGGCACGCTTTTACAGCCAAAGAAATTGTAACAATTAATCTTTATCTCAAAGATCTAAATTACTTTTGTATTAATGCAAGAAATTAAATTGAGAAATCAAAATATTTCTAAAACTGTGTTTAAGATCACTCTCATTAAGGCGCGTATATCGGCGACAGATACTTCTTCTTCTTGCGGTGCCTTCTTCTATCGGAGGTTGGCGATCATTAGGCCGATTCTAATTTTGGAAACCGCATCTCGGAATAAAGATGTAGTGCTTCTTCCGTACCACTGCCAAAGATTTTTAAGCCACGATGTGCGTCTACGACCTGGACCTCGCCTGAAGGCAATCTTGCCCTGAATTATGAGTTGTAGCAAACGGTACTTTTCATTGCGCATCACATAGGCAAAGTACTCCAGTTTCCTTTTCTTCACTGTGAGCATTAATTGGGGTGTCCATTTTACGCAAAACTTCCACGTTGGTAACGTGGTCTGTCCAACGAATCTTTACGATCCGTCTATATATCCATAAGTCAAAGGCGTCAATTCTCCTTATCGTATCCTCTGTCAGGATCCAACCTTCCATTCCATATAGTACAGTGGGAAATATGTAACATTTGGCCATGCGCTTACAGAGCTCCAAGCTTAAGTTTCTGTTCCAGAATAGTTGGCACATTCTCCCAAATGCAATTTTCGCTTGTTCTATTCTACTTTTTATTTCCTGGTGTTGCTCCCACTTGTCATTGACGTTACACTCTAGATACTTATAAGTAATAAGTTTTGACCCGCTCAATTGCTGTATTTTGGACTTTGATTTGTATGTTTGGTGTATTTATCTCTTTTGTAACCATCATGTGTTTTGTTTTTTTTAACGTTAATGTCCAGTCCGTAAGCCTGGCTTGTGTCATTAACACTTTGATCAGCAACTGTAGTTCTTCTGCTGTTCCCGCTAGTAATACAGTCATCAGCGTATCGCAGATTAATAATGATCTGTCCGTTTATGCTGATTCCTTTTTTTCTCTCATCCAGGGGCTCTCTGAATATTGCTTCCTAGTAAACTCACTCCCCGGCAAATATCTAATTCCTCAGTTGTGGTGCCCTCTACGACTGCTTTTGCTCTTTCGTGCCAGTACAGATTACCAATTATTCTTATATCTTTACTATCCAAGCCAATGTCATTTAGAATTTGCATTAACTTGTCGTAGCGTACTCGATCGAATGCCTTCCGGTAGTCAATAAAACAGAGGTGTACATCCTGGTTGACATCTCTGCATCTCTGGATTAGAAAAGAGCTTCCCTTGTTTCAAAACCATTACGGAAACTAAATTGGGTATCCTTCATATCTTCCTCACATTTCTGATATATTCGTCTATGTATTATTTTCAGAAACAGCTTTAAAGTGTGACTTATGAGACTAATCATGCGGTGGTCACATTTTTTGCCATTAGGCAGCTTAGGAATTGTCACGAATGTTGGTATCAATTAGGTTAACTAGATTTAATAATATGTTAATTTTATCTTCCATTAGCAGCTTAATCAATGCCGTAGGAATTTCATCAGGGCCTGTCGCCTTGTTGCATTTTGCGTTGTTAATTACATATAATACTTCTTCTTTGGTTATGTCTAGGCCAGTTTCTGAGGTATGTGCGTTGCACCATGAGTTATTCTGTTGTCTTCAAATAGTTATTTTAGTTTATTCTTGCCAATCTTTCAGTTTTTCTTCTACAGATATAGCGGTCCTACCATCTTCATCAACTAGTGTGCCACTGATATTGCGCCGATATTCTCCTATAATTTCTTTAATCTTCTTATGCATATTCCTAGCGTCGTATTTTGCATCTAGTTCTTTGCAGCGGTCCAACAACCAGGACTCCTTTGCTGTTCTTATCTTCTTTTGTATTAATCGGTGGATTGCTTGTATTCAGTGCCTTTTGTTAACCTCCTACGTTGCATTAGGTCAAGTATTTCGCTAGTCATCCAGGGTTTCTTCTTTTCAGGTGTTCCCTTTTTAAGGAGTTGGTTTGCAATTTTTCCGATCGGTTGTTTTATATTATTCTATATTCTGTTGACATCACTTGATTGTGATATGTTTGGAGTTTGCTATTGAAGAGCTGTGTGAATTTCCTGTGCGACCATCGTTGCTTTTCTGATAGTATTAAAAAATTTACGTCTATTCTTTGTTTAGGTTTTTTCTTCGCAACAATTTTCAGTTTGACCCGTATTGTTGCAACTACCGGGGTGTGATCTGAATTGACGTCGGAGCCGAGGTACGTTTTAACAGATTTTATGCTATTTTGGAATCGTTTCTTTATTAGAATAAAGTCAATTTGGTTTCTGATTATTCTCTGAGCATTATCTGCCGAAGATTTCCAAGTATATAGTCTTCTCGGCGGTAATTTAAACTGTCGCCTCTTTCGTTTCTTTGGCCCAACCCATGCTCTCCAACATACTGGCCGTGTCTTTCGTTGCATATTTTTGAGTTAAAATGTCCTATTATGATGCATATTTCGTGTTTATTTACTAATCTAAGTACACTATTAAGTTGGTCATAGAATCCACCACTTGCCGGGGACTTAGGGCCAAATTTTTAAGTGTTTCAGCCATGATGATTATCCAGGGAAATAATTTAGTGTGGTGGTTTTCCGTGGCTTTCCACACCGCTGTGTTATTGCCGTACTGATGGTTCCCATCTCCGCCTTTGATTTATCCCTATAGACTGTTCCGATCCACTTGATCTCCACTCTCGAGGGATACTGGAAACGCAGCTGCCCGCCTCCGTAGTCTCCGCTGCAGCCGCCCAATATGGGACTGGTTTTTGTCCACCCCGGGTATTTTTATTTCCCCGGTACCCTTCAGTCCTATAGAACTGACGAGCGTGTCCCATCGCCAGGGGGCACACTTCAATTACAAGGTTTTGCGACGGGCTAGTTTGAGATGGAACTATGCTTTTCGTTATTGTTTTGACGTATTTCAACCTTAACCTTTAAGGACGAACGTAAAGTTTTCGTCACGTTTTAGTCTAATGCCGTTTACGGGGAACAATGTCAATGGGTTCCGACGCTTGTAGCGTATTTGTTACTTATCACTCCATACTCCTACAAAATTTTTGTTAATTTTTGTAAAATTTTGTTACACTGCAAATACCTGTTCGCCTGCGCCTTCTTGTCATTTTTTCAATTATGGAAAATAGATAGCGGATTTGAAATTTGCAAAATTCGTACTGAAACAATTTGTTGACAAACTACGTGATGCACATGATGCTTGATCTCTCGGAGTGAACATGTATAATGGTGTTTTGCAAGCGTCACAGACTCGGTGAGTTCATCATTGGCGCCATTTTTGTTATGTAACGAAATTGTTTATTTCGGCATTTACAGAACAAATGATCAAGAATGAACCCAACACGTTTCTATGGAATAAAGCGTTACGCCGAGAACTCATTATTGGTGACATTTCTGCTAGTGATTCTGATGACCCGTCGTATAATCCAGATGCAAATAGTAACGGCAGGTTCTGATGATGAGGAAGAAAGAAGTTCTGAAGTCGAAGAAAATTTGTATGAGGCTGCAAGAAATAGGAGAATAGTAAAGCAGTATGTCTACGAAGATGTGACCAACAAGGAGAACACTGTTAAGGATATCTCGGACTGAAATGGAGCTCTCTCACATCCCAGATTTATTCGTGAGCCAATTGAATATATATAATGGGTTGATAGAGATAATAACTAACGAATCAAACTTATATAGTATTCAAAATAATCAGAATAAGCTACTCAATTTGGCACCAAAGGAATTAGAACAGTTTCTAGGGACCATCTTCTTCATGTCACTTTTGTAACTACCAAAAACGCGGTTCTACTGGAATTGTCACTTAGCATTCATGATGTCACTTCTATACTTAGTCGTGATAGGTGGGAAATGATAAAAAGTAACCTACACTGCAACGACAATAATCGAATTGACTCTGACAAACTTGACAACTGCAACGACAATAGTCGAATTGACTCCGAAAAACCTGATAAACTTTTCAAAATTAAGCTCTTTACAGACCATTTAGTAAATACATTTCAGAATATTTCGAAAGAACAGATGTTGATGGTAGATGAACAAATGGTTCCTTACCAGGACATGCTCAGGTAATCCTGACATTGGATCTTCAGGAACTATCGTGATTAGTTTATATAGATCTGTTGATCCCGTAAACCATCTACTGTTTATAGACAATTTGTTTACGTCAATAAATTTGTTAAGCGAACTATTTAAGAAGGAAACTTATACTTTAGGAATTTTACGTAGTAATCGTTTGCCTAATTGTCCCTTAATGTCAAATAGAGCCATGAAGTTACAAGGTCGTGGTTCATTCCAAGAAATTGAAATTACATCAACGGAAGATACTTATCGTATCCTCAAATGGTTTTACCAACATCTCAGCTTGTATTCTTCTTCGAAAAATGTAAGCAGCAATAGTTCTCCCCAAAGACATTACTGCCGTTTGTAATTTTACATTTGAGTTTTTTTTTAAATAACTATCCTTGTGTTCATGGAATTGATTTTGCAAGTGGTTGCTTTTTTGAAAGTCAAATGCCAAAAAGACTAATGCTTTTAAGCAAAAAATCAAAAAGTGGTGTTTTTATAGATTATAATTTTTTCTATTGACTGTTTTTTTTTAATCTTTGTGAATGTAAACTGGAGTCATCCTAAGCCTTTATTTGCACATTTTTGTAAGTAATACATGGAATAGAGTATAGCTTTGAGGTCTTGAAATATAAATTTTTTTCATGTACATGTACCATAAGTTTTTTTACATACAGAAACTCGAATTAACGGCTAATATAGGCTGAAGTTCTGGTTTTTTTCTTATGAGCTACAAGTCTCCAAAAGACAATTTTAGTATGATCTACATGCTTTGCCTCATTATCATCCGACACAGAAACGTTCTGTTAGTGAATCTTTGGTTTATCGCGTCTTTTGTGTTTGCCAACCCGACAACATAAATTTGGAACTCCATCTTATTAGAACCTTTGTAAATAAGGGTTATATGAAGCGAGATATTCAGGCAGTTATAAATCGTCGTCTACATCCGCGTAGTCAAGTATCTAAGAACATTTCTATTTCCGACTTCAATCCGAAATTGGCATTTTCAATAAGGAAACTTCTTCGTAAGAATGGTATTCAACCCATATTTAACTCAACAGGTAAAATCTCTCAAATTTTTCCTTCTCCCAAAGACAAATTTTCTACGCTTTCATATCAAGGTGTATACCAAATTCCTTATTCATGTGGTTTGGTCTATATCGGTGAAACTGGTCGTTTCGTCATCACACGTATTTTAGAACATAATCGTTCTATAAAGAAAAAACATACCACAGGCCACAATATAGATTTTGATAACGTCTCGGTTATTGCGAAATCATAGAAATCATCAAATATCCCAATAACTTCAATCGTTTTTGAACTATTTTTTCTTTGGTTCTCGGTTGTTACTGGTTTATTGAGGACACGCCCATTTTTAAACGTAACCCAATCAGAGTCGAGCTTTTCTCATCGGAACGATACTTCTTCTAGAAATACGGAGACAACAAGTTACTTCTATAGAGATTAAAATCTAGCTTGATTAACAAGTTGAATACCTAACTCTGTAGCAATTCTTTCTTAGATTATCGTTTACTTTAAGTTTCCAATTTCTTTCACGTTCTGATGGCCATTACGAAATTGGACGAAACGTTGGCAACTTCGGTTACATCAACACGGTCCAAACACGAACGTTCTAATCTTAGCATAGACTCCGGCCGTGGAAACCTTTGCGAATACATTAAACTTGAATTTTATTGATAATTCATCTTTCTTGTTATAAGTATTTTTTCTTTATTTTATCATCTAACAGTTTTAAACAATTCTAATAAATGTTTACGACAATTTAATAGAATCAATACATTCTTTAATTATTGTGTAACTATGCGATTTTGTTTCAAATGGAATTGAAATTGATGTTTTTATACGTTTACTGAATGTAAATCTTGGAGAAAGTTATAGTCCTTGAATGCGAAAATAGTTCACTGGCCAAACGTGTTAAAAAAGGCACATTATTCAGATGCAAATTACACTGAACTAAAAATGCATAATCATAAGTTGTTTTTAAATTTTATTATTATTAAAGAAAATTGTTTAGAGAACTCTATTTAGAAATCGTTTGAATAACGTTACGCTAAATGCCAAAGAACGGTATTAAATTAGCACGAAGTTCATTATCATTAGCACGACGCAAATGTTTGTTGTTGCAAATAAGGCAAAAGAAATTATGGCAAACGGTGAAAGCGGTTAATTGTTTTACAGCTTTAAATGATGTGTTAAATTGGTTATAATAACAATATCAATAAAATAAATTTATTGATGTAAATAAAAAAGTAACAAACATTATAATAAATATTACAAGTGGTGTTTGTTTTTTTGCAAATATATAACATGGGTCTAATACTTTCTATGAATTAATCAAATGTGGAGATTTATTCGTTCTGGTACAAACTCAAAAAAATTATTTGATTAGAATCAAACAGAATGTAAAATGCTTCAAAGTAGATTTCAACACTAAATTAAAAATATTTATTTATTTTATATTTATTTAAAAAATCTTTAAATTCAGTTAACAACGTATCTCGTTCCACGTAAACGCAACGATGACAGATGCGTACACGCATCGTAAACTCCAAAAAATTGAGTTTTAGCCATACTACACGTATCCTCAAAACGCACCGATCTGTCAAAGTCAAATTGACAGAAAAACATGTATTGCCTTAAAATATTTTTACACTACCCTGATTATTAAATATTTTGTGTATAAATAAATCATGGAAAATATTCTTAATTTTCATGCTTGGGCAGATGAAGATAGTGATGTAGATGATCTTAACATGTTACACATTTTAAATGACGAAGATTTGTTGGGTAATTTGTAAAATATTCAAGTGAATAAAATTCCATCCGTTTGAATCTTCGTTGGGGTTTTGCCTCAGAACTTCTCGTAATATCATGAGGTCAATCAACACTTGTTGAGTACAAAAGCATAAACAGTTATGTTTTCAAATAGTGATCGCGTAATATAGCCCAAATTTAAACAAGTTGGGTTCAATGCGTGAATACGTAAAGAAGCGCATCGATACGTAAAACGTAACGTATATCTCATCACTCGTTCAAAATGCGCATGCGTAATTATCTCAATACGTTTACGTTTTTGGTCGTGCTTTAACTCTCTATGAAAAAAACGATGTTAAAGTTAAGGTCAAGTTTGACAGAATAGTTATAAATGTAGTACCAACATTATATTTCTGGTGATTTTAAGTTTTTTAAATTTGTTTTAAAACAATGTAATTTTACAAAAGGCAACAAAAAAAAATGTACGTTACTCTCGTCGAAAGTATCATAGCATAGCTCACTCACATGTAACGATCGGTCATGTGGCTTTACGTCGCATTAAAGTTCGTTATTCTTAGTTTTGACCATAGCTACGTAAATTACTATATTGTGCTGCCAACATCGCAAACGTCAATATTCGTTCGTTAGTGTAGTTACGTAATAGGCGAAAAAAGTTCTACTGTGGCAAAAGGAAAACTAGAAATCCGCATAAAACTAAAGTGTTTAAGGTTAATTATATTCGAATGAGTACGCGACAGGTGAAAAAGTCAAGTCAAGTGAAAAATAAAGTACGTTACTCTTATCGAAAGTTTTCTAGCATAACTCACTCACGTGCAACGCTCGACTTCAAGTCGCATTAACGTTCGTTACGCTATGTTGTACTTTCGACGCTTGTTACGTAAATTACTATCAAACAAAACATTAAAACAACCTGGAATGTTATAGTACATAGAAGGAAAATAGAGTTCAATTATAAAAAAAGCAATAAGAATATGGTTGAGAGACATAGAAACCTCCAAGAAATATGAAACAAACCAAACAACTAAGGGAAGGGAAAAGGAAAAAAAATAGTCGGGTGATAATACACATTCAATCAATATAAAATATAAACCAGTGATATTAAAATTAAGTAAAAAAAATTCATCATCAGGAAAGACGAAAAAGGACATTACAATTAGACGAGGACTCAAAATGTGTTACTATTATATGATAGTGCTAAAAGAATACAAAAGAAAAACTAGAGAAAGTCTCTGAAAAATACATCTATATAAACTGAAGGACGTTAAATACTCAAATTTGAAAGCGTTTCGATTGAAACAACAGAAACCATCTATGGTATAGTAACAGAAAAATGGAAAGATGAGAACAATGAGAAGATTTTGATAATAAAATTACAGTAAATCAAAAATCTAAGTAAAAACTACTTTATGAGAAAGAACAATATTGTAAATAGGGATGGAAAAAAAGCGTTTAAACACAAAAAATGCAAAAAACATGTACACGTTTAACCATGATTTTTTTAACTCTTAATCGCGAAAATTGCGGTTTCGATTAGGTAGTTATAAACATTCAATAAATAAAAGGCTAGACTTCATATGCTTCATATTTGTCTACTGTACGGCAACACTGTTACAACGTAATATCAGGATTCTGCAGTGATCTATAACAGTTAGTAAATACGTTGACCAGCAAACGGATCGTTGTTAAATTTATAGCGACGAGCATAGCTTTTCAGCACGAAATACGCCGCTTACACGTTTAGTGATTTAGTGATATAACAATATATTCGTTTAAACGTTGTTATGGCAAACGCAAGTTCTGCACGTGGAGGCGTCCAGAACTTGTTACGTGTACTTGGCTGAAGTGGGACCAATTACTTAATTCACAGCTCTGGTATCGGAGAGTGACGTGGATAAATCAACTAATAGAATTCAGTCTGTCTTTGATATGTCGATTATAATGAGTTAAAAAGGTGCTAGAACGAGAAAAGGATTACAGATGCTCGTTCTTATCTCACAACACTAAAGGAAAACAAATAGAACACAACTAAACTAACAAGATGTAAATTTATTTTAACATCGACGTCTAAGAAAGGCAACCAAAAATAAAAATAAAGAACTCTCAGCGATATACTTACATACATACTGTTACAACTACAGACTACAGTTCGGATTAAATACATTATGTCCTAGTGCGCATGACGTTAAAATTACGTTTTGAATTCGAATTAGGCTTCATTTTCTGAGATTTATTCATATTTTGGACGATTCATGTTTTTGATAGAAAAACATATGTTACGTGACAGTCACATTTGGGGTGGGTGGGGATCTGGAAAGGTCTGGGATGCCTGATTCACCTAGATCACCCAAAGTTACGCATGTGTATCTACAGTTGTATTGGTTTACATGCTCATTTAAACAAAATAAATAGATTTGTCAGAAAACAAAACATGGTTGGCAAGTTGGCATTTTGGTTCAATTTATTTTATATTATTTTTGGAATATCGATTGGTGTCATGAGTTAAAAGCTGTTACAAGCTTTTAATAATTTACGAACCCTGCATGGTCAAATCGCTGTAGGATTCAAACAATACCTATCGGAGAGAGAGATGGTTCAAGTGATTTTATTTAAATGGGCGCAGATCTCTCTTTGCAGATATATCTCTTGCTAGATCAGCACAGGAGACCCGAAGCTTGTATAAAATTTTTAAGGTTCGTAAAGCTGGAGAATTTAAGAAAGAAACCAAATTGTTAACAACAATTGTACTTTAATTAATGTTAGGATAACTTAGATTGAATCAATAACAAGTAGAGATAATTTGATAGCATCACAGTAAATAAATTTAGTTCAAGTACAAGTATACGTAGGTACTAAAACACCAGAAGAATCGGCAACTTATAATACACTTAAATCATAAGTGTAGCAATCAGGAAAAAATCTTTGTAACTAAATTACATTAATAATAATAATAATTAACAGTTGACGTAATCAGCATGCGATAGCAATTTAACTTAAACTATTTGACTATTTTAAACGTTTTGACACGATTAGTAAATATGATTCATGAGCAGCATCGTAGCGACAGCAAATAGTTAAAATCAAAAATTGACTTACCAAGATTCAGGTGTACTTTCAGAAAACGTTTTCCTACTGGCTTTCTGTAATCAAACTACCTGAAAATAATCGTGTCTACCTGGTGACTCATAAACTCTACAACAGGTAAAAAGAAACATTTATAAAAGGTAAGAGAACCGAAACGTATCGTATGCTGTTACATATGCACTTTTGTCCAAGGTGGTATTATTTAAACGTCAATTGCCTCCGAATAGAAATATCATTTGTGTCTGGCCTTGTATCGCAGAGTTCATAGGTTCAATGCTTTCTTTTAGTAGATTTTAAACTTGTACAGACAAGGATACCCAGATTTGGGCGCTGAGGAAACGACATGGAAATTACTTTTAATCCCCAAAATAATAGAAGACACTTACCTTGCATAGAATAAATAAATTAGTTATAGATATTTTCACTCCACATCGTGTCACAACACGTGGATGTTTTAAGAAATTAATTTTAATTTACGCAGACATAGGTTATGCAGTGAACGACGTGAAACGTAAAAATGCCAACTTTCGCTTACTCGACCGGAAGGGACCAACGATGCTCGATAGATGGCGTCGAGAAATGAAAAGTAACTGTAATTCAAATAATATACAGGGTAGTGCATTTAAAAACACCGACGCGATCGACGGTACCAGCCTAGAAGTGGGAGAACACCTACCCGCTGGCGGTGATCTGGACTGGACTACGTGGAAAAGCCTAAACCGCCTACGCACTAGAACTGGCAGATCCAAAGTCAACATGACCAAGTGGGGGTACTCTAGCGACAGCGATTTATGCGACTGCGGGGAAAGACAGACCATGGAACATCTTCCGATCTGCCGACTCCTCGACGAAAAATGCACCATGGAGGACCTCACCGCAGCCACCGACAGGGCCATAGCCTGTGCTCGCCACTGGAAGGACATATGAAACTTTTGGTTTAAGGACTCGAGAAGAAGAAGAAGAAGTGCATTTTTAAATTTATGCACGTATCAAAGCCTTCTACCAAGTCAATTTTTTTATTTTTTATCAATTCTTTCACTTTTTGACCGATCTTTGACAAGTTTAATTAAAACGGTTGATCAAGCATTTCTAAGGTAACTTAACATAATTACATGAACTTAACAGCTTATTAGAAATAGTAATTTATGTCACTCACGTTGAAAGTAAAGCGTACCGTAACGTTCTTTAAGCTACGAGACTTTTGACTAGAGTTACATATATTATTTTGAAATAAATCAAAATATGCAGTAACAAATACATACTATCAACTCAGAAATATATAATACTCTAGTATTTGGATTGATAAAATTTTTAAAACTTATTTTTTAGGTTTTAACTAAGCTTTAGAGACTTTTAAACATACTTTCCACTAGAGACACACTTTTACTTAAATAATAATTGACTTTCAAAATATAGTTTTACGTAGATCTCGATTTCTTAATTTGCCGCTCTAGAGTTTTTTGTTATTACGTAACTACTCCAACGAAGTAATATCGATATTTGCGATTAGGGCAACACAAAATGGTATGTAAAACGTGGCTTACATTTGTAGAAGCTTTGACAATCGTATTGTTAAGCATTTTAGCACGCTTTACTTAATTTTTTTATGTCAGTGTAAATACATATTAATGTACTTTATACATACATTTTTCAAAGTGCATAAATCTAAAAGTTAAATCTTCACATGAGACATAAATTTCGATTGAAATCACTCTGGTGTGTTGCCACAAATATATCAAATGAAAGCACCATAAATATGTTCCCAGTAATGCTAATGTAGTATTTGCGCTTCAGGCACTACATCATTTTACACGACGCTCGCATTTAACCCTTAACACGTTCACTGGTACACTTTAACAAAATTAAGATTATTTCCATTAGTTTTAAAATTAGATTTTATGTTGGAAGCGCAACACATAACTAATAATAATAATCTTTTGGTACTTTTGTACTAAACTAAAGTTTATACCGAGAGTATAACGACTTTGAGTAGAAGAAAGTTTAGAAAAAAAAACTCATTTTAATATTTAAACACAGGGTCTTGTGCCTGGTGCGTAACGATTGGTTAGGGAATAATATCGAACTTCTAACTAAAGTTGTAGTCTTGATATCTTTTAAGACGAAGACAAAACAAAGACTTTAAATATTAACGTAGTCATGCATAGTAAAGGAAAAACTCCTTGAATAGTTATGGCGGCACCTGACATACACTTATAATACGAACAAATGTGACCCTTTTTCTGTATGCGTTGATTGGTAGACAAATTACCGATTTTTAAGATGTATGAGTTTTTCCGTTTTTTGACGTCACTTTATATTCTGCATGTTATGTTGTAATAGCATCGAAAAATAAATGCAACGGCCAAAAATAGAGAATTATAAATCGTACTTGTCGCGAATGTGTAAGTTTAAAATATTACACCTCTACTTTGGTTCTACTACATTGCCTTTTTTAAAGTGTTGAGAATTGCTGGGAAACGTGAAAAATAATAAAAAGGACAAACTATATAAATTTAAAATATAATTCTAGTACCAGGTGAATCGATTTTCACGTCCAGAATGCGCAAAACATTGAAAGTTATCCAATTTTGTACTTTTTACCAAAGTCATTTTTACTCACTTCTAGCAACTGTAACTTTGCACAAAAGCTGTTATTTGTATACGTAACCGGAACTAGTTTCAAAACTTAAAAGCTGCAATTATCAAGTTTTGTTTTTATTTCTTTTTCTTGTACATACTACACCACCGAACTGACTGCTTTTGCACCAATATCGTGTAACTAAAAGCTGTACATTAAATCTACGCTTACCTTTTACGTATTGTTTGACAAAACAATAGTTGAAAACTTGCATGTGCCTACTAATAAGATATTTTTAATTAACTTATAAATTGTATTATACCAAATCATTTATCAATTATACCAGTATTGTGCGGAACAAATGAAATCGAACATTAACCTTCTATTTAAATGTTTAATTTAAATGTTGACAAACCAAATACACAACGTTACATAATAGTTAAATAGAATATATTTATGAAACATAACTATATTTTGGCTACAAAAATAATATACAGTGCACGTTTAATGGAATAATGGGGTTTTTGATAACAATAACCGAATGATAACGAAAACTAGTATTTAAAAAAATAGTAATTGTTGATTGGTTAGAAAACAATAAATATATAGAGTGTGCATCTTATTAACAGGTTTTTCATTTAAAAAATGAAATTTTAACATCAATAAAAGCAATTAATTTCAAAATAAAAGTTCTATTGAAACATTTTTTTTTTATTTTAATTTTTAGTCAAATTTTCGAAAATTGCGTATCTGTTGAATTAAATAGTTTGTTGGCACCGTTATTATGATGCTTAATTCGCTCTTTAAAGAAACACACATTTTTTTCTTAGTAATTTGCTGATACTAAAAATAAAAATAAATATAAAATGATGTTATCACATAAGACGTAGTTAAATTAAGTTGCTATTCTATGAACTGCACATTCTTTCCAAGTACACTAAAAATACAAGGTAACTAGAAGATGACGTGTTCACAGATGTTTAATACCTCATTAAAGTCAAAACACTTGAATAAATAAATAACACTGATAAAATACAGCTAAACTATTTTTAGGGTACAATGATTACATTTTTCATTCTATGTAATATGAGTATTGCGAAAATTCAGCTAAAAAATTCATACAGAATAGGTTATTGTTCAGGTATAGAAACAAACCTACAAAAGCAAATTGATAATATAAACCGAAATTATGATTACTTCAAATGATGTTTTTTTTCTACGTAATAAAGTGATAACATTACCCGACTGATCGCATTATCTGTGATTGCAATAAGCAACTCGCACTGTAATACTTGACTGTTAGTTTAATAGGAAGACATGCAAGTTCTCACAGTTTATTCAATGTTTTCAGCATTGTAGTTATTTATGTATTAGGGGAATAAATTAAATAGTTTTCTTGGGATATTGTTGATGAAGAATTAATGGGTTCTTTTAAGTCGATAAGAAATATGTATCAATGCAAACACTCGGTTGTGTTTTACAGAGAGTTTGTAAATTAAAGAAACGGCTGCTGCTGTGCTCATGCTATTGGAGCAAATACATTTGGAAAGATTCTTGCTACCATAGCAAAATATTTAAATTTGAAAGATTGTTTGCGAAGATTATTGTCTACCTTATTAGCGGATGCAGGGAATAGTATAACTACATTAAAGAGACATGGCGCGTGGAGGAGAAAATATTAGGAAGACAGTATCGCAATCAAAAATAAAGTCGCAAAGATTCTAGCGGGAGAATCTTTACTATTAAACACCGGAACTTTATAAGTGGATAAGAAAAGTGTTTCCATTACCGGTTCTTTTATTGTAAATGAAAATAATTAGAGCGACAAATATCAACTCATACAAAACTGTACTTGTTAACTTTGTGTTTTTAATGTATTAACCTATCTAAAACTATAGCAACCTTTAATGACCTGGAGCATAATCTTCCATTTTAAGTTCGCGTATCGAAGTTTTTAATACCTGATAATGGTAGTGATAAGACAGAAAAATTATTAAACGTAAGCATCTGAGGTTTTTATGAACGAAGAGGGTTAAATTCGAACTTCATACATACACATAATGCAGCATCTCATTTTATTTCAATAAAATAATTTTAATGGCAAGACTAGCCATATGCCCGATTTATGGTGGCCAACTGCCGAATTAGATGCGCCAGATGATTCTAAGCAAGCGCCTTGTAAGTACGACTATCGAACTCTTGCCGATTAAGCATATTGGCACCCAAGCAATAAACGTGCTTATTTATCTGTTGTTTTTTTTTAATTTTTACTAGCATTCTTACTTCAACTTCCAACCCTTAAAATTCTGAGGCTTTTCGAATCGCTCATAGGACCATCACTTTGGAACTTTCAAATTTCTACAAAAAGATAACTTTAGTTTATTTTACATTTTGTAAACTCAAAGCGTATACCTCACCGGCAAGAGTTCTGTAAGTAAAGTAGGTTTAGTATACCAGTTGAGATTACTGTAGAAACCCCACGTCTACCTGTTATTGTATTCACTAGGCAAACTTGAAGATATCATTTACACACATTCAGATCTCAAGATTTTTATAAACTCACTCTACTTCTTCTCTTTACAACAAAAAACTGGTACTGATTAAAATAGCTGTGTCCCCGTAATGCATAACCGACGACTCAGTCGTTATACTGCAAAATCTTCAAGCTAATCAAGACGTTAATAGTTATTTAACGAACAAGGTTGTTAATGATAGCGATTAATAATCGAGACATTTTAACGCCGTGAGCGAATGTAGCGAGCGAACGCGTTAATATTGTCGAGATTATTGGTCGCCGATTAACAAACGAGTTAGTTTTAAAGTTTTTCCGTTGATCGTACTAAAACGTGTCAAGTTATAAGGAAACTAAAGCATACGTAACCCGATGTTATATCCAGTAGTCGTGCAATATCGTTAAATCGGTTGGTTGCTATACAAAATCATTAATAGAAATTCATTCATTGGTTCAAAATCGTTCATTAATAGGTATCATTAACGATATATTTCTGATACATTATTATACGTTAATATTGTTATTAATAGACGATCGACGGAAAAGATATTTATTGAGTTTTTGGGATTATAGGCGATTCAAACTACGTGATACGCCAACTGGCGGCGAAAATTTGAACTGCCGTTGCAAGGATAGGTTAATGGCCGAACTTAATTTTTTTGCTGTTTCATTTTGAGTTGTTAGGTATATTTAAAAAAAAAACTATGCACATAATTAACAATTATCGAACTAAGAAGCTTATTGAACGACATGCAACCTGGGTGGTAAAATTAAAACTTGGAAAATCTGTTATTAAATATATAAAAGTTTGTTCGCAACATTTTAAAATTTTTATTAAACAAGCATATATTTAGGTGATATTATAATTTTACATTAGCGTCAATAATTTTATGTGTTAAGACAAGCTTCTCGACGGTTCAAAAAGTAAGAATTCCAACGACACCTCATAATTAGAACCACAACTGAAAAAGCAAGCAAAACGCTTTGAAGTAAGTGTGCTCACCATTACTTTATTACACAAGAAATTTCAATAAAGCTATGAGTGATGAAGTTTGGGATGAGGATACAACGTACCTATATGCAAAGTGAAATTGGTACTTTTCAGGCACTAATTATACTATTAAGTGCACAATCCAACTATGATGGCTGTAAATTGAGTTATATCTTGTTGTTTTACAGGACGAAACGAAACCACAAAACTATTAAACCACCATAAAACGACTAATAAATGCAATTTCTAACCTATATACACACTAATTTAGAATCGCAAATAATATCATTAAATCTGATTTCTGAAAAAAACTTATTAAGCTATAAAAAAAAAGATGATAAAATACATAAATTAAGCTTTGGTTTAGAATACGCTTGTAACAACACAAAAACAAGAAGTATAAACAGTACGGTAATAAAGGTAATGATAACTTATCATTGCAACGGTAGTTCGTCGGTTACCGTTAGAGGCGCTGGAATCTTAAATTGAATCGCCTATTAAAAAGGTACTTATAGTATTGGATTGATTTTCTTGCTAAAAAAAGTTATTGATGGACTACTATAGATTCATTGGTTCTTCAAAAATTACTTCAAAGCCTGCTATGTTTTTGTACGTATCTAAACATAACTTTTTAACTACGTTTTGGAGAATTTTATTGGTATATGTGATTTATGTAAACCATTTCGTGTTTACCGCTGCTATTTTATGTTTTGTTCAAATTTTGGTCTGGGCGCTCATGCTTTTTAATACATCCCATTGACGAATTTTTAACGGATTGACGAAACATTTTTTGTTTTCAACGTAATGGTGCTTTGGAAAAGGGAAATAATGCGGTTTTCTGCCTTGGAGTGACTGGATGTGTTCATGCACTTTAGTTTTAGTAGCATCTAACAATATTTGAGGACAATTTTTATTTTTACTTCAACCGTCCGGGAAAAAAATTTCATTTTCTGTCAATGTGCTGAACCCGTCTGGGTGTAATCCCATACAAATTTATGAAAGCTCTGTAACATACAGGGATGGGATGTTTAGCACTACGCGAAATTTATACTTACACAAATACGAATCACAACTGACTTTATAAGCGAATTTACGGTTCTTTCTTTGCTTTACTAGCGTATATTCTATGCAGCCGCTTAAATATAAATTTTAAGGTTCATAGCTAGGGAGATTGTTAAAATCTTTAATGATATCAGATTGTGCATGCTCATTAACTTTATCAAAATAGACCTACTTGCTAAAATTACATGATGGGTCTTGTGTGTTTGCGTGCCCAGTTTTTTTGCTGCATCGCATAACCGTACCGTGCGTTTTCTTTTTCTTGACGTCAGACACCACACTACGTGTTAATACCTTCACAATACGTACCAACACCCTCAACGGTGTTCACTCAAACTCAAATCTCTCTCGTCGTTTTTAACACTTGATGCTTCTCAAAAACCAGTGTATACAGCGTACTCTCACTGTTTATCCCGCTGATACAAACACACATGAAACACTTTAGAATAATGAGTAATTTGCGATCTCTAACGAAATTTGAATTAATTTGACACAACGTTTTTCCCGCCAACTCTTCAAACACTATTAACTCCGAAATATACAATATTTTAGTGTTTGAATTCATAAAATTTTTAAAAGTAAACTATAAACAGTACGGTAAAAAAAATACAACTTGTATTATTACAACGGTAGTTCTCTGGTTACCGCTAGAGGCGCTAGAATCTTAAATTGAATTTTTTTGCCAAAAAAAAGTTTTTGATTGACTACTATAGATTCATTTGATCTTCAAAAATTACTCTAAAGTCTGATATCTTTTTGTACGGATCTAAACAGAACTGTTTAACTATGTTTTGGAGAATTTCATTGGTATACGTGATTTATCGAAACCATTTCATATTTACCGCTGCTATTTCATCTCCTGTTACTGCAACACTTATTTAATGTTTCTGTTGCCCTTGAGAGAAATTTTAAATGGATTCGATAGTGTTCTGTCATGCTGCGGACCGATAGTATATTTTTCTGTAGCCGCATAGTAGTGTTGGAGCAGGCTGAAGTATCTTAAGTATGTACGTACTCTAATTTTAATACGTATTATTGGGTTGTTGAAATTATCGGCAAGTGTTTTTTTTTTGGATCATCCAGTCGTAGTTCGTGAATCTACTAGTACAAATAAAGTAAACGGCATCTGCGTGGTAGCGCGGGGGTGGTTGCCAAAAGCGCGAACTCCAAGGGTGCGCATTCGTAGACTGCGGTTCGTTATTTGATTGTTTCTCTTTCTACAAAATAAGTTTTGGATGGCGTAAAATTCAAATCTTGATCTAGGCGCTCATGACTTTAGATACATTCCATTGACGAATTGTTAACGCCATTGCCCATTTGGACGGATCGACGAAATTAATAGGTTGACGCATAAGATCTTAACGTTTTTTGTTTCAGAGGTGCTTTGGAAACAAATTTCTTTGAGACACGCCAGTGTTTAATATGGGGGAAGATCATCCGGCTTTGAAAAAAACCGATTAAATGCTTAGAAGCTCGGTGAAAAATAGCCGCGCGTTGCTTCGCTCAAGTGGGCGATAGCCTTTATTGTAATTCTTGCTTTTTTGGTTTAAACGACAGGTAAGGAGTGGTTTGGTTCACGGTGCCTTATATGGTCGCTCTTGACTGTAGTTTTAACCTAAATAGCGACTTTATTCCAGATTTTTGTTCACACATAAAAGTGGTAGACTTATCCGCCGCATGGGAAGTGGCTGGTTTTTGAAACAATTTCCCGAGAACCATTCCATCTATACACGAAAAATATAATAGAATCGTTAAGAAATCACTATTAGTCTTTGATTATAAGAGATTTTAAAGAGGATTCTTCTACGTATAATTTATTTTCAGCTAACAGATTGTTGTTCCTTAACTCAACCAAAAATTATATCATTATTTAATCATGAAAACCAAATAACAATAAGCTGCTCCAATTATGTCGACTTTATTACATTCAAGATTATTATCTGTCATAATCCCTTAAGTGGGAAAAAATCCTTATACTGTTAATGAAAGATAACATTCGGAGAACTGTGTTATTTTTGTCACGTATTTATTTATTTTCTATATATTATTTAGCGAAGTGGAGTAAAACGCAATAAATAAATATTGACGAATAAATGGTGTTTGTCTTCGAGGTATTGATTTCAATAAGTTGACAAACTTCTACAAATCAATAGAAAATGTACACAGTTTTGTTGAAAATAAATAAATTGCAAGTTTTATGCAATATTGTGAATGGTAAACTCTATCGATTACTTTAAGTTCGTTGTTGGTTGTTCTCTAGCTTTGCTGACTTTGATGTAAGACAAGACCTTTTTAATATTAACAGATTCAAATAAGAGAAAAATGTTATTAAATTGACTCGTTTAGTACAAGCCATATGTAAAGTAGACCATTTTAGTATCTGGCTTTATTTTTTATGTTCAAAAGTCAAGGTTACAGGTGGTTGTTGGACCTACTAACGAATAGCATTACTGCCTATATTTTTTCTTTGTAAAGTATCTGAATAGATCGATAAGAAAATGATTATAAGTTCAGCAAGATGGTGTCATAAACAGTCGATTAAGTTTAAAAATAATTATTTATTAAGCATAGTCACTGTATTGTGTACGTGTCTTTTAATTCGTTTTGTGTATTTTATTAAGGAACTACTTTGTATACTTAATTTGGTTTTTTTTCTAGTTTTAAATACGATCCAGGTTTGTGTGTGTGTTTTTTTTTAATATATCAGTATATAAGTAAATTTGACGGTTAAAGATTTTAAAAAGTTTCTTAATTTTAATTTTTAATTAAATTAGGATTAATTTGAGAAGCATCTGAGGTTTGTTTTAAAACTGTTAAATTTTTAACGCGATCCGAAGTAATAAATTTATAATGTCGGGCAGTTTTAGAAAGTTTCTTCGTTTTACGAAACGAATCGTTTTAAATTTCTACTAATTGGTTCATATAAATCCTTAACATAAAACGAAAAACAAAGTAATTAAACTTACGTTAAATACATTGTTCAAAAGTGCGCGTAAATTCAATTCAGAGAGACCGCAAAACGTGGCACTTTTTCCAATCTGCATAAAATTTCAAAGCTCAACTACTTTAAAGTCCGTGAAGTATGTGCCTGATCACTCCTTTGAGATTGTGACCGAGAATACGAAGTGGCTTGAAATTAAAAATTGCTAGAATACATATTACTGTTTTCTGCAAAACTTACGTATTAAAACTGATTTATGTCGTTTTTAATTTTTTATGTTTTTTTCGTTGCAGTGTAGAGCGTAATCATCCGTTTTCTTTCCAAATCGGTTCCGGCCAGGTAATTAAAGGTTGGGATCAAGGTCTTTTGGACATGTGCATAGGCGAAAAAAGAAAACTCACAATTCCACCGAGTCTCGGATACGGCGATCAAGGTGCTGGAGATGTCATTCCCGGTGGAGCTACTCTGATATTCGAAGTCGAACTTATGAATGTTTCGGATAGTCCGCCGACGACTAATGTCTTTAAAGAGATCGACGTTAACCATGACAAAATGTTGAGTAGAGAAGAGGTGAGTTGTTGATTTTTTTATGATAGGTGTTGGAACTTGGGAAATACTAAATGCACTATAGCGCATGTACAGTTTCTATGTTGTGACGAGAGCTTACTGTGGTTTTTTTTAGATATACATTAATAATTGGTTTGGGCGAAAACTGTATATAATCGATGTATATTATGTACTGCATGTTCGGTATTAAAGTAATACAATTCATATTGATTACAAAACCCCTCTAAATTAAAATGTTTTGTTTGAAAGTAAGTAGTGGTAGGTTTAGTAGCACACTCATTAAAGCATAATTTAAAGCGAATTTATATCGACAGAAGCAAAGAAAGTGGAAGACAACAAAAAACTCTACTGTAGAGACAAAAACTACACTGGCAGTACCCGTTTTCATAGGGTCTTAAGTCGATAAATGACTTTACCTCTTAGAAAAGAAAAAGGTTACAAAAAAGCGAAAAGACACTATGATAAGAAGATGAAGTATAACGCTTGCAAAGACACGGTTATATTTATGCTAGAATTTGAAGGAAGTTGATTCGTATTAGAAAGATTTTCTCAATAAAACCCACCGTTTAAAACAGATGTGTTCCATTATCTTAACTGTAGTTTCTATTAGTGGAAGAAACATAAAATTAAGTTAAACGTTTTCAAAAGTGAGTAATCCACTTAGCACACAATAATCATCAAGACATTTTTCCGATTTTGATGCAGCAAGCACATAAGATATTGTGCATGTAGATTTATCGTATTACAGTTAGACAAAATAAATTAGGAGTAATAAAAAAATCTTTTGAGATCACTATAATAGATATAATGAAAATTTAAAGTGTATTAAGTTATCGTAGTAGTAAAATGACGCACGATTCACTGTCGTACAAAAGAGTAAGAATTCCTCCACGTCATAAACGGTGAGTTTTGTAGAGGAAGCTGTACCTTTCGTACTAGTACTTCTAGTTAAAATCTTTGATGTACTTTAGTTGCTGTTCTAAGGTACTTACGGTATGATATCGTTCAAGTGGGTTCGATTATTGTTTTTTTTTACATTATGTCTGTTGTTGAACCAGATACAACGTAACAAATGAAAATTAATGGAAGAGGTACTTGCCCGGAGTGACTATGAGTAAAGCGATGAAGAAATGGGCAACAGGTTCAATTTTAACAGTAACATGTTTTTTCGAGTGGTATGTCATGGAAACAATTGAAGTACTAAATTTAAAAAAATGGAAATGAAAAAATTACACCGTTACGCTGTAAGGCACATATTAAAAAGATCCGTATACAAAAGGTGCTTTGCGTGACCATTACATGATAATCTTGTATGGAAGAAAACAATTCTAAGAACTAAAATGGTTATTATTGTTACAAAGTGGACAACGTTCAAGAAACAGCAAAGAATACATTAAACAACGCCTCTTATGTCTGTAGAAATAAACTTTGGTGAAGGTGCATGTCTAGGGCAAGGTTTTGGGACTTTACTTTTGTTTATTCTTTAAACCCTTAGGTTCAAATTTATAAAATAGTTTTGTCGGTCACGTTATTTTTGTACTGTATTATTTTTAACAAAGAAATTACAACCATACTCTTAGACTTAACTTTTCCGATCTACTATACTGTAATTCTTCAAAAAATTAATACAAATAGAATTATATATTATTTTTAATTTTAAGGCTTTCGTGTCGATGTTTCAAAATATAAGGATTTTCGGGTTTTGAACCCTACATTAACACTGTCTACAAAATTTGCAAACTATGCAAAGCGATTTAATAAAATTTGACGTTTTGACAGTCATATTGCTGTCTTTTTCAAAAAACATCAGGTCATCAGTTCGTGACGTTTTCGGTTTACCACTATTTTCACGAAATGTGTTTTCTACTAGGTACTAGGTTGATACCATTATCTCTATTGAAGTTATCATACTTCTTGATTTCGATGGCTTCTCTATATAATCTGGGTCGGAAGTTACTAGAAATGTCTGCTCAATTGTTGTAGTACAAATGTCCGTTGTCTAAGAAATGCTCTGCAACTGCCGATCTGATGTCTGCTCGTGTCCGCCTTGTGTTCTTATAACTAGGTAGCCCTGTTTGTTCGACATATGCTAGCCCGCACGTACAAGGGATGCGGTTAACTCTTAGTTCTTTGAGTAGTCCGCTTGTCTCCTTTGATATTGGAAATCTTGTGCCTAACTTATTCGTTGCATTGAAGACCACGTTGATGTTTCTAGTCCTAAGTATACTGGCCATTTTGTCCGTGCAGCCCATTATGTATGGAAGAAAAGTGGTTGCAACGGGGTCTTCTTTGTTTGGTAGATCTATGTATTGTCTATCAATTGTTTTTTCTATGTCTGTTTTTCTATACCCGTTTTTTATTAATGTATTTGTTATATGACTCAGCTCAGTTTTTAGGCAGTTGGATTCGTTGATAGTCTTGATCCTATGGACTAAGGTTTTTAACACTGTCAACTTCAGGGTGTTGGTTTTCTGTATACATAGCGTCCCAGGGTGTTGTTCTGTTTTTCGAGTGACTAGCACGTTCAAGAATTGGATATTTCTGTTTGTTTTGATCTCTTTAGTAAATTTGATGTTTGGTTCTAAACGATTGATGTGGTCAGGAAGTTAAGGGTATTTGCTCCGTGAAGCCATATTATGAAAGTACCATCTATGTATCCCATTCATCACTTTATTTTAGATACTGTTTCTTCAAAGCCCTCTTTAAATAGATTGGAGTTGGCCGAAGAAACTGGTGATTCCATGGCCGCTCCTTCAGTTTCTTCGTATATACTGTTGTTGAACGAAAAGAACGTAGATTTTAATCATAGCTAAGTTAGCCCATTAAGCTTTTCGTCCAAATTAGTTTTTTGGTTTTTATGATTTGGTCCTGGTGATGCTCAATGTTGTTTGTAATGGTATTTTTGGAAAGATAGAGATCACATTAAAACTGACTAAGAAATCTCTTGTTTTCAATTTCACTTTCCTAATCTTTGAGGCAACGTGATGGGTGCCTTTTTCTGCGATTGGTTGTAAAATAGCACATAAGTATCTAAAAGATGGGTGGCCGAATGTTGTAGTATTGAGTAATGCGTTTGCTATTTGTATGTAATCACTGGTGTTCATGATTGCAGTGGCATTTCTTTTGGCAGCAGGAATTATGGGAATGTTTCGGCTGTTTTCCGTTCCCTTAGAGCCATTCGTTCATACCTGTTGAGGTTGCATCTTGATGTTGTAGATTTTTTCAATGTATTAGGTATGTGATTAAAATTCGAGTTCCAACATGGGGCCTCTCGCTTATTTATAAGAGATAGAAACTCGGTTAAATGGAGGCGATTTTGATTAATTATCTGTTAACAAAATTATCTTCAACGGTTCATTCGTAGTTTAAAAAAAACTGAAAACTACCAGTTTCGAAAATTGGTCATACTGTTTTATTTGCGATCGTTTAGAAAAATTGCAAAGCAACTTTCACAGGCGCATTTGATAATAGAAGGTATTTTTTTAAAAACTGATTCGGTTTTGTCTTACAGACACGAAGTTCATTTTATCTTATGGGCGCGATATAAGATAAGCACATTGTCGGATTGCATTTATTTTTCTGAAACCGTTACTATATGACACGTTGACATTTCAAACAATTTTGAGTAAAAAAACTACAAGAGAATCTATGGTAAGCCTAAAAATCAAATTGCCTAATCGTGTTTTGCTGGAAACAAAAGCTACAAGCAAACGTCAAAATAAAAGTCAATTTGCAAGGATGCTGTTTTCCAATAAAGGAAACCGCAATATGCAGCGTATTTTTTTATTCTTTACACAGAATTTTTTTTTGTAAGAGCACAAAGATACCTAAAGTATATCCAGAAAGAAGGCAACCGTCAGCCCGATATTTTGCTATTTTGGACACCAATTTAGGTAACCAAATTTTTTTAGCCGATAATGAATCAGCATTCAATTTAACAACTTTGTCTCCATTTAACTGAGTTTCTATCTCTTATAAAAACCCATGTTGGAACTCGTATTTCAATCATTATGTATAAAAAGCATGATACACATTTGGTAAACATAAACATCTTGTTACTTAGCTAGCATAATCGACCAACAGAATCAACGTATAAAACAGTTTATTTCGGATGCTATCGATCACAATGGTGACTTTAAGTAAAAATTTGTTTTAAATTTTTTTCTCAGCTCCACCAGTACTATTAATACCTGTTTTGATAGAACGTACTCAATACTTGTAACATAAAATTCGAAGAGATGGATATTCTCGGTAACGAATCTTCCATCGGTTTCTTCGTTCAAGTTTTCGTATACTCTTTTGAAATAATCGAAGCTTATAATTTTATCCGCGCTCTTATTTATTTATACAACACACGCGTAAAAACACAAATATGCACTTGTTTGTTTATGTAACATAGGGAAATTATTTTTTTAAGATTCCAGTCGATTTCTTTCGTTTAACTTTTATAAGTTTTCCGTATCATTGACTACAATATTGTGTTAGTTTTTAAAAATCGCTTCGAATAATCTCGAAGTACGAGAATGTTTCTATACTTTCGCCGATCGTTGCTTTGTCCAAGTGTGCGACGGCTCTTAGTCGCAAATAATTTAATTTTTTATTGTAAACAAGGGTTTTTAAGGTACTGTCTTTCTTAACTAAGATAAAAAATTAAACTGTTTACAAAATTAATAATTACATTTCAAATAAATACATAGTACATTGTAATTTGTTTTGTGGGCTTAAAAATAATGTAGGTATCGAATAGTTTTGAAAGCTTGGTAATTGCTAAAGCAATAACTTCATTGTTATCGTACTAATTTAGTTATCTTGGGTTTTACGTAGGAATCGCAATCAAACTCTTACATTGGTGGTTTTAATAGCGGTGTGTGTTTTACTTTTTTTATTAACAAATTTAAATCTATTTAAGACAGTAATTTTTCTCTAATTTAAAATACTTTCTATGGATACACATGTCACAGTCAAATAAATACTGTTTTTGTGCTGAAAACATCGCAAACGTTAATATTCGTTTGTTAGTGTGACTCAATCTGTCAAATTTGACATTAACTTTAATATCGTTTTTTTCAATTCTAACTGAATTTCAACAGTTTTTAAATAACTTTTCCACCTGTCGCATACTCGTTATAATATAATAATTGACTTTAAACACTTAGCTTTATGTGGATCTCTAGTTTTCATTTTGCCACACTAGAGCTTCTTTCGCATATTAACTACACTAACAAACGAATATTGGCGTTTGCGATGTTCGCAGCGCAAAAATTACCATTTTGTCCTGTCATTTAAAAAATCTTTAAATTCAATTAAAATTGAAAAAAGTTAAAGTTAATGTCAAAGCTGCAGATTTAGTAATACATGTAGTACCAACATTATATTTCTAGTTGTTTCTTTTTTCAAAAAAGAAGAATGTAATCTTATAACGCACTCACATGCAACGCTCGGTGTTCGTTATGCTATGCCTTACTGTCGACCCTTGTTACTAAAATTACTATTCTGGTAAATTATACGAAAAGTGATAAAAAAATCATTTCGACAGGCTTTGCCAAAAAAAATTATAAATACTGTAAAAACTGGTTGAACAACGTTGTTTCTTTCTGAATCTATAAATGGGTTTCATTTTGTAAGTGGTACAAATTATTTCACTTTTAATTCTATTGTGTTTCCAGGACGTTTTGTCTGTAAGATTTTGTGAGGTGATTATTTCTTACTGACTTTGCAAAATAAACTAAAACTTTTGCATACAGCACACGCGCATACCAAGCGTACATATATTAACTGACCATCTTACTTTTACTGCTTCATATTTATATGGAATCTCTTTTCTTGGCGTTTACGAAATAGTTTGTTTTCGCTGTTATTGTCGTCAACTGTATATTTTTACTAATTTGCAATGGATGATCGGTAATATTTGTCAGGAATTATGAAAGGTTGACTTAATACAGTTCTATGAAAACGAGGATCTCAACAAGGTTGCGTGTTGTCACTATTACTGCTTAATATATACCTATTTTTAATTAGACATTAGAATACATCAATGATGGAATCATAAGATATGCCGATAATAGAGTAGTATTTGGTAATGGAGGTTAGTCAGTGATACGTACTTATACGGACTTGATACGGACCCAAAAACAAAAAATTCGTCGATGGTTTTTTATTTTACCATTTTTTTAAATTCTGTGTATCACGCTAAAAGACATCGCAGCAGTTGATAAATCAGAGATTTGTTGCTTCAGAGTTGGGCATTTAATTGATGACTCCCGTTGCCTCGTTACTTGCCTCCCAGGCATAAAATGGACTAACGTTCTTACAAAAAATACAATCAGCGTTTACAGTTAAAGAAAGATAGCTAATTTTTAGCAAGTCTATAATGCTAATCTTGATAACTTAGGTTATTTATAACGCCAGTGTATGCCGATAACTTATTCATAGTTATATCGGTTTATGTGTCAGTTTATTTCTCATTGAATTAAATTAACTGTTAATCAAACAAATTGTTTGTAAGTCAAAGAATCGTATTATGTGATATAATTGTTCACTACCATAAGTACATTTCAAATATTAAATTATTTTTTAGTTTTATTCCGTAATACAGGTAGTAGTATAATTATTTACATTTCAATCCTAGCTTTAGACTTAAAAAGTACACATGATAGGACCGCAGTACATTAATTTCAGATCATCCATTCAATAGCAATGGTCTTTCATTGGGTCAAATAACATACTTATAACCTACAAAGTACATGAAAGTTTCGATATTTTGATTAAAACAATTATTGTTTTAAAATACATTTTCAGTAATACTAAATATAACTCGTACTGTGTTATAATTCAAATTAATTTTTTTTCCGGTCATTGGCGTTGTTAAGTTTGAACTTCACATGTACAATTACCTAAAAAATATACAAATCATTACGACTATTCAGTAACTACGTAACTTGAAACATATTTTATTTTATCTTAAAATTTTGTTTCTAGTTCACTGAACTATTCTTGCTACATAAGTTGACACTTGTTTTCAAAATCTCAATATTGTATGTAGCCATAAGACACCTCTTGCGATTTCAACTATATTACACGGTTGTTTAAGTAAGTTTAAGTTGGATAGGTTTTGGTAGCGGAAATTAGGAAATTTTTTTAACGTTAGGCTGGCAATCAATTATTTACATTTAAGTAAGCATCTAGTTTATTAATATACTTCTTGTAAAAATCCTACTAAAAATTTTATGATTTATGGGAATCGAACTTGCTATACTGTTAGTCTTATTTGTGAAGTCGTTCTCTTTATAATCAATCATATAAAGCGTTGATGTTCTAGTCAAAGAAAGATACTGTAATATAAAAAACTGTTGTAAATTGAATTTTTCCTGTAAAACTATAATAGTCTAACCGTCAACTAAAATATTTTTCTACACTGAATTTTGAGCAATTATTTACAAAAGTTTATGCCTTTATTCACAGGTAAGTGAATATCTCAAAACACAAATGATCAATCATCACGGATTATCTGAAGATGACGACATTAAGAACATGATCGCTGAACAAGACAAACTAGTTGAGGAAATCTTCCAACATGAAGACGCAGATAAAAACGGTTATATATCGCATTCTGAATTTTCAGGCCCTAAACACGACGAGCTTTAACACTTACAAATTTCTATAGAAGAAAACAAAAAACAAACTTGAAGTTACAGTGTGTTGTAAACTTTCAGTTTGTATTTTGCAAAATGCGGTACGAAGTAAGTGTGTAAGTTTTTTAAACTTTTATATTGTGCATTTATTATCTAAATACTGATATATGAACAAAAAAAAATACTTGCAATCATCGATTTTGGTTGTGAATAGTCTTAAGACGTTCCGATTAAAATAAGTCATTATCATTCCATATTTTATTTTAAGACTAGTCGTACTTATCTTCCAATTACATCAAATGTATTATTGTTTTACTATTACACGTTTTATATAAATTTTACATTAGTTTAAATTATGTTGTTAGCCAGAATGTATTATAACTGTTGATAATAAATGTTTTTGATAAGGTATACGTTTTTGTCTCACAGTGCTTTCCAACCGCTTTACCAATTAACGGCACTAATTTTTCTATGGTCTAAAAGCATGCATTTGGTGAAGGATCGCTAACTATATGTACTGTCTTAAATTATTAAAATAATTTTCTTTCATAGTTAAGCACTTTCTTAAAGAAGCAGTTGATTACGCCCGAAGGAGGAGAACCGAGCTCTGACGATTTAAAATCTATGTTGGCCGATAGTGATAGAATGGTTGAAGAAATTTTTGTTCACGAAGACAAAGATAAAAATGGATTTATTTCGTACGAAGAATTTTCTGGTCCTAAGCACGATGAGTTGTAATTATAGAAGACAATTTTTTAGACAACGATTTTTATCTTTTTTGTTATTCAATATGTATCATTATTTTCGTTAACATTCACTAAACGGTTAATAAGCCATTGTGAATGCAACATGTTATAGATTTTTTTAAATAATAAATTATTTTTTACAATATCTTTGTTTTATTACTGTCGTAGTTTTTCTCGAGCCAGTTTTATACCTATTGTAACGAATTTTATTATTAAATCTAATTTATTTAAACTACTAAAAATGTTTTTACTTACACTAGAAATATGTACACTTTTAAATTAACCGAACTAATTAAATCTAATAATATTTAATCAAAACACTTACACTAATTTATGTATAACACTATCACTTAAACGAAGATATTTATAATAATAATAATAATAATTATAACCTCTGAAAACATTTTGAAATACTGCGAATTAGTGTCTTAACGACTGTCAAAAATCTTTTAGTGAAGAAAATGTGCCATTCCAAAAAACACCATACAGTTTCTTAGTGCAGTCCTCCAATTGATCTTTAATTTTTCATGAACTTGTTTTGAACATCGTATCAACAATTTTCGCTTTCACTAGAATAGTTTCTATCAAATGAGTTTGTTTGGAAACATCGACTTACAGATCAATTTCGAGAGAAGTTTATAATATACAAAGGATAAAACGGAGGTACTTGAAATTAACACAATATAAGCTTAAGAAAAGGTAGGTAATTGTCTATGTAATATTTACAGATTCTGTCTACCATGTAGAAAAAGGACTCGTTTTTTATTGACTTACTGACAAAATACATTCGAGCACAAGACACGATAATAAAACCAAGTGCTTTCTATTCGCAATCAAAAAGTCTTAGTTTAAATGATTCAATAATACGGTCTGAGACGCAGTAAATCATACGAGTACACTCCGTTTTCTGTTAATCTACGTTAGATGGGAATTGGAGGGCACAGCCGTTGATATATCTTGATTGACTTCGGGAAGCTTAACGCACTTTGGTTTTAATCAATCGTATGAGACGCAGCATTACATTTGTGATAGCTTTTGTATATATGTAACAGTTTAATTTAAAGAAATTTTAGGGGGTTGTGTTGGATATACTATTAGCTAATCACATATTAAGAACGCTAAATAAGTATTTTGTTTCTTATATTTAATTATTAGCTTTGAGTTCAGTCGTATGCACATACTTGTAATCACGACTAACGTACGCAACCTTTTTGTATTTATGTAACAAGATTTAAACGATGTTTGAATATTGTGCAATCACCATAATCTCATGTTAGCTGACAGTTTTTTTTGTTGTATTAACAACGTTAATTTATAGAATGTAACTTTAAATCAATTGTTGCTTATGTGTACGAATGTGTTATATATTTCTTATTCTATTCGTTTTTATTCTTTTATGATACGGTTGAAATAAATATAGTTGTGTTAGTCGATTTATCTACTTAAAGGATTGTCAGGTGTAAACGGGAATCTGTAGTGTATATTTCTCCTTGTTTTGGAGCTCTTTTAATTGCATTATAATTGGCACATCGAAGATTAAGCTGAATCTTAGTAGTTACGCATCCACGACCCACTCTCCGAAGTTCTGAGCTGTCGTTGCTTCTTTTGGGGTGATTCCTTTTAACCTTTTTTAGTGTTGCGGGCTCTGTTTTCTGATGTAATTGCATCTGTTACTTCTTGTTTAAACCCATTTTTTAGTTGCATACATTTTTTCGCATCGATGTCATTTATTTATACGATCTCGCTCACTTCCGTTTATCTACTTCTCAGCCAGTGACATGTTTTTGCGATCCAAATATTCTCTCTATCTTCACTGAAATCCTAGATGTGAGAACATTAATTTCGGCGCACAAACTAGCGACCGTGCACTTCTTCTAGGTAAAATAACACATATTCTGCTATCACTGACGGTTTAACACCGACATCAACGTTTGGAGTGATGTAGGTTGCGACTCCACTGGAATCTGCAATAGCATTTAGTGACGAATCCCGCGAGGGATGGTGTTTTGCGTTTTTTCGCTGAACCATTTTCTAATGCGCAGACCGTACCCTTACGGCACCATTACATGGCGTTTTCTTTGCAGTTCACCTAGTAGAATTTTTCTCGAAGTTACCCTCTCTTTATCACGCCGAAGTGTCTTCCTGATGTACCATCGTGTAGATACTGCAACACCAGCTATTTGGCTCTTCGGCACTACCAACTGCAGTCTGTTTTTCGCGCCTTCAACAGACTCCAGGGATCGCTTAAGAAGACCTTTTTTTACTATGAAGTCACTGCACTCAGTATGCTTTAATTTTTCTGCTCAAACCACTTACTTATTCCTAGGTTGGTCGTCAGCCGTTTGCTTTCTAATTCAGGAGTACTTTTATTTCGAAATCGTGTTTTTGCGACGCAAGTGCTCAGGTTCCCACTCGTCATCGACCACAACAATTCTTCGGAGTCAATCGACCTTTTCTTTAAGTCGCGAACAATGGCTACAGTCTGTTGGACATAGTCTTCTGAACTAGGTATGAGCGTTCTGATGACTGCTTAAAGCAAGGTGTTCTGTGTCATAGTCTTGATCTTGCAGTCTTTCGATCCATCTTGCCACTTGTCCATTTAGATTACGAAACTGCAACAGTCATTCCAAATCCTTAGTAAACATTTGCGTTCTTACAACCTTCTTCTTAAAATCGGCGAAGTGACTAGGGTTTGTTTTAGTTGATGGAAAGCGGTTTTGCAGTCTTCATTGCATCCAAATTAAGCTCTTTCTTTGGTCAGTTTTATCAAAAGTTTGGCAATATTGGCAAATCCGGGTACAAATTGTCTATAATAGGTTTACAACGAAAGGAAACTTCGGACATGATTTTTGTTGATTGGTATTCCAATCGTAAACGCTGTCTTTTCGCGGTCCATGGGTTTCCAAATCAACTGCCAGTAACCATGAATTCCAACGTAGAAAACCATTGGAATTCTAAAAAGTATCGTCAATTCTTGGTAAAGGATAACTGTTCTTTTTGATGACATCGTTAAGCTGTCTGCAGTTTACGCAAAACCTCGTTGGTTCATCCTTCTTCTTTACTAATACAACTAGGCTCATATTTGAAGGTTCAATCACACCTTCTCTTTCTATATTCAATTATTTATTCGGCTTCTTCTTGTTTTGCCCAAGGAAGTCGGCGTGGATGTTGTCCTATTGGCCCAGAGTCTCCGGTATGAATTTTGCGTTTCACCATGTCAATTCTTCCTTTGGAACCACTCTTCAGGGCAAACGCTGAATACTGCTGGATCAACGCTTTAACTTTAGCCAGTTGATCTTGGCTAAGGTTTTGGAACTTGGAGATAAGAATGTCTAATAGATGTGGGCACTTCTTCGGCGACGCAGATGCATTTCACAATTTGAGATACTGGCGTACATTTTTCAACGTTACTGGATCTAAGTTGACATTCATCGGTTCGATAGCGTGAATGTATCCTTCCCGGAGGTTTCCATCCAGGCGTGCCATCTCCACACTTTCAGTCCTTCCAGACAGAATCACGTCTTCACGCGATAAGACTCGCACTGCTGCCTTCTCTGACGAATGAAAAGGAGCTTCTTCACCGTCAATCTTAAGGAAATCGTTTTTGATATCCAAAAAATGGATTCTATACTTCTTTATAACGTCTATTTCTTCCTTCCCACTTTTTCTGTGATGTCGGCTACCAGTACTTGATGGTCGAGTACTCAATTTCCCAAACCAATGGTTACTTTTACTTGTCTATGAATAGGTATTTCGTTGCCCGTCGCCTTTTTAAAGTCTTAGTGTTCCTGGCGATGTCTAGTCATTTTCCAATAACATGTCAGGATGAATGATGGTCTTCGCCGCTCCTGTGTCAACCAGTAACTGAAGACTGCGTCCATCGATCTTGTCATCGAAATAAATGCTGTGTAATTCTTCCATAGGCGATATACGAATGGTAATTTTCAGTGCATGACTAGATGAGATCAACTCATGTCTCTTTTGGTCAACTCGTTCTTCTTCTTTGAGTTAGTACAGTGTCGTCGTACGTGACTTTTTTCACCGCAGTTCAAAATCGTCACTCCTCTTTCTAGAAATATTCGTCGCGCTACTTCCTCGATGCTTTCTTGTGACTGCACGGATAATGATCGTATCGGTGCGATGCCTTCTTTGGTGCTTCAAGCTCCAAGGCCTGCGCTAAAGCGTCATCCAACGTTTTAGGTCGAACTAGAGTCAACTGCGTTTCGTTTTCTTGAAGTTCATCTACAAAACCATTGTTTTAGAAAACCCTAGGATACGCAAGTCGTGTCAGTCTGGCTCGTTAATCCGTATCCAAACTGCTTTATTTATACGATCTCGCTCATTTCCGTTTCTCTACTTCTTAGCAAGTGACATGTTTTTGCGATCCAAAAATTCTCTCTATCTTCACTGAAATCCTAGATGTGAGAACATTAAGTTCGGCGCACAAACTAGCGACCGTGCACTTCTTCTAGGTAAAATAACACTTATACATCTTATAAGTCAGCAACCTAAACGGGAATACAAAAAATTTAATATACAGTCACTTGAAAATAAAAGCACCAAACAACTACATGCTAATCGTCTAAAGATGAACATAAGAGGTACTCTAATAACTAATGTAGACAATAAACCCAAAAAATAACAATATGAGAGCAACTGAGGAATCACCAGGAAAAGCCGGAATACAAAAGTAAAATACACAGTACTCTATTCGTACAAAGATAGAGCACACGGGAATGATTGATGTAATAAGTTTGAATCTTTAAACGTTACTAATATATCTCGTTACAACTCTGAATACTTTGTATTTAGTGGGTACTACAGTATTCCTAAAAAAAATGTACTTAATTCGTTAGTGTACGCGTACAACAATAAAAGCCTATGTAAAGGTTTATGTGTTTTTTCTTTGTTTTTCCGTCCCCACCAACAAAATTTCTTATTTTTTCGTATTCTTAAGCACGTTCGCCTTGTATGCGTATCGCCACTTTATTGTTTTTCGGTATGATAATCACGCACGCACAAGTTCGTGTCTTCAAAAAAACCCACCAGGTGCGCCCCGCTCAACTCCTGTAGCCGAACTCCCGAGTATTGTAATCTTGGTTTATTTCGCGCACGAGTCGTTGGAAAGGTAACTTGCGGATGAGAGGTTTGGTGCTCTTTTGATGACAATAGATTTTTCATAGGGCGACGGTACTGGGTCTTTAACGATGGGTTGTGTGCGTGTTTTGTCGCGAGCTATTTGCGCGGTGCTTTACCTTCAGTCAATTTACGTGCGGTTTGTTTTGTTTTCGCCATGTTGTTTTAAAATTTTAAATAGCAAATATTTCATTGTCTTACGCGTATGTACGTATCGAGTCGAATTTGTAACGATTTAAAAGTCATATTACCTACCTACCTGTTCGAAAGACGCATTTGAGGTTAGTGCTTACCTACTTGTTTCGAACGTAATTGCGATTCGGAATTTTTTCTTGTTTGTTTTAGCTCCTGTTTGTTACGCCCATGCCCATGTAATTACGGAGGTTTGCCATTGAGGTTAGTACTAATTCAAATCATAACTACCAGCAAAAACGGAGTGATCCTTAAAAAAAGGGGGTGCTAACACCGAGGAATACCTTTCTGCATGATATCCTACTGTAAGGTATTTCATACGATTAATAAGTGTTTGATGGCAGAGCCCTCTCATAGTGTAATTTACTATGTGACAGAGATAACTGTAATTAGCTATAACGGCGGTAACACGTTGAAATTAATTTAACACCAGCAAATTTCAAAACAGCTTTGAATTGAGCTAAAGCAATGGCAATGCAATTGTGCAGATGCCACCTGAGTGAACTAGTGGACGGCCGTTTTGCCTTTTTGGGGCTCGTCAGCAGTAGGAGATACACTCTAATTTAATTTTCACAATTGCATTGACACCCCTATAGCTTTATATTCTAGTATAACGAAGGTAACTCTGATGAGCCCCAAAAGGGCAAAACGGCCGTCCAGTAGTTTACTCGGGTGGCATTTGCACAATTGCATTGACATTGCTTTACCCCAATGTCTTTTTACGTTGTGATTTTATACCGCAGAATTATTCAAAGCTGTTTTGAAATTCGCGGGTGTTAAATCAGTTTCAACGTGTTACCGCCGTTACAGCTAACTACAGTTATCTCTGTCACATAGTAAATTACACTATGAGATGGCTCTGACATCAAAGACTTATTAATCGTTACCTTCGTTATACTTAAATATAAAGCTACAGGGGTGTCAATTCAGTTGTAGGAATTACATTAGAGTGTATCTCCTACTGCTGATGAGAATTATTCAAAACTGTTTGAAATTCGCGGGTGTTAAATCAATTTCAACGTGTTACCGCCGTTATAGCTAATTGCAGGTATTTCTTACGTTACTATTAATATTATGCCGAGTCGACCAGAGACACGTGTAGATGTATATCACTACGACGGCGTTGTGTTAGCGTAGAGATCGCCTTCAACTAATTAAAGTTTGTTCGGTACATAAACACTCATTGTGCTAGTTTCTAAGTATCGTTAATATCATGTATTATGAATTGCTAATTAATGTCTTTTACTTTTAAAAATTAACTAACCATTAAGTCGGTTACTATCGTACTACGATCATTTATTTATGTAAGGGAATTGGAAATGGCGCGACGCTAATGTGTGCTAAAAGGGTAATTAAAACCACAAATTATTTAATCTCGCTCGTACACTTGACGTCAGGCGGTCCGGGTGAGACTTGATTTGTAACAATACTGTAACCTGACCGCGTTGAGCTTTTGCTACGACCTTTTTGCGATTTCTCCAATCCGCTCGGTTAAGATAGGGATCAGTAGTTTCAGATCTACGATAATTTTAAATTGATTCGATACGACTACTACCATTTATGTGTGTAATTTACACGATATTCGGTTATCCAAAGTGTATATCTAGTAAGTAATTATAAGGAAATTTTTGTGTATTGACTATTGTTTATCAGCAGCTTATATTTATTGTATGTGATAATTACTTTAAGGGTGTACCGACGACTAAGATTCTAGTCAAAACTTCGCAGTTCATATCTTTTTGTCTCTCTCTCTCTCTTTTTTGTTATCAATGGTTCAGTAATACAAGACAACAATAAGACAAAACTTTAAATCTGTGATAACTGTGGATTGTTTTATTTTTTTGCGCATAATTGGGTTTACGGGTTCTGGGGTATTTCTTTTCTCTGGCCAAGACTTTCGTTTCCTTCTAGGATAATTTTTGTCTACACGCAAAGGAAGGTGGCGCAGGGTACCGACTCACCCGAATAAATTGAATACTCACAATCCGACCCACGGCCATCTGCGATGGAAGCTAGCCAAAAAGTGAGTTGACTATCTACTAAATCGCTCAGTTCCACAATTTGTGCGTTAAAAGTTATCAATCGAATGCGTTCTAGAACTTGTTAAAAAAATTTTAAATCTACTGAGCTGGATATTTAAACGAAAAGGCAAGAACACAAATATCACTGGGCATAATCAGAAAAAAAAACATTTGTGAGAGAACTGAGTTCTCGATACTCAGTAGAACTGTTTTCAACATGTCAAAAAAAAATTTCGCAAAATTTTATAGTTGCCAAAAGACAACGGATATTGAGATACACCTGGCGCAAAATGAGATTCAGCGTGAGTCACGGTTAGTTTTTGTGAAGCTAAAAAAAATAGTAAATGCGCATATTTATTCGCAGCGTTACGTGACGCAGTTTTGGCTTAACGTTATCTTGTGTAACGGAACGTAACCAATTGACGCCGTGCAGATTCGACTAGTTTTGTACAGTACAAGTCACTTCTGTATACTTCGAGTATTGTTTAATTGTAATGGGTGCAGCTAATCTTGCTGTTTTAATGACATTTTCTAAATAAATCTCATAAAGTGTTTGGGAAAGAAATTATAGGTAACTCTTGATTTAGGATACGGTCGCATCATATTCTCAAATAATGGGAACACCTCATCTCCTACAAACTCATATGGTATTGAGTTCTCAAGTGAAGGCAGTACCTACAGTAGGTGATGGAGCTAGTAAAGTATTGTTGCAGATTTATTTATTAAAAACTAATAATTTATTTAAACGACTAAAAATACGTTTACTTATTCTAGAAATATGTACACTTTTAAATTAACCGAACTAATTAAATGTAATAATGTTTAATGAAAACACTTACACTAATTTATGTATAACCGTTGTATAACACTATCACTTACATTAAATGCAAATCTAACCGAACATTTTAAAGCAAATGTAACATCTGCAGAGGTAAACGATAAAAATGTAATAGCAGTGAACCTACAGCCCAACCACAAAAACTTTCAGAAACGTTGCCTAGGAGGGCAGCTGGAACCCCGAATTCAGCTAAAAGATTTAAGAAAGATGATGTCACTGCCCTGTTTAAATAAAGTATGGCGAAACGTGAGGAGAGAGCTAAAGCTAGAACGGAAGAGAGAAAAAAATTACACAAAATTATCCCCTATGTCAATGTCGTTATGTCAATGTACCAATCTCCCACCTTCATAGCAGTACATTGTTAGAAATTGTGTGTTCAACTCAGTTACAGACGTAGAGGCTATGTTACTGGACATTTTTGCCCAGCAACAGCTGTACTATCAGTCCGTATACACTGGTCTTACAAGCAGCAATTCAACCACGACCTATTGGTATTCGGAAAATTTACACTTAAGCCTCTCTGCACTCACTAGTTCAGTTAATCTGATTACTTATATTAATAATTTCACACAAGTATAATTTGGTTGGTAACGTTCACTAATGTAAATTAATAAACTGACTTATCTTAGGAATACAGCTAGTTTTTCTTCACTTCTAAAGGGTCTTGTAGTGTTGCATCCTTCTGAGCCAATTTCTACCTTGATGAGCTCATGCGCTTCTTTAAATTGATCACGGTTTAGCCAAAAATCTAAAATAATTGGTGAACTTTACGTTACGAAATTCTTTAGTTAAGGCAAATTGTCGATGAATTTTTCTTCTTTTATATTCTCTTTCTTGTATCTGGTATATAAGATACCATTTCGGACTGGAACTCAGAACTAAAGTCAATCATAAGTGCAGTAGCGGCTGTCTTTTTTCAGTACTGTAACATGGCCTGCTGCGAAGTGAAAACTGCCTCGGTAACCGCCTTGATTAACGCTGCGTCACTTCATAAAGCTGCGCCTTAGTTTGCGCCAGGCCTTACAGAGAATAGAAATTAATTGTGTGCACAACAAAGCTGTAAGCTTAACAGTGTCGGCGCCAAGTTTTCTTAAATTGTTGAGCAGAGTATTTTTTTGGGTGGACACAATTATCATTTGCTTAATTTTTTTTATGGAACTTTTAAAAAAGAAATCATATGTTTAGATAAACTATTGTTTCTAATAAAATCAATTTTGTTCAAAAATTGTTTTCTGTAGGTTGAGTGGGCACGCAGGTGGGCACTTTGATTAACAAGGTGGGCAAGTTTACAGAAAGTGAAACGTAAAAGAAACGCTAAATTTATGTAGTCTTTTTTTGCTCAATCAAAATATTTGTAATTAAAATAAATTTAAAATATTTAATAATTAAATATATATTCACGATATAATCAATATTATATTTTTATAAAAGGAATGGTATTTGCCGACTACCGAAACACAAAAACTTCTTAGCTGATATACAACCCCCGCATTCTTAGAGTAAGAATAAAATTGTGTTTACTGGCGTAAACAAACATCATGCAAACAAAAACAACTTCCTACTGTAATTTTTTAAAACAAAAGTATAGAGTTTACCTGAAAAATAAATTTTTAATTTAGTGAAAAATCTATGAAGTTTCTTTATGTGTTTTGGTGAGCAATAAAAATTTTATAGACTATAAATTTCTCAACTTGATCCTTTAATAGTATGTTAGAAGTGCCTAATATTAAAATTTCAGCTTCGTAAATTGGGGATAGCGGTGACGTAAAAAATTTACATGGAACAATTCCTCCCAAGAATATTAATCAGTTTAGTTTAAAAAGAAATTGTGTTTTCGGGCTAAAAACTTTGACTGAATATATTCAACGTTACTGCTTCTGGTAATGACGTTAACATCGGTTGCTCTACGCTTAATAAAACTTTACGTTATTTATTTTGTACCGTACAAATTCAACAAAAGCATAAGCCCTCATTCTAACGCAAATATAAGAAATGCTTTTTCAACTGAATTAATTATTTACGCGCCGACAAAATTTAAGACAAATTTTGCGGCAAGGTAAAAACGAAAGTAAATAATTATAGCGATCAAAAATATCAAAGTTAAAACGATTTGAGTGTGTTCAATCCACAAAATTGTTTAATTTCTTATGTACCTATAAGAAAGTTTAATGGTCTGTTTAACTTTAACATTATATCCGCGGGTGTTTATTTTTATTTTCCATATAAAAGTTGTTGTTTAGGTTTCATCAGGTTTTTGTGCTTGAAGTGTTTCAATTTTTTAACCAATTTTAAAAAAGTAATACGTAAAATTACTAGGCAAAATTACAAAAAAACACAAAAAGAACAGTAATGCATTGAACATCATTTAGCACAAACGTAGAAGGTAACTACTAATACTAAACTAGAAACACAAATTTAAAAAGTCGCACAAATTAAAAAAAAGCAGCGATAGAAAACATGAGAACTTGCACAAAATGACGATACTACATTATATATCTTTTTTATTTGGATTTGTTTTGGTCCTCGTCCAATATCTTGACGTTTATTCCTTGTAGCATTGACTAATCATATAAAACTTGTAACCGGACTAGTTGGGGTCTAACAGGGATAGATGGCGAGGGGCCAACACAAGTCGCAACGGTACTTACAGTGGCGTACAATATACTATTATACTGGGCACTTTTAATAGCAGCGCATAATTCAAAAAGGAATGACATTCGACTTAATATTACGCTCAAGGTCGTCTAGCATTTATGCGTTCGTTTGCAGTCCCGCGCCGTACATAAGGGCAAAGTCGTGTGGTGCACGACGGCGCCGAAAATGCCGAAAACCCTCAAAACTCAAAAGTAAAAAAAAGATAAAGCAACAAACAACGTTGTCAAAACAAAATTTATAATGATAAAAAAACCAGTAAGGAATTGCTAGCTATTACATTGTTTTTTATTTGTTTATTTTTTTATTTTCACTCTTTGAGACGAGGGAACCGAATTACTTCTCGAAAATAATATATTTTCCAAATGAGAGTACGCAATAGTAGCATTTATTTGATCGAATACGTAACATGATAACATGAATTGTGGGAACTCAAACAAATCTGATTTTATTCATGTTTGAGCTTGAAACTTAGCTTGCAACGAGCGAAAAAGCGTTTTTTCCTGTCTGAGCTTGTAATATACGAAACTTTTTATATTTAAGCGCTCCATCGGTCGCGATTTCATTTGTTGCCTGATGCCCGATCGATAAATAACTTAGCGAAGTGAAAAGATTCATGGGGTAAAAGATATCTGGTTTTGAAACTTTAGTTTTTGTAGTTTTACAGGCTTTATAGTGATGTGTTTTGTGTTGTGAATTAAGGTGAGTTCATCTAAAATGTATTTTTTATTTTAGATTTATTAAAACATTAAAAACCAAAAACTTGCATCTCAAAAATCCTTTTATATTGATTATATAAACATCATTGTTAATTAAAGTAAATGCAAACAGAATAATTGATAAGCACTAATATTACTATTTATAAAAATTTATAAATTTGGAAATAACTTGAAATAAGTAATGTTGAAAAAATACTTTCGAGTTGGAGTTTGAGACGTCGAAACATTTCCATTTTTCATGAATAATTTGTCAATTTGTTTACTTACGTATTAATTTCTTTACAGTATACAGGATAGAAAAAAAGAAGAAATTGTCTGGATACTAAAATTTGCTGAATAAAAGAAAAAGAGAAGAAAACTGGAAAACCATGTCAAAATTACGCATTTTTTTTCAAAACCCGAGTCTACTTTGCCAAATATTAACAACAACAATAACACACCTGAATCCCAATTTTCTGAACCTGTACTTGAAACAAGTATCAGCAGCAGACAAGAAACTGATCTTCTAGGAAGCAATCCATCAACATCTTCAGTTTTCACTGATAATGAGAACTCAACAAATTATAGAACGGAAAATATGAGTCAATTTTTGAAAGATGCTAAACTATGGTCAAAGAAATTACGTCCTAATAATAGTCAGGAATTAGTAGAACGTGTCCCTGCTCATTATCAAAACAAAAAAGATATTTATCCGACAGATAGTTCGGAGTCGGGGCATAAGTTTTCTAATAGTTACTTCTTTAGAATTTTACCGAACAAAGAAAAAATTGAGCGTTTTTTGTTGTTCTATTCCGAAACAAAAAATTCACTTTACTGCTTCTGTTGCAAAATTTTTAATGACAGCGATTTGAAATCTGTTCGCCTTAGTGATGAATCTGGTTACAATGACTGGCAGCATTTAAGGGAACATTTAAGCATTCATGAAAAGAGCAAGTTACATATCGAAAATGTTCTAAAATTGCTAGATCTTTCTAATCGTTTTAATAAAAATAAAATAATTAATTCTAAAATTCAAAATGTAATAAACAGAGAAACTAAATACTGGCAAGCTGTTATAGAAAGAATTTTTTACGTGATCAAGATCACTGTCGTTTTTTTAAGTACCGTAATAATTTTGCCAACGTACCAATATAAAATTACGAAATTAGGTTTTTTGCAATCCTGTAAAGAAAAAAGATATGCTAAAACTAGTAAACTTTTAATACAATTTAAAACATCTGGTTTATTATGTTTATTCGAGCTAGGCTGTATCAAAGAGCCTCAGCTCTCGCGGATGTATTCCTAGTCTTCTTTTGTGAAAGCATTTAGGAGCTCCGCCGATTTTCGTTTTACCTCTTCCATCGACTCGAACCGGGTTCCTTTTAAGGCAGACTTGATCTTCGGAAACAAGAAAAAGTCACAAGGCGCTAAATCAAGCGAGTACGGCGCGTGTTTGAGCACTGAAGTGCCTCTAGCGGCTAAATAACGCTTCACAGACAGCGCATTATGGGTAGGTGCGTTGTCCTGGTGCAAGATCCACGACTTGTTTTTCCACAACTCCGGTCGTTTCTTACGAACTCGCTATCGCAGTGTTGCCAAAACTTTCATATAATAAGTTTGGTTTACAGTTTGACCTTCTAGAACACATTCAATCATCACGATGCCGTTGATGTCGAAAAAAAAACGATTAGCATGGCCTTAAATTTTGATTTAAAGATCCTTGCTTTTTACATTATTGGCGATGAAGGAGTTTTCCAGGGCACGGTTTACTGCTTAGTTTCAACATCGTACTGGAATATCCAGATTTCATCGCAAGTGATGATGTTTTCCATCAATTCAGCCTCTTCATCTAACCTCTGAAGGAAATCTGAGCAGATCTGTTGATGGACGAGCTGGTCGGGGGTCGAATTTTTTGAGACCAACTTTGCACGGACTTTCTTCATGTTCAATTCGTCATGTAAAATTTTTCTGACCGTTTCTTTACCGGCGTTTAAAGTCTTAGCAATCATCCGAATGCTCATACAACGATCTCACAATTTCACAATTTCATTGATTTTGGTCACTGTTTGCGAAGTTGAAACAGACACAGGTCGAGTTGAACGTAGGTCATCTTCGATGCTCTCTCGGCCTTCAGAAAACCTTTTATGCTATTCGAAAACACGTGCACGAGATAGAGAATTATCACAATTTATAGCACTCAGTCGGAGTTTTTTTAATTTAACGAGAAATTTCACATTGATTCGTTGCTCATGTTTTTTGTCACACATTGTTATCGGCACGAGAAAAATCCGCGTTTGTTTTTAACTCCTATAAAAATAATACTACCACAGCGACAAAAACGTGTTTTCGAACTGGCGTAGCAGTGTAATGTGTAAATTCGTAAATCGGCATAAATTCGCCTGATGGTTAGGCAACCTTGCCTTTAACCGTGTGAGATATCTGACCTCGAGATATAGTCTTCGATTTATCCACGTAGAGGGCGCGCGAGAGTAGTTGGCCATCTACGGATTTCATTTTATTTGGTGGTACGCGTTGTAATGGATGTGGCGGAGACGGATTGGTGAGAAAATGAGGTTTTCCCTCATCGATCTTCATTTAACGCAACGACGTTTTATTTTAGAAATCCATACTAAATCCGCTCGAATGTCGCATTCGTAGAACAAAATATCTACGTATTTCTAACCAAAGTCATAAAGTTAGGTTAGGTTAGTATTCGCACGTGGTTGATGGTGGAGACGTACCAACTAATGTTCGCTGTTTTAGCTTTCTTTCTGGGGTTGTTTCTGTGTGGCTTCTTACGAACTGCCGGAGCTTGTTAACTGTACATGTGAAATAACAGAAGCGCAGCGGTGCAAAGAATCCAAATCGACTGATGGCGCTTTCTTGTAGCTTGGGGAGTGTGCCGAGGGTTAAAAACGAGGTGACCTGGTGAATGAGTAATTCAATAAAAAGAATTCTGACCGAAAAGGTATTTATGCGTATCTCTAAGTGTAACGTCTAAAACCGGGAGACCGCGCGACCTCGACCCACTATCGTCCACGCGCTTCGGGGTCTCGACTTCTGCTCGCGCCTAACAACGTGTAATGAATGGTACAACTAACGCTACAGTTAAGTGGAATGGAATAAGAACGGACTTCGTAACTTTATGTATTTCTTTCTTGAACAATTGTCTTTTGTGCATACAGTACGCCTACTTAATCTAATTAATTGTGTTTAATTGCTATCCATAACGTAAAAGAAATTTCAATCTATAATGTGCGGGAATTTGTAACTAGTAGAGATTTGGGAGCTCGAAACGTATTGCTTGTCGTAACCTGAATGATTGACGAATTTTATACCGGTCGTGAACTTGACGTCAAGGGCCACGGGCGGTGTTACTTTTTTTAATTCTCACGTACGCTCACGGGTGTATTTGCTACCGTTTATTGTAGCCGCGGAAGCGTAATTTAAATTTTAGCACAATCTTTTGCTTTCAGAGTCTATTTTAGACCTGCGTTAACATTATCTTCTATTTGATGTGTAATTTATTTATATGTGATTTATACCAGTGGCGTAACCGTCGAGTTGGCTTTTTTCTTCAAGGAATTTTCTGTTAATATATATACCTAATAAATGATTATTGTTAATTCTCGGTATCTTTCTTTTGAGAGACCTCGGGTCTAGGATCTCCTTTTCTCCTGCCTAGACTTACGTTCGACTAAATTTCGAGAAGAGGTGCGCCACTCGGGCATTTCGCTTACCAAAGAAAATACTTTTCACTTCAATTTTCTTTACCCGACGACCATCTGCGGTGAGGCTAGCCGAAAGGTAAGCGTGACATCTTGGTAATTATTTTTTTTCTTTTTCTCCTCCTCCCCCATTGGAACGTGGCAGCAGACACTACACGTTGACCAACGCTGCATTCGTTTCCCTCCTTTCCCCTTTAGGGCGCCTTCTGCGCGCGCAGTCTCGTTATTTAAAAACGCAACTAAAGGTTGAATGTCTTATATGATTAGTCAATGCTTGTAGTTAGTGATACAGGTAAATCACGGTGTGTGTAGAAGTGCTTTTACTCAAGCAGCTATGCAATATTGGACCAATGTTAATTTAATATTTTTCTATATCGGCCCAACATTCAGTTCAATCTTAGACCAAGGCCGTCCTTGAGTACACAAGTAGGCATTTTACTAACCTAAAGTAGCTGTCGTAAAAAAGAATTTTACGTTCTAAATATAATATAATAAATGCAATAGATACAATAGAAATTAACTTAAATAATTAATAGCTTTATGTACAACATAAACTAAACAATGTAATTAACAAAAAAAAAATTCTTGTTAGATCGTGTTTCAATCCTTCCCGCTCGAAGTCCCACTCTTGTCGCATAATTTCGTGAATTCATCTACAAGTGAACGTTAGTAGAAAATGACGTTACTTACTACGTCAACGTGTGAATTATTTTGAGTTTACAGCGGGTGATTTCGGGTTGTAGCTTTGGCAATTAGTGACAGGAGTGGTAGGGGGAGTATAGATAAAATGAGTTTACGGAAGTTGACCTTTGCTCTTTGTCAAACTTGGTTTGTTTTGACGAAGAACGGTTAGCAATAACGAGACGGTGTTTTTGGAATTTCATGTTCGAGTTCACAGGCTCCAATTTTTGATTGAGTCGACGAAAATCAGTGCAGAAATGAAATTACAGGAAGTAATTAAACCTTGCACCAAGGTCGTGTGCTTTAATACGAAATACGCTATTGAATGGTTAGATGATCTATTAATTTAGTACAATAATGAATTTTGCCAACCGGTAATTAATTTACTAAAATATATTTACACGTTAGTGCTTATTTTAGGTTGTGTGTAACGACAGTACTGCCCTCAGGGTCGCTAAATAGCCCTACAACTTTTTGGTTCTACACTGAGTTGGTTATGCAACCTTTCCCAAAAAGTTTGTCAGATATGAACGCCCTTAGACAAGCCTCGGTAGGTTATATTTTCTTGCATAAAAATAATCACAAAAGTATAGCTTGTCAAATTGAACAAAATCATTTACACAATAAAATGAAACGGCGAATAATGAGATAAATAATTTTATAGTTAAACGTTTTGGTGGGAGTATCAAAGTGAATGGCCGGCTCGGCTCTTGCAGTCGTATGAAATAAATCGGTCAATGAAAATCGCAAACTGGTCGAGTTAAAATCGCAAAACGAAATTGGTACGGTTTAGTCATTAGGAATAGCTAGAGTCGTTTAATAAGGTTAGTTCGGTTTCAGACAACGTTCAGGAATACCAAGATCTCGGATTTGAGTAGGAATTGGATAAATGTGGGGCCCGCTTATATAACCATCGATGCTTCCGTTGAGTGCCTTGCGCGTCTTGGAGCAGCTGGTGCAGTAAGTTTGCAAAGTTCAAAATCAAATGCGTAATTTTTTCAATTATTAACTAATTTCATAAAAATTGCAGGGACGATACAAAATATGTATGAAACAAAAAACAATATCCCACCAATATTGGTAAAATATATTGGCTCACCATTAGTCATTGTATTGGTGCAATATTAGTAAATGTATTGGTAACTATAAGTTCATTAAAAATCACCAACTCAATTTATTAAAATGGAATGCTGACGACTAGCACAACCACACCAAGTGATTTTCCATATGTAGTATATGCGTGCGCGTGAACTCACGCATAAATATTACGAAATGTTAGATTTTGGTGTCGAATGGTGCCACCCTAACAAACTAGATTTTCCCTTAAATCAATTTTAAAAAGCCGTTTTAAAAATGTTTTACAAAAAATTTGTACATTAAATAAGAAATATAGAACATGGAAAGAATGACAGATATTTATTATCCTATAATTATTTGCATTGCTTCTAGATATAAGAACAACATTAGCTTTGTATGTAACCTGTATGTTGAACCAATTTAGCAATTCTACATTGTGCTGATTAAATAAATATTTTGCAATATTGGTCTTTTGCTTGTAAGCGCATTAAAGTAACACAAAATAAGTATGCCTCATTGCAAAGTTTACATGTTAAGTTTTAATGGTTCCAGTAAAGATAAAAATAAGGTCCAGGTCTTTAGTTTGTCATTGCTTTACCCCATAACTGCCTGCCTGTCCCGCTTTCCATCTTTCCAGAAGAAAATATCAGGGTTGTTTTAAATTGTAACTTTGAACAATGTAGCCACGACTTATTTTATTGTCATTTAGTATATTTTCATATTTAGTATTCAAACTTTTATAACATTGACGAGTTTTGTGTGCTCTGAATATGCACGAAAAATGTGATAACTTCCGGTATACTTCAAAGAGTTTTAGCTAATTCTTTAATTACCTAAAATTACATTTATTTATAAACCCACATCAAGAAACTGTCACTATTAGAGACTGTTATCAACCACGTGTCTAAATCTATAGCAAGTGGTTATAAGATCGACCTAATCGTTAGCACGTTATCTAGCCACAAAACTTTTGCCGTTGACAGAAAATACAGAAACTCATATTAAAGACTCTACAGACTTTGTAGAGAAAATCAGTTTTGACGTGATATCACTTTTTACCCAGGTCGACAAAATGTTATTTTTTCTCAAGGAGAGAATTATTGAAGAAGAACAAGTTCTGCTCATCGAACTCTATCTTAAGAACATTTGTTTCAGTTATAACGACAATTTATTTAAACAAGTAGAAGGAGCGACCATGAGTTCACCGCTCTCTCCAATTATAGCGAATATTTACACAGAATATTTTGAAACTGAAATTATAAAGAATGTTGAGTTAAAACAAAAAACTTCGTTCAGAAATGTTGATACGTTTGTTGTACGGCTTCATGACAAAGATAAACTAAATCAGTTGTTTCAACATCGAAACTCTCCACATAATAACATTAAATATACTATAGAGTTAGAACATAACAGCAGTCTAACCTTTCTTGATGTACTGGTGATAAGGAAAAATACCGAAAAGTTGGAGCATTCCGTTTATAGAAACTTTGACCAAACTAAAGTGTTGGTTGGAACTACTTTCTACTTTCCCAGACAACAAATCTTGGCTACCAGTACTACACACTACTACAGACAAAGATAAACCTTCTTGGAAATGACATATAATAACGAATCAGTCAAGCGGTAAAGGAAAGTGAAAGTCCGTTAATTACCTGATCGCCAATAACATAAATACCGTCATTTACACTTTTTTCTTCAGTGACATTCACTACTCCGAAGACGCAAGCTGCAGTGTCTTGCGAAACGTTAGTTTGTTTATGTAATATGTACAGCTTTTAACAAATGCGTGAGTAAACGATCAATGCAAGCCAATATGTATAAGCCAAAACCTGACTCACAGTGATTAGAATTTTTTGGCGGTAGGGCATTGTGTGTCGTTACCAATTTCTTCAAAACGAGTTTGGCAGAAATACTAACTTCCAAGTGTGAGGGTTCAAATGATTATTTTGGAAATCGGAGATCACAAAGAATTCATAGTAGAAACAATATTGAAACGCATAGAAGCTTTGAGATCATTCAAGATGATTTTAGGAGATTACCGGAATGTTCTCGAAGCCGATAAAACAAAAATATAAAAGGTGCCCGAAGGAGGTTTGAAGTTAATCTAGTCAGAAGTTGGAAGTGTGAAGAATCAGTCTAAATAAGTCGTGTTGAAAACGAATTAAACGAAAAAATCAAGCTGCTTGAAGAGTTACTAATGAAACGTCCCAAAGAAACTGCTCACACGTTTGAAATTGTACCTCTAAATTTTGATGAAAAGCGACGCCTTTACGTAAAAAAGTATTTAAAATTTTGCAGACTGTTCTTGGCCACCTTCAAGAAAATTACCGATGGCCTGCAAGTGTTTGGAGCTGACATCGCCAGACTGACACGGCTTGAGTGTCTTAGGATTTTCTGGAAGTCTTATTGCGTGAAGACGTGATTCTGTCTGGAAGGACTAAAAGTGTGTGAAGAATACATTCACGCTATCGAAGCGATGAAGGGCAACTTGGTTGAAAAGATACTAGTTGGCTAAATATTAGTACAAGGGAAAAACACGGTGCCAGTAAGGATCTTGAATATCAACTCAGATCCAGTAACGTTGAAAAATTTACACCAGTATCTCAAATTTTGAAATGCATCTACGTCGCTGAAGAAGTTCCCACAACATCTATTAGACATTCTTACCTCCAAGTTCCAAAACATCATCCAAGATTAGCTGGCTAAAGTTAAAGCGTTGATCCAGCAGTATCCAGTGTTTGCGCTGAAAAGTGGTTCTAAAGGAAAAATTGACATGGTGAAACGCAAAATAAATACCAGAGACTCTCGGGCAATACGGCAACATCCACGCCGACTTCCTTGAGCAAAACGAGAAGAAGCCGAATAAATAATTACGAATATAGAAAGAAAAGGTGTGATTGAACCTTCAAATAGTCTATGAGCCTAGTTCTACTAATAAAGAAGAATGATCAACGAGGTTTTGTGTAAACTGCAGACAGCTTAACGATGTCATCAAAAAGGACAGTTATCCTTTACCAAGAATTGATAATACTTTTTAGACAACCCGTTAGAATTCTAGTGGCTTTCTACGTTGGAATTAAAGAGTGGTTACTGGCAGTAGGTTTGGAACCCATGGACCGTGAAGACAGCGTTTACGATTGGAAGACCAATCGACAAATATCAGGTCCAAAGTTTCCTTTGGTTGTGAACTTATTTGTACCCGGATGTGCCAATATTGCAAAACTTGATAAAACTGACCAAAGAAAGAGCTTAATTCACATAGAATGAAGACTGCAAAGTCACTTCGCCGATTTTAAGAAGAAATTTTGTTACACATGATGAACAGAAAAAAGTAGCAAATTATTGTCCAGGTCAAAAAGAAATTATTGCGTTGTAAGGACGCAAATTTTTACTAACGACGGACCGGTTTGGAATGACTGCTGCAGTTTCGTAAGCTAAATGAACAAGATGGATCGAGATACTGCAAGATCAAGACTATGACACAGAACACCTTGCTTTAAGCAGTCATACGAACGCTCATGACTAGTCCAGAAGACCATGTCCAACAGACTGCAGCCATTGTTCGCGACTTGAAGAAAAGATCGATTGACTCCGAAGAACTGCTATGATCGATGACGAGTGGGAACCTGAGCAGTGGCGTCGCAAACAAAAAAAACGATATCAAAATAAGAGTACTCCTGAATTAAAAAGCGAACAGTCGACGACCAACCTAGGAATAAGTAAGGAAACATCAAAGCATACTGAGTGCAGCGAAACTCCTTGAGAGTAAAAGAAGGTTTTCTTAAGCGATCCCTTGAGTGTGTTAAAGGCACGAAAGACAGACTGCAGTTGGTAGTGTCGAAGAGCCAAATATCACAGGTGTTGCAGCATCTGCACGATGGTACGTCAGGAAGACACTTCGGCGTGATAAAAAAAAGGGTAAGTTCGAGAAAAATTCTACTAGGTGAACTGCAAAGAGGACGCCATGGAATGGTGCCGTCAGCGTACGGTCTGCGCATTAGGAAATGGTTCAGCAAAAAAACACAAAACGCCAATGAAACAATACAACGTGCGAAGCCCTTTAGAATGAGTGGCGATTGATATCGCAGAGCGGTTCCCAGAATCCCTCTATTGGCTTCACACACCCTCACTTTTCGTGGCATCGATTCCAGCAGATAGTTGATTTTCTCTTAAGTTATTCTATCCCAAAGAACTTGCAATTCATGCTAAAAGCTTCCTGTATCTGTGGAGGATGTGTTAAGTTCCTCAGTCTTCTATCCATAATGTCCCACACGTGTTCATTAGGCGAAATGTTAGAAGATGTAGGTGCCCATAGTAGGATATTAACATTGGCCTCTTTGAATCGATCCATAGAGTGTCTTGCTATGTGGGGACAAATATTATCCTGCTGGAAGAGTAGATCTTTAAACTGCTGAAAAAATGAAAAAATATAGGGTTCTACCACCTAGTTAAAATAACGTCAGGTGTTCATATTGCTTCTGATGAATACCAAACGAGACTTATTCACATAGGCTATAGCACCCCATACCATAATTCTACAGTGTGGTGCCCATGCCGCTCAACAGAAGATTGAACATTGTGCCGTTTCACACAGCTTTGCTCTCATACGGCCATCATGCATCCTCAAACATAATCGGGATTCGTCACTAAAGACTAATTTATGCTATTCCAGATTCCAGTAGAGTCGCAACCTACATCACTACAAACGTTGTTGTCGGTGTTAAACCGTCAGTGGTAGCACAAGATATGGATTGCAATCCAAAACTTCTGATACGACGGTGAACTATTCGAAGGGTTACAGAACGACCTTCATTGCCTAACGAAGTACCTCATTTGTTTGCCTCCGTCCCTAAGTTCGTTGTCTACAACAATTCTAACTTTGTGTAGTTCTAGTAGTGGGTTGGTTTCGGTTAAGACGATTTGTAATTTCCTTGTACGAAAAACCCTCTATATATAAGCCAACAATTCGACCTCTGTCGAATGCTACATTTGCGTTAATTTTCACGCTCTCACACTGTAGGCATAATCACACTCTCAAAACATGTTAAACAGAAGAACCACAAGAGATAGCAATATCAAAATTAACAAAGACTCGCACGGAATACACACGATTATGAAGTTGTAGAAACAAAACAAAATGTCAGATGTGCCATTACCACTTGATGCATTTGAATAAAATTTTAATCATTAACTACCACCGAGTAGCTAAACCTTCTTGCCAAATTTGGTCACAAAATTCTCACCCCTTCTTGGTGTTGCAATTTTTATGTCACAGAGTATACCAAAATAGTGCTCAAACGTCAAAGAGATTGGGATCAGTACTTGCACCTTTTCTTAATGGTATACTGATCTTCTGTTCACGAAAGCATAGGCCAAACACTATCCAGTGTACTGCTCGGTCGCGAAATACGACTGCCATGCGACCTCCAATTAAAAACACGCGAATTGCCAGCGACAGAATAAAGACCAGATATGACGTCAAGGCATAAAACGGCGGATTTCAACTGGGGACATGGTGTAGTTGTATAATTACGCCATCGCACATTGTTTCAACGAAGATTTTGAGATGTCCAGCGGGGTTTCAGTCGTATTTATTCGGACGGCTAGATGAACTACGAAGACAGCAACCGGCGGTCGACAAAGTCTTACGATAAGCGACATTTTCTATCTGGTCACCAAGAAGTACTCACGTGCAAAGAAAATCTGTGGAGAGTATTATGCGACTATTGCCACGACCTTTTCTATCAGTGCTGCGTCCAGCTTCCTGTTCTGGGACAGAACTGTTTTAAGAAGGGTGCAGTGAAACGTATAGAAACTTTGAGATCATTTAAGATGACTTAAGGTGATTACCAGAATGCTTCCGATGCCGATAAAGCAAAAATATAAAAGGTGTCCGAAAGAGGTTTCAAGTTAATCTAGTCAAAAGTCTAAAGTATCTAAACAGCTATGACAAATTATTATAACTGTTACATTTTTTTTAATTGTTAGATTTTCAGTAATTTCGCAACGAGACTTTGTTGTGGTTTTGTGTTTTGCATTGATTTTGCTGTTATGTTTAGGCTTAAATATTAGCTTAAACCAAACTTACAAAAAAGCGAGAATAACAGATGTGCTTGTTTCGATTTGTGGCGCAATATTAAGTTAACCTCCTTCCAAACTGGTAACTATGAGTATAGTCCTCATTTTCGTTGACAGCAGTAACTTTAACAGCTTTTAAGCGACAGTCGAGGACATAATTCCTGAATGAGTTTGCAGAACAAGTAGTTCATATCTTCCATCTTATTTCTATTAGATATTTCTCACTTCTTAGAGTACTATTATTTTGGAATACATAATTATAAGTCTTGCTATTTTCTGGAAGGCTTCGAGAAACCGATATCATTGATTTTTTTTGTGACAAAATCAAATGGTCGTTCGGATAATTATTTTATTTCTCATCATTGACTCATAGGTCTTTACAACCGTTTTCGCATATACATGAGGCGATATTTATAGAAATTCTTAATATATTTAGCGACGGTAGCAGTACCGTTTCAGAAATTGCTAAAATTGACTATCAACGCTATCACAAAGAATGATTTGTTTAGTTACGTATCCATTTCTTGCTCTATTATTATTTATGTCTTTCTACGAAACGAACTGTGTCTCTTTGTTTAAAACTTCTTTTTTATTAAACGCTACAAAACGAAATTAAAAAAAGTCAAAATTATATTTAACAAATAAAATTTATAAAATTTATTATCGTACAATTTACATTTTCAGGTCGTTCATCCTGACAATAGTCTCCACATACAATAATTCGTAACAATTTAATCTAATTATTAATATTGTCGGCAGAAATGCATTGTTAATTGTATAAATTTCTAAATTTTATTTGATTACTTCAAAACCAAAACATATCGTCGTAAGATACAAAAAAAGGTATTCCAAAAAGTACAAATTACGTTTTTTTCTTTTTGATAGACTAGTGACATTATCCAATACTGACATAAAATATTCTCTTCGTCAAATATTTGTCGTATTACTTACTATTTATTAATAATAAATATAATTTCACTAAGGCAAACTTAAGATATGATCCTTATATAATTTAAGAACTAAATAAGAATTTAACAGAAAAATAATAATAATAGTAATAAAAAGTTATTTATCACATAATAAAATCAGTTTAAATTTACATCTTCGAGATGTTAAAAAAATTAGACAAGTATTCAAAAAAAAAAAAACTATCTACAAAGACACTACTTTATAAAATATTAGTAACTTTTGATGCATGCTGACAAATGCTTTTTCTCTTCTTCAGTCAGTCCGTTTTTCAAGGTTCTTCTTACTATAAAAAAGATAAAAAAGTGAAATTAGTTCCTTATTTTTTATTTGTTGCAATAGACATGGATGCGTCGTACCTCAACATGCAAAAAAAATAAAAATAAATTCCTTGGGTGCAACAAACAAATCAAACATGCAGCAAACCGTACAGTACAATTAGTGACAAAACCTACCAAATGATGATGGAGATCATGGAGAATCTCTGGTACCAAATGGATTATTTTCCCTCGTTCGCGAACGCTTTACTAAAGAATTATTTTGTTAGAGCAGTTATCACTAATTCTAAATTTACAAAAATAATTTTCAGCAATTTTAAGTTACAGTTTATGGTAAAAGTGTGTTTGATGAATTTCAAATAAAAAATAGTGCTTTCTCGACCTCTAATGGAGCTACGGCAAATCTTCGTTGCTGATTGCTTGTGTAGTACGATGAACAGACAATTGTTTCTCGCAAGCCAACGTTAAAACCTATTTAAATAAATAAATACTCTTGGGGAAAAATAGACTCTCACATGTGAAATATCTGCCAAAGGACACAATTTGCCCTATAGATACCAATCTGTTTAAAAAAATGGGTAACGTACTGTACTCAAATTAACAGACAATTATAATAAAAATAACTAAATAAGCCAACGTGTCAAGCTGATGATAAACTCATGATCCCATTGGTTTATGAAATAATATAGAAGACATACTCAGGTTACCCAACAATATAATTCGTGACGGAGGATAGAACGAGTCAAGCGCCTGCTGAAAAGGGACCTATAAGCCTGCACCAAAGCCTCTACAGGCTACTTTTCGACATTATAGACTTAGTTGTGGAGAAAAGCATGTAAACCTACCCCTTTCGGAACACTATACAGATGAGGATGAGTATATGAGTCTAGCATGTGTCGAAAATCAAACCTATATATCTGCACTAGAAATTGTATTGCAGAATAATAATCCAGAAATGGTAAGTTGAGAAACTGCCAGCAACCTCATCTATTCTCAAGTAACAGGCGCCAAAAAGTGTCTTATTGAGTCACTCTTGTTGTTAGTAATTCTAAAATTTCAAAAAATATGAGTTGCAGCGTTTAGTCGTTTGTCAAAACCATTTCTGTAATCAAGTTTGTTAACGATAGTTTTAAATTTTTAATTAACAACCATAATAATTTCAAAACCCTATGTTATAATTATTGTTGCAACTACTTGTGTTTTGTAAATATAGTTAAATTTGAAAAAAAATTGGCGCCCAACATTGGACCATCAAAGTTATTGATCGACTTGAAATCGGTAAGAAATAAGAACGTCTTTTGGGATTAGATCGTGTCAATGTGGTAACCTAAATGGCCAACGTTTTGTCCACTTTTACAAAAGATTTCATCAGAGCCAAGTTTGCTGTTAAGCTTGAAAGTAAGCAATAATTTGGCAACTTTTAATGTTGCACTGACTTTTTATTTTAACAAAATTTAGAACCGTTAATATGTCTCCTAATTAGTTTTTTTGTTAAAAACATTCTCGTCGTCGCAGTGACTAAAAAACAACCAAAGTGTGTAACCTGTAATCGCGCAAATTCCTGCACCTTTCGGAGAAATCATTATTGGTAGATATTGGCATATAATTAATATAATAATTACTACTATTGTCAGACCTTGACAGAGAAAATAAATATCTAATCGATAAAAAATTATATCAATTTAGGCAAAAATATGGATTACAGAAAAAATTAAAAGCAAACTTACGTGATTTTCTGTCAGCATGCCTAGTGCGCTTACGCTCTCTAGGTGCAGTTCTAGAAGGCCCTTTTGTTGCAGTCTTCACTAAACTTTCCAAAATTTCGTCGTCCCCATCGGTCAAATTGCCATTCCCCGGAGTTAAAAATGATCGATTGGTATCTCTACTGCGTCTGCGCCAAGTGAACGTGCCCTGTATAGTTTCTGCGTCCGACATATCACTACCCAATAACTGACGTAACTCGGCATCTGCTCTATCTTCCTTTGTACGGAACTTACCAATCTACATATTTAAACATCAATCTCTTTTTTAACAATATGAGCCAATGGTACTTACCTCGGTGATCATTTTTCCTCTTGTTTTATTACGCTCCCGGTGATTAGCTTTTTTCTCTAATTGCTGAAGTACTCTTTCGCGCGTTGTACGATACTCTAAAGCAAATTCTGATATGACTCTACAAAACTCGTTGGGTTTCGTATCTGCTATCTGATGCAAAGGTATCCCTAACCACAACAGAAATCTATGAAACCTAAAACCAATTTTGATTAAGTTTCGTTGTTTGTATGGTATTAATACAAGACCAACCTATTCATAACGCGTCTATGAACAATTCCTAAAAGTATTATTCTTTCAGCACAATCGCCCAAAAAATCCGACATTTTAACTTTCATCATTGTTGATCCATCATGTTTAGCAATGAGTTTTAGATGATCCCACGACGCTTTACAATCAGTTTCCAACCTTTGAATGTTTAGCGCTAACTCGTCAAAATCAACTTTCGATGCTCGAGTTATGGCACCAATCTGCAATAACATAAAGTAACTAACGTCTTTGGTATTTTAGTACAATTACCTCAGAGTACAAATCAGAAGCATCTGGAAACTTTTCCATAACAATATGACACAAGTGATGTAACAAAGAATGTTTATGCACCGTATCTTTGACTTCAGGAACTTTCGCCAGGTACTCGATTTGGAACCCTTTAACTTCAGCACCATTCAAAAAAACTCCTATCGAGAGAAGAGTACCTAGTATTCCCCTGAACGTTTTATTTACTTTTAGAACTTCAAAACCCTGTTTTAGATCCATCAACGGCTCTGCGATTTCACGTTCAGAGCTTTCGAAGTCTAATTTGAACGCCCACAGATTTAACCGAGCCGGAAGTTCCGATATAGAAGCGAGTGTTAATAGAAATTGTTCGGCGCTCCCCAAAGGTAAATCAGGGTTGGCAGCTTGCGCTTCTTGAATTTTCGTTCTTTCTTCTTCTGTTGGAAGCATCGTCAAAAGTTTTTCTATTCCTTCGCGATTCATCACCGTGGCGTCCATTTTTAGAATTGCCGTTTTTATGGATCTTGGTGGAGGTAATTTCGTCATTCCAATGTTGATTGCATTCGATCTTTTTGGATCCAATACAATAATTTCTTTGTTTTTGTTCAGCTCTTGTTGTTTCTGAACAAGAGAATTTTTTTTAGACGTGGTTACAGTGAAAAAATAATATTTCGACATGAAATGGATTGCAAGATGCTAATGTCACTATACTACATCATGCGACTACTAAATGCAACGTGTAGAAAGTAACTACAATACTAAGAAGTGCAAGAATGTGTGTTCGTAATTTAATACAATGTATGACAACGAGAAATCTATCAATAAATTCAATTATAACAATCAACAGTTGAACAAAAAATAGATAGTACGTGGCAAATTTCATAAAATGAATATCCGTATGAGATTATTTTTGATTTTCATTATTGTTTATTACTTAGATTTGAAAATGGTATAATAGAAGAAGTAGCACGTAAGATAATGTCGATATGTAATATCATTTTTATTTGTAATGCGACAAACAGCAAATACCAGAAAACATACCAATTACTGCTAAATTTATTGATAGATTTCTATATCCGTAGTACATATACAGGGTCTAACATCCTTGCGTGCTCGGACGATATCTGCATAACGTTAAATTTAAGAAGACGGTGCCTGTGGAAGAAATTGTGCGTATTCAAATGGGACATAATTTACAAATAGTTTCAATCATACCTACAAGGTGAGTCACAAAGTCGCAATGACAAACTTATATTTTTTTAAATGGAATGACTTAATTCTTTTAACATTTTTGAATTGTACTATTAATCGCTTCAAAAAGTTAAATGCAACTCTTACGGTTTTTAAGATATAACGATTTTAACACACAAAAATGATGAGATCTAAACGGCCATGGACGCCAAACGAAACATCAGACAACCATCGTATGTGGTGCAAACATTTTCGACATGGAGAGGCTTCGAATTCGATAAAATTGATTTCCTAAAAATTGAAGGTTTATACAGGGTGTTCAGTTTTAAAAAATTAATATTTTTTCGAAAATTTCAAATATATGATATATGCTACTGAAACGAAAAAAATTACCATTTTTAATACTTATTGGAGTTATTAGATTTGTTTTGTGGTTTCTCTTATTAAAAATAATGCTGTTATTGGTGTTTATTCTGCTACTGCTAGAAAACCTTACCATGGATAACTAGACGGTCATATTTTCTCATAAAAAAAGGGAATTTTCTAGTTTTCTTTTTATATGGATTAAACTAATTTAAACAATATTATTGGAAATTAAATGAAGATGGAAGAATTATTTTTGAATAGTCTACTAGAGTTGAGATAAAACGAAGTTTATATTTCAGTCGATTGTGATAAGCGACAAATTGCGATAGTTCGTACAATTTCGACATAAACACGTAATATCTCAAAAACTGTAGGATTTAGGTATAGAACATGGTCGATAAAAATGAAAGATACACGTGTAAATAAATTATCCAATTCAATAATCAAATTTATAGGCTAGATTTGAAATTTTCGAAAATATTGCTTTTTCAAAACTGAACGCCCTGTATAAACGTTCAATTATTAGGAAATCAATTTTATGGAATTTGAAGCTTCTCCATGCCGAAAATGTTTGCACCACATACGATGGTCGTCTGATGTTTCGTTTGGCATCCATGGCTGTTTAGATCTGATCGTCATATATTAAAAACCGGAAGAGACAAACCTTATGTTGCATTTAACTTTTTGAAACATTTAATTAGTACAATTCAGAAATGTTAAAAAAATTAGGTTATTCCATTTAAAAAAATATAAGTTTGTCATTGCAACTTTGTGACTCACCTTGTATGATTGAAACTATTTTAAAATTATGTCCCATTTGAATACGCACAATTTCTTCCACAAGCACTCTACTCTCAAATTTACCATTATGGAGATATCGTCTGAGCACGCAAAGTTAGGAAATCCTGTAGATTAGATACCAGATATTAATTTCTAGTGATAATTTGTTCTATTTTCAGTTCTTCACTTAAACACACCATTCAAAAAGAGTTCTGTTGGCACTAAAGTTTTTACAAGCATCGAAACAACTTTTGGGATAGTCAAAAATTTTGCGATCTTTATAAAAAAAACTTTTTTTATGAACACGCTATAAATAAACTACGTTTTGGAAAAAAAGTCTGGGTTTTTCCATTTAGCGTATATTTTACTCACGCTGTTAATTATTACTTTTTTTGTTTTGTTTTAAACTTGTTAGAACCAGTTCCTGAAAAACTTGAAGTCCAGAAACCTTACGCTTTACGAGGAAAGCTCAGCTTCTTTTTAACGTTCAAAGAGAAAAGAAGAAACTTTAAAAATCAAAACCTTCGTTGTTTTGGTCCATATCGCATTTTTTTAAAAATCCAAACTCTAGTGAAAGATATTGCCGCGCCGTATAGTGGCAGAAAATAGTTAAGAAGAATTATTATCCTAATCTACAGTTTTGCGATTTGTTGCATACAATGTTTATAAGCACACAAACGAAGAATACGTTTCAGAAGCATATATTTAATTCACAATAATCCAGCAACTACAATAAATTGTATACTTGTCATGGACGTGTTTCGACAGCTAATGTGTCATCCTCAGCGAACTGATACTTGTACTATAATTATGACAACTAATTTAATTAATTAAACATATTGCAACATACATTGGATTTTCGGAATCAATAGTCAACAACATAATTAGAAAACAGAAACATAAATTAAATATCAAAAATGTGACTACATTACAAAATATTAACAGCAAAAAAGAAAATAAATATGTAAAATTTCCGTATTATCCCACATATACTCGAGCACTTTAAAAAATCTTCTCAAAATTTGATTACAAAATAATAACAACCACTAACAACATTAAAAAACTTTTGGGTAACCCGATAGATCTAATCCAATATGCGATAAATCGAGAATATATAAAATTAGTTGTAAAGACTGTAACCAAATATATATTGAACAAACCAGAAGACCCCTGAAAATGAATCAAGAAAATAAATAATAGAAAAGAACTAAATCCATACGAGAGGAAATTTGTACAAACAAATGTATATTGATCAACAACGATGACTACGGACCGTTAGGTTTTTCGGAATTGTTCAACTTAGTGTGAAAATCAGTGAGACATAACAAAGTGTCACATAATTTTAGTATAAATTCGCGTTCGTCATAATTATACAATTAGTATCAGTTCGCTGACGATGACAGCATAGCTCTCGAAACACGTGTACGACAAGTATTCAATGTATTGTAGTTGCTGGGTTATTGTGAAACAAATATATTTAATTCTACAGTTTTTAGTGTTCCTTTTATTTATCAGAAACTGTTAAAAGCAGAAGGGTGAGATTGAACTAGTGATAGAGAAGAAAGTAGAACAGAAAGACCATTTTCTGAGATAAAAAAAATAAAGCAAAAAGGTACGAAAAAGAAAAAACGGATAATGCATGTGTAAGCATGCATAAAATCATCTATCTTTTTAAGATCTAAAGGAACCTACACACGCTCGTGCTTTTACACACTTTTTCCCGTATAGTTTTTTCTGTATGGTTTTACGCGTCAGTTAATCACGACCTGGTGTGAGCTCCTTCCCGTTCTGTAATTTTTGATCCTTAAATAATCGAAATCACTTCATCTCATTGACGTCATTAGAGTAGTTAATTAGGTACCAATTCAACAAAGTACAGGTACAAAATAGAGACTACGAAATTTCGTTATAGTAATTAAATTTTATACTTTTTAGTCTATATAAACGCTACGTGTGTGCTAGATTTAATAAAAATGAATGTAATAAAATGTTATATTAAAAGAATAAAATTTTTGACATTCCCATAAGTTCATTATCTACACTAATACAACATTCAAGAAGTAACGACACTTAAAACTACATAAAGAAACACATACAATAGACAATAAAATGTTCATGAGAGTGTAGCCGTGCAAAGTGTATAGTTCCACCACCTAGAAAATAAAAAACTCACCTCCTGGCCACAGCACATGCCATGTGCGGATCACCAAAGAAAAATGAAAAAAATATAATAAAATAAATTAGTTAAGCCACTTCAAACAATAAAATATTACATCTACATAGTAAAGTAACAGCTTCCACCTTAGATACCAAAATACGCAATATTGTACACATTTCTATACATAGAAGAGATACACACTTATTAACAAGTTGTAAATTATCTGAACTCCGTCATAACTGTCTCTTGCAATTTATAATAAATCAATACATGCAATTCATGGATAATTATTTATACAGGTTTTTAACTACGCTACGTTAATTAACTTAAACCGTTAAGAGTTAGAAGTGGTAAGTTAGAATCATTTTTTGTATTTTTAGTACCTATTAAAGAAGCGTGTCCAAAAACTTCCTGAATTACTATAACTTTCATGAGATTATAAATTACTATTTTGTTTTTTAATTTCATCTAATTGTATCGCGAGATATAAGTCATTAAAGAATTAACTTATATTAGTCGAACTAATATAGATTTCTAAAAACATTGTGAATTATCGGATCTCTTTAAAACCGTAGTGTGTTCCCCTTATCTTCGACATAAAGTATAACGCGGGTACCGTGCCTAGTTACTGAGCGAAAACTGAAACAAATGAGTCATGTAACTGGTTGGAGTTAAAACAGACAATATAAGATGTAAAAAAGTGGATCACTATTTTCTCACCAATGTCATAAAAATCAGCAAAGTCTTGACCATTCTGTTTCATCAGAAAGACAGCATTCCTCATACCGATTTCGGTAGATAGACGCCGTAGACTGTTTCCCGATGGTACTGTGTCAACCAAATCGTGGTGTTTGAACCTAATCAGCAGTTGCATCGCACAAACTCTATGTGAAAATTCCTAATGGTAAGTCAATTGACTAGCGAAAAAAAAACAATTCAAAGTCGACGACAAGTTTGGCGAGTATGAGTAAAATTTGACTACTAGATTCAAACGACAAATTCAGAAAATATTGATGATGAACGTGATATCGGAAGACGGATCCTCTGGTTTAATTCTTATTTTAATCATTGAAATCAAGAATGGTATTTAATCATTAAAAAATTAAAAGCAACCGATGCAAATGCATACTCAAAGACAAATCAAACCACAAACAAAACAGCACTAAACCAGTACTTCAGAATCGAGTCGGTTTAGCAAGGTCAAGAAACCAAACCAAAATAGCACACGCGATAAATTGTAGCAATAAAACTGTTGGTAAATCCGAGTAATTGACAATATTGCCAAGCACTCTTTGACTTCGGAGGCTGTTTTCAGAAGTTTGTAGTCATCATCTAAAGCTATAGCCACACAATCTCAAGTTGACGGTTGATGAAGCCCGAAGAGATCGTAGAAAGCAGGGATTTTTCGGATATTCGCATCCGCAATCAAGTATTAATTTTGACATCTCCATTCGTATCCGCATCCGATGCGGTTTTTTTGCGGATGTTGTGTAAATCGCGATGAGAAATTGTAAGCGGGGTCTGCGAGTGGCACGTGCTATCGTATATTTGCTGACAGGTTTGTTCGGTTCAACAATTTGTAAATAATCATGTCACAACGTGTTTAGACGCGCTTATCATACGAAGGACGTTTTGTTTTTATTGATTACAGGTTAAGATATGAATATTTCGCCGTAAATAATCTATTTCACAAGTGAATTTACAATGACACCACCGACGCAAAGTGTAACTTCGATTTATTTTAAACCAGATGAGCAGCATCAACATAAATCTCAATGTAAACTATACAATAAAACATTTTAGTGCCACCGAGCATTTGATCACTACACCACATCGTGCGAGCGCAAACGCCACTTGCGAGTCGTGAAATAGTAACCATGGTGACACCACACAGTGTCATCATGCTTACCATTCCACGACTCGAGATTCGCATGATGCTGTGTTGTCGTGATCGAACGGTAAGTAGCGCTACACTAACCCATTCTCTAGTGAGTGGGCGGACGAATAATAACATAAAATGAATCTTGATAAAATGTACAACAAAAATTATATTAAAAGCTGGTAACACAGTGTCGCAGTAGTAGCTATTTTTCATTTGTAAATGTAAGTATAAACGAATTAACCAAAAAACTACAACTGGTGACCCCCGACAAAACAAAAAAATGCGAGAAGCAAGTAGAACATAAAACTAACGTAAGGTTCGCGTGTGTGAATTGTGACAAAATTGCCGAAGAAGCTCAAGTCGTTAAGTAGCTGCAACTTCAGTGACCTTAACCCCATTTTGGGGTAATAAAACCGAGCTCAGGTTTTCAATGGCCGAGACGAAACTCAATTTGGCATTCCCAAAAGTTATGCGAGAAGCGGCTAGATTCTACTATGTAATTTTTGTCCTACCCCCGGAAATTGCTAGCGAGGTTTCCGATATTATTAGCAACTCGAATGGAGAAACTCCTTACACAAACTTAAAAGATACAATAATATCCCGGCATCGACTAAAACAACTAATCACAAGTCAAGAATTGGGAAATCGCAAACCTTACCAATTATTGCGACACATGCGGTCCCTTACGAGTAGCCTTTATACGATCGACAAAAAGGTTCTGAAAGAATTATTACTGCAGCAAATACCTGTGAGTATATAACCCATATTGGTATCCCTCACGCTGAAATTAGAACACCATTTAGACTAAGAAACGCAGCTCAGACATTTCAACGTTTCATCGACCAAATCTTGCACGGGCTAGACTTTGTATATGCCTACTTGAACGACATACTGATCACATCAACATTACATGCAAAACACCTAGAGCACATAGATCGAGTATTAAAACTATGAAACCAACATGGTGTTGTAATCAATCTAAGCAAATGTACCTTTGGAGTAGCAGAAATTGACTTTCTGGGTGTACAAGTGTCATCAGAAAGCATCATACTGCTAACTAACCAATAATATAAAAAATGGAGTTTTAAAAAACGTCAAAGGACCTACAAATATTTCTAGGTATGGTGACCTGTTATCGCAGGTGGCTATCGAAAACTGCAGAAGTACAACAACCACTAAACGCCTTACGGAATGGGTGTACCTGAATGAACAGAGCCATCGCTCCAAATGAACAAGGAATATCCAAAGAAATATGCCAAACTAAGTATCGCAACAGATACCTAAAACATAGGAATTGAGGGTGTTCTATAGCAGAACGAAGACGGCGCGCTGAGACCAGTCGCATTATACTCCCAGAGGCTTACATCGATAGAGCAGAAATACCGCACATATGACCGCGAACTGTTAACAGTATACCGAACTATACGACATTTCTAACACCTCCTGGAAGATAGAAGTTTAACGATTTACTGTGACCATAAACCGTCCTTTCTGATTCAACAAAAAACCTGAAAAATGCCGTCTCGGGCAGACCAGACAGCTCAAGTCATATCGCAGTTCAGTACGGATATTTAATTCATTCCAGATAACCAAACTCCCTGGTAAATGCACTATGGCGTATAGAAGTCATTGCAGCAAATTAATTCGACGCGAAGTCATCTTCTTCTGCGCAATAAAGAGACGAGGCGCTGGCACAACTAAAACAGGAAGATAAATACACGTTTCAAACAAACTGAGAATGGAAATGGGTATACATATAATAAAAAAATGTGTTTGACGTCCATAAACTGGCACATGCAGAAGTCAAAAACACATTAAAGCAAATCACCCAAAAAATATTTCTGTCCAGATATGAAAAAGAATACAGCAAGATGGATTAAAACCTGTATAACTTGCCAAAAAGCAAAGATGCACAGACATACAAAAGCCCCTGTCGGTACCTTTCCAGATACAGATGCGCAATTTTTTCATGTACATATACATACCCATTCCACGGACCGAAGGATTCCAATATATGCTCACGATGATAGATCGTTTCCCCTCTTCGCCAGTAGCAATTCTTGAACAAAAGCGTTGCCATTGGTATTGCTTGGAATAAGAAGTAACATAAAAGCTGACAACGGGTCAACAGTAGCACAACTTGTGTACGCAACGAATCTACGACTTTTAAGAGTTCTAGTTGAACAAGCACCGACGTCTGAAATCGCAAGAGCAGACGCAAACTTTGCAGCGCGATTACAAACATGCAAAAGATCCAGTATACAAAAACTGATACACACAGCAGTAATCAACATACATATGTTCCCAGAGATTTACACTGTTCAAAATTTGTTTTCGCTCGTGCAGACGGGGTGCAAAAAACCGTTAAAAGTACCATATGACGAATCCTTCCAAGTTATAAAAAGGTCAGCGAAATATTTTACCCTATTAATCAAAGGAAAACACGAACAATTTTTAATCGATCGCCTAAAAACTGCACACGTAGAGCTGCACGATAAAGTTGAAAGCACAGGCACATGATCTAGAGCGTGCGGTTAACAGTGATAGTAATCAGTGGCAACTTGTGAAGCACCGAAAAACATTACAAAATCAGGACGAACCGTACGATTCCCAAAAACTGGTACGAAGCATAAATGCTGCAATAGAACTGTAGAACTAGTTAAAAACTTTTATTCTTTTATCGTATAGCACCTAATTATTTTGTCATGTAATTTTTTTTGTACAGTTTCTCAAGATTCATTTTATAGTGTTATTCGTTTTCCCACTCACTAAGGAAGGAAGAAATGTAGCGCCACCTACCATTCGATCACGACAACACCGCATCGTGCGAATGCAAACGTTACTTTCTTGTCGAGTCGTAGAATGGTAAACATGGTGAAACCGTGTCGCAGTACGACATTGAGCTTCAACAATTACCTATTTTATATTTATAACTGTAAGTGTAAATAAACGAATTAACCAAAACACTACAACATACTCTCGCAACACAGCGTCTTTAAAAAATTATCTAAACTCAATGCATCCGGAACAATTTACTCTATTCCAAAGGTCAGATAACAAAAAATATAAAATTCCTTAAGAAAATTTGCTTCCTATCCGCTTCCGCGAATGTCAAAAATTTTATATCCGTAGCATCTCAATGAATATTTACCCCAAATAGACTACAATTCTGGATTAGTATCACGACGCAAACTTATGGAAGATTCATAATGCTTCATTTTTAGGTTTATCAGACGTGCGCAAAGTGCTAAAACGTTTTGCCGCGTACGGAACACATTGACAAATAGTGCAAAAAATAATAGTGTGTCTTAATTCGTACTATGTTGTTGCAGAAATGGTCTTGCACTGACTTCTTGATAAAGATGCACCTTAAAAATGGAAATCAACAACCAATCTTTCTAAAAAGTTAATACTATCAGAATAGCCCACATAAGATAGATAGACACATAAGATAAGCCAGTTCATCGATACCCCAAAAGTTATACCAGCAAATGTTTCCATTCTACTCATACAGAAACCGCAAGAATAAAAATTGCAAGAAGTCACATAGACGTCGAAATTCAAAAAATAGCCAGAACTACTTTTTGTCCGAAAAATTAGTATATTTTCAGATTAGCTCAGATTTTTACAGTTATTTAGAAAAAACAAAAAAAATAACTGCCATGAAATCATCCCTAAGAATACTGAAAATCGGAAAAACATTTTACGAAATAAATTCAAGACGTACAAAATCTATTTAACATAAAACAAAAGATAAAAAATTAAATAGCCTCAGCTCACGTTTAAAAAAATTATATTATTTCGTGCCCTAGGAACTGACAAGAAGGAAAATGAGCCAGAAGCAGAAGCCTCTATTGAAGACTATTCGGAAACAATTCAATGATCCCAAAAAGACACAACTCGATGTATAACGTCTGTTCCTCCCATACCTTCTAAAGAGTTTCACTAGCAAATGTATAAGAAATAATAATTATAATTATCATTAATTATTGAAAAAGAATTACAGAACTAAAAAGCTAAATAACCATCAGAACGTGATAGTTTTCTTAAATACAAACAAAACGTTACGATATACGGATAAGTTTCATCTTTTGTTTGGATACCCTGTATGAAAATTCTTTCATAACATTTTTTTCCTAATTGAGCATGTTACATTCTAATACAAAAAAAAAACTTTAAAGTAACAGTAACGGTGTAGCCTTCTAAATGCACACGATCAAAATTTAGAAACTCATATTGAAAAACTACGCTACTACTTAAATTGTCATTTGATATGACTGTTAATTAACGATGGTATTAATACTTAATCAGATAAAATTTGTATATAAACTTCGTTAACACCTTACAACATGAATATCTTATTTCTTTTTATTATGATTCCATTGGGCTTGATATCGAATTTAATACACTGACCTGTATTCCAATTTTGAGAACCATCATCACCTTGAACTAATTCGTTTAAAATAGAAGGTACGTGTCCAACTAACGTTTTCCGAAACATATAATACTTTCCAACAGTATTTAATGCTAAAGTTTTTTTTAATTCAAACACGCGTACTCCCGTATTATACTAGTCTGACACTTAATAATTTGCCTTTGAAACAAATAAAACAAGTTACACCAATCAAAATACTATTATTAGGTATACTAAGATAAGAATGTCTTCCGGGTTTGGACCGTGTCATTGTTGTTGTAACCGAAGTTGCCAACGTTTCGCCCACTTTCGTAAGGGGCTTTATCAGGGCGTGAGATAAATCAAAAAGTTCAAACAAGCAACCAAAATCTAACTAAGAACTTCTCAAAAGTTAGGTTAACCACTTGTGAAACAAGCCAGATTCTAAACTCGGTAGAAGTTCTACGGAGTTTAGAATCTGACTTGGTTCACAAGTTGATTGCCTAACTCGGTAGTGGTTCTTTGCTAGATTTTCGTTTGCTTTTTCAAGTTATCGTTTTCTTTCTTACCTTTTCAGAGTTTAGATTATGGCTTGTTTCACAAGTGGATAACCTAACTTTTGAAAAGTTCTTAGTTAGATTTCGATTGCTTGTTTGAGTTTTGCGACTTAACTCACGCCCTGATGAAACCCCTTACGAAAGTAGGCTAAAGGTTGGTAACTTCGGTTACAACAACAATGACACGGTCCAAACCCGGAAGACATTCTTATCTTAGTATAGATTCCGGCCGTGGAAGCCTTCGCTATTATATAATTAGGTATGATCGGAACCTTTCATAAAGTAAAAAAGATAAAAACGTTCTCAGAAATTAGACCAAATCAATTTAATCAAAGTTGAAACGTATCCATCGCGGAAAAAAAATTTGATTTGAAAAATTGCTAAAAGGTACTATTGTAAAAAAACTTACCTTGGTGATCAAATCTTTCGCTCGCGATTCAAACAAATGTTCTAGTTTTTGAGTATCAACACTAACGGGCGCCAACTCGTCCCATATTAACCCCGTCTTCAACTTCATTGCAGTGATGGCGTCGTCTCTAACTTCCTTCCAAAACAACTTCACAGTTTTCTTATTCTTCTTAATTGGTAATTTGCTTTCGATAGGTTTCGACGTTCGTTGTAAGCTTACACCAAACACCGGAGGATTAGGAACAGTAGTTTTATTGTTAATATTGTTATTGTTGAGCGGAGGAGGAGGTGGCGCCAAAATGCCACCCATCAGCGGAGGCGGGGGCGGTGGAATACCATTTGAAGCAGCGGCAGGAGCTAAAACGTCAATTTCATCGTCGCTACGTAAATCCGTAAAATCCATATCACATAAATGTAAACGTCGGTTCAACGAGTTCGCCAGTTCTTCCCAACGCAGTTCATTCTCCGATTTCTTTATTTCAATTTTGGGCAAGTTTTCGCTAGTTGGACTTTTAAGAACATCAATTTTCGATTTAGATTTTGCTAATCCTTCTTTGGCTTTTGAGATCAAACCCGTCATATCTCCAATGCGGTTTATTTTGTTCTCATCAAAATTATTATTAATGATAGTTTGATTAGCAAGTTTTTGAGTTAAGTCTTTAACTGTGTTCTCCCGGTTCAACAACATTTTTCGATCGTTTTCGTTCGTATCTTCAATATTTTCTTGGTTTTCGTCGTCGACGGTTTTGTTGCCATACATCATTGATAAAATCCAAGGTTGTTTAGTGAGGTTACTATCATCGGAATCTAATTTGTTAACGGCGTTTCTTAAAGGCGTAATATCTTTACGACTAGATGTTCTATTTAATAGTTTTCCATTTGGTATTTTAGAATGTTGCGAGTTAATATAATTGCCTAGAACAAAATTTTGTTTAAGATTAACGTTTAGTTGTGAAGCGGGCTCACCATTAAGAGTTTCATTGTTAGTGTCAACCGGAGCAGTTTCGCGAAAAATAGCAGCAGATTCTTGTTGTTCCCTCATAAAACTGCGTTGTCTTTCCGCACGTTCTCGACGTCTTCTTAAAGCAGGTGTTACGCCAGCTTCGCTTGCTAAGCAATGCGTATAGTTAGAGAAGCTCAAACTCGCACTCACAATTAAACAAATACAAACCTTTATTGTGTTCCTTATAGCTGCCATTGAGGTGAACTTCGTTGAGACCCGTCGATGATTGGGAACTAGACGATTCATCATCTCCTTCGGCATTGACTTGAAGCGTCAGGTTATTGCGTAAGTTTAAAGACGCGTGCAAAGGACTAGTGCCGGTAGAATGACGTCTGCTTTTGCGCCGTTCGCATCCTATTACCGATTTTCTACACTTCAAAGTTTTTCTTAAATTCTCATCCAAATTCCTTAAAGGTATACCTTTTTCTTCTGCATCTTCATATTGCAATACAGCTTCGTAAACTTGAAACTGTTGCAAAAGATCAAGATCTGTTCCTGGCTTAGACATGTATCTTTGAATAATTCCCTCTATACCTTGCTCCTCCAATGCGTCTGTCTGGTCGTAATAGGTATCTTGATCAGGTATACCGTTAAAACACTTATTTATCAACGTCATAGCGTAGATGAGCAACTCAGTATCGGCCGAATCAAAATCTTTTAGAAGTTTCATGATGTTGTACCAAGGTAATAAACCTTGTGAGCAATCTGCATTCTGCACTGCTTTAATTAATAATAAGCAATTTGAATCGACGTATTCGACAAATACTAAAAGTAATTTTAGAGCAGTTTTCACAACCAAGCGAAATTTCGAAGATATTAAATTGTAAAGCCACTGTACAGTTTCGTTGTGTTGTATCACACCGTTCATGCCATCTACGTATAGCATCACCTGACCCAAAGCACGTAAGATGTAATTCTGGTAGTTTTGATCTGCTTCTGATCCGACTTTTATTAAACACGCTAGTCCATCATTTTGCACAAATTCGTGTACAAGATCTTTGTCTTCTTGGAATATTTGTTTTAAAGAAAATAATGCCCTCCTAAGTTCTCTTCCTTCAGAATTTAAAAGTTTATCTAAAACGAAAATTAGTTATTAGAAGTATAGTAACATTAAGATGTGAGTAGAAACAAGAAGATTATAAACAGTTTAGAAAAAATGTAAACATGATCATTACACAATTTCACAGAAAATTACGTGGTCGTATGTATTGATAATCTAAGTAACTAAGAAAGAAAAGTCCTCAAGATTTTTGTCTTCGAATGTTTTGGTTCATTCCAATTTAATTTTGTAATTATATTTGTAACATTACTACCTATTAATAATATCTGTCTCTAACTTCAAGTATCAATGAAACAAAAAAAATATGTTCACTATTACTCCCAAAAATAGACGAGAAAAACAAAAAGTATACATTTATTGTATTTATTTAACAAAAAGATTTAATCTTCACTTTCATGTTATGTAGTACTAAATATCGAATAATGCACTTAACTTACCTATAATACTGTGTACTCGAACTGAAAGTTGAGTTCGCAAAACTATGGAATTCTTCTTGCTGAAAAGAGAAAAAGTTTAATAACCTTACATAAGTACAAGTACCTACATATTTACTTAATTAAAAAGTAATTAACAACGGATGCCACCTTTTTGCATCAAAAAAGTGCCACGTGTAGTATACTTGATTATGTGACAAGAATAAACTCAACATCATATTTAATACATTGCCCGCCGCTTATATATAATGTTATCAATCGGATAATGTTATCACTTTATCAAAAAACGGACCAGACGTATGCTACTACATAGAAAAACGCCGTTTATAGTAATCATAATTTCGATTTATTTTCTTCTCAGGTTTGTTTCTATACATGAACAACAACCTATTTTACATGAATCTTTAGCTGAATTTTCACAATACGCTTGTTTATAGTAAAAAATTTTATCATTGTATAATACTTCTTTTGTATGTTTAGTTATGTTTTCAGTGTTCTTTATTTATTCAAATTTTTGACTGACCTAAGCAACATTACATCAAATAAACATCTGTAAATACGCTATCTTTGATAATTAACTTTGAAAGCATATGCGTTCTTAGAATAACACCTTCATTTAATTATGATCTATGCGATAACGTTATTTTTTATTTCAGCTTCAACACACTATTTAATGCTACATATTCGTAATTTTCGATTTATTTGGTTCAAAATTTTGATTTTTTCAAACGTTTTATGAAAATTGTTATTTTGACATTTTTTGATTGTATTGATGCTATGATTTCACCTTTTAAATTAACAACCTGTTAAATCTCAGTTACACGCTATATGTCTTTACTGATTTCTAACCAATAAACACTTATTTGCTATTTTCTGTTCGGATATTGTGATCATTCGGTTATTTTTATCAAAAACCCTAACTCTCAATGTGATTCTATTAAGCGGCTTGCACTGTAGTGCTTCCATGAATCATGACCAAGACAAAACTGCAACGAGCTAGCGTTCAGCTCGTAAAAATGAAATAAATCATGTAATTGTGTCTAAAACCAACTTTTTAATAATTTCATAAAACTATAATTCAAATTTAAAAAAATATCCTTCATTTAATACAAATTTACATTTAATTCATATCGTAAGTACTATTTTTGTAATTCAGTAATTGAAAAATGATTGGATGAGTTAATTTTTATTTTAAAAAAAACCAAAATAATGAGGCTTTAAGGCCATATCGTCTTTATCTGCGCCTACACTGATACAAACAACTACATCAACTTCCTTTCTAAAGAAAAACTATTTATCACCCAGGACAATTCTGTTCGTACACGAAAGTAAAAAGATTAGTGGTGAAAACTACTTAGCAGCCTACAGCAAAAACCTGAGAACAAAAAAAAAACATTTTTGAATACGCTACCTTAAAGACATAAATTGATTAAAGTTTTTATTGATGGGTTGTAAAAGGTATGAAGTATTTTTGAACAGCACAAGGCGAATATGACTGATGTGAAACTGGACAAGTTGTCAAAAAACATATAAAAAAGCAGATTATAGCAATCTAATATGGTAGCATCGATGAACGTTAATGTTCAAATTAGATCCCAGAAAAATAAAGTAAGTCAAAATAATCGTAAAAAACTTATAATCCCGTAGCAACCAGCTCAATATCAAAATTATTCAAAAAATATTTAAACCTGGTCAATTAAATTGCAACAGAAATTACGATCCACGAAATAACCAACTGCCAAACAGACACATCATTCATGTCAATTCAATCAATGTTTTTTTGGGAACAGTTCTGTCAATAAAAGGAGCAACAAAACATCCAGAAATTAGAAAACTGTGCCAACTAGTAACTAGCCCAATGTTTTAATACTTATCCATTAAGAAAAACATGGAAAGACATCATATGTATACTCAACGAAATAAAAAACGGGACACTTTGGTTAGTTTGATTGAAATAGTTTAGCGGTGTAAACTAGACTTGTTAAGGAATGCGATGACCGTTTGCGATGCTATTCAAGAAATTCAAATTAGACAAATTTGGAACAGTAAACCGCGTTTTATTTTTATACCACATATTTTCGTGTATGTAAAATTGATTGATTTAACTATTTATTCCTTTGTTCGTCAATTAATTTTTCGCCCTTATTCTTTATTCTGCAGTTTTAGTTTAACAATCTTTTTAGATCATGTTAATACAATCAATTTTGTTTTACCGACACAAGTAGAAAAATAAGATATTTATTGGAATGTTGTTAATACGCATGGATTTAAACGCGTATAATCTTCGTAAGTATAAATCCAACTTAATGTGTCATTACGTTACCACGCTGCGTTCTTTAGGGGCGGGAAAAGCACCATCACTAGTATGAAAATCAAAAAATTCGTATTTCCCTTGTTATCCATATCCTGCTTTACGATAAATAATCGTTGCTATTGTATTTTTCAGAAATGGCAATTAAGAATAATGAAGTATTTAACTTTCATATTCATTAACCGTTTTAGTTTTTAAGTCGTTGCTATAGTCTCAAAATTTTAATTTATTATTTATTATATGTGAATGTGAATTACCGCCATCTATAATAAATTATTGAAAGAGTAATTGTAATTTTTAGTTTAATTTATGATTTAGTAGAAATATAGCATCAAGTTAGTTAGTTAGTTTTTCTAGAAAGCTATTTGCTGTTGACAATGTCTGCGCATACGAGTGTTAAATTGAAGGCTCAAATGGTCGCAGAGTTCGCGCAAACTTAGTGTTCGGGCAATTACTTGAATGCTTATGATCCGAGCGGACTCGCGAACACACAATTAACAAGACCATCGAGAATGCAGACGAAGAGTTTCTACAGTGGCCCAGGATGCGGCGTTAGTGAACTGAAAGAAGCTGCAATAAAAAAGTAGCAAACAACTATTAAAAAAATTCTTGGCGAGGGCAATAAAAGGCGTCTGGAATTTGCAAAACGTTACGTCAGTAAACCGCTAAATTTTTGGAATCGTGTTGTTTTTAGCAACAAAAAAAACTTTTAAAAGTTTAAATGACGCACCTATAAAATTGTTTCGTTCCCTAAGAAATCGTTACGGAGTTAATTACACAAGCTCTAAAAAGTGTAACGAGCACTTTTCAGTAAAAGTATGGGTTTAGACGAGTTCCCATGGCTCAAGCGTTTGTTCGTGAGGGTCGTCTTAATACAGAAGGCTATTAAGGTATTTTAATATACGTTACGCAGCCTTCTGTACCAAATTCCGGAGAACGATCTTTCAACAAGTGAGCTTGCTTAATACGTAAAGTTATTTTAATGAAACGTTCGGGAAGTTATTGTCAAATTCGAGACAATTACCGAAGAATGTTGAAAATTCTAGAGACAGATAACAGAAATATATAAAAACGGTTCAAAGGAAGCATAGGTGAGTTATTCAAATTGAATTGAATAGATTTTGTCGGTTCAAAATAAATAAGTGATTAACGCGTATGAAGATAAATAAATCAAGTGCCGGTGCTAGTACAACATAAATACGTGTTGTTAACATAAACAAGTATCAGGTTTAGATAAAATTAAAAAGTGTGAACTAGTTATAGTAATACATAAATTAGTATAAGTGTTCATCTTAAATATCGTTATTTAATTAGTTACGTGTAGTTAAAAACGTGTAAATATTTCTTATAAATAAATTAGTATTAAAATTCGTTACATTAATTTTTCCACTATTACAATATGCACGTCGAAGTTATAATCTTTTTAACTGTTATTATTAATTTTGTTTATTATTTAAATAATAATGCCCCTATACTGTATGTATATCCAGGTTGTCCAAAACTGGGTACAGCAAAATAACCTAAACGTGTTACTGTGGCCAACAAAAAGCCATAATTTCAATAAAACAGAAAACGTTTGGGGTCAAGTTGATCGTAACATCCATGAAGAACAGGGAACCATTTTCATCGCCAGAAACCGCGAACAATTAATTGCCGCCATTGAAACTGCTTGGAAGACGGTGGTGATTTTCTACTTGTATCAATGTCTAGACGACTGCAACAATGCAACGACAATCAAAGACGCCATACTCATTATTAGCAATCGTACGTTTTATTCAAACAAAAACGGTAAACATGTAGAATGATTTTTTTTCTAGTTAGAATCCAATTTCAATTTCAATTTAGATGGTAACTCTAGGGAACATCTTCTTAGACATACTGTAAAATATGATTTGAAAATTGACTTATTTAAAAGTAGCCTTTTTGTGTCGTTACAAATACTTTTGTTTATTTATTTTTAATAAATAAGCTATATTTTATTAATACGATAAACTCTGAATGACTGATTATTATATTGCACTGCATGAGGTATATGGAGTGTGTTAAAAAAATTTAAAATTACATTATTTTTTTACGGCGACTGTCTGTTGTCAGTTTTTTTAGATTATAACAGCGACTAAAAATAGTAAATCAATATAAAGATAATATACTTTAATGTCCTTTATTGATATTCCTGAAAAATACAATAAGACCGATTATTTATCGTATTATAGTAAAGCAGGATATAGGTAACAGGGGAAATACGAATTTCTTGTTTATCATACTAGTGATGTTACCTACCCCGCTCGTATAAGAACGTATTCAATTCTATGACACATTAAGTTTGATTTATTTTTTCTTACAAAGATTATACCCGTTTATTATGCACGAAAATATTTTGCATAAAAATAAAAAGCAACAAATATTTTTGAAACAAAATCATTCCACTGTTGATAAGTTTGTTAACAATTATTTAAAGCATTTATTATAGTTCTCTTTTTTTGACATTTCGACCAAAACGAGATATTAAAAAAACAACTACTTAAAATGTGATTAAAACTTATGCACTTTACTGTTCCACATCATTCAAAAATAATAATAAATAGATTTTTCAGTTTTTGCGAATAAATAATTTACATAGCTAACTGTTTCAATCGAACAAACCAGTGTTTCGTTTTTTGTTTAGTTGAATGTATGTACTTCTTTTTAGTTATCTGCAACAGAAAGAGTACCTTTGTAACGTACTATACATATATAGTACTTTTTTCGTAATAAATTTGAGTAGGTATGTGAACCTCATCGTAAGCAAAAAAAATAACGTTTAAATTTAAGTTTTTTGTTAGATGTTTTCATTTGTTAAAATTTAATTGATAGATTTACGGTTACACCATTTTTGGTTGCATTGAGTTATACAAATTAAACACAAAAATTACAAAACGATAGTAACACAACATGTCGTACAGTTTTTGGGACTGTGTAAAAAACTGTACTTTGGCCAATGAGCTGGCAAAAATTTAGCGACGTTACTCTCAGGGAATAACAGTTACGTTTATTTAACGTCATTGACCGTTTATATTTGCTTGGAAAGTATCAAGCAGTAAAACACCAAGAAGTCACTTATGCAAAAAAAAACGTGTAGCCAAAACGCGTTAAATATTTACACATTGTTAGAAGATTCGTATTACAACAGTACGAAAGTTAAAAAATAATAGAATAAGTTATCAAAAGCCAGTAATAAAAAAAACCTTGTACATTTAAGACTTCAACATATAGAAAATGTTCATCAAGTATAATTTATAGTTTTCGCGATGCTTTTCTTAAATAATAATAGCGCAAATATTGTTAAAAAAAATTTTAAAATAATTTTATTTACCTTGTTACATAAGATTGATGAAGCACAACATTACAAAGAACCAGTCAGCGGACGCGATAATTATCATACAAACTTCGCACCCGTAAAGAATTGTCTACGCAAACAAAACATTTGAAAAATAAACACAAGTTATTAGCGTGGGAAAATTTATGCACCTTAATTTATCTTGATTAGAAAAACACTTTAAGTTTACTCCCACAGTATTTTGTGAGCAAAATTCATTTCATGCTTTTTGTATAAATAGCACCAATAACTAAAATTGTTAAAAATTATAATACTCATAAGTATCACAGCTCTAGTAGTACTTAATGATACAATAGACAATACAAATCTTATTAATGAATTAATTAAAATGAGAATGAATCGAACTACTACATTGAAACCTGTTGTCAGATGTTTTGAAATAGAGATAGAGTAAAGCTTTAAGCAGTTCTAGACAAATATATGTTTAAGTATTCCTGATGAAAATAAAATAAACGGCAAGGAACGTATTTCACAAACATAAATAATTATTCAACGAAAATAATGTTCTACTGCGACACTGTAGGTAAAAGAGTAAGTACTATGACGACGTTGCCAAAAAACAAAATCTTACATTTTTCTTTTTTTTTCGTTATTTTTCTACGTCATGATGACTGACCGTTCAACTTACTGCCAAAAACAATAAAATTTGTTTGCTGAACGACAAAAAGTCTTGTAAAATAAACATTATGATTATGCTGATTCTGCAAATGCAAATTTACGACCGGTTTATGACAAAAATTCAGTTTAAAAGTTGTTGAAAATGTCAAAGCGTAGGAAACCGTTATTACAGATAATAACTTAACAAATAACTACTACATTGGATAATTACATTTGTTATTACCTAAATTATAAAAATTGCTAAAATAACAAAACGATTTACTAAAGTCAACAAACTGAGAAGGTAAATTAAATCATACTTAATTTTTTTAAGATGATGAAAGAAAACAAAATTAAACGTGCTTTATGTTGCCCAATATTATACCAATTAGATTTTTATTTACACTGAAATTTACATTTAAATGCAAATACACTTATACAAAAAAACCTATCCTCCACATATCAAATTTTGAAGTAGTTCATTTTTCAAAATATTCTTGCAAAAACCACCAACAGCATCGCTGCAAGCACTATTATCATGTACCCTACAAGCGTGTAGTCCACACAAACTACCTCAATCATTAAAGCAAATTATAAAATTAGCATGTTGTTTGACAATGCTTTATATATTATTCCATGTTTTGACAATTTTTTGTAAGGTGACCAGATTTTTTTAAAAATTGGTTTTTTAATTTTCTTGATAAACAAAATTTCGAAAAAATATTGTTTTGTTCTATTAACCTGCAAGTACAAAGTATGTTATATTATCAGTAATGATAGTTTGAGAAAGGACTAAATCATCATCAGCAATCCCTAAAGCACAAACCTGGAAAACAGTTACAAAACCACAGTCATGACCAAGAATAAATGCGAATGCTTTCTTCTGACTAACCATAAAACCAATCAAGCAAGTAAACAAACAAAGAAAAGTTTATTACTTATATTTAATTAGTTATTTACGCTTTTGAATTTGCAATAGCAAATACTAATTTGAGTGCAGCTTAATATAAAAGGTCCCTCCCACAAACGTGTAAAAGTCCGACGCGCTGTTATCAGTATTTTTTATGTGTACAAAATTTATTATTATAAAATATTTTTTAAAGAGCATCTGCTATTGTATTAAGTTAAAAAATAATTTCTTTTAAAATACCTACCGACGAAACATTTCTATAGGTTATGTAATACATTATAATATATCTTTCGCCAATCAAATTACGCGTAAATCGAAACATTTATCAGTATCTGATAAAAAAAACTATTTTAAATACAGTGCACGCCGCTTATTAAAATCATGGATAATGGTATCTGTCAGGTAATGTTATCATTTTATTAAATCTTATTTCAATAACCTATTTTGTACGAGTTTTTTAGCTGAATGTTCACAATACGCTTGTAAAATGAGAAAAAAAATGTAATCATTGTGCCCTAAAAATGCTTGTTTTGCATATTTAGATTTATATTTACAGTGTTATTTATTTATTTAAATATTTTGACTGACCTACATAACATTACCTCATTTAAACATATATAAATACGTTACTTTGTATTTTCAGTGTAGAAACGGTGGCGGTTTCTCCGTAAGGTCATTTCGTGAATGACCATCCAAAAAAATATTGAAAATTATGCTACTTTGTATTAATAATATTATACACGATAAGAATAATGTTGCCTATTTTAAAAATAGGTAAATTAACCTTAAATATAATTCTTTGATTAAGCAAGAATGCTTTTAAAAGTTTTAATGTTGAAGTGACCCTCCTGCAGCATTGGCCACCAGCCGCCACTGTTTAGAAAGAATGTTTAGTTCTTAGAAAAACAATTTAATTTAAGCACGTCTTATGTCATAACTATTCAATGCAACAGGTCTGTAATTTTCGATTTATTTGACTAAAAATTTTGTTATTTTAAATTTTTTGCTTGTATTGATGCTATAATTTTATCTTCTAAATTAATAACCTGTTAATTGGTAGTTCCAAAACACATTCTAGTACATTTACAACTACAGCAGCAGTAAAGGCTTATACTAACTTTATTTATTTACATAGGTGTTTCTGTATTTACTGTATACAATGTGCTAACTGAATATAACACAGATCATGTACGGCATTCTCCAAAAGTATATCGTCGGTCAAAGCAAATATTAGATGATGTTACGCATAGAAGAAAAAGCACCCTAAAACGTATTGTGCATTCGTTCTTTCTACGTAACAAACGACCAACAGTACAGAAAGTTATGGCTTGTATTAACAAATATGAGCGTATGTCTTTAAAGTAACTACGTTACAAACATTATTGAAAAAATTGGGTTTAGGGTAGTTAAACAAACAAAAGTATAAAGTGTTTGTAATTGTATATATACAGAAAAAAATCTAAACAGTACGTCACTTGAAAAAAAAATTACATCAGAGCGTGGGAAATACGATTCCTCCGAGAAATAAGAAAGTATAAAGAAGAAGGCAAGAAAACATATATAGACGAAACTTGGGTTAACGCCGATGATGTTAGTACACAAATTTGAACAGATACAACAATTCAAACAGTACGGCAAGCCTTCATTTTTGGATTATCCTACTAGACTTCAAAACCCTTCTGATAAAGGTTAACGAATAAGAAAGAAGATGTTAAATAATGCTTTATACCATAGAAGAAAAATTAAAAAAAATTCAACTTCAGCAACTAAAAAAGCTGATGGTTGACAAGTAAATCGATTGAATTTGAGAAAGACATAATTAAAGCAGAACTTTTATCACTTCTCAAGAAAAACATTCCAGTAACAAAGTATGTAGTGCATAAAATAGCAAAAGCCAGTAAACGAGTTGTATTACGATTGCTACCATATCACTGTGAAGTGAATTCCATTGGATTAATATGGGTTAGTCGATTCCAAACCGCGAAGAAAACAACAACCATAGAGTTTGCTACACTATTTTCATATTGCATACAAGAATTTTGTAGCGTGTTCCATATGGTTTTCACTGTAACTCAAAATCCTCGTCCAATATTGAATTCTCAGCTACTATGTACATATGTTTATTGCAAATACAATCTCAGTTAATTTGTGGAATGCACCAAAAAAAGAACAACCAAAAGTAGAAATAGATAAAGCAGACAATAACTAATAGTACATATATCTTTTCGCGCTCAAAAAAGAATACTTGCATTCATAAACCTTTTCGAGTTTCAAAACTAACTCGATAAATTTATCATTACATTGATTTATCGTAACTACTTTGTACGTGTCATCAAGAAAACTAGAAGTAACTGTACTGAAATTATTAAACAATTGCTTGTAAAGAGTAAACTGGCAGTCTTGCATATTTTATGGAATACTCAAGTAACTCAAAAATTTTTATTTAATTATTGGTCTATACAAATGTGAATTTTTCTTTCTTCCATAGTGCAGTAATTTTTCTTATCCAGTACTTAATTTGTCATAAGTGAGAAAGAGGATTAAGAACAATATTTCCTTTTTTTATACACATTCAATATACACGTTTACAAAAGTATGCAGGAAATAGACGATTTGTAAATTATGTTTTTATTGACCTAGCAAATGCGATAGCAAAAAAATGACAAAAACATCAAACAATTTCATTAAAAAATCCTTTCAAACATTTAAAAACAAATAATTTTTATTTCAAGTGCATATTTTGGCATAAAATTAATTTCGTTTATTGATTTGCGGAATTGAATGAATTAAGTTAAGTAAACCATTGACTTTGTTTGCGTTTGCTACTACTATACACATTTGAAATTTGCTTAGAAATGTGTAATTTCTCGCAAACAAGCGAAATCCATAAAACACATATGGAGATTCATGAAACCGGTTTGTATACGTATACACCCGAGAGTAAGAACTATAACTCGATTACAAGAAACCTGCAATTTTCAATATTAAATATTTTACAGTAAAGTTTTAAAACCATTAACAAATTCTAAATGTAAATTACAGCAATGCGCGGCATGATAATTCGTTAATCAAAATAATTACGAAAACTCGTTTTGCATCTGTCGAAACGTGTTTTAAAAAATTGCGTGTTTTGAATATTGTGACGCAAAAATCGGAAAAATTATTCGTTAAATAAAATGCCCGTTTACGAGGTTCTTAACAATACATACTGTACGTTTAAAGAAATTACATTTCAAATTAACGCACTGAATAATACACAATGCTTCAACAGAAAAAATGTTTGAAGTTTATCAACATTAAGGGAGCATTAGAAAAGCTTCGGAGATACAAATAACTTCAATGTTATCTTCAAAAACTAGTGATTTTGAATTAACCTTATCAATTGTTTATACTAAGTCACTTTGTTGGGCACACCCTGTCTATAAATAATAACTCGATACACTAGGACTAATCATAAAACGAAAAATACATAAAGACAAGGACATTATCCCAACGCCAGCGCCGCACAAATTAAAAAAAAAACAAAAACCAAAGTTAAACCATAAAAAAAGAAACATTTGAATAAAAGTATTTGGACAATAAAAAACTGTAAAAACAATTATGAGCCAACTAATAAATTTTAAAGATAAAGAAGAGAATGTTCTAGAATACAAAAAAAAACATAATACAAACAAATTAATTGGCGACACAGAAAAAATAAGAAAAAATAAATAAGATAAAAATAACACTACTAATCACAGCAATGAAACTACTCTAACCATCAAAAACAGCTTCTAGAATAAGATGAAGTTGAATGAAAACCGTAAAAATATTTGGTAAACAAAACAATTATTCTACGACCTACTTGATGAGATTATAAAAGAAAACAATTACCCAAAAACTATAATTCAAAAATAGTAATAGTAATTTTTATAAAAAGCACACCCAAAGGGTATACAGAAAGTATAGAAGGATTACGCCAACAACACCATCTCAATAAAGTTTACGCATAAACAACAAAGAGAAAAAAAGCACAGAGATAAACCAGAAATAACAGAAGTGTGACCGTGGTTTCAGAAACAAAAGAAGAACTCAAAATTCAAAAAATGAATATAAACATAAAAAAATTTGTGTTTAATGACCGTAAAAAAGAATACGATAAGAAAAGAAGAAATGCTTGAAAAGTAACATGTAAAAATTAAAAAAATTAAAAGAAGAGCTTAAACTATTTGTTATTATTGTAAATAAATAAATAATAATGTACATCCACATTAGAAGCCCTAACCATGAAGAGATTTTTTAATCGCAATAAAAATAATAGACCTAAAAAATAGATTATTAAATGATGTATGACTTATGCAGGAATACTTTCAAATCACACAGTAAACAAAATTTCTTGAAAAATAAAAATGAAACAGATATTTATTTGTATCGCTAGTCCAGAAAGTGCTACTCGCAAAATACTTTCGGGACGCGTAATATACAAAATTTTTCGTGGGAACGTTTATAGTGTAACTTGTTAAAAACAGCTATTTAATTATTAATTTTTAATAAAATTTAATAACATATGTATGTTGATAAAACTGAAAGCTGTAATGACAAAATTAAATCGTTTTTGAAATTAATCTGACAATTACATAATTTCATTACAATTTGTCTTATATTAAAATAAAACTATTATAGCTTTCAGCAATTGTAAGATATAAGCAAAAATATTATATTTATTTTTAAAAACATTGTTAGTTTTATTCTAAACAATACCACACATAATAGTGCATCTCTACCAAAAATGCCACAAAGAAAGCAATAGAGACCAATAAAAAATTAAATTGGTTTCAATAAGAATCCATAGGTTTCGTAGAATAGTGTTTATAGGTTTTTATGTGAACTTCCCAATAAGCGATATTTTAATTGAATTCTATTGGTTTTGACGTGTGTTACTATCATAAAATATTCAGTCCGTAAATACTAATTAATTTTAACAGTTTTTAATGCTTTGTAATCAAAAATTGGTCATTACTGATTAAAATAGTTAAGTTATGATTAAAATACAGTTGTAAATTTATAAATTTCTACATCAAAAAATAATAAGTAATTCCAAATCAAATTAAAACATGTAATTAAATTACAAAAGCAAAATTGTTATTAATATAGAGCTATATTCATAGTTTTCAATATCAGAAAATATTTCATAAGTAATTGTAAATCAAATTTGAATATTAGTTAGTGATTAAAATAATGAACATTTTAATAGTTGAAAGTGTTATTCATAGTTTTTTATTTTTAAACACTATCGGATACTCGTGCACTAACGCGCACCTTAACATTAACATTACGACCAACAGCTATAAACTATACATGTAACTACGTTTCGTCATTTTATTTTTGTTAAAAGCAACTCTTATAATAATAATTCTTACATCATATCGATATTTTAATTTTGCAATGACGGGTACGTAACTAGTTATGTTAATGTTTTAATTATCCTTTTTAATTATTTTTATTTATAGAAAAGCTACCACTGGTAAGTAAATATTGTTCGATCGATGTGTTTCACTTGAATTTTCTATTTTTCAGCAGGATTTAGCACGAGGGAATTTGAATATGACCGACTATTTGTTTAGATTAATAAGAAATTTCCCATTGAAGTTGAATATTTTAATTTGGAATTCACTGTAAAAATGTTTTTTGATATTGGTAATTACATATTAGAAAAGAATAGATTTTTGTTGGTTTTAATTAACACGTTGTTGCATTAACACGTTCCCTACGTAGCTTAAAATCGCTGACTTTCATTCAATGCGATATCGGTTCCCAAAGACCGATACTGAATTTTTCGGACGTGCAGTATCGGTCCTCTTATCTCAAATTACCTGTCGTAGTATAATTTTCATCATCAGATGTGGAGTCTAAATCACTACCAGACATAGTGTAGTGTAGCCGCAAATAGTATAATGCTTTTGTGAAATACATGTATGAAAAAAACTAGTTGCAATTTACGCACGGGAGTGTTAAAAACGCGATTTTTCTATCTAGTATCCCCAGAGACCGATAACGCAGTGAACGTGTTAAAAGGGATTTACCTAAACAAAATTAATGGTTTTCTATTTTTTTAATAGTTTTAAATAGGTAATTACACGGGCAAAAATTTATATAGAAACTTTTTGATTCCAATTTTTAAAAATCTTATTGGTTTCTATGAGCCATTTTCCACAGAGATGTTTATAAATCTGACAGAATGACATGACGTAAAGAATTAATGATTGCTAACTTCTGGTTATAAAATTCTATTAAATTTTACCGGCCTAGGCCGGAAAAGTAAAATTTCCGGTGAATTATGCTGCCTGCAAAATACGAAATACGAAAGGAAGCACAAAAAAATATTTTGATGCAACTAGAATATTTTTTATTGTTCTTAACTTTCATAAATTTTAATTTTTCGTTTTTGTAAATCATCTTTGACAGATTTTGCCCACTCGTCAACACAAACGTCAAACTATTGAAAAATTTTAAAATGTTGGATGCCTCATAGTCTGTGTTCAAGCAATAAAATGTTGTATTTAATTCGTTCCTGTCTAAATTGGGCGTTTTTTTTGTGGACTTTTAAAATTCTCGTTTCATTCACACAGGAACTCGTTAAATAAATAACTACTGAGAAAAAAAAACTATACGAAAGTTTTTTCTTTTTTGCTGATAATTATTTGCCGAATACGTCATAATCATCAGCTCTAGTTAATACAAAAGATGAATTTAATTAAGTTAATGTTCAAAGTCTGTTGAATATTAAATTTTAAAGTTGCAAATCGCGTAAAAACTTTTTTTTCAATGCAGAATTGAGCATCCTCATAATATAAATTTTGATTTGCTTAGTACTCTTAATGAAATAAAAGTTGATGATCTTCATGACGCAATCACAGAAAAACGCAAATCTTTCACGAAAAAGTTACTTACAATTTTACCAGAAATGCGAATTTGATTTGTTAAGTTTATCATCATTTGACATGAAAAAATTCATGTAAGCGATGAATTCTTTCGGTGTCTACCATTTTGCAAAGCCCAAAACTTCGTAATTCATTATGACTCATTCAAATTGTATGTATGATTTAAGAAGTATCGGAAACTGAACTAAATAAAACTCAGTTCTATATGAATAAAAAGTTCAACAATTGTTGCACGCAACGTTTAATAATTTAATAACAATAATAGAAAAATAATTTTTTTAATAAGAAATAAAAGGAAGCAATTAAGATCTGGCACGTGAGAAAGTATCGAACTGATTTTTGATTAAGAACAAAGACATGTTTTGAATAATGGATTGTAGCCCAATCACTTTTCTTTTTCTTGTTAATATGTAAGAAGCGTTTTAAATGAAAATAAAAACTGCAGAAATGTAGAACTAGAAATTCGCACCAAAAACTTTATAATTACACTGTATATATATAACGTAAAACAAAATGTTTGAGCAGTGATGCATGAAATTGTTGAAATAAACACAAAGTTTCTATAGAATGCAATCACTTGTATTGAACAGTAAATAAGTATTATCTCAAATGATCATTATTGTTACCTGCAAAAGTGACACACAGGTTCATGAGCACAATTCTCGGTCAGGGCCAGCAGGAGTTCATTGTCTCTGTGAGCAATCGACTTACATCGAGTTATTGGAAATTCTCTTGTATTCGCCGAACCTTTGTTTATTTCGAATAAATCATTATTTAATCCGGGTCCGTTTTGATTGTAAACGAGTTTATCTTTGTACTTATTATTATTCTTATTAGTACGTTTATTGATGTATAAATTTACATTTGACTGAACGCTATTTGATTCGGAACGATTGACGCGGTCGTTATCCACCTGCACTTTGTCATCGTCGTCTTCTCCGTTGTCTTCGTCAATGAAACTACAGTTAATAAAATGCAACCAAAATAGATAAGATCTACTTTCTAAGGAATTAAACCAGTTAGACAGAAAATCCGAAGAAGTACCAGCAAGATTGTCGTAATTAATGTTCAGATCGTTTTTCGACAAATTCTCGATTAATAACGTTTCAGTTGCCATCCTACTAAAAGAATTTTGTCGTCACAGCACCCAATCGTCAAAATAATTTTTCTTCTTTCATGTTGCACTTGATCCGTTCATAAAAGTTCCGTTCAGAATTAAAGCCGGAATCTCTTTAACATCTCCTCGACGTACATAAATTAACGCAACACCTGTTTCGATCGAGGGCCATCAGCCATAGGTAACCCACTGACCGAACCGTCGTCTATACGTTCAAAAATTTCCTATACAATGCTATTTGCCTTTTGCAAATCTATATCCACCTATAATAAATAATGTTAAACAGTACGTATTTATTTAGCTTTCTCTGCAATCACGAGGAATTACGATTTTGAAATTTATTTACAATTGATCTAAATTTCAACTTGTACGGAATAAAACACACACGTATGTATACAATAAAATGCGTTAAACATATTCTTAGTTTCTATATTGGTATTCGATTTTACGCCTTCTTGTGCTCTGATTAAAATGGTAAACTTTAGTTTCACCAAATAATTAATTACTTTATTGAAATGTTTCGAGATTTTATCGTTAAAATTTTCATTAAAACGGGATAGATACATAAATTAAACCAAACCTTATAAAACAGAAACAAATAAGTCACCCTAAAAACCAAAACCAACTGAGTCAACAAAAAATTAAAATAATATCTTTATTAAATAAGGTCATCTAAATAGAACCGCGGTTAGAACTACACAAAATAGGTATGTGCCTACGGTCTGTTGAAAATATGCCTACTGTCGTCACAGCATGAAATATTACCCAGATAAGAAAAATCTCTCATTAGTTTGCCTAAAGCTCGAAACTATCTCAACGCGGCAAAGAATTTCTTTACTATAGTCTTGTCCCAGATATTTGGAAGATCTAAGGATTGTTACTTCCGTAATACCAACGTCCAATAACCAAAATCAGTTGTTTTTTAATCGAAACGAAGAATGAATACGACCAGCACTTTTTTTAACATTTTGACAACTAGACGGATACGTCCTGGTCCGGCGTTGAGATGAACACCTTACATTTTTTCCCTGAACTTTTACGCCAACAATTCAACCTGCCAAAAAAAAATTAAAAGTTTTTTTAACATTATGCTATACACCAACAGTTCTAAAGTAAATTAAAAGCGTCTTTTGAAATATCTTGAAAATAGTTAGCAGGTCGAGTATATTAGAAGCAGACCTAGGAAGACTGTACGGCCAAATTAGTCTAACGTATCCTCACAAGCCGCAAATCATGACAAATTTATTTCCATAATCGTAATAGTGATTCTATCTTGAGTTCAAAAAATACGAATATTCGTCGACATAAAATAGTCGATTAATTAACTACACACGGAATATCCTATCCTATCAGACCAAGTTTATACTCCACTAGACACGGTAAAAATGATGTTTGTATTCACCATTCGTTTATAATCAACAACAAACAAAAAGCTTCAATATTAGGGAATTGAACCAAAACAATATGCATATACGAGAGGAAAAACTTAAATCCTGTCTCGAACTACTCGCTATTGTTACAATTCGAGATAAAACTCTAAGAGAATGTCCACTAGTTTAATGAAGTATCTCTTAGATGCAACCCAACCAATAAAGATTAGAAAACCACGAGAATTGACTGATAGGTTCGTATATGCCGTCAAATAAACCTAATTTATTTCGCAAACATCTTCAATATCAAAAAGCATCAAAGTAAAACGTAGGAACTAATATGGTCTAAACCGTTCTAGAACGAAGAAGAGATGTTATGATGTTACTGTGACGTCACACACTGTCTAATATTATTTTGAAACATTGAAAAAGAATTGGAATAGAACATTGTAGAAAATTCTTATAATTCAGATATACATTACCATACCAAGCAACACCATGTAAATATACTGTTTTAGATAAAAGTATATGACAAGAAAAATTATCTATCACCTTTCCACGCATTAGTACCCAACGTAATAAACGTCGAAAAAATCTTCTCCAACAAGTATTTATGAAAAAATGAGACACTTCAACTCAAAGGTTTTTATCAAAAACCTAAACGCTTTTTGAGCAAGTTCCTTTAGAAACTCCAAATACAGTGCACACCGCTTATTAGAATCACGAATGTTATCAGTCGGGTAATATTATCACTTTATTAAAGAACGGGCCGGGCGTAGGCTACTACATTAAAAAAAACACCGTTTATAGTAATTAAAATTTCGGTTTATGTTATCCATTTTCTTTGTTTCTATACATGAACGATAACCTATTTTGCATACATTTTTTAGCTGAGTTTTCACAATACGCTTGTTTAGAATACAAAATGTTATCATTGTACCCTAAATATAGTTGTTTTGCATATTTAGCTTTATTTTTGTAGTGTTCTTTATTTATTCAAGTACTTTGACTAACCTACGTAACATATCATTTTATGTACGTTCTTAGAATAACAACTACATTTAACTGCGTCTTATGTGATAACATTTTATATTTCTTTTTATTATCGGTGGCAACACACTATTTAATGCTACAAGTCCGTAATTTTCAATTTATTGACTCAAAATTTTGATTTCTTTAAACGTTTTATGAAAATGTTTAATTTGACGTTTTTTGCTTATATTGATGCTATGATTTCACCTTCTAAATTAACAACCTGTTAATCAAATACACGCTGTATGTATTTAGTGCTTTCTAACCAATAAACATTTATTCATTTTTTTTCAGAACTTTGGATATTGTTAGTTGGGTATTGTTATCAAAAACCACGTAAGTGGTGTGCACTGTATTTAAAATCACTAAGCAGATCAAATCTGACCCCGTTTGAGTACCTCTACAAAAAAAACATCTACGGCAAAACAACATGTTTGCTTAATACAAGTTTATTTACCTACTATTCCCTCATATAACATTGTAGTTGTTAAGCAACAAGAAAAACTTAGTTTGATTAGATATACAAAAGTACAATTAAAATTTTAATATAAAGTGATCTTATCAATGGTCAAAAAACATAGTTTATAATATTTTAGTTTTGCAGCTATGCTAAGACACAATTAACCAAAACAAATCGTAAAATCTTGCATAATGTTAACTTGACTCACTTTAAACAATAGAAAGAAAGTGAAGCTTAATCAAAACAATTGTTTGCCTTAGATAGTAATAATTATTAATTACAAAGTGATTTTATAGGACACAATTACTTCCATACAGAAAAAAGAGATGACATTTCCCAAAAACCTACAGTCAAATCATCTTGTACTATTACACAATAATTTTGAGTTACTTTCATTTTTAATTAATATCTAAGTTGCTCAATTAACATTTATAAAGAATATTTTCTAATAATTAATATAATATATTGCTGTATATTAACATTAATTTAAGCAAATTAACCAATAGACGAATTTTATTAATGTAGAACAAGTACTTTGTTATAAAATTTCCAATTAGACAAATTAAAATTTCATTGAAAAGTTGTCCGCTTTATTTAGCAACAATAAAATAGATACAATTAAAAAATTGAAATAAACCCAATTCGACATAGTCAATAATTTCGATATTAAAATTGTTGGCGTAGTTTACAAAATTTCAAAGCAATTTGAAATTAGATTCGAGTTATAAAACTTTCACATAATTGGGTGCAGCCTTTGTTAGAAAATCATCTGGAATTGGGAAGAAATAAAAATTGACCTTCTAAAAGAAAGTGCATTATTACAGATCGGAAAGAAATTTGAATTTTCCTTCGGAAGTTAAAATTCGAAAGTGTTTGGAAAAAATAGATTATTAATTAGATCATTAATTACAGACTGTTGTTTGTTGTTGTTTTGACTATTTTTTTTCATATTAAAATGCAAAGAAATGCTTGAATAAGAAATTTAACCAAAATAATTGCAAACATTAAGTTACAAAAAAGCTTAACGTTATTCTTAATTACTATAATTCTCAACATTACTTAGTAAAACATTTTACATGTAGATTTAGGAGCCACAAAAGCTAGCTGATGTACTAAATACATAGTGTAAGCTCACACTAAAAATAATGAAGTACCGGTGATATGAAGCTTATGTAAAATGTCGACGAGCATTAGGAAGACCAAAGCTAAAAGATAGACATATAAAATCACTTTCATCCGTAACTCAAAAATTTTTAACGACATCCAGAAGAGAGCAATAAATAAAATAAAAAAGGCAATGTAAAATCAAAACCGTTTTAGACAGTGCTTGGATAAATATTGGTTCTAACTACAACTATAGAATTATATTAGCTGTCAACGACTGGATTCTTTTTAAGAATTTAATTTTTCACTAAAATAAATTATTAGAAATTATTTTGACCATTGTACAATAAATTTGCTCAAAAAATCAAGCTCAGACTTGTTATTCTAAACTGAGACTCCGCATAAATAATTTTGTGTAAAACTCAACCAATAAATCATCGAGAAATTTTTGGTTAATAAACAAATTCACTTTTTAGAGGTCATTATTAAATTATCATAATTTTTAGAATGCAACGATATTTGAATAAAACATAATTATGTATAAAGAAACTAAGAATAAGTTTTGCGTTTTAAATTACGTGCTACTGTCACAGATTCCAAACGAGGGTGGAAAAGTAACAGAAAAGTGGACCATTTCATATATATATATTGATTATTACTAATTGAAAGCGATTAATGTAGTTTCTAATAATAATTTTATTACTGATAAAAAATCTGCAGTTGAACTTGTAAAAACTTGTCCGGCAAATTAGCAAGAAATAATCGTAATTCCCCGTTTTATTAAAAGGATTTAAATTACCGTAGTTTTTGAGTAACTTTAATCCAAAAAAAGCACTTTTTTAATCACAGAAGAAAATAATTGCACTATCACACATGCACTTCACGCAAGATACAAAACACTCGAAGATCGGACGTAGATTGCCTGCATGTCCGCTAAGTTGCTAAGAGCTGATGACACACATCCCACAACCCAGATTTCCACATCGCCCCTCGAAGTCATAATCGATGAAGAACTACAGGTTCTGTATTGGTATACCCGTTATATTACAACCTGCATTAATAACTAATGAATGAAGTAATGATAGCGATGCTGGATAAGAGATATAACGTAAAGAGAGGCGCTGACTGCTCTTCTTTAAAGGTTTTACATGCATCTTAAAACTGATTTAACGAGCAAGAAAATATAGGTTAAGTAAACTTTTTCAGTTACTTAAAAATTTTCGAATAATAAAACAGCCAGTGAAATTATTAATTTCTAGGAGAAATGCAATTATTCACTAATTACGTTCTTAATTGCGATGTGACGGTGACGAGTTTCGCTCAGAAGTTATTGCAAGTTATTTACAAAATTAACATCAAAGATATTTTTATAGTTTTACGAGAAAAATAGTTTTAGTTTTAAGAAACCGTTACACCAATAACAAAACAATAAAAGCAATTCTAATAATAAAAACATTGTAAAAACTATTAAGAAAGCAAATAAAAATTAATTATTATATAGACATATTGACAGATTCAGAAGCGTTAAAAACAAATAACTATTCTTGTCAGATTAAGATAAAATTAATACTATAATTAATTTATAGTAAACGATGTTAAAATAAACTCATAAAATTTAAAAAAAAAAACAGTTACCGATACCTATATCAAAGAAATCAAAATTTTAGATAAAAAAGCAAAAACGCGAGAACATAAGGTGATTTCTACAAATAGTCAAGTTTTGTCTGTACTTCATAGGATAATTAAAAAAAAAGAAAAAACAAAGTTGATAACTTACTACAACAAAATCAAAGCAGCTGTTTCAAGAACCTAAAATAAAAGTAAGTATAGTAATATACGTGATTCTGCGTCACATACTTCAGTAAGCTCTGAATATTAAACAAAATAATGGAAACAAATCAGAATAATAGTAAAATATTAAACAAACGTGAAAAAAGAAATTCATATTTTTCGAGAAATAACCATTACCAAATTAATTAAAGACAAGCAAGTTTTGAAAATTACAAAAAAAACACAACATAGAATTCAAAAATCAGACCAATCAAGTCCGGGAAAACCAAAAAGTGTACAGCTAGTGTAGCTGACAGACCAAACTTAAAAAAAAACAGGCAATCTTGTATCAATGTAAGAATGATTTTTTTTAGTTACCATGACGGTTTATTTGAAAAGACTTGTTCATACGCTCATGTTGTGTTCACTAAAATCAGTTAAACAAATTATTTTCTTTTTCATGACAAATAGAAAGAAATCCTATAGACAATAACCCAACTAGCATCATGCAGATGGTTCTAATAATGCACAAAGCACTAGAGCAAGAATCGGTAGCAGTAGCACGGCTTCTGTTCAAAAAGACGAAGAAAACGAGAAAGCAGACATATTAGAAAAAATAAAAAAAATCCTCTAATAGTCTAATACTACCTGTGGTCTAGCACATAAGCAGGTCAATGGAGGAATAAGAATCTTATTAATACAAAAACACACCTCATACAAATTGTTAGCTCTTGGACAGAGAGAGTCAACGATGTTTATAAGGGAACCGTCCAGTCAAAGAGCAATTAACTAATTAAGCTAGGCAAAAACCATCTAAGATGGCTTTTTCAGGGAACACTTGTAAAACATCTCACTATCATAAAAGTAAACGAAAATGCTTACTGTAGGATGTGTAGAAAATAAGAGAAAAAATAGCTCTTCATATGCTATGAGATGCTTACACTTAAAAAAAACTAAATAGAGCCAGAAGTAATAGTCTCGATCTCAAACTTTTCGAGAAAGCATAACGTATAAGTTAAAAATCTATGAGACACGATAAGTTTAGTTTAAGTGCTACAGCTAATCAAACCTAACTCAAAAGAACAATAACAACATAATTTAGACAAAAGCCCCTGAATAAATAAACTATCCAGCAGACTTAGAACTGAAAAGTGGTTAAACTAATTCGATTCAAGATTTCTAAATTAAAAAAATAAACACATCGTAGGACGATTTACTAAGTTTCTACAAGATCCGCACTTAGTAGTAAGAATCTGGTTCAAAGTATAACATATATGTTGCAAAAAAAACAATAACAACCAAAATACCTCAAAACATGAACCTATAACTTGTCTGTGTTTGCTTTACAAGGTATTCGGCCGTAATGTGCCGTAGAACAATAAATCCCCACCTAATCGACAATAATTTTTTATGGTATAATTCAGGTTTTCACGGGTTGCATTTGTAACACAATTTTCCATTCTGGATAATTCCCGTGTTGTCGTCATCACGCAAGTTGAGCTTTCGTCACAGGTCGCAGTGGACATCTTCAAAATCCGTAACAAATTGATTGATTGCGCCGTGAAGTTTCGGTTTTATAGACCTGTTTTCGATCGATAAAACTTGTTCCCAAATCTACTGTAAAGAAAAACTAGAATCTCTGTTATTATTAAAAGTATTTTTAATTATTTCAATGGATTCTCTAATTTTTCGCTGACAGTAATGAGAAGCATTCCCTAAAATTTTAGAGTTTTCAAACATAATTTGATGACCCGTTTCTAGTACATGTTCCGCCACCACTGACTTTGATGCTTCTTAACAGTAATTCCCACGCTTTTACCCTTTTCTTCTATGTATGCACGACCACAAGAGCAAGAAATGCTATAAACGGTGTCAGATTGAAAAGGAATAACGTCCTTCATGAGATTTAAAAGTTGACCCAATTTAGGAAGAGTAGACTCTAAGATGTCCACTGCGACAAAAGCTCAGTTTGTATAATAACGACAACACGGCAATTATCCAGAATAGAAAATTGTGTAAATAATTTTTTAGCTGAAGAGCAAAAACGATACGTAAATAAATCTCAAAGTGGAAAAATTGCGTATAAGCTTTTGTAGTAATGGAGCTATATGTAACAAAACAAACTAAATATCAATATAGTTTTTACAGACTACAAGAACCTTGCAACTCTATATCAACTAAGCTTTTGCCAAAAAGGTGGTTTTAGACTATTATGGTTTTGCTTTGCCCATGACGCATTCGCAACACTCTTTAATAGAGCTAGACACGTATTTGTATGTAAAGAAGGCGCAGATCTCCTACAAAAACTAACACAATTGGTGACGAGCTTTACATGTCAAAAGAGTATAAATAATTACAAAAAACACAAACTGCATATAATAAGCTAAGATGTCATCATCAGCAAACTGATACTATTATTAAAAACCTAGCGGTCCGTGATAATCATTATTCATAATTATGTGCTTGTTCTCATAGATTTCGAGACTTTCATACGAATCGAGTTCGTTCCTATTTTCTATTTTTTTATAACTGATTTAACATTTTCAAATTTATGGTTATTTTCAAACATATGTAGGCAACATTGTATTTATTTAATTGCCCCTTAAACCTGGTGTTGAGAAACCTCTTGGTTTGCCCTATGTATATTGGATTACAACATTTACAATTACTTTTATATATTCCCGATTTATCGCATATATCTACAAGATCTGTCGGATTGCGTAAAAGCTATATACATTGTTATTGGTGGTTGTGACAACCGCGTAGTCAAATTAAAAAAAAAAAAGAAGAAGGTGTTACATGCCAAAATTAACACAAAGTCACTGCCTGCAATGAAGTAACATAAACGGGGGTTGTGCCACTAGCTCAATGGAGACGGGGTGGTTTTATTTAAAATTCCGTGAAAAATTGGAAACGCGATCGTCGTAAAATTGAACTAGAACGGTAAAATAGTCAAATAATCGGTAAGGGCGCCAATCAAGGATTTCTATAAGGGTAGCTTTCAAACCCCTGATTACCTGAAAGCTCATCCGGTTGGTTACAACCCCAGAACTTACCTTGGGTTGTAACAATTCTGAAAAACACTCAAACAAAAATTTACGTATGCGGCGGCTAAATGAATAAAAGCTCTTTACATTTAACAATTTAACATTTATTGATTGAATATTTAAAACCAAAACAAAATAAAATAACCAGTACTAATTGATATCAAATAAATTTAAATAAAAGAAATGAAATAATCTTAAGCAAACAAGAATGAACAATTTACACACAAAACATTACATTAAAATTTATAAAAAGAAATGCTACTACAATAGCGTTAATCGACGTTTTCAAATATAATTAAATCTCAAGATCTTGACCGCATATTTATAACAAACAAATTAAATAACACAAAAAAAAACAATACAGTTTATAACATAAATATGTCCGAACTTTAATTCGAACTAAACAAAATATAGTTTATAAGTCGTTACATTATCATATATTCGAAATACGAATTATTTCTCAAACGCACCAAAACAAAGTTAATTGATTTTAATTTCGCGCAAACACTATACGTGTTCATTGAAAGAATTAAATTCAACGTTAGTCGTAATTTCAATTGACTCAAAATTGAAAGCTTTTACTGCATTTTTAATCGCGGGTCACTGCACGAACAAACAACAAAATCGATAAATACCTTAATTCTTAATTGATGACACCGTTTGAACTTTGGTTCCCAGTGGTTTTGAAAGCTAACACCTTGGATGGACTTCGGCTGCTTCCCAAACAATAGAACAACGACGGAAGATATAACTCACAATCTAATTTTATAACCGCCACAGGCGAATTTAGGATTTAATCATATACCACCACAACATTAAACCCCACAAACGTAACAGTTTATGTTTCAGAAATCACGAATTTTACACAAGCCGTACTATACGAAATTTGAAGCAAATTAACATTTTTCTCCACCAAACTTAATTTTCACGATTTCTGCTTAACTTCCGCGGTTCTACATAACGTCAGAGGGTAAATTACCCTATATCTCCACTACATCTCACGGTTACCGGTATTTGTCATTGCGACCCATGATCGAATGATCGAATGAATCAAACTTTTCAAAAACCTCCTATCCCCTACTTAATTACTTAAATGTGCGCAGTAAATTTGTGGTAAAAGAAAGAACATTGAACAAACGAGAAAAACAAAGACGGCAATTATAATTAGTCGCGTGAATTTTCGCACGTAGACCATGATTCACACAAGAACGCTGAGACTTGCATTTTTGCAGGTGGCTTAAGATAGCGCTCAATCAAATAAGATTCAGCCTAAACAAGAAAAATGTATCAACTTACATTCCACAAAGGAAGTCGTAAATTATATTGAATTGGTATTCTACGAAGATAACTAAATAAAGTACTAAATCAAAAACAAAACTACGGATCTGTATGCATTTAAAAGAAAATTTCAATAATGATTGAAAACAACTTGAAATATCATTAAACTCAAACCACACCAACAATAAACAAAACGTTCTCGATGCTAATACTAAATTAATAAATCGAAACACACAAAAAAAAAGAAAACTTACGGTGTCTTTCACAACGAAATTCAAACGCAGGTCACAAAGGCCTCGAGTGTATGCGGAATAATTCAATAGTTTGACAAATTTCTTTGTTACCCTGTCGTTAGTATTTGCCAACATAATTGCGTTTTTAATATTAAGTTTATGTTTCTGACTATATTTCTTTTGATTCCGCAAAATGATTGTGCTTTGCAATTTGATTAATATATTACAATTTTCCATTATGGATAATTTCCGTGTTGTCGTTATCACACAAACTCTCTTCAAACCCTAGAATAAACTGAATGCAACCCGTGAAAACCTGAATTCTGTTATTGATTAAAATTTTGGAAAATTCAATAATCAATGAACCAAAAAATGAAAGGACGCTCATTTATCTTGCATAGTGTGGTTTGAATCATTAGTAATAACCCTCATGGTGTTGGTGTCTTTACTTACTCAAGTGTCAAGGAATGGTAACTTTCGTTGCATTTCCGTTCCATAGGTAAACTGGATGGTCTCAAATTTTGAATTTGGTATTTGAAAAAATTCCTGAGGGCTACAAATATTAGTATCGATGACATCTCAGCCAAACTTTCAGGAAGTAGTATAAATTGTTTAAAACCCGTTTCAAATTTACTTATGAAAAGGTTTGCAATAAATGGAGATAATCAGTTGCCCATTGTCGTTCCATATTGTTGTTGGTAGTTATTACCGTTAATTTAAAAATATGTCTGGTCCATACAAAACTTAATTTTATAAAATTTTCTGTTGGCAAAACTATTCTTGTGTAATATATCTTTTAAACATCCTAAAGTTATACCACTTGGACACAAAGAACTGACATCGAACGAAAGTAGTAGCTCATTTTCTGTTAGCTCTATTTCCTCTATCTTATCAATAAATTCGTAAACGTTTTTCACACTAACTTGAGGTTGTTGACTAAACAGTTGTCACAAACACTAATAATAATTTATATAACCTTTTAGGCAATCCGAAAAATCCTTTAGATATGTGCGATAAATCAGGAATATATAAAAGTAATTGTAAACGTTGTCATCGAATATATATAGGGTAAACCAAGAGATCTCTCAACACCAGGTTTAAGAAGCACTTAAATAAATCTAGTGTTGCCTTACATATGTTTGAAAATAACAATGAAATAGAAGGTGTTAAGTTACTTAAAAAAACAGAAAATAGAAACAAACTCGAAGGCATATTCATGAATAATGATGACCACAGATTGCGAGGTATTTCACAATTATTCGACCTTATAGAAATCGTTACACAAGCATGGAATAAATTAGATTTAGTTTTAATATTGGGTTTAGCATCAGTTCGCTGATGATGACAGCTTAGCTGGCGAAACACGTGTAACGGTTTATTTTCATATTTACATTTCGTATTTGTGTTCGTCTTGTTTTAGTTACTTTTAAGTAGGGTTGGTTGCCTACAATTTTTGAAATTTAATACGAATTTAATACGAAATGTAAATATGAAAATAAACCATTACACACGTGATTGGCATTTCTTTAATTATGCAGTTTATGGTTTTTTGTTATTATTTATATAATTAACGCTTCAGTTTTGTTGTGCCATATAACCAAAGTCAAAAGAGATTAATAATCTAATTCGCATAACAGAAATCTTTTCTGTAGACATAAGATTTGACAAATGTAAAACATTGAGCACAAAGAAAAGAGCTGCCAAATTACAAAGATGTGAACTATATAATATAGATTAAAAAACCTATAAAAAACACATACAAAAGCAGTGCTATAACGACCTACCTCAAACGATTTATTAACGTTCTAACATCAGAACTAAACATGAAGAATATATCGTGTATAAACCATTAACACTTAAACCAGTTCTAATTTATACCCTTGGAGTTAAGTAAATTCGCAAACCATGTTCACTAGGGTGGTCCTTATTTAGGGTTTCTCCGAATTTTTTTTCACGATAGTCCTAAATCGGTTCTAAATCTATTAAAAAAAATTTATGCCAAGTTATAGCTCTTAATTTTAATTTTAACCCGACCCCCCCCGACAGCCAAAGTTTTAAATGGAAATAACACGGGAAAAGTTCTGTTGATTTTTTGAAATTTTTTTTCATCATGAAATAATGAACAGATCATGTTGACCAATGACAATTCTTATAGCAAATTTAACGCTCTACAAAAAAGGTCTCTTATGATTTTTTGCTAACTCTAACGGTTTCTGAGTTATTTAAGGTCATAGTTGAAGCTTAAGTCAATTTTACGATTTTTCTATTTCTACCGTCGTTTATTGATTTAAAAATGAAAAAAAAAAAAATTCATAACTTAGACGACTTTTTTTACCTTCACGCATGCTCTGAATGAGAAGTATTATTTTATTAAAAAAATCGACTATCAAAATTTCAATAAATTAAAAAACATACTTTTATTATCATTTTTTTTAACATCGATACTATTATGAAAAAATAATTTGCTAATTAATGTAACTATCATTTTAGGGTCACGGTTACTTTGGAAGTTTTCTAAGAAACAAGAAAAAAAACCATTGAGATTAAGAATTATTATCCTTTTTACATTTTTAAATCATTAAACGACGGTAGAAATAGAAAAATCGTAAAATTGACTTAAGCTTCAACTATGACCTTAAATAACTCAGAAACCGTTAGAGTTAGCAAAAAATCATAAGAGACCTTTTTTGTAGAGCGTTAAATTTGCTATAAGAATTGTCATTGGTCGACATTATCTGTTCATTATTTCATGATGAAAAAAAATTTCAAAAAATCAACAGAACTTTTCCCGTGTTATTTCCATTTAAAACTTTGGCTGTCGGGGGGGTCGGGTTAAAATTAAAATTAAGAGCTATAACTTGGCATGAATTTTTTTTAATAGATTTAGAACCGATTTAGGACTATCGTGAAAAAAAATTCGGACAAACCCTAAATAAGGACCACCCTAATGTTCACATAAATTTATTAGTTAGAAGCTAAAACAGATTAAATCTTTCCAAATGTGTTTTAGAAAGCAACACCATTTTCCTTTCTTTTACATTGAGCTATGGTTACTATAGAAAACAACCATACACATATTAACCTCTAACAAGCACATAGAGTAGAGATGATTATTGACGCGGAATATAGCGCAACCAAACAAGATCCGAGGGACATGAGAAACCTTACAACTGATTGCAACCATATGGTGTCAGCAAAACCATGCCTACAAAGAAGCGTTAAAGAAATGGTTGACACATAAGATTTGCAATATAGACCCAATTTGCGACTACTGAAAATATAAGAAAACAATCTTAACAACGCACCTGTTAAAAAATACGTGTGAGCGACTTAAAAAAATATCCGAAACCATCCAAGCAATCGCAGATACCGGTACCTGATCAAGTGAGCGAATAGTGGAATATTGCCAAACCGGTAAACTAACTTTTAGACATCGGCATCTCAAGAAATATGTCTTCAGAACAAACAAATAAAAAATTTAAGCAAATACCAATTATAATAAAGAAAAAACGGTATTCCTAAAACGGTTGCATAACACCACTTGATCGAATACAGCAAATATTAGTACAAATGTACCATCATTAAATAGGTTTTAGATATGCAAGTGTTTCAGCAAACGCCATCTCGTAGAAAACATAGCTAACGATGCTAACATATAAACAATTACGACAGTGTTATTTGATTTTGTTGTTATTAAAAGACTTACCACGGTCGCAAACCCCTAATAAAAAAAAGTCTATTATTCACCCTAACGTTACTTGGTGGAATATCTTGTAAAGAGACTTCACACAGCAAGTCAGAGTTTGTGTAAATAACAAAAAAAAATCTTTTTCTTTTTAAATTAAAAATTTCGTAATTATTTATTGTTTATTCAATAAAAAATTTATACTTTTTATTTCAGTGTAAAAGAGGTTACTATTTGTTAAATAGGTGTGCTCTAATAAAGACTTTGAAACAATATCTGGAGAAATTATACATACGTGTTTATTGTAAATCATCATTTAGAATATTTGATACCCTATATACGACATTATATTATTCGCATTGCTTTTATACACTAAAAAAGTCATTGCCTCGTACATAAATAAACAGGTTCTTGTTGGAAATAAAATGTTTTTTTAAATTTAAATCATTGTTTTGAACTTAATGATAAATGCCAAATATTTTTTATTGATTCTATTTAAAGTTTTTAGTAAAACACACATAAAACTGTCTCTATTACCATTACATCTAATTTTAAAAACCGTATTTTTAATTCGTGTATAGCAAAAATTAGTCGACGTTTAGAAAATTACCTAATAAACTTAATCCGTTACTTTCCTTTCCAAGCTAATCCCAGAATGGAAGTTTATTAAATCATACGATATAAGGAGACTACTTGCCCATTCCCATGATCAATAGAGACACAAAAACAGCTTGAAAATTGTCCACTTTTTTAAATAAAAAAAGAATTGATTCGACTAACACCATAAAAATCGTAATTTATATCGGTCGACTTGTTTATATGCGCCAAGTGAGATTTAAATGCACTGAATCTTTATTTAAAGCGGCAATTACAAAGTAACTTCTGCATTCATTTATATTAATGTCACTGGTCAGCTGTTCTATAACCGTAAAATGTATGCGATAAATTTTAACGATACCCTGTAGAATAAAAAATTTATCGAGTGTTAATGGATTGTACAAATCTTTTCAAGAATCTTTTATTTGCAAAATTGTATCTACTGTTTGCGTAGACTGTAGTAGTGAAAACTGGGTTAGAGATCAAATTACCAGAAGATAAAATGGCATTGCGTATAGTGCCTGACTTCATTCTCTTGCGTTATTGGGTCAAGTAATTTGCCTACATGGCAACACTCGCTGCTTATTAATTTGCTGATTAAGTTACATTCTGTGCTTATGGAAGCACGTGCCAAAAAGCAGCATGCTTTTTTGGTAATGTAGGTGATAGGCTCAATCATCGGTAATTATTATTTTGTCTAACAATCCTTTATTGCTTAATTTAGCAAATCATTTAAAAACAAAATAAAAACAGTTTGTGTGACGGCCAGAGTTTGTTTGAATCTTTCTCTTAAATTTGTAGGCAGGATAAAATTATTCTTATAAAAAAACAAAACCCATAGTATATTTTTAGAGTTTGAAAAGGTTAAACTTGCAAATAACAACATACATGTAATAAGACGTAAAAATTCGTTAAAAAGAACTACCCAAGAGTAGACCAGATAAAACATAAAACTTTATCGGAACATCTAAAGAGTACTGCAGAAAAAATGTAAGAATAAGAGGAAGTAAAACACATCAAATGGAATGTGATTGGCATAGATGAAGTAAGAAGAAAAAATATTGCATCACAATAGATGTAACGGAGGAGTTGGATTTATAGTTTCCCGAAAAGTGAAAAGAATTGGTAAAAAAATACAAAAAGATGACAAATAGAATAGTCTATATAATATTAGAGGTAAACCCTAAAATATTAGTACAAATAATACAAACAAATGCTCAAACCTAGTCTCGTATGAAGATAACAAAGTAGAAGGATTCTATAAAGATGTCTCAATGACAACAAAGAGGTGCAAAACAAAATACAAAAAAAAATCATTGTTGATGCAAACAAAGTCGGAAACTTTGAGCTGAAAACTAGTAATAATCGGGACGAAATGCCTTCTTTCAGAGAAAGTCTCACTACAAGTAGACTGAGTACAGCCCATACAAGTAAAAAACGAGATTGACGATATTCTAACAAGCACCATGTTATGTTAAAAATCTTTCGATATAGGTCGCGTATTGCATGCATTCAGAGTGTTGACTATGTTTTTTTTTTAACATATCGCTATAAATTAGTAAAAAGGCCATTTCCGGTCTATGTAATAAGGACAGTACATAAAAATATATCGTGCGTGTCCAGTGATACCTTAGTTTCCAAATATTCGGCACGTTATTAATGAGTACATCGATTTTACTGAATTTGTGGTACTTGTAAAGGTATTCCTGAGGTAAGAATTGATTTCTATTTTTGTGACAGCGTCTTGGACTGCCGCCACGCGTTTGTCTGTTTGGAATGGTACATGTCAATTAATTACATTCCGATGGAATCGATAAATTAGAACAGATACTAGTTGGACATTGGTTACCAACACTAATTTCGCAATATAATCTGGGGTCAAGTCAAGTCAAATTTGTAGACACACCTGCGATAGGAATAGTTAAAATCACTCTGAAGCTTGACGCATTCGGTTACGACGATTCATTGTTTGACTTACAAGCAACTTACTTGTGATATATCTAATTATTCCTTTCTTTACACTTTTTAGCAATTTTAGGAGACGATTCAAGCATGCCGATAGATTTTAGCATGACTGGATAATCGCGAGTACAATTTCTTTACTTTCTGTTATTGTGTGTATTTGTGAACCGTAAAATACGTGCGACGTAGATATAGATGCAATCACAACAGACAAACGTAAATTTGTTTGTACAATTACGGTTTGAATTTATTCTAAGTGCGATTTGCTTCTGGTTGCAAATTCACTAGTTTCGCATCGAATCAAATTTTAATTCTTCGATTACCTATTAATTTATACTGCCATAGTGTACTACAATAATTTTATGTAAGGAGCTTTGCTTAACCTCCAGGTTTGTATCAAAATACTAATATCAACAATAACAAAAGCGTCACAAAAACATATTCAAAAACCGAAAAAAGAGAAACGACCCAGCAAAAAAAACAGAAAACAATTGAATACGCTGAACTGAAAAAATTAATAAGAACGTCGAGGTAAAAAAGCAAAACGAAATGATACAAAAAACAATAAAAAAGAACAAATACACGAAATACTACAAGCTATACTAAGAAAAACAGAAATTCTAGCTCTAAAATACAAGAAAGAACAAAAAGAACATATAAAGTAAATAAAGAAAACAATTAAAGAATACTATAGCAAGTTATTCGACTCAAAACACAAACCCACGCACCAATAAAAGAAAAATAAATTTTAAAGAATAAAATCCTGAATGTAAACGCAGGGGACATGCCAGAAATTCAAGAAAAATAAATAACTGGTGCAATAACAAAATAAAAATCGCTCAATAAAAAACGTCATGACAAAAGAATGTTTAAGAAACGTTAGAAAAGAAGTAATAAAAATATTAACAAGATTATACAACAAATGTCTAGAAACAGGACCAATACCAAAAGTATGGAAAGATGCAAATACAACATTACTATTTAAAAAAAAACGGCCTTGAAAATTACAATCCAATCCCCCTTCTACCACACATTTCAAAATCTTCACGAGAATTAGCATAAAACAAATTATGTATAAACAAGCAAGGTTTAGAAAAAAAAACTTAATTACACAATCATCAAACCGATTGGGTCTTCTTCCGTGAGATATTCGAGGAAAATACTTGTCAAAGCTAAAAACAGCTGATGACATAGAAATAGCAGTAAAAGACTTTTGAAAAACCATACAAAATGCTGCCCGAAAATCAACACTCACACTACGATATAATCCCAGAAAGCAAAGATACCCAGCAGAAATTACTAAAAAAATAGCGGAAAAGAGGAGGTAACGCAAAGAATAGAAGAGAAGACACTACCACAAAGAAAAAAAACTACAATGCTGCAGAAAGAGAGTTAAAAGAAATGCTTCAAGAATACAGAGACGCAACTGAATACATTGAAGAAGTATCGGTCACAGAAGCGACTGACTATTCTCTGTGAAAGGCCACCAAAAAACACAAAAACCTGTACCGTCAATACGGAAAATGGAGAAAAAGTGAGGCCAAAAAAGCCGAGATATTTGCCAATCACCTTCCCAGCACAATGGAAAGTCGCCCTATTTATCCCAATCCATAAACCTAACAAATCTCCTAACCTAGCAAAGTCTTACAGACCCATAAGTTTACTCCCCATAATCTCAAAAAACTTTGAAAAAATATAACTCAAAAGAATAACTCTTGAAAGAACAACACCCCATACCAGATTATCAATTCAGTTCCCGTAGGCAACACTCGACAGTTGAACAAGACCACACCACAAGAGTGGTAGATATCATTAACGACACATTTGGAGCCAAAAAAACTCTGTGCGGTCTTCCTGAACGTCAGTCAGGCATTCGATAAAGTTTGACACAAATATACATATATACTACAGTTCTTACCTATACGACAGAATGTATGAATTCAAACACGAAGGTGAACTTACCAACCTGTTTCCTATAGCCTCTGGTGTGCCCCAAAGGAGTATACTGGGACCAGTATTATACTTATTGTAAACAGCAGAGCTACCAACCAGAAAGTTTCAATCGCAACCTTTGCAAACAACAATACAATACTAGCTACATATGAAGATCCAGTAACAGCCTCAACAAAACTACAAACTAATTTCCTAAATTAAATATTAAGTACCCACTGTTCCGCACTGTTACGTGCTATAGTTGTCTAAATCGACGTTAAAGAATGTCTGCTTCTATTGTCCCACCACCATTTAACCCATGTAACATACTTATTGCTCCATGAGCAGATTGTAAATAGTCGTGTTCTGACATTAAAAAATTAATGACGATCAAGGTCCCACCATGCGTATCGAAGTGCGCCAAGTGATAGGTCAAATAGAATGGTAGCATAGCTGTGGAAGCGCGTATCGTGTTTTTTAACAGTTAGTATTGTGGTTTTTGGTATTTTTATATTATTTAATAAAAAGTAAAACTAATAACAAATTGACGCCCTTGGATGGAGAAGAGATAGAAAGGGCGACTCTAGATGAAATGGGATGTAAAAAAACACGTAGGTTAGATATGGAAAAGAAGAACTCAAAATACAAAACAGTGGAACGAGAAACTTACATCCTTACATCCAGAAATGGATTGTATACTGTAATTTGAAGAATGAGTGAAGAACAAGAAAAAATGCGTATCATTAAATAATAAATACCAGAAAAGCTGAAAGCAAATGTAAGATAAAAGAAATATGGACCGTTATTGTTGCAATTTCTAGAAGTTGGCAGAATATTCCTAAACGTTGTACGCGATATAGAAAAACATCAGAATATTCCAGAAAGCATTAACAACAGTATAAAAATAAACATAAGGGTGATTACATAAATAAAAGTGCATATTCAGTGTTACACGCGTGCCGAATAAATAAATGTGATTGCAGTTATCCGAGTTTAGTAAGTACCTAATTGTTTCATTAATTAGTTAATTACAATTTTTTTTCTTAGTTAATTTTAGTAAATTTAGGATCGTAACAATATTGTAATCCGCTAGATTGGCACACTTTGTGTTAAAACCGTACGGAAAAAACTGAAAAACTGTGTAAAATCACGATCGTGTGTGGGCTCCTTTAGGCGCATGTGCAGTTTTTTTTTTTCACGATGTGCCTCCTAGATTTTTGCTTTCTTCCATAGTTACTTGGTTATTTGTTGTTTAAGTTATTATATATTTTTCATATTCTGTAGACTGTTCTTCCTATTAGTAAATTATTTCTTGCAATCTTCAGAATTCTTTCTTCGCCCTGACTAATATATACACATATATATATAAATGAAGATACGAACGAACGTGTGTACGTGTACGTGTAAGTGATTTGACCTATCTCTAAAGTACTTAATTTATACGGTAAATAATTTAAAATAATAATACTAGTGCGATATTATAAACTGGTAGTGTCTTATCCATCTGAATTAATTTTAACAACGTAGGTCGTACGTACAAATACATAATTACCTATATTTATTATATAAGCGTAACGCAAATTCAATATTATCGATTATTATACATGTTTATTGCTTGGACAATCCCAGTGTTATCGCTGTAGATTCACCTGCCCGCTAAAGTCGTAACTATAAACATAGTCCTACCGCTTTAGTTAAATAAAATGTCATTGTGCCAAAATTGCAATAAAAACATTAACACACAATCGAAATCTGTTCAATGCGATGGGTGTCAAAACTACATTCACGCAGCTTGTGCAGACTTAACTGCCGACGACGTCAATCGCATTACCCGCTCTAGAGCCAAGGCGTTAAGAATCTATTGCCATACCTGCTTTGCTGAAGTTGATACTATTAAATCTTTACGATTTGATAAGTAATCTACAAAAAGAAATTATTGAATTAAAGGAAAATTTAAATACGAATATAACTCCTCAAAATACCAGTTCTGACGTTGAACGGGTTATTAGTGAAATTGATGAAGGAAACGACGCCAATTGAATATCGGTATCTCAGGGGTGCAAGAAGGTGAAACAACTAATGTATGTGACCAAGTAGCTGATATTATATCTCAAGTAGCACCAGATAGAACAACCGAATCTTTTCGGAGCTTTAGAATAGGTAATAAAGCAAGTTGACAACTAGTCGCCCGCGTTTAATTAAAGTTATATTCAACAATGTCGATCACGCCAAAATAGCAATAAAAACGCTCGATTATTGCGTAGTAATCGAATTTTAACAATGTTTATATCAATCCAGATAGAACTCCTCTGCAAATGGAATACTTTAAAAACCTAAAAGCTGAGTTCAATGAGACGGAAAAATAACGGTGAGTCTAACATTAGAATTAGTTACTTTAACAACACTCCCCGTATTACCGTTGTAAAAAACTAAAAAACCATTTGCCCAACGAACCCACCTTATCAATATATTACCAAAACATACAAGGACTCAACATGAAGCTAAATAACCTGAAATCAACTATACCAGCACTCAAACATGATATTATTGCTTTTACCGAAAGTTGGCTGAATCCCAGTGTGCTTAATTCCGAAATAAGTAATGAATCATTTATTGTGTACCGAAAAAGATCGCGACTTTAATAAATGTGGAGGTTCGCGTGGCGGAGGTGTTCTTCTACTAATATCTAATACTTATAAGTCAATCAAGTTCCTCTAAGTGACTACTATAACAATTTACCAGTTAAGGTAGATATCGTTTGTGTCAAAATATTATTAAATGTGACATCAAACCTATACGTTTTAATATTTACATTCCACCTGCGATGCGCTCAGAGGATTATGAAAACATTTTTACATTTTGAGTCGTTACCTTTTTTGTATAATAGTAAATTTATAATCGTTGGTGATTTTAACATATCCGATTATAATTCCAATCTAAACTCAAAATGCAAAACTATTGAATCATTTTATGTGCGTACTTTAGTCTTATTCAGTATAATACAATAACAAATAATGATGATCGCATTCTGGACCTAATATTATCTAACTTAAATTGTATCGTAACTAGAGAAACATCGCTTATATGTAACAGAGAATATTACTCTCACCCCCTTTAAATATATTATTAAAAACTAATGTAGATTCTAAAAATCATTCAAAACACTATGTTTTACCACTTAAATATAATTTTCGAAAAACTAACTTTGTCAAATTATATGAGTTAATTGGTAGTTATAATTGGGATCAACTTAATTCTTTTAATAATATTGACACAGCAGTCAAATTTTTCTATTCAGTCTTATATAACTTTTTTGATCAATGTATACCTCCTAAACGAAATAATATAACTTCATTTCCTCCGTGGTTTAATTATGAAATACGGCAAACATTAAGAAAAAAGAATCATTTTTTTAAAATGCACAAAAAGTTCCCATTCAATGGCAATTATTTACTTTAAATTTAAATATTACCGTGCTAAGATTAAATCAGACATTAAAGAATCATTACCAAAGCTACATTAAATCATGCGAATCTTCAATTAATTCAAATCCAAATAAGTTCTGGAATTTTATAAATTCACAAAAATCGACCTCTTCTCAAGCACATATTATGTCATTAAACAACGAACATTTTTCGTCTACTACACAAATTGCAGAAGGTTTTGCTAAGTTCTTTAAAAGTGTATATCCAGCTCCGTCTATCGATTTAGATACAAATACTCACAAGTTTTCACACAACCTTATCTACTTATCGTATATTTCTATTAATGATATTGAAATTGCAATAAAAAAAACAATTAAAAATAATCTATCGCACGGGCCGGATCTTGTTCCAAATATTATAATAAAAGATTGTAGCAAACCATTATCAAAAGCTCTTTTTCATATATTTAATTTGGCAATAAAAACCAATAAGCTTCCCTACTGCATGGAAACTGGGTCGAGTAGTTCCTATACACAAATCAGGAGATCGAAGTAACATTATTAATTATAGACCAGTGACAATTCTTTCTAATTTTAGTAAAATATTTGAAAGTATTTTGTATCAAACCATTTATTTCAATATTAAAAGTCGGTTATCATTCTCACAACATGGTTTTATGAATAGTAGATCAACTACTACAAATTTGTGTTATTTTACTCATTATATTGCAACAGTCTTAGACAAAAAAGGTCAAGTTGATGTAATCTATACAGACTTTGCAAAAGCCTTTGATACTGTTGATCATAACATTATAATACAAAAATTACATGTTTTGGATTGTCATCTCCACTAATAACACTTTTTGTCTTCGTATCTTAGAATCGTCTCTTGACAATTAACTTTCATGATTACAATACAACACCCTTTCATACTACTTCTGGTATCCCACAAGGATCAAACCTTGGACCCCTGCTTTTTAATATTTATTGACATTAATGATATTATCAAGTCAGAACGTTTACTCTTTGCTGATGACCTGAAAATTTTTAGAAACATTGAATCGATTGATGACTGCACTGCAATCCAAAACGATCTTCAAAGCATTAACTGCTGGTGTAATTTAAACAAATTGAATCTTAATTTTGCTAAATGCAAAATTGTTTCATTACTACGTAAATTGGTCACAACCGAATTTTTATTCTATTAATAATTTACCCGTCACTCGATGCGAAAATATAAAAGACCTAGGTGTTATCTTTGATAAAGAACTTACATTCGATTTACATATTAACGCAATTTGTTCTTCTTCTATAAAGATGATAGGATTTATTATTCGCAATTCTCGTTATTTTTCTAATATTCAAGTAATATATACATTATATTATGCATTTGTTCGATCTAAGCTAGAGTATTGTTCAGTAATATGGGACCCTATTTGCAAACGCAAAAAACTGCAATTGAAAAGATCCAACATAAATTCTTAAAATATATTTACTTTCGAATTATAAAGTCTTATCCACCTGATAGTTATCTTATAATAACTTACTCCAGATATTTTCATTAAAATCTCTAGAGGAACGACGAAATGCTAACTCGGAGAAATTTCTAGAAAAACTTATACATAATAAAATAGATAGTCAATTTCTCTACAAAACCTAAATTTCCATTTCTCATCAGCCCACACTAGAAACCCAAATTTTTTTATCTTGAAAATGCACGGACAAATATATATTTAAAATCACCCATTAATCGGATGTGTTCAAATTATAATAGAATTAATAGAATTAAGTAATCCCCTTTTTTTCTTTCTCTTTGATTTCATTTCTTTATTTTTATTTTTTACTTTATCTTATTTTAAATATAAAAATATTTTTTTTTTGTAAAGAAATATGTACATATATGTAATCATATTTCATATACATTTGTATGTCTTAAGTTATTGTTATTCTTATATTAATTTTTATCTTTATAATAATTTATATTTTTATTTTATTTTTATTTATTATTTACATTTTGTTATATTTAGTTGTTTTTTTTTTAATTTTAAATTTAATTTACGTTTATTATATAAAAACTAGTTTATACCTGTCCTATCATTGGATTTATCTGTTGGGCAGATGTATTCAAATAAATAAATAAATAAATAAATAAATAAATAAATTACTGATTTGTTTCACTACTACATCGATCTCTGTTCTGATACTTTGATAAGATTCTCGTTACTTCAGAAGTTTTTTTTAGTTATGGATGCCTTAGATTTCGTCTGTTCAGAATCGTTAACACTGGTCAATTTGTTCAGTCAAATTGTGCTATTAAAGCAATTCGCTATTTTATTTTTATTAATAACTCATTCTCTAACATTTTTAAAAAAAAGCCGTTTACTGTTCAATTACTTTCCCTTCTATTTCTAATTTACACCTTAAGAAGTCTATTAAAGTTGTCATGTTTACTGGTTTTCCTGCTGTGTTGCAAATTTAGTAATTTTTGCAAGTCACCTTCATTATTCTTTACTAAAAGAGCATCGTCAGCTCAATGAAATATATCAATTTCTTAATAAATTGGTTCATAATTGTGTTAAATAGTAAAAGACTTAACAAAAACGCTTCGTCTAATTTCGCTGTTAACCGATATGTTTTAGTTGGTTTTAATACTGCCTTACTTTCTATTTTTATTCATTAAATCGTCTTTGCTTCTTTTTGACCAGCTTTTTTCAAAATGACCTAATCCCAAAGTTTTAGTAAAAAATCCCAATAATAATTTCATAATTTAAAATTGTTACTATATTTCGTCAATAGTGAATATATACAGTTTGAAGAGAACTTATAATGTGGCAAAATAATTTACCTATTCATTAAAATTAAACTTCAGCAGAAGTCATTATGGTAGACAAGAATCAAACAGTTCCATGCAAACCGTCGAAGTATAAATGCATAGTCAAGTCAGGGATATTGTCAAAAATAATCCCACAAACAAAAGATTTGAAAGCATTGAAGAAGAAATATTCTTTCTATAGCAAAATACATAATCAATCACATGTTTATTACTATTAGAACATAAATTTTGAGCTCAAGCACAAGTAATGGATGAATCCACTAAGCCAAGAGTTGATTAATATGAAAACCTTAATTTAAAAAATATTGTGACGTACCAAAAAAATACGTAACTTGTTAAAACTCAAACTAAAAAGATTATTATAACGAAAATAAAGAAATATCCATTTTTAAATATAAACTTTTTCTTGAAGATGAAGCATCTGAAAAAGTTATTATATCAGTTTAAAAAATCGAGCAAAAAAATGTTAAGACCCTCAATTAACCAAAGTGTTAAAACCTCACACTCATAAAACTCAAGTGAAACGTTTTAAAAAAATATTAAATAACTTCAGAAGCTTGAAACTTTCAGTTAGCATGGGGGTGTAAAGTAAATATGTAATTAATACTTGTCGGATGATTCTTAAGAGTCGATTTTAGAAAACAGGGCTACATAGATCAACGTCGAAAATCTTATCCTTAAATAAATTAAACGTAAAAATTAATTACCATGTCTTGAAATAATTTATAAAGTCGTTAATTTATAACAAAATAAACCAGATGAACGTCAGTTAAGAGAAGCCGTGATGCAAAAAGTCTTTATTTTTTATTTAGTAACATATTTCTTTGCGATAAATTATTTGCTCATGTCTCTTTTTAAAGCTAAATGAATGTTTATAGCAAGATTGTATTTGTAATGTAAATGCGTTATTTAATGTACGCGTATTTAAAATAAATTAATTGAATTAACGTAAAAAGCTGTAAATAATACTTTACCTATAATTAACGGCGCAACAAATTATGCAACTAGATAATAATCTCTTCATTTACTTCGCTGTGCTTTTAATCGTATTATGTTAATTACGTAAATGATAATTAAAGTTAATTAAGGACAAACAGTTGTGACATCCAACGTTTATTAATATTACAATGATTTTTTTTTTCGAAATGACCGGTGTATAAAACGAATTGAAAGTTTTGTTACATGATATTGTTTAATTTTAATACACCTTGTAGATTTAAAATCAAATTTAATACCATTTACAAACTTCCTATAAACAAAAAAATGGTAAAAAAAAAACTTATTGCCGCTGTCTACGTTTGTTAAATCTTGCCTTTTTGTATTTAAACAAAATATTTCTTTTTTTACAAAATGTTAGTGCGTAACTGTAACGCTAACCCTAAAGTCCCTGTGTGCCATAAAACAGTTGACGACAACACGCAGCAAATAAAGAATACTTCAGGCGATTATTAAGATTATTTAAATTAAAATTGAAAAGATTCGTATTCTTTAAATAAGCGCATTGTCCAAATTAGCTATTGACAGATTTTTTATCAGTAGATAAAATTCATTCCACTTCAAAAAAGACATTCAAACCGAGTTTTATAGAAGTATAAACCATTACCACAAAACGACAACCCGTAGAAAAGCCTCGAAGCAACTCTCGACCAAAAAATTTCGACGGTGTAAGAGCTGTTTTTAGATCACAACCCTGTGTTAACTTGTTAAACGGAAAGCTGTTTAATCCGAAGAATACAACGTCGTCGTATGACCAGTTTACGAGGTAGAGATGCAGGGTTTCCTGTCTAAAGTTCCCGTCATCGTTTGCGAAACACCACTGGAACATGCGGCAAGAGATCTAACTCGAGCTATTGAAATTGCCGTAAAAGTCGAATCGAATACAGCCACCAAAGACAGCACCAACCCGCAACAACTACCTCTACGGATAAGAGATGTTATGCGAGGAGAATTGGCAGCGTCGCAGATGGCAAAGCACCAGAAACCTCGAAGATTGCAAGACTCTCAACCAAATGAAGTACGAAAGAAAGACAGAGATTGCCGAGCACCGAAACCGAATATGGAAAGCAAAGCTGGAGCCGCTCAACCCTAAAAACGGTTGTACCTGGAAGAGGGTAAAGGCGCTAAAAACTTCTTGTTCGCTAAGAATTGTGCCACTACGAAGACCCAATGGTACCGCCAACTCCAACGACGACAAGGCAGAACTTTTTGCAGTCACCATGAAAGAACAGTTCAGTTCCACGTACTAAAATCGATTACGCAAGACTCCCTCCACCCAAATCGAACACACAACGCCGTAAGAGGTAAAACATATTATTTTCAGTTTAAAGAAAAGGAAATCACCCGTAGTATATGGCATCAGCAACCGAGCGATTCGAGTCCTCCCAGCTAGGTGTGTGGCCATCTTCACCGGTGTTTTCAATGACTCGATCAGAGTCCGTCTATTTTTGACCCAATAGAAGACCGCTCACGTCATTCTCATCCAGAAACCGGAGAAAAACCTGCGATGCCGCAGAATTATCGTCCCATCAGCTTACTGTCGACGTTAGGTAAGTTATTGGAGGGAGTAATCGTACTAGATGTCGACACCAAGGAAGTGATGCAGACAGAACAGTTTGGATTTCAACGACGCACTAGACTTTGCGAGTTGCCAAAACGATCGACATCCAAAAGACGTTCCAATTCAATCGATGCTACAACTTATTCGATCCTACCTTATCAACCGCACAGTTGCGAGTAAAGCTGAACACGTCCAAGGCCGACCCAAAAAGAATCCAAGCGAGAGTACCTGGGTCCTTTGCTGCACAACATATACACTTACGACATCCCGACGTAGCCACCAGCAGATTACGTGCTTTACGCAGACGACACCGCAACAATGGTAAGGTCGAGATCCCTTAAATGTATACCAACTGAAGAATACCCTAAACCCGACAAAGAGCGACGCAGTACTTTTCACACACCGCATGAAAGTCAGACCAGTACGTCTGGTTATCAAGAACGACTTTTATGTTTTCGACCATTGCATCTATTCGTCTTGTGACTGTACTTCTCAAAAAACTAACTTATGAACACACGATATTTGCTAATTTCATGAAGCATTTTTTTGTAAATTTACCTTCAATGAACGGCTTCAAGTATTCCGCCACTTTCCTATTAACAATATAACAGAACAAATTCTTCACTGCATTATACAAAGATATTTTGTTGACGGACGAAAATTATTTCTTAACCTCTCCATTTTGTCACTTTTCAGCTGCTCTGTTAAACTTTCGTATATTTGCAAATGTTTAGTGATGTTTTTTTTTTAAATTGTACTCTTTTAAAACCGAGACATATTCATTGCGTATAAGACAAATTAGTTTGGTGTTACAAATAACAATCAAATATTATTTGTGTAATCGCAAACGCTTCAACGGCCGGAGTCTATACTAAGATTAGTATGTCTTCAGGATTTGGACCGTGTTAATCTTAATGTTGTAACCGAAGTTGTCAAGTGACTTAAGAAAAAGTTGTTTGCGTATTTATAGAAGTATCGTCGCGGTGGGATTAGCTCGACTCTGATTAAATTATGTTCGAAAAAAGGCGTGTCTTCGATAAACTAGTTACAACCGAGAACCAAAGAAGGCATAGCTCAAAACCGTTGTCACTATTGAAGTTATATGAGTGTTTTGATGATTTCTATGCTTTCTCGGACTTTCCTATTTAAGACGAATGAGATTTCTCAATAACCGAGACGTTAGCAAAATCTATATTGTGGCCTGTAGTAAAATAATGTTCAGCAACAGCAGATTTAGAAGCAAATCTTTTCTTTATACAACGATTATATTCTGTAATACGCTTGATGACGGGAAGACCGATATAGACCAAACCACATGAACAAGGAATTTGTTATACAGCTTGAGATGAAACTGTAGAAAATTTATCTTTGGAAGAAGGAAGAATTCAGAGATTTGACCTGTCGAGTTAAATATGGGTTTTATACCATTCTTACAAAAAAAAATCCTTATTTGACCTCTGACCTTATAAATGTAAGGTAGAAATACCAATTTCGGATTAGATTCGGAAGTGCGAATGTTCTTAGGTACTAGAGCACGGGGATGTAAACGACGGTTTATAACTGCCTGAATATTGCGCTTCATATAACCAATATTTATTAAGGTTCTAGTAAGTTGACGGAGTTCCGAATCTAGATTCTCGCGTTGCCAAATAGAAAAACCGCGATGAATTCAATAACAAAACGTTTCTGTGCCCAATGATAATTAGACAAAGATATGGAGTTATCTGTCTGTATGTGTGGGTTTGCGATAAACAGACTAGCCTAAAAATCAGTTAGGTTCACGTGTCACAAAACGTCGAGAAATGGGAAAACACCATTCTTTTCAATTTCCGTGGTAAATTTGATATCGAGATGTTGGTTTTTTAGATGATCAAGAAACCTAATTAATTCAAGACGACCGTGATACCAAACAATAAAGGTGTCATCTACACAAAAATTTAGATTTTAATATCGAAGTATCCAAAGCAATTGTTTCAAAAGATTCCATAAAATGTTAGCTACATGTTCGTGAAACTTGTTATCAAATTGAAAGTAAGTGGATGATAAACACAATCAATCAATACAAGGAACCAAACTCAAATCTTCGCCATGGTGAGACTAAATTTGTTCGATGATAATAAGCGAATCTTTAATAGAACCTTTAGTAAAAAGTAACGTGACATCAAAACTTACAAGAAGATCCTTTATAGATTCCAAACGTTGAATGAAATAATGAGAGTTGAGGATGTGAGAAGAGGTTTTACCAGTAAATTCGGAAAGAATGTTGGATACAAACTTGGCCAGCTTGTAAGTAAGATGATAGTACTGACGATAGGTCTAAAATTTATACCTTGTTTGTAGACTTGACAAAGTCCATATAGACGAGGTGGTTTAGAAACTGATGGGGTAAGTTGACGTTAAGTTTCAAGAAGTAGATTAGAAGATCTTATTATGTTAAAAGTTGGTAGTTCAACTTTCGAGTATAAAAATTTCAAGTATCTCTTTCGTCGGGATGTTAAATTTTAGACCGCATATTTTATTTCACTTCCTGTAAGACCTGGTGCAATACAGACGAGCTCTGTAAGCTCTGTATTTTTTTTACGCCCAAGAAGGCTTTCACCATTAGATTATTTCACGCGAATATGCGAATTAATTTTGTGGCTCTTTAGTGAAAGCTTAGTCGGGGTAAGTTGGTAGATTTCTCTTTATTGTGGATTTGTCAGTTTATTGACCCACGTATTAACGTTTGGAAAATTTATACTTATGTACCTTCTTCATCTTCTTTGGAATTATTGTCTGTGATAAAATAAATATATATTCTGTGTTATTACTTCTGCCGTGTTATTTGTTCTTTTCCAGCCACGGGTAGAGTTAGACGGTATCTCCCTAATTTAATTTTTCATCGTCTTGGCGCATTTTTTTTAGATTTAAGTTATAATTTAGCATCACAAAGCATGTGACTCCCTCTCCAGGAAAACTGTACTAGCCGTTGCTTCCGTTTTGTTACAAGAAGACCAGCGTAACAAATATTGGCTGCCCAACTCAAGAAACTTGATTTTATCGTAACAATCTGATGATGATTAAGCAAACCAGACCAGTCAGTTAAACACGATTTCTAAACAAGTATTTTATCTTCCTCTTGAGTTGGCCAACATTCCGGATGATTGGAATCATCGCGCTGTTTCTATTTGCCAACCCGAGAATCTAGATTCGGAACTCCAGTCATCTTACTAGAACCTTAGTAAACAATGGTTCTCTGAAGCGGGATATGCAAGTAGTTATAAATCGTCGTCTACATTTCCATACTCGAGTACTTTTTCCTAAAAATTGTATTAAACCCATATTCAACTCAACATGTAAAACCTGTCAAATTCTTGCTTTTTCCAAAGACAAATTTCTTACACTTTCGTCACACAGTGTATACCATGTTCCTTGTTCATGTGGTCTGGTCTATATCGGTGAAACAATTCGTTTCGTCATCATACGTATTTCAGAACATAAACGTTGTATAAAGAAAAGACATACTTCTGAATCTGCCGTTGCTGAACATTATTTTACTACAGGCCACGATATAGAATTTGATAACGCCTCGGTTATTGCAAAATCTCCATTCGTCTTCAATAGGAAAGTTCGTGAAACCATAGAAATCATCAAACACAGTTTAGAAACTGGCTTGGTTCTTGAAATTTTCAATTTTTTGCACGCCCTGATAAAACCCCTTACGAAAGTGGGAAATACGTTGGCAACTTCGGTTTCAACAGTAACACGGTGCAAACCCGGAAGACGGTCTAATCTTAGCAAATATTACTTGGTCCATATATCTCCTAGAAGACTTTTGATGTATGACGTGCCCATGCGTTGATCAAGCTTCCTTGAAATTATAGGAATTGATTTTCACACAGTGAATCTACTGAATCTGAGATCATTATACTGTGCTTCAGCTATACTTTCCAGACTAAACTGTTACTGCTGCGTATGATTTTACGAAACCAAGCAGACCATTTGAAACCAGTTTAGCATTTTTTGCAAAAAGGCTCATGCTTTATCTAAAACCTTTTTATTAAACTTAATATAGCTCTATTTTATTAAGCATCTGAAAGATATTTCGTATTCTGTTCATATAATGATATAATAAAATGTAGACTTGAGAACTAAAACCCACGAGGTAAATTGGAAGATTCTTGTCAAGGATGGATAAAACCGTTTACTTTGGTAAACCAAATAGCTTCAGCCACTTTAAAGAGTCGTTTATACTGATTTGCGTAATATCAAAATCCTGTCAAAACTTCTTAAGATCAAAAATATATTAGACTTTTCATGAATAATGTTTTAGCGCAGCACAAACATCATTTATTTCCAAACATTATTAACTATTCATACTAATTTCTTTACATATATCAAAACAGATTCGAATTATAAGGATATTGAAGTGAAGTGAACAAGTGAAAATATACCTAGTAACGGGATTACGATATCAGAATAAAAGTTTTTGAATAGAAGACACAACAGCACTGGTAACACACAATGTTTTCTTTAGGTATCCGTTAGGAAACAAGAAAAACATACAACCGTTGGAATAAAACTAGCTAATAATTCAAAGTGAGTTAAAAATAAGATGAATTGACAATTGTTAACTCAAAATCAAAGTAATACTTTGATTCTTATAATTCCAAGAGCAAATCTTTTTTAAGATAACCCTCAGCGAATAACTTTAAAGTAGTTTCAGTTTGAATAAAAGTGATCTTGTCAAAAAGACTCAATACATCCAGAGGTAAAGTATTTGCTCAAGATAAAGAAAAACAAGTTGTTTAGTTTGCTTTCTTTGCGATCTTTTTTATCTATATATATATAAGAAAACTTTCTTTTATTTTATCATTCCTTTTTATCAGTGATTCATTAATCCATTTAGGAATTTAAAAAATATAAACTTTTAGATAAGTCCAGATCTGTCATTGTTAGGAATATGCCATATATATTAGTAATCTGTACAATTTTGATAATATACTTGACTGCGATTGTACATACCTGAAAAATATAGAAGTGTAACGTGTAAGTATTTGTTGATCTCAATATTATTCTTGGAGCACAATTTTTTCTAGTACCAGATATCAAAAAAGTATTTTTTGATGATGCAGATGAGATAGAGGTACAAAAAAAAGGAAAACACCCCAAAACGTATTTAAAATTGCTTTAGAACTGATGACGAAGCTTACTCAATCACCCAAAAACCCCCGCAAAACAAGATTTTTCCAAAGACGTAAAGAAAAAGCTTCCTTGCAGATTTTCAAGAGGATATTCAAAACGGAACTTAATATAAATTATGTATTTTAATGCGGCTACATGTTCATTGTACAATTTTGTGTAAAATCATTTTGCAGAAAGCTTTGAGTACCCCAAATTGAGCCAATTTTCTTTTCGACTTTTCCAGTAAGTATGCAGTGAAAACCTTAAAAAATGTTAACTGTTACAGTGGATGTGTAAGAAAGTGGAGCATTAATAATGGGTAGTATTGAGTAGTAGTATCTTTCTTGCAATTGTGCAAGACAAAAATTGTGTTATCTGGTGCTAAGATACTTTTACTTCTGAAATATTATCGTATATGTATAGCAGATCGTTCTTAATAATAGGACTCTACAAAGACAAGCTCGCCATAGTGCGTATACAAAATCAATCAATCGATATTTTATCAAAATAACTACTCGAGACCTTTTTGCAAGTTACAATCGATAAATGTTGATTTGAATTTACATAAAATTCACGCAAAAAAGTATGCCTCACTATCAAAGCATTATAAGCACCAAATTATCTTATGCTAGTAATGAAATTATAATACTTGAGGTGAAACCTCAAAAACGTGGTTCGAAGAAATACCACAAGCCATTATGCTAATTTTACGACTAGATGTAAAACGACGGATGTCCAGTTTACAATTGAAACCTACAGAGAATTAGTTACAACACGCTTACGTTATTACAAAACCAAACCGACAACCCAAAAGGTTAATATCACGAGCACTTTACGTAGGAAGATCTTAGTATTTACAACAGTGTCGTATACACAAAGGCCATATAACAATATAAACGTTACTAGAACAAAATTACGATACTCTTTAGAACATTTGTTTTGGTTACAATACGGGGTCAGCGACGCGTTAAACACATAAACCACCGGATATTGTCTTAGAATAACAAAAAACGACACAATAACTTAATGTGATTTGAGGAAAAATCGGTCCTTGAATATTGTTTAATCAGTTAACCTCTCATCTTTAAAGTACTCGATTTATGTTACAACAAATAATTTCGCTGAAGTTCATGGTTAAATTGTTTGTTCAATATTGACGATAATGTGCATTGCAGTCAATTGAGCTTAATTAAATATGTCAGAGGCACCGAATTCAAGCCTGGCTACAGCTATGAATGCACGTGCACTTATTTGTTTGTGTTCCCATAAATTATGTTTCAAATGTTTAGTCTTTGTAACTTAATAACTTAGAATCAACCAATAAGGATTTGATATTTTCTAATATTGCCTTATATGGGCAAGGAACGCGTGTGAAATTACAATGCTTTCATGCGAATGAAACGACACTAGCTAGAAAATGTAACTTGTAAGAGGGCAGATTGAAATGAGATTTGGTGGTGACAACGGAATAAGATAAAAGAGCTAGTGTCGGATCGTTTGTTCCAGTGTTGATCATTAAACGTTTATAAATTTAATTTTTATATTAATGAAATCGGTTTTGTTTGTTTGTGTTAATGACTTTGTTTGAAATTTGTAATCGTAACTTTTGCTATAGTAAATAAATTGCGTAAACGGTCAGTGTCGTGCGTTATTCACTTGTAATAAATTATCGATGCAGTCTAACCCAGTACAAACGCCCAGCGGAGCCCCCTTTTATTTTCTATGCGTCTCTGACATCAGAAGTGGGATCAGGACTGCTAATTGATAATGATGATCCGTTACGAAAAAGTGCAAGTGAAAGTGAAAATTGTAGTGCAACTCTAGAAAGAGTAAAATTGCTACAACAATTATTGTTAGTTATTTTACAAGTCACCAAGTTCAATAACTTTTACAAATGTAAAATTGCTAACGTATTTTAAGAATTTAAAAATGCTGAAAGATGCACTATTTATGATTTGTATGGAATATTTACGTGACCGAAACAAATTGTTTTAATTCAACTGTTTTCTGAAACCGTAAATGGAAATTTTAATGCTACCGTAAACACCAAATTAATTGTTGAAACGCTATCGACAATACAGAATATTCAGAATGTATTCAAATTTTAAAAAGTGATTTATTATTTGGCGCAATTGTAATCCGCTACTTCCACTCTACACGTTAAGGGCACGTGTACCATATTAGAAAGAAGACGCGGTAAGCAACCGGCGCTATTTCTTTCTGGTCATCAAACTAGATCGAAGCGTCGAGCATTGTCACCGTCTTTCATAAATGAAGGAGCTGGACGTCTTGAACTTCAATGAAGACACCGCAGTGTATCGCCGCTTAGAAACTCGATAGGGGTTCGTGACCCTGTGGCAACCCAGGCCATGCTTCCGAATGCTGTAGTTAAAATCTGGTGAGATCTTTCCTGTTTATTTAATTTGGATTGTCATTCTTATAAACAAAAATATTGCCGTTTATGAAGTGGCAAATGTTTGAACGACATAACTACCTTAGATAAAAAAAAATGTCACTATTACAATTGCCAAATGATTTTTATACAGACAAACATTATAATTAGTAAAAGTTTGATAAAACAAAATTTTAATTTGAAAATTAATTGAACTGATTTTATTGATTGAACATTTAAATTTACCTGAATGAAGATGCAAATTTTGAATTAAAAAGAAAGGTTGTTCATACTGTTTTTGTGTTAATCACAGGAAGTTTAATTCTAACACAATAAGTGTCTACCAGAAAAATATCCGTCACCTTTAATTAGAAATCAAATTATTGCTTACACAATGCATACTATTTTGTGTGTAAACCGGTGTAAACATTGAAATTATTTACATTAAGGATGATTTATTTCTTTTTCATCTTTTGTATGACTAAATTTTTAAAACGCATTTAAATTGTCGTGAAAACTTTTGTTAAAGCAAGTTTTTGGATTACCGTAAACAAAAGTAAAATTTAAATTAAAAAGTCGATTATGTTGCTTCTGTAAGAGTTAAAAAAAAAAATTGCGTTAATCTTCAAACAACGTCTGTATTGCGATGAGGCAAATGATAAAGTAATTCCTAACGTCCGACCCGTTTCAACTATTTTTAATCTTGACTTGCCAATCGAACTTCATACAGATGCTAGCTCAGTTGGTTATGGTGCTGTACTTTTTCAAAAAAAAAGAAGCTAAAATTCATTCTGTTGCGTATTTTAGTAAACGTACTACTGGTTTAGAATCTCGACACAATTCTTATGAGCTTGAAACTCTAGCAGTCAAAGCTGCAAGGCATTTTCGTCAAAATCTTTCAGGCCGTTATTTTACAGTCATTCAAGATTGAACTATCTTAAACCATCTCTTATAAAACAAGACCTTACACCACGAGCAGATCGTTGGTAGTCATTTTTACAGGCCTTTAACTTCGACATTCTTTATTGCGAAGGAAGCATGCTGATTTCTTTTTACGAAATCCAGCTACATCAAGCAAAGAAGTGTCTACTTTATTATCACCCAAATCTAAAAATGACTCAACTTATATGATTCAGGTTAACGACTTATATTTCGACTGGTTGAAAGTTTCTCAACAACGTGATAATAGCTTGGTTCAGTTAATTGCCGCTTTGTGTTGATCCTGGTTTGTATAACCAGATGAGGCAGCCGCTTTGTGTTGATCCTGGTTTGTATAACCAGATGAGGCAGTTGTGCCGCTTTGTGTTGATCCTGGTTTGTATAACCAGATGAGGCAGCCGCTTTGTGTTGATCCTGGTTTGTATAACCAGATGAGGCAGTTGTGCCGCTTTGTGTTGATCCTGGTTTGTATAACCAGATGAGGCAGTTGTGCCGCTTTGTGTTGATCCTGGTTTGTATAACCAGATGAGGCAGCCGCTTTGTGTTGATCCTGGTTTGTATAACCAGATGAGGCAGTTGTGCCGCTTTGTGTTGATCCTGGTTTGTATAACCAGATGAGGCAGCCGCTTTGTGTTGATCCTGGTTTGTATAACCAGATGAGGCAGTTGTTGCCGCTTTGTGTTGATCCTGGTTTGTATAACCAGATGAGGCAGCCGCTTTGTGTTGATCCTGGTTTGTATAACCAGATGAGGCAGTTGTTGCCGCTTTGTGTTGATCCTGGTTTGTATAACCAGATGAGGCAGTTGTGCCGCTTTGTGTTGATCCTGGTTTGTATAACCAGATGAGGCAGTTGTGCCGCTTTGTGTTGATCCTGGTTTGTATAACCAGATGAGGCAGCCGCTTTGTGTTGATCCTGGTTTGTATAACCAGATGAGGCAGTTGTGCCGCTTTGTGTTGATCCTGGTTTGTATAACCAGATGAGGCAGTCGTGCCGCTTTGTGTCGATCCTGGTTTGTATAACCAAATGAGGCAGTTGTGCCGCTTTGTGTTGATCCTGGTTTGTATAACCAGATGAGGCAGTTGTGCCGCCTTGTGTTGATCCTGGTTTGTATAACCAGATGAAGCAGTTGTGTCGCTTTTTGTTCATCCTGGTTTGCTTAACCAGATAAGGCAATTGTGTCGCTTTGTGTTGATCCTGGTTTGCATAACCAGATGAGGAAGTTGTGCCGCTTTGTGTTTATCCTGGTTTGTATTACCAGATAAGGAGTTGCTATGAATGCACGTGCACTTATTTGTTTGTGTTCCCATAAATTATGTTTCAAATGTTTAGTCTTTGTAACTTAATAACTTAGAATCAACCAATAAGGATTTGATATTTTCTAATATTGCCTTATATGGGCAAGGAACGCGTGTGAAATTACAATGCTTTCATGCGAATGAAACGACACTAGCTAGAAAATGTAACTTGTAAGAGGGCAGATTGAAATGAGATTTGGTGGTGACAACGGAATAAGATAAAAGAGCTAGTGTCGGATCGTTTGTTCCAGTGTTGATCATTAAACGTTTATAAATTTAATTTTTATATTAATGAAATCGGTTTTGTTTGTTTGTGTTAATGACTTTGTTTGAAATTTGTAATCGTAACTTTTGCTATAGTAAATAAATTGCGTAAACGGTCAGTGTCGTGCGTTATTCACTTGTAATAAATTATCGATGCAGTCTAACCCAGTACAAACGCCCAGCGGAGCCCCCTTTTATTTTCTATGCGTCTCTGACAAATATAAATAGCGCACATGTGGTTCTGCTGTAAGAAGATACAACACCTTTGCAATTGATTTTTAATTAAACTAAACACTTACGTGTTAATTAGAAAGCCTTTGATGAAAAGCGTTCGCGGTTTGCATTGGTTTTGGCGTGCATGTAGTTAAACCGCTGACATGTAATAACTGATATTTAATTTCCACACGAACATTAGTCCTTTCAAATCGGTAACAATAGTATTTGGTGGTAGTATTTAATGTTGAATTGTGGCGTCGACAAAGTCAATTATTGTTTTATGTAATTCTTACTTTTGCGAGTTTTTCCAGTTTTATGTATTACAAAGTCCATGGTATCAATTGTTGGCTTTTTATATTAGTTTTTTTTTCTATTTTGGTACAATTAAGGATCCTTTCTTAAATCAGTTTATGAATTTAATAACATTTAAAACAAAGCATTAACCTTGGCAAACACGAAAAATCTTTGAAGAAAAAATAGGCGAAAATAATAAAAAGAATATTACCTAAAGCTACTTCTTCCACTTAAAAAAAATTCTGATTCGTAAAGAAAAATATCAGGTTTTCAGGTGGTGCTTACAAAATATATATCTAGAATATCTCTGTTAGTTTAATAGAATATTAACCTTCAGTAATCATTAAAAAATTTAATAATAAAAAAAAACATTCCTTCATAAAAGCTATTTCTGGACCAAAATAGGATTGAAATTGAGTGTAGGTTTATAAATAAAATTCATTCATAAAAAAATACTCATTTTTATGCATCATAATTAATAATGATGCCTACATTGCAAGGTCCGCAGTAGTACCGAGACTCTCTTTGGATCTTTTTCCCCCTCTCGTCTCGCTTGCAGAACATTGCCTCGTGGGAGCTTGTTTGTTGTCAGTTGGTGTCGGTTTTTGTTTAACCTGAACTGGTGTCTGTGATAAAAAAAAATATATGCTGTGTTCTGTCTTGTCATTTGTTCTTTTTCAGCTGCGGGTAGTTTTAAACGGTATCTCCCTATCTAATCTTCCATCGTTTTGACGCCTTTTTAACCTTTTTTCTTTATCTAACATTACGAACCTTACGACTCTATCGCCGGAATAACTGAGTTTAGTAGCCGTTCTCTTTTTTTTTGTTACGAAAAAATCAACGCAACAAGGTCACGGGCAAAGTTTTAAATTTTTCGGAAATGACTCTAACTTTCCCAGTATATTAGAGGCAAGAAAATAAATAGCCCGATTTGGATTCGCAAAGCATGTATAACTTTAGCCCAAATCTAGCTCTTTTTAAAGGGATGAGGCTCTCATCAATCGTGAAGTTTGCCTCAGGAATATACAGAGTTAAAAATTTTGTATTAAGGTGTTAAAAGACTGGCAAAATTTTGTACAGTTTTGGGTTTCGATGTAATTCTCGATTATACTCAGCATTATTGTAAAAGTGTAATTTTTTTAATTTTTTATTTATTTATTGCCAAGTATATCATTACATCTTTTCTTGAAACTGGTTATTGTTCTGCATATTTGTTTGTTTCCACAACCAACATATCCAAAAATTCATCATCAATAAATAGTCTAACATACTGCAGTACATTATAATCCCCTTCTAATTCAAAATTGCAACTTGCATTACGAATAAATGGGAATCGTGGAGGAGGTATATATATCAGGGTGATCCATTTTACTCGACACCAAACACTTTATTCATCATTTTTATCACTGGAACTATCAGAAAACGCTTTTATCACTATCTTCAATGTCTTTCATCCAAATAGGCATACTCAAAGTCTGAACCGTCAAAATAACTAATCATAAAATGGAATAAAACCTATAAAACGGTAATATATGCAAAATATTATCGATAAAATCAATCGAACTTGAATCACGTAATTTAAACAGAAAACGCACAACCTCACTGCTGAAAACACTGGAAAGTACTAACATCGCATAATGTTCCCCGATTTGCAGAGATTGGGAGATAGTGGGAGAGTGTTCCTTATTTGAATCCTCGTAGCTGTCTTTTGTCTCGCTTACACATGCCAAGAATCGTATTTATTTTTGCCCGAGTACATTCAGAGGTGATCTTATCTGCGGGTAAAACTTGCTCGAGTTATTTCGGTATATTCGAGTGGGAATTTTCGCACATAATAACCAGTAGTAAAAAGTGGATAAACCAACTCGCTATCGTATAATATTTTTTGGGTTAGCTTGTTAATAGCCCTCGCTTCTAATCTCTAAGCTTGCTGTGGCCCATAGAGTTTTAACTCATAAGTTCTACTTCCTTAATAAATTTCAGAATCAGACTTATGAGCTTGTTTGCTATCACTATCGGTTCTATACAGTGTGTCAATTTGAAAACTTTGGATTGGGAATATATTTATAACAAACAATAATATCAAAAATTACAAAAACCCGTTTCGATAACACGGAGGGGGCACCAAATTGATATGGTCACTGGCACATCCCCAGATACCCTTTCTCCCCCGGTCACCATAACTTCAAAAATGTAAATTGCAACCCCTCACTTATGATACATCGTTGAAAAGATTTTAAAAAATGGTATTCAGAAATACCAAAAAAATTCCGCTTGATAGTTTTAAAACAATTAGCAAATAATAAAATTTCGAGAGATGTTAACGCTTTAAAAATACAGTATTTGTGAAATCTCATTTGGAAAAGTAATTACAAAAACAGTTCAAAATGTTCAGTTTTTTTTTTCTAAACAGAAAAATAGTCAAAATTCAACTTCTTGCCTTACCTTTTGGAATGTCTCATGAGTGATAGAACGACAAACGCCGATAATTCATTGTTGTAAGTATTGTAGATCTGCTGAGTTCGTCTTATAAACGATTTATTTGATGTGGACCCATTAAAAAAATCTAGCGGAGTCAAATCAGGCAATCGCGATGGCCACTCGATTGCTATTCTACGACGAATCCATTTTCCTGAATAATGTTCATCTAGCCATTGTCAGTTGAAGATGAAGCAGATTTGCATCTAATTGCGGCTCGTTATCTATTTGATTTTCCAAAGTTTAAATAATAAATGGCTCTATTGTGTTTTCAAGCAAACTCACAAAAATAAGGCTTCCATTCAGAAACAACAATTTTATCTCCTAGAATGCCAGTCCAAACATTTAGTTTCTAAGGATATTAGGTGTGATCCTGTCGTATGAAAATAATGTGCATTCATTAGAAAAAACAGATGTTCTTTAAAATGTCTGGATATTATTTAAGTTATTCAATCATAGTTTCACAAAACTGAATTCGTTTATCAGGTTTTTCGTCTCCTAGTTCTTAAATAATGAAGACTTTCCGAACCGATTCATGTGACACTCCCGATAATTCCAACGTTGTTGGACACACGACGACTTGACCGAAATATCAATTTGCACCCCTTCATCCAGAATTCCTGACTGTGTTACCTTGACATTTGCTACAGAACCAGCGGCTTCAAAATTCGCACACGTGAACATCGCTGACATTTTTATGCAGATGCCTTGTATCTAACGCAGTAGCCGTCCGTATAACACATCGATTTTAATTTCGTAAAGATAAATGACTTGTGAATGGCACAAACATACATCTTTGATAAAACAAAATTACAAAAAACCTTTATCTGCTTCTCCTGATTAACGACATTAATATAATGGACTCATCATATTATAAGAGAGTATCACACCCAATATTCTCAAAAATAAATGCGCTGGATATTCTAGGAGAAACAACATGTGATAACTATCCCAAAAATAAAAATTCTTATCACAAATAGTGTAAGTTTAAGTGTTTGTCAGGAGCTGACAACCAGTGTGAGGTATGTTTTTGCCTTAATAAGTTTTTAATCTCCCCCCGACCACAGGTTGGCTCAAGCCTGATTTTCTTTTCCTTCGTCTCTTTAATGTCATTTTGTCCACTGTAAAGCAATTCTGTTGTGCTCAGCTAGACGGGCTAGCTCTTACTGCTCTAGAGCGTACTGTTATTGAGTCTAAAACTTTTAAGACTATTTGGCAACCGGTATTCCAATAATTTCTGCTTAGAATACGGTTGCTAGACTACCCGATAAGATTTTTGGAAGTGGATAGTTGAACCTATTCTGTCCGACTTCATGGTGAGCATGTAGTTTTTGTTTATCTGATCAAAAACTTCGGTATGGTATCCTATGGCGCGAATGTTTCCCTATCCGTTAGATTTTAACCGGTACGCTGCTGACAAAGTTTCTGATTTTACCACTAAATGTATAGTGGATTGGCTATCGTAATTCAAGAATCAGCATGAGAAACTGCACCAGCTATTTCAATTAAACCAAACTATAATTCTAGAAAACATTATTATATTGCCCAGAAAAAATCTAATGTAGTAAAAACTGAAAATTAACTCATTCCGTAATACTAATTTGGTCTCTGAAAAAATTATTCAGGAAGTTATTGAACAAATTCATATAGCAAGTAAACATTCAAGAAAAAAATTATTGTTTTCTGACTCTTCGTCATGCTTTTGAACGTGTATGGCATCAAATGCTTCTATAAAAAAAATCACAGACGTTATGCATCATTTTAGAATTGTACCTGAGCAAAAAAACACTTTCCAGTAAAACAGATAACAAACGATGTCGGATATCCAACAACTACATGCCTAAATTAGCTAACAAAAGTTGTATGCACCGCACCTACAAAAACTAACATTTATCATGGGAAGTACTGCAGCAATAAAAAGCATTGAACAAAAAAACGACATAAATAAATTTAAAAAATCAACTCGATTTCAATAGCAAATATCAGATAGCATTAAATATCTAAGGATACATCTAGATAAATTTACAAAGATTGCAAAATAAGGTTCTGCAAAATATAAGCAGCGATCACTGGTTTATACCAAAGAGTGAACGATCTAAAATTTACGACTACTTTTTAGGCAATTTTGTTGTGAAAAAACAAAAAATATGTCATAAAAAACAAAGTTTGAGTAGTGTAAGTTTGTTGCGAAAATTATTTTTCTCATCAGACTGGCCAAACTAATAAAATTAACGTGCCAAAAAAGTTTCACACCATATTCAACACCTAGATACTGCTCAAACAAACTTAACTGAAACAACTATATTTTGAAGCTAAAATCTCTGCTTGTGTTAATTGTTTAAATCTGTTTAAAATTTCAATTAAAATAAAAATATGAACATTCGTCAAAATAAGTATAAGTAAAAATTGTCATATGAACTAAATGTCAGATCGTTCCAGTTAAAAAGGTTTAAAATACAAGACTCGCATAAATAATCAACCATCCAAAAAAAACATTTGAATACTTTACTATTCTGCACAGAAAGCGACAAGAAGAGCGATTGTCCACCAATAAAAAAAAATAAAAACATAAAATAAAAATCTTGAGATATTTCACAACCAGAAATAATATAGCAGGCTGTTAAGAGCTACCATTGCGTACGTCTGAGAAAACATTTAAAAAAAAATTGTGCTGCTCTCATCGCAAACATCAATATTCGGTTAGTGTAGTTACGTAATGACGAAAAAACTCTAGAGTCGCAAAGTGAGAAATCGAAATCTACGTAAAACTATATTAGTCGTAAAGTCAATTATTATTTAAGTAGAAGTGTGCGTGTCTGATGGATTGTACATTTAAAAATCTCTAAAATTTTGTTATAATTAAAGAAAAACCTTTTAAAAATTGTAAGAAATTAAATACTAGAGTATTATATATTTCGGAGTTGATAGTATTTGTTACTCCTTATGCTACGTATACTAATATAAGCTAACCTTAGCATTTAAAGTTATTGCCAAAGTTGTCAGGTTTTGCTTAGACAGACGCAGCACCAACATTAAATTTGTCATGTTTTTAATATGATTCGGTTTAAATTAAACAAAAATTCATTTAAATTTGCAAAAAAACAGCATAAAAAATGTATGTACTCTACTCTCGTCGAAAGTAAATCACTCTCATGCAACACTCGGCTTCAAGCCGCATCAACGTTCGTTATGCTGTGCTTCACTTTCGACGCTTGTGACATAAATTACTATTCTTCTGAAGTATGCTAAGAAGAAAAAGAAGTTGTAAATTGTGTATATGTGCACCTGCATTCTTCTTTTGCTTTTCACTGAAGGTACGTAACTGTCGTATTTGTGCAGACTCGTACTGTCAAATACTTCAATTTAAAAAAACAGTTCAAATCAATGCTTTTCTTTCAGTGTCAGAATCGTTAACATATAATAACAGATATTTTTTGATTGAAAAGAATCATGTGCAGTGGTGAACATCTTTATAGCAATAATGAAATTTTGCTGTCGGTAGAAAGTCAAAGAGTGTCAAAAAATCCGCCTACTTAACACAGTATAGTACAGAGCCGTTTCGTTTTACAGCCCTGTTTTTGGGTTTTCTTCAGATCGTTCCACCATGATTCAAATATATTTCAAACTCAGTTATAAAACAATTTAAACGCAAACGTTTCCACAGACATTTCGATGAAATATTGTTTTTTCCAGATTTTAATATAGAAAAATTCTTCAACTACGATCGAAAGACTGTTTACGAATGTATCTATCAATGTAATGTTCAACAAAATTTTTGTCAAATGCTCTACGTCTCTTGAATTTGCAAAGAGAACCTATCAACGGCAAATATCAAAAACCTCTTAAATTTCGTTGTCTACTCCTTTTTGTTATATCTCCCTGTTTTTTATCTTTAGTTAAACTGATTTTTAAATGAAAATATTCATTAAATTTTACTATTTTCTATTAAACTTGAAATCATCTCCCAAAACTTTCGTATAGAATAAACAGCTATGATTGATGATTAATTTAAATAATATTCAGTGTTGCTAGCAGCTACATACCTTTCACTATATTCCAAATGATCCACTAAATAACCCATTTTAAAACTGAAGAAAAAAAACCACCCGTAAGATCACTAAACACCTTAGATTTTAAACGTCGCAACAAAACTAAAATTTCAGCAGATGATTCATAGAAATAGGTACAGACTATTTTGTCGTAGAAAAACATATATTATTAGATCAAGGACAAGAAATAACAAATAATAATTTTTGTAAAAGAGACAACACCGCAAAAATACTTTCAGGTGGGTAGAATGCATTACGAATTATTGTTGGATATGATCCAAGATAAAAGATTAACCGCTAGGAAACAAGAAGTAGGTAAATATTAGTACTTAACCTTATTTTCAGAAATACACTTGTTATTAATTGCATATGTTAGTTAGTATTACGTAACACGAAGTTGTGTATTTTATCTTTGTTTGAAAAGATATTTTGCATTTTCTTTTGTAAGTGACGTTTTGGCTATGTTCCAATGCGAAGTACTTTTGAACTTGTAAATGTTTTGGCAAGCGAATGCTGATATGATATCAAGTGTTGTTTATATCGAGTGTAAACACCTTTGCTTTGATTGATTTTAAGTTTAGCCTTCTATCTCGATTGATTGCTTCGTCTGCTTTATTTAACAGTCCGAACGTACCGCGAAGGATTTTTCGAGATTTTACTAAATTATATAGAAATTAAAAATCGTTCTTACAAATTTTAAGTTTCTGCTAAAACCTGAATTTTGTATATTATTCACTTAAATTTTTATTAATGTTTTTCAGAACTTTAACATCCTAAATAACTTCTCTTACAAATTTACTAAACCCTTTTAACCTCTTTACATTGATATACTTTAATTACATGTTTTGTACGTGTCTAATCAAATAGAAGTGGTAAACATAGGAAACAATAACAGAGATACAGTACAAATATGCAAAGATCTTGTCGAAGTGATTTATCGATAACGGAATGACAACAAACCTAAACTAATATCAGGTAGCACAGCGTCGATTGATATGGAAGAGATAAAAAGAAGTTCATGTCCTAAGGATAAAAAACAGCTAAAAAAAGAAGATGTTGGTTCCATTTAGCAATGACAATATCTATGATATAAGCAAAACTGGATGATGATGAATGATCAAAATTTGCCGGCAATGCAAATCGATCCAGTGATGGAACTTAACTGCCTGATTTGTGTTTGTTGCTTATAAAAAAACTGTTGCGTCCAGCTGAACATTAATTTAAGATAAATATGTATTTGGGTATATGAGATATCGCCAAAAAGACAAAACGTCGTGGTGAAACCGCAGAAAAAGTACCGTAGTAAAAACGCCGAACAGTGAAATACCACGCTTTCCGAATCGTAACTGTGCGTCAAATCCGAATAAACGCCGAAAATATATCACAGACGAAATATGAAAATTGGTTATAGTATTATTGTAGAAACATAAAATTAGAACAAAAAAAATTTCATCAACATAAATTAAATGAGTAATGGCTTTATCAGTCACGTAGGCAGAGTATGGGTCCTGAAAGTCCAGACTCCTTTAGAATTATTTGTTAAAAATCCCGAATAAAGTGATGCTTACAAAAAAACCAGACGAGAGTTTCAAAATAATGTCTATTTACAGGATAAAACAAACATTCTAACCCTCCCCCCCCTAAATAAAATCCTGGTACGCAACTAGAGTTATTATATAGTCCATTTATTCGTACAATGTTAAATATTTTTTCATTCCATTAAAAAAAAGGTAAATTTTCCAAATTTCGTCTGAAATGTAGCTTCGACGTTTTGTTCGCGTAATAATTTCGCCGTTTTGAACATTTTAGGCATTTTGACCAACAAATATTTTCACCGTTTTGTTGTCTTGTTCACATATGCATTTTCGTTCAGGTTGAGAGTTCGAGTTTGACGCTTACTTACGATCCGTGCGTTTTGTCCGCGGTACTTTTTTAGCGATTTGACCGCAACTTCTACGTTGTCTCCATTCGGCGTTTTGTCTTTTCGTCGATCTGTCCGGGCCCTAAAATAGTTTGATAAATTTGCTTATTACTTTCTTAAATAGGGATATTTATTATTTGTATCACTAGTCCAGAACTTGTTATTTTTCTCAAGTATGAGCATATTTGTAAGTCAAGGCTTACAGTAGAATAGATGCACCTAGATTCGCGGTTTAATTCGCGGAATTACCGCGAATTAAATTAATTAGATCAATTAAACCGCGAATTAAATCGTTGAATTAAACAGCGAATTAAATTAATGAATTAATTAAATCGCGAATTGAATCGGGAATCCCGCGAATAAAACTTCCAATTAAAATCGCGAATTAAAACTGCAAAAACCGTTAATCAAATCTGTGGATCAATTTTGATTCGCGGGTTGTAATCGGCGGTTTGATCCACAGATTTGATCGGCGGTTCAATTTAATTATTGGTCCACGCGTCCGCGGTCCGCTAATTAAATTGATGATTGTCGGAATCAGATTTTGAATTAACAGAATTACCCTCATCAATCGGGGCTTAAACTGCAACTCGCAATTTGATACCAAATATGCTATCGTGGTCTGAACAGGGTTCGAACCCCAGCGACTTTTCTAGTTGCACATGCATATACAACAAGGTTAGCCACTGGACCAAGAAGGCACATGGTAAAATTTGTTTGGAACTTGTATTTAACGGATTCTAAGAGCGATTAGTCATTTTAAAATGGGATATTTTGTTCTGATGTTATTGAATAATTGTTTAATTACTTTTGAGTGTTGCGTATGGAAAATTCAAAATAATTTTAGATTTTTTAAATTAGAATAATTTAGTAATTATTTGTTTGCAAAGCTGCAATACACAAATTTATGTAAGTATTATACTTCTGAAAACAAGTTAGTCATTCAATTCTAAGAGTTCCTACTGGTTTAAGTTTTCTGAAAAATGGACCGATGTGTAACGTTTTTCTAGGTAGTTTAGAATTTAGGGTGATTGATTATTTTAAATTGTAATAGTTCCCGTTAATTGTAGTTAGTTTAATTCATTGTTTCATTAAATCAATTTCATTCGTATTTTGTTATCAATTTGGATTTTACTTTGTGATTCGTGAAATAATTTTGGTTTCATTTTAATTCGTTATTTGATTTCAATCCTCATTTTGATTTGTAATTCGTGGAATAATTTGTTTGATCAAATCATGTTAATTTGCATTTGGATTTTAATTTGGAGTTTTAACGATTTTCCCGTTTTGATCGAGAGTTTGATTCAACGATCCAATGAATAATGACTTTTTAATTTATTCATTAGAAGATGCGATCTTGATACAAACTGAAAATCGGTCAAATTAATTTTATCATTATATTAATTAAGAGAATACAGTACTTACACTTCGCCATAACTGACGCATATATTAATTATGTTAAAATAACTATAAATCAAACACGTATATCATTAAAAAGAAATAGCAAGTTTTGACTTGTTAGAACTTGGTGATCTTTGTTTGTAAAACGAATAATTTTATGTACGTTTTAAGAAACGATATTTTAAAAGTAGCGCTTTAGGAACAAATCTATATTTTTACCTGTCGTTTTACGATGAATTTTTAAGTGCGTAAGAGTATGTTTAATGGAATGACTAATCGTTTTAAAAATAAATTTAATAACTAAAATATTTTATTAATTTTTGTAACATAATTATTGATAAAAATGACAAGATGTGTTTTATAAAATGTATAATAATTACAATTAAAAATTATTAATCAACATAGGCGTATAACTTTTTCACTTTTACACGTCCAACACATTTTTATAGATGGCGGTGGTCCGTCCAACTGTACGTTGTTTTTGTTGTAATGTTTGTAGCATGGTAGACACTGTTGTAGTTCAACATTTTCTTGATATCTTAGCGGTAAATCTTCCCATACTTCTTTTAATTCGTACGCAGGTACATTATTAATTAGAAAATTGATTGGAAAAAACTGTAGATCCCATTTTTCAAACTTCTTTAACGATTTTCTTGTACCGTTTGTACAAGAACTGTAGGCAATAATTACATCACCAACTTTATCTATGACAGATTCTACAGACATCTTATAGAGTACTGACAAAATTTAAGACCCAAAAATTTAAAGACCAGCACAGAATTTTTCGTAGTGACGTCAGTTTCCATGAAACATTTTCTGCTTGCACCAACATGAAAGTAAGTTAAAAGTATTATACATAATTTAGTTATTATGATTCATATTTTTATCTACCTACAGGTTTGTCGTTTTTATTAATAAATTAGTGCTTTATAAAGTACACATCACATCATATTATATAACTGAATTACGAATAACGTTCTTTGTATATTTGTATTTGGTGATGTGAATCCAAAATATATTCTAATTTACAGTCAATACTGTTTATTCGATTTTAAAAACGATCTTTATCTATAACGGCTTCTATCTATTGTTTTTACGTGTATGATGATAAGATAAGAATACCACACTACCCATTTTTAACACATCATTTTTTGATTTGTCAATTACTACCTTTTTCGTCACGCTCCATAAAATTCAATCAAACTTATAAATAATGACATACCTTTCGATACACTGGTCAAATAATTTGTAGTGAGTTATATAATTAGTATAAAAATGTTATTAATATTAATGAAATAAGTACGTTTACAAGTAATTGATATATTCCATTACTTTAATAAATAGTCGTAATTTCAAACTTTTGCAACATACTAAATCAGATTAATGCAATCGCTAAAATACCAAACTCAAAGTTGGTGGAACTTGATTTTTTTAGCATTGCAATCTATTGTTAATTATAATAAAAATTTTAATCTAGTTGAGGCTCGATTTCCTTTTTTGAGTTGATCATCAAAAGATTTTCCAATAATTTTCGTTAATATAAAGTTTGTGTTAGATATTATTACTATAGTGCTAGGTTTAGTTAAAACATTATTTAGGAAAATAATTGAACAACGTAGCAGAGTGTTAGTTAATTTTAAAAACATTATTCAAATCCGAAGAAGCTAGTTATTACAAGAATACGCTTTGTCATATTTTCTTACTAGAATACCGTTTCGTAAAAAATATCAAATTTTTAACAAGCACGTAAACAATACTGTGTATTACCACTTCTAAAAAATAAAAAAGATCGCTTACAGTTACTTGATGACCTAATTGTGTTTTTAAATATCAGCTGAAAAATATATTGTTCGTATTGATCTTGATGTGTTCAGTAACTCTGAATCACGCTTGAAAATATTAAGACACGAATTAAATTGAAAAGTATATTGTTTTGCATAAATTTAATAAAGGTTTTGGAAAACGCTGGCAACGTAATTGAATCTCTTGCAAATGATGAAAAAGTTTAACCATTGTTTAACTGAGAAAATGGTTGTCATACGTAACGGAATTTTACTTAAAAGATTTTAAAAATATTGAAAACCAAAAAGGGTATTACTACAAGAAGAAGAATAACGCGCCGTTACATTTTCTTACCTGAATGAGTACTGTTCTGTAAAAATTGATCAAAATTTTTTTTTCTAAGAAGTTCGTAAACAATAATGACTATTACTACCTCTAAAAATGAAAACAAATGCTTACAATTACTTGATGAACTCATTATATTTTTAAATATCTCAGAAACAAAGTTTGTGTGTGTGTGGGTGTGCATTGTTACTGATGTGTTTAGTAACTTTGAATCACGTATGAAAATATTAAGTTTAATCAAAGTCTTGGATAACGCTGGAGACGTATTTGGATTTATTACGACGACGAAAAAATACAGTACGATAGTACTAAAACACTAATCAAATACCAATATTATCAGTAAGACTTGTTGTGAAAAATAAAGATTACCGGCATATAGTAAGAAACGTGTTAAAAATGTTGATGTTGATATGGAACAGTTTTTGGTAAAAAAAATACCAATACTAATACTAGAAACAAAAATTTTAAATTTCAAGATTTCTCCATTTTTAATTTAATTTACAAAAGACTTAGCTGATGTAAATCTAATTTTTGAAATTCTTTTTTTTTACATTTGTCGCAGGTCTTCTTGATGGTATTAAATCATTATTTGGTTGTGACTTTTTTATAAAACGTGTTTAAACATTCAATTTTATAAAATAGCTTAGTATTATAATGAATTACAGCATTTATACTAAACCTCAAGTGCAACCTAAAAAGATGGAAACAATTCATGTATCAATAAAAAATTTATTTGAATTTGTCAACTAAATACCTATTCTACGCTAGTTAGAACTTGATTCATTCATTCATTAACATGTATTACTATGTATAACAACGGTGGTATTATTAATAATTGCAATCATTGACTACCATTGAAAAGAAAAACATTTAGCGAAAAAATTGCATTGTAAAATTTTAAGATGAATAAATTGTAAAAAATGTAAATTAAAATTTAGAATTAGCGTTACTTACCGACATTTTACCGTATGAATGAATTTCAAAAAAAAAATTAAACGTTGGTATTAAAAAATCAATTTAAAAACACAAAAACAATTTAGTCTTAAAATATTAAATTTTTTAAAATCTTGTAAAAAAAAAATTTTTTTGTGAAAACATCACAAACGAATTATATAAGTTAAAATTATATTTTTATATTTATACAGTCGCTAGAAATATTGAAACAACACAATATCTATGAAACAGTTTGAACTCGCGTGCAAAACAATTAAACTGCAACTTAAATAGTCTCAGTTTGTTCAACTAAGCGACCAAAAACATTGTTTTGATGACGAAATAACGTTTTAAATTTATAAAAAAAATAATTGCAAAATAGTTTATGTACTACTAGTGCATTGGTTAAAAAAGTAATAACTACCTAAAAAAAGAACCTTTTTAAACCCTTTTTTTTTGTAATTTAGAACATTTTTGAACGCGTAAATTGATGTTTTAGTTCAAGAATTAGAAAATCGCACAACTTGTTATTTGTCGTTGCCACGATCTACAAAAATGGAAATATTAAGTTAGAGTAAGAAGGCCGTAAAGTTCCAAGGACTGTTGGAGTTTAATGATTTTCCAAATACTTCCTACTACAATATTTTAACTTGGTCTACCCCATTCATATATTAACAAAATAGCTAAAACTAGAATTATCAAAGATATGGAAATCATATAATATTTTTAGTTTGTTAATTTCATAATCATTTAAACTTAATGAATCTTTTTAAGATTATGAAAAAATTTTAAAATTTTTATTTGTCACTTGATTTTATCTAAAATAAACTTACAATTTATTTTAATTATGAACGTTTTATTTACTCAAAATTAAATAACACATATTTACTAAAATATAAATCCATCATAATAACTACATGCTACGTAAAAAAACATTCGATTTCTTTAAAAATATAAAATAAAATAAAATCTTAGAAAATAATGCTACAGTACAGTGATTTTTTATTTAAACAGTATCAAACATGTTTAAAAAGTCAGTTACAAGTACATTATTAATTTTAACATGTAAATACATTAAACAATAAATACCACATACATCTGAATGATAACCTCGTAATATTTTAGAATTATAATCAAAACATTTGGAGTTCTTTTTCTAAAACTTTAAATGTAAGCTCTAAGGACATCTTCGGAAACATATCAAAATATTCTACACTGCCATGTCTGTCGATGAATTTAGCTACACCAGTGTTCACCGTGTGAAGTAGATACAGCTGTGTTTGCAATAATTGCACTAAGTCTATTAACCGTTTCAGGTAGTATGTCCGAAGCAGTAACATGAAGAGAAACATTCATCATTAAATAGTTCAAATTCAGATGCAGAGCCTGACGCAGTTCTAGTATGTTCATCACGGCGTTTCTCCCGTTCCCAATCGTTGATCATCAATGCATTTTCTAAAGCGCACATTGGCGTTTCTATGTTGTGATGTATACAACGGAAGGTTTTTACGTTCTTTTTTAATTTTCGTATAGTAGGACAACCGTAATTCTCCAAATTAAACACTGGTTTAGTTAAAAAGCTTAGAAAAGCCATCGTTTGAACACCTTTTACGTATATTTGATTAAATCGTTGTAATAACTGTGTAATTTCAGCTTCAAAGTTTTCATAGGGTATGTAACCAGCACTCCATCGAAGCCCATGATAATGGTTCTCTAAATACAAAATTTCTTTTTTTCAGCGCTAGATAAAGTTGAATAATCTGAAGGTGGCTTTATAAGCAGTGTTGTTAGAAAAGGACCGTCACTTGAAACCACAGCTATCTCTTTAGGTATAAATTTATTCTCCTGTTGAAAACCTTGCACATCAACAAACGCGTTCATTCTTCTCGATGGTTTATAATTAACTACCAAAGGCTACCATTATATTCCTATACTTACCGACTTCTTTCTAAAGGTTTATATTTACTTAAAATTAAATAAAACAAGTTTCAAACAAAATTACCTGTATCCTAATAATTACACGTTACGTTAAAAACATTGGTTTTTTTTTAATCTTAGAAAATAATGTTACAGTACAGTCATTTTTTATTAAATCAGCATTTACATGTTTAAAGATTCAGTTACAGACAGGTACATCATTAATTCTAAAATATAAATGTATTAAACAATAAAAGTCACATACCTACATCTCTCTGATGATAGCTTTGTAACATTTTAGAATTATAATCAAAACATTTGGAGTTTTTTTTCAAAAACTTTATATATAACCCCAAAAGATATCTTCCGAAACCACCAAAATATTCTGCACCGCAATGCAACTACCCGAGGCTCATCCGATGAGGTAGATTCCGCTGTTTTTATAATAATTGCACTAGATCTATTTTTTAGGCAGCATGTGTAAAGCTTTAAGGTGAAAAGAAACATGCTTCATTAAAAAGTTCGGCATTAGGTGCAAAGTCTGCTAAAATTCTATTGTGTTCAATCTTAAAATTCAATTGAAAATAAAAAAAACTATCTCAACATGTCGTTTCGAAATATGTCAAGTAAATTGATTATATAGTTTTCAAAGTTAATTTAACTACAGAAAAAATTTTTACTGATGAAATAAGGTTAGATTATTTTTATAAACGTGAGGTTATCTTAATATTAAAGAAGTAAGGTTAGCTTATTACAGAAGTAGTGAGGTTAGCTCGTTATACAAAAAGTGAGGTTAGATATGCTAATTATGAGGAAGCAAAATTTATTGTTAATTGTATATAGTTCGTTATATTGCTTCCTCATAATTAGCATATCTAACCTCACTTTTTGTATAACGAGCTAACCTCACTACTTCTGTAATAAGCTAACCTTACTTCTTTAATATTAAGATAACCTCACGTTTATAAAAATAATCTAACCTTATTTCATCAGTAAAAATTTTTTCTGTAGTTAAATTAACTTTGAAAACTATATAATCAATTTACTTGACATATTTCGAAACGACATGTTGAGATAGTTTTTTTTATTTTCAATTGAATTTTAAGATTGAACACAATAGAATTTTAGCAGACTTTGCACCTAATGCCGAACTTTTTAATGAAGCATGTTTCTTTTCACCTTAAAGCTTTACACATGCTGCCTAAAAAATAGATCTAGTGCAATTATTATAAAAACAGCGGAATCTACCTCATCGGATGAGCCTCGGGTAGTTGCATTGCGGTGCAGAATATTTTGGTGGTTTCGGAAGATATCTTTTGGGGTTATATATAAAGTTTTTGAAAAACTCCAAATGTTTTGATTATAATTCTAAAATGTTACAAAGCTATCATCAGAGAGATGTAGGTATGTGACTTTATTGTTTAATACATTTATATTTTAGAATTAATGATGTACCTGTCTGTAACTGAATCTTTAAACATGTAAATGCTGATTTAATAAAAAATGACTGTACTGTAACATTATTTTCTAAGATTAAAAAAAAACCAATGTTTTTAACGTAACGTGTAATTATTAGGATACAGGTAATTTTGTTTGAAACTTGTTTTATTTAATTTTAAGTAAATATAAACCTTTAGAAAGAAGTCGGTAAGTATAGGAATATAATGGTAGCCTTTGGTAGTTAATTATAAACCATCGAGAAGAATGAACGCGTTTGTTGATGTGCAAGGTTTTCAACAGGAGAATAAATTTATACCTAAAGAGATAGCTGTGGTTTCAAGTGACGGTCCTTTTCTAACAACACTGCTTATAAAGCCACCTTCAGATTATTCAACTTTATCTAGCGCTGAAAAAAAAGAAATTTTGTATTTAGAGAACCATTATCATGGGCTTCGATGGAGTGCTGGTTACATACCCTATGAAAACTTTGAAGCTGAAATTACACAGTTATTACAACGATTTAATCAAATATACGTAAAAGGTGTTCAAACGATGGCTTTTCTAAGCTTTTTAACTAAACCAGTGTTTAATTTGGAGAATTACGGTTGTCCTACTATACGAAAATTAAAAAAGAACGTAAAAACCTTCCGTTGTATACATCACAACATAGAAACGCCAATGTGCGCTTTAGAAAATGCATTGATGATCAACGATTGGGAACGGGAGAAACGCCGTGATGAACATACTAGAACTGCGTCAGGCTCTGCATCTGAATTTGAACTATTTAATGATGAATGTTTCTCTTCATGTTACTGCTTCGGACATACTACCTGAAACGGTTAATAGACTTAGTGCAATTATTGCAAACACAGCTGTATCTACTTCACACGGTGAACACTGGTGTAGCTAAATTCATCGACAGACATGGCAGTGTAGAATATTTTGATATGTTTCCGAAGATGTCCTTAGAGCTTACATTTAAAGTTTTAGAAAAAGAACTCCAAATGTTTTGATTATAATTCTAAAATATTACGAGGTTATCATTCAGATGTATGTGGTATTTATTGTTTAATGTATTTACATGTTAAAATTAATAATGTACTTGTAACTGACTTTTTAAACATGTTTGATACTGTTTAAATAAAAAATCACTGTACTGTAGCATTATTTTCTAAGATTTTATTTTATTTTATATTTTTAAAGAAATCGAATGTTTTTTTACGTAGCATGTAGTTATTATGATGGATTTATATTTTAGTAAATATGTGTTATTTAATTTTGAGTAAATAAAACGTTCATAATTAAAATAAATTGTAAGTTTATTTTAGATAAAATCAAGTGACAAATAAAAATTTTAAAATTTTTTTTCATAAACTTAAAAAGATTCATTAAGTTTAAATGATTATGAAATTAACAAACTAAAAATATTATATGATATCCATATCTTTGATAATTCTAGTTTTAGCTATTTTGTTAATATATGAATGGGGTAGACCAAGTTAAAATATTGTAGTAGGAAGTATTTGGAAAAATCATTAAACTCCAACAGTCCTTGGAACTTTACGGCCTTCTTACTCTAACTTAATATTTCCATTTTTGTAGATCGTGGCAACGACAAATAACAAGTTGTGCGATTTTCTAATTCTTGAACTAAAACATCAATTTACGCGTTCAAAAATGTTCTAAATTACAAAAAAAAAGGGTTTAAAAAGGTTCTTTTTTTAGGTAGTTATTACTTTTTTAACCAATGCACTAGTAGTACATAAACTATTTTGCAATTATTTTTTTTATAAATTTAAAACGTTATTTCGTCATCAAAACAATGTTTTTGGTCGCTTAGTTGAACAAACTGAGACTATTTAAGTTGCAGTTTAATTGTTTTGCACGCGAGTTCAAACTGTTTCATAGATATTGTGTTGTTTCAATATTTCTAGCGACTGTATAAATATAAAAATATAATTTTAACTTATATAATTCGTTTGTGATGTTTTCACAAAAAAATTTTTTTTTTACAAGATTTTAAAAAATTTAATATTTTAAGACTAAATTGTTTTTGTGTTTTTAAATTGATTTTTTAATACCAACGTTTAATTTTTTTTTTGAAATTCATTCATACGGTAAAATGTCGGTAAGTAACGCTAATTCTAAATTTTAATTTACATTTTTTACAATTTATTCATCTTAAAATTTTACAATGCAATTTTTTCGCTAAATGTTTTTCTTTTCAATGGTAGTCAATGATTGCAATTATTAATAATACCACCGTTGTTATACATAGTAATACATGTTAATGAATGAATGAATCAAGTTCTAACTAGCGTAGAATAGGTATTTAGTTGACAAATTCAAATAAATTTTTTATTGATACATGAATTGTTTACATCTTTTAGGTTGCACTTGAGGTTTAGTATAAATGCTGTAATTCATTATAATACTAAGCTATTTTATAAAATTGAATGTTTAAACACGTTTTATAAAAAAGTCACAACCAAATAATGATTTAATACCATCAAGAAGACCTGCGACAAATGTAAAAAAAAAGAATTTCAAAAATTAGATTTACATCAGCTAAGTCTTTTGTAAATTAAATTAAAAATGGAGAAATCTTGAAATTGAAAATTTTTGTTTCTAGTATTAGTATTGGTATTTTTTTTTTTTGCCAAAAACTGTTCCATATCGACATCAACATTTTTAACACGTTTCTTACTATATGCCGGTAATCTTTATTTTTCACAACAAGTCTTACTGATAATATTGGTATTTGATTAGTGTTTTAGTACTATCGTACTGTATTTTTTCGTCGTCGTAATAAATCCAAATACGTCTCCAGCGTTATCCAAGACTTTGATTAAACTTAATATTTTCATACGTGATTCAAAGTTACTAAACACATCAGTAACAATGCACACCCACACACACACAAACTTTGTTTCTGAGATATTTAAAAATATAATGAGTTCATCAAGTAATTGTAAGCATTTGTTTTCATTTTTAGAGGTAGTAATAGTCATTATTGTTTACGAACTTCTTAGAAAAAAAAATTTTGATCAATTTTTACAGAACAGTACTCATTCAGGTAAGAAAATGTAACGGCGCGTTATTCTTCTTCTTGTAGTAATACCCTTTTTGGTTTTCAATATTTTTAAAATCTTTTAAGTAAAATTCCGTTACGTATGACAACCATTTTCTCAGTTAAACAATGGTTAAACTTTTTCATCATTTGCAAGAGATTCAATTACGTTGCCAGCGTTTTCCAAAACCTTTATTAAATTTATGCAAAACAATATACTTTTCAATTTAATTCGTGTCTTAATATTTTCAAGCGTGATTCAGAGTTACTGAACACATCAAGATCAATACGAACAATATATTTTTCAGCTGATATTTAAAAACACAATTAGGTCATCAAGTAACTGTAAGCGATCTTTTTTATTTTTTAGAAGTGGTAATACACAGTATTGTTTACGTGCTTGTTAAAAAAATTTGATATTTTTTACGAAACGGTATTCTAGTAAGAAAATATGACAAAGCGTATTCTTGTAATAACTAGCTTCTTCGGATTTGAATAATGTTTTTAAAATTAACTAACACTCTGCTACGTTGTTCAATTATTTTCCTAAATAATGTTTTAACTAAACCTAGCACTATAGTAATAATATCTAACACAAACTTTATATTAACGAAAATTATTGGAAAATCTTTTGATGATCAACTCAAAAAAGGAAATCGAGCCTCAACTAGATTAAAATTTTTATTATAATTAACAATAGATTGCAATGCTAAGAAAATCAAGTTCCACCAACTTTGAGTTTGGTATTTTAGCGATTGCATTAATCTGATTTAGTATGTTGCAAAAGTTTGAAATTACGACTATTTATTAAAGTAATGGAATATATCAATTACTTGTAAACGTACTTATTTCATTAATATTAATAACATTTTTATACTAATTATATAACTCACTACAAATTATTTGACCAGTGTATCGAAAGGTATGTCATTATTTATAAGTTTGATTGAATTTTATGGAGCGTGACGAAAAAGGTAGTAATTGACAAATCAAAAAATGATGTGTTAAAAATGGGTAGTGTGGTATTCTTATCTTATCATCATACACGTAAAAACAATAGATAGAAGCCGTTATAGATAAAGATCGTTTTTAAAATCGAATAAACAGTATTGACTGTAAATTAGAATATATTTTGGATTCACATCACCAAATACAAATATACAAAGAACGTTATTCGTAATTCAGTTATATAATATGATGTGATGTGTACTTTATAAAGCACTAATTTATTAATAAAAACGACAAACCTGTAGGTAGATAAAAATATGAATCATAATAACTAAATTATGTATAATACTTTTAACTTACTTTCATGTTGGTGCAAGCAGAAAATGTTTCATGGAAACTGACGTCACTACGAAAAATTCTGTGCTGGTCTTTAAATTTTTGGGTCTTAAATTTTGTCAGTACTCTATAAGATGTCTGTAGAATCTGTCATAGATAAAGTTGGTGATGTAATTATTGCCTACAGTTCTTGTACAAACGGTACAAGAAAATCGTTAAAGAAGTTTGAAAATGGGATCTACAGTTTTTTCCAATCAATTTTCTAATTAATAATGTACCTGCGTACGAATTAAAAGAAGTATGGGAAGATTTACCGCTAAGATATCAAGAAAATGTTGAACTACAACAGTGTCTACCATGCTACAAACATTACAACAAAAACAACGTACAGTTGGACGGACCACCGCCATCTATAAAAATGTGTTGGACGTGTAAAAGTGAAAAAGTTATACGCCTATGTTGATTAATAATTTTTAATTGTAATTATTATACATTTTATAAAACACATCTTGTCATTTTTATCAATAATTATGTTACAAAAAATTAATAAAATATTTTAGTTATTAAATTTATTTTTAAAACGATTAGTCATTCCATTAAACATACTCTTACGCACTTAAAAATTCATCGTAAAACGACAGGTAAAAATATAGATTTGTTCCTAAAGCGCTACTTTTAAAATATCGTTTCTTAAAACGTACATAAAATTATTCGTTTTACAAACAAAGATCACCAAGTTCTAACAAGTCAAAACTTGCTATTTCTTTTTAATGATATACGTGTTTGATTTATAGTTATTTTAACATAATTAATATATGCGTCAGTTATGGCGAAGTGTAAGTACTGTATTCTCTTAATTAATATAATGATAAAATTAATTTGACCGATTTTCAGTTTGTATCAAGATCGCATCTTCTAATGAATAAATTAAAAGTCATTATTCATTGGATCGTTGAATCAAACTCTCGATCAAAACGGGAAAATCGTTAAAACTCCAAATTAAAATCCAAATGCAAATTAACATGATTTGATCAAACAAATTATTCCACGAATTACAAATCAAAATGAGGATTGAAATCAAATAACGAATTAAAATGAAACCAAAATTATTTCACGAATCACAAAGTAAAATCCAAATTGATAACAAAATACGAATGAAATTGATTTAATGAAACAATGAATTAAACTAACTACAATTAACGGGAACTATTACAATTTAAAATAATCAATCACCCTAAATTCTAAACTACCTAGAAAAACGTTACACATCGGTCCATTTTTCAGAAAACTTAAACCAGTAGGAACTCTTAGAATTGAATGACTAACTTGTTTTTAGAAGTATAATACTTACATAAATTTGTGTATTGCAGCTTTGCAAACAAATAATTACTAAACAATTATTCTAATTTAAAAAATCTAAAATTATTTTGAATTTTCCATACGCAACACTCAAAAGTAATTAAACAATTATTCAATAACATCAGGACAAAATATCCCATTTTAAAATGACTAATCGCTCTTAGAATCCGTTAAATACAAGTTCCAAACAAATTTTACCATGTGCCTTCTTGGTCCAGTGGCTAACCTTGTTGTATATGCATGTGCAACTAGAAAAGTCGCTGGGGTTCGAACCCTGTTCAGACCACGATAGCATATTTGGTATCAAATTGCGAGTTGCAGTTTAAGCCCCGATTGATGAGGGTAATTCTGTTAATTCAAAATCTGATTCCGACAATCATCAATTTAATTAGCGGACCGCGGACGCGTGGACCAATAATTAAATTGAACCGCCGATCAAATCTGTGGATCAAACCGCCGATTACAACCCGCGAATCAAAATTGATCCACAGATTTGATTAACGGTTTTTGCAGTTTTAATTCGCGATTTTAATTGGAAGTTTTATTCGCGGGATTCCCGATTCAATTCGCGATTTAATTAATTCATTAATTTAATTCGCTGTTTAATTCAACGATTTAATTCGCGGTTTAATTGATCTAATTAATTTAATTCGCGGTAATTCCGCGAATTAAACCGCGAATCTAGGTGCATCTATTCTACTGCTTACAACGTATGAATACTCGCAAAATACATTCACGACGTGTGACACAAAATTTTTTTTGTGCTAATCTTTATAGTATCAATTTGTTAAAAACAGTTATTTAAGTATTGGTTTTTAACAAAATTTGATATGTTGATCAAGCTGATACCTGTAATGACAAAATTAATTTGACAAGTTCATTACAATTGAACTTATATAAAAATAAAACTATGATTGTTTTAGCAATTGTAAAATTTCTCTACGGATTCCCTGAGGTCTCCGGGATCATTGAAAGTGCCCGTGGTAAATTAAAATTGATTTCGGGGTCCCTAAACAACGTCAGGAGTTCCGCGCAAGGTTTAAATAAAATCTAAAAATTGTAATTGTTTTTATTAAAATGGAAGTTAAAGTAAATAATAATGAGGTGACTCTTACGTTCTAAATAAAATACAAATATAGACAGGTGCATAAAATACAAGTACTAACAAGAATCGCGGTGAGTCAGGCCTATCTATACAGGTTTATACAGGAATGAAATAGAACCGATACCTGCTAGTCTATAATATGAACTATAAGTGTCGTGCATCTAATCAACAATTTAGTTCTGTGTTATGCGAGATGTGTAGTGCGTACAACAAATTTTCTTAATATTGAACAAAAAGAAGTATAACAATTTGTATTCTTACGCAGATAAGGTACTTTCGTTAAGTAAGTATATTTGAATAAAATTAATCATTCTTTTTAATTTAAATTTATTTAAACTAAGTTATACTCTTGTTTATGTTGGTGAAAAAAATAAAATATCACAGTTATCAATACAGTATTCCCTTAACATTCATTATGGTTTTCTAACACAGATGTGTTACTAAACAATATATTATTGATTCTGTAAAAGAAGTTAGACATATTGGGTTTTATAATTTAAAATAATGCACCCTAAAAGTTATAGCTTACTATTTTATATTTTTATTTATTTTTATACGTCCGCGAATAACCAAATCCGCGAATGTTTGTAATTAATGTATATTAATGTATTATTATATTCTGTTGTTAATTATTTATTTTTCTTGAAAAATTAATTGGTACAGAATGAGTACCTAAACAATATGTGACATTTACATAAAATTTTATCCATCTAAAATAATTATTTCAAGAGAGCGTTACATTGCAGCATTCCATTTTAAATAATTTTTATAATTACCAGTGATTTGTTGCAAATAAAATTTTTTATATACCGGGCGAGTCCTTAAACGCGGTCCTCAAATTTATCTCAAAAACTATTTGGTCTAGCAATACGGGGAAAAAATTTCATAGACTAAATCACATATAGGGAGTTCACTGAGAATATTTTCAGTTTTGAAAACCCTTTCAAGGCAGCGCAATCAGAAGGTGGTTACAAAAAAATCGTAATTTTCTTAATGATTTTAAATATAAAGATATTCATTAACCTACCAGTTCGAACGCTTATCTAGTTCAACATTAAAATTGTCTATTACAAAATTTATAAATCTGCATGGTAAACTGTTAGGCGAGGACATAACCTTTATATACAAAAATGAACGTATTGTCGATTAGAATGTTTTATTTCAAATAGTTTGTAACTGTCGTATAGTAAGAAAGATTCTATATTAGAAACACCATATAGCACATTTCTTGTTAAATTAGTGACGCATTTTAGTGAAGACTCTCAGATTTTTGCAATTTTCTTTAACCAATTCAATGGAAAGGCATAGTGAGCTTAGTATAGTTGTAAAGTACATGAATTAGCAAATCTATCATAAAAAAACTGAACTCTCTGTCATTGGAGGAACGGGAGGTGTTTGATAATGGAGAATTTCGATTTCTTAATTTGGTTTTTGCCTTTTCGTATTATGACGTATTATGAAGAATAGCATAACGGCGACAGTAGTACCTGCATTTGTTGTCAAAATATTTAGTTTATTTTAAAAAAGCTACCTATCGAGATTGTGCATTGTGTTTCTATCTGAACATTGATAATTTTTGTGTTTTGTGTTACTACATACTTGAGTTTTGTTACTATTTTGTGTTTTTATTTGAACATTGTTACCTCTTTGTTGTTGTTCTCGTTTGTTTTCAAATACTTTGTAAAAGATGGTTTTCACAAATTCCGAGGATGTAACATGTTACGGATATATTTTCAACGCCAAAAAAATTAGTTAATTGCTTCACGATCTTACAACCCTATATATCCAAATGGAGAACGCCAATGTAGAAAGGTTTTTCGTCGATTAGCATTACGATTACGCACCACAGGAAACATATAACCAATTCCAGTACAAGAAATGGATGTTTTAGCCTGCATTGAGGTAAATTCCCATATTAGGGAAATTAAAAGATTATTGAGAATATCTGAAAGATCAATCATAAAAATTATAAAAGCCAATCGCCTTCATCCATATTTACCAAGTACTTAGCAATAACGACTTTGTAATAAGGCAAAATTATTGATATTGGTTGCAAGGCATGTTGCAAGAAAACCCAAATTTTTGAAATATAATTTTATGGGCAGATGAAGCGACATTTAAGAATAATAGAAATATTAATCGACACAACGTGCGCTGTTATGCAATCAACATCAACGGTCCGTAAATGTTTGGTGTAGGATACTTGACGGACGGTCCCTACATTTTAGAGTTCATAACTATGACTATAATTTGAATAGTCGTCAAAATTTGTGGGTGCAATTAGATTGTTACCCTGCTCATTATGCAAGTGAAGCTCGGAACCATCTCAACGATGAATTGCATCAATGTCTTCGGACCCTACAAATCTAGATTTTTTTCTATGTGAACGTGTAAAAGATTTAGTCTACCAAGATCCACCTACTACGCGAGAGCATGATTTTAAGAATACAGAACGCCATATCGTCTACTCCAAGGGTGGAATTAGAAGCTGCTGTACTGTCAATCAGAATAAGAATCAATGAGTGCATTCTAAACAATGGGAGGCAATTTTAACAAGTTCGCGATTGACCGTCAGCAGGAAATAGTACTTTACCTATGCGTCTTCTCTGTAATAAAACAACTCAATGAAACTTCCTAAGCTTAAGGAACATTTAATAAAAATTCATAGTGACAAAAAAGATAAGGATTTAATATTTTTTCAAACATCAAAGAAAAATATATTCGAATATTGATTTAACAAGACTAATTTGAAACTACAAAGTGACACATTAAATTTAATCAAATCTAAAAGTGCAAAACTTTTGCTGTACAAACAAAACTTGGGAAGAGGAATGTTTTTAGTTTCCAAATATTTCAAAATTGCAAATTAGAGATGGGGATTTGTTTGCTTATTATCAACGCTTAACGGTGCTTCGTTCGGACCCGTAGTTTAAAACAAAGGTTATAATTTGAATAAATACTTCTTCAACAAAATGTTTTATTTATATTTTATTTTTACCATTTACCAGTCAAAACGTCACAGATAAATATGTATTATGTGTTCTATTATGCATTTATGTAGATTTTTCACTCAGAGGTCCGTGGGCTAAAAGAGTTTGGGAACCACTGATCTAAACAACAACATAGATAATGGTGTATGATAATAAATCTGACAGAGTGACATATGACGTAAAAAATTAATTATTATTAGTGCCAACTTCTAGTTATTAAATTTTACTACACTTTACACGCCTAGGCCGGAAAAGTAAAATTTCTGGCCGATTGAAATGCATGCAAAATACATAAAAACGAACGGAAGCACAAAAAAACAATTAACAAAACAAATTAATATATTTGCATATTAACACAACAATTAAGTGATTTGAAAATTAAATATTGACAAACGTGGAATAGCAGAAATCCAAAAAAGGAAATGATGACCAGGAAAAGTGTATTATATTGCAAACTAAGTAAACATGTAAAAACCGTATATTAATTATTTCCTACCATAAAAGTTCACAATTTCCAATTCTTATATTTTTAATTAACAGAATAAATTTAAATAAACTATCTACTTATAAATTATTAATTCGGATTGTGTCAGTCTAAGACTAAAAATTTACCATTCTGAATTGTGGAATCATTTGGTCATAAACACAAGAAAACCTGTCTGTTTTTGTTTTGTCAAAGAAATATATAAATTCGTTTTATTTGGTGTTTGTTTAGCTGCTACCTTTATTGATTTACACATAAAAGAAAATTAAGTCCAAAGTATCATTAGTGCAAATTGTTTCAACGAAAACAAACACTTATAGATATTTTTTAGTACATAACTATGAACAAGGTCAAGACCCAAAAGCAATCAATCATACTGGTACTGTTAAGCTAAACGTTCTGATGAATAAAACTATGAGTAAACAAAGTCTTCATTCCAAAGGAATATTTTTAGAAAATTTAATCGGTCATAAACAGAACTATTTAAGATAGTGGAAGATGCAAGAAGATTAACAGTAATACAAGCTGCTACTGCACCTCTGCTAAGCCACGATAAATACAAACGGCGTTCCGTTAGTATTTTTTTTTAAACGCGAATGTAATAGAAAATAGGCGTTTAACTTGAGACAAAAATTTTACAAGAATAATTTATCAAAACACAACTATTACTAATTATACTTGTAGCGAACTAATCTACTACTGCAAATTGTTGCAAATTACACGCACAGACTCCTGCAGTTAAACTACAAAATAAGTAATTTTCAGCTTACATTCGCTTCCGTTAAATAGAAACCACTAATAATACGCAGTACACGAAGAAAAAAACTAAATAAAAAAGGATGATTTGCATTTCTTTGGTTTTTTTCTATATATCGAATTTATGAGCGATAGATAATCACTATGATAAAGTAGTTTTGCTTGTTTATCTGCAGGTTTTTCCTTTTCGTTTTCTATTGTAGCAGACAATGTAATTAAACAAACATTTAAAAAGAAAAAACAATGACTTGCACATTTTTCTTATTACGTCCGTAACCTTAAATGTAATCGTTTCGATTACGAGTACGTTGTTTTGTAACATGATACAACGTGTTTGTAAAAAAAAAGAACAAAACATTTTTTAAAAGATTAAATGCGAAAGAATTAGTGTATAGAATAAAGACGCCGAAGAAACACCGTGACCTACTATAAATATTTTATGATCTGATGCTTTAGAATAATTTTTTTGGTGATCTACGTAAAATGTCTGTATCATTGTTAATCACAGGTTATTACTGAAGATCTCAAATTTGAATAAAGGTAAGCACAAACCGGCGGACGTAAAAACATAGAACAGTGTATTATCCTAAACTTACAAAATCAGATCAAAGATATAGCAGCACAAAACCAGATTTTCCACTAAAAAAATTAATCTATTAATAGAAACTAAAAATTTATATATATTAGTATAAGAAGTTTTTTTTGAAGTGAAACTTCTTTATTGGCGTTGGAAAAAAATTTACCGTCACATTTTTCGCTTACGCGTCACATTTTTTTTTTGGTTACGCGTCACATTTTTTATCGTCACATTTTTTAAATTTAAAATATTTAAGGTTAACATCAGTTTCTGATTGAACGATGACATTTTAAATTTAATATATGTATTTATGGTTAACCTCAGTTTCTGTTTGAACGATGACAATGATATTAATAATTCTATTTCAATTAATGAAATGCTGTAATAATCTTAGTAGCAAAAAGTTAAAGTGAAATAATTGTATTATTTGTATTCATGTCTATTATAATAAAATCCTTTTGTTTAAAATTTATCTAATTTTAAATTTAAAATATTTAAGGTTAACCTCAGTTTCTTATTGTAATTAATGGCTTATGGTAACTGAAATATGAAATTGAATCTACAAAAATTAGTTAATTAATTTACAAAAATTTGTATTCATGTCTATGATAATAAAATCCTTTTGTTTAAAATTTATCTAATTTAACTTTATTTAACCAATTTCTGAAAAGTTTTTGTATTCGTGTCTATTATAATAAAATCCTTTTGTTTAAAATTTATCTAATTTTAAATTTAAAATATTTAAGGTTAACCTCAGTTTCTTATTGTAATTAATGGCTTATGGTAACTGAAATATGAAATTGAATCTACAAAAATTAGTTAATTGATTTACAAAAATTTGTATTCATGTCTATGATAATAAAATCCTTTTGTTTAAAATTTATTTAACTTTATTTAACCAATTTCTGAAAAGTTGCATGTAGATCATTTTGCGAAAAATAAGGCCACAAAGAAGTTTCACTTCTTACATGTGTACACTAGTACACGCCCTAATTTTTTTTTTTATTGTAGAAGGTAAATAAAAAGTTATAATTATATAGTCTATAATGTAACAGTATGATTTTGATAATAAAATATTTTCAACGGTTAACTAGGTATAACTAGTTATGTATAAATGAAGTAGTAGTACTACCATGGTCATTACGACCACATGCAAATAGTTGACACTAATGTACTAGCAGTACTAATTTTGAGATTGTATTAGTCAGAAAAACCAACTGAACCATTTGAAAAAAAAATAATGTCAACAAAGCCTTAAGGTTGAAGAGCGACGTTGAATTGAACTATAATTTATCAACGATTTACGATAATCACAATTTGGCCTTTGATAGATATTATGTAAATGGCAACCTACGAGATGTTACGTAGACACTTTTGAATAACGAGCTTTAGCCGGTAATTCCAGCAACAAAATAGTTACCATATGATATGAAACTGCATGTTCAAATTTTTCAATTTTCATCACTGTTCGGATCTCTGTGAATGTCGTTTAGAGTTTTCTTTCCACCATCGTACATTTCTTTTTCAAGATTAAAAAAACTTAGTTCATTTGCCGCCGTGATAGCTATTTACAGTTGGTTCACTTTCTTAACTTTTCTGTCAGTCTGTCTTCAAATACAAAATTTTTAATTCAGGAAGTTTATTTGATGTAATTGCCTTTATTTACCTACACGAACAATCGATTTTCCAGTGAGAGTACACAAATAAATCGAAAGCGATGAGTGACTAAAATGTTCTTAAGTAGTAAGAGGTGAGTAAGGTTTTATTTAGGTTTGGACTACCCTAAACATTCACTAACTCGAAATAATTTGACAAATTTGGTTGTCGCTTGTGTTTGTAGTTTAGTTTTTAAAGGTATTTTTGATTAGACTGTATTTTTATATATCTATTAGTAATTTGATGGTAGGATAGTTGTAAGGAGCAGTCAAAGCTTTATTTCGCTTTTTTAAATTATTATTACAGTCAACGTCGCTTAATAGAATCACATTAGCACTTAAGATTTTTGATAACAATAACCGAACAATATCCGATATTTTTAAAAAAATGTATACATATATCGGATTAACAAGTTGTTAATTTCTAAGATGAACTTATAGCATCTATACAAACAAAAAATATGAAAATAAAAGTTCTAATCAGACATTTAAAAAAATTAAAATTGTGAGCCAAATAAATTGAAAATTACAGACCAGTTCCATTAAAAAGAAATGAAAAATAATGTTTATTTCTCAGTAATTGCTGACACTACAAATGAAAAAAATACAATAAATATTCAGATACTGAGCTAGTACAGAGAGTTGGTTTTTCAAAATTTACCATTAGTGAAATTCTTTCACCCATGATAACCTCAAGACCAAAATCAAATTAATGTTCTATTACCACCTCTTTCAAAGCTGTATTTAGCACTGCGATTTTTTGCAACTTGAACTTATCAGTTATATTAAAAAGTCAATAAACAATTATCTGGACATCTAGGACAACATAAAACTTTCAGCCAATAATATGGATTATCAAAATTTTAAACAATGTTTTTTGCAATTGCGAAATGAAAAGCCCAGGAGAACCAAATACAGAAGTGTATCGCAACCGCAAAGAATGGATGTCATTAAATGTACAAGTTCGGCACATGACAGCGGAATTTTCAGCAGTAGCTCTACTTGCATGCGTTTTCATCGTAGTGATTTACCAAGAATTTTGATAGGTCATATATGCTCAGACCAAGAATATGTGCACTCAACTAAAAAAAACGGGACACCCTGGTTAGTTACCACAGTGGTTAGTTCGTGTGAAGTAGTTAGCGGTGTAAACTAGGATAGCGAATGCGACCGGCAATCAATCGTGGGTATTCACGATGCTATTCAAGAAATTCAAATTAGACAAATAATAAACGTTGACAGTAAAATGCATTTTATTTTTATACGAAATACTTTCGTATGTAAATAAAAGTTCCAGATTGAAACAGTGCATTTTAAACTTTATTAAGGCTATTTTTCAACACATTTTATATTATAACCATGTAACAACCTATTAATAACATTGTAAATATAAGACTATTGCTCGTAAGAATAAATACATCAAATTTAATGTGTCATTGCATTTCACGTTAGGTTCCTTTAAGAGCCGGGGAGACACCATTACTAGTATGACAAACAAAAAATTCGTATTTCCTCTGTCACCTATCCTGCTTTACTATAATACGATAAATAATCGTTCTTATTGTATTGTATATCAATTATGAACAATGAATTTAGTAAAAATATAGCATCAATTTAGTAAGTTTCTTTAGAAAGCTATTTGTTGTTGATAATGCCTGCACATGCGAATGTTGAGTTAAAGGCTCAAATCATCGGGGAGTTAGCACGCGGTAGTAGGACTATCGGGAGTGGCAAACAAAGAGTGTCTACGGTAACCCAGGATGCGGCGTTAGTGGCATATGTTATTCCTTTTACAACTTTCCAAAACGCTTTAACCGACGTCGGGATTCCGGGATGATAGTTAACTGCACGAGCAAGGCTGAAAGAGGCTGGAATAGCATCATCAAGTATCAAGCAAGTATAAAAGAAATTCTTAGCGAGAAAAATAAAAGAAAGCGCCTGGAATTTGTAAAACGTTACGTCAAAGCACCGATTACATCTTTCAACAGTTGAGCTTCATTAATATTTAAAGTTGTCTAATTTCTCTACTATTAAAACATGCACGTCAAACAATAATACAACAGTTACTAAGAATATAGGTTAGTTATAGCAAGAATGCATCGACAATCCAGGACGGTAATATTATTAACAATTGTATGTTTAGTTCAAATAAATACACTAAACATATAAAAGGGTTTTTTAGCAGCTGGGATCAAATTTTAATTTGAATTTAGATGGTAACGCTACGGAATATTTTCTTGGACCTACTGTAAATTATGAACTTAGAATTAAAACTTCTTTTAAAATAGCTTTTTTTTAGTTACAAAATTTTTTGTTTAATTTTTTAGATAAATAATCTATATTTTATTAATACGATTAACTCTGAATGAGTGATTACTGCATTGCACTGCAATGAGGAACTTATATAGAGTGCAAAAAAAAATTTAATTACATAATTTCTTCCACGGCGGCTGTCTTGTCAATTTTTTTTAAACTCTAACAGTGACTTAAAACCTAATAATAGTAAATGAATATAAAGGTAAAACACTTAATTTTTCTTAACAGACATTCCTGAAAAATACAATAAGAACGATTATTTGTCGTATTATAGTAAAGCAGAATATGGGCGACAGGGGAAATACGAATTTTTGTTTATCATATTAGTAGTGCTGCTCCCGTCCAACTGCCAGGCAATACCATTCAAGTTGTCTTTACTACGAGGCGTTTTACAAATTAAAAACAATAATTCAATTAAAACACAATGTTTTTATAATTAAAATTGTAGAATAGTTATTCGGGTTTTTTGTTAATTTTTTCTTGTTTTAAAATTACCTTTGCAATCTCAATCCCCGCTGTTTCTCCAGTTTTCGTAGATGCTCCTCATCCTATTCACACGCTCTTTATGTTTTAGCAATGCGTCAGTCTTTTTATACTCTACAATTGTAACATACCGAGTCACGATTTTTTAAAATCTTTTTATCCCCTATCATAAACGATCTTTTACTAGTACTCATTATAAATACTCAAACCAACTACAATAATAATAACAACACAATAGATAGTAATAAGGTAATAACATAAAAAAGAACACAACACCACGCGCAAGAAAAAACACAAGTGAGGTTATAACTAGTTGTGTTGAAAATCATTTCAAATGATGCCTACCAATCGTTCCCCAAAAATAGATTCTTTACTTAACTCTAATTCGTATAAGTCACTTACTACTGATCCTCGAATACCAAAATTACGAATAAAAAGGATTCCCAGCAACTAGAGATAGACATTAGTGAGTAATCAGTAGAGTGTGAGTGGGATATTTAAAATATACAGGGTTCGCTATTACTCCGGCCTTAGTTTCTAGTGCCTTTGTATAAATGTTAGCATAAAATGTTTAGTACTGTACTCATTTCTATTGAAAAGCTTCATGTTTTAAAAATATTTTTGTTTATACAGTGTTTAATTTTCGCTGGACAGCATAAAGTAATGTTTTTAAATAGCAACCCATCATTTTTTTATGCTGTTCGATGAAGGCTTACTTTAGATGAAAAATACTTTTTAAATTTTTTTAATTGATTGCGGTGTTGCCATTTTAGAGCAATTTCTTTAAAATGCAGAATCATGAAGAAATGGTCACAAAACTGGTGTTGTTTGAAATTTTGAGATTTGCTTTTGTAAATTTGTAAATGACAGTCAGAAGTACTTAAATAGTTAAAAAAAAAATTTAAATTTGCATTCTTATTTTGTATGAGAGCGCTAGTTTTCAAATTACTGAAATTCTTTTTTTTTTTAAATAGCAAACTCGATTTCTTTCAACTGTTTCTAATGTAGTTTTTAGTTTTCTATCGATTTGCACTAGTACTTTCTTCTCTTAACATCTACAGTTATGGAGATATTTATAAATTTTCAATTAAAGCACTATCATTATTTTAATCAACCAGGTTTATTCTAGTAGACTTTGTTTCTATTAAACAAAAAACAAATAGTCGGTAGAAGTTACTTATTGTGTTTAGTTGTCCCATTATTATTACTACTTTATACTTCATTAACTTTCGTTTAAATTGAATTTTTCACAGAACAAATTAGTAACACAGTGGTTATTTTGGGTGAATGTTAAAAAAGTTTTTTGGCTTCTCGTTTTGATAAAAAAAAAATTACAGAAATTATTGGTTCGATTCGAACAAAAGGATCGGTAACCTAAGGCACCTGTTCAAAGAAAAACTGCTAGAACAGAAGAGGCAGAATTTATGTTATTGCAGGCTGTAGTTGAAAATCAAAATGCTACCAAACAAATGAGTAAAGAACTGGGTACAATTAGTGCTACTTCAGTGAGAAGAGTAATAAGAAGCCATAAATATCATCCTAAGTAGTAGTAGTAGTTAGGGTGTATCTCCTACTGCTGATGAGCTCCAAAAGAGCGAAACGGCCGTCCAGTAGTTCACTCTGGTGGCGTTTGCATAATTGCATTGACATTGCTTACCCCCAATGTCCTTTTACGTTGTGGTTTTATCCCGACGAATAAGTCAAAGCATATTTTGAAATTCGCGGGTGTTAAACTAATTTCAACGTGTCACCACCGTTTATAGCTATCTAAAGTAAACTTTAGGCACATAGTAAAATCACACTATGAGATGGCTCTGCCATCAAACACTTTTGAATCATCCTTATCACGTTGAACTGCACCAAAAGTTGACTATATCAGATTTTTGGATTATCAACATAGATGAACGGTCAATGTATGAGGATGAATTGTGGCTGATTTTATCATAGGTCCTTATTTCTTTGATTGGTAATCGATAGAATGGCCGAGGAGGTTCTATGCCACGGCCAGTAAGATCTCCGGATGTTACTGTCATGAATTTCTTTTTATGAGAGTTCGTAAAAGATTACGTATTTCAAGAAGATCCTACTACACAAGAAGCAATGAAAAACAGAATAAGAACTGCATTTTCTAACGTCATATACGCGATGTTACAAAATGTGCGTGAATCTTTACGACAAAGACTTGAGACCGGTACAACAAAATGGGCAAAATTTTAATTTACTTGTTATATTAATATTTTTTTTTATTTTTGTTGGTTTCTTAACGGCCTTCCTCTTTATGTTTTTTATTTAATATAAGCAAAACCTACTAAAATAAACCTGCTTGATTAAAATAATGCTTGTTGTGATTTAATTGAAAAATTATAAATATCTCCATAAGTGTAGATGTTAGAGGAAAAAAGTATTAGTGCAAACCGATAGAGAATTAAAAACTTCATTAAAAACAGTTGAAAAAATCAAAAGCGCCATTTTAAAAAACAGTTTCACCAATTTGAAAATTAGCGCTCTCATACAAAATAAGTATGGCGTATTAAAAAAATCTTTTAGGCTGTTTAAGTACTTCTAACTTTCATGTATGAAATTCCAAAATTTCAAAAAACACCAGTTTTGTGACCATTTTTTTGATGCTGCTTTTTAAAGTAATAATTACTCTAAAGTATTTTTCATCTAATTAAGCCTTCATGGAAAAGCATAAAAAATTGATGGTTTGCTATTTAAAAAAGTGTAACTTTATGCTACCCAGTAAAAACTAAACACCCTGTATAAACAAAAATATTTTTAAAACATGCAGATATTCAATGGAAATGAGTACAATACTGAACATTTTATGCTGACATTTAAGAACTAAATCGAAGTCAACTTTCAAAAATAAAAAAAATCGATCAGGAGTATCAAAATACACAGAAACAATATTGAAAGATAACTTAGAAGCACTTAATCTTCCGATTATATATGACCTGTATTTATCGATACTACCAAACAAAACTAAAAATTAATCATTGAATAGAAAGACATGGCGTTATGAAGCATTGAAAAGATTTATTAAAGTATTAAATTGAGGCACTCATTGTAAATATACATTTAAAAACTTTATTTATCTTCTTAACGAAATTTTGAAAGTGCTACATTATAAAGCTTCAATAGAAACTGAAATAATCGATTCTTTTTTCTCTTGCAAAATTTAAAAGCAGGCACTAATTTACAGTTATCTTTACATCAATTCAATAAGAAACATTGCTTTTAACAAAAAATAAAAGTACATACCTATCAAACCAATTTTTCAAAACGGTCATTAGCTGCCGTTAACTAAAAAAAATCGTTGTCCTAATTTCGTGTGAACAAAGGAACTCTTTCAGTACTTCGAAAAAAAAATTAAAACCTTTCACATTTGTCTGAACTGTTATTAATAATATTTTGATGTATTGTTTTGTAAGTGGGTTTTGCACAAATAAACTTAATTGTGGTATTTCAGGTATTTACGCTTTCATTTTAAAACATTTGTGCTCTTCTTGTTAGTTTTACAAAAAATAGTTTAGCGGAAACTTGAAAATCATTAATGAATAAAAATCACCAGAATTGGTAATAAGATAAGAAAATAGAGTAGTTGTCCATCAGTGAAAATTACAAGTAAATGCATTTGGATAGAAATTTGTTTTTTTTAACAATTTAAATCGATTTATTTATTATTTTGACGAATTGCAAAGAACACCGTTCAGCAACGATAGCGAAAACTTTGTAGTATAATTCAACTAACATTTTTACTTTATTTTGATATTGATTTCTAGTAGATAATTCAAATATCTAAACTAAAGCTGAAAAGTATACACTCGTAGAGGTCATATCGAATTAATGTGAATTTCTAAATTGGTGTAATTTTAGTTTAGCAATTAATAACATTTAGACAATACTGCTGAAAGGGTCTAATTACAAGGACAGCGGAGAAATATGGCAGTCCTAAATAGTGTAACAAATTAAATGTAACCAATGATCTAAACGACTGTCCTTCTGTATTTACACAAATGAACAGTTTAGTCATAATGCAATTTGATACAAATGCATAATTCAGGAAAAATGTGCGTACTTTTGTTTACTGGTTTTCTCAATTAAAACCTTTTTGAACGGTAAATCCGTTTTTACTACAATATTCGTGATTTCGAGTATCTATAAACTCTGTGGATCTACTTTTTATTTCTAATGAATTTATATATAGCAGATTTATGATTTAAACTTAAAAAGTGTTGAAAACTTCTGAATTGAGTAACTACAAATTAAAAACAACGTTTTAAAAGAAAGATTCAAGTAGCATGAAATTTGTCAATTACTAAGTACAACTACGATAAATTTTAAATTTAAATTTCTCATTATCACGTAATAGAAAAATTAATGACGTCGCAGATAATACAAAGAAGAAAATCAAGCATTTTTTTTAAACATATTGATTAGTCAAGTAAGGATAAGAAAATAAATTTGAGAAAAAGACCCCCAAATATAATGAAAAACTGCAATAATGATCAACACTCAAGAAAAACCAATATTGAACAAAAATACGTAATAACAAAACATGACATCTAATAATCTAAAAAACTGATTTTTGAGAAACATTTTTTTTAAATAAACCCCAGCACTTATAGCCCACTCCAAAAAAACGATAGCAGAATTTTTTACAAATCAATTACACATTTGTTACATTGCTAAATAATGTTTTACATTTAAAACAAGTGTGGACTTAGGATTACTTTATGCTACACATTTCGTATTTCTGACGAAAAAAAAGATATGACAATAGGATAAACACTAACAAATTAATTACACATCGGTATTTTGTAAGTTAACCCTATGGGATAACTTCCCTAAAATAATTGTAAAAACGAGTGGGCCTCACCCTCATAATCTCACTGAAGAAATGAAACTTTTTTGCTAATTGATTTCTTTTATTTTTATTTATCGATGAAAAAGTAATATGTTTTTGGGACACTGCCATTTTAAGTTAACCCGTCTATTTATTTTATATTAATGATGTTTTGAATTCCATACAAAATTCGTTTATACAACTCTCATTTTTAAAGAAGTTTCTCTTATTAATTAAAAATTAAAAAAAAATCAAAACAACGCTTCATAAACACGTGGGTATTCACAACAAAAAAGTAAATACATATTAGAATAGCTCATGTCAATATAAATGTCAGAAATGTAAATAAAAATATATAGTTTGCTGTGACGGTACAACTAAGCAAAACTTAAGATTTACCCTCGTTAAAAAAGTTTTACTTGAATAACAATTTATAAAACTAAAAATTAATTAACTTACCATAATAAATTAGTTTTGATCATCTCTACAAGCTCATGTAAACATTTTTTTTATAAATGAACCTGATACTAATCGTAAAGAAACAATAATCAACAATATGTGGTGGTGTAACAAATTCTATGCACAGTACAAGCAGGTAATACAAAAAATCATATTGTTTAAAGTTTTAATTTATTTCACTCACACACTATCCGTTTAAGAACATAAGCGTCTTTAGTTGTATATTAAACATAAAGAAATAATAATCAATAAAGTCGGGTAGTGTAATAAAGTTTTAATTTATTACATTACCACACACCGTCCTATAACACACCTAAAGATCTAATATTAGTCTATTATACATAAGAAAAAATAATCAACATTGTGGAGTGATGTAATAAATTATATGCACACAGTACAAGAAAATACAAAATAAAAATGTGAAAATCAGATCGTTTAAAGTTTTCACTTATTACACTGACACACACCATCGTGTATAAAAGAAAACAATAATCAACGAAATCGTGAAATCGTGTAACAAATTATATGCTTACAGTACAGACAAATAATACCAAAGTAAAATTTAAAAAATCAACTTGTTCTAAGTTTTAATTTATTACATTAGCACACGCCGTCGTATTACCCATCTAGGGATCTAATATAGGATATTATACATAAAGGAACAATAATCAATATTGTAGAGTGGTGTAATAAATTATATGCACACAGTACAAGCAACTACAAAAAAAAAATCGGATTTACCTAGAACTACGACTGGGTCATTTTTGTCTCGTTATTGAGCATTGTTTATAGTTGCCCGTAGCTTGAGTAAGAAGCGTACGTTATTGTTCGTCAAAAAAAATAATTAATGATATTTTGGACGACGAATCGAATGGTAAACTTTTGGAATATGACGAGCCTGAAGAAATTTGACTTTATTTTTTTACATCCCTGTAACACTACTGCGCTATTTTTGTAGTTTCAATAGCTATCCTAACTTTCTTTTTATTTCAGAAGTAACTAGTTTGCTGAGCACCGTAAATACGGCACAAGATCGAAAGTAAAGTCAAAGACGAGGACGAGCTCGACGTGATTCGAATCAGCTAATGTCATCGAGCGCAAATAGAACACTTGTTGCTCCCTATGCTACAGCCTGCACAGTGATTGAAACTGGAGTTACATCTAGCAGGAATGGATGTCAAACTATTTTTAAAAACTGTGTAGGACTAACCCTATATCCGAAGCGTAATGTAGACAAAACATACAAAAGTGCTTGGCAACTGATGGTTTCGAAAAATATGATGCAGTCTATCTTAGAATGTATTTGATGAAGCGGAGTTGTCATTTAATAAAGGCAACAATGAAGTACCTACGATTCGATCACTGAGTGAAGAAAAGTTTGCTATCATCTCCGAAGTACGGTATGAATTTGTTACTAATGCGCAAGTTTGTTACATACCCGGGTCATACATAACGTTTGACGAACAACTTACATCAATAAGGGCATAAATGTTACTTATGAAAACTTTTTCACTTCACGTTTATTAGCAATATTTGAAGTCTAAAAATGTTAGTGTCGTGAGCACAATCAATAGAGCTTGCAGGGAAATATCCGTGAAGACGAAGAAGAAGCAGCAGAAGACTTACTATAGGTTTGTACAAAAAACAGGTGACACATCTTTAACTGTTTATCAGGCTGAATGTAATAAAAATGTCCTAATTCTCAGCACTATGCATCATGATGTAATATTAAACTCTATTTCAAAGAAAAACCTGAGACAGTGTTATGCTACAGCAGTTCGAAATTTGTAGTAGATGTCGCAGATCAAATGAGTCCTAAATATACAGTAAAGGCGGCTTCAAGACGTTGTGTTACGTGCATAAATTTAAATAATGCATTACCCTGTATATTGGTTTAATTAAAAATTACTTTTATATTTCTCGACGCCATCTATCGGGTTCGTTGGTCACTTCGTATTGAGTAGGCGATATCCGTCGAGATACCGGCATTTTGACTTTAACATCGTGTATGTGTTAACCTATGTCTGCGTGAATTAAAAATCGTTTTCTAAAATCATCCACGTGTTGGGACCCGATGGAAAAATAGAAGTCTTCTGAATTAACTGATTTAATCCACGCAGAGTAAGTGGTCTTGTTCTTTCTTTGATTAAAGGTAATTTTTATGTCTTTTTGTTAGCGCCATGTGCTACCTCCTAACTATGGGTATTCTTATCGTTATCTAAAATCCTCAAGGGAAAATTATAATCGGAAGCTGTAGAGCTAAGAACGCTGCGATACGAGTGCAGAATTTCGATTCGGAGGCAATTAATTACCTTATTGAATGTCACCTGTTCGGAAGATCCTAATACGATACGATTGAATTCTCTTCGGAGGCAATAACTTAATACCACCGCCGACGAAATTTAATGTAACAGCATACGATAAGTGTCGGTTCGATTACTTTCCTTTAAATGTGTCTTTTACTTATAGTTTGTGAGTCGCCAGGTAGACACGATTATTTTCAGGAAGTTTAATTGCAGGAAGCCATTAGGAAAAACGTTTTTTCTGAAGGTAACCCTGGAATTTGGTAAGTCAATTTTTACTTATTTATTCGTTGTCGCTACAGTGAATACTCACGACTTATTATATTTACTAATCGTAAGTTCGAATTGATTTGTTGCTTGTTATTGTTACTCAATTAGTTTAAGTAAATGACTTATCGCTTGCTGCTTATATCCACAGTCAATTATCATTATTAATGTTACTTACTGGTAAAGTTTTATATATGTTATGGTAGTTACACTTTTGTTTGACGTGTAGTGTAAGTTGCCGATCCTGCTGATATTCTATTTTCTATATTCTCTCTAGTACCTGCTTAGATTTGGCTATTTAACTTTTAATATATTTATCTTGATAGAGTAATTAAAGTACAATTGTTATTAACGATTTAGTTTTTTTTCTTTCTTTCGCTTCTTTCAGCATTACGAACCTAACATCTTGTTACAAGTGTGAACCGTCTGTCTGGAGCGGGATAGAAGTTACTTTGGGATAAGCTCTGGCGCCCTGAAACACCTTTTATATATTTCTTGTGAACCTACCCCTCTCACCGACTATTGTGAGTTGGCCGTGCAGGTTCGTAAAATACCAAAAGCTTGTAACAGTTGGCCAATTCATACATTTTATAATTTAGTAGGTTTAGCGGCCATATATGCGTGTGTATTGTATAAAATTGTCAACAACAGCAAAATTAAACGCAGATTTTTTATTGTAATTGGGAGCAAAGTATATGTCTATTTGAAAATTAACCATTCCTCTAACAACACATATCAGAGAAACGAAAAAAACAAAGTCAAGTCAAAATGCTCAAATAATAGGGAAAACTGATGGAATTCCGGCCGTTGAAATAATGGCAGCCCTTGAATATCTCTACGGACTATGCGCCTCTTATGAAACAACATTGATAAACCGTCTCGTTGTAACGTATCCACACTGCAGTTCTAAATTCGTTGCCATAGGACGCTGTTATCGAGAATTCTTCAGGTTTTCGTTAAATTTACAGATCGAATAATGTATAATGTTTAATACCAACCTGAAATATTAACAATAAACGGCAACACTTTTTGTTGAGAAAACATTCAATAAACCTCATGTTTGGGGGTAATGCATGTCACGTCGTTGGAAAATAACGGCAGTGTCGCCATTACCCTCATGCCATTAAGACAAAGGAATTAAAAGTATTGGTTTTTATTATTCCAGATATCAGAAACTATGTAAGAAAAAGTGATAAGCCGTCTTGGAGCCAGGAAACTGTAACAACTGTAATAGCATTAAATGCTATCGAAGGTGTCGCAGTCTGAAATATTTGCCAAGAAGTTTTGGAATACCTCGATCAACGTTGCAAGATAGACGTAAAAATAACGACTTATTTAAACCGTTAGTTAAGCAAATAGTAACTCTCTCAAAAATGTTCTTAGATGTGATGCCAAACACAACAAAAAAATGTGCATTCAACTATGTTAAAATAAATAATTTGAGAAACCCTTTCACGAAAAACAAGTTGGCTGACCGTGATTGGTTAGAAAGTTACACAAAACGCCATCTTGAAATTTCTTTCAGAAAACCAGAATCAACCAATGTCAATCGAGTAACAAGCCTTCAATAAAGAGGAGGTACGCTGGTTTATTAACAATTTGAACACTATGATGGATAAACACTCGTTCCCGCCTACGCGACTCTTTAACGTTGACGAGACGGGTTTACAACCATAGAACGTCCCAGCGAAATATTTGCCGAAAAGAGAGAAAAACGCGTTGGTTTCATGACAAGTTGGGAAAGAGGCAAAACAACCGTAACATGTGCTATAAGTGCCTCCGGTATGTACATCCCTCCAATGTTAATTACGCTAAGAAGAGAATGGCACCGCAACGCCAAAAAATGGCCCACCCGGCGCTGTTTATTTTTGTTCGAATAATAGCTGAATAACATAAGAGTTGTTTGTGGAATGGTTAAAGCACTTTCAAATTGTCTAAAACCATCCGAGAACGATCCAGTGCCATTGTTACTGGATAACCATTGCGCCATTGCTCGTTTAACGCTTACAATTTCTGCAGGATAAACAATATTTCAATGCTAACCATACCACCTCATACTTCGCACCGAACACAGCCCTTGGATGTGATTTTTTACGGACCGCTGAAATCGTCTTATAACGTAAAGTGTGACAAGTATGTATATGCGAAATAACCCTGGCAAAAAAATATCCTACGAAGTTGCGGAGTTATTCAATAAAGCCTTTGCTCGTGTAGCAATCATTGAAATAGCACAAAAAGGTTTCCAGGTTACAGGAATTAATCCTGTGAATTGACAACGAATGAGCCAAAAGAGTATCTAGAAAACACCATTGCTTAATCTTCACATTCAACACCTATGAAAAATGTTCTAGAAGAGAAAGAGAATGACAAACAGAAGAAGGCGTCAAAAACCAAAACTACAAAGAGGCAAGTACTTTCCGAAAGTAGCAATTCAACAAAAGCAAATGTTGCCGATGAGAGTTTTGCCCCTCGTAAAAAATTAAAAAGAGTTGCAACTCAAAGTATTGACTATCGCAACAAAGACGACACTGTAGAGCTTTCCGATGAAGACGAGTTTAATGAAAACATATGTATAATATGTGGGGAATTTGGAAAAAAATCGGAAAACTTGGCACTGATGCATTGAGTGTGCTGGATGGGCCCACCAGTACACAGCGAAAAACGTTTATTTGTGACTTTTGTATCTAACGAAAATTTTTGTTTTGATTACCTATTTCTTGAAGCCCTGCCCAATTACCCCATAATTGCGGGTAATACCGGTTCATAGTAAAGTTATTGAAAATATTAGTTTTTAAACTACATGAGTTTATGTTTCCAATAAAAATTTCTTGCTATTCTATGTAATTTATGTACAATTCACCAACCTTACCATTTTCGTAACCTTAAAAATATGGTCATGCCCTACACAATTCCTTAGGGGCTGGAATCCCCCACCCTCCCCTAAGTCATCTGTGAAGTCTAACCTGTGCAAAAAAACTGTCTGCAATAAATGCACTAGTAAAGAATGTTATTTATGCATTACTTGCTCTTCAAATATTAGTAACTAGTTTATTGATATTGAATAATTTATTTCAATTTGAATAACTATGCGAGTTGTGATGATTTTGTTACAAAACTAAAAAATATTAGTTAATTAATAAATTAAAAAGTTAATAATATTTTACATATCGTTTTAATGATAACTTCCATGCCTTATATACCAATGATCATTATAATAAATAGAATGGGACAAATTTGTTACGCCGGCGCTTCAAGGCGGGTCTTGGTCTTCGGCTTTCATTTATTACACCAACCTATTAAAAACTTAAGGGTCTATAATTTTATAATAAACATAAAAAACAATAATCAATAAACTCGGGTTGTGTAATAAAGTAACAGCCGGAAAATAAAATTTTAAAAATCAACTTGTTTTAAGTTTTATTTTTATTACATTAGCACACCGTTCTATTGCACACCTAGGGATCGAATTTCGTTTCTATATTATACATAAAGAAACAATCATCAATAGTGTGGGGTGATGTAATAAATTATATGCACATAGTAGTACAAGTAAATACAAAAAAAATGTGTCCTTGTAATCTTTACCCCGATTAAAGTAAAACTTAAATTAAAATAAATACCAGTGGCGGCACGTGAGGTAGATAACCAAAAGGTTTTGAAGTTTTATCAGCTCAATCGGAATAAAATAGTAAACATGGGCAACAAAACAAGACATTCATTGTATTACATATCATATTTGAGTTTCTAGTTATTACACCAGCCCACAACACTATTAAACACCTAGATGTTTAATGTTGAATATGAAGAAATGAATCCGTAGTGTAGAGTGGTCTAATAAATGATATGCATACAGTACAAACGGATAGTACCAAAATATCGTTTTTCAAAATAGGATCGTTTAAAGTTTTAATTTATTACACCTAGATGTCTATATTTGTTTATTTAAAATACAGAAACAATAATCACTAGTGTAGGGTAGTGTAATAAACTATATCCTTACAGTACAAGCAGATAACACTAAAATACAATTTTGAAAATAGACTTGTTTCAAGTTTTAATCTATTACATTAGCAAACACCGTTCGATTACACACCTAAGTATCTAATATTCTATATTACACAAAAAGAAACAATAATCAATAATTTAGGCTTGTGTAATAAATTCAAACCTTAAACAATCCACTTTTTTAAATTTTATTTTAGTACTATCTGTCTGTACTGTCAGTGTATAATTTATTACACCATCCCACATTATTGATTATTGTTTATTTATGTTTAATATATAATATTAGACACCTGTGTGTTTCATAGAACGGTATGTGCTGGTATGATATATTAAAACTTGAAACAACTCAATTTTTAAATGTTATTTTTACTACTATGCATCTGCTTGTAGTGTATGCATATAATAAATTAAAATTTCGATTTCATTGATATACATACCACCTATAGAAGAAAAGTTTAATTTTATCAACAGTAATCATTATAAACTTACTACACTACCGTACTAAAACAATAATATAAATTCGATGATGAAATAAATAAAAGTAATCTAAATTTTAAAAAAATTACGCAAACATGATTGAAAAGCAACATACAGATAAACTATTCAACATTAAAAAAAATTATTAAAAATCATTTTATTCAAGTATGCCCATAAGACAAGTTTCATTTTTTTAGTATAAAATCTACTATTGTAGACGCCGCTAACTAATCATAAGCACATACTACCATACTTCTTTAGGTTTAACCTAAATTTAAGTTGGGCTTATACCCCAACAAAAATAAAATCATAGATCATCGGTCTATCACATAAGGTATTCACCAATAAAAAATAAAATAAAACTTAATAGCAGGTCTTAAGTATTAAAGACCGTCGCCAAAGTAAAAAAAAAAATATTAGAAATAAATCAAATTCACGACACTAATTAGACGAGGAGAGGCAATTATACAACTGGCAAAATTGAACCTATTAATTATACACCCAATCAAAATCACTCACTTTTACTATTCCTTAACAAAACAAAATACAGTTAAATGTTAATAATTATCTACGCTATTATATATTAGTCTTCACTATAAGTGAAATTTTTGCATGCTTTTGTTGAAATAACGACTTTCTTTTAATGAATATTTCTGCTGAGTAGTTATATTTAATGAAATCATTAACTAAAAGTTAAAAAAAAGTATAATACCAGTTTTAAAACAATTCAAATATTTTTAATTACAAAATTTTTTAATTCTTTCATAGTTTACGCGAATACGTGCACCGTCTGTCTTTTAAGTAATCACGTACTTTATACGCGTAATTATTTGAATGCCGGTGTAACAATTGCTCTGGAAATTAAATCTGATAATCCAAAGATATTTATTTATGTCTGATAATCGCCATCGGCGTGCCTTTTATTTTTAAATTAAAAGATGACGTGTGTCTTGCAATGTTTTGTTTGTTTTTAATTTTGTTATTGTGTTTAGAAATATTAGATCATCGATTTTCTGAACACATATCTTCGTATGTGACAAATAGGCGAATTAGGTAGCTTAGTAGATGTTATTTCCAATCACAACCCTAAAGAAAGAAAAGTAGACAGTAAAGTAATATTATTAAACAAACAAAGATATGCTGAAGCGAAATTATTTCTTATGCGTAAAGTCTAAATATATATGAAGGATTTAGTAAAAATATACGAGGTGCGACATTTTATGAACGAGAGGAATGAAGGGGGTCGAACTGCTCGTGAAAGTTGTTGATCTTGAAGGTCCTGGAATGCACTAGAGAAGTTTTATCGCTCTGTTCAATTTAGTTTGCGTTTGAGACTACTGAGACTAGTTTGGAGTAAATGTTGAGTTGTCAAAATCATATCTGGTGAAAAAATTGAACAGCGTGTTAATTTAAAATTTCTTGTCAGATTAAAAAAAAACGAAGTGCACTAAATTATTAAACGAAGTGTAGGTTCACGAGTGTTTAAAGTGATTTAATGCGAGTTGAAAGAACGTGGAAGATGATGAACACCCTTTAACGTCGAAAACTGACGAAATGGTTCAGAAAACCAGCAACATTGTGAGAAGCGGTTCAGAGAAACCGTACAGATTAACAGAAAGATAGTGCTAAAAATTGTGTACAATGAATTTAACATACGAAAGGTTTTCGCGAAATTGGTCCCAAAAAACCTCATCTAGGAGCAAAAAGACATATGAAGAAACATTTGCGCCGACATCCTGATGCAGATCGCGCCGAAGCCTGACTTACTGAAAAACGTCACCACCTGTGATGAAACCTGGATCTTCCAAAAAAAGCAATCGATGCACTAGAAGTCTCGTGCATAAACCAAGAATTAAAAAAGCAAAGATGACTAAGTCTAAACTTACAGCAATGCTAATTGTTATTCGACATTCGACGTGTTGTGATGGTTGAGTGGGTGCCTAAGAGATATTAAACAACATTATTACAATGAGGTTGTGACCAGACTGAGGGAACCAGTGGTAAAGTCTTGAAGGGAACCCATTTTTCATCCGTTGAAGCGAACAAGGAAAGGAAGTACATTGAATGGAATAAGAGTTAAATTGTAAAATTCCATGTATAAATCATATTTGCGACCCCAGTCTCGTTTATAAATTGTCACACTCCTATATTATAATTAGCCATCGACTAAAAATTCCGTAAAAGAATTATAAACAGATACAGTAAAAAACAAGATACAACCAGAAGAAAGAACCTAGAGCGTGGTATTAAAAAACCTTAATCATATAAGCATTAAAAAATCATATTGCCAAACAAATCATGACAGTATTTGACAGTTGAGGAAACATTGCATTAAGTGTGCAGGATTCCAATATTACCAAAAATGCACGCGAAAGAAAACATAGAAAACCAGTCAAATGCCCACTTTGTAGATGAGTACATATGGCAAACTTTCAGGGATGTGAGGTATACTTAGAGATCATAAAAAAATAAAGATTCCCCACGCGCAATCGGACAGCACTGAACGAGAAAATTGCACAAATAAAACAATTGCCATCAACTCCCACAGTTGTAAGTATCTCAAAAATGAAAACAACCTACAAATTAAAGCAGTAGCAGCACAACCTCAAATCCAACATCTACAAACATATCAACAACCAGAACATAACATTATAACTCTTCTCTGACACCAAAATGCATACAGCAACCTAATATTCATTTGCAACAGCAAATAGAGAAACAACCAGCTATATTATATTTGAGGCAAGAAATCAGACAGCTCAGAGAGAAGATCAAGTGCACAACAAACCTTAAATTATGAAGACGCAACTATACAAAATATACATTTGAAACGCAATTGATATCACAAACCATAAATACGAAATAGAATCATTTTTCATAAAAGTAGGTGACTGAACATTGTTACGTGCTCTAAATTTATACTGCACTACTCTGTATATTTTTGGTTGACTTGAAACTAGTCTTTCATTTTTCAACGCCATCTAACGAGTATCGTTTTTGTCACGTCCGTTCAGGTCATCATTTTCAATGTCAAAATACGCCTGCATGAGTTTAAAAAATATTTTTTTAATACATCCACGTGTTGTGGCGTTATGTATTTCTAAAAAACAGCTGTAATTAAATAATTTATTCAACGCAGGCACCATGTGTTATCTCCAAATGTGGGTCACGATCATCTACCTATAAGGATTAAACACCCCTTTGGTAGGCCTTTGGTTTGCTCTTTATTACACCTTTGACTTCGTATAAATAGAATGTAGCAACAAAATGAAAATGTCTACAGTTCTTGAGTATTCATTTTTCGGAAAAAATGTTATCTTAAAGCTGTTGTCAATTACACTCTTTTCTTCCTGCAAAGTAAGTTCTGGTAGAGCTTGAGCACGAAAATGTGCTTAGTTTCTAGACATTATCTTCCACCAAGTATTCTGCAAACCAGTTAGTAACATTTTAGAGGTGCCATCCATGTAGTTTTTGAAAATCTTTCAGTGGCCTAGTTTTTATGTAGTCGTCTACGACAAGTTACCAGATTCAATTGAGAGTTCATCGACTTTGATGCAAGTGCTTACCTACGGAGGATGCAATATGTCCATATAGCATGTGGTGTTTTGCTGCGAATCAATATATACTTATAATCTTATATAGCGACCAAACATTGATCAAGCTCCATCAGTACATACACCAATGTAATTTTTCCCATTCAAGGCATTGTCGATTATAAACTTGTCAAGCATCTCAAACCCCTTTGCGCTTCCATTGATGTTCGTGCAGAACACAAAGCCTTTAACGACAATATTATCATCCACAAAGCTTACATAACAAATAAGGTGTGCGTCTTTTTTACTATCAACAGACCTGATCAAGTTTTTCATTAGCTTTCATTTTTCCTATTCATTGATCAGAGATCGTTTGCTATATTATGGATTCTTGAGCGAATAGTGTTGTTAGACAAAGGTACCTTTGAAATTTTTACAACGTAATATTAGAGGTGTTTCATTATGTCGTGAACCGTGACCTTGAGTCGAAAATCGGAATTAATAAAATAAACATTGAAAGTCTAAGTAAATCTTAAAGACGTTAGTCTATTTAAAAACAAGTACATAAAAAAAAGACTAAAATAATCATATATTATGTATTAGGTATATAAACATGCTTACAAAAGTATGTTTGCAAAACGAATAATAGCAACATTTGGACATAAACCGATTACAGCGCCACAGTTCACTAGATCCTGAAATACCTTTATCCATGTTGAAAGCTGTCGATAGAATAAGGTCTTCTAAAATCATTTCATTGCACTCTACCATTTTGTATTCAAAAAAGCTAGCAGTGCGTTGCTTGGTACTGAAGCTTGTTTAATAAACACAACTTTTTGCTATTGTAAATCTTTTTACAATTTTTTTTAACCGTGTTAGAGCGAGTGGTCTGGATCGCATTAGCTTACTCATAATCATACACTGTGGCGTTAGAACTTTTAAACAGAGCACTGCGGTCTCCCGTCATTGTTTACTTCTGGACAGTGGCGTACCCAGACTGATATGTTGGGGGGGATTAACAATAATCAAAGTATAACTAAAATAAGAAAGGGGGGTTAGCCATTCACATGGGAGGTACTATGTTTTTTCTTTTAAAAAATTGTGTATGTATTATTAAAATTTAAATGCATATTTAAAACATTGTCAATTTTAGTTTCTTTTACTTCAATTTGTACTTTTATTTTTATGTATATTTTAATTGGAGTATAGCAGTAAAAACGTTAAAAATAATTTTAAATAATCATTTTAGTTTTAGATTAATTGAAATAATGTATATACGTACATATATACATTTCATGTACTAGTAATTTGGTATATCTATCTAGATACTTACTTTTTTTTAAATAAATTCACGTGCATTTAAATACTAAAGTAATAAAACCTACTTATTACAGTATAACAATACAGTCGACGCCGTAGACCGACGCATAAGAAGTCACAAAGAAGTAGATTAATATTTTAATAGATACTTTCCCAATTTTTATGGTTCTGTCTTGGGGGGGATCTATCCCCTTCATCCCCCCCGTGGGTACGCCGCTGCTTCTAGACACGTAATGCGAAAATTCAAATAGTCATCATCGTATTTACATAATTTCTGTTTCTTTGCTAACCCTCCATTTACTTTTACTTGAACAGTGGACTTTCTTATTTAATAAAAATCTCCGAAAGCAACATACTAAAAGGAAGCACTGGCTCCTCGAAGTGATAGTGCCGTATGTATACTAGCCGCCCCACATACGTATACCCTGAGGCGTTGCGGCGGTCCTTAAAGTGTTTAGAGATAATTATTGAACAACAAAATAGAATATGGATTCATTTCGTTCCATGTAAATAAACTACTCCAATTTTTAGCACGTGTCATTACTCCCAAAAATTAACTCTTAATCTTGTCAATGGTAATATATAAAACTATGTGAGTACTAAAACCCGTTCCCATTCCCACTTAAGGTGAAAACAATAACAATAATTTAAAAGCCACGGTGATCGTGGGGTACTAACCGTTATCATCAACAAAATTATAAGCAAAACTTGAACAATTCTGCGATCACGCGTTTATTTACGATACATAAGACTATAAGAGTTCAATATTCGACAGTTAGAATTCTTCCTGTTCTTCGCCAGATAATTATTAAAATATATACAATGAATATTAATAAGTCAGAAAAAAAACGGTCACGGCAAAAACGACAACAAAATCAAACGTCATTTGAAATTAGCCAGCCATTCTACATATAATCTCCAGCAGAGTCGATGCAATGTCATTTACAACAGAAATAAATATTGAAGTCCTTGTCTGAAAGTATCTTATAATCATTACTAATTCCTAATAATCGATGCAAGTAAATAGCAATTTGAAACACATTAAAAATAAATAAGTGTAACGGCGCCTTTCTAAAATGCTTCTGTTTACCCTTGTTTCTAATAGACCATTATTAATTAAATACCTGCTAGAGATAGTGAGTACCTTTTTAATATTAGTTTACTGACCGTTACGAGCCCACAGGGCTAAATAAAAACATCTTAATTAATATTAGGCTTCGTTTGCATAACCACTGCTAAACTCCGAATACAAAATTTGCAATTAAAACTTATATGGTTAATCGTTAATAACTTTAATCCATCACACAGAAGTATTTCGCTCGAAGCTTTTTAAAAAATCTATTCAACATTTTTACTCGCGACGTCGTATTTGTTCAGTATTTCAGTGTTAGTGTAATTTACGTAAAAGGTACATACCTCAATTGGAAGCCTTCAAATTCTTCTTGTTGTTCACTGATCGAAGCTTCAAGATCTAAATAGGAACCGTAATCTCCATCTTTGTATAGTTGTAGAGAAGCATCGTCCAACTGGAAAAAAACAGAATGAAGGATAACAACGTGGTTTCAAATTTGTTTTGCAAATAATTAACGCTGAATATCATTGGCTATAATTAATGTCTGCACTAAAACAGTAAATTAAAACCTTATTTATGGTTAAATTTAAATACAACGAAATAGACTTCCTTTTTATTATCAGATGCCATTAGACTTTAATTTTATCTTCTTCCTTGAAAACAACTTAAAACGTGTTACAACGGTAAGTGTCGTAATTTAAGATTATTTATTTTCAACGATTGATTCTAAAATAGATTAATAAAATGTAGAACAGTTGAATCAGTGCTATGAATAAATGTAGAACAGGTTTTGTTTAGACTTAACGATAATAATGAATTTTGGCACAGATTTGTATATAAATTATATTTTGAACAACGCAGTGATTTTTATACACGGAAACAGAATTTCGATTCAGTATTAATGTCCTTTTTACAGTTTTTTGCAAAAATTTCGGCGCAATTTTGAAATTAATTATGATGTCCTCATAACTAAATTAAAAAACTAATTATCAACTGAATTTCTTCCTTTCGCTTGAAATTCTTTAGATTTTCAACGGTAATCTATGTTTTGATATAATCGTGTCATAATTTTAAATTTTTTTATTGTATTAGTTGAAAGTACCATAATTTCACTTTTATGTGGCCAGTTTTTTACACTCTTTAATTAAATGAAAATATTTTCAATGTCTCCAATGCGACTTAATAAGGTCTTAAAACTAGCAATAATCTTCAGAAGAAACCAACTTGACCATTATCCAAAACGATTGCAATCTATTAGTGACGTTACTTATTAACGTTTCAAAAGTCGTATGTTAATCAAATTTTACCACGTCACTGGTGTGCCGACACCACTGATTATGTCAACGTAAATCAATATTCCGGTGAGAGGTGTTTCATCAAACGTCTTGAATAAAGCCGGCATTTTACTTGCTGCTTGAGTTCTGGTTGCATTTTCATTTTCACTTAATTGTACGTCGTTTACTGTTACGCTTTTAGCGAAACAAATTAAGAATAGAAAATTCTATTCCACGAAAAATGTTTTACAGCAAGATAGGTCAAAGTTGCTATCCACATTAGTTTAACGAGGATAAAAAGATGCTCCGCTTTACCATTTAACTGACTTATATCTCGTCAAAAGGTAGTTCCGACGGATGTTACGATGGCAACAGAGACTCTTGACCGAAATGATACCAAACTAACTTAGAAAACATTATTTTCAGCATAACTGTGTTTCTTCGATAACTATAAATGTATATCAAATTTTCTATTCATGTTACGTATGTATGTAATCAAAGTAAGCTATAAGTTTTATTTACTTCTGTCTGCTCAGCCTTCAGCGATTTCAACTCAGCTATTTTTCTGTTTAACTAAGATCACTAATTAATTTTTACTTCAAGTCGAGTATATTATACTGCCTTCAGCTTTAGTCGTAATTAAACAATTGTTGTGTACGTACATATCCGATCGAGTATCCTTACCTATTAAACGTAGCCGAAGTTGGCAAACACACGTCGAATTATTGTAGCTTATATCCAGTTAGCGATAGTTACAATCAGGAACTTTAGGTGTGGGCAAGTCTTATGTTTTGTGCTAAAATTACACGTTTACCGCTAATAAATTAATTGTTGGGACTACACGTAATCGTTAATATTTGATTGGTTTATTTTGTACTTGCACGAGTGTTATTAGTAACTACTGGTGATTCAAAAGTTGTTTCTTCGTCTTGGGATTACTAACGGAATTATCTTTTTTAACCGGTATTATTCTTCTTTGTTACTTGCTTCGTATTAATACACATAAGTTATTGTTTTGTTATTGCTTGTAATAACAAGAAAACAGGTAGTTGTTATTGATTGAGGAAAATATATAAATACACTTGTTACTTTTCTCGTTGATTGTTTTTTTGCTTTATTCTAATCTCTTTGATAGTGGATTTAGACATATCCTTTTTTCTATTTTCTATTCTAGCATTCTTAAGCACGCCCACTCGCCGACACCAACAGGACCCACTAGAGCTAAAGGTTGATAAGAAATCGCTCAAGATAAATCTTTCTGTTTAGCGGCACCTTAACAGTTGCATTAATGAAGTCGACTAACCCGTTGAAGAAAATTGCTATTAATCAATAAAAGTTCCAGTAGGAGCACATGATTATGTCAAAAAATTTTATATCGTGAAACGAAAGTCCAGCTCCCACTCTAAAATAATTGGGTTACGTAAGCTAGATAACCTGCGACGACACACAATCTTTGAATTGTTCAACCAAAGCATGTTAATGACCAAAAAGGATGTTTTTAAGATGGTTATCACCAAACAAAAAACCAAAAAATGTATTTACATTTCAGCCAAAATACATCCTATCCTTCTTACTTACATTCAGCCTTAACGACCAAATCTAGGTAATGTTAACTATTACCTTGGTACAAACTGAAAAAGAAGATCAAATATGTTATTTTAATGTTGTACTTCCTGCAGGTACTCCATGATCGCCTCTAAAAAAGAACCAGTTAATATAGTAAAATTCAGGAAAAAGAAGTATAGGTTTTAAGCTGCGTATAGACAAAAAATGAAAATTCTTTTCAGATTAATTTATAAATTCCCGTCAGGTACCGTAAAGCCACTAGAGTTTGTGATCTAAAAATGATGAACTGGCGCAAGAAAGCTTCAATGAAACGCTCGTCAGAAGCTGAAGCTACCTCTAACAAAATCGACCTATAAACACACAATTGAGAAAGATTTCAAACTTATGTGGTTAAGAGTGACTTTAAATTCGGGTGTACTAAGAATCCAGTGAATACAGCAACATCCGCTTTGAAAACAACATAAACATTGTTTTGCTAACAACTCCGTTTATCGAGGATGTAATAAAGAAAAAGAAAACCCATGTGATTTCACACTATGCATCTCTTTTCCAAATTAGAAGATTTATGTTAGATGACTTCTAGCTTACAAAAATTCCAACTTAAACAGAATGAGCAGACAAATTAAAAGAATATAGTATACCCCTTCTATTACAATCCCGAAATCAGATCATCTATCACTATCTGTCAACCAACTCAAGATTTCTACTAAATTGACTGTAAAACATCCCCACATTTATGCACTTTTGTATTAAGATCTTTTACAATAACCTGAATATAGTTATGTTACGAACAAAGTTTAAAAAATCAGCTATGTTTTCCCAATGCGATTCTTTAAAACGCAGTTTTAGTCAGTTTCTCTCATCAGTTATTTTATCCCCCACTGTCCTAAATGTGTCTAAGTGCGTAAACCGTATCATTTCTTAACGTAGTCGCCAACGGCATTAAAGTATTTGTTGTAACGTGCCACAACCTTTGTGAACAAATGGAAGTCGCTTGGTGCCAAGTCCGGACTGTAAGGTAAGTTATCAAACAACTCCCATCCGAAATCTTGAGTTCCTTTGTCGTCTTTGTTATGTGGTATACGTGGTCATAAGAAAGATGTTACCTGATTACATGCCGCTCATTGTGTTTTTACTGCGCTACGTAGAAGTTTAAGAGAGTCACAAATCCCGCTACCCAGCCCCAAAACATAGTAACCATAAGCTTTCTATTGGACAATGTTTGTTTGAATTTTTTTGAATTGCTGGGCAAATTCTTATGCATTTGTTGCCTGAACTGTTCTTTTGTTTCGACATTCACAAACTGAACCCACGTTTCGTTTTGTTTCGTTTTCCGTTACATTCCTTCCCAAAAACGTTTCTCCTGCGTTACTGTGACGCTGCAAGAAGGTTAGAGCAGAACTGATTCTCTGAAATTTGTAAACTTTTTTGAGTTGTTTGGAGACCCGTCGTGCACAAAATTTGTGGTGACTTGAGTTAAATTATAACAACGTCATAAAGTGAGCTGCTAATTGTGAGATTCCAAAATAATCACCAGAAGTTGTGAACTGGCGAACCATTTTTTCACTTTTTCGACGATTTCGTTTGTTGCTCCCGGTTTCCTTTCCTGACTCCCTTCTTCACAAACATAACCTCATCCTTTCCGAAAAATCCTACATCACTTTCGCATTGCACCGTTAGTAATAATGTTTTCTACATACGCAACACACAACCTTCGATAAATTTCTGCCGCAGTATTACCTTCAGCTTGAAGAAGGCAGATCATAATTTAGCGGGAGCTTTAATTGTAGTAGTTATTACAAAATGATGCATAAAACAAAATATGCGATATAGTGACTGAACTGGTTTGCAACGTACACATCTTTGTGATTCAATACTTCTGAATTAATTTAACCTTTTTGGGTTCACTGCGTGCGCAATGGATAGTGCACAATACTCATGCGTGATTGGTAACCATTGTTTTGAGTCATCTTCCGTTGCATTTCCTTAAAGCGTGGACGTCACTGCATAGAATTGTAGAAAATGTCGACATGTTAAATTTGAACTTGTAGGTACTGCTTTTGTCGTTATCCTGACAATCCGCTTTCGTTGTTATGTTATATGCGTTCGTTGTTGATACAGAAAAACTCGTAATTTGTTAGTGGTAAGTCTTTTCTTTGTTCTTTACGCATGATGTAACCTTGGAATTTGCATTTTAGTTTTTCCGTTACGATATGTACAAACAATTTTTGTCTGATACATACGATTTTGTTTTCTACGATACGTACAAATACGATGGTTTGCTTTGTACGTTAATAATTACGAATATTATGCTATGCTTTCCTGTACGTTTATAATTCTGGAGGATTTACCATACATACGTTCCGTCGCGAAGTAGTGGTTATTGATCATGTATATAATGCGAAAAGGTACAATCAAATCATCGTACCAAACCAATAGGTAAATTACGAATCCAAAAAATTCAATATTATTGCATCAACGAATTGAGTCACGTGATGACCACGCCTGAGATAGCAAGATGTAAAGCAAGTGATAATGGCACGTGTGTAATTAATTTATAATTAGTAGTTTTAAAATGTATGTTTTTTAGGTTTTAATATTTACCCCCTAATAGTATAAAAATATTGTAGCGTCAAAGTTATAAATTTAAGAGTTTTAAATTAAAACGAAATTTAGCAATACGATAGAATTCTTACGGCCCTAATTATAAACTTGTAAATACGTGTTCTTATTCTATACTTCATATTTCGTTGTTTTTATAATTTAACAAACGATGTGAACTAGCCTAGTGCATAATTTGAATTATTATTTTAAAGTTACATAAAAACTGACTACCCATCAGCAACCTAACAAAAATTGAGCTTAAAGAAATAGTTATCGTATTATATATTTAGTACATTGTCTACCTAGCTACCACTGGTTGAAAATATCTCTTTTCGAGTGAACTGCAGGTAGAACTATTTTGTTTTTATTACCTAAAAATCAACCAACATTTACTAAAGTATTTTACTAAAGAGGAATGATAGCACAGCGACTCGATTCTGTATAATCTATCTTCGAAAAGATCGAATTGAGAACGAAAACTAAAAAAATAATTGTTCGCGAGTCATTCAATGCCGAGTTTGCTTCTCTCTTACCTGTTCTTTGTGACGATAATTTCCTCTTAATTTGATATGGTTTGGCAAGCAAATCGCAGGTCTCGATATGATAATCATAAAGTAAATTAAAAAAACGCCAAAACGGTTGGAAACTAGAATGGAAGACACCATTTATATCTATCCAAGGCAGAAAGAAAACAAAATGACAAAACACAAGTTGTATCAACAAATATATTTATCACAGAGAGCAAGATTAGAAAAGAGAAGCGAAGTAAATGCGATCAATTGCTAGGACGTAGGTAATTATCACATGTAATAAGTGTTGATGCAAGCCCCCTTCAGTTGGGCAACACGTCGTACATCAAATTAAACCGTTTGGCCTAACTTTTACATTCCAAAAGAACAAATTTACATTGGCAAAAACAAATACCTAATATCTCGATGGTTAAGAGAACCAGAACGGTACCATTTAATAATATTTTACACAAAAAAGTTTTATAGTTAATTGTGACAACAAATATCATATGTACGTACAGTCGTGCGGCTGACAACGTACGTAAAAAAAAAGTAAAATAGGAAGTACAATACTCACAATTTATTTTATTCCTTTTTAAGTACCTATGCGGTTAGCTTAGGCACCTTACCCAGAACTTACTAAAATTCGCTTAAATAAAGAAGCACGTACATATAACGTTATCACAAATAAATTCCTTCAGTTCATACGATCTATGAAAAAAACCAAAGTTTCCCCCAAATTAATACTGGTATTTCGGTAAGTGGTCGTTCGAATACGGTTATAATTGTAGCAATTAACCAAAGGTTTTGATATCCTCAATCAACATAGGTTTCCCTTTTCACTACGTCGTAAATTGTGACGTCATCATAGAAATTTTCTCAATATGAACGAACAGTTGTCAATATCTCCGCATTAAGGGAATACGGGTAGGTTCCAAAATGACAATTATGGGAAAATTAAGCTAAATCACAACAATAGAAATGAATTCTTAATCCAGAAAGACCTCCACATAAGTAGCAAAAGTACTAACCTATTTATAACGTGGATGAGTAAGAATATTTAAAAATGAAAGTCTCACCGGGCGCGTACGTTAGGTGATCATGTAGAAACCGTACCACAGTAACCGGAAAAATAGTTTTTCTCCTTTGGATAATTCCATCCGTCAAGAAAAACAACAAAATGACAACCAACACTCTAAATGTAGCGAAAAGTGAGCGTTCCGGGACGAAACTTATACGGTACGAAAATCACACTAAAACACTTTCAATATAACATCTTTGGTATACCTCTTCAACTCTCGACTGAAAAAATCAATCACTATTTGACTAAGTACTCAGTTGTTTACAATCACAGTGTGAGTGGGCTGTTCGTGTAAGTACCAAAAAACAAATTCGATTTTTTTTCTGTTTCAAAACCAGGAATCCTGTAAAAACAACTATTTGAACTTTATCCATTCTGACTCGTTCACCTAAAATAATAAATCTAAAATTTGTAATTTTGTACTAGCGATGCTTATATGTATCTTTTTAAAAAACAAAGAGCAAGTTGAGTTATTAAAAAAAACGAAACTTTAAGATTATTAATCTAACATAAACGCCATAAAACACTAAAATATCTTTACCATAAAGATGTTGAATTTTTTTGACATAAATTACATTATTCAGTACGTCAATTACCTTTTTATATTTACAAATGAACTACTAAACGTATACGTTAAACGACAATAATTTTTATGAATCATTGTTGACACGAAATAAATCACTTAAGTTCCAGAATGCACGATAGTTGCGTGTTCTGGTCTTGGCAGAAAAACAAACTTAATGCAGCATGTACTGGTGTGTATACAATCCTGGATGTTTTTATCTATTTTTATGTAGAACACGCAAGCACTAGTATAGTAAACGTAAGGCGAACGAGTAAGTCATTTCAATCAAAATAAAATAAAAAAATAACCAAAGCAGTAATATTGATAATTACTACGATTTAAAATCCTGAAGAAAAAATTGTTTCAATTTTTAAGCTGACAGATGTTAACATGTTAAAACGAGAGGTCAAAACTAAACCCAAGTTTAAGGGGGTTCATTGTTATTGTTTAATTATTAAAATTATTCAAATTATCAGTCCACCAATAATAAATTCGCTAACTTTCAAAATGTATTTTTTACATATGTTTCGAGCTTAAAATTATGAAGCTCATCATCAGAAAGCTACAAAAAATATATACAACTTATAAAAAGTTAAGATTACAAAAAATTTTTAGCTTACATTTTTTGAAAAACGTCAAATATGAAAATTTGTAACTACATAATTAAAAAATGTAAATGTTAAATGTAAATTATTAAAAAAGGAAGATGGTGCAATTTAGAAACAAATCTAAGAAAATTTAAGTTTAAAATCATAATTAAAATTGGTTTGATTGTTCAACAAATAATTTTTATTTGATATTTTAATTAAATTAAAAGGATGAAATAATTTGTAAGAAAAAAGAGTATGACGATTATCTAAAACATGTTGCGCCAAAGTAGATTTCACTGAATTTGGATTATTAATATATTTTGAAGTGTTTTTTAAAATTTCTAAGATGTTCATTAAAGTCTAGTTTGAAAAGATCTTTGTGTCATACCAATATAATTTTTTTTACAAGAACAAATTAATTTGTAAGGTCTACTTTTATTTAAATTATTATTATTATTGAGAAGATTTCGAAGAGATATTTCATTAGAAAAAGAAATCTTGAAATCGTTACTTTACCTAATTTCTTAAAAAAATTAAGAAAATCTGGTATAAAAGGAACAGAAAAAAACTTGATAGTAGAATTTGTTGAAATTGGTATTATTTTAGTGTAAGCTTTAATACAATGTTTATATATTTTTATAAGGTAACGATTTCAAGATTTCTTTTTCTAATGAAATATCTCTTCGACATCTTTTTTCTTGTAATATTCTTAATTTAATTTAATTAAAGTGGAGTTTACAAATTAATTTGTTCTTGTAAAAAAAAATTTATATTGATATGACACAGAGATCTTTTTAAACTAGACTTAATGAATATCTTAGTTATTTTAAAAAACACTTCAAAATATATTATTAATCCAAAATCAGTGAAATCTACTTTTGCGCAACATGTTTTAGATAATCGTCATACTCTTTTTTCTTACAAATTATTTCATCCTTTTATTAACAAAAATAGCAAACAAATTCTTGAATTGCTAGAGTTGATTTATATTAAAACATCAAATAAGAATTATTTGTTGAACGATCAAACCAATTTTAATTATAATTTTAAACTTAAATTTTGTTAGATTTGTTTCTAAATTGCACCGACTTCCTTTTTTAATAATTAACATTTAACATTTTGTAAAATTTAGATTCTTAATTATCTAGTTACAAATTTTCATATGACATTTTTCAAAAAATGTAAGTTGAATTTTTTTTGTAATTTTAACGGTTTGTGATTTTAACTTTTTATAGAGTTGTACATATTTTTTGTAGCTCTCTGATGATGAGCTTCATAATTTTAAGGTCGAAACTTACGTAAAAAATACATTTTGAAAGTTAGCGAATTTATTATTGGTGGACTGGTAATTTGAATAATTTTAAAACCAAGTTTATGTAGGGATCTACAAAATTATGTTAAAATGTAATGTAATGTAAAGTGTTAAATTTGGCATGAAAAGATCAAGTACGGAACCTAATTTCAATTTTACCACCCACATATTTTGATAAAGTGACCACTATCAAGTTCGGGAAACTCGCATACTTCCATACGTAGAAAGGAAATAAAACCGTAACAATTTTTCAATTGACATATTTATCAGAATTACTCATTTAAGATTTTAAACTGAAAATTTCCACAAAATATCATTAGAAGTGGTATGGAAATAACTGATCATTTTTTTACTTATTTGCACTATATTTGCAACACTTTTTATATTTACTTGTCACCTACACATGTAGGTCAGTTATTCTTACTCATGTTCAGATATGATTTTTAATACGAAACAGCTTCGTTTTAATCCTAGTTGGTAATATAAATTTCACGTCTACATCAGTAAAATTAAAGTAGCAAACTGTAAGTAGTCGAGAAAAAGTTTTCCTCCATAATTGTTCGTTGCGACTAAATTTCTACTCTTTTACATTTTGGACTTCTAACAACGTATCTTGACACTTCTCAAAACCGAAAATAAAGAAAAGTGGTATAATTATGAAGTAATAATTTAATCGTTTTCAAAACACCCTTTTAAAACTTATTTAATTTAAATCACGCTATTTGCAACGTGACAATTATTACTCGGTACTGTTGAGCGAGCAGAATCGATAGCATAAGATTTTTACTTAAATATTTATCGGGCTTCGCTGTAGTATTCACGCAAACATACTCATGAAGCATATGCTACCATAAAACAAGTTTCGTTTTGCGTTAACGTAAAATCCCAGCTACATTATTAATTTTAATCTAGAATTTCAGATCGAAGTATGGTTGTCTCATTGTTCTTTATTTTTTTTATAATTTATTGTTATAATTATTATTAATAGTCGCGTTATTAAAGATGTAAAAGTCAAGGTTACAGTGATAAATGAATTGAATACAAAATTTATTAACATTGTGTTGTGTGCACAATGTGATAATTGAATTATTAATCTTTAAATCGCTTTCAGTACAGGTGGTCTACGAAGACATTAAGTTTTTGAACGTACTTCGAGTGATTCATGCCCGACTGAATCCGTTTTTTGAACCCTACGGAATAAACATGATGGCTTTTATTTTTTGAGATTTCAAAAGCATTTTCATTACACTATGTATGATAAAAATTGTAAAAATGTGAAACAACTTGAGGTGGAAAGTTATTACACGGAAGAATCTCAAGTAGAACACCAAATATCTAATAATTTATAGTTAACTAACTCTTATTTAGGTAATGAAAAAACCGACGTCTTAATTTATCGATTGATAAGTTCTTTCTCCTCTAAGATCGATTAACATTACAGACAATCGTTATTCATGTGCTCGTCCGATACTTGCTTGTATAATATTAATCACCTGATTATTTTTAATATTGTTCTTTTGTACTCAATTAGGTCAATTGCCTACAGGTTTTAAGTTCGATTTATGAAAAAACAATGTAGAAGAATCTCACAGTTGCTTGAGCGGTTTTCGCCTTTTGCTACTTCCATTACGTTTACCAAAAATTTAATTTGTCTTCATTAACTACTCCAAAACCAGATATAAAAAAACAACATTTAAATTGCAATTTTTCATTCTGGATAATTCCCGTGTGGTCAATTTCTCGTAAATAAAGTTACCCCCGCCTTTTTTAAAAACTAAAAAATATCTATTGTGTTGAATTGTGCTCAGTATGTGCTACTTTGTGTCGCAAAAACAATTTCTTTGTTTTCCTTATTTATAGTTTTTACGAAGACCATCAATTTTTACAATAACAGACAGCCCCGTCTTTTTCGATAAAATCAAAAATAACTAGTGTGCTAAATTGGGTTCATTAAGTGCTACTTTGTGCTGTGAAAATAATTGTTTCTTCTTTTTATTTGCAGATTTTATGAAATAAACCGTTTTTACAATAATACATAGCCCTGACTTTTTCGATAAAATAAAAAGTTACTATTGTGTTGAGTTGTGCTCAGTATGTGCTATTTTGTGCCGCAGAAAGAATTTCACCATTTACAGAGTTCATAACGGCAAAATCATTATTACGATGGGAGATAACGTTGTCTTTTTTTCTACAAAATGAAAAATGACATCTTGTTGTATATTGTACTACTTTGGAAAAAAACCGTGTATACATTAAAATTACATTCTGTAATAATAATTGCAATATTTTATTCACGTTTTTTGCAGTAATATTATCATCATCATCATAAATTACCTAAGTAAAAATTGTAATGTTTTATTACCTGGTTTTTTAGATTATTTTGGTAGTGCATACAATCTAATTATCCATTCAGTAAATAATTTTACTATGAAAATCATTGATCATTTTGTGACCAATAATTTTCATATTATAATTACACTTTTTTTCAGTGTACTTTGTTGCGTACAATTAGTTGTTTTTTCTGTTCATTTGCAGATTTTACAGAAACCAAACCATTTTTATGATAATACACAGCCCCGCTTTTTTTTGATGAAATATAAAATTACTAGACAAGACGTGCTACTTTGCGCCGCAAGTATGTATTTTTTGCATTTACAAATTTCTTGAAAATGACAATATTTTTCAATTTCCATTTTAAAACAAGAAAAGTATCGTATTCTGCTGGAAAATGACTGATTTTGATTAAGTTTGACAAATCTTTATGTTTCACAACCTTTGAGAGTCCAAAAATTACCTACCAGTAACCACTGTTTAAATCTAACGTGGAAAACTACTAGGATCCTGACAAGGTGTCTAAAGTGTCGTCAATTCTCGGTAAATGGCACATGTCCTTTTTGATCACGTCGTTAAGCTGTCTATAGTCTACGCAAAACCTCGTTTATCCATCTTTCTTCTTTACGAGTACTACTGGAGACCCCCATGGGCTATTTGAAGGTTTAATCACACTTTCTTTGTCCATAACCATAAGTATTTGTTCGATTTCTTCTCTTTTAGCCAAAGGAAGTCGGCGTAGATGTTGTCGTATCGGCAGAACGTTTCGGGTATTAATTTAATGCTTTAACACGTTAGTTCTTCCTTTGGAACCACTCTCCAACGCGAACACATCTTGATATTGTTGGATCAACACTTTAACTTAAGCCAGCTGGTCATGGTTGATGTTTTGGCATTTAAAGGTAAGAATGTCCAATAGATGTTTTGGGCACTTCCCCGGCGACGTATCTTCGTTAGAATTCACGCATCTCACAATTTGAGATATTGGCGTGCATTGAGCTACCACAGTCTTCTTTTTCAACTTTACTGGATCTGCGTTGACATTTAAGATCGTTACTGGCATCGTGTTTTTCACTTATACCTAAGTTCTGCCAACCAGTAGTCCTTTGTCAACTAAGTGGCCCTCCATTGGTTCAATCGCGCGAATGTATCCTTTCCGAAGATTTCAATCCAAATGTGCCATCACTACACTTTCAGTCCTTGCAGACAGACTATATTAAACGATGCTACAAATGAATAATATAGTCATAATACTCATAACGAACAACATCAAAACAAAACGGATTTGTGCAATATTTCTATTGCCATGGAGTGCATAAGCAATGTTTGCACGACATGGTCAGTTTAAGAAATGTAGAAAAGTATAACATGGGATATATTTTTTTCATGGTTATGGATAAGATCTATTAGTATGATAACAAGATTTAGATTTCATAAAATCGTAAATCTCAATAAATATTAAGCATTGCATTCTGTTTGAAAACACACTAATGTAATTATTGTAAGCTAGAAAATAAAACAAAAAAGTTAAAACTAATAGAACTATAGTAACCACTGATCTTCAATTGTTTTAATAACAAAGACTATGTAATTCCAGATAGTAAACATGAAACACACAATCCAAACCGAATTTCCAGATTGACGACAAACATATACTTCTAAGGGTACCTACATGCCAGAGATACTTCGATGAGCGCGGTCGCCGTATTTTAATTTTTAAATTAAACTTTGAATATATTAACAAGTTAAAAACGACTGCAGAATTAAATTACATGTTCAATTTTATAATAAAAATTCGTATTTGTGTAGCTGAATCACATCCCGCCAATGGATACCAATGTAAGCCGCGACCTAAACAACGAATGCCACTTAGCACCCTAAGACTGAATTCCTACTTCTTGAACTCCGAGCAGGATAAACGAAGTCTGAAGGTTTAAGAAACGAGTCGTGCCTTAGACACTTTAAAATCTTAAGTTTAGTTATGACACACTAAAAATTAATAATCAAAATATACAATAATAGAACATAAACTGCTACTTAATTTATTCAGAGAAAAAATACATAATCAATAAAAATATTCACGAGAGCAACCGTTACATAATGTAAAATGAAAATCTAGGTGACCTGCGTAATTTCTTGCTGGTTCCTGACAAAGTTATCTTAGGCAAAAGAAAAACTGCAACCAACATCATCCTGAAGTTCCACTATTAGACAAAAAATAGAAATATATATCACTTCACCGAAGTGTAAACCAATTTTTTTATGTGGAACACGTCGAATAACAAGCGTCAAAAGTAAAGTATATAATAACGAACGATAATACGACGCAAGGCCGCACGGCCGGGCGTTGCAAGTGCGCGAGTTATGCTATGAAACCTTCGACGAGAGTAACGTACATTATTTTTGTGTTGCCTGTTGTAAAATTACATTCATTTTTGAAAAAATAAAAAAAAATTTAAAACACAAGAAATATAATGTCGGTACTACAATTATTAATAAGTTTGTCAAATTTGACACTAATTTAGCTGGCATAGTTTATGGTTAGAACTAGGGCAGTATCCGATCCTCTTTGAACCTTTAACTTTTGTTCTTGATCGATAAAAGTGTTTTTGGCAAATGCTTTCGCTTTAGTGCGTCTAACGACGACGATCCAAAAATTTTACTTCCAACATCACAATAGGAATGGCCCCATCTCGCAACTGTGATCCGCACCCATTTATCATTACCCATGAGTAATACAATTTTGCAGCACAATATGCCATTACATACAGGGTATGCTATTTAAAATAAGACAGTTATTAGTGAAAATCTGTGCTAAAATTACTGGTTTTTTCAACCACCCTGTATGATTTTATAATAAAAAAATTTATACCATTTTATACAGAGATCTCTCAATTAAACATTAGTGGCGGTCAAATCATTCCTCTTTCAAAAAATCAATTTTTTTAATTCAAACCTGCAATTTTAAAAATCGTTGTGTTTCTCAAAAACGGTAGGTTTTAGGCAAATAGAATCCTATTGTAACTTAAATTTATTTTATCCCTAGAATCCAAGAATAATTAAAATACTGGGCGTTCCATTTAAAAAAAAAAACATAACTTAGATATGGATCTTTTTTTATGAACACCCTGTGTAATCAAAACTATTTTTAAATTGTGCTCTCAAAGATTCTATATATCACTATAAAAAAAACATTTTGAAATTCAAACTGGTTCTGGTATAATGACCGTGGTTTTTAAATAGTAGGTTCGTGAGATATCCACAAAATAGTAACCATTATTATATGTCGTTGTAATGTCATTAACCAATCACATAACAATATTCAGACTAGTCGCGAAGGCTTCCACGGCCGGAGTCTATGCTACGATTATAACGTTGTCAGAGTTTGAACTGTGTTGATGTAACCGAACGCGTCGCCCACTTTGGCAAGGGGCTTCATCAGAGCGTGAAAAAATCTAAAACTTAAATAAATAAACGAGAATCTAATAAAGAATCACTACAGAGTTAGGTAATCAACGTGTGAACCAAACCAGATTCCAGACTTAAGAAGAAATTGTCTACGTATTTATAGAAGAAGTAGCGTCGCGGTGGGATGAGTTCGATTCTAATTAGGTTACGTTCGAAACCGGGAACCAAAGAAGGGATAGTTCAAAACCGTTGTCACTATTGAAGTTATTGGGGTGATTATTTTCAGTAGAAAAAGATAACATATGAATCTGAGAGATTCATAGAACAGAAAATGGCTAATTTAATGCTGGAGAGTAACTGGAACCACAAGTCGGCCACTCAGTTTAGAGAATATTTTTTACGATGTAACAGAGTAGGGTTCTGAAGTACAATAAACACAATGCAACGCGACCTAAGAAAGCGAAAACAAAACAGGTCAAATATGACATATCAATAATTGCTTTATCACCTATCGCATACATTTCGTTTCAATTCTAGATCTTTTGTTTTTATACAAATATGTTTGTTTTATTTCTGATATTGCATTACCAAAATTGTAACAGAAGTGCAAAATTAAAGTTACCTAATCCATATATTGTCCTCTTAAAGTAACAACCAATGTCGTTTAAGTTTTTCGCAACAAAATAATTCGTTTGATATTTATAGATATAGTAATTTAAAAAAAAAACATTCAAAAACTATAATTATTGCAGATCTGCCGAAAGTTTTTAGTGTTCATACTTTTCCTTAATTATGAACAATAGTTGTCTTCGAGTACTCACGATATTGACAAAAATGACATTGACAATAACAAGGATTGTTAGTATTCTGTTAAAAAAATTGAACTTATAGAAGTAAAGACTCTGTTCTGGCAGAAGTTTAGAAAAACATCTAGTTATGAATTCAAATAATGTTCGCAAAAGAGAATCGAGTCGGTATAAAAACGTAATTCCGAGAGGTAATTAATTTGTTAATTAAAGGATATCTGCAAAACACACATCTTTGCGACTATAAAATTCTTTCACACGCTAAGAACGCAATAATAAAATCTAACCACGGGTTCTTGATATGTAATTTTTTAAAGTAAGTTACCTCCTGACAGTACTTATCACGATCTAAAAATGATATTGTTCACTTACCATGAACAACTATTGTTGTCTGCTCGTTGACCTGTAACGCACGTTAGGTCAAGGGTTACTATCACAACATCGTGCTAGCATTATTGTCTTTACTAGATTATTTAAAAAGTCGGACACAACTAGAAACGCACGCTTATACACATACACCTACAATGTATAATCATAACAAACATTTTGCATGAGAAAAACCGTCGGTCGTTAAATATATTCTTCGTATGTGCACGTATACATCAATGAATATCAAATACTTAAAAACTTCTTTTAGTATTAGAAGTAGAAAATCGTGGGAACATTATGTGTACGGGTTAATGCTTCTTCATACACTTGTTTGTGTTAAATTAAATATTATGCTTATTTGGGAAGTCAGTGTAAATACAATTCTTCAGTTAACTCCCACCGTATTTTTCTAAAAGCACTGAGTTTAATGCCACGGTACCTCCATTCAATTACCACCTGCGATAATTTATATGTTTATTTTTTTATTAACTACTTTTTAAGATGTAACTGTTGCGAATCAGTTTTATTGGTTTATTAAAGATAAACTAATTCAACGTATCTCAGGTAAAAAAAATTAGAAATATTTTCTACATCATTTGCATATAAAAACAGTCACAAGTGCATTTTGTTTTGAGTATACCAAACCTAATAGGCTAATAAAAACGTGCCACATATTTTCAACGATATTTTTACTAACAATTACTACCTGCTACTGTTATTTTTAATAACAGTTTAAAATAACAGATGTTGCCAATCTGTTATTTAACAAAAAAATTATAATTATAATAGCGTATTGTGTATTTGTCAACAGTTATGTTTGTAAGTGATAACAGATAGCACAGTCAGTCCAATCTGCCAAAGAAGTAGTAACCCATGAAATAATTAAATGACGCAACTATCAGTTTCGTTGGTTGATTCGATACGTAAGCCTATTATTTTTAACTAGCAGTTAAAATAGAATAGGTTGTAAATAATAGTGCAATACAAATTTTTTGTATTTTTACCAATAAAGCCTTAGGTGGTCTGACAAAAGTATAACATAAATATGTAATTTTTTTTCGTTGATGTATTGCGCAGTATACTGACGATTTACGGTGCTACGGAGTTGGTAGATACAGAAACTTTTATATTTAAAAAGTTGGACTATTTACTTTTTTAAAATAAGTCCAATAAGACATTTTTAAAACATTTCCTGGTGATCAATTTAAAATAAGTATAAAAAATACAGCTTTTCCTCTTCTTGATTTAGGTCTAAAAACCTGTTTTTTAATAGTCTTGTTTTCGTGAAGTTAAGGTTATTTGATCAGTTCATTTTGTAGCTTTCTCAGTTTTGCACTGCTTTTCACTTCCACTTAGTAAAATGACGTCATCGCAGTCTTTCCATACCATGTTCTTCACTTCATGATTTTTGCGTTTCATCTGTCTTGCTGCGTGTGTGCAAAGTTTTATTTTGACTAGGTATCTATCAATAACCCGTCAAGGGTTGCTAGTCCCGCATTGAGCGCCTCCCCAGGCAGCTGATAGAGGAACGACTCCCAGATGTAGATGATACCGGAAAATCAGATACCCGGAGCAGACCAAAACTAGCACCGTAGCGTCTGCCTTAGAGTGGGCGCCTACAAACAGCGTCTGTCCCATATTGAGCGGCTGAATAAAAACGCGCCAACCAACTGACCAGCGTGGCGCTAAATGTCAATTTAACCCTCTAAAATAATCTATGAAATGCCTATCTCTAAAACAGAAAATGTGTGTAGAGGTAGTAACTCACAATTAAACACTGACATAAGATCAGTCTGCCTCAAGGATTCTGGGAGAGGCAAAAATTGGTTAAAAAAGAAAGTGAGGCAACCTTAAATAAAGCAACGTACAACTGTAGATCCATATTAAGCGAAACACAGTTAGTAGATCTAGGAAATGAGCCTAAAAGAATCAAATGACATAATTGGTTTATCAGAAATAAGAAGAAAAGGAAGCGGCATGATTACACTGAAAACGGGAAATACACTATTTTGCACGAGAAATGAAAATGAAAGACAAACAGGTGTCGGTTTTCTGATTAAAAATTAGAGACATTAAAAGGTATATCGGACAGAGTCGCCTACATAACTATTAAAATTACGAATACATATAAGGTAAAAGTAATTCAAATATACGCTCCTACATCAACCCATCCTGGCGAAGATTTAAAAACTCTCTATGAAGAAATAAATACCGCTATAAAAGAAGATAACACATTGTTTGAGAAAAAACCGCAAAGAAAATGGACATGGATCAGCCCCAACGCTCAAACAAAAAACGAAATCGACTATACACTGACATCCGATAAAACTCTAATCCAAGACGTAACAAGATTAAACACATTCAATACTGGAAGCGACCACCGTATCGTAAGAGCTAAAGTCAAGTTAGAAACAAAACTAAATGCTAATAAAAATACAGAGTAATACAAAAGATCCGTGAACACAGTACTACTCAAACCAAATTGTGAAACCTACAAAGAAAAAGTAAAACAATTCTCTAAATCAGATCGAACACGCTCCAAATGAAATAAACCCGCTAACATGAATGAAGATGAAGAAGAAATAGCGCTTGCTCTACAACACATGAAAAATAATAAAGCACCAGGAAAAAACACTATATTAATAGGAATGGTCAAGGAAGCTCGACCATCATCGATCATACCATGGTGAAAGGAACTGTTTAATAAAAAAAACGTCTACACAACTATTGATCAATAAGTTTGTTTTCGCAAATATACAAACTTCTAACAACAATTATTACAAACAGAATAACAATAGAATTAGATAACGCACTCAGGTGCAAAGACATAATTAAATATATGTATATACAAGCAAGCGTTGTCAGTGATTAAAATACATGAAAACACCAAGGAAGTAGCAATAAAAAAAGGAATCACACAAAGTGACATGATGTCACCAAAACTGTTCGAATTTATAATTAATATAAATGGAGAAAAATTAAACCATCTCATATAAGCTAACGATATTATGCTAATTGCCGACGCCGAACAACACCTACGGAAAATGATAAGTGAAGTAGAAAGCGAATCGCAAAAGTTTGGTTTGAAAATGAAATTAAATAAAACAAAAACTATGAGTCCCTAGAAGCGCCAAGTAAAAGAAGCACAAATAGAAAACGTCACTGATTATATATATCTAGACCAAATGATACAAATTGACAAAGGAAATAAAGATATAAGAATAAAGAGAAGTAGATTAAGATTAGCAGCTTTCGAAAAATTATCGATACTGCATAAAAACAAAAGAATTCTCCAGCATATTAAATCTAAAATATTTGCAAATGTGTATTACCGGTCTCGACGTTAGGAGCCCAGACATGGACACTTGTGAAACAAACGATAATCAAACTGGAAATTACACAGAAAAAGATGGAAAGATTAATAGTAGGTATCACAGTAAGGCATAAAAAGAGAAACGAGTGGATCAGACAAAAAACGCGAATAACAGATGTAACCTTTGAAAAAGTCACTCAACTAAAATGGGACTTCGCAGGACATGTACCAAGAGTAAAAGACAGCAGATGGAACCTAAAAATCATTCAGTAGAAACCTTGGGTTGGGCAGAGAAGTAGACGAAGACCGATTACAAGATAGGTCAATGACTTCAAGAAAATTGCTAGATTAAAATCAACAGTTCAAAACAGAGAGAAATGGAAAACGAAAAGAGAAGCCTATGCCCAAAACTTGACACACTAAGGGCTTAAAAAGACGAACTATCAATAATACTCATGATGTAGAAAACTATAAATTAGTACGGAGGGTAGAATAGTTGCCATTGGATTTAATGACAGCGAAAGTCAATGATCTATTGACAAGTGACGCTGTTGAAATCCCAACTATAAAATAGGTTAGGAACAATGTCAGTATAATTGTAAAAAGGAACATCAGAACTAGCGGACAGCTGTTTCGTTCTTTAGGAACTCGTCAGCGCTAGGCACAGTGGCGAATTTACGCACAGGCAGACTAGGCACTTGCCTGGGGCGGCAAATTTATGAAGAGCGGCAAAATTTTGAAAATAAAAATGACCGTAAAGGCCGCATTGATAAGCAACTTGTAGAACAATTTTAAGTTGAAGTTAATTATTGGAAGAGCGTCCTTCAACGTGTCGTTGTTGTTGTTAAAACATTAGCATCACGTGGTATGCCACTACGTGGACACGACGAAAAGTTTGGAAGCAACAGAAATGGAAATTATATGATGCTGCTAAAAGTAATAGCTGAGTTTGACTCATTTTTAGCATGTCACCTAAATATGGCCACCCAGGTAGCGGTAACACATCCTATTTATCGTCAACTATTGCAGAAGAATTTCTGGCCATTTTAGGTAATGCTCATACAAACGAAATAGTTAATGAAGTAAAGAAAGCCAAATACTTCTCATTAATAGTTGACTCGACAGCAGATCTTTCACATGTCGACCAACTGGCAACTGTAATAAGATATGTCAAAGAAGATGGTTCTCGCATTGAACGTTTTTTGACATTCATTCCTAATACTGGCCACAAAGCTGAAGAAATGTTTAATGCTATTATCAAACTCTTTGAGTGCAATGGTTTCGACATTCGTAATTGTCGAGGACAGTCCTACGACAACGCGAGCAACATGTCTGGTGTATGTTCCGGACTCCAAGCTCGAATCAAAGAACTAAATAGCCATGCTGATTTTATCCCCTGTTTTGCTCACTCGTTGAATCTCGTCGGAACTAATGCAGCTGATAGTTGCAATACAGCTTCCTACTTCTTTCATTATCTGCAACAGCTGTACAACTTTTTTAGTTCATCAACCAGTAGGTGGAATTTACTACAATGGTCAGTTTCTGACAAGAACGACCATTTACATATTATTCTAAAAAATCTCAGTTCTACTAGATGGTCTGCACGAGATGACGCCTGCAAAGCTCTTAGAAATAACTGGCAACAAATTCATCAAACTTTGCTGAACATTTCCGAAGATTTAACACAAAAAGCAGGTATACGTGCTGAAGCAAGTGGTTTAGCTAAAAAGATGGACTGTCTAGAAACTGCTTTTATGACTAAATTTTGGGGTTTTATACTTCAAAGACTGAACGACACCAATAAAAAAACTGCAGAGCACGGACATTGATCTTACATCCGTACTGTAGTTGTACGACTCATTAATTAACCTCATGAAATCAACACGCAATGAGTTCGATTACTTTGAAAAAAAGCCCAGGATCTATCGCAATTAAAAGTGTATGGCGAGAAAAAACGTACCACCAAGAGAAAAAGACAACATGACGAGCTATGTGGAAGCGAAGAAGCAGTGTTCAGTCCTCGTGAAAACCTGAGGGTGAATGGGTGAATGTTTTCATTGTTATTGTCGATAACTTAAAAACACGACTTGAAATAAGAAGAAATGCTTACGATGAAGTAAACCAAAAGTTTCAAGTGTTAACTCAAATGAACAATGAAGAGCTAAGGAGAGCAGGCGACAATCTTGTTCGAGAATATCCAAGTGATTTAGAAAACTCTTTCTTGGATGCAATTACCCATTTTAAATGCTTTTGGAAGAAGCTCCATTAGAGCGTTTTAGTCCAGCAATGAAAATAAATAAAAGGGAAGGAAAAATAAAGAAAACAAGCGGCACTAAGATGCCAGATGTGCTGCAGCTGCAATCAACAATGGACTATAATAGGTTAACACCTCTCGGGCTTTGCCGCCTCATTCGTAAGAATGACCTTCAGTGGTCTACCTAAACATAGATATTGCTCTGAGAATGTTTGTGAGTACGGCTGCCTCGAATTGTTCATCGGAAAGAGCATTTTCATGGCTTAGAAGGGTGAAAACGTATCTGCGCACTAACATCGGAGAGGATCGCTTAAATTCTCTTGCGGTACTGTCAATTGAAAGTGACATGTTAAAGTCAATGGATTTTTCTAAAATAATCGATGTTTTTGTCCAAAGAAAGTCTCGAAGAAAATTGTAAATTCTCCAGTATTTTTTTTATCGTCTAATAAATAATGTTTACACCAAAAATTGTTTGTGATTATGTTTCCCTTAATTATGCTTAATAAAATATATTTTACTTTTACCTAAGGTCAAAGCAAACAAGATATACAATTAATCTAGGTGAAAAAATTATGTGAAATTGAAGAGTATAAGGGAAGAGGAAAGATATAGGAGAGGATGATGGGGCGGCATTGCCTGCCATGCCTGGGGGCGGCAGTACGCTAAATCCGCCACTGGCTAGGCACTGATCTGGATAATATGGATAGCTGATAGTTATGAGAAAAAAGACTGCGTAGATGACAGCGCCACACAATACTGAACTAAATTAAACGAATTTTACTTGACAACAGTACCGCTATTTTTTAAACCAAAAAAAAATTATGATCATTCATTTTATTGAAATTGCAAAACAACTTACGGAATTCCATAAAACTGTATAAAACTTTGTGAAATGTAATGCCTTTAATCAAAATTTAATTAGTTTTAATAAGATTATACAAAAAAACAACACAGTTAAACAGTCATTTTAACTCGCTTAATCACACATGCTTAACACCCTTGTATATTTAACCATCTAAAGCATGACAAAATTGCAAACTCAAAAAAATTAAATAACAACATACATATTGAAATAAGAATCCAAAGCACAAGCTACTACTGATGCGCCCAAACAATTTTCTAAATATTTTTAAGCATACTAATCTATTTAGAAAATATCTTTGTAAAAATATTAATATTTATGACAATTGCACTGACAAACTGTCACAAAAAAATATGGTTAGCGCTACATTTTAGTTCCTGTCTCAGTAATGAGTGGAGCTGATGATTTCTCTAAAAGTATCAATGTCAGACTACGGTATCAGCTATCCATATTATTATTGAGATCAGTGGCGCTAGGATACACCGATGTGTTTCCACAACTATACTCACAAACACTATACTTACAGACTCAAGAGACTCAATGACGAACAGACAACCGTACTCTTTTATATCGAGTAGACATTACCAACATATTTAAAATGTTTTTAGAACGCCATCCTGTGGTAAAAATACCACGTAGGACAAGTGACGCTGTCAAAAAAAAGCGTCACTTGTCAATAGATCATTGACTTTCGCTGTCATTAATTCCAATGACAACTTTTCTATCCTCCGTACCAATTTATAGTTTTCTATATTATCATACGTGGTATTTTTACCACAGGATGGCGTTCCAAAAACATTTTAAATACTCATGATGATTTACTGTTTTTATTGAAACAATTATCATATCTAGTGATCTTTAGGTGACTTAACATTTGAGTATTATTTACTTGGTGAGTGTCCATTTCTGTGCGCGGTAGAGCAACACTGAAAGTATACACACCCGTCTTTGATCCTGGATTTAATATTGTTATGAATGCTTATATTTTTTTAGTATTCTCAATCTTTTATCAAGTAAACATTTTCCGCATGCTTTGCGTTAAAAAATTGAAAATATGTAAATCTAGCACGGCACTATAACTAAAGTTAAATATTTTACCGTTTTTGACAGTTCTAAATAATTCTGTTCAAGTTCAAGAACCTAATAGTTTTATCCCTTTATAGTTCTGGAGTTCGGTTTACTTTTTTTTCTAATTCTGCCGTATAATCTTCTTATGGAAAGAAGGTTGTCATTTTGTGTTTTAAATCGGTCTTTATCTCTTTTTTGTATTGTGCTTCCTTAACTATTAGCACCACTACATCCTCTACTAAATTTTGCTTGTATATCCTTGTAACTTTTCTATGCCATTAATTGCTGTAGTTGGTTCAGTAAACTTAATATCTTTTCCTAGATTTGGTTTATGTTGTACTATGGCAAAGAATCGTCGTCTCTTGCTTAGATCTTGAAGAATTTTGTAGAAAACCTCCAAACAAATAGTGCGACGTCTACTTCTTTATTAGTTGTCACAATCTGTATTACATATCAAGCCAGTTATTGAATACCTAATTTAGATGCCCAAACACTGTGTTTGTTTGAAACACAAACCTTTACCATCTGATAGTAGTAGACTTGATATTTGTTAAAATCCTAAAATAATTCTTAATTCCATACAAATAAATATTTAAAAAAACATCTTTCGAGTCCAATTTTGTTATTGTATATAGTTAACCCATATGAATTTTAACCACGATTTTTAATACAGAACATGACAAGATAATAATATTTTTTTAGCAAAAGAATTAAAAGAATTTTTCTGGAAATTGTTTCCTAAAACGTTTTCTGTATAAAATCAATTGTTTTCTGGAACACATCGAACTTTTTTCTAGGTAAGAATTCTTGCGGTTTTTTTTTTATTTCACGCAAATGCCTCGGCAAACAATGAGAGTGAGAGATTTAAAGATATCTGGAACAATATTATTCTATTGAAATGTTGATGCAATTAGAAATTACGGCAGTTAACCTTCAGAATAATGTGAGCGTGTGTCGTAATAAAATAATTACATGGAAGTGCATGTCTTGTCGGCTTCGATAACATTGTGAAAATCTGTGAAAGGTCGCATAATAAATGTACGCAATATTCGTGCTAGATTTTTTCTCTTACAATTCGTTCGTTATTGTTACGCTGATTCAATAAACCCGAAGAAATCATTGAAATCTAGTATAATTTATGAAAGTCGAAAATTGTGAGATTCTGTATACAAATCTACTATCAGGAGGATCTGGTAAAACATCGTAAAATATTAATGAAAACATGTTATGATTAAGCCGTCAAGAAATAAAGCTTAAAATTCAGAAAGCGACATGGAAATAAGTATCTATCAGTCTTTTTTCGGATTGAGAATCATTATGATGAACAGGAAGAAATATCGTACCTTAATAAACAAAGGAAATCAATTTAACAATTGTATTATAAATAAAAAATTAATGCATTACGAAAACACTAAAATAAAATAATTAAAACTACACATTAACTTAAATTACAATCAGAATTGATTGAAATTTAGTTCCTTGAAGCTTGAAAATTGAATTTCTAAAACCTAAGCAGTAGCAAAAATTTAGAGAAAAAAATTTACGTCATGTTAACTAATTGAATGATGTAGATTAGATCTTACTCGCATTTCCCAAAAAAGTTATTTACATATTTGAAGAAACAAATCATACTAATTGATAAAATTGTTCATAAAAAATAAACCACCAAAAAAGACATCGCCCGAAAAAGTCTTGCGTCACTAATAATCAATGATTTGATTAGTTGATGGAACAGTACTGTCAGAAAGAGTAAAAAAACATTATAAACAACTGAATTAACAAAAAATCAAAATAAAAAAGTCTACAAAAAATAAATAAAAATTAAAAAAGGAGAGAAAGACGACCAAAAAAGTGGAAAGAACTATGTAGAAAAATAGCAGGACCCGTGAGGACTAACTTACAAAATTATGGCAAAAAAAACTAAAACAGAAAAAAATAGTAATTACTGCAGAGACAATAAAGAAACGTTTTGTAGTAGCAAGAAACGGTGTTAAGAGCATAACTACAAAAAAAGAGCTAGTTACGGAGGAAAAGATTAAAATTGCGGGGAGAAAGATAAGAATCAATAAAGACGGTGGTCCAGATGGGATAAGACCAGAGACGGCCAAACTGGCCACGATACACTGTACCAAAATGATATTAATAGTTATTAACTCACTACTCGTGGGGCAAGTATTCCCGTACGACTGGAAGTTAGCGAAGGTGGCACTAATCCCGGAAGGCAGAGAGGGACCATTTAAGCAAATCTGACTAATATATGTGCTAGCAAAGCTTTACGAATCCATGATCAAAAATGGCGGACTGGAGAAAGGCAAGATGGCAAATCAGCAATTCGGCTTTAGTAAGGAACGATCCACGGATCACGCAATTAGCGAAATAGAAAGGAATACTACTCTGCCACATGTTGGTGTTGGTAATGTTAGATGTGAAAAATGCGTTCAACACAGCTCTATAGACAAGAATAATCGAGGAAGCAAAAAAGAATGAAGTAAATAAGTATTTAGTGAACATAATAAGAAGGTATCTTGACAATAGGATAATTATGAATAGTCAGAAGAACAAAACGAACGTAAACGCGGGCGTGCCGCACAGCTCGGTGCTGGGACTCACATTGTAGAATCTTTTCTATGATAATGTTCTAGGCAAAAAGAACGAACCAGGAATTACCAGTATAAGATACGCAGACTATTTGGAGATCCTATTGGTGGGAATCAAACCCAAAGATATTTACCGCAAAGGAAATAAGACACAAAATTATAAAATAGTTTAACGAAAACCACACATCGGCCTGGCGGAAAACAAAGCTGAGGCGATTGTCCTCAAAGGCCCTATGCGTAGGGATCAATTATCAAGTAAAATAAAGGAGAAAGAATACAGTTTACAAAAAACATCAAGTATCTAAATGAATACAGAAAGTTGTAGAATATAAGAAGGCTGGATTATGCAGGCTTATGGCTAAAATAAACGATCCACACTTGAGCAAAAAGAAATTTATTTGCTCAACAGCAACGATAATCTATGGAGACTAAGTATGGCACAGTAAATAGTATCATGTTATTGGTTATGTACTAACCAATAATATGACAGAATTTTAAAATTAACCGCAGATTAGTTAATCTGGAGTATAAACCTTAATTGAAAAACTGGGCATAAGTAGTGAAGTGCTACGTAGCCGGCTTTAAGCCCGAACAAAAAAGGAACGATCGCAGATCAGTTTAGCATCATGGGGAAAATAATCAGCTGCGTATAGAACCGAAAATTTGTCTCGAATCATGATTGATTAGCTGACACCGTTGTTAACTAAATCGTAACTATTGCTTTGACAATGTCTTCAGCAAAACAATTGATTTTATACTTGACGACCAATGACAGCCCTTAACGAGATGATCAGATAGTTAACTATAACGTCAAAGTTATCAATACTTTATGCAACCGGACGTACGTAATTCAATAATAAAAATTTTGAAAATATATAAGCATTAACTGAACACAAAATTGATGTATGTGTTAGACAAGAACGTGAGGATTTCCAAAACACTAAAATAGTTACGCAAAATTAAAAAGCAATGCTATGGAGAACTTCAATGTACGCATTGGTACAAAGATTGTACAGGAAGTGAAACAAAATTCAATGAAAAACATAGGAACGACGATAGAGAGTTACTGACCAATCTGCGCTCAATACCAAAACTACGAATATACAGGGTGAGTCAGAATATGTGGGAAATACGATAACCATAAATAATAGGCATGAAATAAAGACGATTATTTAAATAAATTTATATATTCTCATGCACAAGTAAAAAGTTATTAGACTTTCAAAATTGGAAAAAAATTACTTTTTTATTAATAACTTCTAAAGTAAAATGTAATCGACTATTTTTTGTAGTTGTTAATTAGTACCTAAGCAAAAAAAAACTGAAAATTTAATAAAAATTAAATAAGCAGAAGATGGGTTTTTAGAGTACCTCCACTGTTAAATCCTCTGGAACTTCTTAATCTTGAATTTTTTTCTATTAAAACATTGTGTTTGATAGGAAACTTTTTTGTCTTTATTAAAGTTTTGATGAAACGCATCGTTTTGCTTAAAAAAATAAAAAGTTCAACTTAAGTGTGATGGTAATACTGCGGCGGCAGCAAGACGCACTTCTGTTCTCTAATCGTACTATACCGAATTGGTAAGCAAAAATATTGCATTAAGCAATTATTTTTACTATTTTCTTTTAGAAAAACGTTTCAGCAGCTTGAGAAAAGATTGAGAGAATTCGGATCTTTCAAAAAACGAACTAAATACTCCGGTCGTCAAAGAGATGTTATTCCTTTTTTAGAAGAAAGAATATTGAATTGGATAAACGATCATTCTAATGACAGTACGAGACAAATTTCTCTAAAGTTCAATGTTTCTCAATCACGAGTGGTTCGTTATCTAAAACTTTTTATTTACTTAAAGCAAAACGAAATTGAGTGAGTTCTGACAATAAATAAGCTACGTGACTTATTCCATTATTAAATTAGCGTGCCGTAGTATATCGTTCAACACGAGCGAGTCATCTGATATAAGACTTTTTTACCTTTTTTTTTAATGAATTGCAAAATAGCAAAGTAACTAATCTTATCGATGTTAATTAAACATCAACTTGAAGTCTTAAAATTCTTAAAAGACCGGCTAAATTTGAATATTTGTTGTAGAAACTATTTTCTAACGAAGAGCTGATTTCAAAACTACTCATTCAGTTGAATCACTAAGAAATGTGGAGCGAATTCCAGCTTCAAAAATTGATGGCTAACATTATCCATCGAGAAAAGATTACCGGTAGCGATTACACTCTGAGAATACAAATAATCTACAAAACATGCCAATCATCACGTTCGGTATTGCAAGAAAAGAATTCCATGGTCAACTGTGAGGTCACGGTACCGTGCCAAGTTTTCTCGAGACTGCAGAATGCGTTCATTGTTTCAGAAAAATCAACGAGTTCCCTATAATTGCTCTAGGCGTACGCGACTGTGATTTAAAGACCAAAAGAAGTGGATTTGATCACTAAATACTGCGGTATTCTAGAATCGGTCAAGGATTGTCCGATGAGACTTGCACCGCAAAATTCCCGGCTTATAGAAATCGCATAGGCATCGGTAATTTTCGCATATATGTATACATATTTAGATTATAAACACTATAACTCAATACATTTTTAGGTGCAGTAGTGAGGTGACCAATGATAACAAGACTCGTACGGCCATTGCGCCAAGTCAAATCCAAAAAAAATCCTCTGACTGATAAACTGAACGTGATTATTACTGACGACTACTCTGCTACTAATCGCCAATAAATCTGAGGAGAAGTCCTCAAGCGTCAATATTAGCCGAGGAAACCAAAACCGGTCATTGATTTATCGATGGGCATCAAATACGTAATAAAAAGTTACAAAAAATAACTCAGGCCTGAACTGGAGCCACTAGAGATTCACCAAGCCAACTAGCTTGGCTTGAAAGGTAAAATCATGGTTTAGGCTTGAAAGTCAAGCTTTCTAAAAACAAAAACAAATTAAAATTAACAATTTTGAGTCAAATAAATCGAATATTACGCACCTGTAGTATTAAATAGTTTGTTGACACGGTTAATAAAAAGAAATAAAAAATAACGTTATAATGTTTAATTCACTGTTTTAAGAACTACACATTCCTTCTCAGTAATTTTCCGACAATATAAAAATAAATACAAAAACACGTAGTTAAGTAAAGTTGTTATTCTAAGAACCCACATGCTTTCAAAATGCTTGAATAAATAAATAATATTGCAAAAAAAGCTAAATATGCGAAATAACTATTTTTAGGGTACAATGATATTTTTTGCTCTAAACAAGGGTATTGTGAAAATTCAGCTAAAAATTAATGCAAAATAAATTATTGTTCAAATATAAAAGCAGACCCGAGAAGAAAATTGATAACATAAACCGAAATTATGATTACTATAAACGTGTTTTTACTATGTAGTAGCATACGTCTGGCCCGTTCTTTAAAAAGTGATAACATTACCCGGCCGTGCACAGTATTTGCAATTAGTTTTCAAGTCGGTTTTGTCTATTTAATTAAGTGAAGATTGACTTTCGATTGTGACTATTGTGGTAATTGCTGTGAGATCTCTATTTTAAAACGCCTTCACGTATTGCGTTAATTATTATTCTCTTAAATTTATAGTATTCTACAAAATAAATTGTTAGTGAAATGATTACAACAGATACCAATCTTTATTTCATCGTATTTACACTGACCTAACTTCACAAAATGTACTTTGTGTACCCGATTACGTTTATCTGCTGTTGTAATTAAAACAAGACTTCAAATTAACAAAAAACGTTACAATGTAAGAAGTATAAATTCTAAATTCAGCTTTCTTATAACTCAGTTCGACAATTTGCTTAATTTCTATTTTGACTTCTTCAAATGGCGCTGTTATAAACTTTATTTTGGGGTATAAATTTTATATTATTTTCAAGATCTTGAAAGCTTGGTAAAAGCTTGACTTGGCTTGACTGTTTAAAAGTTTGGCTTGAGGTTTCAAAAGCTTGGATTGATTTTTCGAAAGCTTGGCTTGATTTCAAGTTCAGTTCAATAAGACAGTCAGATTACATGATATGTCTATATTGCAACAAAAACTAAATCAAGGTTCGCAACAACCTGGAAATCCTGAAAACGTCAAGGAATTTAAAAGCCCGGGAAAAGTCAAGAAAATCGAGTATTTTAACAAAAAATCAAGGAATTTATATACTATACCTAGAAAAATCAAAAATATAAAACCATGAAAATAATAAAATTGTGAACTTTAGTATAGCTGTTGCCAGGAAAACAGATCCCTATGTCATAGTCGTATGTATCTGAATTAAGTAGAAACTTGCTAATAAAATCAGTCAATTTAGGATGCTAGTTAAAATTGAATAAGCAGCTAGTCTTAGCAATGCCAATTGCTTCTAATCCAAATACTAACCTACTAAATTACTATTTGTTAAAGAACAGTTGTTTTTAATATATTTGTTCAATTTGTTACAATTAAAGAAAAGATGCGAATTCATCGGCGAAATAATTGATTACACATACGGTGATTTAAATTAAGCTTTACATGCTTTGTTCGTAAGTTTTACATATATGTATACTCAATAGAACTAAAACTTTGAAATGTAAATAAGCGGCATATGACAAATGTCAACTAATGTCAATCAACGATAAAGTCAATTTAGCGATTTATTCATAACAAAAAATGGCCATCTCGATGGTACTCAGAATTTTCTCTTTCCGTTAGAATAATAGCATGTGTTTTCTAAATTCGCACGGTGATTAGTGTGATGGGCCAAAATTACTAGATAAATACTAAAAAAGTTCAGATAAAACTTGAAAAAATATTGAAACTAAAGCGAGAATAAACACAGCCACGATAAGACAAATAATGGACGTAAACTGACTAGACCAGATACATCAATAACAAAGACCAAAGACCAACGAAATAACAATACTATGCCGGATTGTTAGAATTACTATTGGACAAAGAAAGAAGTTAAGACATAAATAGCACATTCAAAATTAAGAGTATTATTATATAAAAGATCACCTTGACGACGTGGAGAAAAAAAGAATGATCCAAATGTCACGTGATAAATCGCCCATAGAGAAATACAACATTGAAGGACCAAAAATATGTGGAGCTATAATTAAAAACAACTACATTGAACGATAGACATAAATATGCACCCGCCTAGAAACAAAGAAGGAAAAATACATACGAATTACACTTAATAATTAAAATATAAAGTCTCAAGAAAAACAAAGTTCTTGCTTATAAAATGAGACATCGGTAAAATATATACATAAGTTTTGATATTTAGAACTGATTGTGAATAAAAACGGCATAAATAAAACAACAAATACAGAATTTTCAAAAAGTAATAAGTGTCCCAAGTGGTATTTGGCGTAATAAAAACAAAGGTAATAAAATCAAAAAATGAAACGATCAAACAAGTGAAATATGAACATCAAAGGAATGTTAAATGAAAAACGAAGAGGCTCGAAAGCGCCAAAAATAGTAGATGAAGAAATTGAAAGAAAAAAACCTGCTATAGTTTGTGCATTTACTACGAATGTAAGATAGAAGATGATCAAACGAAATATTTGAATCGAAATCAACATGCAGAGACATGATACGAGTAGTTTAGATGCCATATTCTATAATTATATTCTACACCCAGTGAAACAATACTTCAGATTTCACCTCTTTTCTAAATAATTCTCTCTGAAAACTGAATGTAAAAGATCCTCCGCAATTCACGAATGGTCCTTTCAATGTCAATTATTCCTACTCAACACGCTTAGTCCACTTATTTTCATCACCTACACACAATCATTCATATACGAAATTAAATCAATCAAAATAAATCAAAATTTGCTGACAATGACAATGCTTGTTACTCCAAGGTCTATGCTAAAAATATTCAAACAAATATATTTAATTAATAGTTGTAATGTACAGAACTTGACTTTTACTTATAGCAATTGGTTACACAACTCCACGGAAATAATAAATTATTGGAACAAACAAACTAAGTAATATCAATAAAAATCGACGTCGTATATTGTTTTCATTTTTATGTTATATGCGTAGGCGAAAATATTTCTTTAGGAATCAAATTTAATTTCACACTGTATATATTTATAATTCAAACTATAATAATCATTCCAGTGTTAAACTTTCATAATTCAATTAAGCATTGACTACAGTTGTAAAAAAAACATTTAGCGCCTTCCTGTATTATAAAAAAAATAACTAATTTACAATATTATTTACAAATTATCATGTCATGAGCATGGATTTAATAAATCGTTTTGTAAGTTTATTATGTTCATTTTATAAATGCATACTGAAGTAATTAAAATAGACGCCCACAGTTTGATAAAATTCGTTTCGTGCTTAAGTTTAATTTTCCATGAATGGATAGAGTAAGTTTATGTTTTTTTTTCTTTGATTTGAATTTCTTCATGTGTTTATGGTATTGTGTTGTAACGCTTCGGGCAATCCTACGGGAACTAATTAATGCTGAACACAGTATTCCAAGTTTTACCTAGCGGGGTGTCTTAAGAAACACGATCCATTGTACAGATGCAAAATTACTATTTCTTCGTAACAAAGCTAATTTCCTTGTTTTATATTAACGGTATAATCAATAAATATGTATACATGTATGTGTAAGTTGATTATAATAAAATTCCAGTATTGAAGTATTTATTGATTAAAACGCATGATATAATTTTTCGATATTCCATCACTAGTGAAAGAATCAGCGAATTCGGATAGTTCGACAAAGAAGTTTGCACTTTTAGCAGTGAAATCCTTTACGTTGCGTTTTCCAAGTCACCACCCGGTATATTTAAGATCGATCTAACATTAATTTATTATTCCATTCTAAAAAAAATATGAATGTACTAAATATTCGAATACTTAAACTATTTGAATTAGTGATAGGATAAAATTTATATTTAATCGAATGAAATAATTCAGATCCGTTTTCTTTAAAAATTCCTGCATTCTGATCTAAATAGTGAAAAAATCGTTTTTTGTGTTGTCTTAGTTTACAAATTATTTTTTGGGATTAAGCAGTTGGAAAAGATCTCAGCGAGTTAAATAGTCAGACTGCTGTATCTGTATTTTTTGGCTGCTAGATCACTTAACATACCTGTCCTCTTGTTTCCTACAATTTTGTGTAAATTTTCATATGCTAAGCGATTTTTCAATACACATGACTATTTCAGTTAAATAAAATTAAATAATTGTTTTGACAAGATTGTTGGTTGGATTCAATTTTCTGGAATAGTGTTATTGTCATTTCTCACAGATGATATAATTCAAATCTTTGGTTGAATTATTTGCTTCCCTAATTATTTAGCAGAAAACGTGTACACTAATATTTAGAAGAGAAAGCATCCGTCCTTACTATTGTTTACAATTTTCCACTTCCCAGAACCAAAAAAATGGAACAAATAAAAATCATATTTTTAAAAATCTGAGATGTCATGGAATCATAAAAAAAACACGGGCATTTATTTACATACAACGTCATTTATGAAATAGTGCTCGTCAAGTAAGTGCTTGGTTTCGCTCTTACAAATACCAATGCCATCGTGAGTTGCGTGAACATGATTTGGAGTGCGTTTTGCTTCCAAATAATTGAAATATGTAATGCAGATAGGGAGTTTTAAAGAAATATTTTGTTTACGAATGTATAGGCTGCTGACAACCAACACAAAATTGTAAATTCTAGAACACAATATCCCCAAAAAGTTAATGTTGAAATGAATAATAAAAATAAGAAAAAATGTTCACAAGTGTGAACTTCTTATAATTTATTTGTAACCATAATTACCACACTACTTACATTAAAAAAAGTATTTGGGCGCCAACCACCTTTAAATTGGTGATAAATAAAAACATTAAACATCGTATAACTATGTAATTATTAACTAATATTAAATTGAAAAGTAATCAACGTAGCAAAGTATGAATTTCAAAGTTATAATAATTGAATAAAGGTGTAATTATTGATCAAAGTGCAGTTAATAAATTCATAACTTGACTCACCAAAACAAATGTTACGTTATTGCAGATTTATTAGTAGCACATTCTTCAATCAAGTGTTATGCTTCTTCCAGAATAAAATAACGAATCAAACAAATGCAGATTGGAAAGCAAAAACGGCAGACATGAAACCAAAAATGCATAAATCCAATAAAGAAAAAGACCCTAAATATGAATAATTAAAATAATTTTTTATTTCACATAGAACACTTAAGTTGATTTATACAACGGCGTTGAATGATTTCTTTGTGTTAATCACTATAAATGTTGAATTCAATAGAAAAATTATATCGGAGTGAAGATAAACTTACCAGCAGTTAGTTGGCTAAAGATGGCTCAAACGGAAATACGATTGCACAGTCGATTGTCGAAGTACAAGACGACGTTGCCAAACTGAATAAATCTAGATGCAATATTAGTTGCATAAAATAAACGAATGCAAAATTGAATTTTAAATGTAATGTATTCTAACTGGACGTTAGACACCCTCTCCATAAAATTTGAAATCGGTAGGTTTTAAACTGCAAAGTGCAGAACAAAACAGCAAACGCAAAATAAACAACAACAATCGCAAAATAAACAACAAAAAACGCAAAAAGCAAACATCGCAACATCGTTGCACAAAAAGTCAAATCCCAAAAACTTATTTCCTACACAACTTAACTATAATATATAAAACTTCAAAATCGAAATGAAAATTATCGCCAATACCTCAAACAAGGAAAATCGGTATTAATGCTCTAAAAGAGTTTCAAAGTTACCCATATAATTATATGCTGAAAGGTAAACTCAAAATCGTCATCTTAACAATTGCACGTAAGCGATTAAAAACTCAAATTCGACAAGACGAATTCCAAAGAAGAAATTCCCAGAATCGGCAGTAAAAATGTAATCAAATACATTAAAATAAAGCAGTACAACAACTGCAAATAAAATAAGTTTTGGTCAGCGCATTAACCAAAGAATTTATATACCCAACTGTGGTATACAATAATAATTGAGGTTTCCTCAACATAAAATAAAATATAAAACATAAGGCATCCAATCACTTAGATTGTACAGGCCTCCAAAGTTGAGCATCAATAAAATTCAATTAAAAATTGTAAAATTCCCAATCCGAAGCTTGAAGTAAAGGAGAACTATTAGAATCTAATCAGGTTTCAAATCTTTAACATGAAAAATTCCTAATGGCTTATTATCAGGTGTTTCAACAACTTTTGCTTCAATAAATTTTGGAGATAATTTAGAACTAAAATGCTTTGACGCATCCGAAAGAACGAAATTTTTTACGCTCGTAAGCTAAATGAAGATTACGTTTAACTTCTTTGAAAATAGGAGACAATTCATTAATATCTTGAACTAACTGTTCGCGAGTATTCAAAGTCAACTCCTCCTCCCTAAAATCATTGAACTTAACATAAAAATCTCTAGAAATTGGGACAGTACGACTAAATCCAAAAAAGAAGGTGTAAATTTAGTGAACTCGTGCACAGCATTGCGTAACGCGTGACCAATTTTGTGAATTTCAACATCCCAATCTTTATGACTGTCAGAAATATAACTACGAATAGCAGTACCAATCATTTTATTAATTCTTTCTACGAAGTTAACTTGTGGGTGATAACTAGCATTAAACCAAATAGAAGAGTCTTTATACGACTGCATCAATTTATTAAACATTGAACTTTTAAATTCAGGACCATTATCCCCCATACACATTTGTGGAACACTATAAACCAAAAATACGCTTTGTAGAAGCATTACACATCGGATGAATCAAAGTAAATTTAGTAAACGAATCACAAACAACTAAAAGAGCTGTATTGCCTTGTTTTGAACCAGGAAAAGGACCTACTAAATCAGTTGAGACATTGAAAAGGGAATGAAACTTCTTTTTCTTTACCCATAAATCTAAAGTGATTAAACTGAGAAAATTTACTCTTACAACAAACAGAACAACGACGAATATATTTAGCAACATCAGACTTTAACTTGAGCCAATAACATAATTCGTTAATTTTCGAAAAGGTTTTGGTAACACCTAAATGAGAAGAAGGGTTATCATGACACTAAAGTAGAATTGATTTCCGTAAACTTTTAGGAACCAGTAAGTAACTTTCATTCAAATAAATTTGAGTTAATTTGTAAATTACTTGAAACGAATTTATAAAGTTTCCCATCATCTATTCTCCAATCAGGATATGAATTTGGTTTATCAGTAATGTTATCAATCATCTTTAAATACCAAGAATCAAGATCAGTGGTAGAAAATTCCAATGAACTAATCTCCAAAGGTGCGCGAGAAAGTGCGTCAAGAACTACATTAAGTTTTTCCTTGCGGTGAATGACTTCAAAATCAAATTGTTGAAGCTTTACGCTCCATCGAGCTAAACGACCTGAAGGATCTTTTAAATTATTAAGCAGTAATAACTTTAAAATGAGTATCTTCAAAGTAAGGACGAAATTTATGAATCGCAAGAATAAAGTTCACGTTCGGCTTTATTCAACGTACGAGAAGCATAAGCACTGACTTTTTTGTTTGTTTCTTCTCCTTGGGTAAGAACACAACCTACTCTATAATTGGAAGTATCACATTGTAAATAAAAGGTTTTAGTAAAATCAGAACCAATCAAAATAGGAGCTTCTACTAAACGTGATTTAATTTTATCAAATTATTCTAAAGCTTCTTCGGTCCTAACAACAGTTTCTTTCTTTTTCTTTTCTTTCAACAAATTATTAATAGGAGCCAAAATAGTTGAAAAATCTTAAATGAATCTACGATAACAACTACAGATACCAGTAAAACCTTTGATTTCCGTGGTTGTCTCAGGTAACGAAAAACAATCAATTTTAGAAGGATCGGTTTGAAGACCATTCTCATTAATAAGATAACCTAGATACTACAATTCAGGTTTACAAAATTTACATTTAGCTAAATTAATTGTAAAGTTGGTCTCTTTTAGACGTTGATAAACTTTTTCTAATATTTCAAAATGTTCTTCAAAAGTACTGGAAATGATAATTATATCATCAAGATAGACAAAAACAAATTGCGAGTCCTAGGAGCATTGGTTAAACCCATAGGCATAACTCTATACTTAAATAAACCCCTGCGAGGTACAGTAAAAGCAGTTTTTTCCTTGCTTGCATCATCGAGAGAAATTTGCCAAAAAGCCTTCTTTAAATCAATTGAAGTTAAACCTAATTAAAGTCTGTCCAAAGACAGAATTTAATAATTAATAATAATTTTTGACAAATCGGATTTTTGTTCTTCACTTAAGTCACTCAAATATTTAATCATTTAAAAATTTAAAGTTTCTAGAGAACGTGCAAAGAATTCATTATTAATAAAATCCACAGTTAAACCAAAAGTTTGACAAAAAGCAACCCCTAAAGTTAAAGCAGTTTCAATTGTGTCGGACACAATAACATTTAATGAACGGGTAATCCCGTTAATAACAAAAGGCAAATTAATTGTTCCTAAAATCTTCTGAAAAGAACCAAGCAATAGTTAATGAAGAGAATTCATGATTCCTATTCAATTTCAAATCATAATTAATGATTAAAGGCCTGGCTTACCTATAATTGAAATATTAGCACCAGAATCCAAAAGCAAAAAAAAACTTTCATTAAAAACCCTAAGATTTAAACGAGGTCTTGAATCTCTAGTTTTTTGAGAAAATTTTGAAGAAACAATAAGCGCTTTGTAAAAATTTTTGACTTTTAATAGCCAACTATTCCAATCAGTTTTGTCAATCCTATGAATAGGAGCTCAGAAACATTGAATGACATGATGCTTCTCAAAACTTAATTTTTTGAAGTACCTTTGGGACAATCTCTAACAGTATCCCCAAAATTCGAATTTGTGAGCAAGTATGAAATGAATGGCCTGTTTCACTACAATTATAACACACCGTAGTTGACTTGGCAGTATTAACTAAAATAGGTTTCGAAGTTGATTTATTTTATAATGTTTGGGTAGGAATATTAAGTCATCACATTATAGAGCCATTTTTCTTACACGAAAAAAACGTAATAGGAGACCGCTTCTTGTGGTTCGAGTAGAATAAAGATATGGCGGTAGCCGAAGTTGCTGGAAATGAATGGTTACCCCCACACAGCAGACGATATGTGCGCAAATTTTTAAATTACAGTTTTTCCAATAAGGTCATTAGTCCAAATTGTGCAATTAGCTGGTCTGCTGATCCTCCAATCTTTCCCCAACGATTTTTTTCTTTGGGGAAATTTGAAATCTAAGATTTATTCTGGACGAACATTTTGAAATTTAGCTGAAAAATTGTATTCAAGTCGAATGTGACAAAATATCACAATATCAATTAGCAAATATTAGACAGCACTTTTACGACAGTTTGAGCCATTGTTTATCAATAAATGGTGGTTTGTTTGATTATTTGTTATGATTTTCTATTTCTGATGTAATGTGGTTTTTTTTTGTTAAAATATATAAAAACCTGTTTCCTATTAGAGTTAGTCGAAAACGTTGTACTAAAGAATTACATACATCAAAACATTTGTCTGTTAATGTATAACTAAACATGTAACCGCAGTATTTGATGCTCGTCTCCTTAACTAAAATTTTTGAATTGGAGAACTTCACGCGCTACATTAACAAGTGCAAAACTACATTAAAAAATTAGTTGTTAAAGAGTATTGTACATCAAAGTTGTCGTCTAAGTCCAATGTGGGTTTCGCTGGAACTAACAATGCATATAACGTCAATTTACATCCCCTACGCTACTGAAAGTTGTTTCATCCGTCCATAATAGTAGTAGCCAAAAATTTCGATTCCCGAATCATATTTAACAGCAATCGTTCAGTCTAGTATCAGAATCAGTAGCTTTCAATGTCTGATGTAAAACAATGTGGTATGGATGTATATTACTCTCTAGGAGAATCTAGTGGACAATTGTTTTAGGAATTCGCAAGTTATTGAAAATGTTTCTGGTTTGTTTTTTCGCTAAGGTAACTTGATCCGATCGAGAATTTTTAACATTCTCTCTTATAAATCGAAAGCGGATAGATATCGTAACACGGTTTTCACTAAAATTTAGATAATTTTATGACGACTAAAAATGTGTTACATGAATATTACCATTTTATTTAACTTTTTTCAAAAAATCACAAAAATTAGTTACCGCTGCAGAGAGCGATCGTTTATTTATTTTAAAGTACATTAAAAAATTCTGTCCACTGACAAACTTTCCGAAATACCGTGAACTTTGTTTTTTCATGGCTGTTACGCCCACTAGCGGTGAATTTACTAACTTCAAAATAACTTCCAGCCATTTCTCTTGTCCACTTTATTTATAAGGATTTTTTCCTAAACCTCTAGGCCTTACCATAGTCGAGATACAGCCATTTCGTGCCGTTATCCGGACACCCGGTATATAAAGTAGATAATTTGGTCCAGTCATATACTAATGTCCCTGAAACTGTGTGAAAGTATAGATTCGTTTCACAGTGTTATGTTAAAAGTGTTTTGGTATGGTGTTTGTACGGTATACGATTTATTATTAACGCCAACTTCCCGCTACTAAAAAGAATTGACATCAAAGTTCGATGGAAGAAAAACCATTGTTGTTTCCTATTTTTGTAAGGTAATTTAATTCTACTGTAATTGTCATTAGCGGTTTCTCGAAGTCCACACATGTTCTATTAATGTGGAGTTAGTAAAACTGGTTAATTTATTGGGAAAATTTCCATGATGACGTCACGTCACTTTCGTTAAAGATAGCAAAACTTTCCAGTATTAGATAAAATTGTGATAACACCGTGTGTACGGATTTGTATATTTCAGCGAATTTTAAGAATTTCCGAAAAGGTGCCACTAGCTAGTAGCATTCTTAAAAAGGAAAACTAAACTAAGTATTATATTTTCCTAATTTAATGCTTGTTATCTACGTTGTCAGTCGTTTGCACGCACGATCGTACCTATCAGGTTGTTATCCCAATTAACCATAAAACTTTTCTGAATTATCAAAATTTGTATTTTCGAGTTATAATTTACAAATGTAAATTTATTTGCTTTTGGAATGTAAAAGTTAGACCGACAAGTTTAATTCTTTGTAGGACGTGTTGTCCAATCGAAGGGGGTTGGCTTCAACAATTATTGTCTGTGATATCGACCTATGTACGTTCTAACGTTTGATTTATTTATGTAAAGTTACCTCGTTTCTCTTTTCTAACATCCCTTTCTGTGATAAAATAAATATACTCGTTACAACCTGTGTTTTTGTCATTTGTTTTCTTTCAGCTTTGGATAGATTTAAACGTTATCTGTCATCACAATTTTCCACCGTTTCGACGCCTTTTTAACTTTATAATTTAGCACCGCGAACCTTACGACGCAATCACCGAATCAAACTGAGTTAGTCGCTGCCGTTTGAGTTACGAGATAATTCTCGTAACAACAAATTGAATGAACCTGTTTAGAATGATATATGTATAACTAACAGACACGTATACAAACCATGTCAGTTGGAGTAGTAAACAGAATAGTAGATAAACAACATAAACTAGATCTACAAAGAATTCAAGAATGAAAAAGTAAGAAATTAAAAATTAAGCTAAAGTTTGAAACTATCACCATAGCCGTGATGTGTTTAAGTTTATTAGAAAAACAGTGACGACAGATTAACTTTAAGCAAACGCCAAATATTTAAATTTCCATTATATATGAATTCCAATGCGTCCAAAAAGTTTCTAGTTGGAATGTCCATAAAAAATGTTTGCTATTTCACATGATATTTTAAAATAATCATATTATTTGTATTATTTTTGCCATAAGCCGCAAGATTCATTTCAATTTTACCTAAAGTAAGGACCTGCATAAACTACCCTCAGAAGACACACAGGTAAGTGTACTACAAATGATAATGTTACAAATAGACCCAATAGTAAATTTGCAGAAAGAAGAAAACTGATAGATTAACACGTTCACGCCGGCGCGTATCACCGGTGGCCTGCACTAGAATGCCTCATCGGGCGGCGCGTATCACCGGTGGTACGCATTTGTTTGTACTATTAGACGGTACATAACACCAAATATTTAGATCTTCCGATAAAGCGAAATCTTTAAGTGCAGCTGCCAATGGACGAGAAGCATGAATTACAGCGCTGGCGTGAACGTGTTAAAAGAGATTAACGCAAAAAAATAGATAGATTAATTAACAAAGCCATACAGAGAATAAAGAACGGTAAAAAATTTAAGAGTAAAACCACAACACTCTAGAGATAATGTGACAGTTCTTAACCAAAACTCATATCAAAGATACTGACACAAGAAACAAGTTTTTGCACTTCATATATCTTAAGAAAAAAAAAAAGAAATAATTAGTGACCACTAAATAAAGTTTACCTATTTTATAAACAAAATTATTACCTTATAAGAAAAAAATGATTTCTGATAAAACTAACGAATCCAATTTTGGTAATAAATACCCAATAATCTTTCATACTTCCACTCGACGATAAGAAAACGAGGTCGTCTAACAATATGAATTCCTGTATAGAATTGTGTCAAACTATACCTCATTACCGTTGGCCCACTTTACGGTCCGCGGAGAATGTGCTCGCTTAAGATTTAAAGCCCAAAGACACAAGGCAAAATTATAAAACATACAAAAAGCATATTGGATAAGACTAGTAAAACAACTTCTGGTTTCTCAGAAATACAAATCTTTAATTGTAATCAAAACAAAATCAAATCTGCAGATATTTAAAACTTACTATTATTGCTTCAGAACAGAACAGCAATAAAGACATTTGATATTAAAAATGTGGGATTGGTTTTTTCATAGAAAACCTTATCTGGTCCCGAATTCAAAATTCGTTCATGCACAATTTTTTTTTTCAATTTGGTGCACCGTGCATAAAGCAATCATGCCCAAGAATCGGTTTCTTAGGCATGATAGCTAATTCTGTTTTTAGAAGTGTTCCATCATAGTTATTTTGACAAAGAGAGAGAATTTTGGTTACAACCTTATTATACATAATAATACTTTAAGAAACTATAAAAACGAATAGCTTACATTTTTACAATAAATTGTTTTATTTCACTCTAAATTTAACTTTATCTTTAACTTGACTCACGGTCGAAACACTTAATTTTGACCAATTCAAAAATTTTTCAGATGTGTTTCTGAAATATAAGTAAAATCACAGAAACATTGCCCCTCCCCTCGCCCCAAACAAGATAAGTAAAATCACACAAAAATTGCCACCTCCCCTAAATAATATTGGTCACATCACGTAAAAATTACCAATTTTTTTTTTTTGTTAATTAAGTCAAATTACTTCCTGCAAATGCAATTCGGCCGCGTTAGCGTCCATCCCGTCATTCCTACAAACTCACTAACATTGCAGCTACAATAATCTCTAGCTTTTATTATTAACCACATGTTATCCTATTTTACATTTATTTTGTACATATTAAATAATATTAGTCTACAGTTTTATTTAATATGTATCTCACCTTTGGCTTACCAAATCCGATTTCAAAATCACGTATTTTTTGTAATGCATTTCCAGTAAATAAATTCTAAATCCATTATTAATAAAACTACAAAAACTAATAACCTTATAAAAAGAAGTTTGATTTCCCAATAGCGTTATAACGTTTGATTTATATAAAAATTTTCTATATCTCGGAAACAACTACTTTCGCTTTATTCCAACGATAGTAATCGGAATCTCGGAGCTCACGAAAATTGTAAAACATTAAAAAATAGCCCTTACTACCTCCATGCATTCTTTAACTTTTAACTTTCAAGTTGAACGATCTACGTATACACTGTTAAACCTTTTCAAGTGTGTTTGCTAATGAACCCACGCGTAGTAATCTGCATAAGATAATTTTATTTATCTAAATAATCGTACTAAATAAAATTATACAACAAAACGTGCCAAAACCAAAGACACACCAAGCATTTCTGTCTTTATGTATACATTTTTTTTGTTTCTTTAACTAGATGGGATCAAAGCAGAACTTTTCTCACGAGTTGAGCACGTTTATAAACCGCGTTTTGTGATAAAAACGCAAAAGTTACGCGAGTTATTACTTTAGGAACAATTTAAGATTAAAAACTAAAAACGTATGCTAAAAGTTGACAAACAAAAATATTTTTTGTACAGTTATTTACAGATGCTACATATTTTATTAAAACAAATTTAATAAACTCATATTAATAAAACGACTCTAAAACTTTACACATAAATTAGCTTCACAACAAACGAAGTAAGGAACCATCAAAACAACAAAATTATAAGTAAACTTAGAACATAAAGAGTAAACAAACAAAGCATAGGGGTTAAAAGTAGATTGAAAATTTTCAAATACAAAGCACGCCGCTTAATATAATCACTTTGAGACTTAAGGTTTTTGATAACAATAACCGCATGACAACAATATCCGAAATTCAGAAAAAAAATAAATAAATGTTTATTGGCTAGAAAGCAGTAAATACAGACAACGTGTATCTGATGAACAAGATGTTAATTTAGAATGTGAAATCACGGCATCAATACAAGCAAAAAATGTCAACATAAAAATTCTCACAAACGTTTAAAGAATCAAATTTTTTACCCAAATCAGTCGAAAGTTACGAACCTGTAGCATTACATAGTTTGTTGACAACGTTAATAAAAAGATTTCAAAAATAATGTTATGATGTGAATAAATAACTCCAAAAATCATTAAACTTTTTACTCTAAACACGAGTATTGTGAAAATTTAATTAAAAATTCATGCAAAATAGGTTATTGTTCATGTATAGAAACAAACACAAAACAAAAATTGATAACATAAACCAAAATTATGATTACTATAAACGACGTTTTTCTATGCAGTAGGGTACGTCCGACCCGTTCTTTAAAAGAGTCATAACATTCACTTCAAATTATAAATCTAATAAACTGTTAATGTTAGAAGAAAAAAAATATTTGAATAAATTGTTATAAGAAACTGTAAAGATAATTCGAATAATTTACATACGTACAAGATTATATAAAAAACACTGTTAAAAATGGCGGATACACCCACTTCCAGTTTCTTTATCAGACCCATCTTTTGATAAAACCAGCTCCATACTAAATTTCAAGTTACTAGGACTTTTGGTTCGAGAGTTATCGTAGGTACATCGTTACACACAGACACACACACACCCAAAATTTGTTGTCCAAAATACATTTTTCTGATTCAGGGGACCTTGAAACGTAAAATTATGCAAAAAAATTAAACAAATTAAAAACGTTAGTCCAAAGAGTTAAGGTTTGTATGCGACAGATGGCCTTATGAAAACCGTTACAACTGTGGCATATCCTACAACGCAATGAACTCATAACAGTGTTGCTATCTTGTGGTAAGAGTTTTGGTATTCTATTTTCAAGGCTGCTGTAAATAAAACGCGATGCTTTCTCCAAGCTCCCACAGCTTTATTGTTTTACTGTCTAAAATGTTTTCCTAGATATCGACTTCCGTGCACCTATGTATTCTTTTTACATTGAAAACTCAGTTACAGTGCTAAAAATTTAATTTTTTTTTTATATCTGGTAGTAATGCTTTCAGTCTTTATTGCACGACTACTGGTTCTTTCTAGCTTCAGTGTATCTCATTTGTTACATCTAAATGTTTCAGTTGTAGGTACTGTTGTTATAAAAGTGTTTATATACTTATCAACTGCAGCAAAAATGTTAAGTCGGGATCTTATTCTGATAAGAAAGTTAACTTGAAATTGAACACATATGTGAATTGGCATTTTTATAAAACAGAGACAAAAAACAGTGTCTGCCATTACGAAACATAAAAATTATAAAATCAGGACAAAAGAAGACGGCAATGACAAAAAGAAGAAAAATACATTTTAAATTAATAAAGAAATGCAAGAACTAATGAAAATTCTGATGTCTTTTTACTAAAATCCCGGTCGATAAAGTGTTATTTTTGCTCGAGAAGATAATTACTGAAGAAGTTCTTCTCATCAAACTCTGTCTTAAGAACACTTATTTCAGTTATAACAATTTATTTAAACAAGTAAGAAGCCATAGGTTCACCGCTCTTTAGCTAAAAGAGCTACACGTTTGTCGGATAATGAAAATCTACAAAGGAATAAGAAACACTGTTAGAGTCTCTACAACAAAATGGATACAGGCTCAAAGAGATCCAAAGGGCATGGGAAGGAGCAGTCAATCCAAAATTCAAGGAAGATTTACCACCTCCTACTAGCACCGTTTATTTAACATATTGTATCAATTCGACAGACAAAATAAGCAAAGTGCTAAAGAAACATAACATCAAAACTGTCTTCACGACTAAGAATACCCTGAACAATTGATTTATATCTCCTAAAAACAAACAAGTGGCTTTAAAACATGCCGGGATAAACAAAATTGTTTGTTTCTGCGGATCAAGTTATATAGAACAGAAGGGACGCTCTATTAAAGTTAGGGCAAAAGGACATATGACTGACTCCAAACACCACAGAGTTAGAAAATCAGCAGTAGCAGAACACGTGTAGAACCAATGACACACGCTAAGCTTTGACCAAACTAAAGTGTTGGCTAGAACTTCTTTCTACTTTCCCAGACTAATCCGCGAAGCTGTAAAATTAGAAAATTATCCATATAATATAAACCTGGTCTTGGCCGCCTGTACTACAGCCTCTAAGACAAAGATCATTGCATCAGGGCACAAACTCTAACTCCGAGTAATAACAAAGTCAGTGAAGCGGTAACGGAAAGTGAAAGTCGGTCAATTACCTTATTGCTAATGATTCTACTTCTTGTTTTGGTTCTCAAAGAGAGTCTACGACCAAGCCTAAAAAATCTGGGTGTTCAACTACGACGCAGTCTAAACCAAGACGCTTATAATCGTAACCAAGAAAACCGTGAAAGCTTAAGATTCTATATTAAATATATTTTCTTAAATCACAGTTTCTGAAATATTTGGCATCGTTAATAATAGTAAAAGAAGATAAAATGTAGAACAAAAACAAAGATGTGAAATTGAAAAAGGGAGAATCCACAAATCAAAAAATAACAAGCAACAATAAAAAACGCAACAATTACTTATAACGAATAACCACAATTAACAAAAAAATAGTAGAGAAAACAAAAACACAAGGCTAAGGATAAATCTATCTAATCACAAATCCATGTTAACATACATCGACAGAGTTAGAAACAAAACAAAACGAGAAGAGGAAAGACTCTTAGAAGAAAAGTACTGAGAACAATTGTAGAGATCAAAAATCGTTTAGTTGAGTACAGACCAAGAAAGTATAATGAACAAATAGAAATTATGAAAAACTAAGACAGAAAAATAGACGGTTAGTATGCGTGACAAGAAAAGTGAAATGACAAGAATAACAAACTGGAAGCCGAACAAGACCTACTCGATGCATAATGTAATGAAGAATCTTTGAAACATGGGAGTAAGGAAAAAATAGCGACATCAATCAACATGTGCTAAGAGTAATGAGAAAAGAGAAGTAAAAAAAATCTAAAGAAGTGAGTACATTGCAGTGAAATTAAAACGATTCATTAATGAATCAAAGTGCCTGCGAATATTTAACACCACAAAATATATTCGAGAATAGCAAGCTGTGTTCCAATCATAGTATAAGCACCAGAAGAATAAACCAAACGTGAACAAAAGCAAATGAAAACAACATAAAAAATTCCCAGAAACTGTTGGTAACTGGTAACATATAGAGAATGATAGACCCGATGGAATATATAACTTATTGAATAAGAACTTGTTCAAAGTGTGCCATATGTGCTGGCATATATGTTGGAGAAGAATGAAGAAAAAATGAACTAAAAGTGCCATTTCTGCATCCTACTGATCATTTTCATATCCAAGAAAACCGGACATATTGTGGATACCACTGACAGATGTACCTTGTAAAGTTGATCCCACTCCTACAGGAAGGATTTATAACATTAATAACATCTGAAGAAGTCATAAAAACTTCACAAAGCATCAAATTCTGAATAACCTTTGTCAAAGATGAAAGTGTTAAAGATTTCATTTCAAGTTCATAATTAACGTAATATAGTAAAAAAATCTGTAGTAAGTAGGCTGACTAACAGTTTCATAAAACACCCTTTTTTAAAATTATTATTTAACTGTAAACCGATTAGCCTTGAAATTTTAAGAATCATTTACCAAAAGTATAAATTAATTTGTAGAAAATATTTAAAATTTTTTAAAAAATTGGCATTTTTTTAATCTCTATGATGAAATCCTTCATGCAAAATTTCATAAAATTCTAAGGTTGGTCAGGCTTATACCCTGTGCTGATTTGATATGAAATGACCCAACAATAAATCAAACAATTCATCTTCATTTTGGAACAAACACAAATTACTTGAAAACTATATAAAAGTTACAACATGTTAATTTAAAGAAACTAACAACTATTTTTATTAGAATGAATTTGTTTCGCCTAATCCGTGTTGCACGAAATTAATAACAAGCAGCTACAACTGATGTCTCCATTTTTAAATGCAAATGAGAAAACATAAATTTCAAAACAAAATAACCGATTTGTAAGGTTACAGCTGAAACCCGTTGAACGAGAACTTAATAAAATCATTTTGGCAAAAACAGGAAGCTTTAAAGAATAAGAACATTAGATTAATGTAATGTTTTTTTATCTACGACTGTTATGGTTAGATGACAACGTTGATCTTTATTTATTTGTATTTAAGAAATTAATAAATAAACTCATTCAGTAACTAGTGTGTTTTACACTGACGAAAGATGTTTACAATTAATTTAAAATAACTAAACCATTGCGTTTATCACAAATATTAATGATCATTACAGGCGTTAATTCACTTAATTATGTAATTATGTTGTTACTCATACAAACAAGAAAGAGCTTTAAATTTAATGCCGCATATGCAGTAATGTGCTTCGTCTTGTATTTAAATGGTACTTAGGTCTTAGAATTTGTACTTTATTTATTCTGTGTATTTATATGACAAATATGACTAATTAAGCAAAGGAATCGTAATTTTCAGTATTGCATTAATATTTTTTGTGGTAAGAAAATAATTTATTCCTACAAAAAAACATTTATAACGTCGACAATACGTTCTAGAAATATTAAATGATCAAAAAGTAGAAAATATTTTATAAGCCTTAAAAAAATGGTTAGAAATATTAATCAAACGTTTATTAAGTGTTAAATACTTCATTAACACATCAATTAATATTATTTGGCTTGCTAAATCCTATTTTGCTAAATATAGAAAATTGATTCTCCAATAGCGTTTACTTCAAATTTTATTGAAAATTTAATATTAGCGATGTCATCATTAAAATCTATAGAGAAAAATTACTCTTATTTATTTTTTGAGCAACGTGGAGCACTTCTTAGTAGCGGTATTCTTTCAGAACTGCTAAGGTTAGTTAAAAGTATTTAGAACATTCACGTGTCTTGTAGAGTTCACTATAGAAATAAATCTTTGAACAGATGCGCTCTTATTTTACGGCTACTTTAGTATTATGTAATTAATTGTTTATTGCCTATAGATCCAGACCAATTTCCAGATCTTACAGCGCTCAGAACTGCAAATTTAGAAATGGTCTCTCAGCTAAATGATAAAATCGTTCCTAGATACGAACTGAACACCAAAACAATACATACTGTCATCAATCGCATTGTTATGAATACCAAAGAATGGATTTGTAATAAACACATTTTATCGAATATAAACAATGACTAGTATGTCATAGTTTGAACAATTCAATATAAATATTAGGTACTTATGAAACGTGTCCATATTGGAAGACATGCTTACATTATACTACTATTATAGTTTTCGCAAATGAAACAGAGTATTAATTCGCAGAAACGCCGAATCAGACGGTTATTCATGTACATGTTAAAGCTGAAAAGTTATAAAATACAAAAAATTATAATAGAAGCACACTTAAAAATTATAGAATTTTGTCTAACTTTCTCTAAACGGTCAATGTTTAAATTCAGACAAAAATTTACATACATTTGATGATCCTGCAGATCTTTTTCAACAAAACATTTTTTTGATAGTGCAGTAACATATATTGATTTTTTCTTTTTGATTACTAGATCACAGTACATAATACGTTTCTAACGACCCACACCCGACTATTGTATTTACAAGTACCTCTGTGGGATTTTGTCTGTTATAAGTCATAGCGATGCAAATTCTATTAAATAACACAAAGTGAGGTGTGTTTTTAAACAAATACTATAATAAACTACAGCAAAAAATGTTATCATTGCATGGCATGGACATTTCATAGCAACGTCAACGGTAAAAAAATTGAACAATTTGGTATCAATTATAATACGGTGAAATAATACAAGACTGCAAAAATCTTCGGAGCAAGACCATGAGCAAGTCCTAAAATGCATATGCAACGGCAAAACCAAGACTGAAGATATGAATGCAAGACCAAGAGCAAGAGTAAATATTCAATACCAAGACCTATGGTTTTGGTCTGGATCTTGCGTTTGGTCATCACTAATTTTGATCCGGTTACTGATAAAGCATTGCAGTAACTACCGGAGGCCACCAGAAAAACCTTCTCATAAAGTACAAGTCTCAAAACTATTAAAAAAATTAATCATCAAGAAACTAAAAGCCATAATAAAAGAAAATGATTTGCTTACCTTTAAAAAAACACTCAAGAATATCTACTTAAATTTTTGGAAAAATCACGGGTGAACATAGTATCCTTACCCCGAACAACGGCTTCTTCAGCAAGTGAACATCTAGAAACTCCTTGATAATACAAGCATAATAAAAACCAAACTCAGATAATGTAAAGAACTACAGAAGCTGTAGCCCCGGGCCTCCATCTGCAAAAGGGCTCCAAATCATTATAAGCCGTTGTCAAAGTGAAAAAATACGTTTTTTTACAAGAATAAAATGTAAGTTATAAAATTTAAACATGACAAATATCGATTTTGATTAAAAAGTATTAGGTGATATCACGCGAAAGAAGATGTTTGAGTATTATTTTTGCTTTTATGTTGACAAAAAACTTTCGTTAACCAAAATAAACGAAAAAGGTTTGAATTACTTTCAAAGTGATTTGAGTGACCTGTCTACAAAACTGGGAGAAAGTTGAAAGGTAGTAAATGTTATATTCAATGTCAACGGGACGAGTAAGAAAATAACACCACATGGACTTATGTAAGAAGACAACACTCAAGTTTCCTGAGCGAGGAACAAAAAAAGGCTGCTAGACGAACATTCTGTGGTTCTGAAAAGAACCGATTGCGATGATTGTTACGATTGTTTGGATTTCTATTTTATTGAGATCATCAGGGTACCTTAGAAACGCAGCATTGTTCTTTTGTTTTAAAATGTTACCGTACCAAGAAATGTCATACATTCATTTAGTGTCAACAGTTTTTGTGCAAAATGGCAAGTTTGAGTGAAACCGAACGTATGGAAATTTTTAATGATGATAGGATTTACTGATAAAACACGAAGCTTTGCTCAAGTCGTGATTATGTTCAATGAATTGTATCTTGACCGGGAATCGATTTCCAAATCCAGTTTCAAACACTTGGCATCGTTTTCACGAAACTGGCGATGTCAAAGATAGAGCTAGAACTAGAAGGCCAGTAACCGTAACAAATAAAGAAAATTCTTTGAATGTAGTATTGTATGTGGTAGAAAATCTGAAAAATTCAACAACAAAATTGGCACAGTATGAGTCGATATTCAATTCAAAACATTGCGAAGCGGGAAAAATTCTGTCCATATAAAATTATGTATTGCAAAAACCGAATGAAGACGATTTTGATCACAGAATCGAGCTTTGTAAAGTTATTACGGAGAAGTTGCCCTAAAATTTTGCCAACCACATTTTGTTTTCCAACGAATCTACATTTTGTTTGAATGGAGAAGTCAACCGACACAACTGTAGCTACCGGTCAGACGAAAACCTACATTGGATGGAATAAGTTCACACCCAAAGACCGCAAAAAGTAAATGAATGTTTCGTAAGACCATATATCATAAACGGAAATTTAAACTGTGGTAATATTTGGCACTTTTGCAAGAATCAATTGTTCCAGACGTTAGTCGATTACTTCCGAACAATAACAATCCAAATCTACCAGCCAAAGAAATATAGCTTCAGCAGAATCATTTTGGAATTGAGGTACGAGAATATCTGAATCAGAGAGCGCAGGAGAACTATTGGATGGCCAGTTAGGTATCCCGATATGGCGCCGCTTGACTTTTTTTGTGGGGTCATGTCAAACATTTAATTTACAAAAATAGACCATACTATATGGAATAGTTGCAAGCAAGGATAGTGCATGAAATTAATAATATTTCTCAAAACACTCTTCTAAATACAGTGTAAAATTTTGTTCAGCGAATTAATTATTGTCAAGAAGTCCATGGTGAACACTTTGAGCATCTTATCAAATAGGATTCAAAACAATCATAACAAACATGGCAATTGGTTCTAACCACGGAATGTTTTTAAAAGAAATTCGTACATTTCAATAATTATTGTTCTTTATTCAATAGATTTTAAAACAATAGCAAATATTTTCAAAACTCTATAACCCCGAAACGATTGAATTTAGCTACATTATGCTTCTTACAAATTTTGTTTAAAATTGAGAGAAGAATTGAAATATCGAATAAAATATAGTGTTCCGTTTAAGAAAATGAAATTTTGATGTGCCACGCCTTTATGACCAATCCTGCATAATTAAAATAATTACGGTCTAGTAAGCATTAAAGAACCCTAAAACTTTTTTCGATACTTTGTATATTTTCCCCGATAATCAACCGTTTCCAGATTTATCAGAAACCTTGTATATAGTTGTTTACAAATAATCAAATCCTTGTGTCGCAATAAACTCAGAACTAAATCCACACAAAACAGCAAGGGTCGTTTATAAAATGAATGTAATGGGACTTCTATTTTTGAAAAGACTAATACTTTTGTCCTCTTTGAATGAGAGCAATTTGTAGCACACGAACGCGACAGATGGGGCCGTTGCCTTAGGAGTAGAAACTTTCCAAAAGGGACCTTTTATTTATTACTTAATATAGGCCACGTACACATTTAATCTAATAATCAATCGAGACATTCTATAGAGATTGGGATCGACTACCCGAATATCACTGGCTATAAAGCACTGTTATCGAAATTATACATTTTCTGAACGCATATCTATTCCCTAGAAATGAATTTTTCTCCCCCTTGTTTAGTCAACAACAGATGGTAAATTGTTTACCTTAGTTTTAAACACATTCGTCTTTGAAAAGATCATAAAAATAAATCCTGCTGCTATTTACTTCCCTAATTTGTACTTTTTTTTGTCAATTTTTGATGAGGCAATGTTAAGTTAAGAATAGAATTATAAATGTTTTTTTTGTATAGTAGGACGACTATATTTTATAGCCATCCGATAACATCTTTCTTTTTAAATATGCAATCAAAATTTCGTTTGATTGCCAACATCGGTAAAAAAGAGAAAAAATAACTAGAATCGATGTAAATAAAAAATATCACACAACCAACTTTTTAGTTCAAAGTACCAAAACACTGTCGCAAAATATTAGTTAATAGATAAAAATAATGAAGAAATGCAGTTCAATTAAACTGCGCTAACGGCGATTAGTCGGCATATTACGTAACCGAGAAGCAGCTACAATAATCAATCACAAAAAAGAATAAAAAACTAATAATATTTTTTTACGGTTAAATGTATAATATTTATTTAAATTATAAACTTACAAGGTTTCGAATTAGAGCAAAGTTCTTCGTCAGTCAGGCAGTATAAATTAAATTCACAATTATAAAACTAAGGTAACTGAAAACAATTAATTGTAAGCGAAATAGATAATTAACGCGAGTTTATTTAGCTACAGAATTTACTCGAAGGTCTAAAGAAAAACTACTACTATAAGCAGAGCTGGGCAGTAGTTAACTACAAAGTAGTTAAGCTACTAATCTAACTACTTTTTTGTTGACGATAGTTGTATTCTATATATTCAAGTTACTTTAATTCAATAATGTAACTGTAGTTGGAATAAATTACTTTTTTCGTGTAATCGTATTTAAAAAGTAGTTAGCTACCTTATTTTAACTACAAAAATAGTTAAACTACTTTGTTAATAGCTTAACTACTTTACTAGTAATTAAACTACTTTATTAGCGGCTTCAATTACATGCAATATGGCTACAATTATTCAGCTTCCATTGCAGTTTCGCAGATTAAAACGTGTCCTTCAAGTGATGAACGGTAACGCAGAAGTAAACATGGATGTAGACTTTCAAAAATTTTTTATAAATGCAGCAAACCTAATTTGTTTCGAAATGTTAAATGCCACTGATCTAAACGTAAACAAAGTATTACTTCAACAAAATGAAAGTTTTTTTGATTTTGATGAACCTGGTTTGTCTAAAAAGTTACACATTTCTTCTGATACTGAGAATGAATATGCTCACAAAACTAGGTGAATAGAACTGGAATTGTTAAAACACCTGGAAGATAACAGAATTCATATATCTATGTAACATGATTATAAGATTATTAAAAAAATGTTCATTAGATATAGTACAATTTTACCTTCATCAGCTGCTGTCGAGCGATTATTTTCGTTTTTCATTCATAAATTCGCTCAAAAGAATTGCTGATGCTTTTTTTGAATAGTTACTTTTATGAAAAGGAAATAAATATTGAATACCACAATAAGTTTATTACTTTAAGTTCTGTTTTTTTAAAGGTTTATTTTATTTATTTTTTTTTTTGAGAATTTGTAATATAATAGATATACATGATAATAGAATAAGAGTACTTACGTTAAAATTGTTTAACTGTTTTCGTGTGAGCGTGATTGATTTACTTTGTCTTCTTTAATGTAATAATAATTCAGTGTCTATAGGTACTTATTATATATATGACTGAAAGTGGTATAACATAAATCGTCTCAGAACTACATTTTCTACAAGTAGTTGAAAAAAATAACTTATATTTTAGAATACAATTCTTGAGTAGTTAGTAACCTAACTACTTTTCGATTTACGGTAGTTAGTAGTTAGTAACTTACACTACTTTTAAAAATAAGTAACTTTAGTTAGTAGTTAACTACTTTTACAAAGTTACTTACCCAGCTCTGACTATAAGAACTCTCGATGTAGCGTAACGTAAGTGTAATTAGTGGAAAAGTTAAGATTAGGAAATAACAGGTAATCAAGTGTCAAGTAGTTCGTAACTACTGGCTCTGTTGAAATTGTTGGGAAATTTAATAATTTTAATTGCTTCTCTAATTTTTCTCGATTTCCAGTTTTTCGTTTTAGAAATTGTTTTTGTTTTCTCAAAACTTATATTAGGGAGATTTCCAAGTGCATGTTCGGCAATGGCAGACTTAGTAGGCTGGAGCAAACGAAGATGTCTAAAAGAAAACAATCATAAAAACTCTAGATGTAGGTAAGCGTAATTGGAAGAAAAATTAAGATTAAGAAATAAGAGGTATCCATCGACTTGGCAACAACGGAAAGTTATGCTTCCCTCTGGACGAGTAATCACAGACTGAAAAGTGTACACAACATTTCAGATAGTTTTTTAATTGTTTATGTTTTCTCAAAGCTTATATTATGGAGAATGTCAAGTGTAAACGAAGATATCTTTTGTGTTCCTTTAAAATAGTGTCTATAGTTCTACCAGTTTCACCAATATATACCTTGACACTGGTGCATGGAACTTGGTACACTCCACAGGTGTTGTAAGGTATTTTATCTTTTACAGGATTCAACAAATTTTTAATTTTAGTTGTAGTGCTGTAAGCAACTTCTATGTCATGTTTGCTTAATATTCTTCTAATTTTGTTACTTATGTTAGAAACAAAGAGTAAAATAACAAAGTTTTAGTTTATAGTTGAATCATCTGTTAAAGTAGGTCTTGTCTTTGATAGAAGAAAGTTTTTAATTTGTTCTTTATTAAAACAATTTCTTATAAAAAACTTTTTTAAGGTGTACTAACTCTTCTTGTAATTTATCTTTGTGACAAATTATCGTTGCACGACTATATAATGTGCGAATCGTTCGAAGTTTCTGAGCTGAGTGATGGTGATAATTTGCATTTATGTATTGATCTGTGTGTTGGTTTTTGATAAACTGAATGTATTAAAGTACCATCTGGCTTTCTTTCTATCTTTACATCAAGAAAAGGTAAGGTAACTTTAATTTCTTTTTCAATACTAAATTTTATGTTCGGATGTTAACTGTTAAGGTATTGCAGAAAAATTTGTAGTTCATCTTCACCATGAGACCAAATCGCAAAAATATCATATATATATTGAGTTTAAATGACATAGAAACTCGTTGAGCGTAGAAAGACCATGTTGCCAAATGACAAAAGTGTCATCAAGGTATCTATAGCAGCACTTCGGTTGTAGATAAAATATGAATAAAACTGTTTTTTCAAAATCTTCCATAAATATATTTGCAACGACCGGCGAAAGCGAAGAACCCATGGCGACTCCTGATGTTTGTGAGTAAAAGTTTTCTCGAAAAGTAAAATATATAAAAGTCAAACATTTTTCGATAATAGGTACTATGTCGCTTAAAATATTGTTCTCGTTGAATAAAGATCTAATAATGTTAATTTCAGGTACCGGCACGTTGGTAAACAAAGACTCGACATCAAAGCTAACCAGAATGTCAGTCAGTTGCAAACGAAAATTATGCAACTTCTGAACGAAATCAGCTGAATTGAGTAGAAATGAATCAGTCTTCCCTGATAAAGGTTTTAATAAAATTGCAAGATATTTAGAGATTTTATAAATAGGTGAATTTATAGCGCTGACAGTAAGTCGAAGAGGAATATCAGACTTAGGACGTTTGGAAAGTGTCCTTTCAATAGATGAAGGATCTTTGGAAATTACTTTATACGACCCGTCTGCGAGAAGATTGTAGATCGATTCATAATAATTGTGGCGTTCCCTTTGTCAGCTTCAAGAATCACTATAGATTTATCTTGTTTAATAGAATTTAATGCAATAAATTTGGATTTTAGAATGTTACTTTAGGGAATTCTTGACCGAAGAATTTTTGTAGTTTCAAAACGGATTTCTTCTGCAAGAAGATTGGGAACTGCTTGGATAGAAGCTTCTACAGCTGATAGAATTTCTTCAATAGGTAGTTGTTTTGGAGCAAATACAAAGTTAAAACCTTTTTGACAAAATAGCTGTTTCTGTAGAAGCCAATGAGCGTGCGTGAAGATAAATTAATCACAGTTTCGCATTTTGCTTCTGCATCAACGACCCGTTTTAAAGACACTAATTTATTAAATTTCTTAAGACGATTACTTGTAACAGTCTCTTTGATTCACTGGGCTTGTTCAAAAGAAATTCTATCAATGAGACTATAATCAGAAGGCGAAAGAATCCTAGTGAGTTCTAGATGAAAGTCAAATAACGATTTATTAACACTATCTATTTCTCTTCTAACCCAATGAATACGTTCTCTAAATAACGAAAGACCTGCGCAAAATAATATTTTTGAAGCAGATTCTCTTCCAAAATTGGGTCAATTCTTAAATTTGATGAAGGATGTTATTCCTTTTCAATCAGACGGCGCTTATAGTATTCTTTGCTCTTGTGATGGTGCATACATAGAAGAAACGGCTAGAAGTGTAAGAATTCGTATTAGGGAGCATCAAAGGTGTAGTCGTCTTAAACAAATTACTATCAGCGAAAAATTAGAGAATTCATTGAAATAATTAAAAATCCTTTTAATATTAACAGAGATTCTAGTTTTCTATTACCGAAGATTTGGAAACCAGTTTTATCGATCGGGGGCCCGGTCTATAAAAGCGAAACTTCACGGCGCTATAAATAAGTTTGTTCCGGGCTTTCAAGATGTCCATTGTGACGCGTAATAAAAGCTCAGCTTATGTTATAAGGACAAAACGAGAATTATTCAGAAAATTGTAATATTTGAATCTTGTCAACGCAGTTGATTATTCTTTTGAAAATTTTTTCGTATTTACAATCCAGGTTTTTGTAATGTTTTGGATTTTCTTATTAGACCATGAGCTTAACAATCCAAATAAAACTAGTCAACGCCAACGACTAATTAAAAAAAAAGTCCACAATATATCTACAATAATACTAAGACTGTTCAAAACTTTCATGCAAGTATAATCTTCACTGCCATTTCACAAAAGACTTGGAGAATATACCAACATTAAACAGTTATCTAATAACGACAAAACGAGAATTATTCAGAATAGAAAATTGTATTAATAATGCAACCTGTAAAAACCTGAATTTTACTATAACATCAACAAAGCTAACAGCTTACTTAATGATCCCACACCTTACATAACTTCACCCTAAACAGGACAGACGAGACTCTCTATTAAAGTTAGGGTGAAACATATGGCGGACTGCAAACATCGCAGAGTTACAAAATCAGCAGTGGCAGAACACGTGTGGAAACCAGGACACACGCTAAACTATGACCAAACTAAAGTGTTGACTAGAACTCCTTTCTAGTTTCCCAGACTAATCTGCGAAGCTGTGGAAATAGAAAACCATCCATGTACTATGAACCGAGAAGACGGTTTAAGACTCAGCAAATCTTGGCTACCAGTATTACATCTTCTAAGACAAAGATCAACCTTCTTGGGAAGAACACGAACACTTACTCCGAGTAATAACGAAGTCAGTCAAGCGGTAACGGAATGAGAAGGACTAAGAGGACTAAGCCTAAAAAGTCTGGGTGTTTAGCTACGACGCGGTCTAAGCCGAAAGTCGCTTATAATCATAAACAAAATAACCGCGAAAGCTTAAGATTTTATACAATTAGTTAGTTAATTTCACCCTGTTTTTTTATAATTGTCCGCATTGAAAATCAATAACAAAGAAATTTAAAGTCTTGTATACTCAAAACCTTTATAAATAAACAAAAATTCTTACAGTAGCAAAAATGTTTTAGAGCTGATTGCATAACACTCAAAACTATCGTTTCTATTGGTCATAAAAATGCCATTTTCTGGCTATTTAACTAACATGTTTTTTTAAGTACCATGGAATCTTGGAATTACAGTCTTGTAGTTTCTGCAATAATTTCTGAGGTGAAAATGAATGGTATAATATTAAAGTTCTGAACACAAGAACTTAAATCAACTTCTAAATTCCTGTTACGAATATTATTAGTCTTACCTGTCTATGATATTTCTTGTAAAAGTGATTTTAGTTTGCCGAATTTAGTTAAAAAACAAATTATCTAAACAAGACCCATGATTGTGATTTGCTCAGAGTTAGTATGATTGGGTCATGTTTGTAAAAATTAAGTCGTGGCAAAGTACCGATAATTGGTGTTTCAGTTTTAAAACTACTTTACATCTTCAACCATAAAACCGAAACGTAAAGAAATAAAAAAAATCAAGACGGACAAGTAAAAAAACAATCAAATATTATCGGGTAAACATAACAAAAGTGTTTACATACCTTCCAACTAAACAAGACATACGTGGACTCCATAAACATCTATCACATTTCTACACCTTTGCCTAAGAAATAAAAAAGGCGAAAACTATTAAAAATAGAAGCCCGACACGCACTTAAAACCTGTAAAACGACGTCTGTTACTTCACAGTGGCAAAACCCAATATCTAAACGCACTAACGAACAGTGATAAGGACTTTTACTTGCGTTAGGTTGGCAGACAATTCAGTTGCAAATTTTGTGATTTACGACTAAAATGTTTAAAAGTAGCTGAAAGTACTGTAATTAGTACTTGCTACATTTACTTTGATAAGATACGTAGTACACAAACGCTCTAGTTACGACCTAGATACATATAACACGTCTTTCAATAAATTTCCATTCTAAGCTTGCTAAGTCGACAATTTAAATTTCAAAATGTCATTCTAACAAACATAAAGTAAGTTTAGTTTGTAGGTAATTGAAATTAGCTGGGCGTTTATCGAAATGGTACTCAATAAATTATTTAGTTGTCAAAGACATTACTTATACTTATATATCCGCGCCGTAAATCTAAAATAGAAATACATAATACATACACCCAAAATTATTACCGTTGTGCAAAAAAAAATAATTACAATGTAATATATAATTACGTCTTGATTATTTGGAATTAGCCGAATATTTGTGGCGCTTCCAAGAAATAGCTGAAAGTAACGACCACAAAGTATTTCTTAAAAAAATGCACTTTACATTCCTTCGAAGGTTGTTAGAGAAGGTCATTAATTTTTTGTCAATTAAGAAATACTCTAAATTATGTTCGTAGATATAAAGTTAACATACCGGAATTAATGGTTCTAATCAATTTTTTTCTGAAAAAGCTTTTTGGCAATTTTATTCTGATACGTTTTATAAAACACCAAAAAAAATTAAAAACGTTTTTGGATACATTCAACTTTACACCAATTTGTTGCTATAATAAGTACCTAGATATTTATAAAACCTTAAGAACCAAAATTTTAACGCTCAAATGGGTTTACAATATGCGAATTTGAACTAAAATCCGAAGAAGAGCTAATGTAGAAAATTAAAATTTTAGTTTTATAACCGATTTTACTTGACAAAAAATTTGTAACGGTTTTAGTCTTCAATTAATTTAGAGCTTTGGCGATTATGTTTCCAATCCATCTTGGATGTTTTTCAATGTTTATAAGACAACAAAAACGGTTGCATTTAGCATGTTACTCATTTAAAAGCCATAGTTGCTAGTACCACGCTTTATTACATGGTATTCTAGAAAGTCTGGAAATAAAATCGTTTCAAAAGTGCATGAAATCAGTCACCCCATGTAGGCTAAATATATAAACTGTCAGAATCAAAGAGAATAGAGGCAAATCAAATCCTTATGTCTACGACAACTAGAGAAAAACGACCAAGCCGAAAGACGAATAACAAGTCGATAGTGGAAAATTGATTAATAGAATTGAAAAAAGTTTTATCCAAGAATAGATGATAATGATTGTAGTTTAAGTTCTCTAATTTACCTGTTCGACAAGCGTTTTAACCTTAGCATTTTTTTAACTTAAAAATAGCAACGCTAAGAACTTCCTTTGGACATTCTTTAGTTTGAGAGCAAAGACACTAATTTTATTTAAAGAGTGACAAAAAACTTAAATAGAACTACAATAGAAATGTAATAATCTAAAACAATAGAAACAAATAAAATTAAGACAAAGAGAAAACATAAGAACCAAAGAGGAACGATGAAACTACTGAACGGAAAAATCTAAAAGAAATATTGAGAATTTTGCTAAACAGAAGCAATTAGGGAAAAATTATGTCCAACAATAAATGATAAACGACTAATCTACAGTGTGCATCTGATTACCGGGTTGTTATTTTAGCAGATGAAATTAGAGCATAAATACAAGCAAAAAATGTCAAAACAAAATATCCATTAAAAGATTTAAAAAAACAAAATTTTGAGCAAAATAAATCTCTCCTAAGGTTGTTGACACCACGAATAAAGATGAAATGTCTAAGAAGAGCAAATTTCTTCCACCAAAAATAAAAATAAATACAAAATAATGTTATCGGATAACGCGTACTTAAATTACTGTTTAAATGAAGTTGCTATTCTGCACATTATTTTGAAGTACACTAGGTAATACCTCCTTCATTTGATAAAACACAAACCTCTAAACGTCGCCGAATATTGATCGCTACTCGCGTAAAAATTATATTTAAGAAATCGCAAACGGGGTCACTTACATGCCGAAGAGCTCTATCGTGCATAAATCACATTGTTCTGCAAACTTCAAGAGATAAGTCGTACACAGTACGTAAAGTACCAGTACGTTTACACGAATCACTTAGCATCAACTAAAGAAATCCTTTAAAAAATCGAGACAGAAATAAATCCGATTGTCGAACTCAGTTCTAAGAAAGCTGAATTTTGCATTTAATTATCTAAAATCTTGTTTCGGTTACAACCAAAGATAAACGTGATCGTGTAGAGAAAGTACAATATATTAAGCTAGGTCAGTAACAAAGCTAAGAAATAAACCTTACTATCTGCTTTAATTATTTTATTAACAATTGATTTTGTAGATGATGGAAAATTAAAGAAAATAATAATTAACACAATGCATCAAAACGTTACACCCATTATTTACCGCATAGTTACAATCAACAAACAATTTGCATTTGTTTAGACTGTCAGGACCGGCCTGAAAACTTTAATTGCAAATATCTCAAAACTAGGTCACTTTAGACCAAATATTTAAAGAAAAAAGAAACTACTCTTTAAGTTTGTAGTCCTATTTCAGATACACCCTGTATAATGATGATAGAGTAAATACTGTAAAATTAGTATTGGAATGGAAATGTTCGAACATTGCATAGTACTCCTCGTCCCATGTATATCAAAGCCAATTTATCCTTGAAATAAAAGACAAAAATGTATGTGTCAAAAAACAGAAAAAAATACTAAACTAAAGTAGAAATATAAATGTTTTTGACACGCCATACTATTGTAAAAATACCACGTATGATATATAAAAAACTATAGATTAGTACGGAAGATAGAAAAGTTGTCATTGGATTTAATGATAACTTTTCTATCTTCCGTACTAATTTATAGTTTTTTAGAAATATAAAACATCACAAAAATACAGACAAATTAACGCGAAACTCAAAGAGTAGAAAAGCCACAAACTAAACGGCTAAAAGATGATGGATAAATGATCTAACGACAATAACAAGAAATATAAACAAAAACATTCAGAAAAGACTTCTGCCCATCAGAGGTAGATAACTGACATCTGTATAATGAATATTGTTCTAGTTCTCTAAATTGTCTCTTTAGCTTAAACAGTCATTATTTAGCGGCCATAAGTCAGTGACATTCTTTTCAAAAAACTGGATAACGTCCAATTTTGTCTAACCGTTCTGCTTTCTTTCTCTCATAAAGAGTCTTTGAACTCTCAATCTGTATATCTTACCTTAGGTTTACTAATTACCTCTCGGATTACCTATAGGTAGCACTATTCCTTACTTTCACGTCATTCGGACTTGTAATAACTTTTATCATTACACCCTAACTGTGATGACTGGCATTGTGTCCAACCATTACGTTCATGGTTTCTTCTGTTTTCTTCCTATCGTGTCTTCTTACTTAGGGTTTTTTTCGGATGATCGGTTGAGTATTACAGGGTTGCTTTTGATTGAAATGTTAGCTTTAGTAAAAAAAGCTCCTACAAATTTGTTATGAATAAGTAGCCGTTTGCATTAGTTTAAGCCTCGCACCCATCCATCCTATTTCAACTACTTCCTTTTTAGTTTTTTTAAGTGAATTTTTCATATTAAAAAAAACTATATTTATAATTTATACGTATTAATAACCTTTTAGGTTGCAATCACTTTTAACTTTTGCGTTCAGAATCATCGAAAAACTCAAACAAGCAACCGACATCTAACTAAGAACCTCTTAAAAGTTAGGTAATCAATTTGTGAACTAAGCCAGATTCTAAACTCTAAAAAGGTAAGAAAGAAAACGATAAACTGGAAAAAACAGACAACAATCTAACAAGGAACCACTACAGAATTAGGTAATCAACTTGTGAACCAAGCCAGATTCTAAACTCCATAGAAGTGACTTAAGAAGAAGTAGTGTCCGTATATAAAGAAGAAGTATCATCACAGCCGGTTAAGCTCAACTATAATTGGGTTACGGTCGAAAAAGAAGCAATGACTTGGAACCAAAGAGGGAATAGCTCGATACTAGGATCACGATTAAAGTTATTGGAGTGTTTGATGATTTCTATGCTCTCTCGGATTTTCCTATTGAAGAAGAATTGAGATTTTGCAATCACCGAAACGTTAATCAAGATCTATATTGTGACCTGTAGCAAAATGATGTTCAGCAACCGCAAACTTAGAAAAATGCTTTTTCAATATACAACGATCATGTTCTAAAATACGTGTAATGACGGAACAACCGGTTTCACCAATGTAGACTAAACCACATGAACAAGAAAATGTGTCCTTGTAAAAAAAAATTATCTGAGAGATTTTGCCTGTCGAGTTGAATACCGTTCTTAAAAAGAAGTTTCCCTATTTGATCGGTGACCTTATGAATGTAGAGCAAAATGCCAATTTCGGAGTAGAAATGTCTATAGGCAATCAAGGATGTGGATGTAGACGACGATTAACCTTTAAAAGACCAATTGTCGATATATCGAGCGCTGTTAGTATTCCCTGTCGACCCAATAGTTAATATATCGACCACTGTTAGAATTTCCCTGCTGGTCCAATGGTTAATATATCGACCGCTGATTATGCGTTACGTATTTCATTGATGTCGTGCGTATAAACGTGAGTTAAAATAAACAAAAAAAAATAAAAGTTATTTAGCCATATATTATACTACAGTAGATTCTCGATAACTCGAACTTCAAGGGAAATGCTAAAAAATTCCAGTTACTGAGATTTTGGCTTAACAAGAATTTCGAGATACAAACGAATCCTTAATAAGAACTATGGTAAAAAGTGAAGTGACATCAAAAATCACAAGAGGATCTTCAGATTCAAGTTTCATAGTTCCTAAACGTTGAATAAAATGCTGAAAGTTGGGATGTGAGAAGAGATTTGACCTCTAAATTCGCAATGAATGTTGGACAATAATTTGACTAGCTTGTAGGTATGAGATTAGATAGTACTAACGATAGGTCGAAACGGAATATCTTGTTTGTGAACTTTGGGAATCTGAAGGGGTAAGTCGACGTTTACTTTCTGGAGGCAGATTAGAAGATTTGTTGATTTGGCTGACCTCACGTTCAATCCTCTAAGTAGGATAGAGATAGAATGGATTTTCGCAGCATAATCAACTTGGTTCTAAACGACAGTAGCGTTACCTTCATCGGCTGAAAGAACAATAATATTGGGGTTTCTACGAAGACTTTTTAGGGCTGACTCTTCCGACTTGTTACATTAAGAACTTTAGATGGTTCAAGGATTTTTCCAGTGTAAATACGAGTGGGATCCGAGATGTGGCAAGAAAAATGTCTTATAGGAGACTTCTTTAGAAATACTACATTTGGAAGCAACAGCAAAATTGAAACCCATAGATAGCACCGATTCCTGTTCCAAAGCGACAGTCAAACTAGATAAACTAACGACCGTATTCAAGGAGTTAGTAGCGGATAAAACTTTATGATTCTTGGATTCCAACAATTAAAATTGTTTGAGATGACCTTCAGTGGTTAGTTGTAGAGTGGTATCAAAATGCTGCTAGTTGTTTCGAAATGGTGTGTAACTCTCGTCTGATTTACTTAATCCGTTGCGTATCAACGCTAGACTGGCACAGAGTAGAATGTTTTTAGCAGAACGTGTCTGAATGTGAAACATGATTTTAAAGAATGCAGAAATGATGTTTTAGTTACAACAGCGACTTAGAAAAGTAAAAGAGCACAGAAGTTTGACGAGTTTATGGCGAAGTTTGGAAAATACGGAGAGATTGTTAATGTAATAGCGAAGGCTTCCACGGCCGGAGTCTATACTAAGATGAGCACGTTTTCACGGTTTGGAACAGACAAGTAGATATCAAAATAATAGAAAATAATACAAAACAAAAGTAGAGAGAGTTGATAGACCCGGTAGATGAAAAATCTTAAGAGAATCATAAGAAACTGGATAAATGAAAATATTTCAAAAACGTTTCTATTCGGCAACCGATGATAAATGATCATTTTAGTTATTATAATGTTTAAACTTAAACATAATAGCTGTTATATTAATTATAGATGCTCTGAAATAGAAATGTCAATAAACCCTGTAGCAGAAATAGAAAAAGAGATAATGACTTGAAGTCGATTCATGTCCTTAATTGCGCGTGCTTAAAGTTTTTCAATAAGCAAAATTTGTTCAATTTTATAAAATATACGTTTGGGTGTGCCAAATTTAAACTATATTTAAAAAATCCAAACATTTTGACAATGAACAATCACAATAGTTTCAAAATCAATCAAACCAAATACAAAAAAGACGTTAAAGCTTCCATGACTTGATATCAATACAAATGTAACTTTTAGATAACTCTATGAGTTAATTCAAGAAATATTTGAGCTTTCATAAAACTTTTCAAGAAAATTATAAGGAACAAACAAAGACTGTATCAGTTTTTAAAAATATGTGTACTAAAGTAAAAAAAAATAATACTACAGGAAAAAATTACGATTAAAAAAAATAGTAAAGGAACAAAACGCAGAATTAAAAACAATACAAACTGATACACCCGATCTTATATAACAAAGAAACAAGAAAGACTAATAAAACAAACGTGATGAAAAATAACACAAAACCAAAAAGGTAAAAAATGTAAATATAGGTGATCAACCCAATACAATCCTACTTCCGTTAAAGCAAAAAACCCATAAAAATATACCGAAAGAGCAAAGAACTAAAAAAATGTTACAAGGTCAATTAAATAAACTGGGGTATAGATCGATCACCTTATTAAAGATGTATACTCGAATTATAGTTCGAAACATTAACAAAACGACGATGCTTTTCAAAATAAGTTAATGACGTCAAAAGTGTCATTTCCATAGATTTTTAAACGAACAGTTAATACATATAGACAAAGAAAAAGAGAAAAAAATATAGAATTTTAACATGATGTCATCTTGTAAACCGGATATAATAAAAACGTCTACTAAAGCAACTAATCATTTGATTTGTACGTGTCTACCTGCATTAAAATAGTGTAGGTAGATAAAAGTATTAGAACCAATAATCAGGTAACGTAACGGTTTTTTTATGTTCGTATGAAAAGTTCTAGTTTATTACCTAATTTTATATGAAGCTTAATTTGGTAGGATGAACTAAATAAATTTTAAAATTATTAAGATTAAAGTGTATGGGAATACGGAAATAGCTATATTTAGGTCGTTGTCCTCCAAACGCATAATGCAGATGTAGAGAGGTGTGTCAACATATCCAGGATGGCCCATTTAATGGAATTATTCTGAGACGTTGAAAGAGGTTTTCTAATATTCACTATTTTTAAGTATGTAGGCTCTGCGGAACTTTAAATACGTTTAGTTTATTAATAACAATCGTTTTCTAAGCTCATTATCATTGCATCATTTTCTTGTCTGAAAATAAGTTTCAAATAAAAAGCAAATCGCAATCTTGTCGAGTTTCTCCAAATATTGCAAAGCTAATAATATAAAAACCACGATTATAAAAACGACCAAAAACGTATCCTCTTAGGAACACCATATGAAAACCATGGCGAAGCGAAAAATGTCGTATAATGTTTTTGTGATCAAGTCAAAAGCATTTAAAATTAACATAATCACATTGCACTTTTGATTCACAAGTTTTTTATAAAAAAGTAAATAAAAAAACCTGGTTAAGGCACTGAAAGAAAGTTGAAAACATATATAATGATCGTTGGAATTAGAAACAAGAATTTGATAATTGCAATATTGTAATAGTTTCCATTGTCACCGATGAGCTTATACATCCAAAAACACAATCACGCAGCAAATGTTTCTTCCAATCTCGTATACTTGATAAAGTAACCTGAGAAAATGGTATAACTGCAATTCCATTGAACAAATACCCTTAATGGTAGCCAATCTCCTAAGAGGAGATATCGTTTAAGCCAGTGGTTCCCAAAGTGGTCCCCACGAACCCCCAGAGACGCCCGGGATTTAATATAAAATCAAAAAATTGTTACATATTTTTATTAATATGGAAGTTACAATAAATAACAATGAATAAATTATTACCGATTTTTACGTTCTAAGTAAAATATAAATATAGACAAGAGCATAAAATACAAGTAATAACAGGCATCGCGGTGAGTCAGGCCTATCTATACAAGTTTATACAGGAACGCAATAAAGCCGATACCTGCACCAACTAGTCTATAATATGAATTGTAAAAGAGTCGTGGATCTTAACAAAAATCTGTGTTATGCGTGATGTAAAGTGCATACAACAAATTTTCCTAGTCTTGGACAAAAACAAGTATAATTTTTTTGTATTGTTACGCAGATAGAGTACTTTCGTTACGTGAGAATATTTAAATAAAATTGATATCTCTTTTTAATTTAAAATTATTTAAGCAAAGTTATACTCTTATTTAAGTTGATTCAAAAAATTATATATCACAGCTATCAGTACAGTAATGCCTTAACATTCATTAAGGATTTCTTTTTTATCAAAAACTTAAGAAGTTGTAAGCTTTTCTAGCATAGATGTATTTCTAAAAAATATATTATAATTGATTCTGTAAAAGAAGTTAGACATAGTAGGTTTTTTAATTTAATATAATGCACCCTAAAAGTTATAGCTTACTATTTTATATTATTGTTTATTTTGTTTACTTCGGCGAATAACAAAATCCACAAATGTTTGGAATTACTGTATATTATTGTGTTATTATATTATGTTGTTAATTAATTTTTGAATTATTTATTTTTCTTGAAAAATTAATTGGTACACAATGAGTACTTAGACAATGTGTGACTTTTACATGAAAATTTATCCTTACATCTCAAATAATTAATTCAAGAGAGCGTTACAGTGATATATTTATATTTTGCGATATATTTTTGAACCCCTTTTTTTTAGATAACAGTATGAGTAAGTCGTAGAAAAAATGCAGACAATGCAGTGTTGAATATATTAAATATAGCTTTATTCTGTCACCAGGAAATAGTACGTTTCCTATGTATCTTCTATGTAATAAAAAAACGATGTTCAACGATTCAATGAAACCTTCTGCTTTAATAAAAATAGTGTAGTAGATAGTGACAAAAAAATATAAGGATTTGATTTTTTGAAAACACCGACATTGAAAGAACCCATAAGGACAACATCTAAGAGAGATGACGATGAACTGCGTGCTTGTTGTAATATTTATTTAATAATTGCGGTCCGGAAAGCCGCACACTATTGGTGAATAATTCATTCTACCAGCTCTAAGTGAGGAAATACGCACCGTGTTGCACAAACCAGCAGTTTTCAATATTATAAAAATAATTCCACTAAGTAATAATTCTGTACAAAAAAAGATCTACGAAATGTGTAGAAAACTTTTTATGGGACTGCTTTAAAATATCTGAATTCTCTATACAGCTTGACGAGTCAACATTACCACGAAGCTTTACTTTTAGCTTATGTCAGTTTTGTAAAAGAAAAAAAATCCTCAAGAATTGTTATTTGCTAAATGTTTGGAAACTGATACGAAAGGTGAAACGTTATTTACTAAATTAAAAAAATTTTCGATGTAAAAACCTTGACTAATATCATCTCCGTTCCTACTAACGGTGCTCCGGCAATAGTTGGACTGGCTTTCTGGGTTACTTAAAACAAGCTATACCGAATGTATTATCGGTATAGCTATGTGATCTAATCAATTAGATGGCAAAAAACCTTAGTGTACGTTTGCATGAATCACTACATTATGCCATCAGAGCAGTTAATGAAATCAAAAGGAATTCCTTAAATGAGAGATTATTTGCTCAATTTTGTTTAGAAAATGATGATTACTATAATCGTTTACTACTTAACACAGAAGTTGGTTATCTAAAAGTGCACGTTTGGGTCGCTTCTATTCGCTCTTTGATACAATGTTGGAATTCCTGGAGAGTAAAGACAATGATTTGCGGCACAGTTTAATTATCTCAAAAATGACATCGCTTATATGACTGATTGATTTGCCAGATTTAACGAGACCAATTTGAAACTAAATACGTTAAATTTAATTAAAGCCAAAAGTGTAATATCTGCGTTTATTGCAAAACTTTTGCTGTACAAACAAAACTTGGGAAGATGAGAATGTTCTCTGTTTCCAAATATTTCAAAATAGAGATAAAGATTTGTTTGTTTATTGTCAACGCTTAACGGTGCTTCATTCAGACCTTAACCAAAGATTTAAAGACATTCTTCGTAAGTATATTCCCGACAGGGTGTTGAAGTCTTTTGTGAGTAGTCAAAGTTAGAACACTAATACTGATGAATGCATACTAATACAGAAACAACTTATTGAATTATCCACAAATGAGGAGCTGAAACAAATGTTTAAATAAAGATACGACAACTTGTGGTTACAAAGACAGATCCCAATTTTATATCCATCATTATGGGTTATTGTACGCAAGCTGTTGATTGCTTTTCCGTCTTCCTATTTGGTAGAACGTGGATTCAGTACCGTTATGAGCGTCATCACAAACCTTTTGCATTGCTTTCTTCATAATCCATTGAACTATCATTTTCTAAAGTATCTGCATAGTAGTTGTCAGCATCACTTTGGTCACTTTCTGCTTCGGTGGTATACAAATGTGTCATTATCTTCTGCGTCCGGAATATGTTCTTCATGAGATTTTGGAATGCACTTGGTATGATAATCTTTTTGCATCACAACAACACAAGTGAGATTACCTTTTGGTTGATTACATATTGTGAGTTTCATTTGCATTATCTTCTTATTTTTCGTTTCTCTGCTTCCTTTAACGCTTTGACTTCCTCACGTTCTCCTTTTTTCTTTCTATTTTTTTCTTGGTATTTGCTTTCTATCTGACGCTTGCCTTTGCGTTTAGGCGATTCTTGCCAATATAAATAATCAGCCATATTTGCACTACGTTCAGTTACTGATAAATTGCTTGTACTTGGTGTTACAACAGTTTCCCAATTAAGTCTAATGCATTAGGCCAGTCCTCTTCTAAACTATTATTGTTGTCATTCAAATTGGTACCTGGACTGTCAATATGCTGCTCAGTCGTATTATTTTCTTCGCTCGCATTATCAGATATATTTATCTTATTATCTGCATTTCTTCTAGATATTTTTTTAGTATAATGCTGACAGAGTTTATATAATGTAAAAAACTCTTCGCTCTGCTCATTTTCGACAGCATTATCTATTTGTTTAAATAAAGACATTTTCTCTTTTCTAACAATGTTAACGAAAGTTGGATAATCCATCGTCACATCAATATCTTCCTGTTGTATAGTCGACTGCACCAGCATCAAATGTATACAGTCCACAAGCTCTAAAACCATTCTGTAAAGTTTCCACTTTTGTGTTTGAAATAACTTTAGACAATAGTGGAGTAAATGTCGCTTTAGTTATCAATTCACCATGGTGAAATGCAGCAACGTGTGCAGGTTGCAAAATTCGCGTGAGTTAAGATATAAAGCAACTACTTTAATGTCTAATTCCATGCATTGAATGGCCAGATTGTATGTAAGATGGTACTTATGCCCATCAATGAATAAAATAACTGTTTTGTACTAAATATGTATGGAACACATTGGCGATAAATGCATAAATTATTTTTACTGTCATCCACCCATTATCGCTTCGTCCAATGTCCCAATCTTCTAAAACAGTATTTGAAATTCTTTCCGGAATTCGTTGATAAGGAAACATGACAATTGGAGGACATGTTATGCCTTCCACTGAAAATGTGAACATAGCCGTGGCATTCTCTGTAGCCGATCCTTTGTATAAATTGCATAAACATCTTTGCATCCTTTCGGAACTAAGACTTGGCCGGTTTTGGGCATATTTAGAATCCCGTTTCATCGCCGTTAATAATTCGAGATAGATCTTCCAACACGCTTTCTAGTTTTTTTTTATTAAGTCATCATATATATTTTTCAATAATCCACTTTCTAATATCCTTTTCCGAAATTTGGGCACTAGCGGAGGTTACAGATTTCGGAATATTTTCACTTTCACGAGCCAGGTCTCTTATTATTAAAAGAATCACGTCATCTTTCTTCCTAGGGAAGCCTTTTTCCTTTAATTCCGTAATCCATCAATCATATAAAATAGAAGATCGTCCATACGTGCTCTTATCAGCAGGATTTCTCACTATCACTACGAAATGTATGTGTAGTTGCAAAATTACGTTTAATAGAAAACGGCCAATAACTAAAATTACAGAAATATTAGGACAGCTATTAGCCATGAAGTAATTTACTGCATCTGTGCTGCCAAGGTAAATCCTGTAAGTTAAAAACCTAGATAAAATTCGCTGACAACTATTTTTAACTTTTTTTCACTCGTGCTTTTAATTAGACTTTCAGATCGTTTGTTTTCAGTAATATTTTTTATGACATCTGTCAGCTTTATTTGGTCAAAATTGTTGTTTAGATCAATGCAGCGTTAGAACACTGTAGTCTCAAATTCTATGGATAGCTCTACCATCCGTCTCATTGAAAAATAGTGTATTGTAAACGTATCGTACCGTTGTTCCCTACTCAGTCGTTTCTGCAACAATTATTTTAATAACGTAATAACTCGCGAGTTTTCTGTACCTTTCTTATCTCCTTTTTGAAACACAAAATTTGTATCGCGCCCGTCTCTTTATAACCGTTTTAAAAAAAAACTCGTTTAATAAATTATCTACGTCAAGGTTATTCCCCCATAACATTGTGGTAGTCTTTGTCTTAGGTGCTGATCACGAATTTTTACTACATTTCTAGCATTCTGCGTTAAAACTTATTTTCCATATCTTCACGATCTCGTCGTAAGTAAAATGTGCATTATCCCGTGAAGTCTATAATCTATAAGGATTCGAGTAGAATTCCGAGAGTTACTTTTGTATTATAATTTTCCATACTGGATAATTTCCGTGTGGTCTATTTCTCACAAGATGAGCGTTTGTCGCACGTCACGGTGAACATCTTCAAAACCTTGAATAAACTGATTAATTACGCATTGAAGTCTCGCCTCCGATCGATAAAACTAGTTATTAAAAAAATAAATATTGAAAGGATGTTGAAATATTTTAATGGATTCCCTAATGTATCGCTAATAGTAGATAATTAGAAACTTTAGCTAAAACCTAGGTTTTCCAAACAAAATTTTATGATTTCTACCCGTTTCTCCAATATATGTACTACCACAAGAGCAAGAGATCCTATTGACGCTGTCTTTCATAGGATTAAAGAATTGGCACAAGGTTTTTCCGATACGATCCCGTAGTACCTTTGGCGTAGGGTAGATAAGCGATAGACAACTGTTGAGACTTAAATTCCGCTGTTACTCTTGGTTTGGCAGAAGTAAACTATGTTATAGATCGTGTAATACTTTTTCTACTGTAGTGTTTGGGGCTAAAACTTTAGTTAGATGATTTATTTCTTTTTGACGATTTTCGGGTTGACTTATGAAAAGGGCGATGGTGAGAAAATCCATTTAAATATCTATCAATATGAGTAGGGTTTTGATAACTGAATGTGCTAATAAACCATCTTCATTTCAAGTAACTAAGTCAGCAGTAGCGTAGCACATGCTAGAAACAAATCATCAAACTTTGTTTGAAAACACTAAGGGTGGGTTTACAGAAAGCGAATTAAATAAAAATTAAGTTACTCGCGAATAAATTCAAAATCCTGATTTCTGATTCGTTGTTTACTAAAATTTAACCAATCACGTATCGAATTCATTTTAATTTTAATTAAACATTTAATTCACTTTCTATAAACCCACCCTAAGGTTTTGGCTAATGTTACTAGCTGCAAAAAACTAGAGGATCTATTGACATACATATTTCAAAATCCTTTTAATATTAATTAAGATTCTAGTCTTCCTTTACCGGATATTTAGAAATCAGTTTATTCCAGGCTCTAAAGACGTCCACAGCGATTTGCCATGAAACCTTAGCTTGTGGGAAATCGACCACATGGGAATTATCCGGAATACAAAATTGTAATCTATAAAGATGGTTCTATTGTTCTAAAACTTTCTGCACATAAATGTTGAACAAGATGAAACATCCAACTCTAGTTAAGACTCATAGTTCTATAAATGAAATTAAAAGTGTCTAATCCGCTTACTGGTCTACAGATATAAGGTAAAGTTCTTTATCCTTTATTTCTATGATATGCTTGAAGTAGATCATGTGAAATCGAAAAAAATCATAATCTAAGGTTCCAGGAAAAAAAATTAACGTATTTCCAAGGACAAATAAGCTATACAAAACCTACAAAGAGCTTGAAAATTCGAAACTTTCTTTTAAACGTTTCTGAGAAGAATGCTTTAATTCAACTATTAATAATGGAGCTTTAAAATATAAACGAAGTAGGTCAATGTGTCATCAAACTCACCTAATATGAAAGTTATTATTATGCATTTCACAGTATCGATGTTTAAAAATAGACAATAAGTGCAGGAACGAAATGTAAGTACGTGTCACGTGTATAGAAAAAAATATTGTCGATAACTACAAACAATAACAATTGTTGATAGTACGTGTTACAAAACGTTAAAAATAAACAAAAAAAAATCATCGGTGTTCCTTGACATTGATGGTAATGAAATTGGACGAAAATGTAATTTACCTTTTTTGTTTAACGTAAATCAGTTTTGGTATCTGGACATATAAATTTTCGTTCATTTAAATTCCATCGATGCAATCAGTACGTGACACCCAAACGTATACGCGTGTGCAAGGCCAAGTGCAAACAACATTACTATGTAAGTCATGCAATTACAAAGTAAAAGTATAAAGGGGTTTTGGTAATAATTTTTTATTTATTTCTAGCACTGGAACAAAATTTTGATATGCACGTGTGCCAACTTGGTGATAAAAAATGCCGACGACCTTCATGTTGGAAATTATGCAACTGTTACTGATCTGCGAATAAATTACAATGTAAATTATTAATTTCGATCGTGTACATTACATGCTTATTTAGGCGTTCGCAGGGTCAGGACAATATCAATATCTGCCTACTCCCACATCCTACGAGTTCAGATTTTCGTATTTAAAAGTAATATTTATGGTTATTGGGGTTTAAAGTATTATAGTGTTTACAAGGTGGGGTCGAAAAGTTTGATTCTGAGAGGATGACATTTTATAAAAGCATAAGACAAGCGTTTGCTTCTGTTCATGTTCATCATACTAATAAACCTTACGATTCTCTTTCAGTTATACTATTTTACTTCGTTTTCCACTTTAGTATTATCATTTTCTTCTTACACTTAATTTTTAATTAAGGGACATTCTCACCGATAATGAACTCTAAAAGCTTTCCAATATTTCTAATATCGCAAAATACGGTTTAGAATTAAATAAATAAATATTACATTTGACCGTTAACATCGGACAAGAAAAACAAACCGATATCAGTAATTGCATAATGTAATGCAAATGAGGATGATTCTACAACCATATTCTACATTCCACGAAGAAAAATAAAAAGGAAGAATTTTTGAATGAAATTGCTTCCAAATTACCTACGATTTCAGATAAATAAAAGTGACTTAAACTGAAACTAAAATCGTATCTTCTTGTTCACTTTCAGTACATTCATTTGTTCTTCTTGATCAGGTTGCACGTGATTGCCTGATATTCCAACTTTTAAAGATGACCAGAAGAACTGTTAGATTATTAGGATGGTATCTCAAGAACTACTTAAGTGCTATATGCTAAATATAATGTCAGCATAGGTTTAAGGTAAGACTGCTGTCTGGTACCAACAACTATGCAAATCAATTAATTTAAAAATTGATGACACATTATACTCCCTCAATTTCTCCGATAACTAGGTGATTTTTGCTCAGAATGAAGATGACTTAACTTGATCCCAGCTGTTATATTCTTTCCAATTTGCGCTTTCAACTTTCTCAATATATTGCTTTCCTCATTCATGCTTTTCCGTTCATTCTCACGATGTCGTCCGACCATCTTGCCTTTGGACGCCCTACGCTTCTTCTTCCTTCCTAGGTCGCCACTCCGTATTCTTCTGTCTATTTCTTTTGCTTGTCCTTGTTTGTTGATACTGACACATTGGTCTAGGTATAGGTATGTATTCTTTCACTTCTTGTAGTATTTTTCTTTCTATGTATTGACAGGTATATTATAGTAGGTCATACTTTTTGTTTTTTTTCAATATTTATACAGAGTCCAGCCGTTTTCGTCACTTCATTCAGCTAGTTTAGCATTTCTGTTAGTTCTTGAGGAGAATATGCCATTATGACATTATCTGCAAACCGAAGATGAGCGAGGCGTTCACCGTTCCTTTCTCATTCCAATCCAGCAGTTTGAAAGCGTCTTCTAGTACATTTGTAGATAATTTTGGGGACAATGTGTCTCCCTGTCTTATTCCGGGCTCGATGCTAATAGATTTAGTGTTATCAAATGTTCTAATGATCCTAGTTGCATTTTGGTATATTGCTTTCACTGACTGAATATACCAATAGTCGATTCTGCTGCGTTAGATAGAGGTAGGTTGTATTTGTTCACCTTTTGTATTAATTGTCTGACTGTGTGAATATAGTCCATCGTGCTGAATCCTTTATGGAATCCTGCGGGTTGGAATTCGTGTAGTCGGGTTGATATTCTCTTATCTATAACTTTCGTCAGTAACTTGTATATGTGTGATAAAAGGGATATAGATCTATACTTTTTTTAGGTCTGAAATGTCCCCTTTCTTATGTATAAGTATAGTCACCGATTTCTTCCAACGTTGTGGCATAGTTCTAAGCGTTTGTTAAATAATACTCTTAGATGTTTTATTATTTCCCATCCACCGCTTTTAATGAGTTCTACCACAATTTCGCCAGGAGCTTTGCCATTTTTCATTTAATTTAAACTGTTCTTGATTTCATAGCAACTTATTTCTGGTATATTCTCAGTGTAATGCATGGTGAGTTTGGCTCTTTCGTCCATTCGCGGAACGTTTTGTTTTCTGATGTTTGTTGAATATAGGTTTTCGTAGAATATTTTGATACAACTTAGGATTTCTTCCCTTTTTGTTATAATGTTTCCGTTTTCGTCCATAATTCTGATTAACTCTTTTTTCCTCCGCTTATCTTTGCTCTATACAATTTTATTCTCTTGCTGGTCTGTATAATGTTCTTAGCCAGTTTTTCATTGTATTTTTTGATGTCTTGTGTTATATGTGGCCTAATAATCTTATTTAGGTGTCGTAATAGGCTGTTATTTGTAGATGTACAGAAGTTTCCTTCTTTTCTATATAAGTTCTTTGGTTTCGTTACTTAATTTGTGTTCTCTGTTTTTTCTTTTAGCTAGTGTGTTCTGAGCTGCTTCTAATATACTTTCATTAATGTTTTGACTTATTATTTCGATATCTTCTTCCTCAGAACTTACTACCCTTAGTTTATTTTCCCGAATTAGCCTGTAGGAGTATTTCCGTTATTTATTCGATAATAGTTTGATATCTATTTTTGTCGTTTTTTATTCATTAATCGTTTTCGTTCCAGTTTTATGGGTATATTTATTTTTGCCCGTACCATTCTGTGATCACTACCTATACGACAATTATTAAGCACCGTAACATCTTCCACCATATGCTTTTTGTTAGAAATTATAAAGTCTATTTCATTCCTTGTTTTGCCGTCCGGACTTTGCCATGTCCATCTTCGATGTTTAAAATTAAAATTTATAAGTGTTTGTCCTCTGTTGTTTCTTTTTTCTAAGCAGTACTTTCCAAGAAAAAAATGACGAAGTACACATTTTGCATTAAAATCGCCCATTATAACCATAAAGTGTATTATATTTTCTATGTCTTCGTACAGATCTTCAACTTCTTCTAAGTGGTCTTCGGTTGAGGCGTATACTTGAATTATTTTCAATTCGTATCTCTTTGATAACTTTATATTTAGGTATATCACTTATTGAGTTAGTTGCGGTTATATAAGAAGCTAAAGTTTCTAGGTCAATTCGCCAGTATAAAAATTTCTCTACAAGTATGAAATTTGTCCATAGAACTCCTTACTCTTTCGTCGAAATGTCAAATTTTAGATAGCATATTTAACTTCACTTCCTGTAAGACCATCGGCGAGCTCTGTATTTTTACGTCTGGTGCACGCCAAATTAAAGTTTATTGAAAGCAATTGTCTATTAGGATATCGCTCAACCCACAATTTACGAGTGGTGAGGAGGTTATAATTACACTCACCGTAGGTATATATAAACAGTATCACTGTATTCTGCAGTAAATAATAAAGAAAATTTAAATTAAATATTATGAAATACAAGTATGTTTACACGAATCACTTAGCATCAACTAAAGAAATCCGTTAAAAATCGAGAGAGAAATAAATCATATTATCGAAAGTTTTAAGAAAGCTAAATTTTGCATTTATTTATCTGAAGTCTTGTTTTGGTTACAACCGATGATAAACGTGATCGCGTACACAAAGTATATTTTGTTAAGCTAGGTCAGTAACAATTCTAAAAAATAAACGTTACTATCTGCTTTAATTATTTTATTAAGAATTGATTTTGTAGATGGTGGAAAATTAAAGAAAATAATTATTAACACAATACATCAATTCGTATCACGAATTTTACTGCATTTGCCCAATATTTACAAACAACAAACAATTTCCATTTGTTTAGATAGTCAGTACCGGCCTGAAAACTAATTGCAAATATCTCAAAACTAGACCACTTTAGAGATCAAATTTTTAAAAGAAAATTTTCATTCAATGCCACAATGAAACTACCCCTTGAGGGTTATTTAATAAAAATGAAGTCAATTTTCAAAAAACAAACTAGATGTTAAATGTAGACTGTTCAAGAATAATCTAAAAAAAACACATCTCAACGCAGACTACTGAAAGCAAGCAAAACGAGCAAGGTAATCATAGTAGAATAAATTATACCTACTGGAATTTATAATTTTATTATTTGAAGAGATGCCCCTAAATCTTTGCCCATGTCACCTCAATGCGCTCATGCATCATACCAGCTTTATCATTTTATTTGACATCTCACATGACCGATGTAAAAAAAAAGTTGTGCGAGTAAATCTATAGTAGAAAAAACATAACCGCTCAAATCACATTCATTCTTACACTCTGCGCTGAAGTTCCCCTAAAATGAAAAAGAACTGAACTGAGGTTGATAATCGAGCAACATGTAAAGCCCGTGCCATCTCCATTGCATACTTCTCAATTAAAATTGTAAAGAAACTAAAAATTCCAGTTTTTTTAAGTGTATTATGTATTTTAAAGAACCGAATTATACAATTGATAAAAAACTTTGAACAAACTAGTTTGCTACCCACAGAAACAAGCAATAGAGAGTAAAAATGTATTGTTAGATATAATCTGAGTTAAGTGTACGGGCAAGAAAGGCGTGACATGGTGTGCGAGGGTATGAGCATATGATGATGTGGCGTAAAAACCTTTTAGATTTAAATCCGACCCCTACTCATGATTTCATATACATAGGTAGACGTGCGTCATCGTTTTCTTCAATTGATTACTGCGGCGTTGGCGCTTGTAATCTCTTTCTAGATTCCAGTTGTACAAAACTTAGCGAGTTTAAAAAAAAATCTTTGTAAATGCGAACGCAAGGCTGAATTACTATATAACCTGTCAACATAACTGTAAAACATAATTGATTATTATTACGGATGCTTGAAAACAAGCTCTACGCTCATAATTTCAAAGGCATGTGCTCTATGCGTTTTTAATCCATATTGTCGTGTGCACTGTAAAGAAATTGCAATTAAAAGCAAAATTTCACTATTTAGAAACATTTAATAACAAGTAACCACGAGAGTGAGTAATAGAGCAACTTCCTTTCTAGCATGACTGGTATTGGTAAAGATGTGATGCTCCGATTGTCAAAAGATTTTGACCGGGAAAATTCACAATTTCCAAATTGGCAGACGAATATAAGAAGCATGATAAGAAGGTAATACACCAAAATCAGTCGAGCAAAAGAAGAGCTGATGCGTCATCGAATAATCCATAAGTAGAAGTAAGAACAATAAAACACATAATGCGACGAATTCAGAGAATAAACAGAAGATGCATGAAACCGAACATGATGGTACTCCGGCTTTTTGTATTACTCGTTTTGGATCCGATAAAAGATTTTGGGCTAAAAATGTTTTGGCTAGATGGAAGTACTTAAAGGAAGAAAAAAAAATATGGTGTTACTATCGAAGCCTTCTTATCAGACGGCGACACGAGATGTTTGAAGGCAATGAAAGTGATTTCCCGGTTACCAAAACCAATATTTTTAAACCATTGCTAGCAATATAAATTGTCTTATGATTTGTTATTGGGCGTTACTGACGCTTATCCAAGTGATAGGCACTGAAAATAGCTTAGGCAGGCACTATAGACGCTCTTGAACGTCTGCCAATGTCATAATTTGTTTTTAGACATGTTTACATTCTAACAGTCACCCCTACTGGTAAAAACAATTGACCGCATTGAAATTATTAACTTTTCAAGCAAACTTTAATTTGATGAAACCAGTTGCAATTCAGAATACGGTGCACATTGCTACAAAAATCAAGACGCGAATTTTGAAACCAAATACTGAGTTGCCCATGGAAAAATATTTTATATCAAAAAACACATTTAGAAAACATCATTGCCAAATTTCCTAAATTTACCCACATGTCGTGCCTTAGTAATTTAGACAGTATGTTGTATTCTCTGTTTGTACATTGTCGTGAACATTTTGAACCAGAAAACTACCAGAATGAAATTGTTAAAAGCCGACTAGATGAGTACGTTTAGACCAAAGATGACGACGTCCAAACAGTAGAACAAACATTTATTTTTTAACGGCCCAATTCGACTGACTGGAAGCGGACCACTTCGCTTAAGTCGACAACATGAACTGAATATCGAAAAATGTTTCAAACTTTTATAAAAAATAAATAAAAGCAGTCAAAGGCAATTAATTTTGACTTGTTTACACATAGTTAGTAATTTACACTCTTGACTACAACAACCAACTTCATTTAAATTGATCGTAATCGCTTAAAACTGTGACAGTCGCTAGGTAATTACTAAGCAATTGTCAGATTCGGTGAAAAGACCGCGATTGCCACAATACATGTACATTTTTACAAGAGTGAAACATCTCTCTGATACTCCTCCTCCAGATTATTTACTGTAAGAATGAAATGTACAAAGGAAATTTAGTTTTTGTATAATTAGCAAGTCGAACACAGTCTGAAGGTGAAGCATTGTTATTTCACACCATATGTATTTTAACAGACATTTTAATTTGGATTTTGGAAAAACATTAAGCACGTTACCGATCCTGCAAAAAGAAACCTTCATAAGTAATCATAAAGCGCATAAACGGCATTATAAAAATTTCTATGATATAATGAAAAAGTTGTCATGATCTCTTTTGATTGCAAAACGAGTATGTCGTCGAAATTGCCAGACCAACAAGTGTATTGTACTGCAGTTAAATTTTTATTCTGTGCTGGACACTCATAATCGAAGCTTTCTGATAACAAGGTTTAGAGTTTCGTTTAAACAGAAGCAGACATACCGAAAAGTTTAAACAAGGTTCCCTCTGCAGTTCATCGTGTTTTATCGAATTTTAAATATTCTGCAAACTTAACGTCAGTTCGCTTATTTTGTGATAGAAGCATACGAATTCCACATTTATAAAAATACTTTTCAACTGGATGTATGGATGTTTGTACCACCCGACAATATTTGACAATATATAAAAAGTTGTAAAAAAAATCTGAAGTACGAAACTCAGAAAATTACACAAACATCATCATAGAATCTCCAGGTACAGGTTTTAGAACAGAACTAAATTTTGAAGGTTTGGACAAGGAAAAAACACAAAAGATCCTCAAAAATTCATTCATGCCAACTGACACTTCAAATTCTATTTACAAAAACCAAGGATACTGTTATATATATACGCATAAAGCCAAAAGAGGCCAATGTGAAGGTATCACTAAAATTAAATGAAATAAAGCGTTAAAAGTTTATTGAATAACCATGAGAGCCAAAATTACCTTTTGAACGTAATAAACTACCATCGACGAAGATGCAGAACCGGAAAATGTTTAGGGCTGAGATTTGAAACGATACGTCATTTGCATTACAACGGTTCCGTGGTTGAAAAAGATAACCCGAGGTACAGTTGTATGGTATAGACTTGTTTTTAATAAGTAATAAGCCAGTATCATCACAGTAACCATAATTTGGTACAAATCCATATACCAACAATAACAAACTTCGCATGCACGCCTATATCGTGGTATATAAATTTATTTCTCAAAGTATGTTATTTATAAGCAGTTCTTTTTTGTAACACGCGTATAATAAAAGATTAAGTTGCGTAAATATCAAATAAAAACGCTTTCTATTATACTGTACTTAATGCAATGCCACGCACATACTAATTCTACCACGTGCATCTATATCACGCTTATACGTGATGCACCTTTTTTGATATGATCGTTCATTATCGTAAAGGTACACTTCGATTACAAATAAGAACGCCACTCTACAGATACAAAAAATAATATACGAATAAAGATTTTTCCATGGTTGTACATTTATTTTAATTAATATTTGACATTTGTTATATTGAACGTATAAAGTACGTAACGAGCACGTTCACTTATGCAGAAGTTCGTTTTATTAATTAAAATTAAATTAATTTTATATGAATTGAAGGAGGTAAATGTTACTGATTTATGCAACCACGTAATTAATTAAGCTACGTGCTTGCATTTAAATGTAATTAAAATCCGATTTAGCAATATTATGAGTATAATTCTCATTGAGTAAATTACGCGTTGATCATGACTGTAATAAAGATAAAAGAATACAAAAAAATCATGATTTATATTGGATAAAATTAAAAAAATTAGGACTTACCCTGTGTGGTGCGCACAGTAATTTATGAACTGCAGCCAGCTGGTTGATGAGAGGTAGTGTAACACTAAACGTGTGCAAAGGAGGCGTGGGAGGATCAGGGAAGTTTGTTGTATAAGAAAATGGATCTATGTCGTTTAAGTATTGAACTCGGCATGTTAGAGACATCGTGATTGTTCTTATTTTTTAACTACCTTATGAATTAGTTCACATTATTAATCACTTTAAGTAGGTTAGAAATTGCCAGTCTTTCAATAGTGTGCACAATAATCTCTAATCCGTTTTTTGTTCAAGCGCTGAAAAAATAAAATCGTGTCAGTCCAAAAATGCTATAGAGTGAATTAACGTCGAGCCTAAAAAAGTTGTTCTAAAAACATGAATTATGTGAGTTTGGAATTATTTTAGACAGAGACTAGTTTATGCTTAAGCAAGATACTGTTTCATCTATTTTCTACGATGTATAATTCAAAGATTAAGACATTTAGTCAATACAGACGTTGGTGTAAATTAGTTGATTTAGATTGAGCAGAGCCAAATTTATCTATTTTGGTAGTCAGAATGTATAACTAAAAAAGAAACAAATATCATTTATTTGTGTATGGATAAAAATAAACTCTAGGAAAGAAATGAGCATAGATTGAAATTCTATGACAGAGCAAAGAGACAGTTCGTGCTGCGTGACGATACACTGTCCCCTAAAATCACTAGACATGCATGTCTAAATCACACTCGAAATTCTTTTCATTCTTTCATTCATTAGAGTTAGCCGTGCAACTTAGAAAAATTCTTTATGTAGTTATCTGTTAATGGTGAAATCGTAGAACGAAGCAAATCAATTTCCAATCTCCTCGTGTTCGTACTTCATAGGATTTTGTACTGATTGCTATTTTTAGCCTTCTTCGTTGATTAACTTATCATCATGGTTTACATCATTGAAAAGACTTTAGCTTTAGCAAATAAAACGTTGTCTTTTGAATATATTTGTGGAAAATTTGGGAGCCTTAGATCAAGTTGATGAAATTGATAGTGAGGATTCGAATTAAGTCATTCTCTAACTCAGATTCCAACTTTTGAAATCTTAAGACAGTTCCTTAGCAATCAATGTAGCGCTTTGGAAACAAATTTGTTTAGTGATAGTTCATGCAATACAGTAACTTCACGCAGTAGTCAACAAGGTCACCCAAAATTTATTGGTAAAGTAGAAAGACATAAACAACAATTGTTAGCTGCATGGTCAGATCAAACGTCGGCGCAACCTCGTTGTCTGTACTGTAGGGATCAATCACATGCTATTTTTCATTGTATTAATTTCGCTGGTCTTAAACCTTAATCGTTACGTTGCTGCCAAATCCGTATAATCTTGTTTGAAGTGTTTAAGTCCCAGATACCAAGTTAGATCTTGTCGTTCAACAGCCACTTGTCGGCATTGCTCAGCATCACATCATTCGTTATTGTACTTTCAGAAAACTTTTTCTGGAGCTCGTCGCTCCCAAGAATCGTCGCACTCGGCGACTGATTCGACGGACAGTCCTCAAGAAGGTCTAACTAGCAACTGTTCGTCTTGAGGTTCAAGATCGCTGAGACCATTTTCAAAGTTTTAGAGCACTTTGTGACAGGAAGTCCAATACCTTTAATCACAAGCCTAAATTTGGGAACATGAACTTGGTAGATCCTGACTGGAACATTCCTGGTAATATCCATCTACTTTTAGGTGCTGACGTATTTCACTTATCGCTTGTAGTGGTCTTCTACGTTATGAAAACAAGAATGGCCAAATCGATGGCCCAACCGACATGAACACAATTGTTGGTTTAGCCCTCAGGGGTCCTGTTGCTTGTAATTCTGTTTCACAACTACAGTCATTTTTTGTTTCATCAGAGCCTAGTCTTAATGGCACTTTAAAGTCATTTGGCACGTCAAAGAGATTCTCAACGTCGCTTATCGTTAAACTCTTTTATAGAGGAAAAATATAATGAGATTATAAAAGACTATCTGGACACGGACAACAAAGGTGTCTCACTAAATGATACACCTTTTGCCGGACAAAAACTCCAAAATGATATTAGTTAGATTTTACTTCGTTTCCGTTGGTATCATTTCGTTTTCACGTCAAATGTTTAGTCAAACAGTAATTACGCTTTCGCATAGAAAGAAATTACTTGGCGTTTCTCACCTACAGAGTCCATACAAACACCGTAACTGATGGTGTCGCATATTCTCCTTCTCTAACCATTCGTATAATTCTGGTTGCTTGGAATTACGCAAATGGTCCGCTAATGACCCATTGATTTCCGCATCGTTACCGATGGAATATTGCCCAGCTAACCCCTTCTTGTTTGATACAGATGCTGATGTCATTGCGATTTGTTTTCATTCATAATTAAACCAATAGATTCGCTCTTCCTTTGATCACTTACATTTTTCGCAAGACGATTAATACAGCATGGGCGGCTTATAGGTTTATATTTAGTGGGAAACGTATAAATCATCACTCGTCGCTTTGTGGAATCTCAAAATTCCTCGTCTTTCGTTAAATGTACGTTGCATGCATTCTGCGATGCGTCTGAGTTCGGGTACGCTTGCTTAGTTTATCTTCTGCTTGTGAATCTAAATAATCAGAGTTTCGTTTCGTTTGTAATAGCCAAACCGAAGGGGCCCATCCCGCGTTTTGAAACTGTAAGCAGCAGTGTTATTGTCTAACATTGTTGCCATTCGTACTAAGAAGTTATTGACATAAGAAATAGTCGCTTGGAGTGATTCGCAAGTAGCATTGGTGTGGATACAACCTTTGCCACATCGTTAGAAGACCTTAATCGCTAATTAATCGCGTCTCACACATCCAAGAAAATCGTTCCTCCGCGTGGTCTTCTGCTCTCTATAGTGAACGAGACTAAATTGGCTTCGTCAGCAGAGAGAATTCTGATATAGTTGTGTTGTCGCTGGCAGAACCACCTGTAAATTCGTTTAGTCACAATAAAATAGTACAATTGAAAACATTCCAAGTAGAATTCAAAAATATTCGTAAAGATTGTTGTTGCTTTATCACCATCACCTTTTATACATAATGATGGAGTCTTGATTCGTTTTGCTCGATTATCACTACAAAAGCATCCCGCATTATTGCTTAACAACCATCGTCTGACAAGTTTGATTGTGAAGAGTACAGTTGTGTTGGAGTAGATTATGGCGATCTTTTTCCAATCCTTATTTCAAAACGACGGAGTTTGTGTGCTTTGCTACCAAAACTCTGCACTTTGAAATAGCTTGAGATTTAACAAGTGAGACACATCTGGCTGCGTTACATAGATTTCTCGCACGCCGCGGTCACTGCAATCATATCTTCAGTGATTGTGGTACTAACTTCGTCGAGGCCAACAAACAATTGGCTACTTAATTCAAACTCGCAGTGAAAACTGAAGCCATTCAGTCGCATTTCACTCCTCCTTCCGCTCCACACTTCAGTTGTTTGTGGGAGAGCGGGATCAAATCTGTTAAAACCCATTTCTTGCGGATAATTGGAAATCAGATTTTCACTTATGAGAAGTTGAACACACTAGTGCAAATAGAGGCAGTCATCAATTCTCGATCTCTATGTAGTCTTAGCTCCCAATGACTTGAGTGTGTTATCACCAGATCATTTTCTGACATTAGAACCCTTAACGTCCGTACCGGACCCAGATTTGTCACGTTTGAAAATGACTCGTCTTTGGCGATAGCAATTGTTACAATGATTACACCAAGACTTTTGGCGCAAATAGAAAAATGAATACCTGCACATACGATATCAACGCGGAAAGTGGTCAGAATCAAAGGTCCTTGAGCCAATAGATATTGGCAGGTTAATCCTAATCAATGACGAGTTGAGTTCACCTCTAGAATGGAGGATGTGTAGAATAGTTGAATTTTATCCTGGAAATGATAATTTTGTTCGCGTGGCAACAGTTCGTACTGCTCAAGCGCCCTCCAGTAAAGTTATATCCGCTGGCTTTGCAGTAACATTGTAATATACTTACTTGTCAGTTTAAAATTTTGTTTAAATTGTTTTTTTTTGTTATTGAAAACACCTTTGTACTGTTGATTTTGATGGGCGGTATGTTTCGTGCTCTTAGAAGGCCTGTGATATAAGCAATTACGCGTGCACACGTGTTGATGGTTGCGGACAGTGAGCACGTGCGCGTTCTTAGCGAACTTAGTTATGTTTACGTTGCTAACAAAAAACACATATAAAATGGCGATTTAACAGTTCTATAGTTTAAAGAGAGTTGTTAGAAATTACAAGAAAGAAATGAAAGAGATTGAAGTTCCTTAACATGTAAAATGTTAAGATTAGAGCATCATTACATTTCGTTTTACTTTGTGGTGGGCAACCCACACTACCGCCAGTCACTTAGTAATCGTTATTTTAAATAGTCCGTGACTCAAATAAACCTTTCATTTTTTCTATCCATCTAAAGCTCGCGAATATTGATATCACTTTGGCGTCGCTATTATTAGTTTTTCTCCCCGTGGTAACTGAAAATAACCTTTCTGCTAATACGGGTCAATCTAATTGTCGAGGTTCCTCCTCTCTTCCTGACGAAACCCTTCAATTATAAATGAACCACGCGTCTAGTCGACGTGGCTTGACGAAAATGAGTGCTAAAATTAGATCTTGTGTACCATGGCGGAACAGTCAACCAGACGGACTTACTTTTTTTCTACAAATTGATATACTGGTAAAACTATCATAAGAAACATTTCAGAAATCTCGACTCGCATGGTGCAATAACTCTGTGAAGTAAATTACGGAAATTCTATGAACGCGTTCTTAAAAAAATACATGACAAAATACCACTTAAAATACGTCGATAATACAATCTCTTGTCAGCACGTTCCACTTTGAATAAGAAACTAACGAAAAAATTTTCAAAAAACTCGGTTTATAGGTTGAACTTGTGAGATCTAGTAATAGAAGAACTTCTAGGATTGACTTTACCAAATAATTGGGGTGTATACTTAACGGCGAAATCCTCACAATCTCTCGACATTTTGCTTTACAAGCTACTTGTGAAAAATTGACATTTTCAACCGACGAAACAAATGTTTCTGCGTAAAAGAGATCCCCCTATTTATCTGCAACAGGTTCGAATCCGTAAAATTTTAGAATGCAAGCACCTCGAACTCTTCCATAAGGGCATACCCAAGTGGTCAAGAAATTACTCTCAGCTTCAATACTTATTTCACCGCAGACTATTTATCGCATCGCTCCCGTCGAATCTTTGTGTGTTAGTCAAACATCAGCCCCTTTAATTTCTTTTGCAGGAAATTAACTAATCTAAAGTTGTTTTGAAAACTCGTACATGCACATTATTAGATAATCGTGTTTTGATCGCAAATTTTCGTTTCATTCAGGACATCAAGCGTTATCACAAGATCGTGATGAATGACAACGTCCATAAAAGGCGTAATGCGTAATTCCGTACTATCCAAAATACTAAAAATAGATATAAATACCAAAACGCCCAACTTCACAAATTCTCACCTTCCATAGAAGATGAAATTGTCACGTAGAACGCATTAACGATTTAGACGATTATCGATGTCTTGCGTGTGACAGATACTGACGGGTTGGGTTGTTCTCGAGACAATCCTAGACCTAGTACCTGGTATCAAAGTAGGCCTTATTTGTGTACACACATTCCGCCTCCTTGACAGTTATAACAAAAATTCCATTTAAAAGCAAGCATCCTTTCCGGTTTCGACGACAAAAAGTTGGCTACTGTATTAACCTTCGGATTACCAAGCAATTTTTGAGGCGCCGATTACCAAGTGAGGTCAGATTTGACCCCAAGTTTTTTTTCTTATTTTGTAAAGAAAAACCGATTAATTTGTAATGGTAACCTTTATTAATATTTTAAATTAACATTAGATTTCATATAAACTAATAAAAATAAAATGTAAACATAAATTAGTGAGGGCAACAACTATTACATATTATTGTAGTTTTTTTCTGGCAATGTTGTTTACATACAAAGAGTTTGCACTTTTCACATGTTTCCGAACATTTTTTGTCATTTGCTCTTCGACATATCTTACAACGACCTCAAATATGACCCCAACGACAATATTTTTTTTATGTCGCAAAACAAATAACAATTGAAAAATTTGTTATATATTATTAAACATTGTTGAAAGAAACTCAGCTAAAAAAATATTGGGACAGTTGTAAAAAAAACTTAAGAAAAGACAACAAAAACAACACGTCTGGGGTCAAAAAAGACCCCAATGGTAATCGGAAGGTTAAAAAGAAGTCGTAAGCACCACAATGCCATAACTCCATAACCTACGCTTCATCCACATGCACCGTGCCCGCTAGGTTTAGCTTCTAGCAATTATTGCTTCTTCCCAAATCTGAAGATTCACGAATTCATTATATTGAATGTATAAATGTATTGCTTTGTTCCGTTGAAAAATCTAAAAAAAAACCCTCAGAAATCTTGTTTTCAGCACCAGACCAAAAGCAATTCGTACTATCCTCTTATTATACAAAAACAATGTACTATCGCAAAATAGCATTTTAAGTTCGTCATACAGTTATGTACTCAATCTAATTTACTTTAGAAAACTTGTAAAACTTATCCTCAAAATTCATCAACAATTTTGTGTGTAGGTTCAATAATTAACATAATTTTTTATTTATAACATTCACTATGTTTATCCATCGGACTGTATAAGCACATTAAAAAATATTAACTAAACACAACCTTTTTAGCTTGTTTTTTTAATAAGTTTATCTTGGATGAATAGTCTCGCGTCATGTTTCATATTCTCTTAAATGTTTTCTACTTTTTTTAGCTTTGTAACCATTTATTTAAACCTAGTCTGTGTCTAAATATAACACATTTACAAGTATGAATTTGCTATAAAATTGTCACTTTTTGAAGCTCTTAAATTTAACGTCAATGCATTCAATGTATTCTTAAAAACCTCAAATTTTATGTTTGATAACACGTGCTCGATGAATTATTTCCAACTTGAAATGATATGCTTTATTAAACATCGGTTTAGGTACGATTACCAAGGTGAAGTAAAAAATATTAATAATTTTGATATTATACAGACATCCGGTTATTTAAAAACTAAAACTGTTTTCTTAATGAAATTAGCAGTTTATATGAACTAACTTTTTCAAAAAAATACAATCGAATTTTATTGACTTAGTATTAGTCAAAATGACATGCTCGGCGAAAAAAATAAGATTTCAACTTATCTGGAGAAAAAGTTCAACTTAAATCCTGTTATATTTTACAAAATAATATAAAATGTTCCAGAGAATAATAGTATTACCAAAGTATGAACAATGGAAAACAATGATAGATGACGCAATTCATAGCAGTAGCAACAAACAAAAAAAGTTACAACAAAAGCGTTTAAAGCTGATTAAAATTCCTAATAATAAATAATGATCAGTGTGACGACATATAATACATTATCAGTTGGATGATTCAGTTAAAGTTTAATCATATTTTTACACAATTTAAACAACAATAAATACAAATCTTACTATGTATTTAGTTTAAAAAAAAAAACCGGTAATAGTAGTTCATTTAACGAGTTCCTGTGTAAATTGGACGCTTCCTCGAGGGAAAAAAAAGCGTCCAATTTAGACAAGAACGAGTTGAATACATTTTATTGCTCGAACAGAGACTAGGAAGCCGCCAAAGTCTCAAAATCTCTCAAAAATAATTTGACGTTCATGTTGACAAGTGCGCAAAAACTGTCATAGACGGTTTACAATAGCGAAAAATTAAAATTGCTGACAGTTAAGAACAATAAACAAATTTTTAGACAACAAATTAAAAATTGTTGTATCTTTTTTTTTGGTTCAGTGTAGAAATAATGACAAAAAATGTTTTTTTTTAAATTGACTTATTATTATGTTAAAAATTAACAAATATTCTATAGTTTTAGTTTCTAGTGATTTACTGATCGTTTACTTCATCTAAAAGTATCCCATGTTTGCCTTCTAATGTGATGCTTTTAATAACATTCCTTGTAGCTTGTAGCAAACTTTTTTTTGAACCTTAACTTTAACCGGGCTCAACTCTACATAATAAATAAAATTGAAACTTCATCTCTGCGTTTAATTCCAAACTTTTACCAAAATCATAGTAGGTCCATTAAGTAGATGTAACGACATTGGTATTGTTTGATAGAATCCTATATACTTTTTTATATTAAATGCGTATCTGAAAATAATTCAATATATCCACGTAATATGCTTTTGAACATACTATTCACGTTGTTGTTTTATCGGCGGCTTCGAGCGAAAATCTATAACACTCCTAAATTCGCTACAATACCATCAAGCCCGTGTTGATTTTTAATCTTCAACTGTAAATAATTATTACCTTAGCCATACGTCCAGAGAAATCATCATTTATCAAGCGGTTATTTGGTATAACACGGAAGGTTTATAATTTTTGCAGAAAACAAAATAACAAAAGGATTATTTGAATGTATTCAACAATGTTGCTGGATGCGAAGTAATAACATTCTGCTGAACTTTCATTGTTTATTATTTTGAAACGAATATACACAACGTTTCGATTGCTGTGGTATCTGGAATCGTCATCAGGTGAATACTGTCACCGGTTCTTGCTAATATATTTATGAAAGATTTTGAGAAAAAAGCTTTATCGCTTTACTGTAGCAATTGACGTATTTAAACAAAAAGATGTTAGATATATTTACAATATTTAGCAAAGGAGGAATCGTTTTATGGTGTTTCCAAAGTACTTACGCCATGAATACACATTGCAGTGTAAACTCGATAATGAGTTTGATCTGATTTTTGTTGTGGCTTATCAGAAAATCTTACAACTTTCGTATGTTGTTAAGTTTTTAAATGATATATATTTGTAATTCCGCTGTAAATATAAATTTGATCTTACAAATTCAAGTCATTTTCAACATATTGATTTTACAAATAATTTTGATAAGATTTTACATTCAGTTGAGAAATGATAAAAAGTCATGGCAAAAGAGCCCAAGCAAATGAAAAGTTTCGAAGAATCTTTTAAATCCAAAAACACAGTTGCGTCAATGATCGAAGGAAAAGGCGAAGAGAAAAGTGCTTAAGCCCCAGTTAAAAAAGAGTTTGTCAACTTTATTAAAAATTGAGTCGAGTGATGAAGAAATTTATAAAGCAGAAGAGAAATTAAATACTCGTTGCTAGTTCTTCTAAAGGAGGCATGTTGTCACTTTTTAAAAGCCTTGTTGGTTCGAAAAATCTTACTGTCGAAGATATGCAGCCAGCTTTGGATAAATTAAATGGTTACTTTATTACCAAAAACGTTGGCGAATATATTGCCATAAAATTGTGTTAATCGATGGCTGCAAAATTACTAGGTCGAGTATTAGGTACATTTGAAGGCGTTGCGCTAACAGAATCTCTGGTCCAAATTTTAAGTCCAAGACGACGTGTCGATATTCTAGATTGTATGGAAGCACAAAAACAAGAAAGACCATATATGATGTCTTTTTGTGAGGTACATGGCGTTGGGATATCTACCAATTTGACAAAAATTTGGTTCATTGAAAACAATATACGTGTTTTGATTGCTGCATTTAGAGCAGGCGCTGTTGAACAATTATGTACTCGCCCTAAGCATCTTAACGCGTTGCATCCAACAGACCGTCATAAAGGGATGCAAATGTTTGAAAATTGACGTTGTGCTTATTGATACTGAGGAATAATGAACTCTTAATGCAAGCATTATCTATGCTGATAAAAGTGAATTGGTTTTGATTGTTGGAGAAGCAGTAGAACCATTAGTAGAAAATAAGGCTGTGGGATCAACTAGTCAAATCACTTAATGCTAAAGCTGTAATTCACGATCTTATGAAATAAATTTATAGAACTTTTATAAACCGTTAAACTATTTGTTATTTAATATAGGTGTTGGTTTAAATTTTTACATTTAAAGATTTTACGTTGATGATCCCTTTGTCATTTGGCAAGATGGTTCTTCTACCCTCAAAGAGTTTTTATGTAATTTAAACTCAATTCATCAAAATATTCGTTTTACTATGGAATTAGGAAAGAACTCCTCTTTACCATTTTGGACATTTTAGTTAATCGAAATAAAGATGGTACATTATTACATTCAGTTTATCAAAAACCTGCCCATACAGACAAATATTTAAATGGATTGTCTCACCATCACCCTTCTTAGAAATTATCAGGATTAAATTCTTTAGTGTACAGAGCTGATTCCTTAAATCAACTCCAAAATCATCAAAAAGAGTTAAATCATCTAACCAAGGTGTTAGTAGCAAACAATTACAATAGAAAAAGTATAAAACAACCTATTACAAAGTTTACGTCTGCAAAACCTAGAGTAACAGCGGAAACTACATCTCAACCATTGTCTATCGCTTATCAACCCTAGGTCATAGAGTATAGGAAAAATGTTGTCTAAATACAACAATGTTACTTGGTTTTCTACTCTTCTTAAATTGAGTCAACTCTTAAATCGGGTAAAAAACATTGTTCATTTTCAATCTGACGGTGTTTATAGCATTCCTTATTCTTGTAGTCGTGCATATATAGGAGAAACGGGTAGAAGCACGGAAATTCGTATTAAGGAGCATCATAGGTGTAGTCCTTAACAAAAACACGGATCACCAATTTATGTTTGAAAACACTAAAATTTTAGCAAATGTTTCTAATTACTATCAGCGGAAAATGAGGGAATCCGCTGAAATAATTAAAAAACCTTTTAATATTAACCGAGATAATAGATTTCTTTTACCGGAGATTTGGTAACCAGTTTTATCAATAGGGGACCGGTCTATAAAAGCGAGACTTCACGGCGCAATCAATCACTTTGATTCAGGCTCTGAATATGCCCACTGCGACGCGTGACGCAAGGTCAGCTTGTGTGATAACGACAACACGGGAATTATCCATAATGGAAGTGTATTTCTTGATATTATTTCTTGAATGTTACCTTTTTGATATCAAAGCTATTCATTTAATTTATTAGAAATAAACCTTAATAATTTTAACTACTTCTGGCTTTGAACACAAGTTTCAGTTCCTTTAAGTATCAAAGTTAAAACTAGAACTTTACTTGGCACAGAACTAATCTTGTTGATTTGTTTTCTGCAAAAATCAAAAACTTTCCGTGTTATACCAAATAACCATTTGATGAATGATGATTTCTCTGAACATATGGCTAAGGTGATGCTTACATTTTTTACCTTTTTATTATTTCATATTTCGACAAGGCATTGAAAACGTCGTGCTAGTGCTCGACGATTTGCTTTTGCAAACGGCGGCCGTTCTGCTTTTGCCAAAGTGTAAATTTAATAGAACGTTAGTTCTTTTCTTACAGGCTATCCTCGTGGTAAGGGTAAATTTTCTTTTTGAAACGTAACTTAGATTTCCTTATTTTCTTGTAGCACGTGTTATGGGGTATAATTATAAACTTACCACGTGTCATGTGGCATATAAATGTATGTGGTCTCCGATATAACGGCGAAACTTTAAAAGCATTGTACGACCTGTCTTCATCGACACCTGTTTCGCACAGTCATCGGAGTCGCTGAGAAAAACCATCACCTGCAGTTACACCTCTCCGAAAATCGTAGCGTATTGTTTGTAATCAGTATCATTCACTATTAGTTTTCTTCTTAATTGTCTGTCTGTATGCACTTAATAATTCAAATTTCTGATTTACGTTTAAATACATCGTTTGTATCTAATCGAGGGAGTATAGTATAGTTAAATGTCATGTACTCAAATAACTTATGCTATGGCGTAAGATGATTTGTCATACTTTTTTAATTTTGATACTTGTGGAATAGATATTGTAGCTCTACCACGGTTAACTTGACTGTGATTTGCTGTCATAAAATATTATATACCACTACGGATGATTTTGATACTTCGTGAAAGTTTAAGCCAATAAATGTATACCTGTTGTTGATTCAGTTAGTGTATCGATTATCCATTTCCTTCATATTCTTCCATTCACGCGGTGTGAGCCAGCACCGTTGCAAACTAATCTCGCTCTGGCGCCCAAAGTTCTATTTACTTCCTTTTTTCTTGAGTGTATAATCTCGACAAATACACTTTGTATTCGACTGATTATTTCCCAACTACTACTCACGCCTCTTTCCGATGATTGTGGAGCTGTCGTTGCTCATTCTGTGTTTTTTTCTGTAGTCGTAGTACCATCTCAGCCAGGAGCACGTAACAACACTCAATCTGTTTTAAACACTCTTAAAAATACTTCTCTAATTCAATCCTAGGAGATAAAACATTGGTGATAAAACGAAAACAAACCATTATTTTGAAAGCACAGACGAGAAAATAAACAAAGTTATTAAATTGATCGAGTTTTAACATATAAAAATCGCATTAAAAAATATAATATAACTGGAACATCTAAGAAACTTACTATGTGAAGTTTGATAATAAATTTTTATAGTATATAAAAGTGGGTTTTTGTAAATTTGCAAAGCTTAGATAACAATATTGTGTCAATCGTAGTCTCATTCAGCCTGCTTATGCACCACACACAAAAATAATAAATTGATAATTGTAAAAGTGAAAATAGAGACATTAACATCATATAAACATTTTAAGTTTCAGGGCAAGTTGGTAATTTAGAAACAAGCTACTTTTTAATGTAAAGTAAATGGAATCTTACAAAACTAGGAACCCTTAAGGTTTAGACGAACATATTCGTTTCCTTATAAGTGGGGATAAACGGTATATCGTTGTCAAACGGCTATTTTTACTTTTCTTTTGTCGGTTGGAAATCGCTGGTGAACGTTCGTGTAACTGGGTGTTATTTAAAGACATGTAAGTAGTTTTCTTTCTGCTGAATTTTCATCGGCAGTGATTTCTATTACGCTTTTAGCGGACGTGCTAGGGAAAACGTATTCCAGGAATTGGTCGAATTCGACGTTAATTAATTAATTACACGACGTTTACAGGTAGGGTAGCAATTCTCAAACAGCGTCGTCACGTTATCTTTTCGGGATATGTATGTAATCTGTCGGGTCTACCTCGTTTAACGTAATCGGAAGGGACGAGAGAAGACTCACATCTATATCAGTATCGTATTACTTCGTTAAATTACTTTATGCACATTATTTCTTGCATTTATATTCTTCGATCATTTGAACGCAGTCATAGCCAAAGGCAAAATAACATTGATATATAGCTGTGATATTACTATATTAGTCGACAAATTTCTAATTGAAATAAATAGATTATTGTTGGAAGTTGTGTTTTGTCAATTTGTTCATTTTAGTGATCGATAGATTTAACAAGGTCTGTATTGGCTGTTATTTACTTGCCTTTTTAATTTAGTGTATGATTAGTACACCAAGACTTGCGATCCGTTTGCCGATACAACAGGGTTAGTCGTCAGCAATAAAGTTGCGAGAAAATTCTCGTAACAAATTGATGTATAAGATGGGAGTTTAGAAAAAGAACATTGGATCGTGTAAATTATGTTGTAACCTTCTAGAAAAAGACCTATGTCCGGTTGCATAAAACAAAGTTAAGTATGTTGTTAGCTGACCTCGTTAACTAAATCATAGATTTTGATTTGATAATGCCGCCATTAAAGCTAGTAATTTTGTGACCAATAACGACACACACGTGTTAACTACAACGTCAATACGTAGTTAACTACAACGTCGAAGTTAACAATGCTTTATGTAACCGGGCTTTAGTGTTAGGTAGCTAGTTTATCGAATCTTAAGCACGTCTTCAATGTAAAAGTTATATAGAGTACATACAGAATCTAGTAACAGAATTTTGTTGCAAGCCAACCTGAGTTGTATACAGTGGCGGCTGGTGGTCAATCATACCAGAGGGTCATTTTAAAATATTCAAAAAAACGCAATTATCACAAAAAGTAAAAAAAAACTTTTTTGCATTAAAGCTGTTTATATTTAAGATCTATTCGTCTATCTTTATAATCAGCAAAATGATCGATACCAAGTTCATTAAAATTTACAATGTTTTCAATTAAAAATTTTTCCATGTTTCTTCACATCCACAAATCCATTCTGATAAATCGTACCTAGATTCTTTAAAATTACGGTGTACTTCTTTATTTTTATGTTTACTTATTGTATATCGAATTTGAAGTAAAGGCCGAGGACAACCATTGGTTTTAAATTCTAAACGTCTTTCAAAATTTAAACTATTATTAGCGATTTATTTTCTTTATTAAACAAAAACGGTAATATGTACTTAAACATAATTAATTTTCTTTTAACTTGTGAAAGTGCAAAGTTTGTCGTATGAGATAAAAAATGTGCATTCCAGCATTTTTGTTTTACAAACACGTATTGCGGAGATAATAATAAATGACGTAAGCATAGCATTGAGTACGCGAAATGGGACCCGGCTGACAACCGCAGAAACCATTTAGTTGTCTTTTTCTAATTCGCATAAGATTGTATTATGTGTGTTGCACTCTTGACTACAATAAGTATCATTTACGATTCGGCTGCATTATATAATACAATATAATACACAGGGACTATAAAACACAACAGCCTCGGGTAAATTCGGAAGTTTTCGCATCTGTTGCGCTTACAATGAAAATTGAAATTCAAACGCTGATAATTTGATTTAAACGCGGGTTCTTGTAATTTTAAAGTAAATAAAATAATTTTCTAATTCATTTTGGAGGGTCATTGTCCGAATGACCTAATAGAGAAGCCGCCAGTAGTTGTATAGTTTTGATATTTTAATTTATATGGCTGAATACTCACGATTTTATTTATCAGTGTTTTTATTATGCAATAATTATTGTAATGTATGTAACAAAAATCGAAAGTGAAGCATAGCATAACGAACGTTAATGGACCGTGAGATCGCAGCTCGAGCGCTCCATGAGAGTGACTTATGCTATCAGACTTTCGAAGACAGTAACATACATTATTTTTGTCCCGTTCTTTGTGAAATTTTCATGAAAATTTCAAACAAAACCCACACACCTTGCATACATCACAAATATAATGTTTGTACTACAATAGTAACTAACTGAATCGCTCAAGTTCGAAATTCGAATGTTTACGAAGTAAAAACTCCTAAATAATTAGTTTATGAGATTTGTATAACGTTTTCCTTCTGAGTTTAACTAAATTGCAGAACTTTTGAACAGATTTTCTATGAGACAGATTTGTACATAAATAATAATTGATTTTCACGGCATAGTTTCATAAATTCAAATATGTTTAAGAGTTGGTAGTACGTGAAAAAATTGAATTTCAAACTTGACATATTACGTTAGTGTTAAATGTACTACCAACGTTATATTTGTAAGGTTTCAATATGGATTTTGCGATTTTTCATTAATTTTTTGTCTTGCTCCTCTATCTTTATACCTAATTTAGTTTTCCGAAAAAGTTTTTTATCCGTAACCTCATTTGACAAAACAATATAGTCAATTCTAGTACTTTTTCCTTCATTACTTTAATGAAGTCAAATGTGGTTCCCTACGTATCTCAGTACAGTAAATCAAATGAAGAAATTGCGTAATTACGAAAATAGGAAATAAAAATCAATACATAAAAATATTACTATCAAGACGACGTGTTTTAACCTTTGCTATAAAAACCATAAACGTGAAAGTATGTAATACGTAAACTGCTTATCATTTTTGGTAAATAAATTTAATAATTTCAAAATTATCATAAAATGTTAATTCGTAATTTGCTTTAATAATGAAATTTATGTGAGAGGATAATAGATTAATATTTTAAATCTGCCAAAAGATAACCATAAAAATTTCATATTTGTATTAAGAAAGCAGGCAATAAAAATTCCAAAACGATCATCCCACGATCATCAAAATAACAATAAATTCATGTAGTAGAAAGTGTTATTACATACGTAAACGCGTTTTACAATCAGTGCCATATTGTCACATCTCGTTCATCCACTTCGTGCCAGCACGTTTAATTGTTACTCTACATAACAGAAGAATGCAATCAAATCATTGAATATACTAATGGTACGAAGACAGTGACAGTACTTCATATGCGACTCAATAAATATTTCTGTCACATTTTACTTTCGCGGTGTCAACACAGGTCACGACAATTTCGTGTCCATAAAATTAATCGTAGAAACTTTTTCTTCTAAATCTTATAATTTGTTCAAATAAGGATTTGAATGTTTAACGATACGAAAAAAATCCGCTGGAGTTTAAGGACGAGCGTGAGAACGGATGTTTCGACTAATTAATGAGGAGCATGGTTAAGAAAAGAAAGAAATTAATTTAAGCAGAACGCAATAAAACTTCTAAAACGCTTATTATGATAATGAAAAAAAAAAGTGAAGCAGGTGTTACTGTGTATAAGCCAGTCGACCCCTTAGAAATTAGATACAGGATGTACCTTTTAAAATAAAGACATTCAATATTCCTGCAACAAAAACATTTGCTTTTTTAAGTGTATCGCAACATCGTCATTGTGTGATTTTAACGAACTGCTAAGATATTAACCTCGACATTACCACGTTCAAGGTGTGTTTTTGATATCAAAAATGTTGCCTAAGCAATGTTTCATAGTATTTCATGAAAGTTGTCAAATATTTTTATTGTCAGTAAATTTTAATGTTAGATTCACGCGCGCAATGTAATTACCATATGCCTCGGCTTAGAAGTACAATAGAGGCTCATTGTGTCAATTTAAGCGCCGTAATTAACGTTACACAAGTAGAGATAGGCCTACCAGATGTTATAATTAAAGAACAATTCTTGAAGTTCGTGCAACGACATCAACAACAGAAGTGCGGAATTTTACGCCAGTTAGTTAAGAATTATGTTATTATCAACAATTGTTATTTGTAATAGGTTTTCGTTATTTACTAAAGCAATGATACTCAAAAATATGTAACAGAAGACAAACCACGCTTTTGGTATCAAAGTCTTTTTGCAGTTTATTGATTAAGAAAACCTGCAAAAAATAGCCAACTAGATAATTAAGTCTTTTCTTTCATAATTACGATACAGATGCTTTGTGAAGCTTTTCAAACGTTTTAGGAATTTTCTCACTGCTTATGAGTTGCAATAAGTGGAAACAACGAATAAGAGAGCTATTACCAACGTTGAACACAACGTTTCTGAAACTACTCAATAGTAAGCAAAAATATTCTGTACCACAAAAATGGTTTACCGTTGCTTAAAAGAGGTTGGTATTTCCATTTGTTATTAAGAAATTTTAAAACAAGCAGAAATAAAAATAACTGCGTATTAGAAGAACAAAAAATTAAGTAATATATCATATACCCATTGAGATTTACTTAACGGTTGTTAGGAACTTAAGCGCCCGTTGAGAGCTGAGTGTTATCTCAGTGGAAAATTAGGGGTGTTGTAGAATATTACCAACTTCTTCATTTGGTCGCCAGTAGATGTAGATAATGTCAATGTTGGTAAGCTAAGAGTAATAAACATATTTATCAATTTATCTTGGTTTTAATTCGCCATGTAGGTACTAATTTCTTGCGCAATATTCATTAAATTTTTTCTCTTTTCTTGGCCAACTTTGTTCTGACATTCTCTTAATTTGGCCCTACCATCTCAGTTTTCTCCAGATATTTTATGTTCTTATTTTATCCATTCTACTAAAGCTTAGATATTTACTTATTGTAATTTAATGAGTAGCTGATATTAAGATCTGCCTTATTATTTTTTTGTATTTGTGCAAAAGTTCTTCAACGTGAGTAAACATGAGCAACAATGCTTAGATCATAAGACTGTTAATCCGGCATTAATATCATGTTGCTGAAAAGATTTAAGGAGACAGGCATATTCCTTAAGAACTCATGTGAGCCTTCTCCTGTACCATCAACCTTCAGACTAAACGTTGGCTGTTATTATAAGGGTCGTTGCAAAAAAAAGACGAATCCGACACATCAAACTAAATACCTTGTAAAAATCCTTAAACTCAGTAAAGAGAATGTCATCCTCGCTCGAAGAACCGACCAAAAAAATCGCTACAATACCTAAAGAACACATGAAAGTCATGTTCAAATTCGACCCCAGCAAAAGATCGTGTAGTGAAACACAAAGTGTACTCCATCAGTTTACGCTAAGAGTTCTGTCACACATTATAGACTGTGACAAGGCTCCTTTGACTCTTAAGTTTATGCGTTTGTACAAATAAACGTTCAGAATTCTTGAGTTGCGACTTTAGAAGTTATAAGCTTCTTCAACAACATAGACATTCTATTGACAAAAATTACAAAAACTAAGTAAATTGACACGACCCCAATGCTATAAGCTGATCTTCGACTCGAGTCAACAAAATTTGAAACAAAATAGTCAAAAACCTCGAGTTTTGTACCGTGGTGAAGTCCAAAATTAGGTTAAAACAAGTGTATAAAAAAGCACCATTATAAAAGAGCTCCTATTAGCTAAAAATTCAATTCGTACGCACTCATGCTTCACCAGTACACGCTGAAAATGAAAAATGAAATTTAGCTTATAACAGAAGTTTATAGAAAACCGTTTGCAAACGAATTAGACAATTTCCTCTCAAAACCTCCTTTTTATTTTACTATGCTGTCATCTCCGCGACGGTTAGCGATAAACCTTAACGTAAAACGACACGTCTAATTCGACAATTGCTTCTCTTTTTTAAAACGACGATCCGATAAACAAAGATCTTTTCAAAGCCCAAACTACCATGATGTCTCTTCAATTCCGAAAATACTATGGTTGGCAAATGTACCAAGAATAAAACCCCGGCCCTAACCTTTTCTACATTTACGTATCTTTTCGATTCTTGCGTTCGTAATTCCTGACCATGACTATTGTTCCATATTAGTTTACAACTTCGTTTCTGACAAATCAGAGACAGTTAATTTTTGTAAATTTATGACTGACGTACAAACACGATTCTCCAAGTATAGATATCGATATTAAACTTATATAATCTCTTGTGAAGCGTCAAATAACATGTGATGACATTCTTGTCGTTAAACGAATACCTAGCGCTTGATCACTTACTCCAGTTTTACTTAGACCAAACCACAAAAAGTTGTGAAAAATGTTCGGTTTGAATTTTCGATCTGTTCTATGATTCTAGTATTAAAGTTTATGTAGTCTCTTGTCTTTTTCTTTCTTTCTTATATACCTGATTATATACCAGCATTGTTGCTAAACTATCTTAGCTCTTTGTATCTTCGCAGCCCTGTTGTTATGTTAAAAAACCTTAGTGTGGTTTTTTGCGCTGTATAAATTTTGCCTAGTCGCAAATGTCATCTGCGAGCTGGACGTTACTGATTAGCATTTTCTAACGTTAAAGAATCAATTTCGATTTTAATTTGTTACATGTGAAAGATTTGCTGAGGTAAGAATGCATTTCCATTTTAAGGGGCTTTAATTTCTCTTCTAATATCATAGTAAGTTTAGTGACTCGCACGTGTTTGTTACTTCAGAAAATCTTAATGACTGGCTAATTACTTTCTCTTTGGGGTCGATAAACAAGGCATACACGGATACTAGAACTAAACCGTATTCGTTAGATGTCAATCATGTCAGCCACTAACCTATGTTAGATGAACAAGTTGAAACTAAAGCTTATATATCATCTTCTGGAGCAAATAACTGCGAATAATTGGTGGCACACTAAAACGGCGGATAAAAGCTTAGCGCACTTGTGTTTTAAACCATCGTATGAAAATCTTTTCAGCTTATTTGTGATAGCATAATTGTAAATGTAACACCTTAACCTTCAGTTATTTTAGAGAGGTGTTTTGGAGATGCCATTAGCTAATCGCATACTAGGAACACCGAGTAAATACATTGTTTTTTATATTTAATTACTTGTTTTAGTGTCAGTCGTATGCATGAACGACTATACATATACACCTGTTATCACGATTAACGTACGCAACCTTTTTGTACTTATTTAACAAGTTTTAACGGCGAGCTTTGTTTCTTATTGTGTAATCACTGCAACTTCGTGATAGTTTACCTAATTTAAAAATCCGCTAATACTAAGTTTACTGTGATAATTTGCAAACCATTAGTTATATATATTTTATTCCAATTCTTCTTTTATTCTTTTTATGTTGCCGCTGCAATAAATATATTCGTTATTGTTTTTTGATTTATCTACCTTAAGCGTTGTCAGATAAAAACGGGCGTTTCTCCCCTTTTTGGCGCTTTCTTTGATTAAATTATAATCAACAGATCGAAGACCAAGTTGAATTCTATTAGTTACAAACTCGCTAGCCACTGCGAAGTTCTGAGTTGCCGCACTTTCTTTGAGCTGTTTTAAGTCATTGGTAAGTGATCGTACTTCAGCCTAGTGCAGGTTTACGTTTTAGCGTCACACTGTAATCGTTTGATTATACTGTTTTTATAAAAAATGCCCTTTGTTTCTTTTTTAATTGGAATTGTTACTCTTATTTTTGTAGATTAAATAGTGATTGTAGACTATATTCCTGACTCGGTAGATTGGGCAATCTAGTATATTTGAGTTGTAACACACATTAGCGAGTGAATTGTACATGTGGCATCTAAAGTAGGTACAATTCGTGATTATATTTTTCTATCACCAATTAATATGACCAATTAATAAAAATGTAAATATAAAAGTAATAAAACATTACAAAGGCATCTGAAAATAAAGAGTTAAACAAAACGTGTATTTGCAAATTATAAGTAGCTTAAGAACTAATAAAAAAGTAATAATTAATATAAAAAATTAAGGGAAACAACCGATACTAAAAAATGCTAACATATACCATATATCAGAAGAAAGGAAACAAACGATATAAACAATTGTACAGAATCATAGATGTTAAAAAAAGATCTAGTAAAGAAGGTTCTGAATTTCGAAATAAACGAGCAAACGTGAAGCCTAAATGACAAAAATAGAGTTTTCACACAATCAAATAATACCAATAACCATTATGATCTCTATTAAACAACATACATGAATGCAAATTAAAAATCCGTAGCAAATGCCAAAAGAAAATAGTAGAGGAATTAGAATAAGATCAAGGATGATCAAGAATAAAGTTACAAGAATGAAAAAGGACAATTTTCTAACCAAACTGACTACCGTAAAAATAGAACCATCAATCGACTCTTATACGAATAATAGCGACACGTCTCAAGTCGCATATTTAAATTATAACAAAATATTTCATATCACGGAAGTGAAATTGTTAGGTACGAACATCAACATATTACATTAACATACTTTCATTTTCAATGTCACTAATGTTACATCGTTAGATGGCATTACTCCGCCTCTTCACTCATAAATTTTCAACAAATTCCTACAGACATTTTAAATTTAGCTAAATCTCTTTGTTGGTCTCAGTTGAAAACTTAATTAGTTAGTGTTTATATTAAGCATACGGAAGTTCAAGCACAAAATCTTGTGGATGACAAATCATATTATTATCGCTGTATGCAGAGAACTAAATCAGCAAACTTCAATTTGCATTTAGAAAGCGTAAATACCTTTCAATTACAATATTTCTTTGTATTTTATAATAATAAATAATCCTATTGTATAAAGACTAATAATAGGTGGTATATCGGAATTAGAAAAAGATTAATAGAAAAAAGAGACAAATAATATTCTTGTTTAACTATGAAAACCATACCAATGTTTTTTAATTCTACTGATTTTGGCGGTTTTTCAGTGTTACAGTTATCATTTGTGAATTGTTAAGTTATTTTCTACCATCTACCAAAAAATTATCCTCAAGTTATCTGTGGCCTACTACGATCACCACCGATACACATATATACAAATTTGAAAAAAGCAGCCTTCCATAATATCCAATATCAAGACAAAAAATATGAAAAAAGGATAAAGCGATTCATCAAAACGATCCTAAAAAAAATTTAAAGATTGATGTGAAACTTGAATCTTAAAATTACTTGTAATCAAGAATAAGAAAAAAAGTAAACCAGCATTCGTAAGATTTATTCGTTTTATGCGTACTTAAACCATAAAACTAAAAACAACTAAAAATATAAGAAACGCAAGCAACTATTTATTTATATAAGTAAAGTTCTTGAAGGCAAGAGAAACATCAAGAAGGATTACGTACTTAAAGCGTTCGTCGAGGAAAAATAACATTCATTCACTATAGACTATAGAAGCGTAGAAAGATAACGACAAACCCCAACGTGGACATGTTTCGCTTAAGAACGAGTACTATGCGAAACATTCTGTTGAAGTAGTTCTAAGGATCAAATTAAAGCTATTATCTATTTGTCAAAAAAACTTGTGCTTGTGAGTGCCATGCAATTGCAGTAGAATAAAAGTACTAAAAAAATAAGCAAATTCTGTAAAAAAGTAGTGTCCAACGATGAATTAATTTTTCATTTAAAATTTTGAAATAAAAAATAAAAATTAGATCGTTACTTTCATATTTATAAGTGATTAAAATCTAATCATCATTTCAATAATTCTGAGTGAGAAAAGTGTATCCCATCATTTGAACGATGTTAACTAACACATAAAAATTCAATCGCAATTCCAATAAAAATTGAATTAAGTGATAAATTAAAAAAATTAGAAATTATAATACGGATAACGTCGTATTCAATACCTTTGAATTGAATAATAAAATTTTATTTTTTTTTAAATCAGTAAAATAATGATTAAAATTTTAGTTCTCACTTAGAACCATTGGAAAAACGAATAAATTTTTATTTATAATTTATAATCAGTTGAATAATAAAACATATTTATTTATTATTTGAAATAGGTAATTCAAAACAACTTTAAGCGATTTGTGACTTTTTTTACCACCGGTGTAATAAACAATGTATTGTGAAAATTATATACAGAGTGTGTCACGGATGATGGCCTATTAGAGGTATCTTTAGAACTAATTGAAATAGTTTTCAAACATGGCACATGTGGGTCTTAGAATATGATCTTTTTAACTAAAATATTTTCAATAATGATAGGCTTCCTTTTATACCGGAATATCAACTTTGTTATTTGAAATAGAACGCCCTATATATTTTTACATTTTTGGAATGTAATTTTGCTGAATTCTAGGTTAAGTTTCATAAGCGCACCATGTTTACCGTTTATGAGATATTTTAAAAATAATGAAACAAATTACATTTGTTGCTTCTTATGAGAGCGTTTATAACTTTGTCCTAAAAAGAGAAATTATTTTGAAATTTTGGTATTGCCGTAATCAAACGGTCGTCTTTGTAGACGTAAATTCAAAATTTGAATTTATTGTCCATAATATTCTTACCATTCTGAATTTTTCAAAATCCCTAAAACTGTATTGCTTCTAATGGAACACCCTGTCTTTTATTTTATTTTTAAACTCTACATAATTTTTAGAGATAAATAAACGTTCAACTCAAACAACTAAACATAAGAACAAAAAAAAATATAACAAGTGTTCAAGAACACTGCCATTTTGGTCTAGACATTTGTCTATTCTTGTAAACAAGTTTTCATTTATTGCACGTTGAATCTTTGAATCTTGTCCTGTTCTAAATTATTAAATGCACGCAGCAGTCTTTTGGTCATATTTTCTTTCGTCGTTCCAAATTTAAAAAAAAAACCATAAGAGTCAAATCCGATGAAGGAGGGGCCCAATGAATTGGCCCATATTGGCAATCAATCGATTTCATGTAGCATGTTTGCAACAATATGGGAGTTACGTGCCGGCGCTCCATCCTTCTGGTACCAGGCTTCTACAGCTTCTTGAGATAGCAAATGAATGAAGGAAACTTGAACGTTTCTTAAAATGTTGCAATAATGATCGGAATTGAGATTTTTGTCATAAAATTTTGTTATTCTTAACTGCATAATACACGTTACGTTGCCAAGAATCTTGAAACTGCCTTACTCTGATCACGTGTTGATTATCACTCGACTAAAAATGACAGTTATGTCAGTTTTTTGATCAATTTGCCTCGTCACTGAATATTATCTTTCTTAAAATTTTATTGTCTTGCATCATAACCAGAAGTCACTCGCAAAATGCGTAATGGCAAATCTGTGGATTTCAAATTTTGAACTTGCAAATACTTAAAAGGTTGCCATTTGTGTTTTATTAAAATTCTTTATATGGTCTTAAATGACACAGTAATAAATCTGCACGTAAATTGGAATGTGCAGTAAAAAAGGGAACACGGTAATTTGTAAGTCCACTTCGTCCAACACTGGTTTATTACTTCTTACTTTGGCACGAAAAGATCCACACTCCACACAGTTCTTCAATAGCGTGCGAAAAACTATGGCAGGGCCTTGGCGTGTTCACAATACTTTCGCAATGTTCGGCACATGTGTAGTAAAATTTTGTACTCGCCGTAAATTATAATTAACTTTAAATAATCTTTATTGGAAAACTCTATACGAGACACGTGCACATTTATTTGACGTCAAGTGATTTTATTGTTTTAACGTTTTCTACCAAAACCTTAAAATTTTACTTAGTTTCATAGTTTTTACTTTCAAAGCCTTATGTTTCAAAAAGTATAAGATTTATATATAAGACATCCCTAACAAAATTTGTCTTCAAAATTTATGTAGAATTCAAAAACAAAATAAGATAACCGGGTGCTCAATTAGAAATAATGAAGTTTTAGAGATTTTGAAAAGTTCGGAATGGTAGGAATATTATGGACATCCGGTACAATAAATTGAAATTTTGAATTTACGTGGACAAAGACGGCCATTTGATTACGCTAATACCAAATTTTAAAATAATTTCTCTTTTCAGAACAAGTTATAAACGCTCTTATAACAGATAGCTACTTCAGGTATAAACAGAAGTTGGTCATTATTGAAAATATTTTAGTTAAAAAGATCATATTCTAAGACCCACGTGTGCCATATTTGAAAACTCTATTTCAATTAGTCCCGGAGATATCTTTAATAGACCACCAATGTGACATACCCTGTATAATAGTTGGTACCTATGTACTAGCGGAAACGGAAAAAGTTTAAAACAGACCGAATTTGAAGCATTTGCTCAATAAATAATGAACTACTCAGTGACATCGATTTCTTAGATTGTTCTGCGGTTTTTAAATACAATTAAATATTATAGAAGAAAATTGACACACATCTTTAAAGCTAGTCATCGCATTTGAAAACACAGCCTAGATTTGCTGATACTGAAAAAAAAACTTTCACCGTTTTTGGTACATAAGATAGCTGAGAAGTCTAAACATGTATCCCTCAAAAAACTGAACCACCCTCTTATTCAAGAGAAGAGCTGAATTTAGTCCCAAATTAAAACCCATGTCATGAGTGCATTTATGTAATGGCTTTGGTCCGTGACCTATACCCAAATTAATCCTAAAGAAATGTACCTAATCCATTTAATGTAAACTCATTTAGACCAAGACTAAAAGGTATATTTTTTTCTGTGAACTGACCTAAATTTAGTCTGGATTGAATCTTGATTAAAACATATTCGAGCTGTCCTATGCTGTAGTTATCTGTTTGACCAATAATGAATGCTGTTGTTAACGTATTCATCATATTGAATCTGTTGATCAGAACGAACAGTCGTTTACGGATAATTCTTTTCCTTAACTGCTGACACACAAATGGAAAGTAAGGTTAGAACAGTAACATCCAAAGCCAACCTGTTTTTACCGATGGATTATTTTAGGTCTAGTGTAGGTCGATGTTTAGGTCAGTCTAGATTTGGTCTTGTCGATGCAACGTTTTCAATGTCTTATAATTATAACCAAAACAATATTTTATGTTCCAAAGAAACTTGTTATTAAAAACCATAACCGAATTATTCATATGTATGTATTTAGTTTTTAAATGTCTTGGAATTCTGATACACGCGCTGGATTTTAAGATGCAACCTATTCATAAGTAACCTCCTTTTGAGATAAAAGTTAACCAATGTAATTTTAGTTTAATTTTATTTAAGACTCCTGTTCAATATGATTATCAAACGTGTAGTTTTCAATACATATTATTTCAATATCGCTAACAAAAATGTTGGTACTACATTAGCTGCACAAAAAATGATCGACGTTCCCAATTTTGTGTGAGACGAGTTCTAGATGGAATATCGTGGGGTAAAAAGTATAGAAAAAAGATGGGAGTCAATTTTGACTTGAAGTGTGTGAGATTTAATCCACACTAAAGGGCTAAAGTGTTAATAAATAGTTTTGAGTAAATTTCTTTCTTGAGTAAACAAAAATAAAATAACAAATCGTAGTAGCATTTGGGTTTTTGAAAATAGATAATGGAGTAGTAGCAAGTGACGAAATCACATTATGAATGAACTGCCAAAACGACGATATGGCTAATTCTTGGTACTAAAACAACCGAGGAAGTGCTCCACCCTTATTTTGTCGCCTTTAGCGAAACACCCTGTCCTTGTCCTTGACTTTGTTACAAACAATTGCAAGTCAGGACGTGTTTTACATATCAACAATTTTATGTATGCCAAAAATCGAGGTTGTGTTTGATAATAACTGTATAATAAAAATGCATTAAAAAAACCAAACCGTACCTAAAGTAGACATTTAATTTGCTTTAAATAAATATTAACGATTTTTAAATGTGTTGTTTATTTCTATTACAATTAAGCAGCGTCTAACGTTATTACTTTCGTTTTCAAAGCCGCTAACTAACTTTAACAAGTTCTAAAAATTGGCAGACTCCTTTGTTGTTTTAAGACTAAAAGCTAATTTAGTAATTTTTAAATTAAAAACCCGGAAGTCAAAAATTTCGCAAAATTGAACAATCGGCATATAACGAACTTTGCATTTCAATCATGTCATAAAAGTGATAAATTTATAATCAAGTTGGCGGGTGCATCAGAAAAACAAAAGGGAATTCGACCGGTAAAACAAACGGATTTGAAAATAAATACAAAGAATGCATTGCGTTATTTCGTTTTAAATATTCATAATAAAAACCTTGAGAAAAAAACAAACCTGCAAGAAAACCGGCCTTATAGATCTTTATCGTTAAACAAACGAATTTTTCCGAAATTGTTGAAGGTCACGTTTTATCACAAATCAATTCACTTAACACAAGAGCACGATTTTTTGTTTACATAGTCGCGTTATAAGCGAGGTTACCTCTAACATTTCTTAAACGAAACTGAACTCTTAAACAAGTGTCGGTCGTACAGCGCCACATAGTCAATGCGGTCAGATGAAGAAATTACTCGTGATGTTTATCTTGTTAGAAATCTGTCTATTGTCTTTCAGGATGCTGTAACTAAACGTAAACTTAACAATAAATTGATCAACTTTCAAATTTGAAAACATTCGATCAGGATCTTCATTTAGTGTGATAATTTAAATACGAATCGGAAGAATTATAAACAACTCTCGTTTTTCGCACAGTCATCTGCAGTAATTTAAGATTTGCAGATTAAACTATTGAGAATATTGCCTTCTGATTTTTTAAATTCCTTATAACTAATTTTTCAATTTTCAAGGACAAACGTTGTTTCTGTTTCTCAATAGTAATTTAAAAAAAAATCTAAACCGCCACTTAATTATATAATAAGTTAAATAGGAAATTATGTATTATTAAGAACATTGACAACGTGCAAAACAATTACGTCCGGTTGTATAGACGCACTAAGAACAACGTTTTTTTCGGCAGTATTGACAAATATGCTTTTTTAACTCAAATAAAATAACACATTTACAATAAAATCTATTTCGAACTACAGTAGTACATACACAATCCTAGGATATTATGTCGTATTAGAAGACCATTGCTATTAGAAGCGTAGTTTATTCGATTATGTGTGCTTCATTTTTTAAATTTCTGAGAGCCATATAAGCATTAGTTTCTATTATGTTCAAACAATATTAACATATATATGCCATGTGCTTCAAATTCAGCGTATGCCAAAGTTCATCCAAAGCAGGCGCGTTTTTAAGTTATTGAGTGGTACGGTACAAATCTTGCAGAAACCTGTTATAACGTCGTAAATGAATCGAGCTCATAAATGTAAAAAATTAAGCAAACAATACCAAATTAACCCTTCGTTAGTCGCGCATGTACCTAGGATATACGTGCTCTGTTTTTTAACAAATAATAAAAATTCTTGTGTTATATTAGGTTTTAGTGTATTCTTCAAACATGTTTTGAAAAGTTTCTCAGATTGTTATTGTCTTAAAACCTCAAAATGCTCGGGCATGTACCTAGCAGATACAGCGCGACAATACATGATACAAACAGATTAATTCTACTGTGCTCGGTCTTTTTGTAAAGTTCGTCCGTGCAAGTTGTTGCAAGTGGCCAAAAACTGTAATTCCTGTTTTTTTTTACTTTTCGCTATGGGTACAAAAAAATATTTGATAAAACAAATAAAGATTTTGATCAATCTGATGAGTTAGATTCCGAAGATCCAGTTGAGACAAGGTTTGTTGATTTAGAAACCGATTTATAGATCAGTGATGATAAAGACACTGAAGCACCAAAACAAAAAGGCAACATTTTTTCGATATGTAAAAAAAATTTTTATCTTCTTCTTCTTTCTCTATCTCTTATCCCTTACGGTGTTGGGTATTGAGTTTCTATCCATTTTTTTCATTCTTTTCTATCCACTACTACATTTTGTATTTGTTCATGTGTTGTGCCATGTTTCTTTAGTATTTTTTCCAGTATGTTATTTAATGCTTTACTTAGTCTTCCTAGGGTTTTCTTTTCAATAGATCTAGCGTTTAAGTATTGTCTTGTTTTTTTGCTTAGGTCTATTCTGCTTACGTGGCTATACCATGCTAATTGTTCTTTCTAGATTTTGTTTTAAATCTGTTATTACTTCAGTTTTTTTGTAGATTATTTCATTTTTTCATTTCTTCAATTTTTGTGATGCCAAGTATTTTATTTAGGTATTTCGTAGCTCTTATTTTTTTTGTGTTCCGGTAGTGTGGATGAGACTTTTATTAAATAAAGTAGTGTTGGCACTACTACTGTATTATATATTTATAGTTTTGTACTTTGTTATATTTCGTTCTTTGCAACTATTGTTCTGTTTACTGAGTAGTAGATGTTTGTTGCTTTTCTGATTCTGTTTGCTATTTCCGAACATATCCTACCGTCGTTGATTATTATGGATCCTAAACATTCATATGTCGTTACTTCTTCTAGATTTTTGCCTTTGCAGTAAAAAGATCTTTCATTGTCTCGTTTCTTGGAATTCATATACATAACCTTTGTTTTGTTTTCATTTATTTTCATTCCCGCCCGTTCTATTTCAGTTGTCCATACCTCTATTAATGTTTGCATTTTTGTTAATCTGTCGAAAATCAGCACTATGTCGTCCGCGTAGAGTAGTGCTTCTATTGTTACTTGTTTTAAGTTTGTTTATTCTATAGCTGTTTTTGAAGTTTTTCCTATACAGGTTTTGATTATCTTATTCTTATGAATAATAGGGGGTTTAGCGAATCTCCCTGCTTTAATTCTGAGTGCATTTTAAATGGTTTTAATCTTTTTCTCTCTGTTACATTTTTGTATAAGCTTTTTATACTATTTCTTAGTTTTGTTGTTGTTCTAGACAATTCCATATTTGTCCTCTTTCTACTGTGTCAAAAGCTGCTTTAAGATCCAAGAATGTTAAAAACAATTAACTTCTGGTGTTTGCTTTATCTTTTATAAGTTTTCTTATCACACCAATGTGATCTGTCTGTCTTTCTATTCGGAATCTTTCATGTTCATCCTCCATATAATTTCCTTACTTAGTGTTTTTGCCAGTATTTTTCTAAAAACGTTTTGTGTATTGGTATCCATTTATTTTTTCCCAGTCCTTGGGTATTTTCCTGGTTAACCATGCTTTGTTATAGACAGACCCGGATTTACCGCATGGGCTACGTGGGCACGTGCCTAGGCCGCAAATTTTAGGGGCGTTGCCATCACAGGCCGTCTAGCCGCATTGAGGTCAGGCGGCAGTGCATGTGGGTGCGGGCGATGTGGTGGTGGTGGTGGCGCGATTTTGTCGGTGGTCGCTCAGTCGTCAATCGTCACTATTCAGCGCCGCGTCACCAGTGTCGGATTAGAACTGAGTAGTCTGTAGCTTGCTTGTTATGCAGTTGTGCCGTAGTGCGACTGTATTATTGTTAATTGGCTCATTACTGTTTGATGTTATGTTCTATGTGTTGATTTTAATATAAAAACCGGTTTTTATTCCATTTATTATATGAATAACTTCTGTCGTTATATTCTTAAAACATAATAGATGAACGAAAAGGACTCAGTGAAACGGAATACCGCAAACTAGAGGAAGCAAAAAAGAAAAAGGAAAATGAAGTGACAGCTCAAACTTTGAAGTTAAATTCGTTTTTTTTAAAAAGGCTCTTTCTGTCCAGATGGACGGCCCGAGAAGTCTGACAAAACCAATAAAGGTACATTTGTTAATTCCGTTCCAAAGAATTCTCAACTTGAGCCTGCCTATTGCAACAACCACGCACTTCAAACAAATCTTATTTGTATTGTGCCCTAGTTTACAAAAGAAGAGGTGAAGAATCAGGTCGAATAAATCAACAGCTTCTGGTGCAAGCCAAAGAAGAATTAAAGTACCGGAAAAACGTTCTACGGAAGGCCGTGGCCGCTGTTATAAAAAAGCTAGCATGCCGCGGCTTCGCGTTTAGAGGTAAGGATGAAGTCTTTCGCTTTGCTAATAATGACAATTTCATGATGTGCCTAGAATTAATATCAGAATTTGATCCATTTTTGGAAAACCACATAGACAGATACAGATACCTAGGTCAAGGCCATTCTTCTTACTTGTCGTCAACCATTTGTGATGAGTTATTAGAGGTGATGGGAAAAGCCGTTATAAATACAGTTCTTCAAGAAGTTAGGGATTCAAAATATTTTTCCATTATTGTGGATTCTACCCCTGACATTTCCCATACCAATCAGCTGAGCTGTATACTACGGTACGTTCAGAAAAGTGGCGAACTTAAAGAGCGATTCTTAGAGTTCTTAGGAAACTGTGAGCATAAAAGTAAAGAACTTGCTGAGGTAGTTTTTAAATTTTTAAATGATCATGAACTATTAGTTACTATAAGTAGCACAAGAAGGTCAGCACGAGAGGAGGTTTGTAAAAGCTTAAAGCACTACAAAGCCATTTTACAACCTCTTGAACATATTATTTTGATAAAGAGGAAACAAAAACTACCCAAAGTCAAGCTAAAGGCATCTTTAGAAACCTTATAAAAGAGGAAACAATCTTCATGGTAGTCTTATGGGGAGTGATTTTTGAAATATTTAACTCTATCAGTGAGAAAATTCAATCAGCAAAATTGAATATTGCAACAGTCGTCCAGCTTTACAGTTTCCTTATTTCATTTGTTCAAGAAAACAATATTTACTTATTACAAAACTGAAGAAAATAAGTTGAAAACGGTTCTTCTTGAAGTGAAATCTACAGAACACATATCCCAAGAGACAAGAAAATGAAAAAGGTTCTTTAATGAAGATCAAACTCATAATGATACAGAAGAAGATGAACAGGGCGATACTAATAAATATTTAGGTTTAAAATTTCAAGAAAGTTTTGACTTTATCTTCAGTAAGCTGCTGACTGATTTAAAGCGAGTGAGAGTTTACAACGATTTTTTAAACAGATTTTTGTTTTTAACAACTTTATCTGAGATGAATCCAGAAGAAATAAAAACTGCTGCTTCAAATCTTCAACATATTTATGAAGTTGATATGAAGAAATCGCCGTTTGTTAAGGAGTGCATTCACCTTTAAGGTTTGTTGCGTCAAGAGAATTTTAATGAGGATGAACCTTTGACATTGTACAGACTGCACAAGTTCCTAGTTTCAAAAAATTTGATAGATATATATCCAAATGTGAATATTGCTTTGAAAAGATACCTCTGCACTCCTGCTTCAAACTGCTCGGCAGATAGATCGTTCTCTACTCGCGCAAATGTGAAGAACTACTTACGTTCCACTACCACACAAAAGCGACTGAACTATTTTGCGGTTTTAACAATTGAAAAAGATTTAACAACAAGTTTAAATTTTAAAGATGTAATTTCTGAGTTTGCAAAACAAAGAAGCTAGACGTGTAAAGTTTCATTAATCAACAAAGATGAAGTCTGATTAACATATGTTGGTTTGATAGTTATGTTTTATATAAAACTAAAGTTTTTACTAAATTGTAGTCCTGTTTGATTTAAAATACCAAAGATCAATAAAATTGCACAAACAAAAAATTAGTCCTTGAACTGATGGGTAAATAATTCCAAATTAAATAACTAAAACTAGGTAATTGAAGTGAAAATACATTGAAACAAATTTTACACAAATTTAAATTTTATTTTAGTTAGGTCAAGTAGCGTATGTGTATCATTGTGCTGGGGTGAAACGGAAGGAGGAGTGGAGCGGCTGCTTGTATTATGCCTATGAGCGGAAAAAACGTAAATCCGAGCTTGGTTACAGATGTCTTGAACTCATTCTTTCACCTTTCCACTTCCCCATTTTATCATTTCAGGAGCTATTTGGTCTGGCCCACTTGCTTTTCTTATTCTTAGTTCTGTTATTGCTTCCTTTATTTCTTCGACAGATATTACTTACTGTCGTTCTTCTTCTCCTTTCTTGTGGTTTTTTGTTTGCATGTTGTCTTGATTTTTATTGTTTTTGAATTTGTTGTTATTATGTATCCTCCATATTTCTAAGTTTTCTTCTTTGTTATTAACTATTTTTCTCATTCTGTCTTTTACGAATTTAATGTTTTTGCTTTTTTTTGATTTGATGGATTTCATTATGTTCCAAAACTTTCTGTTGTTTCTACTGTGCGTTTCTTCTTTAAATTTTTGACAGCTTCTTGCTTTTGCTCTTTTTACGTCCTCTTTTACTTCGTTTATTCTTTTGTTATATTTTTCTTTGTCTTCTTCTTTGTTAGCTTTTAAATACTTTTTCTACGCTTTTTTTACTAACAACTTTTGTTTTACATCTAAATTCCACCATCTAGTTTGCTTTGTACATCATTGTATTGTTTTCTCTCCACATATTTTTTTTGTTATTTGTAATATTGCTGTTTTAAGCGTTTTCCATGTCTTATTTTAAGTCAATTTCTAGTTTCTGTTTTTCGTATTAATTTAATTTTTCTTCAAGTTTTCTTTAGTATTTTTCTTGTATTTTGTTATCTCGTAGTTTTCCTATTTTTAAAATGGTATGTTTTCTTCTTTCTTCCATTTTTAGATGTGCTGTATTAATTTTTTCTGTAAATAACTTATGTTGTGTATTCAGTTCTGTTTTCCTGATTGTTTCTAGGTTCTCTATGCGGTTACCCATTTGTTTTGTGTATATTAAATAGTCTATTAGGCTCCTTGCGTTTCTTTCAGGTGTTTCGAAGGTGTATTGTATCTCTTGTTCATAAAATGTGTTTCCTATTTTTCAATCGTTCTCGATGCTGAACTGAAGCAGTCTGTCCCCATTTGTATTTATTTTCTTTTCTCCGTAAGTTCCTATGCTACCAAATCCTTTTTCGTTGTTCTTTCTTAGTCTAGCATTATAGTCTCCTATTAATATTACATTGGCGAAAAAAACTGTTTTCTATTTTAAAAACGTTTTGATGTTGTTACCTGATGTAGTAAGACAAGGTAGAAAATGTTCGCAAAATGTTTGTTAGAGAAAGAAACCGCAGACAAACAAATCTTGTAGAAATACAAGGTTCTCAGGTTTACTTTATTTTATTTGTCAGGCGTATATAGAATAAATCATCAACGACTGAGGGATTTTTCAGCTACTAACGCTTTCGAAATAGATATGTTCCGAATGACAATGTCTTAAAAGCGATTTAGATTTCCCATTAGATGTTTGAGTTTTGATGACAGAGACACAAAAGAACTACGGCGTGAGATTAATAAATTAAAAGCAATCAGAGAAATGTTTACAATTTTTATAGAAAATTGCAGTTTACCATTACCAAATTACCATTTAAACCACTATGTGACTATCGATGCTTCCTGGATTTCGTAGAAGGTACGCGTTACGTTCCAAGATAGTATTTGAGTTATCTAAATATACACAACAAATTAATGAAGCTACTTGTTCTGTTTTTTAAAATGTCTGTAATACTCACAAACCACCCACTTCATGGTAATACTATCACCAATAACTGTTTAAATAGAGTTTACTGTATTTCTTTTAATAAGATACTTAGTTCTGGTAGTAACTTCAAGAAGTTGTATTTGTTCATCCATTATTGAAGTTCTTAAATATTTTATTTTTGTCTCGGCTCCACAGTCGATTTGTCAACGCTTGTAGAAAATAAGAACGTTACTCTTACTAAATAGTAAACAGATGTTGTAAACCGTTAGGGGTGGCTGAACGACCCTTACCTAATCCCTGCCGAAACTTGTCACTACGTGGGAGGTAAGGGTCGTTCGGTTTTAAATACTGAATGTCGCTAAGTTAAAAGTTAGTCTAGTAAAAGTATTGTAAAGGAAAAGAAATAAACCAAATCAGACTATTACTTATTGTTGTGATTTCCACATTTTGGTGCCGAAACCCGGGAATTAATAAGTGCTTAAGGAAAGTGTAGTAGACTGAAACGGTGGTATAGTGTTAGACTCAATATGGAGCACGCAAAAAGGAGTGCATGTCGAACCCAATTAACGAAGGCAATAAACGCGATAAATGCTAATCTATCGGGTAACAGTACGATAGAGGAAATAACGCAATCGATGGCAAAATTAAAATTAGGGTTAGACAATCTCAAGGAAGCAGATGAGAAAATCTTACCTCTACTTAAAGATAATTTAGAGGACGAATTTCTTAAAAGCATGGAGTATGAAGAAACAGCGACAAGTTTGATGTCACGATTGGAATATCGTAAACAGGTATTAGAGAGTAGCGGAAACGACGCGCGATTTCCGACAGTAGCTAATTTAACGCCTTGTACGAAATTAAGAAGGTTGGAGCTACCGCGATTTGATGGCACGCCGAAAGGCTGGATAGCATTTTGGGAGCAGTTCAATAGTGCTGTTCACGAAAATCAACAATTAAGTGATGGTGACAAATTTAATTATCTACGGGCATCACTCAAGGGAAGGGCGGCAGATGCCATCGTGGGATTTCCAGCGTCAGGTGCTTTCTACAAGGAGGCTTTAAGTATTCTCAAGGAGCAGTTCGGGAAATCGGATCGGTTAATTGAGCAATATTATGATACATTATCAAAATTAGAAACTGTGCGGAATAAAAACGATGTTAGTGCTTTAAGGAAAAATTATAATTTGGTAATGTCGGTAACCCGGTCGTTGAAAATATTAAATGTCTCGCCAGACAATTACAACGTAATTTTAAAAACGAGTTTGTTAAAATCGTTACCAAACGAAATGCGTCTAGGATTCTACCGTCTCCGAAGCTACAATGCATCAAAGGAAACCGACTGCGCTTCAGACAACCATTCTAGAGGCGACGATATTTCTACACAAAGCGAAAAGGCAGATATGGAAAGAACGGTGCAAGAATTACTGCTGTTTCTGAAACAGGAAATTGAAGTTTTGGAGCAGGTGTTTCCAAACGATGAATATAAAGAGGGAACAAAGGCATTCGATAAATCGGACAAACGGCAAGGTACCGCGATGAGTTTGTTGACCTCCGATGCTAAGAAGATTTCAGATTCTTGTTACTTCTGCAAGGGTAGTCATACGACAGATTTATGTGACGCTAATCTGACAATACAAGAGAAAAAGCGACTTTTAACCGCCAACGGACGATGTTTTAAATGCACAAAGGCAAGTCATACTGCGAAACAATGTAGAAACCGCTACCTGAAGTGCGGAAAATGCAAGGGCCATCACGCAACGACCCTATGTAATCCTGGATGGAAAAGCGATCTGCTCAGCGTACCGACAAACAACAGGACAACGAAAGGCGAAGTTAAGGTCGTACCGGAAGCTTCGACATCATCGAGCTTGATGGCGAATAGTAATGGAAAGGTGTTGTTACAAACGGCATGTGTGTATGTTGGTGAAGACGCGAATACAAGAAGATTAGTGCGTGTAGTGATTGATGGTGGTAGTCAGCTGACGTTTATTACTGATAGCTTATCGCGTAGGTTGGATCTTCCAATTGTAGGGTCCCATCAGATAAGTATTGCTGCATTCGGTTCAAAAAATGCTGCGCCTGCGAGAACGTGCAATAAAGTTAGAATAGCGCTAAGTGGTCAGTACGATAATAAGATTACGAACATTGAAGCCATTGAGGTACCGGAAATATGTATGGACATTTTAAAGATTCCGGAGCAGAGCGTTGAAAGGTATAAGCACTTGCAATTAGCTGATGTAATACCCCGCGACGTGCAGCCCATAGAGGGAATAAGTATCCTAATCGGTGCAGATAACTATTGGAATGTGGTCACCGATAAAGGAAATATACGGTTGGATGAACGATTAATGGCAGTGCAAACGAAATTCGGTTACACTTTACATGGACCACTTCCTGTAGATGCTACATGTGTACATGTAAATCTGTACACTGTACTGCACACAACGGTTACAGATGAACACGAACGATGTGAAAGGTTTTGGGATCTCGATTCCATAGGAATCACCACACATGAGGATGAATTTATAGAGCGCTACTCTAAAACATCAATAACGAAAAAAGGAACGTATTATGAAGTAACGCTACCATGGAAAGACGAGAGTGTTATAATTGAAGATACTAATATCGCGGGTGCTAGAGTGCGTGCTGAAAGGTTAAAGTTCAAACTCGAAAAAATAGGTAAATTAAACGAATACAATAGTGCGGTAAACGAATTAATCAAGGACGGTGTCGCCGAAGTCGCAGAAGACCTAGACCCTAATGCAAACAATCGAGTTTTCTATTTGCCACACCGACCTGTGTTTAGAGACGATAAAGAAACAACTAAATTAAGGATCGTATTTGATGCATCCGCACATGCGTTAAATAAAAATTCATTAAACTGTTTACTAGAAAAGGGCCCTAATTTGAACCCCGATCTAGTTAGTGTTTTATTAAACTTTCGAATGGGACCAATCGCGATGACGGCGGATATAGAGAAGGCATTCTTACAAATTAGACTGAATGCTAATGACAAAGACGCTCATAGATTTATGTGGTACGACTCTAATGGGAAATTAATCACTTATCGAATGACCCGAGTTACGTTTGGGGTAACCTGTAGCCCCTTTCTTTTAAGTGCGGTGCTTCAAAAACATTTTCAGGACAATGCACTTAGAGATAATGGGATTATAAATCTTTTAAAGAAATCTTTTTATGTAGACGATCTTATAGTTAGTGTAAATAATAGAGATTTTGCCGAGCGGCTTAAAATTTGTGCTACTAAGCTGCTGCAGGAAGCGTCAATGAACTTGCGAAAATGGACATCCAACGACGTTAATCTAGCAGAGGATAAATGTGTGTATAGAAATGTACTCGGAATTAGTTGGTTTATAAAGAGTGATCGGTTAACAGTGGACATAACGGGTGTTATTGATTACGTTGCCTCTACGCAAAGAGTAACTAAACGGCATGTTCTTCAAGCAATCGCGCGCGTATATGACCCGCTAGGTATTCTTGGGCCGTATATGATAAGATTAAAAATAATATTTCAAAGGATATGGAAGGCGAATCACCATTGGGATAGCCTGTTACCGGCCGAGTTGGAATACGAATGGTGCGAATGGGTGTCATATTTAAAAAATTTAACGGAAATTTGGGTGCCTCGCTGTGTAACGCTAAACGGAACAATTAATTGTGAGTTACACGTTTTTGCTGACGCTAGTTTACAAGCGTACGGTGTCGCGGCTTATCTACGTTGTAAGGATAAGTACAATAATATAAAGGTTGCTCTATTGTGTGCGAAAAATCGTGTCGCACCGCTAAAGAAGGTAGACGATAAGACATTGACCCTGCCGAGGCTCGAGCTAACAGCCGCGTTGTTGGCAGCTCGCTTACAAAAATTCGTGAAAACGAATATCGCGTTAATAGATAGAGTTATTTGTTGGACTGATTCGCAGATCACGCTGCATTGGATCAAAGCGGATCCGAAAAGATGGAAACCATATATTGCTAATAGGGTAAAGGAAATTCAAGATATTACGCAAGAAACGAAAGGGTGGTTCTATTGTCCTGGACAACAAAATCCGGCCGATCTATTAACGAGAGGAATAAATGCAAAGGGTATGCTAAACTGTAATTTATGGTTACAAGGCCCGTCGTGGTTGCAACAAGAGGAAGAGAAGTGGCCCGTCACAAATTTATACGAAAGTGAAAGTTTAGTCGCAGCTTTCACAACACTTATGCTTCCAGTGCAGGTAGAAAATCATAAAAACGTACTTTTGAAGATTGATTGTTATAGCACCTTCAAACGATTGTTAAGAACTGTTGGGTATGTATTAAGATTTATACACAATGTGCGATATAAAAGTAGCAAGTTCGATGGTGATCTTTCGATAGAGGAGATCGAAAATGCTGAAATTGTTTTAATAAGGGATTGTCAGTACGAAGAATTTTCGTCGGAAATAGACAATTTAAGCAAAGGCAAGGACATAGAACGACATTCTCGCATTCTAACGCTTAATCCCTTCCTGGACAACAAAGGGATTTTACGTGTACGTGGAAGGTTGCAGAATTTGAATGAAGACTTCGAGGTGAAACATCCGATAATATTACCAAAATCGACAAAGTTGACGCAACTTATAATTGAAGATGCTCACAGACGCGTACATCATAGTGGTGTAAATACTACGTTGTATGAATTACGTAAGCGATTATGGATCATAAAGGGCAGACAAATGACAAAGTCCGTTATTAGTAAATGCTTCGTGTGTAAAAAATTACGATGCAAGCCAGGATCAGCCCCGTTCGCCCCGTTACCAAAGGAACGAATTTTACGAGCAAGACCCTTCGAAATTACTGGTTGCGATTTCGCAGGCCCGTTGTACTACAAGGAAAACGGCTCACAAAAGGCATATGTATTCCTCTTCACTTGTGCGGTGACCAGTGGAATTCATTTAGAATTAATTTCCAATATGAGCGTCGAATCCGCGGTTCTGGCGCTAAGAAGATTTATTGCACGTAGAGGTGTACCAAAAACGATTTACTCGGATAATGCAAAAACATTTAAAAGAATGTCGAAAGACTTAGAATTTATAAAGGATATGTTAGATAGTTCTACATTTAGTGATTTGGTGAACAGTTTTCGTATTAAGTGGAAGTTTATCGTTGAACGAGCAGCGTGGTGGGGTGGTTTTTGGGAAAGACTGATTAAGGGCGTAAAGGACGCCTTGCGCGCTGCGGTAGGACGACATTTATTAAATAAAGAGCAACTGAATACGTTATTAATCGAAATAGAAGCCACGGTAAATGGAAGACCTTTAACGTATTTAGATGACGATGCTAATCAGCTTCTACCGTTGACTCCTGCGCATTTTTTAATAGGTCCATCCGTAACAACGATACCTCCGATAACTGGCAAAACAAACGAAGTCTTATTAAGGAAGCAATGGAAGGAACGCTTAAAAGTGTTAGAGTATTTTTGGAAGCGGTGGTTGATTGAATATTTGGGACATCTGCGTAGTGCACATCACAATGTGAGCGTTCCGGAAAAGGCTGTAGGTGTTGGTGACGTTGTATTAATTCACGGTCTTGATTCGCGGCGTCTTACGTGGAAAATGGGATTAGTACAGCAGGTGATCCCAGGTCGCGATGGCAAGGTGCGTGCGTGTGTTTTAAGGTGTTCGAACGGTAGCGTTATCAAGCGACCGATTCAACTTCTATATCCGCTAGAGATTACGTCATTGTTGCCGGCGGAGGATGTAGAAAATAAGAACGTTACTCTTACTAAATAGTAAACAGATGTTGTAAACCGTTAGGGGTGGCTGAACGACCCTTACCTAATCCCTGCCGAAACTTGTCACTACGTGGGAGGTAAGGGTCGTTCGGTTTTAAATACTGAATGTCGCTAAGTTAAAAGTTAGTCTAGTAAAAGTATTGTAAAGGAAAAGAAATAAACCAAATCAGACTATTACTTATTGTTGTGATTTCCACAACGCTAAAGATTTAATTGTCCGCAGAAGATCAAACTATAAAGTAAGAATTTCTTTCAGTTCATTTTATCTGCCTGTTCTGTGTCATAAATCATAATTTCTTGTAAGAGATGCATTAACAATTTTTTATAAAATATCTCCGTATTGTCAGTTGCAGCCATTAGATGTAATTTAAGAATTTTGTTAGATGAATGTCTCTAATCATTCCACAGAATCACATCTTTAGAGATAACCAACATGTATGCAAATAAACTACGTCTATTTGGGGTGAAAACACAAGCCACCGCACATACGGGTATTTGAACGATCTAGCTGGTCAAAATTATTTTTGGTCTTAAACAAGTCCTAAATGATATAAAACGATGCTAAGATAAAATAAAAATAAAAAATATGTATTATTTGATGAAAATATATTTCTTTTACAAAATATATGTTTATTATAAAAACATGCAATATAACAAAATACAAATATTATGAAATTTATTGCCTCACAGGCCTCGTCAAAATACAAGTACGTACAAAACATATAATTTAGGTAACTACAAAAAGTTTCTTCGGCTAATCTTCTTCGGATATTTCATCTTCATTCTTTTCTGATGGAACTGTTGGGTTTGCTGTGCAGATAGGAGTAATGTCAATGTTTCGGAACTAAACAAACTTATTTTCGTTTTTTTATAATCCTCATACTACTAAGCAAAGGATTCGAGCTCAAAAGCAGCCTATGAAAAATATCTCTATTGCATGCTTCTCTTGAAAATTTTTGGGAATAATCTTGGCGATAAGTCCTAAAATATTTGTTCCTCGCTCTGCTACCTCTTCCAAAAATTGCCAATATTACTTTTAATCTGAAAATTAAGTCGTAACTTATGCCAGTTATTTTGGAGGCTAATTTTGGATTTTCAAAAAATCTGCTAGTGTTACCATCATTTGTATTTCTAAAGTCTGCTTTTGGCATGTCCACTAACAAACCCATTTCATTGCAAAACCTCGTCTGTATTTCTGTTTTTCTTTGTTTCTCGATTTGTTTCTCTTCTTCTATCTTTTTTCACGGCATTTTTTACCCGTAGTTTGTATGCTAAATGCAGGATGCTCTCCAAAAATCTACTCCTGGCATGTAAAATAGATAACCCAAATTCAGTAGCTTTAACAGATATATCCCTTTTATGATCCAGTTTATTGAATTCTTTTGAAGTTGTACCACAAATGTAGCAACGACTTGTGGATGTTGTGCCAGTAGCTGCATTACAGAGTTTTTCGTCGACCGTAGTCATAAACTTATGCTTAATAAACAACTTTTTCTATAAATATCAACTTCAGTAGCAATTAATGTGTTTATGGCATTCTTTACATAATTTATTTCTTCGTTTGTGACATTAGTAGTCTCTTTCACAAAACGGAATCTTATCGGTCGGCACCACCGAGGAGAAGAAGGTGTTGGACATTTTCACAATACCTTTTTATTTTTTTTTCCACAAACTAATTTTACAGGCACAAAACAGCTTTTAAATATATTCGCATCTAAATCCATTGTCAAATTTTTGTTTATATTGTGATTGTTGAGATCCGTCACATCCCCATTTACACATCATTGTAAAAGTGTTCCTTTTATTCTCTTCTATTGTTGATAAGACGTTTTCTAGAAATTCTGATAAACGTTTAGCTGTAACATCAACTAGTGATTGCAGCTGGCTTTTAGCGCGGGTACTCGGTACTGTGTACGCTTCTGGGGGCAGATAACATTCTATTTTTGCCTGTCTCAAAAGACTATAGCACGGAAGAACTTTTTCTTCTTGTTCTTCTTATTATTTCATATTGCCCTCGTGTTGAATCAACATCAATAAACATCTTTAGTGCACCCACAGGTCTCAACTGTGGAGTTTTTTTAGTTTTTGTAGTAGTTTTATAAGCTTTTTTGTATTTTGAGGCACGTGTTGGTGTGCTAGTAATTTTTTTAAGAATACTGGAATCATCTCGTTTCCCAGATTTCCTGAACTCGACTTGCGCTGCGTGAACTAAAAAACCACCTTCCAAAGTGGAGCGGAGTTCCTCAGTTTTCCTTCTTTTGTTCCTTTCACTCGACTCTTCAAACGATTTCCGTGGGCGGCTTGGTCAATTTTGTGTTGTCACGGGAATTTCAAATATGCCAACCAACCACAGATTATTGTTTTTTAGGAAAACAGCTTCTTTTTTATGAGCTTTAGTCCATATTTGTCTTATATTCGATTTGAAACGTGCAAAATTAAATTTAAGTTTTTTGAATTCGTCCTCAGCTAAGTCGTCACGAGAAAAAAGTTGATCTTTTAAAAACATTCGTTTTTCTTTCAAATTCCGCAAATTTTTATTTTTTATAAGGTTGAATAAGACGTCATTTTCATATTCCGATTGTTTTTTTGAAAAAAGATTGAAGTACTGAAATTTATTGCATCTGCGCATTTCCGCGGAAAATTTTTGATTATTTTTATAGTTCGTACTATAAATTTTTAATATCAATTAGAACAATTACCGGATCTACCCCGATAGTATTAGTTTTACTTTTCTGAACATGAAATACTATATAAAAACAGCCTTACAAAAAGAGTTATATTTGAATGATAAAAAATATACAATTATGAAACAATATTTACTTAAATAATATGTAATGGAATAGTTACATACCTCCAAAAATAGAATCTATCACTATTTGCTCATCACAAAACAAAGAAAAATTTTTATTCACTTTGAAACTAAATGTTTGCAAAAAAGCGTCGAGAACTGATACTTACACACTACACAATGATCAAGTTCCGATTGACGTTGACGCAAGAGATAAATGAGAAGAGGAATGGAAAGAGTTGCTTATAGTTCCCTGAAATGACCTCTTACGCTTGTAGCCAATTAAAGGTTTGTTTTATGAAATTTGATAAATTGACTTATGGCCGCGTAGAATGCTCAAATACCCGTATGTGCACCGTCGATTATGATTTTTTATTAACCTGTTTTTAAAGATGAAATATTTCTCCAAAAAACTATGATTTTAGTTTTAGAATAAGAAATTTTTAGCGGTTAGCAAGCATCTAAACATACTAAGTTATAAAACTCGACGCTCATACAAGAATAATATAACAATTTTAATTACTGTTAAAAATTCAGGACATTATTACTTTAAAGGAAATAACTGAAATAATTTTCATTCCAAAAATATAAACCTTAAAATAATTGTTTGGCAATAAACTAGGCAAAATTAGTATTACATAAATATATTAGATTTGTCTCTGTATCAGATACGTTTGTAACAATGCTTTTGTTTATTAATTGTTTTACAGACGTTGAATGCTTTATCGTTAAGAAAATGCAGAGAAAATCGTGTAACGTATGAAAAGTTCAAGCACGATAGTCTTTTGCCCAATTCAGACAAAAAAGACGTTGCCTTTCTGTAGACAGTGTTTTTTTTTCGTGCTCGACAATCTCTAAACCTAAAAGTCTAGAGTCCTAATTTAGCATGTTTACGAGATATAACTGCAGTAGCTTTCAGTAATAGTTGTGAAAACATTAGTGTTATCACGGTGCTGAGGAGTTCCAAAAGGACGAAACAGCTGTCCATCGTTTATTTACTGTTGTTTTTTACAACTATACTGACTACTTACTAGGTTTTCAGTTAGTGGTTTTTATGCGGCAGTTTGATCAATGCTTAATTGAAAAGAGTTGTTTTGTGAACTAACAAATACCAACTAATTTAATCTGCAGTATACTTCTTTCTTTAATATTTAGTAAGTGGAAATTATCACAAAGTGGAAACACCATTTGTTATATATACACTTACTTCAGTGGCCTCAGATCCCAATTTGGTTTAATCAGTCGCGTTTTGGGTCGGAGCCATCAAACTGTTGCAACGTAGTATACTATGGTCTCTCAAAAAAGTTTTTCTTAGGCGTTCACTAAGAGGCCGGTCTTTTATTTTGACGGCGTTTTTGAACTTTTTAATGATTTTTATTACAGAATATATATTACACTTTACTTTAGCAGCAGGTTTTCAAGAAGATCTACTCTCTTTAAACATATATAAAAAATGATGGCGTACCGCACTACATCGAACAGCTTGCTTTGAACGTTTTTTAATGTGATCTTAACAGCACTCATACTGTTTATATACATAGAGAAAATGCAGAATGTTAATTCAATAATTTTAAGATAAAGCACATTTCTGCCAAATACAAAAAATTATTAACAAATACATACTTTCAAAACTTTCTAATTATGTCATTAAAAATATAATAACTAATCTTTTTAACAACTTCTGGTAAAATCAAAAACAGTTGTGCAGACATTTTTAAAATATTTAAATATTATAGTGCGCTGCAAGACTTTGTCCACAACTGTAGCTACGCCACTGGTTGTAAAGTAGCTGGTACCTTCATTACAGACAATAAGGTCTCATAAATACCTTCAATCTTTTGAATAACCTTTACAAAAGAATGTCATTTAATTCACCTTACTTTGGCCAAATAATTTTGTTTTAAAAAAAATAGCATAGTGGCAAAATCTATATGAAAGCAGCAAGTTACTTAAAACGTCATAAAAGATTTTTACTCTACTCGCATCAGATTTTTTCTTTTAACACTAAAATACAAGCCAGAAAAATCTAATCTAAGTCAGTTTTATAGGGTACAAGATCATATGTTTCTAACCTTAGTGCTAATTTGATTAGGTTTTAATTTAATTTTTAAATAAAATTTAACTTCAAGTTGTGTAAAATTAAAAAAAAATTAAATTTTACGTTTGAATCAGTGATTCTAAAAGTTTTTTCAACTTGTTCAATTTTTCGATTTTGCTTTCTATTGCTAGATTGATATTGATATAAAATAAACATTTTTTTATAATCATGGCTAACTTTGACTCCTAACAAAACTACGTAAATTTATTTTGTGTAATAGCAATTTATTTGTTGATATTATTGGTTGTCGATAGCATTCTAACTACGTATTGTAGCAACTTAAGGAATGCGTACACAGTCGTATTTCTATGGGTCTTTGTTTCTGCATTTTTTTGTTAGTGGTATGTAAACAAAAAACAACTTTATTTTATTGATTATTTTGTTTCTTATATAATAGTGCACATTCTTAGAATTTTTTAATTTTTATTACATATATTTGTTAAAATTCAATTTTTTAAAAACTAAGTTAACAATGTGTGTACACAAGATTTGAAATTTAGAATGACTAAAAGTCGTTGATTTAACTTTAATTATACAATTTTTTAATTTGTTGTTTTATAAAGAATGTTGTTCAACGGTTGAAACTTTAGCATTCGTTGATAAAGTATTAATCGCACAGCTCTAAAATTAAAAGTAAAATACAGCATACGTTTTTCCTTTACCTTACAAAGTTACGTTTTGCATTCTTCTTTAAAAAGTTTCTAAAAGGATCAAAGCACAGGGAACCAGTTTTCAGTTTTTTCTCTTGTTTTACGCTTCTCCAAGTTTTTTGTTAAATGGCAGTGAAGATTATACTTGCATGAAAGTTTTGAACAGTCTTAGTATTATTGTAGACATATTGTAGACTTTTTTTAATTAGTCGTTGACTAGTTTTATTTTAATTGTTAAGCTCATGGTCTAAAAAGAAAATCCAATACGCTACAGAAACCTAAATTGTAAATACGAAAAAATATTCAAAAGTAGAAAACCGAGCAATCACGTTGTGTTTAGACAATATTTTTTTCTATAAGGTCCGTGGTATATACAGGGTATATATAATAACTATCAGCGAAAAATTAGGAAATCTATTGAAATAATTCTAGTTTACTTTTACCGGAGATTTGAAAACCAGTTTCATTGATTGGAGACCGGTCTATAAACGCGAGACTTCACGGCGCAATCAATCAGTTTGTCCGGTGAATTATCCAGAATCGAAAATTGTAATACGAATGCAACCCGTAGAAACTTGAATTCTAGTATAAGATACAAATAGTTACACAGAAAGAACTTTTGCGGTTTTACATTAAACTTAATTACTGTAGAACAGTTTTGGGTGGTTTCATGTTTCCTTCAAAATATATGTCTCACTGTTATTTTTTTAAGACATACGTTTTAGTGCAGATATTATAAATCTAATCTCTATAGTCATACAGAAATCAGTTAGTTATAAATTAGCAGCTTACAAGTAAAGACAAAACATATAGTTGTGTTCTTGAGATTACCATTTCGCGGTTTCGTATTACTATTTTTACCATGTATTACAATTATTGGTAATCTAACACACAGCTAATTGTAACACATCAAGTAATTAGTCTTACAATATTATAAAAAGCGATACAGTCATGTACCAATAACTCAAAATTTGTTTTGTTAAAAGTTTGAATTGGTACTGTAAAAGTTTTACTATTTTCAGTATTTTTTATCAAATCTAAAATATGTGTTAACAAAAAAAATGTTTGTTTTTCATGATTATTTGTTCATTACAAACACTTTTCTTCTAAAATGATTATCTTGTGTAAATACAAAAAACCAGGATGTGCAGCAATGATTAGTTTTAGTAAGTCATAATACCAAACAAATGAACTCACCCTGTCAGCTTGGCTTGACGACGATGATACCACGCCAACGTTGTCTCTGTAAACATAAGTAATAGTCTAATTATAGAATGCACTATTATTAATATCGCTTAGTTTACTAACGCCTAATTTTTAAAAAGTTTATTACTGGTTCAAAACTAAAAACAGAATATTTTTAAAGGTTTTTATGAGAAATAAATAAGTCCTATAAAATCAATGTGCCTTGAATAGAAAGCAACGAACTATTTAATGAAAATCTATGAAATGTATTAAAAGTATATAGACACATGTACATATGTGTTTCTTATTTTTGGCTTTCATAATATTTCATGAGACAAAACTGTTTTTTTCTGAATTGATACCTAGTGATGTTTTTTCGAAGCCTATACTACTAAAATGTTCATTTATAAAACTTTATCTCTTTACGAATGACGTTAATTAAAGCATATTGCAATTGTTATTATTAGTTATTAGTTAAAAATCAGTTAGCTGCAGAGTATGAATGCAATTATTTAAAGACGAAAAAAGTATGAAAGACGGTAAGTAGCTGTAATAAACATTTTGCAAGAGCAAAAGTACTGGTAACCTAGCGACTATTAACGAAGCTGATCTTCATGATAACTTATTTGTTATAAATTTAGTAAATAATTCACTTAAAGAAACAAAACAATTATTAGGATTTGCTTGTGACAATAGCATTTTAAAAATGCTAACTCAGAAACTACTAAAAATGATGAAACAATTGGAGAATGACCAGCTAGACTACTCAGAACTCAGATAGTCTTTAAATTTCAATTAGAAACAAGAAGAAGTTAGTTTCACAAAATAGAAATGTAAACATACTAAACGATAGTTTCAAGTTTTAAGATTCAAGTGGTTTACTAGAAGAAATTGTAGAGACTAACATAAATGTATTTTTTTACACTTTTTAGTTTCTTCCATTACTTCTTAATCTACGATCTTATAAATCACATTTTTGTATCAAGTAATTTGTAGTCCGCAAAAAAAACATTGACAAAAACTTGTAAACTTTCTAGCATTTCTAGCATACATTGTTCTATGTCTATACATGTCAGTTGTACAAGTACCCAGCATCAGACACTATTGCTCACAATCAATTTATGATAATAAGATAAAAAAAAACAATGTCTATCACAACAATTGAATTTTTTTTTCTACATGTGGATTAACTCGTACGTAGCTCCGTTCCTACAAGATGGCGTTTAGCCTCAGATTTATTAATCAATTTAACACCCGAATGGGGTAAAACTATGTCAATTTGTTTTATATAGTTGTGGAAACTGCATTAGAGTATTCCAGTGCTGAGGAGTCCAAATAAGACGAAACAGCTGTCCACTGGTCTCTAAGATGGTTTCTACAATTATTTAAACAAATTTTTGCACTTGCGTAGTACAGTTAGAAATATTATGCCGCGTTTAATTCAAATACATTTTTTTAAATTCGCGGCTGTAATATTTACTATCTAACAACTTTATAGTTTCCTACATGTGTATTAACTCGTATGTAGCTCCGTTCCTACGAGATGGCGTTTAGCCTCAGATTTATTAATCAATTTAACACCCGAATGGGATAAAACTATCGCAATTTGTTTTATATAGTTGTGGAAACTGCATTAGAGTATTCCAGTGCTGAGGAGTCCAAATAAGACGAAACAGCTGTCCACTGGTCTCTAAGATGGTTTCTACAATTATTCAAACAAATTTTTGCACTTGCTTAGTACAGTTAGAAATATTATGCCGCGTTTAATTCAAATACATTTTTTGAAATTCGCGGCTTTAATATTTACTATCTAACTAACAACTTCATAGTTTCCTACATGTGGATTAACTCGTACGTAGCTCCGTTCCTACGAGATGGCGTTTAGCCTTAGATTTATTAATCATCTATTATAACCTTACATATTGTCATTGAGTACGTGGACGTGACATCCGTCAAGTTTCTTTGGTCATTTGTACGCATATTTTCGTTTTTAAATCAGATAAAAGGGAGTAGTAGAAATTACGACCGTTGACGATGAATTGTTGTTGGTTGGATAAGTTTTTGTGTTCATATTTTACTTTTTGCGATTCATTATTATTATTTTCGATTGTTGATTTATTTCGCGACTGCATAGTAGACAAAGTAGTTTGATCGAGTAATAATTATATTTAAATTAAAGTCATAACATATGTTAGCAATTGAATATAATTAGTTGTGTGATGGGTTGCCTAAACGAAAAGGCCTACATGGAGATTACAGCTGTGATATTACTATATTAGTCGACGAATCTATAATTGTTATTGTTCTACTTGTTTCTTTCTCTGTCGATTTTAACTCTCTTATGTGAAATAAATATATTCTTATTAAAAGTTGAGTTTTTTCCAATTTGTTTTTTTTAGTAATCTACAGATTTAAACATGGTCTGTATTGAGTGATGTTTACTTGTTTTGGCGCCTTTTTAATTTAGTGTAACATTAGCACATCGAGACTTATGATCCGCTTGCCGAATCAAACTGAGTTAGTCGCTTCCCTTTAACTGGCAAGAAAATTCTCGTAACAACGGATACTATTCCAACCCTATAAAAAAATTCTAGACTCGCCAAAGCGGTTAAACTCGACAAAGAATATTATTCTATAACTCTAAAATATTTAGTTCACGGAATGACAAGTTATTGAATAAGTTGATAACTAGCTTATTCAGATAATATTTTAATCGTTACAATTTACTCGCATCAGTTTACTGCAGATATTTCTAAATCGTACCACAACGTATTTGTAACAGCACAAAGAATCTTTTTAAGCATATTTCCTTGTTGATCAAAATTAGATCTTTACATCAACTACAATGTTAATGCACAAATATGTTAAGTCAAATCATTTAATATAAGATACGACTAAGGAGAACAAATGCGTTAGGTTGGTAACATGTATCTAATGTCTATCTTTTATTATAACTGTTATGTTTCTAAGTACTTACAGCCTATTTGGATGGATGATTCCATGTTGCGCAGTACTGTCGTGGATCTTAACTTGATTAGGTTGTACTTCTAGGCATTCTTCTACGCTATGCTTTCGTTCTTGATAATTAAATATTTGTTCCATTAACGGACTGAGCAGCTGACTAGTTCCTCCAAGAATATCATCAATGTTTTTATGTTTCGATATAAACAATGAATTAGGTTTTTTTGTTTTAGAGTAAAATAATTGTTCTTCTTCTTCTCTAGGCATTTCTAAACCTTCGGGACTGGCTCGATCTCCCAAAGGTAAATCATGAGTGTCTTCTAAATCAGATTCGGAAGTTTCTGAAGAATGCGCATTAGATTTAGGAGGAGTTTTTAACCACCAGGCTTTCTCACCGGACAATTGACGACTTATTTTATATTTAGGTTCGTTGTTTGATTTTGTACATTCTGAGATATTTTCATTACTGCTTAACCACCACGCTTTCTCGCCAGAATCTATATGACGTATACGATATTTTTGAAAATAATCTTTTTGACTTTCTTGTTCTTGAGAATTATCTGGATTGTTTTCTTGATAGATTTGGATTCCTTCCGGAGGTGTTGCATTGTCATCTAGCCACCAGGCTCTTTCACCACTGTCAACTCGACGCATAATTTTGATTTTTGGTATATTTTCAGATTTCGTTTCGTCTTTAGTCGACTTACTAATTTTGCTACTGGTGCTTGACGTCTCTTTGTCCGTACTGTCCATCCAATTAATTCGATGGTCGGAATCTTGGTGCTTAATCTTAAATATTCCTGAAACAGGTGTTAGCGTTCGCATTAACAACGTTTTTGCTTCAGCTTCTGATTTCTCCGCTTTTGCTCTAGGACTCATAGGAGGTTTTGGTGATTTTTCTGAACCATCGCCGTGTTCGTTTAACAACGAGCTTCGCGACGATAAAAACGACTTAGTTTGTTTTAAGTCAGATTTTGACGTAGTCGATTTGGTTTTTAAATCATCCTCACTGCCGCTTGTAGCTGTCGTCGAATTTTGACCTTCAGAAGGAATGCTAGGTGAACGGGTATTAGACCTAACACTTCTGCGATCCGAATTTTCTGCATTAGATCGTTTCGGTAATTTTGAAGCCGAAGAAGACGACTGTTTGTGATACGAAACACAACTAGATAAGTTTTCAGATACATCGGTAGCTTCTGATAAAGGAAACTCCGCTTCAGATTCTACAGGACTTACTGATCCATTATGATGGCATTTTTTAATTTCAGGATTCATATTCAACACTGATTTACGAAAGTCTTTGTTTAAAATGGATCTTCCTGAATTGTGAGATGCGCTTTTATTTGACTTTAGTTTTGATTCCGACTGGGAAGAAGTTTTAGTTAAATTACTGGTAGATGTTTTGGTATTTGAAATCGATTGTTTTGATTGACTTTGGCTAGAATTGGCAGAATTTTTTGAGCTTTTTGGACTTGAAAATTTCAAATCTAAGTATGAAGACCAAGGCGTTGCCGATACGTTACTAACTTTCGATTTTGTACTGTCGCTAATATTATCTGACTTTACTTTGTCGGATTTAGAAACACCGGTCGATGTTGTAGTAGAAGTAGTGCTTGTTTTTTCTGTTGCACTAGAAGTAGGTTCCGATATGTTAGAGCTTCTACTTGTCGATCTACTGGTTTTGTTTGTCTCAGTTTGAGCGGATAACAAGTTTAATATTTCTCGGTTTTTTCTGCTTGTGTCTCTTTGAGTAGAACTAATGCGAGTTGAATTTGGTCTTATGTAAGCGGTATGACTTTTTTCAATAGTGTTCTTTGGCAAGAACCTGCTTGTGATGTACTTTTTAGGACCAGAATCTAAGTCTTCTCTTGAAGTAGTTTTACTCAATGGTTTGTATTTAGTTGCGCTTAAATCTTCTTTCGACGTTCTTGTTAATCCAAATTTGTCGGATTTGGTTATCGAAGAGCGTCCTGTATATTTAGGAATTGTAGAAGTCGACGTTGTCGTTTCGCTTCGATCGTGACTTGCTGATCTTGTATGTACTGACGGTGGATACAACGTGTTACAATTATGAATAGATAACGATGCTAATCTCTCGGTTGTGTCTCGTTCCATGCTGGGATCTCTCGATCGTGCGTTAGGTTTTGCTATAGAACGATACGACACAGGTGGTTGTGTTACTTCTTTTTTCTCAGTTTCTTTTAAACGCGCTGTCAGTGTCGTGCCACTGTACTTTTCTAAAAATAAAGATTAGTTTTTACACAAATTATGACAATGTTTTATTACCTGTGTCTTTAGAATGTGTCGGATCGCAATAATGAGCGCTATTGTAAGACCCTAAACGCCCTAAACGTAAACCGGAACTCCTGTCGCTAGTTGTTTTAGCTTCAGTTGTGGGCCGTGAATAAACCGATCCATACTGAAATAATTAACCAAAAATAATTAGGTGATTCAAGTCATTACAAATCGAATAAACGCGTGTACCTTTAATGAAGTTTCTATCTTTGAACTTGAACTTCCTGAGTAGGTCGAAGGATTTAGATTTCCTTTGGTCCATGACGTCTGAAAAAAAAATAAAAGGATTCAATAAATTTTGTTGGCTAAGAGCCACATAGAAATCGCGTTTTTTTCGAGCAATCAGGAAGTACGATTGTATTTCCTTTTATCTAACGAATAACAAGTAGGTTTTTGACGAGTTAAAAATAGTGCAGGGCAAAATACCAGCTTGTAGGTTATTGATATTTGAGATTTCATTTATTTTGTAAGGAGTAATATAAATAAATCACAAAATTGTAATTGTAAGAAATTACATTTACTAGATTGTTTCACGATTTATTTTTAGTTAACAGTTCCTTTAATCTTAATTGCCAGGAAATGCATAATAAATGCTTAAAATTTGTATTACTTAAAATAATTTATAAAATTGTTAAACTGAGATGTTTAAAGAAATTCTACATTGTATTGTATAGATCTTTATTTGAATTTTAATTAAAAATACTTAGCTAAGTAAAGGTCTATAAATTGTCGTTTCGTTCTAATTACTATGATTCATAAATACACTTATTGACAATCGTCCAATTTTTTTCAGTACTACGTACTTTGGATTCCGGCTTACGTATATGTGTGTTGCAATACCTGAATGTATAAGTTGTTTTCACAAATGACTACTAAATTCGTTTTTTTCTATTTTCTGTGTTTGACGAAATAAACTCGTTGAAACGCTTTATTTTTGATGTTCGGGTCAAGGTACTTCCCCACATACAATTTGTTGCTGATGTAAGTAAATTTAAGCTTTTCCATAAAATCATACTGATTTAGTAATTACAATTTTATTTCTAATTATACTTCTTTGTATTTTATAATATATTTTTATCTGTTTCTGTTAAATTTTTTTTACTGTCGGTTTTGATTGTTGTGGTGCATTTGGGTGGTATTTTATATAAACATTCTTAGTGGTGTAGTCAGGATTTGCGTTTAGAGAAGGAGACACCTTTATTAGATAGCATATTATTCAGATAATACTTTAACAAAAAGTTGTATTTGATTTTTGGTTGGTTCTATATAAGAAAGCGAAGAGATTCAATAAAAAGTTTCTCGTTACATGGTCGAAATGAGTTGGCGCCAATTTCAATAAGGTGCGTGGTTCTTATGGTTTTTAGAAAAATTTTATTGTTTTTTATAGCTTTGATGCAACATTTTTTATATGGCAAACGTCTATGTTACGAAGTCACTAAACTCATAAAAAAATCAGTAATGAATATATTTCATTTGTAATTACATAATAGAACACAGTATGTAATGTTTATGTGTGTAATTCTTGGTTGCACAAAACAGTTGAAAAAACCCGTCGTTGGTTTTTTTGTCGGTTTGTCAGAATCACCTTCTTAGATTGTCTAGTCCAGTGGTTTCCAAAGCAACCCCTACGAACCCTAAGAGGTCCCCGGAATCATTAAAAAAATCCGTGGAAAATTAAAATTGATTTGGTGGTCCCTGAACAAGGGGTTCGCGCAAAGTTTAATATAAAATTAAAAAATTGTGACACATTTCTATTAATATGGAGGTTAAAATAAATAACAATAAATAAAGTATTAGTGATATTTACGCCCTAAGTAAAATATAAATATAGACAGGTTCATAAAATACAAAGAATTAACAGGCATCGCAATGAGTCAGGTCTATCTATACAAGTTTATACAGGAATGCAATAGAGTCGATACCACCAAATTGTCTATAATATGAACTATAAAAAAGTCGTGCATCTAATCAACAATTCGGTTCTGTGTTATGCGTGATGTGAAGTGCATGCAACAAATGTTTCTAATCTTGGACAAAAAGAAGTATAATTTTTTGTATTGTTACGCAAATAACGTACTTTCGTTACGTAAATGTATTTAAATAAAATTTATATCTCTTTTTAATTTAAATTTATTTGCAAAGTTTTACTCTGGTTTAAGTTGATTAAAAAAATTATATATTACAGTTGTAAGTACATTAATCCTTTAACATTCGCTATAGATTTCTATTTTATCAAAAATTTAAGAAGGGATTGTAAGTTTTTCTAACACAGATATATTATTAATGATTCTGTAAAAAAAATGTGAGACATATTGGGTTTTATAATTTTCATAATGCTTCTTAGAAGTTAAAGTAGTAATACTTTATATCTTTGTTTATTTTGTTTACTTCCCCGAATAACTAAATCCGTGAATGTTTGGAATTATTGTATATTACTGTATTGTTATATTCTGTTATTGATTAATTTTTGAATTATTTATTTTGTTTGAAAAATTAATTGGTACACAATGAGTACCTACACAATATGCGACATTTACATAAAATTTTATTCTTACATCTCAAATAAATAATTCAAGGGAGCGTTACATTGCAGTATTCAGTTAAAAAAATTATTATAATTAACAATGGTTTGTTGCATAGAAAGATTTTGATTGATTTTGGGTAACAGTATGAGTGAGCCAAAAAATATGCAGACAATATAGAATTAAATATATGAAATATGGCTTTATTCTGTCACTAGAAAATGGTACTTTACTTATGTGTCTTCTATGTAATAAAACGATGTCAAACGACTGAATAAAACTTTCTAAATTTAAGGAACATTTAATAAAAATCTATAGTGACAAAAACGATAAGGACTTAACGTATTTTCGAAACAATAAAAAAAAATTTGAAAACACCGAGATTGCAAGAACTCATAGAGACAACAAAGACAAATGACGATGGACTGTGTGCTTCTTTTAATATTTTTTTTAATAATAGCCAAGTCCGGAAAGCCGCATACTATTGATGAAAAACGTATTCTACCAGTTGTAAGTGAGGTAATACACACAAACCTTTCGATATTATAAAAAGAATTCCACTGAGTAATAATACTGTACGAAGAAGAATCGACGAAATTACCAGAAAACGAAGCTTTACTGTTAGCTTATGACAGATTTGTAAAAAAAATGTTCCCAAGAATTGTTATTTACTAAATGTTTGAAATCTGATACGAAAGGTGAAACGTTATTTACTGAATTAAAAAGGTTTTTTGATGTGAAAGCAATACCTTTGGCTAATATCATCTCCGTTGCTACGGACGGTGCTTCGGCAATGGTAGGACGACACCGAGGTTTTCTGGCATACTTAAAACATGCTATACCAAATGTATTATCAGTACATTGTGTCATTCATCGACATGATTTGGTCGCAAAAAACTTTAGTGAACGTTAGCATGAATCACTACATTATGTCATTAGAGCAGTTATTAATATCAAAAGGAATGCCTCAAATGAGAGATTATTTGCTAAACTTTGTTTAGAAAACGATGACTATAATCGTTTGCTACATGTCTGGGTCGCTTCTATTTGCTTTTTAATTCCTGGGGAGTAAAGACAATGATTTGCGACACAATTTAATTATTTCAAAAAATGACATCGTTTATATGAGTGATTTATTTACCAGATTTAATGGGACTAATTTGAAATTACAAAGTTAATCTTTAAATTTAATCAAAGCTAAAAGTATAATATCTGCGTTTTGCAACTTTTGCTGTATATAAATAATATTAGGAAGAGAAGAATGTTCTCAGTTTCCAAATCTTTCAAAATTGCAAAATAGAAATGAATATTTGTTTGTTTATTGTCAACACTTAACGATGATTCATTCAGACCTTAACTAAAGATTTGAAGAAATTCTTCACTTGGATATTCTCGACTGAGTGTTGAACCCTGTTGCAAGTAGTCAAACTTCTGGTTACAAAAACAGGTCCCAAATTTATATCCAGCATTATGGCTTATTGTGCAGAAGCCGTTGATTGCTTTTCCGTCTTCTTATTTTGTAGAACGTGGATTTAGTGCTCTACTCATCACAAAAAAAGTAACCGACTAAAAATTAGAACTCGTGTGGATTTGCGGTTGCTACTCATAAACATTGAGCCGGACCTAAGTACACTCATAACATCCCATCAGGTTCATCTAATAAATACTTCTTCTTTCATTTATATTGAAACGTTCTCAAATTCAAGAGCCTTCTCGAAGTTGTTATCCATCTTCTAGGACGTATACCGAAAGATATGGAACATTCGTACGGTTGCTTTCTCTAACGAATGAAAAGGAATTTTTTTTGCTTTCGATTTTTATTATATTTTTTATATACCAGGATAACTTCTTTTGTAATGTCGGTTACCAGTACTTGATCGTCGAGTACTCTATTTCCCAAACTAATGGTCACTTTTACTTGTCCGTGAGTAGGTATTTCTTTGTTCGTCTGCGTCCGAAGTTGTTTATTATTATTGATATTATTACTAATGATGTCTTTTCATTTTCCAATAACATGTCATGACGAATGTTAGTTTTCATCGCCCTCGTGTCAACCAGTAACTAAACACTTAATCTATTAATTTTTCTATCGAGATAAATACTATGCAATTGCTCTATAGGCGCTGTCATTTAAATGGTAATCTCCGGTACATGACTAGACTTTTTTAGTCAACTCGTTCCAGACTTTCAAGCGCTCTTCTTGTCTTCTTCTTAGGTTTAGTACGGTGGTCGTACGTGGCCTTGATTGCAAGTCGTCACTCCTCGTTCCTGAATTATGCGTCGCATTATTTCCTCGATGCTTTTTAGTGTCTGCGCGGGTACTTTTGCAGTACATCAGACCGTATGACCGTCTTAGTGCAATGCCTGTTTTGCTGCTTCAAATTCAAAAATAGTTTTAGACATACTCCTCAAGACCAACGACGAGGTCGGCGATAGTAGCATAGTACCCTGCCTACGATACTAAAAGCAGCAATAGCTGAAAAAAGAAGGTTTCGCTAAACTTGACAGAACACTAGATCACCGTATATGAAAAATAGGCTCAATAACGATCACACAAAATTTGAAAATAATGCTTCAAAACCAAAAATCCAGACCATACAATATTCTATTATCAACCCTCTCTACTAATAAATTTGAGGTATATCTAGCAGTTGTCTTTCAACCCTTTCCCTCTGAACTAACTTCAGAAAAGAAAGCTGAAATTGAACTACACCTGGAGATATCAGATTAACTAAGCCTACGAATAAAAAAATCACGATAACAGAAATAAGATCGATAGTTAAATCCGAACTAAATCCCAAAAGGCACGAGGTTATGAGATGATCACAAGTGAAGTATTGAAACAATTGCCAGAGAAATGATAAAAGCTAATCACGGCCATATTTTATGCCATCTTAAGACTCAACCATTGTCCGACCCAATACTCATACCTAAACCAGAAAAGTCGTCTGACGAATTGTCATATCCTATCGTCCGATCAGGTTGTTGCCAATAATATCTACAGTCTTCGAAAAACTTATACTCAGAGGAATCAAACCTTGTAGATAACAAACTTATACCAGACCATCAATTCGGCTTTAGAGAAGGACATGCCACTATCGAACAAGTCCACAGGATAGTAAGCAAAATTTACCAGGTCTTCGAAAAAAAGTAATATTGTTCCACTGCCTTGATTGACATAGCCCAGGTCTTCGATAAGGTATGGCATGAGAGAGTATTGATTAGGACCAAGAAAAACTTGCCACACTTTTACTTTCAACTGCTCAAATCCTATTTAAACAACAGTCTTTTCTAGAGAAAGTTGCAAGATGAGATAACGAAACTACGTTCTATTAACTTCGACGTACCACAGAGAAGCGTTTTAGAACCTATGCTTTACCTACTGTACACGAAAGATATTCCTACTACTGGCCACACGATTTCCTACCACCCACCTACATTTCCAGATAATACTGCAATTCTTGCAACTCACGAGAATTCTGCTATTGTTCAAGAAACTTGCAAACCTCCCTCGGTCAATTAAAAAATTGTCTCCAAATTTGGCGTATAAATCAAATGGAACAAAATCTACACAAGTGATTTTCAAACTCAGAAGAGAAACGTGCTTAACACTATCCCTTAAAAACACACCACTTTCGCAACCAGAAAACATCAGATGGTATGCACCTCGACTGCAGACTAACCTGGAAAAACACATATTCAGCAAGCGAAAACAACTGGTCTTAAAGTTCATTAAACTACATTGGCTATTAGGACAAAACTCTAAGCTAACATTACATAACAAAGTAGTCTTGTACAAAAGCTTCCTCAGGCCTATCTGGACATATGGACTGCAACTATGGGAAATAACAAGCAACTCCAAATTGGAGATTTTTCAGTGATTTCAATCTAAGACTGTGAGGACATTAACAGATGCTTTGTGACACGTTAGAAATAAAGGCATTCATCGGAATTTCCGAGTGAAAGTAGTAAACGACGAAGTGTGCGCGAGTGCGAAGTATATCACACTATCCGAAATTTATATAAACTCTCTTGCTGTGAACCTGTTGGATAACAGCAGTGCACTGAACAGACTGAAGCTCAGCTAACTGGATCTTTTGGACTGACATTAGTCAGACTTATGCATCAATACTACCTGTATACATAGTTAATACGTAACTTCCGGGGGATTTCTCCAATAGCTCCATTCCACATGTAACTCTACTTGTAAATTTCTCTATTTACCTTATTGCTCACTAGAACAGATTGTAAATATAAATAAAGTTTAAAAAAACAATTTCTCTCCCCTCCCAAATCCCCGAAATTAATTACACCATTTTTTTTCATTGAAATACATTCACAATATGCCACCGGCAACACCACACGATATGAAAAGACGCATAAGAGGTACTGTTGAAACTATAACCCCGCAAATGTTGTGCAGAGTTAGCAGTGGTTCTTAAAAAATGATATGTGTCTAGAAATTGACATTCCACATTTCCAGAATTTTATTATTATTGCCGCTATAGCCTGTTGGATTATAAATTACGTTCAAAGTTACTAAACATTTGTTGAAATATTTTTCATTATTGTATTATTGTTAATTATATGATATTTAGAAACACAATAGCCAATTAACTTCATCAGAAGTCTTATTAAAAACAACATCAAATGGTGCAAAAACGGATAGACTTATAGCTATAAAACATTCTGATATTATTCGATAGGTAATTAAAAAGTGCTTTTTCTGGTAAACTAAAAAATATTGCGTTATATAAATTAATAAAGTTATAGCCATTTTAATTTCTTAATTGATAGTTTTTAAGTTTTGGACACCATGTATAAGAGATGTAAAATTTATTATAATTGCAATATAAAATATAATCTATTGTTATATTTCAATGTAAATTTTGCTCCCAGAACTTAGATACTTCTTAAGTATTTCAACATGAAAATTAGGTTAGACAAAATTCAAATTATTTAAAAAAGCTTAAGGTTTAAGTCTCGTACACATTATTAACACACCTTTATTCTGATCGGATAATCCAAGAATGTAATAATATAAAAGAGGTTTTATTTAAAAAAAAAACGCTTTGATACTTTTATGGTCTTTGCAACACCCTGTATAATATAAAAATAATTTAGAAAAAGTAGCCATAAAAGACCCACATATATCCCAAAAAAGAAACTTTTTTAAAACTAATGTAAGTCACGAATTTGGCTTATCATTGAGATCTCTGTTTCAATTTCAATTTTGTTTTCTAATTTAATCGGTTTTGTATCTTTTACTGTTGTCTAATAATAAGTAATGAAAAAGTGAACATTACATAGTAATTTTAAAGAATTCTAGAAGAGTCATTAATGTAGTTTTCATAATCTGTTATAAAAAAAATTGTCAAAACAACAACGTGTTTAATAATTACGAGAAGCTTCTTTGACACGAAGAAATAACAAACACAACGATTTACAAAAAAATTTTTAAAAAGTTAGGTAATGATCTTAATTAATTAGGTTAGATTCTGTCCTTTTTGGCGTATACTCCAACATTGACATGATTCGATCCCGGAAGATGTTCTATTTTATGCGCAGCTTCGGCTTGAAAAACCTACGTTGTTACAAAAAAATGTTTTTGTACCACACCTGAATAGTCACTTAAATGCATGGAGCAGATTTAATTTTAGTAGTAGTATAATTATTAAATTAAATTGTATGGATGCAATGTTTAAAAAATGTATTTTCAAAGGTTTAGAACATGTTCTGTCACATCTGCAACAAGTTCATAAGTTCCGTAAAAACATTATAAATAACAAATGAAAGCTTAATTTTTTACACGTTTTCACAAACACCAAAGCTGAAAAAGAAATATTTCTATTTAATTATAACTTTCAAAAATAAATCTAAGGTTAAAAAGGCCAAATGTAAACTGAACCCGTTATAAATAATGATTATGTAAAGTCACTATAAAAAACCAGGAAATATAAACAAAGATCACGTTTTATTTTTTATAAGAATAAATGAATTACGTGACAATATAAGCACAGATTTGATTACATAGTAAATCACTACGAAATAGATCGCTTAATTTATGATACAAAGTTGCAGACAGATATTAAAGCTTGTCCTAATTTCGTCTAAAAATAAATTATTTTTTTAAAATATTGTTTTCTTTCGAACAGATAATTATTGTATTGTAAGTGAGTCAGTCGGACAGTAAATTAAAGTAAATTAATGAAAAGTTTGAGATGACCTAAAAAACAATATGAATTGGTCAATGTGAATTAGAAGTAAATCTATTACTATCACTACGTCTATGTCAGTTTTAATTTGTTTTAATTACAATGTTATTGCTTTTTAAGTTTTTCACATTTAAAATAATCTCGATGTAAACGTTACAGCACCGGCTGTTCTTTTTTGTTTTGGTTGTGAAGAAACATATTTTTATAACTTAATTCTTGGTATAATAACTTTTGTTATTTTTAAAAATGTTTGACATGATGGATGTTTCAGCTTTTAAAAATCTGGTGGTTACGCAAATATTGAAGCTGTAACATTGAAATTAGTCAATAGAATTTATGAGATTATTTCGAAAATTTTCTAACAAGACTACGATTTTTTAGACACCGAACACTTTATGGTTGATTGTTAGCCCTTCTGAATATAATCATATGTAAAAATAGTATATAGTGTTCGTTATATATGAAGTCTGTAAAATCATTAAAGTCTGTAAAATAATTAAAATATACATAATGTAGAGGATGTATTTCTTTTGTAAGAATTCGTTGAATAATACATATATCTTGTATATACTTGTAACATTACAATGAGTTAGCATTTACTAATTTTTTTTTTTTACAGGTACTAAGTCAGTTTTATTCTAAATGTATTAATTTCCTCGTATAAGGGATTATTGAAACATAGTTTTTAAATCATAAAAACAAGTTTTTGATATAAATTTGTGTATACCGAAACATGGGCGGCCGGGAGATTGGAAAATTTCCCAAGCGGCCGGTCTCTTCCAGCGGCCGTTTGTGGTCGGCAAACTTTTTTTTATTTAGTATAGTGCACGCCTCTTATTGAGATCACGGATATCAAAGTAATGTTATCATTTATTAAAAAACGAGCCGAACGCATGTTATTACCTAGAAAAAAACTTCGTTTATAGAAATCACAATTTCGATTTATCTTATCAAGTTTCTTCTCAGGTTTGTCTTTGTATGAATTTTTTAGCAGAATTTTTACAATACGCTTGTTTAGAGAGAAAAATTTAATCTATGTACCATAAAAATAGTTGTTTTGCATATTTAGCTTTATTTTTGCAGTCTTATTTATTTATTTAAGTACTCCTATTTGACTTAAATTACTTCATTTAAGCATCTGTAAGTTATCTTTGAGAATTAATTTGGAAACTACGTGCGTTCTTAGAATAAGAACTTAGTTTAACTACGTCTGATGTGATAACGTTATTTTGTGTTTATTTTGATGTTTAGCGTCAGCAAATTACCGAGAAGAAATGCGTAGTTCTTAGAACACTGAATTGAACATGATGTTCAATTCACTGTTCTTGATTCTGTTTTTGATTCCTTTTTGTTACCAGTGTCAAGAAACTATTTAATTCTACAGGTCAGTAATTTTCGATTTATTTGGCCTATATTTTTGATTTTTTTTTAACTTCTTATGAGAATTTTGATTTTGACATTTTTGCGCTTGTATTGATGCTATGATTTCCCCTTAAAAATTAATTAGTCAATTGTATATACGCTGTATGCATTTACTGCTTTCTAACCAATGACATTTATTTGTTTTTTTTTTCTGAATTTCGGATATTGTTCACATTTGGTTATTGTTATCAAAAACCACAAGTGCCAACGTGATTCTATTAAACGACGTGTACTGTATTTCAAAATTTGAACCGCGCAACGCACAACCGGAATACCAGTTTTCAACAAACACTTTTATTAAACGTTACGCTATATTAGAATATACCGGAACTATCAGGCTATAGAAGGGAAAATTTTCCACAAGAAGAAAAGACGCGTATCTAAAGGAAATGTAGGCGCCGTAAAAGAACAGGAAAAAAACCTGCACTGAGCAAAGCCGCAAAAAAAACCATGCCCTTAGCTATCATATTTACAAAAATCTCCAAAAATCAACCTGTATCTCGCGAGGCTGGGTTAGCCTATTCAACCGAATACTGATTGCGACTCCTAGTTAGTTGCACCGACGCTTACGCTATCAACATAAACTAGTTTCTTGGAATCATTAGAAAAAATTTAGGTTGGTAGTATAATAATGAAGCCTTTAAAACACGCTCGACGGGTTTAAGCACGATGCGAATGAGTACTTTAACGGGGAAAGTACTCCTTACAAAGTCGCTTATGGGCGCGTACTGCGTCAAAATGCAAACTAGAAAAAAATATCACTTTAATAAAAATAAACAGACATTTGCGAATTTATTCGTAATGTCCTCCAATGTTTGTATCGAAGTTTGTTGTTACCAAAGCAATCAATAAAGCACTAGTGCTTAAAAAAATCTTTTTTTAACGTTAATTAGTTCAAGAAACAAAAAAATCACAGATATCGCAAATCTTGCAATTATCGCAATGTGTTAAAAACAAACACAATATTGCCTACGTAATATAATGACCAAGGTTTATTACAATTTTCAAAAATAAAAATGCATACATAAATAATAAAAAGATACAAATATCTAGTATTCTAGGTACCTACATATTAAACGCAAATAGAGTCGTATGGTAATTCACCAATTGTTTATATTTAACATTTGTTCATGAAATGCCTGAGAATTGTTTCCCATAACCTCTTCGTCGCTGGAAGATGATGAATCAGCAAGACCAATGACTTATAGAAAATTTTTGTGCAAACAAATTATGTTCCATGAGACCATTCATTTGTTATTTTAAAAAGTTGGTAGATCAATTTTCGAGTATAAAAATTTTTCCATGTATAAAATTTGTCCCTCGACGCCCCTACTCTCTTTTGTCAGCAATCTCAACTTTTATAACAGCATATTTTATTCATTTCCTGTAAGACCTGGTGAAATACAGACTAGCTCTGTAAGCTCTGTATTTTTTACGCCCAACAAGGCTTTCACCATTAGATTATTTCACGTGAATATGCGAATTATTTTGTGGTTACTAGGGGAAGCTGAGTAGGAGTAAGCCGTTATATTTCTCTTTATTGGGGGTTTAATTTGATTCTGTCCTAGTTGTATATAGCGGATTTCCACACGTTCACCGTTATCAGTGAAGATAACGAACAGGTGGCATATTTGGGAAAATTTACATGACGTCCCGTTATTAAAATGTTACTAGTTACACCGTCAAAGGGTTGGAAACCGTCAAAATTGTATTTTTTTTTGAGAGGAGCTGCTACCATAAATTATTACGTTAAGTCGAAAGGAAACGCTGCGCATTGCTATCTCAAGGGATTGTATGCTTTGAAAACTAAATTTACTTGTGCTAGCCGTATGTACGTTTTGTATTAGATTTTATATTACGTTTTAAGTAATACAAGTATGGAATTAGCTAATCCCCTACTTGATAAAACGTAACTGTGAGTATTACAATTTTAAATTTTACGATTTGTACTTCGGTGGTCACGTCGATTGTTGACCGTACGTGCATGTTAGGTTAACACAATCAATAATAAGATCATTTTGTGCTTTACAAAGTCGTATGCAGTGCGCGTTGAGTCTCGGAGGCTTAACATGTTTTGTTATATACTTTTGCGATTTTAAATTTGCAAATATAAAGTCATTTCTTCTTCGTATGTAAAAGTTTAGACCGATAAGATCAGTTTATTGTACGGCGTGTTGCCCAGTATAGGGCGCAACTTATATTTGATTTGACCTATGTATTAACGTTTGGAAGATTTATACTTATGTACCTTCTTCGTCCTTTTTTGAATTAGTGCCTGTGATAAAATAAATCTATATTCTGTGTTATTACTTCTGTCGTGTTATTTGTTCTTTTCCAGCTACGGATAGAGTTAGACATTATTTCCCTAATTTAATCTTTCATCGTTTTGGCGCCTTTTTTTTAGATTTAAGTTATAATTTAGCATCACAAAGGCTGCGACTTACTCTCTGGAAAAACTGTGCTAGCCGTTGTTTTTTTTGTTGCGACGAAACCACGTAGCAGGTTTGGCTGCCCAACTTAAAGCACCTGATTTTTTCGTAACACATTATCAAGAATTGCTGCGAGCTAATAAAACATAGCTTCCAGTGACATATTTAAAGAGAAACCCGATCGGGTTATCTTAAATTCATGCATTTGAAAAAACGTCATGGCATGTAAATAGGCCGTCGTCACTAATTTCTTCCATTTTTGTAGTTCAATTTGTTTGCCCTTTATCTCTCTAAGAGGAACGGAAATTGTGCTCGGCATTGAATTAGTATTAAAAACTCTAATTCTAAATACTCTCGGCTGTTGTTTCCAATTTATAGCTTTAGTAGTATGTAATAGTTTAGTGCAAAATGATTGCAAACTGGAGGGTACACAAAAATGGGTATTTGGGCTGTGTTGGTAACGCTTAGGTTCTCTTTTCCAAGTGATGTACGGTAAGAAACACAAAGCAAGCAACAAAATCTCAAAACATCGAACTTTATTTGACACAAAATATTTTCAAAGGAAAAAGTCACCTTCGCAAAGCTCAAATAATAATATTGCGCTCAGAAGCATGTTATGCGAGGAAAGGTCGAAAAATTGATATTCACGTCCACTGACTGTCATTTTCTGCTGGCTTAGATACGGTTGAGATCATTCGGATAAATGTAAATTTTTTTCTAGGCACAATCAATTTTAGAGCCAAAGTGGAACTTTCAGAAATTTAGCCAGATTTTGATTGAATACGCTTGGATTAAATAAATCATTCAATGATTAAATAAACAATTTATTTCGCGTAATTCCTGACAATTGTTTCACCACACTCTAATTTGTTGACGCGCATTTTTAAAAAAACAACAAAACTAAATGATTACTGGAATTTACCAGTTTGATGGCGGTTTACAGTTCAACAGCTTCTAAGATTATGACACATTGCTTTTAGACTTGTCAATTGCCAAAGACAAAGACAAGAAAATATTAAATTTGCTCTCTCCGTTTATAACAAAAAAACAGACAAGAAACCTCGTTTAAGCAATATAATTAAATTTAAATAATCATTCTCAATTTTCACGCATTAGACAGTGTTTCAGTTCATCGCATCTCTCGTACAATAACCAAATAAAAAACTTACAAACGTATATCCAAATAAATTTAACCCTTTTCTGACCTTTTTATATGGCGCCTAATCCTCAAAATGAAGATCACGTTTGCGGTTTGTTGGGTCTTGACTGGACGCAGGTTGGCAACCACGTTACAATTTGTCACTAACTAATAACTTTATACAAAACGTACACTCAAAGAAAAATAATAATAATAATAAATATACGTGGAAGAAACGAGCCCGTCAGTAACTCCTTTCGCGAGTACAAAAAAAAACACTACCCGTCAGTAACTTTTCTTCGGATAACTGAAAAAAAACATACTTTCGTCTTATGTTGATAACTTTACAGCAAAATCGTTTATGAATTAAACTAGTAATTACTGTTAGTTTTTATTATAAAACTTTATAAATCAGATTTATTAAATTATTTTGTTTATTCTTTTTAAAATTTGAACATAAATTATCCGTTTAGTAGAACATGTGTGTTTCGGTCGAGTCGTAATATTACATGAGGTATCTGGAGTTGTTTTTCTAGTAAAACATGCCTGCATCGAAACCGCCACAATGTTTGTATTGAAATGATTTGCTTAATACCTTAAAATAACCAATAAACTATTACCCTAAAACGGTGCAAGATAGAGGAAAGTCGCACATAAACATTTTTATAAAAGACAAAATTTATTATAAAAAAGTCATTGGAAGGGTACAGTTACCTTCGATATTTTAGAAGATACAAGTGTACAAAGTTGCACGAAAATGTCTCGCATTATATTAAAATTCTGTAACTCTTAAACTATTAGATATGTTTATACACTCCCACGGACTTTTTTGTAGTAAATTTTGTGCTCAATAATTGTTTATGTACAAACTTTATCTATATTGTACCGTTTTTGCAGCGTATCGCGTCACGCGGATCTAATTCTACAATTACTATATATAAATACAAAAATTCTACAATTACTATATAAAAATACAAAAAATGAAGTGAAACTATGCACCCCCGCAAGTTGCAGCTTTGTTTCATCGGAGCGTTTAATCGTTTCGAATCAAGCATCCCTATAAGTGTTTTCAACACTAAAAAACGTGTTATCAATTCTTCGAATTTGAAAAATATAATCACAATAAGGTTCGTTTGTAATGGTGACGAGCGGATTTTTTTATTCGATCTATTTATTTTTTTACAGCATAGCATTGTTTCGAATTTGAATCTCGTGCGAGTATCTTCTTCTTCGTCGATAATTGCAATGATTGATATTGAATATTACTTTTTCAAGCGTTCTTCTATGAAATAACTTACAATATTTTTTAATATTATCCTGAAATGACCAAGACCAACATACATATAAATGACAATCATTTCAAAATTTCAAAAACATTTTACCACAAAAACAAGAGCCAGAGATTATGATTAACCTACAGTAGTACCAAGAACGCATGATTTTGTTCTGTATGTATGGAATTCGGTAAAATTGATAAAAACAGATTAAATAAAATTCATATTTCATGTACACAAGAAATAAAACTGTGGATAAATAATTATATAGAGAAATGATCGATCTGCACAATAAACAGGTGACGAACAATTGGCACATTTTAAATATGGTGACTGAAGTTGGTCATACAGGGGTATGTTGAAGGAGGTGGCATATTCATTTGCAGACAAAGACCTAGATCCTGGAAACTTTTTAGAAATTGTTATACTAGTATCAAAGTTTGATATTACGTTAAGACAGCGTTTAGGTGGGATCATTGAACGTAGCAAACAGCAACACGAAAAAGGGAATAAGCAACCGGCAACTTTTACACTTTTTGATCAAAAACCACTATTACTTTGATCATTTCTATAATATCAAACACAATTAAAAAAAATTTTTTCACAAAATGCAAGAATTAATAATGTACTTCATAGAAATAGACCCAATCACTGACATCTCGGTTACTCTTCAATGTTCTGTTGTCATGCGATACGTGAAAATTGTCCAATTATAAATCTTTACCGTTTTTAATGAAATCAAATTTAATTTTGAAATCAAGTCTTGGTATGTGAAAATTGGAAAATATTCCGAAAAATTAAAACTTTAGTTTAGTTTGTTCGGTCAGCTAAAACTAACAGACGATGAAAAAATTTCATTAAAACCTTAATTTCTGAAAAATAGCAATTTTTGAATTTAGCAATTTCCAAAAACGCCATTTTCTAGCTAAGTGAAAATAAATAGGTTTTTAGACAAGCACATATTGCCGTAAAAAGCTTTTTAAAAAATCAAAAATAAAAAAAATCCATTTCGAGCCGACTTTTTGGCGAGCACTGTATATTGATTTTGCCAAAATTGCTTGTGAGCGATCATTTCCTACCTCGAAATATATTAAAAAACCGCATTCGAGAAAAAATCAAAGGAATAGATGACAATTTGCTTTGCACAATTTTGCAATCCAAGAGTTGTACATTAGTGTAATAAAATATATTTTTTTCTTGGCTTAGAAGGATTCTAACTAAATAATTCAAGCTTGGTTATATTTTTTAAGGTTTTATTTTATTTTTTCTTAACTTGGAAGACAGACATTATCAGGTTTTGCAGTAAAGCAGACGCAGATCTGAGACCAACACTATAAGCATATAAAAATATACTATTAAGAAACAGATCAATAAATGTTTAACAAAAAAATTCTAAAGCAACAAAAATATATAAATTCTATCAAGACGTGGCCAACTCACCTACACAAGATAAATTGCGTTTGTATCATTTATAGTGTGAAGCAAATTCTGGCTGCTACGAATTTGGCTTAGTTTAACTTAAATATTGGTGATTGGTGATTAAAACAACAATAAATCCCCATGGATGATTTAGTATTGTAATGCATCATTCAATCAGAACCGACTTCTGAACAGTGCTTTGGTCTTTAGATAAAACTGTATTTTTATTACATTTTGTTTTCATTGATGCGTAATCACTATACAAATTTAATGTGTTATAACATAAACTAAATTATAACTTTTTTAAACGTTTTAAGTTAGAAAACAGCGCATTAAGAATAAACTATTAATACATTTTTATTAATAATAAATACTAAAAACTCAAATAAAACGACATAAGTAAAACAACCAAGTGAAACATTTTTATTAACATGTCCGTTGCCAAAACTTTTACGGTTTTCAATACTTTCATCTATAACAACAGAACGGCATCTATAAATATGAGAACCGTGAACAATATCTATTCTTGGTGCATAACCGGAACCGTGGGTGACGGTTACAATAATTTGCTGTGAACTAAAACTAAGAAATTTCTTTAACTTAATTATCTGCATAAACAGGAATTAATTATAAGATACGAGCCAAAACATTAAACAACTATAACAGTTACATACAAATTTAAATGTTGTTTAATGTGGGTATAATTATGTACCAAGCGATCTCCCCGTAATTTGCTTCGAAAGTTGAGAAAGAAAGAGTAAATTGTTGCCAATTTCCTTTTCTTTAAAACGCGCTATATTTTATACGTCTAACATCAAATACTCTGAAATGACAGTTTCGTAAACATTATTTCCTACAAAAATAAACTAGAAATTTTTAGATTAAAGCAAAAGCGTTTTTATAGAGCGTTATTAAATTTATTATAAAATTATTGCTAATTTGCAAAACTTATATCCAATAAAAAATTTGATTATAAACAAATATAGAAAAAAAAGCAATTTATAAATGGCTTTTTTATAACTTCAATTCTTAGATTGTGGTTTATTTTTAACATTTAAAACAATGAAATATTAAAGTACAAGAGACAGACAGCGATTTAAAATAAACTTTAGCAAATTTTTATTATAAATCTGCCCTTCTCTACAAAAGTTTTACAAATTGCTTTTGTTTAGTTTGCGAGTGTATTAAAAAAATCTTTATCCATGATTAACATTAACTTTTATCGCAACAGTAGAAATTGTTTCACTTTTTCTGTCACACCCATGTATGAAATGCTTTGGTTTATTATAATTTGTAATACTGCTTATGTTAGAATATTTACATCTTTGACTTGCACGTTTGTAAGTTATTTATAGATCTTTAAATCAGATAGTAGATATGTAAAAAGTTGTTAATACAACTATAAAGAGCACGTGCATCCAACCGAGTTAGGTTTCTCGAGATACTGCAGCACATTTGGCTCTTTCTAGTATAGGCTCATCAACTAATCTTGGTAACCAGTGGTAGAAGTAAATCTCTTTTAGATATGATATTTTTGACTGTTCATTTATTATAAATTCCATTAGTATTTATTGTATGCCGATCAGAACAGTACGTTTAAATCGTCTTTTTTTAAAGATTGGCGATTAAGTTTTTAGTGTTGAAAACACTTATAGGATGCTTGATTCGAAGGCTCGTGTAACGAAACGATGAAACGCTCACATGAAACAAATCTGAAACTTGCGGTGGTGCCCAATTTCACTTCATTTTTTGTATTTTTCGGATGCAGTGTTTATTATTATTAAACAAGATATTCCTTATGATTCGTTTAAGTCTTAATTTCACTCAGCAGTGATGAAAAATAATTATAGTAATTGCAGAATTAGATCCGCGCGAGCTTCCGCCTTGTACGCTGCAAAAACGGTACAATATAGATGAAAATTGCACATAAACAATTTATTGAGCACAAAATTTACTACAAAAAAGTCCGCGGGAGTGTATAATTATATCTAATAGTTTAAGAGTTACAGAATTTTAATGTAATGTAAGACATTTTCGTGCAACTTTGCACACTTATATCTTCTAAACTATTGAACCTAATTGTAGCCTTCCGCCGACTTTTTTATAGTAAATTTTGTCTTCTATAAAAATGTTTATGTGCAACTTTTTTCTACCTTGCACCGTTTTAGGGTAATAGTTTATTGGTTACATTAAATTATTAAGCAAATCATTTCAATACAAAAATTGTGGCGGTTTCGATGCTGGTGTAATATTACCCTTAGCCGCAAAGAAAAACAACGAAAAAGCAACTCGACCGAAACACACATGTTCTACTAAACCGATAATTTATGTTCAAATTTTAAAATGCGTAAACGAAATAATTTATTAAACCTGATTTATAAAGTTTTATAATAAAAACTATCTGTTAAGACTAGCGAAAGGATTCATGTTAAAGTAAAGTTCATCTCTTTAATGCTTTTTTATAGTCAGTAGCGCATTTGTTTAATATTAATAGGAGAAAAAATTGTAGAATCGGTAAAAAAAGAGAATTTAATAAAAATGCATGTCGATTATTTCGCGTCGCAAAATGTTTTTATTGCGAGTCTAATCTGCTGTATTTCTTTTTTAGATATGACAAGAAATCGCGAACGCAACAAACTGTTGAAAAAAATTAAATTCAATTTTTAAACGGTGGATTCACATTTCCAAAGAAGAAATCTCCACTTTGCAACTTTTACATCTAAAAGGATGTGGCAACGTAGCTTGAATCGTGTCGTAATCTTAGAAGCTGTAGAACTGTGAACCGCAATAAAACTCGGGTAAAATTCAGTAATCATTTAGTTTTGTTGTTTTTTTAAAAACGCGCATGACCTAATCAGAGTGTGGTGAAGCAATTGTCAGGAATTACGCAATATAAATTGTTTATTTAATCATTGAATGATTTATTTAATCCAAGCGTATATAATCAAAGTTTGACTAAATTTTTCATTGATCCGAATGCTCTCAAACGTATCTAAGCCCGCACAAAATGAGTCAGTGAACGTGAATCGCAGTTTATCGACCTTTCCACACATAACATGCTTGTGAGCGCAATATTATTATTTGAGCTTTGAGAAGGTGACTTTTTCCCTTGAAAATATTTTCTGTCAAGTAAAGTTTAATGTTGCTATCTTTGTGTTTCTTACCGTACATCACTTGGAAAAGAAAACCTAAGCGTTACTAACACAGCCCAAATACCCATTTTCGTGCTTCTCTAGAAAAATTTTCTATAAAAAATGTACCCTTCAGTTTGCAATCATTTCGCACTAAACTAGTACATACCACTAAAGCTATAAATGGGAAACAACAGTCGGGAGTGTTTGGATTTAGAGTTTTTAATACTAATTCAATGCCGAGCACAATTTTCGTTCCTCTTGGAGAGATAAAGGGCAAACAAATTGAACTACAAAAATAGAAAAAATTAGTGACGCCAGCCTATTTACATGACATGATGTTTGTTCCAGTGCATGGATTTAAGATAACGCGATCTGGTTTCTCTTTAGATATGTCACTGGAAGCTATGTTTTATCAGCGCGCAGCAATTCTTGATAATGAACGGTCTTGCTCATAATTTGTTATGACAGAAAATTCTCTATAAGTCATTGGTGTTGCTGATTCATCATCTTCCAGCGATGAAGAGGTTATGGGAAACAATTTTCATGCATTTCATGGACAAATGTTAAATAAAAACAATTGGTGAATTATCATACAACTATATTCTTGTTTAATATGTATCTAGAATACTAGTTATTTGTGTTTTTTTATTTTTTTATTATTTTTGTATGCATTCTTATTTTTGAAAATTGTAATAAGCCTTGTTTATTATATTAAGTAGGTAATATTGTGTTCGTTTTCAACACATTCCGATAATTGCAAGATTTGCGATATCTGTGAATCTTTTGCTTTTTGTTACTCTTTAAATGAATGCATTTTTTGATTGTACTAGAGTTTTTAATGATACAAAAAAAGTGTATTCTCAAGATTGTTCGCCTTTGTGCTTAGTCCATTTACGATAAGACTCTACAATTTGTTCTTATTCCTACAGCGTGGTCAAGAAACTGAAATAAAGCTAGAAAATACAAAAGCGCCACTTCTCGTACTAATCGACTTGGACAGACCAAGGGTACGTTTGCACCCACTACGAAGTGAACAGAATAAAGACAAAATAAAGCGTGCAAGAACAATATAATAAAAGTAGTATATTTTACAACAGTTAAGCTACCACTTTTGTTTATTACAAAAAGTGGGAAAAGAATAGTTTCTAATAGGGATTATCACAGTTTCAAAAAAGTTAATAGCACATAAGCCAATGAACCAGCGTTATGGTAACAGTAATATAAAAATCACATGAATTAGATGTCGCTGCGTAACGAAATAAACTGGACAATCACTTACCTACCAGAGCTCTTTGATATCGAGTAGTAACAGTTACTACCCATTATATAATTATAATTGACAAACAGGCGTAGGTAAGCTTACGTATGGTAATAATGTGACCTAAATTTGGCTTAAACAAAATTCAACGAGATCCAAAAAAACTCAACGGGTAATTAGCCAGCGTACACACAACAGTTGAAGTACATAAAAGCTACGATGTTTAAACGTTAAGAATGCTAATAATGTTTTAGTGTGATCTAAAGATTTAAAAATATTGAAAGTTAATAATTAAAACAAGTAATTAAGTGACAGACACAAGCAAAACACGCGGAAGGCTGAACAGTTTATAATGTAAATTATACATAATTAAATAGTCTTTTAATACAATACTTGCTGTAGGTTCCATGCCTCAACTGCCATACAGAAATTTTTCGATAAAAGAAAACGTCTGGAGGTTAATGACTGGTTATCTCTATGTACTCAACAATTAGGATTTTCCTTAATTAACACTTGTGTGGAAGAGAAAACTGTTTTTAACTTTAGCATACTTGCTCAAATGAAATTTATGGTATTGTAGCAATATGGCAGCCGTTATGTTAATAAAATTTTATTTGCAACCGCGAATAGAAACTACCAATCGCTTAAATTCTGCTGGACTCTTGCAGCAGCATTGCTAAAACGTAAAGGAAATAACGAACGATGAAATTTAAACATAAAATAGGAATTACGCACGATTTAGCGGAAACCGCTAAAATAACTCAACGATTGCAGCGACGGTCAAAGTAGAAAAGAATAAGTAATAAATACTCTTATATAAAATACTGTCAAATTCAGATCTATTGGCGGCGGTGCCGTCGAGAAAACCAGTGCAGTACTGAATTTTATTACGAATTATGATTTATCGCAAATATGTAAATAACGACATGTAACAAATTTAAGAGAAAAAACTCTTTTAAGTGTGTGGTGTGATTTTTGTGCCGTAGAAACTTCGCCAAGTGATAAATGTCATTTACGTACTATAAGTCACTGATGAATATACTTTTTGCTTTGAACGTTAAGCAAGAAACACGTGTGTTAACCCCATGCCTAAGGGTTTCTAGATTTTAAGTATCTTAGATCAACCACGCTGGTAGTGAGTAAAGAAATTGCGATTGTGCATGTGTTGGTTGTGAGAAATTCGCTAGGGTAAGGATACATTTTCATTTTACAGTGTGATTATTTGTGATATCAGCTTTGGTCACTGATTTGTGTTGGAAATGCCATTAACTAATCTAATAGCGAAGGTTTCCACGGCCGGGGTCTATAGTAAAATAAGAACGTCTTTCGGGTTTGGACAATGTCATTGTTGTACGTTGGCAACTTCGGTTACCACAATGACACGGTCTAAACCCGGACGACGTTCTTATCTTACCATTAACTAATAGCATATTTGGAACGCTGAGTAACTACCATGTTTCTTATATTTAATTATTTGTTTTGAAGTCGCCCTGACATTGCGTTTGTTATAACGACTAATGTACGCCACCTTTTTAACAGTGCGCTTTATTTTAATATAGTGCTATCATCACAATTTCATGTTAATTGACAGTGTTTTTTGTTGTATTCACCAACGACAGTTTATTAAATGTAATTTTAAGCCATTTACATTTGCTGCTGATGTGTACGAGGTGTTACCTAATTTAAGGGTCCTGTATGATTAACCGTATTGCGATATTGTGATGAACCCGTAGTTGTTAGATAAAACAAAATAAATCCTATAAAACATATAAAAACATTTAAACTTAAATTGGAAAATGGAGCATAAAAAGTAAATAAAAACAAAGAATCTTTTGAGTTATTTGCAAGTTTCGGTTACATTGACACAAGTTTTACAGCCTTTTTACCAACTTGTTACTTTTATTTTATTTGTTTAGTTTTATTTAACACGTTAATTTTAATTTCATTTTATTAACAAACATTTTTATTCGTTAATACTATATATTTTTTATTTGTTAACTTCTTTTGATTTATTTTTTTACCAATAACTCAAGTTGATACAATAAAATTGCATTTTTCTTCACTCCTTATTTTGAGATTTTCTCAAATACATTTTGATCGATTTGCTAAGATTTTTGGTTTTCTTTACTTTTTTTTCTTACAAACTTTTTTAGTCTACGAATTGCCTTTACTTTTTATTTTAAATCTATGGCATTTATTTAATTAATACATTAATTTTTGTATAAAAATCTTCAAACCAATAAGAAAAATTCCCTACTTTCATTTCATAATTTTATTATTTTTAATCATCAAAAATATTGAAGATCAACAAGAAGTAAATAACTTTATTTATATTTATGTGTTTTTTAAATAACATTGACACGAGAAAAATATTGTATTTAAAATTTGTTCAAAAATAATGGTCAAAATCAAATTATCTGGAATATTCAACTTGACACAGTTTAGATTAAATTTCAACGTGCTGGTTTTGAAAGTGACTTACTGGTATTTACATAACTCAGTGAACAAAACGTTATTGCTATGTCTCAACATAAATCATCTTCAGATATTACTGATATAACAACGCTACTAGCTAAACTTATACCTCTTGTATTTTCTTTGCGTATAAACTACATACAATTTCAAACATGTCATGACACGAAAACTATTGGCAAAGCTTAGTAATAAAACATGTGTAATTGGCACTTGGATAATTTAACGATAACATACACAGTAATTTTTCTCTCAATACAAATAAATATAACTGAACTGTTTTGTATTAAGATTTGATAAACGATTTGTTCCTACAAATTACAGCAAAATTGTTTTTACATTTTTTATAACCAAGCATAGTTCTTTATGTTTCCCAATCTATTTTAAGATTATAGTTTGTAATTGTGCCAAAATGAAAGTGTACAAATCAATAAAGTGCCATTGCAATGTTCGAAAGTGAAATAATTAGAATCTTCAAATCATTTTATTGGGCTTCCTCATTTCAATTGGCTACAATTTATACCGACATTATAAAAATTGTAATATATGTATTAGGTATTGTAATGACCTATAGCGACATCGTTTAAAGTATTGTTATTTGTCTTAAACGTAATATAAACACAGTAAAATAAATTTAAAAAATCAGATTGGTTAAAGAATAAACAATACGTGAAACATGTAAAACCAGTTAGTTATAACAAAAAAAGACAAGTCGAGTGGTACAGAATAAAAAAAGAAAGCATTAACCACGACAGTTATTCCTCTTAATTTTTTGCTTATCAGGTGGTGTGTAAACACACGCCAGTCTTAGTTTTTGTTGTGTAAGTTTTGCAAATTATTTCATGTCGTTTGTGCTTCAAGAGAATGTTTTGATTTCTTTTATGACTTTAAGACTCAGTACTCTTTTTTATGTAAAAAAATGTTTTTCTGCAATCAATTGCTGCGGGGTGTAGATACACCCCGTGCGCAAAACAATGTCTAGCAAAAAAACTTACGCATATATTTACTCGTATAACGAAACATTATGTATTTTTGTTTTGAATATTGATACATTATTGCTGCAGATGTGTGAGGGGCGTCTAGACAACATCCTGTCTTCAGACTACATCATGCCTAGACAAAATCGTTTTTAGTCATTCCGTTGCAGTTCAGTGTTTCAGTTTTCATACGGTGCACACAATTAGAAACTATATTTGTAAAATGATTTAGTGCAGTCGTATGGAAGCCGAGTTTCAAAAACTCGGAATCGGAATTGTAAAGAACAATTGGGTGATGTGGGGAGTGTATTATAAGAACAAGAAACGAGTTTTTCAAATGATGATGAAAAAGAAGAAGCAAATTCAATCAAAATGACTGCTAAGAACGGGATTAGCTAAGATACGATTGCAATTAGACAAAAAAGACATAGCGTAGAAAATGTTGTGAAACATAAACTTAGGTACATATCAAAAATAAGGCTAGTTATTTCAAGTGGTTTATAACTCCACAAATTGTTTGAACCATAATACAGTTTACAAATCAAAAAGCTCGCGGATGGGTCGCTTTATATAACGAAAAATATCTAGACTATCCATAACGAATTTGGGAAGATACTAAAAAACTGAAGTATACGCATTTATAAGATTACTGATTATTCAAGGTGCTTTTTATTCTAATAAAGAACTAGTGAGCACATTGTACTGTTCTGCTTCGGAATTTTGCAGACCTATATTTTCAGCTAAATAGAGTTTTGGATTTATTGGAATTCATACGATTTGACGATCTAACTACATGTGGTACTGGCAGAGAAAATGATAAGTTAACCTCTATCAGAAATATTTTTGAGGTCTTTGTTACACAGGAACCAATGTCTTTTTAGAGTTTAGATAAAGTCTAAACTACATAGATACGTTATTTAGCTGTGGATTCTCACTGACAATGAGAATGCGCATTGCCATAATCTTCAAGTGTATACGGGAAAACAAACAAGGAAAGGTTCTTAAAAAGATCAATAACAAGCGACAACTCCTTTACAAGTATTGCTCTTGCAGAAGATCTGCTATCACGAAATCTTACACTGTGCGGTACTGGAAGAAAAACGTTTAACCAAACAAACCGTTCTGCCTTGACGACATTTTAGATATTGGAAATCGTATTTCTATCGATTTGAACTTAGATAAAAAGACAAGAAACATGAAAATTTCAATACAATATTTGTAAATTCAAAGTAGGTGGCAAATAAATTAGATATCAAAATTAATAAACTTAAAATAACGATGCATACAAAAATTATTCAAACATAAAAACTTTGACGCAGAAAAGAAGCACTTGTTCGAAAGTCTACAACTGAGCAATGTATTGTTTAAAAACAAAGCTACCAAGATACAAATCAAGATATACAAAACAATCAACTCTAAAAAACAAGAAGTGCGTGAAGAATTTGATATCAAGAAGACGGTAATAAAACCTATTCAAACTACCTCTCTCCCAATGGTTATCAAAGAATCTCAACTTTGATATAGCTCTATTAAAAATACCAATGAGCGAGATCGTTACACAAGTGGAATGCGCTATCAGAACTCTACCTGTAGAAGAAACAAAGAAATCTAGACATGAATCCTGTCGTATCTTACAAAGAGCTAAACCAACAGCCAAGAACATCATTACAATAAAACAGAAAACAACAATTGCAATGGATAGAACAGACTACAGTAAAAAGATCGAAACACTGCTAGATTTAGAACAGCAAAAATCCAATAACAAAAATTAAGCGCAAAACTAGAAAAATGCTTAAACATTTATCTATACCAAGAGAAAATTAATTTGATACCATGGGAAACAATTCTATTTTGTTATACAAATTACCTAAGATTCATAAAAAGCGAAACCCGCTTACACCAATTGTTAGTACTTGCAAACTTGTAAAATACCGAGATAAAGAACTGCAACAATATGTGGGATTGGCATGCAGCTTTGTGAGAAACTCCGAAGATTTTGTAAAACTACTACAGCAACACCAAATAACAAACAAAAACTTCCTAATAAGTTTTTATGTTGTTTTACTTTTTACCAATATACCAGTAGAAGAAACATTGCAACTTATCAGAAAACGATAGTGCCAAAAAGTAAAAACTTAACCGACTTAGCTAGATATAACGCACTTTTTGTGGAACAACAAATTTTACTAGCAAAGTAGCGCCGCAATGGATATTCCGTTATCGGAACGAATGGATTTAAATTTAAAGAAATCTGCAGAGCAAGTACCACAAAGAAAAACAAACCACAACCAGCGCCGTCGAGATTCGCTTACCTACCCTTCGTTGCCGGAGTGACTGATGGATCAAAGAAAGTGCTGAACAGCAGCAATATTAAAGTAAGATACAACACGGTTAAGAAGATCGAGCAACTTGTACCTACAAAGAAAAACCGGCTTCCCGAACTACGAACCTAGGAAAGGACAAACTGGACGCAAGATACAGTGCAGAACAAAAGAACATCAGAGAGATGCACAACATAGATACATTGACAAATCAGAAATCGCAGAACACTTACATCAACAAAGAGAACATTCCATTAGTTATGACGTTCAAATACTTGCAAGGAACAAACATTATTATCAACGAGTGGTGAGAAAGTCGCTGAAAATAATGAAAAGCAGCAACAATTTCAACAAAAAGAATAGATATAGATTCACCAACACTTGGAAACTATGTATATGAAGAATACCTAAAAACAAGACTACTATAATTACAGTCCAACCTACACCATTAGACACGATCCAACAAACACAATTGAACAAATTTTAACAAACAACTGACACCAATCAACGGAGCATAGCAACGCACAGGTATATAATCAGAAGAAGACAACGGCAATAGTCTTTTGAGTAGCAAAACGTCAAGTTTTAACATGACAACACAGCAACACCCAGAAGATATTACATTACGTTACACTAGACAACGGCCGTGAAAGCCTACATTTAATTATTTTTGATAAATTTTCATAAAAGTAAGATCGCAAAGAGATGTGTGGTACATATTAATTTCTGATCTAACTCAAAAAATGTTGTTGCTTCGTGTCTCTATTACAAACTTTCATAAAACAAAAATCATTTTTTTGGTTTACATAGTTGGCTTCAGTGAGTCTTATTGAAAGAGGCGATGCAATATTCATGTTGACGCTTTTCGCAAATTGTATTTACCCTCTTCCTTTTTTTTCCCGCGTCTTTCTTTTATGTGTTTCCTAACAGGTGTGCCATATTTTACTTATTGCTTGATTATGATGATTCTTGACAAGCTCCACAAGCCGTGACTAAGTTTCTTAACTATTTTAGCTCCACTTACGCTGGGTCAATCTACATCGTTCTTCTTACCAATTTCAAGAGTTCTTCGAAGGATTCTGTTAATGGTAACAATTCAAGTTTTGGGTCTGAATTTTCAGAATTATAAACGATCTGACTGTTTATAAGAGCACCATTGCACAGAAGCAGCAATTTTTTTGTACCAGATCAATAATTTTCTTAGGCCACTGTAATAACTAAACAATTGATCAGAAATATGAACTCCCTGTTTCTCTTTGTTGTACTCAACCACCAATTTTGGTTTACACTTTTCATTACCAGCTTGATCTTGCCAGTCAGCAGCATAGAGTCATCAAAGCACGAAAAACTAAAATGCACATTACGCTGTACTTTCCATTTCAGGAATGTCAAATATTTATTCTGCCTTTTCGCTCTTCCGCAGATTTTGCCGTACAACTTCTGCTGGAAGCGCCTTGCGAGTTTTTCTCACAGTACCCAAGATATTTGTTTGTCTTTCGTGTATATATTTGACAAAAGCAATACCGATACACCAGTTATCGGTAATGATTAATCTGCTTTTGTTTAGGGGTTGTTGCGTAAGGTTTACGACTGTGGTTCCAGGTACATTTAGATCTTCTACAATATTTTTAGTTTTTCCAGAGTAAATGCTCACATTCCAAGTAAACTCATCGGGCGTAGATAGTTTGACTAATTTGATGCCGTAAGCATTAGCCTTAGACGGATTGTTTTGGCAAAAATTTAAACGCCCTTTAAATGTCAGCCACCACGATATTACCAGGTGTATATGGGTTTTTAAATTTCTGCATCCGGATTGATAACACTGGTTGGATTTTGTAATTTTTTTACATTTGCCCTATTTTGCCGTCCATTAGTCTGGTTGTCAGCAAAATGCAGGCAGTAGCAATACAAATCTGTTGTAGCTTTCAGAAATTTTATGAAATAATTGGTTGTTATAAATTGGATATTTTTTCCAGAAGCTTTCTATAAATGAAAAATTTAGCAACCCCATCACAACAATAAACTAGCACATTTTGTTCTTAACGGTGTCCTTCTAACGCAAAAATCTTGCACGAGAGAAAACGCAAAATTTTTTCATAGGCTTGCAGTTCTTGTAAAATTAAATCGTGCAATGTTGAAGACTGTTTCGAACCAAACATTGTCCAAGTTTGTGTTAAGTTCAAAATCCATTAGTTCATCATTCTAGATCTTATCGTGGAAAGTGTTTCCGCTGGAGTCTGACGAAAGCGATTGATTGTTGTAATCTGGATCAAGATCTTCGTCGTCAACTAACGGTTCACATTCGTTGCTGCTGAAGTCACTTATTGCTTCGATTTCTGCTTTGAGTTCAGCTTGAGTAAGTGGTTCGTTTGGCTTTATGGTGTTGAATGCCAAGAAAATTGGTTGGAGTTTCTCCTAGCAGAGACAGTTACAAATTTTAGCTGTGATTATAACATTGGTTTTATTCAAACTATCAACCACGGCACAGTAAATGAAATCGAAACAAGAAAGGCATTCCACACCGTACTAGTCATAACAAGTTGCCACATGTATTTGGCTCATTAAACTCAGAGAAATTGCATAGTTGAACAGAGCCCCATGTACCTTACAAAGGACATGAATTTAGTATGAAACGTGTTATATTACAGCAATTTTAAAACTACCTTTTATTAAGTGTATTTATTACCAACGTCGTTGATATTTTATACCTACTTTTTCAACACACTAAAAAATATTACGCTTCAAGCTATTTTGTGTTATGTGATTAATTATTAGCAAAAGTTAAAAATCTATAAAGAATGTAAACAAATGCACAATTTGTTAAAAATGTGAATTTAAAAAAGTATAGTTTGTTGTTTCTTAATGAAGCATACAAGGTCTTGAAACGATGCCAAAATTTTGGCAGAATAAAATTCACTGTTTATTATAATTGTTTTAAAAATAAAACATTACACTTTGTAATTACATATTGTTCTTACGTTTCGTAGAAAACTTTCTCAAGTTTTTAAAAAATGAAAGAAGGTTTGTCTGACAAAAAAATAATAAGCAAAAATTCTAAAGTGAGTCATCTTAAAATGAGTAATAGTATAAAATTTAAATAAAAATATTCGTGAACAAATAAAAATAAAAAAAAACATTTAAAAGAAAACATACTTTTTAGGTTGTGCTATTTCAAACGCATGAAGTTTTACCATACTGATCTATCTTTTATCGTTTTTCAGTAGTCTTTTACTCCCACTTGTTTAAGTTATCATCGATCTAACTATAGTTTTACATAAAACAAATGCTTTTTGTATCAAAAATAGAGCAAGGAAAATAGACAAGGTTCTTTGAGATGTTGAACACACATTACAGGTGTTTGTTTGTTTTTTGTAATAATCTTTCGTTTTTACACTAGTATTATATTTCTGTTTTGCCGAGTTCTATTTGTTTTGCTATCAGAATTAGATTATATTTTGACTAGTTCAGTTAAATATTTTTAGTTAACTGAACTTGAGTAATTTGTTTTCGTTGGTTAAATGTACTGTCGTCTTTGAGCTTAGTATAGAATTACAAAACCTATATCTAACATACGGTGATTTCGTAATCGAGACCACACCAAACTTATTTATTTAATAAAAAAAATCAGTTTATTCAAAATCAACTATTGAAGTTATGTATAAAACCGACAGTAAACGGTAAAAACATTGCCCGTGCAACCTAGGAAATGTATAGCGGGGTCATTTAGCTCAAAGATAAATAAAATGTTATAGTTTAGCTAGAAAAAACAGCAGTACTGTTTTGAATTTTTAATGTAATTTTTTATTGATCGCGCTTAACTCTTGCCAGCAGGATTTTTATTTTGTATGACGTCTACAATTACACGAAAAAAAATTACTATTTCTCAAGAATTAGATCGAGTTTAATTGGCCTATAGTGATAAATGCAAATTTAATAAAAATCTAAATCTGGCTAGACAAGGGTGGACCACGAATGATTTTCGTTTGAAAAATTAACCGAATAAAACCTCAAGTTATAAGTAAAATTTTTGACAACTTTATTTGTAAGAACAATTATAATCTAAGATTATAATTAAAGGTACAATTAGTAAACGTAGCTTGTCAATTATTTTGATTTAAACTTTTGAACTTAGGAAAGATCTAGACTAGAATTCTGATGAATGATGACCGAGTCGATGCGTTGTATTTGGTTAACACAGTTGGTGTGATAGTTTTCGTCAATATGAAGTATGGTTTTATTGAAGATAAATTAGTGTAGTCAGTAATCTTAATTAACTCGTTTACATTTATTCCTGATTTTGTTAAATGCAAAACCATGTTAGAACGATGCGAGTGATTCGTCGATTTTCTTTTTTTTTATCTTTTTATCTTCCATTTCAATTTTTGCCACGGAAAGCTTTTGACCAACAGACAAAATTTTGTACTAATTTTCAGATGTTTTTTAGTGAAGATTTGCAGTTAAAATATATAGTTTTTTAGCTCTAGAATACTAATATGTAATTTTATAAATTAATCTTGATATGACGTAAATTTTACTTTTCAAAATATGAATAAAAAATCAAGCAGGCTTCGAATTTTTATTAAACAAAAACTAACATATATTTATTGGAATTTAAGAAAAAAAATGGTAATCCTAAGAACTCTCAGTGCACTACTTTCCCTGGTGCTCCCTCATATCGGGTGCCTACATTGAGGAGAATACGTGGTCGTCATCTGTCTTAATTGGCTAGGACAACAAAAGCATGTTGCACATCTGCCTTCAACTTTAAGGACATTATCAGGTTAGTAATCAATTTTCAGAATTTTCTTGATAGTTTGGCGCAAACTTCAGCGTAAATTTTTGATTTTCAGCCTTCCATGGTATGGCAAGCTCGATCATATACTCATATCATCGCCCAGATTTTTTACGTTTTTTGATAGTATTGCAACAGTACACAACATAATCAATGATGCAAGCGGCGTTGATCATTCCGTAAAAAATGCAAACCGACGATCTTCTGTTCTTTCTACCATATGATATATTTGAGGACACTTGGTCAAACGAGTCTGCACCTGATTGAGACTCGTAATGTAAAATTATTTTTGGTTTGTATTTTATGTCCGAAATCTCAGCACGCTCGTGCATTATTGAAAGTAGTAGTACCATTTTATTTTTTTAGACATATAAGAGACTAGAGTTTTGATTTTGTCAAAACAAAACATCGATATATTTGGATCTCTACCTTTCATACTAAGTATTTTAGGTGGTATTTCTCTCTTATTTTTTGGGAGTGTTCCTATGATGGTCGGTTTGAATTTATCATCAGCTATTTCAATAGAAGTAAACCAATTGTCTACCGTTATGTTCCTATAATTACCATAAACAGATTTTGTCAATTAATGTATATAATGATTTTACAATGGTACCCTGTTCGTTGGTGTCTGTTTGCCTAGATAGGGAAAAGCATTCACTATGTACTTTGAAAACGAGTCGCAAAGCATCACAATTTTGATTCCGTACTTTGGAGGCTTATTAGGGATATACATCTTAAACGAACATCTATCCCGAAAACCCAAGAATTGCTCATCGATTTCCAAATAAGAGAAAGGAATAAACAATGTCCTAAATTTTTAGATATAAATGTCCCAGATATTTTAAATATGAGCATCCATTTTGATTCTGTTTTCTCTTGTGGCTTTATTGTTAAATCGAAAACAATTTATCAAAAAAATAACCTGGATATTTTGGAATCAAACATTTGTTTCGCATTGAGATGATTATGTTTTTTTACCGCAGACATTATCAAGATTCCAAATAGCCCCATAAGTTCTTCTTTAGTTATTGCTAACACAGTTGGTGACTTATTATCAGTATATTTTAGAGATTTTCTTCTGATTTCATCGTTCGCGTAGCGAAGAAATGTACTCACAATATTATCGGAGACGAAGTTGAAAAAAATAATCAGATAAAGTTGAACATGTTTTGGCCCCACCTTTACTTCCAGCAATAAAATCTATAATATTTCACCTTTTGCGTTTTTTGTTGCTAGTAAGTTTGCTAACGGAATGTTATCGTCAGATAACTACCATCACTTACATAGGAGTTATTAGACAGTTGATCGTCGTTATTTAGGTATTTTCTCTGAAACGTTCACATACATCTCGAAAACCTCATTTTCTTCAAAACCACTAACACTAGCACTGGTATCAGTTTCAACCTCTAAATTATCTGCCTCTTCCTAGTCACTCTCACTATCATTATTAGAATCTATATTCATATCGTCTTCCTCATTCATTATATTTTCAATTTCATTTTCGAACTCCTATCAGTCAAAGGTGTTTTTCCTAATTTCATTTTCTAACAAATATAATTCATTAGTTTATAAAAAGAAACTATAAAAAACGTTGACCTTCTCTACCACAGGTACCACTACTTCTCTTGAAAAATTAAATTTAACGACGATCGCACCAAAACTAGGTGAAATAAGGAGCCACAACAATGTGTGAACTACGTTTCTCTTGCAATTTCTTGAATAACCGTACTCTACATTTGTCTAAGTTTTTCTGCTTAGGCGCAACACACTTATTCTTTACGCATTTTTTATATTACCTATCTTCAGAGTGAAGATGCAAGCTGCAATGTCTTGCGAAACGTCAGTTTGTTTGGGTTCACGAACGACAATACGGCAAAGGCCAAGTTCTACTTCTTGTTTTGGCTCTCAAGAAGAGAATATGACCAAGCCTAAGTCTGGGTGTTTTACTACGACGCGGTCTAAGCCGAAAGTCGCTTATAATTTTTCCATCATTCGTTAAAATAATTGTTAATAAAATAATTAAAGCAAACAGTAATGTTTATTTATTAGCATTATTACTGACCTAGCTTAACAGAATGTACTTTGTGTACACGATCACGTTTATCTTCGGTTGTAACCAAAACAAGACTTTAGAAAATTAAATGCAAAATTTAGTCTTAGAACTAAGTCCGACAATCTACTTTATTTCTGTTTCGATTTTTTCACGGATTTCGTTAGTTGATGTTAAGTGATTCGTGTACACGTACTTTTATTTCATAATATTTAATTTAAATTTTCTTTATTATGTACAACTGCAGAATACAGTGATATTGTTTTAATATACGGTGAGTGTACTAATTATTACCTCCATACCACACGTAGATAATGGGCTGAGCGATATCCTCACACAGAATTGCCTTTAGTAAACCTTATTTTGGCGTGTGTGCAAGGACTGATAAGTGTTCTTTCTACCTACAAAAGCCGTGGTCGAGAAAGACCATACCATGTATTAGCAACGGAAGAAGAATACATCTTTTCAATAAAATCAAAACTTCAATGTATGTGCAGATATTGTAAATTGTAGAAAATCGGACACAAAATAGCACTAGATAAATAGGTCGCGCAGCTAACGTGTCCCATAGTACGTTATATCATATTTTAAAAAAATGTTTATTGTACCCTTATCATGTTCAAGGAGTCCAACAGTTAACTGATGTTGTTTTGAACCGAGACTCCAGTTTTGTCAGTAGTTGCAGCAACAAGAAGCTTTTGACCCTGACTTTAGTGCAAAATATTATTTTCAGATGATTGTTGTGTTACACGAAATGCAGTGCTTAATTTTTAAAACACGCATGTTAGAGATAAAAAAAACACCCATGAAATTCAACAAGGTAACTTTCAGTGGAGGTTTTCTATTAATGTTTGGGCAGGTACTTTAAGAAATAGTTTAATTGGAGCGTTTATTTTACCTTAAAAACTTACAGGTGACTTGTACTTTTATAAAAAAAAAAACCATCACCTCTTGAAGTTCGCAGAACAATGTGGTTTATGCACGATAGAGCTCCTCAGTATGCAAGTCACACTGTTTGCGATTGCTTAAACATAATTTTTACGGGTCGTTGCTAAGCCAGATATTAACCATTTAGACTTTTTCTGACGTATAATCATTTGTGTTTTATCTAATGGAAGAGGTATTATCTAGTGTACTTGAAAATAATGTGCAGAATAGCAACTTCATTTAACCACAGTAATTTAACTACGCGTTATCCGATAACATTATTTTGTATTTATTTTTATTTTTGGTGTCAGAAAATCGCTGAGAAGAAATTTGCACTTCTTAAAACAGTTTACTTTTATTCATGGTGTCAATTACCTTAGGAGACTACTGGTCCGTAATTTACGATTTATTTAACTAAAAAATTTGATTTTTTAAATGTTTTAATGGAACTTTTATTTTGACCTTTTTTGCTTGTGTTTATGTCCTAATTTCACCTGCTTAAATAACAACCCGTTAATCAGATACACCCTGTATATGTATAGTTTTCTTTAATAGTAGTTCATGAGATACTCACAAGATTGGAACCATTACTTACTATATGGCGTTGTAAAGTCGCTAACCAATCACATAACAATATGTTGCCTACCCTACAAATGTCCGATTCTGACTACACTTTTAATTAATTCGTTAGCTATCTAGTATATTACAGAGAATGTAGGGGTAACATTCTTGGTTTCTTTTACATCAGCAAAATTTTAAAAAGCAATGTTAATGAAAATTATAGTTTCATATTTAAAGAAGTTTTCAAACACGCAAAACAAGTTTTTTTTCGTAATACTCCTGATGTAGAGGTCTATTGTTAATAAATAGAGAGCGGAATATATGCAAAGTGCATATAGATGCATATATTGCATATTTTTGCTTATTTCAAACAACATTGCATATTTAAGCTAAAAACGATTTATTTTGCATATTCTAAAAATAAATTAATATGAAATTTGAAAATTTCACTGTTTAACAATAAATTAGGTCGAATTTTATAAGATGAAACGGTATGAACGAACTCTGGACTTTCCTGTTTCTACCTGAATAACAATGCGACAAAAGATTGCATTACAATGTCATTGAATTTGTTTCTGAAATTGAGGGGTTTTTCTAGAAAAAGATTATTAGCTTAGTATTCAAAATACGTATTGTTAAATAATATTTACGTAGAAACAATTTCTAAAAATAAAGTAGGTACCTACCTGCTTTAAAGGGGCTAATATAATTTTTTCCGTTTTCCGAAAACATTTGTTTAAAGTAAACGTAATATCGTGATAGTGCTTTTAAAGTGTTTTGTATATTTTAAATTAAAATATTTCTACCATTCAAAAAAGTGATTCGATGAAGTGTTTTCCCGAGTTAAAGTTAAGTGGAGAGAAAGTATTTTGCAAGGCCTGTTCTAAAATCGTAAGTTACATTCATTTTGACATGTCATTATCTTAAAATTTATGTAGGTATCAGAATTTCATATAATATGCTTCTTCGCATCAGCAATTTCAGAAATAAAGTTTAATCTGTCACATTTTTTCACGTTTTTTTAAAAATGTAATATTTGACTGTGTGGACTTTAAAAATTCCTGTTTAGTTTAGTAAATTCGTCAAATTGTAGCTTTTGTTCCTATGAAAATTGATTTCTCTTTGGTGCATGAACATTTTGTCTTCTACAGATTTCTGTTAGAAGAAGTTTCAAGTCGACTAACATTTAAAAACAGTGTCATAAGTTGATGCTAAAAAAATAGCATATGTATTAAACATAAATGTGTCTATTTAAGATTTTGTTTTATTTATGAGTATTTTTAATAAATATGCATTTGCATATTTAGAAAAATTTAGAAAAAATAGCTGCATATTTTTAGCAAAAGTAATGCAGATATATGCGCATATTCTGGTAATGCTTTGTTGCATATATTCCGCCCTTTATTAATAAACGATATTTTCCTGGTTTAACCAGAACCTGAGAAGCGTAGACGTACTAAGAGACAGAGTGCATCAGTATCTTTCATCTGTATCTTTTCAAGTAAATCTGAACCATTACAGCGTTTTTTTTAATTGCGCATTTTATTATACTGTCAGTACTTCAAGTACAAAGTTTTTTTTGCAATAGAAAATAGCATAATCTAAAGAGCCAGCGTTGCTAAATGAATTGTAGACTCAATTACTATTAAAATTTAAAAAAAATAATTATGAGTAAACCTTTTTCTATTAAAAACGCATTTAAGCTTGCTTTTATATTATGTAAATATTTGCAGTATATAAAAATAAAAGAGAATAAATGTAGTAAAAATTACAAAATCAAATTTTTGCAGAAGTTTTTCAAAGAGAAATTCAAGTATAAATTAATTAGACTATAAAAACACATGATAATTTTTTTTGTACAAACACGATGGCTCTATAAACTATATACATTTTGAGTTCTTTTAATGTGCAATTTAATTTGCATATTATCAAAAAATAACGTACGTAAATGCATTTCAGAATTTTTTAAAATATACGTCTCACATCCGTAATTATATAACACGTGCTATACAAAATGCATACCAGAGAAAAAATATTTTTTATAAATATGGGAACCTACAAATTGCAATTTATAATTTATATTCAACCATAACGTACCCATTAGTGTTAAAAATGTCGATGAAATGTATACGACCGTACGTAAAATTTCTTAATCTAAACGGAAGCTTATAAACCTGTCAAGTACATTTACCTCTTACGTCTAAGTAATTCAGGCATTCCAGTTATTTTTAACTACGAACAGTCGCTTAAAAAAAAACGCAAAACTCGAGCGCTTTTACCTTTCCAATCGTACATTATAATAATAACGGGCAAACACAGTTCAAACGTTTACTTTGCTGATTTATTAGATCGTTTTTTTTTTATTAAGAAGAAGAATTACAGAACGATTTAATAGTAAACTTCCTGCACACCAGTAGTATTTCCGCTCTTAATTTTGTCTCTTCTGGCATTTTCCTCATTATAATGCTTTATGGTATAAATCTGTCAGTAAACTTGAACTTCCTGCAATCATTCTTAAATAGTGCTTGGGCATTGTTTTATTTCGTTTTTTGGTATAATGGCAATTTATTTGTACAAAGTTTAATGTAGCTGATTTGGTTATTAATAGTAATAGACTAAAAACGATTAAAAGTAATTTTAAGCGCGTGTGTTTAAATTTGTCTATCAACAGATTACTTACATGCAGTTTCATTCATAAACAACCCACATATAACATGATGTATAACCATCTGTACGATTAATAAAGATATAAAAACACTAAAAACATTTTTTTGGTTTATTTTATTAGTGTAGATACTAAACTACAGAAACAGTTGCTGTACAATAAAATAAACGTTTTTTTTTAGTAGTACTGAATCGGCCAGTAGACAATGTATATACCTTGCTATATCCACATTCATTGAAAAGAATCAACTTCTAAATTATAGAGAACATAAAACCCTGTTCTCAGTGTTCATTTTTAAGAAAACGTCAAACTGTGTATTAATGCAAATAAATAAATAAAAAATTCATCAAATTCCAGAAACATTAAAAGCTGTTCGACAGAGACCTTTTCAACTAAGGTAAAATTAAAACAGACCATGTCTTCTAATCATTGTTTTATGAGACAAAGAATCAATTTAGCATAGAAGCATTACAAATTGCTGACATTGGTAATTTGGAACTACAACATTAGATAAAAAAATGGTAAGAGCTTGGAGTATCCAAGGAGTATCTATCAAACATATTTTTAAAATTGGCCGAAAAAAGCGATTGCAAAATATTTATTCACACTGCTAAAAGTCACTAGATAAATAACTAAATGTAATAGCGAAGGCTTCCACGGCCGGAATCTATACTAACATTAGAATGTCTTCCGGGTTTGGACCGTGTCATAGTTGCAACCGAAGCTGCCGACGTTTCGCCCACTTTCGTAAGGGGCTTCATCAGGGCGTGAGATAAATCGCAAAACTCAAACAAGCAATCGAAATCTAACTAAGAACTTCTCAAAAGTTAGGTTATTCACTTGTAAAACAAGCCATAACCTAAACTATGAAAAGGTAAGAAAGAAAACGATAACCTGAAAAAGCAAACGAAAATCTAACAAAGAACCACTACTGAGTTAGGTAATCAACTTGTGAACCAAGCCAGATTCTAAACTCCGTAGAAGTGACTTAAGAAGAAATAGTCTCCGTATTTAAAGGAAAAGGATCGTCACGGATGATTAAGCTCGACCCTGATTGGGTTACGGTTGCTAGGGGGCGTGTTTTTGATAAATGACTAATAACCGGGAACCAAAGAGGGGATATTTCGAAACCATGATCGCGATTGAAGTTATTAGGGTGTTTGATGATTTCTATGCTTTCTCGGAATTTCCTGTTGAAAAGAATGGAGATTTGGCAATCAACGAAACATTATCAAAATCTATCTTGTGACCTGTAGTAAAATGATGTTCAGCGACCGCAGACTTGGAAGTATACCTTTTCCTTATACAACGATCATGTTCTGAAATGCGAGTAATGACGGAACGACCGGTTTCACCAATGTAGACTAAACCACAAGAACAGGGAATTTGGTATACACCTTGAGATGAAAGTGTAGGAAATTTGTCTTTGGGAGAAGGAAGAATCTGAGAGATTTTGCCTGTCGAGTTGAATATGGGTTTAATACCATTCTTACGAAGGAGTTTCCCTATTTGATCTGTAACCTTGTGAATGTAGGGTAAAAGGCCAATTTCGGGTTAGATTCGGGAATAGAAATGTCCTTAGGTAATCGAGTACGTGGATGTAAACGACGATTGATAACTCTATGAATATCTCGCTTAACATAACCATTGTTCACTAAGGTTCTAGTAAGATGACGGAGTTCTGAGTCTAGATTCTCAGGTTGACAAATAGAAAAGGCACGATGAACCAAAGATTCAATAATAGAACGTTTCTGTGCAGGATGATGTTGAGACGAAGCATGAAGGTATCTGTCCGTATGGGTGGGTTTGCGATAAACAGAATGGCCTAGAAGTCCGTCGGGCTTACGAGTCACAAGAACGTCAAGAAATGGAAGAGAACCATTACTTTCGATTTCCATAGTAAATTTGATATCTAAGTGTTGATTGTTAAGATGATCAAGAAACTTAGACAATTCAAGATGACCATGAGACCAAACAATAAACGTGTCGTCAACATATCTAAACCACACTTTAGGTTTTAATATTGATGATTCCAAAGCAACCGTTTCAAAGGATTCCATAAAAATGTTAGCTACAACAGGTGATAGAGGAGAACCCATAGCAGCACCAGAAACTTGTTCGTAAAACTTATTATCAAATTGGAAGTAAGTAGAAGATAGACACTTTTCAATAAGAGGAACCAAACTCAAGTTCTTGCCATGTTGAGACAGAATCTGTTTGATGATAATAAGCGAATCCTTAATAGGAACTTTAGTAAAAAGTGAAGTAACATCAAAGCTCACGAGAAGATCTTGGGGTTCAAGTTTTATAGTTTCTAGACGTTGAATAAAATGCTGAGAGTTGAGGATGTGAGAAGAGGTTTTACCTGTAAACTCGCAAAGAATGTTGGACAAGAACTTGGCTAGCTTGTAAGTAGGAGATTGGATAGTACTAACGATAGGTCGAAAAGGAATACCTTGTTTGTGAATTTTGGGAAGTCCGTATAGACGAGGTGGTTTAGAATCTGATGGGGTAAGTCGACGCTTAGTTTCAGGAGGTAGATTGGAAGCCTTGATGATTTGGCTAACCTCGCGTTCAATCCTCGAAGTGGGGTTATGGGTTAGAAGAGCGTAAGTTTCCTCAGACAAAATAGAATTGATTTTCGTAACATAATCAATTTGGTTCAAAACTACAGTGGCGTTGCCTTTGTCGGCTGGAAGAACAATAATATCAGGGTTCTTACGAAGACTTTTTAGAGCTGACTCTTCAGACTTAGAAATGTTGGATTTAGGAATTTTAGATGATTCAAGGACGTTTCGCAAGACATTGCAGCTTGCATCTTGAGAGCGGTAAATGTCGCTGAAAGAAAAAGTGCAAATGACGATATTTATATCCATAGCGATTAGCATTAGCATAACGGACATTATCTTTTCGTTACCGCTTGACTGACTTCGTTATTACTCCGAGTAAGTGTTTGTGTCTTTTTCGAGAAGGTTGATCTTTGTCTTAGAGGATATAATATTGGTAGCCAAGATTTGCTGAGTTTTAAACCGCCTTCTTGGTTCATATTACATGGATGTTTTTCCATTTCTACAGCTTTGCGGATTAGTCTGGGAAAGTAGAAAGGAGTTCTAGCCAACAATTTAGTTTGGTTAAAGTTTAGCGTGTGTCCTTGGTTCCACACGTGTTCTGCCACTGCTGATTTTGTAACTCTGTGGTGTTTGCAGTCAGCCATATGTTCTTTTACTCGAACTTCAATAGAGCGTCCCGTCTCTCTTATATAACTTGATCCACAAGAACAAGGAATTTTGTAAACTCCGGCACGTTTAAGAGCCGCTTGTTTGTTTTTAGCAGATGTAAACCAATGTTCAGGGTATTCTAAGTTGTAAAAACAGTTTTGATATTATTTTCTTTAGCACCCTGCTTATTTTACCTGTCGAACCCATACAGTATGGTAAATAAGCGGTGCTAGTAGGAAGTGATAAGTCTTCTTTGGCTTTTGGATTTATTGCTCTTTTCCATGCGATCTCTTTGAACCCGTATCCATTTTGTTGTAGGGATTTCAACAGTGTTTCTTCTTCTTTTTGTAGATTTACATTATATGACACACGAATAGCTCTTTTAGCTAAAGTGTGCAAAACAATATTCTTCTGCAGTGGATGGTGGTGAGATTTGGCGTTTAAGTATCTATTAGCGTGCGTTTTCTTTCTATAAACGGAATGCCCCAATTTTCCGTTATTCTTCTTTATCGCCAGTACATCAAAAAAGGTAAATAGTAGTAAAAGTAAATTTAATGCTATTATGTGCAGAGTTTTAACTTCTTTTTCAGTTCTCCGTGAGCAAAAACAACACTTCGTCGACCGGGGCTTTAGTAATAAGAAATACCACGTCAAAGCTGACTAGGATATCTTCTTTTATTATACGCAAGTTCTTAATTTTTCCTACAAAGTTTGTAGAATATTTAATGTGAGTTTCTGTATTTCATATCAACGGCAAGAAGTTTGAAGTTAGGTAACATGCTAACGATTGGGCTGGTGAATTGATGGTGCTCACTATCGGTCAAAGGGGAACGCTTTTTTTGTGTATCTTGGGAAGACCGTAGATTCGTGGCATAACTGGATTTTTGACAAGCAAAGTTTGTTTCTTGTTGATATCTATAGTAGTGGAGTTTTCGATGGCGGAGTTTACCTAAGTGCATAAGGAGTTTAAATCTTCCGAGAGTAAGTTCGTCATTTTGTCGTTGTAATCTTGTATGTTCATAACGACTGTTGCGTTTTCTTTATCTGCTCTCATTACTAAAATGTCCTTATTCTCACGTAACCGCTTAGCTGCTTCTCTCTTCTGCCTGTTAATATTAGAGCGTGGCGGTTTTGCTTTTCTTACAATGTTGCAAACATCTTGTGGAATAGTTTTAGAGATCTTCTTTGGCAGAGTGCGTATTTCAGCTTCTACTCCACATACTATATCTTCTATCGGAGTTGTCTTAGGCGTAACGGCGTAGTTAAAACCCTTCTTTAGCAAGGATGTGGTCTGTGCATCCAAAACCGTGTCTGTTAGATTGACAATTACTTTATGGTCATCTAACGTTTTCTTATGCTGTGAAGGATGTAATCGCTCGAATTTCTTAATCTGCTTCATTTTTGATTGTTCGTTGTTCGTTAATCGTAGTAATAGCATCTATCTTTACTCATATCGAGTGTTCTTATTTGTTAGACCAAGTTAAATGTAGCTTGTTAACTGTTTGCTGACAGAATCCAGTACTTTGCGTTTATTGTGGAATTTCTAACGTAACAGTTCGAAGCCAGCTTTGCAAAAAATTCGCTCAGTATAAGAATTTAGAAAATGATTTTTAATTCTCATACACGATGGCAATACGTTGTGATCTCGGCAACGTTTTAGAAATGCTAGGTCTGTAAGTAGCTTTTCTTTCTTTTGGCGTAAACGATCTAAAGATCTAGTTTGTAAAAACGTAGAGATGGGTGTTTAACTACGACGCGGTCTAAGCCGAAGGTCGCTTATAATCATAAATATAACAACCGCGAAAGCTTAAGATTTTATAATTTATTACTCCCGATAGACAGTTATATTATTCGGTATCAACAAATTAATCTTAATAGTTGTAATTAAATCTTTTGATTTGGATACTTTTGTTTTGTTAACGTTGCATTTCTTGCCGTGACAAAGGCTGTGCTTTCGCGTGTTAATTAAATCTCTTTGCAACTTCTTTCCACGTCTTTGTTTTATTGTTTTCTTTCACAAAGATTATCATTACAGCTATTTATAGAAGTGGAAGCGCACTAAATTTATAAAGATAGGTGGTTTTGGTTTTAGGATCAAGTGATTCAGAAGTTTACCAATTAGTCAAAAACATAAAAATGTAGTCCGGGTTATGAGGTGAATCAACTCTTAAGGCAAACACCTCGTTTATGTTACTTTCATACAGATAATTTCCGTAATAACAGCTTTTGTATGTAACCAGGTTTTGCAGTAATACTAAACAGGTTAAGGCTTTTCAAAAAATAACTTTTTTTTCACATTTAGAGAATAAAACTAAGAACGTGTCATCAAATGACTAAGATAAAACTAAATCAATTGATGATTTTGCTAAAAAACAAATCCTGTTCAAGCAGGAATATAAATATTCCAAAGCAATTACAAATTCTGCCAAAGCTGTTGTTAGTAGAGGTACTTAAACCAAAAAAAGCTTCTTAAACGTTAAGTACAACAAGAGGATTATTTTTTTACAATTGTATTACCAGTGCTAAGCCTAGAGTAGAAAAAAACATCTTAATTTGCAACTTCAGTTTTCATATCAGTTTAAGGGTTTGTGAATAACATAAGATTGCGTTCATATCGCTTTCTTTAAATTTCATCCATCTGACGCAACATCTGGACAAACGACCCTAAAAGCTATCATACAAACAAAAAGTTTTTTTTTACTGTTAAATAAACTCTGGAATCACTTTTCATTTGACAACCAAATAATGTTTTTTGGAAAAATGTGTTATTTGGTAAACTACTTAGTTTGGCTTTATATATTTTGTGAAAAAAAATATGTTGTTTGTAAACAAAATATTAACAAAAACGCCACTTCTTGCGGAAAAACACAAAACAATTGCGTTTTGGCATATAACAGAGCACCAAGTGACATTTTTCACAATGCAGTGTTGAAAAACCTAATTTGCAATGACGGCATCGGATTTTAGTCCCATAAATTGGCTAATGTGATATTTTGTCGTATACCGAGTCTTCCTTTTCTAGATGGTCTTCTATTTTGTTTTCAACTTTTGTAATCATTCTGTTAGCAATTCGCAGACGAAAATGTTTGAGGGAAAGCTTGTTTTGTTTTGGTTGTCTTTGATATAATAGCCACGCATTTACGACTGATAAATCTTTCACATATATAAAGACTCGTAAATGTAATTTTTTGATTTTAGAAGCACTTTGTATAATTTGGTTAGCATTTCCGCTAAGTCAACTTTTTCCATATGTTTATTGTGTTGCATCTGCTTTGAACGAGTAATTTTTTAGTCAATTTTTTTTAGCATGCCTGAAGAATTTATTCGAAAAACTTCTTTTAAATATTGTCAAAAAATAGTTTTGTTTGGTCACATATCCAAAAAGTCGTAAATATCATCTTTTAGATTTTAGTGGCATTTTGTATAATTTGGTTAGCATATTCTCTAAGTCGACTCTTTCCATATGTTTATTGTATTCTTGCATTATTCTAGAACAGAGCACGTTAACTTTCCATTCTGTTTCTAAATTCGACCTCTTGACATGACCAACGGGCTTGCCACCAACAAATGAACTAACCAAAGTCACAACTTTATTGTCTACCCCCACTTCACTAAGATAACTTTTTTGTCGGAGTCCAAACTGATAATCTATACCATCTTTTTCATCTTTTAGTAAAGCTTTATCTGTTTTGAACGGTCAATTTTTTAGCATCCCTAAATAATTTATTTTAAAAGCGTCCTTCAAATATGCTATTAGCTCGAAAGAGCAAAAACAGTTGTCAAAAAAAAGATTCTTTACTTTTTCCGGTCATTAAAGTCAGTTTCTGTACCTTTTCCAGTGTACGGAAAGAAGTCGCACAGAATTCTGGAAACTCCCGTTTGTACGAATAGTTTATATCCCCACGTATGAGGCTTGTTCTGGATATATTGTCGCAAGTTCTCTTATATGGTACCATCGTTTTGTCTATGATCTGCTGGTTTTGCTGTGATAGATTCCTACAAGTTAGTTTGTTCAGTAATCAGATAAATTAAGCTTTTAAGAAAAATTCTGTGAAAGTACATTAGTGGCGTGATTTCTTCATTTTCGAAATCTAATGCGCCTGTGCGCATGTATCTGTTTAGAGTTGAAATGTCACGTTTTGTCCAGATGGGGTCTGTGAATGAGAATATATTGGTGCGTGCAGGTAGTAGATGGTCATTGTACAAATAAAACCAAAGGTAACTTAACTTCTGAATTGCATCGATAATTTCATTTGCGTTAGTTTTCCTATTTGCTCTACAGACGAATAGTTGCTCCCTTTAGCCAATTCTGCCTCATCGACTTCAAAACTGCGATCTGCAGTAAGAATATCCCGCCGTTCGTCCTCTTATTAAAACAATCTGCAGCTAATATCGCAAGACTTTCCGGCGGAAGAAATATTACTTGCTTTTCCTGAGATACACAGCGAAATGTTTGCGTATCCATAATCTTCAAAAACAAAACATGCAAAAAAAAGTTTTATCTAGCGTTGTAGCTTACCGGCAACGTATTTTTCAAACAGTGGTCACATATAGCATGAAGTATTATTAGTAGGCAAAATTTGTTGTCTAGGGTATAAACAATTTCAATAACTAATAGGTTTATTATTTACAACGTTTAGTTTGCAATAATGCAAAACGTTTCATCCGTACTTGTCAAACAATGCTCCAACCTAACACGAGCTGTTAAATACAATCACGTCCCACCATGTAATCTGCGGTATAACAGATTTCATAAAACACTGCTGTTTACGTTATCTGACGCCCGGATAAAATATAAACCCGTAAGCGTGCGTAAGTAAAATTAGTTTAAAAGCAACTTTATCAAATCAATTTACAGATTGGATTTAAAGAATTAGATTTTTTTGTATTGCGGAAGTTTTAGAACGCGTGGCATCATGCTCAGATATGAGTGTCGTTACAGACACTTTTGTAAAATAAATTAAAATACTAAAAAAACAAACAATCAAACAAATATACATAAAAAACGTTAAGCCAAGTAAAAGTATACCAGCAGAAAATGTTGGAATACTCATATTACCACTACGGCAAACGCTTGTTACCAACTTTTTTTCTAGCAGGTGTTGCTGGTAAACAGCCACGACACCACGGCTAACTGAAATATTGGTGAGTAAACGTAGTTGAGAATACTATTAAAATATAAACAAAACGGACGCCATTTGTTGCGTTTTGGTAGAATTTTTGGTTTGGAGACACCAAGGGTACGTATGAACCCACTGAAAAAGAAATAAAGTAGCGGAGAAGAGTAAATAACTTAACAATAAGGGAACGTAACAAATTGATTATATATTTTTCAAATAGATAAAAATTTAGTAAATTTTATACAAAATCAATCATTAACAATTCAGTCAATTGAAGCAAAGTCGATCGAACATTAACAAATACATGCAGTCGCAACAATTAAGTTTTCAATAGAAAGACGTAATTGTTTAAATTATTATAAGTAACTTAAAACTTACCCTTAGATTTAGTTTTCCTTAGTGTAGCAAGTAGTACTAATTGCTATTTCAGTAATATACTCCCGACGCTTTTGAGGAGTGCAAGCTTGCATTCACCGATTTAAATTAGCCACCACCGACCTTGCACTTGTTCCAGTAAAAAAAAGCATCCATAAGTAAACCAAAACAAAGAAACAAATAAGAAAAGAGGGTTTTTACAAGTGTCTGAGCATATAAGTGTCTGAGCAAATATGGTAAACCAAAGTTTAAAAAAAATGTCTATACATAATCTACATATAGATGAATGAAACTTTCAATATCAATTTGTGGTCTTTCTCTGTGTAAGTATCATGCATGCAGTAGTTGGAGCTGCGTAAAGAAATGGTTTATAAAAAAATGCTCAAATGCAGTGACCTTATTCACCATAAAATTCCTAAAAAATGTATAAGATCAGTAACTGTATTAAGGAATAATAATATTACTTTTACGTGATCGAACTTATATGTTATACAATGTTTTTTAGTTGTACAACTAGCAATTTTAAGCACTCCTATGTGGGTAATTTGATATAAAAAAATATATTAGAAAAAGCTCAACACTTAAAAGTCTCAAAACATCTTAACGAATACTTCTTTTGCAACCTCTCATAAACAAAATAAATACGACTATAATTAATTACCAACTTTTTTTGTGTTACTGCCTACACAAACTAATGAAAATTTAAAACTTTGACATCATAATTATATGAGATATAGAAACAAAAACATAATTGAAGATAGTAATATCAAATACGTGTTCTAAATCTGTTACTGAAACTAAGTTTTGAAGATGCTAATTTATTATTTATATGTTATAACTGCATATAGATTTTTTAGATTACTTCACAAATTCATTTTTTACAGGTAACTTACCTGACAATAGATGTGACTTTGGATCAAATCTAAGAAATAGTTGTGTTAAATCAATGTTTTTTTTTGTTTACTAACATTAACAAATGAAATAAAACTAGCACATACATCACATCCTATCAATTAAATGCTCACAGTATATACAAAGAACAAAAAACTCAAATTAAGTATAGAAATTAAAATCTATAATTACATTAGATACAAATGATTCTTTTTCCTCAATAGCATAAGTTGACATTAAACTAATAAACTACAAGTTAATTTCCATACCACACATTAGTCTTAACTTGTAACAAAAATAAAACTTAGATAAACTAAGTTACTGAAAATCTTTTGATCGGTTTCCGTCAAGTTTGAGTTGGAAAGACTATTAGCCAATGTTTTGGAATTTTAATTGACTTTTTTATACATCCCGAGCATTTAAAATAAACGTTTCTTTGCGTTTGGTATTTTAAGACAACATTCAATGTTTATTATACGAATTAAACTTTTTTTTTACTGTTTATTGTTTCTATGATTTTATCATGTGAAAACAATTTTACGTAAAAACCATTTTAACATAGGTTAAACAAACAAATTTAATAAGAAACAGATAAATTTGACAAATTGTTTTGTTTACGTAACTGTTACACGGTGACAATCTTTTATTGCTATACAAGTTTTAAATCTGAAAAATTAAATTTTGTTGTTATAACAAGCAAATTTTTAAAAGTGTACTGATTATAACTAAAGCAACTTTGCTTTTGTTAAAATTTATTTTACAAAAATCTTTTAAGCAAAGAAAACGTTTTTTTTGTTCTCGTTTTTATTAGTTACATTTTAATTTTTTATATATTTATAGAGCTTTTTAACATCAATAAAATAACGTTACGATTACAAATTTCAAACAAAGTCATTAATAAACAATAACACAAACAAACAAAACTGATTTCATTAATATAAAAATTAAATTTATAAACGTTTAATGATCAACACTGGAACAAACGATCCGACACCAGCTCTTTTATCTTATCAAGTTGTCACCACCAAATATCATTTCAATCTGCCCTCTTACAAGTTACATTTTTCAGCTGGTGTCGTTCCATTCGCATGAAAGATTGTAATTTCACGCGCGTTCCTATGCCCATAAAAGGCAATATTACAAAATATCAAATCCTTATTGGTTGATTCTAAGTTATTAAGTTACAAAGACTAAACATTTTAAACATAATTTATGGGAACACAAACAAATGAGTGCACGTGTATGCTGTTCATAGAAGTAGGCAAGATTATATTCAGTGCCTCCGACAAATATATCGAAATAATCGAAATCGACACGACTCGATACGACTCGACACGAACTCGACACCATGTCTCGAATCATTCGAATGATTTATATAAGGTCTGTAATCGACTAATTAAGCTAGTCACGCGGCGCAATATTCAAAATATTGGAAACTTTGATTTTAAATTACTTTTTGATTAATCATACGTTTAATTATCACCGAAATTGTTAGTAATTAAAGTGAAAATGTTAAACTAACCACTTTACAAAAATTAGTAGATGAATGAAATAAATTTATTAAATCTAAAGAACATTAACTTTAGATTGATTATTATTTAATTTCCAGCTCATTATTATCCATAATAAGATGTAGATATTGTAGATGTAGTAAAGTGTTGTAATCAGAAAACCTTTTTTAATTAAATAAAAAAAAATTAAAAATGGCTTAAAATAAAAATAACCGAATCGCGAGTTGTAAGAGGATACTACTATTCGGCCAATAGGATGGCAGCAATTAAGCGCGGTAAATTTAAATTGCTACTCCTACAAATTAGTTTTTCCCACGGATTGAAATCGAAACATATGATCGACAATACTGCGCATGCGCCATTATTCATAATCGAAACAACGAATGATCATTCGATTATGCAAAACGAAATATTTCGATTAATTCGATTATTGAAATATATCGATTATGCCCAACACTAGTTTTAACCTCAAAATGTAAGTAAAAATAGTTTTTCTCTATTTCGACATAAGAATTAGCGGTTCTTACACTAAAAACCGTGTAAGAATAAGCAAATTCTTACACGAATTTTAGTAATGTTAGTTTTTTCAAAGTTGGTATCTCTGCATCGTAAGATGGCGTTACATGAAAAAAAATCAAAATTATTGGAATTTAACAATTGCAATTCAAATTTTGATGCCAAGATAAAATAACAACGTGTTATTAATTCAAAGTTATTTACTTATAAAGGTATAAAGAGATAATTTCGTATGAGATTTTAGGTTAACACATAAATTTCAATATGTCAAAGTGTAAGTGTTGCCAATTCAATAAAATATCAAAGTTTCTCAATGTTGTTTTAAAATTAAAATTATACAAAAAATATTAATTATTGTATCAAAATAGAGAAAATAGTATAAAACACACGTCATAGAATACGTTTCAATCACTCTACCGCTTCATAAACTCGGTCTCGTGATTGAAACGCGTTCATTCTGTAACTTGTGTTTTAATATACTATTCCACTACTAATTGTATAGGCTTTTATTATTACGAATAATAGTAGGTTGTGAAGTTGTACTTTTTTAAGCGTAGGTAAATAATATTTCATTGTTAACTACTGGTTAATAATGAACATATTAACATTTTCTGATAATACTATAACAGTTTCAAAGAAAAAAAGTTTACGAAACTGTCTACCAAGAGCAAGAGATTTTATTTAATGTTAATTTAAGTTTTCAAATCGTTCAATTAATAAATTAATTTGATTTTAAAAAGTAAGTTATTTGAACTTTGTGCTTAATTAAAAGTGAATATTATTGAATTAAATATGTTTTAGATATAATATATGCTTAAAGTAATAATGTTTTTAAACAATTTAAACAACTTTAGCAATAAAAACTTACGTTATCTGTTTATTTTTGTGTTTTAAATCACAATTCAGAATTACGTCAAAATTAATTCTATTAAGTAATGACAACTGTCAGAATCGCTGACTTGGTTTTTAATTTAAAATTTATATCTTAAATTTTAAATTTGATTTAGTAACAGGTAAAAAGGTTTTAATAATTCTAGTAGTCGAAAAAATTGTATATATACCACGGTTGAGAAGTTCATTATAACCTGCGCGATTTATATTCCTCGACGCTTCGCGTCTCGCGATATAATCTAGCGCTTAGGTTATAATGATACAATTCTTAAACTTGATATATAATATATACTATTCTCTATTTCGACATGAGAATTAGCTATTATTACACTAAAATCCGTGTAAGAATAAGCAAATTCTTACACGAATTTTAGTAATGTTAGTTTTTTCAAAGTTGGTATCTCTGCATCGTAAGTTGACGTTACATGAAAAAGAAATCAAATTTGTTGGAATTTAACAATTGAAATTCAAATTTTGATGCCAACATAAAATAAAGACGTTTTATTAATTCAAAGTTATTTACCTATAAAGGTATAAAGAGATAATTTCGTATGAGAGAAGTGTTGCCAGTTCGATAAAGTATTAAAGTTTCCCAATGTTGTTTTAAAATTAAAATTATACGAAAAATATTAATTATTGTATCAATATAGAGAAAATAGTATAAAACACACGTCATAGAATACGTTTCAATCAATCTACCACTTCATAAACTCGCCGTTGCGCGGCTCGTGTACGAGACTCGGTCTCGTGATTGAAGCGCGTTCGTTCTGTAACTTGTGTTTTAACCCTTGGTTTTAATATACTATTTTGAAACTTTTTTTGCAAAATATTGTAATAACACTACTCTATAAAAATAGAACATTTTCTAATACATTCCCAACCATTATATTTGACTTGGAATGGATACATATTCCGCCTTATTAGAATTGGGTTTTAATAAAATCCCTTGAAAAAATGTCAAAACCCTAATCTAATGTAATTTGAATTTTTTAAACTTATTTAAGTGACAATTGTTTCGATCTTTAAATATTTAAGATCATCTTCAGACAAAAACACATGTGCGCACTAATTAACAAACAATAATAAAATTAATAATTAAATTTTTGACTGTTGAAAATCAAAGTAATTAATAAAAAGCAATTAACATTTTGACTGTTGAATTGAAATTGTTAGTACACATTCAAAATTTTTTTTTGAATTAACGACCGTCATTGACCAGACTACATAAAGTAATGAAATTTATTACCTTATCTAGTCCGGCAGTTTTGCAAAACACATATTTTACTGAAATCACTAAAATTTATAAAAATATTGAAATATAAAGGTGCAGTCTTATATGGTCTTTGGTTGCAGGCAGCTTTGTGTTAAGTGCAGTCTGCAAGTTTTCATAGTAGAACGTCTACACGCAAGAAATAGTATATTATAAAACTAGTGTTACAATGACGATTCGTATACCTACTATAAAATCTTAAGCTTTTACGGTTGTTATGTTTATGATGGCTTAGACCGCGTCGTAGTTAAGCACCCAGACTTAGGCTTGGTTCTAGTCTATCCTTGAGAGCCAAAACAAAAAGTAGAACTTGGCCTTTGCCGTATTTTCAAACAAACTGACGTTTCGCAAGACATTGCAGCTTGCATCTTCAGAGTGGTAAATGTCACTGGTCAGTGATCATCATTTCGATTTATGTTATCAATTTTGTTCTTATGTTTGTTTCTATACATGAACAATAACGTATTTTGCATACATTTTGTAGCTGAATTTTCACAATACGCTTGTTTGGAGTAAATAATTTAATCATTCTACCCTAAAAATAATTGTTTTGCTTTATTTTTGCAGTGTTATTTATATATTCAAGTATTTTGACTGACTTACGTAACATTACATCATTTAAACATCTGTAAATACGTTATGTTTGAGAAGTACCTTAAAGGATGTGCGTTCTTAGAATAACGAAATGACAACTAACTTTAACCACGTCTTATGTGATAACGTTATTTTGTATTTATTTTTACATTTCAATGTCACCAAGTTACTGAGAAGAAATGTGTAATTCTTAGAACAGTAAAATAAAGCATTATTTTTTATTTCTTTTTACTATTGGTATCAACAAACTATTTAATGCTACAGGTCCGTAACTTTTGATTTATTTTGCATACGATTTTGATTTTTTTTTAAGTTTTTATTTTGAGATTTTTTGCTTGTATTGAAACATCTTCTAAATTAACAACTTGGTAGTCAGATACGCGCTGTATGTATTTACTGCTTTCTAACTAATAAATCTTAGTTTTTGATATTATTATCAATTCTTTATTGTTAACCAAATTCCAACGTGATTCTATTAAACGGCGTGCACTGTATTTCAAAAGATTTCTTAATTTTTTACTGATAGTAATGAAAAACATTAGCCAAACTATTAGTATTTTTAAACTAAATTTAATTATGTGTTTTTAGTGTCTATTCCGTTACTGATGACAAAGAAGATTGTCAAAGGCAACTAAACTTTTAATGTCCTTTAAAACTAATTTTTACGCTTCTACCAGTTTACAAAGAATAAGTAGAAAATTGAGTGACAATGTAGTATTGACAATGATACGATATGTAGTCTCTTTAGAATAAAGCTATAGACAACGGTTGATTTCGATGTTACCCTTGGTTTGGTAGAAGCATTGTAAAAGTAAAATATCTCGGTCACAATGGTAACAACTTTAACGACTAACTATAATACTCGAATAAGCATTTGAATGCAAAGTTTTAAATTGTTAAAAGGATTCGTTGTTTATTGATTTATATACCTATATTATTCAAATTATTAATTCTTTAAATGTATTAGAATAAAGTGAAAAACGGAAGACACCAAGCTGCGAGGAAAAGGCGACGTCACAATGTAAAACCCAAGTTAAAAATGTATACCTACGATTATAATAAAATAAAAAACTAATATTTTGCCCGAAACGAATAGTTTCGAGAAAAACTATTTTATACATTAAAATAATAGATAAATTTGCTGCGCCGGTAAAACAAAGAGGTTATAAACAAACGAACAGCAGTAAACTGGTAACTAATATTTTTAGCACGCATTGTAGTAATATCTGTGTCTTTTTCCAATCATTACTGTATTTTTTCTAGTTTAAAAATACGTGGTGTCTTCCGTTTTTGACTTGATTCTAACATGTTTTAAGCTTGTAATAAAATTAAGCTTATCTTCAAAAAGTCTACCAAAATATACAACTTAAAAAACTTACATTTTTTAATTATCTGTTTAGATAATTTCACTTTTTAATACATTTTCATAAAAATATAAGTAAGTAAATTTAAAATCTTGTATTTTTAATAAGTTATATTTTTGGTACACTTTCTTAAGATATTTAAAATATTCAAATTACCAGTCTACCAATAATAAATTCGTTAACTTTCAAAATGTATTTTTTACATATGTTTCGAGCTTTAAAATAATGAAGCTCATCTTCAGAAAAGTCTACAAAAAATATTTACAACTTATAAAATGTAATATTGCAAAAAAAATGTTAACTTACATTTTTTTGAAAAATGCCTAATATGAGAATTTGTAAGATTAGCTTAATTCTATTACGAGCTTGAAACATGTTAATACATTTAAAGAATAAACACATTTTTGTATATTATTGATAGACATTAATAATGTTAATAATGAATGCAGAGTATTTTAGCGATTTTTTTGCGATATTGCCGAACATAAAAACATTACATGAATATTTTAAAAACTTTAAAACAAACCTCTTTACTTTAGAATTCTACCAACTTAAGTAAACGTAAACTTAAAAAAATATTTAAAAAAATACAATTCGATTGTAGAATACGTTTTGTACTATTGGCTAAGATGATAAGTTTTGGTTTATTCTTTATTATAATACTAGAACGCTACACGTGTATTTGACTAAGAAAAATTTGGCAAACCATCAAATTAATGAATTCTTATTTGTTTTTTTATTTAAATAATCAGTTTTATTTTTTTAATAGACGTAATTTTTAGGTTTCAATAACATAGGGTTCTAAGCTAATTTAATTTAAAAATTTAGAAATTACGTTTAAGAATTAAATTTCTAATTGTTTATTCTTAACTTTTTCTTGTATGCAACTGTTTTAAAAATTGTTAAATTTAAAGAATTAATAAGTAATCGCAACGAAACATGAAAAAATAGTTTTTGGAAACATCAAACTTAGTATAGTATTTTTTAATGATTTGAAAAACTGCTTGACTGTAAATTTTTTTGTTGTAGTTTTAGGACAAACAGAAAATTTAAATGTTCCTCAGGACTATTTATACTCAAATCTATGCGCTGATTCTATTACGGTGCATAGCGAATAGCCGATCTAAATATTAAACGGTCATCGTCGTTATTTATTATATATACACACACATACACACGCACTATTTTTTATGAACCAAAATAATATAAACCGTGGCGTCTAGATAGATACTTAAAATATTTTTAGACGCTGCATTTATGCAGGTTATCAAAATATACAAACCATAAAATCGAGAAAATTAAAGCTTATGTTTACTTACATAATTTTTTTTGTAACCACTCATAGCGCAACTTTTATTTAAATTTTTTTGTTTACACTTTTGCCGAAGTCAACACTGTTTATATTCTTTCTAATGAGGAAACGGAATGAACACTGAGTGCAATATCGTCGCGTTTAAATATTAATTTTGATTAAATCATCAATTTAAAATTTATTAGTTAGGCAGTGACTTAATAAATTTTGTACGAAAACTAAGCTAATAAAAACAAGACACCGGGTATGTTTAATTCACTTCATTAGTAATCACAGTAGCTCACTTGTTCGACGTCATCGTAGACGCTGAGCGTCTTTAACAACCTCAACGCGGATCCTCGAAATTTAACGAAATTGCTCGAATACTATTTTTAGAAAATTTTTACTGGTATTTCGGCTTAAATTATTCTTATTGTAAAATAGGGCAGTATAAACATACAGTTTAATTTACTTTTTAATAAATGATTAATTTATTTTTATATTCTTAATTACCAGCAATAAGCATGGTAAGGTTGAGATAGTGACGCGTCAAAAAGCTTTTGTCTGCTTTTCATGATTTACTCAACGTAAAATTTGCGTTACTTAAAAACAAAGTGACGTTTTAGGTTTTTTGAATAGTAACAATTGGATTAGTTCCATACTAGTGCGGTCATTACTGTCATCACAGTATTAACAAATTTGTATAAGTTTCCTACAAACAAAACTTATCTAGATCATTCTCCTGTTCTTGATAGAAGAAAAATTCGAGATTGACTATGAAAAGAGGAACATGAACGTCATATAGAGTTACAGTTAAAAATAAAAGTTGTAATTCGTTATCGATTTTAAACAAGTATTTATGTATAAACCGTATAAAGTAAACGAAATCTTTGTTTTGAATTAAGTTTTTTAAAATTAGTATTTAATTTAACAAGTCGAATCTTTACTAAGGCGCACAGTAGTCAAAAATTACATGTCGATCTAAACTTATACTTTTAGAATAATCGTCTTATTGTATTAAAATTTAAAATGTGGGGTTTTAAGCACTAATCGGTTGCTGGTACTAATTTTACCCTATACCCCTTGCAGTTTATAGAATTTGATCAAAACACAATAATTTGGGAATTATAGCTCTTCGATTTAAATCTTCATAAAAAATACTGGTGTTGTCACCACACGACTTTCCTATAAAGAATTTCTACATATTTTTTATTTTCAAATTGAAGAAGAACATCCAAGTTAAAAGAATATAGAGAATTCAGAAAACTTAGGTTTATCATTTTATTTGCTTAAAAGAAATAATAGTAAAAGTACTAAGTTTTGAACATTAGACAATTTTAATTAAGAAAATTTGTATCCTAACCACTTTGAAGTGATATGTACACGTTCTATTGAATTCCTAGCATGCTATAATTTTTTTGAATTTTTTTTCCTCGGTTTCATTAAGATATAACCGAAATATATATAAATTAAGGTTAAGTTGTCATACCAACTAACCCCCTATATTTGCGTGCCTCCATATTGTTTTTCCTTTAGTTAATAAGTAAAAATAGTTATTTTTAACGTATCTTGCGTTTTCTTTAAGATATGGATTTTTTTCCTAAAAAAAATGTCCGCAGGCAGGATTCGAGCCTAGATTATATTTGAAATTTATTTTAAATTATAAATCAAATATTTAATAAACTGTTAATGTTAATTTTTTTTATTTGATTAAATTGTTAGGAAGAATGAAGAAGAAGAAACTGTAAAAATAATTCGAATAATTTACATACGTACAAAATTATATAAGTAAAACTGTTAAAAATGGCAGATACGCCTACTTCCGGTTTTTTTATCAGACCCATCTTTTGATAGAACCGAGAGAATAGACTTCATACCAAATTTCAAGTTACTAAGACTTTTGGTTCGAGAGTTATCATAGATACAACGTTACACAGACACACACACACACACACACACACACACACACACACACACACACACACACACACACACACACACACACACACATACACACACCCACGTACGCACGCACGCACGCACTCACGCACACGCACACTCTTCCACTGAGAGAGGACGGTTTGGGCTTTTGCGTAAGCAGAAATTTTAGTAGTTACCTCTGGATTTATCAAAATGACCCTATTTAATTATTGTTATTAAAAAATTAATAGGACTAATATTTACGCAATAATCAAACCACTTAGTGGGATTTATGTACTATCTAAATTAGGAAGAAATAGACATACCAACGGGTATGTTTAAAAAAATTTACATTGTTCAAGTTCCTGATTTTAATTTTTAATAAATAATTTTAGCCTTTCTCGTTTACCAATGTTCAATTGTATTCGTTGTTAGATTGTAGACGTTTGGTTTATGGAATTTATTAAAATGGTTTAGTTTAGATGTATATAGATTTTGAACAGTTTGTAGGAATTCGAATTCGGACCTTACTTTTAATTACTGTAATTTAGGTCAGACAAGTAGTTGATAAAAAATAGTTAAGTTTGTAATTAAGTTCGAAATCGGTATTTAATTTATAATTTAGTAATCACGTACTTGTGACTGAGGTACTCCGACTGCATAGTTATAATATTCAATTAATTATTTTATAATTAAGATTAATTTTAACAGTTAATATTAAATGCATACCGCATATTGGGAAAATTACCAAATACGTAATCTCGGGTCGCGGTCGCGTCAACGCGTTTTAACGTGTGTGCGTTGTTTTATAAATTATATGAAAAGGTGCTTTGAACAAGATATTGTGTCTCCGTACCTTATCGGTTAACTATTTAATTAATTGGTTTGCGATTGTCAGGGCACTAGGTTTAGTAATGGTCAATTCCACCCAGTATTTATCTAACGATAATATTTCTTTTTACTGTTATTTAATTTTAAAACTTCAACCGTCGTTTCCTGATTTATATAGAACATTTATTTATTGAAATAATTATTATTTTGCTAAGAATATAATACACGTCACTGTGCATATATAGTTTATAAAACGAATAGGTTACACCAATAAATTTTAATTTGATTTTTTTCCTTGTTTATCAATTGTAGTTTTAGAAGGGAATTATCCTCGTGGAGTTGGTCGCTCAGGAAATTCTTCTGGTAGATCTGGCGCCCTCAGAGTTGGAGAGTTGTTTTCTTTTTCTCTAATCGGCAATCTTTATTGTTCACCATCTTTCTCTTATATTACAACAATTTTTAGACGTTCTCGTATTTTTTATACATATCCGTCGTTGATTGTTTGTAAAATTATAGAAAAAGTTTGATTATTTTTTCACCAATTTCAGTTATTTCTGAGGGTACAAACTGATTGGCAAAAAATCGTCTTGCCGTAATTCTATCATTGGTTGTTCTTGCACGCGATATTAGAATAACCACTAAAAACCCTATCACTATCAGAACTCAGTTTGTAGGTTTAAGAAAGCACAACAACATTTTTTATCTACCATCGTTAAAAGCAGTGACGACTCGTGCCTTATGTACGCAAGAACACGCAGTAAATGAACAAAAGAGCTTCAGGAAATCCATTTTTGGGTTTCTAAAAAATTATTAAATTGTTCGAAAATCTAAATTAAACCAATTGATTAAATACTCATTTTATTATTTTTTGAAGTGAAAGTCCATTCTTCTATTCTTTTCAGATATAAACTTTTTTATGATTTTTTCATTAAAATTTGGCATTCCTCCCCCATTGACTTTTCAATTAAAATCATTGCAAGTGCTGTTAGCCAGTTTTCACTTCTTGTATTTCTTAAGCACGTCTTAATCAATTTTAATATTGAAAAAATCCTTTCCGTTTCAGATGTCATCTGGATTGTAACCAAAATTTTTAACACTTGTGCTTCCATTTTTTTATCATTATTATTTATCATAAGGTACGCTTTACAAAATTGGTTAAGGTCTTCCAAAGGCAGTGTTTTTTTGTATTCTATATAATTTTTTTTAATTAATTTTGCACCACATAAATGATTCTTAAAAAAAACGAACTGATTATATTGTACACTTCACGTACAGACATGTTAACGTTTTCAGAATGTATTCGAAGTCGCTTTCTTGGAACTTCTTTATTCACTGTTTCGTTTAAGGGTGGTAAAGTATATCTAATTTGTGCAATTTCTTTTTTAAAATTATCTATGCATTTCTGGACTTTGATGTTTGTCTTTGACTAAATAAAATGTCAAAATGTGGCATTACCTTTAAAAAAAAATTTTACCAGAATGAAAATAAACCATTTCATAAATGAGTTACTGTTTCAGAGTTGCATTGTTTTTGAACTCTTGTAACTATATTTTCAAAGCATTCAATAAGATCATAATCACTCTCACTATACGAGAGTTAAAATTCCATCGTGTTTTTAGTTCTTGGAATGCGTTTGCCATAAACATCTTGAAGACTTGCCATTTTGTCTGGTAATTGAGTAAAAGAGGTTGATATGCCATTTAAATTTGCAAAAAATATTCGTACACTACAAATGCTTAAAACTGCTTGTTCCAGTATTTTATTAACTTGATGATTGTAGCAATATATAAAATGTGCATTTTTGTACTGTTTTTGAATTTTTACGTTAACATCTTCTAAATGACCACGCATAACAGCAGCACCATCATATGTTTGACAAATCCGTTTTTATGGGCAATCTAATAAAATCGGTAAAATTTGTTTTATAATGCACTGATACAGTCCATCTACATCTTGACTTTTGAGCTTTCCAAAACTGCTCCAATACTTTTTCTTTTTGCTCATACCGCAATACAACCACAGTTTGAGTTTGAGTTAATACATCTATGGTGTCATCAGTCATAAGTGCGAGATATGATGATTCTTAAATTTCTCCGAAAATATTTTCACGACAAATCTCAAACAAACATTGCAAAATTTCATTTTGAATACATTTTTGATTTTCTTTGAACACTGTCGCTTCTTGAATATGGCTATTAAAACCACTGTCAGCTTTTGTTAAAAAATCGACTAATTCTAAAAATAATCCTCTATTTGCAGAATTTTTTTTCGTCGTGGCCGCGTATAACAGGATAACAGGTTACGCACAGTTTTAATGTCTATTATTTTTGAGAATACCTGTCTATTTTTTTGTGAAAATCTCATTATGGTTACGAATTTGATCTACATAAGCTCCACTTGGGGATGTAGCAATATTAGTCTTTTCTAACAGTTGGAAACTCAGAATATCATGTCGGTGTTTGGCACTATTTTTGTGTTTTTTATTTTTATAGGAAGGTGCTTTTTTGCCCAGTTATCATCGCTTCCAAAAAACAAACATATAAAACAAAAAACGAGTTTTCTTCTCACAACCAGAAATCCAACCAGTTTACTGTAAATGTTTTTGTCAAACTTACACGTAAAAGCATTTTTATTTCTACATTGTTTCTATTCTTGCACTATATTTAATTCTGACTTTAATCGATTACTTTCTTTTTAAGAATAAATTAAATGTAACTTTTGCAAGAATATCCACTGAAAAGGAATTAAGGTTTTGATCAGGTTTTTAATTTCGGACTGCTTCAACCTTGAAACTTTTTTTGTTTTCCTTGATTGATTGCATTCTTTTTGATGAAAATTAAGGATTCTTTCGCAATACCTTTTTAGAATATTCGTCCACCAATCAATAAGACACCAGTAAAGTCACAAACAAACTTTCTTCAGCACTTTTGACGAGTTTGTTTGTAACTAGAAAATCCTGAACTTTGATCGAATCCCCATTTGCATATTAATTTCGAAGATCTATCTTATTCTTGCCTTGGTTTTTTAGCAATGCATTTTATTATGCTGTGGCAAGTATCATTTAGCAAATTCTTTAGAGAGACTTTACACTTCTTTTCAATTATTAAAATACCCCTACGATAAAATTGTTTTTTAGATTCGAGGATTTTGTAATATGGAATGCAAAGATCATGTCCATGTTCACTGGTCCTTTTTTTAATTTATTGTATTAATCTTGAGCTAAAATTTATATGATAAACCACAAGCTTCTTCGACTGAGTAACTAAAATTTTTCTGTCCCAAAGTTCTCCACACTTCTAAAATTCTCTAACTGGAGCAATATTGGTGCATCTACGGTTTTACTTTCTTTCAGTTTCATGGAGGTGTCAAAATCATTACCACAAATCTCTTCTGTTTTCTTTTACGTTTGATAAAGACAATACAATATATTTCAAAATCTTTAGACGGGCGGTTACTACTTTTTAAAGCGGATACTTTACGAGAATCTTGCAATCAGTACCGAACACTCTCAGGAAAAATGATTCCTTGATTTAACTAATTTTGAAATTTATTTTTTTTTAATATTGTTTTTGTGCTTTACACTTTTCCATCTTACAAAGTAAGCTACAAAAAATCTAGAACTGCTATTTTAAATACTCAAGTATCCACTTTTTAGCATTTCTACTATTTCTTCTAAATATTCTATCATTATTTGGTGTTAATTTCATCATTGTTATTGGTTTAACATTGCATCAATAAAAACAAAATACAATACAGTAAAATACAAAACGAAAAAGTCTCAAGAAAATCACAAAACCTCAATAAACACTTTCCGACACGGAAGTGCGTCAAGAAATGTATGGAACTGATTTGTGCGTCTCGTATAATCCCTTAATCCCTTTTCCGCAAACTTCCGCACAGAAACCAGGTTTTGCAATGTTTCTAGAAATTTAGGTAATAATTTGAAAGGTATGCAAGTATCATAAGTGAAATACAATAACAGAGTCATCCATTAGTATAAATTTACTATACACGAAATAAATTTACTATACCCGCGTAATTCAAATAAATTTTTAATAAACCGCGGGCTAAAACCACAACGTATAAATATTGTAAGATAACAATGTCAATGCAAATGTGAAAATGCCACCGCAATGGACCACTGGACGGTCATTTTGAAAGCTGAATTACGCAGGTATTAAATTAGCTTTCAACGATTCCGTCTTTATAGCCATTTACATAGTATTATTCATGCACAGTAAATGTATACTATGAGATGGCGCTGCCATGTTATTTCACTCATGTTACTAACATAATTTATTAACATAAAGTGATAGATACGTCAATGTATTTCTAGAAATGCAGTAGAGTGTTCTTCCACTGCTGAAGAGCCCCAAAAAGGCAAAACGGCTTCTGGTAGCATTTTTACATTTGCATTGACATTGTTATGTTACAATGCTTATGGGTTATGATATTAGTTTGTGGCTTATTCAAGACTTATTTAAATTACGCAGGTATAAAATCAGCTTTCAACATATCCGTCTCTATAGTCATTTACATAGTAGTATGTGCAAGTATGTATTCTTATGTAATAATAAACGCAGTAGCGGCTTCTCCTTTCTCCTTTGGTCAATGATCATGTAGAAGAAAAGTTGTTTTCAAAGTTTTATTATTAAAATAGCCCTGAATAAACGATTCACTAATTTAAACTCTACAATTTGCTGAAAAATACCTGCACTAATGAGCAATTTAAAAACCTTTAAGGTTTAGGTGAAATGACACATTATAACTATACATGAATAGAAACCATAAAGAACATACCTTTAGGTTCTGTATTTATTAAATCAATATTACAAAATGTTAACTTTTAACAATATGCCAAATATTGCTATTTTTTCCAAGACGGTATGCTAATTGCGTTATTTTTATCAAATTTAACTCTATAACTGTTATACCAATGTTAAAATCAACTATTTTTTTTGTTATTTCATGTTAAGTTCTAATGTGTACCGTTCATCATCCAGGAAAAAAGTGAAATATTTAGGTTTCGATCGAATTTTACAAATTTTTGACCACTGACTGTGCGGCGCTTCTCTATAATCTTCTAATCGTGTTTTAATGTTTTAATTTTTATTTAGTCAATTGCTACTCTCAACAGCTGTTTTGAAAAATGTCTGTACCTTTATACATTTTTTTTAATTAATGGCATCTTGTTTTTTTTTCAAATCCAAGTCTTATTCTTACTATAAGATGTAGTTGGGAATAAAAAACCCTTATCGTTTTCACCAACAACGTTTGGCATTCATGTGGGTGAATTTTTCTTCCAAATTTCTTTTTGGTAATCTAATAACCTGAATTATTCTATAAGGAAAGTATAGCGATTGCAATTGTTTTGTAAACAAATTTTTTAGTAGAATTTTACGTTTCAAGGTCTCTTGAATCAAAGAAATGCATTTTTGAAAAAAAGGCTGGCTTTTGATATTCTGTCGGTTCTGGGTCTGATACAGAATCCAAAAATGGGTGTATCTGCCATTTTTAACAATTTCTTATGTAATTTTGTACGTATGTAAATCATTCGAATTATTTTTACAGTTTCTTATGTAGATAATTTTTCCTAACAATTTATTCAAATAAAAAAAAAATTATAACATTAACAATTTATTACATATTTGATTTATAATTTAAAATGAAATCCAAATGTAATCTAGGTTTGATGCTTGCCTGCAAATAAAATTATAAACCTAAGTTTTCTGAATTCTTTAGATTCTTTTGACTTGGCTGTTTTTCTTCAATTTGAAAATAAAAAATATGTAGAAATTCCTTATAGGAAAGTCGTGTAGTGACTACATTTTTTTCTACTTATTTTTTCTATCATTCTGAAATGTAACATACCTTTTTTAACGTTTTGTATACATTCGTTTTTTATAAGTTTTTTGAACACTTTATTATTTGTGGTATACTCTCATCTCATCTAAAGATTGTTCGGTGCGTTTTTATATTTTAATTTTGTAATTTTTAGTTTGAAAACGTGAACAGTTATTACATTATTTTATATTTTTCTTTACTATGAGTTTTTTATGTAATACAGTGAAACCTCGATATATGAAACGTCTATATAATCGCACTATTTAATAAATCGAAGTTTTTTTATTCTCCCTGAACCTGTCTAACACACCCATATTATTTTTACCTTTACATATCGAAGAACTGATTAAGAAGAACTTGATATTTTAACTGGTAAGGTTTCTATCTTCCTGTTAATTTCACATTGATAATTTTTTACCTTTTCGCTGAGGGGCATAAAAACAACTCAGGTTTCCTTTATGGGAGACGTTTTGAGTACTATGTGTACACTTCCTCAGGCCACAATTTATTAAACGTAAGTGTTTCACAACGATCAAAAACACAATACAAAAGTTATAATAATTACAGATGTAAGAACGACTTATAAACTTACAAGAAAAATTGAGCAGCTGAATTCGGTGAACAACAGACATGAGCAATTTACTACATGGAACTTATAAAAATAAAATATTTTCGAAACGAGTCAATAATTAAAATTATAAAGTAAATAACACATACAATTAACACTATAACAAACAGAATGATATTCAAGGAAAAATTGTTATCAATTTATAGAATTTTAAATTGACACAATGATAACTAACAAACGAAAACTACCTAGCAATTTTAGAAATTAAGTTGTTATAAATGTTACTTAAATTGTTGGTGTCACTATTAAAATTAATATTATTTTTGTGAATGTTGAGGAATATCATCTCAGAAACCAGTCTTATTCTAAAATTATTCTCCACATTCAAAATTGTGGGATTATGGAAGTCAAAGTTGTTTCACCTTTTTTGTTAGTACAATCATATTTATGGTTGTTTAAACGATACTAACAAACTTAGAGTTTATTGAAGCTTATATACTAAAAACATATTTAATGAAGCCATGAAGCGTATAAAATTCAATTAAGCAAAATAAAAATTAACTAATGGAAAGACTAGTAAAGCTTAGCTTCTTTCAAGCGTTCAATTATCGACTTCCATATGTTACCTATTTCTACACTAGATTGGCTGAAGAGCTCCTTGCTGTTGTTGATGACTGCTGCTTATTTGAATTTTCCTTTGCACCACTATTCCTCTCGGTGTTTGAACTTCGCTTTACTCCGCTTAATTCTTCCCAGGAGTATTGCGCGATGCCGGATGTTGATATACGTATCTCCTCTCTGCGTATGAATTCTGTATTCTTTTAACCTGACTTCTAAGAGTCTTCTGATTTGCTCTACGTATTTACACGGGATGTGGTAGATTCAGTTTTTGGCGTCTCGACTGGTCTGTGGTCTCGTGTCAGAAATCATACTTCTAATAATAGCTGATGATCTGAACACTGTATTGGTTTTGTAACTTTTTCGTATGCGTTTTTTTTTTCAGATCAACTACCGTTAGAAGTATAATCTCTGACACGAGACCACATACTATTTCTAAACACAATAGGCAACTAGATTCATTGGAGCTTTTATTGAAAAAACGTAAAATGATGTAAAGAAACGATTATTTGACGTATTGTGTAAAAACGGAAATACTTAGGTATAGAACATTCTAATACTATTCCATAGGTAATTAAAAAGTACATTTTCTGGTAAATTAAAAAATACGGCGTTCTATTTAAATTAATCAAGTTATAGCCGCTTAAATATCTTAATTGAAAGGTTTTAATTTTTGTATAAGATATAGTTTATTATAATTAGGATATCAAATATGATCTATTGTTACACTTTTCCGTAAATTTTGCTCCCACTTATATTTTGACAAAATGCAATTTGTTTAAAAACCTAAAGGTTTATTCCTTATAAACGTTTTTAAAAGACACTCTTGTTTTAATCGGATAAACCATAATAGACTTTTATATATCCCAAAAGTAAAATGTTTTCACAGTCACGTATTTTAGTCAAAATATTCCGTGCCGTATAACGTTAATAATCTTGTATATCTGTCTTCTGATTTATAACTTTAAAATGAAATTTAATAAATCAAAATATTGTTAAACCAATTGTACCAATCTATGATTTTGGCCGATACATTTAGTTTATTTTTAAACATCGTACTAAATTACACATACAGATGTTGAAAAAAACATCGAAACTTGTAAACAACAAGTAATTGACTAGATCTTCTCTAAATTGTGTCTAAGTTATATTTTAAAAGAACCTTATGATTTAATTAAAAAAAAATAAATACTGTCCATGCCACAAAGCTGGTGCTCAAAGTCTAAATTTAAATAATGTGATTTGAAGTCAAAAAAGCACCTCTCAGGACAAATGTATAAATCCTATTATATTACTTTATTAATTAGTATAACATTCAAACAATTTATTACATAATATGCATGGAAAATAATTTTGTAACATCAAATATAAACAATTGATGGCGTTAATTACATTACATATAATTTCAAGTGTGTGTTGTGTAATATCTAATTAATTGTATTTGCGCATGAAAATAAAATTAAAAAAATATTAGGGCACTAGCAGCAATTTACATCTCGGATGTCCGGGATTCCTGAACTAGGTATACTTGAGATCCAGGTACGCTGCTGGTCGTGACAAAAGTGCGGTGTTTCGCACGAATCAAGGTAAGATTACTTTCAGCGGTATCGGCACGGTCTTCGGCTGCTTCGAGTTCGCGTTGGAAACGACGTACGCGAGTTACACTCTGTTGAGACATGCCCTCCTGTAAACGTAAACATGAACCACTAGCATTTCCAGAAAAATGTTTTACCTGTTCAGTGAGTTGTCTCTTGAATAACATAATTTTCTGATTAGCTTTGTCAAGTGATTCTGTTAAGAGAGAAATGTTCTTTTGATCTTCTTCGCATTGAATCATAACCTCTTTAACAGTACGTTCCTTCTTACGGAGGATTTTAATGGTTTCAGCATGGCGTCTTTTTTCTTCTTCAAGTTCCAATTCAATGTCACGAATGCGAGCTTCAAGTTTGCCAATAATGCGTTTTCCACCAACAATAGCGTTAGCTTCAACTTCTTCAAGACGAACAGATAAGTTCTTAACCTCAATTTCTAGTGACTTTTTGATAGTTTCAACCTTTACTATTCTTTCTTGTTCTTCGTGTAACATTTCAACAGTGTGTTTGAGTTCAACCTAAAATGTATTATTGTCAGTTAAAGAATAAAAATAGTAAGTTGCAATACGTACTTGTACTCGTTGGTAGCGCTCATCTGAAATGCGAAGTTCTTTTGTAATTTCTTCGTAATCAGCAACAACCGTTTGTAATTCTTGCTCAAGTTTAGCTCTGTTGGATGCTAAGTTGGCGTTAATTGTTCCCAATTCATTGATTCGGGATTGAGCTTCTTCGAATTGTAATTCTGTGACTTTCTTCGAGCGTAGGGCCTAGAAATGTACAATTACTAGTTGCTGATTAGCATTGTTTGAGGTCTTACAGATTCGTAATTACCCCGGATTTCCTCACACTCGGCGGTAAGAGCTTGGTATTTTCTTTGAGTCACGCTAAGAGAATCCATAGTGATTGACAATTGTCGAGATACTTCATCGTATTGAGCAGTGAGTTCGTTAAGCTGCAAAGATTGTTTCTTGATGCATTTTTGGAGATCAATGTTAGTCTTGTTGGCAACATCCAAGGACATTTCCAATTCGGTAATTTGAATTTGCAACTTCTTTTTAATGCGTGCAACTTCAGACTTTAGTTTAGTCTCTGCTTCGACGACGCGTGCATTCAGTTGTTCGATTTCAATGCTGGTCTGCTTACTAAGAACAAAGCATTACTTACATTTGGAATCATTTAAAAGTACAAGAAATCAGTTTTAGGAGTATTGTGTCATAGTTAATGTGTTTTAAAAGTGAGCGCTATCACTACGTCCTAATCGTACTAATGGAAGCATCGTCAGTAGCGCTTTTCTGTTTGAGTAAGATTATAATTAACAGTAACGGACAGCTGTTTCTATTTTTAACGTATGGCGTACGAAACAGCACAACAAATGTTCCAATCACCTTTTATCGCAGAAAATACTTGTCGCTTTTCTACTAAAACCTTGTAAATCTGAGCTTAACTGATTTAAAGGTTCTATGTACGTGTCGTCAACACTTTCGGCAATTCTTTTGTTAACAATTTTAATGCGCCGTTTAATGTTGCACTGGTTTTGAACATTCACGACGTCCGATTCGATATGTTCTGCAATATTTCGCCTACTTTTAGACAATAGCTGCTCTTCAATAGCTTTAGCCGATTTTCCACGCAAAAACTTTTGCATGCCTCGCAATTCTCTTTCAACTTCTTTGTCGAGTTCGGGATTATAATCAAGTGCATCAGCCATCTTTGATTTAATTTGATTAACTTGTCGAAATAGTTCGCGTTTTTTTCGTTTATTACTTTCGACTTTCACTTTATCGGTAATTGTCGCGCCCGAAACTGATTTATTTAATAAAAAACTTGATTTTGTTGTGGCTTTAAAATCGCGTAAGTCCCTTTTCAGATTAGACTCGGTACGTTGGGATATTCTTGATAGGTCGGTATCACTGTAACTTTGAACTAATTTTCTAGAGTTGTAATGGTCCAGACCTCGTTCGTGCGTCCAAGGTAGGTGGGGAGGTCTTACATGAATTCCTTTGGTTTTTTTATCGATATAGTCGATCATTGGTTGATAATAATTCATGACGAAACCATAATTATCTTCGTAAACACTTGTTTGCGGATTTTGCCAATTATATTTTGACGAACTCGGTCGCGACATTATTCTTTAAATAGGTTCAATTAATATTTTTTTAGTTCTTATATACCAATTTTGATCTGTGTTTGCCAAACCAATCACATCTCGTTTTACATCATCCCTGGCTCGGTGTATTTATAGATGATATTTAGTCTTACAATTGTGAATTGTTGGCGATCAATTCCGTTTGTACTATTTTTAATTATAAGTAATGAATAACAAGAACTTAATTTGCACTTGTCTTTTCTATTTGCTTATCGTATTTTGACTTAGACAAGACTTGGCACTTCCAATTGATGTATAAAAGAATTAAAAATCTAAATTAAATTACCATTTGTCGTGGTTATTGATGTATAAAATTATTAGTGACATTAACATTTTCAAGATTAACGAGATAAATTTGGAATCAATTTTACGTGGGTGTAGAAAGTCAATTTTTTGATTAAGTAACAAGTATTTTTGTAGTTGCCAACATATCATGTCATTGTTTTAATTTAGTGCAACCGTATCCGAAGCAACTGTCATCCGCTTTTTCTTTGTATTAATAAAAAACTAAAGCACATTATTAAAATTGTTGCTTACCGAATGATTTCAATTTCTTCATCTTTTTCGTGCAAGCGTTTTTCAGCTTCGTGTCTGAATTGAGCGTATTCGGAGGATAAACGGTGAGCACGTTGTTCCTCGGCCTTGCGTCCCTAATAAAATTAATTATTACACAAAAATACCGATAATACAATAATTGTAACTTACTGCTTCAGCTTCTTTGTAGGCAGCAGTAAGCTCTTCACGTTCATTTTCCAAACGACGAAGTTCAAGTTCCATTTCGTGAAGTCTACGAGTTAACTCAGTGATGGTGTTGCGCGCTTCGCCCAAATCATCTAAAAATTTAATTTTAAAAAATTGTAATAAGTTATTTTAGTAACCTTACCAGCCATCTTTTTATTTTCGCGTGCTAAAGCATCTCTTTGCTCGCGAGCTTTGTCAAGTTCATGGTTGAGGCGTTGAATTTCTCCTTGTTTGTTACGAAGATCACGTTGAGCTTGGTCGTAAAGTTGAATAGTTTCATCCAAGCGACTCTTCAACTCAATATTTACTCGCTCTAATTGTTCGACGCGTTTTTGTAACTCCCGAGCGGTGTTATTAGCTTTTTCCAGGTCAATAATTAAAACTTCGACTTCAGATTGCAATCTAGATTTCTGTTTTTCAAGGTTGTTGACCTTGACCAATAAAGATTCAATGTGCTCTTCCATCTCGGTAATTCTAGCATTGTATTTGCGTCTTAATTCTTCGACTTCTTCGGCGCGTGATAAACATTCAGTTTCATATTTAGATTTCCAAATTTGAACATCGCCTTGAGATTTAACAAGTTGTCTTTCTAAGTCAAGACGAGCTTCGCTTTCTTCTTCCAATTGTACGCGAATAGATTCCAATTCAATTTCAACTTGATGAAGTTGAGCCTCGAGAAGCGAGCGTTTTCTTTCGTCATCTTCAGCTCGGCGTCGTGCGTCTTCTAACTGTCCGGCAAGTTGCGTTTTCAAGTACACGGCATTTTCAAGATTGACCTGTAATTGTAAAGTTAATTCAGGTAAATTAAACACGCACATACTAGCCTTAATGTCTTGAACTTCCTTTACAAGTTCAATGTTTTCTTGAGATAACCTGGTTTTGTGCGATGTGATGTCAACAATGGTGCGGTTAAGTTCTTCAATTCTGACACTGAGCTCAGAGATGGTAATTTCTAATTTTTCCACGTGTTTGACAGATAAGAATTTGTCTTTGTTGAGGCTGTCTACTTGTGCGATAAGTTCGTATACTTCAGCTTGGAATTTGTTTTTTTCCTTGTCAGCTCTAAGCAAGAAATGTTTTTTTTTAATTTGAATGATTGGTCAGTTATAATAAGCAAATAGTTTATGTCTGACATGTGCTATATCACAGACAAAGAAATCAAATACTTCTATATACTAAATAATTTGAGATGCAAAAAATGTAAGCCAAAATTTATTCCACAAATAATCCATTTTGCCAAAAATATAGTGGGAAAGTTACCTTATGAAAATCATCAATCAAAATTTAATAACTCAAAAAGAATTATTTAAACTACAAACTAAACACCAAAAAAAAATTACTAACAGTATAGAGTTTAAAAAACATAGCTAAAAAAGAAAACTACTCGGAATAGTCAAAATACAAATGAAAGGATAAATAAATTTAGAAAGCATTGATACGTTTATAGTAAGCTATAAATAGTGTTTTTTAATTGCAGTTTTTAAACTAAAAAATGTAGTATAAATTCGTTTCGAGTTATGAGAGTTTGGTATTCGAAAATTTAATTAGATGAGGCGAGTGTACAGGCACGAGCCCAGGACAAATATGGCGTGGCAAACGCTCGCTATTTATATCCGTCCATATCCTAGCTAGGATTACAAGGTAATTTTTAATTGTTTGAAAATTATTACCTACATGCCTACATATATATTTTTATATATTTTTGAAAATGCCTCATATCGACAAGAAATTAAGAGTGGAATAATAATATAAACATCAAGAACAGTTTGTGGAATTTATGTTGGCTACTCTCGTAATAAGAGATTGAAATTTGGCCAATGAAAATTTTCTACGGTTATGAAAATAGATATTTATGGAAATAGCACAATTACTGTTTGTTTTTTCTTGGATGGCGATACTTTGGTTACATAAACTTTATCGCATCGTTTAACTAATAAATATACAACAATTTTGTTTTTAAATTACCTGGCCTTAAGTTTTGACAAAACTTCAATTTGTTCTTGAAAGTCAACAATAACTTCTTGGTGTTTCCTTTTTAACAATTGAGTAGTTTCCTCCGATTCCAAGTGAACGTCATCTAATAATCTGCGAATTTTCAGTAATTCTGAATCGCGTTTCTTGTTTACTTCAATCTGTCAAAAATATAACTAATGACAAATTTTTTTGCGTAATTTTTTTACCTGTGTTTCGACTCCACCTTCAGCTTCTTCTAAACGTTCAGATAGCTGAATCACCTGCACGCTGAGATCCGCCTTCTCTCGTTCAATCTACAACGGTGTTTATTTTACTAAACGAAGTTCAAAGCACGCGCAATTAACAACTAGTTAACATTTTTAAGATAATCGTAATAAAAACGTCAGTTTGTTGGGTAAAATTCGAGTGTTACGAATTTACAGTATTGCTCCCAATATCTCTGGTAAACAAATACGTATGCTGCGTGTTAAAATAACTTTTATGATTGTGTCAGAATAAAAAGAAAATCGGTAATTAAAAATAAACTGTAAAGCCACAATGTAGTTCATGCGTAGAACTATGTCCACATTCTAAAAATAATTTACCTACTTATTTTTACACGCAAATGTCAAATACCGGAGTTTGTTATAACACAAGTTAATGTTTTTGGCGCTGTTATGGAAGTTATCTTAAGAGTAAAGTGGGTAATGTTTGGAGTAATGATCCTTGTAAGCGGGGAAAATTTAATACGCTTTTTTAAATATAGAAATGGCAGATTTCCAAGATCGCCGACTTTTTGAGTTAGTCATAGAGAATAAATCGAATCAGCAGATAATTTTAGATGATACACGATTATTTGACTAATCATCAATAGGGATAACATGCAACTTACTCTAGCTCGAAGTTCTCTTTCCGACTCAAGGTCGTCGCTGAGTAGACGAATTTTGTCCTGGAACAATAACGAAAAATGTAGAGCATTCGCAAAGTTATGTAATTAAACAAAAACAGACTAAGTAAAAGCCCGCGGTTATAACTTTCACAAAATTTTGATTTTTGAAAGCCTCACTCTCACATATATTGTCACAATCACAAAATTTTTTGCACAGTTTAATACCTCGAGCCTAGAAAGGGCACTAAGATCTGCGCTGTATTCGATATTGACATCTGATGTAGATCCTCCAACAGCAGAACGATAACTATATCTTGATGCTCTTGCCACAGACATCTTGAGTAATTTGTGTTAAATTTTTATTTAAAAAAAAGCTGCACTGACCGTTGATAGATTTCAAACAGTCGTGAAACCCGCGTGCCGGCGTCGCTTTACGGTAGACGTTTGTTCGTTCGTTTGAGCGTCGCGACGGTGCAATTTAAAATAAGAGCTTTACTTCAGCTAATCGCGCAGGCGCTTTTGCTTCAAGTTAATTTATATACTTTATATAGATCATATGACTCACTTTTATGTACTTTTTAAAAATACATCATTTTGCTTATTTATAATCGTTCCACATTCTTTACTTCCCCAATCACGGACCAAGACCAAAAACCTATAAATTAACGTATGAAAATTCTTAGACAAAAAGTCATATTATGTTTAAAAATTTGCTCTGCCTTTTTGATTCCTCAGTTACGAAAACGGATTCTAACGATTTTCACCGAAAATTATTTTTTATCGTTGGTTTGCGACGTTTCTCAGATTACGTGGAGTGGGGGCAGCGTCCTTTTATAGACACGAGGATACCGGCGTTGGTGGATCGAAAGAAAGGTACACACCTGTAAGTCTTCTCTTCTTTTGCCACATTTAACGCGACTCATATAATACAAGAATGCATACGTTTTTCTATTTTCGTTAATATTTCTCGTTCCTAGAAATAACCTCAGTAAGTATGTCGAGTAGTGCATTCACCTGGATATGGAGTTTTTAAATTACCTACGCGCTTACATTCGTATCCTAAATATTTTTCTAAATCCAAAATCAACGTTTAAAAAAATCTGACCACAACGGTTTTCCGAGTCTAAATGACAAATTCGTACGCCACATGCGCAGAGTATTCTTCCTCCTCCTTAGGAAAGCGTTAAAGTTATTGAGTTGCGAATGTATTACTCGATCAATTTTCAATTAATCATTCAGAACAATTTATTGATTCAATCCTGTGTTTCAAAGTTGGTTATTTGTTTTTTTCGATCAAAAAACGTCCAAAACACAGTTTCATTGGGTAACTATAAAGCAGATCAAAATACAGTTTTAAATATTTACGTGTAACAGGAAAGTGTAAGTTTAGACGTTGTTTATTGCCTGGAGTAAAACGGTTTACAAAATATGTAATGTAAGATACACCATCTATAAAACAACAAACTGTTTTGCCTCAGTTTCGACAAAGAATTCCCAATTCTAGAAAGACTACCGCTAGGATACTTTTCTAATTCAAAGTCAATAATTACTTAAAGAAGTATTCAAAAAATTAGTTATTTTTGATTTATTTACATTAAAATCATTTTTAAATCTCTATGCCTTCAGCACGAATAAACACATTTTTTTTTAGTACTGATTTCAGTGATACCATAAAACATACTTTTTAACTTGGTAACACAATCACACGTCAAAATAAAGATTGTACGACAGCATTTTTAGGCAAGCAGAAAATATTGAAATAAAAAAAAACTAAAACAACTCTTTTACGGTTAATCTGATTAGTACAGTTAAGGGGAAGTCATGTAACGCGGGACACCGGGTAGCGCGGTACATTGCAATAATATATGTTTTTGGCATGTATAATACATCCAACTAATGCTAGACAGGCGCGTGAATGCATTATAAGCTAACCCCCAGGTTTTCACGAGGAGCAGTAAAGCAAGTGTCTTGATATTGAAGTTTTTGCGTTTTTCAAGTTTTTTACTGGTTTCGTTTATGTTTTTAAGGCACATCATCAATTCAGCAAGTAAGTTGATATGTCTCTACCGCATGCAGGTTATAATTTTGAGATTATATAACTTATTGGTGTTTGAAAATCAGCTTAATTTCGGGTTGAATAGTTCATTTGCGATTCGGGTATCGCGCGACAACATGGCATATCTTATAGCTTAGGCATTTGTTTTGATTTTAGAATGCCAAAGTTTAAAGGCAAGGCGACTAACCGCGGTTCTTGGGCCGAAATTAACCTCATCCAAGGTGTAAAATATGTAACCGAAAATAATCATAGCAAAGGGACGCAGCAAAAAGGTACAACATACCGAGCACACTTCCAAGAAGTGTTAGAGCACTTAAGGAGGATTTAGAATTTAAATTAAATTAAATTAATGTCATTAACAAAAGAAGATTTTTTGTTTTCGATTTTGCAGTAAATTTGAAAATTTAACACAGATTCAACGTTCAACGAGGTATGGCGGGAAAAGATTTTTGTTATGAATTTTTGAAGGGCCACTCTGATATCGCAAGTTAATCTATTTTTTGATAAACTCGAGTTCCTTATGAATGTTCATAAATTTCTTCTATCACGCATATATAGTGCTGATGAGACCGGCGTTTCTTGTGTTTACAGAAATGAAAGAGTTCTCTTTCAAAAAGACAAGAAACACGTTGGAAAAATAACGTCTGCCAAGAGGGGTCAAAACGTCACTGTTACGATTTGCTAAATATGCTCAGTCCACTAAATCAAATCCTGTTCTTTTAATATTGGACGAACATAGAAGTCATAAAAATTTTAAGGTAATTTTGTATGCTCGTGAAAATCATATCCATATGCTAAGCGTCTCCACCGCATACAACGCACAAAATCCAACCACTAGACAGAGCATTTATGAACCATTTAAAACCGCTTATAATGATGCAGGTTTATTATGCATGCGAGCACATTCCGGTGCGAGAATACGGCAATATGATATAGCAGCTTTGGTGGCCAACGCTTTTTCCCGAGCTGCTCGTTTGGACATTACTCAAAATAATTTTAAGTGTACCGGAATATATCTTTTGAACAGAAATACATTTATAGACTTAGACTTTCTGCCATCCATGATAACTGGTATTCCTGATGCTGCTATTGATAATTTTGGTAATGATATGCTTCAGAATACGGTCTCTAATGACGATGATGCAACTATTTAAGATGTAACAATGCGTGCTGGGCCTTCAACAGAAAAGGCAGTCACAGCCAATAAACTTGCTGAAGATATGATTTTCTCTGGTGTGAACGAAATTACAGTTGTTGCTCAAGTTCACGCCGATATCAATGGAAAGACACCACCATCACCGACTAAAAAAAAATTCTTTGAGCTCATCATGTACTTCTACTTCTCCAAATAGCAATGCCGCAATCAGAGTTTTGTACAAATTATCACCCATACCAAATTGTACCCAAAGAAGAATAAAAACGAGAAAAAGAAAAACAGGAATGAGTGAAATTCTAACTTGAACTCCATTCAAAGTTACTCTGAAAGACAAGGTACCAGCTGAAAACGCTAAGAAAGTCAAGAAAGTTATTTCGATTGACTCGACTAAAAAAATTAATTTATCAACAGAAATAAGAGGAAATACAACCAAAAAATTGGAATCGATAACGAAAACCAGAGGAAATACCACAAAAAAGTTGGATAATACACAGTACGGTGATGAATATTTAAACCATTGAAAATGATCAAGATCAAGAAAATGAAGACATCCAGTCTAATAAATGCCAATAATGGACACACGAGGAATGTGCCGACTTTCATATCACATTTCTTTATTATACATGTGACTTATGCAAAATTTCCTCTTCATTATTTTTTCACAATAACGTTTTGGAATATGTTTGCATAGTTTTTTTCACTTGTCCCATGCTACCCTCCAGAACTTATCGTTTGGAAAATGTCGCATATTTACTACAGTCATCTAAATTTAATTTTTTCAGTTTTAATTAGCATCACTCAATTTTTATTGATGTCTGTTATACAAATCAAAAATTTAAGTGTTCCGCACTACTCGACTTTTCCCTACATATGATTACCCTCAAGTCAAAAAGGATGTCTATGTAGCAAGTAATAGTAGAAAAGTTAAGTTCCATTTTAAAATACAACTGTTGTGTGAGTACGTAGTAATTACTTTTTAGTTTACTAGTAATTACTAATTTGTATTGCTAAAAAAAATAGCTGTTATTAGTACTTAATTAACTACTTTTTCAAAGTAACTTTTCAAAACCTTTAATTGTTAGTCACTTTTTTACTTAAAAATTTGTTTAAAAATTGTATTAAATTTTTTCTTACTATACTAGGGCTAATATTTTTTTTAATATTCAGTTCTGTAATTTAGATGTTATTTCAAAACTGCGTAAGTGCAAGCCTAACTACTTTAAATAATTTAACAAAATTGAGACTCAAATCTTGCTATAGCACGAGATTTGTCTTGACTATTTTTGAAAACTATTTTTTACTAATCGTTTATTTACGTTTCATAATTGATACGAAAGGAAAGACTAACTTAAAGTGTAATATTTAGTCTTCTCTGGAAATTTAAGTTTCATGGTTTACTTTTATTTTGAGTTTACTTACATATATGCCAAAACCTGTTCTGTATCTCTTTTTTCATATTAGTTATTCAAAGATAATACGCATTTATACTAAAGATCTTATACATTAAGATCAAAATTTTGTGCAAGCAATAAAATCACATTGAATAAAAACTTGATAGGTTGAAGAAATGTCGCAAAAAACTATAAGTATACTTTTTACTTACTCAAAAAATATTTTGGGCAGTAATGTCTAGAATAAAAGCAAAGCTTCTACGATAACAATAAAATTATTATTGAAATTAAAGTAAACTAAATTTAGGTAACAGCAACAATGCCTAATGCCAAATATCTATCAGAATGAATTGATAGTCGGCGGCTGGTGGTCCGTGCTGCAAGAGGAGTTATTTCAATAGCAAAACTTTAAAAACACATTCTTACTTAATAAAACATTTATATTTAAAGTTAATTTATCTATCTTTGGAATAAGCAAAATGATTATTAACACTTATAATCTTTTTAATATAAAGAACATAATAATAAAACAATTTTTAATATTTTTTGGAGGGTCATTGACCAAATGACTTAATGGAAAAGATGCCAATGTAAATGATAATGATTTGTATGACAACTTCTGTTTCAAAACTAACTCCAAAGTTTGCACCTGATGATGTTAGTCTGAAACTGATTTTACCAACTTTAAGAGATTAATATCATACCCCCGCATCGGATCATACTATAAAGAACTTGACTAAATATCTAAGCGCTATACGAAAACTTAAAAAAATATATAAACATTTGTGATACACTGCTTTGTGTATTTTGTGAGTTTACTTTACCAAACCGAACATGACTTGAGAAAAGATGGAGTTATTAAGAAACTTTCCCTAGCATCAAAATTAACATTACGGCCACTTTTCTTTGTCGCATTCTTCTAAATGTATGAACCTTATTTCAATGCAAGCATCTTCTAATATTTAATAATACTTCTTGTTGTCGAATACCTTTACAATTGCCAACAATGACACGGTCCAAACCCGAAAGACATTCTTATCTTAGTATAGACTCCGGCCTTTGCTATTACCTTTACAATTGTAGACATTTTTCTTAATCTACATATTTTTCTTTTGCAAAATGTATTATCTCTGTTTTATTAACACGATTCCGTTTTCTGATTGTCGAAAGGCATTTAGTTTCAAGTTAATGTTATAATATTGAAGTGTTCCCAAAGCATTTGAAAACTTCGAGACGATGGTCGGAAAAGATGGAATGTTTCAGATAGAGATAACGTAAGAATATAAAAAGCATTCAAAGAAAGTTATAATCATCCTAGCTAAAAGTCGTGTCAACACTGTGTTGATCTAAATCAGTGGTTCCCAAAGTAGTACTTCCAATCATCGGCATTATTCAGGGAATTAGTGAAAAATTAAAATTGATTTGAGGGTCCCTGAACAACGTCAAGGAGTCTGCGCAAGATTTAATGTAAAATAAAAAAATTGTGACACATTTTATTAATATGGAAGTTAAAATAAATAACAATTAATAAATTATTAGCGATTTCTATGTCCTAAGTAAAATGTAAATATAAACAGGGCATAAAATATAAGTAATAACAGACATTGCGGCGAGTCAGGCCTATCTATACAAGTTTATAAAGGAACGCAATAAAGCAGATATCTACACCAACTAGTCTATAATATGAAACAATTTAATTCTGTGTTATGCGTGATGTAAAGTGCATACCACAAATTTTTCTAGGCTTGGGCAAAGAGAAGTATAATTTTTTGTATTGTTATGTTAAAAATGTTTTAATATAATGTTTGTCTTCTGTATAAAATTTATTGTCGTTACGCCCACTTTTCGTCGTTTGAGTAGGAGTAAAATGTCAAATTTTAAACACGATTGATTCTTCTGGTACAGTTTGAAGAACGCCCAACAAGGCTTTTATTGTTAAGTATTTCACGTACCTCCTTGTAAATATGAAATCGATTATTGGAAAAAGTGAAAGTCTTCATTTAGGGTAAGGATTTATTTCTTGTGTTAGTGGTTTAATTGTCTGTAGGGGGTTTCCATACCCCGTCAATGATCGTATGATTAAAAAGGGGTTTACTTATAATAACGCCGCATGTACGTCTTTGCTAGTTTTAAGGAATGCTGCGAAGAAGCTACTAGCTAGTCACCGGCTTTTGTTATGTGTCACTCATTATTATACGGTGCGCTTTGACTTTCTAAATTTTCGAGTTTTGTATTTTTGTATTTTAATTTACAATTGTATATTTACTTCGCTTTTGGATATCAAAGTTAGGCCGATTATGTCACTTGGTTGTACGACGTGTTGCTCGGTCAAAGGCGTACTTTATATTTTGTCTGTGATACCGACCTACGTGTTAGCGTTTGATATAATTTATATTTGATATAATATATTTATATACCTTACTCTATGCAAACTGTTGTCTGTGATATAATAAATATACTCTGTGTTACCACCTATGTCTTGTCATTTGTTTTCTTTCAGCTGCGAATAAATTTAAACGGTGTCTCCCACCGTAGTCTTTCATCGTGTTGGCGCCTTTTTAAATTTATTTTATAATCTAACACCACGAAGCTTACGTAAGCATATTTGAATAAAATTGATATCTCTTTTTAATTTAAATTTATTTTAGCAAGGTTATACTTTTGTTTAAGTTGATTAAAAACATTATATATCACATTTATCAATACATTCATTAAAGATTTCTATTTTATTAAAAACTTAAGAACGGATTGTAAGTTTTTCTAACACTGATGTGTTTCTAAGGAATATATTGTTAATTATTCTGTAAAAGAAGTTAGACATATTAAGTTTTATAATTTAATATAATGCACCTAGCAGTTATAGCTTACTATTTTATATTTTTGTTTATTTCGTTTACTTACACAAATAAGAAAATCTACTAATGTTTAGAATTACTGTATATTACTGTAATATTATATTCTGTTAATTAAGTACACAATGAGTACATACACAATATGTGACATTTACATAAAATTGTATCCTTACATCTCAAATAATTAATTTAAGAGAGCGTTACATTGCAGCATTCCATTTAAAAAAAATATTATATGGTTTGTTGCAAATACAAATTTTGATATATATATTTTCCTATATCTTTATGGGCATACTTTTTTTTAGATAATAGTATGAGTGAGCCGAAGAAAAAATGCATTACAGTGTTCAATATATAAAATACCATCAGAAAATAGTATTTTACTTATGTGTTTTCTATGTAATAAAACGATGTCAAACAATTCAATAAAACTTTCTAAGCTTAAGGAACTTCTAAACAAGAACTCATATAGACCACATCTAAGAGAGATGACAATGGACTGCGGGTTTCCTATAATATTTGTTTAATGATTGCAAAGTCCGGATAGCCGCACACTATTGGTGAAGAATTTATTCTACCAGCTGTAAGTGAGGTGTTGCACAAACCAGCTTTCGATATTATAAAAAGAATTCCACTGAGCAATAATACTGTACGAAGAGGGATCGACGAAATGGCTCAGTGTGTAAAAAACTCTTTATGTGACTCCTTAAAAACATCTGAATTCTCAATATAGCTTGACGAGTCAACAATACCAAGAAAAGAAGCTTTACTTTAAGTTTATGTGAAAAAGAAAAAAAGTTGTTCTTTGCTAAATGTTTGGAAACTGATACGAAAGGTAAAACGTTATTGACCTCATTAAAAAAAATTTTCGTTGTAAAAGCTGTACCTTCGACTAATATAATTTCCGTTGCTACTGACAGTGCTCCGGCATTTGTAGGACGACACCGAGGCTTTTTGGCATACTTAAAGCAATTGGACTTCGTGTACTATTTAATACAGAAGAACGTTGGTTATATAAAAGTGCATGTTTGGATCGCTTCTATTCGCTCTTTGATTTAGTGTGGACATCCTGGAGAGTAAGGACAATGGTTTGGGACATAATTTAATTATATCAAAAATGACATCGCTTATATAACTGATTTATTTACCAGATTTAAAACGAGACTAATTGGCACATTAATTTTAATCAAAGCTAGAAGTGTAATATCAGCGTTTGTTGCAAAAATTGCTGTACAAACAAAACTTGGGAATAGAAGAAGGTTTACAGTTTTCAAATATTCAAAAATTGCAAAGTAGAGATGAAAATTTGTTTGCTTACTGTCGACACTTAACATCGCTTCATTCAGAATTTAACAAAAAAATTGATGACATTCTTCATTTAGATATTCCCGACTGGGTGTTGAATCCTTTTGCAATTAGTCAAACTTTCAGCACAAATACAGATAAATACATTCTAATACAGGAGCAACTTATTAAATTATTGACAAATAAGGAACTGAAACCAATGTTTAAACAAGGATACAACAACTTCTGGGTAATTTTTTTTTAAATTTTACATCCAACATTATGGATTCTTGTACTAAAGCTGTTGATTATTTTTCCATCTTCCTATTTGGTAGAAGGTGGATTCAGTGGTGTTATAGTCTCATAAAAAAAAAAGAAAAAAAAACGACTAGAAATTAGTACCTACTCATGGGGATTTGCAGTTGCTACTCACAAAGATTGAGCCGGACATAAATACATTCATAATATCTCATCAGGTTAATCCAAGTCTTTAAAAATTTTTTTTAATTTTAAAACAAAAGTCATAAGTTCAATAAATACTTCAACAAAATATTTTATTTATATTTTATATTTACGTCACCATTTACCATTTCAAGACATCAAAGTTAAATTTGTGATTTTTCCATTATGTATTTATGTAGTTTTTTCACTCAGGGATCCGTAGGCAAATTTTGACTATAAAAAGAAGTCCGTGGGTCAAAAGAGTTTGGAAACCACTGATCTAAAGAAATAAAGTGTTTAACGCGTGTGCATAAATAAAAGTGCATCGAGTGTAGATAATAAAGTGATAGTCATCCATAAATTATTTGTAAGTTGTTTTATTAAATATCGTTATATTTTATTAGTTAGTTTAATCAAAAGCTAGTTATGTTTAACAATCTGATTTAAAATCGCGTAAATAGGTAGTTTAAATAAATTTAATTTTAAAATTTGTTACAATATTATATAATAATATTTTGGTGAATTCAGCTACCTCCTTAAAGAAGATCAACTTAAAAGTTATGGAACGATACTAACCATGCTGCACTGGAGGATAAAATACAAAGCAATAACATCCGCAGAAGAAGAAAAGTTACAGACATGGAAAACATTGCATCTGAGTGTCAGATGCAAATAGGCAGGACATGTTGTAAGGATGGAAGAGAAGATTTGGAAATACAGAGTGACGGTATGGAGTTTAAAAGAGACAAAACACGCTGTAGGTAGACTACAAAAGAGATGAACTGATGATATTAAAAGTGCTTAAAAACTGGAATCGCCAAAAACATTTAAAAAACGAGAAGATGGATGTACACAGGTTGAAGAAGAAGAAGATTAACAAGCACACTGAATTGTCTTATATAAAGATACAGTGAGTACCTAGTATACGTTCTGAATATTAAACAACTTGTACTAGTGTGTTCGATGCTCCATTCTCCTATACTACAAAAAAAGCTTTTTAGTACAAAAAATCATAAATGTTGTTATATTCATACAAATAAATAAAATTGACGTGTCTGTTTGTAATATCAAAATAACAGTTTTTGACTAAGGCATATAAAAGTTTATTTTAGAAAAAGAGTTAGGGTTCCGTGCAAAATTAAAACACAAAAAGTTGCGAACAAAATCCGATTCACGGGGAATTTAAGAAGGTAATCTTAATTTTTTATCAATATACATTTGCCTGTTACAAAACATTGTTTGGACAAGTAGTTTTGATTTTGCGACCCCTGGCCCCTAGCAATTTTTTTAAATGGCACGACCTTGCTTGTGATACATCATTTTTAGGAAAATTGAATAAGGAATTAAGTGGTAAGCTTCGTTTATAATTTTAACAAAAAAAAAGTGTTTTGCAACAAGTTTTGGAAATAATTACCGTTATTCTCGAGACAATTCAAACCCCTGTCAAACATTTTCAAAAGTTTCATCTGTGAGGCTGCGACATTCCTCAGTAATTCAATCGATTCCAGTTGAGTTTTAAAAACGACCGACTTTAAAAAGAAACAGAAAAAAATCTATTAGTGTTAAATCCAGTGATCTCGAAAGCCGTTTAATTTTTTTTATTAAGCTGGATAATAATCATCTACCCATTCCATAACTGGTCGTACGTAATGAGGAGCTCCGTCCTGTTGGAAATGGTGTAACAATTCAAGATAAAGTGCATCTGTCAAATTTTCATCTATGAAGACAGGGTCAATGATAGCATTTTCCAAAAATCCCACCCAAACGTTGGTTTTTTGGGGTATTGAGTGTGCACTTCCTACAACTTGTGAAGACTTTCGTCACTCCAATACCGACAATTTTGTTTGCTTACACGCCCAATTAAATAAATCGTGCACTCATCACTAAAACAAATGTTTCTTAGAAATTGCGGATTTGCATTAATTTGATGGATAATAGTTTCATAAAACTCAATTCTTCTGTCTGGATCATTATTTCTACAATGTTCATTTTGTAAGAATGAAACGTGAGGTTTTAATGACCTTACAGCAGTTCTTTGAGACAATCTTGCTTCTTTCAGTAACTGACGACTTGACATCGTTAAATTTATAACGAATTGTTAAAATATTTTAATATTGGCGGCTTCATTGAGCATCCTTAGCTTATCTCTATTAGCAACAGATTCCATTGCCTCAAATTTGGCTACCAATTGACCAACGTACGTATGACTTACATCAGAATGTCTGTCGTTAAAGGTTGTAGCTGTACTCAGTAAACAGTGGTTTTCCATGTCATAAATGAAGATTATTTCTACACGTTCAGCGGTGGTGTAAGTCATTTTCAATAGAATAAAAGTTTGATAAGTGTCAGATTTGCTTGATTAAAAACTTCAGATAATGTCGACGATAGCTCTTAATGAAAATAACCTCTCAAATAAACAACGAAGACCACAACAGCAAAACATTAATTTTTTTTTTAACTTTTATGCCTCGTCTTATCATCATTCTGTGCAGAAACGTTCTGTTATTAAATCTTTGATTCATCGCGCTTTTTATATTTGCTAACCTGAGAATCTAGACTCGGAAATCCGTCATCTTAATAAAACCTTGGTGAACAATGGTTATATGTAACAAGATATTCAAGCAATTATTAATCGTTGTCTACGTTCACGTGCTTTGGTACCGAAAGATATTTCTACTTCTAAATCCAATTCAAAATTGATTCATTCATAAGGTTAAAAATCAAATAGGAAAACTTCGTAAAAATTGTATTAAACTCATATACAACTCGATAGGCAAAACTTCTCAGATTCTTTCTTCCCCCAAAGAAAAATTTCTTACACTTTCAAGGTGTATACCAGATTGCTTGTTGTTGTTCATGTGGTTTAGTCTACATTGATGAAATCGGTCGTTCCGTCATTACACGCATTTTAGAAGATGATTATTGTGTAAGGAAAAAATCTTATTTCTGAGTCTGCGGTTGCTAAACATCATTTTACTACAGGCCGCAATATATTATGTATAAATTTTGATAGCGTTTCGGTGATTTCAAAATCTTAATTTTTCGTTAATAAGAAAATCCGAGAAAGCATAGAAATCATCAAAGATCTCAATAATTTTAATCGTAACCGTGGTTTCAAGCTATCCTCTCTTTGATTCGCGGTCATTACTTCTTTATTAAAAATACGCCTTTTTTCGACCGTAACTCAATCAGAGTTCCGCTTGACACTGGTTAAGCGCGACGATACTTTTTTTTATATACGGAAACTACTTGTTCTTAAGTCACTTCTATGGAGTTTAGAAGAAGTTGATTACCTATTTCTTTAGAGGTTCTTAGTTAGATTTTGGTTGCTTGTTTGAGTTCTTCGATTATTCTTTCACGCCCTGATAAAGCCCTTTGCGAAAGTGGACAAAACGTTGGCAACTTCGGTTACTACAATGACACGGTTCAAAACCCGGAAAACGGTCTCATCTTAATATAGATTTTTTTGCCTTGCGGAGACAAATTAAACGCATTCAGTTTGTAAAATATATTAAGTACACAAATAAACTAATTTCAGCAAAAAGTAGGCAGAGTACCTAAAGCTTTCATGACCGTCCTCTTATAGAAAAATGTGAATTTCTAGACGTATTTATATTATATAAGACGTTGCCACATTTGTTTTTAAGCAGCGTAATTTTTATGTAGTTTACTTACTGTAATCTATTGAGAGTTAATCCACTTGGATACCAGCACTTCCCTATAAATGGACCCACATAGCATACAAAGCTTTGCTGACCAGACATTGATCGAGCTTAACCAATGTGCTTTTCACAATCCAAACCACTTTTGGTTATACTCTTGTCAAGCATCTCAAGTAAGTCTTAAGCCTTTGAAGGTCGATAATACTGTCAATAATCTTATCAAGTTGCACACAAAGTTAATTATTAATTTATCATTAAGATAATGATGTCAAACAAACGTACATTTAAAATTACTTTTCCGTCGATTTTCCCATTGTAATATTAATCATATCAAGAGCAGTAGGTAAAAGAAGCGCTTCTATGATAATGTGAGATTCTTTTTGCAGTTTGCTATTCTCTATGCGACATTATAAGGTGCTAGAAGTGCGTGAAATTTTTTACTAAAAAAAGTCACTTCAGCTTGTTTGTTGAGAATTAGAGTTTTTTATCACTGAGGTTTCTCTTCATTGTTTCCCTCTATTTGTAAAATTTAAATTTAAATATTTAACATCGCAGTTATGGTATTTCCGTATTTTGCTACACTGCCACTTGTCGATGCTTGATCATTCTCACCTGAACTGTCGAAAGCTAACTGAACTTGTTTGCTGAACTTCAGGTTTTTCATTAAAAAATTCTCGCCACAAAGCTTAAAAATTTTCTTTTCAGTAACAACATTCCCTCTAATGAAAAAACAATACTTATTTAAAATAATTTATACAAAAAATTCTTTGAATAATTCACACATTTTAATTTATTGTTTAAGAAATTGAATACTGGTCATTGGCGATAATTGCCACTATGCTATAATTCTAAGAATGGATTATTCAAAACGTTGACTGACTAAAAAATTTCTAATAATAGTACGCATTAGTATTTTTTAATATAATTTAACATTTTCACAAAATTAAAAAATTGTATCTATTTTTAATTATTTTTTTTACTAAATAAATTATCTTTTTTCCATTTTGATGCAAAACACTGAAACGTTTCCAAAAAAAACATTTTAGGCGTTTGTCGAAACAGATGAAATGTTGTAGTCTCAGATATGGGGTAAATATAGAAGGTATCAGAAGGAAATTAAAACCAGTTTTTGGTCTAAAGAAGAAAAATCACGCGCGGATTTGAATAAATATGTAACTGCAACGTCAGTGTTAAAAAAGGTGTTCTTGTTATATAAACAAGTGTTTTAAGTCTTATCCGCGGACGGTATACGGTTACTGTGAAATATAAATTATTTCTAAGTAAGCTGTTTTTATTAAATTGCATTTTGTTATTTTACTTAACTTGTTGTATCGTTTTATTAGTCTACTAAAATTACTTAGGTTTATAATAATAATCAATATTAGTGTAAATAATTAACATAAATTAAGTTTAAATTCGTTACAATACCAAGAAAAAGGGAAACGCCTTCTTTTATGGCAAAGAAGTAGTGGTGTCGTATGTACCATGTGCTTATACTAGTGTAGCTGTCTCACTTACTTAGAACTTTCACAAAAGTTTGACAATCTGGGATTGTCTAAAAAATTGTATAAACTTCACAAAAGTTCATACTTTTCATTTCAGAGTGCTTATGTCTGTATGTATTTCAACTCTAATAATACGAGTGTAGGTAACATATAATTGAATTTGTAATCGTAGATATATTTTCTCAAAATTTTATATTTTTTTATTAGATTAGATTAATCAGCTTAGACAGACACATTTTAACTTTTATGGATTAAATCTATTACATTCGCATATCTTATCAATCGTAATGCGCAGTTAAATTCGATCATCCGGAAACTGTAGTTTTAATTTTAAGTTAAAAATACATACACACATGTTAAAATCTCGCCGACATGTTTCATAATCCAAAATTCAAATGTCACTGCTCAAGAAAACACAGCAAAATTAACTGTTAGTTTAACGCCACTGATACCGAAGCGTTATATTTTAAAACCAAATTTTTGCTAATGTTTAAACACTTGACCAAAAATTAAAAGTAAAAACCTCGTATATTTAACTTACTTAAATATTTAGGTCAAGGCATAAACCACGCCGTTATATTGTATACAAATACCAAAACTTTATTTTGTCTAAAGCAAAAAAAGTTAAACATTTTAACATATAAACAAAATCAATAGGTAGTTCAGAGAAAAGCCAAAAATCTTAAAAACCGTATGGCAAAGCTGACTATAAAATCATGTCAACAAATATATTGCAAAACGTAGAGTTGTTCCTAAGGACTGGCATACAAATCTTTCACTCAAGTAACTATAAATACACTTTCGGAATTCACAAACGTTGAAAGAATATTTTTGTGCGTGTAGTTTGTAGCGTTTTTGCCGAGGTACATTAATTAGTTTTTCGGCCGATTTCCTCTAATTTACCTTCTTTTTTTATAACTTTTATAAATAAATCTTATCGGTATATATACCTAAGCATCCATTAAAACGGCAACAGCAATTTAGAAATTGCTAAACAATTTATGCGTTAGTTATAACTGCTACCTTGGACATCATCCAAACACTTCCCACAAATGTTTTTGTTGAATATTTGGATAATGAATCAATGTAATTTTTTTTCTTTTTTGTTATGTAAATAATTTTAATACAAACGAATAATACAAATGCATAAAGTTGTTTCAAAATATCGTCTTATTTTGGAGACTGACTAAATAACGCCTGTCTGAATCATCAGACTATTTTATCATGATATTGTTATTCGAAACTTTCTAGAAAAAAATGTTCAAATTTTAAAAACTCCTTCAGGAAGTCTGGATTCATAAAATATTTGTTTTTTTTGTTTCTAATATATCTGTTGGCATCAACGTTGCGTTAAAGATGCCAATTATACACAAGAATGTAAAGGTAGGTATGTCTTACTTTTACTTTCAGTGCAGGTCGCATAATTATTTAAAAAAAAATAAAAACGTATTATTTTCAATTTGAAACTATTGCATTTCTGACATGAAAAAAAAAGTTGTACACTTCATCGTGTAATATTGCCATAAATAAACTACGAAACAAAATTAATCATCACATTCTTTATTTTATTACTGGCAACAAGTAACAAGATGATAGTATGATAGCGACTTTTAAAATCTGAACTATAGTTTTTCTAGTTATACAAATTAAAATTTAGACTTATTGCTTCATCTGTCTTTTTTCAGCAACTTTAATTCCATATGTTTAAAGTTATAACTACTCATACTCTTTATTTTTATTCTGATGCATAAAATAGATGTATGTAAAATTTTAAATAAAATTTGTTGTATCAGTTCAAACCTAGAGTTTTATTAGTCAAAAATCCGAAAGGAAGAAGAATCGATCAAATCAAATTTTGTGATTGTGTTTTTTGGTGTACAGACAACGCAGTTGCGTTGTAGTTTGCGATAGTAAATCATCAAAGACTAAGAAGACACCATTCAGTCTGAAAACACCTAGTTTGGACAAGACGAGGAAGTGAGGTAAGATGGAACACACGTTCAGGTTAGGTTAGCCTTTTTTCGTGTTCAGAAACTTTTTTGCCAAATAAAGTTAGATAGAAAACCAATCTGTTACTGTTACGTTAACAAAAGTTCTAATAGCAGACTGTATCATGCGGCCGATGATCTTACAACAATAGTACCCAAATTACACTGTGGACGTACAGAGATAAAACTATCAAAAATAAAATAATATAGTACCAATTAATATTGTATTCAAATATACATATCTACATTATAAATTATAGACAGAATGGAGTTGCTTTTTAATTTTTACTTTCGTATAAGACAAGTATAGCGATCGCAATCTTTTTTGCAGAATTTTACGTTACAAGGTCTCATAAATCAGAAAAATTTATTTATGACAAAAAAAATTTGGGTATCTGTAAATGTGTGTAACCGTTGCTTGACCCACGATAACTCTCAAACCAAAAGTCCTCGTAACTTGAAGTTTGGTATAGAGCTGGCTTTTCATAATCTCTCGGTTCTATCGAAAGATGGGTCTGAAAAAGAAACCGGAAGTGGCTGTATCCGCCATTTTTAACATCTTTTCTTATATAATTTTGTACGTATCTAAATTATTCAAATTATTTCTACAGTATCTTATATAGATAATTCTGCCTAACAACTTATTCACATAAAAAAATTTTCTAACATTAACAGAGTCTTAGATATTTTATTTATAATTTAAAATGAATTCACAAATATAATTTAAGTTCGAATCCTGCCTGCGACGATTTTTTTTTAGAAAAAAATTCCATATCTTGAAGGGGAAGCAATATCAAAGCGCACAAATATAGGGGTTATTCGATATGACAACATAAGCTCAATTTGCCATATTTCGGTTATACCTTAATGAAATCGAGGAGAAAAATTTCGAAAAAACTATAGCATGCTAGGAAGTCAATACAAACGTGTACATATCACTTCAAAGTGAGTAGAATGAAAAATATTTTAAATAAACATTGTCTAATGTGTAATACTTAATACTTTTACAATTATTTCTATAAAGCAAATAAAATTATAAACCTAAGTATTATGAATTCTCTATATTCTTTTGACATGGAAGTTTTTCTTCAATTTGAAAATACAAAATATGTAGAAATTCCTTATAAGAAAGTCGTGTGGTAACCACACCAGTTTTTTAGACTGTTTTCCATTTCATTCATAAAAATCTATTCATTACATTATCCACAATTCATTTATTTGTAAGAATTCTCTTAAAAAAAGATAAAAAACTTCTCCCTTTCAGCCACTTGAGAACTATTAAAGTAAGTCTTTCAGGTGCGGATCTAGATGAAGAGGGGCTAATGGGTGCAATTGCTCACCCTTTCCCTTGACTTTATAATGATCAATTTTAGAATATCTTAAGTGTGTTTCAAAAATATAAATAAAACTAATTGTATTTATATGAAGTGTTTGAATAAAAACCAAGTCAGGTTCAAGATATGTCTTTCATACATAAACTGCAGCTTCCTTATTTAACTTATGAGTGAGCTTAAAAAATGAGATTTTATTGTACTTATATAAGAACAACAGATAACAAAGACTAGACAGTCTGTGATGATTTTAGTGTTTGATGTGTAGGAAATTCAATGCCTGTTATTCTAGCGATTGATGTTCGGAGTATCAATAGTAGACTCGTAATTTTTCTGAAAAATTCGCAGTTTGCCGATAAGGTCTTCTTGTCCTGCATTGTTTGCTTTGTAAATAATATAACAGTTAAGACCCCCAATATTTAGCATTGAGAAATATTCAGTAAGGGGCGACCTACAGCTTACTCTAGCCACTGAATATGACGCTTTCAGTTCGTCCACAACATCAACAGCTCCTTTTGTAAGGTTGTAAAATGTTATAATCTCCGGTGTAGCTTGATCTCCAGTATCAATATCTATCATCACGCATTGTAGATATAAGCAGTATATTCTTTCCCTTCTTTGGAACGTAGGATACTAGCATTATTTCTTCCGAGAGTGTAAACATGCACGTCTTTCTTTTATATTGACAAATTTTGCAGGTAATTCTCGCTTATTCTTGTAAATAGTACCAACGATAGTTGCTCGATGACTTCTTAGAAGGTCTCTTGCTAATGGCACAGATGTAAAATAATTGTCCATAGTTACGTTACGTCCTATATTCAATATAGATGAAACTATTCTGTTTGTAATACTTGCCGCCCTGTGGTCCAGGTGATAGGGTCCATGTGGCTGTTTACCTGCGTAAATTTCCAGATTCGATGAATAAAAAGTTTTGGCATTGAGTGCAAAAATTTTTATGCCATATTTTGACGGTTTATTTGGGATATACTGGCGGAACTTGCATCGCGTCTAAAATAGTCTAACATTTCATCTACTGTTGTGTATTCCCCTACTTCATAGTTTTGCAGACACCGCTGCACAAAATCGTCAAACTGTTTCTTTATGGGTGCTAAGTTATCAATAGTTTTTCTTTGCTCCCTGTCAAGAATATTATCAAACCGCAACGCGTTCAATAACAAATAGAACCTACGCATAGAGAGTGTAGCACGAAAACACTCTGGGGCTGTTCCATCATCAGTCCAAAGTTCTGCAAGATTTACATGATTAGACTGTTTTGCTCAAGCTATATAAAGAAGTCCTAAGAGTCTTATTTCGTCTACTGTCGTTTCGATGCAGTTCACGGGAGCATCGTTATCGTACTCGCGTCAAATAAATGTTAGTATATCTTACAATTTCTTCAAGCGATTCTATAGGAAAAAATAGTTCCCAACATTCGATAGGAGATTTCGCTTTTCTGGCAATGGGTTTGACACCCGGTGAGATAGTAACAATATTACACCTTCTTGTACGTCCAGCTGGTAGCTGAATATGCTTTAACCATTCGGTTACTTTGTCTTTTCCAATATACCTTGGGCACCTTTGGCGCTGACGTATTCATTAGGAGGACGTATATCCGGTAAGTCGGAGTCGCCAGATTGCTCAGAGTCAGTCCTATGAGAACTATATTCACTTTGACATTCACTTTCGATATCATCTAATCATTCGCTTTCATTCAGGGGTTTAGGTGTAATTTCAGCTGCCAAATCTATAATAATGGGTAATAATAAAAACGCTATAAAAACATCGTTGTGGAAGTGAACCACACATGACTTTTGTCTAAGTACTTGAAACGGCAATTCATGGTGACAACAGTAAAACTAAATTTTATTCACCTTATATACTAAGTATCACTACTTTGCAATAAACACTAAATGAAACTAAAAAAATTTAAAAACCGTTAAAAAATCAAAACTATGGTAATATTCCATGAAGTAAACGTTAACATAACAACTGAGCAGCGACGTGTGCAGTTACCGACAAGTAAAACAAGTTGTTGCACGATTAGTCGGTAAATGAGTAAATCTCCGCCTTACCTGTAAGCCCCGCTTGAATATGCCCTCATTGCGTTAGGGTGGGGCGTATCATAAAATTTAAAGAATGACGTTGTGACACAAGGATTGTTTAAGGATATGATGGATTCTCTACGGTTTATTAAGTGAAAAATTAAAGTTACACGAAATATTTCAATAATGTGAGAGAATGCCTCATATAGCGACTAACGCCGGGTTAAAGGACTATTCTCTCTTCTTGAAATAAATATACTATTGTTAGAAGTTGTAATTTTTCAATTTGTTCCTTTTAGTGATCAACAGATTTAAACAAGATCTGTATTGGGTAATATTTACTTGTTTTGGCGTCTTATTAATTGAGTGTAGTATTAGCACACCGAAACTTGCGATCCGCTTGCCGACACAACTGAGTTAGTCGCCAGCAATAAAGTTACTAGAAAATTCTCGTAACAAAAAACATAAATAAATGTTGAGCGCCACCAGTTTTTATTTTCCAAGTTATTAATTACTTTACTAAATCGCAAGAAACTAATTAAACTAATTAACAAATTGTATTGATTTTTGCTATCATTGCTTTTATTAAAACTTAGCAAGTAAATCAAAGTAAACTAATAAGAAAAATAAAACAAAACTATTAATACTTATATATAACCAGAAGCGATGTATGCATACTAAAAACAATAAAATTACCTTTGATATAGAATCTTAAGCTTTCGCGGTTACTTTGGTTACGATTATAAGCGACTTTCGGCTTAGACCGCGTCGTAGTTGAACAGCCAGATTTCTTAAGTTTGGTCCTAGTCTCTCCTTGAGAACCAAAACAAGTAGAACAAACTGAAGTTTCGCAAGACATTGCTTACCTTTGATCTTAGTCATGCGCGTAAGTAAACATCCACACTAGAGAGGGAGGGGAGCGCTAAGTCCCATTGTGCATAAAAGGTATTATTGTTATATGTCAGACACATTTTTCTGTCCTGAGAGGTCTGGGGGTGCTGGATCCACTCATGCCCCCCTGTAGTATGTGCTGAATTATTAAAATATAACAAGCACTTGATGCCATTTAGATACAAAATGGGCGATACTTTATTCGTAAATTGCCACATGACCTAATAAGAAAATAATTTTAATAATAAGACGATAGTTTTCGATTGCATGCCCAATAATGTAAAAAAAGGATACATATATAAATTGTAGAATAAAGTTTCTGAACAGTGCTTAATATCTGCAAAATGCGAAAGAATTGAGGACTTAGATCATTAATAAACATAAGATCTACTGCTATGTGCACATAATTATAAAAAAACCGAAAAAGCACAACTTTCTTTTTGGAAAAATTCTCGAAGAAGACTGTCTTTATAATAGTTGTTGCGTAATAACAACTGTCAGATAACATTTTTGTGCGTGTATAAACTAGAAATAATTCCAAATAAATTTTTGTAAATGCAATAACTACACCTACAACAAATTACATTTTACATTAATTTCATAAAAACAAACCTAATTTGATAATACAGGGTGTCCCACGAGGTACTGTACATACTGAAATGGTATGTTCCTTAGGTCAATTTAAGTAGAAAACGTCCTATAAACATAGGTCCAATTCGCCATAGTTACCACGATACAAGCGTTCAAAGTTTATAACTGATCATACATTTTTTGAAAATTAATTATTCTTAGTCAACTGGGAAACAAAAGCCGAACAATATGTCATTTATTGCTTTCTTTTCTACTAATGTCACAGTCGATTTTATTAAATGAAGTGTAATTTAAATGCAAAATGCTTTCTCATTTTTCTAACCAAGAGTATGCTGATATCATTTACATTTATGAATTTTGTGATGGAAATGCGAGATCTGCCGTTAGGGAATATGAACAAAGATTTCCCAACAGGAGGGTGCCAAATAACCAAACCTTTTCTTTTGTGTTTCAACATGTACGGACTCATAGTTCATTTCCATTAGTTTCAACAAGATCTGACCGTCCTGTGCAGTTAAATGTGAATGAGCAGGAAAACATTCTACAGACGGTTGATCGGAGTCCAGGGTTGAGTACTAGAAGAATTTCTTCTCGAACGGAACTCCCCCGTATGTCAGTATGGCGAACATTACATGATGGGCTTTTGTATCCCTATCACATACAACAGGTTCAGCATCTGGAACCTGGAGATTTTGCTGCCCGGTTGAATTTCTGCCACTGGCTACAGGTAAATCCACAATTAGTTCTATTCATTTTATTTAGCGACGAGGCGCAATTTACTAGAGATGGAGTGAACAATACACGTAATTCTCATTTGTGGTCATATCAAAATCCACATGGCACAACAAACACGGAACAACCAGCAGGTGTTTCGAGCGGCTACTCGGTCCAGCCGTCGTTGTATTAATGCCGAAAGAGGTCATTTTGAGCATTTGGTGTGATTTTTTTTGTTTGTTTTTTTTATGTTTGTCTTGTAGTTCGATTTTCTGTTTTCAATAATAACAATTTTCAAAAAATGTGTGAGCATTTATAAACTTTAAACGCTTGTATCTGTGTAACTATGGCGAATTGGACCTATGTTAATAGGACGTTTTCTACTTAAATTGACCTAAGGAACATACCATTTCAGTATGTACAGTACCTCGTGGGACACCCTGTATATGAAAAAAAAAACGTTACAAGGTATATACCAAACACAAAAATATCGCAACAGCTACCAAAGTTAACTTTACATGTGCGTGGTTTGAGTACCTAAAATAACGAAAAGAGGGTCAACTATTTAAAAAACATGGGTTTTGCTGTCTTTCTGTCTCTTTGCTGGTTTCATAGTACTTATTTACCGACGTAGCCAGAGGAAAACTTCTTTGTTTACGTGTTTTAGATTTTTTTGACGTGAATGTAGATACATACCTAGTATAACCGATTTTCTCGAAAGAAGATGAACATGTAATAGTAGATAGAAGAATTTGACGTGTACTAAGTGAGAAGAAGGGGTACTAATAGAAACGAGATCTAACAAAAGAGCAATACGATGGCCCTTATCCTTTCCTCCAAAGTATAACTTGCTCTCCAGCTAAAAAAATCTATTTTAAAAAAAATAGATCCGAGTCGACTACACTCAAAACTACGCACTGACATGTTTCCTTTTTGCCAATAGTGCATACGTTATATTGGCATCCTTACTTATGCAATCTCCTCTCTATCGAATCTTCTACCATGTTCTTCTCCTCTTCTACGATCTAAATTTCGTAACGTAAGCATATACATGTCTCAGGATTGATGTTGCAAGAGGTGTGCGGAACTAAAAATTTTTGAATTTTAATTTAACTTTTTGTAATTAATTAATTTGATTTTGTAAAATCACGTAGGCTTTGACAGTTGAGCAAAAACTATTTATGTTTCAGCTAAAGTATTTTTCTCGTTTACAGCAGTTAAAAATGTTAGTAAAACAAGTTGTTCCGAATGAAAAATTATGGCTCTACACAGAATTTCAGAAAGAACTAGCTGCTTTAATTAAACCGTGATTGTTTAGATTCAACACAGCAAAATTTTATTTACTATTCAATCCATCGCAACAATCGTTGCGGCATTGTTTTGCAAAAAAATGTTAGCTATTTGCATGGCAGTGATTTGTCTTCTTTGTTAAATTGCCGCACCACTTCTGTTAGCGAACTATAACACGAAACAACATTCTCTGCTGTAGCTTTAGCATAATCTAGCATTAAATAAAAGTTGAACTAAAGTTACTACCAATCGTAATACAACAGAAGGATTAGTCAATTGCCTTTTCTTCGCCTACCTATTGTTTTTTCTTTGCCAGACTGTTTTAAGAATCCAGATATTGCTGATAAAAATGACAGTTATTGTTAATAAATTTACTGTAAATGTTTTTTCTGTTGTTTAATGTTCTACAAATAAAATCTTGCATAAATACATTTGTTCAATCTAAACAATGATTTTATAAAAGTAGGTAAATCTTTCTGAAATTTTGTATAAAGCCATAATTTGTTATTTTGAACAACTTTGTTTAGTAACATTTTAATCTACTGTAAAGGAAAAAAGTACTTTACCTAATACGGAAATAACTTTTGCTCACTGTCAAGGTCTACGTGATTTTACAAAATGAAAAGTACACAAAAAATAAGTTTCAAACCAAGCAAGACTTAATTACAAAAGATCAGACTAAAATTCAGAAAAAATTTTAGTTCCGCACACCTCTTGTAACATCAGTCCTGGGATACACTATATGTTAGCAGAAAATTTTCTAAAAGAAAGTCCCTACTTCCGAAACTCTGTCACCAATTTTTATAATTTTAATTTAGAGGTGAAAATCAGTACTAGAAACGTGTGAGGGAACATAATTTCTTCATATTTATAATAAAAATATCGATTAAATATGGATATTAAGAAACAACAAAATTTAGGGACATGAATGAACAAATAATCCATCAAAAAAATGTGTCTGCAATTTTTCAGTTACTTTATGTGAATCAAATAATTCTTACAATTCGTAATCGATCTCGAATCCATTCTAAAAGAGATTCGAACCGATTCTAGCTTACAACATCTTTAAATTTTGATTTCTTTCTTTTTTATCAACTATTAATTAAAACATTTTTTTTAATTTATACAATTACTTAAAAAATTGTAATAAATAAATGTATTGTTTACGATATTTCTTTTTAAAAATTTAATTACTGATAAAAATAATGATTTTTAAGAAAAAATATTTTTTTATTTAAAATCTTTTTGTTGATAAAAGTTAATTATTATGATATCATTTTTTAAATAAATTTTAGTGCTCCTTTACATTCTGAAAAAAAAACTTGTTTCTTTATTTAATAAATAATTTGTTATTAAAAATATTTAAAAACAGCGTTTTTAAAACAAAAAAATTATTATTTGAAAAACGAATGTTTTCTTAATAATTGTTTTATCAATGATTTAGATTCTCAAAAAAAAAATTTTTTTTTGATGTCATAAAGAATGCGTTCGTTATAACAATTTTTTAAACAATTGGAGTAAAAAATAAAAAAAAACCTTTTTAGTTTTCAAATGAAACAATCGAAACATTAAAAAAAAGTTTTTTGTGACCCTATGTAATTTTTTAATCTTTTCATCTCTCAAATTGTTAATAAAAAGTAAAAAAACAAAATTAAATTTGATAAACAAATATCTCATTTAAATCTTTTAAAGAATGGATTCCAACAGTGGTAAAAATCTAGTGTTTTTCGTTGAAAAATTACAAAGGATTTTATGTTGATTTACAAATTTTTTTGATAGATTATTCTTCATTCATGTATCATAATGACACGTATATTTATTCTAGTGAAACACAAAAGGAAAGTATAAAAGAAAAACGCACGAGTTCAATTAAATTAAATGTTAAGTTTGTGATAAGATTTAACAGTTAAAATAGAGAAACTAGAATTTGTCAAAAGTGTAATTGTTGACTAGACTATTATTAAAAAACACAAACAATAAAAATTAATATTTCGAAATAAAAGTTAAGGATAAAAGTGCACCTCAAAACAAATCCATCGTACGTACCTGCAATATCGATAAAATAAAATGTCAACTTATAAAGCAAGAATGACGGCGCCAAAAAACCTCAAAACTCAAAAGTAAAAAAAAGATAAAACAACAAACAACAATATCAAAACAAAATTTATAATGATAAAAAAACCAGTAAGGAATTCCTAGCTTTTACACTGTGTTTTATTTGTTTATTTTTTTATTTTTACTCTTTGAGACGAGGGAACCGAATTACTTCTCGAAAATAATATATTTTCCAAATGAGAGTACGCAATAATAGCATTTATTCGATCGAATACGTAATACGTAACCTGATAACATGAATTGTGTGAACTCAAACAAATCTGATTTTATTCATGTTTGAGCTTGAAGTTTGGCTTGCAACGAGCGAACAAGCGTTTTTTCCTGTCTGAGTTTGCAATGTACGAAACTTTATATATTTAAGCGCTGCATAGGTAGCGATTTCATTTGTTGCCTGATGCCCAAACGATAATTAACTTAGCGACGTGAAAAGGTGCATAGGGTAAAAGATATCTGCTTTTGAAACTTTAGTTTTTTGTAGTTTTACTTTTACAGACTTTATAGTGATGTGTTTTGTGTTGTGAATTAAGGTGAGTTCATCTAAATTACGTATTAATTTCTTTACAGTATACAGGATGTCAGAAAAAAAAGGAATTGTCTGGATACCAAAATTTGCTGAATAATAGAAAAAGAGAGGAAGAACTGGAAAATAACACATTTTAAAGCCCGAGTCTACTTTACCAGTATTAATAACAACAGTAATACAGCTGAATCCCAATATTCTGAACCTGTACTTGAAACAAGTATCGGCAGCAGACAAGAAACTGATCTTCTAGATAGCAATCCATCAACATCTTCAAGTTCCGCTGATAATGAGAAATCAACACCTTCAAAAATCACTAGAAATTAGGTCCTAATAATATTCAAGAATTAGTAGAACGTGGCTCTGCTCATTATCAAAACAAAAAGGATATTTATCCGAGAGATAGCTCGAGTTTTTGGTTGTTGTATTCCGAAACAAAAAATTCACTTTACTGCTTCTGTTGCAAATTTTTTAATGACAGCGATTTGAAATCTGTTCGTCTTACTCCTGAATCTGGTTACAATGACTGGCAGCATTTAGGTGAACATGTTCTAAAATTGTTAGATCTTTCTAACCGTTTTAATTCTGAAATTCAAAATGTAGTAAACAGAGAAACTCAATACTAGCAAGCTGTTATAGAAAGAATTTTCTACGTGATTCAGTTTTTAGGTCAGCAAAATTTAGCTTTTCGTGGAAGTAGTAATAAGTTGTTTGAGTTGAGTTCGACCCGATTATGTCAGACCATACAAGACTCTCTCAAATAAAAGATCACAAAAACTATTTTGTGGATAACATACAAAATAAAGTAATCAACTTGATGGGTGAAAATATCAAACCCAAAATTAGAAGGGTAAAATATTATTCCATATTATTAGACCGCACTCTTAACTCTAGTAACCAAGAACAAATTTCAGTTTGTATAAGATTTGTTAATTTAAAGAGCACGGAAATTAGTACAGAAGAGCATTTTTTATTATTTTGTCCTATAGATGATGTGTCGGGTGAAGGCTTGACAAAATTTCTTTTGTCGACGTTAGAGAAGGAAGGCTTAAATATCAACGATTTGCGGGGCCAGGGTTACGACAATGAGGCGTGGTAGTAAATAACGTAAAAAATTTCGCTGCATCGTTGGTCAAAAATTGCAAAAATTTGAGTTCATTTGCATTTTTATATTGTGGCATAATATTTTAAGTAAAGTTAATATTGTTAGTAAAATTATTCAAAAACCGAACTTTGATGTTTCTCACTGTTTTTTTCAAATTTTTGAAAGCGTATCGCTCCGATAAAGGTTTTAATGATCTATTGATTGATGCTAAAGAGATAGCACCCAGCTTAGACATAGCACCTAAATTCAAAAAACAAAGAAATCTAAGACCGCAAAACATAAAAAAAAAACATTTTGAATATGAATGTGACAATGAACCGAACCACGACGAAACTTTAAAGTTCAAAGTTGATTGTTTTTTTAATGCTCTAGATGTAATCATAGCATCAGTGGATGAGAGATTCCAATTACTTTCTTCTTACTATAATAATTTCGCGTTTTTATGGAATATTGATAAATTTAAAAATTATTCTGAAAACGAACAATTAGAATTATCTCAAAAAGTTGAAAATTTATTAAACGACAAAACTCGCAATGAACCAGACATAACTGCCGTGGAACTTGTTAAAGAATTGTAATATTTACAAAATTTTGATGAAAAAGTTATTACGTCTCTAGAAGAAATTTTAAATTATATAACAATTAACAACTTAGTGGATTCTTTTCCAAATACGAGCATAATACTTCGTATTTTATTAACAATTCCGGTTTTTGTTGCTACCGCAGAACGATCTTTTTCAAAACTCAAAATAATAAAAAATTATTTAAGATCGACCATGGTACAAAACCGACTAAGTAATCTTGCTATAATTTCAGTAGAAACAGACCAGATAAAAGAATTAGACACCGAAGATTTAATTAAACAATTTGCAAAAATTAAAGCACGGAAAGCTCAATTCACTTAGCTAAAATATTAATAACAATACCAAATAAAATGTGACATGTTGCATTATTAAAATAACATATTGTTTTGTTTTTATTTGTCGATCAGTTTCGTCCTGTGATATATCGGTGATATATAAACAAGTATTTTTAATGTTTTAATTATTTTTTTTATTTCTTGTGCTTTTGTATCATATATTACATTCGAAACTCAAAATACAAGTTGTAATACTGTTAGGATACATATGTTTCTGTTTTCTATAAGTTTATAATTATGTTATGTTAATGAAAAAAATACTTGTATGGCTTGTACTTGTAAAATATAAAAATGAAAATAAATTTATGAAAATACTTTTTAAAATTATTTTTCAATAGCGGATAATAATACCTAACGTAACCTGTATCAGTTCTCACATATGAACGTAATACAAATTTGGGGCGTTATTTTAAATTTGCACAAGGGCGCCAAAAGAGCTAGACGTGGGTCTGTATTTCAGTGAACTAGAAAAAAAGTTTTAAGATAAAATAAAATATGTTTCAAGAAGAAGTGGTACATAGTTACTTAATAGTCATAATGATTTGTATTTATCTTTTGGGTAATTGCACATGCTAAGTTAAAACTTAACAACCTCATTGACCGGAAAAGATAAATTAATTTGAATTTATAGCATAGGAATGAATTAGTATTACTCAAAATGTTTTTTTTAAAGCAATAATTGTTTTAATCAAAATATCCAGCATTCATGTATTTTGTAGGTTACAAGTATGTGACTTGACTAAATGAAAGACCGTAGCTGTTGAATGGATGATCTGACAGTACGGGAGAAGTCTGAGGGCTGCCCGGCCCACCCAGACTTTTAATTTTGTTTCCGAATTAAAACTAAATTTCACAATAAGTTGAAACCATTCCACTTAATCTTGTGCTTTTTGGTCGGAATGGCATCTACAAGCTCATTGAAAAATGTAAGTGACGTTCAAAAAAATTGCAAAAGTTATTAACAATTTAATAACAAATCAAATTTCGTTCCATCGCAAATATCTAAAACATTAGTAGAGACAACACAAATTTAAAAAAGGGTTCTTAAAGAGCAGAAACATGTTGGTTAAAAATAAATTTTCAATTTAGGTACATAGCATAGCTATACCACCAATATTTATCATTTTAATTTACAATTTCCCCTAAAACCGGCCATACACACTCAGGCTTGCCTGACAGGTATATCTATTCCGGTAAACATGACAGGTTAATTGAAGTTAAAAGTTTGGCCATACACGTAGTTGCCAACCTGACATTCAGCCCTATTTCCTAACTTTTACCCAAAGCGAGTAGAAATGACCTTTCCGAGTCGACATCTGTTCAGTTCCAAATTCTTCTATTGTACCCGTTTCGGTATTCGCTAACACGCGTCGAAGTGGTTCAAACGGTTCATCAGAAACCTTTACTGAGAAGAAGCGACAACACGGTATACTCTAAGTTATTTTCGCCCTTATTAATTATATGACCTAGCGGTAAATCTAAATTGAGGGTATAATACAAAACGAAAATAGATGTTAACCAATAAATAAATAAAGAAACTAACAATTCATAACGTCATCGGCACTTCAAAGTTCAAACTAAATATTTGCATCCCTTCTAAGCCTTATTTCTAAACGTAATAATTGCGTAGAATAAAATATGCCAAATATTTATTCTTATATACAATTAAACTAATTATGTAATTACATGTCCACAGCTCTCTCTATATCTACCGCAATTAATAAACTAACCACATAGAAACAGTGTTTAGCGAAGCTGAGTTTGTGATCGAGCAAAAGACCAAAGTATTTAAACTCTAAAACACTTCAAACTGAAATGCCGTTAAGTCGAAGTGAGAGATTTCTTTTTAAGGAAGAACCAAAAATCATGTATTTGGTCTTGTCAGCTGAGACAATCAATTTGTTGTTGACAGCCCAGCGACTCAGAATGTCCAGGTTCTGTCGTGATTTTGCCTCTAGAAAGCGTTTGTTGTCTGTTTGTAAGTCTTGATTCATATGTTCCACAAAGTCGGTCCGCAAACCGATCCTTGTGGACATCCTTTGGTCAGTCGTTTTGTGTAGGAAAAACCAGAAACTTTCATGAAATAAGTGATCGAGCGACTTGATAAATAACTGCGAATAACGCATGCGGCGTCTGCAGCACTCTCTTAACGACGAGAGCTTCAATTATTGATGGCCACCATACGTTATTGAACGCTCCTGAAATGTCTATAAAAATGCAGTCTGACCTTAGAGATTTCCGTTTGTACTTTCGTCATTAATTTACAAATGGCGCCTGTTGTCAATTTGCCGGGAACGAAGCCGTACTGGCTGGGACGGAATAATCTTTGTAGAGGAATGATGTCATGTATTTTCTTTAACAGTACTCGTTCGAATAATTTGTTCAATTCTGAAAGTAGCGTAATCGGATGATACGAATTAATTAAGGTTCGAGATATTGTAATCCCTTTTTGAGCAGTCAATAAAAACAAAATTAAGATGTTACACATTCACCAGCTGCTCTTGGTTGCTTGGGAATGTTTGACGTGGTCTGCTTAATTTTGGTCGAAACAATAAGGGAAGGAATTATAAGTACACAAAAAGAACAACAATAAAGGCACCATCAAATTTTTAATAACCATTTAAAAATTTGAAAAAAAAAATTAAAGAATACATTAGAAATTCTTGTATGATTTAAAAGTAACAAAACAAACCAACAATTACACGGGCTATACTATAAAGAAAGAACATTTCTTGACAAGTGTCCAAGGATATTTGCGGTTTTTTAAAGTTAAAGTTAAAATTTAGTAAAAATACTATCTACATAAATTTAAAAAAATAACCCATATAAATTGATTCAGCTTGACAGGATCTACACGTTTGACAGCGAGAATATGCTTAGAGATCGGAACCGATCGAGGATTTTTGACGGTTAAATCCAAACGTAACAGCCGGTAGTCACTTTCAATCACCTCTGGAGTAACTTTCAGTTAGAAATTTTTCTAGCTAAGACTTGTGATGTTAATGTGACATCGATATATGAATTAACTTGGTGACTAGAAAAGGTTGATCAGGCTCATGTACAACACATAGGTCACGTTCGCCCACAAGGTTCTCCAGAATTCTGCTTCGTTCGTCGGTCGTAAGAAATGCCAAAGCGGCGATTTTGCATTGAAATCTCCTGCTATAATAAGCGGGACACCACTTAGATCGTCGAAAACTTTATCTAGATGAATACGAATATCGTCGCTTAGTGGCCAATAAACGCCGACGACACCCAAGGAGGTGTTTCCAACTGTGATCATAGATACCGCTTTTATGGCCATATCTTATGCAATTAGCGCATATAAGGTCTCCTGCGGTTTTTGGGCAATCTTTCGTATTCGTGGTTAAATAGGCGTGACGGATTTGCCGGACGGTACTTTGACTGTCGCCAATTCTGCTCGACCGAGCTACTTCAGAATACGATACAGGACCCGTTGTGATATGCTGGTCAAGAGCTGACAACTTTCAGTTACGGACGGACGAGCCTTTTGTACGCTCCGAAGAGCATCAAAGATGCCCGAATGTTGCGTAGACATTCTTTTGGCCAAAGCGGATTTCCAAAATATGGATTGGATACAGGCCAATGTATCCATTAACTCTGCACGTGCAACAGATTCTTTACTGGTAGATATTAACTTAGACGTAACCAGCACCTCTGCTATAAAGGATTCTTCCCGAGTAATTAATTGGGAAATGTCGGAATAGGCATCATCGTCGACGTTTGCAGGAGTTGCGCGCGATAGCGCCGCTTTATAACATTACGACCAGTGGCAAGTGCCGACTTAACCCTTTTAGCGGTGCAACAAGAGATTACTGATGTATAGGTCTTATTATTTGAGCTTCGATAAGGTTCTAAAGCTTTCCATGGTAATAAACTCACACTAATAACAAATCACAATTAATAAATAAATAAATAAATATAGCCTGGTCTTTATATCAGGAATCGCAGTTGCTTACAATTTAGAAAATATAATAATAGAGAAATAGATCCACCACCCCAGGAAAACTGCGAACTTGATGATTATCGATGGGCCATGACCGTGCTTGCATTACTCCATCTCTAGATACGACGTGGTCAAGGTATTGCACTTCCTTCTTAAATACGTGGCACTTCTTTATGCTCAGTTTTAGATTTGCCCCACGTAGTCGTTGCAACACATCTTTCAAGTTGTTGAAGTGTTCTTCAAACGACCTTCCAACCACAACCACGTCGTCTAAGTATACCAAGCACGTCTTCCAAGACAGTCCGCGGAAGATAGTCTCCATCAAACGTTGTAGGAGCGTTACACAGGCCGAAGTGCATCACAGTAAACTGCCACAAACCAGTTCCAATCGTAAAAGCTGTTTTTTCACGATCTTTGGGTTCCAATTCTACTTGCCACTAACCAGTTCTTAAATCCGACGTGGAAAACCACTGGGATCCTGACAGGGTGTCTAACATATCGTCAATTCTCGGTAAATGGTAGCTGTTCGTTTTGGTCAAGTCATTAAGCTGTCTGTAGTCTACGTAAAACCTCGTTAATACATTTTTTTATTTACGACGCCCGTGGGACATTTGAAGGTTCAATTACACCTTATCTCTTCATATCCGTAATTATTTGTTCGGCTTCTTCTCTTTTCGCCAAAAGAAGTTGGCGTGGATGTATTGGCCCAGCATCTCCGGTATTAATTTTATGCTTCACCACGTTAGTTCGTCCTTTGGAACCACTCTCTAGCGCGAATACATCTTGATACCGCTGGATCAGCACATTAACTTTAGCCAACTAGTCTTAGCTGAGGTTTGGGCATTTAGAGGTAAGATCGAATGTCCAATAGATGTTATGTGCGGCGTATCTTCACTAGAATTCACGCATCTCACAATTTGAGATACTGGCGTGCATTGGTCTACCACGGTCTTTTTTTTTTCAACGTTACTGGATCTGACTTGACATTTAAGATTTTTACTAGCACCGTGTTTTTCACTCGTACTAAAGTTCCGCCAACAAAAATTTTTCAACTAAGTCGCCCTCCATTGGCATAATAGCGTGAATGTAGCCTTCTTGGAGATTTTCATCCTGGCGTGCCAACACCACACTTTCAGTCCTGGCAGGTAGAGTCACGTCTTCACTCAATAAGACTAGCACGGCTGCCTTTTCTGACGAATTAAAAGGAATCTTCAATGTCGATCTGCAGGAAATCGTTCTTCATATCCAAATGCAATCCATACTTTTTTTATAACGTTTATTCCCAGGATAACTGCTTCCGTGACGCCGGTTACCAGTACTTAATGGTAGAGTACTCCATTTTCCAAACCAATGGTCACTTTTACTTGTCCGTGAGTAGATATTTTTCCGCAAATCGCCATTCGAAGTCGTACTGTCACTGGTGATGTCTTCTGATTTTCCCGTAATGTCTGGACGAATGATGGTCTTCGTCGCTCCCGTGTCAACTAGTAACGGAACACTTCGTTCATTAATCTTGCCATCGAGATAAACGCTGCGCAATTGCTCCCTAAGCGATGCTATTTGAATGGTAATCTCCAGTACTTGACTAAATAAGATGAACTTTTGTCTCTTTTGGTCAACTCATTCCAAACATTCAATAGCTCTTCTTCTTAGGTTTAGTACGATGTTGTCGTACGCGGCCTATTTAAAGTCGTCACTTCTCTTTCCGGAAGTATTCGTCACGCTATATCCTCGATACTTCCTAGTGTCTACCTGGGTACTTTTGCAGCACAACGGAGTTTATGACCGTCTCGTTGCGATGCTTGTTTTGCTGTTTCAAAATTCAAGACTTGCAATCAACCGTCATCCAGCGTTTGCTGCGTTTCACTGTCACGGAACCCGTCCACAAAAGTTTGAATAGCCAATTGCTCCAGGAAGGTATCTGGTTCTGTAGGATACGCAAACCTTGTCAGTCTGGCGATGCCAGCCTCAGACTCTTGAAGACTCTCCGCAGCTTTCTAAACCTGACTCCTTATTTGGGCTTAGTAAACCTGTTGGAAGATGAGCATCTCTATTTCTCATTTCGAAACGTGAAATTAACAGTTCGTAATTTCCTTGGAGGTGGTGAGGAACAGTTTGCAAAATTCCATCGCTTCTCCACGTTAAGCCACTATTAAAGACGCTACTTACTGCTTGTTGCTCCAACCATTAACTACAGTTGCGGCTTCAAACTGTTTGTGGTAGGTTGACCATGAAACTTTACCATCAAGATTTGGAAGCAGAATCTTAAACTTGTGCGTGGCTTCTTCTCGATGGTCCATTAAATCTTCGCTTGTGACACTTCATTCTTTCTACAAGCGGTTGTATTCTTTCTCATAATTTTTGTTCTAGTTTGTCTTCTATGGTTCTTGAATTTTCTTCTAACTTCTGTTTTAATTTGTCTTCTACTTCTTCTATTATGTCTTCTACACCCTCCTCCTTTTCTTCCATTTTTCTAGAATTTTCTTCTTATTTTCTATTATTTTCTTCAATATTTTTATTCATCGATTCTTGACCATTTTTTATTGATTCGAGGAATTCAAATAACTTTGAATCCATACTAACATTAGAATGTCTTCCGGGTTTGGACCGTGTCATTGTTGTGGTAACCGAAGTTGCCAACGTTTCGCCCACTTTCGTAAGGGGCTTCATCAGGGCGTGAGATAAATCGCAAAACTCAAACAAGCAACCGAAATCTAACTACGAACTTCTCAAAAAGTTTGACACGGTCCAAACCCGGAAAACATTCTGTTAGTATAGATTCCGGCCGTGGAAGCCTTCGTTATTACATTAACTTTGAATCCATTTTAACTGCTTGCAAACGCGCCACCGGCATACATTAAGACACGAACTAAAAGTTTAATAACACTAAATTTTAATAACACTCAACTGTAATTACAGTCTATTAACAAATAGACGCAGCACGTACTTATCACATAACGTTTTGATTACGGGAGCAATATTAATTTACTTATATTTACACCTTAAAACCGCAAACTCCACACTGACACCACTGTAGCTAATTTATTTATAAACATATTTACACGATTAGAACTACAGGTAACTGAGTAAATCTAACGATATTTAGGAAAAACACACTAATGTGTATATTACTATCACTCGAAAAATAATATCCGCAAATAACTTCTGTTTATCTAAACCGGTATTTGTTTACATTAAAAGCACGTACGCTTATACGCCGTTAGATTTATTTTTCACTGGCACGGGCACTTTAGCTATTTATCTTAGCACACACGCTAATCACTTATTTATTTACACCAGTCTTCTTAACTTCCGGCTTCGAAAAACTGACCCTAGCTCTTTTTGAATACTTTTTATATATTTCTGTTATCTGTGTCGAAAATTTTCTACATCTTTCGGTAAACGTTCTCACAGTGATAATAACTTCGAGAACGTTTTAAAATAATGTTTTTTGATTAATTGTGAATAATAAATACATATAGTACATATTTCAGTTGCTACTACTCTTCTGGCGCCGCCCAAATGTCCTAACGCCCCAAACGTCTTGCTCTGATTAGAAAAACATCAAACGGTATTTCGTTAAAAACTATAGTATCCTTGTAAAAACATCCAATCGCTTTAACTGTAAACATCCCAATTAAAAAATAAGTAATTGTTTGTCTCCTTTATTGTAAAATAAAAGTATATAATAAAACTATAAAACATATATTAATTCTTTCGTACTTAAAAATTTGATAAATCTATCCCGACTCAGCATTAAAAATCAACTCCTATTTCGGATTAAATATTTCTTTAAAGATTTCATTCTGTTAGAAGTAATCGAATCTAAAACCCATTTTTCAGTAACACATTTGACCCCATCTTGGCCAACCCAATCGCCAACTATAATTTTTGCGTCGTCTTTATTTTTTACTACGCTACCTTTACACAGCTTTATCAATTCTGTTAAATCTGAACGTGTTGGCCTTGAATGTCGAGTTATGTAGATTGAGCCGCAATCGTTAAATATGTCCATTGAGTAAAGGTCACCGAATGCTTGCCTTTCAGTACGACATTGCTAAAATTTAGTAATTAAATTTAGTTCTGTATGATTGGTTTTAACTTACTTTGACTGCTGGTGAAAAATCCACTAGTTCATAGTCTTCTTCATCGACCCATTTACCAACTTCAATTGATTTGAATAACTAAATAAACAAACAATTTTGGAAATTAGGATGTTCAGTGGATTAGCCTTAAAACTTTATAAATGAAAACCGCAATTTAAAAATCTAAAGGAACGTAAAGCAAAAACTAAAAAAACAATTAAACTCACCCACTGCTTTGTAAGTATCCAGCACCCTCTACTAATCGCCTTCAAAATGTTAATAGTCCTTTTAGATTCGCCTACAATCAAATGGGTAGTATTTTCTGTAACTTCGTCCTCTATGTAGAAATGCCCTAAATTTTTAACTGCAGTGGTGAATGCTTGCAATTCGGGCTTGTGCAGTCGAGTACATACAATACTTTTTTTAATTTTTTTCAAAGATTGAACTTTTTTTTTGGGCATCGGTCGTTCGATAAACTCTAAAGTACTACGCCGACTTCCTTGAGTTACCAGCTGTGTCTGAGGTAGTGACAAATTTGATGATACGGTACCAAGCTGTATTTGACTGCTATCGTTCAAGGCAGACGAAGTTTCATTCGAATTGGCGTTAACTTCAGTTTCAGTTAATCTAGGCATAGTTTTTTTCGAAGATGGAATCTTTTTATTTGTATTAGTTTCTACTCCAAACTTCTTTCTTTTCAAACTGTTTGGTACATTTCCAAGAAGTCGAATCAAAGGTACTATGAGCGTTTTTGCGTTTGAGCCAACAGGTATCGGTAGAGGCTCAACTTCATCATTCACATTTGATAACTCTTTTGTATTATCAATAGTCTGATGTAAATTATATAGTTTTCGGAATACTTTTCTCTTTAACACTTTTTTACTCTTATTCGTGACGTCTTTGTCAACGTTTTGACTCAAAGCTTTGATTTCGTCCTTGCTTGATGATTTCCGTGTCACTCGTGCATTTTCAGCATTCGATAGTGTATCTGTTGATACTCGTAAAGAAGACATAGTCTCGCTATTTTTAGATGCAGAACCACCAATTGTAGATCTTCTTAAAGATCGTCGCAGGTTTTTTACAGAATCCTTTACTTGAAACACTTCTGATTTAGACATCCTAGATGTTTTTAAATTTCCGCTTAAATTTTCACTTTTCGATGAATTAGTTGTCGATATTCGCAAAGAAGACATATTGTCGCTATTTCCTGAACCGCAAAATGATGCCGATTTTTTATTAGTTTTTAACGGTTTTTCCAAAATGTTTTTAGGTTTGTTCAAAGAGGTTAAAAGATCGGGACTAGAGCTCGTAAAGCTAAGTTTTCGTTTTGTACTTTTTTTACCGGTTGATGATGCGTAGTTATGACTAGCTTGTGAAGTACGATTATGAATTGAAGTTGACTTGGTTCCTAACGAGTCTGTTAAGTGACTTGGAACCGATTCGTCTGTTAATTCTAAAGACGTTGCAGGCTCACCAGTAGCTTTAGTAAATCGAGAAGATCTTCGAGTCGTACGAATATTGTCATCGCGTGGTGCACTATTCAGTTTTGTTGCATCACTACTTTTACACACATTATTCTCTAATGGAATTGCTGTTAACTCAGAAGAAATTTCATTGTCATTATTAGACGTAATAAGCTTAGAAGCTAAGGGGACGTGTTTGTTACCGCTAATTGTGTTATTGTCTATCATCAAATCTATGTTTGAGAATGGCACCAACTTAACACTACATTCACTAAGCTGAGTAAGATGTCGACTTACAACTATGTCTTCACTCTTTGTACAGAAGCGGTTCATTTCAGGGTCAGATCGACAATCTGTAAGCAATACTCGTAGATTTCCGATTTTTGAAACACTATTTATAGAAACTGAAGATTGTTCCAAGTCGCTTTTACTTCCTTTAAGTTGATTTCCATGCATACTAAGCCTAGAAGACTTACGAATTCCATTGGAATCGTTACCGTTACACGCATCGTTTGATAATATCGTTAAAGTAGACGTTATTTCACTATTATCAGTAGATTTATCAGATAGCGACAATTTTTTACCAATCAAAGCTTTTTTCCGATTACTTTGTGGTCGATTGTTTCCCGACTGTAAAATGGTATTACTTAGTCTAAGGGAATTTCGAAGTCTAGATCTACTTTCGTTTGACGCTGTTTCTTCTGACACTCTTAGAGGAGGCAAACGTTCACTATTTTCAGTAATTTGTACGTTAGGTGTGACTGGAGATATATAAGAAACGCATGATTTCGTACTATCGTTACTTAATACTAACTCCGATAATCTCACCTTTTTTCTTGGACTATCAGAAGTTGAATCATCCCTCAATTCCAAACTTTTCCTCTTAACCGATTGTTTTTTTCCCATAACTTCTGTATTTGATAGATTATTTGTTAAACTTATGTCAGATATCACGCTAATTTTTCGAGACAATAATGATGCCGATCGGCTCGATGACGTACTTACAGAATGATCGTTATTTACTAAAATGTCATTTTGACTTTGATTATGTTCTATACTTTCCTTAGACAAACTTTCTAAAATATTTTGGTTTGATTCATTCACGCGTTCTTGGTACTGATTAATCTGCGATTCTAAATCACACAGTATTGATTCTTTTAGCTGACTAATTGAATTGCCGTTTATTAGTCCACGTTCAGAATCGTCATCAGATGTTTCTGCATCCACGCCATTAATATCGCTATTGGTTTTAGAAGACGGAATACTTCGGTACGATATTATAGACTCTAATTCGTATTCTTGGCTTGATGGCACTACATCGGACATTCTTCTAGGCGTAAAAGAGTTGCCTGTTTGACGATTTAAAGCTAACTCTGATGGTAGAGATGTTAATCGGCCTTTCTTTTGTAATTGAAGAGAGTTGTGTTGACTGCTCATGGCTAAGCTTCGTCGATATTCCTCCTTCACGACGCTTTCATATTCCTAGAAATAAACATGACTATTTCGACTGTCTTATTAATTGACTAAAAACTACAGGAAAAATGTATTATTCCTTCTTTAACAAAAAGTAAAGTAAAAAATCTTAGTTTGATTCTTAAGTCTTGGTGTGTGTAAGAGTTAAACTGACTAAGAAAAACATTGAGTTAAGTTAAAATACATCCTAATATATATGGTTTGCATTATCAAGGTATAAAATTAATGATTGATAAGACACAAAGTAGACTATAAAGGTTTGTGATGATAAACGTCATAGATGCATGATTTGTAATTATAAGAGTTGCCCAGATAAGTAGATGTTATTAAACAAGTCGCCAAACACGATAACAGTGCATGATGATTGACAGAAATAATAAAATAACTGCATTGCAAAGACTTAAGTTTTTTGGAAGCTTTAAAAATTTATCATTTTGTTTTTCAAAAGCGAACGAAAAAGGTTAGAACCACGAGACAGTGAGATATGATGGCACAAACACATTTACATTTGATTTATTTATATGAATGCACTGTTATTTATATTTCTTAATTTATAAGAATTAAAACGCACTCACTAAATTAATGTTAAGTGTATATTTACCTAATCACACTTTTCAAGAAATGCAATTTTACCCACGCTCTCACATTTAAACCAGCTGGTAATTAAGACAGTGAATAAACCCGACTATTATTATTATTATTATGATCGCTAAAGTTTTATGAATTGTTTCACGTACATGCAACCTATTGTTTCTTATTGTACCGAAAAATAAAGTTACGTTATAAGTGACAGCCGTAGACGAACCATAAAGTTTTTTTTACTTTCCTATAAAAAAAAGTAGTGATCGCAATTTTTTTGGAAAAATTGTTTTGCAGAATTTTACATTCAAGGTCTCCTGAATCAGAAAAATGTTATTCTGACAAAAAAATTGTGAGTGCCTGTTTGTGTGTGTCTGTCTATGTGTGTGTGTAACGATGTACCCAAGATAACTCTCGAACCAAAACTCCTAGTAACTTGAAATTTGGTATGGAGCTAGCTTTTCACATTCTCTCAGTTCTATGAAAAGATGGGCCTGATAAAAAAATCGGATGTGGGTGTATCCGCCATTTTAACAGTTTTTCTTATATTATTTTTGTACGTATGTAAATTATTTGAGTTATTTTTACAGTTTCTTATAGAGATAATTCTTCATAACAATTTATTCAAATAAAAAAACTTCTGGCATTAAGGTCCGGTTTCTCAATTAAGGATTAAACTCCAGATTAACTAACCTACGGTTAATTTTAAAATCCTATCATATTATTGGTTAGCTTAAAACCACCAACCAATCATATGACAGTATTTTTAATTTAACCTGAGTTTAAGGTAACCTAAGTTTAAACTACGATTGAGAAACCGACTCTAAAAGTTTATTAGATACTTGATTTATAATTTAAAATGAATTCCAAATATAATCTAGGTTCGAATACTGCCAGCGACGTTTCTTTACAAAAAAATTCCATATCTTGAAGAAAAATACGTTAAAAATAACAATTTTTACTGATTTATTAAAGACGAAAACAATATCGAGGCGCACAAATATAAAGGTTAGTCGATAGGACAACATAAGCTCAATTTACCATATTTCGGTGATATCTTAATGAAATCGAGGAGCAAAACTTCAAGAAAATTATAGCATGCTAGGAAGTCAATACCAACGTGTACATATCACTTCAAACTGGTTTTATGACAACACAAGCTTAAAAAAATTAAAAATCTCATATCTTGAAGGGAAAGCAAGATATGTTAAAAATAGCAATTTATATGGATTATTTCTTTTAAACAAATAAAATTATAAACCCAAGTTTTCTGAATTCTCTATATTCTTTTGAGTTGAATATTTTTCTTTAATTTAATATGTAGGAATTCCTTATATCTAGGAAAGTCGTGTGGTGACCGCATCAGTTTTTTTTCAAAAAATCGCGTTTTCGTGAACCTGCGTGATTCGAAAGAGCATTGTTACAGCGTAACAGAGACGTATGTAATTATATCGATACGGTGACAAACGTTTTGCTGGCAAATGAACAATTTTCGCAATTATTAGCTAAGGTAACGGTTTCAACTGTACCTGGAACGTTGGCAGCACTGCTACCGGCAGTATAAGCTTCTGGTGGAAACTTTACAAAATCTGCCTCCTCGAGATTTGATAGGAGTGTGGAATCAGATGTTAATGAGTTCATTGTTGGTGTTTTTATATATATTCTTCCGATAATGCACTTAAAGTCATCACTATGCTACTAAACGGATTTGCAACTTCATGGTTTTACGAAGTAGAAACATGAGAGGATACTAAAACATCCTCAAAGTTATTCTGAAATTCGAGACAATGACTGAAGGATGTTGAACTTCTGAATTCTAGAAACAGATTACAAAAATACGAACGAGCATTAAAAATCAAATAAAGAGGAACAAGTACAAGTTAGTGTAGGAAACCAAATTAAAATTGTTCAAAAGGAAACTCAAGCAGATATGTTAAATTTAAAGAAGAAATATGCGAAGTTCTAGAAAACAAAATAGCAGCAATAGAGGACAAATTAGAAGACAGAATGAAATTGTTTGAAGAAAGAATGAACCAAATGAATTGGCACGGTGACAGAAGTGTCACGAGCAAAGATTTTATAGGCCATCATAAAGAAGTCACACAAGTTTAAGATTCTACCCTCAAATTTTGATGAAAAAACTCCTTGGTCAAGGTACTACAAGCAGTTTCAAGCAGCAGCTACAACTAATGGTTGGAGCAACAAGCAGAAAGCGACGTGTTTAATAGTGGTTTTACGTGGAGAAGCGCATGGAATTCTGCAGTCCGTTCCTGACCACCTGCCTCCGAGACAGCGATACGCAGCAGACACTCCGGTTAGCTCGACCCAAGACGTTGGATGACGCTTTAGTACATGCCTTGGAGTTTGAAAACGTAAAACAAGCATCGCAACAAGACGGTCGTAAACTCCGCTGTGCTGCAGAACTGCCCGCGCAAATCTAAAAAAAGACAAGAAAAGCGCTCGAAAGCTTAGAACGAGTTGACCAAAAGAGAGAAAAGTTAATCTCATTATGTCATGTACCGGAGATTACCATTTCAATCTAAAACTGAGCCGAAAAAAGTGCCACGTATTTAAGAAGGAAGTGCAATACCTTAGCCACGTCGTATCTAGAGATGGAGTAAAGGCTGACCTAGACAAAATCCCAACAGTGCAAGCATGGCCGAGACAAATCGACAAACATCAGGTCCAAAGTTTCCTTAGGTTGTGCACCTATTATAGACGATTTGTACCCAGATTTGCCAATATTGCCGAATCTTTGACAAAAACTGACTGAAGAAAGCGCAAAATTTAGATGGAATGAATACTGCGAAAACGCTTTCCATCAACTAAAACAGGTCCTAGTCACTTCGCCGATCTTGAGAAAATAAAAAATTAATTTTTGATACCGATGCAAGTAATCTGGTCATAGGTGCAGTCCTTTCAAAAGTGCAAGATGGACAAGAAAAATTCACAGTCTTTTAGTAAAGTTTTTTCCAGGCTAGAAAAAAATTATTAGGTGACTAAGAGAGAGCTGTTAGCAGTCGTCAAGTACATAGAACACTTCTACAAATATTTGTATGGACGAAAATTTTTACTGAGGACGGACCACGCCGCTTTAAATGGCAAGATGGATAGAACGAGAGACTGCAGGAGTATGACTATGACACAAAACACCGTGCCGGAAGCAGTCATCGGAACGCTGATGCTTTGTTCAGAAGATCATGTCCTGCAAACTGCAGCCATTGTTCATGGCTTGAAGAAAAGGTCGAATACCTCCGGAGAACTGCTATGGTTGATGACAAGTGAGAACCTGAGCAGTTGCGTCGCAAACAATAAAACGATCCCGACATAAAACGGCCGACGACCAACCTGAGAAGAAGTGAGTGCTTCTTAAGCGATCCCTAGAGTGTCGAGGGCACGGAAAACTGACTGCAGTTGGTAGTGCCAAAGAGCCGGGTGTCACAAGTGTTGAAGCATCTGCACGATGGAGCATCAAGAGGACACGTTGGCGTAAGGAAAACATTGGCAAAAGTTCGAGAAAGATTCTACTGGGTAAACTGCAAAATGAACGTTATGGAATGGTGCCGTAAGTGCACAGTCTGCGCATCAAGAAATGGTCCAGCAAAAAAGCGCAAATCACCAATGAAAGTACAACGTGGGAAGCTCGTTACAAAGAGTAGCGATTGACATCGCAAGGCCGTTCCCAGAATCTGGTTCGGGAAACAAATACATCCTGGTAGCAATGATTAATTCACGAAATGGACAGAGGCTTACGCCATACCCAATCAAGAAGCAGCTACACTCACAGGCATATTAGTGAAAGAGTTTTCTGCCGGTTGGGGTTCTGTTCGAATTACATTCCGATTAAAGCCGCAACTTTGAGCCTGGGCTGTTTCAAGAAGTTTGCATCTCCATCCTCAATCTGATGGCGAGGTTGAACGGATAAATCGAACAATGGGAAAGTACTTAGCCAAAGTAGTATCCGAACACCAAGGAGACTGGGTATCAGTACATCTTCCTAATGGCATACCAATTATCCGTTCACAAAAGCACAGGCAAAACACCATCCTGTGTTATGCTCGGTCGCGAAAAACGACTGCCATGCGACCTCCAATTTGAACGAAGACCGGAAGTTGCTGGAGAAGACTACGTTAGCAAGCTGACAAAGAGGCTAGACAAAGTACATGAAGCAGTCCGTAAAAACACACAAATTGCTAGCGGCAGAATGAAGACCAGATATGAGGTCAAGGCACAAAATGGTGGGTTTCAATCTGGCGACATGGTGTGGTTCCCCAAAGAAGACGTGGTTTGTCGCCGAAGCTGCAGAGGCAATGGGAGTGCCCTTATAAAGTCGTGCAGCGTATTACTGACGTCTTATATCGCATCCAAAAACCACACAGAGGTAAGCCAAAAGTGGTCCCCATTGATCGTCTAACCCCGTTTGCTGGCGATAACAACGTTACGCAACCTCAGGTTCGAACCAGAGTAAAAAACTAGCTAGTCTATACTTAGAGAAAGCTAATTGTAAGTATTACATTTTTACTTTGATTCTTAATGTTTTGGCGGTTGTAGTGTGGCGTTGTTTTTCTCTCGTACTACGCTTCGAATGCTGCTGGCGGGTGATCACCTGTGGTTGGCGTCCTGTCGCTGATTTACCACGTGCTCACTTCTTGAGTTGCTTATAGCACAATTTCTAATAGTTAACCCTTTTCTGTTCTAGGTTAAACACTGATTTGGTGGTTCTATGGAACCAAATACGCTTTATATTTACGTATTAACGCTCAAAATGTGACTCCTTTCGGTATCACCACAAAAACCGCTCTCTTACCGCGCTCACTTTCGCGCTGTCTATTTTCTGTCATGCGCGCAATTTACACACTTGCACCAACTTAACACTTAAAGTACTGTACAGGTCGATTTAAAATAATATTAAATATACAAGGGATGTACCATTACACGGTCAGTTGACCGTACGTACATGTTAGGTTGTAATCACAAGTAATGTTAAAATCTTTTTTTTGTCACTCTAAATCTTCGATTTTCGTACATTTGCACTTTAATTTACGCATGTTAAATAATTTCTTCTGTGAATGTAAAAGCTGGCCGACTAGGTCACTTTGCTGTACAACGTGTTGTCCAGTCGAGGGCGTAGTTTATATTTTGTCTGGGATACCGACCTACGTGCTATGTTTGATAAAATTTATATAACTATACTTATGTATCTTCATCGTCTTCTTTGAACTATTGTCTGTGATAAAATAAATATATATTCTGTGTTACCACTTCTGTCTTGTCTCTTTGTTCTTTTTCAGCTGCGGGTAAATTTAAACGGTGTCTCCCATTTTAGTCTTTTGTCGCTTTGGCGCCTTTTTAGATTCAGTTTATAAATCAACGTAACTAAGTTACCAATACCGTTAATCCCAACTCCCGATAAACCTTGTCAAACTTTACACTGTGACTTATTATTTATTACTCAAAATATAATGCTAACGATGGTGGACGTTTTCTCAATGTACGCCCAAGCCTACGTTTTAACAGATAGAAATTCCAAAACGATTTTAGAATATCTAAACCTGTATGTGTCATCGTAGCATTTTTTCTAAATTAATCACGGAAAAAAGATCCGGCATTCTGCAGTAATTAAATTTCTCAAGGACCACAAAATTGAACACTATACAACCTGGACAGAAAAATCAAAAATGAAATGGACTAGTAGAGGTTTAATTCAACGCTCATTGAATCCAAATTACCTTTCGAAACGACATTTCTTACAATAATAGTATGCACAATACTACCAAATTTATCCCATTCCAAATAATCAATGGTAACGAACAACATTTTACCGTTTGACCGGACAACTAACGAAATAACTGAAGACTATATAAACCAAAGAAACAAAATTATGAATTTGGTAGTGGAAATTTTCAAAACGAACTGCAGCAATCAATCATATTAGGCTTTAGGAAACAATTGCATCCTTTCCTTTGTCAGAGAATTATTTGAATTTAAATTTAAAAGTATTCCCGCTAGTTGCAGCGGATGTAGAGGGCAGCAGCTGTGTATATATAGATAACAATAAATGTTTTATGTTGCTTCTTTGGTTGCTTATGTGCGTTTGTTTTTATTACGTTACGAGTTACAATAATTTTTACCGCTCATCGGCCACCCTTACAGATCAGGTGTGGGGTTATAACTGGTTTTTGTGGGAATTGCGCCAACTTACAGATTAGGCGAAGATTTAAGTCTGAAATTAAGAGATTGTGTTAAAAAAAAAAAATGGCGACTGTTAATGAATGTGAACATTCAAATGCTACCATCGAAGAAATTGTAACTACAGCTGTTCGAGCAATGCAAATGGGCACAAGTTCGAGACAAGAACAGACTTTTTCTAATAAAGAAATTTCTTCGTTGTTACCTTCTTTTGCCGGAGATGTGACAGATGACGTTGAGAATTGGTTGGCTCGCGTGGAAGCAATTCAACGCACTTATGGAGTCAATGACCGTATTATGCAGTTAGTTATGGTAACGAAATTTACAAACGCAGCGTTAACATGGTATCACTCAAAGGTGGAATTTATTGCTATGCCATTAGCAGAGCTACAAGTAGAACTTAGAAATATGTTTGCCAGTAGACCTAGCCGCATTGAATTAATGAGGAAATTAGAAGGTCGAAAATGGAGTAAGGATGAAAACTTCTCTACGTATTTTAATGATAAAGTTGCACTGGCAAATAAGGTTGGTTTGTGTGAAAGCGATGTTATAGAGTATGTTGTAGATGGACTTGACAACTGCGCCTTACAAAGTCAAGCAAGAATTAAAAACTTTACATCTCTAGGAGAATTACAAACCGTTATGGGTAATTTAACAGCTTCAGATCGAGGTATTTCTAGACAACCTAAACATATTGTTAGTGCACCACCGCCACAAGTGACAACTGGTTATAGCCGAACCAGTAGTAGGCCTTTTTTCATAAAATGCTTTAACTGTAATGGAAATGGTCACAAGACAATTGAATGTCCCAGGCCAAAACGTGCACGGGGTTCGTGTTATGAATGTGGTGACAGTCGACACCAGCGTAGGGATTGTCCTAAGCTACGACGTCCAGACCCTGCACCATTGCCAGACTCGACAACCGCTCTGTTGGTTACTGAGCATTCGCAAGTTGTGGAGACCGTACCAGTATCGAGATCATTACCAGCATACACTGTTGATGTAGTTTTAGATAGGTACATGTATCCTTTAAAGGCAGTTATTGATACAGGAAGCCCAATTTCTTTAATTAGTAGACGTTTTGTGTCTAACAAATGTATGTTACCTTATGTAGAAACCGATACTTATTCTGGTATTAATAACTCGCCTTTGACTATCTTAGGTATTTTTAAGGATGTTATTGGAGTAGATGTGTTTAAGGTTTTTCATACTTTCTATGTAGTGACTAATGATACGATGACTTGCGATTGTTTATTGGGGCGAGATTTCGTATCTTGTCCGCAATTTAAAATAGTGTTTGATGATCGAGTTTGCTTTGAGCCGGTTGACCTTAAAGTTAATTCAGATTTTACGTGTAACGAAGTTTTGCTCATAGATGCTGTACACGATTCAGTAATTACCGAGTTGGATATCGAAAGTGGCGTGCCTGCTACAAGTAAACTCGAATTGCAAAAAGCATTTGATGATGGTTATGCTAATCCCGTAAGAAATGAAAAGCCTGCTATTGAATATGAAATGAAAATTGTGACAAAACCAAATCACACACCATTTTATTACCAACCGCGTAGGTTTTCTTTTTATGAAAGAGGGGAGATTGATCGAATAGTTAAAGATTTATTGACCCGGAATATTATTAAAAAAAGTAATTCAGAATATTGCTCTCAGATCGTGTTAGTTAAAAAGAAATCTGGCGAAATTAGAATGTGCATTGACTTTCGACCCTTAAACGAAACTGTTTTGCGGGATAATTTCCCAATGCCCATAATTGAAAGCCAATTAGAGTGTTTGAAAGGTAAAAAATGTTTCTCGCGCCTCGATTTAAAAGACGCTTTCTATCACGTTCGAGTAGAAAAGGATTCGACAAAGTATTTGTCCTTTGTAACGCATGCTGGACAGTTCGAGTTTCTGAGGATGCCTTTCGGGTATTGCAATTCTCCAAGCGTGTTCACGAGGTACGTTGCTACAATTTTTGACGAGTTAATTAATAGCGGTATGGTAATGTTTTACATGGACGATCTGTTGATAGCTACTGCTACCGTCCAGGAGAATATCGACATATTAAAGGTTGTTTTTCGTCTACTTACTGAAAACTTATTACAATTAAAATTGCAGAAGTGTTCCTTTTTAAAGAAAGAGACAGACTATTTGGGATATGTGATTAATGAATATGGAATAAGTCCAAATCCTAGAAATGTTCAAGCAGTTTCAGATTTTCCTGTCCCAAAAAACCATAAAGAGTTGCAAAGTTTCTTAGGACTGATATCGTACTTTAGAAAATTTATAAAAGATTTCAGTATTAAAGCTTCCCCGTTATATCAATTATTGCGAAAAAATGTTGAGTTTAAATTTTCTTTGACCGAATTAGAAGTGTTTGACGATTTCAAGTCGATTTTAGCCTCAAGGCCAGTTCTGAGTTTATATTCACCTGGTGCAATTACGGAATTGCATTGTGACGCATGTCAATTGGGTTATGGAGCAATTTTGTTGCAAATGCAAGATGACAAAAGGTTTCACCCCATCTTCTTCTTTAGCAAACGAACTTCGGATCAGGAACGTCGCTACCATAGTTATGAACTTGAATGCCTTTCGATTATCCATGCTATCAAGCGGTTTCACGTATATTTGTACGGGATAAAGTTCAAAATAATTACAGACTGCGATAGTTTTCGCTTAACTTTAAGTAAACGAGATATTAGTCCCCGTATTATGAGGTGGGCGCTATTTTTAGAAAATTACTGTTATGAAATCGAGCATCGTCCAAATTCGCGTATGAGACATGTAGACGCGCTTAGCCGCAATCAAAACATTTTAATATTAGAACCGCGAAGTTTTGAAACAGTTTTGGCTATAAGACAAGCAACAGATCCAGAAATTATAGTGATACGAGATAAGTTGGAGAATGAGCAGCTTTCAAGTTTTGAGTTGGTTAATGGACTTGTTTATCGTAAGTTTGATAAGAACAAATTATTATTTTATGTGCCAAAAGGAATGGTTTCGGCAGTGATACGTACCGCGCATGATGAAATGGCTCACATCGGTCTGCAAAAAACGTGTGATGTGCTTTTAAGGCATTACTGGTTTCCGAAAATGAGAAACGTGGTAAAGGAGTACATCTCTCAATGCTTCCAATGCATAGCGTATTCTCCAACATACGGTAAAAGTGAAGGCGTACTACATTGTATTCCCAAAGGCGACTCGCCGTTTATTACTTTACATATTGACCACCAATTCAAAGGAGGCCATTAAACACCTTAAAAATTATTTTCTCAATTATAATAAGCCTTATCAGAAAGTTTTCGATAGAGGTTCTGCGTTCAGTTCAAGCGCGTTCTCCCAGTTTGTGACCTTCCTATGTATTAAGCATGTGCAAATAGCTACGAGTATGCCTCGAGCTAACGGCCAAGTCGAACGACTGAATAGGTCGTTGACACCTATGCTTGCTAAGTTATGTGGAGATAGTTCGTGGAATAACGTTTTGCATTATGTTGAATTTGCAATGAACAATTCCATTTGTAAGTCGACTGGATATACTCCCAGTGTTCTATTGTTTGGGGTCAATCAACGCGGTGCCATAAGTAATCTTTTGGAAGACTTTCTTGAAAGTCAGCTTCGGGAAGATTCACCGAGTTTGCTAGAGATTAGAGAGAGAGCCGCTGAAAACATTACGGCAAGTCAAAATTACAATGAACGATATTTTAATCAAAATCATAAGGTGCCTAAAGTTTATAAGGTGGGAGATTTGGTTATGATCACAAACCAGGTAGTTACGCCTGGCATTAACAAAAAATTATTGCCTAAGTTTAAAAGACGTCGGGTTATAATAAAAGGTATTAATGAAACATTGCAAGCTGATCTTGTCGATATGATTTCGTTTACAAAACAAAACAACCAATTTAAATACATACTTGTTGTAATTGATTGCTTTTCGAAATATGTATGGACACTTCCTTTAAAATTAAAAAATGCAAAACATGTTACTGACGCAATGGAAAAAATATTATTACGTTTAAAGCATTTACCAAAAAACATACAAACAGACGAAGGATTAGAATTTTACAATAGTACATTCAAAAACTTGATGAAAAAGTATAATATTAATCACTATAGTACGTTTAGTACAAAAAAAGCATCAATTGTAGAACGTGTTAATCGAACTTTGAAAAACATAATGTGGAAACGACTTAGTTTACAGGGTAATTACAAATGGATAAACATATTAGATGATATTACAAATCTATACAATAACACTTATCATCGTACAATTAAAATGAAACCATCGATGGTTAACAAACACAACGAAAAATCTATTTTAAAATCTGCATACTCACACATAAAAATAGCAAACAAAAATAACAAATTTTTGTTGGGGGATTATGTAAGAATTAGCAAACATAGGAATGCATTTGAAAAGGGGTTTACTCCTAATTGGTCTAATAAAATTTTTATAATTAAGAAAGTTAAACTAACTAACTTAACTACATATTTACTAAAAGACATAAAAGGGGACAATATTTCAAGAGGTTTTTATGAAATGAATTGCAAAAAGTTAAACATCCGGATACGTACTTAATTGAAAAAAATTTACAAAAGGAAGGTACTAAAGTTTATGTAAAATGGTTAGGCTTTGATGAATCTCACAACAGCTGGATAAACAAAAACAGTATTGCATAAATAACAATAGATCAAACTAAAATATATTATTTAATTCGAATCAAAATGTTATAAATTTTCTATCTCTTCCCTACTATCACCGACTGCTTAATATATTTACTAAGGTACGATAAAACTTGTAATACTGAAATAAAAAACGTATCATTAATTCTAATATTTATTGTTTATTTCAACTTTACATTTATTTATTAAATATTTATTTAAATATTTACATGTCATACATTATTAACTCTGTTATTTTATTTTTAAATAAATTCAATGTTTATTGTTTCACCAACAGCTCCTCGGCTCACGAAATAGATGTTTTTCCCAAACCAATGATGTTATTCATTTAGTTTATGTCTTCAATCGAAAATTTGTTAATAAATCTTTGTGGTAGAGGTACTTTAAAATCTTTTGCAATCGACAATCACTTGCTCCCCAAATTTACCATCCATTTTACTAAAACACTTAATTTTATACTGCTCATTTATTAATAGACTTCTAGCACTTAGATAAGGAACCAAATGAGAAGTTTCGTTCAAGTTTACAAAAAATGATTCCATCTTAATTTCTTTCAATTTATTAAAACAAATAAGAGTTATTAAAATACTAATATTAATTCTTCACAAATATCACCTTTATATACACACAACAGCATCCCCACCATCACTACGAACTTCTCCGACAAACCTAGAACCGAACATACCCGAAACAAAACGGCTCTTACGACGTATTGCGATTCCCCCACCACCAATACGATCTATCCCGACTTATCAAATACGAATGCAACTCGAGCATATCCGAAACGAAACGATAGCAACGAAACTCCACGATCTCTTACCGATCTTACCCGAGTGATCCAGAACCGGCCTCACTATACTACTCCCCTATGTGGTAGACAGCGTGTTAGATAACGATAGATACATTGTTAAAGATGTAGAGGGCCATCAGGTGACCCAAGTCCCCTACTTGGGAACAGTAGCGTCCTCTAGCATGCGGCCTTGGCTTTAGACTTATTTTGTAATTTAGTGTAAGATTGTGAGGCCAACTTTTGTCAGGTTGGACGAACTGTCAGAGAATTATTTGAATTTAAATTTAAAAGTATTCCCGCTAGTTGCAGCGGATGTAGAGGGCAGCAGCCGTGTATATATAGATAACAATAAATGTTTTATGTTGCTTCTTTGGTTGCTTATGTGCGTTTGTTTTTATTACGTTACGAGTTACAATAATTTTTACCGCTCATCGGCCACCCTTACACCTTCTACGTTATTCTCAAATAAGCAAAAAACTAAATCACCTAAGATCCCTATACCCAAATGGAATAATAAAAGTTATTAATGATCATTATTATTATTCAATACTGTCTGTCAAAATTGGGTTAGATACCACAAACATTATATCTATAGAATTTCCAGTAGTGGAAGATAACAATTGAACCCTGTACAAAACTGTAAAAGTACCTTACCAATACACATATATTCTGGAACCATGTCATTATTTAGTGTGCTCATACAATAAATGAGCTTGTGTTAGATTATTTCTTAATAGAAAATAAATACATAGTTAAACATAGTAATAACCTTAAGAATAATAATAATAATAATAGTAGTATTAATAACATATTACGAAATAATGTAAAAAATTGTAAGGTAATCCAAGTGGAACAATCCACAAATCAATTAGAAAGATTAAGCGATGCCGATTATTTATTAATAACTAATAAATTAAATTTATTAGAATACCAATGCCAAACTAAAGGAACAATTCAATAATTCAACTACCTGTCAATTGTTCGATTGAATTTAATAATCAAGTGTACATTAACGTAAAAGACGAAATGTTCAAAGAAATGAAACTCCCCTGACATATCTTAGATCAAATTCGAAAATATTGTTACTAATCAAAGATCTGTTGAATTAAGAAAAAATAATTTGGTCAATAATTTCAAGAAGCAAGTTATGCAACATCGATTAATACGCCCAGTTGAAAGTCCTCTTACAAATTAACCTGTCATTCTATGTATCAACAGTACTTGTAATGATCATAGTTATTTTTGCATTATATGAGTTTAGAATTAAGATGTGCGCAAATAAAGTGAAAAGGTTTAAAGTTAAAATGTGAAAAAAAAAGAGAAAAAACCTGAGGACAGTTTTTTGACCCACCATGGAGGAGTTACATCACAATTATCTACTAATCAAACATTATTAGCGAAAACCAGTGCAGTGACCGATAAAAATCATAGAATAAGCATAATTGTAAGAGTTTATTTAAGGAAGTGAAAATTAACAGAAAATCATTATTACTTTGTCTACCAATTATTAACATTATAACATTAAAATTGTAGCAAATAAACTTTTTAAAAATAAACATCATTAAATAAAAAATATAATTTAGATGCAGGAGTGAACATCCAGGAGTAAACACAGCCGAAGATAGACGCCATTCCTAACGTGCAATTTTCAATTTTTTTGGAAAATGTACTACTCTGGAACAACTCAAGGTACATTGTTGTTTATTTTAGAAACATAAAATGCGTAGAATATATCAAAACGGGAGCGTGACAGGTCATCTAGCCACTCGTGTACAAGCAATCATTCTCATTGAACAGTTGTAAAACTGCAGATAACTCAATGTAGTACTTGATTAGTGGTTTCAATCAAGTTGCTTAACAACTGGTCAATGTATTTTAGTGTTATTCTACTATACACTAATTGGTGTAAATAGTATAGAAATCAAGCATAAGAGTTGAGGTCTCAAAGACATATAAAATCTTATGGCGTGAAGAACTGTGGTACAATTCCTGTAATTGTACATCTAACAGATAGTGCTATTTACGATTTATATAAGAAATATAATCAGAGATCGTAACAAATTCTTGTTAATAAAATACACTTACGTCAAAAATTTCAGACATGTTAACATCATAAGATTCTATACCTAACGCAGGATAATATTTTTCCGGTACACGATTATTAGATTTTCTTACAGCTTCTAGCCATAAAACAGACACTAAGTGTGCTTTTAACAATTTCGCTTTCTGATATGTAGTAAATGAACCGTCCTAAAAATAATAAGATTCAGCAAAACAATATAATCAGAAAAAAACTTACTTTAAACACAACATGTGTAACTCCTCTTTCCAATCGTTCAGCAACTTTAGCACCCATTGACACCATTAAAGTTTTTGCACCAGCAGATCTATCCATACCTTTACTTCGGATTTCTATGAATGCCACAATTCCTTCAAGTAATCGATGAAATGGAATTGGAGTACTCGGTGGTGTACCAGTATCCAATGGACTAGACTGTTGATCGGTATTTTTGGCCAACACTTTTCGTCTTAATAAAGCCGAGGGACTTTCACAATGTAATCTTTTGTTTTTAGATGTAGGAGTTATATTATTTCGTTGTACATCTTTATACTTCCTGATATTTTCTTTTTCGTTCGATAATAGTCTTAATAGGAAATCCTTTTTAACAGGATCATTCATTAGAGTTTCAAATAGTGTTTCGTCCGAACTCCTTTTTACATTTGATTTCGTTGTGGGTTTTAGGTTAAACTTTAGATAATTACTTGAGGAAGGTTTGGAAGTTTCACTCGCAGAATTAACAGGCATCATTTCGTAAAAGTATTTTAAATTTATAATAAAAATTAATATTAAAAATAATATAAAATTAGTAGTTAACCATTGATCGTTAACAAATATCAACGAAAATATCTATTCCGCCATGTTTTTGAACACATGAAAAACGTTTGAAAAACATAGATCAAAACCAGCAAAACATAAAAGCACTGACAGTTGACAGTTGTGACATATAGAAATTGACAAGAAATTGACATATAGAGACATTACCAGGCATCGCGCTGTTGCCTATTTTATTACATATACCTTTATTTTCCTTACTTATCACATATTTGCATTTAAAACTTTAAAATTCGTAATTATTAACTTTAAATAATGAATAAAATTATTATATGTTAATCATTAGTTAACTGTAAGTTTGCATATCTCTTTAGAACATCGTATTAAATGCTTAATTTGTTATAACTTATGTAATCGTTTTTAATTTGTTGATTAATACTTGCTTTAGTAATATGTAATAGCTTGAAAAAGTTTACATCTAGTACATAAAACGTCGACACAAAAAAACCTGAGTAGTTTTTATGCCTCTCTTTGAATGAAGAATAAAATAAGATTAAATAAGTCGAATGGAAGTTATAGAAAGATAAACAACTTTACAATTAAATTACCTTTGAATAGTGAATAGAAAAATATTTTTCTAAAAAATCTAAGGTAATGCAAGCTAAACATAGTATAATCGTACTGTTACAATTTCACTCGCAACATAGGTACCTAGTTGTACATATATAATTCATTTATTATAATTATGTTTATTACCACTAAAACACAAGACTACCCAGCCAAACAAATTACGTTTTTGTTACTTCAATTTTACGTTATAGAGTATACCTTTATTGTAACCTACTTTACATAACCGCGAGTACAATCCTTCTAATGAATTTGGTATGTTGGAGTATTATAATACAACATAAGCAGAAAGGAAAATAAAAATAAACAAATATCAAACTACGACAATCGGGTTGGGAAGCAAATATAGATGGCGTTAAAAACTGTCATTATGGCGGTTATAATCGGAGTTGAAATATTATAATCTCTCTGCAATATAAGAAAAACTTTGTAGATTTAAATTTATCAAAATAAAGTATACTATTTAAAATTTCTTCTTTAACTGAAAATTGAACAACTTCATTAAGGTTAATGGCGCTTTGTCAGTATTCAATAAATTAGTATTGATTTCCCAAATTTTTAAATGCGCGTTTACTAGTATAGCAAATACTGTAATAGCAAAGGCTTCCACGGCCGGAATCTATACTAACATTAAAATGTCTTCCGGGTTTGGACCGTGTCATAGTTGCAACCGAAGCTGCCAACGTTGGCAGCTTCGGTTGCAACTATGACGTTGATACGCGAACGGATTAAGCAAACTAGGCGAGAGTTAGACACCATTTCGAAACAACTCTTTTATCTTCATCTTGAGTTGGCCAACACTCTATCCCCGGATGATTGGAAATTCTTTGACAACATTACTTACCAGCAGTCTGATACCACTCTACGACTAACCACTGAAGGTCATCTCAAAAAGTTTCAATTATTGGAATCCAAGAATCGTAAAGTTTCTTCTACTACTAACTCAGTAAAGACGGTTGTCAATTTATCTAGTTTGGTTCTCACTTCAGAACAGGAATCGGTGCTCTCTAAGGGTTTGAATTTTGCGGTTGCTCCCAAACGTATTCCTAAAGAAGATATTCTATGTGCTGTTGAGTCTTCTATAAGACATCTTCCTCGCCTCATCTCAGATTCCATTCGTATTAACACTGGCAAAGTCCTTGAATCATCTAAAATTCCTAAATCCAACATTTCTAATTCGGAAGAGTCAGCTCTAAAAAGTCTTCGTAAGAGCCTGATATTATTGTTCTTCCAGCCGACAAAGGCAACGCCACTGTAGTTTTGAACCAAATTGATTATGTTACGAAAATCAATTCTATTTTGTCTAAAGAAACTTACGCTCTTCTAACCCATAACCCCACTTCGAGGATTGAACGCGAGGTTAGCCAAATTATCAAATCTTCCAATCTACTTCCTGAAACTAAACGTCGACTTACCCCGTCAGATTCTAAACCACCTCGTCCCAATCTCCTACTTACAAGCTAGACAAGTTCTTGTCCAACATTCTTTGCGAGTTTACAGGTAAAACCTCTTCTCACATCCTCAACTCTCAGCATTTTATTCAACGTCTAGAAACTATAAAACTTGAACCCCAAGATCTTCTCGTGAGCTTTGATGTTACTTCACTTTTTACTAAAGTTCCTATTAAGGATTCGCTTATTATCATCAAACAGATTCTGTCTCAACATGGCAAGGACTTGAGTTTGGCTCCTCTTATTGAAAAGTGTCTATCCTCTACTTACTTTCAATTTGATAATAAGTTTTATGAAGAAGTTTCTGGTGCTGCTATGGGTTCTCCTCTATCACCTGTTGTAGCTAACATTTTTATGGAATCCTTTGAAACGGTTGCTTTGGAATCATCAATATTATGGTTTAGATATGTTGACACGTTCGTTGTTTGGTCTCATGGTCATCTTGAACTGTCTAAGTTTCTTGATCATCTTAACAATCAACACTTAGATATCAAATTTACTATGGAAATCAAAAGTAATGGTTCTCTTCCATTTCTTGACGTTCTTGTGACTCGTAAGCCCGACGGACTTCTAGGCCATTCTGTTTATCGCAAACCCACCCATACGGACAGATACCTTCATGCTTCGTCTCATCATCATCCTGCACAGAAACGTTCTGTTATTGAATCTTTGGTTCATCGTGCCTTTTCTATTTGTCAACCTGAGAATCTAGACTCAGAGAACTCCGTCATCTTACTAGAACCTTAGTAAACAATGGTTATGTAAAGCGAGATATTCATAGAGTTATTAATCGTCGTTTACATCCACGTACTCGATTACCTAAGGATATTTCTATTCCCGAATCCAACTCGAAATTGGTCTTTTTACCCTACATTCACAAGGTTACAGATCAAATAGGGAAACTCTTTCGTAAGAATGGTATTAAACCCATATTCAACTCGACAGGCAAAATCTCTCAGATTCTTCCTTCTCCCAAAGACAAATTTCCTACACTTTCATCTCAAGGTGTATACCAAATTCCCTGTTCTTGTGGTTTAGTCTACATTGGTGAAACCGGTCGTTCCGTCATTACTCGCATTTCAGAACATGATCGTTGTATAAGGAAAAGGTATACTTCCAAGTCTGCGGTCGCTGAACATCATTTTACTACAGGTCACAAGATAGATTTTGATAATGTTTCGTTGATTGCCAAATCTCCATTCTTTTTCAACAGGAAATTCCGAGAAAGCATAGAAATCATCAAACACCCCAATAACTTCAATCGCGATCATGGTTTCGAACTATCCCCTCTTTGGTTCCCGGTTATTAGTCATTTATCAAAAACACGCCCCCTAGTAACCGTAACCCAATCAGGGTCGAGCTTAATCATCCGTGACGATCGTTTTCCTTTAAATGCGGAGACTATTTCTTCTTAAGTCACTTCTACGGAGTTTAGAATCTGGCTTGGTTCACAAGTTGATTACGTAACTCGGTAGTGGTTCTTTGTTAAATTTTCGTTTGCTTTTTCAGGTTATCGTTTTCTTTCTTACCTTTTCATAGTTTAGGTTATGGCTTGTTTTACAAGTGGATAACCTAACTTTTGAGAAGTTTTTAGTTAGATTTCGATTGATTGCTTGATGACACGGTCCAAACCCGGAAGACATTCTAATGTTAGTATAGCAAATTCATTTTGTAACTTTAGCTAATGAACTACAAAATTAAAACGTAATTAATTTGATATTGTGATATAACCTACTCACGTTTGAAAACTAAAACCCGCGAACAAAACAAAACAGCGACATCTCGCTGTTGCTGTGATTATCAAGCTATCCTCTTCCTGAAACGGCAAAAGTAAATCGTAATTTTTATTGAAGTTTAACTCGTTAAATTTTAACCGAAATTTTTGGTTTGGTGGAACCCGCAGTAGGAGAGAAAAAACAGGCAAAGAATTGTAATGTTCTAACCCCAGATTCTACGCTAACTTCACATTACAGTTACTAAAATTCAAATCAGAGCGGGAAAAACTCACAAATGGCTGCTAAAACCAACTTTCCCGCCAAAACAAACCCGCCCCAAATTTAGAAAACGCGGTAAAGTTTAAAATTACCCGGCAAACCCCACACAAACGTGATCGTCTAGTAAGGCCCTCTGTTGTCTTAAGGAGACACGAATACACTTGCAGCGAACTGTAATCGGAAGGGAAGATCAAAACACACAGTAAACAAAAAGATATTTATTTAAAAACTTCCTAAAATTTTGTAATTATTAATTTATTAATTAGCAACACAAGGCCAAAAAGGAGAATGGGCAGTTCAACGACGATTTGCGAGCAGAAAAGAACTCCCAAGAAAAACTACTCGCTCAAATACACAAATCACACAAAACTGTTGAAAAATATGAACATTTAACATAAGACAAGAAAATTTGAACAGGACTTCGATCAATCTCAAAGCCTGTCGTTGAAAATACACATGTTTAAATGACAATACAAAAACTTACATAAACAAAGAAACCCAACAAACCCTGTACCCCTGATTTGATCAAATATTCAAAACACAAATAATTACACAAATAAAACAAGTCAAGTGATAAAATAGCAATTGGCAACACAAATTAAATCCAAAACAGACATAAAATCACGAAATAGATACATAAAACATGTTGTACAGTTATAATGTTATAAGCGCAAACAAAAAAGAACCACAAAGTTGCAAAGGTCGACACTTGCTACCTGCTTAGGCAAAAGGGATGAAAAAATAATGGTCGATCATGAATCGTTATACTAAACCATAGGTCTGTCTATTTGGCCCGTAAAACCAAAGTAAAACAATGAACACAAGGGTTGATATCTGGCATCTCTAGCAATTAACACACATTTAACATCTCAAAACATATAAAATTAAAACAGAAGTAGTATTAGTCTTAATACGGCCCCCCGTATAGGTACCAATATCACGCTCTCGTGCGAACGTGGGCTAGAGATGATTTGCTACCAAGCAATACGGACTTTAATTAAGTATATTTGGATAGTTACCACCGTATTGAAAGGTAGTCTTCAAGGCGGAAAATGTTAGTACAAAACATAACAGGTCAGTTCACACTTTGTTCATTGTTGGAAATGCCGTATTCAATCCCCAATTTAAAATTAAAGCAAAACGCAAATCGACAGACCTACAGCAAATAAGTAACAATATTAACGCGGCCAAACAAAAGCAGGTAACAACTGTTACACCCTAGAAAGAAATTGCATGTACAACATATTTTAAAAATAAACAAATTAAGAATGAATTAAATAGTTAGCTAAATCAGATATGCATTAAAATAAAAACAGTCCTACCTTGAAATAAAACACGTGGTGATATTACACACAAAGAGCAATAAATACTTAAAACAAAAAAATATGATGTGAACACTTCGAAGGTACGGACAAAGATGATCCTTTCCAGTCGAAAAAGATCCATCCCGCGCAAAAATGTCGCAAGAGCGATGTTGCCACTTGTTGCAGAATCGTGTGGTATGTTGCCAAAGCTTGCAAAATTTCGTAAACAGCTACTCTTTGGTTACCTCAGAATCCTTTCCGATCATCTGGCTGAATGTAAATGCAAGATCATTACATAATTAAGATTTATTAAGCAATCCGTTTATAATCAATGATATCAATAAACATTGGAAAATTAGGACATCCCAAATTAAAGCCACACAAATATGACAGCAGGTTTAAATTTCAACACATATAAACACGTGCACAAACGTATTTATATTAAACAGAAGAAGAGTTAGTTAACTGACAGCCTGCCAGTGGGTACTGAGGTCCTAGTTAAAAAAGCAACTCAGCTATTAGTTAAATGGTCGGGACAAACAAACAAGGGCGAGAAACACACAATAATATACTAAGATGAGAACGTTTTCCGGGTTTGGACCGTGTCATTGTTGTAACCGAAGTTGCCAACGTTTTGTCCACTTTCGTAAAGAACTGAGAGAAATTGAAGAACTCAAACAAGCAACCGAAATCTAACTAAGAACTTCTCAAAAGTTAAGCAATCAACTTGTGAACCAAGTCAGATTCTAATTTCTGAAAAGGGAAAAAAGAAATCGATAAACTAACAAAGAACCGCTATAGAGTTTATCGTTTATCTGATGCTAGTAGCAGTGAGTTGAAAGCCGTTCGCACACAAACTCAAGAAGGAATTGAACGAGTAGTAACCTATATAAGTTGCGCGCTTACGACTACCGAGAAGAATTACTCGATTATCGAGCTCAAGTGCTTCGCCGTTGCTTGGGCTGTACGGAACCTCAATGGTTACCTAGAAAGCTACCGTTTCGAAGCGGTTAGCAACCACCGCAAAATGAAATGGCTGCAAACAATGGTCAATCCCACGTCTCGTTTAACCAGGTAGATTTTAAAGTTGCAGCAGTTTGATTTTGAAATAGTACATCGACCAGAAACCCACAACATCGTCGCCAACACGTTATTCCGAAAAGTCTCCTGTCGTTAGAACCGTCACGGAAAAAGGTTTCCGCGCCAGTTGGATACTGTGTGCGTTCCTAAACCACGACGAATTCTGGTAATTGAGGAAAGCCACGACGCTACAACCGCCGCCCATTCAGGAGTGGCCAGAACTATACAACACATTTTTCCATCATTTGTTTTACGAAGGAAATGTTGATATCGCCGATACAATTAGTTTTATAAATAATTTCGGCACAGTCAATTGGCCAAATCTAGTGAACTCAGTGAACGAGACGCCCAGCATGGTACCTAAAATTCTTCAAAAGCGACAATGAGTTGGCATCGCTCCATGGGCATCGCAATGGTGGAACCGAGACTGTGAACACTTGCTCCAAATATTCTTGACGCAAAAACGACGACTTGAAATCTCATCGATTGACATTCAAATACAGGAGCTGCAACAACAGTTTGAAACAATACTAAGCACGATAGTCATGCAACATCACCGAAACCCTAGTCACTACCCGCTCAACTGGAGACCCAACAAACACAAGGATGTCCCGGGAACAAGATGTTGCGGATCACTGAATGTCTCAAAGTCATCACATTTTGGTTCTATGCACGTCCTAGGGACATTCATGGAACGTTCTTTTGTCACAAGTGTGTGCATCCCTACGATGTCCTTAGAGGACATCCTTGCTTATCCGCAACGGGACGTCCCTTTTAGATGGCTGTAGGATATGTACTATATATGTATATTATATTTTTATCAAGAAAAGTACCATTTCTAGTTAAAGTACATCTACTTTGTGGTTTTTTCTATTGTTTTTTTTTATTCAGTAAGGAGACTTAACGTACTCCTCTGCGAGTTGACGTAATGAATAAAAATAACTTTATCAAATAAAATACAAATTATTATTACATAAAACTATATTTTTAAATAATAATCCAAATTATATTCAATTAAAATAAATTTAGATTATTTCATTTTTTTATCTTCTCGATCCCGACGTTCTTTGGCCCTCCTTAGCGAGTTTTTTATACTTTCTTCCCGATTTTTTTAAGTGGCGCCTGAAACAATGCAACTACATAAGAGATGGTAATCGTCATGTAGAGTCGATAAAAAAGTTAATACAAAAAGCTTATTTTGGTATTTCTATATAATCAGAATTTACATTTTTCTAAATTAAAGAATTGATAAAGTGATACTTCTTTTGTAGAATTATTGATTGATCTTTTTGACGATTCTATTAGTTATTAAATCATAAAAGATGATCGATTATAACCAGTTAAAAATTATTTAAATATTTTTTTAAAAAAAATTTGTAAACGCGTCAGTTTTGCAAATTCATTAAGAATTTTTATACGTTTCGCATCTACATTTCATCAGAGGAATGTGGTAAAAACAAAATTATTGCTAGACGTATTTTTAACTACCTAACTAATTATTGTGGAAATAGTAATACAATACGAGAAATACGCACACTAATCATAACTATGAATACCAAGAACGCGATAACGTTATAGTTCTTAGTTAGATTAGCGATTTTGTGCCTTATCGGTCATGTTGACGTTTTTGGATGACTTATTGTGAATCGCGACGATAAAAGTCGTGAGATAAAACCTTTAACACAAAGAAAACATTTTTTAAATAATTTTTTGAGTAAAAAAATTTTTTTTTTACATAAAATAAATATTTTCAATTCACCGCATAGGTATGCGCGCGAGATGGGGTTTTATATCACCATTATTAATAATTGTGATCTTTTAATTTTAATAAACTTTTATTAATTTTTAGTAATTCAAAATAATAATTATAAATGATGATTTTTATACATTATAAATAAATACAAGGTACCAAAAACTTACCAAATAAATTTGTTTATGCACTAAAACACCCAAAAAACGTTAAATAATAAAAAGTACAGATAAATAAAGTAGTTAGAACACCAACAAAAACAGATACAAAGTGCAAACGGTGCAAACAGAGTGTACCACTTTGATATACCAAAGGAGCGTACGGGTGTTGAGTAGGTACCCGAGAACAAGAAGAAAAGTTGCATTTGTTTTTTTCCCGCATAGGACATCTCATCGCACGTTCTTCATTGACATCCTGAGGACGTCCTATTAAAGACATCCTATATAGGTCCGTCTTAAAGCCCGGGATGTAAAGACATCATTTGGACATAAAACGAACGTTCCTGGGACGTCGTGTGTTTACTGGGGAACGACGTCATCAAAGAGATGCTTTCACCATTAGCAACACTCTCTTGACCCCTTACCAGATCCGAGTCCACAGACGATGCAAATAATCAACCAGCCACGACCAAAGCTGGACCCACAGGCGCCATTCTTTATCTTGTTTCTTCTAACAAAGATATTTTCTGTCGAGGGCACCAACACTGCAGACATTAACCCACCGGTTCTGGATTACCTCGCTTTTGCACCGCCTCAATCCGACCACCAAACATCCAGAACCAAACCAAGAAGATCTCGAAATAACCTGCGACGAAAGCAACACCAAAAAAATCGACGCGTACTCGTCCAGACAGTGCCTGAGTATTTCATGAGCTTGAAACGACAGGTCGCTGCTAACCTGGGGATCATTTTGCTGGGCGACAACACTACGTGCATTGCAAAGATGAATACTTGTAAGTACCAACGTCTAATAACTTACCCAGACGGTCTCCCCAGGAGAAGTAGGTATCTAGTGAGACGGTCCCAGTCCTTGCAAATTTTTACAAAATCGGTTAATACTTTAAGAAATCACGCGAAGACTTTAAGTTTTACACACTGGTGTTTTTCTCTGTTATCAAACCTATTAGAATCACCATCAATAGCTAAATATTACGAACAAAAAAATGTATCTAAAATTACACATAAATAAAATTATCAAATAAAGAAAATTCAAATTTAAATTACATTTTAAACAATTCTTTAAGACATGTCGATTTAGTCATTTTAAGTTTTAATTAATCATTTGTAAAAAACATCTTTTAATAATTCCACATAAGTTGATTTGCATCATACAACATAAAGCAATTGAATTGACAACATTGAAATGGCCGCCAACGCATTTGTTTTACCAAAACTAAGAAAACATGTGGTGTTTTTACGCTGGAATTTTAATACAAAGTGTTTACAAATTATATTTAATTTTCTCACTATTATTTTAACTAATAGTTACGCATTCTTATGGCAAATATGACGACAATTTTTTTTTTGTAATGTTGGACACGGAAAGGAAGTTGTTTGCAAATTTTCTCATTCGGTTCTGTATTGAATGATATCCGTTAGATGGAAACAGTATCGTTTCTAAACTTGAACGTAATACCACAGTATAATGTTTGTAATACCATTGACTTATTGTAATACCATTGTAATACGCTCCACCTTATCAGAATTGTTTTGTTTTGTCGTCAGCTCGGATTGCATTTAAACTTAAATTAGAATGAATTGATTTTTGTCATCTTTTTAGGATGAAATATAACAGTGCGCAGTGCTCACACACAAAATATTTTAATAAAATTGAATCAGACTATAAATAATTATGTAATCAGTTATTGTGTACAATTTCATTCATGCATCTTACCTAGATAAAAATATTAAATGTTATCTAGTTGAGTATCTTAGATCATTTTACTGTTATATATTTATTATGAAATTATCTAATTGATAAAAAATAATAATTTGATATTTTCCAGTACACTACTGTTTTGCTAACTTTTGATATGTATAAGCATTGTTAGTCAATGGTATAAGTAAAGATAATGTAGCTGGAAATACACGAAAATCCGTCTAAAACCATTTGAATAAAATGATCCTTGCAGTTTAGGAATTTAGTGCAGACAACAAAATGCATAAGTAAACGCACCTAAACATGTGCAATAGAGATAAATTTTAGATAAAGTTTTTTTAAATTACTACCAACACATTACAAAACAAAAGACAAGAAAGTGTCAAAAGATTTTATTTGATATTTATTGGGTTTATTTGACCATGAAGTTTTCAGTGTAACCACTTGTGCTTTTTTGTAAAAAAATTATCTGTGACAGCAATAATTTTTATAACTTCCTACGTGCATAATAAGATTCGAACTTATAAAATACAGTATCAAACCTTCATTATAATAATACGAATGGTTAAAGTAACATTAAAATTCGTATAAGTAAGTAGACAATAAGTAGCTACTTCAACTATTTGTTATAATATAACTAGTTATAACATCCTGTTAGATTTGTTTCATTACTTTTGTTTAAAATAATCATTTAAGGCGGGTTGCACAAAGCAAATCAAAAATGTAGCAAGTGATTATTTCGGAAATCAATTGTTACATCACTAAAATAAACGTGGTTTCATTGGCTATGTAGCAATTGTTTTGAGAAATAATCAGTTGTTACATTTTTGATTTGCTTTGTGCAACTCGCTTTTAGTGTATCGTATCCAATCGCTTCATGATTACTGAATTGAAACCATCGCGGGCTACAAACGCGAGAGCCCTTTTTGCATGTTAAAACTACATATGAAATCTCGTAGTGGGGGTCGCGACGTAACGATAGAATGCTCTGCTACATATACAGCCATGAGCTCAAATAATTGTAGCGTCAACATAAAGAAATTACTTATTTAATATACGTTGCTTTGAATGACAACCACATTAAATTAATATCTTAGAGTAATAAAAAGTATATGATATTTATATGCTATATGTTTAAATATTTTAATTCATCATTTGTAGTTTTTTAGTTTTAATAAACATCTGGGGACTCGCGCCCTAGAGCCTTTATGGACCGGCCGCCACTGGTCATTTGTCAATGATATGCTAATAAAAAAGCAATGCTTGCAGTTTTTTCTAAATTATCGTTTTTTTTCTGAAGAGAAAATATTAATTCAATTTAATATGGCACGTTATTTATTTAATAAGAAACGCATCAAAGTTAGTTCCAACATATTTTATCTATTACTTTTTCAATAAAATAAATACAAAGAAAGTGTGTAAAAGTATTCGAAGTCTAATAAGAGATACAGTTGAACCTCGCTTAACGAGCACCTCTCATAACGAGTAATTCGCATAACGAGCAAAACAAATTGTAAAAGAATAACTTGCTTAACGAGCGACGTTTCGCATAAGGAGCAGCGAAGAGAGGGGAACAGATTGTGTACATTTTACATTAGTCTGTGTTTAGCACTCGTTCAAGTAGTATCGTAGTAACACATTTTCTCAAACTTATTTTATATTTTTTATATGTATATACATATATGTGTATATATGAAAAAAAGTTATTGAATTAATTGTTAGGAAGATCATCCAAAATAAGATTTGTAACTTTTTAAGTAAAATGTTTAAGAAACTCTTGCAAAAATGTCTTCGAAGAAAAAGCCCCAAAGAAAATAGTCCTAAGAGAGTAAAAATAACTATAGAAATAAAACATCAAATCATTGAAAAGCGAGAGCGAGGTGTAAGCGTGGCTGATCTAGCACGCACATACAATCGATCATCAACGATTTGCACTATCCTCAAGAACAAGGACAGGATTAGGGAAATAGATGCTTCCCGAGGAGTGACATGAATATCTGCGCAACGGTCACGTATTCTCGACAATGTTGAACGGTTGCTTCTTATATGGGTAAATGAAAAGCAATTGCAAGGTGACACTATTAACGAGAACATCATTTGTGAGAAGGCACCAACGGCCGAAGAAGTATTTAAAGGAAGTTGTGGGTGGTTCGAAAAGTTCAAGCGGAGAACTGGCATCCATAGCGTTGTGAGGCACGGTGAAGCAGCAAGCTCCGACACAAAAGCAGCGGAGATTTTTATCTGCGATTTCAAAAAGCTCGTAGATTCTGAGAGTTACTTGCCGCAGCAGGTTTTTAATTGTGACGAAACAGGTCTCTTCTGGAAAAAAATGCCGAAGCGAACCTATATAATAGCAGGGAAAAATGCATTGCCAGGTCACAAGCCAATGAAAGACCGTCTCACGTTGCTATTTTGTGCCAATGCAAGCGGCGATTTGAAAATTAAGCCGCTGCTTGTTTACCATTCAGAAACTCCACGAGCCTTCAACAAATGCAAAATTCAGAAGAACAGGCTAAATGTGATGTGGAGATCCAACAGAAAGGCTTGGGTGACACGAGACCTTTTTACTGAGTGGTTTAAGGAAGTGTCCTTCTGTAAAAAAATATTTTGTTTAAACCAACCTCAATCTTAGAGAGTTCTGGAAAAATCACTTTCACATGGTTGCCTGCCTTAAGATGATCGACAAGGCGTGGGAAGGAGTTACCAAAAGAACCCTTACTTCTGCTTGAAAGAAACTTTGGCCGGATAGCGTTGTCAAATGTGACTTTGAGGGGTTCGAGACAATACATGTGGAACCTGTAGTCCACGAGATTGTGTCTTTGGCTACTATAATGGGGTTAGAAGTGGATAACAGTGATGTCGAAGAGCTTGTGAAAGAGCACAGCCAAGAGCTGACTACCGAAGAGCTTATAGAGTTGCATTCTGTTTCACAGCAAAAAGTTTTGGAAGAAAGTTTGTCAGAAGAGGAGGTAACAAAAAACAACAATCTTCTGGCAAAATAAGAGATATGCTGAAAGCATGGGAAACTGTTGCATCATACGTTGAGAAGCATCACCCTAATAAGGAAGCGGCTGTGCGCGCTGCAAATTTATTTAATGATAATGCTGTGTTGCATTTTTGCCAAATTTTGAAGCGTCGACAAAAACAAATGTCTCTGGACATCTTTCTAGTAAAAAATAAATAGGTATCTATCATAATTAAATCCATTTTTTTTGTTTTTTGCAAATGGTGGTTTTGTTCCACAATGGTAGAAAAAATAAAGATGATTCACTTTCCTTAACAATATGTAACATTTTTTTTAAATAAACGTTATACATAACATTTTATGAGTACATATTTTTTCGACATGGAACGCATGATCGTATTTTACATTTATTTATATAAGAAAAATTGCTTCGCATAACGAGTGCTTCGTTTTACGAGTATATGTGTGAAACAAATTATGCTCGTTAAGCGAGGTTTTACTGTTACGCTATTTATAATTATTTTATATACCTACTAACAATAAATGTTTGAGCGTATTCTTTAATCGCAAAACTGCGATAACATGTATTTATCACACGTGTATCATATACAAAATTTTATCTACTATCATGAATAAACAAATTATCTTGTGTTTCTAAAATAACCAATTTTAAAAGGTGTCGAACAGATGATTTAAATTTTGCAGGCTGCAAATCAGTCGGAATATTTACTTATCCGGCCTAGGCGTAGTAGTAGCGTAGTAGTAGCATCATGCTTTACGTTATGTCATTTTATCAGATTTATTCATACACCTTTATCTGTGCTTTTGTTTAGAATAACACTAACAAAATTTTATTTAAAAAAAAACACAAAAACCGTTTGTTTTTGTAACACGTTTTTTTAATTATTAATTTACAATTAAAAATATGCAACGTTTAAATTTTCAATGAAAGCTCTACACACTCGAAAATTAGCGAAGTGTACGTGAGTCATGGAGAAACGTCGTTGTATAGACAGGCGTCGGCAACCTGCGGCTCAGTAGAATCATACTTGTGGCTCTTTTGATTTTACAATAAATACATGTTTCACAGCAGATAACGGTTGTATTAATTTTTCTAATACGTATTATTGGGTATTTGGCTCTTTAAAAAATTAATTTATCACATCGGGAAAAAAATGGTTGCCGATCTCTGGTATAGGATATGAACGGTAATGAGAGTTTCTGAATCAACAGTGAGACAGACACATTTGAGTTTTATACAAGTTAGAAAAGGAAAAATTTCCCACAAATTATTCATTGCGGTCACAAGCCGCAGGCCATCACCTATGGTGATTACCTAATGCAATGTTTACAACATTCACTTTTATTCGTATTTTGCATCACATATGATTAATTTGCGATGCATTATCGTTTTTGTTTTATAATGGTATTATCATATACAAGACATTAAGAAATTAATAACCAATAACCAGTTAAACATTATTTGTTACGTTTACTATTTTTGACTCGTACTGTAAAACCGGGGACGGCCGGTTAGAGCTTGACCGATTTGCGTTGTTACCTGAAATCGACTAGCTTGCGCTTTGGACGTAACGTATCCTATAATCAGGCTACCTATAATCTTTGATAAACCGACTTGCGCTCTTTATCAAATATAATTTAAAATATATTAAAATTATCAACGTTATTGTACGATAAAAATATTTGTGTGGTTTGGTACATACAGTGGGTGCCACAGGTGTGTTAACATTTTTTGTTGGTGTTTAAAACCTTCGTCACATTACATATAAGTACAACAAATTTGAATAATTTATTTAAAACTAAATATTTACAGGCTTACACGTAACTAATTAAATCTAACGCAAAACTCTCTTAATATGTCGACTTTAAAAACTGATCTATGCTTTCTTTGAATCGTTTTTATATATTTTTGTTATCTGTCTTTAGAATCTTTAACATTCTTCGGTCATTGTCTCGAATTTGACAATAACTTCGAAAACGTTTCACTGTTCCCTTCTTAAGACTGTTCTGTCCTAGTACGCTTTGATGTTTCTGCCCAAAGCATTCACTTTTTCCCAGGTTCGTTGTCGGCCGATTTCTTTCCAGTTCAGAAGCAGTTTTATTTTGGGATCGTTTTTTTGTTCGAGACGCAAGTTCCCACTTGTCATCAACCATAGCAGTTTTCTGGAGATATTCGACTTTTTCTTCAAGTCGCGCACATTGGCTGCAGTCTATCGGACATGGTCTGCTGGACAAGGCATTAGCGTTCCGATGACTGTTTTCGACACGGTGTTCTGTGTTGTAGTCATACTCTTGAAGTCTCTCGATTCATTTTGCCACTTGTTTTTCCGAATTACAGAACTTGCAATAGCCATTTCAAAGCAGCTTGGTTTGTCCTTAGCAAGAATTTTTGTCCATACAAGTATTTGTGCTCTATGTACTTGACGACGATTAACAGTTTTCTTCTAGTCACGCAGTAATTCTTTTGTGGCTTAAACAAAATTTTACTAACAATGACTTTTTCCCGTCCATTTTGCACTTGTGAAAGGACTACACCTATGGCCAGATTACTTGCGTCGGTACCCAAAATCCATCTTCTCTTTGATAAATTAAAACCGGCGAAGTAACTAAAACCTGTTTTAGTTGATAGAAAGCGTTTTTGCACTCTTCATTCCATCTATCTCTTTGGTCAGTTTTGTAAAAAAATTGGCAATATTGGCAAATCCGGGTACAAATCGTCTATAATAGGTGCACTGCTCGGATTTTGTCTGGGTCGGCCTTTACTTATTTGCCTTACGTAGACTCGCAAAACTTACACCAGAAAAAACAGCAGTTTTCCAGTTTTATTTTTCTTAAATTCTCCTAGTGGTTGTTTTAGTTCTACGTCTACTTATTTAGATTTTATTACTTAAAGCAATTTCCCAAACAATATTGAATCTCCGGAAAAAAAAATAAACAAGAAGTTATTAAAACAAAAAAAAAATTAAGTAAAAGTCGCAATATGAATAACTGTTGAAATTGATTGAAAACAAGAGTGTCTATTGTTGCGTATTTATTTATTAAAAACTAATTTATTTAAAAGATTAAAAATTATGTTTACTTATTCTAGAAATATGTACACTTTTAAATTAACCGAACTAATAAAATCTAATAATATTTAATAAAAACACTTACTTACACTATAATTTATATCACATACAAGAAGATAAGATAACGTCCTCGGATAGCCTCACACTTGTTTGTTTACACTATAAGTCACGTTCACTCGATTCGGTGTACACTGTTATTTATTTAAAACTTCGCACGTGCTAATCACTTATTTATCTTCACTTGAAAAATCTTCTTAACACTGCTGCATTTGCATTCCAGCAATAACTGACCTACGATCTGTCTCGTCGGTATATATACACATACGGAAATCCTTCTGGAGCGTTCCCTACTTTTTGGTATATCTTCTAGAAGATGGATAACAGCTTATTTCTCGAACGTTTCACTATGATAACAGAAGGTAATATTATAAATAATTAACTTAGTGGTCAATTGGAATAATTACAAACCTTAGTAAAGACTCAATGTTTTTATCGCCCACAAACGGCTTGGAAGGCTAAACAAAAACAGTTGCATTCTCTTTATATTACAAATATCCAGCTGCATATAAACAATTGTGAAATATGCGATTTGTTTTACCTAGGATCAGAACTATTCATTCTTGGTCAAAATTACTTAACATAAAAACGGGATTGGAAGCTAACTTATTTTTAAACTTGTTATTGTATTTAATGGATTTTATTTATATAGTAAGTGTAAAATAGGAATTTTAGCAGGAATGATCAATTACCGTAAAAATATTTTATTCAATGGTTTAATACTACCACAGAATTTTTAACACCTAAATTAGGAATTTAATCAAATTAATTTAATCATAGACAAAACAATCCAATAAATAAAATGTAATATATAATTATCTATTGATTTATAGTTATTTTCTTATGATTATGATTTTGTACATTACTTATTTTTGTAAATAGTTTATTTTTGTAATAAATAATATTGAATAATCTTTTATTTGTTATTTATTTTCAAAGCGAATTGTGTTGTAGAAATATTATCGGTTGTAAATTCTTTGTGTCATTGAATAGGACAAATTTGTTAAAACACAAGAAGGGGGTCGGTTTAGATACACGTTACGTCATATAGTTAAGTCCACTAGGCTAGAAACTGTTCCACTGTCCACTTTATTTAAATTGGGAGCACCGGCTTACGTCAAAGTTCTAGCGAAATTGACCGAAACATACTAAAACCAAGGTTAAAACTTATGCTCGAAAAGAACAGCGAGGTTGCACATCTATACAATCTTTATAAAATCAAACATAATATTGAAACGTTCGAGAAATTATTTGCAAATGCAAGAGCCTTCTAGAAGCTGTTATCCATCTTCTAGAAGATATACCGAAAAATAGGGAACACTCGAGAAGGATTTCCTTATGTGTATATATACCGCCGAAAACAAATCGTAAGTCAGTTATTGCTAGAATGCGAATGCAGCAGTGTTAAGAAGATTATTCAAGTTGAGATAAATAAGTGATTAGCACGTGCGAAGTTTTAAATAAATAACAGTGTACACCGAATCGAGTGAACGTGACTTATAGTGTAAACAAACAAGTTAGTGGATTTATCTTATCTTCGCGTAAGTGATAGTGTTATACATCGGTTATACATAAATTAGTGTAAGTGTTTTATTAAATATTATTAGATTTAATTAATTCGGTTAATTTAAAAGTGTACATATTTCTAGTATAAGTAAAACATATTATTAGTAGTTTAAATAAATTAGTTTTTAATAATAAAGTCGTAACAATATTAAGAAGCTTACGCAAACATAAAAATTAATTATAATACATTGGAACCAGCACGGCTTGGCTAAAAGTTATTTCAAATCACGAACGGATTAATAACACGTTTTAGTCAAAAAATATTAGAACTCTTGGAAATAATGTAGAATATCCGTTTATCAGGTCATAAATTTAAATAAATGGTTTATTTTACATTTAGAAACACCTAAGCAATATGTTAAATGCAATATTGACGTGCCTAGAAAGAATAAAAAACGTACATAATATGAAAAATTAAACACATATAAGTACGTTAAAAAACATGATTTGAATATTGGCGAATATAATTTACATTTAGCCAATATTGACCCGATACTAACAAACCACACGACGTCAATATTGGAAAACATTTGTTGAGGCTATATCGGCACATAAATTGGTTTAATATTTAGGTTACATATAAAGTCGCAATGTTGTTTTTGTAAGCAGAACCAATTAAGCAATTATATGATCATAAATATCTGTCATTATTTACCATGTTCTACTTTTCTTATCTGTATACAAATTTTTTGTAAAACATAGGTATTTCTAAATGCTGATTTAATTCCTTAATATTTATGTAATTTTGCGCGCACGCATACATGCTGCATACAAAAAAAACACGTTATGTGGTCATGCTACACTGCTAGTCAGCATTGCCTATTTGTAGTAGCATTTTAATTGTTTGAGTTTATGATTTTTAATTAAATTATAGTTTTAACTGTATCATTCAGTTAGATTTAGAGATTCATTGTCTTAATTATTTTATCACACTTAAATAACAGTAGTTGTTATTACTTTGAAGAACTACTAAATTTTATTATTATGTTTATTGTTATCTAAAAGTCGGGGCTTTTAGAGTACCTACCATCCGTTGAAATATTTTGTTTATAATTACGAAATAGTAGTACTTATAACAAAAAAAGTGTGATTATCTTTTTATCTGTCTAGTAAGTTTTAGGTGTTATTTACAACAATAAAACTGTTTAATCTATAAGTTTCTTATGATGCTTATATAAAACTGAATTGAAAGACCCGTCGTAAAAATTAAAAAATGATAAATTTTTTTTTAAAATATTTGGTTTAATTAAAGTTTAATTTAATTATTATCATATAAATTATAACAATGTTTAGTCATTAACTCTAAAGTTTAAAATGTAATTATTGTAAGTTATCCGTGCATTGATGCTTTACTGTTATAATTGTTCTAGTAACTATGTACAAACAAATATTGCAAGAGTCTACAAGCAAAAACAGTCACTTGTTATATTTTTATTTTATAATTTCTATAATAATGAATAGCTACACGATTGTTAAAAATTAATTTGTTTTTTTTTGGATTTATGTATACCCAGTGACTTTTTAAAACTCTTTTTATAGTTTAAATTACTTAGTTTAAAATTTTTTGTAAAGCATTTGATATCTTAATGTCTGCAAATACTTTGAATTTTTACAGCTTTGTATTATTTTTTTGGTGATAAAAAACAAACTTAAACTTTAAACAGTTAGATTATGAACCATAAAAGTATTTTAACAATAACTATAATACGTTTACTACCAATTTTTTTTAGAAAACAAAAATTAAGATTTAAATAGTCGGATTAAGCATCTGAAAGGTATTAAGATATGATTTGTACTATTTGATATTTAGAAGTTAGTTTTGAATCTATTTAAAAGATTTATTTTGATAACAAAATTATATTCCTTAATAGAAAGATTTGACCTAAAAAACAATTGTTTGTGTCACTTTTATTAGTACATTAATATTGCTAATTTTTAGATTTCTGTATAATTAAAAAAAATATGTATTTTAATTATTAGAATCACGTATAGAAACGTGAAATGAAAAAGAATCATAAAAGAAGATTGTTTATTACATATATGCGTCATAACTCTGATACATGATTTTGTTCATTATTGTTAAATTTCGGAACAACATACATGTCTCCGAAGCAATATTTTGCACATTGACAAAGCATCGCAGAGTTTAGGGGCTAAACTCTGACCGTGCCATATCATTTTTGTTTCTATACGGATGAAACAAATATGATCTCGCACATAGTTTTTACACCAAAATCTAAATAAAATAAATGACCTGCTGAGCTAATTTATGAACAATTAATGAACATTAAGTAGGTGAAAAAAAAATATATACATAAGACTGACATATTTAATTATTATAATATGTAACTTGCCAAAAACTTTGAAGCTGCCATATTAAACATATAATAAACGTTTTATTTTTTTCATTTACCGAGAAAAAGTTTTGTTCATAATTTATTTTATTATTTTTTGTTCATAATTTACTTATTATGTTTTTATCATAATACCATTTCTCTTTACTTTTACGTCTTAGACGGGGTGTTAAATCGATTCGGTGAAATGGAACCGAACCATTTTCTTATTGGTTAACCGGTAAATTTATAATTGAATTATTCATTTTTGGTTAATCCATTCCATTCAGTTTAATCACTTTTGGGTAAACGATTTAAGTTAACCGTCTTTGATTAAATGATTCAGTTTAACCATGTTTTGTAAACAATCCAGTTTAGCCATGTTTTGTTATCCGATTTACTTCAAGGGCTTCTGGTTAAAGGATCATTTTAATCACAAATTATTAAATTATCTATTTTAATCATGTTTGATTAAACCTTCGCCGCAAAACAAATAAAAGTATTACATATTTGTAATTAATAAATAGATTAAGCAATTGTTTTGCACTCTAATTTAAGAAAACAAATTTGGGAAATTTAAACAATAAATTCCTATTTGTTTAAAAAGTTAAAATTTGTCTTTTTAGAGGCTTCAATTAAAAAAACAATTTTAAAAATAAATTTTACAGAATAGAAAACTCTCAAACTTTTATCAAAGACATTGTTTTTACTCAAAATATTTATTGTAATTTATATTAATTTGAATAAACTATTTATATACAATTAAACAAATTACCTGACATCATTTTTATTAGTTTTCTTTATACTAATAATTGTCCAATTTTATTTAGTTGTTTTGTTAAATTTTTATAGGAAGTACTTTTAATAATTTAAAACATAAATACATTCAAAACAGCAAAAATCTTTCTAATATGGATTGTCAATACTACAAAAAGTGCCCACATTAGAGTAGTAATTATGAATTAATAAATTTTGTTAAGAACTTTTTTTATCTTTGCATTTTTCTATTTTTAACCAAAAGTAACTCTTAGATATAAGTTTTAAAAAGCAGTAAAACCCATAACAAGGAAACTTAATTCTTAAGCAAATCATTTTAAAGGTAACGATTTTTTCTACACAAACGCGATTATTATTTTACAGGCAATCGATAATAAGCATCGTTGTTTGATAAATCTAGGAAAAAGCCTTTGGAAGAGAAACCACGGGGAAAAATTTATTATTTATTCTGTAATTCATATAATGTAATCAATCACAAAAACGAATTAAACAGGTTTTAATTGAGACAATCTTTTCGTTTTAAATAAAATGTTTTACTTTTACGTTTACTTATACAAAATTACACTTTCTATAACAAAAAAAGGTCATTTTTTAAAGGTATTTTTAACTTCTTAATATTTCATAAAACATATTGTTCAATTTAAACATTCGGTATTAAAATATGTACAAGTTTTTTCATATTGTCGTTTTGTTATCATTATGGTTGAGTCTTTGCAAGTTACCGTTAGTTTTATTATGCTTTTCTGTTTAGTTTAAATTTTCTTTACACATTTTAATCAAGACGCGTTAATTGATATGTTCTATATTCTTATCTAGTTTTAGAAGATCGATCAAATTATACCAATAGTCTAATTTAAAAAACAACGTAGCCATTGCTGTCTTGTCTAAAAAATAAATTTTGATTATCAATTTCTAAGTACAGTATTTCTTAACTAACAGCTACTGCTAAATTTAAGTTAAAGCAAGTGCAAATTTTTTTCCGGGAATCTTTTTTTTTTATTCTTTTATTTTGTAGGTAAACGATAATTGCAATCCTTTTTTTTATTTGTTTAATGATTGCGATCACGAATGATTTTTTAAAGATGATCGGTGATTGCAATGGCAATCTTATTTCAAATGATTGTTCTGGCCACTAGTTATTGACACTAATATTAAACTTTAAAACATTTAATATTATTTTGTTTAAACAAAAGACTGTTCGTCTACAATTCAACTTTAAAACATAATAAAAAATCTTACAATAAGACAGGCGACTACTTTAAACATAAATTAATAGGTTTTTTAACTATTTCGACGTTTTAACAGTTTTTATAAATAAAGCAAAAACTAAATAAGTACTTTCTACACTAATAAGGATACTGAAGAATACTTTAATGATCTATTGGATTAAGTAGATTAAGTTTGCATTACAGAGTTTATTGAATCAAATCAGTTGATAAAAATGATTAAAACGAATCGGTTAACAATAGTTGCTTAAAACAAATCATAACCCAGTAAACACACGACGTCCCAGGGACGTTCGTTTTATGTCCAAATGATGTCTTTACATCCCGGGCTTTAAAACGGACCTGTATAGGATGTCTTTAATAGGACGTCCTCAGGATGTCAATGAAGAACGTACGATGGGAAAAAAAAGGAAAAATTTAGTGCGCGTGCTCGCTTTCCTTCTTGTTCTCTGGTGCCTACTCAACACCCGTACGCTGCTTTGGTATATCAAAGTGGTACACTCTGTTTGCACCGTTTGCACTCTGTATCTGTTTTTGTTGGTGTTCTGACTACTTTATTTATCTGTACTTTATATTATCTAACGTTTTTTAGATGTTTTAGTGCATAAACAAATTTATTTGTTAAGTTTTTGGTACTTTGTATTTATTTATAATGTATAAAAATCATCATTTATAATTATTATTTTGAATTACTAAAAATTAATAAAAGTTTATTGAAAATAAAAGATCACAATTATTAATAATGGTAATTTAAAACCCCATCTCGCGCATATACCTATGTGGTGAATTGAAAATATTTATTTTATGTAAAAAAAATTTTTTTACTCAAAAAATTATTTAAAAAATGTTTTCTTTTTATTAAAGATTTAAAAGTGTGACGTTATCTCACGATTTTTATCGTCGCGATTTACAATAAGTCATCCAAAAATGTCAACATGACCGATAAAGCACAAAATCGGTAATCTAACTAAGAAACTATAACGTTATCGCGTTCTTGGTATTCATAGTTATGATTACTGTGCGTATTACTCGTATTGTATTACTATTTCCACAATAATTGGTTAGGTAGTTAAAAATACGTCTAGAAATAATTTTGTTTTTACCACATTTCTCTGATGAAATGTAAATGTGAAACGTATAAAAATTCTTAATGAATTTGCAAAACTGACGCGTTTACAATTTTTTTTTTAAAAACGATTTAAATAATTTTTAACTGGTTATAATCGATCATCTCTTATGATTTAATCAATAATAGAATCGTCAAAAAGACCAATCAATAATTCTACAAAAGAAGTATTACTTTATCAATTCTTTAATTTAGAAAAATGTAAATTGACCATATTCAAGCGTTTTTTTGGACTTCAGGTTTAACATTTTTGGGTTGGTAAAACTGATGAATTTTAAATCGCCCTCAAAAAATAAAAACTTTTATTGGTTGTCAACAACGACCTCTCTGATTGATGGGTCATAATGAATTCCAGTGATTTGTCAAATCGGGTTGGTAGCAACAATAACCTCATGATAACAACCAAATCTTTTTGTCCATATTTGCTACCAACCCGATTTGACAAATCACTGGAATTCATTATGACCCATCAATCAGAGAGGTCGTTGTTGACAACCAATAAAAGTTTTTATTTTTTGAGGGCGATTTAAAATTCATCAGTTTTACCAACCCAAAAATGTTAAACCTGAAGTCCAAAAAAACGCTTGAATATGGTCAATTCTGATTACATAGAAATACCAAAATAAGTTTTTTGTATTAACTTTTTTATCGACTCTACATGACGATTACCATCTCTTATGTAGTTGCATTGTTTCAGCCGCCACTTAAAAAAATCGGGAAGAAAGTATAAAAAACTCGCTAAGAAAGGCCAAAGAACGCCGGGATCGAAAAGATAAAAAAACAAAATAATCTAAATTAATTTTAATTGAATATAATTTGGATTATTATTTAAAAATATATTTTTACAAAAATAATAATTTGTATTTTATTTGATAAAGTTATTTTTATTCATTACGTCAAGTCGCAAAGGAGTACGTTAAGTCTCCTTACTGAATAAAAAAAAATAATAGAAAAAACCACAAAGTAGCTGTACTTTAAAGGGGAAATGGTATTTTTCTTGATAAAAATATAATATACATATATAGTACATCCTACAGCCATCTAAAAGGAACGTCCCGTTGCGGATACGCAAGGATGTCCTATAAGGACATTGTACGGATGCACACACTTGTGACAAAAGAACGTCCCATGAATGTCCCTAGGACGTACACAGAACCAAAATGGGATGACTTTGGGACATGTAGTGATCCGCAACATCATGTTCCCGGGACATCCTTGGGACATCCTTGTGTTTGTTGGGAAGCAAGGATTAAAACAGTTTGGTTAACTAAAACAAATTATTTGGTTAATTCAACTTTAACTGGTTGAATCAACACTCGTAGTTAAAAACGAATCAGTCAACTAATTGGTTAACCAAAAATGTATTGGTCGGTTAAAATGAATAAGATGCCAAAAATAGTTGAAATTAACTGGTTAACCAAAATGAATCACCTGGGTAATTGGTGAATTTAGCTTTAACCGGTTAACCGGTTACCAAAAGTCAAAATCGACACCCCTATCTTAGACCTTAGTTGATAATTTAGTTATAGCTACCTCTGTTTTTCATATACAATATTGGTGTAAATAATAATAGTTATCTTCTTTCAGTTATTATTTTTATTTGAATTTAGTTTATACTTTATATTATCAGGTTAGCGTGTTTGTTTTTTTGTTGAAGAGAGTAGGGGTAAAACGTCAAGTTAGATGTTGATTTAAAAAGTGTTCTGGTGTTATTTTCGTTTTGTAGTCGAATAAAAACATATTGCTTGTATGTGTTGTTTACTGCCAACCATATTTATTGAACTTTGAGTTTGTATTATCATCGCTTCCCACGTTGCTTAGATAGTCACCTGTTCACCTGCTTTACCTGAACCAAACTTTATTCAACAACACCTGACGTACACTCTATCAGATCGCCCACAGATTCACAACCACCGCAATTTCTTTTGCGTATCCTACTTCTGAGATAATATAAACTCAAAATTCAATAAATATGAGGCTGGTGATGGCAGGAAACAACACATACAAACAATATGTTTTTATTCGACTACAAAACGAAAATAACACCAGAACACTTTTTTCAATCAACATCTAACTTGACGTTTTACCCCTACTCTCTTCAACAAAAAAAACACACACGCTAACCTTATAATATAAAGTATAAACTAAATTCAAATAAAAATAATAACTGAAAGAAGATAACTATAATTATTTACACCAATATCAACAAAAAATACTTAAGTTTCTATCTAAAACATGCTAATCTTACTCGGGGGCTATGCTCTGTATGTACTGACAAAGCATTGTTACCAATTGCCACTTTGCCAGACTCTCTTTAAGGACACTTAACTAAGCAAAAAACGAGACACCTTGATGGTTAGTTTAAAAGAAATAGGTAACGGTGTAAACTAGGGTTGTTAGCTAATGCGATCGGCAATCATTCGTGACTGTTCGCGATGCTATTCAAGAAATTCAAATTAGACAAATAATAAACATTGACAAATCGTTTAACCGCAAAAACTAAAAAATTAATATAATCTTATTTTTGAATGATTTGGAACAGTAAAATGCATTTTATTTTTATACGAAACATTTTCGTATGTAAATAAAAGTTCCATACTGAAAGAGTGCATTATAAATTTTATTAAGGTTATTTTTTAACACGTTTTATATTACACTCATGTACCAATTAACAACTTTGTGAATATAAGCTATTGAGATTTTATTACATTTTAAGTAGTTGTTCAAATTTCAGAAAATACACGACAATCGAAAAAAATTCAGCTGGATAAAAAAGAATATAAGATTATTAAACAAATCTGAAAAGAAAAAAATGTTATTATCTCAAAGTAGATAAAAGCAATCGGCCAGCAAAGGCCGTTATTTGTTAATATCAAAAAATCTTTTTGCCAAAATGGTTGCGGCCACGCGTAGGGTCTAGCTGGAATGTTAAACCATCTGAATCTACCAACGATTGTACTTGTTAGAGTTAATGTTTATAAAATTTTGGAGGTTAATCTTGAAGGTCTTATAAATGGGTTTTTAGAAATACATAAGTATAATTTCACCCTTTCTTACAAAGTATTGGCAAACTTTGGTATTGGTCAGTATTGGTGGTGTAAACACCTTCACTAAAGAAGTTTTCTTCATAGTCTGAAAATTATTCTTTTGTTTCGTGATTGTTGTTCATCAGTATAACTACTTGACACACTTGAGTGTTCTAAATATTATGATTCTCGTAACTACCTACAAGGGCAAAAATTAACAATAAAACAAAAACTATCACTTTATTAAAGCATTGAAATATACATACATAAATCTGACTAACCAGTAAACTGAACTGCGTATTGTACTGATGTTTTTCTGTATATTTCGTATAACACGACAAAATAATTAAAACCGATTTGTTATACCACCGTTTGATAAAATAAGTGAAAAGAAGCTTTAAAATATTTTACTGTAAAAGTTTTTAGACTCAAGTAAGCAGTTATAAATAGACAACATATAAACAAGATATAATACCGGTAAGGGCCAATTAACTCCAAACGTTTTTAAATTACTTTTTCACTTCTTTTCTTACCAACTCTAGTAACGGGCATTTACTAGCAATTTGATGTACTGCCAACGCTATCATTTCTCCGATGTTTTCGGCAATCAGCCGTTAATCTACCGCCAGTTTGTGTTTGCAAGGATGTGAGCCTAGAGCCTAGGTTGCAGTTTGGTTTAGTAATTTGTTAAAACTTAATTAAGGTATTTACGTTTACGCTATTTTCTGGTTGCATAAGGTTATACAATTTAAATACAAGAAAAATACGAAAATTACATAACGATAGTAAAAAAAAATAGCGCACGGTCTTTGCGGCTATGTAAAAAATTGTAATTTGTTAATAAAATGGCAAAAATTTAGCGACGTTACTGTTAGGGAATAACAGTTACGTTTATTTAACATCTTAGCGGCTGCTTTTGGGTAATGTCAAGATGATGAAAACAAAACACGATCTGGTTGATTAGGATTGTTAGTACAAATGTAATATTATCTTTATAGTTTTGTTAGTTATTTTGGCAAATAAACTCTCATCAAAAAAAGAGTAAAAGCTTTTACTAAACATTTTATATATTTATTTCATACTTTTATCCTTGATGTAATACATTAGCACGTCACTGGGTTATCCCTACTACTAATGCGTTGTAAACATAATTTAAATTTATCTTATCGTAGTTCTAACTTTGGTTCTAACCTATAAAATGCACGCAGACTTGTGTTTTCAAACAGAAAAAATACGAAGGTAATTTCGGTAAAATCAGAATGTCGCACAATAACATTGAATGTCTTCCTAGTTGTGTAACAGAAGCGGTTCTATCAAGAAGTGCTCCAGTAACTTTTCTTACCCAACAAGTTAAAGGCTATGAATGGAATGATGACGGTGTTGACTATAACAAATTGTTGGAAACTTACTTAACTACCGGTTTCCAAGCCACGAATTTTGGATTAGCTGTAAATGAAATTAATAAAATGATAGAAACTCGCTGCCAACCAATTACCGAACCAAAATATGAGAGCTTTGAGGATCCTTTTATAACTGTCAAACACAATTGTACGATATTCTTAGGATATACTTCAAATCTTGTATCAAGTGGTCTACGAGAAACAATTAAATTCCTTGTACAGCATAAAATGGTAAGTTAATTAAAAAAGTTATACTTATGAACATTTTTTTATTATTTAGGTAGATTGTATTGTAACTACAGCTGGTGGCATCGAAGAGGATTTTATAAAATGTTTGGCTCCAACATACTTAGGTGATTTTTATTTGGATGGTAAAACGCTAAGAGAAAAGGCTATAAACCGAATAGGAAATTTGTTGGTGCCTAACGATAATTATTGCAAATTTGAAGATTGGTTAATGCCGATCTTAGATGAATTGTTGTTAGAACAGAAAGAGAAAAACGTGGTGTGGACGCCGAGTAAAATAATTACAAGATTAGGTGAAAAAATTAATAACGAAGAAAGTATTTATTATTGGGCAGCAAAGAACCAAATTCCTGTTTTTAGTCCTGCTTTGACCGATGGAAGTCTTGGTGATATGATGTTTTTCCATTCCTTTAAAAACCCTGGATTGGTTGTTGATATACTGGCAGGTAATTTATTTTTTACTTATCTTGTATTCATGGAAAGCTTTCATTTAAATTAATTTTGATTCTTTTTTTTTTAATACCAAATTAAATTGAACAAATGGTATAAGCACCAAAACATTACATGTTGAAAAAAATTCAATATAGAAAAAAATATTTGTGGATTTAATATACAAGGGGTACAATAAAAAAAAACAACCATTATATATGTCAAACTTTGAACGACGTTGATTGAAAACAAGCATTAGTTTTAATGAGTTAGAAATCATATTCAAATTATTTCTTGAATAATTTAAATGAATAATTGAAAACAAATTATTTTTAATGAACTAATTATTTAAGCATAATTTGGTAGGTTTACATATGTAAAACTTGAGAGGACGGATTGTACGTGATAATTTAATCTCTTATTATTAGTTTACCTAGGAAAAACTATATAATTTTCAAAAATGATTATGATATTACATGAATTTTTTAAAATGTTTTACAGTTTTAGGCATTACAACCTTCTTATCAAATGTAATAATTTTTTTAAATTTCAAAATGTCAAAGTGTAAGCGTTGTCAATTATACTGAACATATTAAAATTGAATAGAAATAGAGAAAATAGTATAAAACATACGCGCAGCGTATTCTATTCTATGCGCGGCTCGTATATGTAACCCGGTCAAACGCGTCAATAAGAAATTTTAATATTTTAAAAATAGTTAGATACCTACAGTGCTCGCCGAAAAAGTCGGCACCAAATGGATTTTTTTTTAATTTTTGATTTTTTTTTTTAAAACTACGTAATAATTTGTGTTTGTCTGAAAACCTATTTAGCCCCTATGAGATATACCGAGTGATTTTCACTTAGCTAGAAAATGGCGTTTTTCGAAATTGTCTAAATTAAAAAATTAAGCAAAATTTCAATGAGATTTTTTCATCATGTGTCCGTTTTAGCTTACCGAACAATCTCAAGACCAGTAAACATTTTTTCTTTAACTTCCGCTAAAACAAGTTAGTTTTTTTAAGTGTTTTTAAATTTTCACATAGCTACACTTGATTTCAAAATTCAGTTTGATTTCTTTAAAAACGTTAAAGATTTATAATTGGAAAAAACAATAGAAATTGCTAATTGTTTCTTTAGGTTTGTTATTATTTACAGAAAAGTAATATTGTTGCGTAATCTTTACGTTTTTGATGCAAGATACTGTATGGGAGAAATATTTTTCAATGAAAATTAATATCTATTTACGTGGATTCTAAAAACTTTAATTTATCTTTGCTAATGAATTACTTTCACAAAAAACCCTGTAAATGTTTTTTTTTTACAATTGTCTAGGTAAGGAGAGTTCTCTTTATTCAGTTTACATTATTCAGTCAATTAAGTAGGCAGAATATGAGACTGCTTTGGATTGTTTTACTGTCAAGAAAAATAACGTAATTATTTTCATGATTGACAGTTGCTTTGAAGATTGTTATTTTCTGTTTCCTAGTCATTTTTAAATTTATTCCATTATAAATTAATATTTATTTAACTAAAGAAGACAAAATCGAATTTGTTTAGATTGTCTGTGAGAATTATAAAACGCACAGGGAAACGACAACAATTTTGAACGAGCAACATTCCAAGTTTTGGGCAATGCAAACTGTTGTCGAAACTCCGCGAACTCTTCTTTGAGTAATCGCCCAACTGAACCCAGTTTACAGCACAACGGCCAGAATAATTTTGAAAATAAATCAATTTAGACCTTACAAGTCAAAAATTATCCACACGTTGCAAGACCGAGATTTAGATGCTCGGCTTTATTTTAGGTTTTGGATTCAAGCACAAATAGAAGAGGACAGATCATTTATTAAACGAATCTACATTTTCGTTAAATGGAACTGCTAGTTCTCAAAATTGTCGGTGGTGGGCTGACGAAAATCTCCATTTTGTCATAGAAGCACGCGAACAATTGGTCATTCAAAACGAATGTCTGGTGTGGAATCTAATCAAATCATTGGATCATTTTTCTTCCGAGAAAATCTTAATTCTGAGAGGTTCTTGCATTTCCTCTAGAATGACTTTTTTAATGTAATAGAGGATATTCCATTAGATCTTCGCAAAAATATGTATTTTCAGCAAGATGGTGCACAGTACAGTTGACGTTCGTAATTTTCTTGATTATCTTTTTCACCATAAATGGATCGGAAGATTTTCGGAAATTCTTTGGCTTCCGCGCTCTCCGGATATAACACGCAATCTGTATGTGTAGTCTGTATGTGTCAAAATATTGTTATTATCCGTCTCACAAACATTCCCCGGTACATTTTTTCTAACCTATCTTTGCTGTTATCGTTGTGTTTGTTGTTAATAAGTCTTTTGGTATTATTACAAATAAATTAATTTTTATTGACGTGAGTGCCTTTTAAATAGACTAACGTTTTTGGAATTCAGATAGATTTGTCAAATTTTTGACTTTTAGTATATTAGTTCCGATTTTCGACTCAAGGTCACAGTTCACGACATAATTAAATGCCTTTACGCACAGTTTTCACCTAAATATTTTGATTCTCATTGAGGTTATCTCGAAAATAATCTTCTATATATCTTGTCAATTAGGCTAGCTCGTTGAAGGTTTTACCTTTATTTTTCTGCACTTTTTCGCGTATTTATATACATCATATCAAATTTAATTGTTTTGTGCTTTTTGGCAAATGGGATGTCTGTCGGGGTTTACAGACCAAGAAATCAGTTTCTCTCTTTAGCTATCGAATTCGCTCAGTTGAAATTGTTCGTTTGTCTGTAGTATTTCCTTTGATCCGTTATTTTGGCGGGTTTGTTTTTATTGGCATTTTAAGTATCAGTGCTAATTTAATTCGAATTATAGTAATAGAAATAATATTTGCAATTGAAAGAAATAATACAAACAAATTACTTTGCTTAAACATTAACGAAAAACGCTAGTTATGTAGGGTTTATAATTATAAATTATAAGGGAAATTTGAACAAAAAAATTTGTGAGCGTCTTGATTTTGAATTAAAACTTATGTAGCTTATGATGTCTTCTTGAAGTTTGCTCTTTATCTAAATACTTCGTTGTCTTGACCATCATTATCATCTTCTATTTATTTCTTTCACTTGATGCACAATTACGCATCTTAATAAAGAAAATAATGTGTTTCCACGTTGGGCGCCTATGTAATAATTTTTAGGATTATCCGGGTTTTTAATGTATCGGTATCGTATTTTTTTATATTTTGTTGCTGATATCGTTGATAATAAGAATTGATAAACATTTATTCATATTTTTCGCAAGTTTGTTTGAAGTTTAAATCTGATGGGTATTTACTACCTATCGAGGACTACGCCCTGGCACGTGTGAATTGTGCGAGTATAGTATGGACATTGATAAAAATCGATCATTTCTTTTTCTTAATGAATTTGTTACTTATAGGTCCGGTTGTATGAAGTATTGTTAACTTTGACGATGTAGATAACTACGTGGTCATGTCGTTAAGTATCGTCATTATTACAAAGTCAGTTGTTTTACTGACAACATTGTCAAATTAATAGCTACTATATAGTTAACAACGGCTTCAGCTAACAACACAGTTAACTTTACTTTATGCAACCGAGTAATAAACAACTAAAGTTAAGGATCGTTTGTGTGAGTGATTGACACAATTACTCCAAATACATTTTCTGTAAGCTTATCTTAAGTACTCGGTACTTAAGATAAGCTTACAAGAAACCTGGCAGTAAACAACTAAAGTTTAGGATCGTTTGTGTGAGCGATTGACACGATCCCTCTGAATACATTTCTTGTAAGCTTATCTTTTAGTGTTTGTTGAAGTAAAGCTACTACAACAATAACCTGCTAAAAAGAGGATCGACGCAAGAACACATTTATGTAAAATCCCGCCCCTTGGGACGCGGTTAGACTACAGTAGCGTACGATCATACGTTTTAGTGTCTTAACGTCACTTTTAATGTGCGATTGTTTATTTAAAAAAATCTGTAGATACTCTTGAAAAGTAATACATTTGCGATCAAAGTTCTTAGATTTGTTCAAAACATCTTTTCACTTAAATCGTCACTTGATCTCTTTCAAACGTATTGCATATTTAGTAGATAAAATAAGAAATTAACAATGATGTTCACTATGATCATCAAACGTGTGGTTTTCAATACATGTTATTTTGATAAGTATGTTACATCCCTAACGATAATGTTGGTACTACATTAGTTGCGCGAAATATGAGTGACGTTCCCAATTTTACGTGAAACGAGTTCTAGTATTGGACGTTGACTTTGTTTTCACAAACTGTACATATGCAGGTTTAGTTCTTGTAGGAACTGATTTTTTATTCAAATCCAAACACCAAAGCAAAATAACGCTTTTTATAAACGCTATTAGTGTAGGTTATATGCCAAGTATCTCTGTTTTATTATTCCTTTGTAAAGTTAGCTTGTCAATAACCAATCATATATTCATGATTTTTGCGCGAAATTCAACTCCTCGTACTAAAAGACAGTATAGTGCAAAAATTTAAACAAACTAAAAATCTCATGGGCCAAATTTTTATTTGTTATAAACCAATTTTTCCTCAAAGACATTTAAATTAAAGCTTGTCTGTAAAGGATTTGGTAAACAACCCCTTAACAAACAGGACTCATATGTTTCATTAGTTTAGTAACAATCTTTAAAAGTTCGTACGTTATATAAGTTCATAAGGACAAACAAATTTAAGTGGTTAGATTGGGATAGATCAAAAGAATTATTTCTAAAAATCGTTGTTTACTTCATGGAGCTAACTACATAGTAATTATAGTCTTTAAGAGCAATTTACACAATGATGCCGCCAAGTGCAGTGAGTACTTAAGTTAATAATCGCTGTTAACAGTAAAATTGTAAACTCATTTATCATATCATGTATTTCATTACAATGAAGTCATTTCCAATTGATTTCTTAGATAAATATTTCAATGTAATGACTTGTAAAAAAATCTGTAGGTTTTATCTTTTACTATATAGATTTGTGTAGTTAGATTAGATACTATGCAAGTATTTGGGTGTTATTAAATTTTGATACTTACATTTTCACGAAAGTACTTAACCTATTTAATCTTGATCTGCCATCAACTAAAAAAAATCTTTACAGTCGTAATGTTTCAAATAGATGATACTGTATTTTTTAAATTTATTTTTCACGTCGTTATTATTTAATGCCTAGGATACGAAATACGTAAACATATACTGTAAGCAAAGAATATTTTATTCTCAAACCACGCGACCCTGTAGTATAAGTAAGGCAGTGAATATTCAATCTTCAATGTAGATCAATTGAATTCAAATCTCCAGACTTGTTGGAATTTTCAAATCGTATTCCTGAATATTTAGTATAAGCAATGGTATAAAAAAGCAACACTTACGCTCTTTTCAAAAACACACTAGACCTTAATATTACGTTCGCAGATATAAAATGCGCATTGGGTATGCTTATTTTATCTGAATATGATGTAAAAGCAGCTAGGAGATTGGGATTGAAAAAAGACTAGTAATGAGCTGGTCCGCAATTCTTTGAGCAAATAATGAAGTTTATTCACATGGCAGATAATGGCATTCTTGATAAAGAGGACAAAGCGTGGAAAAATCGCCATCTTGTGGGTAAATTGAAGACATCATTTTTGAAGCACTTTGTTCTGGAAGGAAGATATCAACTAAGAGGAAACTATAGTTAAATAGTTTAGTAGAAAATTCTGCAAACAATTTATAAGAGGCAAACCTATTCGGTTTGCATTTAGAATGTGTTCATTGAACACAAAAGGGTATTTTATAAATTTACAGCACCGCTGCTAATGATGATGAAAGAGTTTTCAGGCAATAAAAAAATATTTTGTATAAATTTTCAACTGATAACTTATTCACCGGCGTAGATTACTTAGAAATTTGAGGAAACGCGGTATTTGGTGTAATGGTACAGTATTATCTATTATCAAATAGACTACCCAAGAAAATACCTTTAGCTGATAAGAAATGTGCAAAGTTCCAAAATTAAAAATATTTATACCAGAACATTCAGTGTACTTTAGAACAAAACAGCATTATTTTTCTAGATTTGGGTCTATCAATTCCTTCTTCTAGGAACTTCTTGAACTTTTTGGACAGGTACTCCAATCCATTGTCACTGCGGAGCCTTTTAATCTGCTTACCAGTTTGCTTTTCAACACTGCGTTTATAATTTTTGAAATAATTCAAGACTCAAGACATCAGATCTATTGCGGAGCATAACCGTTTCCGTGTACCTGTGCAATCATCAATCAACGTAACAAAATATTTTGCACCTCCAGATGATTCTTTATTTATCGGGCCACAAATATCGGAATACCGTCTGATGATTTAAATGGTTGCACGTGAATTTTGCATTTTACACAAACTTCGCAAATTTATTTCATTTATTTTCAGGTCCGCGCCTAGCACTTTTGGCGCCCTTAGCTAAGCACCACAAGTATTTTTTCATTGAGGTAAATTACATGATTATAAACTTATAGGAAACAGAAATATATTCTAACAACTCAAACTCAAAATTTTTGTATTTTAGTTTCAAATGTAATATATGATACAAAAGCACAAAAAAAAATTAAATATGCTCGTTTATATATCACAGCACAAAACTGATCGACAAATAAAAACAAAACAATATATTATTTTAATAATGCAACATGTTACCTTTCAAAGGTTAATATCCATATAATATTTTAGCTAAGTGAATTGAGCTTTCCGTGCTTTAATTTTTATAAATTGTTTAATTAAATATTCGGTGTCTAATTCTTTTAGCTGGTCCGTTTCTATTAAAATGATAGCAAGATTACTTAGTCGGTTTTGCCCCATGGTCGATCTTAAATAATTTTTTATTATTTTGAGTTTTGAAAAAGATTCGTTCTGCGGTAGCAACAGAAACCGGCTTCGTTAATAAAATACGAAGTATTATGCTCGTATTAGGAAAAGAATCCACTAAGTTGTAATATAATTTAAAGTTTCTTCTGGAGACGTAATAACTTTTACATCAGAATTTTGTAAATATTGCAATTCTTTAACAAGTTCCACGGCAGTTATGTCTAGTTCATTGCGAGTAACGTCGTTTAATAAATTTTCAATTTTTTGACATAATTTTAATTCTTCGTTTTCACAATAATTTTTAAATTTATCAATATTCCATAAAAACGCGAAATTATTAGAGTAAGAAGAGAGTAATTGGAATCTCTTATCTACTGATGTTATGATTACATCTAGAGCATTAAAAAAAAACAATCAACTTTGATCTTTAAAGTTTCGTCGTGAATCGGTTAATCGTCACATTCATAATCAAAATGTTTTTTTTTATTTTTCGTGATCTTAGACCTCTTTGTTTTTTAAATTTAGGTTTTTATGTCTAAGCTGAATGCTATTTCTTTAGCATTCAAAAAATTATTCAACTTGTTTAAATGATTACAACACTGAGTAACATCAATCGCTGTCATTAAAAATTTTGCAACAGAAGCAGTAAAGTGAATTTTTTGTTTCGGAATACAACAACTAAAAACGCTCAATTTTTTCTTTGTTCGGTAAAATTCTAAAGAAGTAACTATTGGAAAACTTACACCCTACTCTGAACTATCTCTCGGATTAATATCCTTTTTGTTTTGATAATGAGCAGGGCCACGTTCTACTAATTCTTGAATATTATTAGGACGTAATTTCTTTGGCCATAGTGCAGCATATATTGAAAGTTGACTCATATTTTCCGTTCTGATAATTTTTGAAGGTGTTGATTTCTCATTATCAGCGGAACTTGAAGATGTTGATGGATTGCTTTCTAGATCAGTTTCTTGTCTGCTGCTGATACTTGTTTCAAGTACATGTTCAAAATATTGGGATTCAGCTGTATTATTGTTATTATTAATATTTGGCAAAGTAGACTCGGGTTTTGAAAAAAAATGCGTAATTTTGACATGGTTTTCCAGTTCTTCCTCTCTTTTTCTTTTATTCAGCAAATTTTGGTATCCAGACAATTTCTTCTTTTTTTCTGACATCCTGTATACTGTAAAGAAATTAATACGGAAGTAAACAAATTGACAAATTATTCATGAAAAATGGAAATGTTTCGACGTCTCAAACTCAAACCCGAAAGTATTTTCTCAACATTACTTATTAAAGTTATTTAAAAGTTTATAAATTTTTATAAACAGTATTATTAGTACTTATCAATTATTCTGTTTAAATTTACTTCAATTAACAATGACGTTTATATAGTCAAATATAAAAGGATTTTTGAGAAGCAAGTTTTTGGCTTTTAATGTTTTAATAAATCTAAAATAAAAAATAAATTTTAGATAAACTCAACTTAATTCACAACATAAAACACTTCACTATAAAGTCTGTAAAACTACAAAAAACGTTTCAAAAGCAGATATCTTTTACCCCATGCACCTTTTCACTTCGCTAAGTTAATTATCGATGGGGCATCAGGCGGCAAATGAAATCGCGACCGATGCAGTGCTTATATAAAGTTTCGTACATTGCAAGCTTAAGCATGAATAAAATCAGATTTGTTTGAGTTAACACGTACTTTCATGTTATCATGTTACGGATTACGTATTCGATCAAATAAATGCGTACTTTCATTTGGAAAATATATTATTTTCGAGAAGTAATTCGGTTCCCTCGTTTCAAGGAGTAAAAATAAAAAACAATGTAATAGCTATCAATTCCTTACTTTTTTTTATCATGATACATTTTGTTTTGACAATGTTGTTTGTAGCTTTATCTTTTTTTTACTTTTGAATTTTGAGGCTTTTATTATTAAGTTGCATTAAAATGAAAAGTAGAATCTAAATGACATAATACATTCTAGTATTAGTGGTTACCTTTGGTATAATCAGAAGTGATGTTGAGATGCAATTATATTAGTTAAATAGAACACTTTTTGCTCCAAATTTATATAACTAAAATATTAGTAGTTTTGCTAAAACGCTTAATAATCTATTCATCATGGAGCACCTTGTATTTTTCTTGTCACACTTATTAATGCGGGCATTATATAAACTCTGGAAACGTATTACTAAAACGATATGCTCGTTGATACATATCTTAAACGATTATAAATTGTTCTAAACATAGTGAAAGTTTGAATGAGAACTGTGTACAAAAACGAAGATCAATAGCATCAAATCATCGAAAACTGATTCTTCTAATTCAGCCACATGCTATTGGTGTAAATGGGAGTTTCTCACCAGCACTCAGCGAGTTTTTCGGACCGTGCTCCAAAGTATACCTCTTTAGATCGACGCAATTCGCTCTGAAAGATACTTTTTCTCATAAAGTGTCTCAGTGTTTTGATGACTGGTGTGGTGAGGCTTGTTTCGAAAGCAGTAGGTAAACGTTAGCAACTTCGGTTACCATTTGGATACTGTGTAACCTCAAATACACGTTTTTATTTAGTATAGTGTAGTCCTAAGTTCATCATGGGTGACTACATGTAAGTTGACAACGGGTTCTACTCAACAATAATTAATCAACTTGTCACGCAATATTTCGATTTCTTGATATCCTTCTTTCGGTTCTAACTTCTGTACATACACGAATTAATATTAACATATCATCAAATTTTAGATAGGAAACTAAACTTATTTTTTTAGACGTGAAACGATTAAATATGATGGCAATCAAAGCAATCAATGCGGGAATGATAATAGTTGGAGGTGGTCTAGTCAAACACCATATTTGCAACTCAAACTTAATGGTAAGAAATATTTGCGTCTTGCTTTTGAAGCTCAATAATTCGTATAATTGTAGAGAAATGGTGCTGAGTTTGCAGTCTTTATAAATACTGCATCCGAATTTGATGGTAGTGATGCTGGTGCGCGACCGGATGAAGCAAAATCGTGGGGGAAAATTAAGAAAGATGCTAATCCTGTTAAAGTATTTGCCGAAGCAAGTCTTGTGTTTCCTTTGATAGTAGGACAAACTTTTGCTAAACATTATTTTACTAATAAACATTAATATTTTAATTGTATATTTTTCTACATGCGATTTGCTAATTTAATTTATGTCCGGCTTGTTTTTAAAATAAAAAATTTTGGGGTTGATAATCCAAACTAAAATATATATGGGAATGGTGTATATAAATGTAAAATAAACGACCATAAAACGGTGCTAATAATATAGCATAGCATCAACTCTTATATTCTTAAGAGAAGGATTGAAAGTCTTAATAAAATTAAGTCATTGTAATTATAGATATAAATTTAATTGTTGATGTAATTAAAAAAATTTAAATTGTGAGTTGTTATAAATTAATATTTTTAGCACCGTTGCTGAAAGTGATTATACATTTACCGCATAACAACCCACAAGTTTTGGCGTTTGTTCAGATTTGGACAGTAAAAGAACATAGCTATGTACAATAAAAGATTTCAGTAATAAAAAAAAACAATATTCGATTTTGATTTATTAACCTAAGTGACGACCAATGGTGACGACTAACCTTCATTGCACAGAACGTTTTTTATTTTTAATATTTTTTTATTTTAGTATATTTCTCAACAAATTTCATCTCATAATAGTGAAAAATTTTAATAACATTAATATTTTAATCTGGAATACTTGAGAACGCACTTTGTTATTTAAAACAAGTTTGGGATACAAAAACGTGAGACTGTATGACTGCACAAGCAACATCGTTTATAAGAAAGCTTTTGTAATATATTGATAAGTTTGTGTTTTGAACCTAATTAACATCTAAATTGATTATAATTAACTAACGTAAGGGTTGAGAATTTTTACAGTAATTTTTACACGATTTGTATTACAATTTCAGTGTTATAAAAACCACAGCTACTTAAATGGACGCGTGGGTGACCATTTAAACTTTGTTTAGTGATTTGAACGTCTTCCAGGATGAACCGTGTTGATGTTGTAACCGAAGTTGCCAACGTTTCGTCCATTCTCGTGAGGGGCTTCATCGGGGCGTGAAAGATCGGAAATTTAGGAGATAAACGATAATCTAATAAAGAAACACTGCAGAGCATCGGCGAGCAGACCGGTCGTAATAAACTCCACGACGCACTTATAAAAATGTTGTTTTCTATATCTAAAAAAAACCGAATTGTTCGATTAATAGTGTGTTTTTCTGTTATCTTGTTATGCAAAGATGGCATACGGTCTAACTTCAAAATGAGTCTAAGAGCTGGCTTTCCAACAAGCAATTGCAAATAACAATAAAGATCCATACTCACGAAGAGCCTCCAAAGCAACAGGGAGAGACTGGTTTCGAACTTTTTTGAAGAGAAATCAATTATCCATCCGCCAACCGGAGGTATGCAACCTTTTCCGCATGACTTCCTTTAACAAGCGCAATGTCTTGATGTTTTTCAAAAATTTAAAAACAATCCTGCATTAATGGACCCATAAAGGATTTTCCACCTGGATGAAATTGATACAACTGTGCAAAAACCCGAAAAAAGTCGTTGCTGAAAAGGGCATTAAACAGGTATCCTCTTGCAGTACTGCAAAACAAGGCACGCTTAGCAACATCGCGTGCTATTATCTGTGCTACTGGAACTTTTCTTCTCCCAGCAATGATATTTCCCAGAAAATATTTCAAGTCGCATTGTCAGGAGCGCCTCCTGGAACTTTAGGTTTAGCCACTAAAAGTGGCTGGATGTCTTCAGAACTATTTTCGCAAGTTTTAGATCGGTTTATTATTTATTCACACAGCTCCAATGAGGATCCATCCTTATTGGTATTTGGCAATCTGGAGGCTCACGTTTCAATTCAAGTAATGGAGAAAGCGTGCACAGTAGGTGTCACTATTGTGACACTATCACCTAACTGTAGTCATAAACTGTGGCCGCTAGATAAGGCGGTTTTTTCCTGTGACGTCTAGTTGCTGAATCATTCAGGAATACGCTTAGCAATTTATCAAGTTGCTGGACTAATAAACACAGCATTTGACGCAGCATTTACTCTAAAGAATATAAAGTCTGGTTATTCTAGGACAGGGATTTTAAATGAGAACATGTTTACAAATGCCGACTTTATAGAATCATCCGTGACAGATAGATCTTTGCCAATCCAAATCGCCATCCAAGAGGAAGCTGAGAACTAACCACAGCCGCAAATAATGACAATGCCGAAATCCATAACCCATCACACTAACGCCAAACCCGTCTGGAACTTGGTGTGTTCTTTCTTCCGTGGAACTTCGAGGTTATCTAAAAGCTCTTGAAAGGAAACCCTAGCGTACTCGAAAGAAAAAATCGGCCATCATCATAAGCACACCTGTAAAAGAAGGTTTAAAAAGGAAAAGAGGCGAAAAAAAAAGAAAGTGGCCAAGAAAAAACTCTTTGTTGTTCCGGACTTAGAAACCTCTATGGAAGAGGAGGAGGTTTTGTTCGATGAAGAAAAATATGATAACGATGATGAACTCTCTGACCTGCTAGGTTCAGGTTCTGTATTAGAGGATGCAGGCGAGGAGGATTTCCTCGGCGCAGATCTTATTCCAACACTTTACTCATGGGTTTTGGTGAAGTATGAGGGCAAGAAGAACAAGTTTTTTTTACAGAAGGAAGATGAGGTAGTCAGTCGTTAACTTCTTGAAGAAGTCTAAGAAGCAATATGTTTTTCCCGTGGTTGAATTTTGCCATTAGAAATCCGTAAGGGTTACTATTGCTTTAAACTACAATATCCAGCATCTTTGAACTTAGTGTAATAAGTCACTAAATTATTTTGAGACGTTAGGTACTGAATTTGTCTAATACAAGAATTGTTTTGTCATATTTGCATTTTTATTTAAGAAACACGTGCATTCAACTATTAAAACTTACTGTCCCAGTGTTGACCATCCCCATGTCTCACTGTGCACCTGAGCCGGTACACAGTGGGACAGTTGCAGGCCCTTTTTAAAAAAATTACCACGTTTTTAACAGTGCAATTAAGCACAAATACTTTTCATATATGAACTGTAAACGTAGTTTTGCGAATTTATTGTAAACTTATACTGAAAACTTGACATCAGTTTTTAGTTGAGAGTTTATTTCAAACTTGCAAAACTAAAGTCGCATGCTCAAAATTACTGTAAGTTTTATAAATTCAGCTTAATTAGTTATCTTACAGTACATTTCCAATAAGTTACATTTCATAACTTACAAAAAATTTAAAAGAAAGTTACTGCAAATACTTGTAAATTACAATGCTTGGTGGGAAATATGCGGCTTACTAACCTCAAGTAGCTGTCGTAGAAAAGAATTGCAAGTTCTAAATATAATATAATAAAAGCAATAGATACAACAGAAACTAACTTAACCAATCAATAACTTCATGTACAACCTTTACCTTGCAGTCCTACTTTTTTTCGTAGTTTCCGGAATTAACCGACAAGCGAACGTAAATGGCGAACTTACTACGTCAACGTATGAATTAATTTAAGTTCATAGTGTGTGATGTGCTTATTTTGGGGTGCGTGTAACGACTGCACTGGCCTCAGAGAAGCTAAGTAGCCTGTACAGCTTTTGAGCGCTACACTGAGTCGGTTATAGAACCCCTCGCGAAAGGTATAGTCAGATATGAACGCCTACAGGCAAATCCTCGGTAGATTATATTTTCTTACACACAAATAATCACAAAAGTGTAATTTACGAAATTAAACAAAATTACTGAACCAATAAGATGAAACTGCGAATAATGATATGAATAATTTTGGAGTTAAACGTAGCGTTTCGGTGAGAAAATGAAAGCGAATGGTCGGGTCGGTGTTCTTGCAGCGTATGAAATTAATCGGTCAACGAAAATTGTAAACGAATCGGGTTAAAATCGGCACGGGTATATTCAGTAGGAATAACTAGTCGGTTAATAAGATTAGTTCGGTTTCAGGAATAATAAATATGGGGACCGCTTATATATACCCATCGATGCTTCGGTTGAGTAGAGATCATTTCACGACTAAAGAACCGTAAGGTGCGCGTCGGATAAATTCGGAGTTTGACGATCATGCGAAATAATACATTAACTGTAATAGTTTATCTTTAATTTTACTGAAAAATAAATCCATTCAAGACGATTAATATAATATAAAAAAATATAAAATACAAAAATGAAATAGAGTTTGTAACAACTTGTAAAATAAATGTAGACACCTCAAACGCCGTATGAAAAGTGCAAACGTTTTTTGTTTAGCTAGTGTACTGAAATTCGGAACAAAATTGGTTTCTGCGCAGCGGTTCTTTAATCTCGGAATGAACTCTACTCACAAAGACGGGATCGTTTTGCGCGTCTTCGAGCAGATGGAAAGGTAATTTGCAAAGCTTAAAGTCCTCGTGTAATTTTTTTAATTACTAACTAATTTCGTAACAATTACAGAGATTGGGACCGTCTCACTACAACCTAGAAGATTAAAATGTTTATTAACTGTTTCTAAGTTGGGTTTATTTCTTACACTGTGAACACCTCCTTCAATGTCTACCCATTTTCACTGTCCATGGCTTACAATACAACGCAAGTTTGGGAGAAGTAATGTTTTGTTTTGGAGAATCCGTCGTTCCAATGAATACAAGATTCTATAAATTTGAAACTTTATTTATTTGAGTATAAACAAAGTATGATGATGTAATCAAAACGATATTGCAGCGGTCGTTTGTATTAAAGAAAATTTCTGTTTGGTTGTAAAATTTTATTTTTACTGAGTGTATATAAATTATAAAATTCTTATTTGTAAATTACAATTGCAAAACGTTGTACCCTTCTCTGACACGTAATTTTTAAAAAGTAATTTTAAAGGCCGTTCCCAAATAGTTGTAGAATTTTTTAGTGGTAGAATTACAACTTTCCATAGGTGTATGACAATTACATTTAACTTGAAGTTCTATAAACTTTATTAATACAAACAAAGAAAAATAGTATTTTTTTTGTACAACAGTTACTGCCTGTAATTATTACTCTCATTTTACTTCTTGCAAGAATTCTCCAACATTTAATAACTGTACAACATAAACCAGAAAACTTTATAAATCTATATTTACATTTGTTATCAACTTTTAAATATTTTATAGATATAATTGCAACAAATTGTTATTCATAAGCTTTTAATTTTTGTCGAAAACGTATAACACATCACAATAGACTTAAATTATAATCGAAAATATAAAATTTGACTTTCAAATGACAAGACACTTAAATTAATATAACATCCATTAATAAAAAAGCGTATAACACTTTTAATTTCTAAATAATTTACAATCTATCCGTTATAAAAATAAATTAACTGCCATAACATCATAAAATCAAGGCGCATTAAGTAACCCGATTACCAAATAAATTTTTTTGTACAACTATAATATTACAGCACAATAAATTAGAATCTGCTTAATTTTGAATATAAAGTAAAATCGTTCAAAAATTAAAATATTCACAATTCGTGAGTACGTTTTAGAGAGTCTACCACCATTTTATGATATTGCAACTCTTCGTTTTTATGGAATTTCCACATAACTTTGTATATATTTATATAATGTAAATACAAGTGAATAGTTAAATAAAACAAAAAAAATTTTTTTGACATGATCTAGAAGCAATAGTTAAAATAAAATGTAATTACGAAATAAACCGGTTTCATCCGTCTAATAATGAATCTGATTCAATATAATGTTCTCGAAAATGCCTACAATTTTCATGAACTGTTGCTGCCAATTGTTTCACCCTTGTTGGTGGCACCGGATGACTAACAACTTCTTGTAAAAGCGATAATCCACCTTCACTTTCAACTAGTGCACAGTACTTAGCGGCTGTAATAAAATTGAAATGAACATTCTTAACAGGAAGTTAAATTTATATACTTACGATAAACTTTAGTTAAATTGGCCAACGCCCAAACAGCCCAATATTGGCATTCGGGTGTTTCGTATATCCTAACTAAATTTAAAATTGGTTCGAACGATCTATAATTTATATTTCTTTGCGAAGCTAAATCCCATCGTTCAATGGCACAAACCATTCTCCTTAACACTGCTTCTCTAGTAGGATACAGGATAGTCCATACCTCGGGTCCATCCGATGCCATGTGGGATAAAACACCCGCGGCGTTATAACTAACTTCAATTCCATCGCTAATTGAATCTAATAGATCTGAGAAAACGGTAACATATTCTGGGGTCATTAGATAATGACGTAAATCCTTAACTTCTGCTACGTTTCCAAGTAAACCCATCATATTCCTTAACAGCTCTTCTTTATCTGGGAATTTCTGAAAGATCTATGGTAAATAATGAAATTTCTACGTACTTACGTGTGTACCTCGAGACATTTTAAAAAATACTCCATTCCTTTGTTTTCTAAGAACTTTTTACAGTTAGGCGGAGTTTCGTCAGTAACATTCCACATGGTGGACCAAGCCACTTCTAAAACGTCATCACATAATACTCTTTCTAAACGATCAGCAATTAACCACAACATTTTCTGCGATTAAAAATTTTTTTTTATTATAGTTATAAATACAGAAAAAACTTACATTTATAGCACCAAGTTCTCCCAACTTAACTTTCTGTTGACCATCGACTTGACAAGCTAACGAGTTAAGCAGATAAATTCCAATTCGCTGCACAAAGCTTTCTTGTTGCATTCCATATACCGAATGCAAAAGGATGTCAACTAACCTCTCGTATTGAAAAATCTAAAAAAATAGTCGTGTTAAAATAAACATAATTGCAACGAATTTAAAAGAAGAAAGCGTTGCATCAAACTTTTGGAAACACGTACTAAGTACAAGTTCTAGTACAAACTATTTGAAGTATGTGTTTCGGGCGTTGCCGTGTTTTCATGTTGAAACTCCGAACATTTTGTAGAACTACTACAGCAAAACCAAATAACAAAGACATCCTAGCAAGTTTTGCTGTAGTTTCACTTTGCACCAACGTACTAGCAGAAGAAACATTATGACTTATTAAAGAACGATTACTGCCGAAAGTGACAACGTCGGCGTAGCGTTGGGTCAACTTCCAACTAAATACGAGGTATTTCATTACTGAAGTATGGTGTGTTTCACTAGCGATAGAACCTAAAGATTTGAAAATCCTGCTATATGATTCGCAATAAAAAGGGCGTCGAACATATCTTTTCAAGTTTCCTGTTCGATGTTTGTTTGGAGCACTTCTTTATAACCCCAAATGTTAACCTAATTAAGAGGTTGTATTTGTCGTTGGATCAACCAACATCCTAATTAAAACAAATGCGATGTGATCCTTAAAAACAAAAGATACTAACCTCCACTTTAAAACATAATATTCTAGCAAGGTATATGTTAATTACTTTTAATACGATGGTGGCCCAAGCGGGAACAGGTATAATAATGGGCCAATACGACAGGGTGCTGTAAATTAATCGAACCTCGCCTTCGACGAAGTGAGAATTTTAGTCGGTGTAAGAAACACTCTTTGTGCGCGTTACTAATTTAAATATATTAATCTACGAAGATCCTCAATCTAATCGTCATTTTTGTATCATTTATTGCTAACAATAAATTATTAAGTCGGTTGTTATCGTACTGTAATAATCATTATGTAAGCGAATTGAAAGCGGCACGACGCTTGTAGGTAGTCACAGGGTAATTAAAATCCCAAGCTATTACATGTTACTTCTACAATTGACGTCAAGAGGTTCGGGGAGATTTTGATCTCTAATCATAAGGTTTTAGCTTTTATTACCACCGTCTTTAATTGATTCAGGCGGCATATTAAGGTAGAGACTAATGTTTCCAGATCTACGATATCTTTCTTTATTTTTACTGGATACGATATGATTACGATTTAGGTGCCATTTACACGGTGAATCTAATATTGTTTCACGCACATTTGAGAATTGCGGGTCTGAGATACTTTTCTATACCCCAGAGGTTCGTTTCCTTATAGGATTAATTTCTACACGTAAGAAAAGGTGGCGCTAGGACACAGCTTATCCGAAGAATTTAGGAACTGACAATCCGACTCACAACTATCTACGACGGAAGCTAGCCAAAAGGCGATCCGAACATTTATTAAATATTTTTCCAACTTGTGCGTTACAAAAGGACTAAGTAAAGACTTAATCGGTAGGTTATGTTTAAGTACAAGGTGCTTCTTGTGAAGCAACGAATTTTACAAGCAGAAGAGTGGCGCCACAATGAATTTCCCGTTATCGTCAGTGAATGCCAACATTTTCATAAAGACGTTCGAAAAGTTCGAACGAACGAGTGAAAGGAAACCCACATGCTGGTACCGCTACGTGGACGACACCTTCATAATATGGTCAAATGGAATTAAACCTCTGCAGTAATTCCTAAGCTACATAAACGAACAACACCCGCACATCAGTTTCACGATGGAATTTGAAAAAGATGGTTGACTACCTTTTCTAGATCAGATCAGAAATCCGAACCCCGGATATCCGAAATTCCGGATAATCCGAACAGCTTGTTAAGTGAATTAAAAAAAGGAAAAATCAATACCTACGATTCAAAAGCTAAGTTAGTTTTTTAAGGACAGCCACTTTTAGCAAGCGAAAGGATCTCCGTTGAGGAATCTACTTGTTCCTCACTTTCCGCACAATTGCCCCGTGTTGGCAACCCAGTACATCACATGTTTAATCGCTCCTTCAATTAGAGCTCGTAAGTGCATTTAAGATAGTAAAGTTTGATGTTTTGTAAAACCTTTTTAAGCAAGCCGTTTGCTTTATTAAATTTTGAAACTGAAACAACAAATTGTGTTTCAAACCATTTTTTAAATAGATTACCGTTCATCCAAGCCTTTTTTTGATTTCTAGAGTAAACTAGTAATCACCATTAGTGTTAATTTAATAGTCGCCGCAGCGTTACTACAAACCATGGTAGTCAAACGTTCCTTATTCATTTTGAATCCTTGGACAGACGATTTTTCTTTGGAAGCTAAACTTTTCGTAAGAAGTGGTTTAAAATTGAGTCCAAACTCATCCGCGTTATACAGCTGCTGAGGGGAGTAGTTTTCTGTTGCAATCAACACCTCAAACTTAGATAAATATTCGTCTGCTATAGCAGTATCTGCCGATAACCTTTCTCCAGTAACTGTCAAACTCCGTGCCTCTAACCATTCGTCCCTGTCTGTAAATTTAGACTCGTCATTCATCGTCTTGTTCAGCTGTAAAGCTTTTTCTTGAATCAATGGTCAGCGGAACACATTTTTTTGACATGAACAGAAACTGTTGAATTGTGTCGTTCAATTGTTTTATTACTTGCCATAGCACAGAAACGTTCAATTTTAGCCTTACCGACGCCGAATTCAACAATAATTTTTTTTTGTCTAGGCATTTGAACACTTCAAGTTTTTTTTTAACTATACAGGCACTGTGTTCACGTTATACCTACATTTTACTACACAATTAATTTGCTATGAACAGTTCATAAAAAGCTTACAGCAGAGAGAACAGTACAAGATTAATCAACTTGTACACAACACGATCGACACAGTTCACTGAACTGATGCACGCGACAGAACAGTAGAGCAGACAGTGGTAAAAATATTTGCGATAAGAAACTACTGTGCAGTATTTTTAGTTCGCCATAGCAACAGGGCAAGGTCGGTGGCCTCACCCCTCTACCCGGCGCTTACAACCTCGCGATAGGCTTTCGCGATACACATACATCACACCGATACGTATAAACATTAGCGTTAGTACACTTGCTTCATCGTTCTATATACACACTGTACTGTACATACTTACAACGGTATTCCTGCTACTATAACGTAGATAGAACACCCAGGAAATTCGAGCTTCCCGGAATCCGAACAAGATTCAGCGAAATTAGTTCGGATTTCTGAGGTTCCACTGTACTAGTGAAATGCACAATAACAAACTGTGTAGAAAGAAAAATTACACCGACAGATATTACAGTACCACCCACAGCAAAAAAGATCACTTATTACAACATTTCTACGACGGGCAGAGATTAGTGATCCAGAAAACCAACCACCAGAGATTTTACGGGTAACTGACGCGCTGGCAAGAAATGAATATACATCTAAAAAAATTTCCGAATAGTGAGTACCACAAAGAAGAATGAACTACAACCAGCGCCAGCCATACCTACCGTATGTTGTCGGATTGTGTGATTGATTAAAAAAAGACAGGAAGAACATTAGAGTAAAATACAACACGGTCAAGAAGATCGAGCAACTTGTATCTACAAATCAAGACCGACTACCCGAACTACGAAGCAAGAGAATCTACGAACTTCAGTGTAGTTGTGAAAAGTCATATATAAGACAAACTAGACGCAGTATACAGTGCAGAATAATGGTACATCAGAGACACGCATACCGTGGAGAAATCGGCAGTCGCAAAACACCAACAATGAGAACATGCCATTAACTATGACGTTAAAATAGTTGCAAAAAACAAACCTTATTATCAACGAATGATGAGAGTCGCTGGAAATAATAAAAAAACAGCAATAACTATAACACCGAGGATAGATATGAATTAAGCGACACTTTGAGACTGGCTATACCTAAAATGCATAAAAACATGACTACTACAAACACCATTAGACACGGTCCAACTAACACATTGAACACGTTTCAACAAACAACTGACACAACGGAGCCTAGCAACGCACAGATATATAACCAGGAGCCGAAAACAATTAAAAAAAAGCTGACAGCATGATTAGCAAAACCTTATGTTTTTACATCACAATACGGCAACACCCGGAAGATTTTATTTAAATGGACAGCGGCCGTAAAAACCTATATTCAATTACATACTATTTATTCGAAAAAGATAACCATAGATACTAGCGACGCGAGTCTGATTTTTTACCACGGTAAAAAGATTGGTAATTAGCGGTTAGGTAAATACCATTTCTTAATTAATCCGAATATTAAAAAGAAAAACATGATAATATCTAAATGGGATAAAAGACTTCGGTTATCAGTCGGTGTAGTTATGGAAACACAATAGCGCATTTCCTAGTGGAGTCCGAAAATAGGAAATAACCATCCACTAATTTCTGATGTTTTTTTAATAAATATACCAACACTAAGCGGTTAAAATATAGTAAAGATCTCTGATAGAAATGTAAAAAATAGCAACAGTGAACATGTAAGCCGAAAGCTCTGTCATAAATAAAAAGCTTTACTTACCACATCTTGAGGAATTTTAAATTGGCACAGAGTCAAACATCCATTCCTCATCATAGTATCGTCACTTTTATGAGCAAACATACCATTTAACAAAGTAGTTATAATTCGTCTTTTTATTCTAACAACATCATGTAATTCTTTCCCCGCACCTTTCACTATGTAAAACAATGTAGCACTGGAAAGATCAACGTTAGTATTAAAACATACCGCAATGAAATCAATTACCTTCCGGATATTTGAATATGTCTTTCTGCTATATGCCTATCCATTGATTCTAAGACTACATTAAGAGCTTGTCCTACGTACTGACAACTTTCAAAACGGAAAAAGTGAAAGAGTTCATTCAACACTTTTTGTAACATTTCGGGTCTATCTAAATAGGCTAGAGCAGCTATTAGTACTTGTTCCTCGTTTGCGTTACCTGCAATCTAAAATTTTGTAGTTATGTGCTGTGTTCATCAAACAATTCTTAAGGTCACAAATATTAAAAAAACAACTAATTAGTGTTTACTAAAGATGTACCCCAAAACGTAAAGTTTTCTAGTTGTAGCACGTAATAAAATATTGCTATTTCAGATATATTTAAAGAAGTAGAATTAAACACATCGATTTCAAAACTAACTTATTTTGCATTATTTATATATTGATAAACAAATATTACAATGCATAACTCTTAATCTGTTTTCCAAATAATACCAAAAAACCTTGCCTACTTTTCAAAAAGAGAGAGAAAATCGCACTTGGAAGCCTAATATGCTATAAAAGAGAATTAGGTTAGGCACATCTCAAACTGCAGGTAAAATCACAAGCGACTTGTGATCGAATCTTATATCCCCCATTTGAGCTTGTCTTGCTTAAACCACCCACATTCTCTCCTAATGCGATGCGTTAGCCGGCAACAGTCTACGGATATTTAGATAACTACAGCTGAACCTTCATATAACTACAGTTGAACCTTCATACATATCACATAACTGACCTGTATTCTCAGTTATCACAAATAAACATAGTGAAACGTTATTTTCAACTTCGAGAACGTTTACCAAAGAAGAAAATTCTCGACACAGATAACAGAAAGATATAAAAAGTATTCAAAAAGAGAGAGTTACTTCGTGAATAGAACCATTTTCGGCTGTAGGCTACTTTAATTTAAAAAAAAATCATTTTGTATTATGTAGCCGAAATTAAAAACATTCATTTTTAATCTTTGTTTTATGTCGACCTCCCAATAAATCTATGGTAAAGTTTCAAATCGCTGTGTTAATATGGAGTTTCGGACAGCTTGATCGGCTAGAGGCTTGGTGGCTTGTACTAGAATTTTATACACTTTTTTACCTATTGAACAAGGCTTTTTTGTATGCTAGGTCAATAGTGCCTTGAATAAGTCTACTTGGCACCGTAATGTAATAGCAACGACATTAATTCCCCCAAAGATATAGTCAAAATTTTACAACATAAAGACCTTGACACTCAGTGGAGATATATTTCGTTTGATGTTATTCAATAAATAGCTAACACACTCAATCGATGATTCGCCAGGCCCTGACTTTGAAAAAAACATGTTACAATTGCATATGCACCGTTCTTAAAATTTACGAAAAAGATGAGCCAGTGGTGAATTTGCCAATAGGCCTAGGTCTGTGGGCAACGGATTTCAAAGAACCTAATTGCTATTCCACAGTAACGAGGAGAGAGAGGCTGTACAAAGTGAACTGACCTATACTTTAAAAAAGTATAAATCCGGCGTTGGGTGGGACATACCAAACGTGAAATAATCAATCCCCACTCCTAAACATATAGTAATATTTCTACTTTTATCAAAGTGGTTACATCTTCAACTGAGCCCCTACCCAAATGACGGATAAGGAAATCTCGTCAGATATGGCGGGGACCGAGAAAATAAAATATACGGGGCAAACCAAAACTAGCATAAGAAACAACCTCCGTGGATAGCAGTATGAAGCCTACATACCAAAATGACCGGACAATTACCAATATAAGTAGTTCACGAGCCAATAACTTCGAGTGGAATATCTGGTAAGATTTAGGGCAACCCCTTGCCATTGGAAAGACAAAACGTTCCTAAAGACGAATGAACTCACAATGTGGTCAACGACATGAAGATGCAGAAGCAACGGGGAACCATTGCATTAAAGAGTCAGATAGATATACTTAGTAGAATGAACGTGGGTGAATTCACAGCAAAATTTTCCGTAGCTTCTAGATACCCGTTACTCTAAGAAATGCGGCGCCTAAAAGTAAATATAATGAAATTAAGTAAACCAGATGACCAAATGCAGCAAAAATACTAATTGACCAAACAAAGATATACTACTCAACCAATAATGACTCACACCACTGTAATGGTGTCACGATAATAGTAGACAACTTTTTTAAGCTTTACAGCAATCTCAGACAGATTAATAATGATAAGAATCAAATCAAACCAAGAGATAGTAAATATAATACTGGTGTATTCTCCCACTGCAGATAAAACCTAAAAAGAAATAAAACAGTTCTATAACAATATGCAACCAGCTGTAGGTATCACAACAAAGCAGGCGCGGCTCCAGCAGTTTATTTCGGTGGGGGCTCCATCAGTTTAAAGCGGGGGGGGGGAGGGTGCTCATCACATTTTTAAATAATAATGTATTGAATATGGCGTTAATATAAAATTGAATAACACTTCGTTATGCATCCAGCTTTTACTTGTAAGCGATAAAGCATCATAAATTATACAACTATAAAAAAAAGCGAATGTATTACATACAAAGTGAAAAAAACTTCAGTATTATTTTCAATGTCGGCGGGGAGTATAGCCCCCCCGGCCCCCCCTCTGAAGCCGCGCCTGCAACAAAGAAAGAAGTAACGATCATCATAAGAGTTTTCAACTTTAACATAGTGAAAGGATGAAAAATTAGATGATACCGTAAGCAAAGACAGACTAAGAGTAAGATGCGAAAGAGAATATAGACTAAAACAATTTTGCTACTTATAATAGATTATAATATCAAACACAATTTTCAAACTACCAGAAAGGAGGCTATACATAGAAATCACCAGCTGACATAGAGTACAACATAGTTAGAAACCACATAGATTATTTGATGATAAATGAAAGATATCGCAATGCTATTAAATCAGTCTAAAGATACCCGGGTACAGATATAATGACATAAAAAATTATATTGAAAAAACTAATACCACAACAAATCAAAAAACAATTAGAAACAACACAGCTAAAAAATGTAACAATAACAGACAGATTAAAAGGATCGATTAAGAAAAAATTAAACTAGATAGAAATAAACACAGATGAATACTCAAATTTTAAGTGGGAATTACTCAAAAACACATTAATATCTCCAAGTAGAGAAATATAAAAAACCTCAGAAAAATAATAGATGACCAATGAAATATTGGAACAACGATAAATAAAAACAAAGACATTTATCTAACGACACCTAAAGAAATAAGAAAGAAAATACGATAAACTAAGAAGAAATGGCATGAAAAAATATGCATAGATAAGAACCACAAATAAAACGTGATGACTTTAATCTACATAAGAAAATAATGTCAGCTACAAAAAAACCAAACAAAATTAATATCCATTAAAAAACAAAAGTAAAACAATTCCCGACTCACACAATTAAAGAGATGGACGAAAGATACTAAAAGATAACAAAAAAAAACGAACAAGACAGTGGACCTAACATAACAAACGAATAGATAAAATACGGAATTAAGTTGGCATAATGTAATCAAGTCCCAGGCCCTGACGAAATTCCATCTGAGCTAATAAAATTAATTGCAGTGCAAGAAATAGGTTTACAACACATAATACCGATATAGTGGCTGAAATCAACGTTTACAATTCTGCCAAAGAAAGCTGACACAAGGGAATGTAATGATCATAGAACAATCAGTTTGATGAGTTACACCTGCAAGATATTCTTAAAGATAATGCATCAACAAATATACATATATGTATAAATCTGGAACAAAGCCTGTTTCAGTAAAGCACTGAACACAAAAGAAGCGCTTTGCGCATTTAATGTGTTGATGCAAAGATATAAATATATAAAATATATATAAAAGATATTAGAATAATATCTTATCTATCTAATCGAACTGCAAAGGTAAAAATGAAGAAGAAATACAGACAGAAATAAGGATGCCTACTATTGTCCCTGTTCCTTAATCGATACATTTTTTAAGTTTATAGTAATAAGAAATGTATGAATAATAATATGCAGATGCCAATATATTCATTACAGAATCAACACAAGAAATCCAGACACCATTGGATAGGATAGCCCTCATGATCTTAAAAAATGTATGAATGAATGAACAAATTAAGAAGGTACAAAAATATAAGTAATTAGAAACAATTGTCAACGAAAATCATGACTACACAGAAAAAAATTAAATAAAGGATCGGACAAATCAGAATAATATTTAATAAGATGAAGAACGATCAAAGAATTCAGTGGCAGAACGGAAGCGATGTAGGCTTACAGGTAAATGTTGAAAAAAAACTGGGTAGAAAAAATAACCAATGATAAAGTGCCCTGAAGATAAAGAAATATTGAAAACAGTTAAGATAAAAAAACTGCAATTTTCTGCGTGTAATGTAATTTCTGAGTAGAATGTCTAAATACTGAAACATTCTCGAAGGCGATTTAAGACCACCAACAAAATACTCCAGTCGAAGATTAGGCAAAAATATAAAAGGAAAAGTCGGTAAACGTAGTTAGTCAGTCAGTCCTAAAAAAGGATTTGAGGTGTTAAATAAAGTATATATTCGGTGTATTTACGCATGTGTCATAGAGATAAATAAAAATGATTGCAATTATCTTATCCGCAGACGGTGTTAATTTAATCTGTAGTATAATAGTTAAAATAAATTACCGTTGCAACAATACAACGTAAAAAGCCTTTTAGAAAGAGTGGCAATTAACATCGCAGAGCCGTACCCAAAATATGATTCAGGAAATGAATATATCTTGGTGGCGATATATATTATTTCACAAAATGGACTGAGGCTTCGCCATACCGAATAAAGAGGTGGTTACAGTCGCAGACGTTTTGGTAAAAGTTTTTCTGCTGGTTCGGCAGTCTGATGGCTTGGTTGTACGGATGAATAGAGCAATGGAAAAGTATTTAGGCAAAATGGCGACCGCACATCAAAAACTTGCACCTGTTCCTAATAGCGTATCGATCATCCGTTCATGAAATCATAGACGAAATACCATTCTGTATCATGCTTGCTCGCAAAGTGCGACTTCTATGCGACCTTCAACTTGGACGAAGACCTTAAAAATGGAGAAGACTACGTCAGCAAGTTGATAAAAAAGACTAAACGAGCATTATGTGTAGCCACATAATCCTGAAAGAACACGTGGTTTGTCGCCAAAGCTGCAGAGACAATTTTAAGGTCCTTATGAAGTTCTGCAGCGCAATAATGTACTTGTATACCGTATCCTGAAACCACCAAAAAGCAATCCAAAAGTCCAATCCACCGTCTAGCCTGTTTACTGGCGATAACAACGTTGCCCAAGATCAGATACGAATAAGAGTCATAACAAGCAGAACCAGCAATAAAATCGATGAAATGGACTTCAATAGATTCATGGGTATGTAAAGAGGTCCAAAATGGTTAATTTCTGAGTTACGACCAAGAAGCAACATGACCTGTTCTCAACACCAGATGATTGCGTCATTGCACACTGTGTAGGTGAAGACCTTGCAATGTTCCGAGAAATTGCGGTAGTCTTGAAGAAGAAATTGATACTGTTGAATGAACTACGAAGACAAGAAAAAGTTTTAAAGCTACGTGATGACCGACGCTCGATTTCCTACCTGGTCACCAAGAAGTACTCACGTGCAAAGCCGTTATACAAAACTCTATGGCGAGTCTTATGGAATCTCGAAAGAGAAGTTCCATAACATTAAGAAACTAGTATGACTTGAGTATGGTTGCGAGTTAGATCAACTAGATAAAAAAAACTGTTCGGAATATGTTAGAGGTGGTCTTTTGAGAAACAGACACAGTGTTGACCTGAAGTTATCAAAGCAGAACATCGTGCCAGAAAAAGTCCATTTACTGCTCCTTCTATACACTACAAAGTTGCCGGAATAGAAGGAGCTGCCGTTATTGACAAGACACTTTCTATCGCTGCCGCTGCCGTAGTTTCCTGTTCTGGGGCTGGGAAGAGGTAGTGAAATATTCTCCAACTTCAAAAATATTCGACTGTTTAAGAAACCAACAGAATACTCTAGTAGAAAATAAGACAAAAGTATAAAAGGAAAACTCGATAAACGTAGTCACTCAGTCTTAAAGAAAAATGCGCAATGTTAAATAAATAAATGCACATATGGTGTTTTTACGCGTGTGCTACAGACTATGAAAGTGGTTATAAATATCTTATCTGCAGACGTGTATTAAGTTTGCAACAATACATTATTACTCAAGTCTCAAAACCTAATTTAATTTGATGAAAATAGCAGCAACTATTGAAACAGATTGACCACTATCACGATTCTGAGTTCTAACTACTACTCAAATAGTACATATCAAATTCGTATTGATATGCACTTAATCCACTGTGATGACTGTATGTACATTAACCACATGATACCTCATTCTGAACTGTCTACTATTCCTACGATTACTGAAAATTTTCTTATAGTCCTTCAAAACCCCAGATCACATAGTATTTGATTCATAACTTTATAAATCCTGTTAGCACCAAATGAACACAATTGATATTTGTTAAAAAAACGTTTAGTAGAATACCTGTAATTAGTAAACAATGTAAGTAAACTGATTAACTTACCAATTTAGCAGGTATATCATGTCTCAAGCAAGCATCGTGCTGCGCATCATAAAGTCCCAAGAATTGAAAAGGATTGTTAACCCTAGAAACAAGACCAGGAATATCCGATGCAACAGCAGTGTCATCCGTCGTTTCTCTAGTTTCAGCAACTCCCCGTCCAGCCAAATTAGTCCCCGATATATCCAGCGACACTAACTTACTTAAATTTTCAACAATCGTTAACAACAACTGAGTACCGTTTTCGTACTTTCCATTCTCCTCCTTTGATTGAGATATATCTAAATGGCGTAAATTTTTTAATTTGCACACAGAAGATATTAAATGTTCAATTTTATCAACATTATATAGAATTAAAGATGATAAGTTAACTAAATGTTCGGTATAAGAAAAATCACCCAATTTGCTGCAATTAGATAGGTCTAAATATGTTAAATTCTCTAAAGGCTTCAATAACAACATATAAAATTGTGGTTGTAATTGTTCTAAATTTTTTACTGCTAGTCTTCTTAAATTCGGTGTTAGAATGATGTAACCCTTCTCAAAAAAATAATGAACATCGCGGTGCAAAATTCGAAACCCCCTTTTTGGAAAAATATCAGTGTTTTCACCTACTGTTAATGATTGTAATTTGCCACCGTATGCTGTAATGTATCTTAAACAAGTTACACCTAAAGATGGACAATTATTTAAATCTAATTCGGTTAATCTATGTTGCAGTAAAACTTTTAAACTTTTGTCTTCTATGTCAGTATTGTGTAGTTTAACTCTTTTAAGTCTTGTACATTGTCGATCTCTAAATATATTAATGAAACTATCGATTTGTCGCTTGTTTTTGTTTAGACGACCAGTTAATAGCCTTTCACAGATTTCTATCGGTAACGCTACATTATCGTGAAGACGTAATTGATCCGAGTTAGGTTTATATTCACAAATTGTATCGAGATGATTTAAAATGTAGTCCAAACACAGTTCTATCAAAGATTCTGGAGCGGTATTGCTGCATAATAAACACGAATCTACTGGTAGTGGTAAAGAATGCCGACAAGTTGCTGATTGAAGCATCTTAAAATTTATATGAAAATTAATGTACTAAAAATAACGCAAAATTGAAAATAATTACTTTGTCTTCATTTGAAAAATTCCATTAATTATTGTAATTGTGAAGGAGGGACATAGTATATATTCTGTTTGCGCAAATAATTTTTGCTTTTGTGTGTATAATTGTATAAAGATAAAACACAAAATTCAAGTTGATTTAGAAAATTCCAGATGTTCAGAAATAAACTATTTTTGTTATGACTTAACATTTGACATCTGATACTATAAATAATGGGTTCAGAAAACCACCATTTACATATTAAATTTCCCAGCATATAAAGAACGATTTACAGTAATAATTAATAAATGCACGCAGTGCTACCCAGTATATTCAAACGATTATTTATTCAAAAGTCAATAAAATGTTTATTTTAAAGAAATGCAGTTGTTGCATTTTCACCAGCATACCAGCTTTACAAACAAACGTTCAATTCTACAAATAACACAGTAGACATTTATTATCAGGAAAGATTTAAAAAAACATTATAAAAGTAGTCTTATAGTATATAGAAATGGCTACAATTATATTTTCGTTTTTAATAGATACTAATTACAAACGCTTATTCACAAACGAATACCTACTACATAAAAAGTTTTTTTTTAAATAATCGATTATTTTTCTACATAAAAAATTGTCCAGAAATATTTTTAAAAGTTTTTTTAAAACTCCTCATTTTGACCCGCGCTGCTTTGCATGCCTAAATTTTTAGTTTGTAACACTTTCTCTATTTTTGCATGTCTACTTGCAGAAGAAATTAAACTCTTGACTGTTGTGTTGACGATATATGGGCGAGATCAAAGGGTGAAATCGACAAAGCTTATATATACAAAATTCAAAAAACTTAACGCGTTTTAAAGAACATTATTTAACTAACAGCGCCACCTGTTGACATGTTTATAATATTACCTAGTCTTTAAACATCCCGCTTTCCCCACTTTGTCAACGATAACACTATTCCTGAGACGTACGTATACGGTGCGTATCTACTTATCTCGTAGACGACGTAGCCCTTTGCCACCCGTCTACACCAAAGCGTATTTTATTTTGTTTGTGTGTTGTATACTGATAAAAATATAAGATAATAAGATTATTTAAATTCGCCGTGAATCAGATTGTTCACCATTTCATGGGTTTTAAGTTATTTGCGCGAACCCTTTTTTTTCTAAAACAAAAGTAGTCTAAGATACTCCTTATAACATCAGTTATCCGCCAGTGAAAGTCTTGTCAAAATCGGTCTAGCCGTTTCAAAGAATTGCTGGAACAAATAGACGGAAATTTAAAAAAAAATTTTTTTGTTATAAGTACTGCATATATGCTTCATATGCATTTAGTAAAAAACTGTTACTTTGACATTACAAACAGACACTTCTATTTTATTTATTTGTATAGGATAAAATGGTATGTATAGACTTTCACGACCGTTGTTCACTGAAGTAGATTTTTTCAAATTTTGTCGTAATGATCTTGTCTCTGATGACAACAGTTTACTTTGTTCTTGCTGGAGTATTGACGATTAACTGGTAAAACGCACGAGTAACAACCAACTGGACTTATTTAGTCTACCGTAAGAAGACATTCATAGATTGATATTTACATACATTACACTAAACCATCATCAACAGAAAAACTCTTCTGATTAAGACACTTATGCGCACAAAGTAAGTGACAACACAAGCAAACCGCAAAAAACAACATGCCAACGATTCGCTTTAGAAGAACGGCGACACACTTTAGGACCAGAACTAATTTTATTTTTCACATTTCACATTTAATGTGAATTGTTACCTGTTTAAAAAAATATCAATATTCACTTTGGGATAATCAGTTAATTTCTCAAAGAGTACGTAAACGGAAAACGATTCATTTAGACATAAAAAGTGAGAAACCTAACTACACAAAAACAATAAACTTCGATTAAAAAGAAAAGTATTTGTCTGTTACGCTATAACGAATAATTACATCACGGTCAAAATTACCGCGTCAAATTCCTTAAATAACCCTATTTACAACGCACATTTCATTGTTTCCGTAACATGCTTAGTTCAAAAGATATGAAGATGTTTCCATACATTTGCCTAACCCAGTAACATTAAAGCACATAATTTGCACGTATTTAGCACATTCAAATATTAATATTTCCAGTGCATTTCATATACTAAAGCATATGATTTACATATTCAGCATGTTATAATGCCGGTTATTTTTCACCTTGTTGTCAATTGAACATTGGAATCACATACCGACAACATAAAAGAAATGAAACAAGCAAATGCGATGAATATGGTTTGAATACAATATTTTGATTCAGTTCTGTTTTGAGTAAAACAAAGCTAACAACTTTTTCTCTTTTTATAAAGATTTTAGAGCAGCTTCTGTTAATTTTTTAACGAATTTTTGCAATTTAATATCTTAGCAATTATGCATTTCGCGTCAATCAGCCAATATTAGTAGTAACGATAATGTGATATACTTTAAAAAGCACATTCTTAATTATGCAAAAAAAATTAAAATTTTTGTGTGCTTAGCGAGCATTATCATTTTTGTCTCAAAAACATAAGATTTTTTCTATCAAATAAAATAATACTAATAAAAAACTAATATCTACCACAAAAGTCAAATTATTTGTGTATAAAATATTTTATTGTAATATATCAGAATCTTGCGATACCTGATGGAATGTTCTACGCGATATAGAAAAATGTCGGAATGTTCTAAGCGATGATAAGAGGAAGTATAAAAAGTTCAACGTAATAACGTTTAATTTTAAAAACAACGCGCGGTTGGTTCACATAAATAAAAGTACATAATTGTTAAGTTTGAATGTTTCACACACGTCTTTAGGATGTTGTATCGTTGTATGATGTACATGGTGGAAGATGCGTATTTATAGTTAATTATATTTCAAAGATCAAAATTAAAGCTTTCTATGTGACTTCACAGTCCTATAACATGTAGTTCGTGCATTAGCCCTATTCGCAGTGTTGTAAATAGATAATTTTTAAATTATATAAATACAGATAAATTTTTTTTCTTGCAAGAATTATCTATTATTAGATAATAGATAAACTATTTAAACTTTATATAGATAACAGATAATAGATGAAATAATCTAGGTAGTAATAACTATAGATGGAGTTCATTCGAAGAACTACTATGGAATGTGGGAAATTACTGAAGAAAAACATACATATTGTAACTTGAATTTTACGGAACACTGGATTTTTATAAATTTTATTTAAATAATTTAAATAAAAAATTATATATATACAGATACATATAACCTATATATTTTAGATAGTATATAGATACAGATAAATAGATAAAAAATATGAATCTAGATTTATTTATCTATATAAATTTATATAGATAATTTACAACACTGCCTATTCGGTAAATTTAATGTTATTTAAGTTTTTTATTTTATTATAATACAATACAATTTAAACTCTATTAGTTCTATTTTTTTGACTCAAGGTTTCGATTCATTGGATTCTAAAAACCTTTAAAATTGGACAAATTTTACATAAAGTGAGGCAACGTTCTGCAAACCATAAATACAATGTTAAATCAGAACAATGCAATACAAGTAGCTTTATCTTTTAAATATAACAAAAACATCGATTCCATTTGACGTATAAATCGATTCTGATTCGTTCACTTAAAAGAAAGATTTTGTCGTAATGGAATAAAGCATGTTTATAAGAAAGCAGTTGAAAAAAAGTTATTTTCTTGTTAAAAAACAGTAAATTGTGTCGTGTGAAAAAATTGTGTTATCGCACTATCAGGCATCACAATCAGTGGAAACGCGCCATTAGTCGGTTAATATAAATATTAACGTGTATACTTGATGGAGGAGAATAATTGAAGAAAAATAAATATATGAGTGCTATCCATGGATAAACTAAATAAATTTGTCTTTTTTTATAAAAAAAAGTTTTAATAAAAGCATGGCATATAAAGCGAGGTATGTTATCTTACATGTTCAAACAAAAACATTAACTTTTTCACTTCTTTTACAGGCTAAGAGAGTTCGACAATATTTTAAACAAAGATATTATAGACCTAGAGGATCTTAAAAAGCTAGCATTTACAGGTACCGGTACTGCTTTAAAGTAAGTGTACGAATTAATCAATTTTAATTTTGTTTAGGTATCCCCGATGATCAAGGTAAAAGAGCAATATGCTGGCGTTTACTGTTAAATTACCTGCCAACGGAGAAATCTTCCTGGAGTACATACTTGAAGACAAAGCGAGATTTATATAGACAATTTATAGGTATGTTCAGTTTTGCTTTACTGTGAATTTCTATGGAAACCGCATATTAAGGCAAACAATACTTTCTCGATTCATTAAGAAAAACAAAAAATATTGAGACCTTAATTAAGAAAATAAATGATGACAAATACATTCATTGTTTCAATATGTAATAAAGTCAAAGTAATTAAAAGATAAATTGCAATAATAATTTTAATTAAATTATATTATTTACTCTATTTTAACACATTTAAAGATAAAGAAGCTATAACTTCAACTAGATAATCCCATAATTAATTAATAAGTCTTGTGTATTAATTGATTCTAAAGTATTATAGTTTCTCTTTGCTCATCATATTTTTACCGTTGTTTGTTGCATTACTTTTAGGCTTAATGGGTACTAATTATCTTTATTGAATGCCAAGTATTGTCAGTAGGCTTTGATATTATTATTATTTGTTTACGGTTAGGTTCTTACCCCTTGCTATCAGGTGTTTCATCCTCTTCTATAAATTTTACTTTTAGGAATGTGCTTTACTTTTATGGTAGTTTCTGTACAGTATCTTATAAGTAACCCAATAACGCATTTTAAATAATTCCTGCCCACTATGATTAGATATTTTGAATTATTACTGGCTTTTCTGATCAATATTCTTGACTGCATCAGTCCAAAAGTTGATAGGGCATATAAAATATGAAATTTGAAAAACTAAAGGAGGAGGAGGAATGTGTACACGATTTTTATTAAACTTAGAGCATGTGTTTGAAAAGCCGTTCATTTAGTTCATTGCATAAACGTACTCTTCGAACTGTAGATTCTATTGAGTTTTGCAGCATGTACGAATTATCTTTGACCATTCCGGCAGTAACTGCAATCCTAGCTGTCAAGTCTTCTACATTTTTAACAAGTTTTTCATAAATTAAATTTTTCATGTACTCCTAAAGGAAGAAACCGAGGGGAGTCAGTTCGAGGGATCGTGCATGTCTACCACGTTCAATGAATCTATCGGAGAATTACTTAATAAGTATTCTGTATTAATTGATTCTTAAGTATTATAGTTTCTCTTTGCTGATCATATTTTTTACTGTTGTTTGTTGCATTACTTTTAGGCTTAATAGGGACTTAGGACTAATTATCTTTATTAAATCCCAACTATTGTCAGTAGGCTTTAATATTGTTATTATTTTTTTACAGTTAGGTTCTTAGCCCTTGCTATCAGGTGTTTCATCCTCTTTTCTATAAATTTTACTATCAGGATTGTGCTTTACTTTTATGATAGTGAGTTGTTTCTGGGCAGTGTCTTTTAAGTAGCCCAACAACTCATTTCAAATAATTCCGGTTCACCATGATGAGATATTTTGATTTATTACTGGAATGTTTTCTGATTAACATTCTTGACTGCATCAGTCCAAAAGGGTGTCATTGAAATAAGTGCGCATATTTTTAGGGTTGATAGGGCATGTAAAATAGAAAAATTGAGAAACTAAAGGAGGAATATATATGTACACAATTTTTATTGAACTTAAAGCATGTGTTCGAAGAGCCGACCATTTAATTCATTACATAAACGTACTCTTTGAACTGTAGATTCCATTGAGTTTTGCAGCATGTACGGATTATTTTGGACCACTCCGGCAGTAACTGCAATCCTAGCTGTCAAATCTTCTATATTTTTAACAAGTGTTTCATAAATTAAATTTTTCGTGCGCCCCCATAAGAAGAAACCGAGGGAAGTCGGGTCGGAGGACCGCGCATGTTTACCGCGTCCAATGAATCTATTGGAGAATTGCGTGTGTAACCACTCTCTAACGGCTAGAGTAGAATGTGGGAGAGCCCCGTGAGGTTGGTAAAAACATTCATCTTCGTACATCTAGTGGCATTTCTTCAAGGAGTTTTGGAAGCATTTTGCGTAGAAATTCTCCATACATTTGTTCATTTAAGCGCATACTGTACGGCGACTAACATTCAGTTCTACAACTACAGCGCGCGTACTGGTTAACGGATTCTCCTGAGCCCGTCCTAAAACCCCCTCTTCCAATGATTATCGGCCGCGGTCATGATGCTGTCTCTCGAAAACCCCCTTATCCCGTGCGTGCGTTTAGAAGTTGCCTATTTGGGTATTTCTTAAAATGACAATTATTTGGTATCTATTGACTAATGCTTACTTAATTTTATCAACGCATTTCTTTAAAAGTGGCATATGTGCACAAATTCAAGCAGCGTTTACTTCTTCTCTTCGCTGCTGAGTCGGATTCCAATGTCACGTACTACATCTTAAATTTGTGCCGGCATCTTAAGGTTGCAAAAAATGATCTTTTTCACAAGCCTGAAAATATGCGCACTTATTTCAATGACACCCTGTATAATTGAAATGCTCAAGAAATAAAGCTAAGCTACTTCCAACAAATTAATTGGGCGTTTTATTGTAAAGCCAGATTTACATACAACAATGCACCAAAGTTGAAACACTTGTGGTGCCCTCTCTTATTAACTAACTAAAATTAAAACAGCAGAATTTTTTCAACAAAATTTCAAACTAAACTTATTTTTAATTGCTCTTATTTAATTAAAAAGGGTTATGCCCGGTTGCATAAAGCAAAGTTAACTATGTTGTTAACTGACGCATTGGTTAACTAAATCCTATTGATGTGAGAATGTCGTCAGCGAACCAATTTATTTTGCATCAATGCCAATGCTTAACGACATAACTAAGTAGTTAACTGCATCGTCGAAATTAACAATGCTGTATGCAACCGAGCTTTAATAAACCATTGTATTGGTATAAAAAACTGTGCAAGTATAAAAATAATTTTAAAAAAAACTGAGGAAAGCACATTTAATCCACAACATTGCAAAACAAATGCCAGAAAATAATGAAGTGAACACAGCTGCATAATACAGTACAAAAATTTGACCAATGCACCAGGCTCGAACACGAAACGTAGCAATTAACTGAATTATAGTTGCTTCTTTTTCTACCTCCTATAAGAAGGGATCATTAATTTGAACATTACAAATCAAAAGTCATCACCAGGAGGCGAACCCTTCTCGAAAACGTTCATCAGGTCGTTGTCTAATAAATTGTAGTTTGAAAGTCAAAGCTTTAGCGCAGTGTGATCGTTAAAGAAAACCTGCGATTTTGATGAAAAACGTTTAGTTTAAAATAACTCCCAAACAAAGTGATGCACTGTTTCTTAATTTTTCCCAGTAATAGCATATCATATAAGCGCTATCTCACTGTCATCGCAAAGTTTTACGTTCCTTTTGTTTCCAGTGATCTTTTTATGGCATTTGTTGTTGCTGTACGATGCAACAACGCCTGACGAACAATTTCTCTGTCGGTTCTTACAGAAGGTTTGCGTTTCCTAACATATTTTCTTTTTGTTTAAGAAGACACGCTCCCTTTTTTCATTAGTTTTTTCAGCAAAACGAGATACAGTACTCACTGAGACGCTTTCTACTTTAACTATTTCAGACATAGTATACCTTTCTGCTTCTCGGAGAGCTTGAATCCCTGCATTTTTTCGTTTGACTAGTCGCGTCCGGTTATATATTTATTAAACTAAGGTAAATATTGAAATCATACATTTTAAGTATTAATAAAGGAAAAAATGTAACATATTTGATAAACTTAAGAAACATTTGTTCGTTTTAGTTGCATAATAACGTCTATGCGTGACACTTGGTTTATTGTAATTTCAAGTATCGGTTACGCGAAACTTGATATTGCTTTACGTCATCCTATGCTCAAACTATAATTTAATTATCCACAATCACAGGAGTTTACAAGAAACTTGGGTGGCACATTTCTAAAACCTTTAGCAAAACTCTACAAGAAAACTGTGATAAAGGAATCGAGAAAGAAATAACAAGTCTGCCTGTCAGAAGTTCGAAATTTTGTAAACAATTCCAAATGAATGAAAAACTAATATTAGAACTATACCACTATACAAGAAAGGTAGAAGGAATGATCTGGCTCATTATCGAAAAGTAACGCTATTAAACTCCAAATTATTTTTATATAAAAAAATCAACGGTATGAGTCGCGCGACTACCAACAAAGTTTTAGACAGAATAGATGAACAGTAAGACGCAATATTAATCTAGATAGGTAACTAAATAAGAAGCCAATAGAGTTTAACAAGCCGATGTTCATGTTTTGTAGATTTAAAAAGTACGTTTAAGAGATTTAATAAAAATATTAATAAATAGTAAAACAAAACGTCAGTAAAAATAATAAATGAAGCGAAATATGATGACAGAACCATCTCATAGTGTCATTTACTATGTATAAATAGTAATTTGAAAATCGCTATCGAGGTGGAAACGTTGACAAGCTGATTTTTACCCACGTAATTCAAACAAGTTTTGAATATACTGCGGACTAAAACCAAAACGTATAACATTGCAAGGTAACAATGTCAATGTAACTGTGAACCATTCAACGGCCGTTTTGTCTTTTTGGAGCAATATTTTGCAGAAATTCTACTGTTTCAAGTTATTGATACCAAATCATCCTCAAATGAATTATCTGTGAACACTTCCTGGTTCTAATTGTAGAGATCTTTTGGAGGAGGCGTTTCATTAGTAATGACTTGATTGGTATCCCAAATAGTACAAACAATAGAGTTCACTGAACTAAATTTCTTACATATCAATTATTCGCGTCGATTTCTCTAAATTTAATTACATCAAGTTTATTCTACAAAGTTAAAGCTTTTCGCTCGTTGGTTGCAAGAGATAAACTAAGTACAAACAAAATAATGTATATCGCAAAAATTTTCTTAGTTCAGAGAAGAATTCTTCTTAATTATATACTAAAAATGTGTATAAATTAAGGAATTGGACCCTGTTACCAGTGGCGGCTGGTGGCCAATGCTGCAATAGTTTCATTTCAACATTAAAACTTTAAAAACGCACTCTTACTTAATATTATTATCAATTAATTTATCTTTGGGATAGGCAAGTAGCATAATTTTCAGTATTTGTTTTGGAGGACCATGATCTCTCGGAAGAGCCGCCACTGCTTGCTACGTAGATACTATCGATAGTCATTTTAACAGTTTTAAGTTCTGTTTTTTTTATTTTAACACAGATGAAATGATAGTAACGCCTGGAGCTAAAGAAGTTGATGGGGACGTGGAAGATCATCCTTTAAGTATGAATCCTGATAGCGAATGGCAGACTTTTTTTAAAGATAACGAAGTTTTGTTACAAATAGACAAAGATGTAAGACGTCTATGTCCTGATATATCATTTTTTCAACAACCCACCGAATTTCCTTGTAGCGTAGTGGTTAATAGCATGGACGTCAAACGTCTTCATAGAAGAGTCGAAAGACGCGTTTTAAAGTCTGCAAACGTCGAAAGAAAAGGAATGGGCATGACTAAGGTAAGTACAGTACCTTTACACAATAAACCTGTTCTTAAACAAACATTATTTTTCATGCTTCTGTAATATTAGTAGCAGGTATAACGCTAGTTTTTTTACGATGAGAACAATTTCTAAATAAGTATGTTATTAGATAGCGCTGTCGTTTAAAAAAGCAAACGAAGATTACGCGCCTATGGATGAAGGCCAAGAAGCACATTGGGAAGTAGTTGAAAGAATATTGTTTCTCTATGCTAAACTGAATCCAGGTCAAAGCTACGTACAAGGAATGAATGAGATTCTTGGACCAATCTACTATACTTTTGCTTCCGATCCTGATGCAACTTACAGAGGTAACTGTTTTCTCGGTATAAATTATGCTTCTACTAAAGTTATTTTAGAGTGGGCTGAAGCGGATAGCTTCTTTTGTTTTACGAATTTAATGTCGGAAATTCGCGATTTTTTCATTAAAACTCTCGATGAAACTCAATGCGGTATAAATAGTATGATGACTCGAATGTTAGTTCAATTGAAAAACAGCGATCTTGACGTCTGGTTAAGATTTCAACAGTTAGAATTACGACCTCAATATTATAGCTTCAGGTATTTGTTATTTGAGATGTTGCCTATGATTTACATGATGGGTTTCAGATGGATTACGTTGTTGCTGTCTCAAGAATTTCCATTGCCCGATGTTTTGAGAATATGGGATTCTTTATTTTCGGATGAAAAGCGTTTTAATTTTCTTATATATATTTGCTGTGCTATGATTGTGTGAGTACTGTTATTTTTATTTTTAATTGTTCTTTTATGATACCTGCATCATCAAAACTAAAAACCCCGCAAAAAACAAATACTAACAGAATGCCTTAAGCGGCATTAATCACATAGCAATGTAAACAGCTAACCTTGATTAAATTTTATTTCATAAAGAATGATGCTGGTAAATTAAAAGAAGCATAAAACACAGATTATGTGCATTGAAATCACTAGCGAACAGTTCAGAAGTTTTTTTTAATACTATTTCCATACAAATACGAAGTGTTCCTAACTACATCTAGAAGTGTTTCATTATGTCGTGATCTGTGACCTTGTGTCGAAAATCAGAATTAATAAACTAAAAATTAAGAATTTGCAAAGTTTATGTGAATCTCAAAAACGTTAGCCTATTGAAAAGACACTCATGTTAACAAAAATTAAAAAGAATAACATATGAATATATTTAAAAAAAACAGTTTACTTATAATAATACATAAAGATTTATTAGTAACAAATACAACGGCAAAAGCAAAGATGGGTTAAGAAAAATATACCGGCGAATGTGTGTAAGACGAATGATAGCAACATGTTGACATATAAAGACGTCTAAACACTTTCAATGGTTATAAACGCGGTATTTATTTTTGAATGTGGACGATATTCCCCGGCCTCCTAAGGGTTCACTCCCCATCTTTTACTTATAGTTTTACTCTCAACGACCAAAAGAGATTCGAAATTCAAAACTCGAAGTTATAAGTTAATTTCACGCAGGTGATTTATAACATTTCGATTTTGGAGATCTTCAACAATTGTTTTGACTCGAGCTAAGATTGCGGCCTACTTTTTGATTCTTGGATTGTGTTGATTCCCTGCAATCAATTGTACTCGTAATTATGAACACATTTCTGCTTCTGACGGCATTTAATACAACGGCAAATATTGGAAAATGATGATTCGCAAATTTTCCAAAAAGCTCGATTCCGCCCTTTCTCGTGATTGTACGATGTTGCTGCTTCAAAGTTGGCTAATAGGCGTTCCAAAGCGGACTAGGTAAATTGAGTATTTGACGTCCACCACGTAATCTATGACCAATGTATCTTCAAAATACTTGGTAATAATTCTTATGTTAAATAGTATATGCCAAAGTTGGAATAATTCTGATCCAACGAGCAAACTTGTGACATTTTCGTATTGACCTTTTAACTTGAGTTATCTTGAATTTTCCTCCACAAGGATTCCGATAAATAGAAGAAACATCCTGATTTCCGAATATCTGAAAGTTCCAATTTAAACGCTTGAATGGCAGCGAATTAGAAATCTTATCAATTGAGTTGGCCGCAGATGTTTCGATTGAACATTTTCTGCTGGATACTGGGTTCAGTTGGGCGATTTCTCGAAGAGGAGTTCGTGGCAAATGTGTCTGTCGGGATGTTGTTCGTTAAAAATTGTTGCCGCTTCCCTTTGCGTTTTATAATTCTCAATGACTATCAAAACATTTCGATTTGTCTTCTTTAGTTAAATCATTAATCGTTTTGATTAATTTTTATTCGAATACATTTAAAAATGATTAAGAAACAAAAAATAAAAATCTTCAAAGCAACTGTCAATCATGAAAATAATTAGGTTATTTTTCTTGACCGTAAAACAATCCACAGCCGTCTCATATTCGGCCTACTTAATTGAGTGAATCATGTAAACTGAATAAAGAGAACTCTCCTTACTTAGACAATTGTAAAAGAACATTTACAGGGTTTTTGTGAAAGTAATTTATCAGCAAGGATAAATTAAGCCACGTAAATAGATATTAATTTTCATTGAAAAATATTTCTCCCATAAAGTATCTTGCACCAAAAACGTAAAGATTATGCAACAATATTACTTTTTTGTAAATAATAACAAACCTAAAGGAATAATTAGCAATTTCTATTGTTTTTTCTAGTTATAAATCTTTAACGTTTTTAAGGAAATCAAATTGAATTTTGAAATCAAGTCTTGGTATGTGAAAATTTGAAAGTATTCCAGAAAATTAAAACTTTTAGTTTTAGCGGAAGTCTTGCTTAATTTACGAAAAATAGCAATTTTTGAATTTAGACAATTTTAGAAAAACGCCATTTTCTAGCTAAGTGAAAATAACTCGGTATATCTGATAGGGGCTAAATAGGTTTTCTGGCAAGCACAAATTATTGCTGTAAAAATTTAAAACTAAAAAAAAAAAACGATGTTAAAGTTAATGTCAAATTTGACATAGGTATTTAATAATAAATGTAGTACCAACATTATATTTCTGGTGCTTTTTTTTACTTTTTCAAAAAAGAAAGTAATTTTACATAAGGCAACACAAAAAATATTGTACGTTACTCTCGTCGAAAGTATCATAGCATAACTCACTCACATGCAACGCTCGGCCGTGCGGCCTCACGTCACATTAACATTCGTTATGCTATGCCTTTACTTTCGACCCTTGTTACGTAAACTACTATTAAGTTGTAAGTAACATACCTTCTATCTATGCTAGTACTTGTGTGAATCAAAACAAAAAAAAAACGTCTTTTTTTCGTATTTTTGTATCCTGCAAAATGGCATTAATGGTTAAAAATGTTTGGTAACATTCACTGCCCGTGTAACAATTAACGCCCAACGTACGGCTAATTTGGAGAAAAAGTTTGAACGCGCACAGTTGCTCCCTCAGTACGTGCGCGCCCGACATGTAAAACTATACATTTAAAAGTACTATAAGTCAAACTAGCCCTAGTTTTTATTTTTCAGGATTCTAAGAAATCAACTATTAAATGGTGATTTTCCATTGAACTTAAAATTGCTGCAGAACTTTCCACCAATGGATGTACAAATCATTTTATCAAAAGCAGTGGAATTATCAAAAAAAGGTTTTTAAAGAGACTTAGTAAACTAATTAATTGTGTATATATTATAATTATATGAATAACGTCCATAGCTTGTGAGAAAAACAATTAATATATAAAAACTATATAAGTGCAACTTTATACTTTTTAGAAAAAAGGAATTGTGAATATCGTATATTATTTGATATTTCAAATATTATTAAAAAAATTATATGATTGTACATTTTATGCTCTCTTATAATAAATAAAATTGATATATCTGATTTTTTTTTAAATAACGACTAGCGGAAACCCAAAAACAAAGATGAGGAATAAAGATACAGATTCCTCATATTTCCTTTTTTTTTCAGTTGCAGTGCTAAAGTAAACATCCGGTTCGCACCTCAACATTAGACATAATTAACTGTGACACGATTTCTTTACGGTTCTTCTATGAGGAGGGGCATCAAAACACCTTACGTGTCTATATAAGGCGACGTCTCGTGCAGCTAAGTGCGAAATTCTTCAGGCCTATTTATAGACTAGAAAAATGGTTTGTCTTGACCTGCACTGTGAAGACAATTAATCACATAAATATTGAACAGTTATTTAAATAGTCTTTTACAATTGTTTTTTTAAGTTTTATTTTTTACTTTGTAATTTACGGTGTCGTTGTGGTGGAAATACTGCGTTGAAAGTTCAAACAGTAACGAATACAGTATAATCAGGCAGTAACGGATAGTCGCAAGTAGGATACACCGCTTTGTATCGTATGTTGTGTTTGTAAAATAGTATGTTGAGACATTTTCTCTGTATTTTAATGCTTTCTCTAGTAGATGCATATCAGGCGTTTCAAAACTTCATTGTTTCAGAGAGTATGTGGTGTTTTGAGAAATAGTTAGAAATTCTTACTATACATAAGTATAGTTATATGGAAATTCATGGTATTGCTCTCGTGTTCAAAAACTTTGGGTAAGCAAGGAAAAAACGGCAGACTTTTGGTTAATTAGTGGTGTAGACAATTCCGCTACCAAATTTCTATTTGCAGTATTTGACAACAATTATCCCAGCCATCTTGAAGAAGAATTGAATATTTTGTTTACCAGAGTATGTTCGGTGATGAGAATTAGGCATTTACTAATATCGAGAGGGGTTGGTATATACCAAAAACTGGATGTCCTACGTCTTTATACTCACAACAAAGGAAAAAGCTGTTGGGTGACATTAGAAGCGATGAGTATATTCATAATTTAGGTCTATTAACAGAAACTGCACTCCGAGGGACCTTTTCGAATATAGCAAGAGCTTAATGTAAAGTACAATTGTTGTGGAAGAGTTTCTGAGGTTACCTTATATTATAACTGACTGTTTTATTGATATAAATAAGATACAATAATGCTGCATAATACATAATATGTACTATAACAAAAAAATATACGTAAGTATATTTTGTATTTGGGGAAGATACATTTGAAAAAATGTTCAGTTACGAGCTTTGTTAGATTCAATTTACAACCAGTTTGGGAACAGGAAATGTATTTCAGTGTTAAGCATGTAATTACAGAAATAAATGGTAAAGAAGAGTGTATATTGTTGCCGTTTAAACTATATTCTATATCTAAACAGTTTAAACGTTTGTGAATCCATCCGCGTAATTAATAAAATAAATTTGATTATAAGCACTCTCCAACCATTCGGTCTGTCAAAAAGTCGGTAAATAACGTCAATCCAATAGAGGAGACTCCTGAAAGAGAAATATATTGTAAAGTATAATAATTGAAACGTTTCTGTAATGTTATTCTTTGATATTTTCGAAGCAAAAGAAAGTACGTTAGTTTAGTTTAAAATAGTTATGTTATAATATTTATTTCTATATGAGTTATTGCTACTTACTTATTCTATAGAAGATAAACGTCTAGGTTCGTCCTGAATTTTGATTCTAATAAAATATACATATTAGTTCCTGTTATATACAAGATAAAGATCATTTTTCTATTCAAAAGTGTTTGATGGCAGAGCCATCTCATAGTATAAATTTACTATGTGATTAAAATTAACTGTAGATAGCTATAAACGATGGTAAATACGTTGAGTTAGTTTAACACCCGCGAAATTTCGCTAACTAACTAACTCAACGTATTTACCATCGTTTATAGCTATCTAAAGATCATTTTTCTACTACGTTCACTGTGAACAGTTAACTGTCTCTGTGCATGGATCTAAGACAGCATTCGTTTTATATTGAAAAGTTCTCAAAGTAATTGTCAACTTCGAGACAATAACCGAAGGATGTGGAAAATGCTCGACACAAATAACAGAAATATATAAAAAGTATTCAAAGGAAGCAGGTCATTTTTCGAATAAAATCGGAAATGATCAAGAATCGATGGATAAAAATATGGAAGAAAATTCTAGAAAAATGGAAGAAACACTCTGAAAATTATCAGAAAATAGAAGAAACATTATTGGAAAATTCTAGAAGTTTAAAAGAAGAAATACGAACGAGCATTGAAAATCAAATAAAGGTTACTGAGGAGCAAATATAAGTTAGTATAGAAAACCAAATTAAAATTGTTCAAGAGGAAACTCAAGCAGATATGTTAAATTTAAAAAAAGAAATAGCAGTAGTAGACAGAATGAAACTGCTTGAAAAAAGAATGAATCGAATGAATTGCCATGGTGAAGGAAGCGTCATGGGCGAAGATTTAATAATGGACCGTCGGGAAGAAACCACTAGCAAGTTTAAAGTTGTACCTCCAAATTTTGATGTTAAACTTCCATGGTCAATTTACCACAAACAGTTTGAAGCCGCAGCTACAGCTAATCGTTGAAGGAATAAGCAGAAAGCAACGTCTTTAATAGTGGTTTTACGCGGAAAAGCGCTTGGAATATTGCCGACTGTTCCTCTCAATTTCAAGTTTAGAAATAAGATATGGAGATGCTCATCTTCAACAGGTGTACCAAGCCCAAATAAAAAGTCCTGTTCAAAAAAAGCTGCGAAAGTCTTCAAGCGTTTGCGGCTGACATCGTCAGATTGACACGACTTGCGTATCCTACAGCACCAGATAACTTTCTGGAGCAATTGGCTATTCAAACATTCGTGGACGGCCTCCGAGACAGCGAAAAGCAGCACACTCTCCGGTTAGCTCCACCGAAGACGTCGAATGACGTTTAACTCGTGCATTAGAGTTCGAGGCGGCGTAACAGGCGTTGCACTCAGGCGGCGTTGCACCGAGGCACCTATAAGCTCCGCTGTGCTGCAGAAATACCCTTGCACACACAAGAAAGCATTGAACAAATAGTGTCACGTGTATTCCACGAACAAGTAGCTCGCGGAAGGGCAGTGACGTGCTGGAACTGCAGGGAAGTGGGCCACGTACGACGACGCTGTACTAACCCCAAAAGAAGACTAGAAGAGCGTCCGAAAAACTAGAGCAGGTCGACCGAATAGGGTAAAAGTCGACTCCACAAGGCATGCCCCGGAAATTACCATTCAAATGGCATCGCCTATGGGGCAATTGTACAGGATTTATCTTGATGGCAAGATCAATGGAATAAGTGTTCAGTTACTGGTTGACACGGAAGCGACGAAGACCATCATTCGTCTTGATATGTTATTGGAAAATGAGAGAAATCACCAGTAACAGTGGAGTTCCGTTGAAATTACATTCCCACCAAAGCCGTAACTTTGAGTTTTCGCTGTTTCAAGAAATTTGCTGACTGTTGGGAATTAAGAAAACTCCTCAATTCGTTGAACGGATGAATCGAACAATGTAAAAGTACTTAGCTAAAGTAGTGTCCAAACACCAAAGAGACTGGGATCAGTACTACCCTTTTCAAAATTGCATTTCGATCATGTGTTCACGAAAGCACAGGCCAAACACCATCCTTTGTTCGGTAGCGAAATACGAGTGCCATGCTACCTCCAATTTGGACGAAGACCGGAAGAAGATATTGCTGGAGAAGACTACGTCAGCAAGCTGACAAACTACATTAGGCGGTCCCTAAAAACACACAAATTGCCAGCGACAGAATGAAGACCAGATATGAGGTCACGACACAACACGGTGGGCTTCAACCTGGTGACATGGTGTGGTTGTATAATTCCCAAAGAAGACGTGATTTCTTACCGAAGCTACAGAGGCAATGGGAGGGCCCTTGTGAAGTCGTACCGCGTATTAATGACGTCATGTATCGCTTCCGAAAATCACTCAGATGCAAGCCAAAAATGGTCTACTTCGATCGTCTAGCCCCGTTTGCTGGCGATAACAACATTACGCAAGCCCAGACTCAAACTAGAGTAATAACTAGCAGAACCAGAAATCAAGTCGAAGGAATGAAATTCAATAAGTTGAGCATGTACGGTCATTCTGGAAAGGGTAGGTTCACCGCACATTGGGTGAACAAATGTCTTGACATGTCCAGAGGGGTTGCAGTCGTATTTAAAAAGAAGTTCGGACGGCTAGATGAACGCGGCGGTCGGAAAAGTTCTAAAACTACGTGGTGACCGAGGCTTCGTTTTCTATTTGATCACCAAAAGTACTCACGTGCAAAGCCGTTATACGAAAATCTATGGCGAGGATTATGAGAGAAATAGAGTTCCACAATATTAAGAAGTTGGCAGTACCCAAGCTTGGTTGTGGGTTAGATCAACTGGATTGGAGGACAATTAGAAATATGTTGGTGGTTGAAGTTTATTTTAGAATCATTTATTTCATTATATTTAATTGAATAACCTTTTAGTTTCTTTTTTCGCCGAGGCTACTTGGACCAACTTGATTTTTATAGCTTAGAAGCGACGATAATCCGTAAGGCAGATGCCTTGCTGAACTGCGTGCTCTCAGAACACGTCTCCGCTACCTAACCCATCAGACTGAGTCTTATTAGATTTTACTTCTAAATGACACATTTCCTATTCTTACCTATCCTTTTTGTCGCATACTTGTATTAAGCAAGTTCGGGTGGCTTAGTGGGTCTACATCCTACTCCGAGACTCCAAAACTGACGAGTAATTGACAAAAATTCATATATAACTTTAAAAACAATTATGGTCACCTCTGCCGTTACGTTAAATACCACCCTCTCCTGGGCGAAGACACGAACACGAGAAATCCTGCGTCTTTACTTGCAGTAACTAGCAGCGGTTTAAATACAGGCGCGTTTACCACAGACATTTTTGTGGTTACCTGTTGACTGTTCTAGTTGGTAAAGCAACTATTCGAGGGAAAACAACTTCGGTGGCGGCTCTTGTTGAATTGCTATTGCAGTGTCTCCTGATTCAGAGTTCGGTAGTCTTAACGGCATGTCTTCAAACATCCGGAAACAGAACTTTGAAGTCAGGCGGTGCGGATTTTAACGACGAAGACAATTTGTCTCCTTTTCTGAAGTCTGGACTTTTCCCGGTCCCATACGGTACTTGAACAAATCGTTATCTAGTAGCGGCCTGGACTGGTTCTGCTCGTACATATCGGTTTGGGCATCAATCTCAGAGCTTTCTTTTACGTCTAACGTAGCGTGATTTTCAGACAGGACATCAAGGCTAAGCAGCAGATCGGTTGTAATTGTCATTCGAGCGTGATGGTTTAAGATCCAATGCTCACTGAAAGCGAATAGTTTCCAATTGTTTTAGTAATCTCACAGTTTGCTAGTTGAACCTTACCTGGATTTTTTTCCTGGGGTTGTACGTCTCTAGCGGCGACTCCTACCTTTGTACTTACATAAGTTTTGGTAGGGCCCGCATCCACAAGCGTGTTTAATTCTTACCCGTATACGATGACAGCAACAAACAGTCGAGAATCTACTGAAGCCACGGTGGGCGCAAGAGGTTTAGACTTAGAACGATTTTCAGTCAAGCAGTCCACTCTTGGTGGTTTGTAGATCCACGGACAGTTTCGGTAATTAGCTGAAACTGTTTTTGGATGATCTGGAACAGTGGCTGATCTTTTATAGCTCATACTGGATGTATTTCTGGCGGCGTTAGAATCGTCATCTCGTGACTGAGATTCTGACGGGTTTTTGTAAGGTTACATCTCCGTAGTCGCATGCTAACGATTTTAATTCCTTCAGGTTAGTGTAGTCGTTGCGTTTTATGTATAGTTTGCGTGAAGTGTGTAAGTTCTCATATATTCTTTCCAGTTGTGCTTCCGGAGAGAACTATCCATGACAGCATATAAGCGTCTCTGCAAGCGGTTGCGCATCATTTCTTCCAAATCGTAACGATTTATCAATACCCGAATATCGCCAGTAATAAAATCCAAACTGATTATGAATACATAAACAGTTTGGAAATATTGACAACTCACCAACCAGTGCAGGTCATCTGGATAACAAAAGACCAGAACGTAAAGGGAAACTTAACGGCGGACGCACTAGCTATAAAGAGCACAACAAAGACATATATCGAACCTGAACCCGATTTTGGAATCGCTTACGAGACCGGAAAAGAAACGATTCGCAGGAAACTTGAAGCGGAGCATAAAAAACTTTTCAGAGATGAGGCACACAAAACTCTTCCTTACAGAGCCACAATCAAGCACTCAAACAACACTATTACAACGATTCTCGGCAAACCAAAACTAACCGATGATAAGTTGAAAAAGGCTCCTTGAAATAAACTTCTGGACTTCATTGACGAAACAGAACTGTTGAGATAGTACTAAATCAGAAGGACCAACAAGACCGCAGTGCAAGGGCGCTATACGAACCACCTCTTGAATTAAATTTAAAAAAAAAGTACTGGAGGAGTCTTACTAGACAATTACGACAGTAAGTATTCTGGTTTTCAGGACAGGTCGGCGTAGCGGATTCACGTTCTCTGCTTCGTAGAAAATGCAGCAAAGGTATTTTCCAGTCGGTCACACCGCCGGCTGTTTCTAATTACGTATTTTCAGCTGGTGCGTCAACTACTCATTTCGCATGACACTCATCCACTTGAACCATACGTCGGTTATCGGGATTGCTTCTGGCACTTCTACAGGTTCAAACGTCTTCGATTTACAGACAGTCTCTCGGGGGTCCACCAAAATGTCAACAATATTTGTAACAGCTCCTGGCGTTGAGTCGCAGAATGTTAGTTGCGGTTAAGCACAGGTATCAGGAGCAAGTCGTGGAAGAGAGTGTTTCGGTTCGAACGGCGACTATTCTTTTTAGTCATGCAGGAATGCTCGTTAGACAGGGGAAAGTCACACGCTTCAAAGTAGTGGGCCGTATCCACGAATTCATATATAATTTTAAAAACAATTACGGCCACCTCTGGCGTTTCGTTACCAACTTATCGCGCGCTTTTCGTATGTGGAAATCGTATACATTAGTTTTCGAAAGTCCACCTCTTCCACCATCTTCCACGCTATTTCTAAACTTTAACTACCTGAAAACTTGAGAATAGAAAAGAGCAAAGTCCCCGTTTGATCAAGTAATGTTGTTCGATACCTTTGAACCCCAACAGAAAAGAATAATTGCAAGAAAAATCAAGTAATATTTTTCTTAGAAATCTCACAACGTGTCATGTTAGAAGTTAGATTACACGTTTTCATAGTTTCGGCATTAACTGTTTTGTTATAATATTTGGTTTTATAAAAATACATTAATATATTAAGCAATGAAAACTTCAGAAGCTGTAGAAGAAAATATTTATTTATACAAAAAGTATCAAAGTCAATACGAGTTAATTTTAAAAATGGGTAGTTTTTACAGATCTATTTACAATAATAAATTACACTACATTAATATCTACAATAAAAGGAAATATAAAATCGAGATTCACCATCACCAGTAAGAATTTCCCAGTTTTTGGAGATTATTTTTTCTTTAGCAATCAGTCTTAGTTTTAAAAATTTACAAACCCCTTTCACCTTCAGTCTAATTTAAAATTATATTAGTATGTATATATACCCAAATAACTTAATTACAATTATTTTTAAATAAAGAAATTGTTAATACAAACAAAATAAAGTTAGTATAGATTCAAGATTCCATCACCATAGTTGAAGAATTCCCATTACTTGTTTTTTTTCTGCAAAAAGATTGAAATAAATTTGTATAATAGCATATAATAGTAATGTGCAATTAGATAATGCTTTTGAAAATGAACGTATGCAATATATTTACATCGATTTAAAGCTAAGCATTTTGCGACCAAGAGGTATATTGAATATTCCCATAAGAGCGGAAGTATTTACTTTGCAATAAAAAATGTAATTTTCAAAGGATTTTTTGATTTTATTTTCGCATAATTGCAGCTTGAACTTTTTCAGGTAAGGAATTGTTCTTGATTAGACGCAAAAAATCACCAACTTCAATTGTGCGCGGTAAACGTTATGTTCACAACCGAGCCATCACCATTAGACGCGGTCTGCAACATGCCATTTATAAATTCAAACCTTACGCTCTTACTGGGACATACTTTATGTATGTTAGCAGAAATCTACATTATGTTTAATATATTCTCATATTTTAAGATAGGGAATATGCAAAATATAGTAAAATTTCTAGGAAAACTTTACTTTACATCTGATATAACACTCTTATGTAATGCTCCGAAATGAACCATTCTTCTGACCATCTGACTATCAGCCACTAACCTAACAATCATTGTAGTGTTCTTGAAGATTGTTCTCATGGTATAGCATTCTGTTGCCAATGGATACAGTTACACATCGGTACCAGGTTTAACCTTAGCATTTGCATGATTCCATTAAATAAAAAAGGTCGTAATGACTGAATTTAACAAATCAATAAAATATGAATCAATTTTTCAAATATAATAATATATTAAACATGATGTGCGACTTTATATAGATTAGATCACAAAAACTGTCACATACTGTTAAAATTTTGTTGCACCTAAAAGTAACTAACATACAAATCCAATTTATTTTCGTCACAATATTGTTGAATAAAAACTGAAACTACACACTAACGTAACAACGTAGAAAACACGTATTAAGGATTCATTAAAAAAAAAATATTAATTGATACACAAAATAAATAAATAAATAACATAATACTACCGATTATCTAATATGTACCTCAGTTAGAACTGCCGGTTCTGTACCTTCCCGAAACTTAAAAAACCTTTGAGTGCCAGCAACTTTCATTATTCTAAAATAATTTCGGGGTTATTTAAAAGAAACAATAAAAACACAACTTACAAATGCGTTGCAAGAGGAAAATAAACAAATATATAACTGAAGTGTAGTACTGGAAAGATACATAACCAAGCCTCGCGACTTTTGTTTGCCAATGCAACTGCACATAAATGCCCACATCTTTCACCAGTCATTCGACGATCCGTTGCTTTGGAATTTATCCCATACTTCTACAAAACAAAAAGACACAAATAATTTGTTAAAACCATTCGACGCATCGTACCTCTCCTGAAGTACCTGTAAAGCATTCATTTAAAAATTCTGAATGTGTTGGTCCCGGACAAATAACAGAAACTGTCAAGTCTGTTTTGCTATTAAGTTTCTCTATTCTTAAACTATTGTAATAACCCTATAAGCATAATGTTAGTACGATAAAATAAATGTAACTTTAGTTAATTACGTGAAGGGCATGCTTTGCTCCAGTGTAACTTGCAGAAAATGGCACCGATACAAATCCGGCTACGCTCGACGTAACAGCTACATGACCTTCACCTTTAGTGTTAAAATACTTTAGCGCCACTCTTGTTAGATTTATTACAGAAAATACATTCAATTCAAACAACTCTTTATCTACTTCAATATCTATACTATCCCACTCTGCACGTTGTGATCTTCCGGCGTTATTTAACAAGATGTCGATATGACCAAAATGCGCCAGCGCAGTTTCAAATTGTTTTTTATGTGACGCCATATCTAGCATATCCATTTGTAATATCAACACATCGTTAGGTGTTAACGATCCTTTGGCAACGGCTAAAATAAAATGAGACTTATTCTCTTTGCTATGCTGTTATAATACTTTAGACTGAAGGGTCATTTCATATGAAATCAACACACTAAAATCAAAAAACTTACTTGACCACCTCAGAATTTGATAATATTTGGTATGAAGGTTGTCCTAATTCAGCTAGAAAAATGGGAGTAGTGTCATTTTACTCAGTTTGAAGTGCTATTTCTTTTGATGTACAACACATACTTTGTTATAAAAAGTGTTTTTGAGAAATCCAATTCAAAATTTTGATTTTCTCAAAAAGTAATGGGCGGATAGTTAAATAGTTTGAAAAAAGAGTGTTTGTATAAGTTTAATAGTACTATGTACCCTAACTTTGCTTAATTTATTTACGATGGTGATTATTATCATAATTAATCACGTACTTAAGAGAGTTGCCTCTAAGGCAACAATTTAGTTATTTACAAATAATATTTTTTTTTAGTTAAGTTAGGAATAATTTTTATAACTTAGGTACTTTCTACTGCATTTTATTTGAAAATGTAAGATAAATAACAATCAGTAGAGTCTGTTCTAGATGATTCAAGTTGTGACACGAAAGGTGACTAATAGTGGGTAGGTTTGTTGATTGTTTCATGAGCTGACAAGATCCTCGCACATTCAAGTTGAGACAAGCTTACTCTCAAGGTGTTATATTTTCTAGTCTGCATCTGCAGTTCGTAAGAGTAGGATGTCAGTACATAATGTAGGTGTTTAAAAGTGAACAATATTTTGTGGTCAAAGTAGGAAAAAGGCTATCGTGATTTCAAAATATGTCGATTACGTTTTTTGACGGATTTTAAGAAACTTTACATAGCAGTAATTTTGAAACCGTTTAGGATATTTGAAAAAAATTGACATTTTTCTTAATCTCTATGATGACAACCTCCATACGAAATTTCACCAAATTCTGACTTGGTCAGGTTTATACCCTGTGTTGATTTGATTTGAAATGATCCTGAAATAAAGATCCGTGAAGTTAACAAAACATTTTGAGCACTAATTCTGTATTTGTGGAATTAGTGCTTAATTAGTGTTTATTAGTGCTTCATATTAGATCATCAGCAAACATTGCATTTGAAAGTTATATGGAGTAAAAGTTTTCTGCGAAATGTTGAGCACTGATTCTGAAAGTTTGTTAGGAATGGCTGCTTTGATAGTGCTTCATAACAGAGCATCAGCACAGACTTGGTTTTAAAGTTATAGGTAGACACCCAGCAAAAAATGTTGAGCAGGAATTAGTGCTTATTAGTGCTTCATATCAGAGCATTTGCAAAAACTTGATTTAAAAGTTATAAGTGGTTTATTAGTCATGGTTCGTACTAGCTGTGAGGTTGTTGTGATGAAACCTTGAAGTTTAATAACAAATTATTTTAGTTAAAACTTCTATATCTAACTAGTGATGCACTTTCGCTAAAGCTATTTGGATATGTTTCATAGTTTAGTTATCTTTGAGTGTTTAGATTATAAGCGACGTTCAACTTAGACCGCGTCGCAATGGAACTCCCAGACCTTATAGGTTTAGTCCTAGTTTCTCCTTTGAGTCAAAACAAGGAAATAAACTTAATATTTGTCGTTTGTAAACCCAAACAAACTGACGTTTCGCAAGGTATTGTAGCTTGCATTTTCAGAGCGCTAATTGTAGGACTAAGAACTAAACAAAGAAAACCATACGAAAGCTTATGATTCTATATCTTTGAGTGCTACGCTCTGGTAGGGCGTCTGTAAAGGTTTAAGTTTAAACATTACAGTGCTAAAAGGAAATGAATATGTATAATCTATAATATTCATTGAATAGACAAATACTATTCCCTGAAACATAAACATTCAATAGAAAATGAGACCTAAAATGAATGTTTATTAGATAGTGTACTGTCTGGGCGACTTATGATCTGAAAGAAATTTATATACAAAAGCGTTCTTGTGTTTTGCTGCATCTGTTTTAACCTTAATTGTCAAAAAAGCCATATAACTTTTTTCGAAATAATAAACACAACTGTTGGAATCTTTCAGAAATATTAGAAACGGATTTAAAGAAAAATGTAATCCCATGTGATACAAGCTCAGACGATGAAAATCATTTACATTTTACTTTAATTGCAAACAAAGAAGAATGGAATATGATTGCGCCATTAATTTTATTTCAAGCCAAAGTTACAACCAGGATGTACATACATTTTCAATAAAAAGATTAAAGACAACGACTATCTGTCTTTAGATTTTTAAGAATCATCATATATCTATAATTGGAAACACTTACTTAACAATTAATGGCTTTACAAGAAATGTAAAGCTTAAAAAACAAGGGCCAGATGAGGGAGGACTTAGTTTGTCATGCTCAATTACAAACATTTTTACTTCAAAACATAGAAACTTTGCAAGACAATTAAGAAGATTAAAACGAGAGAGAGTATATCAAAGATTACCAATTTACCAATAAATTAGCTTTGTGAAAATGCCAATAGTAGTAAAAAACAAAATATAAGAAACTCATAAGTTTTACGTAAATACAAACAAGAAGCATTGCAGAAAAAGTATCAACGTTGGCTCATCAATTAACACAACAAGATGTCCAGAATTATATCTACAAAACTTAAAATACACTCAGCCATACACAGTATATCGTTAGATAAGTTTTTTGTTCACTATTGGACGTACGAACGAATGAACATATATAATTCTTACGTTACGAATCATAAAGACTGCTCAATTTTAAACTTGGCTTCGATGTTGGATAAAAAATGGTGCAGAACCGCCAAAAATGATAATTTGTGATCATTCTCTTGCATTTTTGGGGGCTATCTCGTGGTCTTTTAATAAAATGTATTTGAACAAGTACATTGAGAGGTGCTATGACATTCTTTTTGGAAAGAATTCTACAATGCCAATTTAGTAAAATCATTTACTAGTTGGGACAGTCTAAATAATAAACCGAGGCTATTGCGAGAATTTTATGTTAGAGCCATGGCTCTACTAATTCAGAGTACATCTTTATCGTTGGCTAAAGAAATAAATACATCAATATATATTGTTTCTAACAGCGAATTTTCTGGTACGTTAAATAATGTTCCACTTGCAGCTGAGTATCACAAATTAAAATTTAAAAAACTGTCGGGACTTGAAACAGTAAATATTGTTGAAACCGATGAGGAAAGCATAACTTGTGTCTATGATTATAAGCGACTTTCGGCTTAGACCGCGTCGTAGTTAAACACCCAGACTTAGGCTTGGTCCTAGTCTTTTCTTGAGAGCCAAAACAAGAAGTAGAACTTGGCCTTTGCCGTATTGTCACACACTTTAGTTTGGTCAAAGTTCAGCGTGTGTCCTTGGTTCCACTCGTGTTCTGCCACTGCTGATTTAGTAACTATGCGGTGTTTGCAGTCAGCCATATGTTCTTTTACTCTAACTTCAACAGAGCGTCCCGTCTGTCCTATATAACTCCATCCACAGGAACAAGGAATTTTAAAAACTCCGGCATGTTTTAGAGCTCCTTGTTTGTCTTTAACAGATGTAAACCAGGTGTTCAGGGTATCTGTTACGGTAATTTTTCATTAAGTACGCCTTTGTTGTTACGGTTGAAATCTTCGTTAGGTACGCCTATGGATTTGCGACGTGAAATTAGATTCGAGTTTTGACAACCGCTAACTATCTTTTACGCGTGACTGTCATTTACGACGTGCTCTTCAACTTGGAAATTACTTGAAATGGCCGGTGGATTTGACAAGTAAACCTCTTCTACAATTATACACCACCATGGTGATCAATCAATAAGTGAAATACATTTAAAATTTGTTTGCGTCGACATCGGGTAAGATTGTAACTTTTCATTTATTAAAACTTCGTTGTAATTTCCTGTATTTTGACAGCCATTCCGCCACGTGCGCATATTTAGTTCTAATTATTACTTATTAATGAGGAGTCCGTTTCGTATTACTATTTCTTCAAACAAATATTCGAAGGCCGTAAATTAACTTTGGTGACGATCACCTTATTTGGGAGATTCTAATTATCGAATACGAGGAATTCGAGTCGAAGGCCGTAACTTAACACCGATGATTATTACCTTATCCGGAAGATCCTAATTATTGGATTTGAGGGAATTCTATTCGGAGGAAATTGTTTAATACCATCATATTCGTACCGTAATGTAACAGCATACGATAAGTGTCGGTTCGTTTACTGTCCTTTAAATATGTCTTTATTTGTAGTTTGTGAGTCGCCAGGTAGACACGTCTATATTTTTCAGGAAGTTTAATTGTAGGAGGCCGTAGGAAAAACGTTTTTCTGACAGCACTCTGGAACTTGGTAAGTCAATTTTACTTATTTATACGTGATCGCTACGGTAACTCACGACTTGTTATATTTGCTAATTGTACGTGCTAATTGATTTGTTACTTGTGTTTGTTACTAAATTAAGCTAGATAAATTACTTATCGCGTGCTGCCTATATCTACAATCAATCATCATTGTTAATGTTACTTGTTGATAAAATTATATACATGTTATAGTCCTTACACGCTTGTTTGACGTGTAGTGTAAGTTGCCGATCCTGCTGCTATTCTCTGTTCTATATTCTCTACAGCACGGACTTATATTGAACTACTTAATTGTTACTACATTTATTTTTATAGAGGAATTAAAGTATCATTGTTGTTAATGATCGAGTTTCTTTTCCATTTTAGTCGTTTCTTTCAGCAGTTACGAACTTAACATCATAGTTACAAGTTTATTACCATTTCTGCTGTGAGCAGGCAGAAACTTACTTTGGACAGGCTCTGGCGCCCTTAATTTCTTATATATATATTTCTAGAAGACCTACCCCCTCTCCGACTGTTGGGAGTTGGCCGTGCAGGTTCGTAACCAGCTAAAACTTGTAACAAATTGGCGAGCCCAACGGTTTGGGGCCCCGATTATCTCATTTCGAATTTCTCATTTCTCTACATTGCTTTTAGCTATTCTTTAATTGTGATTAGCGTAGGATTAACTTATACTGTCGAATTTCTCTAGACTTAGTGTGTAACAAATTAGCAACTCGACTTTTCGATTCTTTTTTTGAATTTCTCATTCGTTATAATTCTCTCTGCTGTTTAGATTTTTTTCTCTAATTAGTATAGGATTACCAGCAGGAATAGGTAGTTTATATTGTTGACTTGCTATCGATTTAGTGTGTGCGATCATAAATTCTTCTAGCTTTATTGATTCTTTTCTTAGTCTTACGTGGGTTCGATTTTACTTTGCTTTCTTTACTTAGTTATTGCTACTCGACTGGACGTCTGAGTTACTTCATTAACTTTTTCTTTTTCTGTATTTTTCTTTAGTGCTGCAGTTTGATTGTAGATTAGCACTTTGCTTACGTTTCTTTTAATCGGACCTTCGCTTTGATTTTTTGGATTGACTCGACTACGTCGATTAAGTTGTTTGTTTTCTTATTGGAGTACTTACTGGATAGTAATACGGCTTATACTTACTGTTACTTTGAGTTCTTGTCAGACACGTGGTGGCACATGTTCGTGTTAGTTGACAACGTTGGTTAGTTTATTGTTTACTTGTTATTGTTCTAGCTATGTATTCTTCAGATGAAGAACCACCATTTCTTACTTCTTCGGACTCTGATTCCGAAACGAATTTAGGTAATTGGAATGTTACTTTTTCGGGTGAAGATCCTTCTGTACTTATAGAATTTTTTATTCGTATTGACGAGTTGTGTTTGTCTCGTGGTGTTTCACAACATCAACTTTTTCTTTCAGCTTTTGAAGTTTTATCTGGCAAAGCCCTTCTTGTTTTTAGGACGAATCGAAGTTTGTTACGTTCGTGGGATGATGTTGCTGCTTTGTTGAAGTCTGAGTTTTTACCTTTAGATTATGATGAGCGCTTGATGGATACTATTCGCAGTCGTACAATGGGAGCTAACGAAACCATTGGTACTTACGTTACCAATATGCGATACCTTTTTCTTCAGCTAGCTGAACCGGTCTCAGAGCAAATGCAGCTCAAGGTTATTCGTCGAAATCTAACGCCTTTCTATCAACTTCCTTTCGCGTTGATTGAGATTACATCTATTGCTCAATTAATCTCTTTAGGCAAGCGTTTGGAGTCGAACATCAATTCTCGCGATTCTTTCCACTTCTCCACAACAGAGATTGGTGACAAAGTTCAAGAGCCATCTGTAGTCTTTGCTAATAAGATTTCTACTCCCGTCTCTTCTGCTACTTGCTCTCTTACCACTTCTCCTCCCAATATTTGTGTTCGTTGTCGTTCTCAAGGTGATAAACCTTTACGTACTGTTCGCTCTCTTCTTTCTCTTCCTCCTAATTTCTTTTCAGTTTCTAGGATTATTAGGCCTACTACTGATCCTTGGTATTTAGGTATGATATCTAAAATTACTGCTTCTCCTCGTCGTTTCTCTCGTTGGTGTGTTGTGAAAAATCTTTTATGTAAACGTGTTCGCATTTCATCTTCTGATCCTTGCGTTTGGAAGTTAGTTGTACCATCGGACCAACGCAAACAACTGATTCAGGATCACCACATAACATCTAATTGTGATCACCTCAGTGTTAGGAGCACTTTGGAAGCTCTTCGGTGTCATTTTTACTGGCCGCATATGAGACCTAAGGTTGCCGAGTTCATACGTCATTGTTCTTGTTCGAATTCGCGACGAAGCAAGCCTTTTAGGTCACGCCACATTTTGCCAAGTAGAACGAAGCTTTCCAACACTGATGTCGCTACAAGGTCTACGCGTCTACATAAGGACCGTACTATTTCTCCGGATGTAAAAGTCGCTTCTAATTATTCTTTGTTGTCTCCTTCTTCTAATCGTTCTCTTCGCTTTCATCGGCGTCGCAAGCGTCGTAAGTGCTAGTTCACTTTTTGGGCTTTTGACTTTCGACCTTTGCTATTCTTTTGGTTCTTTTCTTTCGGTTTTGGTGGTTCGAGTCTTTGAATATGGCGTCGGTATCTTGTTGGTTGTAGCTTGGTGCTACCCAATTGTTCTTCTCATATTGCTGTCACCGATTTTCTTTTCTTTGCTTAAGTTTCTAGTGCTTTTGGTTTTGGGTTTCTTTTTTCTCCATCTTACTTCAGGACAGACTACCTTTCCGTCTGTATATATTTATATCCGCTTAGTCGGCCTTTTTGGAATCGGTACGTCATATATAGAATTCTCTCTTCTGCTTTTGGATTTGGTTTTTTTTTCTTGAGTTTTCTATTCCGCTCGTCGGCATTAAAGTCTTGAAGTATACTTTCCAATTTGGGACAGCAATTGGTACGCTCTTGGTCTATGACTAACTGTGATATCTTTTCTCTTCTCTTTCTTTTTTTTTCCTTTTTTTATTTGGGCGGTTGGTTGGGCATTGAAGGGTTGGTCACTCCCTTTCGTTTCTTCTACGGAGAGAAGAACGAATCAGACACTTACATCTCGTCTTATCTTTCTCCGTCTGTTTCTTTTCTTCCTTTCTTGTTTTTCTTACTTCTTATTTTTTCTGTTGCTTTTGAAGGTTTGCTTTTAGGGCAATTAGCTCTTTTGTTTTTCTTTTATCATAGTTTGTTGGCTGAACACTTTCTTTTTCTTTTTAGTAACTTCCTTCTTTAGTGTTCACTGCAGCTGTGTTTCTTTTTTTCTTTTCTTTCTCAGTTACTTTTCTTGCTGTATTGGATTTAGTGGGTTTTTGTTTTGTTGTTTTTGGATTGAAGCTTGGGATAGACTGCAACGTCGCTTCTGGTACTTTGTACTTCCGCTTAGTCGGCATTTTTGATGTTGTTAGTCACTGTTAGGATATTTCTCTTCTTTGGGTTTCTTTTGCTCTTGGAATATTCTAATCCGTTCTTCGGCATTTAAGTTCCAGGTGACATTCCAACACAACCGGCACTAACTCACGACGTTCAATTGGCAAGTGAAGCTTTCTTCTTTATTGGTTCTTACTTCTTTTCCTTTCTTTCTTTTGGTTTTGTTTTTGGATTACGTGGTTTGGATTTCTTTTGGATTGGCACTCATTTAGTGTTTAGCTTTTTGGTAACTTTGTTGGTGTGACTCTTGGATTACTGATTCTTTTCTCTGCCTTTTAGGTAGTACGACTTATGTCGACTTTTAATCAGAATCTTTCTTTTTGCTTGAGATTTCTTCATTGGTTTTCTTTGCTTAGATCTTTAGGATCTGTTGGGTTTTGGTGGAAGAATCTCATATCGTCTGTTGACGACTTTTGGAGCACAACTACCTTAGTTTTCTTTTTGACTTTTCTTCTAAATCCGCGTATCCCATTTCAACATCTAGATATTTTTTTCTTTTTTTTTTACTTCTTTAGCTTAGTTAGCTTTGGGGACTTATATTTGGGGTTGGATTCGTATTCTTTCTTTCCTATCATTCTTCTTTTTTTCTGGGGTTACTTTAGTGTTGTCGATCAGTAAGGTGTATGGGACTGCGTTGCTTTCTGGCTTTTTAGCGTAACGACTGTTGTCGACTCTCAACGAGTACCTGTGCTGATACTTCTATTCTGTTAGTTGAGTTTCTGGTTTTTTTGAAGTATCATTCCGCTTCATGCGACTTTTGGACACGTCTGGTTGGTGATGCTTAGTAAACCGAGAAAATCTCTTTCATCTACGTTTCTTCTGGGGTTGGGCGTTATTGTGTTTTGGGGTTGGTTTTGGATTTTAGGGTTCTGTCCTTGGCGTATGCCTAAATTTCTGTCTTCATTTTAGCTTTGTTTTCGTTATTCTCGCTCCACGCTTTTATCTTGCTGGGGGGGAATCTGTTACGGTAATTTTTCATTAAGTACGCCTTTGTTGTTACGGTTGAAATCTTCGTTAGGTACGCCTATGGATTTGCGACGTGAAATTAGATTCGAGTTTTGACAACCGCTAACTATCTTTTACGCGTGACTGTCATTTACGACGTGCTCTTCAACTTGGAAATTACTTGAAATGGCCGGTGGATTTGACAAGTAAACCTCTTCTACAATTATACACCACCATGGTGATCAATCAATAAGTGAAATACATTTAAAATTTGTTTGCGTCGACATCGGGTAAGATTGTAACTTTTCATTTATTAAAACTTCGTTGTAATTTCCTGTATTTTGACAGCCATTCCGCCACGTGCGCATATTTAGTTCTAATTATTACTTATTAATGAGGAGTCCGTTTCGTATTACTATTTCTTCAAACAAATATTCGAAGGCCGTAAATTAACTTTGGTGACGATCACCTTATTTGGGAGATTCTAATTATCGAATACGAGGGAATTCGAGTCGAAGGCCGTAACTTAACACCGATGATTATTACCTTATCCGGAAGATCCTAATTATTGGATTTGAGGGAATTCTATTCGGAGGAAATTGTTTAATACCATCATATTCGTACCGTAATGTAACAGCATACGATAAGTGTCGGTTCGTTTACTGTCCTTTAAATATGTCTTTATTTGTAGTTTGTGAGTCGCCAGGTAGACACGTCTATATTTTTCAGGAAGTTTAATTGTAGGAGGCCGTAGGAAAAACGTTTTTCTGACAGCACTCTGGAACTTGGTAAGTCAATTTTTACTTATTTATACGTGATCGCTACGGTAACTCACGACTTGTTATATTTGCTAATTGTACGTGCTAATTGATTTGTTACTTGTGTTTGTTACTAAATTAAGCTAGATAAATTACTTATCGCGTGCTGCCTATATCTACAATCAATCATCATTGTTAATGTTACTTGTTGATAAAATTATATACATGTTATAGTCCTTACACGCTTGTTTGACGTGTAGTGTAAGTTGCCGATCCTGCTGCTATTCTCTGTTCTATATTCTCTACAGCACGGACTTATATTGAACTACTTAATTGTTACTACATTTATTTTTATAGAGGAATTAAAGTATCATTGTTGTTAATGATCGAGTTTCTTTTCCATTTTAGTCGTTTCTTTCAGCAGTTACGAACTTAACATCATAGTTACAAGTTTATTACCATTTCTGCTGTGAGCAGGCAGAAACTTACTTTGGACAGGCTCTGGCGCCCTTAATTATCTTATATATATATTTCTAGAAGACCTACCCCCTCTCCGACTGTTGGGAGTTGGCCGTGCAGGTTCGTAACCAGCTAAAACTTGTAACATATCCTTAGTCGTAAAGACAGTTTTAATATTATGTTTCTTTAGCACCCTGCTTATTTTGTCTGTCGCACCCATACAGTATAATAAATAAGCGGTGCTAATGGGAGGTGATAAATCTTCTTTGACTTTTGGATTTATTGCTCTTTTCCTTGCATTTTGGATCTCTTTGAACCCGTGTCCATTTTGTTGTAGGGACTCTAACAGTGTTTCCTTTTCCTTTTGTAGATTTTTATTATCTGACACACGTATAGCTCTTTTGGCTAAAGTATGTAAAACAGCATTCTTCTGTACTGGATGGTGGCGAGACTCGGCGTTTAAGTATCTATTAGCGTGCGTTTTCTTTCTATAAACGGAATGCCCCAATTTCCCGTTATTTTTCCTTATCACTAGTACATCAAGAAAGGCTAGACTGCTGTTATGTTCTAACTCCCTAGTAAATTTAATCCTGTTATGCGCAGAATTTAGATGTTGAAAGAACTGATTTAGTTTATCTTTGCCATGAGGCCATACAACAAACGTATCATTAACATATCTAAACCCTAGTTTTTGGTTTAAACTCAACATTTTTCATAATTTCAGTTTCAAAATATTCCATGTAAATATTGGCTATAACTGGAGAGAGCGGTGAACCCATGGCCGGTCCTTTTACTTGTTTAAACAAGTTGTCGTTATAACTGAAATATGGGTTTTTAAGGCAGAGTTCGATGAGCAGAACTTCTTCAGTAATTCTCTCCTGGAGCAAAAACAACACTTCGTCGACCGGGACTTTAGTAAAAAGGGATACCACGTCAAAGCTGACTAGGATATCTTCTTTTGTTATACGCAAGTTCTTAATTTTCTCTACAAAGTTTGTAGAATCTTTAATGTGAGTTTCTGGATTTCCTGTCAACGGCAAGAGTTTTTCAGCTAGATAACGTGCTAACGATTGAGTTGGTAAATTGATGGTGCTCACTATCGGTCGAAGGGGGACTCCTTCTTTGTGTATCTTGGGAAGACCGTAGATTCGTGGCATAACTGGATTTTTGACAATCAAAGTTTGTTTCTTGTTAATATCTATAGTAGTGGAGTTTAGTGAAATTTACCTTAGTGCATAAGGAGTTTAGAGGGTTTCTCTGTAGACGTATGTAGCAATCTTCTGAAAGTAAGTTCGTCATTTTGTCGTTGTAATCTTGTATGTTCATAAATGTCCTTATTCTCACGTAAACGCTTAGCTGCTTCTCTTTAATGTCTGTTAAGCTTAAGATTTTATATAACTTGTGTTGATGACCCCGATTTAACTGACAACTTCCAAAGTTTAAATTTTATTCAAGAGTTAAAACATAATGCTTTAAAAAATATAAAGGACACTGGCGAACTTACAGACGAAGATAATTTTTATTACAATTTTCTAAAGATTTTGAGAGATTTTTGAAAACCATTTTACATATTAACATCTGGCATTATGAATTCAGCATTTCAATACGGACAGCCAAGAGAATCAAGTGCTACAATTGAGATGTGATGAGTGTTATTTTAAAGACTTGAAACTCTACATTCTTAAACAATAGCAACTTCCAATGAAATTAGATAAATTTATACCAATTTATATAAATGCCATAAATGGAATGATAACTTTGACTAACTACAAATTTGAACCTGAAACTGTTACCAAACGTATGTGTAAATTTAATTCTTTATACACTTATATCTATTTCTAATTACGTTGTACAAATAATATATGTTTTACATTAGATAAATTTCTTAAGGAAGATTCTATTGACAGGCTAACACTAATAAATAAGATAACACCTGAAGAAGTAATAAAACTCCACAACGAGTACAAAAAAGATCAAACGAAGATGAAAACTCAGACGAATCTAAGTATGACTTTTTGTTGTACTTATACAAAACAGAAAAAAAAAACTGTTATTGTATTTAGGTACCTAAAATATAGTAAATTAAAACGACATTTAAATAAATTTGTGTAGTTACCACACGAGATTCTTAAAAAAAATTAAAAACATTAAAATCCAAAATTTTAAACATTCTATAATGATATAAACGTTGTTATTACATTCATTTCTGTTCATCATTTTAAGTTGATTTTACTTTTCAAAGATTATGGACTGAAAACTATAAAGCACAGGGACGCCAGAAACTTCAAAAAACGTCATATTATGGAACTTTTACACACAGAAGACAACAAAAATATTAAAATCCCTATATTGGCAAATGGAAATTTACTGAAACGTCCCGTGAACATTTATGGGCAAAAATGCGCCTAAAGTACTCGTGATTATGTGGGGTACATTACAAAGGTACTCTAATAACGTAAAAGTAATAACAATTTCAGAATTAGTGCTCAACATTTTTTTCTGAGCGTCAAGTTAACAGAACACTTTGAATACCTATAACTTTTAAACTAAGTGTTTGCTGATGCTCTGATATAAAGCACTAACAAAGCACTAATTCTTAACAAACTTTCAGAATTGGTGCTCAACATTTTTGGCTAGGCATGAAGTTAGCAGAACACTTTGACTACCTATAACTTTGAAAGCGAGTGTTTGCTGATGATCCGATATGAAGCACTAATAAACGTTATCAAAGCACTAACTCCTAATAAACTTTAACTTTCAGAATTAGTGCTCAACATTTTTTACCGAAGCGTGAAGTTAGCAAAAAACTTTTACCGCCTATAATTTTAAAATGAAATGTTTGCTGATGATCTAATATGAAACAGTAATAAGCACTAATTCATTACGAATTTTCAGAATTAGTGCTCAAAATGTTTTGCTAACTTCACGGACCTCTGAAATAAACCTTATAATTCATTTAAATATTACAATACATATAATTTAACCTGCTAGAGACAGCTACAATATTTAGTAGAAATCGGAAAGAAAAAATTTAGTGTGATGAACCTCAATCAAAGAAAGAAAAAAGTTTCGTAAATACTCCGCTTCTAATTATTAATTTGTCACATCCCAGCGAGACTTAAATCGCTATAAGCCATACGTAACTTCTTATATATAAAAAGACAATAATTCAGTTAAGTATCTTTCGATCAAGAAGAAGTCACTCTTTACGAAACTAGAATTACGATTATTACAACAGAATTCACGGGTAAGTTCACCTGTTCACTGATTAGTCTAAAATGTTTGAAGATTTCAACAACAAAAATTGAAACTTAATAATCTTAGACTTCCCAAGAAGATTAAACACCAACAAACAAGTTTGAGAGGTCAGGATTATTGTAGTCAAACTGATTTTAGTCAAAGCAGCTGGAAGATATTTATTGAAATGCTACAGCATATATTTAAGAATGTGTCTAATCTAATTCGAAGGAAAAAAATAAGCCTCAATTAGAAAACTACCACTGTCAAGGTATCTAAATCTAAATTTTAACTACCATCTCGACTCGTTCAGACTAACATCGAAAAAAAAACACAAATTCAACTTTTCCGCTCAGTTTTATACAGAAATCGAGAAGGAAATAAACTGTTTAATAATTGATCAAAATGCTAACACATATACATATACATGAACCATGCAAGACTATATCAAGAAAATCCATATAACACTGCAAAAATAGAAACAGACGCGTCAGCCATAAACAGCTAATCTACAAATAAACTAAGAAGTCACGGTCCCAAACAATGTATCTTTGAAAAATCCAAACTGGAGAACATTAATAACGAGACATAGTCAAACGAGCACTATTTTAGCCCTTTCTCTAACAAAAATTATAATAAAGTCTATATAAAACAATAACCACAACCCGAAGACTAATCAAAGCGAAAAATATGATAAAGTCCTACGAAAAACAAATTCTGTGTAGTACATTCAAAAATGAAGAAGTCCAGCTAAACTATAACATGTGACGTGGATTTCGTAATCTTTCCAAATTACCAGAATGTATTCGACTCTTGCACTAACTTATACTGTAGGATAGTAAAAAACATCGACATATCAGTAACCAATACGCTGAACCGTGACCAGGTTTATAGGATAAAAAAACTAGAAATTAATGAAACCTCTTTGAAAACGAGAGCCAAAATAAACTTACTTCAAGAAGATTCACTGTACGTTAAGGTTAAGAGTGGTTTACACATCACTGTTGGTCAGAGAAAAAACTGCTTTTCACCAAATTTTTATTTCTTCTTGAAGTTAGCCACAGATATTTATGTCAACTTGGATTGATTGATCGATTTTTTCGTTTTTTGTTCAACATTTGTATTACCATCAAAACGCAAATTTCTCCAGTTTTATATACCGGGTTAGGCAAATGTATGGAAATGTGCGTTGTAAATGGAATTATTTAAGTAGTTTGAAAAGGTAATTTTGACCGTAATCTAATTATAGGTCATTGCGTAACAAGCAAATACGTACGTTTTTTAAATGGGCACCTATTGTTTTTATCCTAAAATATGATTCATCGATGTAATTTGTCTATGAATCAAATAAAATATTAGATGTATTCGCAAGATATTTATTTAAAGACGCGATTACAATATTGCGTACCATATGCAAGTATTTTAGCGCGGTTCTCTGGTTGGTTACTTATTATAATAACGCACAAATAGAAATGCAGGTAAGTAAGATGTGGGTCTTGCTGATAACGTAAGGACGTACGTAAATAATAAATAACCAACTAGACATCAGCGTTCAAATGTTGTACGCACTATTTGAATCGCGTTTACATTTACATTACACATAATATTTTATTGGATTCATAGACAAATTATAAATGAGTTATTCGTTTAAAAACAATACGTTCCTCTTTAAAAAACAAAAGTAATTGTCTGTCACGCAATAACTAAACTAAAATTACCTCTTCAAATTCTTTAAATAACCCCATTTAAAACGTACATTTTATTATTTCTGTAACTTGCTTGGTTCAAAAGATACGAAGATTTTTCCATACATACCCGGTATGTAGGTACCAATAAGATTGTTGGAGTAAATTTATTTTTAGGAAAATTTGGTAACAAATAAAGTAAATAATATTAAATAAATATCATACTCTAAATTTAAAATGACGATGTTTTTATAAACAGAATTATTTCATTATCAACTTGAACCTACCGGCTGTGATATACCGCAAGTGAGGCTTACTTCTAAGCCATTTTTTATCATGTTTGCGTGTACTGATTTTTGTACCAATTTAGTAACAAGTAAAGTAAGTAAATAATAATAAATACCATATTGCAAAACAAAAATGAAACTATTTTAAAAAACATAATTATATTTAATTTTAAAGTTAACACTGTGATATCCCGCAAGCGAGGGTTACTTTCAAAGTCATTTTTTATCATGTTTGTGTAACGAATTGTGTTTGCGTGTATTGATTGTTGCACAAATTTAGTAATAAATAAAGTAAACAAAAGTAAATAACAAATGACGGTGTTTTTTAAAAAAAATTATTTCATTTTAAAATGGAATCTATCCCTTGTGGTATCAAGTACGCGATACTTGTTTTTAAAGTTATTTTTTATCATTTTCTTGAGGAAACTTAGTCAACAAATACCTAAAATATTTGCTGTCAGTACATTGTAGATACATATATTCAAACATATCGACAAAACCATTAACAAGCAAAAATGATAAATACAAATTCAAATAGGTCGTGAATGTTTAAGAAAAATCGTAATAATAACGCCCTGGACCCTGTATAATTTAAATAAAGTACAAGGACAATGATCTATTGCAAGCAAACCTTTTTAATCATTGTCAAGATTGTTAAAAAGGATTGATTTTGCTAATATTCCTTATATCGATTACAGGGTGAGTTAAAACGCAAATACATTATGTTCTTAATGTTTTTAAATAGCTCACCCTGTATTTTATATCACAATTGAAAAGTATTATTATTATACTTTTATTTTTATTAAACATTCCCTATAACCACAATTATTAGTTTTTAAGATATTTTAACACTAACGGAAGAATAAAAAAACACAAATTTTACAAGATGTTCGAAATGACCTCCCAAGACATTTATACATGCGAAGTAATAACATTCTGCTGAACTTTCATTGTTTATTATTTTGAAACGAATATACACAACGTTTCGATTGCTGTGGTATCTGCAATCGTCATCAGGTGAATACTAACAAACTTAGAAACTACTGGAGCTTATATACTAAAGCTTCGATGAAGCCTTCAAGCGTACAAAATCAACTTAGCGTAATAGATTAATTAACAAAATTACATAGTGAAGTTTAAGTTGTTTTAGAAGTTCGATTCCGTTTGTCAAGCGGAAATTTAAAGAAGCGGCATTTATCAACAACAACAAAGAAATTTTCAGCCAGCCAAGTGTCGAGATAAGCAACATATGGAAACCACTAATCGAACAGCGGAGCAGAAATAGTCGGCAATGATTTTTTAGGACTACACGAAAAAAAATTAGCAAAAGAAACCAAAGCAGTTTTAGTAGCTTTCTTCCCTTTAGCAGTGAACTCATTAAGTAGAGTTTGTAGCGTGAGTCCCAATTGACGACGACACTTTGCTTCTTCTTCCTCATTAGACGACATATGCAAATAACGACGGTGTATGTGTACCCACAAGGTACTAGCTCATTTGTAAGTAGAACAGAGAAAGTTACTATCAAATTCGCTTAGCAACGTTTGTAGTTCTATAACAGCTTGCTCAGCCGCTATCTTATCATCCGCAAACACTGAAGCAACAGTATCCATAGAAAAAAATGTTTCCTTCTCTAATTGTAAAGCACTACGCACCGCACCCCGTAACGCAGAAACAACAAAAAAAAGAAAAAAAAAGAAACTCGATAGTAGCACAGCTCTAATCGCGTTTTCCAAAGATACGACAAAATCTTAAAGGCAACTAAGCTAATCGTGAAGCAAAACTGTACAACTAAACCCAATCAAAATAACAATAAAAGTAGTAGCGATGGTATCGCATCGCACTCACTATCACTAATAAATAATCTAATAAGAAGAAAGGGTTAACCGATGTAGTCGAGTTAATACCAAAAAAAAATCACTCACTCCGAAGTCAGGTCTTGCAACAACACAAAAGAAGCGAAGTAAAACTTTGAGTAAGTCGAAGCCACTAATAACAATAAAGAAATAAAAGAATCAATAAAAATAGAAGGAATTATAACTGCACACACGAAATCGAGCCCTAGACAGTTGAGTGTCAAATTTTGTTACGAGAGTTTTCTCGTAACTTAATTGCTAGCGACTAAGTTTGATTCAGTATAGTAGGTTTTGATAAAGCAATTTAAAAAGGGGCCAAAACGGCGGAAGGTTAAAATGGAAAATACCGTTTAAACCTATCCAGGCTGAAAGAGAACAATTGACAAAACACAGGTTGTAACAACAAGTATATCTATTTTATCACAGAAAGAGAGGATAGAAAAGAAAAGCGAGGTAAATTTACATAGGTGCGATCCCACGCTACAACGTACGTCAACATCACAGATGATAATTGTTGAAGCAAGTCTTCTTCGGTTGGACAACAAAAAATTGTCGGTCTAACTTTTACATTTCAAATGATTAAATTTACATTTGTAAATTATAACACAAATATGCAAATCTTGATAAATCAGAGTACCAAAGCGCACCGTCAATAATATGTTACACACAAAAAAAGTTTTATAGTTAATTGTGACGACAACCTGATATGTACGTACAGTCGTGCGTGTAACCGACTGACAACGTTGATCAAAAGAATTAAAGTAGAAAACATAATATTTACAAATAAGTTTCCCTTCGAAGAATGCAACTAGCTAATAGCACCTTCCCAGAATTTCTTAAAATACGCTGAAATAAAAAAACACGTACATACGGTGTTATCACAAATAAATTCCCTTCTATTCATACGATTAATGAGAAAACCAAATGCGCCGAGTTTCCCCCAAATTCATTATGTTATTTCGGTAAGTGGGCCTTCCAGTACGGTTAGATTGTATTAAATTAGCGAAGGTTTCGATATCTTCAATCAACGTGGCGTGACGTCATCATAGGAATTTCCCCAATAAACGAAACTTGTTTTAATATCTCCACATCAATTGAATAACGTGTCGGTATCCAGAAACCGTTAATGACAATCCGGGAAAATTAAAGTAAATCACAAAAATTTTGAATCAATGGCCAAGGAAATTTTCACGAAGCAACGAAAATACTACACCCATTTATACCATGGATGAGTGTGAATAATTAGAAATGAAAACTTCGCTGGGCACTTACATTAGAACATTTACGAAGCGTACCATAATCACCGCAAAAGTAAGTTTTCTTTCATCGATAATTCGATGTCAAAGATTAACTAATTGAGAGCGATCACTCCCAATGTAGCAAAAAGTGGGCGTTCCGGGAATAAATTTTATGCGTTACAGACATTATACCAAAACACTTTTAACTTAACAACTGGTAAAGAAAAAAGATGGATCAATGAAGTTTTGCGTAGATTACAGATAGCTTAACAAAGTGACCAAAAAGGGCAGTTATCCTTTACCTACGATACTTTAGACACCCGGTTAGGGTGGTTACTGGAAGGTGGAGTTGGAACCCAAGAATCGTGGAAAACAGCATTTACGATTGGAACTAGTTTGTGGCAGAACACCATTATGCCATTTAGCCTATGTAACGCCCATGCGACGTTCACGCGTTTCATGGAGATCATCTTGCGAAGACTGTCTTGGAAGATGTGTCTGGTTTATCTGAACGACATGATTGTGATTTGAAGAACGGTTCAACAACCTAAAATATCTAAAATTGAACCCAAAAAGGGCCATGTGTTTAAGAAGGAAATGCAATACTTTGAGTACGTCGTATCTAAACATGGAGTAAAAGTTGACAAGGACAAGATTCGGGTTGTGGCGCCTACCATCGACGATTTGTACCCGGATTTACCAATATTGCCAAACGTTGAATAAAATTGATTGAAGAAAGAACAGAATTTAGATGGAATGAAGACTGCGAAAACAGGCCCTAGTCACTTCGCCGATTTGAAGTTGTCCAAGAGAAAATTTGTTTTGGATACCGATGCAAGTAATTTAGTCCTTTCACGGGTTTAAGATAGAGAAGGAAAAGTTGTCGTAGTCAGAGAGATTAGAAGAAAAATATTAGCAGTCGTCAAGTGCAAAGAGCACTTTACAAATACTACTTGCATGAACGGAAATTACTTTTTCTCATAAATTTACAGCTTTTAAAATTTACAATTAGCCAAAACGTGACACATATGCCATCTATAATATGTAATTTAACATTTACAGTACACTGTATTTATTCGTTAAACTTGTTTAAATTGTTATCAGATCAAGAATTTCAATTTATTACCATTTTGTACGTTTGTAGTAATATGTCGTGTAGTTTATCGTTTTAATTTCCTCTTCAAGGCTTTAACTTTTTTTATTTTGATATGTATGTGTGTTAACTTAAGGTAAATAACTTCCATTTGTTATTACATGTTCTATTACTCTAGTATTTTTAGAATATAACTTTAATTAACTCTCTGAAGATGACAGCAATTAATTAGCTCGTAACATATCGGCTTTTAAACATTAAATGTTAATAATTGACTTTTGACTAAGTTTCTATTTTATTTATTAAATATTTTTATTTGTTACTCACAATGACGATTACATTTATCACTCAAAAATGTTGTTTTTGTACTTGCCAATTTTAAATCAAAATTCAATGCCAGATCTAACACAATAAGTAAATATACTTTAAAAATCCCAAAAACAATATTTGCTAAGCATCTTGATAGATAGAGACGCCTACATTTTATGGTTTGCCATTTTTTGTTTGTCCAAGGTTCTACTAAATAGATCCGGAGCATATTTTTTTCTTATAGTAGACTCGTCATCAATATTTTGTTTGGTGTACTGTTTCAAAAACTTACAAAATACTTCATTTTGCTAACTGTCATCACTAATAAAACACAACTCTTCCGTAAATTCTGAACGTTTCGAACCGCTTTTCGACAATGTCTTATTTAGAGCTTGTGTTTTACTTAGACTTTTTTAATTTTTATTATTCACATGTTTTGCAATCTTCAAATGCTGAATCGCTTGAAATTTTTTGGTCGCATTCACAGACAAAATTTGCAAAATAACATGCTTCCATCGGTTGTATAATCATTCTTCGAGTCATTCTTTGACAAATTTGTATAAAGTTATACCATTTCGTATCTTAGAATACTTTAAGGCAAATGACAGTAACTGTTATCTGATTGAAGTATTGCAAGTACCTACAATTTTGTTAATAACCATTCAATTCATTGTAATCACTTCCTGCCAGTGTTGTAACAGATACTTTTTTTCTAGTATCTAGATACAGATAAGATACTTTTTCAAAAAAAGTATCTAGATACAATTACAGATACTTTAAGGGAGTATCTAGATACATGTTAGATACATTTTTAACAAAATTTTGAAATAAAATTTTAAAAAAGTGTCTATTTGCTTTAGCTAAATACACAATAACTGCATTCCAGGCAGTACATTACGTCTCATTGACGTCAAAATTACAACACTTCATTATGACGTGTCAGTGACGTCATATGACGTCAGTGTGCTGCCTGGGCTTTAAGCAAGACATTACCTTATCAACCTTAACCGCATAAAAAAATACAAATTTACTAATAAAGCTTATTTAGTTTTAAAATTAATATCATATTAAATGTCTCGTCATTATATTTCAACTACCAAAACTAAAAAGTTTCTCCACTTCTTTGCTCTATTTGAGCTGATGAAGAAATTCAGTGTTGCCAATTGACTTTGTTGCGATTCCCTGCATAAACTATAAAAGTTCCATAATGACTACAATATTGTACTCATAGTTCTACAAAGTTGAAATTTGTTTTCTTTTTTTTAAAGTATGAATTTGGTTTGATGGCATAAATGCTAACACGTCACATTTCTCAAGTACTACTACATTATATAAAATGTAGGTTGATAACAAAATACCCGCTACCGTTCGCTACTAAATAAAATCTCTAAATTTGGTAGAATTCCACTAGAATTGGCAACGCTGAAAGAATTGCACTCATAAAACACGGAATACAAAGTCTCCAAATTCAAATTGTAATGTACATGATGAACTGACAGAAAAAACTACCGCGGTGTTTAGTAAAAACTTTTACTACTATTTACAATTTGACCAAGAAAAAGTATCTAAGTATCTAAACCACTCAGATACTACGAAAAATGTATCTAGATACAGCTACATTTTGTCCAGTGTATCTACATATATAACTAGATACTTCAAAAGTATCTAGATACTGTATCTAGATACTTGTATACGTCACAACACTGCTTCCTGCTTATTGATTAACTTGCTTACGTATTGAAATTCAAAACCCTCAACAATAATAATTGTTAAATAGATGTCTTTTTTTTCTGTTCAGATTTTCAAAGAAAAGTGATACATTCTTTATTAATTCCTTATCTAATCATTATTACTTACTCATCACATCAGCCATTGTTAATGCTCATCTAATTACATGAAGTTATGTAAATTTCTAATACGATAATGATTTAACAGCAATAAAACTTTGAAAGAAAAACTTTTAAAAGTGCATTAATATTGTGAAATACTCAGTTTTAAAATGTAAATATACGCATCTATAAGAGAAAAGGTTGCATACGCAAATAGAAAATGCATATCTATCCGAAGTCTAGTAATTATCACTATAATGTAAACTATATTCTAAGAAATTTTTTACCACTGACAGAAACGTACGTTCCACTTCAGAACGTCTTTGTAAATACCGCTGGTCCAGTTTGAAAAAAACAAAAAGGAAGATAACTGGGCAAAGCACAACCACCTGTCCTGTGTAAACATCAAACACCAATCAAGCATAAGATCGTAAAATCTTCGTGGAAGTATTTAGCACTAGACTTGTGAGCAATTAAAGATTTTAAATACAAATAACTCAAAACCTATCAAAAATTGTATTAGAGTTGACAGTGACTTAAGATGTTGCAATTAGCAGTTTCGTGTAACAATTAGCCTTCAAAATGCTACTTAATTGCAAAAAGCACTATTCTCAACCTATAGGTAAATTAACTTTTCATCTAAACCTCTCAAAAATTCGTTTCAAAGAAACAGAATCTCAGCCAACAGAGCTAAAATTAGTATTTCTATGTGTAAATCTCTTCTTAGTCATTGATGCTAACATGAATTCTCTTTTATTTTCTGTTGTTCCTAACATTTTCAAGAAATAGATATTTCTTGTTGAACATCAAAGATCGATCAAAGAGTACTTAGTAATTAAACACCGGCTGTTGAATTTAGGCTTTGCTCTCAAATATAAAAATGCACAAAACCAAAGAATGTATAAATTAGTTCAAATCTACAAAGCCAGTAAACATTTGATACGAAACGTGACAACCCACGTAATTTATTTCTCGAATCAAAATAAAGCAAACAGTTAATGGACAATAATATTCACTATTCTATAGTTTAAAAGCAAACAAATCTGCCTTTTACGAATGTTATCATCAGTTTAGCTACTAAAGATAAGTGCCATAATTTCTGTTTACTCTATTATACATATTTGCATAGCAGGTGTTTTATAGTTTAGAAATCCTACCTAAACATTGGGCTTTAACCTGTTCTAACGTTGCCTGTCTTCGAGCTGCCAAGACCAACTTTACTCCATGTTCAGCCAAAGCTAAAGCAGTGTGTTTTCCAATGCCACTAGATGCGCCAGTGATAAAGACGACTTTTCCCTTAAGGTGACCTAAAAATAGTGTACGATTAGGTTATAATGATTGAGGTATTTGCACTTACTAATCGACTTTCCAAATTTTTCGTTAAACGCTAATAGTAGATCACAATCGATAACACACAGAATAATACCATAAAATAACGCGTAACAAAAAATTCCTGCACAAATTAAAGCGGCAAACATTTTTTGAACACCCTATTTATCAATGACCTCCTAACGGCTTCTGTCGCTACTGTGAGCCTCACACACACTAAACAAAATTGAACTTACCGGCTATAGTGGCTCAATGACCTTTAACTTTTAATTAAATATAGTAAGCGTAAAAAGAGTAGACCAATAACAATGGGTGAAATTATCATAATTAATTTAGTTGTAGGAATTAAAGCAATAAACAAAGTTGTAAAAAATAAAATGTTAAATTTAAACGGATACGATAAGACGTTTAAGCACCTAATTACATTTTTATAATGGCTTATTTCACTGAAGAATATTTTCTCTGATAAAAATTAATTAGACTTTAATGTGCTTTAATTGTTGTAGAACTATTCTCTTATAAGTGATAAGCACACTTGATTGCATTTCATCTAATTATCTTTACAGCAGCTACATTCGACATATATTTATTTATTTATACAGTGCCGTAACCTTTGTTTTTGTAGAGATAAGAGTTGTCTGTTTCTGTATACATATTTATTTTTAAAGTTGATGGTTCGCTAAACGAGATATGTGTAAACCAGTGGTTCGCAAACTCTTTTGGCTCACGAATCCCTTTTCATAGTCAAAACTTACCCACAATCTCCTGAGTGAAAAAACTACATAAATGCATAATAGAAAAATTAAAAATTTAACTTTGATGTCTTGAATTGTAAATGGTAACGTAAAAATAAAATATAAATAAAACGTTTTGTTGAAGAAGTGTTTATTAAAATTATAACTTTTGTTTTAAAATACAAAAGCTTGAATGAACTTGATGGGATGTTATGAGTGTATTTATGTCCGGCTGAATGTTTATGAGTAGCAACCGCAAATTCCCACGAGAACTAATTTTTAGTCGCCGCACAGTGGGGCAAGATACAACAAAAGTCGGCATCAACTCGCAGAGCCCATTTGGTAGATTTAGATAGGATTAATTTGTTTCTGGAGAGTTCTACTAAACAAAAAATCAAAAGTTGATACAGTTTTGGCATTAACTTTATTAATTAAAAGACAAAATAGTAAAATTAAGATACACGTACATCCGCTACATCGCAAAGCACATCCAGTATTGTACATCTATAAAAAGTGACGAACTTGTAATACACTAAAAAATCACTAAACTAGAAATAGTATATTATATATCAAGGTTGAGAAGTGCATCATTATAACCTAAGCGATAGATTATATCGCGAGACGCGAAGCGTCGAGGGATATAAATCGCGCAGGTTATAATGAATTTCTCAACCGTGTTATATATACAATTTTTTCCACTACTAGAATTATTAAAACCTTTCTACCTGTTACTAAATCAAATTTAAAATTTAAGATATTAATTTTAAATTAAAAATCAAGTCAGTAATTCTGACAGTTGTCATTAGTTTAATAGAATTAATTTTGACGTAATTCTTAATTGTGATTTAAAACACAAAAATAAACAGATAACGTAAGTTTTCATTGCTAAAGTTGTTTAAATTGTTTAAAATAGTATATTATATATCAAGGTTGAGAAGTGCATCATTATAACCTAAGCGATAGATTATATCGCGAGACGCAAAGCGTCGAGGGATATAAATCGCGCAGGTTATAATGAACTTCTCAACCGTGTTATATATACAATTTTTTCCACTACTAGAATTATTAAAACATTTCTACCTGTTACTAAATCAAATTTAAAATTTAAGATATTAATTTTAAATTAAAAATCAAGTCAGTAATTCTGACAGTTGTCATTAGTTTAATAGAATTAATTTTGACGTAATTCTTAATAGTGATTTAAAACACAAAAATAAACAGATAACGTAAGTTTTTATTGCTAAAGTTGTTTAAATTGTTTAAAAACATTATTATTTTAAGCATTGATTATATCTAAAACATATTTAACTCAATAATATTTACATTTAATTAAGCGCGAACTTCAAATAACTTACTTTTTAAAATCAAATTAATTTATTAATTGAACGATTTGAAAACTTAAATTAGCATTAAATAAAATCTCTTGCTCTTGGTACGCAGTTTGGTAAACTTTTTTTCGTTGAAACTGTTGTAGTATTATCAGAAAATGTAAATATGTTCATTATTAACTACTAGTTAATAATGAAATATTATTTACCTGCGCTTAAAAAAGTACAACTTCACGGCCTTCTATTATACGTAATAATGCAAGCGTATACAACTAGTAGTGGAAAAACATTATTATTTTAAGCATTTATTATATCTAAAACATATTTAACTCAATAATATTCACATTTAATTAAGCGCGAACTTCAAATAACTTAATTTTTAAAATCAAATTAATTTATTAATTGAACGATTTAAAAACTTAAATTAGCATTAAATAAAATCTCTTGCTCTTGGTACGCAGTTTCCTAAACTTTTTTTCTTTGAAACTATTGTAGTATTATCAGAAAATGTAAATATGTTCATTATTAACTACTAGTTAATAATGAAATATTATTTACCTTCGCTTAAAAAAGTACAACTTCACGACCTACTATTATACTTAATAATTCAAGCGTATACAACTAGTAGTGGAAAAACATTTTTACATTGCTACTCTTTCTAACTATCCGAGGAGGAATTGTCATCACTGATCAGATATCAGATCATGGCATATTCGGCGCAACAATTAAATTAAAAACTTTTTTTGAAAAATGTTTCAACTATTTTTTTGAGAGCTTTTTGAAACTTGTGGTAACTAGATCAGATGTAACTAATATTAAATTCAACACATCCTCATTAGATCTTTCGCGGGAACATTTTCTTGAATAGTTTTCGCGATATTTCTTGAAATCCTTATTTCGAGCCTCCTGAACCTCTTCAGATAATTGGCCAATCAGCAGTAGTGAAGCCGAAATTACATCTAGTTCATGCATAAGTATATAATGAACAGTGAAAGGTATATAAAACCACGGATACAATTTTACAAAATGCCTAGCAATATCAAATAAAAAAATTCTGAAATTTTCAATATTAATATCATATTCACTTGATATTGCTACTAAAATTGCATGCATTCGTTCAATTAAACTTTTATCAACGCGAGTTATACCGGATGACAAATCTGCGTTACTAAAAAATCCCCTGGCAGTATTACCGTCATTTGAATTACCGAAGCCCGGCTTCGGCTGATCAACAATTAATCCCATCCGGTTTTTAAACTCCTTTTGAAGGCGAAGCTTCTGCGCAGCTACAATTTTCTTGTCGTCTTTACGTGCTTGCCACTTTTTTATTGGAAGTTTGTAGCCCACATACAGAATACACTCAAACATTCTAATTCAACAATGCAGCACTGACAAACCAAACTAATTTTGCACTATCGTACTCCTTGTTAATAATTGTTCAATTGAATTAAAGTCCTTTGACCTTGCATCACAAATGTAGCAACGCTGCGTACAAGTAGTTTCCGTCAAAGCATTGAAAATGTTTCCATCTATCTTAGAAAATAAAAGTTGATGAGACACCATGATGTGTTTATCATCAAAGATGACCAATAACACGGCCAATAACGACAGCATTTTACAATTAAGCTAAGTATACCTTAACTGACATTTATACCATTATTATAGAATCAGCCCTAACATGCTTACACAAGATAAATAATACAATCTTCGTATACTCTAAATACTTTAATTTCATGTGGCTGTAAGCGCATCTGGTGCCTATAACAAAAATTAACACATTAAGTAAAACGAATGTTATTTATGTAATTACTTTATATTAATTGAAATAATTATAATAATCCTCACAAAAGTTTCCAATTAATCAAAAACGTTTCTATTTTATGGAAGAACGACAACAATAACAACAACCTTTATCTGTTGTTAAGGCCTGAACAATAAAGGTTGTTTTTATTGTTGCCGTTCCTTCACGCCGAAGGATCCTATTCTTAAAATAAGAAAACTTGACTAATTATGCATGTACCTCTATGTGTATAAACAAAACTTTGTACACACAAAATAATGCTGCATCAATATCAGAAAAAATTACATACCAAGATTAATTGGTTATTGTGCACGTTCAAATCTCCCATTTGGTCAATATCATATCAATTTGATAACCTTAAAACATCACAAAGAATGAAAATGATGAAGTACATAGAATAAGCGTTTTAGTGTATCACTGCTGTAACAAATAACATTATACTTAAGCAAAATTTCTTGCAACAAAAACCAAAGGAAAACGTACCATCATAATAAATGCTGACAATAAAAGTATCTATATGAGTTTCGCTAGAACGCAAATTAGAAAACAATTAAACTGATACACTAACAATACATTACACAGCATAGCGAGTAATACCATGGAAATTGTTTCGCTGAAGCTTAAAATATAATGCAATTATAATATACAAAATCGCCATCTTATCACGCAGATACTGGTACTTTGCGCAAACGCGGTTATTAAGTACTTAATTCAAATTTGCAAGGAAGTTTTTAGAAAAACGAAAAGGTTTAACATGTATTTATTAATAATATGTAACAAATAATTGTGTTTTTGTTAGAATATATAAAAGAAAAAAGTGTATAGGTGAAAGCAAGCAAAAGTATAATTTCTAATAAAGTAAAAACGTTTTTTATGTTACTAAAAGATGTTTTAGAAAACATTTTTAAAATATTTCAATATCAATGTTTAAATGAAATATTTTTAAAACGCAACAAAAATATTTTTTTGAAAAACATTTTTTGTTTCCACTATTTTAAAACGTTGTAACGTTTTTAAAACAGGAAAAAACGTTTCCTTTCTGATTGGGGTCTTACTCCGGTATACCATCCGTCTTCTAACATGGTGGAACGCAAGAACCGTGATTTAAAACCAAGGTTCGCTATTTTAGTGCGCGAGAAACATACTACTTGGTTAGAACAATTACCTGCAATCAGGTTTGCTTTTCACACGGTTTCATGTAAAACTACCGGCTGTACCGCTGCATATCCGACGTTTGGCAGAGAGTTGCGTACAATTGATGAAGTGAGCCATTACAAATCGTGAAAATGTAATTCCGGAAATGACTCCGTATTTAAAAAAGTTAGCCGACATCTGATACGAAGCTAAATTTACTATAGCGAGGCTCGTTAAGATGCACTTAAGAAATATATGTTCGTTAGAGAAGGCGCGATAGTATATAAACTCTACAACATTAAAAATTCGGTGTGCACAGAGACCCACGTACTGAGCGATTTGTCAAAACAAATAACTTCTAAATTCGCACCGAAACGGGATGAATCGTATTGAAACGTTCGAGAAATTATTTGCAAATGCAAGAGCCTTCTAGAAGCTGTTATCCATCTTCTAGAAGATATACCGAAAAGTAGGGAACGCTCCAGAAGGATTTCCGTATGTGTATATATAGCGACGAGATAGATCGTAGGTCAGTTATTGTCGTAACGCGAATGCAGCTGTATTAAGAAGATTATTCAAGTGAAGATAAATAAGCGATTAGCACGTGCGAAGTTTTAAATAAATAACAGTGTACACCGAATCGAGTGAACAAACAAGAGTGGCTTTATCTTATCGTCGCGTAAGTGATAGCATATTATTGTTTTATATAAATTTCTGTAAGTTTTTATCCTTAGATATTTAAATTTAATTAGTTCGGTTAATTTAAAAGTGTACATATTTCTAGAATAAGTAAACGTATTTTTAGTCGTTTTAAATAAATTAGTTTTTAATAAATAAATACGCAACAGTATATAATCATCAGAATATCTGTAAGCGACCTGGTTGCAAATCCTAGCAATCGATCGGATCCTTTGAGAGTTTATCATGTTTCTGTTCTCAGCCCAGTGACTAGAAAATAAGAAGTTTGCCGCCAAAGCCGACCTCAAAACAAAAAACTCTGGAAGATTTCAACCAGTCTGCTCTCTCGTCGGGACGATCTTTGGAACTAGGATAACTGTAACATACCCACTTCAAAAGGTCGCACCATGCCCACTGTTATCTCAGATGAAGAAGGTAAAGGAAGTGGCGCCAATGCAGGAAAAAAACAGTAACGTATGATGACGAATATGTATATTACTACGCCATCAAAAACGAAAATTAATAAAAACCAATTAGCTGTTAGCGATTGCGTAGTAATCTAAATTACTTAAAAAACAATGTAACATCATAATGATTAAATAATAATCATTTAAAATTGCTTGTAAGTGGTATTTTACAAAATTTTTACAGCGCAACAGCTTTGTTTGAAAACCAAGCCCAACAGGCGAGGTTTTTATTTAGCTGGAGCGCTGTAATATTAGAAGAAAGAAATGTGTATTCATTATAGGTACCTACTTACATAATTAAAATAACTGCAGTTTGTTCAGTTTAAAATTTATTGTCGCACTTTTAAATGTACAATCTAAATTCCTCGGTAACTTTACATCTATCTGTAGCGAATTGTAATCATAGTTGCCATAGTTGTCACGAGATGGCGCATTTCTAAATAAAAAATATAAATTCATAAATCTTTATGTTTTTGTACATTGTACATATCATATATCATTCAATATAATGTAAAGTAACATTTATTTATATTTATACAAAGTTTAGTATTATCTAATTCATATACTTTTTAGATGGTTTTTGAAGCCTGGAGTTATTACTGCTTATTTTACCGTACTCTACACGATTTACAGTACTGTCATATACAACGTGTGTAAAAATCAAGTGACATTTGATGTACAAAGAATTATAAAATACGGTTTACACTTAAGGAGACTAAAAAATTATTTTTAATATTCATTTATGTTGACCTAATTTGATAATGAAAATCTCCGTTTTATATCTGCTTATACAAATGGGGTTGACTATTTTACAATTAATTACTTAGTTTTCTTGCAAGATTAGACCTACCACGTGTCGTGTTTATGCTCTTGAAAATTATCTGGTATCGAAGTACTTTAGAGGCAATTCTCATATTGCAAGATCTACAATGCAGTAAAATTTTAGAACTTGCCCTGCAAGTTCTACTTAATGTACCTGGTAGCAAGAGTTTTAAAAACTATAATATTATTTTTTCTTAACTGGGCTATGTAGATTTTTTGGTTGCCTGGAACCCACAGTAATTTAAAAAAACCACGTTTTTCATTATAATCTCAAGCGTGGTATAATCGGTATATTATAGCAGAATTGCATTATCTGAAACATAACAAAAACACTAAAATTTCCAGGTACTAAATCAATAGCATTAAAGAGAACAAATTATTTATTGAACAAAATTCTTGTTTACAAAAGTTACGAAACCACAAAAAAAATTAACAATACAACAATAAAATTGATGTTTACAGTTTTTGATCGAAAATTAGTAGAAAGACTGTTATTCTACAGGTCGATTATCGAGGTAAACAGTTGCTTCATTATCAGTCATATTATGAGTGTCCATAAAAATTTTTTTACACAACTCAGGTAACAACACTTTAAAAAAATATTGCATTGCAGACCCGTATTTACCATCATCAAATTTTTCAAAGAGTAAATCAACTAGTAAAAGGATCTGGTCGAGCTTAAATGTGATCATACTTGTGTTGTATTTCAAATCCTTAACTGTGAAATTATTACGATAGTCTTCCTTTTGAAACCTTATGTATCTTTCGCAGAAAGAGATACCATGATGAATATCATATAAATACTGATAATTTTGTTGAAAAATGACCTTTAATTGATCATCCGTTAAGTGTTTGCAACCTAATATTTTAACAGACTTTTTAGGTTCTATCACATGAAATTCCATTGGTGGTTCTATATAATCATCCATTAATTCGAACTCAGCAGCAATTTTTTCTAGCCTTTCTAATTTCTTTTGGTGATTTATAATGTCATCGAGAGTGGGTACTTTAACACCATACTTAGCGAAAGAATCATAAGAATGTTGTTTTACATCTCCAATAGTTTTTGTATCTATATTTGTTAAATCCTTTTCAATATCGGTTCTATCATTAATTTTATTCTGTTCTAATGGTATAGATTTAGGGTCTGGCACCTCCTTACGAATCCATGTGAGCATTGATAGATTTTCTTTAGTATTTGATTTTGAAAGTTTGCCCTTTGTTGGTGTTTTCTTTTTCTTCGTTGCGTGTCCTTTTGTAGGCATCCTAGATGTTCCCTTATTGACCTTTTGTGGTGATATTAAACAATAATGAGACATTGTAAGTTGTTTGTAACATGTTGCCTCGCGTAGCAGTTTGTCAGCTGTCTTTTTAGACATTTAATTCTTCTAATAATAATTGTTTGTTTTATTTATCTAATAACTGATTTATACTAATTATTAGTCAGTTATCACTATGGTTCCAATGATAAAAAAATAATCGATGTCTAATGCATAGGTCAGCACAGGTATAATGATGATGTAATGTTTAGTCCACAGCTGTCTTTATGTCAGGTCATAGGCGTAGTTAACTCGTGCTTGTACAGTTCCATTGGCGTCCTCAAATCATTTAGTAAATAATAACTACTTTTTGTGTTTTTTGAAAACCCGTTAATTTCTTTTTAAAAATATGAACAAACATAAATCTGAACACGTGTGTGCAACAAGAAACTCTAATAATAAACTCAAGTAAACCGAAGTAAAGTAGTTTTTTTTGCGCGACTTTCTACATTGGCGTAGTAAAAAGCTAATTATTGTATTACGACAAAAACAGTGGCGTAACATCAAAGTGATAACTATAGTTCAAAATCACGTATTTTAAATGTAATTACTTTGCGTGAACAACTGCTAATCAATTTTTAGTTTTAAATTTTTGTTGTTTAATTTAGTGATTTTTAGTTTAGTTATTTATAAGTGAAATGGTTTGTTTGCTTACATAGACTTTCATTTGAGATTATCTAATCAATAAATTCAATACATTCATTGGCTTTCCAATACGTGCGTTGAATTCTCAGTACAATAATAATAATTTGCCTGTAAAGTCTTCACCGGAAGTTATAGAATGTACATCTACCAATGAAGATACTTTAATGTCGCAGAAATTCTTTTAAGCCGAACTCAATGATTTAGTACGAAATTGGGCCTTCCAAATTATTCTGCTGAGCATTTTAAGACATTCTTACACCGGGATCAAATGAAACTTTAGTGAAAGCAGATAATTTTTTTTACCTCTATTGCGTATCAGATTAGATATAATAAAGCAGTTTCTAATACATTTCCTCCTAATTAAAAAGCTAGTTCTCAACCAGTATCAAGAAATTATTCCACGTACATATGAGAGACAAAAAATTATTACAAAACGTTGAAATATACACAAACAGCTAAATCTAGATTTTCTATTTGTTGAAAGAAGGTGTTGAAATTCATGTGAGCACTTGTGACATATGAATCTAATATTTAAATGCTCATGTAGAGTTGGACATAAAAATTTATCATACTTTAAAACTCGAATCCATAAATTTGTTTCTAAACTTAAGTATAGTTTTATTGGCTAATGACTTTATACATGTATGAAAACTGATATTCCTGAATTACAATCAAAACTCGTCAAATTTTGTCAGTATATTGTTATTACTTAAATAATCACAAGCTTGAAATGTAATACAAATCTGATGTGGAAACTAATACAAGCCTGTTAAACATTGAAAATCAATTATTCTCAGTAAGGCCCTGTATTCTATCTTATAATGGCGTCGCCAAGGTCCAATTTCAAACTTCGTCTACATAGAAAACACCACCTCTAAGTTAATCCGAACAAAGATAGCGATTCGAAATTTGTGAAAAGGCTGTTTTTACAAACCCGATTTTTTAATAGTGACTTTAGTGTTTCACAATTTGTAGGTTTATAGTAAATAGATTTCCACTGCTAAAATTTGGCATCCGAAGTTTTGACGAAAGTTAAAGTTATTTTAATATTTTGCGATTTCGGACGACCTTGTTTCTTCGGATAAAAATTGCGAATTTCGTATCTGTAAAAACTAGAATTTAGCCTGCTGATTCTTATTTATGCTGTGTCAAAAGCTCCGTCTTAGAGTTAACCTGCTGATTGTTATTTATGCTGTGACCTTGTTACCTATTCAAATTTAAAAAGATTAGGTTATGTCAAAACACAGATTGTCAGTCTTACTCAATCAACAAAGAAACATTTTTTAAATGGTCTTTGCTGTATCGTCGTTCGTGAACTCAAACAAATTGACATTTCGCAAGACATTGCAGCTTGCATCTTCAGTGACATTTACCACTTTGAAGATGCAAGCTGCAATGTCTTGCGGAACGTCAGTTTGTTTGGGTTTACGAACGACAATACGGCAAAGGTCAAGTTCTACTTCTTGTTTTGGCTCTCAAGGAGAGACTAGGACTAAGCCTAAGTCTAGGTGTTTAACTACGACGCGGTCTAAGCTGAAAGTCGCTTATAATGATAAAAATGTTACATTAATGTATAAAAAATGTATAATCAACGTTTTTTTTAAACATTGCAATATGCTTAAGGGCAGTTCTAGAATCATGGTATAAATGTAAGTTTAGTTATACTTGCTTTAATTTTAAAATACTGACATATTTGGCTGTTAGTTTTATTTATACTATTCAATACCACAGCCAATAACGACAGCATTTTACAATCAAACTAAGTATAACATAACTGTCATTTATACCATTATTATAGAACCAGCCCTAAAATGCTTACAAAAGATAGCTAATACAATCTTTGTGTACTCAAAATACTTCAACTTCATGTGGCTGCAAACGCATTCGGTGCCTATAAGTAATTAACACATTAACATAAAAGTAAAACAAACATTATTCATGTAATTACTTTATATTAATTGAAATAATTATAATAATCCTGACCAAAGTTTCCAATTAATCAAAAGTTTTTCTATTTTATGTATAGAATCTTTCGGAGCGGAGCAACGGCAACAATAAAAACAACCTTTATCTGTTGTTGAGGTCTGAACAATAAAGGTTGTTTTTATTATTGACGTTCCTCCACACCGAGGGATCCTATCCATAAAATAAGAAAACTTTAGACTAATTATGCATTTTCCTCTTTGTGTAAAAACGAAAACCAAAACAACTAACAATCCAAGATTTTGAAACTTTGTACCCACTAAATAATGCTGCATTAATATCAGAAAAAATTACTTACCAAGAATAATTGGTTATTGTGCACGTTCAAATCTCCCAACACCATATCATTTTGATAACCTTAAAACATCACAAAGAATGGAAATCATGAAGTACAAAGAATGAACGTTTTAGTGTACCACTGCTGTAACTTTGGTTGTAAAAAATAATATTACACTTCAGCAAAATTTCTTGCAACGAAAAACGTACAATCATAATAAATGCTAACATATACTAAAAGTATCTATTTGAGTTTCACTAAAACGCAAATTAGAAAACGATTAAACTGATACACTAACAATACATTACACAGCATAGCGAGTAATACCATGGAAATTGTTGATTCGTTGAAGCTTAAAATGCAATTATAATATACAAAATCGCCATCTTTTCACGCAGATATTGGTACTTTGCGCAAACGCGATTATATATAAGTACTTAATTCAAATTTGGAAGAAAGTTTCTAGAAAAACGAAAAGGCTTAACATGTATTTATTAATAATTATGTGTAGCAAAATTTTATATAGTTGTGTTTTTGTTACAACATATATAAAAGAAAAAAGTGTATAGGTAAAAGCAAGCAAAAGTATAATTTCTAATAGATTAAAAACGTTTTTTATGTTAATATCTCAATATCAATATGTTAAAATGAAAGTTTTTCTTGTCGTCTCCAGGTCTTAATTATTATAGGGGAGACTTGTTAGATGTCGCTATTTTTTTATTTGTCAAAAATATTCTTTGAATTAAAATTTACGACTGCACTGGCTTGTGCGCCGCTACTGATTTTAATTGCGTATCGCTTACGACCTTTACGGGTATGCAGCACGGAACGTTCATCATTATTTTCTTTTCTTTTCTAAACCGCTGTTAAGGTATAGTTTGCTAAATGTAAGTAGTTTTTCTTTCTGCTGAATTTTTCTCGTTAGTTATTTTTATTACGCATTTAGTACATGTGTTGGAAAAAACTCATTCCAAGCATTATAGTCAGATTAAGCGATTGGATTAATTATGCGACGTTTCCAGGTACGAAAGCAATTCAAAAATGTAGTCGTCACGATACCTTTTACGTTTTTAGCGAGTTTCGTGGGGCTGCTAACTGTCTTTATACACGACTGTTTTAAGGATATGTAACCGGTGGAGTCCATCCTGTCCACCTCATTCATGAAATCCGAAGTTACAAAAGATGACTCGCACTTCTTTCTGAAATTTTATTTGTTAATTGATGTCTTTACTTCTACAATTAATCAACCAGCTTTATGCACATTACTGAGCATAGCGTATGCTTTTCGTAGTTATATATAACTCTCTAATTAATCATGTTAGCCTTGTGCTATTACTTCTTAGTATGGTATAATTTTACTATTATTTAATTGTATTTAATTTTATTTACTGTTAGTCTTAAGCGTATAACTTATTTTATGTAATCGTAAAACATCCTGACTCATTTTACTTTAAGTCGCAAACTTTGAATCAGCTTTAAGTTTATGTACTGTCGTTGAGTACGTTGACGTTACATTCCGTTAAGTTTCTTCTATCATTTCAACGCAGCCAAAGTAAAGCACATAACAGGGCCGTCCTACATAAGCTTATATACAATGTATACTTTTGTTCTTAAAAAAAAAAGAAGTGAACGTTGCTAGTTATGACGAAGAATTGTTGGTTGCGTAAGTTTTTGTGCTCATTTGTTACATGCCGAAATTAATACAAAGTTACTGCCTGCAATGTAGTAACATAAACGGGGTGTGCCACTAGCTCAATGGAGAAGGGGGTGGGTTTTATTTAAAATTCCGTGAAAAATTGGAAACGCGATCGTCGTAAAATTGAACTAGATCGGTAAAATAGTCAAAGAATCGGTAAGGGCGCCAATCAAGGTTTTATAATGGTAGCTTTCAAACCCCTGATTATCCGAAAGCTCATCTGGTTGGTTACAACCCCAGAACTTACCTTGAGTTGTAACTAATCTGAAATACACTTAAAAACAAAAATTTACGTATGCGGCGGCTAAATGAATAAAAGCTCTTTACATTTAACAATTTAACATTTATTGATTGAATATTTAAAACAAAGACAAAAAAAATAACAATTATGAATGGTAAACAAATTTAAAAAAAAAAAATGAAATTATCTTAAGCAAAACAAGAATGAAAAATTTACACACAAAACATTAAATTAAAATTTATAAAAAGAAATGCTACTACAATAGCGTTAACTCGACGTTTGCAAATAACGCAATTAATTTTCAAGATCTTGACCGCATATTTATAACAAATTAAATAACTAAGAACAATACAGTTTATAACATATATGTCCGAACTTTAATTCGAACTAAACAAAATATAGTTTATAAGTCGTTACATTATCATATATTCGAAATACGAATTACTTCTCAAACGCATCAAAACAAAGTTAATTTATTTTAATTTCGCGCAAACACTTCAAGCGTTCATTGAAATAATTAAATTTAACGTTAGTCGTAATTTCAATTGGCTCAAATTGAAAGCTTTTACTGCATTTTTAATCGCGGGCACTACACGATAATAACCAAAATCGATAAATACCTTATTTCTTAATTGGAGATACCAGTTGAGCTTCAGGTCACAATGGTTTTAAAAGCTACCACCTCGGATGAAAGTCGGCTGCTCCCCAGACAATAGGTTACCAGTGGAAGATTTATTAATCCGCCCCCAAGGCGAAAGATATGAGATTGCGAAACAAACTCACGCACAAATTCACGTAACGAAACATGCGATATTAATTTAGGCAAAACAGTGATCTTCATTAACCGTAATTACGAAAAAGGAAAGTTTGGTTTCCACTTAAATTCACTGCACCATCTTCTTTTACTTCCACGGTAATTATTAGAAAAGGTGAATTATCACCTGCGTTAACTACATTTTGATGACCGTCAACCAACTAACTTCGAACTCCTACCTCATTTACCAAAAACACATCTATATATTAACTTTTGTCGACTGCCCTTTCCACAAAGGCTGCGTTCGAAACCTCAAGAAGCAAAACACTCTCGTTAAGAAGTGCAATAAAGAGGCAATCAGCCCCTATTACGTCATAGTCATATCATTAGGACACAGCGTTTCGCTTGTACGTGAAAATGTCAAATTGACAAAATATTATATTACAAGAATTTAAACTGCCTAATAAATTAAGATAACGACTTAATTTTTCCACGTAATCTAAACGATTGACATAAAGAAATTCAAGTACAAATGTACTCGAACAAAGAACTTTTAAACTAACTTAAAATAAACAAACGGCGAAAATATATTTAATTACGATTATATCTCAGAAGGGAAACATAAATTACCACTAAAATTTTCACGGCGTAACAAACTACCAAAACTTTATCAACAATTACATTGTAACTTTGAATTTAAAATCGTAAAATAACTTATTAAACTCAATCTAAAATTTACATTAAAACAAATTCAAAATACATTAAATGAAAATCGTCAATCCAAATACTGTGTCCGTTACCAAAAATTGCTTAAACAACCAATCGATTTTTAAACGATGGTTACACCTCCCCTACTTAAAGAGGGATTTCTTAAATCACTCTATAAGCAATCCAATAACTAAAACTATAAACGATAAACGCCAAAAATAAAACGAAACTAAGCCTATGGTTCTCGCGATCTCGCAATCATCGAGAACCCCTAACGAAACTAACAGAACGAGAACTAAACGATAAGAAGGGTAGCATATGTTTGGGTTCGACACAGATCACTCGATGCTGCACAATAGAAGAGGGCGCGCTGCGCTTCACGAGATCCGCGCATTGCGTTTTTCCCACAACTAATGCCCTCACCGAGCGATGGCACCTAGCCACAAACACTACAGAAATAAAAGATAAGGACAGACAAGATAGCAGAAGAAAGAAAAATGGAAATAAAAGAACCGTTGTTTAGTCGCCTTTTACGACAAGTGGTGTCCCCACTGTAGAGAAATATTCTTAGTCCGTCTCTACACGGAACCCAAAAACGAAACGAACTAACCTAAATAAACGAACAAGAAACTAAAACAAAAGGAAAAAAAAAATCAAACGGTAAAACCTAAAACTATTTATCCCCAGTCGGGTTTAATTTTAAGTCCTTGGCGTTCCATATGCCTTTTGATGCTCCCGTGTCATCAGACAACTCATAGGTCTGATACGAAACTTTCCGTTTCACGTAAAACGGACCGATAAACTTAGGTGCCAATTTGGCCGAGAAATATCGAGATGCATCAGAAAGAACATAATTCTTCCGCCACACTGTGTCTCCCACCTCAAAAGGTGCTGGACGACGACGTAAATCGTAATAATGTTTAGCGCGGACATAAGCGGCATTCAAGCGATTCTTAATGTCGACGTAAACTTCTCTAAAAGCTGGGCCTCTTTCGGCCAAAAAGGTACGATCAGCAAAAGCTAGATCGTCGATAGTGTCGGAATCGGTAGTTTTTCCATGACGTGATCCGTCGAGACAGATTTCACGTCCAAAATTGGCGAAAAACGGCGTTAAGCCGGTGACTTCATGTACAGCGGTACGAATAGCACATGCTACTTTAGCAAGATATTTATCCCAATGTCGATGGTTGTCTTCGATATATGACGATAACATTGTCTTCATGACTCGGTTGACTCTTTCAGTTGGATTCGCTTGTGGATGATAATTAGCGTTAAAAATAATTTTAGACTTATATGACGAAACCATTTTCGTAAATTCTGAACTACGAAACTGTGTGCCGTTATCACACAAAAGATACTGAGGAACTCCAAACATTAAAAATACATCTTCTTCAAGACGTTTAGTAACTGCTGCTGCAGTAGCGGAACGTAACGGGAAAAGTAAAACAAATTTAGAAAAATAATCGGCAACTACAAGGATATATGAATAACCACTCTTAGATCGCGGTAGCGGTCCAACAAGATCGGTAGAGATCAACTGCCAAGGTTTGTCCACAACAGGATGACGGGTCATAAGGCCAGCAGGACGTTTCTGTTCTGGCTTATGCGTGATACAAACTTTACAACCATTGATGTAACGAATGACGTCAGCCTTCATCTTAGGCCAGTAATAAAGCGGAACTATTCGTTCGAGAGTCTTAAATATACCAAGGTGTCCAGCGGTAGGCTCATCGTGAAACTTTGACAATATTTCGAGTCGTTTAGACTTAGGCACAACTTCTCTCCAATTGTCATTCTCAGAACGAAGATCGGGATAGTCTACGGTAACATGCTTAAATAGCTTTCCGTTACTAATTTTCCACTGTGGAAAAGCGTTAGGTTTTGAACGTACACGTTCCATAAGTTTCGTTAACCATTTGTCCGAAGACTTAGGTTCGGTAATGTCACAATCGGTAGTAATGTTGTCGATAGCTGGTACTGAACGAGATAATGCGTCAGGTACGACATGATCCTTTCCTTTACGATGAATGATCGTAAAATCAAATTGCTGCAGTCTAACAGCCCATCGTGCTAGACGACCGGTAGGTTCCTTTAAATTGTGTAACCAGACTAATGATGCGTGATCGGTAACTACAGTGAAAGTTGTTCCTTCAAGATAAGGGCGTAATTTTTCAATAGACCAAAGGACAGCCAAACACTCCTTTTCGGTAGTGGAATACTTGCGTTCACATTTTGTGAGCGACCTACGATTATAACAAATAACACGTTCTTCACCGTCGATAAACTGTGTAAGAACTGAACCAAGACCAAAATCAGAAGCGTCAGTTTGAACTGTAAACGGAACATTGAAATCAGGGCAAGACAAAATAGGTGCGGAAACTAAACAATTCTTAATAATTTGAAAGGCTTCATCACAATCACTAGTCCAATTAAAGCTGGAATTCTTCTTTAACAGAGACGTCAATGGAGCGATAATTGTCGAAAAATTCGGTACAAATCGGCGATACCACGAGGCCATGCCTATAATTCTTCTAACTTCAGCGACACCAGTGGGAACTGGAATACGCAAAATTGCATCAACCTTTTCCGGGTCAACCGACAAACCGGTAGAATTTACGATAAAACCAAGATACTTAAGTTCAGGTTTACAAAAATGACATTTGTCTTTACTTAGCATCAAATTAGCCTCTCTAAGGCGACGAAGAACTTCAGTTAACACTTCCATGTGTTTCTCGAAGGAAGGAGCGCAAATAATGACGTCATCTAAATAAACAAAAACGTAAGGTTCTAATTCGGGACCTAAAACTCGATCAATCAACCTCTGCCAAGAAGCTAGTGCGTTAGCTAAACCAAACGGTAAACGCGTGAATTGGAATAACCCACGGTTCGGAACTGTAAAAGCGGTATACTGCTTAGACTCTTCGCTTAAAGAAATCTGCCAATAAGCGGACTTAATGTCGAGAGATGTAATAAACTTAGCGTCACGAAGACGATCTAAAATAGACGAAACGTAAGGTAAAGGATAAGCGTCCTTTTCGGTAACCTTGTTGACTTTTCTAAAGTCCACGCAAAAACGATACGAGTTGTCCTTCTTCTTCACCAATAAGATCGGGCTCGACCAAGCGCTGTTGGATTTTTCTACAACGCCTAACTTCAACATTTTCTCTAACTCCAGATCGATTTGTTTCTGGATAAACGGCGAAACTCGGTAATACCGTTGCTTAATTGGTTCGGAAGTAGTTTTGATCTGATGTTCGATCAAGTTGGTGCATCCAAAATTTTCATTCGAAGAAGAAAAGTGATTACTAACTAAACTATCTAACTGATTGAGCTGTTCTGAGGAAAGATCGAGACGAGACTTAATAACTGAATCTTTATCTTCCAATTGTGAAATGGTGTCCATATTTTCGAAACGCCATTCACCTTTTCTAAGATCAGGAACGATACCTGCTTGTTTCCAAAAATCAACGCCTAAAATTAAATTATGCGGAACGTCAGGAACAACTAAAACTTCTAAAACAATAATTTTTCCTTTAAGTTCGATTGGGACGAGAAGTGAACCTAAACTTTGTACTGATTTACCATTAGCGACAACACAATTAACTTTAACTGACTTATTTAACTTTAAACCTAACTGACTAAAAATTTCCCAACCCTTAGAACCAACAATAGTGCGAGAAGCGCCACTATCTAATAAACTCAAAATTTCGTGACCAAAAACTTTAACGTAGACAAAAGGTCTTTCGTCAGACTCAGCAGACTCGAAAACATAATCCAACACGACTTTATTCTTATCAAAACTCTTTTTCTTCGAAGAATGTAAACTATTAAAATAGACAGCCGATTTTACTTTAACCTCTGACGTCACTAAACGGCTTCTTAGTACGTCCTTTACTCGTTTCCCGAACACTTAGAACAAGTGCGGACCGTAACGTTAGATTTTCCACAACGATAACAAAATAAACCTTTCTTAGGTTCTTTGCAAGAAGCAGCTCGATGGTTAGGCATCCTACAATTCCAACATAATTGCGGACTACTTCGATTAGAAGAAGCAGGCGCATTAACGGTAGCTAACCTTCGTGAAGAAGGTGCGATATTCGAAGACGGTAATCGTGAATTTTTTCTAACAGGTGGTGTAGATTTTTCACCACTACTAACGTTATTTGAAGAACGAGAAACTGCAATGTCCTTAACTTGAGATGTTACATAAACGAGATCAGGCTCCATGTCCTGCTTTCTACGAGATGACGACGTGTAAGCTTCAATAGCTTGCATGCGGTCCTCGATAATACGACCAAATTTAATTAATTCCTCAATTGAAGTAACTGACGACAAACCAAGCTGAGTTTGATAAACGGGAGAAATATTTCTTAATAAAATCTTTAACTGTTTTTCTTCAGAAAAAGGCTCATCGAGACGTGAAAACATGTTGCGAATAATTGCAACGTAAATACCCATTGGCTCATCATTAGCTTGAGTACGACGCTTAATTTCTTTAATAAGTCGTTCGTCATAATCGGTAGGCTGAAATTGTTCACGCAAAAACTTAACTAAGTCTTCCCAAGAATTAACTGAATTACGAATGGACCTAACAAAAATCAATGCATGACCTGTAAAAAGATCAGTACACTCCAAAAATAACTGATGGCTTGAAACGTTACGCGATAATTGAAGTTCGGCAACTCGTTCTAAAAATGCATTCAATGAAATTGACTTTGCGTCACCAGAAAACTTTAAGTTCCATTTCGAAACTGAAACACTCTTAACATGACTAATAAAATTTGGACTAACAGCAGAAGACGTCGGTAAAGCGTTATCAACTACAGAAGGTTGAACGACAGGTTCGATGACTTCATCGGCGGAAGTAGACGGATTTGAAACAACAATTTGTTTATCCAAAAGTTCATACTGCGAAATTAAAACAACTAAATCTTTTAAAAACTCATCTTTAACTTGTGAATCGTCACCTTGAACAGGGATTGAATTGCCAATACGGTTTAACAAATATTTAATTTTGGTTTCAATTGTAGAAGAAATTTTTGTAGTCGGAGTAATTTTCAATGAATCTATTAATTTTCTAAGCTCATCGATACCTTCACGAATCGCTAATTTATCTACATTAAAATCGAAAGGATACACGGGACGAGATAATTTTCCGGTGGCTTCTTCAATAAGAAAATTCTTGAGTAAACCTCGTAATACGACAACACCTAAAGATGCATCACCACCTCTAATCAAAATTTCATAACGTAATTCGTTATGCGATAAACGATCAACAATCAATTTGTAACCCATTTTAAAATGTAATTACAAAACGGTAAAATCTTCCAAAAATCACGAAACTTAACAGGCAAACTAAAATTCGAAAAGGGCCCTACGTTGGGCGCCAAATATTTATGTTACATGCCGAAATTAATACAAAGTTACTGCCTGCAATGTAGTAACATAAACGGGGTGTGCCACTAGCTCAATGGAGAAGGGGGTGGGTTTTATTTAAAATTCCGTGAAAAATTGGAAACGCGATCGTCGTAAAATTGAACTAGATCGGTAAAATAGTCAAAGAATCGGTAAGGGCGCCAATCAAGGTTTTATAATGGTAGCTTTCAAACCCCTGATTATCCGAAAGCTCATCTGGTTGGTTACAACCCCAGAACTTACCTTGAGTTGTAACTAATCTGAAATACACTTAAAAACAAAAATTTACGTATGCGGCGGCTAAATGAATAAAAGCTCTTTACATTTAACAATTTAACATTTATTGATTAAATATTTAAAACAAAGACAAAAAAAAATAACAATTATGAATGGTAAACAAATTTTTAAAAAAAAAAATGAAATTATCTTAAGCAAAACAAGAATGAAAAATTTACACACAAAACATTAAATTAAAATTTATAAAAAGAAATGCTACTACAATAGCGTTAACTCGACGTTTGCAAATAACGCAATTAATTTTCAAGATCTTGACCGCATATTTATAACAAATTAAATAACTAAGAACAATACAGTTTATAACATATATGTCCGAACTTTAACTCGAACTAAACAAAATATAGTTTATAAGTCGTTACATTATCATATATTCGAAATACGAATTACTTCTCAAACGCATCAAAACAAAGTTAATTTATTTTAATTTCGCGCAAACACTTCAAGCGTTCATTGAAATAATTAAATTTAACGTTAGTCGTAATTTCAATTGGCTCAAATTGAAAGCTTTTACTGCATTTTTAATCGCGGGCACTACACGATAATAACCAAAATCGATAAATACCTTATTTCTTAATTGGAGATACCAGTTGAGCTTCAGGTGACAATGGTTTTAAAAGCTACCACCTCGGATGAAAGTCGGCTGCTCCCCAGACAATAGGTTACTAGTGGAAGATTTATTAATCCGCCCCCAAGGCGAAAGATATGAGATTGCGAAACAAACTCACGCACAAATTCACGTAACGAAACATGCGATATTAATTTAGGCAAAACAGTGATCTTCATTAACCGTAATTACGAAAAAGGAAAGTTTGGTTTCCACTTAAATTCACTGCACCATCTTCTTTTACTTCCACGGTAATTATTAGAAAAGGTGAATTATCACCTGCGTTAACTACATTTTGATGACCGTCAACCAACTAACTTCGAACTCCTACCTCATTTACCAAAAACACATCTATATATTAACTTTTGTCGACTGCCCTTTCCACAAAGGCTGCGTTCGAAACCTCAAGAAGCAAAACACTCTCGTTAAGAAGTGCAATAAAGAGGCAATCAGCCCCTATTACGTCATAGTCATATCATTAGGACACAGCGTTTCGCTTGTACGTGAAAATGTCAAATTGACAAAATATTATATTACAAGAATTTAAACTGCCTAATAAATTAAGATAACGACTTAATTTTTCCACGTAATCTAAACGATTGACATAAAGAAATTCAAGTACAAATGTACTCGAACAAAGAACTTTTAAACTAACTTAAAATAAACAAACGGCGAAAATATATTTAATTACGATTATATCTCAGAAGGGAAACATAAATTACCACTGGAATTTTCACGGCGTAACAAACTACCAAAACTTTATCAACAATTACATTGTAACTTTGAATTTAAAATCGTAAAATAACTTATTAAACTCAATCTAAAATTCACATTAAAACAAATTCAAAATACATTAAATGAAAATCGTCAATCCAAATACTGTGTCCGTTACCAAAAATTGCTTAAACAACAAATCGATTTTTAAACGATGGTTACACATTTTCTATTTTTGTAATTTATTATTATATATTGTAAACAAAGTAGTTAATCGAGTACTATTTAAATTTTATTAGAATTAATCACTTATGTTAGCATTTCATATAATTAGTTGTATGGAGTTGATTAAAAGGACCTACATCAATATTATAGCTGTGATATTTGTCGAAGAAACTATAATCGTTATTCAATTATTATTGTTCTCTACCCAGGGGTGGGCAAAATACACCTTGTTAGGTAATTGAAATACAAAATACAAATTACATTAATATTCTGTATTTAAAATACTAGATACAAGATATAGAATACAAAATATCGAAAATACAAAATATAAAATAGTATTTCAATTACAATTAAAAATACAAATTACTTTGTAACACAAAGGTAACGTGTAAAATAGTCTTAATTCAATCGACAAATTTAACTACTTCTTTTTTTTAATAAAAAGATTTATTTTCCTTCAAAAAAACTAATTTTTTAAATTGTTTGTATGATAAACTACCTCTAGTTAGTGAATGTATAAAATTTGCAAATGAAAATAGACATTCCACTTGTGGCCGAAAAACATAAACTTGTATAGAATCGAATTTTATAAATATTTTTTTTAGTGTTGGATATGATTTTAATCTAAGAAACGGTTATAACGTATAAAATTAACGGTTTACTGATTTACGTTAGTCTCGAGTAATTGATGTAATTGAAATACTCAAAATACATCAAACAATGTATTTAAAATACAAATTACAAAATACTATTTTGCATTGTATCTAAATACAAATTACAAACTACAATTGTATTTTAAATACTGTATTTGAAATACAAGTAATTCGTTACTGCCCAGCACTGTCTCTACCTCTTTTTTTAATTTCTATTGTCTCTTGTTGGAAGTAAATATATTATTGTTAGAACCTGTGTTTTGCAAACTGTTTTTTTAGTGGTATTATCGTTTTTGTTTTATAAGAGCAATATATCATATACAAGACATTAAGAAATTAGTAGCTAGTAACAGTTCATCCTGCTAAACATTATTGTGTATGTTTACTATTTTTACATGACTGATTGTGGCGTAAAACTAATGCTAGTAATTTAAAATAATCAAATGGAATAGCACTTTTACGTAAAATATTGAATACAAATTTTGCTAGCATCTTTGTATTACAATTTATTGTAGACGTTAAAAATCATTTTGTGTATTTCAACGATAAATAAGTTGACTTTGAATTTTTTTTTTATTAAGTAGGAATGCGTTTTAAGGATTTGAGATTAAAATGACCCTCTTGCCGCATTGATCACTAGCCGCTACTGAATTATATAGTAATCTAAATTTTGAAATTCAACAGTGACATCTGTAGTGGTTATTTTTAATTAATTTGATTTTTAATTTCAAATTAGAAAAACATATTTTGTACACATTAATAGCAAAAATGTATATAATATTTAGAAAAATGCAAAATACTTAATACAAAAGTGTCAAAATCAATTGTTAAGTTATCTGGGTTTTGTGAACAAATTTTTAGGTTAATTGTAGCCAAAACACATCGGTCACCATAAACAATATGTTTTATGAAATAGGTGAATTTATCGATGTTATAGATTCATTATATTTGATTGTATCCTAATTTTAGTTTCATTATTGGTCGTTGCAGTATTATGGGGTGGAACGAATCCACTGATTAAACGAGGTTCAAAAGAAATCACAAAAGTGAAGGCACATAATGCTTTAATGCAGTTTCTATTAGAATTAAAGTACTTAGCAACTAATTATAAGGTTAATAGATATTTTTAATTTTTTAGTACGTATCCGGCATGTAAATTGGCATAACTTGGTTTATCCCTTTGTACTTTGCAAGTACTTGATTTTTATACAACATGTGTGTTAATTATGACTATGACAATTTCATCTAAAAATGATTTATTTACATCATATAATTTTTTTAAATCGTATTTATATCTTCTTGCTTTTTCAAGAAGCCTAAGCAGGGTTAAAGCTTTTATATTACTTTAATGGAAACAATATCAACTTCAGGAACTTTTTTTTCTTAGCTTTTTCAGTGCTTGACAGGAGCCTTGTCATAATTGTTTCAGGTGTAGTTATCTATTCGCAAATTTCTTGCTTCTGTTAATCGTAGCTAGTTTACAAACTAGTACAGTTAAAAGAAGTGAAAAAAGGAGCAGACCGTTTAAACAGAATAATAATAATATAATAATATATTTATTTCTGAAAGGTAAAAACAAAATATGTATATATTGTATATTGAAATAACTTAACTTAACTATCCTAGAACTTTCAGAAATAAATGGCTCGGACTTAACTCACAGAAGTAAAAAAAAAACTTGTGCGTGAGTTATTGAAATAAAAATTTAAATAATGCTGAAGTGAACGTATAATTTCAAATTTAAAATTAATAAATAGTAATATAAAATAAAAATAAATAAAGACATAATAATAATAATAATAGTATTAAAAATAATAAAGTAATTAAAAATAAATACTAATATTTATTAATGCTTAAGTATTTTTGTTATTTTTAATATCTACCAGTTCATGCACTTTATATCTTGGTTTATTGAGCAACCATATTTTAAGTTTTGTTTTGAAAATGTTATTGTTTTTGCTGTTTTTTATATCTAGAGGAAGAGTCGAATATATGCGCGGACCAAGGTAACCGTAAGAGCGTTGGCCAATAGTTTTATTAGCTTTCTCGCTTTGTGTTTCCGCTTGACATTTGTATCTCGTGTGATAATCATGTGTTATTTGTTTTAACTCGTTTTTGATTTAAATTGTAAGCAAAGTATTTTATAGCAAAATAATTGTCTTAAGTCAAATAATTTGCTTTCTTTATATAACAAATCACTCGGATATAAAATACTTTTCCCAAAAATGATTTTTAAAAAGTATTTTTGTAGGATTTCTAACCCAGATAAGTGATGCTTTAAAATCCCCCCCCATCCAACTATGCCGTAGTACAAGTGCGATTCAACTAAAGAATGATATAAAGTTTTCAAGTACTTGATTTCTAGTATTCTTTTTAGTTTTTTAAACAGAAACAGTAATGTTCTTAATTTTTTTACAATTTCATTAACATGTACATTCCATTTTAAATGTTGATCAATGTATATACCCAAATATCTCATTTCTTTAGTTGCTTCCACTTTGTATTGTTGTTTTGTATTTGTAAATACTAAGTCTTCAAAAGTTTGTGATTTGTTTACAGTGGATGTAAAGTGTATGTATTTAGTTTTTTCAAAGTTGATGGATACAAATTTTTGATCAAACCAGTTTTTAATAATTGGGAATTCGTGTTCTGCTTTTGTTTTGAGTTCTATCCAGTTGTTAGCAGTATACAGTACCACAGTGTCATCCGCAAAGGACGATATCTTACCTAAAGTTTTCATATGAAGTAAACTATTTATGTGTATATTAAAAAGAATTGGTCCAAGAACTGTACCTTGAGGGATACCACATTTAACTAGTTGGGGATCGCTCAAATGACCATCAATCTTAACATACTGAACTCGATTTTGTAAATACGATTTAATTAGTTCTAAAGCTACGCCCCGAATTCCGATTTCATCAACTGTTTCAATTAGCTCTGAGTGATTTACTGTGTCAAAAGCTTTTGCTAAGTCGATGAAAATACAAAGCGCGTGTTTTTGCTTATCTAGAGCTTGATATATATTATTTGTCAAATATGCAATTGCATTTTCAGTTGATATCCCTTGTTTGAAACCAAACTGTTTGTCTGATAATAATTTATATTTATCTAAATAAAGTGTGATTCGGTGTTTGATTATCTTTTCTACAACTTTAGCTAAATTTGATATCAGTGATATTGGTCTATAATTAGTTACATCTAATTTGTTTCCTTTTTTGAATAGGGGTTTTACTACAGCTACTTTAAGATCAGTTGGGAAATAACCAGTTTCTAATATTTTATTTACAATAAATGTTAAGGGAATTTTTATATACTCGGCAATTGTTTTAAGAATTTCTGATGTTATGTTATCTAGACCTGGAGATTTTTTATTTTTTAATTTGTTTATATATTTTAAGACTTCAGTCGTGTCGGTGGGATATAAATATATTGAATGATTTGATATATTTCTTTTTTGGGTTGTAATTGTTAGCGGTGTACTTAACTGAGAATTTTCAATAATTTCATTTGCCATTTTTGGTCCAACTTCCACAAAATATTTATTAAAATGATTTGCAATTTTATTTTTATCTGTAATTAATTCATTTTTGTCTTTTATTTCTTTTATTTTGCTATTTTTGGCGCTTTTATTTGTTATATCTTTTATCATGTTCCATAATGCTTTACTTGAATCTTTATTTTCATTAATTTGACTTTTATAGTAATTAGATTTAGTTGTTTTTATTAAATTTGTAAGTTTATTTTTATAGTTTTTATATTCGGTAGTGATAATTGGGTTATCAGGTTGTAGTAAACTTTTTTTATATAATTGATTTTTAATAGTAATTGATTTCAAAAGACCTGCAGTTATCCAAGGATGTCTTTTACGCTGCGATTGTTTTATGCTTACCGAATAGGTTGAACAGCTAATGGCTTTTTTGATTTTATCGGAAAATATTTTAATGGCAACGTCTAAGTTAGCCGCTTCTGTTATTTCATTCCACGTTTCAGTTTTCAGAATTCTTGCTAACATGTTTTTGTTCAGTTTATTTAAAATATTATTCCCTGTAGATGTCTGCTGTGGCACTGCAATGTCTAACTCTGATATAATAGAGAAGTGATCTGTAATCTGAGTTTTGATTATGTACGAGTTACAAATGTCATATCGACTACTTTTTAAGAAAATGTGATCTATACATGTTTTAGAAATTTTATATATTCTTGTGTAAAAATTAATTAAAGGCTTAAACCTTTTTTCTGCCATTATATTCAAATAACTTTGGCAAAAATCTGAATTAGATTTAATATCTATGTTTATGTCGCCTACTAAAAAGTGATAGTTTGCATTACTGCTAGATGTATTTGTTAAATATGTTTCTAAGTTATTGTTAAATTCATAAACACATGTCGAGTGCGGTCTATAAATGGCGCTTACAATAATTGTTTCATTTAAAATTTGAATGGTTGCTTTGATAACTTTGATTTCACATATTTTTAGTATTTCAATATTGTAACTATGAGTTTTCTTTATGTACATTATTACTCCATCATTTTGATTAATATCCCCTTTATTATATATTAAGTTAAAGCCATGTATATTAAAATAGTCCGGGTTATGTATTTTCCATGTTTCAGAAAAAATTATACAATCAAAATTATAGTTTAATTTATTTAATAAAATTGACATTTCGTCCATATTTTTATTGATACTTCTAATGTTATTATGAAATATTGAAAATCTTGAAAGGTTTGTTTTATTTCTTACATGATTAAAATTGTCCTCACCATTTATTTCTGAAGTTATAATTTCAAAAGGAACATAATCTCTTATAAACTGATTCATTTTAATTTTTTTTATCAATTAGAAATATATAATAAGATCAATGAACAACAAAATTATTTTTGCTAAATAGAAATTAATGTTTGTTATCGCTTACAAAATGACAAGAAAATACCTTGTCGTTTCCTAAGTAATTGCATGTTTTACAAGATAAAGAAGGTCATTATCAGTGAATACATATTTAGTTTATATCATCATAAGAATTTATGCGTTTTATTTGATTGTTAACACTTACATAAATTTTGCCGTCTTTAGTCCAAGTGTTTTTATATGTATACTTGTTTTCAGCTGTCTTCAAGAGTTTGATGCGGTTTAAAGTTAAATCTTCTTTAATCGTGATGCCACTGTTTTTCAATATTTTTTTCTTGTTGTATACCATTGCGCGCTGTTGATATGAAACGAATTTAACTATAATAGCTCGGGATTTCCTATTTATGTATTTTCCTACTCGATGCATTCGGTCGATATGATGTCCTTGTATATCTTCTTTAAGGTGTTCTTTAAAAACTTGTATTACCTTTTTTTCTAAGTTTTCGTTATTATCTTCTTTTATACCAAATATACGGATTGAATTTCTTCGCGTATATTGTTCTAGATTATCAATTTTCATTGCGTTCTCAGCGTTAATGCTTTTTAGCTGATTAACTTCGTTTTTTAAGAAATCCGTTTCTTTTTTCAACTCTGCAAATTTTTCTTCTAGGACCGGTTTCACTATTTCTGACACTGTTTTAGCCACCGTTTCCGCTAGTTCTGCAATAAATTTCTCATCTCTTACAATTTTATTTATGGCGGATCCAATTAAGTTTTGAATATCATCTATCTGGTCTCTTGTGAACGGCATGTTTTACACTTTTGATAATTATGATTACAAAATTTAATATTTCTGCAATAACTTAGGAGCGTGCAATTTTACGACCGTACGCTTCGGCACATAAATAGCGAACTCGAATCAAATAATCATAAAAAGTAGGGAAAGTAAAAATTAATTAAGAACCTGGATATAACTGGAATAGATGTATACTGATATAACTAAGCACCACAGGCTTAATAAAGGAAAGAATGATTAATACGTTCAATGCTATGGTATAAAAACAACTGGAGGTTGTAAATAGGGATGGGTAATACCACAACATTGCATATTAACTTACAAGTCAGTAGTTTCACTTGCTGTCGGTACTTTTGAAGTTTTTGTCATGATATATGCTCTGGTCATTCTCCTTTGCGCAAGCATTAAGCGCGCGCAGAATTTGAAATTATGAGTATTATATGAATTTTAGTTTGAATATTTAATATTCCACACCTGTAATAATTCTTTATTTTTCTTCTATTGGTAGAGCCTTCAAATTAGGCGTATCTGCTGTGTTTAATTAAACAACCGTATGTTGTAGGTTACGGCGACGTTTCGTGGTCTCAACGTGACAACTTCATCAGGCCAAATACTAACAGTTATGGTCGTGTCGTCATTACATTTAACTCTAAAACACTTAAATAGTTTATATACATATAATTAAATAGATATTTTACTAGTTTACAATTTTCTTGTTTAATACGAACATAAATTTATGTAAGTACACTTAAGTGTATTGTGCGTACATTAGTGGTATATCTTATGTACATTTGTCCATAAACGTACTTTGTACATACAGTGTACATTAACGTGGAGCGAAATTAACTTTTTCCGATTTTCGTTTCTAATAGTGAACAAAAGTTGACACTTCGGATCAAACTAACTCGGCAAAGCCATACAAGCTGCTAATGCGTTTTAATTAGTGAAGGTGAAAGATTGCGTTTGTTTTTGGTTACGAATATTACGAATAACAGTTTTTGAAATATGGATAAAACGCGTAGTTCCTCAAAATGTACGCTCTTCAATGATACTGATGACATAAAAACAAATATTTCACCTATGGAGACGCAATGAAATATGAATCCACGAGATATCTTTTGAAATCACAACAAAAAAAGCCCAAAGAGCCGCCATTCTCAGAAATAGCACACATAGTGGTTTTTAAGATTGAAGAAATATGGAAAGCAGTTTCAAAACCAAGTCGCACTAGAATCATACAAATGCTAAATGTAAAAACATACAAAAATCTCGAGAGACTTTTTGAAGACAAAAGAACGTCTTTTCGAATAGCAAGTCGCGTTCTTTTTGATATATCATTGTGCAAACGTCAAAATTTTGATTCTAGTTGCTGTTCTAAAGAGAGGAAGGTGTCCAAAAATGAACAGTATTTCTTTGCAGAACAAAGAATTTTGCTGCGAATGGTGATCGGAGTGAATATTTCTGTCCTCAGAACTCTAAGAAAGAGATTGCAAAGGAAAAGAAAGTCAGAAAAACCACAGATGATAAAAGACATGTCATCATCATAAACCGTAATTACAGCAGTCTAAGACGAAGCAGTTAAAATCACTGCCAATAAAATCGCAAGCAGTTTCAAAAATTTGCAATAGATATGGCGTGTCGAATAAAGCTTCAGCAGCAGTTCTATCCTCCGTATTACATGACATTAAATTAGATATGTCAGTTGTCGATCGTCATGAGGTGCGAAGAGAAAGAACGAAGGCAAGTGAGAAGGTAATAAAACATTTCTGATATATCAGCTGTCTACTTTAACGGAAGAAAAAACAAAACTGTATCAATAGTTAAAAACATAGACGTAATTATAAAAGAACAATCGACGAGAAATATATTTCTTTAGTAAAGGAGCCAGCATCCATTTATTTAAGTTACGTAATAAATAAAATCTTATAGAAATAGGTTGTGATGGGACAAATATCAACACAGGAAAATATGGTGGTATTATTAGATTGCTGGATTGCTCTTTTTATTACATATTACTTTTTCCAAGTCGTATACCGGAACTCTAAAAAGGAAGGCCTTTGAAAATTTTGTAGAGATGCCTATTTTACCGTTACAAAGAATTAAGTGATCATTCCTTCCAATAACTGGTGATTTGACTACAAACCAACTTTACTTACATATAATTGTGTCACCTGTAATATGTGGTTATGTTCCGAATGATTTGGCTCAGAACTCACATGTAGAAGCTTTCTCATGTAAGATGGTTGACGCACAAATGGCATTGAACGTCTATATGTAGGAACAAAAAACCCCGTTTTCATTAAAAACCATCCAACCTGCAAAGACGGGTACTCCATCTTTACAAATTGATTTTACGTTCAAGATATCTACCACAAAATCTAAAAACAATCGTAGGCGGTGTAATACGAAGGAACAGTTGCTTTGCCCATCCCAAAAATCTGCTGCTGACAGACGAAAGGAAATGTGTTCGGGAACTGGCTGCTCGGTGAGTTTTGAAGACACGTATCATATCATCATCGCCAACACCGAGGATATTTGAAGTTAAAAAAAATCAATTTTGATGCATTGGACTGCATAAATTTGGTCGATTGGCAGTGCGAGATAACAGAACCGCTATTAATAAAGAATTTAATCAACCATGCAATTAAATATTCGTGGAGTTACGAGCAATCATGCCCAAATTTGAAACAAAAAAAATTTCGAACGAACCATAATTTTTACTAATTTTTTACTAAGAATGTATCTTGGGTTTATTTCTATTATAGTTTACTTTAATAACTTATGCTTTATTACATAAATTGTGAACAAATTCAAAATTATATTGAAACGTTCGAGAAATTATTTGCAAATGCAAGAGCCTTCTAGAAGCTGTTATCCATCTTCTAGAAGATATACCGAAAAATAGGGAACGCTCCAGAAGGATTTCCGTATGTGTATATATACCGACGAGACAGATCGTAGGTCAGTTATTGCTGGAATGCGAATGCAGCAGTGTTAAGAAGATTATCTAGTGGAAATAAATCGTTAGCACGCGTGTGTCTACATAAATATACCGAGAATAATCGTGTACGTGATTATTAGTGTAAACAAGTGTGAGGCTATCCGAGGACGTTATCTTATCTTCTTGTAAGTGATATAAATTATAGTGTAAGTGTTTTTATTAAATATTATTAGATTTTATTAGTATCCACAAAACAGTGCCATTTGAATATACCTGGTGGTCCGATAAGAGAAGGTGGGGGAGAGTGGGATCAGGGACTACTTTTAAGTAGACTTCAATAAATAAATACGCAACAATATGTTTCACTTGAATTCTGTAATTTTTGGAAGTCTTTGTGTAGGTTACATTTCATTTTAAAATTATGAAAAAAGAAAGTAGTTCAATATCTTCCGAAAACATAACTTTTTGGAGCTCTGTAATTTTCACAGTTTGTTGTCTCGTTTTTTTTATGTATAGGAATTATTAAATTTGTTTCCCAGTCTTTAAGGATTTTCTTAAATTTATACGCTTCTTTTAATATTTCATCTAGCCATTCTGTTCCACCTGTTCCTAGATATTTAAAAATTTTTGATGCTATTTCGTCTTCTCCACTCGCTTTTCATACTTTAATCTGTTTTATCGCGTCTTCTAGTATTTTTATTATTTTCACTTTGAGTTTCTGCTGCTTATTTTTTATTGCTTTTATTTCTTTGCTTTTAGTTCATTTTAGTCTTTTCACTATTTTCCAAAACTTTCCTATGTTCACCTTGTGTTTGTCATTTATTTCTTGTCCAAAGTTTTTCCAGTTTTCTTTTTGCTTTTTTGATTTCTTGTTTTACCTTGTACCTTTTTTCTTTATCTTCTATGTCTTTTTTTTGGATATACTTCTTCCAAGTCTGTTTCTTTTCTTTCACTATTCCTCTTATCTCTTCAGTCCACCATCTTGTTCTTTTTAGGGTTTTGTTGGTGTTTCTTCTTCCACATACCTCTTCCGCTACCTTTAGAGTAATTTCTTTGAATTTTTTTCATTTTGTCTCCAGGTCTTTTTTTTCCCTTTAATAATTTGCAAAATTGCTTATTTGTCTTATCTTGACATTTTTCTTGTCTTTTCTGTATTTTTAGTTTGTATAGGGCTATTCTGTTGTATGTTATTTCTTGGCGCTTATTTACTATTTCTTCTAGTTTTGCCACTACTAGTACATGACTTGAACCTATTTCTGCCTTGTTTCTTGTTTCTATGTCCTGTACTGTCTCTCTTAGTGTTTGTACGAATACTATATAATCTATCAAGCTTTTTGCGTTACGTTCTTCTGCTACGAAGGTGTACTTATTTTCCATTTCTTGTAGCGTTAGTGTGTTTCCTATTAACAGATCATTTCTTTGATAGAACTTGATCATTTTCTTTCTCTTTCGGTTTACTGTTTGCTCTTTATTTTGGCCTTTCCCTACTCTTGCATTCCAGTCACCTATTATTATGGATGCTTCTGTTTCCTTCCTTGTTTCATTAAGTATTTCTTGTAAATTGTTATAAATCTACTTTTTTTTCTTGTGTACCGTCGGTCGATCCGTATATTTGTTTATGTTTATTTTCTGTTGGAATTTTATTGTCACTAGTATTATTCTTGAGTGTACTGCTTTCCATTTTATTTGTTTGTTTAGTTCCTATGTTATACTAAGATAAGAACGTCTTCCGGGTTTGGACCGTGTCAATGTTGTAACCGAAGTTGCCAACGTTTCGCCCACTTTGGTAAGGGGCTTTATCATCTTATGTCTGTAGTGGTTCTTTGTTAGATTTTCGTTTGCTTTTTTAAGTTTAACGTTTTCTTTCTGACCTTTTCTGAGTTTAGAATCGGGCTTGTGATTACCTAATTTTTGAGAAGTGTTTAGTTAGATTTCGGTTGCTTGTTTGAGTTCTTCGATTTCTCTCACGCCCTGATGAAGCCCCTTACGAAAGTGGGCGAAACGTTGGCAACTTCGGTTACAACATTGACACGGTCCAAACCCGGAAGATGTTCTTATCTTAGTAAAGACTCCGGCCGTGGAAGCCTTCGCTATTACAGTTCCTATGTTATTATTATTATTTCCACCTCTTCTTTTGCTCACTTTTCTGCATCGACTCGGGCGTAGGATATTACGTGTCTCTTTCTCTTTGATTGTATTTATATTTCATGTTCTTATTTAAATTTTTTCTGTTTCTATTTTATTTACTTTACTTTTTTCCTGTTCTTCTGTCTTTGTCGTTATTATTCTCATTTGTCGTTTTCCCTTGCTTATTGTCGTCGTCTTTTTTTACTTTCGTTTGGTTTTCATTTTCTGTTAGTTTTTTGAAATTTGTTTGTTTCGATTTGTCTTTGTTGTGTTTAATTGCAGAGTAGTGGCGAGATAAATAGTTGTAAAGATTTCTTAGACTGCTAAACGAAACTTTGTTCATTTGTGTATTTATTACAACATGTCGAATACGCAAACACATTACGACTGACTATTGTTAAGCAAGCTCAGTCGTCCGTTTTCGTCCCGCTTCCGCACAACTGTTTTCAGCTTGTAATTTATTTTTCAATAGTCTGTAATGTTTCTAAGCGTTTTGTTTAAATCTTCCTCCTGTGAGCTCAGCCTTTCTTTTTGGTAGGGTGTTAGTATGGTCTGCGTCCAGTTTTTCTTTTTTGGTATTGCTCCCCGAGCAGGACTTGGTTCTTCCTTATCTGTGGATCTGGCTCTTTTCTTTTGCTCCTTATTAGTAGTTTATTCTTTCTCTCCCATTTTTTTAAATGTTGTGAACCCCATTTTTACTGGTTTGTTTTCATTTTTTTTCCTCTCGCCCAGTCTGTTGATAAAATCTATCTCATTTTCCTTCAGTTGAACTTCCCGTTTTCTTCCTTTTTGTTTCTAGGACCTTCTCTTTCAGGGTGTCTAAGTCCTCCTCTGTGCTTTCGGGTATTCCGAAGATTATTAAATTTGTTTAAAAACTAATGGTTAGTTGGTTTTCGGTCTTTGTGATGTTCGTGAGTTTGTTGTAACTATTTTTTGTTTTTTAAATTATTTGCATTTTAATGTTTTTTGTTATTTTTTATTTTTACCAATTGATTGTGTTTGGCGAATTCCTCGCTACTTGTTTTTAGTTTTTTTTTTACCTAAAGAAGTAGAAACTTTCGCCTCGAAACGTCGCTTAAAAAACACATAAAGTACTGTTTTTGTCGCCCTCTCTTACGTAGAAAGCTTTAACACCATTCTGTTTAATAATCTTAGGAGGTTTAATTTTTATCGTCAATAAATACGTTATCTTTGAGTGCAGTTTTAGTGTAGTTGTAAAGAATGTGCAGTTCTTAGAATAACAACTTAATTTAATTACGTCTTATGTGATATTATTATTTTGTATTTATTTTTAGTGTCGGAAATGGATTGAGAAGAAATATGTAGTTCTTAGACAGTGAATTAAACATCATAATATTATTTTTCATTTCTTTTTGTTAACGGTGTCAATTTTTTTTTAATGTTTTACTAGAACAAACTGTATGTATTTACTGCTTTCTAACCAATAAACATTTATTCCTTCTTTTTGAATATCAAATTTTGTTATCATTCTGTTATTGTTATCAAAAATCCCAATGTGATTCTATTAAACGGAGTGCACTGTATATTTTTTTTTGTATTTTAGCATTAAAGGTAGATTAATGTATAATAAAAGCTTACTTCTTAGATGTTTAACGTTGTTGAGAATTTATCTACTTTATGTTTCTGTCGAATTCTGGTTTTTTAATACGCTTTGTATCGTATACGTTTACTTTGCAGAAAATGCATTCAAAGATTATAATACACATTTCGCGTATGCCGGAGTTGCTTATTACGATTATTTTATTGCTTTTTCTTTACAGTATTTAGTTCCGATGGGATTAAATCAGCTAGGTTCTGTGTTGTATTTTTTAACATTACAACATGCAGATATTTCACTGACTGTTCCCGTAACCAATTCACTTACTTTTGTATTTACTGCCGTTTCTGGAAGATTACTTGGGGAGAAACCGGCTAGCAAGTGTAAGATATTAGATAGTGTAATAATAATAGAAAAGACTGATGCTTTATTAAAACATAGTGAAATATTGAAACTTAGCTTTTTTAGGTACGTATTTTGGAATGGTTTTCATATTATTAGGAACCGCTTTGTGTTGTTATGACAAATATTTAAGTTCGAATAAACATTCAATTATATAGAGTTATCTTATTTTTATGTAATTTTTTGTGAATAAATTATACTGGTATAAATGTTTTACTTATTGTTGTTAATTTCTTAAATTAGACGGGTGGGCATTGTGAAATCCAGGTTAGTTAGTGCTAAAAACTTTGAAATTAAATACCTGTTACAATAATATTGTTTGAGAAAGAAAGGTGAAATCTACAGCTAACAGATACTACTTTTCTCGCTACTTTTAGTTATTATTCTAACATGAACTAATATTTAAAAATATTCATTAAATAAGTTTGCAAATCAAATTAGGGCATTTCTATATGTTTTAAAATAAGTTGAAATACTATTGGGGTGTGAAATTCTCTGATGGGAGTTTGTTTATCAATAAAATAACGATTCGAGCGAACATTCTGAAAACGTTTTTTTCGTGATTGAATTCAATCAAAGAAGTTGATTTTTGTGGAGCGTGCACCAAACTTCAATTGTAACCTTGTTGAATGTACGAAAATCTGTCACTAATGACAAAAGTCGTGACTACTTCAAAGTTGAATGAAACAAATACAAATTATTGTCTTTGAGAAACTATTATCAGAATAGGCGACAGTTACTTTGGCGAGTTTAAATATTTATCTATACATTTTTTTCGTATACACTGGGTCCGAGAAAAACCGTTAAAATTTTAAAAATCCGCTTAAGCAGGGGTTGTGATTATGACTTGTAGATTAGAGGTATTCGAACAACTGAAACTGTTTACAAATGCTAAAAATTAAGGCAATCGAAGAAAATGTATTAAAATATTTTTGCGACCGTAACATGTTAATTAATGTTTAGATTTTACAGGCGATTTCAATGATTTAAAATAATTACAGTGTCGGCTCAAAGTTATATTCCCGTCCGTGTAAGCTATCGTTTTTTGCATAACAGTGAATTTGTAAAATTTTAATTTTTATTGTTTTGTCTTGAACCACAGATTTAAATATAAATAAATATATAAGTCAATGGTACGGTTTCTTTATCCTCCTTATTTAAACTTTAAGTAACACTATTGGAATCTTCGTTCAAGGAGGAGCATAAAAAAACGCTCACTTTTTCTTTGAGGCGACGTTTCGTGCACTAAATGTGAACTTCATCAGGCCACTGCAATTTATTAACGTAAGTACAACAACTATCTAATCTAATAAGTTAGTAGTAACTAAATTACAGATGTAAACAGAAAAAACAGTAAACGTAAGAACTTACGTAGAACATTTGAGCAATTACTCCGAAGTTTGACAAACATGAACACGTCCTAAACTTAATTGACAAAAATGTGATTATTAATAGTCAGTGATTAAAAACAATAAATAAGTATAAATAATAAATGACAATACAATTAAACATGGAGAACAAACACTATGATATGTATAATCAAACATTTAATTTCAAGGTAACCTGTTTTTATTATTATTATTATTAGATAGTTGTTGTACTTACGTTAATAAATTGCAGTGGCCTGATGAAGTGCACATTTAGTGCACGAAACGTCGCCTCAAATAAAAACTGAGCAGTTTTTTATGCACCTCCTTGAACGAAGATTCCAATACTGTTACTTAAATACATATATAAGGTTAGACGGAGATTTGCCATTCTTCCATTAGAGGTAGCAAAATTGCTTATTGTTAGTACTGATGCTGCTTCTTTAGCTTTTTCTTGAATAAGAGATCTAGCATTGGAGGAATTCTTAAACTTTATTAACTTCCATAACCTCGGTTTGTTTGACATGTTTATGAAGCGCTTCTTATATGAAGGCGTCAATCGCAATGCATTTTAAACAGTCTCCTCTAATATAGATGTGCTTTAAGGAGAGGTTTCAGCCTAGCGCGGATTTAAGTTTTTTCAAGTATTCTTTGAAAACGGTTTGATTTGATTAATATAAGAAGAAAAACTAATAGATTTATACACCAACCACCAAGAAATTCAGGATCTTTTAGGAATGATGTATATACAAATTTATATAATTTTTGAACTAAACTGAAAAAAACAAACTGTTTTGTGGTTAGCTATTGCAGCATCATTAACTGTTGAATTTAATGTGTGAGTGGCACAGGGTATATAAAAAAATCGTGAATTCAAATCTAAAAGAATTTTTTGCAAATTGCAATTTTACCACGCATGTTGGAACCGTTATCACAGCTCTATCTTATCACATTATTTATATTTTTAACTCTTTTATTATAAAAAAAAACTTAAACCAATGCAATCAAAAAAATGGCAAAAAACTAATTATGATAGCGTATTTTTAATTCTTTAGAATAGGTGTTAAAGTGGACGAAACGTACGCTAATACTTATTTGCTCTATATCTGCAATATCCGGTGTACAGTTCAATATTAATGAAATATACTTATTCTGCCTGTATAAATTCAAAACTGAAGTTTGGATTTTCTATGCCAAAACAAATACGGTTTCATTTTGGATTTTGTCACCAAGATACGTTATTTTTTATTGCTTGACATTATGTTCTGTCCATTTTTGATAGTTACTAAAATGAGATGAATTTTTTCATCTCTACTTAGATTCAGTGCAACTAAAGTAACCAATTTTTATTATCAATTTCGCCGTTGTTTAAACGTCTTACATAATAATTAAAAAAAAATCTTCGACCCGACGAATCACGAAGAAAATTGTACCGTGTAATTTGTTTTGGGCCATTTTCAACTGAAATCTGTATAGTATTTGTACTTAGAGCCTTTGGCCAATGACCTGGATCATCGTGAATAGACTTTATCTTGCTCAGGTCTATATCATTGTTGGTTTCATCAAAGGTTGTTAATTGTTGCGACTCTTCTTCAAAACAAGTACTCAAAGTTGGTGTAGATGGAACAGGAAACAAGTTATCTTTGTGGTGTTTTTGTCACGCTCTTCGTCTCGTTTCCTCTTGTTAGATTTTTCGTCATCGTCACAACAATATCTCATAACAACAACAATAACTCAAAACATATTTTTCTAAAATTTCAGAAATCTGTCTCCGTTTTTGAATAAAGGTGCTAATCATAAATAAACAATGCTAATTTTTTATTTTAAATCAACACACTCCTTGGTAACCTACTAATGTGTTATTTCATCATAAAAACCTGTTGTCATATAGAATTATTTAGAATTTAATTTCATTTCCTATAAGAGAAAAAAACAGCAACATCCTATTAAAGTCACTGAAATTTCTACCACATACGTGTCACTAACTTTTTGCTAAAATATAAGCTGTTTCTTAATTTTTCTCGTCTATTCTGTAGCTTAAAAATGCGACAAGTGGCGAAAAACCCCACAAAAATTTGGCAAGTAGGTATATATTTTTTATTCCCAGTAAGCAAGGTAAATTCATTGCACATTTTTTCATTAAATTTAGTGGGGGTTTCTCAATTAGGTCATTTGATCAATGACCCTCCGGAAAAATGAATAAGGAAGGTATTTTATTTACTTTAAAATTACAGAAAATTCGCTTTTAAATCAAATTACAACGTTTTAAAATAGTTAAAATCAAAAATGTTTTTCATAAACATATTTTTGTTGCGCTTTAAAAATATTTCATTTAAACATTGATATTGAAATATTAAAAAAATGTTTTTTTCTATTTCGACATGAGAATTAGCGATTCTTACACTAAAATCCGTGTAAGAATAAGCAAATTCTTACACGAGTTTTAGTAACGTTAGTTTTTTCAAAGTTGGCATCTCTGCATCGTAAGTTGACGTTATATGAAAAAGAAATCAAAATTATTGGAATTTAACAATTGAAATTCAAATTTTGCTGCCAAGATAACATAAAGACGTTTTATTAATTCAAAGTTATTTACTTATAAAGGTATAAAGAGATAATTTTGTATGAGATTTTCCCAATATTGTTTTAAAATTAAAATTATACGTAAAATATTAATTATTGTATCAATATAGAGAAAATAGTATAAAACACACGTCATAGAATACGTTTCAATCACTCTACCGATTCATAAACTCGCCGCTGCACGGCTCTTGTATGAAACTCGATCTCGTGATTGAAGCGCGTTCATTCTGTAACTTGTGTTTTAATATACTATTCTAAAACATTTTTTAGTAACATAAAAAACGTTTTTACTTTATCAGAAATATACTTTTGCTTGCTTTCACCTATACACTTTTTTCTTTTATATTTAAAAAAAAACACAACTATATAAAATTTTGTTACATATTATTAATAAATACATATTAAACCTTTTCGTTTTTCTAAAAACTTTCTTGCAAATTTGAATTAAGTACTAAATAACCTCGTATGCGCAAAGTATCTACGTGAAAAGATAGAGATTTTGTATATTATAATTTCAGTATATTTTAAGCTTCAACGAATCAACAATTTCCATGGTATTACTCGCTATACTGTCTAATGTATTGTTAGTGTATCAGTTTAATCGTTTTCTAATTTGCGTTCTAGTGAAACTCAAAAAGATACTTTTAGTATATGTCAGTATTTATTATGATGATACGTTTTTCATTGCAAGAAATTTTTCTAAGTGTAATATTATTTGTTACAGTAGTGGTACACTAAAACGTTCATTCTATGTACTACTTCATGATTTCCATTCTTTGTGATGTAATTCCGCCTACTCAGTGGTAGTACAATGCTTACGTGACCTCCGCCATTTATCATTATCTTCGCAGCACGTGTGTATAGAACACAGATGCTAGAATGCACATTTCTTATCACATATGGCAAACTGTACAGTCCATTTTCTTAGTGGATCTATAATTTTCATTTGTAACTTATCATTTTTGTTTCATAATGAAGGTGGTACAAGACATAAAAAAATTAATAGCTAATATTAGTTTAGACGTTTAGAATTTAAATTTAATGCTCGTTCTTAGTCTTTACTTCAAATTCGTAAGACCAGTAAATATAAAAATAAAGAAGTTCATAGTAATTTTAAAGAATCTATGTATGATTCGTCAGATTGGATTTGTGAATTTGAAGTAAATAATAGATTTTACTGTTCTGTAGGTTTACTGTTTTCACACGATTCATTATGGTGTAAAAATAATGTTACCGATTTATAGTGTTTAAATTAAAAAGTGAAAAAGCACTCGTTATTGGCGAATCACATGAAAAGTTGTATGAATTATGCTACTCTTGGTTGCGTTAATATTCGCTTACAAATACAGTTGGACAGCGCTTGCCGAAAGTCAGTTAAAGACCACAATGAAAATGTTTGTAGAACATATATTAAATAAAATAACTGATCGAGTTTACCTGCGACTACCGTGGAAAGTGAGCGATGTTCTTCTACGTAAAAAAAAAATTAAATCATTTCTACGCAATCGTCAACACTGTGCGACAAGAAAGTCGTACGTATTTCTATGCTAAGCATTGAAAAATCTTTTATTAACATTTTTTTAAATTTTTATCGACATTATTATTAAATAGACGAATATCTTAAATCTTAAACATAATTGATCTTAAATATAAATCGTGTTAATGTAAGAATGTTTTTTTAGACTACGATAATTTTGTTTTTTTCAATGACTCTCTTGTATGATTGACTATCAGCCGCCACTGATTAAATTTTTAAGTTATCATGGGGATTTGGAATTTTGATTGTCCAATTCCTTTGGGGCGCTTTTTGGCGCCTGTGTGCGCCGCACACATGGACGGCGCGGCCCTGAATTAGTAACTGCGTCGTCATTACTACTCAGTCGAGGACTGATAACGTTTGTCTCTAGATTAGCTTTATCAGTTAATTTTTTAAAAGTTTCTTTAGATTTCAGAAGAGGCATAGTCTTTGGCAAACGCGCTAATGATTTTTTGCCAGAAGATGTTTCTGGGATTTGATTTTGTGGAGTATTCCAAGGCGCCTCTATGTTGTATGTGTTCGTTGACTTGACGTTTCCGTTGTTGATTTTTGCAGTGCTATATTTAGGTATCTTTCACATTTTAGCAAAACAATTAATGTACATTTATTCTTGTAATAACAAAAACACAAATTAGAGAAAATGGTTGTTCATTTGGTCTCGTAACTGATTAGCGTCTCGATGAAAAGGTGTTCTATTTGTTGTCCTGAAATCGCACTTCTTGATGCTAAGACTGCTTCTGGAACTCATCGAGGATCTGTGGCGCAGTTGTGGGCGTTACTCACGTTGGTTGGTTTTTGACCTTCCTAGACCGGTTGGTTGACCGGATTGATTGCGTCTAGTTCGTAGTCGGCGCCGGAAAAACAGTTAAGACTTTGTGTCTGACTTTAATAGCATAATGTCCTGAGCCAGATGGAAACGTCGTTCTCAATCGGATAACTAACCACTATTTTTTCTAGTTGTTTAAATCATGACTATTTAATTGCAAATGATATTATATGCTGTCCGGATGTGTCAAATTGCGTTAGCTCTGCAAAGCAATTTGAACTAATACTGATATACAATATTAATTGGATTCATGGTGTTAACGTATTTCTAGCTATTTGGTAAACGCGTCAACGTTACCAATGACGCAGGCGGTTTTGGCCGTGAAACAGATGGTACTTATTTCAAAGCGCCATGATGCAAATGACAATCACTGAATTTACGAACGTATTCTTCGACGTCGTTATTAAGGTTCGGCTACCATGCATAATTTCGAGTGATCGTCTTCATTCGTGTCATACCCGGATGTGCGACATGTAACGAATCACGATGAAAGATGCATTTAGTGACGTTATTGTAGGTATACCAATATTAGGAAATATTCAATTTGTATAATTATTAAACAAATATAAATATATCATTAACATATTTGTTTTAAATAGTAAAGCAATTTTTATTGATCTTCCAGGTACATTATAATTTCATTATTATAAAATTATTTAATATAGTTTAACAAAGAAAATGTGATAAACATTTTTACAACAATAACATAAAGAAATATGTGTATACGATAAATAATGTACCTAACGCAATGGGCAAACCTCTAAATTATTATAAAACGCAAATAAATATACATTGCATTCATTGCCTTTTTTGGTAATTCTACAAACAGTGAGCTTTTTTTATAAAAATATTTTAATGTTACTCTAAAAAAATCAGCTTTATTTATATTCGTATTCTAGCAGTTGTATATACGGTATCACAATATCTGCTACGCAATTTGTTATTTATGTACATAATGTAAGAGTTAGTTTATAAAGCTTAGATATGCATTAATAATCTACAAACGAATATTTTTTTTTGTTAGAAGGCTTTATAAACCCACTCTATGGTTATAACAATTAAAAAATAAGCATTAAAGCGATTACAAACTTTGTACTAATTTAACATAATATACTGTCATTGTTGATAATTATAAAAGCATAAAATACTTTCAGCTACCTATCCTTCTCGATTAAACCATACTTAACAAATACTTAACATTTAAAATCTTTTTTTAAATATAGTACCTCTATAGTTTTTTGTGTCAAAATCTAAAAGTGACTAGTTGTAAATTTTATTTAAAATCTCTTAACCCTGCCTTTGCAAAAATTATGTACAATTGTAAGTATAAAAATCTGTTCATAACGTTAATTTTTTAACCTTATCTAAATAAGGCTCATCGTTTGGTAATGTGTGAATTGCAACTTCTTCGTAGCGCACGTGCTCTGTTTTATTGTTTTCTGTGGGAGGGGACGCCGATTGAATGATAGTGTGGCTTAAAATTTTATTTTGAACCGTTAGTTCTTCTACTTTTAACCGTAACTGCTCTAGTTGAGAAGCTAAAATATCCAGTTGTTTTTGTTGCAAAAGAGGATCTATAGGTTGTTCAACTGGTACGTTTTCGCCATTTGTTGTTTTGACGCCAGTTTGAGTATTCGTGTTGTCTATAGCAGTTGCCTTAATTTGTTTAATACCAGCGACTTCTTCATTCCTAAATGTTTCTAATGGTTTTACGTTGTTGGTACTCGTAGATTCGGATACCGCTTTTACATTTGAATCTTCAACTTTCTCGAACGAAACCGGTTCGTATTTAAGACCTTGATTATCAAAATTGTCTTCGTTAATAAATTTATCGTGATTGGTTTTACTAGACTTAGGCACTTCGTTTTTGGGTTGATAGTTATTAGATAGCTCGTTTTGTGATTGGTGATTGTTCAAGTAAGGCAGTGGTTGCTGATACGTTGGAAGAACGGTTTTTGCGTTGTGATGCGCCAACATTTTTTCATTGTCTTCAGGAATAAAACCTAAATACGCATTAGGTTTAGCGGTTGTTGGTTGTTCGCTTAGAGGTGCACAATGTGCGACGCCACTGATCCTTGTGTGATTAATCTCCATGGCAGCGACAATTTCCGGTAAGGCAGCATCGCACAAAATCGGATTATCTACAATTGTTTTTCTTAATACCATTATCGCTTATACAACAAATTACATACCTTGTAATAGTATCTTTAAAGTACCCCAAGTAAATTGTTCTTTGCATCTCGTTTTTCGGACCAAATCTCTTCCCAGCGCTATAATCTGGTTATTAGAGAAATCTGCCCAACACAGAACTGGAAGTCCGTGAAAATCGTTATCTAAAATTGTCAGTTTATTGTACGAAGCTATGAGATCGTTTAAGGCAGGAAGCACCGTCTAAAAATACATAACGCATTATTAACGATTAGTAAATATATAAGCACTTACCTTTCCCGTTTCTTCGAGCGTTGTCAGATGATTGTGAGAAATATCTAAGATTCTTAATCGATCGAGCCCAATTAAGTCGTCGGGCGATATTTCTGAAATTTGATTAAAACTCAGATCCAATTTGAGCAACCTGGATAACCCGGCAAGGGCACCGTTCAGTTTCGTCAGCTCGTTGTTGTTTAAAATCATTTCAATAATCTTAGTATCCCATTCTATTAAATTCTAAAAATTATAAAATAGATTTTGGTTTTTTAACTATCGAAAAACATACCGCAGTGGGTCCATACAATGCGTTAATTTTGTTGTGAGATAAATCAACGGTCCGTAAATTCAACAAGCCTTTAATTTCTTGCAACGAGAACTCGGTTAGAAGATTGTGTGTTAAGTTTAGTATAGTGAGGCTTCTTAGAGGCGATAGTGAGTTGTTGACGGAAGTTACGTAGTTGTTACCTAAGCACAAACAGTGCAGAGAACTGGTTTCAAGGAAATCTTCTTTCGTCAACTAAAAATTTACTATATGCTTAGGAATTAAAACGTTTGTAGCTACTTACAATGCTTATTCTGTTATTTTCAAACTGAGCTCTTTCTAGATGAGTCATTTTAGACAAAACCCCGTCCAATGAGGTCAACATGTTATTGTGCAAGAATAGAGATTGGAGGCTTGTTAACGTTTTTAGATGCTGGGGTAATTTTTCGATTTTGTTATGAGAAGCGTGCATTAACACTAAGTTTGGGGCAACTGTAGGTAGTTGATGATCTAAAGTTGTTAATTCATTTGCATTGATAAATATCCACTGTAAGTCGGTTAAATTAGTCAACGTTCCGTTTAAATCTTTGATTTTGTTTCGCCCCAAATGTAATTGGTGTATGTTTTTGGGTATGCTGTTCGAATCCATTTGTGATATAAAGTTACCGCCTAACATGATGCTTTGAATACCGGGTACGCTCTAAAAATGTTAATTAGGATCATCGTTTATAGGAATATTGCATGTACCTTAAAACTTTGCTCTGTGAGATGTCGAATTCCAGACCTACCAAGGTCTAAAGTTTTAACGTTCGACACCACTTCCAATATTTTTTCTGGTATAGCGCCTAAATTGTTGTCGGAGAAACTGACGTATTTTAAATTCGGCAATCCTGTAAACGACTTAGGCGAAAGATCCCTGAAAATTAATTTCGATTAAATTTAAAAGTTTTATAGGTTTTAATTTTAATTTTTGTAACTAATTAATAATAAACAAGAAGGTAAATTAAGTTGGTCATAAAATTCTTGACGAAGCAATAATAACTTGAAACGGTGGGTTGAGTTTGATCGTTCAATCAATTAGGAATCATTCAATTGTGACATCACCGGGTTGAGGTTATGCCCTTTGTGCATATTACAAGATAACAACGTATTTAAATTTTCCGTTCACAATTAGATACCTATAATTTTTTTTAAAGAATCATATTTAATCAATGCGCAATGACGCTGTAATAAATAAAGCAATTGGAAAAATTTGCAATAACATAATTTCAGCATTTAATCTACATTACGGATATTGCTAACATAATATTCCTAAAAATCGATATCTGATGTGAAAATCTATTCCACAAATATTTAAACTAAAAAACAAAAAAAAATAAATAATAAGGAAAAATACATTTATTTTTTAAACCTTGTTATCATTTATGTACAAATTTTCATAACGCATTGATTAAATTACTTAAAAAGAACTAATTGGACCGTAATTTCATTTGCTGTAAATTCGTTTCAGCGGTCGTTAATGATCTATTTTTATTACGGTATTAATTAGTTGAATTGGCTTTGAGCACATCGTGTCACAACACCTCTGATATACATTAGTGTAATGAACTTGCAATTGTTAGGTATATTAATTTTAATTGATAATTCCTTTTTCTAAGAATCTACGGATTTACGTCTACGATATTTTTTTCTAGAGTTGTCTTTTGTTTAGCATTTAAGTTTAGAACGGATATAGGAAAAATTAAACAAAGACGGATAGACTACTGCCGGCGTTTTTATATTTGTGGTTTAGCTGTATTTAAAAAAACCATCCGAAAAATTACTGACGAAGAAAAAAATAAAAAATCAATAGTACCAAATACAAGTAGAATTCTTTTACATAAATTTTCTGTTTAAATAAGAAAAATTCTTACAATAAAAAAACAGTATTTAGGAAGATAACAATAGATATTATTGAACACTGATGTGTTCGTGAAATTCTTGTTATAGTTCGATTGTAAAAAATGACCAAATATGTAAAGAAACAAATACAAATATTGAATGCAAAATTCTGCAGGATTAGTAGTGAGAAATAAAGCAGAAAAATAATATGTACAAAAATACTATGAAAAGGGAAAATCAAGCTAGAAAAGCCCAAATACAATAAAAAAATTGGAGTCAGCCGACCAGGTTTGTATATAAATTTAGGATTACAGCAATATTTATAAAGAAAAACGTGTTGAAGTGAGAAAAAAATAAAAACTTTGAAACACTCTGTACAGCGAAGCTAACTTCAAATATACGCTTCTTAATCAAGAAGTCAGTTGTTTTTCCTTTAAGTGGCAAAATTTTATGTGTTTATTTTTGTTCATTTTATAATATATAAATAAAAGCGACTAATACTGCAATTCACTTTCTTTAAAATAGTAATAAGCTCATCAGGTTATGGGTTCAGTGCGCGATACGTAATTGTGATTGAAAAGGATTTACAAAACGAATAAGCTGTTTTGTACTAAAACCTCATTTTAAATTGGAGTGTTCAATTTCGTCATAACGGAACTTTTCTGTATTCACAGTGTTGATACTGTGAAAAATTTGTGAACGGACAAAATAGCAGAAGCAGAAAATTGGGCGACTTGGCGATGGCATAATCTTTCAACTGAAGTGCGTACTCGATATCGTTGAGGGCAAACGGGTTTTGCCTCTAGCTAGCACAAACCTACGGGAACGATGAACAAAAATGGCGCGACCACGACTTCCTGGCAGCGACAATAATTGCCGATGCATGAACTAGGAACGTGGCTCAGCGGGTATTAACAACGCGTTCTTCAGTTGTGATGTGGCCAATGTTCGTTCGTCAGGCAACGGAAGACATAAAAATTGCTGGAGAGAACGCTAGTTAGACAGTTAAACATCAGATTCCTGAATCGATACTGAATTATCGTATCCTACGTTGACTCAGCGATGATTACTCGGTGCTTAAGGATATCTGGATGACCAAGGCGCGGAAGAGCAAACGCTTGCAGTGCTTTCAGAGTTGTTATGCTCCAAGGAACAAGAATTACAAGCTGGTGATTTAGCAGAGGCTTTGACGGCGCTCTATATATGTCCACAGGCATGCTCAACAGAAAGGTAAGTCTGTCGACAGCTCAGGTAAAAGCAGCAACAAAGCAAATGAAAATTTGGGAAGCGGAAAGAAGAATTCTAACAATAACTGCTATAACTGCAACAAGAAAAGTCATCTGGCAAAAAATTGTCGAAATGAAAGATCATATGACAGACAGCAAACACTACTTTGCTACATACGAAGCGTTCAAAACGCTTTGCATCGTAGGCACGGCTTCTATAGACGATTTGTTGTATGCAGTCGAAATGGGTGACATCAATGTGTTGATGGTGTGAGTGGTCAATGCACAATTAAGTTACACGACGTTCTATACGTTCCAGGTATGGCCAATCACCTGTTCAGTTTCCGAATGGCATCGAAGTGTGATAAGTATTATTGGCCATGATTGCGTATTGCTTAAACGTAACGGCAAGCTCGTAGCAACGGCAACGTGGAATAATAACGCGTGCATCATAGATATGTGTGTTGTTGTACCGACTCATTCGCCAAACGTGTGTTTTGAATCGAGCGAAAAGCTTGGTTATTAAGAGAAACGCCATGTGAAGAAGGTTCTCTCACATCTGGGCATTAAAGTCGATTACGCAGCGGCAAGTAAGTTTTGCGACGGATGTGCGCTAGGCAAAGCACATCGCAAACCCTTTCGTGTCCGAAAGGACCGTGCAGCTAGTGTCGTTCGATTGGCAGTGGAGAGGATAGGAAGAACCTCAACAGAAGTATTTGAAGACTATACGACGTACAGATCAGCGGTCGGGAGCTTGATGCACTTGACGACAACAACTTTACCCGATATCGCTTAAGCGGTTTCATATAAGGCTCGCAAAATGCAGGCTGATTGGAATGGAGCGAAGCGTATATTTCCTTTTTGCGTGGAACCGAGAATTATGGGTTGTACTATAAAACGAACGGCAGCAACATGCTTACGACGTTCACGGATTCTGATTACGTAGGCTGTAACAAAACAAGTCGATCAACTACAGACATTTTGGTTGTTTACGGTGGCGCTTCAGTAGCATGGACAAGTCGATGGCAGCATTCGGTGGGAACGTCAACGACAGAGGCGGAGATCGTAGCTGCAAGTAAAGGCAGGAAAGAACTAATGTGGCTGAAACGACTTGTGTCGGTTATAAGTGACAAAAAGGTCATAAAACCTTTGATTCTTTGTGACAGTTTGCCGTAAAGTCAAGTAAAAATCCGGAATTTCACAAACGAACGAAACATGTGAATTGCGTTTCTTCTATGTTCGGGAGTGCGTGCAAGACAATGAGATCATTATGCAACATATTGATGGCAAACGTCAACTGGTAGATATGTTTACTAAACCACTCCATCGGCCTCGATTTACGACATTGCGAGATGCCCTGGGTTAGTTCTCGTGTCTCAAGTTTTAGAGGAACTGTTGAAGTGAGAAAAAAGAAACTACGAAACACTCAATAATTTGAAATTAGCATTTTCGAAATATTCTAGAAAGCTTACTACAGCACAGTGATTATAGAAACTGCAGCAAAAGAATTTCAAACCATTCATTAAACCCCCACGTGATAAATAAGGAAAAGTTTGTACTTGCTCGAGCAGTAGTTGAGCTAAAAATATCGGAAAGCGACAAGAAAAAATAGTGTGTTAAAAAAAATAATTAATTTGGACTATTCCGGATATCGTCTTAGAAAACAATATTTAACAGTTATGGGGAATCACAAATCAGAGACATTTAATTCTCCTACTGATGACTCAAAATAGAGTTGATAGCTGATTTTGATGAAACTGACTGTGAAAGTTCAAGCTACGTAATATATTCTTTACAGATTTACGAACTAAATAAAACATTTTTTTTGGAAATTAAATAAGCACACACAAAGCTCTTTACATATATCTTTTACCTTCAACTGTCAAAATAAAATCTCAAAAAAGCAAATTTAACCTTTAAAGGCTAGCTTGCATGCGCGCTCGTTTTTTATAAACTTTTAAGAGACAACCTACATGCGTGCTCGAAGTGAGCTTCGGTATAACACAAAAAGTATTGGTGTTATTTGACAAACTATGCATGCTATTTTTGCCACTAAGCATAACATAGTTTCTGCAGGTATTATGATTAAAATTAAAATTTTGCTACTGGACTATTAAACGAAATCTGAACAAACAATTTTATTTTTGCAATGCAAATAACATCACAATTGTGAACTTGCCTTTGTACAGGTCACACCGTTAGCAACCTTTGGACGTTTGTTTTTATAGACGATTAAAAACTGCTTATAATAATGAGCGTGAACATTTTACTAAGTCTATAAATTATCCAAAAATTCAACAAACCAATGTTGCCAAAATATCCAAGAAATCTTTTTTTATGACGCTTTTTTAAAAACTTTTGGGAACCACACCATTTTAGAAAAGTACTAGACGTTAAAATTTGACAGCTTAGAAACGGAGGAATAAAAATGACATACTCCAATTTATATAAAATGATAAGCTTTCGCAGTTATTTTGTTTATGATTATAAGGACTTTTGTCTTAGACCGCACCGTAGTTAAACACCAAGACTTTTTAGGCTTGGTCCTAGTCTCTTCTTGAGAGCCAAAACAAGAAGTAGAACTTGGCCTTTGCCATATTGTCGTTCGTGAACCTAAACAAACTGACCTTTTGCAAGACATTGCAGCTTGAGAGTGGTAAATGGAATAGAAAGTGTAAGTGACGATATTTATATCATTAGCGAAAACTGTAATTAACGGACTTTATCTTTCTTTATCTAATAATATAAATATCGCCACTTATGCTTTTCCTTCAGTGACACTCTGAAGATACAAGCTGTAATGCCTTGCGAAACGTGAGTTTTATTTGGGTTCACGAACGACAATACGGCAAAGGCTTCTTGTTTTGGCTCTTAAGAAAAGACTAGGACCAAGCCTAAGTCTGGGTGTTTAACTACGACACGGTCTGAGCCGAAAGTCGCTTATAATCATACTCCAATTTATTAAACAAAATTACATTTTTTACAAATGCAACAAGGTACGCTTATCATGCGGTTCAATTACAAATGTTATGTAAACCACCTCTTTGACTGCTTTGGGAACTTTAGCAATAAGTCTAAAAATACAAGATTCTGATTTTAAATATGAAGGTGGAAAATTTACTGAAGCTATCGTCAAAACAACTGCTTGGTTTGAAAGCGTATAAAGTTCATAGTTTATTTTTTTTAAGCGGCCACGCTAGCTTTAATCCATAATTAAAGCTGGACTTATCTATATACAACATAACACTATGAAAATGTCAATCTCTAAGCAAACCCATTACACTGCTTTAAACAAAACTGAAAAGTTTACATAGAGCTATTACAATTGGCGAGAGGAATATGAATGGCAAAAATACCAAAATATCTTATACGCATTTTATTGTTATAAACTTGTTTTAGAATTGGTTGCTGAGATCTTTGTAAAGAGTGAGTTTTGTCTTCGCTTGTTTTTAGGTTATTCGCATTGATACTATGAATTTTGCTATGTTTATTAGTTAATTCTTAAAAATCTTGATAGATAAATACGCGAAGAAAAATATTGGTTAACAAATAAGGAAGTCAAGTGCAAAGAAAATATAAATTTTATAACGCGATCAAAATATAAGAAATTTAAATCAATGTCCACGCCTTAGAAAGAGTAGGTAAAGTAAAAACTACTCATACAAATAAAAATGTGTAAGTAGGAATCCCTAGTGCATTTTGTAGATAAAAGTACACGGAAAGAGAAAATTCAGAAGAAAAAATATTGTGGCTAAAGTACCTTTGACGGTAATCTAATACAATGGCAGACTTCTTCAGAATTGTAGTCAACAAATTAAAGATAGCCTTGGAAATACTAAAGCAAAACGATTTATATCATGTGATTTTCGGCTACATTATGCCTTTAACGTCCATAATTATTGAGTAGTATACGCCATAGTAAAAAACGACTTTTACATTATAGTCGTAAGCACGAGAGGTGTCTTATGACTCATCAGTAGGCAACGTAAGGTTTAAGATTTTTGAAACGTATGTGACTAGCACGCGAATAATAAGTGTACCTGTAATACCGATAAAATAAAATATTGAGATTTTAAAAACAGCTGTCAATTTATGTAGTAAGAAGAAATAAAATATGTTTCATGAAAAGGTAGTACATATCGTTACTACATAATTATTTCTATTTTTCTTTTAGGTAATTGTACATGTTTAGTTAAAAGTTAACTAACGCTTATGACCGGAAAAGAGAAATTACTTTGAATGTGTACCATAGGAACGGCACAATACGAGTTTTATTTAGTATTACTAAAAATGTATTTTAAAATAATAATTGAATTAATCAAAATCGCAACTTTCGTGTATTTTGTAGGTTACAAATATGTGATTTGACCCAATGCAAGACCGTGGCTATTGAATGTATTGCGGTCCTATCCTGTAAACTTTTGAAGTCTAAAGCTAGGATTGAAATGTGGATAATGATACTACTATTTGTATTACGAAATAAAATTAAAAAATAATTTAATATTCAAAATATACTTATGGTTATGAACAATTATAACACATAATATTACAATCATTTGACTTAAAAACAGTTTATGCTTGATTAACAGTTAATTTAATTCAAGGTGAATTAAACTGACACATAAACTGACAACGTTGTTTAAGTTATCGGCATACGATACTTATAAAGATTAGCATTGCCGATTTTCTAAAGATTAACTATCTTTTTTTAACCGCAAAAAAGTGAAATACGTATATTATTTTAATTTTCTATTCCGTCAAGTATGAATCATAAAACACTTCTTAATTACCACTATATGTAAAAAATATTAGTCACTCAAAAGTTATATTTAAAACGTTTTTTAAATTAAAGATTATGGGGTACAACGTAAATCTATAGTATTCACAAATGCAACCAAAATAAAGGTGTTTACAAACGCAATTAGTGTAGTTTAGGTCTATAACTGTTTTTCTTATGTAAACTTGACTTGTCAATAGCTAATCATATATTTGCATTTTTGCGCGACTTTAATTAAGATCTACAAATTTTATGAATTCCCCAGTTTATCACAAAAGATGCAAACAAATCCACTATTGCGGAATTACTCAATCTGTTGGACAAATACGACGAATAGAAACATAAATGTTTAAGGACAGTATTGTTGTTAAAAGTCTGTGAGAAATAACTTCAAAAAATTACATTTGGTTGGTTATACGCGATTGTATATTAAAGTTTTTGTACGCGCATTGAACGGTTATTCTAGATAAAATAAAACGTGCCAATTGATAAAAGTTTTTATGTTAAAGTTAATGAAAAAAAAATCTGCAACTTTTCAAATGATTGTGAATGAATTTGAAGCAATTATAATTCACTGATTTATAATGCTAAATAGTTTAGCCTTTCTTGACCTATACGATTTCTTATATTATTGTTAATTCTTTTTAATTTTATGACGTCTGGTTGTTTAGAATAATTTAAAATTTGCAATTCGACGCAGTAATTGTATAATAAGCAAAGGTTTTCTTGTATCGCAATTTTTTGAATCTATAATTTTTGTACATATTTTTTGTGCACAAATGCAAAAGTCGTTATTTATATTAGCTTTTTGATTCTGGATTGATTTGTACGCAACTTATTATTGTCAATGCCATATTTACATTACAATATTTTTTTTAATATAATCAAAAAAACCTTGACAGTTCGTTATTGATTTTAGTTACATTTATATACAAAAGATTTGCGTACAATTTGCAGTCTTTTTCCTTTGTCAACATTGTATTTCTTTGGAAAGTTTAAATCACGGATCAAAATATTGTTTACAACATTTATAAAGACTATTGTCTGCTTATGAATTGTAAATAAGCGCGTGTAAATCATAAAGCAGGCTTAAACTAGTAATTTAACGTAAAATTTTGGATTTTCTTTGATAGCGCGTCTTTGAGAGATCAAAGGTGGATCTTTTATCGTTGCTTTTGTTTTTTCTCTTGATAACTTTAAACTAGGTTTTTATTATTGTTTGAAACGTCTATTTGTACGAAAAAAACGCGTTGCTTAATTTTGATTTTTGTACTCGACGTCATTGACAAGTTGCGTAGGATATACCAAAGACTGGAAATGGCAAAACTCCGATAAGTTAAATAGGTAATAAACATTTTTTTAGACGTTGAGTTAGTGTTTTTAGTAAATTGAGTGTTGATAGTATACGTGTTATTGATTTCACGCGTCCAAAGATATACGTATTTTTTATTTTAAAATATAGAAAAAACGTTTATTAAGCTTAAATGCCCTACATCCAATGTTTAACAAAGCTACATGCTAAAAAAAAAACAAATCATACAAAAATAAAGAAGTATCGCAATAGTTATTTGTATCACTAGTCCAGAAAGTGTTATTTTGCGAGTATGAGCATATTTGTTGGCCGAGGTGAAGCCGAGGCCTACAAAATGAGAATACTCGCAAAATACTTTTAGGACGTGTGATACACAAAATTTTTTGTGCTGACCTTTATAGTATAAATTTATTAAAAGCAGTTATTTAGGTATTGATTTTTAATAAAATTTAATAACATACATTGATAAAACTGAAACCTGTAATGACGAAATTCAATTGTTTTTAAAATTAATTTGACAATTACATATAGTATTATTACAATTCAACTTATATAAAAGTAAAATTGTTGTTTTTAGGAATTGTAAAATATAAGCAAATTTGTTGTACTTGTTTAAACAATTTTTGTTAGTGTTATTCTAAACATTAACACAGATAATGGTGTATGTTAATAATCTGACAGATTGGCAGATGACGTTTCATTAATTAGTGATTATTAGTACCAAATTCTAGTCATAAAATTCTACTACGCTTTACCGGCCTAGGCCGGAAAAGTAAAATTTCCGGCCGATTATGATGCCTGTAAAATACATCAAAACGGACGAGACACAAAAACAAAATTTTGTTTAAATAAAACGGTTGCCAGTTTTTATATTATTCTTAAAGGGTTTCAAATTCTTTTTACAATGATACCAAACAACTTATTATCATGGTTATTCTAGCTACAATAATGTTTTTAAATAATTTTTCTGTATTTTGATAAATTCGAATAAAAGCATCAAAATAAGAACGGTAGTCTTAGAAAACAAATGAAAGCCAGTTGTCAATTAGTTGTTACGAGAATTGTTTGTACTAGGTAAATTATTCTTCAATTTTCGTAGTTTTTACTGTTGGTCACAATGGAAGCAAATAATAATTATACAAATAACGAACAAATTGATATGTTAAGAGTTTTTATTCAATGCAATGATAAACTGGAGGCGAGTGCAATTTATTTGAAAATTTGTATCCTGAGCGGCGACAACCACACCCCGAATTTTTACTAGGCTGGAGGAGAAATCTACGCAAAACTGGCAGTTTTAGAGTGTCAATGTAACAAAAATATTGGAAACGATGGAACTTTTTTCTTCAGAATTCAATACCTGAAGCAGTGGTCGATTTAGGATTTACCTATTACAAGATATTTACGATTCTTAAAAAACATAAAATTACTCCAAAATTGAATTAATACAAGGATTACATGATGGCGAACATCAAAGGCTAATAGCATTTGTAATTGGCTAATTAATTACAATTATATAATTCATGATATAGTTTGGAGCGATCAGTCACGTTTTATAAGAAAGAAACAACTACTGGGGTGACAGAAATTCTAAAGAGATACGACCATTCAGATTTCAAACTAGATTTTCTATCAACATATAGCTCGGTGTAGTGAATAATTTTGTTTTGGGTTCTTACTTTTATTTCTAGTTCCTTTATATAAATGTCAGCATAAAATATTTAGTACTATACTCATTTTACATGCTTCAAAAGTATTTTTGTTTATAGAGGGTGTTTAGTTTTCGCTGGACAGCATAAAGTTACACTTTTTTATATAGCAACCCATCAATTTTTTTATGCTCTTCGATACAGGCTTAATTTAGATAAAACATTAAATTGATTGTGGCGTTGCCATTTTAGAGCAATTTCTTTATAAATGCAGCATCAGAAAGAAATGGTCACAGAACTGGTGTTTTTTAAAATTTTGGAATTTGTTTTTGTAAATTTCATAGATTAAAGTTAAAAGTTTCTTAAATAGTCTAAAAGATTTTTTTAATTCGACATATTTATTTTGTATGAGAACACAAATTTTCAAAATTTTCAAATTGCTCGAACTCATTTTTTTAAAATGGCATTCTCGATTTCTTTTAACTGTTTCTAATGCAGTTTTTAATTCTCTATCGATTTGCACTAGTACTTTTTTCTCCTAACATCTACAGTTATGAAGATATTTATAAATTTTCCATTAAATAACAATAAACATTATTTTAATCAAAAAAGTTTATTCTAGTAGGCTTTGCTTCTATTAAACCAAAAATAAATAGCTAGTAGAAGTTACTTATTGTATTTAGTTGTCACATTATTACTACTTTATACTTCATTAACTTTCGTTTAAAATGAATTTTCCACAGAACGAATTAGTGGACATAGTGTCTGTTTTACAGGCTCGGTAAACTACAAGGCACCTGTTCAAAGAAAAACTGTCAGAACAGAAGAGGCAGAATTTATGGTATTGCAAGCTGCAGTTGAAAATCCAAATGCTAGCAGCAAACAAATGAGTGAAGAACTTGGTACAATTAGTGCTACTTTAGAGAGAAGAGTACTAAAAAGCCATAAATATCATCTTTATCACATTTAACTCCATCAAAAGTTGACTATAGGGGATTTTAACTCAAGCAGAACTTTCTGTGTGTGGATGTTAAATAAACTTAATAAGGTGACACGCTTTATATCATCAACATAGATGAGCGGTCAATGTATACTGACTTCCAGAAAAATTGCAACACCTAGATGTTGTTGAATGATTTTATTGAAATTTTCAGGAAACGTCTATTTTCATGAAACAAAGTGTTGATGAACATTTAAAAACAAAAGAACAAAAGCTTAAAAAGTTTTTTCAATGATGAGCTGCTCCGCCACGATTTGTAATGCACTCATTTAGACGTCTTGGCATGCTATCAATCAAGTGATCTATATCTGCTTGTGGTATATCGTCCCAAGCTTCTGGAATCCGTAGCTGGAGATCGTGTAAGTTATCTGGAGGGTGTGGTAAATTACCCAGTCGCCTACCAATCATATCCCATACATGTTCAACGGGCGACAAATCAGGCGACCGAGCAGGCCATGGGAGGACGACAATGTTAGTTTTTTCCAAAAACCGTGTTGTAGCCCTTGTCGTATGAGGACGCGCATTATCCTGCTGGAAAATGGGTTTTTGCAGCCCTTGAAGATATGAAAGCCCAACTGGTTATAGCACATTAGCAATGTAACCAGCTGCGTTTAGGTTGCCGTCTATAAGGACCAAGGATGATCTGCTACCATAACATATTGCACGCCATATTATAATTTCTTGAGTGAGGGCTGTGTTGCGTTCCACAAAAAATGTTGGATTTTTAGGTTTTCCACGCATCCGTCTGACCCTCCTATGACCATCGTGGGCCCACCAGCAAAATCGGGACTCGTCACTAAACACAATTTGATGCCATTCTTGCGCCCAATTAACCCTTTCGTTGGTCCACTCTAGTCTGCGTAGATGGTGAAGTGGTGTAAAGGGAAGACATAAAAATGGACGATATGAACGCAACCCATAAGATCTTATCCGGCGATAAACAGATGACATTGATATTCTGAGTCCTATACCTCTCATCCAATCATTTGCAATTGATCGAGTTGTTGAAAATCTGTCTCTTGTGGCCAAAATTCTTAAGCGACGTTCTTCGCCATCTGTAGTCCTCCGAGGACGCTCAGATCCACAGCGACGATGTTGAACCCCTTTCTCGGATCATTTGGACCAACATCTCAATACCGATGAAACATTTCGGTTTACACGACGAGCAATTTCTCTTAGCGAAAGTCCGGCCTCTCTCATACCAATAATACGGTCACGTTCAAAATCACTTTTAGACAAAATGTTGATGTTGACGTACTCTCGGCATTATTATCAAGTTCAGAATGAAATTGTGAACAAACAACAACAATTTGCAAACTTGAGAATTACTAAATGGTCTACTAGTTCAAATTTATTGTTACTGTGTTACTATGGAAACAACATGAAAAAAACAAAAAACTACTGGCTAGATTTTATTCAAATTTTAATCATCACTTTGTTTCGTGAACGTTTCCTAAAAATTTTAATAAAATCGTTCAACAAATTCTAGATGTTGCAATTTTTCTGGAAGTCAGTATATGGAGGAGGAATCGTGGATGATTTTACCATAGGTCCTTACTTGTTTGAAGGTCATTTGAATGCCGACAGATATTTAGAGTTTTTGAATCATTCTTTGCCACAATTACTCTAGTCAACCAAATAACATGTTATTTCTACTTCTACTTCTCGCGTTAAAAAAATTAGAATTAGTAAATATTATGAAACGCTTTTGATAATAAAATCCGACTTTTCATAAAAAGTTAAGGTTTTACTTATTATTTATAGCGTTGTTCTCTCTGCAAAAATTACACACAAAGTATTTTCTCATCTTCATCGTTAAGCTAATTTTTTTTGTTTCATTAATCTTTTATATCGATAACAAAAATAAGGTTAATTCTTCGGTGTCGTTCATTCTGTATAATCACAGGGATTTCTTTTTTAAACATTTTTAATACTATCAGTTCTATGTTAACTGATGTAATTTTCTAAGAAATATATATCTATGATTTATTATGCTCAAACTATAGCTCTATAAATTTTTATCTTAGTTTCTATCTACAAGGTTTATTGAATTAAAATGCGATTTTCCAGCATCGATTATTTATATACGTTGCTTAATTTTATTAAACTATTATGACTAAATCTTATTGAAGTTATATCAATTTCTAAATATTTATAGTTTATTACGTGTTCGATGATTACTCCGTCTACTGCCAGTTTACAACTGGGATTTTTCGATATAATGATTTCATTATAACGTTAAATCGTTTATTAGATTAGATTGATGCTGTCTTCAATTTGTTATTTTGTATCTTGGCTTTGCTTTTAGTACATTGAATTACATTAGAAAAAAATGATCTACATTTTATGTGTTAATTAAACTGCATTTGGTTTCGTAAAAACAAGTCAAATTGTTCTTTTCATCTCCTTGTTGAATCAAAATTACTTTTAAAAGATTCTAACAAATTTGTTTTTATAACACCTTTGCTAAAGTTTTTAAAATTCTCAATGTTCGGCTGATGTTACAAAATTACTAAAAAAGACAAGTCGAAACGCGAAAAAGTGTAAATAACTGTAAAACTACAGTTCTACAAAAATTTTATAAATTATTGGTAAATAAGTTAAAAAATAAACAACATAAACAACTTTTTATAAATTAGAATTTAACATTTGTATAAGATCAAAGGCTTCAAGCGATATACAAAAATGTTCATCACTGGTTATCAAAAGTATAAAAAATAAAGTTTAAAAAGAGAATCGTCTGCTGATAAAATTGATGGTAAAGATTTTTTTCGTTATCGTTTTATTTTTTATCTTTGCTTTTCTGGTACTTTAGGAAAACATTTTGTTTAGTAGGTAATGATGAATTTAAGGCGCAATGTATGTGGCTCACAGTTATAAAGATTACAAATACTGCTACGAGGGGTATTGAAGTTTCACTTTAATGACGTTTTAAGGTTTTGTAGTTGCAGCAGTACCAAACACATTTTTGTATATCGCGCAGTATTCATAAGGTAACCAACGAGCTCCAAAAGTACTACAAAGGATGTTAATTGGAATTCAAGAATCATAAAGTTTCATTTACTACAAACTCCTTGAAGACGGTCGTCAATTTATCTAGTTCGGCTCTCACTTCAGAACAGGAATACCAATTCAAGTTCTGAAGTAATCTAAGGGTTTAAATTTTGATGTTGCTACTTAACGTATTCCTAAAGAAGATATTTTATGTGCTGTCGACTCTTCTATAAAACATCTTCCTCGCCACATCTCAGATCCCATTCGTAATCACACTGGCAAAATATTTGAATCATCTAAAGTTTCTAAATCCAACATTTTCAAGTCGAAAGAGTTAGCACTAAAAAGTCTTTGTAGAAACCCCGATATTATTGTTCTTCTAGCCGAGAAAGGCAATGCTACTGTCGTTTTGAATCAAGTTGACTATGCTGCAAATCCATTTTGTCTCAAAAAAGGTACGCTCTTCTAACTCGTAATCTCACTTCCAGATTGAAGATGAGATCAACCAAATCATCAAATCTTCCAATCTGCCTCCAAAAACTTAACGCCGACTTACCAAACCACCTTGTCTATACGGACTACCCAAAGATCCCAAACAAGGTATTCCCTTTCTTGTTCAACATTTTTTGCAAATTTACATATACTCAACTCTCAGAGTTTTATTCAACGTTTAGAAACTTTGAACCCCAAGATCTTCTTGTGAGTTTTGATGTCACTTCGCTTTTTACCAAAGTTCCTATTAAGGATTATTATCAAACAGATTTTGTCTCAACATGGCAAGAACTTAAGTTTGGTTCCTCTTATTGATAAGTGTTTACCATCCACTTACTTCCAATTTGATAACCAATTTTACGAACAGGTTTCTGGTGCTGATATGGGTTGTAGCTAACATTTTTATGGAATCTTTTGAAACGGTTGCTTTAGAATCATCAATATTAAAATCTAAATTATGGTTTAAGTATGTTGACGACACGTTTATTGTTTGGTCTCATGGTCATTTCGAATTGCCTTTGTTTCTTGATCATCTAAACAATCAACACCTAGATATCAAATTTACTATGGAAACCGAAACTCTCTCCTATTTCTCGACGTTTTTGTAACTCATAAGCCTGACGAACTTCTAGGCCACTGATTTATCGCAAACCCATCCATACTGACAGATACCTGTATGTTTCGTCTCATCATCATCCTGCACAGAAACGTTCTGTTATCGAATCTTTCGTTAATCAAGCTTTTTCGATTTTCCAATCTGAGAATCTAGAATCTTAACTTTGTCATCTTACTAGAACTTTGGTAAACAATGTCTATATAAAGCGAGATATTCAAACAGTTAATAATCGTTGTCTACACCGACGTGCTCGATTACCTGACATTTCTATTTCGAATCCAATCCTTAATTGGCATTGATTCCCCTAATTCACAAAGTTACAGATCAAATAGGAAAACTTCTTCGTAATAACGGTGTTAAAATCATATTTAACTCGACAGGCAACATCTGTCAGATTCTTCCTTCTCCCAAAAACAAATTATCTACACCTTCATTTCAAGGGGTTTATCAAAATCTTTGTTCATGTGGTAGTCTACATTGGCGAAACCGGTCGTTTTGTCATTTCACGTGTTTCCGTACATGATCGTTGTATAAGGAGAAGACATCTAAATCGGCGAGCGCTAAACATTATTTTACTACAGGTCACCATATAGATTTTAATAACGTTTTGGTGATTGCAAAATCTCCATTCTTCTTTAATAGGAAAATCCGAGACAGCATAGAAATCCTCAAACACTCCAATAACTTAAATCGTGATCATAGTTTCGAGCTATCCCCTCTTTGGTTCCCGGTCATTACTCGATTATGGAAAACACGCACCTTTCCGACCGGAATTCAATCAGAATCGAGCTTAACCAGTTGTGATGATATTTCTTCTTTATATAAAGATTCTACCTTTTCTTAAGTCACTTCTATGGAGCTTAGAATCTGGCTTGGTTCAGACGTTGATTGCCTTTGTTAGATTGTCGTTTACTTTTTCAAGTTTATTTGTTATTTTACGAATAGTAGTTTATGAAATACCCACAAGATGGTAATCATCAGTATAATTCACACATTTAAACTAGATTTTGCCTACCTTACAAATGGCCGATTTTGGCCTCACTTTTTTTTATATATACATACAATTGATATACGAGTTTGCGATCTATCATATAAATTAGTAGGGAAATTGGGTACTACATACTACGGTTTTTGCACAACATTTTCTGATTTAATCAAAAAGGACGTAATAATAAAGACGAATCACACAATTTTAGAAGCCTAAAAAAAAGAATTACTAAAAAATATTGTTCGTCAAATATACAAATTGTAAATCGTTCCCTAACGTTGTTTGTAATATTTATGTTTTTTTCTTCTTACGGTTTTATTTATACTGCTTTTTTATGGGATTTGATGTTGAATCAAAATGTAGCTACGAAATTGAACCGTTGGGTGATGTTTGAATAGCTCAGACGTCTTTACGTTACTATTTACACATATAAATATATTTTTAATAATGAAACATTTTAGCTAGCCGATCTTCTTGGACCTCTTTTTATTAACCGTGATAAAATGCACAAAGTATAGTCACGAAACGTCGCCTTATAAAGTAACGGCCAAAAGGATCTCCTAACTAAACGTTAAATACAAGTACAAATGTTATTAGGAGAAACATTTTCAAACAAAGCCTACATAACAATATTTTTTTTCTTAAACATACCGTAACAATGGCTAAAACATTTTCACGTAAAAGCAATATATTTTGTAATATCAAATAAAGAAATAAAAACACGATTATAGAAATACACACTAAAACTAAATGAAAACAAATATTGCAAAAAGTTTATCTACTGGGCCATCGATAATTTCGTAACGTAATTAGGGTTTGATGTTAATTGAATAATGTAAGATTCGGTATAAGCCTGTTAAAGTCTGACCTTACCAAATTATCATTAAAATAATGAACTAATTGACTTTTTCTGACGTAAAGTAGACATTGGAAAATTTAATTTGGCAATGATAAGACGATTGAAATTATTTATTTCAGCTAATGCAAATGCTTAGACTCAATGTGAAATATATCAATCTTCTTATTCATAGGTGTTTTGTGGCTTTCCATACATTTGTGAAAACACGTTGTATGAAGTCAGCATTACTTTTTTGTCGTTAGCAAAATAATGTTTAAAAGTTATTTGAATTACGAGAGAATAAAATCAGCATTCCAACGTTTTCCATTTTCTATATCCATTTACATGCTATTATTCATGCGTGATAAATTAATACTATGAGATGGCTCTGCCATCATATTTATTTCATGATACTTTTAATTAATATAAAGCTATAAGTCTGTCAATGTGTTTGTTCAAGTACAATAGAATGTTTTCCCACTGCTGAAAAGCGAAACTGTCGTCCAGGGATATACTCTGATGGTATTTTCGTATTTGCATTGGCATTGTTTAACAATTTAACAACGTTATACAATGGTATAATGTTATTTTTTTCTACTTCTGTTTTCTAACAGTGCTTCTCAACCTTTTTGCGTCATTTTGCCATTTAATAAAAACGTTTTTTTAAACTAAAATCTTGATCTATTGTGACTGAGATAATGATTAGATTTTTTTAAGTAAAATTCTTGGTAGAAATTATTAGATGGTTTTAATATCGTTTTGAGATCGTTTACTATAAAACTTTTATTGATATTCTCAATGTAGAAAAATACATAACATTTTTTTAAATATTTACTCTAACTTTCTTTTAATTATCCTTTACTACAGTAATCTAGTAGTCTTCATCTTATTAAATTTTTGGTGTTACGTGTTTATTTTATTTTTTCTTATTAGCTTTTAACTTCAAAACAAGACAAGCGACGTTATATTATTACTTTGTTTTCTGTGATCCGCAATGTTATTTTTATTTAGTTAGTGCGTGTTTGTACTTTTTTATGGATTTATGTAACTGCTATTGATAATAGTAATAATAAAAACTGCTAAAAATATTTTTCAATCAAAATCAGTTTAAATGATGCTCACGGTTTTTAACTCACAGTTTTGTAAAACTTGGCATTTCTAACTCATAGTTGACAGTGTGTACGTAAGTGTACGAGTACTTTTAAAATGGTGTGTTTTGCAACAAGTAATTTGTATATTAATTAAACTTATCGATAATATTTTAGTTAATCAACATGAAAATGACGATTCTTCATTAATACATTTTATCGTATAAATTCTATATTTTTTTTCGAATAAAATAGGTCAAAAGTGTCATACTTGATTAATTTAAATTTTTATTTATAATAAACTTGTAAAAATTATATTAATTGAGTCAAATAATAATTTTGTCATTGAAGGTATAAATTTCCTCTTATCTTAATACTCGGTAGCCATACATAGTTAAGATGTCCGAAAATAATTAGTTTCTAAATTATAGTTTTATGTTTAGACTAAACTCACAAAATTCAAATAAGCAATAATGAAAAATAAAATCATAGAATTATCCAATTCAAGAAAATTGTCCGTTATAGGTGCTGCACAAATAACACTACAAAACAAGATGTGAATATCTGACATGATATTTACCTTACATAAATTTTCATGTTGATTTCAAAGCGGTATGATTTATGTCAGGTTTTGACAATTTTTTTTACGATACACCGTTTGCTGATTCTCTTGTTGTTTATCGATTCTCTTGAATGTAATACCATCATGTTATTATTGCGATAATTGATTTACTACAATTGAATTTGTTTTTTTGTTTAATTTTTATTGACAGCTGGTAGGTTAAAAAGATCTGTTCTGCTACGTATGCAGTTATCTAACAAAGCCAATCAGAAACTTTTACACCTTGATTCAAAACAAAGAAAAACAATGTTTGTTTGAATATAAGCTCCAGTAGTTTCTAAGTTTGTTAGTATTCACCTGATGACGATTGCAGATACCACAGCAATCGAAACGTTGTGTATATTCATTTCAAAAATAATAAACAATGAAAGTTCAACAGAATGTTATTACTTCGCATCAAAGAAAAACAATAATCTGGCCATTGGGGCTATGATATGTAAGTTAACTACACCACAACTCGGGTTAATTAACTCTACATAATCTCGTCACTTGTCAAATGCCAAAAACACCCACAAAATACACAGTTGATAAAGAAACGTAAGAAGCAAATTTTCTTTCATCTGCTATCAATGAGTCAGATTGTGAGTACTACTAACTTGGATATATATGTATCTTGGTTTACGTTTTTGAAAATTTCATTTGCTGGCAAGTTCACATTTTCTGAACAGATACAAACAAATTGAAGTTATAAGAAACCTTGGAATGAAGCATGACGGCTGTTCATCAATTCATCAAAGATAAGGTTCATATTTTTTAGTTGCATATATTGCCAATCTGAAAGAGATGTACGAAACCATATTGATGCTTTTTGTATCAATACGCTATCCCGATTGGGTAATGAGAAAGTGAAAAAAGTATGTTTTTAGGTTTACAAATAAAAAACAGTGCTACTTCTAAGACAAACGCCCACTTGCATAAAGCAAAGTTAACTATGTCGTTAGCTGACGCCGTTGTTAACTAAATTTGGGAATGTCGTCAACAAAACAATTGTTTTCGACCAATGACGAAGCTTAACGCCATGACCACGTAGTTAATTACATCGTCAAAGTTAACAATGCTTTATGCAAACAGACCTAACTGAGTGGTACTAAAAGGAATCCGTGGGTAGCATTCAAGTTAGTCCTAGGTAATCTTAGAAATAATAAATCAGCTGAATATGTTAATGTTGTGTCTCTTAAAATTCATTTTTTAGACTGACATCTTCTTGGTGAACCTAGATTTAGCCAACTAGCACCCTAGTGAATAATTACATCAAGGCATCTCGGTTGTACATGTACGATATTAACGTTAATGTAATGTTGGGCGCAACTTCCCAAGTATGAAACTTTTGTTGTGGTTTACGCTGAAACGTTATTTTTAATTTATTTATGTGTTTGTTTCAATTTGGTTTTTAACTGTTTTTTGGGACTCAAATAACTTTTTATTTTAATTGAAATCTAAGATTTCTATAATCAATAGCTTTGGAGACTAACAACAAACTGTGTTGTAGTTGTAAAGAAACATCTATAGTCGACTCCGTCGATAGTTGCTTTCAACAAATTTTCGATAGTAAAAACTTGAAGTTAAAAAAAACTTATAGAAGAAATTATGCACGTATTTTTTTGGTTTTTATAAGGAATTAATAATAAACAAAAAAAAGACACTTTTTGTTTGAAATAATTCTTATGATTCTGTTAAGAGGTTGAACATGATTTAATTTTGAAGTTAACCTACACTATCCATTTATTTAGGTTAAGAAATAACAATACGTCAACGTTCTTCGGTTTTATATACAAGGTTTTCAAACTTAGGTCGGCACTATTGCTAACTTCGTTGTTATTGGAGCTACAAAATCAGACAAACTTTTTTCGCCGGTTACGATGGCGAAACCGGACAAAAATCGAAGATCGCGATTACAAGTTATGTTAAAGTTTCGTTTTATCAAATGGGCCACCGGGTATACACTATCTTCAATCGATAGAAAATTTAATTATGAACAAAAATTGTTCTATGACTTTTTATCCTAAAGTCGAAAATGATTTTTCAAATTTGTTAAAGCGGCTGTGTTAGTTATCATAACTTTGCCTTACCATAGGATAGAAAATAAGAAGAAAATCTAGACCCTCAAGATTATTATACCTTTTTTTATACACCTTACTCTTCAATTATCTCCAAAAGAAATAATCCATAAACATTATGTTTGGTGATTGAGGAAGCATACGAATTAGTTGATATATATCATTTATTAAAAGTCCTGTAATAAGATGTCAATCTGGCGCACATCTTGTTGAAAATAGATCTGTTGCCTATCCATTAAATTCAAACCATCAAATCACACTAAACAATAATACTAAATCATCTCTGCGAGTTACAAGGACGAAAAAGCATCAGATTTTTTCGAATTCTACTTTCCTGTTCAGTGCTCCTATTGGAGTCTACTTTCTTGCATTCAATCGTTAATTAAATTATTAAGATGACCTTCAAAGTAAGTCAATTCCAGTTGCTTCACTTTTTAAATCGTTTCTTAGTTCTAGTTTTCTTAAACAGTTTTATTCGATCTAAACTTACGTTACAAAAACAAAAAGTATTTTCGATCTGGCAAATTACGCATAGAAAACAAAGCAATAACGTTCACGAGCTCGGTGGCTATTTTTTGAGATAGCCTTCATCATATCTAATTTTTTTGAATGCGTGAAAGGCATTTTTTCCTTAAAAAACACAAACTGTAAGCTGGTTACTAATGAAACTTTAACTTTTTAATCTTGATGACATTTATAAAACTAATTATGTTAAGGAACTAACAGCCACCTTGACAAATTTGAAAAAAGAGCATAAGACAATTTTTGTTCAGAATGATTTGAAAAAATGGAACTATTTCATGTAGCTCGTGAACGCGATGTTCAATTTTTGCTCAATCTTTGCTATCATAATCAGTAGAACAAGTACTGCCAATTTTCCTATGTACCTGACTTTATGGATCTAATAATTACAAAGTTAGCAATAGTACCGACTTAAGCTTGAAAACCCTGTATACGTGAAGTACTGTCTGAAGTAATTTAACCCGTTTTACTGAAGAATCTTTCAGATGCGGTAACAGTTGCAAGCACATAAGGTAACTCTTTAACACATTTTTGAAATTCACCAAACCTGACCGAATCGCGCAACTTTACAACGCAGAGTTTACTATTATTTATATGTTGTTATAAACTTTTGGGAAAATGGTTGCTTTTTTATTGTTTTTACCACTTATGCTCACTATCGATAGTCTCTACCACAACTGTGTTGTAAGTTGATAAAAATAACGATAAAATAACGTTTAATCAAAAATGTAGCTGTTTAACTCTTGCTTGCCAAATATTGTAGGAATTAGATAATAATAGCCATAAAATTCATATTTTCTTGTACTTATTTAAAATCACAGTAGTAACATTTTACGATCGTTTCGCCAATTATTATAATGGCTTCTTCAATTAATTAACATCTAAAGAAGCCATTATAATAGTTGGCGAAACGATCGTAAAATGTTACTACTGTGATTTTAAATAAGTATAAGAAAATATGAATTTTATGGCTGTTATCTAATTCTTACAGTATTTGGCAAATAAAATAACGTTTTTAGAAAAACCGTTCTTAAAAAAAGACAGCTGAAATTAGTAACATACATATTTAGTAGGATTTGCGCTGATGTTTTTAATAAAAACTACTTTTACAGAATGGTACAATAAATGTCTATAAACTTGATATAGTTTTATACACTATAGGTGTAATACGTTATGTTTGTTAAGTTAATCTGTCAAAAAAGAAAGAAAGTTATTCTACCATCTTATGCTAGTGTTGCTTTATGATCTGACGGTGTCCACACTAGTTTATAGATTTACAAACATTTACTTTAATTTATATATTACTATCAACACCATATTTATTTTTCACTAGCACGTGCACTTCTTTTACTTATCTTAGCACACACGTTAATCACTTATTTATTTAAAACGACAAAGCCTTTTTAACGTTTCTTCCGACCCAATTCGAAAAACTGACCTCAGCTTCCTTTGAATAGTTTTATATATTTCTGTTATCTGTGTCTAGAATGTTCAATTTACTTTGATTAAGTTGACAATAACTTCGAGAACGTTTCAGTATCTACTGCTGAAGACTGTTCAGTCCCAGAACAGAAAACTGGATGCGACATCGGTAGAAAAGATCGTGGCAATAGCGACAGCTTTTTCCATCTCGGCAACTTTGTTGAACAAAAAAGCAGTAGTTAATGAACTTTTCCTAACAAGCCATTCTACTTGGATGGTAACTGCAGACAAACACTTCAACGTCTGTTCCTTAGAAAACCTCCAACATATTATTAAATCTTCTCCAATCCAGTTGACATAAAGCACAACAAAGCTTGAGTACTGCCATTTTTTTAATAATGTGGAACTCTATTTCTCTCTGAGATTCCATAATGCTTGCTACAGATTTTCGTATAACGGTTTTGCACGTGAGCAGTTCTTGGTGACCAGATAGAAAACAAAACGTCGGTTACCACGTAGTTTTAAAACTTTTCCGACTGCCGCTGTCTTCCTAGTTCATCTAACCTCCAAACTTATACGACTGCAACCCGTCTGGACATGTCAAGATTCCCGCTCACGCAATGTGCGATGGCAACATCTTTTTGTGTTTGGAACAACTCTTGTTGTTCTTCGGTTATGACTCCGAACCTAGCCTTTCCAGAATTCTCGTATATGCTCATAAACTTATCGAAGTTCATTCCTTTGACCTGATTTTTGGTTCTGCTAGTTACTACTCAGGTTTGTACCTCGATTTGCGTAATGTTTTGACTTTCCTCTGAGTGTTTTTTTGTCTCATTGCCTCTGTAGCTTCGTCAAACCACGTCTTCTTTGGGGATTATACAATCACACCATGTCGTCAGGTTGAACCCACAGTTTTGTGCCTTGACGTCATATCTGGTATTCATTCTGTCGCTGGCAATTTGTGCGTTTTTACAGACCGCCTCATGTACTTCGTCTAGTTTCTTCGTCAGCTTCCTGACGTAGTCTTCTTCAACAACTTCTTCTTACGGTCTTCGTCCAAATTAGAGGTCGCATGGTAGCCGTATTTAGCAACCGAGCATGACAGGATGGTGATTGGCCTGTGCTTTGTGAGCAGATGATTGATATGTCATTAAGAAAAAGTGCAAACACTTACACTTTTTGAAATAGCGCAGACACAACATTGCGGCCTTGGTCGGAATATAATTCCAACGGAACGGCAAACCGACAGAAAAACTTTTTCACTTATACGACTGCGACTATAGCTATAGCGTCTATAATAGGTGCACAACTCAAAAAAACTGCGAACTTGATTATTGTCGATTGGTTTTGGCCATGCTTGCACTGCTCGGACTTTGTCTGGGTCAGTCTTTACTCCATCTCTAGATACGACGTAGCCAAGATATTGCACTTCCATCTTAAATACGTGGCATTTTTTTGGGCTTAGTTTTAAATTTGCCCCACATAGTCGTTGCAACATTTTATCAAGTTGTTCAAGTGTTCTTCAAACGACTTTTCAACCACGATTACGTCATCTAGGTAAACCAAGCACGTTTCCCAATACAGTCCGCGCAAGATGATCTCCATCAAACGCTCGAACGTTGTAGGAGCGTTACACAGGCCGAAGGGCATTACAGTGAACTGCCACAAACCAGTTCTAATCTTAGAAGCTGTTTTCTCACGATCCTTGGGTACCAATTTTACCTGTCAGTAACCACTCTTTAAATCCGATGTGGAAAACCATTGGGATTCTAACACAGTGTGAAACGTATCGTCAATTCTCGGTACAGGTACAGTTCTACGCAAAACCTCGTTGATGCATCTTTGTTCCTTACGAGTGCCACTGGAAACCTCCATGGGCTATTTGATGGTTCAATCACACCTTCTCTCTCTGTATATGTAATTATTTGTTCGGCCGATAGTCTCCGGTATTAGTTTTATGCTTCACCACGTTAGTTTTTCCTTTGGAATTACTCTTTAGCGCGAACACATCTTGATACTGCTGGATCAACATTTTAACTTTAGCTAACTGAACTTGACTGAGGTTTTGGCATTTGGTGATAAAAATGTCCAATAGATGTTGTGGGCACTTCTTCGGCGACGTATCTTCACTAGAATTCACGCATCTCACAATTTGAGATATTGGCGTGCATTAACCTATTACGGTCTTTTTTTTCAACGTTACTGGATTTAAGTTAACATTTAAGATCCTTACTGGCATCGCGTTTTTGACTTGTACTAAAGTTCTGTCAGCAAATAGTCTTTATTCAACTAAGTTGTCCTCCATTGGTTTAATAGCGCAAATGTAGCCTTTCCGGAGATTTCCCTCCAGGCGTGCCATCGCTACACTTTCAGTCCTTGGGTGCCATGTCTGACGAATGAAAATGAATTTCTTCACTGTCGATTTTCAAGACATCGTTCTTCATATCATATCATATCAACTTTCTTTGAATAGTTTTCATATATTTCTGTTATCAGTGTCTAAAATGTTCAACATCATTAGCTTATTGTCTCAAAGTTGACAATAACTTCGAGAACGTTTTAACAAAAAACCACGGTCTGATATCAGATATTGTTAAATGAAACGATTCTTGTGAAAGACAAAAAATTTTTGTATCAAATTTCTGTTTCTTGAGGTTTAGCTTTGTTTGGTTAAAGACCAATGTTAACCGTAACTTTTTTAAAATTAATACGTCAAAAAGTTAATTAGATTAGACCTGTAGTAAAATTATGTTCAGCGACCGCAGAGTTGGAAATATATCTTTTCCTTATACAAAGATCATGTTTTGAAATGCGAGTAATGACGGAACGACCGGTTTCACCAATGTAGACTAAACCACAAGAACAAAGAATTTGGTATACACCTTAAGATGAAAGTGTAGGAAATTTGTCTTTGGTAGAAGGAAGAATCTGAGAGATTTTGCCGGTCGAGTTGAATATGGGTTTAATACCATTCTTACGAAGGAGTTTCCCTATTTGACCTGTAACCTTGTGAATGTAGGGTAAAAAGGCCAATTTCGGGTTGGATTCGGGAGTAGAAATGTCCTTAGGTAATCGAGTACGTGGATGTAAACGACGATTATTAACTCTATGAATATCTCGCTTTACATAACCATTGTTCACTAAGGTTCTAGTAAGATGACAGAGTTCTGATTATAGATTCTTAGGTTATCAAATAGAAAAGGCACGATGAACCAACGATTCAATAACAGAACGTTTCTGTGCAGGATGATGATGAGACGAAGCATGAAGGTATCTGTCCGTATGGGTGGGTTTGCAATAAACAGAATGGCCCAGAAGTCCGTCGGGCTTACGAGTCACAAGAACGTCCAGAAATGGAAGAGAACCATTACTTTCGATTTCCATAGTAAATTTGATATCTAAGTGTTGATTGTTAAGATGATCAAGAAACTTAGACAATTCAAGATCACCATGAGACCAAACAATAAACGTGTCGTCAACATATCTAAACCACACTTTAGGTTTTAATATTGATGATTCCAAAGCAACCGTTTCAAAGGATTCCATAAAAATGTTAGCTACAACAGGTGATAGAGGAGAACCCATAGCAGCACCAGAAACTTGTTCGTAAAACTTGTTATCAAATTGGAAGTAAGTAGAGGATAGACATTTTTCTATAAGAGGAACCAAACTCAAGTCCTTGCTATGTTGAGACAGAATCTGTTTGATGATAATAAGCGAATCCTTAATAGGAACTTTAGAAAAAAGTGAAGTAACAACAAAGCTCACGAGAAGATCTTGGGGTTTTATAGTTTCTAGACGTTGAATAAAATTCTGAGAGTTGAGGATGTGAGAAGAGGTTCTAATGTTAGTATGGATTCCGGCCGTGGAAGCCTTCGCTATTAAACTTTCAGCATCTTCCAAAAACTGTCGATATTGAAGCAAAAGCAATTCCCATTAAGTAATTAGCACAAAAAAGTAGTATTTTGAAAAAGTGAATGTTTGATGTGCCGTATCATATGAACTAAGAATCATCGGATCATTATTTATTGAACGAAGATTAAATCAGATTGCAAATTCGGCTGGGGTTTATTAAAAAACTTTCTTTAAATATTCGACAGTTGTGTTTTTAAGATAACGACTGGCCTGTCCATGCCGCACAAATAATTATTGATAGAAGATTTAAGTAATCAGTTTGGTAGAAGATGGTTTGGGAGGATGAGCCTGAAATCTTGGCCTGCTAGATTCTTAGACTTTATAATAGTGTATTTGTTTGGGGAAGAGTCAATTAATTAGTATACCAAAAACACATTCTGAATGATGCTGAGATATTAAAAAGTAGGTTAACATACGCAGTTTAATTACTTTTTATAGATTATGTACAGTTTTTGGATAAGTCTGAAACCGGATTAAAAAATACTAGTTTAGGAGGAAGAGAGTTTAAATTACTTTTATTTACTAAATAATAATATATTAAACAAACTACAAACTACAATTGTTTCGACTTATTAATATTTTAAAGTCAGCTTCAGGTTTCAATAATTACTACCCAGGGGAAATTAGCCATAAATTTTCATCCATGGATTTCTACCGAACGCGCACTGAACGCACGCTTATATTTTTAATGTGAAAGAAGAATTTCTTGAAAAAATTTCTTAGTAAATACATAGTATAAATAGTAGAGCACAAAACAATTAAATAATTGCTATAATACTTTGCTTTTAAAATAAATAAATCATAATTACAATGTAGTCGTGGATCTATAACCAACACACTGTCAAATAATTGGAGTGGCGTTTTTTGTTTAAAGGAAATTATTTAATGTCAAAGTTCAGCCATAACGTTCAATAGAATTCCCTAGCAAAGAAAGACATTCTGAACAAAACCATTCTGTTAGGATAATGACAAACTGGTATATACATAATACGTGTAAATCATTTAGTAAGTAACTCAAGAGAATACTGACATATTTACTTCCTAACCGAAGTTACCTAATAAGCGTATTGTTAACAACCATAAAAATTTCTATTTAAAATTTTAATTGTATATTAGATACACGCATGTAAAACTTTTTATAGATACTACATAATTATTTTCAAAAAATCTAAAATAAATTAACAATAAAATTGTTCTTTTGTACTCAAATGTTTTCCTACAAAATGTTGAAGCGAAGTTGGGTTTCTTGCAATTATTTTTACTCGAAATACCCCTTCTTCTGTATTTGTTTTTGCAATTAAAGAAAACGAGTGGACTGTATTATTTATTTATTATTCTTGCAAATTTAACACGTACTTCTACTAGCAGCGCAAGCATGACACTCTCTAATCTCTCAACCTTCGCTCGTACCTGCATTCCTACCCTTCCCTTTTATGCATATGCTGCAAGTTAGCACCATACCGGCCGCCTTGAAATATATAATATTTCTAAAATTTAAACCTAAACTAGAGTATAATATTTACAAAAGCTTAATTTTTCAAGCTCAGTGTTTACATATATTTTTTAAAAAAGTTAAATAAACTGTAACTATTCTAAACTTTTCCAAAGGAATGTTAATATTGCGCACAAACACTTTGCTAATCTATCGGTAACCGACACACCTTTCTTACAGCACGCTTAGTTAGTTTACCATTGGCTAATTTAATGGTTACAACACGCACAATCCCATCAGGACCTGGATGAACAGCGAGAATTCTTCCCAAAGGCCATTGGAGCTTAGGCACTTGTTCATCTATGAGAAGTACTAAGTCGCCAACATTTAGGTTCGTTGTAGATTGGTGGGAGACACGAGAAGCCCTTTGATACTCGGAAAGCACTTCTTTATACCACCTTTTCCAGAAATGTTCAAGTAATCTTGATCTTAATTGAAATTGGTTGAGTCGGTTCTCTGGAACGCCTATTAACTTTGGTTCCGGTATTGCTTTTGCTGCCTTGCCGGTTAAAAAATGAAACGGAGTCAAAGGTAAAGGATCATTTGGATCATTTGATAACGGAGCCAAAGGACGTGAATTGAGTACACTTTCTATTTGACACAATACAGTGTGAAAACATTCATAATTTAACTTTGTATCTTTCAACACTTTATATAAGTGATCCTTTACTCGCCGAATATTGCTCTGCCATAGCCCTCCAAAATGCGGAGATCTGGGCGGAATAAAATGCCATTCAATAGATTCAGATAATGAATATTCTAATATATTATTTTTGAAATTTTGAGTTTTAAATTTTGCATAAAATTCTTTCATTGTGTTGGCACAGCAAACAAAATTGCTGCCATTATCAGAATACACGTGAGAGGGTTTGCCTCTACGCGCTATAAACCTCTTAAAGGCTTCAATAAAGGCATTTGAAGTTAGACTTGTTACAAGCTCCAAATGGATAGCTTTTGTAACTGTGCAAATAAACAAGCAAACATAAGCTTTGACAAATGATGCCCTTTTTGTGTATCCGCTTTTTATTAAAAAATGACCCGTAAAATCACAGTCAGTATGCTCAAAACAAGACTTATATGCCGTCAATCTTTGCGGCGGCAAACTACCTATTTTAGTTTTGCATGGTGTTGGCGAATATTTAAAGCAGCTTAAACATTTTCTTACTACTTTGATGCATGCATTTCTACCGGCTAACACCCAGAACTTTGATCTAACTACAGCTAATAATTGGTTAGAGCCGCAATGCAAAAATTTATTGTGATAAAATTCAAGTAGCAAATAAGTAAACCTGTGATCTTTTGGCAATAACATAGGATGTTTTGTGTCATAATGCAATTGAGATTGGCAAATTCTTCCTCCAACTCTTATGATACCATGCTGATCTAGAAAAATGTTAAAAGTCGAAAAAAGTGAACTATTCATTTTATCAGGATTTCCCAATCTTAATTTGTTTATTTCAGTTTTGAAACATGCAGACTGTACAAATTTTACTAACTGTTTTAATGAATTGGTGGTTTCTGATACGCTTAAATTACTAAGATTACGATCTTTACTTTTCATCTTTATATTGGCTATAAACCTATTAACATAAGCTAAAACTCGAAGAAGTTTGAAGTAGCAAGAAATTTTATTGATTAAATTGCCTAGGGTATCGTTTTCTGGCGTAGTAGCTAAAAGATTTACAGTAGATTTCGTTTCAGGCAATTGATCCTTGATCAACGTACTTTGCAAAGGCCAAGCGGATTCTGGTTCCCACAAAAACTGTGGTCCTTTACACCAAAGGCTATCAGCGTCTAACGCAGAAACACTCGTACCCCTCGAAATTAAATCAGCAGGGTTATGCTGAGTAGGAACATGGTTCCACATATCTTTAGTAGTTAACTCTTGGATGGTGGCGATTCTGTTTGCAACAAAAACCTTAAACTTGTTTGGAGTGGATTTTATTCAGCCAAGGGCTATTTGAGAATCCGACCACAAAAAAGAGCGATTGATTTTGAAATTGATTGAATGGTTAACGTTAGAATATAATTCAGCTAACAACACATTAGCGCATAATTCCAATTTTGGTATAGTAACCGTCGATTTTATTGGTGCAACTTTAGATTTTGAACATAAGAGTGCAACTCGCACTCCGTGCAAATTAATGGAACGAATGAAAATGCAAGCTCCATACGCTACTGTGCTAGCATCCGCAAAATCGTGCAATTGCACGTTCAAAGGATTTGGCAAAACTATTGTTCTAGGAATTGAAAACTTATCAATTTGGTGCAATTCTTGCAAAAAATAAAAAAATTTAGTTTGAAATTCGCAAGGGAGCTCAGTGTCCCAACCCAATTGCTGTTTCCATATTTGCTGAATAAGAATTTTTCCGCGTACGACTAACGGAGAAAGCAAACCAAGAGGATCAAATAATTTTGAAATAATTGATAGAAGAACACGTTTAGTGACTTTTGTGTTTTGCGGTTCTAAGTCAAATGAAAAATGAAGGCTATCTTTGGTAGGATTCCATTTCACACCCAATGCTTTTGCACTTTCGCCATTGTGAATGGGCACTGTAAAGCAGTCAATAGATTCTTCATTGCCTCTTGGTAGTACTGTAGGGTCGTTTGACAAAAACTTTCGCAAGGATATATTTCCCTGTGCTAATATAGACGTAACTTGAGCACGAAGTTGTATAGCTTCGGCGGCTGAGTCAGCACCTCCTAGAAAATCATCCATGTACATTTGCGATAACAGCTGCTGAGCAGCGTTTGGGTAATAAAAAATATTTTCAAATCCTAAGCGTTGCAAACACTTGGTGGTAAGGTAAGATGAACTCTTTAACCCATACGTGACAGTGTTTAGTTCATAAACTTGAATTGCATCTTGGGAATTCTCTCTCCAAAGGATACATTGATAACGACGCTGCTTTGAATCAACCAGAATTTGTCTATACATCTTTTCGCAATCAGCGACCAGCGCTATTTGAAAACCTCTAAATCGAAGAAGAATAGCAAACAATGAATCTTGAATAACTGGACCTAACAGCTGGCAATCATTCAAAGACATTCCATTGTCAGTAGCGGAGCTACCGTCAAATACCACTCGCAGCTTGGTGGTGAGAGCATTTTCTCGAACGACTTCAAAATGGGGTAAGAAATATTTCGCTAGATTTTGATTTAAAGCAGGCAACAGAGTCATGTGTTGAAGATGAACATATTCCGTCATAAACTCGGAGTATAGCCTTTTAACCCTAGAATTTTTTGAAAGGCGTTTCTCTAAAGTAGTACCTGGTCCTTCGAGCCGGTATGGTGCTAACTTGCAGCATATGCATAAAAGGGAAGGGTAGGAATGCAGGTACGAGCGAAGGTTGAGAGATTAGAGAGTGTCATGCTTGCGCTGCTAGTAGAAGTACGTGTTAAATTTGCAAGAATAATAAATAAATAATACAGTCCACTCGTTTTCTTTAATTGCAAAAACAAATACAGAAGAAGGGGTATTTCGAGTAAAAATAATTGCAAGAAACCCAACTTCGCTTCAAATGTGTACATTCTTGATAAATTTTATCAGAGAAGCATTTTGATGGTCTTTTCTACCGTTTTTAATTATTTAATAAGCGAACTAAATTTACTTACTAAACGTGCCTTATGAGCTACCAAAATTTGTACTTTGTAAACGTTTTTCTTAGTTACCGACTGCTTACTAAGCGATTTCTACTATAACTACAATGGAAATCATTAGGTTCTAATTGAAGTATTTTTGAAATTAGCTTAGTTTGGCATTAAATTAAATTTCAAGGGCGCAAAAGATTGGTTTTAATAAAATAATTATTCATACACTAATAGACAAAGATCTCTCATTTTGTTTGTTTCAATACATGAACAATTACCTATTTTGCATAAATTTTTTAACTGAATTTTATTAGATGCATGAGAATTCAATTAAAAAGGAGTCTTTTCACGAGGAGATTTTTGAACTGTTCAATATAAACACCGGTTTTCTAGAGATGATAGAATCCAGTTAACTATTAAGTTAAGAATATCACAGCCAACTATGGCTATGCTATAATCAAAGTAAACTTCAAAACTATTTTTCCAATTACGTTACAAAACTTTCCTATTTTCAAGAATAGATTTTTCAACTGTTCAATACGGAAAACGGTTTTCTAGAGATGATATAATCCAATTAACCATGAGTTTAAAAAAATCACAGCCAACTATAGCTATTCTACTATGAAAGTAAATTTCAAAACTAATTTTGCTTAGCGAGTTTTATGGTTCCAATTAATTTTTTAATACATTGTCTTGTACGTATACCTATGAGTTTTGATAATTATAATTTAGAATTGAACACTATAAAAATATATTGCTTTTATTAATAAGATTCCTGTAGATTTAGTAGATAAAATTCTTAAACGAAAATTAAAAACCAAATTAATCTTAGAAGCTACAGCTCTTATACCGTGTAATAATTATCACATAAAGAAATATGTTAATTTGCCTTATATTGGTCCGATCTCTAATAATATTGCAAAACGTTTAGACGAATAGAACATTTTGTGTTTTTTTAAAGTTCATGATAGTTTAAAATATCGGTTAGGTAACAATAAAAATCCTATTTCCAAGTTACAAATACTTGTGTGTAATAAACATGATTGTAATTGTATTTATACTGGAATGACAAATAGGAATATAAACACTAAATTTGAAGAACATTACAGTCTTATTAGAAATAACAGATATAACAATGATCAACCCAAGAAATCAGCTTTTGCGGAGCACATTTTGGCCAAAAATCACAATTTTGACCTTTTAAACAATTTAAAATGTTTGCATAGTCATAATAATTATAAGTCACTAATTTTTTTAAAACAATATTCCATTGGTTGAAACAAAAAAGATAAAAATTATAAATTAGTTAATGAAAATATTTTTAATATGCCACGGTAATATTTTCTTAGGATAGTTTTTTGATATTGAAGTTTCAAATTTTTTAATTTATTTATTTGCATATTTTAATGTTAGATTTGTGCTTAAATTATACAATTTTAGCGAGGGGTTAATCACGACGTAATTAATTGTACACTTGAGTACGAATACAGTGAGTACACGTTGCGGTCATATGAGTACACTTGAGTACAGACTAGTACATTTGAATACAGAAGAGTACACTAAATACAGATCAGTACAGTGATTACACCAGAGTACACATAAGTACATCTGGTTCATATAAAAATGTATGTATAGTACGCCTTTTCAGGTATAACTATGTTTACAAGAGAATGGTAAATATCAATTAATATTGAATAAAAAATAACTCAAGAACAAATAATCAACTGCCAAAGTACTGTAAGAAAATTGTTACTGTACTGTGAAAACAAATTAATTTATTTGTATAAGAATCTCAAATTTACTTTAAAAAAATGAATGGAACAGTGGTTCAAGGAATTTTCATCTAAATCGGAATTGGATTGTAAAATTGCATTTTCAGCAAAACCATTTTCAACCAGTTTGATTCCTGCGTTTTCAACAATTTCAGATAATTTGTCGACATTGTAATAATCTACATCAAATGTTTCCACTAGCGTCGACTCGTAAACTCTTCGTGGTTTGAAAAATGTGATGTTTGATGATTTCAAGTCTATTTTTGCATGTTTAATAAAATGGATGCGCCGTAATCTATTTAGCAATTGTAAAATTGAAATATTTATGATAGTGGAAAAAATAGACGTTAAAGATCTCGCCGAACTGAACAGCTGCTCACATGGTTGACTAGAAAACAACCAAGTCAAAAACATTTCTGGTTTTAAACAAGAAACTGATTAGAATTTCCGAACTAAACTTAGAAGCCCATGAGTATTGAGTTCTATACATTGAAATAAATTAGTAGAAATAATTTTGTTTTGATAACGTATACTCTTGAGTCGAGATTATCTATCGTCTCCAACCTCTGAGAAAGAATACCACAAACCAAATTTTGTATATTCGTTCTCGCTTACGCTTAAATTTTTGTCCAAAAATGAAGATAAGATGTTATGAATTAGCTTCAAATATGTTTTAGTTTCTTTGGCGTTTTCAGAAGCTAGTAAGGAAATGAAAGAACAAGATAATTTCTGTGCTTCTTAAAATTAATTTTATCTTCGCCGTTTATGTCTATACATGTGGTTATCTTTTGAAACGTTTCTAATTAATTCTTGAATGTGACTTGTTGAAACTTAGTGTTTACCAATTTGTAAATTAATTTAGTACCAATGTGAACAGTGTCTTAAATACACGTCTAGAGAATTATTATTACATGATACCAGGACCACTTTGTATCAGTGTTATCAGATTTCTTTTATGAAACCAATTTTATCGCTTTTATCAGAAGCCATTTTATCCATAACTTCCCATCTTTCCAAAATATTTTCATGGGTAAACTGATTATTCGTTACAAACAAGCCAACACAAAGGGATGGCACTTCGGCACCCAAAGCTTGGGTTATTATCACATAGGCATAATTAGAATACTTATAGTTATGAAAATAATCTTGCATGCGATATGCAGATATGGCCAAATATGAATTTGCATCAAGCAGTCTATTGTCCTTCAAAGAGTCTTACCAATTTATTAGAAACTGCGTTATACTCCACTTTCTCTGTTAGTCGTGTACCATCTTCACTCAGCCATACTACCATCGGTAAACCTTTTTGTCTTAAAGATTCTTTTAAACGATCGAAGTAAAATATATTTCTTCGACTCGTTCCTCTGATTGAATGTACCAACATACAGTGCTTAGTGACAGAATTACATTTTTTAAGTGGCATACAACGTTTCGTATAGTAAACGTCCGCCAATTATTAACATGTATGTTGAAAACACTTTCTTTTTAAAACTTACACTTTTTTGTGCAGTAAAACTTAATATCATCTTTGATGTGATCTTCATTCTGATACTTCTACTTTCGACAAATCTACATTAGCGGTTATATCTTCTCTAATACTCGGGTCCAGTTCAGCATTTTTTTCTTAATGTAAGATTTAGCTCGAACTGACACATCATGTTTTTCAAAGGTCAAATCAACGCCAGCAACTGACATGAGCGCTTTATCAATTTTTCGAATTGGTTTGGATGAAATTTCTGCTGTTCTTGATTTTTTTTTAAAGTGGCACTAATTGGAATATTAATTTCTTGTGACCTCTTACGATTTCAAAGTTTTCAGGGCATGGTGCTTACATACTAAGAAATCGTTCCTTTTCGCTAGGAAAAAGATTAGGGATTTTGTTCCCTTCGACATAATTGATATCGTTTATTTCGGTTAAACTTGTAATGCTATCAAACCCCGCTACAACAAGCAATGTTTTTATGTACTTTGGAAAAGCCTTCACAGTATTTATATGATCTTCCAATTGATCAAATACTGTTAATTTAATAGTTGCATTTGCAATTTCATTTTTTTGCATAAAGAAATACAGGGCAAAATTTAAAAGTTTTTTTAATTTGGAATCTGTAAATTATTATCGGGTGTTTACAAGTAGGCGTTTCATTATTAATCAAGCAATCAGTATGAGAAATTGAAGTTATTTTGTAACAAAATGAGTTCGAACAACATAATGTTAGTAACTGGAGGCGTATTTTACACAAAAGTATATTTTCAGTACATTTGAGTACACCTTGAATACGCATGAATTTAAATAAATACACTATCAGAATACATTAATTCACATGAGTACATATGAGTTGTGCAGAGTACATATGAGTACTGCAGATTACATATGAATACACAAAGCATGTACACCAGAGTACAGCCGTGCGTAACCCCTCGAATTTTAGTTACCTATTTTAAATAAGTTTATTGTCTTGTTTTAAGTCATTCTTTTGTTTACAGTTTGTTATAAAAAATTTATGTAGTTATTTTACATTTAGATGTAGCTATTTATTTTGTTAGTAAAATATGTAATTTTTAAAAATTTTACCTTGTTGTTAAGATTAGTTGTTAAAAGATTTCATTGTGAACGACTGGTGAGTTTTATATAAAAAATTATTAATTTTCAGTAATTCTCACTTTAAATCTTTATAGTAATTATTGAAACCTGAAGATGACTTTAAAATATTAACTAGTCGAAAAGTTGTTGCAAATAATACCATGGAATAAATAATGCTAGATAATTACCAAAATACGCTAAAATACATATTCCAATATAATTTAAAAAATGTTGATTTTAATGAATGAAATAAAAAACTTAATACACACCGTAAAGTATCAAATTCCTAACTAACTTCACTTTATACGTTACACTTTTTTTTAGCATGAATAGTGATTTTTATAGACGTACATTAATGTTCCAAGCGTAGAAGAATTCGAATAAATCGGACAGATGAAAGTTTACAAACTACTAAGAGTATTTTTAAAAACAGGACACGCACTACTCTATAAGAAAACGTTTTTGTAGCCTTAGAAAGCGACGAATAGAGTACAACAGAAACATCGAAAGAATAGACAACAAAATGGTAAAAGTCAGAAGCAAACTTCAACGCTGTATAATCCATGGCACTACGGTGTAATATACGTAAAACTAACCATTTATGAATTCAGTATTAAATAAACGTATTGATGCTTAAAAAAAGAAGAAAGAAAAAAACCTTACTTTACCTTAATCTTTAAAAATAAAAGAAATGTGTTATCAAAAAACGCATAAACAAAACTTATGGTTATGTTTAATTTGCAATCACGTGATAACCCAGTGTTATAGTGTTTTAGAAGAAAATTATTGACGTATGTTTTATATCGCCATATTTACTTTTGTTTTGTAATTAAGATTTCTACAAAAATCTTTAACTTATGAAAACCTTAAAAATTTAAATTCAACTAATAAGTAATTAAAATCATCTTTTTCTTTGTGGTGATGACAGAAATTGTGAAATAATTTGATAGTGCCATTGCTTAAGTTTGTTTTTAAATTATACAGTAAAGAACAAAATTTATCTTGTTATTCTGCGTGGTTGATACTTTCATTTCACGTCTATTAATATGTGTATTCGTTATTTTTTTTTTGAATAAAGTCATAAACAAATAAACTTCACGATGTAAAAATGAAGACACAAATAGTGTGCATCGCAAATTATATAATTTATAGAAAACAGAGTACAATAAAAACGTCGAGTTCAAGTCGGTTCATCAGCAAGCTACCAATGTTTGTAAACAACATATTTTGAGATCGTTACGTAAATGAAAGATGCGTGGTAACTACATGCATTAGTATGTTTTCTTTTCGGTTGCCTCCAAAGTAGACATTTAAAATTCAAGGCACGAAGACAATAATGTTTATGATTCATTGACGCGATTCAACTTAGAAGATTTTGTTAAACAAAAAAACCAATGTGACAAACTTGATCATACCATGCCGTACAAAAAGGTCACGTATTGTTTTTCTTTTTGCCACATCAATACTTATTTATTGATTGCGTTTATTTATTTGGCTTTTTACAGCCTCTACTAGTTTTTAATTTAGTTTATTACTCATCCTTCTTGTCTATATGTAAAACTACATTGTTACTCGTTATTGTGCTTATGGTAGTAGTAATTCTTTGAATTACAATTATTCATTATTGAGACTTTACATTCATGTATTTTTATTATCAGATATCCATAATATATGATTATTATGTCTAGGTACTAACAACCAACAATGAAATAATTAGCAAAGAAATATTTTTTTATAAAGCTGATTGAAATGCTTTTTTAGGCATTGCTTAATTTTTGTCGGTCCTGCATTTAAACTGAATACATTTTCACTCAATCACGGAAGTGTACCTAGAAGAAGGTTAAGACGCTTTTCCAAATGTTTCTTGCGGCGGTATACCGTCAGAAATAATCATATTCGTACTTGTGTCAAGCAGGCGCGGCTCTAACAGTTTATTTCGGTGGGGGCTCCATCAGTTTAAAGCGGGGAGAGGAAGAGGGGAGGTGCTCATCACATTTTTAAATAATAATGTATTGAATATGGCGTTAATATAAAATATTAAGTCGGTATTGAATAGCACTTCGTTATGCGCCAAGCTTTTACTTGCAAGCGATAAAGCATCATAAATTATACAACTATTAAAACAAGCGTATGTATTAAATACAAAGTGAGAAAAACTTCAGTATTATTTTCAATGTCAGGGGGGGGGCATAGTCCCCCCGGTCCCCTCTCTAAAGCCGCGCCTGGTGTCAACAGCTAAGCTTTTGTTTAGTCTTAGTGTTGTAGCGTAGATTTGTCCTTCCGGCAATCTATGCGTACATTTGAATAGCGACTCAGGTACCATAGCGCCTAAAGTGCTAAAAACCAGGGTGTGGTTGGGCTGTAGAACGATCATGTTTTCACTTGATCTCAGTTTTTGGAAGAAGGCGAAGCTGTTTAAACACGTAACGCGGCAGTGTCTAAGAAAATAGAAAAAGTCTGCAAGCACGACACCTATGAATTAGATTACAAAATTTGTAACAGTAGTACGGTACTACGGGCGACTCGGAAGACTTTAGAAACTAGCTTACGCTTCATTCACCATACTGACTGTTGTCACCTAGTCAAACTTATAAACACTCATAACTTGAAACCTATAGCAAACGCTCGAAAAAGCAAATTAGAGTTTAACAGGAGTATTTGGCATTCATACAACACAAAAAACCAGATAATAATTAAACGTCACGTGACTAAGTAAACACTGTAACAGTGGGAACCAATAAACTAAATGAGACGGTTAGTTTTACTGCGACTATCAAACAGCACTGTATAAATACAAAAAAATTCTTTGTTCCAAACCAAACAAAATCTTAAGAAACTTTAGAAGAAAGTCACTAAAGTTGGGTCCCTATCTTTAAGCGGACCCTTTGCTTTATTTTTAAATGCAGATCTTTGTACCTACAAAATCGCCTGCAGATGTCTTCACCGTCGGTTTTAATCTGTCACGGTTGATAATTGGCAGTACAAACACATTTTTGCTGTTCTGGGAAACTTTTTCGTGCGTTCGTAATAGTCTTTTTGTGGACGAAGCTTAACAAGTAAGCAAATCAAATTAATCGTATTTTTGAAGTACATGGAATGATTGATCAGTTTATGATGTAGAAGGTTTGGTTGGTTGCTCGAACAAAAAAAAACACACTCGATGTCCCTTTTTTCTGTTCCTTTATGTGGCCCCCTTGTTGATTATGCTCAATTCTTCTAAATAATCCATTTTTTAGCTTCAAACGCGAAAAGATGCCAAAAACAAAATCAAAAACTTCGCCATTAGATGACATGACCAAAGCCATTGAAGCAAAGAGCGAAAAAACTTGGCATGAAAAAACATCTTATTTCAGAGCGCTGGGGTTTAGCAAAGAAAATGTATTTAATCATCTTATGGACCTCTACAAGAAAGTAAAATATACTCCGGATAGAATATTCAACGTCGACAAGAGTGGGATCCCAATTGTGCAGTCAAAAGGCTCTTGCTTCTTTGTTGGACTCTGAAGTAAAAAGCAAATCGTTTCTTTGATATCTGTTGAGCGGGGATCATTAATTACAATTGTTGTATGCATGTACTCGGAACAATTTTTGCTACTCACTCATCAGGCTGGATCCAGACTAACATATTCACCCAATGGTTCTAACACTTCGTACAGTTGGTTGAGCCCACCGAGTATAAATCCGTGTTACATCTTCTGGATGGTCATTACAGCCACACACAAAATATCGATTTGATCAATTTGGCTAGAAGAAACCATATCACTATCCTCTCGACCAAACATTTATGGGTCTTCTGAAGATATTACAGTGAAGATATCAGACAAAGACTGCGTCATAACGATCGCGCGAAATAAGTGATTTTGATGTGATGGAATTGTTGGAAAAGTGCCAAATTGCTCAGATCTCAATCAACGGCTTCCGAGTAACTGCCATCTATCCCTTAGATAGACTAACTAAAAGAATCAAATTACTTACAATGCTTTCAATGAACGATATAAAAATATTTCGTCTTCAAGAATAAGTGCACCTTTTGTTCTTGTAACACAATTGTATTCATACCAGCCAAAACGATACAAAACATCAAAAATTATAGTTGTGTGAGAACAACAAAACAAAGCATTTTGTGAATTAATGAACTGGAAGTAGCTAATCAAAACAACATTCGATCTATGAAAGCTGGTAAACGATATAATCAAAAAACTCATAAATAAGAACAGCTACTTGTTAAAAAAAATGAATAAACAGAGACAACCTCTAGCAAAATTAGGCGTCTAAAATATGATTTCCTTAATATAAACCTAGAAAAAGTACTGAAAAGATCCTTATAGATTCAAAAAAGACTTTAAAGATATAGAAGAGTTACCCCAGTCATCAAAACTAACGCGTACCCAAAAAATTAAGATTTTTTTTGCACCATACAAATCTCTTGACTCAGATAATAAATTACCGATCATAACACAACAATAGAAACATTTGATAACACTTTTTTTGAATTTTAATGCATTTGGATGTAGGTATTACAGTAAAAAAAATAATGCTAAGCCAGTTACAACAATTTCCATGTTTAAGAATCAACGAGAAAAAACCTTTTTAACTTTATACTTTTATAAACTAGCAATTTGCCAGTGCAAAATTCAGAGATACGATATTCACTCTTTTAGTTCGTAATTTTTTAAATTTTCAATTTGAATTGTGAATTGAATGGACGCGTACGTGAGTGTGACGATAAATATTTTTTGTAATATCGAGTATTATAAACGCGTAGAAAATAAGAATGATACATTACGCGCCAAAATACAAGAAGTAAAGTTAGGAAACAGCAACCTAAAATAGGAAAATGAAAACCTGAAAAAGCGGAATACGAAATTCGACAAATGGAAATCATGGAAAAGGAAATGCAGAAGAAAAAAAATAATTGTACAAGGAATTAAAAAATCGGAAAATGAATCAGACCTAACTATTAAAAAGAATATACGGAAAACACTAACAGCCGGTTCCACCAACACGACTTAAACTTAAGCAAAGCTTAGAAAATTAGATACAATTGTTAAAACCATAGCAACGATTGTTTTTAAGCATTGCTTAAGTTTAAGTCGTGTTGGTGGAACCGGCCGTAAGAGAAATAAATATCGAAATATGGAAGAACGGTAAGCGAGAGATCGCCAATAAATGAAAATGAAGAGGCAAAAAATAGGGAAAAAGTGAAGAAAAGTAAAGAGTATCATAGCAAACAAAAAACGGATAAATACAGCAAAAAAAAAGATGGAATAAAAGCTGACGACAAACGCAAAAGAAAAAGGAAGCGCAACGATAATGATAAAGCTAAAAACAAAAGAAATATACGTAAGATCATAAATAGAAACAATGAAAAAGGAATAAAAAAATTAAGAAAACAATACGGCGACAAAGGTGATACGTATAAGAACCTGGAATGTAAGAAGCCAAATAAAGCCACATTAAGACTCATTTTAATAGAGTTTGTATCAGGAAATAAGAAAGTTTAAGTGCTAAAAGTCGCTAAAAAGCTTAAAGGAAGTGACATATGGATAATAACTATAGTAAACAACTACAAGAATAAAGGAAACAATTGGTCACATACATGAAACAAGCGAGGGCTAAAGAACCCAAGACAATTCTAAGAGCTGATAATAGATGACAAAAGTTACACTATCGAACAAATAAAGGAAAGGAAGGAATATGGAAGAATGGTAAGCGAGAGATTGCCAATAAATGAAACTGAAGAGGCAAAAAATAGAGAAAAAGTGGACAAGAGTAAAAAGTATAATAGCAAACAAAAAACGGATAAATACAGTAAAAAGAAATGGAATAAAAGATAACGACAAACGCAAAGAGAAAAGGAAACGCAACAATGATAAAGCTAAAAACAAAAAAGATATACGTGAGATCATAAATAAAAACAATAAAAAAGAAATAAAAAAATAAAAAAACCAATACGGCGACAAAGGTGATACGTATAAAAACCTGGAATGTAAAAAGTAGTACGGAGAAAGAAGAAGAACTTGTAGAAGAAATGATACCACAAAATATACATATACTACAAATCCTGGGAACAAAAAAGACAGGTAAAGGTATAAAGAAAACACATAAAGAATACTGGTTGTACTGGTCGACAGTAGAGAAGAAAGAGAGAGCAAAAGAAGGAATGGGCCTGATAATCGCCCCAAATAGACTAAAGGCACGTCTAAGAAGAATATGTAAATAAAAGCATATTAACGGTAAAAATAAAACTGTTAGACGATAAAATTTGGACAATAATCACAGCATGCAAGGTCAATGATGCCGCAAGAAAAAAGAAAAAAGACAAGTTCTTTGAAGAGATGCAAACTCAAATAGATAGTGGGGAAGTAAATTTAATAATTTTGAAAGATCTAAACGGCCATGTCGGAAATAAGAATAAAGGAAAGGACATGGGCAAAGAAGGAGAAGAAACTTCAAACAACTACAGCGAAAGAATAATAGAAATATGTATTAAAAACAACCTAATCATAAGAAACACAAACTTTAAACACAAGGACATACACGAGAGAATTGGAAAGCACAAATGAGAAATCAATTGTTGACTAATTTTTAGTTAGCAAAATAATTGGCAAAAAGTGAAGGACGTAAAAGTTAAAAGAGAAGCAGAGATAGGAAGTGATCACTAATAAAAATAGAAAAAAAAATAAAAAAGGAAAAGATAAAAGAAGGAAAGGATAAAAGAAGGAGAAAAGTAAATGCAAAAATAAAATATTTTAAACTATGAGAAAAAAAATACCAAAAAAATACCAAAAGCTACTAGAGGAAAAACTGAAAAAAAATGAACAAAACAGAGGGCTAGAGAAAATATGGGAACACTCCAAGAATAGTATATTGACAGTAGCTAAAGAAAATTGTAAAAAAAAAACACGAAAACACTAAATGGTAAATAGAAAATATACGGAAAAAAGTAAAGACCAAAAAAAGACACGAAAAAAATATTTAACAATCCAAGCGGCTAAAGAGAAATCGTAAGAAGAATTCTGATGTAAAATGACGGAAAACTATAAAGGAAACCAAAAATTAAAACAAGGAATATAATAAGCTTAATATAAAAAGCAGTGATGCAAATATAATAACAAATAAAGAGGAAATAACGGACCGTTGAAGAGAATACTTTGAAAAACTAACATACTCGGATGTACAAAATCGGAAAGACGAGGAGGAGAAAAGCAATGAAGAACATGAAATAGAAATAAGAGAAGAGAAAATAGAAGAGGCAATAAGAAAGTTAAAATTAGACAACGAAGCTGGAAAAGATAACATCACCTCGGAAATGATAAAGTATATGGAAGAAACGGGTATGAATAAACTAAGAGAAATAATGAACGATGTATTAAAGGACACAAAAATAATAAAGATTGGACAACAGATATTATACTGCCGATATAAAAGAAAGGCGACAAAAAAAACTGTATCAGTATCCCAGAGCAAATATTTGCAAAAATAATAGAAACAAAAGCAAGGAATACAGTAGATATAACATTGGAGGACCGGCAAATGTGGTTTTAGGAAAAACAGAAGTACACATAAGCTCATATTCATAATTAGACAAGCAAGTGAAAAATAAATAAATAAGTACAAAAAAATACACATATATGCCTAATTGATAAAGAAAAAGTATTCGACAGAATACGGAGAGAAGACTTATGGGAAGTATTACAAAATAGGAGAGAGAATACAAATATCATAAGAATTATAAAACATATGTACAAAGGCAATATACACATATGAAGAACAAACAATCAAGAATGCAAAGAATTTAAGACTAGACAAGGAGTCGAGAAGAAATGTGTTATAAGTTCACTGCCCTCCTCAACTGTACTGGAAGATGCAATAAAAAAAGCCAAGAAGAAGATAAAAAAACTAATACTGGGATACTAGAAAATGACACAAATTCAGCTCACAGAACTTATGTTTGCAGATGACATGACCTTGATAGCAGATGCAAAGGAGAAGTTGCAATATAATCTCAAAGTAATAGAAGATGAACTAAAGAAAATAAACATAAAAATAAACATTGGAAAGACAAAAACAATGATAATTTCAAACACAAAGAAAACACATCAAATTAGTCTGAACGGGAAAGAATTATAACAAGTAGAATATTTTATCTAGACGCAATAATAGAAGAAAATGGGAAATTGGACAAACAATTAGGCGATAGAACAAGAAAAGCGGGAAAAATATTAAATCCAATGAAGACAACCTTTCTAGGCCAAAGAAAATAAAAACCAAAGTTAATAAAAAAGTGGTCAAACCATCCATCACATGTACCAGCGAGATGTGAACTCTCACAGAAAGACACAAGACACGTATTAATGCAATAGAAATGAGGTTATAAAATCTTAAGCTTTCGCGGTTGTTATGTTTATGATTATAAGCCCAAACAAACTTGAGGTTGAGGTTCCTTAAAAAAATAGAAAATAAAACTAAGAAGGACAGAATAAGGAAGGAAACATTTCGACAAAATCTGAAAATGGAATAAATCAACGAAAAAATCATAGGACAGCTCAAATGGTTTTGGCATGTGTGTAGAGTATCGGACGATAGACTAATAAAACGAGTGTTCGAAACGCAAGTGCCGGGGAATAATAAAAAAAGAAAACCAAGAACAAAATAAATGGATCAAATAAGAAAAGAAGTAGAAAGAAAAAAATTACATGGGAGAGAATACAACAACTAACATCTATCTAACGACTTTTATTCAAAAGAACACATTTTGCAAATGTACTACTCAAAAGACCAGGGGTTTACTACATCTCTTCCACGCTCGGGGTTGGATATGTCAGACAAACAGGATGCAACATCGTTACTAGAACAGGAGAACACAAAGCGGACACTAGAAGACAAAACACCAGATCGGCTTTTGTAGAGCATGTCTTAGACCCCACATATACTATAAAATTTGAGCAGATAACAATTTTACCCAAATCTTGTAAATTCTGGCACAATTTATATCAAGAATCCATTGAAATCAGGAAGGATAATGCCATTGACCTAGTACAAGTATGGAAAAACATGTATCGGGAAAAAAGTAGTAAGTCGAAACAGCTACGAACCGATGACTCGAAGCAGCGCAATCCCAGGATCCGATATCTTCAATTTCAGTTTTCTTAATAAAGTACCAACATGATTGTAGAAACGTCGAAAAAACTATGGTTTCTACCGTACGTTTGTAAATCGAGTGCAGCATATCCTAAACCTAAAAATCAAATAGAAAAAACGATGTTAGTCATTGACACGGGCGAACATATCCTTAAATAAAAAGAAATCTGATAATACTCAAAAAATATTTAAAAACAAGAATAAAACTGATAATAAGCAATAAAACAAAATAATAAAAACAGAAAATTAATAACGTGTTATAACAAGTCTACATTTAAGAAAACTTACATAAAAAAGTGCAAAACATTCAAGTAAAAGCAATCAAATATAATTAGAATAAGCAAAGATTGAAGAATGACTTAACTGAAAAAGACAAAACAAAGATAAGTAGAAACGTTGAAACACGAAAGCAAAAATGTGCGAAACAAAAAATCGTGAAATAAATTTGAAAAGTTAACAGTAAAACAAACAGGTGTATGACAAAATAGGAAGAATTTTGGAATTGGTAAAGCAAGCTTAAAAGAAAGAAAAAAAGAATTAGTGTTCAAAACTCGTAAAAAAGGTCATTTATGAAACAGTAGAGCATTAATAACTAAAACAAATTTATCCATAATGACACATTAATAAAAGCTAATTAACCAAGATCAGTTATCACTCGATTGTAAAAAATTAAGTTTACAAAAACAATGTTCGCTGTTCCGCATCGTACTGATCATTACATAAAAAAACTCGATATCTAGAATACGTACGTCTGTAACACTCAAGGTACATATCAGTAGACGCCAGAATTTAAGAAATAAATCCCTTACTATTGTACAAAATCTGGATTAATTTTTTACATTCTGCACAAGCGACTGCAGTACGAAAAGTTTGCGTTATGAATAGATTTAAATCAAAAAATTCTGAATACTTCTGATTTTGATTTTACATGGTTAAGTTAAAAGCTAACGTATAAAATATGATTTTTAACAGTAATTTTGATAGATACGTTTATCCGAACCAGCATGTTTTTTTAACTTTAAGTAATAAAGTAAGTTTGGAACTTACGTAAAATTCTGGTTACATTATAAACGTTCTAAACAATGTACGTCAACAGTATTTTGTTCTGGTATTTGGTAACCGTATTATTATTTTTTTACATATCTAATGGGTAGACGCGAAGCTCGTAAACGCCAAGATCTGATTCGCGAAGAAAGATCAAGGGTAACTTTTATCGTATGTTACGAAAGGTGTCATCAACCGCGATATTTGTTATCGATTGACCTTAATACTACACTTTACTATTATAACAATGTGAGAACAAAAAATGGCCGTGAGACTTAGTAATTTTGTAAAGATTAATATTTTGAATCGCAAACTTAAACAAAAATGGGTGTAAGTGGTGAATAAATCCGTAGATCAAAAACATATTTTTTAGCAAGGATATTGTTATTATTGATTTTTCAGTGAGAAGAAACACCGAGGGAAAAACTTTAAGGTGAAGAATTGGATATGCAAAAAAATAGTTTTAGGAACGATAAAGGTTAATTGCTGAAATAAGGAAAATTCAGGTGAAGTGTGTACATTTCGTCGCTTTTGACCTTAATTAATACGTCATATCAAAGATAGGTCAATAAGGTCTTTTGTTCCGATAACTTCAGGTTTTTATTCGTGTTTTTTTATCGATAAATCTATAATTCAATAATTACGTGGTTATGATCACACTAATACTGATGGAGAACAAAGAAAATTTGATCAACACGTTTGTGACAAAAGTCAGGTAAATTTAGAGTAATTTAATCAACGGTATAAATGACCTTATTTTGACACGCTCGTATTAAGTGTTTACTTCCTTTTAGAATGTAAATTGAATTAAAAAATTCGTAAAAATCTACGCATTTACTTAGGGCAGAATAATTAATTAATTAACTTACGTTAAGTCGTCATGATTAAGTTGTATGTTTTCGATGGTCACGTTTAATTCTTTAAAAGTTCTTTGTGGCAAATCGTGCAGAGTCGAAGATTGTATGCGAAGAAGAATTTTGTCGGTTGGTAAAAATTTGTTTTGTAAAGTGCGAACAATTTGGTCATACGACGACATTTTTTCGCAATAAATTTCGATCGTTGTTGGTCTGTCATTTCGGCAAGTGCAAGGTGCTATTTCTTTCCATACCGAACATTGTTGGGCACCAAGAGTAAGACCTAAGATCGATAACAACAAAGTAGACATGATGATATTCACAGAACTAAACACGAAACGTCGAGTTTTCATTAGTTTTTATTATTTGGCGATTAAAAAAGTTTTGCTAATTTACACGAGACACTTTCACAATGTAACACTTGATTAACGCAATTAGTTTTGTGTAAAAGTCGACAATTTAAGAACATTTGTTTAATAAAACGAATATAAATAAATATTACTAAAGGCAATCTAAAGCTTATATAGCGGAAAGAAGTGACTGGTGCGGTGTTAATTAATTTTTTAAATGATAATACCGGAAGGCTCGCGTTGTTTATAAATTATTACATATATAAATCACCTTCTTCATACTGTAGTAGAATTGTAACTGGCCGGCGTTTGATACCACGGTGGCGCCTAAATTTTCTTACTCAGTAGCCTTGGCTGCTCGTGTCTCATCCATAGGCCATCGTAAATTCAGAGTCGGGCGCCAGGGCTGAACATATATCTTTATCAGATCTCCCTTGGGTATGTGTAAAGTAATTAAATGTGCTGTACGCATCACAGCGATCTGATTGCATTCTTCAAGTACATGCAAGATTCTTTGATTTATTACAGACGCAAAGAACGTACATTGGCGCCTTCATTCTACGTAGGTAGATTTTTATGTACTTACTCTCATTACTGGTAAAAGCTGGATTATTTTATAAAGTATTGTTATCAATCACGGATTTCTAACTAATTTCTGTCTATATTAGTTATTTGTTTATTTATTTGTGCACAACCAATCGGGATCCATATTACTATCTAAAACCAAAGGTTGAATTCACTACTATCAATCATTTATAATAATGTATTTTTTTTTCAAATTATTTTTCTTAAAAAGACCTTTGATGATGGAGTATCTTCCACGTGACGTAATTGTGCTTTAATCAGCTGTTTTGCATGCGCACACTATTTTATCACGCACTATCACTTTTGCGCATTTATGAATCAAGTTTCACTTAAATTTTATTGTTACTACAAAATGGGATCGGTTTTCAATTCCTACGAAATTATCTCGAACAATTTTTCAAACACAAAAAGCGCGGATTTATAAGCGCTCGAATGCAGTTTAAATCGCTGGTTAATGAGTTGTAATTCAACGAGTAAATTCCACACGTGCCGAACAAGTTTCAAAGAAAACAAAAAAATTATATTTAATAAAACTTTTTATTGTAACGTTTTGTAATTACCTGTACGAATAAATGCGTAAATAATTAGTTTTATCGATTTTGGTTGTAAATATCAAACATTAATTTTAATTATTATATACATCTTTATAGCAATATCGCTAAATTAAATATATTTTAAATAAATATTACAGTGAAACACGTATAATCATGAATAAGCAATTAATGAGAAATTGCGATGCATTAATTAATGCCAATTTCGGGATGTACATGATAAATGATTGTTTAGCAAGCTTGTTTTTAAACGTATACGGCGAAGTAGCACTCACAATGTCACTAGATAAGGCATTTAAGTCACTAACAACTCGGTTTCTAAAGAATAATTTACGACGGAACTTCTCTGGGACAAGTCCTTACGCGTAGGGGACTCGAGTTATTGTAGATGTTCGGTAAAAAAATTCGTATAATAGAAGAAACTTTGGATTTTTTTTGAGTTTTTTTTAACAGATCAATAATGTTCTACAAAGTAAAATAATGACATTAGCCCAGCGTTGTTGATAACAAGTCAGACGAATTTGCTTTGTAAAGCAGTTTAAGCCCATTTATTATCTTTCTTTGCCATTGCTCTTATTTTGTTAGATTGCGCTGCCTACTGTTAAATTATTTAAGAAAAATAGAAGACAAAAACTTTTTTTTGCTTTGGCAAAGGTTAATAATCTTTTAGGATTTTGTTGATACTTTGCGGAATCATAGCATTATCTTCGACGCATCTTTCTTGGTACTTTTTCTTCTGGTATTGTTTCTACGCATTTTTTCAGTTTCTGTAAGAATTTGCCTTTTCTTTTTCTAGTTTTATATTGAATTTATTTCTAATCATTTAGTTTGCGTAATAACGATGATAAGTATTCTAGTCTTGTTGACCTCAGTAAACTTCGAAACCATTGCCGATCCGAACACCTACTAACAGTTCTAACTTGAAGCGATTGATTTTGAAGAAAGTGTCAGCTTAAGCAGTCTTTTGTCTGTTTGTAGTGCACTATTTTCACATTTGCATTGACATTGTTAGCTCACAATGTATATACGTTGTGATTGTAGCCTGCGGTTTATTCAAAACTTATTTGAATTAGGTGGGTATAAAATCAGCTTTCAACGTTTCCATCTCTATAGCCATTTTACATTCATGCATAGTAAACTTATACTATGAGATGGCTCCGCCATCGTATTTCACCCGTGTTAATTACTAATATAGTTTAACTGAGTAATTATTATAAATATCGTTCTGCAATTTGAAAACTAGATAACTGATAAGAAAAAAACTACCTATATTTTATAGTACTGATATTATTTTTTTGTGTATTAGTATTACTATCAGTGATTTATAATACTTTTCTTGTAGTCATAAAAACGTTTATAAAATTAAGATAGAAAGAAAAAGAATTAAGAAGAATTATTTTTGAAAAAGTAATGAATGTGCTTGTTTTTGGAGTTTGATTCAAAATTTAGCTATAGCGGTAAAGTTCTTTTCGAACTGATTTGCTAGCAAGTGTCTAAGCTTGGTATGTCGTATAACACTTAAATAAACCTGCGATATCAGAACACGTAGAAACTAGCTAAAACTACACGATCCACTTTGATGAAGATATAAAATACAAGCAAAGGCTTCCTTTTTTTCTTTGTTTTATACTCACAGCGTATTATAATCTAGCTAATGTTAACATTTTAGAATAATTTGAAGTTAAATTGAAAGAGTGCCTTATTATTTAATTTTTGTATACATATATCTCCAGAATTTTTAACATGAGAGATTTTGAACGGAAACAAGCAAGACTATTAGCCCTTTATGAAGATGTCGATTAAACATCGATACAATCAACACAGGACCCGAAGTCGGCGAAGATGAAAACTCTGAAGTGGAACAACTTAAATAAGAAGATCCAGAAAAGCAACTTGTTGAAGACAATAACTTGGGCGCAGAGCAAGATGTACTAGTTATAGAAAAAAAATATGCAAAGTTATCCATTATTTTTATGAAAAGACCATTGAACTAAATGTTTCAAAATCTCAGTGACGAAAATCTCCAAAGACGCCAAATAACCCTTTTATTACTGACGATGTGATGAGAGACATAACTGGCAGATTTTTATCGTTTCAACTGTCAAAATCTAGAGGACCTGTGGTCAACAGATGCCACAAAAGTACTATTTTCTAGGAAGGCTGCGGCTCTGTACAGTTTTAGGTTTTTATTGGCTTGCTTAAGATTTGATGACAACAATACCCACCTGCACGCAAAAAGTTGGAGAAATTAGCACCTATTACATTAGATTTGTTTGTCATTCAAAAGACGTTTATACTCTAGGAGTATATTTAACAATCGACTAAAGACTGCCATAATTCCGCGAGAAGTGTTTATTCCACTAACATATTCCAAACAAACCTTCCAAATATGGCTTGAAAATTTTTACATTAGTGGAGGCGAAATGTTTTTATTTCGTCAACATGGACGTTAATGTCGGATTTTAGCCAAATCCATATTTCCAACAAAGTAAAAAATTCATAGTTATTCGTTTAATTGAATTAATAACACAGGCGCGGATCTAGGGGAGGAAAAAATGAGTGCAATGGTTTCTTCTCCCTGACTCACAACCGAAACATTTTATTTTGATTGCTTTTTAAAATTTTCAAGTGTATTTTTAAATATAGTCAAAATTAGACAAAAATTGCCTTCTTCTCCTAAACAAAATCTTGCATCTGCGCCTAACGTAACATAGCATTTGACAACTGGTTTACTAGCTACAACCTAATAAAACAACTACTTTTTGAGTGTCGCCATACAGCCGTCGACATGGTCTAAAACCAAAAAAAATGCTATTTCAATTCATTCAGCCCAAAGAAAAAAAGTACCATCGAGCATGTTTGGATTTTAAAGCGATTTATCAGTAGTTTCTTATGTGACCATTACAAAGAAATTTGTTATTCGGTTTTCAACGGTTCATTATGATGATTCTATTGACTAGAAGACTGGGAAAAAACAGAAGCCGCTAATGGTATCTTTCTATAATATTATCAAGAGGGGTGTGGGTACTGTCGATCAGATCTCAGCTACCTATAATGTGTCGAAGAATAGCCGTCGATGATTTCTTAAAATTTTTTTACTATTCTAAATACCTCGGCCATAAATGCAGAAGTTGTATAATAATAATAACGACTACAAAATGCCTAGACGGGTTTTTATAAATTTTTTTACCAAGCAGCTAATTGAACATCAATTGTCGTTGAGGCATGATAAATAAAAAATATCACAATCACTACGAAATCCTAGAGTTAGCAGACACTGGCCGGACATAACTGGAGGATCTATATCCAAAAAACGGCGATGCAAAGTATGCCCACATCAAACTGATCAAAAGTCTCAATACCTCTACCATAAATGTCGAAAAACTATATAAATCTCGCATGCAATAATCTTCTGCAAAAGTTGTAATAATAACAGTGCATCTTATTTCTTGTTCAGATAGTTATTTACTTTTCTATAATTCAATTAAAGCATTGCATCAAAATAAAAACTTATTTTTATTATATGTTTGTTTAAATAACTATTGAGATAAAAGATTATCGGACAATTTGCTGTAGGGTTTTGTTAGACCTCGCAGGACTAAACACGTTTATAAACTTCACCAGACTAACGGAGAGTTAAGCAACTTGTTTGAGGGTGACACCTTACCGCGATTGAAAATAAATCTTAGATATAAAAATAAAAATGAAGGTAACATTTATATTATCTTTATGGTTCGAAAACGAGTTGCCAAGATCGGGGACAATGCAATATATACAATCTCAGATATCTCAAAATTTATTTACCCGATTCATTAATAAGGGGTTTTCATGAGGTGACACCATCGATATCCGCCCCTGATGTCACCGATGTTAGCTACGCCACTGGGGTTAAATACCCTAGATAATACTTTGATAATACTTAAAAGGTAACGTATTTACAGATGTTAATGTAGGTAATGTTACGTAGTCAGTCATTATATTTCGATAAATAAAAAACACTAAAAAAATCAAACTTGTGCGTTTACTTTGTTAGGGATATTTATTGTGGTGCTTATGCCACAAAGTCACGTGGTTTGAAAGTAATCTTGATCTCACTGTATTTTTGTAACACTTTTGCATTAAAGTCGAGGTTTAAAGGTTTTTGTCACTGCAACAACTTGTGGTTCAAAATCAACATCAGTTAACTGTTCGACTCGTTGTACAGATAGGATACAGATAATAATTTTTCAAAATGCGTTGTACCGTACTATGGATCATGTTAATTTAGCGAACTATCTATCCAGTACAATGCTTGCATATGCATAGAAGAAAACAAATATTAAAGTTTTGATTTTGTTAAAAAGATTTATTCTTTTACTTGTTCTTCCGCTGCTGGTACATAAGGTGGTCCCACGCCCACGACCTTTGTAAGTAGGAAGAATACCGCCAGTATCTTTAAGTTTTTTGTACGCACGCCACAATAAAATTTACAATTTACGCAAACCACTTCAGCTTTAAATAAAAAAATTAAGACAACAGGTTATCGAACTGTCCTAAGAAAACTGAATTTAGAATGTCTTACATTGCAATTTTTTTATTTATTTATCCTGAAGTCTTGTTTTGGTTACAATTGCAGATAAACGTAACATAGAACAAAAAATACATTTTGTTAAGTTAGGTCAGTGTCGACACAAAGAAATAAAGATTGGAATCTGTTGTAATTATAAACGATTTATTTTGTAGATGATGAGAAATTAAAATAAAAACAGTAATCAACACATCAAAACGCTTTAAAATACGTAGGTATCTCACAGCATTTCCGACATAGTTAAAATCAACAGTCAGTCTCCACTTATTTAAAGAGATAATAATTGTAAATATCTCAAAAATGAGTCACTTTACACTAAATCTATAAAGAAAAATGTTTATCTTAAAAATTCGAATAGAGATCAGAGCAGAAGAAAAAACATTCATAAATAAAAAAAAAATAATGTAATAGACAAAAAATAAAAAAGTTTAGTACAATTTTAAACACGGGCTTTTATCAACAAAGGTAAAAGTGGCACAGAAGCAAAGTTAAAACAACGAAGTTAAAATTAAAAACATAATATCAAAAACTACTCTAAGTTTACTATTATATATATATAATTAAAAACAATAAAAAAAAAGAACTAAATACTGAATGTATTGAATATAAAAATAAAAAACTTAAAAAATGCAAGTAAATACAAAAAAAAACAGCAATTGTAATAACGACTAAACCACGCACAGACGTTCAAAATTATCAAGGCGTCAATGTAAAGAGAAATCAATATAAAGAAAAACTTTTTGCAGTATAGTAACAGATAATTAAAAAGTAAGTGCAAAAATAACTACTAAGATACAAAAGTTTCAAAATAAAAGTAAAAATAAACTGCAAATCTGAGGTTAGTAACAAACAAAAACAATAAAACGCAATAGAAACAAATGATTAAACTAAATACAATAACTGAAAAAAAAATTCTAGCCAAGGATACAGCGATTAAAGAAGAGAAGAAAAAATCAGAAAAAGAAAATGTTTTTAAATGTAAAAATTTTAATTCATCTAACATCTTTTGTTATCCTAGGCAAACCTTGAGTTTATATTTGGATTTTAGTAATCTAAAAAGCAAAAGTAGTTGGTACTTATAAAACGCTACATTATTTTAATATACACTTATCGTGCCTGTATCTTTTTTTAACAAAAAAGAAACAGATATGTCAGCAAGTTTTTTCTTTGATTTTTTTTATGCATTAAATTCAATTTTTGCAATATAGTTTCAGTTCTAAAATCATTACCACAAAGAAAATTTTAATCACAGTCAATCAAAATTATCACTTCTAAGTGTGTTGTTTTTTTTGTTTTTATGCAAAATGATTTTTAATCTGTACTTATACATTATCGAAAACCAAAAATAACAGTTTCTTAATTTGCTTATTAATCCGCACTGTTGTGTATTATTTACATACTACACTATTATGTTGCGTTTGATAAACAAAGTAAATAACGATTGTTTATGATGATTCCCCAACTAAATTACGTAAATAAATGAACAAATCTAGCAACTCGAATAGCCTTTATGTGTTTTTGGAAAAGTAATCAATATTTTTGCTTTCACATCTAAAATTCATTCTAAAATAATAACGTCTTGCATAATTAGGCATTGTCAATGTTCTGAGGTATGTTAGGTATACGAATTTTAGTTAGTTTTTAGCATATGTATGCTTAAGTATTGTATTTGCAGTTAAGAGATGCATAAATAACGTAATAAACAAAATTATAAAATTATCGTTTTTATTATTAAAAAAAATTTTTTTTAATGGCACTGTTAGCTTGTAGCGAGTATGTTTTTATAAGATACAAAAAAATTTTTACAAAATTAAAGTTACATTTTTTTAACTTGATGTATCTGTTAGTTCTAATTATTAATTGCAAGAAAAAAAACGTCATAACAAGATACGAAAAAGCTTGTTGATTTAAAGAATGTCACATTTAATAATTGACCTTAAAAGAACGTGAGTAGATCGTGTTCAACTTAATATTAAATATAGTAGGTGTAATTTTCTGAAAATAAACCATTTAAGCTATAAATATTGTGACTAATAAACGACGTAATATTGATAAAGTATTCAAAGTATGTAATTGGATTTATATCTTTCCACAGAAGTTGGAACGATGACAAGAATCAGTTCGGGTATTTGAAAAATGGAACTTTCTTTATGTAAACATATTATTTAGGAATGTTTTTACCGTCACCTTTGAATGTTGCAAACATCTTTGGTATTGATAAAACTTTTTATTTTATCTATTATGCTATACGTTATTTTAATTTGAGAACAATAAAAGTAATGAGTCATATACAGCTATTATTATAAAAATTTATTTAGTCAAGTATACCTGTTAAAAGCAAATTTTTGTAATGGTTTGGTATAAAAAAATACGTCACATCAAGTTAGTTAATTTTACTTTTTATAAATATTGTTAATGAATGAATTAAATGAAATTAATTATTAGGAAAATATGTTGCAAAATCAGCGCAAAATTATAATTAAATTATAAAAAAAAAACACTAATTTAGGGCAAAAATATTGTTTAATTGAGTTTTATATTACTAACCATTCAAACGTCTGCTTCTAAACTTTGTAAAAATTGTTAAAAAATTACAATTGACTTTATTATTTTTTGGGTATTGAAACTAGTTCTATTCCTAATAGATTTAGATTTTTTAATAAAACAATATTGTATTTAATTTATACGCCTTTTTAAGAACGATAAAAAATAAACAAGGTGTATTAACATGATTTCTTTAAGGTTCTTTTATGAGAAGGGCATCAAAACACTATAAATGTCCATATAAAGCGACGTTTCGTGCAGCTAAGTGCGTACTTCTTCAGGCTTCTGTTTTATCAAAAATTGTAGTTATTATATGGCAGGTAAAATTAACCGTTGTTATCAGTAATTAATACAACAACCCCCCTTTTACAATTGCGGAGTAGACTATGCAGGTCCGGTAATGATTAAAAATAAGAAGGGACGAGGCTCTAAACTAAATAAGGCCTACATATGGATTTTCGTTTGTTGTTCAACAAAGGCAATTTTAGCTGCATTCATAAGATTTGTAGTGCACAGAGGTCAACGTAGACTCAGATAACGGTAGTAATTTTAAGGGAGCTAAGGCACAGCTAACCGAATTAAACTCATTTTTATCTTAAGCCGAAACAAACAAGACTTTATTAAATTCTTGCGATTTTATGAATACGTCATGACATTTCATACCACCACGATTACCTCACTTTGGAGGTCAGTGGGAGGCCGGTGTAAAATCTGTAAAGTTCCATTTAAAACAAGCTGCATTAAATACTTCTCTCACATTTGAAGAATTCTATACTTTGTTAACGTTAATAGTTTACTTTCATCTGATCCTAACGACTTTGATCCTTTGACTCCTGCACATTTTCTAATTGGACGTAAGTTCACCGCTATGCCAAAGTCAGATTTGACCAACATGGCGCATAACAAGCAAAATAAATATCAACATATTATAGCATTTCTGGAAACGCTAGGGCTAGGGACTTTAAGCCTGTTCGAAATGGAAAATCAATCCCAAAAACATCTTGCAACCAGGAGCGTTAGTTTTAATTCGAGACGACAATCTATCACTTTTAAAATAGTTGTTTGGAACAAAGTTGAATATAAAAATTTGCTTTAAATAATCGTATATTCTAGTTATCAATTGAAATTAGTATTTCAATGGGGGCAGAATGCTCCGTTTTACCTGCATAGTTCTAGAATTTTGTTAAATATTGTACATATTGTTTCTGTTTGTGTTATTCTCCTTTGTTTGAAATCTCTTTTACTTTAATTAAGATTAAGATGCTAGTTACCTGTTATTGTTAGGGGCTTACTACGTGGCATCGGTACCTGGTACAACTTTTGTTTTGTCATAGTTAATTAGTTTTTAAGTTTCCAAAAAATTCTAGGACAGTTTAGTTCAACTTTGATAGCACACTTGTTAACATTTACGTTTTAATTAAATAATGATAAGGTGCAGCAGCACACCCAAGCGTTATTTTAATTCACATAAACACAATAAATAATAATTTCATTGTTTTTTTAAACATACTTACACCCTTGCTTACAACTACTTAATTTTTGTTGAAAAATGTTTTCAATATTTATTTTTTTTGTGTTTTTATAGTTTCATTTTATAAATGTGAAGTGTTAGATTTTTTTAATTGATGCTAAATCTTGAAATTTATATTACGTTTAGTATTTCATAAAAAAAAATATCAAATTAAATTACAAAACAATCAACATCTAGTTTATTTGATTTTTTCTCATTTAAATTAGAAACATTACTCAAGAATTTATATATGGCACCGATTAAAATTATAGGTTATCTTGTGAGAGTTTTAGAACTTCGTGTCTCTAATAAACAATAAAATCTTTGGAATAAAATATGGTTATTTAAATATCTCTAAACGAAATTCATTTGCTTATATAATAAACTATGTAATTTGAAAACGATTTCTACAAGTATCTACGTTAAAAAACGCATTTTTTTTATGATTTTCACTAATAAAAAAAAGTGGCTTATTAGATGTTTACGGAAAAGTGATCGTATTTGAATTTTGAGAAATTATAGAACTACCAGAAGTTGACATCAATTTGTTTATTTTAATAAAACGCTATAATTTTTATGAAATTTTTAGTCTACTTTTAATTTTATGACATTCTCTGCAAATATGTATAACAGTTTCTAATAGTTATTTCTTGTGGTTTTTCGTTGATCTTGAAAATGTTATTAAAAAATTTGTTTTTCGATGTTTTTTCTAATGATCTAATTATGTGATAGGTATACTTAATCTACAGGTTGTTCATAATCTACTTTCAAAGTTGATAAACTTTATTCTTTAAACAACTTAACTGATTTAAATATGATGTTTATTTAGTAGGTTAGCATAAAATTTAATTTTCTTTCGATTAGAAATAAATACAAATAAATGTTAGAAAAGAATCTTTAATGATATGTATACACGAATTAAACATTTTTAATGAATATTTTCTTTTTGTAATTAAGCTTCAATACTTATGCTGACTAAAAATGAAAAATTAAGAAATAGTAACAACAATTTTTTTTTATCAGTTTGAAGATTTTGATACAAAATACAAAAGAAAAATATTAAATTTAGAATGATAATAAAAATAGTTGAAAAAGATAGCAAAGAAAAAAAAACTTTATAAATTAAAAAATTATTTTTTTCTCAGTTTTTCTAATTACAATTAATTTTAATGACTACCAAATTAAAGTAAAAAAATTGAAAAAAGTGACGAAAACTGAGAAATCATCAATAATGTTTCTCTTAATAAGTTGATTAAATTATAAATAAAAAGTGCATTAAAACAAAACAAAAAAGAGATACTTGGAAAATTTAGGTAAAAAATTTAACGTATCGAATAAAATTAAAGAATCAAATTAAAAATAAAACTTCAAAAAATTAAAGAACAAAAGATAAACATATAAATTTAGAATAAGAAAAAATAAATCAATAAAAAAGTTTGCGTGCTAAACAAAATTAAAAAACTTAGACAAAAAATGAATAGGATTAAAAACAGAGAAACAACGAAAACGCTTTTACTCACAATAAAAAAATTTAAAAATCACGAAAATAATTTGTTTTATCGATTTGAAGATTTTGGTAATACATTTACAGCAATGTAATCTAATAAATAAAATTAATTTGTTAAACTGAAGGTCAGAAACCACAAGATTAAAAATTGGAAAATGAAGAAAACCGATAAACCATTGTTTTTTTGAAAAATAAATTTATTTGAAAAATTGTAAAATAAAAACATAATTTTTGGTTTGAATTAAATATTGAAATAAGGTTGACCTATTAAATAAGATTAAATGTAAAATTTTACGTCAAAAGTGAATACTTTAAAGTACCAAAAAAGAAGAAATGGGAAGCAGCATAATTGTAGAAAAATTACTAATAAAAAGTACAGAAAGAAAGAAGAAAATGTGTTTATTTAAAAGTTAATTTAAAAAGATTGATTACACAGAGGAACAATTTTTTTTTCATTCACTGTTGCACTAATTATTGTGATATTTTCATCGCTGATTTCAAATCTGAAAATGATTTTTTGCTGCATGCTCTGGTTTTCATGTAAAGTAATATTAACCCTATGATGCACCGCCTATCCTGTAACTTCTGATATTATTTTGTGCAGGGCATTTTATGCCCTTAGGAATGCTTTCTTTATTTATTAGTATATGTTTTGTACTAACAACTTTAAATTTGAAGTAGGTACAAGTATTTCTATGAAACCCCTTACTCCACACTGTAGTGGGATTTCCCACTTCTTGAACAGTGTTACAGCGAGCTTGTATATTTAGTTGCTCTCATTGTTATTTAGTTGCTTCCATTGTGTACATTTGTGTGTTACAACTGAAATAACATTATTATATTTCACATTTTCTTACTTGTCTGTGTTTTTACAATAATATATTCTGAAAATATTGCACACCGCTACATCAACAAATAGTAACGGATCGACCAGTATTAAACACTATCTGAATCATAGGGTAAAGTATTAAGCAATTCTTTTTTTTAAATAAAATACAGTTTCTCTTTGATACAGATCGAATCATGGCGTCTTCAAGTAGACACAAATGTGTAAACAAACCTAAAGCATTTTGTTATGTATGTGGCTGTTACACACTTTTTCGTTAAAGGTGCAATATAACAGTATTTGTGCGACGTGCTTATAAAGCTTATTTTGAAATTCCTCTTGGCGACCAAAACAAAAAGTGGGCTCCTCATATTGTATGTCATAACTGCAAGGAGATGCTACGTGACTGGACAAAAGAAAAACGTAAAGGTCTGCCGTTTGGAATTCCCATAATTTGGCGAGAACCCATAGACCACATAACTAACTGCTATTTTTGCGTAGTCAACACAAAGGGCATCGGCAAGAAAAATCGGCATAAGGTCTACTACCCTAGTATAGCCTCCGCAATTCGACCCGTTCCTCATTCTGAAGAACTCCCGGTTCCATCTTTTAATAGTTTAGTCTCATCTAAAGATGAATATAATTAATTTAAAGTAAACATCTTATGTATGTACCCATATTTAAATATATTTTGCGTAAATGATTTGTTTGTCATCATGTCAGTATACCGATCGTCAAATTTCGTGAAAATGTAAATGTCGAATTGCAAAAAATCTAGAGCTTACAGTGCGAAACTACTTACAGATTTGAATTCAACGCTTTCAGATTAGGTAATAACACATGCTCTAATAAATGCAACAAAATTTTTGTTCCCCTGTGTTATTAAAGAACACAAAAGAGTTATATTGACAGTGAAAAGTGAATCTTTCGGGTTGGAACGGTATCGATGTTGTAACCGAAGTTTCCACGTGTCAGCAGTTTACACCACTTTTTTCTTTTTTATTTTTTGGTTCCATTTTTTTAAACCAAAATCTTCAAATTTTTGAATCTAATTTTTTGGTTTTTGTTGTAGTAATTTATACTATGGTATTCACTTAATACGTCAATTTTTCTATAAACATTTTTAAATTGATAAAAAATATTTCCTATTTGATTACTCTTCAATACAATAAAAATTATAGCATTCTATTCAAAATAAAGAAGTTGATGTCTAACTTTCGGTATAACCGGATATACCGTATAATTAAGAATTTTTTAGAATGATAGATCGCTATGAGTTATATATAACTACAGCTTTTCAAAATTTAGATATTAATGCTTTTTCATAAACGTATAATAAGCTACTTAGTTTGGAACACCCTGTATAACATCATATAAAACCATATTTTTTGATAGTCGATTTTTAAACGAACAGAAATTATTCCTATAAAATGAATATTATGTATGTTTGCTCTTTGTTTTTACCTGCATCAAAAAGGTCGGTTGAGTTGGTCTTTTATATTATGGCATCAGTTATAAATATGTTCAAAATAAGTTTCTGTTTATGAAGATTTTCACGACATAATTACTAGACTAGACATAGTTACTAAAATTTTGCTTATCGAGTACCAAAGATGTAAATATATTACATTTGTCTTTAATTCAAGTGAAAACTACAAGTTTGAGAAGCTCTGTCTTGCACGTCATTGTCTTTTTTTTTAACCAGTAATACTAAAACAGACAGTGACATCTTCACGTCATTTTTTGCAAATTGGACCTAACAAAGCCACATTTTCAAGAAAATTTTTTGACGTAGGTATAACAGTACATTGTTCTAAATAATTTAAAATTGCTATTATTGAATTTATATTATAATATTTAAAAAAAATTTAAAATTGCTATTATTGAATTTATATTATAATATTTAAAAAAAATTAAAATTGCTATTATTGAATTTATATTATAATAATTTAAAAAATTTCTTGCTTTGCAGCTTAAAAATTCGGGGTTTGAAACCTATTTGCCCTTATTTCATGGTTTTACAAATGGCAGCCCTATTAAGAACCGGAAAAATGCATTTTGCAGTTTTTTAACATTTGAAAAATTTTGCGTTTTGCCAATAAAGCAATAATTTTTTTTTAAATTTACTACTTTCAGTTGGAAACCATGGATTTTCACACATGTCAAAAAATGTATAATTAGATCGGAACAATAACAATAAGTCCAACTAAAACGGAATAATAAATTTATGTGAATTGAGATTTGATATTAACAAAGCTACTAAAAAGACGATTTTTTGGACACTCATTGCTGAATAACAGTAAAAGTAAAATAATATTATTTGAATGTGTTTAAAAATCGTATTATCATTTTTTTGGCTCATGGACCCCTTTTCATAATCAAAACTTGCCCGGCTTGTCCCGCGGATCATTTCTAGTTTAAGCTCCTCATTTGTGCATATTCAATAAGTTGTTCCTGCATCAGTATATATGCATCTATGTACATATGCGCTTTGAGTTTGACTACTTGCAAAAAGGTTCAACACCCAGTCGGAAATATCCAAGTGTAGAATGTTTTCAAATATTTAGTTAATGTCCGAATGAAGCAGCGTTAAGTGTAATAAGCAAACAAATCTTCATTTCTATTTTTGATTCGAAAACTGAGAACATTCTCCTCTTCTCAAGCTTTGTTTTGTAAAGCAAAAGTTTTGCAACAAACGCCAATATTACACTTTTAGCGTTGACTAATTTAATGTGTCACCTTGTAGTTTCAAATTAGACTTGTTAAATTTGGCAAATAAATTAGTCATATAAGCAATGTCATTAATATAATGATAATTAAATTGTCCCGCAAATCATTATTATACTCTCTAGGAATTCCAGTACTGAATCAAAGAGTGAATAGAAGCAATCCAAACATGCATTTTTGGATAACCAACGTATTTCTGTGTTAAGTAGTAAACGATTATAGTGGAACATCATTTTCCAAACAAAGATAAGCAAATAATTATTCATTTAAGGCATTCCTTTTGATTTTATTAACTGCCGTGACATAACGTAGTAATTTATGTAAACGTTCATTAAGGTTTTTTGGCGACCCAATGATGTCGATGAATGACACAATGTACCAAAAATACATTAGGTATAGCTTGTGTTAAGGATACCAGAAAGTCTCGGTGTCGTTTTACCATTACCGGAGCACCGTCAATAGCAACTGAGATGTTATTAGTCAAGGATATAGCTTTTACATAAAAAAAATCTTTTTAATTCAGTAAATGAAGTTTCATCTTTCGTATCAGTTTCCAAACATTTAGCAAATAATAATTCTTGGGAAAATTTTTCTTTTACAAATCTCACATAAGCTAAAAGTAAAGCTTTGTTTTCTGGTAATGTTAACTCGTCAAGCTATAACTTTTAGGGCGCATTCATTATATTGAATGATAAAACTCAATATGTCTAACTTCTTTTACAGAATCATTAACAATATATTCTTTAGAAACACATCTGTATTAGAAAAACTTACAATCCCTTCTTAAGTTTTTAATAAAAAAGAAATCCTTAATTAATGTTAAGGGATTAATGTACTGATAATTGTGTTATATAATTTGTTTAATCAAATTAAACAAGTGTATAACTTTGCTTAAATAAATTTAAATGATAAAGATATATCATTTTTATTCAAATATATTTGCGTAACGAAACTACGCTATTTGCGTAACAACACAAAAAATTATACTTCTTTTTGTCCAAAACTAGAAAATTTGTTGTATGCACTTCACATCACGCATAACACAGAACTAAACTGTTGATTAAATGTATCGGCTTTTTGGGTTCCTTTATAAACTTGTATAGATAAGCCTGACTCACCGCGATGCCTGTTGAATCGCTAATAATTTATTCATTGTTATTTATTTTAATTTCCATTTTACTAAAAATATGCCACAGTTTTTTAATTTTATATTAAACCTTGCGCGGACCCCCTAACGTTGTTCAAGGATTCCCCAAATCGGTTTTAACCTCCTATGGACGTCCTGAATGATCCCCGGGACCTCTATAGGACCGTAGGAACCGCTTTGAAAACCATTGTTTTAAATGGTGCACCTTGTTACGGTACAATTGCATAATGGAATACGAGCTTTACATGCATTAATTGGTTTAATTTTTTTTAATTTGTTTTTTTTTATCAGAATTACTATTAGACAAATATTTGTTATTTAACTTCGCAAATTTTTTCAGTTAAACAATTTTGTATAATGTCCCATCATTTTTGAATAACACTACGTCAAATACCAGATATTGATATTTATTAGTAATTTTTTTATTATGCATGTTTTTATCTGTTTTAATATTTTCAAGTTGTGTTATGATTTTATATTGTAAAGATTTATCAATCACTTTTTGCATAGTAAGATTGTTGTTTATTTATAATTCTTTAAAAAAAATTGTTGTGATACAGACAATCAATATAATCTAATCAAACTAACTTATTTTCAATATCCTTTAAATCAAATTGTTTTCCCGTTTTTCATCAGCTGTATATAATTTCATTACAATTTCACAACTTTCATAGTTAATTTTTCAATTGTTTCATTCTCTTAATTGAATTAAAATTTTTGTTAGTATGTACAATGTCCTTCATACATTGTAGTCGTAAATTGTACTTGGCAAATCTTAAATTGGCTTCTTTATTTAATTTTCTTTTCTAGTTTATCCTGGCACTATGCTGAGTATTATGTTATAACTCAAATTTTAATCTAATGATTAATACTTTGTGATCAATTTATTTTGCATTAATTACATTCATTAAACAAAATATGGACAAAACAGACAAACGTACAATACAACATACGGTTGACATGTAAAACTCAAGGCTCGATGTTGTCAGGAACATACCATTGAAAAAAGATTGCGTAATAGACAACTATGTTTCAAAGTAAAAGCAAGACACAAAAACTTGCGATAGAGACTTTTAAAAGAGTAAAGTCGTATAAGCTATACATTTGCCTTTTTATTATTTTTCTTAACGCAAATGACGATTTTAGTACATTTTTTACCCGTACAAATATGTACTTAAACTAGGGCTGCTAATCGACTTTTTTCGACTAATCGACTCGTCAAACAAAGTTGAGTAACCGATTAGTCGATTGCTCGTACTATCTGACACATTTCAAAAAAGCTTTTACTCACTCAACAAGGAAACATTTATTAAATGTTTTTCAACGTTTTACAAAAGATGTATTTACATTTTTTAGAAACATTGCAAAAACGTCTTAATGGCCAGTATTACGTTGCAAAATCATAATCAAATCAAAGCAAATCATAACCCATTAAGGTTGCGTTAACGCAACAGAATTTATTAAATAATGTTTAAAATTTGTTTTTTATTAATATTTTGTATGTAAGGGAAACGTAATATTTTATTAGTACATATATAGAATTTGGTATAAATGTCTAATTTGATCTAATTAGATTGTTTAATGAACTATAAATTGATTTTCAATTGAGAGTAACTATTACGTTATAAGTTCTTAAAATTGATTATTCTATACCTAGGGAAAACATGTAATTAAAATTCCCCATTCTTTTTGGATAAATATACTGAAAACCACTTTATAAATTTATTAGCTAAGTATTTTAAGTAATCAAGTTATTGCCGATAATCCACATTGTAGCGTATACGCAACATTGGTCCTTTTCGCTACAATACCTTAATTATAAACAAATTTGCTATATAAGGGAAATATTTGGAAACTATAATTCATTATTCAGATTCGTTTTCGTTCTAAGTGTACCTTTATGAGCAAACAGAAAAGTTTCTAACTCATATAGAAATGAAGAATTAGAGTTTAGTTTAGAAGAAAGTAAAAACAAATAAATTGTATACTTCCTATTTTTTAAAATATGTGGTGTAACGTACTGTTTTTATATTTTAGAAGTTGTTGATGCCGTTTTTATTCCTCTTGACGTTGACTCCCTAACGGACAAAGAGAATCTTGAAGATAAAAAAAACGAAAACTTAGGAAAGCAAATTATGGACAACAGCTCGAGTTAGGGATTCACAGGTTTGGTTTGGATTTCAAAAAATCAAGCCAAGTTTAAAATTAGCTAAGTCAAGCTTTTACAGGTAAAGCTTTCAAGTTTTTACCAAACTTCCAAGCTTTTAAAAATAATAAAATAACGTTTATTGAAGGCAATCACACAATCACTTTAGCAAACAGCATCAATTAAAGAAATCAAAATAGAAATTAAGCAAGTTGTTGAACTAAGTTTTAAGAAAACTGAATTTAAGAATTATACTTTTTACATTGCAACGGTTTTTTTTACTTAAAGTCTTGTTTTGGTTACAGCCGCAGATAAACGTACTCGAGTACACAAAGTACATTTTGTTAACTTTGGTCAGTATCAATACAGAGAAACAAAGACTGGTATCTGCTGTAATTATTTCAATAACAATTTATTTTGTAGATGACGGAAAATTAAAGAGAACAATAATTAAAGCAATACGTGAAGACGTTTTAAAATACACAACATTTACCGCATAGTTAAAATCAAAAGTCAATTTCCACTTATTTAAATAGACAAAACCGGCCTGAAAACTAATTGCAAATATCTCAAAAATGGACCACTTTATACCAAACCTTTATAAGAATTTTTTTTATTTTGTTATCTGTGGTCGTTTATAAAAAACACGCTGTATATTAAATTACCTTATAACCCTATATCAATCAGAAAGCAAGCGGGAATGTATCATCAAGTATTCACATTCAAACCTTGTTTATTTTGTATTTCTTATTATCAAATTAATAATTAGATAATTAAGTAAATATTACACCTACTTGCAGACGCGTTGTCTTTTTATTTTAGTTTGATGTTATAAAGTAACTAGCAGTTGGGTGAATATTGATGTTGTGACAGTGAGCTGTAACTTGTGGGGTGTACGTGTTCTAAGGCTATAAACTACTTCTGCAAAAGAAACAAGAAAAAACTCAAAAAATTAATAAAGCTTGAAAACCAAGTCAAGCTTGCATCCACAAACATCTCGCCAAATCAAAATTTTATTTTTAGAAAGCTTGACTTTTAAATCCAAGCTATGCTTTTACGTTTCAAGCTAAACTACTTGGCTTGGCAAATCTCTAGCCCGTATCGACGAAAGATGTTCCATCTACGAAAAGGATGCCAGAATTCTGCGAAAATAAGTACTTAGAAGCAATAATAAATAGAGTTGGTAGATAAACACCAATCAGCATATTTGGAGATTCAGAATTTTGGCATATTGATATTGTCAGGATATTATGGTTGCTTCAATTGAAGTATATTGGAGTACGGATGAAGAAAAAGTTTTAAATATTGTAAAAAGTGCTATGAGCCGAAACAAATTTATTAGCATCAAAAGAAATCTACATATATCAAGCAACACACAAATTAGATAACAGCAATATGTTTTCAAAGGGCAGTTTTGATTTAGTAAATAAAAAGCTAATTTTAGTTGGAATGTTTTCACACAATCGTTCTATCGACGGATACGTGGTACCTTATTTCCAAAGACATTTGTTATAAAAAGCAAACCAGTTAAATTTGGGTATAAACTGTAGTGCTTTTGCTCGTCTGGAGGTTATTTGTACCAATTTATACCATACGCCGCGTCTGGGTACATTCGAGTGGGCAGAAGTCTCCTACTGGCTTAGTTGGAAAAAGTTGTTTAAGAGTTATTGAAAAAAGTTGATATTTCAATAACTTTTTTTTATAGCTTAAGTTGTTTTTAGTTTTGTCAAAAATGGTTATTGTGAAACAGGTACAATTTGTGAAAATTGAACCGCTAAATGTCCTTTTGAGAGTAAATTATTTTCAAAGAAAAGAAAGAAATATTCATTCCTCAACCAAACATCATTGCAGAATACAATCGACACTTGAGTGGAGTTAATTTACACGAGAACGCGTTTATAGGTAGTGTAGTAGTTATGTTAGGATGTGTGAGTATTTTGTATATTATGTTGTTAGGATAATTGTTCTTCCTTAGCAAGTTCCTTAAAATGCTAACTTTTTTAACATGAAATTTTGGACAACTTAAATCTAAAATTTTATTTTTTGTAGCTTTAATAATGTTGGCTTTTTGATGATGAGATTGTTTGAATAAATAATTGATGGTTCTATTTGAGGTTATACGCTTTGTGTACTATTTTTCGTATGCTTTCCCGATTGTCTTAGTAAATAAAAAAATGCTGAGAAACGGTTATGTGTAGATTTTCGTGATTTGAATACAATAATTGTAAGGGACATAATCTTGGATTGAATGAGGAATAAAAAGTGGTTCAATACATTACAACTTAAAGATGCATTTTATAATGTAAGAGTCGCTGAGGGTTGTACTCAATATTTTCCTTTGTGACACCTCATGGATAGTTTGAATTTCTAATTTTTTGGTAAAGTAAAAGTAGTTTTCAAAATTTTAGTTGATAATTTACTAGAGTTGCAGTTGCAGAAGTTTTTTGCAGAGTAAAGTGGTACTTAGGGTATGAAATAAATGAGAAAAGCGTTCAGTCAAGTAGAAAAAATATTAGGGCAGTTTTGGAATATCCGATACCGTCGAACGTTAAAAAAGTTCACCGTTTTTTAGGCTTAGCCAGTTACTTTTGGCGGTTTATAAGCAACTTTTCTATTATAACCAGTCCGCTGTATAAATTAATTAAGAAAAACGCGATTTTTAAGTTTGGCGAGACAGAATTAAATGTAATGGAATGTATCAAGGAACAGACCCAGTTTTGTCCTATTCGGTGCATGCAAAAACTGAATTGGATTGTGATGCCAGTGCACTTAGATTTGGAGGTATACTTGCAAAAACAAAATGATGGTAAATTACATCCGGTTAGTTATTGTAGTAAACGGACCAGTGAATGTGAAAGTAGATATCACAGCTATGAGCTTGAGTGTTTGGAGATAACCTACGCAGTTAAAAGGTTTGAAGTAAATTTAAAAGGAATTAGGTTTACGATTTACACTAATTGTAATAGCGTAAATTTAGGGTTTGCTAAAAAGAATGTTAGTCCCCGTATTATGCGGTGGGTTGTGTATTTACAAGATTATAACTATGAGATAAAGCATCGTCCTGGTACACGTATGACACATATGGATGCTTTGAGTCGCATTCTACAAGTCATGATTATAGAAGATAACGATTTAGAGTTTACATTATGCGTTAAACAAGATGCTGGCTTAGTAATTAAAACCATTCGAGAATCGTTAAAGAGACGCAAAAGTGTATATTATGATTCAAAAAATAGTTTGGTCTATCGTAAACTTAATGATCACTTATTGTTTTATGTGCCAGAAATTATGGAGAGTAAGATATTAAATGTTTATTATTCCAAAATGGGTCATGTTGGTTTAGATTAAACAATAGAGTTGATAATGCGTGTATATTGGTTTTCAAAGATGAAACAGAAGGTTAAGAATTATACTGGTAATTGTTTAAAGTGTATTGTCTATTGCTCAAGTGATGGCAAAAAAGAAGGACTGTTGCACTCCATATCAAAAGAGAATGTACCGTTTGAGACAATCCGTATCTGCCCCTTGGGATTCCTGGAAAAATAAAAAATAACAAAAACAATTTAGTGGTGATTGCACTGTTTACCAAATTTGTTAAATTGTTCGCATGTAAATTACTTGAGGCTAAAAAAACCGTTAAGCACATTCTGTCATATTTTAATAATCATAGTGTACCGAAAAGAATAATTTCTGATCGTGGTATGATATTTACATCTGCGGTGTTTGAAGTTAAGGATACAAAATACATTAAAATTGCAACCCCTTGAGGTAATCGGCAGGTAGAACGAATGAATCAAATTATAGTTTCTATGTTAGTTAAGATCTCTTCTAGTCCTAGTCGATGGGATGAAGTACTGTGTAAAGTTAAGTTTTGCTTGAATAATCTGGTAGGTATGTGCTTAACTGGTAATACCCCATTTCGTTTGTTATTTGGCATTAACCAAAGATATGAAATCGATGCTCTTCTTTTTAATTTTATTGTGGCTGAAAATGATAGAGATTTAGTTAGAATAAGAGATAATGCTGAGTCCGAGATACTCAAAAACCAAGAGTATAATGCCATTTATTATGATAAGACAAATAAAAAAAAGCTACACGATATAATGTAGGTGATTATGTAGTGGCAATTAATAATGTAACAACTGTAGGTTGTAATAAAAATGTATTGCCAAAGTTTAAAAGTTCATGTCGTTGGTAAAGTGTTAGGCAATGACCGGTATCTTGTAAGGGATGTGGAAGGGTTACAATTAACTCAAATCCCATATGAAGAAGTGTTTGATGCCTTTAATATAAAACCATAGTCACATAACAACCCTTCTTCATCTTAAACTAAATTAAATGCATTAAGTATAAGCATAAATGTACTTGATCGAGACGATTAGTTGTCAGGTCAGCCGAGTTATAGGCATACGATACGTAAATAAGTTAAGCTGGCAACGCTGTAAAAGATAAGTTTAAGTTGGAATTAAATTAAATCAAAAGTGGATAATATCACATTAATTTATGTCATATCATTTGTAAAATGTTGCACGTTCTTGCTAAAAAAATATTTTAAAAATTAAAACATCTACGGCCACCGTGATTTACTACACGTTCATAAATACATTAGTTTTAAAATTCGCAACAATACGTTTTGAGCTGTGAGTTTATTTTTTGTATTACTATTCACAAGTTAGTAACGACATTCACAATTATCCCCCTTAATCTTTCTTTTACCTCATCTTGGTGAAATGTGAGTATGTCTTCTGTGTCTTTAACATTGTTGGTAATTTCTTCTTCTTATGCTTCTTCTTCTTTTTCTTCCTAAGCTTATAGCTTGTTCTTTCCTTTTGGAGATCTCTACAGGCTATTTCTCCATCTTTTCCACGACCTTCTTATATTTCTTCTGCCCTGTGGTATTTTATCTCGGGTTTGCTTTACCACGCGATCTTCATTCATCCTGCTGATGTGTTCGTCTTATTGATTTCATCTGTCTGGTATCCACTCCGATATGTTGGTTATTTTACATTTATTTCTGATATTCGTGTGGAGTACTCTGTCTAGTCGGGTTTTCCCTTGTATTCTCCGTAGAATTTTCATTTTCATCATCACCATCACTAGTGAGCAGCACTCCTAAATATTTTGTTTCTATTATTTGCTTAATAATTTCGTCATCGACTACTAACTTGCATCTCACTGGATAATTAGCGATCGTCATGGTTTTTGTTTTACTGGAAGATATTTTCATATTATAATTCTTGCACGTTATTAAATTTATATCGTGTCATTTGCAGGTCGTTTTCGTTCTCTTCTATCAATAGGGTGTCATCGGCAAATGTTATTACATTGAAATGTTTATTTCCCATTTTGTAACCTGGTATGTTTTTTAAGCTTTTACCTATTTCATCCATTATAACGTTGAAAAGTAGTAGACTTAAAGAATCCACTTCCGTAACACCTTTTGTCATATTTATAGGCTTATATAGCTCTTCATTACACTTTATTTTGATTTGGCGATTGGTGTATATTTCTTGTATTAGCTCAATTATTGTGTCTGGTACATTTCTTTTTTGTAACATATTGATAACATCTGTGAGTCGTACCGTGTCAAAGGCTTTTTGTAGATCAACAAAACACATAAATGCGGGTTTGTTGTATTCCAGGGACTTTTCAATAATCTGTTTTTTCACAAATAATGCATCAGTGCATGATCTTCCTGTGCGAAATCGTTGTTGTTCGTCTTCCAATTTGATCAGAGGGATTAATTTATTGGTAATAATTTTGGTCATAAGTTTGGGCATAGTATCGAGTAAGTTAATGCCCCTGTAGTTTTCAGGTTTTAGTTTATCTCCTTTTTTTGAAACATAGTTATGAGAATGCTAGTTTTTCACTCTTGCGGTATAGTTTTAGTTCTAAAAATCAGTTTCAATAAAATCGTTACTTGATGAAGAAGGTTCTGTTCTCCATATATGATGAGTTAATTTGGTATACCATCCTCATATAGCAATTTTCTATTTTTAAACATTGGATTGCTTTTTGTACTTCCATTTATGTTATTTCCACTGATGTGTTGTTTGTTGCCTTCTCGTTTGTTTCCTGGGCTTTGACTTCTTCTGATTGAAAAAATTTGGAGAATAACTTTATCCAAGACTTTGTTTCAATTTTCTCTGTAGTTATGAGCTTTCTAACTTCCTTCCTCTGATCTCTAATTAATCTCCATATTTGTTTCTGCTGTCCATAGAAGTCGTGTTCTATATGTTTTTAGAAACCTTCCCAGTAGTCCTATTTTATCTTTCTCATTTTGCCATTTGCCTCGTTTCTTATGTGTTCGTACTGCTCGTATGACTCGGCTGTTGGGTTCTCTTTGTATTTGTGGTAAGTATTTCGTTTTTGTTGTGCTATGATTTTAACTTTTTTCTGAGAACCAAGGGGTGACTTTATTCTTTTGTCTATTACTTGTTTTTATTATTTTTGTGCCAATTGCCTCAGGAGCCGCTTTTTGGATATTTTCCTTTAGGTTACTTCAGCCAGTGCCTACACTGTCATCGGTCGTTATTAGTTTTAACTGAGTTTTAACCTCAAGCCTTTTGTTGTATAACACTTTTATTGTGTCTTTCAGCAGTTCTACGTTAAATATTGTGTATTGTCCTTCCTTATTAGTTTCTTTCTTTAGCTCTAATTGATTTTTCTACCCCGCTATATATCATTATATAGTTATTAACTTTCGTTATCCCGTTTCCTTTTTTTTTGTCTCGTATATTGCACATATATTAATTTTTTTTCTTCCAATTCAATGATAACTTCTTGGTCTCTGTTATTCCATGACCTTATGTTCAATGTCTCTATTCTTAACACATCAGTCTTTTTCCACGTCTTTGTCCGTTTTTGCGCATTAATCGTCACCGTATTCCGAAGCTTCGTTTGAGTACTTTGAGTGTTATAATCTTTTTTACCTCCGGTAGGCTGCTAACCTTACCAGGAAACCTTCCTCCTTTATCCGGGTTTGGGACCGGTAACAGTGCTTCTGAATTACACAATCCATCCAGTCACACTGCAGACGGAGTTGGTAACTTATGGTAGTAATTACATATAAACTTAAAAGACATGGCTACACATAAGTTGATTGTTAGCAGGTATTCTTTCAATTCAATTCTATCAATTGATACATTTTACCTTGACTTAATTTTTGATTATACATGTTTGTCACTGTGTTAACTTGTATTTGTTATTTATTGTATATTAACTTTGTGCCTTGTTTTAATACAATTTTTGTCTAATTAATTATTACTGTAAACTTGCTCGTGTCCTTTGCCCATCGGATTCACCTACTCAGTTTCTTGTGTAAGTTCATATGTTTTTTTCTATCTGTTAATTATTTCAACTTCTGTAATTGTGTGTTGATTGTTGTGTAATACTTAGGCTAATAAAATTGCATTGGCCTGAGGAAGTGTACAGTTTGTACACAAAATGACGCCATATAAAAAATCTAAGTAGTTTTTATGTTCTTCTTGTACGAAGTAGTATACAAAATTAACAATTAAATAAAAAAAGTGGACAAAGAAACTTTACTAACAACTATTTAAGTTTATTCAAACTTCGATGATGCTTTATAACGAACAACTCCTAAAAGTAAATAAGAAAGCTATTTATTTAAGGATACAAATATGTTACAACACTTACAAAATTCTAATTGTAAGAAAATGTAAGACTTTAAAATTTGTTTTTTGTTTCACACCTTTCATGACTACAAAAATAGTCATTTTATTTTTAAGAATTCCGCACATATTTTTTGTCTCTCTAGTTGATTTGCTTCCAATTTAAAATATTTTTTCCCCTAATAATAACTATTAGTATTACTTCAAAGTATTTTTATATTAACTGTATATTACCATAACATTCATATCATTATCACAAACTAAGTAGTATGATTTCTACAGCATTTAAGTCAGTTTAGGTATTTGTTGGCTGCCCCATTCCTTCTCAGATCATAAACATAATCTCCATGCTAAAACTTACTAAATTAGAATTTTTATTTCAGTTTTACTTACCGTTAATGCTTTAGTTAATGACCAGATTTTGCAATCTACATTATCTCCATCCACTTTATTGCAACAAATCAGTTCAAGCAAGCAATTTCACTTTGAAAACAACTAATAACAAACAATACTACTAAAATTGATGTAAATACAAATAAAAATTTAGAGAAATGTTTGCAACTAAATTTGCTAAACTGAAGTATTAATCAAACATCTTCAATTTAGACATGTTAACATACAAAAAAATAAAAACAACAAAAGTTTTTGCAAAATACGAGTACATAATATTTATATTCAATATTATTAGTATATTCTGTAAATATACATACATATAATGCTTTTTGAATATTTGTGGAATATACAATTGGAAATATTAATTAAATATGCATTAAATATTTGGTATGTATTTTGAATATTGTGAACGTATTTTGAATATACCATAAATATTTAATATTGTGTGGGTATAATAATTAATGTTTAAATAGTACAACAATAATGATTCTATAGATTTACACACTTTCTCGTTTGGTTATAGATATTAGTTTCTTACAGTAAAATATTACTTATATTGATATTTGTTACCATTTATTTTAAAAAGAATAATTTAAGAAAAAGCACGTTTAACTATAACATCATTTTATGTTTTGTAATTATTTTAATTACAAATTATGTTGTATAATATATTTGTCAAAATTGATTCCTAATTCTAATCAATTTTTTGCACTTATTTTAATTGAACGTCAGCTATTATTGTAATTGGTTTTAGGGTTACATTACTACTACATCTGACGTATATTCGATACCGTCTTATGTTTTAATTTATTTTGGATAGTTATATTACGTTTAATTTGTATTATGTGTAACATACAGGTGTAAAGTGAAATCTAACATAATTTTTTGACGCATTGTTTTACTTTGTGCATCTGCCAAATGTAAGATTATTTTAACTTTTTTTTTCAAATTTAAATTAAGGATATGTATGTAGTTAATATACATAGGGATAAACACTTTATCTTTATTAAATAAGAATGATACAATAAATTTTGTAGGTACTATATGTTTTACATAATGTTCAAAAATGTTTTTTTGTGTATTTAACTGCATGAAGATAAGTTTTAATCAACGCACTTAAAAAAATAATTAAAACCTAAACGTATAAACACAAAATAATAAATAAAAATAACTATTTTTGATGAATTATGACGAATAAATTGTTTATTATAAGTTTTAGTGTGTAGTAAGAATTAAATTTACGGTAATGTTCCAATACAGTATGTATACAAACATTTCGTTTTCAAATTTATTTAATTAAATTTAAGTATGTTGATCATTATTTCGTTTTGTTACTTTATCCATCAATTTTAATTTTGAGTCATGTTTTTTGCAGTTGTCAACTTCAAATTAGTTATAACTTAGAAGTCATATATATATATTTCAATAAAGACAAATTTTGATTAAAAAAAATCTCTAATTTTGATAAAACTACGTTTAATTAAAAAAAAAAAGAATTGTGGTCATACTTATATTTGACAAAAACACGAATAATTTGTCTTATCAAATGTTTTCGTTGCTAACGAAATCGTGTTCATTTGTGTTATCAATATTATTCAAATGAAATTGAGTTTACTAAAAAAATGTTTTTTTTTTATCAGAACAGATACTGCTGACACTTTTTCCTAATTAATAAAATTGTATCAAAACCAAAAATTCATTTTAAATAAAATGTTTTAAAACATTTGACACATTTAAATTACTGTGGTAGTGTTCACCGTTTATTATAATCACTAATAATGTTATCGTTTGTAAATTTGGGTTCTTTTTGCAAAAAACAACCATCTGTTAGAGTACATAAAAACAATACTAATTTAAATATCTAATAAATTTTGAAATTGTTTTCTTTTATAAACAATAATATATTGTCACATTGTATCACTTTAGTCAAACAAAATTAATCTTTGCTAATAGAGATGCATGACAAAAGTATTATAAAAGCTCTTAAGACTTTTATTGTTTGTTAACAACAAAAAATTTAAAGTTTGAATTAAAAAAATATATAACAATTATGCTATATAAACACAAATGCCACCAAAATAGTACAGCACTTGCCTTAACTTGTTTTGCTTTAACTTGTGCCGCAATACGATCTAAATACCGCCGTCCTTGTGAAGTAAGTTAAGTCCATTAACTTTAGCGCATAGCTTTCACTTTTCTAGACTTTTAAGCACCTCACGTGCCACACTACCATCTGATCTGCAGAAATGAGATATGATGGTTCCATTACGTTTCTGACTATCAAAAATTTTGGTTACAGTTTTTGTAGCTATAGAAGAACAAATGTAAATGTGACAAAATAATGCTACATATCTAATGTAATACCAATCAGGATCATAAAGAGCTAATTCTTTAGCACAGCGGTCTTCAACCTTTTGTTATCCAAGGGCCAGATATGTGTGTCTCTGTCGACCGACGGGCCGCAGGATAACGTATATACATTATGTATATGTCATATAAAATTTAATGTAGCTTAAGACTTTAGGTTAGGTTTAAGTTAGAAAATAAATCGACACTTTTTTAAAGACGTTTATTTAAAAAAAACACTTTTAAGAGAGATTTCTGGCATTGTTTATTTTTAACAAGTTTTTCAATGTCTTGTATTATGTTTGATGTAGCAATACGAAGACTATTTTCAAGGTGCGAGTCCGTTATTCTAGTCTTATTTTTTGATTTGACATGTTTCATTCGAGAAAACAACTGCTCACATACACAGGTGCTTCCAAACAGTGACATCATTTTCTGAGCATGAAGTCGAATACTTGGAAATTTATTTTTGTCAATATATTTCGAGTAAAAATGAAAAAAGCCTAAGTTATATTTTTCATTTAATTCACTATTGCACTGCAGATCTGTGAGTTCCATCTGCAAATTTCCTGGAACATCTTTAATAGATACATTGAAAGGTATTGCGAATAAGTTGACTAAATTTTCATTTTCTCTAAAGTTCTGAAATCTCAAAGTAAATTTTTCCTGTAAACCAGTGATTATGAATATATATATTTGTCTACCTCACTACAATTACAAATTGACAAGTTCGAGAAGTGCGTCATGTCTGAATTCGAAAGCTGCATTTTTTAAAAATTGAGTTTAGTTTTAAAATATTTTATATTGTTATATAAGTTGTTTATAAAGTTTTCCTTGCATTGTAGTCGCCCATTCACTTCATTCAAATGCATAGTCATATCAGTTAGAAAACCAAAATCCCTTAGCTATTCTTGACCATTGAAGAAGGGAGTAGGTTTTTGCTTGCCAGAAACCTTTTAATTGTTTCTTTCAGGTCGAACACCCGCTTCAACATTTTTCCTCAACTAAGCCAACGAACATCTGTGAAGTAAACAACATCCCTATGCTCTGCATCAGTATCGGACAAGAATTTTTGGAATTCTCGCAGGTTAAATCCTCAAGACCTAATAAAATTTACCACTTTTATAATTTCTTTCATAACATAGTCAAATTTTAGTTTTTTGGTATTTAAATTTTGTTGATGTATACAATGATATTGGATTACATTTAAGTATGTTTGGTTTTTTTTAATTAAAGCTGCAAGTCCTTCATTTTTACCAACCATAGGTGATGCCTCGTCTGTTATGATGCCTGATAGTTTTGTAAAATCAATATTGTATCGATTGAATACCTTCATGACACATTTAAAAATGTCTGCTCTCTTCGTAGTTTCTTTCATAGAATAAAGCGCAGCCAGTTCTTCTGTAATTTGAAAATTATCATCCATACTACCGATGAAAATTGCCAACTAGGCTGTGTCTGTCATATCAGTACTTTCATCAATCGCGACAGAGTAAAAAGCAGATTTAGATATCCAATTTTTAAAGAAATTTTCTATGTCTTTTGATAACTCTCTCACCTTTTTATAAATTCGCCATCAACGAAACGCTTTGACTTAGAAACAATTTTTTGTTAGTAATAGTAATAGTTGCGGGCCGTAAAATTATGAAAAGCGGGCCGCAAGCGGCCCGCGGGCCTCTGGTTGAAAACCGCTGCTTTGGCACATAATATTTTAACTAAATTAACCCATTTGAGTATTAAAAAGGCAGCAAAGGCTTTGACAAATTGGTGTTGATCTACGTATTTTAGTGTTACTGACAGCATTTTTATGTTGTCAACGCCAAGCGAAAAAAAACAAAATTGTTCGATACTGCTATGTCTAAGTTAATGATTAGAATATAATTGATAAAAATACAAAGAATACCAAGAATCATTGATGCTTAAACTAAGTGTGAAAATGCAGCTTCATTCATTGAAAATAAACTTTGCCAAACAAAATAGTTATAATACCAACGTCATTATTAATCAAAAATAATTTGAAGATTTTATATTTTAAAAATAATTATAGTTAAATGCAGTTGCAGAGATCTAGACTAACACTCTCGTTAGGCATTTATTGGTGAGATATAATATATGTGTACAGAAAAGAAATTATAGTGGTAATTATAGCATTCTTTCCCAACTTAACCCATTGCCGCCTAGTACAAAACCACTTGCATTACAGGTTATTTCACAGATAAATTCGTGTTTTTTGTTTATATTAAAATGCAGGTATGTATAATTATTAATTAACTCTTGTGAGTTAGACGATGATACTATAGTATATTCTACAAGAATGTGTAGGCATGTTGTCGTTGCTTTTTTATGACAAAATTGCTAATTATCCGATGAAATCACTAGACTATGTTTTCAGGTCAACAGCATTCATTCTTATTTTGAGACTTCGAACAACGTAATTGCGATAAATTGTTTTGGTTTATTGATGCTTTCGGATAATGAATCGGAATTTAGCGACGAAAGTGACGGTGAGAATCTGCAATTGCCAAAAATTCTATCAATGAAGTATTTGATCATAGTTTAGATTTTATGGATATAACTATAGATTTAACCGTATGAGAGAACGACATTTTTCGTTCAGAAATAAGACAACAAGAGATTGCAAAAACCACGGTTTGGACTATAAAAACAGACAATTTTTGTCATCCATCAGCATCTATCTTATGGATACCGTTTTTTAGAGAATCCTTCTTCGTGCATTATATTTAAGTAGTTAAAAGGGCGACGGGAAAATGTTTTCCGGGTCATCTGTTCGGAGATCGCATTGGAGATTAGCACATACTTGTTTCGCTCGTGGTTGCAATTTGTAAACTTTTTTTCCTTATTTTAGCTCTAATTTATACCCCTATATGTCAATCTAATTACGAGGTTTTTGACATCGGGGTTGGTAATCATTCCCGACGCAATTATCCGCAAAAACGGTGTGATCTTTAAGAAAATTGAGATGCTAACACCGAGGGATCTTTACGGTGTTATATCCTATTGTAAAGTATTTATTATTTTCTATTCATATATTATGGTGAATAAACGGAAACAGGCATAATTATGGCCTAACACTCTTTGTGTGCGTTTACTAATTTAACCGTTCTAATTGATAAAGAATTTTGTTACAGTATAAGAAACACTCCATGTGTTTGTTGTAAACTTAAAATTGTCGAAAATCGCGAATCAAAACTTCATTCTTGTAGCATTTATTGTTAACATTCATTTTAAGTCGTTTATTATCGTACGTTACTAATTTTTATGTAAAAGAATTGGAAGCGGCGCGAAGCTTGTGGATACTCACAGGGTAATTAAAACCCTAAATTTCGATATCTCACTCCTACACTTGACGTCAAGGATACGCATAGATTTTGATCCCTAATCATAAAGTATTGCAAACGTGTTTAGTTTTTATTACTACGGCCTTTAATGAGATGATGCTTTATATTTAAAATAAGTACTAATGCTTCCAGATCTACGATATCTTTCTTTATTTTTACTGTATAACAATATTGGATTGGTAGCACTGGCGTAGCCACTTGCTCATGTCAATTTTATTTATTGTTTATATTAGGAGTGTACCAACAACTACATTGTAATCGATACTATGTTGAAATAAAAGAAACTTTATATATGTGATATGTAGATTGTTTTATTGCGCACATTTGAAGATTGCGGGTCTTGTATATTTCCTTTTCTCTCTCAGACGTTCGTTTCCTTATAGGATTACTTGCTTTACGTAAGAAAAAGTAGCGCTAGGGCAACGCTTATCCGAAGAATTCTATACTCTAACAATCCAACTCACGGTCATTTGCTACGGAAGCTAGCCAAAAGATGAGCCAAATATCTATTAAACTTTTTTCCATTTCCCTAATTTGTGCGTGATAAAATTTATACGTTTTCTAAAAATATAGCAACAGTTTATGCTCATGTTTAACAACTGCAAAAAAAATTGCTATAAGTATGCTAATGAGTATAAAAAAATTGTTCAATTATTGCGATTTTTGGTTTCGATATTTTTAATGCATCGATTGGAATAGCTCTTTGGGCACAATGCCATAATTTCAAACCGAGATTTCCCAAATTATATTAAGCTATATAAAATCAAACTTGTCATTGACAGACTGTCGCAAACATTTTTATTATGTTATAAACAGTCCAAAAATCAATCGATACACGAATTTATGATTTAGTTCAAGAGGCTGAGTAGATTGCAGCACATGCTTCTAAAACCATTCAAACATGGATATAAAGTTTAGATTTGGTCTGATAAAACAGGGTATGTTTGTGAGCTTTAAATTTGCACAGGAAAAGCAAGACATTTGGTAAAGAAAGATTTAGGCACACGAGAAGTTTTCTGTCCGTAAACATCGACACAACTAAAGTTCTTGTATCAAACACAATAATTAGCATTAACACTCGCATTCTCTCAATAAATCATTAAAATAAAGACTAAGTCAGGAAAAGGTTGAAATAACATCTCTCAGAAGACCTACCCCAAATTTGGAATTAAGTTATGCAGATAAAATGAGAAAATTAAAAAACATAGTTTCTGCACGCCATATACATATTGCTCAACGGAATTCATTTGTTAACTTCAAAACATTTTAGTAGTTACCTTGAATAATACTTTAATAATATCTGAAAACGTTTACATTACTTACAAGCGTTTTAAAAATGTAACTTATTTTAAGCCCGACTTCACAAGCCGCTACTGGTCATGGCCAATACCTTTACGCCAAAACTTGCAACAGTACTTTTGTCTACAGCCGTGGTACAGATTAAAGATATGAGAGACAACTTTCAAAGCGGACATTATTGATTTGGACAGTATGACAAACTAATGACTAGATACATTGGGATTAAAAGATACTAAAGTTACACTTACGGGTTAAGGATTAGATGGTATGTCCTCTCAACGCGCTAGTGAATTATCATATTGTCATATTAAACCAACAAAACAATGACAACCTGCCTTCGATTTTGAAGCCGTCGTTGTTAAGTAAATATGTGCAAATCATCCGCAGATTCCTTTTAAGATGGAAGATTAAACTCACATAAAAAATTTTAAATTTCAAGATCTACAATGTGATGTACCTGCACCAGTGGAATTACTTGTGGGGGCTGAGTTAACCTTTTTATATATTAAATAATACGCGTATTATTCGCAATTTACAACAACCTGTTCCTGTTGATAGTATTCTTGGATGGATACTACAAGGCAAATTCAATAACGCACAATATAACAAAGAACTTTCTTTATTCCAAATGTCAAATTATTATACATTGCTAGCTCAGAAAAAGGTAGATTTATTGTCAATTTACCGTGTAAACAAACAAAACCATTTTAGGGTCACTCTAGGGCTCCATTACGCCGCCTTTTTTAATTAGAAAAAAGACTTCTCAGTGATTCTGTGCTACACGCAAATTATTCTGAATTCATGAAAATTTATTTAGAGTTTAATATTGAACATACTTATTATATTTCATTGTATACATCGACCAGAGAGCTTGTCTACCAAACTGAAAGTTGTGTTTAATGCGTCTGCTAAGACGTCTATAGGACTTTCACTAAACACGCTAATGATACGACCTAAACGGCAAAACAATATTGCTTTGATTCTATTAAATTTTCGCTGTTTTCCAGTCGCTTTCATTTATGATATTAAACAGATGTTTCGACAAATTGCTGTCGCACTTGACTAAGAAGATTATCAAAGAATATTATGAAGTTTTCAAATTGAGAGTACAGATTAAATACGGTTCTTTATGGAGTATTTAGTTCACCATACTTAGCCAACCGCACAATACAAGAATTAGCAACAACCTGAAGTATCCCGCATATACGATTCTATAGGGTTTCTGACATGTATTTTGTTTGCAAAAATTATTATGCAGTAGATATGGGTATTACAGATAGACTGAAACGATCTCCCTCCTAGCAGCCTTATAAAAGATTGGGAAACACGAACAACTAAACTGAAACTGTTGTCTCAAATCAGGATTTTAAGATATTGTTTAAACAATGATGTCTCGAAGATTGAAATACACGGATTTGTAGACGCATCTTAAGTAGAATATTACGTAGTGTATTTGCGGAAAGCGTAACGCTCTGGATCTTGTCTCGCTTATGTGCAGTAAGTCAAGAATCGCCTTCAACCAGTAACGCGTGTGTGGTGGTAGAAAGCGGACGCCTAACGCGTTCCTAAGCAGGCGAGTTTGACTACCCGACGTATGTGGCACGTAGCGTCAGTGTTAGTGTGACTTTTTAAAAAATATTTATTTATGTTTGTTGGCAGATAAAATGAACCATAAGCGGCTAAATTCTCTTCTATGCCATCTACATCTAAAATATCACGTGTTCAAGTGAATAGTGCCAACAACGAAGAAATGATAGAATCTGACGAATTATCGGCGGATGAAATGACTACATACAATCGGATGGCGTTGTGTCCGAGGACGAATATAGTGGTGGTGAAGAGGATTCTGCTTGTGATTTGGATTCTGCATCTTCTGAAGACGATATTCCATTGTCACGGCAAAGTGGCCGCCAGGTTAGCGTTTGTACAGACACGATTGATGAAAGTGATACATCGCAACGCCGCAGGAAATAGTATTACGGCAAAAGATTACGTGCAGAATGACCATCAAGAACTACACGTACACCCGCACACAAAATCGTGAGTCCAATCACCACTATTGATTTTCCACCTGATACTTTACCTAACCCAATTATTTGGTTTGCTGATTACTGACAGTATCAAATCTCAAATTATAGAAAACAATAACCAAATATTAGAATTAATGAGAGAGAAATATAAACGTTACTGTAAGCCTGAACTGAAAGAAATAGATTTTGTTGAGTTGGATGCATTTATCGGGCTGTTGATTTTTAGTGCAGTTTTCAAATCTAACGATGAAGGCATAAATTCATTGTTTGCTACCGACGGACCAAGCAGAGATGTATTTAGAGGAGTGATGTATAAAGAACGTTTACGATGATCCTCATAAGTCTTCGATTTGATGATGCATTCACCAGAGTCCAAAGAAAAAAGTTAGACGTCGCTACATCGGTCTCACATATGTTTTATGAATTTATCGCTAATTGTCAAAAGTATTATAAAATTGGCGAGAACACCATAGTCTACGAAATGTTAGTATCGTTTAGAAGCCGGTGTAGATGGAAGAAGTACATTACTAATAATCCATGTAAATATGGCTTGGAAATAAAATGTCTAGCTGATAGTACCACTGGTTATCTTTACAATGCATATTTATATACGGGAAAAAAACAGTGACGGGAACGGGCTAAACGACCAAGAGAAACAATTACTTGTACAAACGCAGACTGTATTACGTTTAGCAAAACCCATTATGGGAACTAACCGCAACATCACTGCTGACAATTATTTTTTCTTTATTGAAGTATGTAAAGAACGAAAAAAAATGGATTAACATACGTCGGTACTCTGAAGAAAAATAAAAGGGAAATCTCACCGGAGTTTTTTTCCAAAAACTGCCAAGTTCAGTCATCTTTATATGGTTTCACGAAAGAACTTACCCTATTGTCTTATGTTCCAAAAAAAAAATAAACAAAACCGTTACGATAATATCATCTATGCATTATATAGAGAGCACGGATTCTACTTAAGGGATTCCCGAAATGATATCATTTTATACAGCTGTGCAAGGAGGTCTAGATGATGGCCGTTTGTAATATTCTATAGGATTCTGGATATTGCTGCTGCCAATTCTTTTATAATGTTTAATATTCACGAAGACCTTGGAAAAAGTTTAGTAACGAGACACCTAGAGCGAAGGTACACAGCGCCGCAACTTTTACATGAGCTCTCATCTCTCATTGGCCGTATCTTAGATAAGGACAAAGTATATGAAATCAGTCAACCAAGCAGCGAATTTTTCAGATTGGATACCATAAAGAATTGTTATATATGTTTCAAACTGAACGTCGCAAAACCCGGTACAGCTGTTAAGCTTGACGTAAACCGGTCTGCTTGCAGTGCTCCAAGCCAAGCTGTAACAATTGTTGTTAAAAAGTGCTTTATATTATGATTTATGACAATTGTGATTTTTTCCTAATTAAAACCATCTTTAGTAATTAATAAAACCAATAAAAAAAGTTCCTATTGTTAGAGAATATTTTTGTGTTAATTTTTTAAAAACGTCTATGTAATTTTGATTACCTGTATGGTTATTGATTAATAAATATTCTTGTATGATTATTATTACTGTTTTTTTAAATTCTACCTATTTTATTTGAATGTGTCTAAATAAATAATTTGCACTAATCAAAGTTACACATTATTGATGCATCAGAAAGTCTTCAAAGTAACATACGTACGTCAGTAGAAGTGCAACAAAATGACACGTCAGTGGTTGAGGGTTAAAAACTATATCAGTGCCACGACTTGAACTTTGCGCCGCCGTTTTGTTAGCAGATTTAGTCAATTTTGTAAAACGAGCTTTGATTAATAGTCATCGAAAAAATGTAAGCATGGTTGGATAGTCAAACTACGCTTGTGTTGCTAAAATCATCGTCTCATACAAAGAAAGTATTTGTTACAAACAGAATTACTTATAATATAAGACATATAAGACATAACAGCAGATGCAATTTGGCATTATATGCCTTCTAAAGAAAATCCGGCAGATTGTGGTTTGCGAGATGACTCCTGTTAGTTTTTCATTTGTTCTGGTGGCAAGGTCCAACTTGGTTTGTCGCAACTGTCTAAAATCTAGCCTAAACAACACCCAATTTGTAATAGTAGCGACGTGTTTTAAACACGTTTGCTGAATTGCGTGTTCTTTTCGTTATTAAAGAACACTCAACGCATATTATCATACGTACTAGGCTTTATGATATATTTAAAACCAAATACTACATCAAAAACTAATTTAAACACTCATAAACTTGAACAATCGGTGATTGCAATTGTAAGGCACGTTCAACGTAGTCATTTTTCTGATTTGTTTAAAGCTATTAATAATAACAATTTGGTGGATAACATAATTTTAAAATGGATCTTTAACCCCCTCAGCTACTACGTATTTTAATGGATTGAGTAAAGCAGGGGTAAAATTTATTAAAAACCCATATTAATCGTGTTATAAGTACAAAAATTTTGATGTAAGAATAGTTCTACACGTTCCTGACGCAAGTTGCAACCTGACTTATCACATTTAAGTTTTAATCGTCTTAGCCGCTGGTAACTGTTGCAACGTATTGACTTTGACTTTTGGAAATGGTGGACTAATGAATACTTTTACGCGTTGCAGCAGCGTGCCAAGTGGTTCAATCCCATGGGAAATATTAAAATTGGTCGCTCGTAATCATAAGGGATGTACAAAAACCTCTTTTGAGATGAGAGATGGCTAGAGTTCTTAAGTTAAACCCGAGTTTTGATGGTGTCGTTCGAGTAATAACTCTTAAAACTTCTCGCGGCGTATTCCAAAGACTATTACTTAAGCTGTGCCCTTTACTTAATAATCAGTTCTGTTTTTAGTTTTTTTAGTTTTTTTTCTTAAATATAAAGTTTTTTGTTTATTTACAAAAAGAGTGTTTTTTTGTTAATTTTTTTGCTTGAAAATCCTATGAGAATTTTGGAAAAACGGGAATTTTATCACAAAAGATCACTGTCAAACAGGTTTGAATAGAAAGTCGGAAAACGTTGGGTTTTTGTGTTGTTGTGCAGAGAAATTAAATAGTCATAGACGTGAATCAGCAGCTAGACTTAGCAGAACTACTGGAGAACGGCAGCGCAAGCAAACATAAGTAAGGAAATTTAATTTTCAACAATTAAAGCGCGAGACGAATTAAATTAACGCAGTCCGCAGCGACAGTGGTTTTAGTCTAAGAACTAAACGATGATGATCTTGACCACAGGTTAGAGTTCTGCGAAACCATGTTTTGACGAAGCTACATTTTATCTAGACAGCACAGTAAATCGGAAAAACTGCAGATATTGATCTTCATAAAATCAACACTGGTACATGGAAACTCATAGTCAGTTTGCAGAAAAAGTTAACGTTTAGGCTGGAATTTTGACAGCTAAAAAATACATTGGTTAATAACACGATACGGTACTAACATGATAATACGCCACCCCATTTTGCGAGGATAGTTCGCAAATATTTAAACCAAGTATTTTATAACCAATGGATCGGTCGTAAGGAATCTATCAAATGACCTCTTAGATTTTCTAATTTCACTCTCCTTGACTACTTTTTGTAGAGGTATTTAAAAAGTTAAGTCTATCTCAATAGATTAAATACCATCGACGAATTAGAGAAAAGAATTGATAACAAAATGCGGAAAAATCTAGGCGATATTCTAATTAAGGTTCTGCATGAGTTTCAGTGGCGGATGAGATACTGTCAAGAAATACTTGGAGGTCACTTTAAACATTTACTTTGATATGTTGTTGTACATGTCTGCTTTTATTATTCATTATTGTTTATATTTCTTGTAAGTTAGTTGTTGATGGTTGATATTGATTTTAATAAATCTTGTTGATTTTTCGAAATTAAATTTGCTTCTTTTCATAATGCTATTTATTAAGTAGAAAAATATCCAGTGTATTAAATACAAACATCAAAATGCTTAATCCACCAAATAACTTTCATGCTTGAACTTACATTTTTGAAACTTTAGAACCGAATATCTCAAAATCTTTTCTCTTCAAGTTTCTTTATCACATTTTTTTGATATTTTCTACTCAAAAAAATAATCTATTGAAATCCGTGATAAGAATATGGGTTACCATTTAAAAAATGTGGATGATGTCATAACTCGGAAACGAAACGCGAGCAAAAAATGTCGGAAAAAAGTGACGTGTTCAAAAAATTTCTCAAACTTTACCATTTAGAAAATTATAAATTTATTTCATACTTTACGAGCTCACTGTATTTATTACAATTATTACTTACGGATATTAAATTTAGAAACGTAAAATTTTTGTAATTAATACAATTTTTTATTTTAAATTTAAGATAAATTAATATCGAATTGTACCAAAAACTTTATAAGAAATAAAAAAGTGTATAGGTTGATTTAGTTTCATTTGGTCACAGCTACTAATGTTACTTACAAATATATCAGTTTGTTTGGTTTCATTATATTGTCATTGTAACTTAATAGTGTTATTTTTTAAATAAATAATTAATTCAAATTATTTAAAAACATATTTACACGTATATTAAAAAGAAAAAAAGATTAAATTGACGAATTTAGACAAGTTGTATTAATACAATATAAAAACCTTTGACATTAATTATTTTTTTATATTTGACCAGTTGTAGTTACAAGGCAGTATAGCGTATAAAAGCACTATTAATTACATACCTATTCTAATTTTAGTTTTTTTAAAATCATAACTAAGTAGATCTTATTTTTGTGAAATGGCTTTTTGATTCTGAACCAATCTAATTGGCTATTGATTTGTTCGTAATTGTTTTAAAATTTATTTTAATCACACCAATTTCAATTTTTTCTGCAAATCTAAATTTTATATATTTAATAACGTTTATGAGGCCTATACTTTAAAGTTTTTTATATAATTTGAGTTTTGTTAAAATAATTTTCATGTTTGAGATTCTAAAAAGTATTTAAGAGAGTAAAATTTACCGTAAAGTGTAACAATAGATCATATTTTATATCCCATTTATAACAAACTTTAGATCTTATACAGGGTGTCCGAAATTTAAAAACTTATCAATTGAGAAATTTAAGTGGCTATAACTTTATTAATTTAAATAAAACCTCATATTTTTTAATTTACCGAAAAATGCACTTTTTAATTACTTAGCGAATAGTATTATAATGTTTTATATCTAACTCTTCCCGTTTTTACACAATACGCCAAATAATCGTTTTTTGCACCATTTCATGTTTTTTTAATATAAGTTATGATGAATCTAGTTGCCTATTGTGTTAAAAAAATCAGATAATTAAAATAATAATTCAATTCAATAGAGTGTAACAGTAAAAATGGTTATAACTAACGATAAATAATAAATAAAACAAGTGGATTGGAAGATTTTACAATTGTCCCCCTCCCTCCAAATTACCGAAATTAATTACACCAAATTTTTTTATAGGGATACATAAAAATAATTGTCTACAATACGTTACCGGCAACACTACACAATATGAAAGGACGCATAAGAGACACTTTTAAAAATGTAACCTTGCAGATGTTGCCCAGAGTTGGTAGTGATTCTCAAAAAAAGATATGTACGTGTCTGGAAATAGACGGTAGACATTTCGAACACCACTTAAATTTATTAATTGATAAATTTTAATTGTTGAACGCCCTGTATAAGTTGTAAAGTTTATTATAATTGGGATAAAAAATATAATTTATTGTTACACTTCATTGTAAATTTTGTTCCCAAAATTAATACTATTTAAGTATATCTCAAACATGAAAATTAGATTATATTTTGACATTCAAGTTATTTAAAAAGCTTGAAGGTTTAGGCTTTATAAACGTTATTAAAATAAGCTTAGTTTAATCAAAAAATCCAAAAATGTTGTCCAGATGATCCCAGTCTGGTTAATGTATTTATTCATTATTGTTTTCAAATTATTAGTAGTTTGGCACTAAAAGTTGAGGATTGAGCTTTTGTGATTATATTTTCTTGCGATTTATGTTCTAATTTGTTTGTATCAACGTCACAATCTTTAATAGAAGATTTACTGAAAGCTAAATTTAGTTTTGTGTTGTTTGAATACTACTTATAAGCCTCTTTAATAGTCGAAATTCTACGTTTTATTGTTCTAGCGCCGTCTTTCTCTTACATTAAGACAGCATATTCATGCCGTAAAATTACGTGAATAAGTTATTGTCTTTGTTACGAAATTCTCATGAAAGTGTGCTGAGGAAAAAAAAACAGTTGCAGCCCAAAGTAATTCCAATATTAGAGTGATCAAGTGTAGTGTTATAAATTACAATAAAGCTAAGATCTTTCTTATTAATCAGACTAGATGAGCTTCTACTCCACAGCATTGACACGTACTATTAAGTGGTATAAGAAGATGGTTTTGAATGATTGTTTGGAACCTCTATTGTAAATACCTTGGTGTTATATCCCGAACCACAACAACACTTGGCAATAGCAAAACTACATAAGTAGGAGCATCGTCTGTCATCATTTGGTATAGTAAGAACTACTAAGCGCAGAAGCAAAGACTGTTATAAAAAAATTAGAAATGCCGACAAGAAGGAAAATACCGCAAAAAAGCAAAAAGAATGAACACAAAATGTACTGTTTGTGATATATTCTCATGTCGTATTTGCTTAGGTTATAGCCATCTATTTATTTCAAAGTAGACAGAAAACCGGAGTTTGATTTCATTTTAAAATATATAATATTTTAATCTTAGCATATTGTGATTTTGTATTTTGATTACTGTATTATTATTTTGATTATTTTTTACTGCATGTAGTTTTGAATTCTATCAATCGCAACACGTGTGAGTCGTTTATGACGTCTTAGTGTTTAACATTGAGTTTTTTTACTTTAATATTCTTAGAAGAATTTTTGTGCGCTTTTGGACGTGTCCTAAACATTTCAGTTTTTGAGTTTGCAAATCAGACCCGTAAAGTTGTTCGTTTATTACACATTTGTAAGTTTTCAAATCTCCGTCTTCTACATAATTTAGTACATATAGTATTGTTCTCTTCTATTGTGACTGTATTACAAGTTATTCCACCACTAAATTCACAATAACAACAAATACCGTGTTGTTTGTCGTGATGCCATGTATGTCTTTTAAATAGTCAAATTATTTTGTTTTATATGACAAATTTTAAATTTTATAGTTATTATTTCTGAGTCAGTAGAGCGGCGTGATGAACTGCTAATTCATAAGCACGAAACGTCACAAATAAACTGAACTCGTTGTTTCGGCGTATTCTCCTAAAAGAAAGGATCATTAACTAGATCAAAAATTGAAGTAAACCTATTACCAGGAAGTGAACGTTTTTTTTCACTTCTGAGCTATTTTCAAAAGGCATCAGCGTCGGATTTTTTTTCATTTACTTTTCTTAAACCTGATACTTTTCGGTTTTGTCATCGTAAAACAAAATAATTTTTTTAAATTTGGAAACAATATACTCACGTCAACACTAAAGCATAAAAAAACACAAATTCTCATTTTACCTGATTTTTTCCAAACAGTTCAACTTTTGACAGCTTACAACTTTCCAAACTCAACATATTTCTTTGTAAACTACCCGCATGAACGTAATCAAATTTTTTAATGTATCTACAAGAGGTTGATAAACACACTGTCTACAGTAATTTTAAAAATATTGATTATATTGTCAGAGAAAAATTCTAAAACTTATTTTTTTCCATTGGCTATTATATAGTTTATTCGATTTTATTAAACGAAGTATAAAAAAACCTATCTATATCAAGATTTTAACAATAATTACTAAACTTACTCATGAAGTTTGAGTCAAATTGGCTGTATAGTTTAAAAAATTGATATTCTATACAAATTTTACTGTTATTTCTTAGTGCCGGGTTCTCGTAAACCAATTTTTTTAAACGACACTAATAAACATTAACACTGTCATTTTACTTTTAGCTTTTCTGTAATGGCAGTATGGCTTTCAAAGCTTTGTTAAATATTTTAAAAACAAAGCAAAATATTAAAAAAGCATAAATACAAAGACAAGTTAGAAATGAATTGGTACAGTGCACGCCGTCTATTGGAATCATGGATAATGTTATCAGTCGGATAATGTTATCACTTTACTAAAAAACGGACCGAAGGTATGCTACTACATTAAAAAACATCGTTTATAGTAACGCGAATTTTGGCTTATATTATCAATTTTCTTCTCAAGTATGTTTCTATGAAACAATAACCTATTCTGCATAAACTTTTTACCAGAAAATACTAGTTTTGCATATTTAGCTTTATTCTTGCAGTGTTTATTTAATGCAATAGGTCTGTAATTTTTCATTTATTTGGCTCAAAATTTAGATTTTTTGAAATGTTTTATTAGAACTTTCATTTTGACATTTGTTGCTTGTAGTAAAGCTATAATTTTTTCGTATAAATTAATAACTTCTTAATCAGATACACGCTGCATCTATTTACTGCTTCTAACCAATAGACATCTATTGTTTTTTTAAGTATCGCATTTTGTTGTCATTCGGTTATTGTTATCAAAAACCTAAGCGATTCTATTAAGCAACGTGCAGTGTAAATTTGTGAAAAATGTTGAATTACATTTCTAAATAATTTTTTTTGTTTTTCACTCATATTTTATTATAGAAACTCTCATTATTTTCGTTAGTTCTATTGATTTTTAAAGTTATTCTAGTAAAACCTGAATCATCTTGTTCTATCAGATCGTCAAAACGTTTTAAACATTTTTTTAAAGCGGTAGCATTTTGTCTAAACTAATCAAAAAACTAAACTGCAAATATAAACTTTAGTGTCAAACTACTAATAACTTCAAAACAATAATGAATAAATACATCAAGCAGACTCGGATTTTCCGGACATTTCTACTCAAAATTTGGATATAAACATAAAAATCCCCGAATTAACCAACCAGAGAATAAATGCTACATCAAAGTCTTTATAAACTAACATTACCTAAAACGTAAAATTGCAATATACATACATACTCGTAGGTAATAAATATATAAAAATTAGAGATTGTTTTAAAGCAAAACTATTAGTTTTAAATAGTCAAGACTAGCAAAATTGCATTTATAATTAGTATTTTTTAAACAGTGACATCTAAAGTTTACGTTGTTTTTTTGTAAACATATTCTACATAAAATCAACAAAAAAATTGCTGCATTATTTTAGATTTTGCTCAAACTTTGTGGAAATGTTCTTTCTGGTTTCAAATACCAAAACCAGAAAAAATTGATTTCGCAGTTTTATTTTTGTGCTTTGAGGTTTTAACTTTAACAATTTTTCTATACGAGATGTTTAGTCCCCAGTCAGCATTTTATAAAAACAAAAACACAATATGCCAGGAAGATAAAAAGCAACAAACAAGTTATGTAATTAAAAACAATTATGTAAATATTTTGTTTATAAAAATGTTTTTAAAATACGATAAAACAATCAAACGTGATATATTTCAGTATTCTAACAAACAAGTTCAAAAACAAAAAATTAAAAAAATGTAGTAAAAGTTTAATTGTATTTTATCAACGTGACAAAAGTATTCGATATAAAAATTAAAAGTATTAAGTTGTTGCAATAAAATAAATTAAAAACAGAAAAAGCATTTATTAAGCTGTAAAGTTACTTTATTGCAAAAAATTATAATAAAAGAAACATTTCAATAAGAAACAAATTACTTTTTTCAAACTACTTACAATTTTTTTTAAAGTGTTTTGTGCATACTTTTTTACTATCACTGATATTGCACTTTACTTTTTTAATGATTTCTGTAAAGCATAAAATTAAAAATTTATTTCTACTTTTTCAAATTTTGATTAGATATTTACACGAATTAATTTTTTAATAAATAGCTTAAAAGGAAACAACTATTTAACTAAAACTACAAGAAACAATGTTTTTTATAAACATATTGTACCGTACGACAATGAAAATTTTTTTAAAACTTTATCATTGAGTTTTAACGATACTTAGACAAAAACAATATTTGTTTTGACTGTCATTTATAGTATAATATACTTAATGATGTTTTTAAAATAAAAATAACTAATAAATATGTTTGATTTCAAAGTATTTTTGCTTAATTGAGCCATACGTACGCAACATCTTTGTTCAAGAAACGAATCCAAAGGTCTTATTTTCTATGGTTATCAACCTTTCAGCGAGTCTTTAAATAAGTCCCACAAATTATAAACAGGAAAACAATTTTCCTACGCGCATTCCTTAAATTCTAGATGTTTTACGTTATTGAGAATCGTGCAAACATTTTAGAATGATATATTTAGTGGGACAAATAAAATTGTGAAGGTGTTTTTGATATTTTTGAAATTCGTATGCTAAATATAATCAAATGACATTGTTTACTTTCAAAGTGATCCCAATTAAGGTTGTTTCGCTTTTTTCGATGCATCTTTTTAATTTATTAATAAATGACTAACTACACTACTTATAAATCAATTGTAACGGAACGATCACAATTAAATGGTTAGTTTAATTTAATTTATAGCCAGCAGATTGTTTATTTATACGTTACTTTAAATGAGTTTTAATTTAAGTTTTGATAAGAAAAAAATTTATTACAGACGCAATTATAGTCGGTCTTTGTTTTAATTTAAACAAAATAAAACGACATATAATAATACACTGATAAGAAAAATTGGATTTGTATATCTTGAAATATGATATTGTTAGTTAATTAAAAGAGATTGATGCAGTAATTCTAAATAAGTAAAATTTTGATCATTTTTTAAAGAAGACAAGTATTTTGTATTAACAAAAATGTTGAGGAGTGTCACAAACATTTGTTGTATCGGTTCCTCCTGGTTTAACTTGATCAATCAGTAATCCGAATCTGTTTTTCTGGATGAAGATCTTTTTTAATTATCAAGTTTATTGCGCTGAAAGCTCGTTCGCATTCAGCACTTGATATTGAAATGCACTTATCCAGCTGAAAACGGTCACAAAGAGCAACAACTTCATTTTTTCTATAAAAAACATCGGTGCCATCGTTCCAGTAAATTGGAAACAACACTTGAATTTGTTTCACAAGCAGTTCATAGGCATTTTCATCTACTTGTGAGCCAGCAGCACTACGACCTGTATGTGAAGATCTCACGGTAAAAATTCGTTTTCTGAGATTATTTTGTAGATTTTGAAAGAACTGAGCGCGGAGTATCACTATCACAGTTGCAGCCCCTCTGTTTTGACTACCACTCTCATGCAAAGTGACTCCTGCAAACTTCGAATTCTCAGCATCGTTCAAAGTTTCAGATTCGAAACGTCCAGGTGCGTCCACTTTCACCTTAAAAACCGAGATCTGAATATTAATACTATGTGATGTGCCTCAATGACCGAATTTTTACGTTTTTGCGGTTTGAGGGATAATTTTGCCAGTTCACACAAAATATCGTACATAAAGTCCAAGTTCTTTAATTCAATCGAGCTGAGAAGACGTGCACAACCATCATATACGGCTCTGTTATGACCATCACGTTTTCCGTCTAATTTGGATTCTATAAAAAATTATATTCCTCGAATAACTTCATATAAACAACACAGACTGTGAAATTAACAATTAACCACAATATATAAATAAAAAATAAAAATTATTTTCTAATGCATTAATTAATTAATTAATAATTAAAAAAGAAAGTTAAGATCGCCATGAGAGATTTCTATCGCTACCATTCAAGTAATTAGTCACGAAAATGGTTCCAAATGAAAAACTTGATAAGCATTTTGTCAAGCACCTATCAAATTTTTAATTATCGTAATAAATTATACCAGACAAGCAAATCTTTCTTGCCTTGCAGTGAGTAAAGAAGGCAGCATAGTTTTTCCATACAGCACGTACAATTCTTAAGCTTGAGGCTACCCAACGAGTGCTTAGAATGTTTCCTATCTTTAGCAAACTCTACATCTAGGTTTTTTGCACATTACTTTAATTTTTGCTAGTTCTTTGGGTTGTTACACTGGATTTTCTGTAACAAAAAAAAGAGCGACGGCCAAATCAGTTGTTTCCGGAGATACAATCTAAAGCTCCGTAGTGTTAGATTATACACTACTTTAAAAATGCACTAAAACGGCAAAAAACTAAATTGGGAGACGCCGTTTAAATCTACCCGCAGTTAAAAAAGAACAAATAAGAAATGATAATACAGAATATATATATATTTATTACAGACTGTAATTCGAAGAAAAGGAAAAGGTACATAAGTATATTTATATCAATTTGTATCAAACTTAGGTCGCTTTAACAGACAAAAATTAGGCCCTCGACTGAGCAACCCGTTATATAGCAAAATGACCTCGACGAACTAACTTTTACGTTCGGAGAATGAATGGCTTTATATTCGTAAATAAAAAAAAAAGTATAAAGAAATAAAGACTTAGAGACTCAAAGACTTTGTGACGCACAAAATGATCTAATGATTAATAGTGTAAACAACTCAACATGTACGTACGGTCATTCTTACGATTGACATGACCGATACTAATCATAAAAATAGAAATTTTAATACTTACAGTTATGTTTCATCCAGTAGGAATCTAGTTAGTTCCATACCAGTATTACCTAAAACGTAAATAAAATCTAACATAAAACGTACAAACGGCGCTATCACAACTAAGTTTTTTTAAAATTTGTTAATTAATAACTTTTTACTCTCACTATTTAATTTCAAGTAACGAAATTACTGAAACACTTCACTAAGTTACTGATTAGTCATGTTACGAAGCTTCGACTTCGATTCTGAAATATCATAGTTTCCTTCTCAAATTTTAATTAACCGACTATATTTTTCAAAAATGTTTTAGATTTAGAAATTGCCAAGTTTTTTTCTTATTTTAATTAAGTGATATTGATAACGTGGTAGGTACTTTATTTCAAAAGAATAGATTGCAGCAAAACAAATCTAAATAGTGGCTTATACATTTACACAACCCAGCGTGGAATCTTTATCTTGACATGATTACCTTTACTCGACGACCAAATTTTGTATTGGCATAATGAATGTAAACAATTTTTTGAATGACGGACAAAGGTTCTTCTTTCTTGATATTTAGAATATAGTATTTTGATTCCAAAACGAAATACTATTTTATTTAAAAAACATCTACCGAAATCTACCTAATTTAAACCGATCAACGTATTGAGTTTAAAATTCTCAGTTTTGCAACACTTTGGTTGAGACCTTTGACTCCGATTCACCTCCGGCTCTGCGGAGGTTAACAAAAAAGCTCCCGCTTTACTTTCATGCTCTTTAACATCCGTATTACTGATACCACAGCTGATGCTAAACGTCAGTTTATGTATCAAATCTCTAATTTTTAAGTTTCGAGATCTTATAATGTCTTTTAATGAGGAATAGTAGTTTATTTAAGGAGTTCCTGTGAGGGCATTTTTAAACCCGAGTGAAACAAGAGTTTAAAAAGTCCTCGAGGGCAAAAAAAGCGTCCAAATTAGAGAGGAACACGTTGAATACAACATTTTATTGCTAGAACAGAGACTAAGACACCCCCAAAATCTCAAAATCTTTCAAAAATAATTTCACGTTTATGTTGACAAGTGCGCAAAAACTGTCAAAGATGGTTTACAATAGCAAAAAATTAAAATTTATGACAGTTAAGAACAATAATTTTTTTTTACATATAATAGGAAAATTGTTTGGTAAACCAAAAAAAAATTTTTTTTTTTAAGTTTTTTTAAATTAATTTTATTTTACTTGAACCACAGATAGCTTGATTAATCTGTACCTAAACATTTACGTAGACAATTGCAGTTTGCATTCAAGTTATTTTGTTAATCTTTTATCTTGTATAGTTACGGACGCCTACCAAAAATTTGCTAAAATAAATTTTAAAATGCTGCAGTCTGGAATGGTTATTTTTTTTTTCGTTTACTGTTAAGTTACATCTAGCGCATTTTAATATAACTACTTAGGTAAAAGCTCTACTGGCGTTTTGGAAAATCATTTATATTGTTTCTGGTACCTATTGAATGTTAATCTATCAATTAACATATTTATAATTTGTGGCAAAGTTTTGTCTTCTTTGCGACTCAGTTTGCTTTGTAATTGTTTTCCGTCAGTTAAAGCTATTCACTGTGCCCAAAACACGGCCGGTTTGCCAAACCTACGGCTCCAGGGCAAGCCGGTTCGGCAAACCGGTGCGAGCCACCACACTTTCTGCCTTGATGTACACAAGTTAATACTATAAATAAAGTATTTGAACACAAAAAGTATTGTTCGACATGTTTTTAGACGTTTATCAATTCTTTGATAAAGTGTGGCACGAAGGATTACTATACAGATTAAAATACAAGCTGCTTCTTATCAGATTTTAAAATAATCTAACAAAGAAGAATTTTATAGTTAAGCACTAAGATGAAACATCAGAAATGTACTCAATGCATTCTGGGGTTGCACAAAGTAGTGTTGCAGGCTCAAGTCTTTGTCTTGTTTACACTTCGGACTGATAGAAACTGATAGAAAAGTGCAAATAAAGTTTGTAGCTTTGTTTTGGACTCTATCAAGAACTGTGTTCCAAAAACTGCTAAAATTTTATATCTCTTTTTTAATTCATGTTCCGCTCAAAATTGGAATCATACGTTGATACGTACTTGTTGGTTGAGTCGAAAAGATTTGAAAAGTCGATGCAGAGATTTCCCACAAGAAGTCATTCATTCCAATAGAATATGAAGAATTACTGGTCAATTAAATATATCAGTCAAAGTAGTGCGGACAAATGATATAAAAGATTTCAAGTAGTGGCCCAAACTATGCAAAAAGAACTTTTTGGGAGTTAAACAATTTAACAGAACTGTTGCTCGTAACTCAAACCAATCATTTACACGAACATCATTCTTAGACTTTAAAAAGCTTAGTTCCGATGAACTAAAAGTATAAAACTTTATAGGTCTTGTAACGCATATTTTTACTTACTCACGGACCACGACCAGACCCATTAAAAATATTTAATTTTTAATTTCCGGCATATCCAGAAAAGAAAGTGCTTATTAAACAGACAAAAGTGAACGCTGTTCGTTCTTAATTAATTTAGTATATTCCAGAAGATAACAGCATAAACTAACAGTTTTTGAAGACTACTATGCATGCTGCATTTGCTATATATACATTTTGTGCCAAAAAAACTTTATCTTTTGATTAAAATAGTCTTCGTTCAAGATTTTCTTATTTGGTATTAAAACGAACTAATTTCACCTTCTTCTATTATTAATTGAAGACCTGCTATAGTCATTATAAAAAAACTCTATGATCTAATTGAAGTCTGAGTTTCTAAACTATCGATTAGACAAAATTAAATTAATTAAAAACTTCAAATAGAAGTACAAAATACATTTTTGTAGTTTCTCAGTATTGTACTTTTTGTGAGTTAGTTACCGTTAATACTCATCAATTCGATTATTATTATTACTAAAATCTGTCACTTTGACAACCAATTTAACAAATACTGCCAACTTCAATATATACAATATGAATAATATTTTTCAAACGTTTTTTTAATTATAACAATATTTTAGAGATTTTTAAATGTATTTTCTACCAAACACACACTTGTACTTAAATAAGGATTCACTTTGAAAACATACAAACGTGTTTGATGTCAGAGCCATCTCATAGTGTAATTTTACTATGTGTCTAAAGTTAACTATAAATAACTATAAACGACGGTAAACACGTTGAATTAGTTTAACACCCGCGAAATTCAAAATCAGCTTTGAATAATTCGTCGGGATAAAACCACTACGTAAAAGGACATTGGGGGTAAGCAATGTCAATGCAATTGTACAAATGCCACCAGAGTGAACTACTGGACGGCCGTTTCGCCCTTTTGGGGCTCATCAGCAGTAGGAGATACACTCTAATGTAGTTCCCACAATTGCAAAGACGCCCCTTATAGCTTATATTTAAGTATAACAAAGTTACAATTCAAAAGTGTTTGATGGCAGAGAGTGTATCTCCTACTGTTGATGATGAGCCCCAAAAGGGCAAAACGGCTGTCCAGTAGTTCACTCTGGTGGCGTTTGTACAATTGCATTGACATTGCTTACCTCCAATGTCCTTTTACGTTGTGGTTTTATCGCGACGAATTATTCAAAGCTAATTTTGAATTTCGCGGGTGTTAAACTAATTCAACGTGTTTACCGTCGTTTATAGCTATTTACAGTTAACTTTGAAAACATGATTTTTTGTAGGCTTTAATTTATCAGTTTGTGACTCTAGAGTATTTTCCGTCATTACGTAACTACACAAACAAACAAACATTGATGTTTGCGATGCTTGTATAGTATATTGATTTACAAGTTTAGAAAAGTCATAGTATTCCAGTGAATGTAAGTGTTTAAATTGAAGAGTGAGCGTAGCTCATTAGTGGATCAAATTTACACAAATATGTAAATTCTAATAAGTTACGAAAACGAATAATAATATGTTATCAAAGTATGCAAGCATTTCTTGACTTGGCAACAAAACATACGAGCAAATAATTTGTAATTGTATTGCATTGTATTGTAGATATATTGTAGCCAAGTTTATTACCTAAAATGTCCAAAGCAAAGTACAAGAAAACTTACTAGCAGTTCTTGTCAAAATGGCGATTATGTGGCAACAAAATTTCAAGTTCTGTCGATTGATTATGTGAAAAAGCTTCTATAAGATCCTGATGCCAGTATTCTGCTTATGAAGGTAGTGTTGGTAATTGTTATTCATACAGTATATCGGGTAGAAGAATTACGTTTACTAAAAGTATAGATAATGTACATGACAAGAAAACAAAAAAAGACGAGTCTTTACAGTTACATCGGAAAAAGACTGAGTAAGCGGAATGAAACGAAAAAATGTAGAACCATCGCAGGCTATTTAAACTTGTAAACATTGCAAATGCATAAAGCAACCAATTGGTTCTACAATCTACCAAAGGCAATTGCTACGTACTTAGGGCTAGCGGAGCCAAACAGCTTTACAGGCCATATTTTTTGAAGAACATCACTTTTTTTGGCTAACAGTAGAGTTGTTGCAAAAGCCTATGTTGAGGTTAGCATAGAAAATGAAATTAAATTTTCAAAAAAAATTTTAATAGTTTGACTGGAAAACAATTACCGATTTGTGAAATGTCAACATCAACAGTAGAAGCAAGAAAAGTAATAAATTCTAATTATTGTTTGCGTTCAACAAATTGTTCATTTACAATTTATGCTAATAAATGAAAAGAAACTGGCATGGTCACCGCACTACTTTCCTATAAGAAATGATGAAGGATGATCTATATATTTTTTAAAGTTATGTAGTCATAAAACCACTTTGAAGTGATATATACACGTTTGTATTGACTTCCTACCATGCTATAATTTTTTTCCTCCATTTCATTAAGATATAACCGAAATATAGCAAATTGAGCTTATGTTGTCATAGCAACTAACCTCTATATTTGTGTGCCTTGATATTGCTTTCCCCTTTAATAAATAAGTAAAAATTGTTATTTTTAACATATCATGCATTCTCTTCAACATGTGGTTTTTTTTTCTAAAAAACAAAATCGTCGCAGGCAGGATTCAAACCTAGATTATATATGGAATTTACTTTAAATTATAAATCAATAATCTAATAAACTGTTAATGTTAGAAAAAAATTGATTTGAATAAATTGTTAAAAAGAATTATCTCTATAATAAACTGTAAAAATAATTCGAATAATTTATATACGTACAAAATTATATAAGAAAAACTTTTACAAATAGCGGATACACCCACTTCCGGTTTCTTTATCAGATCCATCTTTTGATGGAACCTACGAAAGAATATAAAAACTCAACTCCATATATATTAAATTTCAAGTTATTAGAACTTTTGATTCGTGAGTTATTGTGGATACATCGTTACACACGCACAGACAACCAAAATTTTTTTGTCAAAACTACATTTTTCTGATTCAGGAGACTTTAAAAAGTAAAATTATGCAAAAAAAAATTGCGATCGCTATACTAGTAAGTAATCAATTACTTCTTTTTATAAAGCAAAGAAAATTAAATTGAAATTTCTATTGTTATTACATTTTTAAATTAAAAAAAATGTCTATCTAATAAAAATACGAAAATATAAATAATTAATTTGATTAATGTAGGTGCGCGTTAACAGCGTTGCTATTCAGAAATTTATTGAGCAATGCGTAATGGTATTGAAGTAATAGTTAGAAAAACTTACTTAAAAAGTATTTAGTACCACCATGTCTATGAATAATAAAAATTGAATTTAGTATCTCAAGGTTCTATTGTATCAGTCACAATGTTAACTGTGTGTGTGTTAACATGGGTAAGTTTTTTTAATATAGAAAACTAATATCTACTAATTTTTTTGTTACGTGTGTATGTTATATATATAATTGATTATCTTAAATTATGTAGGTATCTTATGTTAACATAAAATGTATTATTGAGTGCATACTAATATTTATTGATAGTATCCGTCTGTATTATTTTTACTGCAAGTTTTTTTAATAGATAGATCAGATAGAATAGAAAGGATTAATTTAGAATAAATATGACCAGTTAGGTGAACTATTTGTTTATGTAAAACGTTTTATTAATATTTAAAATTTTAAAAACCTGCGACAAGTCCACTGTCAAAGCAGAAAATATAACAATATATGAGTAAGTTTAAGTGATTAACAATTAATTAATAAATTATGATTTGCAAAGTAATCATAAGGTATGAATAAGTTTAATTACAACTAAACCAGTATATCCTAAATTTGACAAATTTTTAATAATTTAATCTTTCTATAATTTGATTTTATTCGAATACGGTAATATTGTTATTAACATTTTATACTCTGTAGAAATAAGAAATCAAAACCAACTCACAATTACACCATTTAAAACAATAAAAAAAATATATTAAACAAAAACTCTTTAAATTAAAAAAAAGTTTAAAAAGTAAAAAAAATACATGCCAACAATTAAATACAAACGGTTAATTTTAAGTCTAGAAATGAGATATGGAGATGTTCATCTGCAACAGGTATACTAAGCTCTACTAAAAAATCATTTCCGAAGGTTTATGGGTAACCTACAAGAGATTGAGGCTGACACAACCAAATTGACACGGTTTGCGTATCTTACGGCACCAAACGGCTTTCTAGAACAATTGATTATCTATACTTGTAAAGACAGTCTTAGAGACAACATAACGCAAATAACTTTTTGATTAACCTAATCTTAAAACCTTAGATGTTTTAATAAATGTTTTGGAGTTTGAAACAGACCAACAACCATGGACTTTTCTGTGTCGCTATAAAACCTGAAGAAATTATGCGAGTCTCATTAAGTAAAAACGTCACTCTGACAAGAAGGATTGAAAGTGTGGCGTAACCCACATAAATAGAAATCTTCAAAAAAGCTATAATTGCGGTATTGAATCAATAGAAAGCGAGTTGAAGGAAGAAAAGCTAGTGGTTGTTAGAACATTGGTACGGATAAAAAAGATGGTGCTAGAAAGTTGGATCAACAAAATTTTTATTAATTAAAGATAGTTTAACAAACTAAATAAGAATGACTTAGAATCGACGACACTCTAGATATTATGGCTTTTAGTCAGTGCAACGATCCTGCAACGTCCGAGTGTCTGATGAAAATTATCTTGCAAGAAGATGGGTTTTCTTTATCTGGATAATGATCGTGATTGGAAGGAGTTTTCAGTAACATATAACCGACTTGAAGAAAGTGTTCTATCAAATAACTCAAAGAAACGCGATATGTTTCTAAAGAAGTTCTATTACCTTAAACATGTTGTATACAGAGATGGAGTAAAAACTGACTTAAACAAAATTTCAGCAGTGCAGACTTGATGAGCATTAGGTTAGAACCGTTCTTGAGTTGTGCCTTTTAGAGATATTGGCGGATTTAATGTTATCACATATTAATTTTACCTTCAGCATTTTCTTCAAGCTAAATAATAGAATTAAATTTTTTTTTAAATTGAACGCTCAGGTTCAAATGATTCACAGCAAGAAATATAGTTTGGTACAAATTCATATTCTTGTTATTTCGATTATAAATGTATTCGTGCAACACGAAACAAAACATGGTTTACTTGATTGGATAAATACTATTCTAAGATGCCACAACATAATAAAACACGCAAAACACTACTTCATTTTAGTATGCAAATCAACGTCATGACGCGTTTGCGCGCCATTTTTCTAAATTTAAGTTTCATATTCATTTTTCTAACAAATATTTTTTTTAAATTTACCGATCAACTACATATTTACTATAGGTTAAAAAAATAATGTTTTCTATTAAATAAAAGCTAAAAACACATTAGTTTAGCAAGGTATTGTCTAGAACAGAGAGGAATTATTGCGTGATTAAAAAATAATTGTTGAAGAAGTTGCAAGACCGAAAGAAAAAGTGTCGAGAGCACGGAAAACAGACTATAGTTGATAGTGCCAGCAACCCGAATGTCGGAAGTGTTTGCATTTGTACGATTGAGAACCCTTTGGCACTTCAAAAAGTACAAAAAAGATTCTATTGGATCCTAACCTTTTTGATCTTGTCATCCGTATGACTTAGCTAGAAAAACAGATTCTCTCGTGCGCTATATTAAAAGTCCGGCTCCAATTTGTCATTTGATTATACAGTTACGATATGAAATGCACTGGCGAGCTAGATTCGGTGTTATTGGTATAATCTTTGCTATATGTTATTACCAGCTTATTACCCCTGCAGAATACCAGTTGCAGTGCCGGATTAAACCAGCTAGAGACCTCTGAGCCCTGAAAATATCTTAGCTCCCATTTAAACATTTTCTTCTAATACAGCAGAGTGAAATAAACGTTGTGTGTGTTTAAGTGATCACAAACAAAAATAAACGTAAAGTATTTCAAGGGCATATATTAAGACCCAAAAATAGCTAAAAGAAAGTTTATTCCACACGGGTCCAAAAATCTACCGTTACTGAGATGACTTTGTTTTGATAAATAATTGTTTGTTTATAATTTGTAGTTCACAAGAACTCATAAACTTTTTTATTGCATTAAGTGATATCAAATAAAGCGTTTCTCATTCTGCATGAATACATGCATGACGCCATCGCCCAAGAGACTGTCGGATTCGCTGAAAAACTCCTAGGTTGCTTAGAATTGTTTTTGTTTTATAGGTGTCGCAAAGACCAACATAATGATGAAATTATAAAGAAAAGCAATTGGGTAGGTTAAACAGATGTCCTTGGAAGCTAAGTTTTCGTAGCATAAATGTTTAACTAGTAAAAGGTAGTGATTGATTAATATTTCATTGAAAATAATCCAGTAACCATGAAAACTTTGACGTTTTAAGTAGATTTCGGTATTGTCTTAATTGCAATTATTTTGTTTTTGTGTTCTTCTTTGCGCTTTGAGACTGCGATTATGCCTAGAGTGCGCAAACGTGAAAATAATCGACAACTGAGTGAATTCGACAGACGTCGCATTATTGGCTTACGTGAAGGTGGTTTTTTATTTAGAAAAATTGCTAACCGTCTTAAGCGTAATCAATCCTTTGTAGTACGCTGTTATCAAGCATAGTCTAGAGAAGATCAACAACGTCGTAGACGGGGAAGTGGACGCCCAAGACAAACAAATGTGGTCCAGGACCGCCATCTTTGATTAATGGCACTAAGAGACCGATTCTCGAGTACAACATTAATAGCCGATCAATAACTTTAAAACAAAGAACGTCCTGTAACCTTTCGTACATTTTACCGTCAAATTACAGCTTTCGGATTAGTTATATGGACCACATCTTGGGCTTCTGTTGACGGCTCATCATCCACAGCAAAATTTGGAGTAGTGTACTTTGCGATTAGATTGGGATGTGGAATGGCATAGGGTGGTCTTTAGTGATAAATCCTAATTCTGTATGGGCATGCACGATGATCAGGCGTAGACGTGGAAAACGTCGCAGTGTGCAGTTTTCTGTTGAGCAGCATGTTCACCACACTGTGAGAATGATGGTATAAGGCGCTTTTGTTTATGGAAGCAGGTCGCAGTTGGTATTTATCCGAGGCAATATGAATGCCTACCAATATGTTGATAAAGTGGTAGTACCTCAAATCCTTCCATTTCTCCAAGAACGGGAGGACCCGATTTTCCAACGAGATAATGCCCAGCCTCACCTTGCAAGACATTATATGGGGCGCTTTAAAATGGTTAACGTCAATGTCTAGTGTTTAATTTATTTGAAATTTTAATCAATTACTACCGTTGACAGAATTACTTGGTTTTCAACATAATGCTCAAATTTTAGAAACTATCGCACATTCTGTCAAAACGGACTTTCTTTATGACGTAATTTTTTCCTGGAGCAGTTTACAAATTATTGCTTGAGCAGTGATTAAATCAAATTTTGTTTTTCTTGGTAGCTATAAATTTTAGGCGTTGCCAAAAAGATTTAGACTGGAATAGAAAAATGACTTCTATGTTTATGTTCTTTGATTTGTCTTTACCTATTTGATCTAAACATTTCTTATGTTAATTATACTCTACATCTACTATGTTATAAAAATGTTACAATTAACTTTAATACTGTCGACTTCCAGCGCCTCTAGCGGCGCTAAAGCTTATCTAGCATCTGGCAGTTCTGTCCGTAAACACTAGGTACAGTGTCTTTGAGTTAAGTTCCAAAATGACTACCAATGGTGATGCTGCGATCAAAATGTTTACATTTTTAGGTTCTATACAAGAAATTCAAAGATGTTGAGGAAGAACCGATGAAAAGATTAAATTCTTAGCTATTGATCAGATATGAAGAATGTGGTATTAAAAGGTTTTAGAAAACCAGCTTAAAAACAAAGATAGATGAGAAATTTGAAGTCTGGCCCTGTCCATACTCTTCTTAAAGTTTTGGCATAGCCGTAATTAAACCTTAACTGTCATCCTAATTTTGTCGCAAAGAATATTTTTGCAGAATTATAAAAAATTGATTTTTTCTTGTTGCCGGGTCCTTACAATACACGGGTTCATGACCTACTACTTTATTTACTAATCCGGCACTGTGGAAGTGTTCCGTAAGTGCAAGTTCTGCGCGTCAGAAAATGTAGAGCTAAAAACATCCAAAGCACCGGTGAAACAATACAGCATAGAAAGTTTTTTAACAAAAACCACGATTGACACCGCAAAGCAGTCTAGAAAATCATATTCAAAAAGTAAATACATTTTGATGGCGATGGATTACTTTACCAAATGGACGGATGCTTACGTCATATCCAATCAAAAAACAGCAACAGTTGTATACGTCTTGGTTAAAAAGTTTTTCAATCTGCATTGCTTCAAGAAGTTTGTCAATTTTTTGGAATCAAAAAAACTAAAACGATAAATGAAACAATAGGAATATACTTAGCCAAAATAGTGTCCGAACATCAAAGAAACTGCCACTAGTACCTGATAGTTATACAAATAATCGTGTTTAAATTCAAACAAAATAAAATGAAGTTGGTAACTTCATTAATGAGTTTTTGTTTAATTTTGCAATTATTTTTTTTTGTATTTTTTATTTTTGCTAGTTTGTTTTTATATGTAATTCAAGTAACTATAACTGCTTGTTTATTATGCATAAAAAATGCTTTATGAGATTGTATTTTTTTGTTTGTAGTTGTTTTTTAGTTTTTTTCTAATTTATTATTTTGAATTTATTTCTAATATATCTTTATAACGAAAATTTGTAATAAAACGGTGGGAATAATGAAAACATTAATTTTAATGCTAAACATTAAAAATTGTGAATATGTTTAAAAAGAAAACATTTTTTTTAATAAAAAGAAATTAAACGAGCGAGCGTCGTCCATACAAACTTACTGAAGAAGTGAAAGTTTTTGCTAATAATTTTCTGTTATGTTTATTTATTGATGAAAAAGTAAAATGTTTCTAGAAGTCTGCCATTTTAAATTAAATGAACACTTTTCAGTTTATCTTAATATTTTATTTTCTATATAAAATATGTTTATACCACTCTCATTTTAAAAAAGAATTCACTCATGAATTAAGTTAAATAAGAATTTAAAAAAATATTAAAACAACGCTTTATAAACACGTGCATAGTCACAAGAAAATTAGGTAAGTATCTCACTGTACCGTCCCCTTTTTCGTGACGGTGCAACTTACCAAAATTTCAGATTTACCCTCACTAAAAAAGTTCTTCTTCAAAAATATCGGAAAATTAAAAAATTTGATATTCCACTGCAAACTGTATGCTGTATTGCGTATTTTTTTGTTTCTAAACTAGATAATTAGTACTCATAAATTTAAGTTTTAAATTATTCAACATATCGTACATTGAATACTTTATTATATTATAATAAACTTTAGGCAAATATAAAAAGTACGGTTATTTAGGAATGGCAATTTTTTGTCTGGTATTTTGTCGACATTCCATTAAATAAATATAACAAATCTGTGTAAACTGTAAAATCTCGTTTAACATTTTACTTCACATTCTGTTTTGGAAACTTCAACGGCAACCTTTTCTTTACGGTAAAACCAATATAACGGATGTCACTCTTGAAAAACACTAGCAGGAATCCAGTCGCCTAGATTCATCTTAAGAGCTATTATTACTAATACGTTGGTCTCGTTAAAATTAAAATTCGTTTAGTATTATTACTTTAATGATATGATAAATTACACTTACTTCTTAATTGCGTCAAGATAATACGCGTTGGTAAATTTTACAAAATAATTTACATTATGACGATTAGTAATGTTATCCAGACATGAACAATTTATATTTGAATAATAAATAAATTGCTTTTAAAATACATTTTTATTTATTTGCTAATACTAACGTTGCTATTTTTGCAATAACAACCAGTTCTTAATTGATTGTAACCACTTGATATTAAGAGGAACATTTAGATTTGAATTATGTATAAACTTGGCAATTGGGTTGTCTATACACTAGGCGTTTTTTAAACTGTTGCTTGCAATTATCTGGCGATTCATGGAAGAAATCAAGAAAAATGTTAAAGGATTAGTTTGGGTAAAAAACATAAAAAAGTCTAAATGTATAATTTTTTTAATGAAGTACAGTATTAAAATGTTTTAAAAATATAACATTTTTAGTAAAATTTTAAACTGTTTAGTGAAGGAATAAACACCGTTTATTGTAAGCTATTTATTACTATTTTTAAGCTACTTTCTTAAATAATTCTAAAATTATGCAGTACCGCTTATAACGTTCTCCGAGCATTTAAAGTTTAGTTTTCGTGTTATTGTCTTATTTTTCTGTTTTAGTAATAATAATAACAAAAGCAAAAATTATTTGTCTTGTTATTAAAATATATTGTAAAGTTTGATAAGAATAACAATCATTTTTTAGCGCTTTTACAAAGACTAAAAATCTATTTTTTTAACGAACTTACATTTTTCTCTTTATACGGTATTAAACAATGGAAGAAGACCGTACCATAAGGCAGTATGACGTTTACTACGTATCTTTAATACATTTAGTATAACCAGATGAATTAGGTAAATACTGAGATTTTATAAAATCTTGCAATTATTAAAATGTTAGGAAATGAATTCCTTGGATAATCTTCACCATTACTAGAACTGTCTTTGTACACTGTCTCAAAAAAGTTTTTGAACATTTTCAAGCGCGATCTAAAACATACGCAACCAAACTTACGTTATAACAGAACGGTTAGTTAAATTTGGCAACATTGGCATTGTAGACATTACTTGCAACAATATTACGAGGTTACTAACCCTTCTTCATAAGAGCGCCTCGATCGTTGGAGCAACATGTTTCTTACCTCCAAATATGTATCTAAATTATACCCTAAAGTTTACAATTTTTTTTCACCGTATCTATGTTTATTTATGTTCTCTGCTTAAGTTTTAATGAATGGTATAGCCCTATTAAAAAAAAATCTAATTGTTACTTATAATTAAATAAGTTTCATTAACAGCTATAATAAATTTAAATTGCATGCCCTAATAAGAAATTGCTGTTTTAATTAGCCTAAAACTTTTAATATATCCGGATTCAATTAAAGTCAACATTCCGATTTTCTTTGTAAAGGAAGTATTATCATCATTAGAACGTAATTAGTGGTTGAACAATTGCAATCTTAATTTCCTTTACAAACTCTCAACATTTATTCGTAGTTTCCATTTTTTGAGCTTTATTTGCATTGCTTGTTATTTTTTTTAACTTGAAGTACGGTATATAAAGGGTTGCTTAAAATTTATTTTGTAATGTATTATATTTAGTGATGTTTTGTGTCCCAATTTTGTGCAAAATACCACGTCTTCCTGTCCAAGCAGAGTTATCACTAAAAACTAGAGGGAAGATTATTGCTTTACGAGAATGTGGATTTTCTATCCGAGTAATCTCTGCGCGTATGGGTTTATCGGTAAGAAAATTTTTTATTTTGCGTTTGATAATATTCTTTAACATCAGCAGTCTTTTTAATTTTAACCACATATATATACCTATTGTATAGGTATGTTAATGTAGTTTTCAAGTTAATGGATGATATGTTGTACTGCTAACTTGAAAGACGTAACTTTTTAATTTAAATTAATAACATTACTTTATCGGTGCATTTCAGTAAACGTAAACCTTATTGCATAGTTTTAATTAACTATTATTTATTTTATTAGAAATGTGTGGTCTATTATTGGGTTCAACGCGAAGAACATGGCGCAGAAAATGATCGTCTTTTGCAGACCGCTCATTGAAGTAGAAGACCATCTCTCTTATCCAGAGTTGAAAAAGAGAACATTATCCAAGATGCTTGTTTGACTCCATTTACAACTTTCGCCACCATTTGTGAAAGACTACAATGCAGTTTGCAAACAATAAGGAATACTTTAAAAACTAAAGGACTAAGCTGTTATCGACCTGTACAAAAACCTGTAATAACTGAAGAAAATGCTTACCAGAGATTGCAGTTTTCAGAAAAACATTATATTTAGATTGGAGAAGTGTTGTTTTTTCAGATGAAAAAACTTTCTGCACTTTCCAAGATAGTAAAAAAATTCTATGGAGACCATGTATTCTAGATATGAGTCAAAACATGTGCAATCCAACAAAAGAAGTGGGAAAATTAGTGCTGCTTATTGGGGATGAATGAGTGATGCTAGCCCAAGAGAATTAACACGTGTCGATGGACGCTTAACTGCTTAAATTTACCTGATGATTTTGGAAGATGTTATGTTTCCCTCCGTACGAGCAGTTTATCCAAAAATACCGTGTGAATAAGATTTCGAGGAGCTAATGTATGTGCCAATTTAATCAATTCGGTGCCAAACCAATATTACACACATTATTAGCATGAAAAATACAAATATTTAAATAAAATATTAAATAGTTTTTTGATCATGTTTCTTATTAAGATTTTCTGTATCTAGTTTTCTTCTTGTAAGTAGAGTATATATATATATGATTTTTAATAAAATTTAAGGTATTATTTCTATCAAAATTTAGTAGGTACCATAGTAATGTAAAACATAAAAAATGCAAACTACGAAATTAAATTAAGTTAAATGTCACGAGGAGAGAACGAAAAAGCGTTTTGCACTTTTCTAATTTTGTGATTTACAGCATTTTCAAATTTTATTTGGAATTTTTTTAGCTTTTTGTATAAGAAATTAGACTTGATTTTGTAAAGAGAGATTTATGTATTTTTTAATTTTTAATACGAATAACTTAAAGGGAATAATGAGAATTTATACTGTAATTGTTCGACCACTAATTACGTTTTAATGTTGATAATGATTCCTTTACTGTGATAAGAATGTCTTCCGGGTTTGGACCGTGTCATTGTTGTTGTAATCGAAGTTGCCAACATTTGAACCAAGCCAGATTCTAAACTCCGTAAAACTGACTTAAGAAGAAATAGTCTCCGTATATAAAGGAAAAGGATCGTTATGGATGGCGTGTTTTCGATAAATGACTAATGACCGGGAACCAAAGAGGGAATAGCTCGAAACCATGATCGCGATTGAAGTTATTGAGGTGTTTGATAATTTCTATGCTCTCTCGGAATTTCCTCTTGAAATAGAATGGAGATTTAGCAATCAACGAAACATTATCCAAATCTATCTTGTGGCCTGTAGTAAAATGATGTTCACCAACCGCAGACTTAGAAATATGCCTTTTCCTTGTACAACGATTATGTTCTAAAATGCGAGTAATGACGGAACGACCGGTCTCACCATTGTAGACTAAACCACATGAACAAGGAATTTGGTATACACCTTGAGATGAGAGTCTAAGAAATTTTTCTTTGAGAGAAGGTAGAATCTGAGAGATTTTGCTTGTCGAGTTGAATATGGGTTTATTACCATTTTTACGAAGAAGTTTCCCTATTTGATCTGTAACTTTGTGAATGTAGCGTAAAAAGGCTAGTTTCGGATTGAATTCGGGACTAAAAATTTCCTTAGGTAATCGAGTACGTGGATGTAGACGACGATTGATAACTCTATGAATATCTCGCTTCACATAGCCATTGTTCACGAATGTTCTAGTAAGATAACCGAGTTCTGATCTAGATTCTCAGGTTGGCAAATAGAAAGGGCGCGATGAACCACATTATATATTAAACCTATTAGACTAATTAGTACAGTAGTTTTAAATTTGGACATACAGTTTATCATTATTCGAGCTATGGATTGAACTTATTTTATTATAAATAACAATTCAATTTTTTTTAATTACTTAAGCAGAGAACATAAGTAAATAGAAAATTCAGCAAAAAAGAATTTAAAACTTAAGGGTACAATTTATATACAAATTTGCAAGTAAGAATCACGTTCCTTGAACGCTTGAAGGGTGCTTATGAAGAATGGTTAGTAACCTCGTAATATCGCTGCAAATAATGTTTATAATGCCAATGTTGTCAAATTTAACTGGCTGTTCTGATATAACGTAAGTTTGGTTGCCTACTTTGCAGGTCGCGCTTAGAAGTGCCTAGAAACTTTTTTGAGGCAGTGTACCTAAATAAATTTGACATCATTCTGTAAAATGGTAAAATTAATTTTCTGCATCTCCTTCATCATTTTTTCTTCATTTTTATTTATAAAAAAAATTATACCTGGACGTTATTATTTGATTTAAAAAATAAATAGATAATAGCTTATAGCAGATACATAGTAAAAAAAAACAAAATGCAAAATTTTTAAATTTATTTTCAAAAATTTATTTTGGCAATTGTAGCTTGTTGATAGGTTAATAATAACAACAAAGTTATTTGTGTACGCAAAAACAAATTTCCAGTCAACGTACTGATAAGTAATGTGTTACGATACCATTAAATTAGGCGTACTTACCGCTAGAGACTCGTCAAGTTGTCTAGGGATTAGACTTTATACCGTTTATAACATTACACGCGGCATATTTTTTTACAAATGGTAAAAATCACAGTTTAAATTTCTTGTGGGTGCATCAACTAGTATCGTTACATTTGGCAGTAACAGATTTAAAGTTATATTATGTACTCGCAATTTCCGCTTTTCGTTTTAATAGGATTGCTACAAGCTTATCGGTGTTACGAACCTTGCTCGGCCAACTCGCACTAGTCTAAAACAGAGGAGGTTCAAAAAATAGAATTTAAAGGGCGCCAAATTACTAAGCTTCAAGCTCGCAACCGTATCAGTATCGTAATCAACAACGGACCAAATAAATAAAGATAAATATGTATAAGAACTTTAATTTAATATCGTAGATTATTAACGAGCACAAGAAATTTATCGTAAATGATTCAAGCAATAAATGCCGGAGGTATTGGCAACACACAATACACTAAAATCATAAGTGTAACAGCCAGAACATACAAAAGTCTTTGTAATTAAATCATGCGATAGCAGTTTGACTTAAACTAATTGACTAATAGTAATAAAAAGCCAATAATTTTAAACGTTTCGACGCGATTAGTAAATATGATTCATGAGCAACACCGTGCGACAGCGAATAGTTAAAATCAAAAATTGACTTACCAAAATCCAGATTTACTTTCAGAAAACGATTTTCTACTGGCTTGCTGTAATCAAACTACCTGAAAATAATCATGTCTACCTGGTGACTCACAAACTCTACAACAGGTAAAAAGTAACATTTATGAAAGGTAAGAGAACCGAAACGTATTGTATGCTGTTACATGTGCACTTTCGTCCAAGGTAGTATTAGTTAAACGTCAATTGCCTCCGAATAAAAATAATAAGCGTATTTGCCCTTGTGTCGCAGTGTTCGTAGGTCCAGTGCCTCCTTTTAGTAATTATAGATGTTTTCATTATACATCGTGTCACAACTCGTGAATGTTTTAAGAAGTAAAATGACGACTTTTCGTTTACTCGACCGGAACAGACCAACGATGCTCGATATATAGCGTCGAGAAATGGAAGACTAACTTTTATTCAAACAAAAATATACAGGGTAGTACATTTTGAAATTTATGTACGTAACAGGATAAAGTAAACATACAAGTATGCTTATTCACACAAGATCAAAAAAAAATTGTTATATGCAATTTTACCTAAAGAAGTTACGTATTGGAGGGTTTTACTGCATATGTTTTTATAATTCTAAATTGGTCTCGTCTATATTAAATGATTACTTCTCTTAGCTTTGATCTTTCTAATTTATCTTTGTATTAAATATATTTTATTTTCTTTTAGATACTTTTTGCATTCAAACCATTTTCATAAAAACGTTGCCTCATATTTTTTTATAACTTTTGTTAACTGTTAACTGTTCACGTAATAATTAATTTAATATTAAACGGTTTCAAACTCATATTATTATATAAACTTTATTCTTAAAAACAATTCACTAAGCTACTACAATTTTTTTTTAAACGTTTTAATAAATTGTATCATTCCGAAAACGCAAAAAAAGTATAAACAATATGCAGAAGACGCAGAAGCATTTCTAATTATAAGTATATAAGTATATCAACAGTTCAGTTTAGTTCAGTCTGTTCAAGTTCAAAATGACTTACGATCGGATTTAACGTTCCCGTCACTTCTTTTCATGATTTCAAGAGCGTACGAATTTCTTATTCGATTTGACAAATCCGTAGTGATAAGTTCTGGACCGTCACGATCACGTAGTAATTCGAGTGCGACGCGAGTATACGAGTCTATATTATTTTTTAGACGGTAGTTACAATTACATTTCTGAGAGTGTTAAATAACTCTATTAACCAACCTTTGACAGTTGCGCTCAACTAAGTTTTGCCTGTAAATTAAGTAAGACGCCGCCAATTAAACGTGCTCATTCTAAGATGGCAACAAATGATAATACCATCCAATTCACAAAAGAAATGCTGGCCGAATTAGTGAACTCACTAAAAAAAACAATATTTCAGCATCCGTCAATCAGGGTTTAATGGTCAAGTGCGCCAGATTCAATGATTGCGAAAACGTACATGCATTCATAGAAGCAATGTACAACGATCTCAAACGAAGAAAACGTGTGCTCTGCACTTTAGTGACAACATTCGATAAGTTACGGGATCAACTACGAAGAACGTAAAAAGTCACAGAATCCCAACCAACGCCTACTGCTCCTGTCAAACCTACGTGTGCTTACTGTTGCCTTATAGGGCACACTAAGCGCAACCGAGCCAACTTCTTCCAAAGCCAACTAGATATGCGACTAACTCCATCACTCCCAACAACTACTAGAACCGACATTATCTAAGTCTATTTCAAAGCCGGAAAATAAACCATTGGTCCAAATCGCCTGTTTGAATGTGGAGCTCCAAGAGTGGTCCGTAGTCAGTGTGCAAGTTGTAATGACCAAACATTTGCGAAAAAACAGATTTTTGTCTGGCAGATATAAACCCAATCAAAACAGTGATAAGAACCCGGTCAATTATTCCCGTACGCATTGACACGGCATTCAGAAACGACTACCTGGATAAAAGTGCCAAACAAAGCGTCGCAAGTCATACACTGTACCAAACGCTAAAAAAACAAGGGTACACACTAACAGCAACGTTAATAAACATTACCCTAGCCTAGCAAAATACGGCCACGAGAAATCTTTCAGGGTCACAAACCAGTTATAGTAATTCCAAATGCCAATAACCGCAGGCTTCTTGGTGTAGATTTTATCGAAAACGCCGATGTCGCCATAAACCTGGCAAACCAAAGTTGGCGCTTCATAGAACGACCAGACGGGGCGCACAAATTCATCCCAAAACTAGCCCTAGATTTCTTTCAAAAATATCATCTAATCAAATTAGCTGACCAAAAAAGTTACGCGTACGCAAAAAAATTTGAAGCAAATTGCTAGTGAATTTTACAAGAAATGTAGTTTTCCAAATTGTTGTGGAGCAATCTGTGAGAAACATATTCGTGTAGTTTGCACAAAACAAACAGGAACTCTGTATTTTTACTACAAGTCTTAGTTTTCTATAGTCTTCTTAGCTATTGTTGATGCCCGATATAAATTCACATGGATGAATATTGGTGCCGTCCATATATAAAGTTATACATAGTAAAGAATATATGCCACCAATATCGTACTCTCTTATGTAATTCTAGAAGACGAAGTATTTAAACTTACAGAAAATGTTTTAAGACCGTATCCCAGAGATCAAGCCATGGCAAATGTACCGAAACAAGTTTATAATTATCGCTTAAGTCGAGCACGTAGACCTTCGGAAAATGTTTTTGGCATTTTATGTCAAACTTTTCGTATATTTTATACGCCCATTGCAACGTGTCCAATGTGTCCATCCCTCGTAGAAGATATTGTTATAGTTTCGTGCTGCTTGTACAATTTGTTAAGAGGTGCACGCACAATCACCCAAGAGAAAGATTTCAACATTTGAAACTTTGTTCCATATGTTATCTCTGACATTCTGATCCTTATACAATTCATTTTTCGGGTCGTATTGTGCAGAATGAATAGATACTTCGTGTATTAATCTCTCGTTCTCTTTTTTTAAAAACCTCAATCTGTTTCCTTTACTTTTTAGCATTATTATTAATTAGCAAGTAGCACAAGCAGCACACAAAACTCACAACTGCTACTGCGACTTTAAAACGCCGCATCTTAAGTTGCAATTAAAGCAGTTCGATTGATAAACGTGTCGTCTTAGCGCGACTTGTGACGACTTGTCGATACACATAGACCAAACAACGCAAAGTGCATATGACTGATTTGCACGATTAGTCGTTACGTTTATTCAATTTGACTAAACGCTGTAGATAGACCGTACCTTAGTATTTGATCCTAAGCAACACATTAGTATAAAAAACGTTCAAATGTCCGTCTGATAAACGTTTATTAGACATTAGAACGTTTTTAAACGTGTAATAAACGTTTATCAGACGGACATGTGAAAGTTTTTTATACCAATGTGCTATTTGGGATTTTGTATAACAACGCCACAAATTAATCCACTGCACCACTTCACGCAACAATGTTTCCAACTCCGGTCGTTTTATTGATAACGCACAATTATAACTGTTACCACAGTTTAACACGCGGTTACTTAAACAGTCAAACAAATAATTTATATCTAATAAAATGTCGCCGTGTTTTTTGCTGAGCTACTATTTATTTGCTTGGTTTCAATACACGTTGTGATTGCAGCACTCACTAGTTTTGAAAAAACTTGAGTAGTATATTTCACTCTCACTTTTTAAAAATTGTTTGGATTAACATGAGCTTTAGTAAGTTTAGGAAGTGCTCTTGCTGAATTTGAGTTTCTATCAATACTAAAAACAGTCAGTATATCTTTTCAAGAAATTCGTTTTTCTTCATTACAGATGTCTTGCGACATTAAATTATTTTAAATAAATGAGGGACGTCGAATATAGCAAATATTTTTTTATCGTCTATCGTAAAGAACGGATTTTACACCGTAACGCCCAAAATTTTAAATAGTGCTCTGTTGGATGCTGCTCACAAATTACAGTGCAGTACAGTTATACTACAAATTCTTTTTGATGGCCATTTCGTCGACCAATACCACACATTGCTTTTCATTTTCACTAAGTGTTTGAATTTTTGTTTCTTGCATAAGTTTCGAATTTATTCCCGGTGATAATTGTGAGACGCGTATCCACGAATTGATGGTAGTTTTTGATGGTAATTTAAATTTCAAATGTTCTCTCATGAAAAGCCAAAATGAAGGAGATTTATAAAATAACATCAACGCCAATTCTTCTTTTTCAGGTTTTTGTCCAAGCGTTTCTACCTACATTTATGATGGAACTGCATATTTATAAATGTATGGACCATTTTCGGTAAATGATGTAGGGAATTTGGAGGTGTATCAATAACCTTTTTTCTTAAACGATGGTTGCATTTTTTTCTTTTTGTAAAACTAATATTCGTTTTCTACAGGTAATGTGCAGATCTTGCTGCTGCTTTCCAAATGCTTTTTTTAGAAGAAGGAAACTCAAGATTTTGCTGAAAGAAACAAATTATTAATAAAGAAAAAATTACTACCTATCGTTTAGAGATAATACAATTTGAATTAGTGTATTGTGATAAATACAATATTATTTAAAGAAATCTTACCTCTTGAACTATTTGGGGTAATGAAACATCAAAATTGGCGGAATAAGCATTCATCCTACCACTCTTCGAAGCGTATGTTCGAATGTTTTTCGTTCGATTTAAAATAAGTTCGGGACTTGCATTAATTACTTGTTTACAATTTAATGGAACTGCGTTATGCACTAATCTATTATTTAAGTTGTTAATAAAATCTCTTTCAGAAAAATGTACTACACACACAGTCTTTTTATTTAATTCATCAACGTTTAAATAAATTAATAATATTATATGGTCTTTGGTATAAAGTATAAATATTTAAACTGGACTACTAAACAGGTATTTAACGCCTTCATCGGTAATTAATAAAAAAAGCAATTGGCTCCATGTATGTCCGTTACATATTTTGGTAAAATTTTGAAAATATTTATGTTTTAATTTTGAAACTGCATATTGTGCGTTATTATATGTAACAATGAAAAGTATTAGTTATCTAAAATCATGTTCATAAAATGAAATAGCATAATCACCACAAATAAAGCTATTTTTATAGCTATTTGAACGCGTTGCCAGATGGTGTTAGTAGGTGGCAGCATTTTATAGCATATTATTTAAATTTACTGAGAATCGCTTTTAGGCAAAAACCAAGAAGATTTTTATTTTTTTTGTCTTCACTAAATGTGTTTATTTTATATTAAAGAGTGATGCAACCTGTATGTATAGCTTACTGTAAAAAGTTAAAAAAAATATTTATTTTTTGTTTTTAAATTTATGAAACTTTGGTCATTCTGTTGATAGTTTCTAACAATACATAAAAACAAAAATTCAAAAAAGTTGTATAATAAATAAGGTCGCAAATTGATTCCGCACTTTAGTAAATATGGTTGCTACAACTGAATCTTCTTAAGTACTTTCTTAAATTATTAGATTAAAAAGTCAAACTAATCTAACCTCACTTTTACATCTACCAACTCCCCCTTAAATGTAAAATTAAAAAAAATGATAGAATCATGAAAGCAGTATACGAGGATCAAGTTACAGTCATTAATAATAGAAAAATCTTATTAACGATGCAAAAAAAAGTTGTTTATTAAATACTGCAATTTTTTATCTGTCAATGTCAGTTTAGATTGAAAAAAAGCAAAGAAAATAATTATTTCTAGTTTAGAATAATGCTGACTATAATTGATCTCAACTAGTTAAAACCTGTGTTGTCATCGATCTAATCAAACCTTTGTTACATAATTTGTTTGCTTAACTGAACTTATTTTCTATACTTCTGTGTTCACTTTGTGTTTATACATTTGATTTTGTATTGTTTTCTTATTTTTGTTTGTTACCACTTTCTTTTCTATATGTAACTTTCGCAGCTTCAGTTTTTTAGTTATTATCTTAAGGATTCGTTTGGTGAATTTTTACTCATTTTAATATAAATTTAGTTTAGTCTTAATAACATTTTTATATATGAACGAATTGCCAAATTAAATTTCTAGCTAGAAATGGTCTTCTAAAACACGCATAATATACAATTTTCCGTTAATTAATTAACATCTGATAACAAAATACTTGGTCATAACGTAATAAAATTACAATTTTTAAATTTCTAATTGTTATTCAACAGCATTTGTCATGTTTTTATTTTATTGTATTGTAATTCTTTTTTGTAGTTTAACTCTCCAAAAGTGTAAATACGTTATTAGATTATTATAGAAAAAAATTTTTTTTGGTATAGCGGCAAAACAAGCAATTATTAAGATTTTTATTGGCAAAGTTTCAGGTTCGATTGTTAGCGCTAACGCAAGTTAAACATTAACCAAGCCTTAGCTGATGTTTGTGTAAGGTTCAATTAAAAAATGCTTATAAGTTTTATAAATGTACTTAAAATTAATTAAAAAAACTTGACAGTAGAGTATTAAAATCCCCTGTAGACGATATTAAATATGACCGTGAAAGACATTAAGTGGTTGATATTCACGGTATTGATTACAGTAATTATTTCATATGTCAACACTAATAATATTACGTTATTTTGCGGAAAATAAAAAATGATGCATAATTAACGATGCCAAATAAATGAAATAATATAGATTATTTAATTAAAGGATTTTTCTATGTACTACGTAGGACAATGATTCTTATCTGTGTATGTTATTTTATCCTCAGTTTTGTATCGATGTGCGAACACGTCAGTTGACACCACTTCGTTTCGCGTAATAGCCTCATTAATTATGTTACTTTATTAAACATTTAATTACAGACTCAGGTATGTAATAATCGTTTTTCGGCATATGCGTTTTTGTTATAAAGTTTAAGATAGTAATGCGATACTTGAACTTCGATTTTATTTAAGCTACTAATGAAAGTCTTTTTTGTAGTAATTAGAAGTTATTACTTTGTGTATGAAGAAACGCGATACTCAAATATCCAATTTATGCAAGTTTAATTGCGCCACGCGTTATTAGTAAAAATGAAGTTTTCTCTAACAAATGTTGCTCAATTAGAGAAGTTAGAGTAATTTGTTATTCGATACATGCGATAAAAAGCACAATTTTCTACATGACGATCTAGCCAACGATGTAAAATGTTTATAGATAACGGTTAATAAATACGCTAAAGCAGTAGGCGACGTCTGGAAAGCGGTTAAAAGTAGTCTACACCACATCACATTTGCGTTTGAATTTTCAAAGATAAATTAAAGTTAGCTTTAAATATACGGTTCTATGTGCAAACACATACGAATATATAACTTTATTCTATTTTAAATTTAAATTATTTAGAAATCAACTGCGTTTGATTCTTTCTTTCTTTTCCAAAATATTTACTGTATACCTGTATACCTGTCTATTTGTTTATTCAGTATGTTAGTGACAGGGATAAACATACGATTAACTAAACTATAATTTAATAAAAAACGACTACAGTTAGGTAATTAACTTGTAAACCCTAGGTTCTAAACTATAGAATAGAATGTTGCAAACAGAATGAGGATTCTTACAGCTTTTAAAACTCAAAAATAGATAGCAGGCGTTGCTTGGTGTTTAGGTTTGTTTAATAAACATACTTTTTTGCTGTTAAATTTTAATACAAAATTCGCAACTACGTTAGAGCAATTGTTTTAAAGATGTCACTTTAAATTACATGGGAGCATACACTCAAGTGCTAGAATTTTGAAACAAAGCACACTGCACAATCTGTTCATTATTTACTTTTACTGAAGTAAAGACAACATTCATTTCATTTATGCTACCCACCAGTTGTTAATGTTTGATAATTCTCAGTTGAAGTGTTGATTTTCTTAGTTAACAATTATTTCTTTATCTTACTACAACTCCATATATAAAAACACTAAGCGAACTGAACTGGTTTGTCAAAGTGGTATTACCGCATATATTTTAACCGTTCTACTTGTTCAGAGTTTTTGCAAAACTTTGACAATGTTTGATAGTGTGCTGTGTAAGTACAAACATTTCATACTTCTTTGAAATACTCTATGTGCCGTTTCAAAATGTTCTCCATATATCTCTTGTGGCCTACCAAGGTTTTCTTTTTCTGGTTTAAAATCCCTAGTTATTCTGACACTTGAAGAACTTAGTTCTTTTATTCTCTCTCTTTTTATTTTACAAGTTTTAGTATGTTTTCTATTCTACATTGCTGTTTCCGTTTCTATTTTTTTTCGATTATATCTTGTTTTTCTTATTATTGTTCTTAGTGTGTATTATTATCTATTGTTTGGAGAAATTGTTTTGTTCATCTGATTGTACCAGTATTCATTCCTTTTGCTCTGCATCTCAAAACAGATTTCACCACAACTTTATAGATTTTAACTTTTCTTTTGGTCGATAAATACTTATTATTACATATCTGTGATAGAACCAAACATAGAAGCCCATTCTATTCTTGCAATATTCGTGCTGTGTTTAATATTTGTTGTATAACATTGTTACCTGCTTTATAAAATTGTGTTTGCTGTATTTCAACAATGATTGTGTCATTTTGTCACTTCCATGGGTTTTTCTGATCTTCAATGATGTTCGGGTTTTATGTATTTTATTCTCCGTGATATATTGTGTTTTTATGTTTATATTCTTTTGTTATAATATATTCTTTTGTTTTTTCTTTTGATTGCTCTATACCTTTCGTTGTGACCCATACATATTGTTCTTCATTTTGTTTGTGAAGCTTTCTCAATATTCTTCTTTTATCTTTTTTAGCTCTCCAATTTATTGGTTTGCTATTTTTTTGTTACGTGTTGTTGTTGATCTTTTACTGACTTTGTTTTACATTACAAGAATGAATTTTTTCTGTCTTTTGTTACCTTTTGGGATTTTTTTGAAAACCATGGTGTTTTGTTTTTTTGTTTAGGTGATATTTTTACATTTTTCTTGACTTTTTTGCAGTTTTTAATATGTTAATCTTTAATCTTTTTCAAGCTACTTTACTTACGTTTTTGTTTTCATTTTTTATATTTTTTTAATTTTATTTGATAAAGATATTTAGTACTCTGGTTTTAAAAGAACTCCACATTAATTTTTTTAAAAATTTAGATCTTATGTTATATCGTTGATTAAAACATTCTTAAAGATAGTCAACTCATGTAATAAGAATGCAATGCTTGTATGCATATATGATTGCCTTTTGTTTACTTTTTTTGTCTGTACTTAAGCGCAATTCAATAATAAGCTCAACACTTCTGCAGATTAGAGGTAGCGCATTGAACATTGGTGCTACGTTGCCACGTTATAAAATGAGAAAAATTCTTTTAATGCACATTATTATAGGAAATAAATATAAGAACCAACGTTTAACAATAAACTTCCATTTTATTTTATTTTATTCTCACAAGTAGCTATTGTTATATGATACATGAAGAGAGAGTATTGAACACTTGCGATCTATATAAAAATTAAATGCGGAAAAATCACAACAAGATTTTAGAATCAATAACGAGGTTTTGTAACAACCGTTAATAAAAATTTGGGGTTAAAAAGAGTAGGTATTTGTAAAGACAGTAAGTGTTTACATTAATAATGTTTATTGAAATAATTGAGAATTTTTAAAAGTGTCACAAACGACCGGTTTTACTGTAATAAGCTATAAATAATGTAATCGTTGTAATTTAAGAAACTTTTTACAATGTTCGTTAAAAATTTAAATTTTATAATTGCAGTTATTACTTCTTATTAACAGTTACAAAATCAAAAAATATAGTTTTACCTAAAATATTTACTGTACGCGCTTTAGGTACGTATGTACGTACGCTCTACGTACTTATACAAACAATGTACGCCCAGTGTACGTACATAGTAAATTGGCAGTTTTCTACATAATATGTACTTTAAAAAAAATCAAAAACTATGACGCGATTAGGACTTGAACTCTCGTTGTTGGTGTAACAAGCAGATATCTTACCAATGATGTCACGACGACTTACTATTTTTGCAAGACATATAAGTGGCTTTTATGCTTTAATACATACCTTTTATTAATTACTTCTAATTTTACATTTTAGGTTCACACTAAATATTTAAAGATAGACAAACCGGCACTACCAAAAAAAAATGTTTATAAACAAAAATTCTTGTACGTTAACGTTAACGTACGTACAGTGTACGTACATATTTAATAAGTGCAACGTACTTACATTAACGTACATATTACGTACATAGACGAAGTTACGTAAAATGTACCACAAATGTACGTTCAATGAACGTAGTGTGCTATATGGAATGCAAGTCCCTTAGATTATAATACTGTTCAGTAACAATTTGCTAAATAACCTTCAGATTTTTTGATAAAAAGGTAACTAACTTAAATATCAAATTATAACATTCTTACTAATACCAGTGTTAGTATTACCAGTCGTTTTAATGTTCTATAAAGTTTTATTTTAATCAGTTGGTCAATAATTATTGTTTTATGTGAATTGCATTCAGTTAAACACGAATTTTCTGTCTACCTTAAATTATTTTTTAATTGTAATTTAATTTTTGTTACTAAGCCATAATCTGTTTGTGACTTATAAAGCTTTTCATTAAACAATATTAATAGATCTTTGAAAATTTTGAAGTTGGTTCTTTGAATTACTTTATCTTTATTTACAATTAATGTTTCAAGCACATTTATATCACTTGTTTTTATCAGCACTTAAATATTTTTTACAATTTTTGCACTTAATTTTTTTATATAAATAGTGACACAAATAACCCGCAATATAAGCTATGGAACAAGATTCTATAGAAGCTTTAACATTCTCGTCACGTTGAAGCAACACTTTCATGACTTCAGTTATAAAGTTGCCATTATTGTTTTATCGAGGATAGGTAACAAATCATCACTATCAATTTCACAGTTTGCTTGTTGAATTAGTACCTGTAAACGAATGTTGTGTTGTAACGCTATTCTGATTTCTCAAACAGATGAATTATATTCTTCTATGGCACGGATCATTGACAAAAAAATTTCTATGGATCTTGATTAATGGTTGACGTCAATAAATACCGATTTCCTTTTTTTTTAAATCCTTCCATAACATCAAAATTGCATTGATGGTGCATTGAAATCCTTCTAAGTAAGATATACTTTTTATTTTGTTGCCGTTTTTAAAAAAAATTTGTGTCCAAATATTTCAACAAATTTCTTAATGTTTCGTAAGCAAGATTTTATATCGAAAGCCCAGGTTTGCAAGGATATTGGTCAATTAACGCTAAACTATTCAACCAATCGAAAATATCAATTATTTGATAAAAGACGCAGTGTCTACAGCTGTATTACTCTTCAATTGGCCTGTAGTCAACGCGCTCTTAACTGCAGCAGATACAGAATTTTTAAACACTTAAACGTCATATTTAACGCACGTTTATCAGTACGGTACAGTCAAAATTAATACCACCGTTTAAAACAAGAATAAATTTACTCATTTTAAAACAAAAAAACTTGTAATTACAGTAATAGTAGTAGTAATAAAGTCAAGTATTTGCCGTAAACCGTAAATATTAAAACCAACCAAAAATCAAAATCTAAAATTAATATGAAAAGTAATCACAAAAAAAGTTAAAATTAAACTAATTTCAAAACAGTTTCTTCTTTCTTTTGTAGTTAATTTGTGTAATAACAAAAGAAAACAAACAAAGAACAACTAATGAGGTATTGACAATATAATCTTGCGCGGTAAGTACGTTAAGTTTAATGTTTTAATAACACAACGTTTATAAAAAAAGCACGTTTACTTGAAGTGAAACAGTAAAAATTCAAAAACATTTTAGTTGTGAAAAAAGCGAAGGCTTCCACGACTGAAGTCTATACTAAGAAAAGAACTTTTGAAAGTGGGCCAAACGTTGGCAACTACGGTTACAACAATGACACGGTCTAAACCTGGAAAAAAATTCTCATCTTAGTATTCTATAAATTACTTAAAATACATTCAATTTCCTTGTTGGGCTTAGAAGGTAATAGGGACTGTTTATAATTTTTTTTATAAAATAAAGATGTCAACAAACGACAACTACCAATTTTTTTAAACACATTTAAAAATGCATAACATTTTTCTATGTATTTATTAAATAAAAGTTTTCAAATCTCACCGTTTTATTTTAAAAAGTGTTTGTACTAAAAGAAATTGCTTCATAATTTAGTTAAAACTTTACAAAGCGAAATCTTCCATAAAGCGGAAAATGTACCTGGTTCCGGCAAATTTTAACAGGTTTCACTGTATTTACATAGCAAAAAATTTAAATATTTTTATGGTACTACTTTTACTAAAATAGTTTCGCGGAAAAATTTTATTATGTTGTAAAAAATAATATATCTAAATATAGTTTGTCATGTACAAGAAACTATACAACTAGACTTTTTAATTAAAGTAACAGCGATGCAAAATAAATACACTGACAAGTTTATAACAAACTATAAAAGTTTAAAATCTTAAATAACGTTGTCATCGTACGTATGATTATTTACTTAAATTTTAAACGTAAAGCAAGAAACAACTACAAATGTCGTACATACATTAATTTGTAATACTGGCAACACTGTTGTATTTAAATATTAGCACAATTAAAGAAAACTATTACCTTGTTAGCAACACTTTACAGTACACTGCACAGTAACGTAACAAACTAATTCAGTACAAAACTATACCAACGATTTCTGGTAAGGTTGACTATCTTTAAGAATATTTCAATCACTATGGCAGTCGATACTTTAGTCTTTCTATATTAGCTAAATTTAATGTTTGTACATACAGTAAGTCATATAGTTTAAAAGTTTGGTTCGTTATGACAAAATCTATTATGGACTGCTAGCTTTAAGAACTTGTGTGTATTTGTATCTAGAGTAATAATCAAAGAATGTTTCTATCGTTAGTTTTTAAGTAAAAAAATTATATGGTCGTTGAAACAGGTTCCGTAAAAGTGTTGGTTAACCTTACTTAACTATTATAACATGGGCTTTAAGACGTATTTTGTCTATCACGTTTTGTCAGTCTTTACAGAAGAATCTTCTTTTTTTCTTTAGTTTGGTTATGTCAGAACCATGGGTATTTATTATGTGTCCGCTTGTATTTTCAAGCTGTAACTTAGTTCTTGGTAACATTTTATCAATGTAATATTTTTTATGCAGAAGCTGTCATACGCTGCTGTGGCTTGTTCGTTTTTTCTTATAAACTACATACGGTTAAACTTTTTTGTTATTTATAGAAATGTTTTTTTTTAATTATACAAATGTCGCGTGACATTAGTACTTGTTTGGGCGAACCATATTGTTTACATTTAAGATATTTTTATACGGCAGTAACGTTATGTAAACTTTGTTATCTTCTGATACTTTTTCAAAATATTTTGTGCACTTTGTATATTACGTTAACTTTGTTAATTTAATATAGGTTATTCTAGCGACAAAACAACGTGTTTAAAATTACCTTTCTTTAAAAAATATAGTAAAATTATAGTCGTAATCACGAGAGGGGTCCTATATCTCATACTTGACCGAATAAAAAATAAAATAATACAGTATACTTATTTCAAATAAATATAACGCAGGTTATTTATCACGCCAGCGTAAACCGACAACGTAAATAACGTTCCAGCAGTTTCATTTAAAATTAAATTAACTGTTAATTAAGTATAAACTGCTTTTAAGTCAAAGGATGTCAATATTACATGTTATAATGGTTCATAACTATAACAAGTATGTACCAAGGGCGTGATCACGATGATTATCCAGATCATCCAGTAACGCCAAAGGTGCATGCAAGATTTTATTTTTCACTTTATATAAAATAAAAAGTAAGAATGAAGAATTACTTAAGTTTCTCTTATAAGTATATCTAGTACTTTAGAACAATAAATAAATTGACGTTTAATTATTTATTTGTCAAATTAATTTTACAATCACAATAAATCTGCAAGAATTGCACACTTATAATAAAAAAATGCATAAAAACAAATAGAAACCTCGTTACCATCAAAATCTAAACAAATATCATTTAAAAAAAAAGTATTATAAAAAGGGGTTCTGCATTCATAACGCCTTCTGAATTTATAACGCCCTGGTTGTTATGATTATGTTTACGTATCTTGTATTCTAGACATTAAGAGTAAATTACAACAAAGTGAAAAATAAAACATTAAATTATGTTTTAATTTTATTCTGTAACACAAATATCTAGTAGTATAATTATCTACGTTTCAAACCTAGCTTTAGATTTAGAAAGTACACAGAATAAAAACGCAGCGCATTACATCACATATTTGTAACCTACAAAATACATAAAAATTGCGATATTTTGATTAAATCAATGGTTTCCTTTCAAGTACGTTTTTAATAACACTAAACATAACCCGCGTGTGCCATTCCTATGCTACAAATTCAAATCAGTTTTTTTCCGATTCTTGCGGTTTGTTAAGTTTTAACTTTAATTATGCAATTACTTAAAAGAAAATAACAAATCATTATGACTATTAAGTAATTGTTTACTACCTCTTTATAAAACATATTTAAAGTCTTCTTAAAACTTTATTTTTGGTTCACTGAAGTATTCTTGCTACAAAACCTGACAGTTGTTTTCAAAATCTCAATATTTTATTTTACCGGTTTTACAGGTATCAGGTATCACTTATAAGGCGCGTGCAAGTCGATAACGATATACGTTTTGAAAATCTTAGACCTTATGTTCCCTACTGATGAGTCATATGTTTTCTAAAAATTAAATAATATCGTGTTGCTCGTGTTATAATTTAATTTTTAAACATGTTTGCGTTAAGTTTTTTTAATTTACCCTTTACATCTAATTGAAAAACTTCAAGATAACATTGACACACTAGATAAATCCGGAATGTGTAAATTAAATTGTAGTTGTAATTGTTTTGGTGTAGGACAAACAAAACCTGAATTTAGAAACGAAATAGCCAAATACTATCCTTGTAATAATAAAATAACATTTTTTTAAATTTTAATAAAAATTGTAAAATTTAATATATGAATAGAATCAAATAAATTTCTATTTTGTTATTAATTCGATTTAATCTTTAAATGAAGTTGTTTACTCGGACAAAAATTACCTTTTTCTAATAATTTTTATATTATTTCATTATTTTGTTTTATTTTTATTATTATTTAAATATGTTATTGTACTTATTTTAATAACTATTTTGCAATTTTTTTAATTGTTTTTAAATTTGTTCAATCAACTTTATTTAGATAATAGTGTTTTAAGAGAATATTTAGAGATCTACATAAAAAATATTATAGTTTATTTATTCTGAATTGCAAGTTTAAGCTTAAAGTTGGTTTTAATATAATTATACTTTTAGAAACTTGATGATTTGTCAAAATATATAACCTTATAAAATTTTTTGAATAAAATTACAATAATTTGGTAATTTTACAATACTTTGTGTGCCATTTAAAGAAATGTAATTTTAGACAAGGTAATAGTTTTTAAAAATAGTCTTTATTTATTCAAAATCATTTTTTGAATTACATGGCTATGTTTTTTCTAAATTTAATAGTTTTTTATATTTTTTGTGCGGATAAATTATCTATAGCAATACTAACATTAAAAATAACATTTGATCTACAACTTCGTGGCAAAATGTAATTAACATATTTTTAATTATTAAATCAATAGTTGCAACGACAGTATTTACGCGATTTTAATATTTTTTGTAGAATATCTAAAAAAAAATTTTAAAATAGGTTTAATTTATTATTTATTATTAAATTTAGCAAAATACTGTTGTATTTTTTACAATGTAATTCCTTTCGTTATTTTCAGTTAACAAAACATAATTACGTTAGTGGTGCATAAATATTTACTTTCAGAATGAAAATTAACGTTATCTAACTGATAATTATATTAATTATATATTCATATTAAAACACTTTGAAAAGCAAATATACAAAATAAGTGCTACGTTATCTATATTGAATAGTTCATTGCTATTTTACAATAGCCAAACAATTTTTCTTATATTTGCCAATATTGCGCTATTTTTTGTTAAATGTGTTTGAGTTGTTGAATGTCAACAATACAAACAATTTGATTACTACTTGAAAATTTTATTAAATTATCATTATATTACTATTACATCAATAATAATATAAATGTAAAATATAATTTTAAATGTTTGTGTTGTGTTTGATAAAAGGTCGTTTATAGCAATTAGATAATTTTAGTATTAAATTAAAGTTTATCCGCAAACGATGTAAAATTGTAAATCAAAATTGTCAAAAATAGTAAGAAGTAAAAACGTAAAATCATCTACTACTATAATTTTTCTACGTTGATTTAAATTAACTAAAAATATAAGTAAGTATATCATTTAATTAATAATGCCAAAGCTAGAATTGTAAGCAATGTCTTCGATAAATAGAATGCTGCTGGTATAAGTCGCTTTTATTAGAAACGGCAATAGAATAACTTGGTAGAAATTATAAACCCAAAAATTTTATAGAACAATTAAAGTAAATTTGTAATTAAAGATAATTTGTAATTAAAGAAGATTTGATTGTTTTTGTTTTTTTACAATGAATATTTGCGTTTAGAATATGCGAGATAAAGTTAAAATAAAGTTTACCACAATAAATCTAATATGCTAACAAATGTTTACTTCATATGGCTTTTAAGTTTAAAAAATTGATTGATATGTTAATAAATACTCATTTTTTAAGTTAATTTGCACATTTTGTTACTGGTAATTTAGTAATTTTCTAATTTGACTGATTCGATTACCTGTTGAACATACAAATTTCAGTGATTATTGTGAAGTGTCCAACCGATCGATTAAATTTTTTTATTATGACAACTGATTTATAACAATGCACATGCCAAAGTGAACTTTAACAAAACTGATTTTGATCTGTACTAAAATTAGATAAAGATGTGATGATCTATAATCTAATAATCGTAGAAAAAAATTTTAGAGGCAAAAGAATAAATGATTTGTGCTTTTTATGCATATTATGTAATAACCTTTTCGTAATTGGGTTTAACATTTAAAGATACTAGATTGTTGAAGCCCCAATTATGTCCCATTCCAACATAGTGTAAAACTGACGCCAATCTTTATTACAATCGTTCTTGTTTTTTTTAATATCTTAATCGTTTTCTTATGGAGATTGTAGCGTACAAATACGGAAGGAGAGAGAAAAATTATAATTGTAGATTTACCGTTTGACTAGCTTTGCCGCAGATGGGTCGGATGATTAGAAAAAAAGTACTTCCGATAAGCCAATGCCCTTTGCGCCACCTTTTCTTACATTAAGAAATAAAACACTTGTTCAAATAAAAAAATGATAGTTTTGTTTATTAATTTCTAATTTCTTTGTTTGTTGTATAGTTTATTTAAGAAAACCGACTCTCACCAAGAAAAATAAAAATAGGAGTCAAAACAACAACAAAAAATGTTATTGTTCCTGTGGCTACGCCGCTGGCATCGTTATACTTATGACACAAATACGAAAAATACAAACCAAGTCTAAAGTAGACCATGCAAGCAGATATTTTAATATACCGCCGCAATTCACCAACGGTAACAATAGTTAGATACGTCTGCGTAAATGATTTGATTATAATCCGCTCGTGGCCTTGACGTCGAATTTGCAAGTCAGATATTTACATGGGATGTATCATCCGGTAACATCGCATCAAACTTCGATGCGTACTTCCAATCTCTTTACATTTATTATAATATTGAAATTAGGTTAAATACTGAAGTCAATGAAAGTTAAGTGATAATCTGGTAACTGGAGCAAAGATAACCATTTACTAAGCGCAAATGACAAAGAACATCGTTTATAATTACCTTAATTAAATCGTTACGTTAAGCATTCTGACAATCGACAAACACAGTTAAATTGTTATAAGCGAGAAGTAATCCGGAAGACCCTTAACAGTACCGATCAAGTTCCAGTCGATATAGCGTTCGTTTTCCGGTTTATTCATCGTTGAAATAATTTTAAAATAAATATCTTTAAAAGAACTCCGCCGCAATTAGGCCACCTCTACTTACGTACAGGGATATGCCATCAGAGCTGAATTATCGAAGCACGCCATAGAGGTTTAATTATACAAGCATGTCATAGCAATTTTAATTCTAGGAGCACCTTATAGAAGCTTAGTTACATGAGTATGCCGTAGAAACTTAATTACAGGAGTACGCTATAGAAGCTTAATTACCAGAGTACGCCATAAAAGCTTAATTATCGGAGTACGTCATAGAAGCTAAAATAACAAAAAATAGCTTGCACCTCAATACAACGTTTACCACGTGTAAATACTAGCCAACAATATGTGCTGATCAGAAACATATCTGTGTGTCGTCTCGTGACTCACACATCCAAAAAATTGGTTTCAGATTTTACTAAAAGAAAACCATCTATAAGCCAGATGACAAATTATGGCAAAATCTCATTCGCTTACCAATCTTTTTGCGTACACACACCATACCAAACGTGACAAAAATCAAAAAAGACCGGAAATGCTTTTGGAAACTGAAAACCTTAAATATGCACATCGTTCAAGAGAATTTCATGTCCAAATTGGTCAACGTCGTAAAGGATAATCGCTGAAAGCACCATACATTAAAAAAAATGTATTTTGACAAATTGAGAACTGCCTCTTTTTTTGAGGTCGGTTAAAAAATAAGTAATTATGTGGATGTAATACTATAAAAAAACGGATGTGGGTGTATCGGTCATTTTTATCAGTTTTTCTCATATAATTTTGTAGGTATGTAAATTATTCGAATTAATTTTACAGTTTCTTATAAGAGATAATTCTTCTTAACAATTCATTCAAATAAAATTCTTTTCTAAGATTAACAGTTTATTAGATATTTGATTTAAAATTTAAAGTGAGTTCTATATCTAATCTAGGTTCGAAACCTGCCTGTAACGATTTTTTTTAATTCAATATCTTCAAGGGAAAGCAAGATACGTTAAAATAACATTTTTTTCTATATTCTTGACTTGTTTACATTAGGATGTTATTTATTAGGAAGGATTATAGACTTTTGTCGAAAAATTACAGCACTTACAAGATGAATTTATAAAATGTAAAGCAGAGAAGAAATAATGGTATACGTGCTTATATAATGTAAAGCAGAAAAGAAATAGTAGTATGCAGAATGTGCCGAAAATATTCGTTATTGATTTATAAAGTTGCGCTAAGACACATTTTTTGGTCAATTTTCCTTTTATGGCAATTTTCCTTTCGGGAAATTGTCTATTCGAGAAATTGTCCATTCGGGGAATTGTCTTTCGGGAAATTGTTTTCGGACAATTGTCCTAGATCCAGGTCATCTACAGGTTTTTCTTTATTCGGGTTTTTCACCAATATTTTCAATAAAGGTTTCTTGACATTATTCAAATGCACGGCATAAAACGTTGCCACGTAAAAACTGTTGTATAGAAGGGTTGTACGTAAAACTTTCGTGTTCTTACATAGTATTGTTAAAAAATCTGGATTTTAGTAGTCTAGTTTTTACCTAATTTATTACGTCTACGATAATTTCTAATGTTAACTTTAATCAAAGTTCATCGACTTTGATACACATGTTCTCTTATAGATAATGCAATGGCTTCACATAAAATGCGGCGTTTCGCTGTAAATAAAAACTTATAATCTTCCATGGTGACAAAATATTGATCGAGCTTCATCAATATATTTACTAATACACTTTTTCTGATCTAAACTATTATTGATTGTAAACTTGTCAATAAGTTAGTCTTGAAGTTTTGTGCTTCCAGTCATGTTTCTGCAAAACAAAATATCTTTAACAATAATAATAATATAATGTACGGGGTCTAGGTACATTGCAAATAAACTTTTATAAATGGTAATGCAACGATTATTAAAACTAATTTATTTACACTAAAAATATCTAAGTATATTTAATAAAAACACTTACGCTAAATTATATAGTACACTCACCGAAAGATAAAGTCCGCGGATAACTTCTATTTATCTAAACATTGACACTTGTTTACAATAAAGTCACGTACAGGGTTATACTCCGTTATATTTATATCAACACGGGTTAATCACTTATTTATTTAAACTTGAATAATCTTCTTAACAATGCTGACTTCGAATTACTGAAATAAGTAACCTATGATTTGTTTGTATCGCATTTATACATTTCTGCAAACATTCGAGAATCTTCTATATTTTTTCGTGAACGTTCTAGACGTAGTATAAGTACGAAAACGTTTTCGACATTTACAAAAACTTTGCGAATGTTTCACTGCCCCTTTCTTTAGACTGATCTTTCCCAGAACAGGAAGCTGGATGTGACACCGGTAGAAAGGATCGTGGCAATACCGGCAGTTCTCTCCATTTAGGCTACTTCCTTGACCATCAAAGTAGCAGTCAATGGACTTTTCCTTGGTTGGTAACTACAGACCAACACTTGAACGCCTGTTTCTCGGAAGACGACCTCCAACATATTTCGAACTGTCCTCCAATTTAGTTGATCTAAGCCACAACCAAGCTTGGGTATTGCCAATTTCTTAATATTGTGGAACTTCATTTCTCTCTTAAGATTCCATAATGTTTGCCACAGATTTTCGTATAACGGCTTGGTACGTGAGTATTTGTTGGTGACCAGATAGTAAACGAAGCGTACGTCAGCACGTAGTTTTAAAACTTTTCTGACTGCCGGTTGCTGTCATCTAGCCTTTCAAACTTCTTTTTAAAAACGACTGCAATCTCTCTGGACATGTCAAGATCCTCGCTTTGGAACATGTCTTGTTGTTTTTCGGTTGTGACTCCAAACCTAGCTTTTCCAGAACTTCCGTATAAGCTCATAAACTTATCAAACTCCATTCGTTTGATTTGATTTTTGATTTTGCTAGGTATTACTCTGGTTCGAACGTGAACTTGCGTATTGTGGTTATCGCCAGCAAACGGGGCTAGACGATCGACGTGGACCACTTTTGGCTTGCCTCTGGGTGGTTTTCACGTCATTAATAAGCTGGACGACTTCATAACGGCGTTTGCAGCTTCGGCGATAAACCACGTTTCCTTTGAGTTTTACGAACCTCCTCATGTACTTCGCCTAGCCCCTTCGTCAGCTTGCTGACGTAGTCTTCTCCAGCAACTTCTTCCGGTCTTGGTTCAAATTGGAGGTCGTATGGCAGTCGTATTTCGCGACCGAGCATTACACACGATGGTGTTTGCCCTGTGCTTTCGTAAACCGGCGATTTTCAATGATCGTTCGTATTTCTTTTTTTAAACTTTTAGAATTTTCCTCTATTTTCTGGGAATGTTCGGACAGTTTTACTTCATTTTTTTAGAGTTTTTTTCCATTTTCTGAGAGTTTTTCTTGGATATTTTTATTCATCGATTCGAGAATTTCAAATATTTTCGCATCCATTTTAGTTTGATATCGAGTTACCAGCATAAGTTATATATAACAAAAATTTTAAAAATTAAAAAACATGTGCACCAAGCGGACATGATGGTTTAAAAAAAACAATTATATTTATCTGTTTTTCTTGTGTAATATGCATAATATACAAGTGTCGTAATGACAGTTTTTACAGCACTTGTGCGATAATTACGCACTATTGCGGTAATCACGTACTAGTGCTAAAAAATAGTAAAACAATGTTTAGAACAGAATTAATAGTAGCTATTCTTAAGTTTATGTTGAGTTTTTTCATCATGACGTTACTCGATTAAGCAAAAGTTAATACAGAGTTTATTATTGTCGTTGCAATTAGTTTCTTTTGTTATATATCCTTTTTCAATAATGTCAAACTTTTGGTCTTCTTGACGCTTGAGAGTTTGTATTTCTGTCTCTGTACCTCTTAATAATAATGCTATTGATCTCTAATGCAGTAACGATTTTTTAAAATTTTTGGTTAGCGTTGTTGGGTACATTTACTATTCCTGTAGGCAAGAAAAAATTGATGATGCTTGGTGAACGCAAGTCTTTATATTTCTGAAAGAAATCTAAACAGTGTTTCGGCGTAATTTTAGTTTTTGAATACGGCAAGTTAATCATGATAACTTCTTCTTTGTCTGGCCAACTGTCAAAACGACTGAATAATTTGGTAATTGTTTTTTTTAAATAGAAAATTTTTATGGTTTATTTCTTTAAAAAAAATATGTATCTCTTGTTTGGGAAAAGGTATTCTTCAAAGAAGTCACAAGCTGATGATATTAACTAACGTCAATCTTTTTTTTGTCACCATCGTTCGCAACATATCGTATCGGCATTATAAGAAAGGATTTTCAAGGAATTAATGTACCTATAGCAGATTTAACAGCTAATTCTATATCAAAACGCAAACTTTTCTCTTAGTCACTCATTTTTGCACGTACACTGAAAAGAATGCTTGCGAAAACGTACACAACTTTCTATCAACGCAATTTTAATAATTTCGTTACAAACACAAAAATATTATTATTAATTGTGAAAGTAAATAAAACGTTGTACGGTATTTGTATCGTAATGTGTCTTTTTGAAACACATATCGTAAATAACTTTTATACACAAATGATATAATGTATCAGGTAACTGTAAGATGAATATTGAATTGACAGTAATCAATAAAGAAAACAAGTAAAAATAGAAAATGGTTTTTAAAATTATTTTTATTTTACAACTGAAGCACAGAAATATAAAAAAAATCAAAAGATGAAAGAGCACAAAAATAAGACAGTTTGCGTGGGAGAAATTAACTAAAAAAACAACTTTTAATCGATACGCTAAAAAAATGTTTTGTCATTATAACTTATATTTTATAATAATACTAGTAAATGTTAAACGGCAAACGTACAAATAATTCTGAAATACGTCTAATTTAACTAAAAATACAGTAAAAATGAATACTTTTGTATCATGTAAGAGAAAATTGTAAAAACTCGAAATTTGTGGGTTTTCCATAGTGCAGTAATTATGTTTGGCTTCAGTAAATTAATGTTCTATGTTTATTATGTTTGTTTTGTTTTATCGTCTGTGTATTTTGTTTCTAATTAAAGTCTACTTTTGATTAAAAATTAATTTTAAACGTGTGACTTTTGTTTAAAAATCTTGCGTTGATTTGAGAAAGAAATTTACTCGGTTGTACAATTTACTTACTTTGGTTTGTTTTAACATTTGCGGAGAAGAAAACCTTAAAGTGGCACACAATTACTAAAAATGTCTATAACTAGATGATGCAATAAACTAATATTACGAAAATATTTTACACGTTTGATAAAAGATACAATATTATTAGTTCTTAACCGTAATATTAATCTAAAAAAGAATATTTAAACACTTTTTTAAAATAAACTTTTAATATGAATAATTAGGATTTTAGAATTAGTCACATTTCCAAAAAAACCGCGCATGATCTATAGATATTTTCAGCTAGCACTATATTTTTTCTTCGGGTTTGTCACTGGCTTAAATGAGAATTGAATTCACCGAGTCGGTGAAGTAATATGATAGTGGCAATTAACACATAGATTTTTCAAAGTGTTTGGTCCAGTCAGTATACATTCAATTACACTAAATTAACAATGTTAATAATAAGCTAGAAAAATTTAAAACTATAATAGTTTAGTTTATTTTAAATGGAAGCAATGCATATGGAAAATCCGTTTTTATTAGGTAAAGTTATCTGTAACAAAGTTTTTTGTCTGTAACTGTTTAATTTTTGGATATAAATTGTTTTATTTTGTAAAAACTTTTTTTTGTGTTTTTAGTTTAAATCGCCTATGCTCTAAAAATAATTGTCTTATTTAATTAATACCTTACTCCTAGTCTAGTTAACAAGTTGAAAACTGTGTTAATTCCTGCTACTGCGAATTAAAATACATTAAAAATTCAAAAAAAGGGTCACCTTTTTCGAAATTATTCAAAAACTATTGGTGCTACACCAATTTTGTAAACAAATTCTTAAAGAAGAGGAAATTTTCAAAAGCTTGAGCTCTAATGTTAATACTTTTTATTTAATGTTGAAAATAAGGCTTTGCGCGGCAAGCGCAGTGACGTTACCCTGCCTTAAAACCGACCATTAATTACAAAAATTATTTATTGTTCTATTAAATATTAATTTAAAAATTAAAAAAAATTACTGTCATCTAGACATTTGAAAGAAAAAATTTCTGCCGATAAATTTTTTTGTGCATTTTTTATTAAATGAAGCTATTAATTGTTAATGAATTTTTTTAAAACTGTTATTTACATACACGTTCAATAATTGTTAAACAAACATCTTCAAGTTATTTCGTTTTGTAAAAACCTTTCAGTAACTATACTAAATTAAATTACCGGCATTCGATATTTTTAATTGTGTTTATCTATTAGTTATGAATAATTTAAACTAAAAAATTAAAAAAGACAGAAAAAGGTTTTAAACATTATTTTGAATAGTTTGATTGTTGTCACTGTTTTTAGATAGTACACAATTATATCATAATCATTCGTTTTAATTTTTTCAGTAATTTGTTTAAAATTTTTTTTATACAAATGGAATAATTACATATTTAAAAAAAAATTTTTTGCATATAGTTCATTAAACAAGATGATTTAAAATAAATTAAAAAAAATTATTTGTTGAAAAACTATTTTTTTATTTTTATATGAACATTATGTATGTATGAACAATATATTTAAAAAAAAGTTATTTTAAAAATAAAAAAAAAATGTCTTTATTTGTATGCTATTTGTTTATTAAATAAACAATTATAGAATATGTTTGTTTTTTTAAGAGAAAAAAAAAATAACGATGTGCAACAATATGCAAAAAAAATTTAATTTTTTACAGCATTTTTTATTTTCTTATACTTCTAAACCTGAAATGGCCATTCCATTTGTTTATCTATTAATAGCTATATCTTTGAAACTATTATTAATACGGTTATGAACATTCAAGACAACTTTATGGACTGAAATTCATCTTTCAAATAAACAACAACATTGACAACAACTTTGTTCATCAATATTTTTTTTCTACTTCCATTACTTTTGCTTCTTCAGCATTATATACAGTTTCCTCAGCCTTTGTCTCTTCATTCTCTGGTTTACTGTCGTATTGGGCAATTTCAAAACATTAATTGTCTTGATCTTCGTTTTTGATATCACCGTTCATAACCTCAACCAAGTCGGAAGCATTTAAACAATGTTCTCCCCTACATCTTTTGCATGATTTTGTGCATTCCATTCTAGATTTTCTGCAACCATATGCTTTTCTGCAATTGATTGATATGCAATTGCAGTTTATTAATTTTAATAGCTCAGGTTGTGCTAGTATTTCTGTTGTCCTGATTAGTAGAAACATGGTCTCCGTTCGTTTCCACCACTAGTTTTCAAGGTTTAAACTAGTGCCGAGCTCAGTTTGTAATTGGTAATAAGTCCGCAGAGAATGAAGATGTGTTGCGGAAGTTGTTGGAGGTAATGTTGCTAAATTAACAGTTTTTGACTGTTACAAAAAAACAATCAATCCGACACTGGTTGATAAACATTTGGTCAGCCTCATAAAGTTTTAACATGATTTTTTAACAGTTGTTTTAATGACGTCAGATGTTGATATATTACAATAAAATTTTTGAACTTCGTGTTGTAAAATTTTATCTTTTAAAATTAAACTTAACAAATTATTTTTTCCTTGATTAAAGATGGAATTGATTGTGCCACAACCAGTAAAAGCATGAGAAAACAATAACATATTTTTGAACTTATTATTATCAACTTCATACAGCACGTTGGGCGTTTTTAGTATTACGGGTTCCACATTGTTATATGCTTATCTACTGGTAATAAATCAATGATTAATGCAGCTTAAACAACGTCAGTGTCTATAATGACAACTTTTTTATCTGATTCTCCAGCTAAGTTTAAATCTGTACGGAGAATCAGAGTATCGGCATTTTTTTTGCTTGATGGACTGTAAGGCCTGTTTTTTCTGCGAGATAATATAGTCCTTTTTTCTTAGAAGTTTATCTCAGGTAAAACCTTTACACGAACTCGCCTGTAACGTTCATAAGATTTTACTCCAATAAATTGATCATTATAACCATCAGAAATAACATTAGCATTAGTTAAATAACATTTAAAAATATGATACTGAAAAATTTGATCAAAAGTTACATTCTTGCGCCAAGTAACTTTATGTAAGAGGAATTCACTGTCGATAACGTGATGATATTTTGAGGGATCCGGTTTTTCAAAAGCTGTAGGATGTAAAGGTTTGTATATTTCAGATTTTTTGCTCTCTTTCATCACATTTTTATCATCAAATAAACTCATTAGAAAAGGAACAAATTTATAAAATAGAGCAGTTTTTGCAATATCTTGATTGTTAGTCATCGCCACTGCTATTCGTTGGAAAAGAAGAAAAATATCAACGGCTACAGGGTCGTCATTGATTACCAAAACTAATGTACTTATAAGTGTTTTTACACAATTCTTCCGGCTGAACTTGTAAGATTCAGCATCTACTCTGATCATTTTAGACAAGCTCTCTAAATCTTTCTCAACAGCTTTACGACAATCGACAGTAGACTTAGTTACTCACCCAGTTGAAAAAAACATTAGTTTTTCTGGTCTATTGTCAAAAACCTCATGTCGTAGCCAAACACAAAACGTTTTAACGTCTTCTTTACCTTTTTTCTTACGAGCTGTTGTGAAGTCAATATGTTGATCTGAAGAAAAACATCTTGAATTGGAGAAAGATTCGTGTTGCTTCAATATATTATACGCGTATGTCATGCCTTGAATAAAACGTGATAATTTACTGTTTGTTATTGACCGTCCATAGGTTACAGATTACGCACCGATTTTTAGAGCACGCATTAAAGTTTGTTCTATGGTCATATATGATCATATTCCATACCACGCTTTGTCTGTTCGTCGTACTCTAAAACAACTTTTATCAGTATAAGTAGGGCACTCAACTAAATCTATTACTTTTTGTAATTTACTCATGTTTTGTAAATATGTTTGAGCGCTTTTACATAGTTGAAATGTGTAGCGGCATGGAATATAGGCACATCTGTTGAGTGCCTGATAAATGTAAATTTAAATTTTCCAAACGTTCAGCTTCGATCAATTGTAACACTACGATTATTAAGTTAAAGTACTATAACCATAACTAAGCAGATGGACTTTTATTTTGTAAAGTAGTAATTGCACTAATAAGTAACTTCAAGCGACACAGCATCTTCACTAGATTTAAAGTTGGTGAATAGTTGATACAGTTCTTTGTTTATCATTAATAACCCGTTGTGTATTAATTAAAGACGGAGGAACTTCCATTCGACAGCGCATTTGCTGTCAGCATGTGAGCACTGATTCCTATGGAATATCCTGTACACGACTTGTCAACTGAATTTTTAGCAAATACTGTCCAAAACTACTCAAAAATATCAGCACTTTCTATTATTGTTCCAACTGTTTTGAGATACGACATCAATAAATGAAAACCCCCTAAACGAAGAATCACGTTTTGTCATTTTTTTTCTTTAGTGTTACAGAGAATTTGTTTGGCTTTGATGTAGAGGGTAATCAAAGGTTACAAAACAGGTTTGACAATCTGTTTCTTTACACTGTTCTGTTGCATAGTACAACGGAGTGTATGTAGTTTGAAAGTCGGATGAGTTTTCATCTATAAATAGTAAGCAGTATATTCGTTAAACTTCATAGTGTGACAGTGTACCAATTCTGTCTAATGAACCACGAGTGCTTGGTCGTTTTTGTATTTTCATGTAGGAAGCCCAAAGATGTGTTAAATAGACAGGTGTAATTCCAGAAACAATATTTTCGAATTTGAATTTTGAAACATCCAAATATTCCACGGATTTCAAGGACATTTGCTAGTTGTTTTAATTTTACAATTTCTTCTGCGTATATTTTGGAGTTACACAGCAATAATGTGGGATTGTATTTATTCCATCAATTGAAAAAGAATTATTATCTGCATTATCGTATACATATTGAGTAAAACATGGCTTTACTATTTTTCTAACTTCAGCATTTATACCAGATATTTTATGTAAAGAAACACTTTAATAAGAAGCACGTACTCCTAGTTTGCTTAGTAAATTTACGATGATTTTTGAACCAGTCTTGCGATTAATGTACAACCCCGTAGATACCAGCAACGTTGGAATAAATGATTTTGACCGGATCGCTGAGATTACACAGTGAGCTATATAGTCTTTTTTAACTCCAAGACTAACAAGCATCGTCCTCATCAGATAACCAACCTTGCGACGTATTTTGTCCCAAAAAAGTATGCTCACCGCTAAGAAATTAAAATTGATCCATCTGTTGATCAGCATACTTACTAACCATTTTGCTAATTGTTGTAGATTACTGCAGAATCTTGATTGTTCTGAGGTTTCATCAAGTGTTTATAAAAACCTTATCAATTTTTTATTGTAAATTAATTTTTTGAAAAACGTAAACTGCGTCAAAATGAATTAACACTTTTTGTTATAAACTAATTTATTTAATATAAATGGTTATATGGAAGTAATAAAATTATCTTAACAAAAAAGTAACTAAAAAACGATATTTTCTTAAATCGATAATATTTCAGATTTGTCGACATCTAAAATGTTGACTAACCACAACTTTAAACTGTGATAGTTTAAGTAGTGAGAAGTCATGTTTGTTTCTCTGAGACGCCAATTGAGGGATTTATAATAATGATAATATAAATTGACTTACAGAATAAATATCATTCAATATTACTTTGTTTTATTTTAAAAAAATTAAAATAAGAAGAAAACAGTAAAAATTGGTCAACATTTCAAATATTTTGACGTGGTAATCTGTGCTTATACGTGATAAAAATGTGTACTTAAATTAGGTTTGAAATTAATTTATCATCAATTTTCATATTTACTTCGTCAGCATATTAAACATAAAGATTAGAAACATAATTAAAAAAATTAACTATCTCAATAATAATCTTATTTTTTTTTTAAATTATTGAAACGGTTATTTGATTAGTGTATAGAAATAAAATAACCAAAGCTTATCAAAACCAATTTTGGTTTATAATGATGCAAGTAAATATCATTTCTAATGGTTATAGAGGTGCACAAATCTGAAAAGTTTGAACTGCTAAAGAAAACACATTAGGTATTAACTTTTATTTTATTTAAAAACGCAATAAAACAAAGAAATTAAAAAATCAAGCTACATTTGAAATAAGCTGGTTACTTGCAAAAAATAAGTAAACAATAACACGATTAGATTAAATTGGAATAAATTTAAATCAGACCCGGTATATCATAGCAACCTCGCTTGTAAAATGAGCCAGTAAATGATAACATATTTCTAAAATATTGTGCTGACTGTCTGTGGCGACACTAATCGGTGCAGATAATTTATAGAGAGAGGCGTGTGGTAAAGGAAGTCATATTTCACATTTATTAGGACGTAGTTGAGCATCTTCCAGTAAATACTACAATCAACGCTAACACTAATAAAATGCAACAGTATTTAAGACAAACACTTAAATTAATTTATATATCACTATCACTCAAAAATAACGTTCGAGGATCGCTTCTAAATCGGTATTTGTTTACATTAAAAACACGTACACTTACAACGCCGTATTTATTTTTTACTAGCACGTGCACTATTATTATTTATCTTAGCACACACATTAATCACTTATTTATTTGAACCGACAAAGTCTTTTTAAATCTTCTTTCGACTCAATTTGAAAAACTGACCTTAGCTTTTTTTGAATACTTTTTATGTATTTCTGTTATCTGCGTCGAGAATGTTCTATATCCTTCGAAATTGACAATTAAAACCACATAGATTAGCTCGAGTAGAAATTTGGCCACTGCCTATTACTTTGACAAATCGTTTATCTGATCGCGAAGTTTCAGACCCTTCAACCTCGAGCAGTCGTTTACATTTAATGAAATGAGGAAGATGCCACATTTGCTCACGACATAGCGACATAAAAATGTTTGTTGTTTGTACTTACGAAAAGCTATTTTTTTAATTACTATTTGATCTAAGTTTTTTGACGCGCCTAAATAACGATTAAACTATTAAGACTAACGTAACTTACACATAGGATGATGAATAATTTCAAGCCATTTTTACAACTCTGAAGATATTCAAAAATTTGTCTCATAAAAATTATTATTATTTTTGCTGTCAATATTATTACAAAATACATAACATATTTTAAGATACACACAATTAATTGTGACTAAGGACTAAACGTTATTCTGAGTTAATAAATTAACGATCAATCGCCATTGATTGTTTTACATGAATGAAAAATATACTTAAGCTTACTTTTAGTGTTAGTTTTAGTGGCAAAACTCGCGTTTATTTAATTTGTGTTTAACTCTACTTACGTGTATAAAAACTGGGCATCAATAAACAGCACTAGTTGTGATGGTCCTCTAATACATACTATTTATAAAGTTGACGTATATCACTATTGCCTATTTACAAAAACAGACAAAATGGGACAAAATAGTTTACAATAAAAAATTATTGGCATGTGATTAAAAACTAAATAAAAAAATTGAAATGATTTATACAACTTGAATAAAAAAACTGTTAAAGAAATGTAACATTTATTTAAAGGATTGTTTCCAACAATAAGGTTAAAGAACAAAGATATATTTAACAAATAACTTAACGTTGCATTTGTTTTAGTTAAAAAAATGCTTGAAATAGAATTTATTAAACCGTCAATAATAGTGAGTTACGATGACAAAAACATTATTATTATGAATTCTTTATCATTTTTTCATGAGTTAAATGTGATGTAATAATTATTAACTAACATTAACTAACATATTTCATGTAAAACTAATTTTCTAATACGAATAGTTTAAAATACTTATACATACGTTTCTTTGCAGAAACTGATTAACAATGCCGAACCTACTGCATTTTCTGCACGTTATTAGATCATGGAGAGTGGATATAGGAGATGGAATTAACAATAAAGTAGCACCACCTACAACACCGGTGATCAATTTGACAACAACTGTTGACCAGCCGGAAAAGTCTCCTAAAAGTAAAGACGACATAAGCTCAGCTACAAGACCTGTTAGTAACGATGTGGTAAGTTGCATAAAAATATTTTACTTTCTTTAAACGTGCATTAGACTAAAGAATGTTTTACGGTTATTACCAACTTTTATTAACTCTAAAAACTTTACCTCAACGTAGAGCTTCTGGTTTAATTAAATTAATTTTTTTTTCTTACTACAGACTTTTTCAATACCAAATTTGATTAAAAGTAGAATTTTTATTAGTTAACAAAAGGATTATAGGTTTACATTAATTGCTAAAAAAAGTATATATATATATGAGAAACAGTTTTTGACGCTTTGGTCATATGTTAAAATTGTTTTTTCTGTTTATAAATATTGCATTAAAGAAACATTGTTTAAATTTGTATTATGTTTTTTGTTAAGTATTTATATTATTAGGTATTTATTCTGTTATTTGCAAAGTTATGGGTTTTAAAAATTACACTTAATATTAATATTTTGTTTTAGTTGAGAATAAAATTTAAGCGAGATATGTTCAATTTTAACGGTTTATCTTACAACAAGATTTATAAACCTAAATTGTCGATACTGTGCCTTTTCTACATTTATTTCTAATTTTTTTATACAACTAAACACGCGTGATGTAGAAAACGTCGTCATAAAAAATATGTTTATTGCCTCTCAAATTCGAAAACTTTAAAAAACAGTATTTATAACTAAATGTAGCCTAAAAATGTTGAACAATATTAACATTGCAACTGCCACTTAGATTTTGAATACTAAACTTCAATTGCCGAACAGATGGAATTAGGTCCTTTCTACTGGAGAAAAGGACGGAATTATGTAAGGTGGATTTACATACATGAATAATACGAATGTACAATGTTTACCCAATATGCAAACATGTATTGTTGGTTGCCTATAGAGTAGTCGTATTGTTCTTTCTTAGGTAAAGGTATAAAAAATCGTGTATAGGAGATTGAAAAAAATTAATATTGTAATTGTAATAACCAAAAATAAGTAACAAACATATTACTTTTGATCTAACTAAAAAAATAAAAACAAAAATTTATGTAAAATTACAGTCTGATGAAGAAGCTTCATTACCCAGTTTAATAATAACAGGTTCAACTATAATTTCTAATGTGAGGTCTGTCTGCCACATTTATTTTTTGACTTTAATCACATAATGTACAGATTTTTTCCAATTATCTGCACATACATTAGGTGCTGCTTCATAAAACTAATTTAAAAAAAGTTTTTTTAATTTATATTTATATTCATGCAATGATATTCAACTCATAGTGATATAGTGGCAATCGTAGCACAACTCGTTTACTGGTTTTTGCTTTTTATTTACCAGTAAAACCATGTCTTTCTTAAATGTAATCGATTTACTTGTCAACCAATTTTGTATATCAGCATTTTTAGTTGCGGATTTTATCTATTTTTTTTTGTTGTGATATGAATAATTATATACACTATTACAACACCTTCTACTACGTTACATAACACTGACTTAACCCAGTTTTCGAATACCCTAGAGTTGATTTCCTAATGGTAGTTGACGGTTTTTTTCGATTTAAAAATAAGCAAACCATTTTTAATAAATCTTGTATTTGATCTAATATGTTGCAAAATTAATTGTTTGTTTTTACCAGAAGCACTTTGCCCAGTCGATAATCCAGAAACAAAAATTTGCCGTGCTATTTGAGTTGTATTTGTTTAAGTTTTTTTACTAACAAGATTGACATTAACACAAGTTTTGCCTAAATAATATATTCTTTGCGCTCTTTTCTGTACTTTTTCATTTCATAAAAAAAACGTTTTTTTCCACGCTATGCTATCTTTTTTTTAATAATTCAGTGATTTTTGTCTGTGCATATAAAATTACACATATTACAAACACAATACATTTTTATTTGTTTAACTAACTTAAATCCAATATACTTCAATACTGTTTGTAACGTAGCCACTTTAAAAACAAATCCTCATCTTTGTAAATACAAACCAAAACTTTCTGTACTGTTGGTGGTTTGTTTCGTAAAAAGAACAACCTCACAATACGTCTTAGAGCACTTTTTGATCTATTAGTAACATTATCTACTATTGGACCTACAATATACTTTTGAAGAATGCAGTACGCGATCTGTGTTATAATTAGTTAGCACATTATATAAAAGATATCCCAAACTTAATAAATAAGTAAACTAAATCTTCACATGTAGGTAAGTATATATAAAAAACGGAAATAAATCAAATGGTTATGTTATCAGCTGCTATAGCTGCAAATTTACTACGATTTTATTTTGAACCACTTGGTTGGCTTTGCTAGCAAGTTTTATACATATTTTGAGTAGTTTCTTTATCAGATACTGATAAATGTTCCAATTTACATAAAACATTTATAATAATGTATTAGATAATTTATAAAAATTTTGTTTGGCAGTTATTTTGTTTGGTAGGTATTTTAAAATAAATTATTTTTTCTTTATCAGTAATAGCAGATAGTATTTAAAAAGATTATTTTAAAATAATAAATTGTGTACACATAAGAAATATTGATTTTAACAAAACGTTGAAATACAAAGGTTATTGGTACACAATAATTTTGAGAACTGCACTTTAAATGTAATTGTCCCGCGTACTTTAAATTAACCAATTACATACGCGTTTGTGGGAAATACATAAAAAAAATTACGGACGATGAGGAGCAAAATTTGGTACTGTATAAGGTAGTTATTTCTTGAATGCGAACTGTAAAAAGTACGTAATTTTTAAATGACAAGTGAAAAATTATTCAAATTAATTAACTATATGAATGTTATATCTTAGTTTAAAAAAAATCAGCAAAATCCTCTTCCCGATCGTATGACCCACATTAATGTACAGTAAAACATATCGCTCGGCTTAATATCTGATATACATTTAAAAAAATGAATTTAAACCAATGCAAACAATATATTTATTTTTATAAGACAAATAAATAATTTCCAAATGAATATTTTTCAGAAATATGTAAAGTTATATTACGGAACTGATCTGATATAGTAGGTCCTTAACGTTCCCACTACATAAACATGTCCGCATAATAAATGGAGGCCTCATAACTCCAAGCCGCCTGAAAAAAAATTAAGGCACGACCAATACCCTTCGACGTGATTAGCATAGGCGCTGAGTTTGTGGGTTCATGCTACTTTTTGAACCCTCAATAATTTTCGATATTTGAAATCTTAAAAAGTACTAGTGTTTGTCGATTTTTTGAGAAGAAAAAAGTGATCGAAACTGTAGAGAGAGGAGAGAGTGTTGTATTCAAAAAAGTTTGTGGTGAAAATGTTTATAAAACTGTATGCTCGAATTGGCACAGTAAAATGCAAACCTTGATAAAAGACGATGTCCGAGAAAAAATTAACACCGACGAAACTGGTCTTTTTCAAGCGTTTTCCTGACAAAACATGAACCTTCAAAGATGGAAAGTGGTCGTGGTGGAAAACATAGTAAATATATAAATGTTGACAGTTTTACTTGCAGTTCTAAAAAGTTGAAGCTTTTTATAGCTATAAAACCGATGTGTTTTAAAAGAATCAAATCATTTCTTACCACTTATTGTGTCAACAAAAAGGTTTGGATGACCACGAAACTATTCAATGAATGGTTGTTATCACTAAACACTGACATGAAAAAGCAACATCGGAGGATCCTTCTTTTTTAGACAACTGTGCCCCTACTTTATCCAAGTATAATTTTATTTATTTCCCCCAAACATTACTTGAAAACTACAGCCACTAAACCAAGAAATTCTTCATAATTTTCAGACGTTCTACCGTAAGAAAGTTGTAAAAATTGTGTTAGATTCTCGAAGCACAGAACAGACGGTCAATATAACGGTTTTGTCGGCTAATTTACTAATATACAAAACATGGAGAGCCGTACCTCCACAAACAATTTTTCAATTGCTTCCCTTTGAACAGTTACCGTGCAATCAGGATTTTCAGATTGCAATTCTATGGGTCACATATTATGACACCACTGACTGCTGACGTTCCAACCTTTCTTAAATCTGAAATGGCATCGAGTAGTTTTCAGTGATGCTGATTTTGTAGAGGAAGTATGATAGCCGTATAACAGTCAGACGAAGACGTTGTGAACGACGCAATGTTTAATTTTCTGTTGAGCGGTATGTGCACTAAACTGAGGGTTTTTCAAGTTGTTTCACCTATGTCAAACGTCAAATAAACGAGTGCACCTTAAGATAGTTTTAATAAACGTGTAGACTAAAACAATTAATACTATTGCACAAAAATATAATTCTTTTGTAGCAAAATTTTAACTAAAAAAGTTACAGTTCATAATAGTACAAAAACAACTTTACAAAAGAATTAAAAGTTGTCATCGTAGAGTGTAAAGTGCTTTACGTTGTCAAGAATCAAATCTTTTAATAGAACTACGTTTAGAAAATGGTTTTAAAATTAAAATATTGCCGATAGTAAAAGATTTTAAATTTATGAATTTATTATTAAACTTAGAAACACAGGCTTTTATTGTTGAAAGTAGAAGAATATTATTATATTTCAACAATTGTGTATAACATTTATTTATACTACTCGATTTTACTTGATAACATTCGTACATTATTAATTAAATTATTATGGTTACCTGTTAAAGACAGACTAAAACACTATTACTATTTTTAGAAATACATTTGATTATTATGTTTTATGTATACACGTGTAATTTATATTAGTATACACGTGAGCACGTGAAAATGACAAATATGTTATTTATATTAGTTTGACAATTAAAAATAAATAATATATTTAATATTAACTATTTTTAACAACTGTAATTATATTTAATTTATTTGTAAAAAAATAATTAAAAATGTTATAAAAAATATAGTGAAAAAAAATATACCTCTACAATAAAAACAAATACAGTTAAAAAATTAAGTTTTTTAATTATAAAATTAATTTAAATAAAAATTATTTATTTTTTAAGTTTTTGCTATAAGATAAAATTTATATTATTATATATATATATTACAAAACAGTATAAGTTCTGAAACGTTTTCAAAGTAATTGTCAACTTCAAGACAATAACAGAAGAATATGGAACATTCGCGACACAGATAACAGAAATATATAAAAAGTATACAAGTTTAAAGTTGTACCTCCAAATTTTCATTGAAAAGTTTCTTGGTCAACATAGTACAAGCAGTTTGAAGCCAACGTCCCTAATAGTGGTCTTACGTGTAGTAACACTCGGAATTTTACAGACGGTTCTTGGCCACCTTCAACTAAATTGTTGATTTTACGTTTAGAAAGAAGACAAAAAGAAGCTCACCGGTAACAAATATATTGAGTTAAAATAAAAAACCGCGTTTGGAAGGCTGCAGACAGACTTCAAGATTTTGGAGCTGACATCGCTAGACTAACACGACTTGCGTATCTTACTATAGTTTATTGTAGACGACAAGACAACGAAATGGAGTTGACTCCACGGCTGACTCAACTTAAGACGTTGGATGACGCTTTAACCCACGCCTTAGAGTTTGAAGCAGCAAAACAAGCTTTGCATCAAACCGCTCATAAACTCCGCTCTAAACATTGAAAAAATAGCGCGACAAATGCTTTAGAAAAATGGAATCGCAACTTCAAGATGCGATTCACGTACGACGACATTGTACTAAGGATAAGAAGAAGACCAGAAGAGCACATCTAAAACCAGTTGACCAAAAGAGACAAGAGTTAATCTCCTCTAGTCATGTACTAAAGATCACTATTCAAACGGCATTACTTATGAAGGAATTGCACAACATTTATCTCGATGGCAAGATCAATAGAAAAAGTGTTCAGTTACTGGTTGACACGGAAGCGACAAAGACCATCATTGGTTTGGACATATTACAGGAAAATAAGAAAACATCACCAGTAACAGTGCAGCTTTGCGACGGGCAAAGGAATACCTACTTACGGACAAGTACAAGTGACCATTGGTTTGGGAAATAGAGTACTTGACCATCAAATACTAATAACCGACATCACGAAAGAAGTTATCCTGAGAATAAACGTTATAAAAAAATATAGGTTCTATTTGGATATAAAGAACGCTGTCCTAAAGATCGACAGTAAAGAAATTCCTATTCATGTGTCTGAAAAGTCCGCTATGCGAGCTTTATTGAGTGAAGAAGCGACCCTGCTAGCAAGGACTGAAAGTGTGGTGATAGCACGTCTGAATGGAAATCTCTTTGCTTTATTGAACTAATGGAAGCCGACTTAGTTAAAACAAGATTACTTGTTGGCAAAACTTTAGTACAAGTGAAAAACAGAAACCAAAGAAATAATTACGGATATGAAGAGAGAAGATGTGATTGAACCCATAGGCGTCCCCAGTAGTGTCGTAAAGAGGAAAAATGTATCAACGAGGTTATACGTATACTGCAGACAGCTTAACGACTTGATAAAAAAGAACAATTACCTTTCACCGAGAATTGACGATACTTTAGACGCCCTGTTAGAATCTCAGTGGTTTTCCACGTTGGATTTAAAACGCGGTAACTGGCATGTAGCATTGGAATCCAACGACCGTGAAAAAACGGTTTTGACGATTAAAACTGACTTGTGGTAGTTTATTGTGATGCTTTTTGGTCTGTGTAACATTCCTGCGACGGTTAAGCGTTTGTTAGAGACCATCTTGCGCGCGTTTTAGATGACGTGCTTGGTTTAGACGACGTAATTATTGTTGGAAAGTAATTTAATAAACATCTGAACAACTAGAAAAATGTATTCTAATGACCACGTGGGGCAAATCAAAAACTGACCCCAAAAAAATGCCACGTATTTAAGAATCGGCAAGCATCAAGTTTGCAGTTTTCTTGAGTTGTTCACCTATTATAGACGATTTGTACCTGGATTTTCCAACATTGCCAAATTTTTGACTAAATTGACCGAAAAAAAGAGTAGAATTTAGATGGAATGAAAACTGCGAAAACGCTTTCCAACAACTAAAATATGCCCTAGTCACTTCGTCCATTTTCAGTTATCCAAGAGAACATAAAAAATTTGTTTTGAATACCGATGCTAGTGATGTAGCCATAGGCGCAGTCTTTTCGCAGGTGCAAGATGGACAAAAAAAGTCATCGCGTATTTTAGTAGTTTTGTCCCGGCTAGAAATAAAATATTGCGTGACTAGGAATGAGCTGTTAGCAGTCGTCAAGTCTATACAACACTTCTACAAATATGTGTATAGACGAAATTTTTTACAAAAAACGGACCATACCGCTTTGAAATAGCTATTGCAGTTTCGTAATCCGGAAAAACAAGATGGATTGAGCAATTTCAAGAGTATGATTACGACACAGAACACTGTGCCGGAAGTGTTAATCAGAACGCTGATACCTTGTCTAGAAGACCATGTCCGACAGACTGTAGCCATTGTTCGCGACGTAAAAATATTGAATATCTCCGAAGATCTGCTATGGTTGCTAACGAGTGGGAACCTAAACAGTTGCGTCGGCGTCGCGAACAAGAAAACGATCCTGACATAGGAGTACTCCTAAACTGGAAAGCAAACGGGCGACCGTTGACCAGTCTGGGAAAAAGTGTTTTGGGCAGAAACGTCAAAGCATACAGAGCGCAGTGGGACTCTTGTAAAATTTAAGACACAGTGCAGTTGGTAGTGGCGAAGAACTGAATATCACAGGTGTTGCAGCATCTGCACGATGGTACATTAGAGGGACATTTGGCGTGAAAAATACATTATGGAAAATTCGAGAATAGTATATTAAAACACAAGTTACAGAATGAACGCACTTTAATCACGAGACTGCGTTTCATACATGAGCCGCGCAGCGGCGAGTTTATGAAGCGGTCGAGTGATTGAAACGTATTCTATGACGTGTGCTTTATACTATTTTCTCTATTTCGATACAATATTTAATATTTTTCGTATAATTTTAATTTTTAAAACAACATTGAGAAATTTATATTTTACTGAATTGGCAAGACTTACACTTTGACACATTGAAATTTATGTGTTAACCTAAAACCTCATACAAAATTATCTCTTTATACCTTTATAAGTAAATAATTTTGAATTAATAGGACGTTTTTATTTTATCTTGGCATCAAAATTTGAATTTCAATTGTTAACTTCCAATAATTTTGATTTCTTTTTTATGTAACGTCAACTTACGATGTAGAGATACCAACTTTGAAAAAACTAACATTACTAAAATTCGTGTAAGAATTGGCTTATTCTTACACGGATTTTAGTGTAAGAATCGCTAATTCTGATGTCGAAATAGAGAAAGACTATACTGGTGCCGTAAATGTACGGTTTGCGTATCAAGAAATGGTTCAGCAAAAAACGCAAAGCACCGATAAAACAGTGTAACGTAGGAAGCCCTTTAGAGAAAGTAATAATTGACATTGCAGGGTCATTCTCAGAATCTGATTTAGAAAACAAATACATTCTGGTAGCGACGAATTATTTCACGAAATGAACGGAGGCTTACGCAATACCCAATCAAAAAACAGTTACAGTCGCAGACGTATTAATGAAGAGTTTTTTTGCCAGTTTCGAGTTCCGTTGGAATTACATTCCGACCGAAACGGCAACTTTAAGTCTGGGCTATTTTAAGAAGTTTGCCGACTGTAGGGAATTAAGGAAATAAGAACTACGTTTCTCCAGCTTCAGTCTAATGGCATGGTTGAACGAATGAATCAAATAATAAGAAAGTACTTAGTCAAAGTAATGTTTGAACATAAAAAAAAAGTGTGATAAATACTTACACTTTTTTCTAATGGCATACAGTTCATCTGTTTACGAAAGCACAGGCCTAACACCATTCTGTGTCATTTCCGGTAGTAAAATACGACTGCCGTACCACATTCAATTTGGACAAAGATCAAAAGAAGTTGCTGGAGAAGACTACGTCAACAAACTAATAAAAAAACTAGAAGAATTACATGAGGCGGTCTGTAAAAACACACAAATTGCCAATTATAGAATAAAAACCAGATATAACTTTGAAACACAAAACTGTGCGTTTCAATTTAGCGACATGGTGTAGTTGTATAATCCCCAAAAAAGATTTTATTTGTTGCCAAAGATGCAGAGACAATGAGAAGGCCCTTATAAAATATTGCAGCTTATTAATGACGTTATAGATCGCATCCGAAAATTACACAAAGGAAAATCAAAAGTGGTTCACATTGATCGTCTAGCCCCGTTTGTTGGCGATAACCACGTTATGCAAGTCTAGGTCCGAACCAGAGTAATCACAAACAGAACGAGAAATCAAGTTGATGGAATAGACTTCGATAAGTGTATGAGCGGCGGTTCTCAAAAGGATAGGTGTAGAGGTACAACAAAAAAACAAAACCTGTTTCAAAAAAAATACGCCATCGTACACTGCGTGAGTGAGGATCTTGGAATGTCTAGAGAGGTTGTAGTTGTATTTAAGAAAAAGTTTGAACGGTTAGATGAACTACGAAGATAGCAACCGGTGGTCGAAGAACTTTTAAAACTACGTGAGGACCAACGTTTCATTTTCTATCTGGTCACCAAGAAGTACTTGCGTGCAAAGCCGTTATACGACAATTTGTGGCAAGCATTATAGAGTTTTAAAAAAGATATGGAATTCCACAATATTACCAATTTGGCAGTACCCAAGTTTGGTTGTGATTTAGATCAAGTGAATTGGAGAACAGTTTGAAATATGTTAGACGTTGTTTTTCGAGAAACAGACGCGTTGGTCTGCAGTTACCATGCAAGTAGAATATCGAGTCAGGAAAAGTCTATTGACTGCTACTTTTATTATCAAAAAAGTTTCCAAATGGAGCAAGCTGTCGCTATCGCCACGATCATTTCTCCCGGATTTGCATCCAGTTTCTTATTCTGAAACAGAACAATCTCCGAATGAGGGCAGTAAAACATACTCGTAGTAATTCTCAACTTTGAGACAATAACCAAAAGATATGGAACATTCGCGACATAAATAACTAAATATATAAAATGTATTCAAAAGAAACTCAGGGCAGTTTTTGAATTAAACCGGAAGAAATGTTTTGTTTTGTCGGTTTAAATAAGTTTGTGATTAACGGGAGTGCTAAAATAAATAAATACTGCGTTGTAAGTGTACGTGTTTTTAATATAAACAAATATAGGTTTAGATAAACAAAAGTTATCCGCGGACATTATTTTTCAAGTGATAGTAATATATAAATTAATGTAAGTGTTTTTCTTAAATACCGTTGCATTTTATTAGTATAGTCATATATTTAAATCGTGTAAATATTTCGTTTATAAATTAATAAAATTCACCACACGACTTTTCTATAAGAAAGGATGAAGGAATGTCTACATATTTTTTTAAGGTTATGTTGTCATAAAACCACTTTGAAGTTTGTATTGATTTCCTAACATGCTATAATTTTTTTGAAATTTTTCTCTTCGATTTCATTAAGATATAACCGAAATATGGCAAATTTAGCTTATGTTATCATATCGACTAACCCCCATATTTGTGCGTTTTGATATTGCTTTCCCCTTTGAAAATTGTTAGAAAGAATTATTTTTATAAGAAACTCTAAGGATAATTCTTATACTTTACATACGTACAAAATTATATAAGAAAAACTGTTAAAAATGGCGGATTTTGGTTTCCTTCCATCTTTTGATAGAACCGAGAGAATATGAAAAGCGAGCTCAACACAAATAACAGAAATATACAGGGTAAATCAGAATATGTGGAAAGTACAATAACTATAAATAAGGCATAATATAAAAACGATTGCTTAAATGAACTTAGAAATAATTATTTTTATAAGAAACTCTAAAGATAATTCTTATAATTTACATACGTACAAAACTATATAAGAAAAACTGTTAAAAATGGCGGATTTTGGTTTCCTTCCATCTTTTGATAGAACCGAGAGAATATGAAAAGCGAGCTCCATACCAAATTTTACGTTACTAGGACTTTTGGTTCGAGAGTTATCGTGAGTACAACGTTACACAGATCCAGACACCCAATTTTTTTTGCCAAAAATACATTTAATAATACAATACATTTTTGATCGCATACTCTCCTTATAGGAAAGAAAAAATAAAATGATAAATTTGTCAATGATTGTTATTTTAAGTACCTATAATGCGCGATTTGGGTTTACAGCGCTCCAGGTCCAGTAATAACCACTTACACCGACTTACACGCACTCCATTATGTAAATAACTATTAGTAGTTTAAATAAAATTGAAAACATTTACGTTGAGAATTTTAAATTACAATTTACAGCAACTTATATTTTAGATTGATTGTTTTTTTTATTTTCAAGTATAAAAACAGTTAAAAAGCGAAATTTTGACGAAAATTATATATGTACTTGTACAATGTGTAATTGTGAATATGATTTACTACCTAATATTCTCATGCATATTCAATGCTTAACTGATAAAAATCAAATTCATTCATAATTCGTGTTTTTATTTTATTTTTTATATCAGAAAAAGTTTGAAAAGTGTACTAGATATCTAATCAATATTTTTTTTAAGTATGACAGAGTACCTTTTTTATTTATTTATAACAAAATCCTAACAAATCATGAGTAAAAAATAACGAAATTATATACACGGAACTACAAAAACGTGTATTAACACAAAATAAATAATTTTTCAAGGCATCAATAACCTAACAATAACCGGAATTAATTCTTTAAAATATATCGACAGTTCATAGTTGAATGCCCACCAAAGCTATATTGTAAAAAAATTAAAACTTTAGAAAGCCGCATAAAACTAAAAATAAAATATCAAATCAAAATTTCTTCAAATTATTTGAAGACATCAACGTAATACAAATTAACATACGTTTTCAGTGCGCTCAAAAGGTATGTCAACCATACTATTTTGATTAAATAATTTTGATAAAGTTTTTCAAATGTTTTGTATGATTACTTTTAATAAACTTTTAAATGTGGTTTATATATTTTTTGTAATATTAAAATCTTGGCATATTTTAAAAAAGACAATGCTTAAGAACACTGGTAAAAGTAGGTACAGATAACGTGTGACTTATATTAAAACGTTTTCGAAGTTTATCGTTTATCGAAGGATGTAGAAAATTCTCAACACAGATAACAGAAATATACAGGATAAATCAGAAGATGTGGAAAGTACAATAACTATAAATAAGGCATAACATAAAAACGATTGGTTAAATAAATTTATATCCACAGGAAAAAAGTTATCAGGTCTTCAAAGTTAAAAAAAAAGTACTTTTTTGTTAATAATTTCTAGACTATTTTTATAGTTGTTAATAATAAGCAGAAGATGGATGGTACCTCCACTGTTAAATCCTCTGGAACTTTTTGATCTTGAAGTTCTTTTTCTATTTAAAAATTGTGTTCGATAGGAAGTTTTATTCGTAAATTTTGTTGTCTCTTATAAAGTTTTGATTAAACGTTTTGCTTTAAATAAATAAAAAGTTGTTTTAGAAGACGTACCACTTGAGATTGAGAAACATTGAACCTTAAAAAAATTCGTCTCGTACTGTCATTATGATGATAGTTTATCCAATTCAATATTCTTTCATCCAAAAAAGGAATAACATTTTTTTGACGACCGGAGTATTTCCGTTTCCTTAAGCCTCTGACATGTTTTTTTAAAAGAAAAATGGTAAAAATATTTGCTTTATGAAATCTTTTTGTTTACTTATTTGGTATAGCACGATTAAGAAACAGAAATGCATAACGTCTTGCTGCCGCCGCAGTATTACCATTACACTTAAGTTAAACTTTTTATTTTTTTAAGCAAAACGATGCGTTCAAGATTAAAAAGTTCCTAAGGATTAAATTTTCACAGTTTTGTGTTTTTAGGTACTTATTAACAACTACAATAGTCGATTACATTTAATTAACTTAGAAGTTATTAACAAAAAAGTAATTTTTTCCAACTTTGAAGGCCTAATAACTTTTTACCTGTGCATGCTAGTATATAAGAATTTAAATAATCGTTTTTATTTTGTGCCTATTATTTATAGTTACTGTACTTCTCACATATTTTGATTTACCCTGTATAAATAGTGTTCAAAAGGAGCTGAGGACAGTTTTTTGAAGTCGGAAGTTAAGAAGACGGTCGGTGTAAATAAATAAGTGATTAACGTGTGTGCTAAAATAAATAGAGAAAATCCCTATGCTAGTGAAAAATAAATATAACCGCGTATAAGCGTACGTGCTTTTAATGTAAACAAATACCGGTTTAGATAAACAGAAGTTATCCTATCCGCGAATAGTAATGTATAAATTAGTGTAAATGTTGTTTTTAAATCGTTAGATTTAATTAGTTACGTGTAATTCTAATCGTGTAAGTATTTCATTATAAATAAATCAGTTTTAAAAATTTGTTACAATGTACAAACACTAACAACAAAACTTAAACAATTATCTACATATGCTAAGTATTTAAACATATTTATTTGATACTAATGAAAAATTATAAATATTTTAATAAAATACTCTAAAACTAATAAGAACAAATTACTAGTTATCCACATAGTCAATTTTAAAACAACACAACAAAAGAGTTGTTACATGCAACAGTTGTTGCTTGGATAAAGTAACATAAACGAAGAAATTGTCCAAACCAAACCGTGATTGATTGGAAAACTCAAAACACATAATCAAAATTAAACAAAAGGGCGCCATAAAGGTATGTAGCTAAAAAGAACTTCTGAACCTTACCAACCAGAGAACACGTCCGAAGTTGTACACACTATTGGAACCTACCTTTATAGTGCGTAGTCACCAAATTCTAAAACAAACAGATAAAATTGACTCGGAAACTGGTTAATGGAGTAAAAGCATCGTTACATCAACAATTTAACATTTATTGCATAAAAAAATCAAAAATAAAATAAAAATAAAATCGAAATGCAATGAACAAACAAAATTTTGTATTCAAATTGATTAGAAATGTTTTTTTTTTATAAACAATACAATACTGTCAACAGATGTTTCAGAAGAAATTCCTTATGACAAAAGTGCAATCAGCAGAGATGAAAATCAAAGCAAAACGTAATTTTATGAAAGTTTGAATACGTTTTCCAGATCGTACTTGCAACCGTAAGCAAAGGTAAAAATTAATAAACAAATCTGTTATAGATATTAACACAAATAACTGTTTAGTAAATATCAAATTACTTCTATCTCAAAAACCAAATAAGAATTGTCGGAACTAATAAATTATAAAATGTACCTGAAACGTATGATAATAAAATCGACCTAAACGATTCAAGTACATTCGCATTAAATATATTCTTAATAAATCACAATTTACACTTAAGAATTTAAACACGTAAAGTAAGTTCAATAACTTAATGCGAAATTACTTAAATGATAGTAGAGAAAACGAAATGAATTGAATTGATTGTCGGGCATCATCTAACGTGATGTGTGCTCAACAAGGCTTTAATTCTAATTATTCACACGCATCATTGTGCGTATTGGGCGTAGTGTTTTTATTACTTTCGTGAAAGTAAGCGTTGTTTTGTTTTTGTAATTTTATTTAACTCTTCCGTAAGTATCAATGGCGGGTTTCTGGACACCTATACGTGTTCCATCGATGTGGAGATAGTAAAACTGGTTTATTTACTGGAAAATTTTTCATGATGACGTCACATCGCTTGCGTTGAAGATATCAAGTATTGTATGTGGTTACTGTGGTTCAAATATATTGAGTATTAGATAAAATTGTAAACGTATTGGAGGATCCACCGTATGTACGTGTTTGTTAGATTTTAGTTAATTTTAAAAAATTCTGGGAAGGTGCTGCTAGCTAGTTGCATGACTTGAAGAAAAACTAAACTGTAAATACTATAATTTCTATTTTAAATCTTTATATTTACGTTGTCAGTCGATTGCACATACCACTGGACGTACATAGTTGGTTATTATCACAATTAACTATGCAATTGTTTTTGTGTGTCACATATTATTAGAGAAATTCATATTTGTGTTATAATTTTCAAATGTAAATTTATTTATTTTCTGAATGTAAAAGTTATATCAACGAATTTAATTTGTTGTACGACGTGTTGCCCAACCAAAGGGGGCTTATTTCAACCGCTATTGTCTGTGATGAAATAAATATACTTGTTACAACATCTGTTCAGTCAGTTTTTTGCTGTATTAGATTTAGTAAGTTTTTTGTTGTGCTTGGTTTGAAACTTGGAATAGACTGCAACGTCGCTTCGTGTACTCTAGACTTTCGCTTAGTTGGCATTTTAGATGTTGTCAGTCACTGTTAGGGTATTTCTCTTCTTTGGGTTTCTTTTGCTCTTAGAATATTCTAACCTGTTCTTTAGCGTTTCATTTACGTTCCAATACATTCCAACACGACCAACACTGACTCATAATGTTCGATTGGCAAGTGACTACTTTATTTACTTTTACTTCTTTTTTTTCCTTCTTTTGGTTTGGTCTTGGGTTACGCGATTTGGATTTTTCTTGTATTGGTACACTTTAGTGTTTAGCTTTTCGGAAGTTTGTAGTAGTGACTTCTTAATTGCTGATTTTTTTCTGCCTTTTAGGTAGTCCGACTTGTGTCGACTAAAATTTGGTTTTTTTTTGCTTGAGATTTCTTTGTTGGTTTTTCTTTTCTTAGATCTTTACGGTTTGTTTGGTTTTTTTGGTAGAAGAATTTGATATCGTCTATTAATGACTTTTGGCACAATTGTCTTAGTTTTTCTTTTTGACTTTACTTTCTAAATCCCAATATCACAATTTAAGATCTGCTAAATACTTGTTTTTTTTTACTTTTTTTGTATAGTTAGCTTTGGGGACTTATACTTGAGGTTGTATTTGTATTTGTGAGCTAGAGTTTCATTTGATTTTAGGTCGTTGTCCTTGGCCGTGGTCTAAACTTCTTTATTTTCTATATTTTTCTCTTGGTTTGCCTGGGATTGTCAGTCGATGAGGTGTGTGAGACTGCGTTGTTTTTTTGCGTTTATAGATTAATGACTGATGTCGACTTTTAACGAGTACCTTTTGTAATATTTCATTTCTGTGTATCGTTTCGCTTTATGCGACTTTTGTACATATTTGATTGGTAATGGTGAACTGGGTAAACCTTTTTCATTTACGTTTCTTGTTGGGTTGGGTGTTATTACGTTATGGTTGGTTTTGCATGTTTGGATTCTGTCCTTGGCGTATGCCACAATTTCTATTCTTGGTTTTAGGTAGTGTCCACTTCCTATATTTTTATGTTGCTGAGGAGTAATGTGTTTTGTTAAAAAATTTTTAATATAAAATTTATTCTCGGTACGCCCACTTTTGGTTGTTGGAGTACATGCGTAAAACAAATTTTTTTAAATAGAACGGCAGCCATACATATTTAGATGCTTAAAAACACAATAAAATTTTGTCTCATTATGGTTTCCTATACCCATCTTTACCCGTTAACCAGTTATAAGAATTTGTTTAATATTAGTACAAATTTCAATTAAAATCCTTTCAGTGGCGAGATCCTAAATCGCAATTATCACAATTTATATAGAGTTAGTTCCGTAAGGAATGTTCTTTTCAACAATACTAAGTTTATTGAACTCCGTTGAGCTGTTTCGAAGTTATAGATCTTTCTTTGAAAAAACTTCTAAAAACTTTTCACCACTTTATTTTCGGAGATAAAGCAAAAAGTATTTAACAAAAAATACTTGATTTTATTGTAGCTTAAGAAAGCATCTATCTTTTTGTCATGGTAATAAGGCGAAATTTTGATAAACTCTGCTAATCTAATTCAAGATAGCGGTTACGCCCTCTGGTGGTCATTTTACAATTTTAAAAATTATTTCTAGGATTTTCTTTTGGCGAGTTATACAATTTTTACCGCAAATCTCTACAATAAGCGATTCTAATTAAAATGTATGCTAATTATGGCTCATTAACGGTTAAAGATGGGTATAGAGAACTATCATTCTAAGCTGTTCTGCATAATTAGATTATATCAAACAAGAATGTTTATTGACAGATTAGTGACAAATGTCATATGTATTACTCACCTGGAATATTGAAATAATTGAAATTTGTATTAACATTCAAACAAATCCTCATTACTCATTAACGGTTAAAAATTGGTAAAAGGAACCCTTATACCAATTCATGCAAAATTTGATTGGGTTTTAACCATCCTAATATATACAGGTCGTTCCGTTTGAAAAAATTGAGTTTTATGCATGTAAACGTTGTTAACTTTGGCATTATACTATAAACACTCTGTATGTGTATTGGACCTTTACAAAATGTTGTTGAAAAGATGATAATTTGAATAAATAGTGATAGAAATATCGCAGCGTAATCTTTATAATTTGACCAGGTATGAATTTTTCAAGTTGACGTTACAAATGTAAAAATTCTCAAAAACATCTAAATACCTCAAAAAACGTTGACTGTTAGGATAATGAGCTACGAACAAAATTTGTCTAACATTACACGTAAAATTTTAAAAATTTAATGAAAATTATAGCATTCCATTAAAATAAAAAAACTGATGTCACTCCGGTATAACCGGAGAAGAAATCTAAGTACGGCTTTCGTTCAAACCACGCTTTTTCTGGGGTTTTCATATTTAAATTTTTTGTCGCACACCTATTTCTTAAAAAGTTTGCCGTGTTTATCATTTCTGCCCATAACGAGTCTAGTAAATTTGCCTGTAACTTCATGCATCTTGCCATTTCAACCAGTGTGCGGTTGGCTCGTTCAGCCACACCGTTTTGTTGAGGAGCGTACTCAACGGTCAGTTGTCTATCAATTCCTTCTTCTTCTAGTAATTTCTGTTTACTAGTTTGTTTTTCAACACGGCGTTTATAATATTTAAAAGCATTCGAGACATCAGATCTATTGCGGAGCATAACCGTTTCCGTGTACCTGGTGCAATCATCGATAAATGGGCCACAAATATCGGAATGCACTAAATCCAAGATTTCGAGAAACTGTCTTACGATTTAAATGGTTGTACGTTAATCTTGCATTTCGCACACACTTCGCAATTTATTTCACATATTTTTGTATAATCCATTCCGTAAACCATACTGTTATTTTTCATTTTATTTAAATCAGCAATGCGCACTGCGTCATCGACGTATTCTATTTCTTTTCCATCCGCAGTAGCTGTCTGTATAAGACCGCTTTTCTTATTGGACCACTGGATTTAAAAATGGTTTTTAGCTTTTCCCAAGCTTCACTGGACGTAATGTATTTCTTGGTATGATTTAATTGACTGTATGAGATACTTAAGTTGATTAGCTCCAACGTCTTTGAGTCCTTCTGTGTCCAATTTGCATCGTCTGCTGGTTTCTTTAAGGTGCCATCTACGTAATCCCATAGATCGTTGTACACTAGTACACTTTTCCTTTGCACCTTTCACAAGACGTAATTATTATCGTTTAATTTTTCAATGTTCGAGAAACCACTGGCGTGGTAAATGATCGTCTTTTGCAGACCGCTCATAGAAGTGGAAGGCCATCTCTTTTATCCAGAGTTGGAAAAGACAACATTATTCAAGATGCTTGTTTGACTCCATTCACAACTTCTGCCGCCATTCGCGAAACACTACAGCTACAATGCAGTTTGCAAACAATAAGAAATACTTTGAAAACTGAAAGAATAAGCTGCTATTGACCTGTACAGAATAACTGTAATAACTGAAGAAAATGTCTACCGGAGATTGCAGTTTTTAGAAGAACATTATATTTAGATTGGAGAGGTGTTGTTTTTTCAGATGAAAAAACTTTCTGCACTTTAAGATCTAGATCTGAGTCAAAACATGTGCAATCCAACAAAATAAATGGGAGAACTTACCTAACGATTTTAGAAGACGTTATGTTGCCCTCGGTACGAGCAGTCTATCTCAAAAGACCAATTCAGTTTGTTCAGGACAATTTTCTTATACATACGGCAGCGGTAGTTCCTGAATAGTTCTTATAAAATCCAGAAGTGGAAAGAATTTGTTGGCCACCTAAGTCACCGGATTTGAATTTGCATCGCCATATTAATACCGTGTGGGAAAGATTTCTAAGAGTTAATGTATGTGCCAATTTAATTGATTTGGTGCCAAACCGTCTACGGAAATGTATAATCAATAATGGATATTACACACATCATTAGCATGTAAAAAATATTAAATACTTTTTAATCATGTTTTTTGTATCTAGTTTAGTTCTTGTAAGTAGAGTTTATATATAATTTTTAATAAAATCTAAGGTATTATTTCTAACAAAATCTAGTAGGTACTATAGTAATGTAAAACATAAAAAAATGCAAACTACGAAATTGCAAATTTCAGTTTATTACTATTAAATTTATATAATTTCGAAATAGCTAATACTTAAATTAAATGTTACGAGGAGAGAGCGAAAAATGCGTTTTGCACTTTTCTAATTTTGTGATTTTTTTATTTGCAGCATTTTCAAATTATATTTGGAATTGTTTTGGCGTTCTGTATAAGAAATTATACTTGATTTTATAAAGGTAGATTTATGCACTTTTTAATTTTTCATAAGGATAACTTAAAGTGAGTAATGGGAATTTATACTGCAATTGTGCGACCATGGTAATAATATTTTCTTTGCAAATCGGAATATTGACTTTACTATAATCCGGATATATTAAAACTTTTAGGCTAATTAGTACAGTAGTTTCACATTTAGACATACATTTTATCATTATTTGAGTTATGGATGGAACTTATTTTATTATAAACAACAATTCAAATTTTTTTAATTACTTAAGCAGAGAACATAAATAAATAGAAAACTTAGATACACATTTGCAGGTAAGAAACACATTCTTTGAACGCTTAAGGCGGTGCTTCTGAAGAATGGTTAGTAACCTTGTAATATCGCTGCAAATAATGTTTATAATGCCAATGTTGTCCAACTTAACTAGCCGTTATGTTATAACGTAAGTTTGGTTGCCTACCTTGCAGGTCGCGCTTAAAAGTGTCCAAAAACTTTTTTGAGGCAGTGCACACTTCCAAGAACTGCGTTCTAATGTTGTTTATTTTTTTTAACTTCTTCAACTGTAAATGATGTTTTATACTGTTACATGCCAAAGTTAACACAAAGTCACTGCCTGAAATGAGGTAACATAAACGATGTTGTGCCGGTTGCTCAGTGGAGACGGGGTGGGTTATATTTAAAAGATTCGTGATTGAATTGGATCAACTTGACGAAAACACAAAATCGAAAAATAATAATGTCGAAATCAAAGGGCACCAGGAAGGAGTAAAGCTTAATGGACTTCTGGCCCTTGCCAACCACAAGTCCGCTCCTGGAGGATACACTCTAAACGGACTTACCTTGATAGAGTGTATCTCACTAAAATCTGTAATAAATTAATAAAGTTACACACGCGGAGGCCGACGGAATTAAAAGCTCTTTACATTTAACAATTTAACATTTATTTGAACACACAAAAAAAATAACACAAAAATAAAGTATAGTAATCAACAAAAAATAACCAAAACAACAAAAGGTATGTAAATGAACGTTCGATCAAAACAAAATTTAAAATTATTTAAATAATTGCTCAACAACAAAATAATACAATACACAATTTAATAAAACCAAACACAAATTATAAATCTTAATTTATCACGGCCGTGTGCGCGTCGAAATTACTCATTTACAACAAAACAAAAAAAAATAAACTTATTTAATATAAAACTAATATATAAATCTTGAATCGAAAATTCGGTCCCGTTTAATAAATTTTTAACTCGGGATATGTCACAGTTCCGATAAAAGAAAATACGGACAATAATTAGTTACATTAACGTTAAATCAATTCGAGACACTTGTAATTTTTACTTGAAATTCAAAGCTTTTAACACTCAATCACGTAAATAATATCTTCACGATTAAATAAATGGTGCAACATAAATACCTTGAATTCGTCGTAACTTCAAGAAAGAACTTGTGGTTAGTTCATAGTGGCCAGTTGAAAGGTACCCCAAACAATTTCTATGACGGCGGAAGCATTTTCTTTTTAACACTTAAACAAAATTCGCACAAATGCGAAGACTGGATGTAGCACAACCCAACGATTGCATATCCAACTTGAAACGTGAGTCTTTAATTTTGGAAACCATGAAGTCTACTTAAACCGTAAATTACGAAATTTGGAAAATCAAACTTTTCCACCACTACACTTAATTTTCACGGTTCCAACTAACTTCCGCGGTATTACATAACGATAGGGTAAAAGTACCCTAACCACTCAACTACATCACGGTACCCGGTATTTCTTAATTGCCACCGAAAACAATAATCATCCCCAAAAACACAAGTTTACCTCTTTTAACACTTCGTATTCCCACTTAATTAGTTGAACTTGCGCCGTAAAATCTTTGTAAAAGATAGAACACTAAACGAACTAAATTAACAAAGATGAAAACTATAATTGGCCACGTGCGTTTTGTCACGTAGGCCTTGAAAGAAAGAAACGTTCTCACCGAAAAACGCTCACTTCGCTAAATTGTCAGGTGCTCCAATCGCGCTCATAAAAGAACCCAACATAAACAAAGTATAGATACCAAGAAAAATTGATCAAATTACATTCCAAAAAGGAAGTCGTAAATTATCTAGCATTGTTATTTTACTGAGATAAACAAGTAAAATACTAAATTAAAATCAAAACCACGGAACTTTATGCATTCAAAAAAAAATTACCAGTAACAACTGTAAAATAACTTGAAATACCAATAAACTTAAATTACACGTAATAAAATAACGAGCAAAACGTTTTCGATGCTAACATCGAACTAATCAATCGAAGAGAAAAAAAAAGAAAACCGCAAATTCAGCCAGTTGGATCTAATTACGGGGTCTGGCATAAAAGATCCACTGCTAAAATCCCAAACGCAGGTTACAATACAACGTATTCAATTCATCCTTTATATTTTTGACAGATTTTAATCTTCATACTTTACTGTGGTAAGTTGATAAAGTTGTCTAAAAGTAAAATTTACAAATTAAAAAAAAATTAGGGCGTGTACTAGTGTACACATGTAAGAAGTGAAACTTCTTTATGGACTTATTTTTCGCAAAATGATCTACATGCAACTTTTCAGAAATTGGTTAAATAAAGTTAAATTAGATAAAGTTTAAACAAAAGGATTTTATTATCATAGACATGAATACAAAAAAAAGGATTTTATTATCATAGACATGAATACAAATAACCGATTGCGCCACGAAGGCTGATATTTGATGATTTTGTAGAATTTGTGGAGTATTACAACAACAATTGATCGTATCTTATAGCAACGTTTTGACCGTGTACCTTATAACCATCCGTTTTGTGACCTATAGTATGTGCCTCCGTGGCGCAATCGACTAGCGCGTTCGGCTGTTAACCGAAAGGTTGGTGGTTCGAGCCCACCCGAGGGCGAACTTTTTATTTATTTTACTACCTTTGAACACCTGTACAATTTGTATTTATTTAAAAATATTTTAGAATTTTATAATAAAAAATTAGTTAATTGATTTACAAAAAAAAGATGGCGCGTAACGGAATAATGTTACGCGTAACCGAAAAAAATCTGACGGTAGTAAAAATGTGACGCGTAAAATATGACGGTAAATTTTTTTCCAACGCCGATAAAAAAGTTTCACTTCAATAAATAACCAACGTTTTTATGGCTTTGTTGCCTTATTTTTTATTAACAATTTATGGAGGCATAATTATTACTTTGTTTAAAACAAAATAACAACAATTTATAGGTTATGTTTATCGCTGAAACATTCCTTAAATTAAAGTTGGCAATGCAACATTGTATGTTAACGTGCAGGTTTAGTTTAAAAACTGAACGAAAAATAGGTCCAGATCTAGTTTCCAAACTTGTTTCTAGTGTAGTTACATTTCTACAAATGCGTCTAGTTTTCAAACTTGTCAAAGTTTCTAGCTGGAAAAAGTATAATGTAACTCAGAATTTACAAAACCCCATTATTGATTTATTTCCTAAAATATTGGTGTGATTTTTTCGTGTTTAATTTTTATATAGATCGCAAGTGTCCAATACTCTTTTTTCAAGTATCGTATAATAATACTTATTTGTGAGATTAAAATAAAGTAAAATGCAAGTTTATCGGTAAACGTTAGTCCTTTTATTTTCTTTTCATAATCATCTGCATTAAAATAATTTTTCTCATTTTATAACATGGCAACGTAGAATCAGTGTTCAATGCGCCACCTCTAATCTGGAGCTTAAGTTTAACTATAGTTGAAGTGTTGACTACATTAATCAATTGCGCTTCACTACAGCAAAAAAAGGAAACACAAACGCAATCATACATGTATACAAGTATTGTATTCTCATTACCTGAGTTGACTATCTTTAAGAATATTTTAATTAACGGTTTTACATAGATTTTGATTTATCACTTGGCCAATTTAGAGTTATTTTCATCATTACGTAACTACGCATTAACAAACAAATATTGATGTTTGCAATGAGGACAGCATAAAAAATTAGTTTATTATATAAATCCCTTTATTTTTTAACAAATTACAATTTTCAGTTTGACTAACAACTTTTTGCTTTTTGTTTAACTACTTGACAACACTAATCAATTAATTATAGGTATTTTAGTCAATGTAATTTTATTAAAAAGAACTTACATACACAGTTGACAATATTACTACAGCCCAAGCACCTTACCGTCTTCGGCGTTTTGCATTTCGCGCCGATATAAACTAATTAAGAGATTGACTTGAAAAGGACCACACATTACTAAAAAACTATAATACAAATACATTGATATATATGTTGCTTATTATAATAAATTGAGAGAAATTGGTTATCAAATGTTAGCAAAACTTGTTGCTTTATGTTTTGAAATTTGTACAAAATTGTTAATTTTTTAAACAAAGAAAAATTTTGGTTTACCGGTATCTACTGTAAAAAAAATTCTTGGGTTAACTAACACAAAGGGTTCTTCTTTATTCGTTAATCAAAAACTTAAATATTTACTAAAATATTTTATTGATTTGAATTGCAAAACTGCGCCATTTAGTAGATTTGCTGATGTTGATTTGCTTTCATAAAAACTAAAAATAAATATTCTAAACACTGTTAACATCTATGACTTTTCAATAATGAATTGAAAGACTACATATTTAACTTAGAACAAAAAGAAAAAATATCGTATTACATCTTTATAATCAGTGGAAACTAAAATAAACAAATCCAAACAAATGCTTCAAATAAAAGAAATACAATTATTTTTTCATTTTTTTCAAAATAATTTGAACTTTTCGTGTTTGAACCGTTAAAAACGAACACTTGATTCAATATATTTTTATTTTAATTGATAGTTAAATATGCATTTAGATTTTACAGAACAAATACTTGTATTTATATAAAATATTAGAAAAAATATTTTTGGAGCGGTATTTTATGTTTAGATGTAGGAAATATATTTAAAAAATATAATTTTAACTGAATAAATGTTAAAAAAATATGGTTTGCTATTTTAAATAAACTAAAAACCGTTTAAACTTTTTTCGATTATTTTATACAACCAAAGTTCTATTTGTTTAAAATAATTGACATTAAAAAATTTTTTTTAAGCAGACGACAAAATGTTTATTTTTTAATTTTGATTTTATTATTTCTAAATAACGTTTATGTAAGTTGTTTAAACTATGCTGTGTATTATTGTAATAAAACAGTAGTAATTCTTCGTAAAAACTAAAGACTTAATTGTGTAATTTCAGGGATGGCTTTGTTCATTTATGCAACGCATTTGGCGTCTACATTCAACAACCGGTTCATCAGGAGAGTCAAGTGAATTGCAAAACATGCTGCCGTCGGTAATTGTGCAAAAAGACGGACAGAATGCACCAGAAAAAGAGCACACAGTTTGTCTTATGACTGAAAGTCCATTTAGAATATTGCGGGTAAGCGACAAATCCTTTTTTATTTTGTTACTAAAACACAATTTATTTACGTTTACAATTTTTTTTACTAAAAGCTAAAAGCAAGGTCAAGTACTGTAGAATTTTACATTTTAACTATTTCTTTAAATATATATTTAGCATCAAAAGTTTGCTTAGTTTGTTTGTACGAATTCGTAATTTTCATTCCGTTATTGCTTTGCTTTTGTTTATGAAACAACATAACAGTATTCTGTAGAAATACAAACGTGAAATGTATGTAAATTTGGAAAATGTAAATTTTAATTAAATTTCATATTACTAATATCATCTATTAGTTGTCACGTGTCGTTTTTTTGTTATACATTTAAATGTGTGCTTTTGTTTTTTTAGTTTTTAAAATTAACAAGAAGCAAAGAAGATCTTTGTAAATAAAATTAACTACAAAATTTAATAACTGTTATTTTTTTCAACATTGTCAATTAATGTGGTGCAACCAATTTTTTCTTAAAATTTTTGCATTGCATAACTGCTAAAATTTTTCAACCCATAGAAAGCTGCAAGAAAAACAAAAATACAAAAAAATCTAAAAAAATTTAACCAACGATTTGTAGACAAATACAAGTACAAAAGATAAATAGTTAAATCTATGAGTTAAACATTAAATATGATGTGCTAATAAGCTACAGAGTTTTACAAAACGCCGATAATCTTCATACTACTAGATGACGAAAAACACATCTTCAAATGGAAAAAAAAATTAAAAACAGAAAAAATACATGCAAGAACGATTTCATGATAACAAGTTACCATATCATAATTACACGGGCGCAAGTAACGAACCGAATATTAGTATAACAAACGTAATTTTTGTGCTCATAACATCGCAAACGTCAATATTCGTTCGTTAGTTACGTAATGAACAATAAAAGCTCTAGTGTGGCAAAATAAAAACTAGAAATCCACATAAAACTAAGTGTTCACAGTCAATTATTATATTAGAACGAGTATGCGACATGTGAAAAAGTCATTTAAAAAAGGCAACACAATTAATAATGTACGTTACTCTCGTCGAAAGTATTATACCATAACTCACTCACATGCAACGTTCGTTATGCTATGCCTTACTTTTGACCCTTCTTACGTAAATTACTACTGTAAAGGACGTGTCACGTGATATGCGTAGTACACGAAATTGACACGACGATCCATTCTTACGAATATAATACAATAAGTAGCGTTCTGATACGCTGTCTTTAAAAAGCCACGCAGAAAGGCTCTGTCCACAGGTCCTTTACATACCAAGCGAATTACGCAACTTTTGTGATTATACTTAAAACAACAAATGCTAAGAGTATCGATAAGCGTTTTATTTCTTTTTCTTTGTTTATAAACCAAGGGCAAAAATTTCAGATTTTTGTCAAAAAATTATCTTTAAGTACTTTAAATTCGCTGAGGGTAACACTACCATTGTTTTTCTTGCCGCTGAGAAGATTAACTTTAGTCTTTTCTGGTGCTAAGCTAAGGTGTGTCCGTTCCATCCATTCGCTTATTTCTTGCATATGTTAGAACTGCGAAGTGAGTAGCGGTAGGAATCAGCTTAATGTCGCATGAAACCTTTGTCCTCAGTACACCATCGTACATAATATCCCAAACTGTTGAGCCCAGTACAGATTCTTGCGAGACTCCTATTGACATTGGTTAGAGTTCTCCTAGCGCTTTTATATGTCTGTTCTCTAACAAGCGGGACAGAATGTTCACCAGATAGAGAGATAAGTTATTTTCTATTAGTTTTTGTCTATTCGATTGCCAGCTTGCTGTATTGAAAGCGTTTCACACATTTACTGTTATAAAAGCTGCCAGCTTTCTTGTGTTAGAAAGTTTAGTTATTTCCGCTTTTACTGTATTAACCGCGACGGCGATTGCGTTCTCTGTTGATCTGTCCTTTCTAATACCGAACTGTTTTTGCGATCTTCCACTTTTCTGGAAATGCGCCATCTCTGATGTATTGATTCATTATATTTAGTACTGATTCTACTACCAGCTTAAAAAATTTTGGCAGAAATTTTCTATGACAGAAGCTGAGTTGGTTTTCATTTTATTGACGCCAATCTCAAGCTCTACTATGCTTAGCGGGGAAACACCTGTCTCATCTACTATTCTATCCTATGTGTTAAGTTTGGACTGGGTGAACAGTTTTACGATTTGTTGTTTAATTATGTCCTTATTTGTTATTGGTCTCCATGTTTCTACGTTTTAAACCACTATTTTGTAAGCTTGAGCTCATGGGTCCTCTTCAACTGTATTGCATAACTCTTTCTATTTTTTTTAGATTTTTTAATTGATAATTTCAAATCTTTTCTGCATGCCTGCAAATTTACCTTGTCTAATTCCTTTTTTTACGGTTTGACTTTGTGTATAGTCTTCTTGCTTTTATACATTTTTGTTGTAGCTGTTTGATGTGGTCATTCCACCAGCACACTTTTTTTGTTGGTGTTTCTTTTCCTATTGCAAAAGCTGATGTAGCATACATTTGTCAATTACAGATTCTTTATCATGACTACTATATGTAGGAATCAATCCTCTGTTGCATATAAACAGATTGTGTGTTGCCATTCAACTTGCAAGAATATTTAGTCTGTTTTATATGTTCTCCACAAAGAAAATTTTGCATTTAAATTACCCACTATTGTTAAGTTTTTTCTTGATTTTTGTATTATATTAGTTAATGATAGTAAGTAAGTAAGTAACGGCTTATAATGCTAAAGTTTTTTATTTTTATTTTGATGAAGTCTGTTCTTTTCTCGGCTTTCTCGCATTTGAGTTTGTTATTGATAATTAGTATGACAAGTCTGTCACTTGTTTGTTTGTTTTTGATTTAGTTGGAGGTACAGAAATGACAGCCACTTTTATGTTAATTTTTTTTGGAAGCAATTAGATTTTGTGCGCCTTAACTTCTATTTAGATTAATTTAGATTATTTTGATATGAATCATTTTGCGTTATGTGTTTGTCTTCTATATCATTTTGTTGTTTGACAGTTCTACTGGTGGATTTTTGATATATTTTGCTTTTGCCTTGTAGAATACCAAAACTTGCTTTTTAAATGGCGTTTTAAGCAACATTAATTTTTTCTCTCTTATTGCCTCTCTAAAGACATTGCATTTTAGAGTGCCCATTTTGTGGCTAATCTGGTTGCAGATACGACATTTATACTCTTCATCTTTGCACTCATTTGTCTTATGTTCTTTTCTCCCACATCTATAGCAGCATTTAGATTTGTCCTCATTTTTGCACTGCGATGCTACATGTGACCAAAACTCTTTCTTTTACATTCCCTCTCCTTTATTCAATTTTAACAAATTTTTTTGCTCCAGGTCTTAATCTTTTTATTTTTTAGACCTTCGGTTCTCTATTACAAATATTTCTTAATGATTGATAAATTTTCTGTGACAAACTGGTCTAGTATTTTTGTTTGTAAATTTAATGTTTTCATTAGTTTTTTCAATTTAACAACTAACCTAGTTGTTTTTATATCATCTTTCCATTCGTTACCGGTATCACAAATCATTTTCCTTTTAATGTATCTATTGCTTTCATAATCACAAGTTAAATCTATGTATCCCATATTATTGTTTGGTGAAGTTGTTTGCGATCGATCCCATATATCAAAGGGAGATAAATTAGCGCTTAAGTTCTTGTTTTTGGAACGGTTGACTGAAGTTGAGTTGAGAGACTGAAATCTTTATTTGATGGGATTTCAGCATTCTCGCGCCCTTCTAGTTTTTTGCAAATACCATCTTTTTTTGTTTTTCCCAGTAGCATTCGAGGCCTGGGGTCCACTTTAAACTTTTAGAGTTGCTGTATAACAACAGCAAAGAAGCTTGTTTGCAAACCTTCTCCGCCATATCTGTGAGATCCGCACTCTGATTAGTAAACGTTACAACACTAATTTTGTCAACTATATTTTGATTTATTTTTGAGGTTTTCTTTTCAACGCATCACTTGGTTTGCGCTAGGTATTTTATTTCCTCAGTAGCCTGCAGCAAGCTGCCGGCCGTTTCCTTATCCGCCACCTTGGGACAGGCCTAGAAGCAGTGGGTATATGCACAAAGGATTTCATAAACATTGAATAATAAGCCTAATAAATCATAAGCAGAAAGTTGTTTAGATTGACTAAAAAACAAACAAATAAAAATACAAAAAAAGAAGTAACGCATTTTATCTACTCAGAAATGATATTGTCTGATGTTATGCATTGTAAAAAAGTAGAATATTGAAATGTAGATTTGCAGAGCAATCCTTAATATATCTTGAACTCGGGTTTTTTTAACCCTAAACACAAAACTTCACTATCAAACACACATCGCGCCAGGCGCCAACTCTTAGCCCTTGATATAATTTGTTCTGGAAGTACTACATCATCAAGACTGTCTTGAACAACTGCGTTTTACCGATGACAGAATTATTAAAAGAGATCGTATATGATTGAAGTGCAATCAACAGAGATGCAAAAAGGTACAAAGTTAAGACGTAATTATACATGAGCAACCAAAAAGGCAAAATCATCAAATGTCAACGAAACAAATAAAACTCTTAATAGTGTTAAAATAAACAAACTACTATAATATAGAATGTCAGAGGAAAAAACATAAATTATAATACAATCTGAATTTATTAACACAAAGGAAATGCTAAATTGGCAAAAACCAGCAAACGGAACAAAAATTACTTAAAAATTCGAAATTACAAAGATTATTTGAAATTCGTCAATTAAATAGCAGATATCTCAGGATTTAATCAAAAACAAAAACATTTTTAACTAACAACGTAAATTTAAAACGAACGTAGATACGAAGATTTGTATAAAATACGCAAGAAAATCCAACAAAGGTTACATAATGTTTTTATTTAATAGTTTTGCTATTTTTAATTTATTACAAAACATACGCGATTACCGTGCTTGTACCCAAAAAATTATAAGATGTTACCGTTTCAGGTGTGTTCTAATCATTTTCTGTATTTAATTTTATTTGTTTTTATGTCTATGAGTTATAATATTAACATGTTATGTAAGCAGTAATTTTTTTGGATAAAATATCTATAGAAGATTATAACAAATTAGTTCAATAATATAATAAAGCTGAAACTTCTGAAGGTGGACTGTACTGGCTAGCACAGACCGAATTTATGTAAATATTAAACAATGCATGCATATAATGTAATTATTAAATCTCATGAGATGCACTGCTATTAGCAAGAAAAGTTTACATGATGCGGAAACTTAATTGTATTAAGTAAAGCATATTCTACGATTATTAGTAAAATTACTTTATTGATGAACATTAAAAAGTTATTTTTTGTATCATTAAGTGTAATTATATAAAAACATAATCAATTTTTATATAACGTCTTTACAGATAAATAAACAGTGCATGTCAGTACAATTAATATTCTAATAACATTTTGATTAGAAAGTGTCTCTAGAGTGTTTCGTGCAATAGAATCTATTAGAAACTTCAGTTAATTTTTATAGTTTTAAATTTTTATCGTAATTACATATTTTACTGAAACTAATTAATAGTTACAAAATGACGCACAATTGCCACCATCACTTAAAAAATATTAATTTGTTTGTAGTTTTAAAAATTATTAACTGTCTTAGACAATAATAGTTCCTTATAATTTTTAGTTACGTTTATCTTTTGTTTTATAAATTCATAAGTGCGCCATACACAAATGTGTAATGTTGTGATCTCTAAACCGAACGTTTTCAAAAACTTGGATTATAATTTAAAGAATTAAAAATTAATATCTTGTAAGGGGCTTGTAAGGGGCTTCTACGTCAGGAGTTTATTTTCTTAAAACTTCAACTTCAACTAAATTAACCTTCTTTCTAAAAAAACCCTAAACCCCAAAACCACTGCTGCCAACCTCTATTCTTAATATAAGTACGGTATGGGGCAAAATTCAACTTTTTTTAAAGTTAACGCTACAATTCGGCCATCCTGACTAAGAGATCATCCCCAATCACTAAACACAAAATTTACAACAACAAAATCTTATAAACCTAAAATATATAACTGTGCGAGACCAATACATAACATAAACTGACAATATTCTTAGACTAATTAAATATAAGTAAAATTTAAATGTTTCCAGGAATTGGATAAATAGGAAGAGGACCTTTTTTCATTCTTGAAACGTCAAATATAGCTGTAACCAGTAATTGTATTACTTGTAGACTTTTAGTATCCTTTATAACATAACGGTCATTTTCTAAAACCGATTTGACTCTATAAGAGCCTCGATATTTGGGTAAAAGCTTTTTGTTCACTTCTGGTATTACGTCGACATTTTTGACCATTACAAAATCTCCAACGAAGTATCCTGATGCTTTCTTTCTTTTCTTGTCCGAGTTTTGTTTATTTTCTTCATGTGACTTCTCAAGGTTTACTTCTGCTTGTTTTCTAATTTCTAACAAATACCTCTGCGTATCCTGCTTATTTTCTAAGTATTCTGCTAAATTGTCTTCTAATTTCAGCCGCTTCCTAACGCCGTACAATAACATGCTTGGTGTTTCTCCAGTAGATTTTTTCTTTGTGTTATTAAAAGCAAATTGCACCTCTCCCAAAACTTCGTCCCATTTGTTTAGTGCTGCTCTATTTGTTTGTTTGCTTAGGGTGCCCTAGTGGCTGCTGAAACGTGCTTAATATTCCATCAATTCTCAAATTATTTAAATTCATCTGAAGAAAAATACGTCGCTCGATCCGATAATATTCTTAAAGGTGTGCTATACTTTTCAAAGTAATTTTCTAAATACTTCAAAACTTCCTTCGTGCCGGTCGGACAACAAGAATAAAATCTTACAAATTTGGTAAAACCGTCTACCACTTCGAATATGTATTCTTTTTTATACCGAGTGGTTTCTAATGGTCCATAATAATGAATATGTATCGTTTGAAACGGTAAGTTTCCTTTTGGGATAACATGTAAATAACCTTCCTTTTTTCCTAAAACAGGCGAGTACGAAACTCATTTCAAACAATTTTGCACATAATTTTTCACAATATTTCTTAAACTTGGAAACCACTACAAATTTAGAATAAGGTCAACTGTCTTTTATACTCCGCAATGGCCTACTTTATCATGGTAAGTATTTAGAATATGACATATCATTGCTTCAGATACATAAAATAATAGCCACTTTGCTGATTTCCTGTAAACTACGCCGTCCCGTAATTCAAACAACTTGTCTTCTCTTTTCAATAACCGACAAGCAATCTCCTTGATAATAGGATCTTGAGTTGGTGAAATTAACATGTTTCGAACCGTTGAATTGTCATCAATAATTAAAAGATGTTGAATTCGGCTCAGCGCATCTATATGTTTTATTTTTTCTCCTATTGTGTGCTCCATTTTATACGAATAATTTTGTAATACAAATGACTACCTAAGGATCTTTAGGCTAAGGTCCTTCGTTTCTAAAGTTTGTTTTAGGCTGTTGCAGTCTGTAAAAATTTTAAATTTAATTCCCTTCAAATAAATATCAAAGCGTTGTAACGCATACACAATGGCTAACGTTTCTAATTCAAAACTATGCATCTTGGACTCTGCTTCAGTAGTCCGCCTACTATAATAAGCAATTGGATAGAAATGTTTACCCGGTTGACGCTGCATAAAAATTGCTCCAAACCCCTGAGAACTTGCGTCACAATGCAACTGTGTTTCATATTTTGCGTCATAAATTTTTAATACTGAATGTGATACTTATAAACTTTTCAACATAGTAAATGAATGTAGATCAATTTCATGAATATTAAATTCGGAATTTTTTCTTAACAATGAATACAATGGTGCCGCAACTGTTGAAAAATTAAGAATAAATCTACGGAAATACGACACAAGGCCAATGAAACTATGGACCTCCTTAAGAGTTGTAGGTATGAGATAATTCTTCATTGCTATCGTGTGTTCTTAACTTGGACTAATACCCTCCTTATCAGCATCGTAGCCTAAATACTTAATTCTTGTCTGCAAAAATTTGCATTTTTGAATCTTTTTCTACTAATGTTTTGAAAACTTTAATCAGTCTGCAAAAAAGTTCCTTCATTGTATGCAATATTTTTTTAAATGCGGTGTTAATAAACCGCATAAATAATTCGGGACTATTTTTTAGAGCAAAAGGCATTCTTAAGTATTCAAACTGACCTTCCTTCGTAACAAAACTGGTGTACTTAATTGAATTTTCAGCTACCTTGACATGATAAAATGCATCCTTTAAATCAAGTTTAGAATAATAATTCATAACTTTCAGTTGATCCAACTGGTTTTGGATGTGTCAATTGGAAAATTATTTCTTAAAATAAGCCCATTCAAAGTTCTGAAGTCGACACACACACACACTACTTTATTTTTCTTTGTAACTAACACTTTATGATTGCCATACTCAGAGTTGCTTCTTCTAACTATATTTCTATCTAAAAAGTCTTGTATTATATTGTGAACTTTCTCTCTGTCTGAATAAGGAAACTTCGAGGTCTACAAAAAATGGTTTATGGCCAGGTAAAAGTTGAATGTTCAAAAATATCTCGGTTTTTGGTTCGGGAGGTCTAATAGGTTCAACATAGTGCTGTTTAAATAGATTATTGAATTTACAAACGTCTTTGCAAGTAATTAATTGGTTAACATCTAATTCTACAGTTTCAGAACTTTTCAACTTCATCCACAGTTTCTAAAAGAGTTATTTGTACGCCGTTTTGTGTAAAACGTAATTGCAAATTTGATTCTAACAAATTCCTGTCCAACAAACAATTATTACTAATTGTATTTGGGGATACTATATGAAATTTGATTTTGCCAGTAACGTTTGAAATATTTACCTCACAATTTACAACACCCGAAATTACTAGTTTGTTTATACTTTTATACTTTTGACAGGAATCATATGGTTCTATACATTTATTATCAATCACACTTTCTGAAATTATTGATATTGGGCTACCAGTATCAATTATAGCTAAAACATCTAAAGTATACTTATCTACAAATTTCAAAGATACCAACGATTGGAATGGTGCTAGAAGATGACTGGAATCCGCCACTAAGTGCGTGTGAGACTATAGGAGACTGGGCTGATCTGGGTGATTTTTGGTACAGCTTTGGAGCTGGTGATCTTGCGAGTCACACTCAAAACAGCTTCCTCCAGGCCGCTGAAGCTTGGGGCAGGACATAGCAATGCAGTTGAAACATCTTGTTAACGGTATACTCGAAACAGCCAGTAGTTGGATTCTGTGCCACAATATTAGCTGCTTCCAAGTTGTCACTTTATTTAACAATGATAATAAATGGTTTAACGAATTAAATTCTTTCATTCTTTCGACATTGCATTTGCAACTCCTTGTTATCAAGGCCTTCAATAATATAAGCAATAATGTCTTTTTCTGCTAAATTTAAACGATTTGCTAAATTAACTTTGTCCGTAAAATAAGTGTTAAACTTCTCATTTTTCTGCCACTTTCTTATTTGAAATTTTCGCATAAGGCTAATCAAATCTTCTTATATTTCGAACGTGTTTTTAAGGGCTGTTGCCAAGTTGGTTAAATTCATCGCCACATGTTCTGGTTTCAAATGATACCAATCCAAAACACGACCTCTTAATTTGCCAATTGCCACCTATAAAAGTACATTCTCTGTCGGCTGATATGTGTTCCAAATAATATCAATTCTTTGTAAACAGACAGTCACGTTGTCATCGTCGAATTCAGGAAGCAGATGAAAGTTCCTTTGCCGATACTGCATTTGCATCTGTCTTCTTACTCATGTTCATAGCTGTTAATGTAGCTGCAACCACCTCTTGAATTGAAAGTGCTGCAGACTCGTTTTCTAACACCGAATTATTTAGTTTAATCGCGTTTTCTATACTAAATGTTCTTTACAACTAACACGTGCAACTAACCTTCAAATTTACTTAAATAATAAGTTTCTGAAATCATCCACTTCTAACTAAATGTATAACAAACTTTCACTCGATCCCACTTCTGAAAACTGTAACGGGTCTTCTACGTTAGGAGTTAATTTTTATAAAACTTCAACTTCAACTAAATTTATTAAATACTTTCTGTTTCTACTTAAAAACAATAAAAAACATAACATCACATCCTTATTTAAAAAAAAACCCTAAACCCCAAAACCATTGCTGCCAACCTCTATTCTTAATATAAGTACAGTATGAAGCGAAATTCAACTTTTTTTGAAACTAACGCTACAATTTAAATGGTAGTGTTATTAAGTATACTTAAATATTGGCAAAATCTGTAAAAAGAAAAATGTAAAAATAAAATGTTGCAAACTTAAAACTTAATTTATTTGAACTATCTACACGATTATTAATATAACCAATTACTAAACTAAAACATAGCAAACTGAATCATGTACAAAAACAACTTATTAAATAAGTTTATGTTATATTGTAACTGTAAATAAACACTGTTTCCTTTATCTTTGACTAGAACGTTCTGTTGATTTTTTAAATCGTTTCTTTGATGCCCTAGAATGTTTCATTACTTAACGTTAGTTATTAAAAAAATGAAGTATACAAAAATATTTCAGTGTAAAAAATAGCAGTTAAATTAGAATTTTTCTAAAGGTCTTTAAAAAAAGGACAAATAGAATTTGATTAATGTGCTCAAATAAGATAAATATTAAATTAAGTGGTTGTCCCAGGCCAATTCTTACACATATACGCACAGTATGTGTGAGTACATAAGTTAGGCATTGACTAATCATATAAGAAATGTAACCGGACTAGTTCGTGTCTAACAGGGATAGATGGCGAGGGACCAACACAAGTCGCAACGGTACTTACAGTGGCGTACAATATACTATTATACTGGGCACTTCTAATAGCAGCGCATAATTCAAAAATGAATGACATTCGACTTAATATTACGCTTAAGGTAGTTTAGTATTTGCGCGTTCGTTTATATAGGTCAGCGCTTATCACAACCTTTCTCCGAATGATGACAATTAATTCGTGCACAATCATAACGTTTACAGATAAAAATAACTTGAGATTGCAAATGCACGTAATTGTTTTTTAATAAACTAAAGGTTGAATGTCTTATAGTATAGGTTTGTAAACACTGTGGGTAAGATAAATTCTAGCAAATTTGAACCAAATAAAAATAAAAAATTACTGTTACTACAAACAAATTATTATTTTTGTTTAAACGACGGTTAGGTGTATTATTATGAATGCTACTGCATTTTCATCTGCTAACTTTATTCTATTCTGTTATTGTATAGAATTTAATCCAGGAATAAGATTTTTACTAACAAAACTAGAAAAAAAAACAAGATCACTTTTATTCAGAAAAAGGGTATTACGTCCAATTAAAATGACCAAGGTTCTGCAAATTAAGAAAAAAGAAACAAATCATTAACAATTCAAGAGTTTTTTCACATAACTTTTTACGTCTTGACGGTTTTTTATTTAGAATATTTAAATGTAATGTAATATACAAATATACATAAGTCGCGAATGTTACAATAATTTTCTCAACCGTGGTCTATGTACAATTTTTCCGTTACTAAAGTTATTAAAGCCTTTTTAATAACTGTTACTGATAATTTAAATTTAAAGTTTAAGATATTAATTTCAAATTTAAAATTAAGTAAGTGTTTTGTTTTGCGATTGTGACAGTTGTCACTAGTTTAATAGAATTAATTTTAATGTAATTCGTAATTGTGATTTACAACATAAAAACAAATAGATAAAGAAATTTTTTTGACGATTGAAATTATTAAAACAGCATTAAATAAAATCGGTTAGTTCTAGTTGAAAAAAACTTTTATTCTTTAAAAACTTTTATTTTTTAAAACTTTTACAGAAGCAAACAATGCAAATAATTTTTACCTGCTGCTAAAAAAGTTTTTTATTGTACAACCTACTATTATACGTAATAATAAAAGCTTATACAACTTCTAGCGGAAAAATATATTAAAGTTGTTTGCCAATAAATATCGTCAACTACAAATAACAATCGACAAAATACGTCGAACAATGCACGTTATTTTATTGCATTAAAGTAATATGATTTTAGACATAAAGGTTTCCTAAGAAACATAATTTTTTTGTGTATACACGCTATATGGCACAACATATTGTGCCCAAAATACGTGACTTTTACTTTTGGGATATATAGGGGTCTATTATGGTTACTTTTTAAAACGATTTTCATATTATACAGAATGTTGCAAAGGCCGTTAAAGTATCAATGTTGTGTTTTTTTAAATAAAACCCTTTGTATATTATTACATTTTTAGATTCTCTGAAAGTGTGTTTTAATACTGTTTATGAGGCCTAAACCTTGAAGTTTTTTATATAATTTAAATTTTGCCAAAACGTAATCTAATTTTTATGTTTGAGATATTTAAGAAGTATCAAGTTATGGGAGTAAAATTTAGAGTAAAGTGTAATAATAGATCATATTTTACATTTAAATTATAATAAATTTTACATCTTATACAAATAATAATAATAATGTTTATTTATGTTTTGCAAAAAAGAAATATGCTTACACAAGTCAGTATACAAATCTATTATATAATATTACAATATATTATAGTCTAAAAACTCTTCATACGAATAGAAGGCGTTATGTACAAAACAATCTTTGATTCGTTTTTTGAAAGAAGTGTATGGTAGAATTTGATTGATTCAGGTAAACGGTTAAAAAAATTTTGTGAATTAATTTTAGGGCTATTCAGCGTTTTATTAATTCGGCGGTACGGGATTCAAATACAAATACAAATGTCTAAAAAGAAACTTATCAATAAAAAAATGTAATTTGCTTTAATTTTATTAATTTAAATAAAATGCCGTATTTTTGATTTTCCAGAAAATGCACTTTTTGGTTATCTATTGAACAGTATTAGAAGATTTTATAGCTAAGTCTTTTCATTTTTACAGAATACTCCAAATAATCGTTTTTTGCACCATTTGATGTTTTTTCAATAAAGTTTCTGATGAATCTAGTAGCCTATTGTGTTTAGAAATATCAAATAATGAACAGTTACAAGAATTATAATTTATAATTCAACAGACTATAACTGTAATAATTTTGTTCCGAATGTCAATACATTATCCAACTGAAAAACGTTTGCATTTTTCATACGGCATTTGGGGTTTGCACATTATAAAATTAAAAATTAACCATTACGTTAAGCTTAGACATTATTTACAAACGAGTTCTAATAACAAACCAACGATAAATAATAAATAAAACAATTGGATTGAAAAAAATTGATTTTACAATTGGCCTTCTTCTCCCAAATCTTAAAAAGTAATTACACCAAATGTTTTTATGAGGATACTTAAAAAGAATTGTCTACAATACGCCACCGGCAACACTACTAGATTTCAAAAGACGCAAAAGAGACACTTTTGAAACTGTAACATTGTAAACGTTGATCAAAGTTAGCAGTAGTTTTCAAAAAACTGTTGGCTTATAAATTACTTTCCAAGTTTCCGAACATTTGTAAAAATATACTTCATTATTTTTCTTACATTTGCTAACAATCTGATATTTTTAATTACAACAGGCAACTAAATCATAACTTTTATTAAAAATGCATCAAATGGCGCAAAAAACGATTGTTTGGCGTATTGTGTAAAAACGAAAAGATATAAACATTCTAATACTGTTCAATAAGTAATTAAAAAGTACATTTTCTGGGAAATTAAATAAATGGCTTTCTATTTAAATTAATAACAGCCACTTCATTTTTTTAATTGATATGCTTTAATTTGTGGACACCCTTTATAGAATGTAAACTTATTATAATTGAGATATCAAACATGATCTGTTGTTACACTTTACTGTAAATTTTGCCCCCATACCTAAGATATTTTTTAAGTATCTCCAGCATGAAAATTAAGTTATACTTTGACAGAATTCAAATTATTTAAAAAATTTTAAGGTTTAGGTCTCATAAACGTTATTACAACACAAACTTATATTGATCGGAGTATCAAAAAATGCAACAATACACAGAAAGTTTCATAAAAAAAACGCTACTTTGATAGTTTTGCGGTTGTTACGACACTCTGTATAATATGTAAAATAATTTTAAAAAGTTACCATAATAGAGTTTTATATATCCTAAAAGTAAAATGTTTTGAAAATCATGTATTTTAGCCACAATATTGCAAGCCGTATAGAGTGAATCTCTGTATATTTAAATGAAAATCTTACTAGTTTTCGAACCAATCCAACTTATGACTCATTGGAGCCCGCTCACTAAACAATTACAAATTTCTGGCTGTGGTAACATTTAGAAAGCACTCAATTGTACAGCAGCAAATTTATGTCGTTGTATACGACCTCCGCGCAAATTCGTCGTAGCAGCCAGACGTATTTTGTGTTTTTTGTAATTTGCGATGACTTTCAATACGGAGACTTTTATTCGAGAAATCAAAAACCGACAGGCAATTTGAAATGTATCAATATGGTTTCAAAGCTTATTAAAATAATTTTGATATAGGCTTTTTGAGTGCTGCTCTAGAAGTAGGAAATGAATCCAATGTCTTTTTTTTGAACTGTCTTTCTTAGCCAAAATATAAACAAGCAAAATTTCCACGTCCCGTTTGCTCAAATTAACGGTCTCTACTGGTCGTCGGTGCTGGCTGCTTAAACTGGCTTCGCAAAATTCGGCTGTTGCAACCTGGCTAGCTCTAGCCAAGCTGCCTAGTACGCGGCCAGCATAGAAATTTATTCATTTGTTCAAAATCGTACAGTAATAATTATTTGTAAAAGCGATCAGATCACAAACACTAGCGATTCTTTTTGAGTTACACAAGCTCGCATACGAAGATCATATCCCAAACGATCCGCCCTGTTTCTTTAAAATAATAAATAAACTCTTTGAGTGCCGTATTGCAAGTAGTGGATAAACCCAATATCTTTTTTTTGAATTTCTGAAACGATACGTAAATAGATATTATATCCTTTATATCTATCTCGCTCGACTCAACAATTACGACTGTGGTCAACTACAGTCACTGGCTAATTTACAACTGACTGCTTAAAATGTTGGCTACCACAGCTAGATTGCTTGGTGTGTGGACGTTTTAACAAGCATGTATTTTTTGTTTTTTAGAACATTTGTTAACTGAATAAGTTCTTTGTGCACTTTATTAATTTTGGTATATAGTTTTGTAGATTTTGTTTATGACTTTTGTACCCTAGAGCAGTGGTTTTCAACCTTTCTGCTACGACGGACCCCCAATAATTTTTTTAAAAATTTGGCTTGACTTCCTCCCCAAAGCTAAAATACGTTCTTCGCATTCACTTAGAATCTCCGAAATAAGAACAAAACAATGATATTGGAATTTATTATTAAAAATACAAGATTTTCTTTTAACTTTTTGAGGAACGCTAACAGACGCCGCGGACCCCTGGGGGTTCGCGGAACACAGATTGAAAACCACTGCCCTAGAAATAAACCCTAAATAAATTTTAGAAAAACTACAAAATAAAATTAACTATTAATATAAAAGTATAATATCACTTGTTGAAAACAAATGCAACTAATGTAACTTTTAAAACTCATACGAAAGAAAGGGATTTTGTAAATAAGTTTCTGGGTTATATAAGTTACGTGTAGTTTATTTTTGATTGTTTACATCCTACAAAAAATTGGTGAAATGTGAAAACTTTACAAGCTTTTTATTAATCGAAAAGAAAATACAATGCTTTTTTATTAAACTGACCATAGGAGTTTACATGTTAATATTTCAACCTTTTGTAAGAGGTCTTATAATTAAAATCTCAAGTAGCAAAAATCAGTTACAAAACGGTTGTAAAACTCTTTTGCAACTATGGTTTCAGTAAGGTATTTAGTTACAGAATAGTTGCTGAGTCTTTCCTGATACGTTGTCAATACCGGATTTGGTCAGTTGCAAGGCAACTGCAGTAATATTATAACCGTTTTACAACGTGTCTGAAACCGTTGCAATTACTACTTTGTAACTGTTTTGCAGCGTTGCTATAACGCTTTTTTACAAATCATGTTTACCTATTCTGAATCGTTTCTGTAATGGTTATCATCACGGTTTTGTAATTGATTTGTAACATTGTAGTTACCGTTTACAGGAACTGCTATGTAACTGTTTTGAAAACATGCTTATTACCATTATTTGAAACTACTTTATAATCGCTTTTGTTAAGCAATTTATCCAAGATTTTAGTTACTAACTGCATCATAAAGATTAAAACAAAAGTAGAGATAAAAATATATTAATAAAAAGATACAGATATATAAAAAGTTATAATAAATGTACATTATTTAATTTTTTATAGTTTCTTATAGAACTAAATTCAAACAAAAAAGATATATGTAATAAAAGAATTTTTACATCTGTTGCAAGTAGGTGCCAGTAAACAGGTTTTTACGGCAAATTTTCAAGAAAAGCGGATTATGTCTATTATTTATAAATTTTGTAAATAGTAAATGCATAAATTTTGTTAAGAGAAAAATGTCTTTGTGTTAAAAGACCATGGCGGATTAAGATATTCCTCACATGTTATAGTTTAATGCGTCTACGTAATTCTTAGTTAAATATTTGTGTTAGGTTACAAATGCACATGTGCAATTATAATCGGTTCAATGATCATAATCTCGACTGCTTTTTTAAAGACTATAGGTGTTCGCAATGGCGATCTAATTTACACGTTCTGATCACTGTGTGTAATATTGTAATGTCCTTGCAATCAAATTCTATTTTATCCTAGAAGAAAATAAAATCAATTTAAAATTTGCTTACTTATGATTGGCAACTAATTCTTCAACGTTGATTAAATTAGAAACAGTAGTTTAAATGCACGATTAAAATTATAGTAATATAATATACCAATAATTGTACTTACGTAGTTTTGAATTCGAAACACTTTCGGTACTGTTTATTGGATAATGATAATGGACTACGTGTCTTATAAAATGCACTTCTTCTGTTGCTGTTTGAAAGCATAGATTAACACTGTAGTGTAGTTTTAGAAATTCACACTTGTAACCATAGTTTCAAGACTGTTACACTCGAAACCGAAATGAAGGTTTTAATGTCACTAAATTGACACTGTAGTTACATAAGGGTTTAAGAAAAACTTACTTATAACCATAGTTGTAAAATGGTTATTTCTGTAATAGATTTGAAACCTCAGTAAATTACGAAAGTTGCTGCTACGTTGCTGCAACGGTTTATTTACCATGGTGCTAATGTTACTAATTTGCAACTGGTTACAACGTAACCACGGTTACAAAATGTTGCTTGGGATTCTAAACGGAGTTCTACACTAATATTAAGAAACAGTATTTAGTGTAATTTAAAATAAATTAGTTTTTAGTTAACTATAAAGAAAGTTAAAAAATCAACATGTAAAACCTTATGGGCCAGCTTAAAAACACAACGAAACTATTTTTCAACCAACTACAGTTATAAAATCTTAAGCTTTCGCGGTTGTTATGTTTATGATTATAAGCGCTTTCGGCTTAAACCGCGTCGTAGTTAAACACCCATATTTAGGCTTGGTCTTAGTCTCTCCTTGAGAGTCAAAACAAGAAGTAGAACTTGGCCTTTGCCGTATTGTCGTTCGTGAACAAACTGACGTTTCGCAAAACATTGCAGCTTGCATCTTCAGAGTGGTAAATGTCACTGAAGGAAAAAATGTGAGTGACGATATTTATACCAATAACGATTCGCGTGATTAACGGACCTTATTCTTATTCCGTTACCGCTTGACTGACTTCGTTATTACTCGGAGTAAGTGTTTGTGTCTTTTCCAAGAAGGTTGATCTTTGTCTTAGAGGATATAATACTGGTAGCCAAGATTTGCTATATCTTAAACCGTCTTCTCGGTTTATATTACATGGACGTTTTTCTATTTCCACAGGTTTGCGGATTAGTCTGGAAAAGTAGAAAGGAGTTCTAGCCAACACTTTAGTTTGGTCAAAGTTCAACGTGTGTCCTTGCTTCCACACGTGTTCTGCCACTGCTGATTTAGTAACTTTGCGGTGTTTGCAGTCAGCCATACGTTCTTTTACTCTAACTTCAATAAATCATCCCGTCTTGATCCACAGGAACAAGAAATTTTGTAAACTCCGGAATGTTTTAGAGCCTTTTGTTTGTCTTTAGCAGATGTAAACCAGGTGTTCAGCGTATCCTTAGTCGTAAATACAGTTTTAATATTATGTTTCTTTAGCACCCTGCTTATTTTGTCTGTCGAACTCATACAGTATGGTAAGTAAGCGGTGCTAATAGGAGGTGATAAGTGTTCTTTGACATTTGGATTTATTGTTTTTTTCCATGCGTTTCGGATCTCTTTGAACCGGTATCCATTTTGTTGTAGGGACTCCAACTTATTCCTTTGTAGATTTTCATTATCTGACAGACGTATAGCTATTTTAACTAAAGTATGCAAAACAGTATTCTTTTGTACTGGATAGTGGTGAGATTTGGCGTTTAAGTATCTATTAGTGTGCGTTTTCTTTTTATAAGCGGAATGCCCCAATTTTCCGTTATTTTTCTTTATTACCAGTACACCAAGAAAGGCTAGACTGCTGTTATGTTTTAACTCCATAGTAAATTTAATGCTATTATGTGCAGAGTTTAGATGTTAAAAAAATTGATTTAATTTATCTTTGCCATGAGGCCATACAACAAACGTATCATCAATATATATGAACCAACATTTTTTATAATTTTAGTTTTAAAATATCCTATCTAAATATTGGCTATAATTGGAGAGAGCGGTGAATCGGGCGCTCTTTCTACTTGTTTAAACAAGTTGTCGTTATAACTGAAATAAGTATTTTTAAAGCAGAGTTTGATGAGCAGAACTTTTTTTTCAGTAATTCTCTCCTTGAGCAAAAACAACACTTCGTCGATCAGGGCTTTAGTAAAAAGATATACCACGTCAAAGCTGACTAGGATATCTTCTTTTGTTATACGCAAGTTCTTAATTTTCTCTACGAAGTCTGTAGAATCTTTAATGTGAGTTTCTGTATTTCCTGGCAACGGCAAGAATTTTGCAGCTAGATAACGTGCTAACGGTTGGGTTAGCGAATTGATGGTGCTTATTGTCGGTTGTGGCATACCTGGATTTTTGACAATCAAAGTTTGCTTCTTGTTAATATCTACAGTAATGGAGTTTTTGATGGCGAAGTTTACCTTAATGCATAAGGAGTTTAAAGAGTTTCTCTGTAGACATATGTAGCAATTTTCCGAAAGTAAGTTCGTCATTTTGTCGTTGTGATCTTGTATGTTCATAACTGCTATAGCATTTCTTTTATCTGTTCTCAATACTTAAATGTCCTTATTCTCACGTAACCGCTTAGCGAGAGACTAGGACCAACCCTAAGTCTGGGTGTTTTACTACGAAGCGGTCTAAGCCAAAGGTCGCTTATAATCATCAACTACAGTTAGTTAAGTAAAAGCTTATACGGCATAACTAGCAATTAGTAAAAAGAATTACCCTAATTCTTTAGTAAATCGATAGAATGAATTTTTGTAATTGCTGTTTTCTTACGAAAGGTTCAGTTGGCATTGAACTTTTATGAAGCGCTATGAGTACCGCGTAAAAGCTGTCTTTCTCTGTACTCACCAAAAAAAACCGAAAATGTCTTGTGCAGCGGCTGCTAAGTACATGAAGAAGTCAAAATTATTCGTAAGTAAGTGCAACGATATACAAAAACCAAAACGGCCGATGACTTGATGGAATGTGGCTCGTAAAGTAAAGTAATCTCTAAAATCAAAAAACAAACTGTAAACTTGTTTTTGTAAAACCCTAGGATATTATTGCGTCAAAAAGCAGCAAAATTGAAACGAAAAACGTTCATGACGTTAAATGATATAGTTTAGTAAAGAAGCTTATGTTAGGTGAGAAACACGTGAGAAACCGACTCGCGTGGGCGAAAAACAATATCGAGCAATGTAGTTTTTACGGACAAACCTCCATCTATAGGTGGGTACAGCGGACCGTTAAACACACTGAAAAAAAGGGTATCTTTGAAGCTGCTGAGTTGATTAAAAGTTTTAATTTTCAACTAATTGGGAAATTCAACAGTATCTTCTTCAAAATACTTTCTCTCAATTTCAATCGGTTAAATGATATTTGAAATAAATCAAATTAAGTTTAAAAAACCTGTTTGTAAGCACAACACTTTTAAATTTTGCTTGTGATTACTCGTTTCTCTTTATATTCCAATGTGTAACGTAAAAATTTTTTTAGCGTAATTCGCTGTTTACAAAATTTTTGATATGCGATTTATTTCGCTTAAGAACATTCTCAAAAATCTTGTTCGTTTAAGTAGATTGACCTCGTATACCAGTTTGTGCAAAACCACCAGCAAAACCACCAGCTTCTTCAAATCATTTCAGACGACAGTTTCTAAAATATCTCGAGTGTTTAAAAAGATTAACTTCTAAGCATTGTTTTTTTCTCCATTTACGATTAATATCAAATGGCTTTATCTTCTCTACTGTTATTTTGAGCTTGTTTCCAACTTATCTCAATAATTGTTGATTATTTCTAGTCCGCTGTTTTCATTTATTTTCTCAGTACATTTTTTTACAACCTGCGTCAAAATGTTTTTTTCCTCTTTTACTATATTTCCATTATTAATCTTTTTTTAGATGTTTTTTAGCCATCCTGTTATTTTTCATCTTACTTTCAACTTCTTCTTTTATATTAAAAAGATTTATCCGGATGTTGTATCATTTTGTCTACATTCCTGGTTGTTATTTCGTCACTATTTATTTCATTTTCGTTGTTCTCATTGTTATTTTAAACGTAGTGTAATCATCATCGTTGTTATTGCAATACGTTCAACTCACAAGTTTCTTGCAAATGGTTGATGATAATTTCTTCTGAAATCTTTCTAAAGATTCTCCTTTTACTTATGTTGTTAACTTGATTTATTTCATTTTCGCTTTTTTCATAATTATTTTGAACGTAGTGAATATAATTTTTTTTTGATAACGCTGAAAGGTTCTTGTGTACTATCTATTTTATCATCAATAACACCGATTGTTGCAAATTTTAAGTTTAAAAATGTGTAATTTTTTTAGAAGATCTACACAACATAATATTAATATTTACTACTACTACTTTAATTGGTTTTCCATATTTATAATTATTTATATATAGTTTTAGTAAGTATTACATTATGATCTTATAAAAACAATAAGAAATGTTAGCATTCGATTAATTTTGAAGTCATCGTCATCGTGTAAGTAGCATTCAGAAATTGTTCTTTTTCTTTTATAAAAACAACTATGCACTAGTACCATTAGATTTATCAAATAATTTTTGAGTCACTTTTAATGATTTAAGCTTTGACATGAATATTTTTACCGGTTGCACAAATAAAATGTTGCCAATAATTGATAATTTTAAAACTAACCCGGATCATTTATGTTAGGTTTTAATGTACTAAAGAAAATAAAAATAGTAAACAATTTAATATTAAGTAACATTTTTAAACATGTAAATCATACTATTTACTGTTTTACAAATAAAAATGAATACCTAAACGATAATAACCAAGAATAATAACACTGTAATTTGTAAAAGAAACGCAAACAAATTTAAATTTTAAAAAAATCTATATTGCGTTGCAAAAAATATTTCTACAATTTTCATACTCTCATAGTTCATTAACATGTACGGAAATGACATTGACCTTTTTGGAAATGACATTGACTTGTATGGAAATAAAATTTTTCATAAGGTTTATATTCAAGTGTTTATTACACGAACTAAATCATATTTTAATCAGTAATTAATGTTTTTTTACTCGAATATAATAATAAATAAATAATTCATTAATTATGCTAAAATTTGATTATAAAACATTTATTAAAGTTTAAAAACCAAGCATCTTCAAGTGCTTAATTCTAGTTAATTTTTTAAAAACTGTTATTGAAACCGTCAAGAGTTAAAAATTTAACTAATTATTAAAATCTGAAAAGTTAACAGTGATTAATTGAATTTTTAAAATAAGATATTTAATTGATGTAATCTTATAAAATTCGAAATTTTTTGAGTATTAACAAAAAACAAACATCAATCATAATTGGAATTTAAGAAAACGACAAAGGCTTTTATTTATTTACAGTTACAACAATTTTTAAAAAATGAGTCAATACATTTTATATAAAATTTGTATTTTCTTAAACAAAATTATTATCTTTTATTTACACATGAAAACAAAACAAAGTTATAGTTAAGTCGATGAAAAAAACAGGTTTTGTTTACACTGAGTTTACGTTCTTTTAAACAATCTAATAAAAAAAATTAAGAAAAAAAAGTACATAGAGTAAAGTTTGTAAATTAATACACACAGTTAATAAAATTAAATGTGATAATATTGCATTTAACGTTAAAATATGAAACATAATAAAACACAGTAATGATTCGGCGTACAAAGGTCGAGTCAGAAGTTTACTGCTCAGCTTTTAAATACGTAGCTCCAAATTTGATCAGTAGTACACTTGTCGTCACAATTGTACGATATTTGGAAAAGCTCAACTTACATATATAGTCATAATATTTAAGTTCGTAGATAAAATTATAATTGACATAACAAATTAGAGGTAAAGTGAATTTTTCGACAAAATCAAAATTTGAATAAAATAATTGTTAGTAAAAAGTGAGTGTTTAATTAATTTTTTAAGAAATGGATTTTACATAGGTTGGTAAATTGGCGCAACTTAATTGACATAAAGCGGGAGTGAAGCGCACGTTGGAGAACATACGACTTTATTGTTAAATTTTCAATTATTTCAAGTTTATTACAAGCAACACATATTGAAAAACTCATGTCTTTGAATAACAGCCTTCGCATACCAAAAAATTGGGCAAAGGTTTTACGTTTGCACCCTGTGCAAAAAGTCTCCGTTCAGGAATTATTAGAGGTATGCGTTTTTGTGCAACATTCTTATTTCTGTTTTAGTGTAGCATTTGCATTTCGTAATTACTTTCAATATTTAAAAAAATTAAAATAAAGTTTTTAGTAACTGCAAATGCAAATTTTACTTAAAAGAATTTTAATTAAACGTCATTTTTTCTAAAAAAAAAACAAATACGTAATGTTTAATTAACACGTAAGATTGCGACATTTCGTGTATTATTTACTCACAAAGTATCAGCATCGGGCTTTAAACATTAAGTTCTAATGAAGTACTTTTATTAAGTAGAAATTATTACTAATCAATAAGTGTAATTTTATCATAAATTATTGTCTATGAAAGTTATCTAAATGGATTCGCTTTAAATTAACAAGTTGTAATAGGCTAAAGCACTAATGATACAAAAAAGTTTTTAATTTTTATAAGAAAAAAAAGGTTTACGGTATTATTGTTTTTATTATGACTTTTATTACAATTTAACTTGCTTTTATGACTTTTAAATAAGTTGTAAGAGCAACCAATTTTGTTTTAATAACTTTTCAAGTTTCTAGAAATTAGTTATATTAAATTTAAAGTTACCTACAATTAAAACGTAGAATATTGTAATTAAAATCAGTGAAATAAATACTACTTCATTAAACAAAAATTGCGGCAAAAACAGCTTTAACTTAATTTTAATTAACGATCAGCTTTTATTAAATTTTTGACTCCATATATTATGCAGGTACAAAACTATTTTAAATAATTTTTAGAGACTTGATAATGACTTTAATTTTAATCGCGTCGTTATCTTTAGAGTAAAATTTAATTAACGATAATTACAGAGAGAATGCTTTGTTTTCTAGTATCGTTTGAAACTGAGCCTACTTTGAGAAAATTGAGCATTGATACAATACTATTAAAATTAAATGTTCTTTTATTACCGTATTTTTTTACAAATTTAATTATGGAATAATTGAATATATTAAAAACAAAAGAAAAAGTTATACACAATGAAATCATTTTACTATTCCGTTTTCAGTTTTTAAATTTCACATCTAACAATCGGTTTAATAAAATCATTAGGTTTGTTCTATATTCAAATGTTTTTTTACAAAACAAATCTACACACTTAAAATTCTTCGCTTATGTAAAAAATGGTAAATAACGTAGTTTAAACTAATCTCTAGTTAACACTAGCTTTGTATTTATTTAAGGATACAAATAATAATTAGTAATGTTTTAATTTTTGATCACAAAAAACTGTCTTTATTACTTTGTTAATTATATACTGTTTTCTACTCTACAACGCGTTATATAATTTTGGTACTACTAACTGAAAAAACATTATTCTGTGACAAGTAATTTGAACCAAATAATTAAATTTTATATTAGGTAGGTATGTATAACAAGATTACTGTAATAATGTACCATATCTTTTCAAACATCAAAGTTAAAATCTTTTATGTATTACATTTTGATTATGTACTGCTTAGCAACTTATTGTTTTCAATTTTCAGCGTAAAGCAAGCATCTGCAAATATTTATACTTCTTGTCTGTCTATGAAATTTATCAAACAGTGCTTTGTAAGTTTTTGGATGTTTGTTTAGACCAGCGGGTTTTATTTTATTTATAAAAAAAAAAAATTTTAAAAAATGTTTTAGAAACTAAGTAACACTAAACAGTTTTTATTAATCTATAAAGTTATCTCGAGTACTCTCTTATGCAAGAAGCTGAGCTAGGAGCTTTAATTGAAAACTTTAAAAGTATGATAGAATAAATTTCAATGCACATATATTATGATGATTTTACTGTTTTTGTGTAAGTACAATATTGGGTGTTGCATTACACATTATTTTAACGAACATTTATGTTTAATGTAGCGTGTAAATGTTTATACACTCGATCATACCAAAACTTAAAGTTTTGTTGTTTACCTGTTATTTGTTAATTTTTAATTTTTTTTTAATACAGGTAAATCGTTTTTTATACTTATTTTTGATCAAGTAGGTAATTTGATTTGTGATGGTTTAAATATATTACGCGCTTTATGCCACTACGACAACAAGAGCTGTAAACGATAATTTTGTTTAAAAACTCGATTTATGTAATACTGTCACCTAAAAAATGCATACAAGCATCAATGCTAGTATAAACTATTACGATTAAAACTAAAGTAGATTTTAACTAATTAAATCACTTAAGTCTTTCTAGATCAAATCTTGAATCTGAAATACGTAACTAAAAGAGTTAAAATTAAAAACATTTTTTAAATTTAGGGTTTAATGGCATTTAAGAATAACAATAACTCTATTGCATTTCATAAAAAAATTACGTAGTTTGTAGTGACCTAAATTTTTTTTTAATTCAAAAAACAAAAAAGACAATTTGGTAGATATTGCAGAGGAGAAAAGAACGAAATAAGAAAACGAACAAACATTTGCCAGATGCTGCAGGATACGTTTGCAAATAGTATTGTTTGTGTGCGTCGGCGTCTTGCTGTACAATTTTGGTAAGTAATTAGTGTTTTATGTTAACAGCACAACTAAGATTCTTGTAAGTATGTAGCTTATTGTTCAGTCGATCTCAAAAAGCAAAGTTTTACGAACACCTGAAACAAAGATGGTTAAAACGAACTGACAAAACTTCTTTGTAGTTAAAATACATTAAAAAAACAAAAATTAGGGTAAATATTCTACTAATCTTGTAGCATCAAAAACTATCAAAAAAAATTGTAAAAGCAGCAAATAAAAAAAAGGTCAATGTACAAAAAATAGAACAAAACATTAAAAAATAAATTTACTATAAAAATACTTAAACTGAAGCGAGTGGACAAAGAACTAAAATAAAAAACCAATATGTCAACCTAAAATCAGCATTTAATAAAACAAACAAAAAGTTATATAAATGTCTAAAGTAAAAAAGTAAGCAAGATATTAACAGTAAGATCCCACAAAAAAACTAAGTAAAAACAAAAAAGATTAAACAATTGAAGATTGTAACAGTGCTCATTAAACTTATGTCTGGTTGAGGATATATAAAGCTTAGAAAAACATCACAAAAACAACAAATAGAAAAACGAGTAGTTTGGTTATTGATGTATGCTTATGAGATTTTCCTAAAAACAGAAATATGTGCAAACAAAACTATGAAAAACAAGTAATTAACTAAAAAAACTCAAACAAAAAAATTGCATACTTAATATAAAATAAAACGACACTACAAGAAGGATTTATATGTCTAAGAAAAAACAGGTAAATCAAACAAATCACTCAGACGAATTTGAGATACAGCAGAAAAACCGCTTAGAAAGAACATTAAGTATAGTAAATAAGTATTAGACTTGATGATAATAAGGATAACTCATGGTGCAAAAATTAAAAAAAATATACAAAAACCATATTAGAAAAGATTAGGTAGTGAAACTAAACAGAAAACACTAGAATACATAATATGATAAACAAAAACAAAAAAAAGAACAATCTAGTTAAAAAATAATAAAAATAAAAGCACTAAAAACTAGAAGAAAAGTGTTGATGTAAAAAAATACTATTGTAATAGACATGAAAAAACAAGAAACACAAATTTAAAAAAAATAGAAAAACAGAAATCTAAAAAAATATCAAATAAAGTTATGGATTTTAAATATATGATCAATATAAGAAGTGCAAATAAAAAACTAAAAATATAAAATAAATTAATATTAATTAAGTCGTTTTTTACTCAACTGAAAATTAAAAAAATTATACTTCTGAAACACAACTTGATTCTGATATACTTCTAAATTTTCTTTTTGATCAGAAAATTTCCACTCTTTTTTGGTTTTCCAATTTTAATGTCACGGAGTATATTTCCTCTAATAGCAAATTTTTCATTTTGACATTTAGATCAGTGTTAGTACTACATAGTATATTTAAAATTTATTTAGTTATAGTGTATTGTAAATTTTTATTATTATATTGTATAATTACTTAAACTCACAATTCTTTATGTAATTTTTTGGTTTTCGTAAGACTAAATCAATATATTTTTTTAATGTATCAATACGATTACGTTTTTTCTACCTATAGATCTTATTCTATATTTTATATAAGCTCTAAATTTTTAACTAGTTTTTGTTTTTAATTTACTAATTTAATTATTCTCACATTAATTGCTGAAATTTGTTATGATTATGATATGGTAAAGAATCTGATGTGTTGAGTTTAGTCTTCTAATTTATAACAGTTAGATACTTTGTATGCGTTCACAGTGATATTTATTTTTCAGTAAAAAAAACTTTTAGTCATAGAGTAAACTATAGTAAGCAAATTAAAAAAAAACTTTTAAACTGTAATAAATTTGTCTAAAACATGTAAAAACAAAACAAAACTAGATTATCTAAAATACCATACGTTTGCTACCTAAATAGAATGATTGTAATTTAAATAGAACGAATAACGTGCAATTATAGCCTTGACATAGATAGCATTATTAAACGTAGACAAGCAAAATACACGCTTAAATCAATTGGAGAATATTGACAAATGTGCATTATAATATAAAAATTATTTAAAATTGTTTGCACTAGTGGTTTACATATTTTCATTCCATAGAAGAGTTTTTCAAAGATAACGACAATTATATCAAACTTGATAATCTAATAACAAACATAACTTAAAAACAAAGTAGGAAGAAATTAAATCACTAATCTGCGGCGTGTCGTGGACTAGCGACTACCTGTAGGGCAGATAAAATTTATAGATAATAAAAAGTATGATGTATAGCAAACTGGAATGTACAAATACATTAGGTTCGTGCAGTTAATGAAAACAAACATGACATGACAATATAAAATTTAGGTGTTACGTGTATCAACATAGTACTGTCAACTAAACCTGACTATGTATGTAGTAGTTTGAAAAACTTGACATAGTAGCTGTGAAATAATTAAACAAAATCTTAGAGACTTTTCTCTGCCAGCATAATAATATATTGCAGTATACACATACTTTGAAAAATAACATACATTTTTGGTAGACTTTGAACTGAAAACAGCAGAAAGAAAAGAAAAAGATATAGAATCAATGGCCTTGGTCAAGTCGATTACATTTAAAATAAGATATGCTTGAATATCTGGTTAACAGAATAGTATATTAAAACACAAGTTACAGAATGAACGCGCTTTAATGACGAGACATGGTCTTATACATGAGCCGCGCAGCGGCGAGCTTATGAAACGGTAGAGTGATTGAAACGTATTCTATGACGTGCGTTTTATTCTATTTTCTCTATTTTGATTCAATTTTGATATGTTCTGTATAATGTTAATTTTAAAACAACATTGGGAAACTACTGTATTTTATTGAACTGGCAACACTCACACTTTGACATATTGAAGTTTATGTGTTAACCTAAAATCTCATACGAAATGATCACTTTATACCTTTATAAGTAAATAACTTTGAATTAATAGAATGTCTTTATTTAATCTTGGCATCGACATATGAATTTTAATTGTTAAGTTACAATAATTTTGCTTTCTTTTTCATGTAACGTCAACTTACGATGCAGAAATACCAACTTTGAAGAAACTAACATTACTAAAATTTGTGTACGAATTTGCTAATTCTTACACAGATTTTAGTGTGAGAATTGCTAATTCCTATGTCAAAATGGAGAAACAATATTTTGGTACTTTGTTGTAAATTTAAATCGCGAGATATATACATAGATTTTGTGCAAGAAAAGATCTAATTTTGGCAAGTTATAGGAGTTGAGCGGTTGGCATAAAACACGCAAATTAGTGTTCTTTTAAGGTACCTACACTTTAATGCTATACTTTGATTGTAAGTATTCACACATATTTACGTTAAATGCTAGTTTTAGAATATAAATAAGTGTGAATTTTGACATAAAAAGCAACAGCAACATTGGATTTGTAACAAACAAAATTTTACGTGACCATTAAACTATTTGAGATCTTAAACATTTTAAGTCAGAATACGTAGTATCCTGTTATGAAATGTATGCTACATCGGGCGTTGTTCATTTATTTTAAAATGACCCATTTAAGAACAACATTGCATTTAAATCTATCTTATACCAAACATGTAACGTATATACCTACATATATATTAAAAATAAATAAACATTAAACTCTAAAATTGCGAATGATGTATGATTAAGTTATAAATTGTGCAAACCAAAAACGTAGTCTATAGCCTATTCTCTTAAAGATATGTAACAAAATAGTATCTTACTGCAGATAAAATGTTATAAAACTGATTTTTAATAAGGATGATCTTAGAAGTAATAAATCATTTATAACATGTACTTGGAGACGTAGAAAATTTAGCACTGTCTGAGTTACTTAAAAACATGTTACGTAAAAGTTGAGACAAACGCCATATTGTGGAAACCAGCGCCACATGTCCATTAATATCATGTAAAAAACTGTATTTTAATTGCGAATTTTAAAAATGTTGTGAATCAATTTAAGGCATAAAATATCTGTATAGTAAAAGTGTAAAAGATTGCTTACGTAATCGCTAAAAACATCATCAGAAACCAGTAAAGAGTTGTTTCGTTCTTCCGAGACTTATTAGCACTGGGATTTTCTGATATGATAATAGACATGTTATGTTTTACATCAAAACATAGAATAAAATATTTGTACAGTAAACGTGTAAAAATTTTTTTACGTAACCGTTAAAACCACCATCAGAAACCAGTAGACAGTTGTTTCGTCTTTTTGAAACTTATTAGCACTGGGATTTTCTGATATGATAGTAACCTAATAATGTTATTAGCATTAACGTGAAACAAAACTAAAACTAAGTTGATCGTCAAAATAATGAAAAAATAAGAATAAAACCGCTTTGTCAAGGTTTTTGAGGAACTGATCATAATTTATATTCTATACAGTAAGCAGAATAAACAATTTTATGAATATATAATTTCCAAAAAATATTTCTTTTCTGTTTTAAAACCAGACGTGGAAATATGAATTAGTACCGTAATATCTAGACGGGTACTATGAATTTTTAAGATATACTATGTACGATGAAAATATTGGTGTACTGCTATATCTAAAAATTGTTTTTTAGGAAATAACACGTTATTTGCAATAGATCAATAATAAAGCAATGGTGAAGTATTTCAAAAAACAACTAAAGAATTTCACCCTGACTGGGATAAAAAAAATAAATCTCATAAATCATATAGCGTACTTTGAAAATAATTTCAGCAACTATAAATTAAAGAGCAAGCAAGGATTTGGTCATATTGCTACAGGGACAAGTAGCATAAAGAAATATTTATGACAGATTAAAGATTAAGTACAAAAAAATCACTGAAAATTTTGCTTATTTATCTGATGAAAGAATAACAACGTTGTCATTATAGCAACAAATTTTAATATAAAAAGATAGAATTGTTTGTGTTAAAAGAAATTAAACGACCAAACCTCGGCCACATAAACTTAAGGAAGAAGTAAAACTTCTTTGCTAATTCATTTATTTTATTTTTGTTAATTGATAAAAAAGTAAAACGTTTCACTCATCAACTGAATTAATTGAAAATATAAAAAAATTCAAAACGACGTTTTATAAACACGTGAAGAGTCACAACGAAATTGACGAAAGTTAGAATAACATGTCAATATAAACGTCAGAAATGTAAATAAATTAATATAGTATGCTGTGACTGTGCTGTTCTCTTCTTCGTTTTAGTTCAAAAATGTAACCAATCATTATCTAATTTTTTTTAAAAAATGCCACATAAGATCAAACAAAAAGATTACTCAAAATATTAAGAAACAAGTGCAAATGGTTCTTCAATGTTTGTGCTTTGGGCTGCGCCAACGTTGATGAGCTGTAATGCTATGTTTCGTCTAAACTGCGAATGGGTTATGGAGATTCCGAGATTTATATGTTGATATAATCGAAATGCGGTTAAATAGTTAAATTTAGATCATTTGAGAAAAGGTTCCACTGCTACTTTTTCGATCGTAACATAGGTCTGTAGCTAGCTGATAAGCGGTCGAGGTCAACGTCACCTATTCCGAAATTATAAGTGCTGATTAGGTTTGGTTGTGTGATTTTTTTTAAATTTAGAGATTTTCCTCTTCTGGTCGTTGTTGTAGTAACTTTGAAGTGATTACTTACTACAGTTACTACCACTCCATTTTACACACACACACTCCTCTGACCTATAACCGTATCAACCTCTTCTTATTATTTATGTTTTTTGACGAAATTAAAGGACATTTGTTTCTTCTGTTTTTTCTTATCGTACCACCGCACGAGATTATGACAAATCTGTTAAAAGGCGCGATTTGTAAAAAAAATGTCAAAATACACTACATTGTTATCAGGATTTTCTATTACTTCTAGCATTGAATAAACTACTCGGCTTCTTAAAGGTGTTGTACGGTCTCCTGACTTCCTACAATAAATTTTTAAGTATGGCAATCCATCGTTTCCACAAAGCATCCGTATCCTGAATTGAAACCTAATCGGTTTATTTTCGCCGAGTGACGCCCATGATATGGAATTATTGCTTCGTGTATAGTAAGATGTTTGTGAAATAATCCAAAGTGTTGAAACCGTTATTTTAGTTTTTCATAAAACACCAAAACTTTTGCCACTTTAAAATTAGAAAGGTTACGATTGTCAAATCAATGAAAGTAGCGTTTTACGGTTCGAAATTTTTTCCTGCTAATTTTTTTAACAAAAATCGGTGCTTGCATACCATCAGCTGTAGACCAGTAATTGTTTTCAGTTGGAAAGCTATGATACCCACTAATTAGAAGTATTCCTAGAAACTGTCAGATGTCTTCCTCAGATACACTAAACTCTTAGCATAGAACTGAGTCTGTTCTCGGATAAAAGAAATAATTTTGGTCGTAATAAATAAAGCAAATATTTGATATTCCGAGTTTCTAACGTGCTCTTCGCTACTTTTGGAGGATCTTTAGCGTCATGATCAATTGACACTTCCTGCGTCTTACTCCACATTCTTCTTCTTTTTTTTGATATTTCTTCTGCTTTCATCTGAAGAATGAAAATGTAGCTTATCCAGGTACATCCGCGGGTATTCCATTCTGGAGAAAAGATTACTAAATCTATCACTTTTGCAGACGTTGAAGTTTCATCATCAACCGCGCTTCTCAAAAGTTTGCATCTGGCGACAGATATAAAACATAATTACTTTTATGTAAAATTTGCCTTTTTTACTGTAAGACTAATCTGAAAACACCCTTGGAAAATAATTACTATATTATATAAATGCTGTAATTTTTAATGGCGGATGCTTTTCGTTTCTTTAGTTTAAGCAAGAATAGTGCGATTCTTGCTCAAAATGAAAAAACATGCTATGCCCGAACATCGGGAAATGAAAACTATAAATAACCAAATTTACATTGTCACTATTATAATCAGTATTTACCAATTCACCTTTGATATTCAATTACTTGTTATATATTTTTCGATACAAAACCTTTAATAGTTTTTTAAAACTTAGTGGGTAATTACTGATTAAATATTTCTAACATATTAAAACCTATTTAAAATACCGTTTATAGAGAATTCCGTTTCAAAACTACTACGAAACCCATTAATTCCAATGTATTTCTAATAAAATTTATTGCATCATGTATTGATTTCTATTGGTTTCTGCGTGATAATTTTGATAAGGATACTGATATACTCAAAACGTTATTTTATTTATAGATTTTCTATTAAAGAACCGATTATCAATTGTATAAAAATTGTTATAACTGACATCATTTGTATTAAACAATGTTTAATCACTGTAAAGAAATGACACCAAAATAAGAATTTAAAAAAAATAATAAAAAGAAATGTTTTTGTCAGTAATCAAATCTTGAAAAAACAAATTTCACACTACTTTTCATCAGCAGCACCTACGTTAATTAAGAATTGGGTTGCTTTTGTACTAATGCATTATTTTTCTATTTCTTACTTTATTCTTACAAATACTTTTAATTGAAAAGTAATTTAAAATTACAATTGTAACGTTTTAAAAATTAATTAATACTGTCTATTACAAATAAAACAACAAAGCAAAAACATGAAACAATGCAAAATTATTTAAAGCTTAGAATTTTAATTATAATCTTTTTCTTGTTGAAAATATTAACTTTGGTGTCTATAAATTCATTAGATTTTAAGCAATTTTAATTTGTAGATAAACAATTATTGAGCAAACGATTATAAACTGAAAAGTTTTTAATAAAAATGTTTGCTTTAATTAAGTGGTTAAAAAAGCTAAAAAGTTATATGAATTACGCTGAAAGCAATTAAAGGTCAAGTTTATGCACGGAATCCTTTACAAACAAAAGTTGGAAATTTGTATTAGAAAAGTTATTAAAGAAACATTAATTTGTTTGTTGGCTCTGCTAATATGGCATGACTTTCGTTTACACAGTTTTTACTTTACACCGAACCATTTGTGTACGTTAATTACAAATCAGCTTAATTCAAATGTTCTTGTATTTGCTATGTTCCAAATGCTTTCATTAACTCGCGCTTTACAATGTTTTAATTTTTGTTGTTCGTTTTGTATATTTTATGCAAATATTTATCATTCACATTTGTATTATACATTCAAGTCATAGTTTATAAATGTATACACAGAACGTATTATTATTCATTAAAAATCATGTAATATTTAATGTACATTTTTTATTGCTTGTGTATTTTTGTTTTCAAGTTTTAATTATTTAATTACTAGGTCCAAAATCTTGTAATTATATCGGTCAGTCAGTAAACTTTTTAAAAAGTGGATAAAAGCTTTACCGTGTTTATTATTGCTCATCAAATATAACAGGACCGGACCGGTGTGAAGTTAGCTACGGATCTAGCCATAGAAATTTGTTTTGAATTTAATGCCAATATAAAGCCTTTAAACATTTCGAAATGAAAGTTATAATATAAATGTAAACTACAAACATGAGTTAATATATTTATAAATAATTTTTATTAAAAATAATAAAAACAATTTCAATAAACATGTATTTAAACATGTAATTGTAAATTTTTACGAACATAGTCATTTTTGATTTCTTTGAAAATTCGTTCATGGTTAGATTAAATAATAATTGACAACATATTAAAAAATTACGATGTGGTCATTTCTTAAAAAAAAGTTATTTTACGTCAAAGTTGCAGCAACGCTCAGCTTACATTCGCGCATAAACAAACGCAATTTTCACAAAGATAGCCATTTTTTATTTTTCTGCAAATTTGTTTATAATTAGATTCAACACTTATTTACAACATATTAAAAAATTACGATGTGGTTATTTCTTAAAAAAAATTATTTTACGTCGAAGTTGCAGTAACGCTCCGCTTACATTCCCGCATAAACAAACGCAATTTTCACAAAGATAGTCATTTTTGATTTTTCTGCAAATTTGTTTATAATTAGATTAAACAATTTTTAATAACTTATTAAAAAATTACGATGTGGTCATTTCTTAAAAAAAAGTTATTTTATGTGAAACGCGTAAATGCGCTATTCCAGTTCGAGTCGTGCATAAAAAGCTAAATTTTCACAAAGATAGTCATTTCTGATTTTTCTGCAAATTTGTTTATAATTAGATTAAACAACTATTAATAACATATTAAAAAATTACGATGTGGTCATTTCTTAAAAAAAAAGTTATTTTACGTGGAAGTTGCAGCAACGCTCCGCTTACATTCCTGCATAAACAAACGCAATTTTCACAAAGATAGCCATTTTTGATTTTTCTGCAAATTTGTTTATAATTAGATTGAACACTTATTAACAACATATTAAAAAATTACGATGTGGTTATTTCTTTAAAAAAAATTATTTTACGTCGAAGTTGCAGTAACGCTCCGCTTACATTCCCGCATAAACAAACGCAATTTTCACAAAGATAGTCAATTTTTATTTTTCTGCAAATTTGTTTATAATTAGATTCAACAATTATTAACAACATATTAAAAAATTACGATGTGGTCATTTCTTAAAAAAAAGTTATTTTACGTCGAAGTTGCAGCAATGCTCGGCTTACATTCCCGTATAAACAAACGCAATTTTCACAAAGATAGTCATTTCTGATTTTTCTGCAAATATGTTTGTGTAAAACTCATTACAAACTATTTGTACCCCAAATACCACGTGCCTTAATTCATAGGTGGTTTCTGGCGGCGACCAAACTGTATTTTTCGGCCAGAATTCTCTCTGCTAAACCCAAGTTGGTCCCGCCCACCATAAAGAGCATGAAAATAGCTTTTTTGGCAAAAAACCACGCGAAACCGAATCAGTCGGGTTGTCACAAGAACGAACGTGACACTAATAACTAGGAGGAACTATTTATTGAACAAAACAAAAATCTGATTATTCTGATCCACAAACCGAAAATAAATTACACAAATGTAGGTTAATTCCGACGCATCGCAAAATGCAACGGACATTCAACGAAAGACAAAGACTTTATACAACGAGGAATTTCGAGATTTGACAAAGCGACAAGTGATGATTTATACTTTTCTCACTGACTGCAAACATTGCCAAAGGGCTCTTTGTCTCAATCTAAACTTAGAAACCAGAGATATTGTATTAATCGTTTTGCAATGTAATAAATTAAATAAATGTATGTGAACAAAGCAACCTTTAAAAAGTTATAAATTTTTGCGACTTCTGACAAAATGGTTCTTTTAGTTCAGAGCGAACTTATTCGTTTAACTATGGACGAAAACAAATCCATAGAAGCGTGCTATTATAAACCTAAAATCTTTAAAATGACATCAGCCTCTGTGTCAAATTAAAACGAACTAGTTTGGAAATGTTTCGCCGGTAACAAAGCGGATATCAGTGGCTCAAAAAACAACTAAAATTAAGCAGTTCAATCAAGTGGGTTTGCAAATCTATTAACGAATCTAATGTGTCGGCTCTACAGGCCAAGTCATCTACGTACAAGTTGTCGATGAACGCTTGCAAAGCGAGAGAAAATTCATCCTTGCCTTCTTGAACCAATCGCCACAACGTGCAAATGACTAGAAAAGGAGAAGACGCGGCACCATAAGTTACTGTGTTCAATTGATATGTTTGTATGGACTTTGTAGGTGAAAAACGCCAAAGAATCAACTAAAACTTTCTATGCAAAGGCGAAACTACTATTTGACACAACATTTGACGTACAACACAAGTGAAGACAAAATTGTATCAACAAAAACGAAGTAAAATGAAACTATAATCATTTTAGAGTTTTGGTCCAGCAAGAAGTGTATCATTGAGTGAAACCCTTTATGATCCTTGGCTTATGAATCAAATGCTTCTCAAATTTTACATGATGTATCATTTTGTTTAAAAAGGTAATAACCCTGCAAACTATTTGATTGCATAATCTGAAAATCAACTATATGTTTTTACGTCAAGATAATCCTTCACGAACGCATTATATTTTTCTTGGAGAAAAGAGTTCAGCGATGAGCCGCGTTCAAGTGATAAAAGACGACAATGTACAATCTCTCGCATGCCTCCAAAAACAGGCCATGTTCTTAAACGGCAACGAAACTACAAAACGGCCCAAATAGTCTCTAATATGTGTGCTAACAAACGAATTTTTTGCCTGCTGCTCTTCCATTGGAAGAAAGCATTTGTTGGGAATGTTTTCGACGTGTCAAAACAATTTCAACATGTCATCAAGACTAAGCTCTGATGAAAGAAGAACAGAATGTGGTTGTGTAACAGCATTACCAAACATAGGATCCATATAAGCAAAACCAAATAATGTATTCATGGCGTCGATTGGGTCATCTTCGTTTTAATAACGCAAGATACCCCTACAAACGACGCGTAGAAATACATCAACACCTAAAAGGAAATTAATATTCCCGGGGACGTTCTAGTCGAGATTTGTCAAGTTTATATTCGTAAGCCGAGGTTGTTGAGGAATTGCTACACTTGGAAGTTTCAAACAAATACTACAAATTATTGTGGTTGGAATGCGCAAAATAGATTCTGAAGACTCTACCGGTCAAATGTTACAATCAGTGTATCCATGAGCAGACCTAATGGCTGTATCGCTTAGGCTTTAAAGATTTGAAACTATTCCCAACGATCCTAAACTGCAAGACAAAACAGTTGCTATATGGGTAATTGTGAGACTATTATTAGTGGACCTCCTACATAAGATCAAAACTACAAAAATGTCTGTTGAAGCTGTCGCCGAATGTAAGGATTCTTAGAAGCGGCAAAATTGACAAAAAGTTTTTTAAAAATGCAACAACGAATGGTGTGCAACTGAGCAATGCCGACAGGTAGCAATCGAATTGCAAGGTTTAACATGATTGTGATACGTAAACACATTAAACAAAGTCGTGCGGATTTGACAGCAACATAAAGATTATACAGTTTTAGACCAGCAAAAATACTACAACGATAAATGGAACAGCAAGACTGCAACGATTGATAGATTGTTGCAGCAAACGACAGTTGTGGCTTGCGTCTTTTACGTCGCCACTCTAAGTATTTCAAAACATGGAGTTTGAGAATGACTTAAGTCAAATCGTTGACAAGTTTCAGAATCTAAATTTTAAAGCAACCTATTAAACAAGGTAAAAATCCCAACGATAAATTTTATTAATTTGATCGAAAGCTGTCTAATTTTCCACAAATGTAACCAACAGATTTTGTAGTGCTTAGGGTGATTACAAACAAACTTTGGGTGCGTTTGCTATATCTTGCTAATAGAATGAACCAAGAGAGCGATTATTTTGGTAAAGATTTACTAATGTTTCAAATGCAGTTTTATTATTGTCTGCCCTTAGAGACAAAGCCTAATTTAGGTATTAAAATTTTTCTATGTTTGATAAAGAATTGTTTTGTATCAACGTGGTGAACAAGTCTTAAAAAGTAAGCCAATCTTTCAAAGGATCATTAAATTTTGGAAGTTCAATATGAGTCAATACTGTAAATTTGTACGACTATTTGTCTCCAGACGTGCTCCTGAACCAACGTAGCTTGCTGGTCACAAAAGACAACTTTCAACTTTGGTATTAAACTATGCATGAGTACCTTCTAATGACCAGAAGACATCATCGACCTATACAACGACATTGCAGAAATCTTTTCAATTGTCTGCCGATTTATCTAACAATGTGTCTACATCTACATGTTGCAAATTACTATAAAGACTGTGCATGTTCGAATTCACTCATAAACTTGAATTTTAACAAACTATTTATTTGAGCACTTGTAGCCAAAACTAATATTTGGTTTAAACGTAACAAGGTTTTATTTGCTAACGCTAAAGTCTTTTCTATGGTATAAACCTCAATGATAAAGTAATGAACAAACAATGAACAAGGCTGTAATGGCAATCGGTACAAAAATCCAACCAAATACAAACACGAAATGCACAAAAGTGGTGTTTGAACCTTGGTCTGAACCAACTATATTTTCAATTATCAAAGCTTTAACAACAAATTCAATTTTACAAATTGAAAGCAACGTCAAATACAAAAAAAAAAACTATACCTGCCGATGACTTGTGACAAGTAAATCAAAATGCGTATAACACAAATTGTGTCAGTGTCATTCAGCAAACTATAACCACCAAGAAACGACAAATTAGCCGCGTTGAAAGACCATGTTTCAACCATAACAATTTTATTCAATGTAGAATTTTCTTAACGTCTGTGTGTTTGATATAAATTTCTATAGCAATAGACGCTCTTCTCAAAGTTCTATCAAAACGGCATTTAATTTATATTATTAGGTTACTTATCTATTGAGTAATTAAATGACTACAAAGTATTTTAAAATACGACTGCATTTTATTAGTGCAAAAATATTTAGTACACAAAAATTATTATATTGCAATTTTTTTAAATTTATTTAATATTCTTGTCATTAACGCAAACGTAACTAATGACTAAACGCGCACGTGAACTGTTCTCAACTACCAACACACGTGCACGCATAATTGACTTCATCACAGGCCTTTCAGTAGCACGAATCAATTTGTTTATTTTTTTACGTTAAAACTCTCAATAGTTTGAAGAACTAGGTTTTTTACCAATTCAAAACTACTTGTTAATTTTTGTATTTTTTTTATCTCTTGATGAATCAGTAATTATTTTAATAAAAATCATATTTTAGTTGTTAGTTAAATTAATTTTTTAGTTAAATAAGCAATTAGTATTAGGTACGTAATTACTGTTTATTTGGTTTTCTATTACAAAACTATATAATAGTAATAATGTGTAATTAGGTAGATTTAATTTAATTTAAAATAATTTAAAATATTGTTTGGTTAAGGTAATACAAAAACCTGTCAAAACCATTTTCTTTCTTTAAAATTCAAAATACCGGGTGTTCAGATAAGAGTATGAAGTGGCTGTATCTCGTAGAGCGGAAAAATCCTTATACATAAAGTGGAAAAGAGAAATAGCTGGTAATTAATTTGAAATTTGTAAATCTATCGCTAAGGGACGTAACTGATATGAAGAAACATAAAGTTTACGGTCTGGGAAAGTTTAACGGTGAATCATACCTTTCAAAACATAATTTGATAACTGAGCGATATCATTTTGCTTTAATCTATTTTTTTGTATCTGGCATAACAAGAGAAAGGGAAGTCAGCGCATTTTTCAATATGGCCACTTTTGATCTTGTTTAAAAGAACATTTTTTGGTCTTTTGACAAAAAAATATGTTGAACTGATTAGTTTAAAACCGCATCACGATATCTTCATGCGTTCTATATTTATTTTATTTAAAAAAATTTTTAAAATTCGGATCTCAATCGGATTAAATTATCTTAGCGAGAAAACAATTCACTGCAATGGTTCAAAACTAGTTAAACGTGTTTAAAGACCAACGGATCAACAAAACATCAGTAATAATAATAAAATAAAAAAACATAAAACACTTAGAATTACTCAAAGTTTAGCCACAAATAGCTCAAAAATGTTCAAAATGTCATCCATCATTCTCGGTGCATATATTTAATCTAATTTTGGTAAAAAATACCGCTGTTTTAATTTCAGCACTAGACAAGTATGTGAATACTGATCGTCTAAATGCTGCCGGACAACTATCAAGCTGGAACCACAAGTTTCTTTTGGTTTCCTAGAAAACGTATTCTAATAGGAGTGGAAAAAAACGTACAAACATTCGAAAAACTTTTCCGTTAAAGGTTTGGTAAAAAAAATGTGAACTTATAATTTTTTCTTTCGCGATTCCACACCATACGTTCAAACTCCAGGAATTTTGATTTTCTATGTGCTGCATCTAATGTGAGTTTTGCTCGGAGCAATAATGCATATTATGTAAATTCTCACCTCCTGCGCTACTAAAAATTGTTTCATCCGTCGATAATATTAGTGACAGAAAATTTAGTTTTTACCGAATCATATTTAATAGCCAGTGACAATGGTTCCGTCTAGTATCATAATTAGTAGCTTCTAGTGTCTGATGTAGAACAATGTGGCAAGGATGCATATTACTCTTTAGAAGAATCTCGTTGACAATTGCTTTATGGATTGCAGGTTATTGTCCTTGATGATGCGTGTTCTCCCATAATCGCCTAGTTAATTTTAAAAACACTTCTTGAGAAAAACGTCTTCTTTGTGGAAATTGCATTGCATATTTCCGCGCCGCAAACGCAGCATTTTCTAAAACATGGAAAATAAATGCGTAACATATACGTTTCCGTGTTAGTAAATGGCATGTTTTTAAAAAAAAAATAGATTAAACGGGAAATTTAAACTACAGAAACTATTAGAGCTCATTTTGGACAGTTGACAAATTCGTAATTTGTTCAATTTAGCAGTTAATATTCAAGTGTTTGTTTTTCTCGCTAAACTTGATCTATTGATATACATTTCCTTTTATAAATCGAGAACGGATATATCATGGTGTAGTTTTCACTAAACTTTAACTATTTTTTTTAATGATTATTGCAAAAATAGTAACATTCTATTTAACTATGCATTAAATATTTAAGGAAAATAGCAAGAACAGCCATAAAAAACACATATTCAAATTTATTTTAAATTACGTTTCGCCAGTTTGTATATAGGCTTCTTCAGATTTTCAATTGAAGGCTGTATACGGATAAGTTAGTTTTGACGTAAAATTTCATAAAAGGTTATTAATAATGAATAAATAGTTAATTGGAAAAAAGTGTCTCTAAATTTGGAAATATTGTAAATATAACAAGGTATTTAAGAATGATGTTAAATAAGAATTATAATTGAAAATCTGAAGAAGCCTATATACAAACTGGCGAAACGTAATTTAAAATAAATTTGAATATGTGTTTTTTATGGCTGTTCTTGCTATTTTCCTTAAATATTTAATGCATACAAGAATTCCAACAGCTACAAGTTTTATTAAAAAAAAAAAAAATTCTATTTAACGTTCTCTTAATTTACAAAAATGTGTAATTGTTGCAGATAACACCCTCTAGTTTATTGATTCTAACTAAACGGTTCAACACAAATTTTTTGTCGAAAGACCATAACATGTTCTTTTAAACGAGATCAAAAATATTCAAATAGAATGAATGCTTCAGGAGATATTAAAATGTAAATATTGAAAAATGCATCGGCCTCCATATCCATTATTATGACAGATACGAAAAAATATTATAAAACAAAATGATACCGTATCACTCAAGTTATCAAATTATGTTTTCAAAGGTATGATTCATGGCCCAACTTTCTGAGGTACCGTGAACTTTGCTTTTTTAAAGCAGTGACTCCCCCTAACTGTCGATTTACAAGCTTCAAAACAATTTTCAGTTATTTCTCTTGCCTACATTTATTTATAAGAATTTGTTACCTAAGCTTTTAAGCCTTCTTATTGTCGAGATACAGCTGCTCCGTACCTCATCCGGACACCTAGTATATATTTTTGAGTATGATTTGTTTCATCTACTCAATAAAAAAGAATAATTTGACTGCTGCAATATTTTAACAAAATTATCATAAGTTAAAAAGATCATATATATTTGAAAGGTGAGTTTGATTTTAATTTATTAGTTCTTTTAGATTTAAAAATGTTTGTTTTTGTAAATAATTTAATGGAGGTTACTAAAAGATGTAATTTATAACTAACTATTTTTGAATTTTAAATAAACCTTAATAAGTTAAAAGTAAATTACTTTAGGGACAAACTCTAATTTTTATTTGCGACCTCGATTTTAAACCGACAAATAACTGCTTGATGAAACTCTCGTGAGTAGATGTACGTACAGGATATAAACCGCTTCCCAAAAACTTATCAAGAACAATTAATGAAAATTGCAATTAAAGAAAATTATTCTTTATTGAAACTCAGTTAAATGAATAAAAAATTCAACATAATAAAAATTTATTGAAATTTCGTATTTTAAAAACGCTCGTGTTGTATGATAATACTCGTATATTAGAAGTCACAACAAAAGCGTCGGGTTTTTATCACCAAGTGGAGTACTATTTTGAAAAAGCACATGAAGGATTTTTAATAATAAATAATTCCTTAAAAAGATGTCGCCGAAAAGTTAACAATAAATTACTGCATATTACTATGTTGGAATTTATCAAAGAAATGTAACTCTCACATTGATATCAAACAGTATGTAGCAGGTATAGAAAATGCACAAAATACACAAACATTGCGCAAAAACAATAGTACAACTGATTGGTAATTATAATTTAAAAAAATATTTGTGAGTGCAAACTGAACTTTATTATCGAATTTAAAAAAAAAGATAATCGACAGATACTGAGAAGGTAGATAACTTAATATTTAATCACAGAAAGTTCTTTTTCGTTTTTTTCAAGTTTTTTGTTTCTGTTACTTCTCTTCTGTAAAAGTTATTATCTTTTTCAGTTTAATCATTTCTCTTCAGTAGTTGATTGATAGGGATTCACAGGCTTGGCTTTCAAAGAATCAACCCAAGTTTTTAAATAATCAAGCCATGTTCAATATTAGCCAAGCCAAGCTTTTACAGGTCATACTTTCAAGCTTTTACCAAGCTTTCAAGTTCTTAAAAATAATATTATCTTTATGTAAAATTTATGGCCCAAAATAAAATTTAAATTTACACGAATCACTTTAGCAAACAACAAGTCCTAAGAAAACAAATTAAATTTAAAATTGATATATCTTAGATAGCAATGTTTTTTGTTTATTTAGCTGTCTTGCTTTGGTTACAACCGCAGATAAGCATAATCGAATACATAAAATACATTTTGTTAAGTTAGGTCAGTGTAAATACAAAGAAATAAAGATTAGTATTTGCTGTATTTACTTTACTAACAACGTATTTTGTTGATGAATAAATAAAAAAAATTATAATTAACGCAATACTTGAAGCCGTTTTAAAATGTGGATCTCACAGCATTTACCGCATGGTTAAAATCAAAAGTCAATCTTCTCTTATTTAAATAGACAAAACCGGCCTGAACATTTTAATTGTAAATATCACTTTAGACCAAACCACGAAAAATTTTTGTTCACGCCACAAGAAAACTTATCCTTAAGTTTGTAGTCGTTTATCAAAAACACGTTATATACTAAATTACCTTATAACTCGGGATCAATTAAAAGTTAAGTGAAAACGCATCATCAAGTATACACATTCAAACCTCGCATTGTGAATACTCTTTAAGGGTAGTATTTTGTGTCTATTGCCCTGTCCACTACGCGTTAATAATAAAATAATTAAGTAAATGTTACTATGAAATGGGTTTATTTATAAATTATTTTATTACACCCACCTACAGTAATGGATCACATCTGAATTGGTATTCTAGACGACGCGTTGTTCATTCACTTCAATTCGAAGTTATTTAGCAATTAGGTAAATGTTTATATCGTTTATATTATGGCAGTGAGCGGTAACACTTGCGGGGTTTGTGTTGCAACACCATAAACTACTTTTGCAAGGAGCAAGAAAAAATTTTAAAAAGCTTGAAAACTTGGAAAAGTTTAAAAACTAAGTCAAGTTTGTATCCACAAACACAAAGTCAAGTTAAGCTTTTATTTTTAAAAAGTAAAGTCCAAGTAAAGCTTTTACGTTTCAAACCAAGCTACTTGGTTTGGCAAATCTCTAGTTTTAGTTGACGCTTGTTATTTAGTGCTACAACACAATGCAACTTTCTAATCTTTGACGTTACACGTCACGTCCCAAAACCTTAGTATTTCTTTTTCATTTTTTGTCCCTGTTACTCCTCCACATTTAAAAGTTGTTTTTTTTCAGTTTGAACAATTGTCTTCAGTAGTCGTTTGATGTAAAGTTTTACTTGACTGTTGTCATTTAGTGCTACGGCATAAAGAAACTTTCCAATCTTTTACGTTACTTTTCCATATTTCTGCAAAACCTTATTGTTAATATTACATTGAGTTTCCCGTTCAGTTGTCTCGTCCGTAGTAAAATGGCTTCTTTGCTTTGCTGTATTTTATAACATTCAATTTTGTTCTTATTTGTCTATTAAATATACTTTGTCCAGACATCTTCCACTTGTCAATGGGGTTGATTGATAAAGACTATTTATTATAGATTTTAATTTTGTCTAACGCAATTTTGTATTACTAAAAACAAATAAATAAAAAAAAATAGAATAGATCGGTCTATGTAAACTCTGCTGTTCTACATATTCTGGATTTTATCATGCTTATAGTTATTATGATGTTATTTACATTTTTTCTGTTTTCAGTTTGTGCTTGCAGTAATTATTGTTTTTCTCTACATCAACGCTCATGTATTTTAAAATGGCTTGCTTTCTACGTTGTTATTATTGTATTTAATTGTTATTGCTGTTTTTCTTTTTGTTAACATTATAAGTTTGTTTTGTTTTTCTTGGCGACGTCTAGTGTCAGGTTCTGTAGTTGTGTTGTTTGTTGTAGTGCGTGTTCTGTGTTTTTTACCGTTTAGTTGGTTTTATTAGAAGAAAAATTAGTAAAAATAAATAAAATCTGGTATATTTGGACACTTACAACATTTGTATGAAAGATTTTAAATATATTTTTGTTATCCTTATACTTTATGAAAGTATCACAGTTTTATCACAGATATAGTTTAAGGATCTGGATATGTTTGGCTCTTGGTCTAATATCATGTCTATGTGTTTAACTTGTTAATGGTTTTGTGTAGCATATTGCGCGCGCTTTTGCTTTTCTTTGTATTCTATTGCAACACTTTGATCGTTTCATCTGCCGTTTCGATCTTTTTCATTCTCCTTTATTCTTTCTTTTTATCCTTGTGTTTTTTTTATTTTTTGTAGGTTGTGCCTTATTATCTTCTGATTTTTCCTTTCCGCGTTATGTCGTTTTTCTCTGCACAATGGGCAGCGGTAGCATCTTTGAATGTTATGCTGTGGCTTCATAAAACAATTTGCGATTTTGATTTTCCTATTTTTTGTTGTTTCTTCTCAATCTTCTTTTGTTAGTTTTATGGTCACTACATTTGTTTGGTTTCTGTTTGGTCTAAACTCTCCTATGCGTATATTTCTAATGACTCCCTATCTTTGTAGCGCTATCTTTATTCCTTCTGTAGTTGTTCATACCTTTCATTGTTATGTTTTTTGTTTTTAACTTCTCTTATTTAGTCTATACAGCAATTTCTCGTTGTCCGTTTGTATTGTTTAATTTAGTTTTGTTAACGTTTTGATGTCTTTTTTTATTGTTATTGGAAACTTTTCTTCTTTTGTGCTTCGGATTGTTTCAATATTATTTTGGTTTTTCCTTTCAAAAAAGCACGACATCCGACAATCCCGAACTGCCGTTGAAGGAAAAAATAAAAATTTTAGGTGTATCGTATCTGAAAAGTTGGTATCGGGTATGTACGATAACCATCCTAAAAAAGTTAAGAACGTTAAATTTCAATGCTTAATAAACTTGATTTAGACTATTTTAACAAAAATCTACTTTATTTTTTTTAGTAACATATTTGTTAATATTTTATAATAAACGATGCAATAATATTTGCATAACTAAAAAATCAGAAAATTAGAAAAAGGCGTATTATAGTTCGTCGACAATAAACAGTCATACATACAAACGAATAGACTGTAATTAATTTTTTTTATATAAACAAAGGAACTTATCGTAGTTAAAGCTCTGATGCACCGTGAAGTAGCACATCCGTCAAATGACAGAAAATTTACAAATAATAGTTTTAATATCGAATATAAATACAAAACTACAAATCAGCAAAATTGTATAGAACATTAAAATGTTACAAAAGCAAACATTTTAAAATATACTAAATATTTTATTCAAAAATTAGCTTTTACTGAATCACACATTACAAAATAAAGTTATTTTTGTCTTTGCGCTTTTGTTTTATTAAAAAAAGTTGATGTTGAACAAAACATGAAAGTTGAATCTATAAAATTAAAACGAGAACGAAGAAAGTCAATATAACAGTATTCTAATCTTTGCTAAGTATATCTTTCAATCTACTCCTTTTTAAATTTGGAATTAAACTACAAAAAAATAATTATATTATACGCTTTGGAGGTATGAAAAAAACATTTTTATTTTTTACAAATAAAAATGATTATTTTTTAATTTTTGTTTTTACGTTTTGTATTCGAACATATGTTAAATTGCAATTTAAATACAAAATATAAACAATTATCATTATCTCTACAAAGTTGTTTTTAACGAACGTCAAATTAATATTTATATTACAATTAAAAGTCAATCTTATGAATTTGATGGTCTGATTTAAAGTAGTGCACAATATTAACGTTACTAGTAAAATAGAATACAAACTACTATAGCTGTAGAGCATTTAAATCAATTTAATTATAGACAGATTAATTGTGTTACGTAAATATTAAAAAAAATTTTGACAAAATTTAATATTTTTAATATTTAAGTAATAATAAAATCAAATAAAAAATGCAAAAATGTTGTTAATGCTTTTAATTTTCTTTTAAAAATTATTTTTTGGAATTGAGCTAGACGGCAACACTATTTTTGCTTGTTTAAACAGATTATTTAGCGCTTATACATTTTACTACATAATTATTAATTACAATAATCATTTAAAAAAATGCATTAAAAACCTTTGTATCTGTTAGCTCTGTCAAACGTAGTTTTTGGCATATCTGTAGAGCATAAATAAGCAGAGCAAAACAATTTTGACGATATAATATAGCAACAACAACAATTATAGAGTCCCGCAGATAACTTTTCCAAAACATTTACAGTTTGAATTAATATTGTTTTCTATAGAGTGCTTTGTTATATATTATTTTAATTTTTTAGTTTTTTTTTTAAAATTATTTCAATTTTTTATACTTGTTTTAGGCAGCGGAAAGCGGAAATTTAGAAACTTTCCAAAGATTATACTTTGCGGATCCATCTCGACTTATAATAAGAGATAGCAGAGGAAGAACAGCTGCGCATCAAGCTGCTTTTAAAAACAGAATTAATATACTTCAATTTATTTCGGCTCATGGAGGAGGTAAGTAAAATTACTGTAATTAAATATTTTAAATTTATTAATAAGAAATAAGTACAGATTGTTTTCTTAGTTCTAAAAAAAATCGTTAAACGAAAATTGTGTTACATTCTACACTAATAACACAGGTAAACGTTATAATATTGTAGATTGACTTTTATGCACTAATTAAAAATAAACTATATAGTGTTCAAAATAATACTAACATACATATATACAGTTTATAAGTCATCAAATTTTGAATATAGATAACCATCTACAAATCATTATTATTTCAAAATTTAAAAAAACACTAGATTTAATTCAAAACAAATTGAAGAAAACGCATAATTAAATCATTACACATACATAGCAACTAAATTTCATTATTTTTAAGCATTTTAAGAATATATATAAAAAAACACTGACAAAAATAATAATTGAACACATTTACACTAACTAAATATCATTATAAACACAAAAAAAGTAAAAAAGAAGATATGTTAGAACATAAACAAATAAAATTATATATACCAAAGTGGAAAAATGTATTGTTATAGCCTTAGCGACAAGATTACGGTGCGAAATGCGAAGCGTCAGCAGATATAAGTCGCGTAGGTTATAATAATTTTCTCAACCGTGGTCTATTCAAATTTTTTCCACTACTAAAAGTATTAGAATTTTTTTAATCCAAACTATTATTAAACCAAAATTTAAAAAAAATATTAATTTCTAATTAAAAGTCAACTAATAAGTGTTTTGTTTTGTAGTTGTAATAGTTGCCACTGGTTTAAATAATAATATAATTGGATAAATAAAAAAATTAAATGAAAAAATAGGTAACGTAAGTTTCTTCTAAAATTACTATAATTTAAAAACATTTTTATTTTCAACATTGATTATATCTAAAATACATTTAGTTTATTAATATTTACATTTAGTTAGGCGCAAACTTTGAATAACATTAATCTTTATGTAAAGACAAATGGAGTAAAGACAAAAATTAAGCAAAGAAATTTTTCAGTTGTATATAAAGTATATCTACTTAGAAACTATTTGTGATAAATTTTGTAATTTTTATAGTTACAGCAAATATTTTATAGTTTACTAAAAATTTATTATTAATAATATATACCTAGATTTAGTTAATTGTATGAGATCTGAATTTTAATATGATATTTAATTTTTATATTTATCCTACATTTAACAAACATAACTCAGTAACGATATTTAAAATAGTAATAGTAACTTTACGAGCATGTAATAAGTTTATACAATTCTAGTTATGTACTATACTTTTTCTACGAACACTTTCATTCATACATCGCGTCTCGTGATATAATCTGTCGCTTAGGTTATGATCATGCATATCTCAACCTTGGTATATAATATACTATTATTACATGTTAGTCATTACGTGTCAGTATCTGTTGTGATCTATTTACTTACCAACCAAATAGTAAGTAATATGCGATTTACTAATAAGAGATTAGAAAAATATTTAAAACGTACATTAACAAATTCTAAAAAATCAGCTTATACTTATACAAAATTTACGGAAAATAAAACCCAAAGTTGTGTCATCGAAACATGGTTTAATCAGAAATATCTTTGGATTCATTTTCTATTACCACATTTTTTACTAAATTTGTATTGTTAGATCTTTTGAAGAAGTTTTTGTATGTTCTGTCAGTTTGCCACATTGAATCAATACTGTTTTAACCAGCATTTAAATCTAATCACTGCAACACGTTACACTTTATTACATTTTTCTAGTTGAAACTTCAAAATAATGTATATTTATTCTTATAAAAAGTTTTAGGAATACGATTTTAAATAATACTATTTACACATTAATTTATTGAAGTCTGGTGATATAAATTTTTTTCAGACGATTAAGGTCAATTGTCTCTGAAAATTGGCTTAATTTTGCCTATAATAGTGTAGGACTCCTCCAGAGTAGCTCTAGATGTGTGTAATTGTTTCTTAGAGTTTATGTAAGAATTAAAAACGCAAGTTACGTATTAACTAAAATCATAAGAATTTAAAAAAAATAAATAGTTTAATACGTTTGCAATTAGATAAAACAACTAGATATTTAAATAGTGTAACTTTGTTTTTCTGTCTATCAATTTTGAGTTTCAATTTTGATTCACTTTTAAAGTTTCAAATTAGTCGCGTTCGAAGTTTTGGACTTTTAATTTTTGAATAACTTTTAACATTACTATTTTTTTTTGAGTTTATTGTATCGACCGACTCTCAGTTATCGACTGCTTCTCTAATATCAAAAATTCTTCCACGATAATTATTGTAAGATTGCGTAATTGCATTTTGAGAGTGTTTTTTGTTAATGTAATCAATTTTTCAATGGATGCTATATAAAAATTGTAAAATGCAGTCTCTAATTATGACTGCCAAATATGAACTACTACAGCAAATTAAATGTTGAATTGCACTTCTTATTAAAAACTTTTACAGACAATTTAAATTAAAAATCAAATTTGATTACCTGGTGTTTGTTACATAACTCTCCTATTAAAAAAAAGACAAGTTCTTATAAACTTGTCTTTTTTTTAGAAGTGATGATTTCCCCTTATTTCTACAATCAAAACTAATAAATTTTTCAAATTTTCCTACTTGTTAATGTTAGTGTCATGCTTATAGGTGGTTTGTTCTTATCGTCTAAAGTTTGTTTTTTTTTCATTTGCCGGTAACTTAAAAAGATTTTTCTTTTTACTTTCCCGCAATACTGTTTAAGACGAGTTCGTTGTATATGATGGATTAAAATACTTGTGGATGCACATGTTGGTTGATCCTGATGTTCACTGATCTACGCTTCTATATCGGTATTTCTGTGTTCTGCTTGATGTTTGTGGACGATCCTTACAGCTAAGATGTTCCGGAGACTAGCCAATAATTGCAAACCACAGCTTACAGTTTCATAGACTGTGAGTTCATTTAATATTACTCTTAATAGGTATTTTAAGGTTTTGAACGCTGTGTAGACTTTGATTAATTCATTCATACACATACCACTGTCGTTAAACCATCTCCAAATACATTGTAATGTATTTGGAGCAATCTTTTTCTTTTCTTGGTAATTTGTGTATTACCACTTAGTTTGAGTGTTGTTTACACTGATGTCCTTTCATTTCCGAAGTTTAATATTTTTTGGACTTTTGCTGGATCTTTTTGTGTGAATAGACCAATGACCTAGGTTGTATTGCTTTGTATTTTAGCTTTTTTTTCTTCTTCTACGGCTAACACCTGTGGCGGATTTTTCTCTACGGGCTGTGGGGTAAATCCTATCCATTTCCCATTGATATTGAACATTGGTGGTGTTAAAATACTACACTTTATTTGTTCATCATGATCTTGAATTAAATGGGTGATAGGTGCCATAAATTTCAATTGATTGTTTATGACATATCCAATATTATTTTTTATAAGCGTAGTTAGAGTGTTTGGAAGTAAGCTGTTTTTAATTTCTTCGCGATAAAAAAACATTTTCTGTGAACTGTGTTTGTGTACAGCTGACTGGTTGTACGCTTATATGCTTGTTCGGTAAACTTGCTGTTTACATAACTCAGCATGTCCGTGATTTTTAGGAAATCATTGCATTTTTGGTAGGATATTAGTGTGCTTGTGATTTAGGATCATCAATACTTTGAGGTGTTTGGATTGCCGCATAAAACGCAGAATAATAACAACTACAATAATTACAAAACTAAAACAAATTTAACACAAATGATAAATTATTAGAAAAAATGTAAAAATCAGATATTGTAAAAATAATGAAAGCACTTTGACTATAATTGTTAAGACTACTTTAATAAATGAATCAAAAAATGGAAAAAAACAAGATACATACATTAACTTTTAGTGAAAACAAATATAGATTTGATCGTTTTAATTATGTTTGTAGAATTTTTTTTTGAATGAGAAACTTTTTTATAGAATAAAAAAACAATTAAATAGAAAACATCTGTTGAAATGCTTTAAAATAAAGCTTCACTTAATATGTATTTTAAAAAATAAAACGTAAGTTTGAGAATAACATAAAATCTTCGTAGCAATAAAAATATGCATTGAAATCAAAGAACTCCGGCTTATGAATAATAAATGAATAAGGTAATAAATAATTCCTTATATACTTGATACTACAATAAGTATTTTCAGATATATAATAAGGATTTAGTGTCGTTTTTAAAAGTTGGTGTAAATATAAATAAATTAGTATTTATAAAAACTTAATATTAATTATAAATAATAAAGCACAAAATATCTCAAAATTTAAATTCTACTACGAAGTGTTTTAAAGGAAAAATGATGAAAAACTTGACGCGTTCAACTTCAATTATTTACAAAAATTAAATTGTGGCTACTTATTACAAAAAAATTTAATTACAACAGTTAAATTTGTCGTATTTTAATAACATTTAGTTATCATTTATATTATAATTATATGACAACAGATGTTTGATGTTTTATGATATTGATGAAATTATTTATAATTAAATTTATAACTAAAAATTTTAAATAAATGTTAAAATTAAAACTTAAAGTAATAAAATACATGCTTAGAATCTGATTTGTCACAAACAAACAAAGTAAAGAAAGAAATTTATGTTAATGTGTGGAGTAACTTCAATTATAAATTACGGAAACCAAAAATAATAAATAATAAAATAAAGTAGGCGCGTGAACCTTTGTTTAAAAAATGCTGAAATTAAATTAACAAATCACATGAGTATAAATTTGTGTATTATTTAAAAATTTGGTATGTAATAAATCTAGGAGTAATAATATTTACCGTTCTAGTCCTTCTTGTATTTTCCTTAAAAATTTGCTTAAACAATTTAATGTTTCTATTTCTTTTTCTTCAAATAATAATTTAAAATCTTATAGTGCTAATAGTAAAGATCCTATTTCTGTTTTACATATGTTTACAAAATTTCGTGTTCTTCTTGTAATTCTTCTTATGTTGGTCAAACTGGAAGAAAGTTCAAAATTAGATTAAAGGAACATTAATTTTTTTAATAGAAATTTAAATATTGGTATCTGTAATACATGTTCTGCCTTTGCAAATCACATTTTGTCGACTAGTCATTCTTTTTCTCCTGATGTTAATATTAAGATTCTGCATTTTTGTAATAAAAGTCATTATGTTAACAATCTTGTAACTTTAGAAATTCATCGTCTTTCTAATAATAATTCTTCTACGTGTCTTAATGAATTTCATGATATAAGGACTTCTCTTCTTCTTAATCCTAAATTCTAATTTTACATTTTTTGTTTTCAAATTTTTTAAATTTAATTTATTTTTTATCACTTCTGGCTGTGAGTTTATTGATATTAGTTTTAATTTGTTATTTTTGACATTTGTCAGTTTAATTTTTACGACTTAGTATGCTCTTTTATAATTTAATGTGTTAGCTATATTTTTAATAATTTGTACTATTTGTAGTAATACTGATGATGACGTTTAACAATGTCGAAAACTGTTTAAAATAAATTAAAAATTAAAACATTTTTGTGGAGAAGGCTTTTGAGTTAAAATAATTTAATTGTATATATAATACTCCACTTTGAGAATGCATTACTTTAATGTTATATAAATTTTTTTAATTTAAAATAAAAACATTCAAGATATACACTCGTATACTAGAAAAAAATTGTTACTGGTACCTAATAGTTAAAATGACTAAGATATAAAATCAGTCTTAAAAATATCAAAATTAAACGCTTTGCTGCAAAAAAGATGTACGTTATTTACATACCTATATACAAATAAACATGCTTCATCATTTGGAACAAAAACGGTGTATATATTGTTGTATTGTAAAGGAGGTTGTCAACCAGTTATATTCATGCATCATTGTATACTTGGTCCAATATAAGGGTATCTACATCATAAATGTCTTTTATGTCCCAAACTGCTGCACGAAACTGCTACGGAACGTAACCACATGACCTAAAACATTCTGCAACGTGCATCGGTAAGTTTTTCCTAAAGTGACCTGGAGCCATTCAGTAGTAATTAAAGTGTCAATTATGAGCCCGTGTTGATACTAATAGCGGCGACGACATTCTTGCTGTTAAATAAATAAGAAATGAAAAAAATGTCAAAAAAATGTTACGAAGAACTTCAAACTAGAAAGTATAATTCAGACAACCTATCAAAATAAGCACGTGCCTCCTAAATCAACTAGAAAAGATTGTTGTTGCAAACATAAATGTTTTTAAAAATCCTAGTAGAAAAGCGTTTGATAATCCTAGAAAATTTGAATAAAATTATAGATATCAAGCAAGATATTTATCTCTGCGGATGGATAATACCGGTTCCAACATCTGAAAGAAGTGCAGGAACTCGCAAAAGCTGTAGCTACAAATACGAAGTAATAATCTTTTGTTTGAATACCTATAAGGTTTGCAATGCGATAGACATTCAGTTAAAAAACAAAGCGTTGCTTTAAGAAGTAGAAAAAAAAGCACTGGAAATAAAACTACAACTGCATCAACATTTCTGTGTTTGCATTATCAGCAAAACCCTCCTCTGCCAAAAGTACCATTTGGTGAGGTTTCTTATTTGAGACAACTTTGAATGTATAACTTTTGCTTTCTTGAACGGCACATTTTAATATGTAGGATGACATTACGGCACAAAAAACTCTAAATGAAAGTACTAGTTCTTTGAACCATTATTTCGATAATATTATTAACAAAGACTCCAATATTTTATTTATATTTTTTGATAATTGCAAAGCACAAAATAAAAATAATACTTTGATTCACTATTTATATAGTTTGGTAACAACTGATCGATTTGAGAAAATCGTCCATAGATATCCCGAACTCTGCCACGTGACAGATATTTTGGAGTTGTGGAAAAACACATAAAGCTCGACTAATCAAATACATAAAACATTGTAAAAATAGGAGCTCTAAATACTTTCAGGTTGTTCCTGCAACACATAAAATAATTATCAACTACAGCGATTCTTTAAGAGGTGATTTAAAAAAGAAGTAGAAAGAGAACTTTACCGTATCTAAGCACAAGGTAATTAAATACTCTAAGGAACATGTGGATGAAATCAGATGTAAACTAATAAACTTTGCTCTGGTTTCTTCGTTTGTCATCCAAAGAAATCTTAAATAGTACGTGTCCTAACCAATGTGCCATTTTTGGTAAAAAGAAAAAATACGATAATGTAACAAATCTAGAAAATGAAAAAGTTTTTCGTGCTAATATTGCATATTACCGTAACTCTAGTAGAGAACGAAACAGTGAGAAAGATATTTTAGAATAACATGTTTTATAATCAATAATGTTTTGCTTTTAATGCGTAGCCCAATGTACGTTTTGTGCTTTTGTAATTGACATAAAAATATAATTTTGTTAAATCATGTCATAATTTTTTTTGTTTTTGGAGACAAAAGAATGAATCTGTAAGCAAAAAGTTTTTTTGCAAAAAGTATTAGTTGTATTGTTATTAAATCTTTTCTAAAATATCTAACATAACTATCGTCTACTATTCTATAATTCAATCTTATTGTACTACAAAGTTATTCCGTTTTTTTAGCAGGGCTTTCAATTGTAGTATTAAGAAGAATATAAAATCTTGATAAATAAACAATTAATTCAAAAATGCACACAAACAAACATTAAATCATAAGTAAATTATAGACAATCATACAAGGTGAATCTGAAATACGGCTACAAACTCAAGGAGTAGTTTCCTTGTGGCGTTTCCTTTAAAGATTTGGTCTATAGTGGTCCAGTTTTAAAATATTTACAATTAAAGATTTCAAGTCGATCCTGACTATCTAAACAATTGGAAATTGACTGTTGATTGTAACTATGCGGTAAATAGTAGACAAATACTGTAAAATTCGTAAAACGTATTGATGTATTGTGTTAATTCTTGTTTTTATTAATTTTTTACCATCTACAAAATAAATTATTAATAAACTAATTAAAACAGTTATTAATGTTTATTTTTTAACATTTTTATTAACTTAGCTTAACAGAATGTAGTTTGTGTACACGATCACGTTTATCTTCGGTTGTAAAAAATTTGAACTTTTTAGAACAGTTTATTTTCGTTAATGGTGTCAACAACCTTAAAAAACTAAATTAATTCAATAGGTCTGTAATTTACTATTTATTTCTGTAAAATTCTAATTTTTTTTATGTTTTAATAGAACTTTTATTTTTACATTTTTTGTTTATATTTATGTTTTAATTTTACCTGCTAAAATAGCAACGCATTAATTAGATACACACTGTGCATATAAAACGTCATTAACATAAAATAAAACAATGTTCAGTTAATTTAAAATGACGGGGTCCCATAAACATTTTATTCTTTCATCAAGAAATAAAATTAAAAGAAAAATTAACAACGAAATGATATTTATTTCAATTTATCTTTAATCTTTTCAGTAATATCACAAACAACAAAGAAGTTTTACACGCACTAAAAATTGTATTTCTGTAGTTAAAATCTGTAAATAACACAAATATATTTAATTGAATACAATGCAATTTAAACAAAAATTATTGTATAGTACACAGAGTATTCGAGTTGATTTTTTTTAATGATTATTTTAGTGTATGTTTGAATAACAATTACTAAGTTAATTTAATTATTTTTCAATTTGTTCTTTAGCTTTTGTAATATAAGCGTTGTCAGTATAAAATTATTTAGCAATTTATAAAATATTGCTTTACTCATGTTTCAAGTGTAGCAATACATAACATCGTGACAAAGTGTTTAATCAATAATACTTTTAAGATTAAAATACCGTAAGTAAAATTATTTAATGCTAATTTATGAAAAAAATTTGCTTTGACGCGTTTTTTCTTTCCTGTAAGGAAAATATAGCGATCGCAGTTTTTTTTCAAACAAATTTTATTGCATAATTTTACGTTTCAAAATCTGAATCAGAAAAATGTATTTTTGACAAAAAAAATTTGATTGTCTGTGTGTGTGTGGGTGTGTGTGTGTGCCTGTTTGTAACGATGTACCCACAATAACTCTCGAACCAAAAGTCCTAGTGAACTGAAATTTAGTATGGAGTATGGCTTTTTATATTCTCTCTACTTTGTCAAAAGATACATTTGATAAAAAAACCGGAAGTGAGTGTATCCGCCATTTTTAACAGTTTTTTTATATAATTTTGTACGTATGTAAATTATTCGAATTATGTTTACAGTTTCTTTTGGAGATAATTCTTCCTAACAATTTATTCAAAAAAATATTTCTAACATTCAGAGTTTATCAGATATTTAATTTGTAATTTAAAATTAATTCACAAATATAATATAGTTTTGAATCCTGCATGCGATGCGATTTTTTTTACTGATTTACTAAAGGGGTAAATAATATTGAGGCGCACAAATATAAGGGTTAGTCGATATGATCTTAATAAAATCGAGGAGAAAAATAAAAAAAAAAATTCCCATATTAGGAAATCAATACAAACGTGTACATATTACTTCAAAATGGTTTTATGACAACATAAGCTTAAAAAAAGATACGTAGACATTCCTTCATCATTCCTTATAGGAAAGTCTTGTGGTGACCACACCAGTTTAGTTTATTACTAGAAAAATCGTTTGTTATTTTATTTCGTTTTGTTTTTCTCTACAATTTGTTTACGATTTGTAATAAAATGTAATTGTTTTGTGTACATATGTTTATCCTATATTGAAAGTATTGATGATGTGATACTTGCAATACATGTAATTCTTCTTAAATAAAACCAACAACAATTGATACATAGTTATTTTTGAAAATTGGGTTCAAGCGTGTATAAAAGAAAAACAATTACACAAGAATATATCAAAAACAAAAAAACAAAGAGTGGTAAAAATACACTAAAAAAAATTTTAAGTAAATTCAAACAAGAGTATGACACTGCAAACAAGTATTAAATTTTTAATACAAAAACTTAAAAAAAATGTTTAAAAACATTTTAATTATACTATAAAATAATTGCCAACATTTTGACATAAAAATTAAAAAATCTAACTTTTTATGATACAAAAAAATTTAAATATTAACACCTAAGTTCATAAAAAAAATTACATGTAAAAAATATTGAAAAAAAAAACTGCTGATCAAGTCGTTCTACTGTCTGTCGTCAGTCTCATATTATTACAATTTATGCTCCCATCGGCAATTGCAGTGATTAGCAATTTTTATTAAATCCCCGTAGTGCCAAGAAATACACTTAAAAAAATGATTTTTATTTTATTGATTTTTCTAAAAAATGATAATGCGAAATCCAAAAAATAGCATAATGATATAAAAACGTTTTTTTTATGTTTTTCTCTAAAGATACCGTGAAAACGCACTACAGCGTTTGTTTGTTAATGACTCTACAAGAATGATGTCTTTGTACATACTATATGCCAAAAAGTTGCTGTAATCTATCTTACAAACATTCGCCGGTACATTTTTTTCTAACCTCTCTTTGCTTTTGTCGTTGTATTTGTCATTAATAAGTCTTTAAATATTGTAACGAATTTTATTATTAAAACTAATTTATTTAAACTACTAAAAATATTTTTACTTATACTAAAAATATGTTCACTTTTAAATTAACCGAACTAATTAAATCTAATAATATTTAATAAAAACACTTACACTAATTTATATCACTTACACGAAAATAAAACAAAGTCCGTAGATAGCTTTACACACTTGTTTACACTAAAGTCACGTACTACGTAGATTTATTTATGACACGCGTTAACGACTTATTTATTTAGACTTGAATAATCTTCTTAACACTGCAGTCTTTGCATTACGAAAATAACTGACCTACGATTTGTTTGTTCCGTATATATACACATTTTGGAAATCCTTTTCGAGTGTTCCATATCTTTTGATATACGTTCTAGAAGATGGATAACAAGAAGGCTCTTGAATTTGAGAACATTTCAATATTATTATAGACCAACTTCTTTTTATTTAATATATATGTGATTATTTTTATTTTGTATTGATGCGAGTGCATTTTAAATAGACCAACGTTTTTGAGATACACATAGACTTGTCAAATTGTTAATTATTAGTTTATTAATTCCGATTTGTAACTGAAGGTTACAGTTCAAAACGTAATGGAACACCTCTACTTACTGTAAGTATTGTGATGTGATAATTTTTATTTGCGGGTTACTCTATTTCTAAAAAATATTTTTGGTAAAATATAGTTGTTTACCATATTTTACGTGCAAACAGATGTTATGGAACAATTGCTTATTAAAGTGTAACATAAACGATGTTTTTGTTCAGTACTCGGTGGAAAAGAGGGTGTGTTAGATCCAAAATTGAATTTCGTGAATATTTGAAATTCTTAAAAATGTAAATAAAAATCAAAATTGGTTAGACGATAAACAAAGACGATACGTAATATAATGTAAATTTTAGACATAAAGGTTTCACCATAAAATATAATAAACATTGTAATTGATGGATGCTTTTATCTTTCCTTAAAAGGGACAATATAAAAACCACTATAATATTTTTTTGTTGCTACGTTTTGTGCGTCAAATGTGGACTTCTTCAGGCCACTAAAATTTATTAACAGTAAGTGAACAACATAACACACTTACATAAAATTTAAAAGGGTTTTTTAAAGAGAGACAATTATAAACAAAGAACTTACTAGAAAATGTTATTGAGTGGAGGCAGTTGCTGGTCCAACCAACATACCGCAACGAATTACACAAATTTTTATTCCTAGTTTTACAAATATGATCAAGTCAATGAATAATATTTAAATACATACAAAGAAAACAATATTAAACAAACAATAGACAAGTAATTGTAAATTTAAAACTTATCGCACGACATAACGATGATAAGAGAAATGATAAAAATTCACCATAAAATCACGTTCACCTATAAAATTTATTTTGCAATTTTCAAAATTAAATTAATTTAAATATTATTCAAATTGTTAGTGTCGTTATTGAAATAAATATTGTTTTTGTGTATGTTGATATACATTGTTGATCCGATTTTTTACTTTTTGTTTCGTTTGGTCAATATAACATACATTGCACTTAGTACAGTTTGTTTTCAAAATCGGAATGATTCTATTTGTTATATTTAGGGCATTTATTATTTTTGTGCAAGTAATGTTAGTATTAGGGTTAGTGTTAGGGCTCATGCTAAGGTTAGTCATAGGTAGGTTAGTTGGTGGCGGAATCAGTTTAGTTGTGTTAATATTTGAAAGTATTTTAGTTAATACATTCTTTGGACAGTTATTGTTCCTTAGTATGTTCTTTAAAATGTTAAAGGTTTTATTGTGGAATTGAGGGCTGCTCAAATTTATAATTTTATTTTTCATAACTTTGATGACGTTGACTTTTTGGTGGTGTAGGTGTTTTGATGTCATCAAGGCTATAAAAAATAAAATAATAAATTTGAGCAGCTAAAAATCGTACCACTTTAAAGAACATACTAAGGAACAATAACTGTCCGAAGAATATATTAAATAAAATACTTTCAAACTAGAACACAACTAATGTGATTCCGCCACCAATTAACTTACCCTAATACTAACATCGCTTACACGTAAATAATAAATAATAATAATAATAATACGCTATTTACAATATACTGTATAGTAAAGCAAAAGATAAAATAAAACATAACAGCAAACACGATGTAGTATACAAACTAGATTGTACTAAGTGCAATGTATGTTTTATTGGCCAAACGAAACTAAAAGTAAAAACATGTATCAACAACCATAAATACGACTGCAATACAAAAAAAGCAGATACAGCATTAGCAGTCCATCACATAAATACTGGACATACCTTCGACTTCAACAATCTTACAATTTTAGATGTTGAAAACAATTTAAAAAAAGATTAGTTTCAGAAACAATAACTGACTGTTCAAATTAAATTGACAAATAAAATAAATCAAATAAGGATTTCGTCTTAAAAAATTACTTAAAATATTGTAAATAATAAACTAACAACAACGTACGATTTTATTAAAATATATCAATCAATACAAATCCATAGAGAATAAATAAAACTAACTAAGATACCGAAATCTTTTCGAAAGTAAATGCACGGTATTAACACGAATCAATGCAACATCACAAATAAGTTGCTCGTAAATCCAACAATCAATTGTTGTAACTGAATGCGCCAAGTTTCTGAATAATCTTCACTATTCACAAAATACGACTTGACTAAAGATTACTTTAAAAAATTGTTGTTAGTAACCAATGTCCAACTTAGTACGTGTTCCAAGTTGTCGATTCTAGCGAGATGTATTAAATTAACATCTACCATTCCAAAAGCGCAAACACGTAGCGGTCGCTATGATAATTACGAGAAAATCAAGTTTTGTCACAAAAATAGAAGTTAATTCTAACCCCAGAGAAACCCTCAGTAAAACCATTATAATGTGGATGAAAGCAAATATTTAAAAATAAAAGTCTCACTGAACGCGAACGTTAGGTTTGTTGTACAATCCTCTTTAGATTTAGCATATATGCCTTTTTTAATTAATCCATATATATATATGTCAAGGAAAAAACAGAAAAATAAGAACCAACACTCTGAATGTACCAAAGGGGCATTTCGGGACGAAATTCATACAGTACGCAACTTATATCGAAAGATTTTTAACAGAACACACTAATAAGGTCTCTAATTCAAAGAACGAATTTATAATATGACTGTAAATATTGGATATCAATAACCAATATTTAAAACACAAATCCACACTTCAATAAGATAACATTTTAATAATAAATAAATAAGAAATGTTTAGGTCTATTAATTGATTTAGAGCATTTTCAAACCAAAAAGTACAATATAATGGAAACATGTAAAAAAAGGACTTACCTTTACAAAAATTACTACAAAAAAGAATAAAAAACAGAAACAACCAAATTAAAATATTTAGAATATTAAGTACATAATGACACACAATTGTTAAAAGTTAATAATTTGAAAAAATAATGTAAGATTAATTACGGTATTTGACGAGAGACAAGAAAAAAGTCGCACAAAATAGAAAACCTATAAGATTCTAGAATAAGAAAGAAACCGCAAACCACAAAAATAATACGTTAAAAAAGTTTGTACAAGTTCTTAAAATTACATTTTAAGGTCAGATATTTAAATAGAACGTTGTTTAGTTTTTTGCAATTTTTTGTTTGTTTTGTTATTTGCTTTATTGTATAAAATTTCTTAATTCTTTTTTATTTTTAAATTTTTAAATAGTCACAAATTTATATTAAAGGAAATTAAAAATAATGATTTTTTCAGATTTAAACATTCAAGATAATGCTGGTAACACCCCTCTCCACATTGCTGTAGAATGTGAAGCATTGGATACTGTGGACTACTTATTACAAATGTGAGTAGCTTTTATTATATATATTTGTAACTTTATTTGTTATTTTTTTGTACTTTAGTAAAAATTTACAAATTTTGTATTAGATTTGCTAAAATGTTCAAATATAAATCATATAATTTGTATGCTATTTGTAGTTAGTAAACATGATTTATAATAACTAATTTTAGTTATAATGACTTAACAAACAATGTGATTAATACCGGCGCAAATGCGTGGTTAAACTTTAGGTACATACAACGTCTTTGTATTGATTTTTATTTTATCTTCAATTTTTAACAATAATAAATAAAATTCAGTTCATGGAAACTTTTCTGTCAAACATATAGCACACATGCAATTTTTATAATGATATTTAACAGAAAAAGAAATTAAATCTGACAAACTCATCTGCATACTTTTCATCGTATATGACTATATGACATTTAATAATAAACATACTAAGATTACGAAAGACTTAAATAAAATCACAAAACAAACTCAAACAAATAAAGTAGACGCCAAGGTCAAAATGGAGTTAACAACAAGATGAAATAATATAAATTATATTTACTTCTTCTAGAAAAATAAATTTACAAAAAAATTTAAATTATAGAATAAATAAATAAAAGAATGTAAAATTTGAAGTAAATTAAATTTTTATCTGCAAAATCTCATGTTAAACTTTTTTAACCAATTCAATACAACCAATTTTTTTGTCTTACTGACGTAATAATGTTAAATATAAATTTAAAATTAATTATTTCAATCATTTTTTTAAAAATAGTAAATTTTCAATATGTTATTATCATAATACAAGATACAAACTTTAGAAATCTAGAAGTGTATAAACAATAAAAAATTAATCGAGTGAGCCTCGCCCACAAGAGCTCACGGAAAAAGTGAAACTTCGTGGCTAAATAATTTCTTTTATTTTTATTTATTGATGAAAAAGTAAAATGTTTTTTTCATCTTTTAAATTAACTGATCACTGTTTTAATTTGAATTAATGATGTTTTATATTCTATATAACATTCGTTTATATAACTCATTCTTTAAAGAATTTTTAATCATCAATTAAATTAATTTAAAAAAAGCATCAAAATAACGCTTCATAAACTCGTCGATAGTTACAACAAAGTTAAAGGTTAAAACAGTTCATGTAAACGCAACCGTCAGAAATGTAAATAAAAAAATATATAAGAAATTGCTGTTTTTTTCGTTAACTTACCAAAATTTCAGATGTACCCTCATCAAAGAAGTTTCACTTCAAAATATGTTTAAACAATATTTTTTGTTAATGATCGTTCAAAATTTTATATTTCAATTCCGTCCATTGTTTTTTATGTAACTATTTACTTCTTCTAATATAAAAAGTATTCTGTTTCTGCTTCTGAAATAGTTATTTGTATCACTAGTCTAGAAAATTCTATCTTGAAACTATGAGCTTATTTGTAGGTCCAGGTGAAACCGATGCTTACAAAATTCTAATAGAGATCCTTTCAAAACTAAAGAATGGTTGCGCAAAAACCAATTTTGTTCCGAATGTCAATGCACTATCCAACTGAAAAAAATTTGCAATTTATTCCACATTTAAGCAATACTAATGTATTTATCGTTTTGTAATGCATTTATCTCTTAGTTAAATTAATGATTAACCATTACATTAACACACATTGTTTGCAGTTGATGTTTTTAGTATGAATTAATTTCACATGATCTTTAAATTAATTTATATATTACTATCACTACAAAAATAATGCATGCGGATAACTTTTGTTTATCTAAACCGCATTTATTTTTTACTAGCATGTGCATTTTATTTATTTACACCGACACCAAATTCTTTTTTTTTACTAAATTCGATTCAAAAATTAAACTTGATATTCAAATACCTTCTATATTCTTATGTTATCGGAATCTAGAATATTCCATTCTTTTCGATCAGCGTTAATAAGTTTCCAAATACTTCAAGAACGCTTAACTGTTTTTTTCCTAAGACAGGTTCTGTTCCAAAACAGGAAACAACGTCCTATTTGGATTCTGGAACGTATGTTTCTTGGAAGACGACCTCTAAGATATTTGAAACTGTCCTCTAATCCAGTTTATCTAAGCCACAACCAAGCTTGGTACTGCCAATTTCTTAACGTTGTGAAACTTCATTTCTTTCTTGAGATTTCATAATGCTTGCCACATGTTTTGGTATGACGGCTTTGGACGTGAGTACTTGATGACGAAATAGAAAACGAAGCGTCGGTCACCACATAGTTTTAAGGTTTTGTCGACCGCCGGTTGCTGTTTTCCTAGTTTATCTAGCCGTCCAAACTTCATCTTAAATACGACTACAACCTCTCTGGACAACTCATCATCTCCTCTCACGCTTTGTATGATGACGTAGTCCTTTCGCGTTTGAAACTAATCTTGTTGGTCCTCGGATGTAAGTTTTGCGGGTATTTCTGCAGCACAACTAAAGTTATGACTGCTTCGGTGTGACACTTGCTTCGATGCTTTAAACTCTAGGTCGTGAGTTAAAGCGTTATGCAATGTCTTAGGTCGAGCTAACTGCAGAGTTTGCTGCCTTTTGCTGTCTCGGAGGCCGTTCAAGAAGGTATCAATAGCCAATAAATCCAGGAAGGTATTTGGTGCTGTAAGCAATGTCAATGTGAATCTGGCGATGTCAGGCCCGAAGTTTTCTATTGGAGCATAGTATACTTGTTGAAGATTAGCATCTCCATATCTCATTTCTAAACGTGAAATTAAGAGTTCGTAATTTTCTTGGACGTGGTCAGGAACAGTGCAAAATTGTAATCGGTTTTCCACCTAAGACCACTAATAAACATGTCGCCTTCTCCTTATTGCTTCAACTATTAGCTACAGCTGCAACTTCAAACTGTTGGTTGTAGGTTGACCATGACACTTTACCATCAAAATTTGGAAGTAGAATCTTAAACTTATGCGTGACTTCTTCTCGATGATCCATTACATCTTTGCTTGTGATACTTCTTTTACCGTGACAGTTAATTTGTTTCTATCTTTCTTCAAGCTACTTCATTATGTCTTCTAATTTATCCACTATTGCTTCTATTTTGTTATTCATAGATTGTTTTCCGTTTTCGAAAACTACGCCTGTTTTTTCTCTTAAATTTAACATGTCTGCTCGAGTTTAAACCATTTTAATTTAGTTTTTTATTTTCTTAATTTCAACTTCTAAAATTTTCTAACAATTTTTTTATGTTTTCTAATAGTCTTTTTAAATTTTTTGAAAATTTTCGGACAGTTTTTCTTTTATTCTAAGAATTATCATAAATTTTTCTAATAAGGCTACGAACATCTATTACTTCACAAACTTCAAACACAAACATCAACGTCTATTTCGTTCTCTTCCAATTTTTTCCGAAAATGTTGTAACACAATTTTTACACTATTTATTTCTAATCATGTTCTTCTAGTTCTCCGCGTTCGTCCGCGACTTTTAAGCTTTGTCGTCATTGTTCTTTTACCTATTATCAACAGCTTATGCTGTCAGTTTCTTCTGAAGATTTTGCAAGACTGGTGTTGTTGTTGTTGCTTAATCTATAACTATAATCTTTGTTAAAGTTGTTTGTGTTTTTTATTACGTTAAGCAATTCTTGTACCATAAGTTGATAATAACGTTTGTTCTTTGCAAGCGTTTTAACGTTGTCGTAATTAATGATATGTTCTCTTTATTGATGTAAGTGTTCTGCGATTGTTAATTTCTCGTTGTACTTCTGTCGTGTGTCTCTTAAAGGTTTTTTTTATTTTGGGATCAGTTTGTCTTTTCCACAACTGCACTAAAGTTCATAGATTCTTCAAATTCAAAAGTGTGTGTATAGTGTGTATAGTTAGTTAGTTTTCATAGATTCTCTTGATTTATAGTTTGAGCAGTCAGTCTTTATTTAAAAGGACAAGTTGTTCGACCTTTTTGACCTTGTTGTATCTTACCCTAATGTTCCTATTTTGTCTAACACTTTTTTTAATCAATGTAATCAGTCATTCTGGAAACAGAGTACGTAAGTGAATCCCGCTGGCGCTGGTGATAGTTTGTTCTTCTATGTAACAGTTGCTTTTTGGATTTCTTCAGATGTATATCCATTTTTGCCTGCGCGTCAGTTACCCGTAGAATTTCTGCTAATCGGTTTTCGGGATCACAAGTTTTCTCTGTCCGTCGTAGAACTATTGTGACAACTGATTATTTTTGTTGTGAGTGGTGGTTTGATGTAGATTGTAGATAACTGACTATGAGTTTTCTTCCTGTTACGATGAGTTTTACTAATACATCTAGTAAAAGTAGTTACGTGTCATTGCTTAACAATTTTCTAGAAGTCGTAATTGCAATTAAAATTAACTACGTCGCTGGTGCGGACCCCACTGACAAGGGAATTTTAGATTATTTGACACTTATGTGAAGGGATCACGTCCGACGTCATTGTCACGTTTACTTTTATACTCAAAGTTGCTGTGAATGACCGATTTTGATAAAGCACCTGTCTACTTATTTGTAGGTAATCCTTTTTTCTATTTTATTTTCATTTATTTCGTCGATTATTTATATTACGCTTTTAGTAATTTTACTGGAATAAAAAATTGTTTTGTATACTTGTCGATTTTTAATTGAGTTAGCATTTATAGGTAAAATAGCGTCAGTCATGTTGCTTTTAGTAATTAGAAACATTGTATAACAAGTTTGGTTGAGCCAAGTAAAATTGTAATCAAGCGTTATTATACCGCGAAAAGAGTTATCTCCCGGATTATAATGTAACATATCTGAAGACCTCCGGGATCTTTGTAATCTGAATCGAACGTGGCACGGTTGTGGATATCGCTAAGTATGTGCAAATGGCGGCAGATGACTTGCGCTTTGCTATAATTTGTTTTTTATTATTTTGTACTTAAATCTCGTAATTGTAATCAATGTTATTATATTATTTTATTTTTATTTTTATATAGATTCTCAAAACCTTCCCATTAATATATTCAATTTTAATTTTTATATTTTAATAAACGCTACATGTTTCGACAGATTCTCATCGTCAGGCGTATAATTAGAATTGAAAAATCAAACTTCAAATATTACATAAACTTTTTAAAAAATAATAATAATAGAAATCAACATATATTAATCAAATTAAATTAAAATTGTTAATTTTTCAATTCTAATTATACGCCTGACGATGACAATCTGGCGAAACATGTAGCGTTTATTAAAATATAAAAATTAAAATTAAATATATTAATGGGAAGGTTTTGAGAATCTATATAATAATAAAAATAAAATAATATAATATAATTAACCCATTTTGAGCAACTAAAGAATAAATGGAAAAAATAAACATCAATGTTATATCCACTCATTTAGTCTAAAGCATTGTTCATTTGGTTACTTACGGTAGTCTTTAGCTATGAAGAATTTAATTTACTTTCAGTCGCAATTATGAAACTCCTTTAACGTTATGTTATAAAGTTGTTTTGAGTACGCTGACTGTATTCCATTTGACTGTTTTAAACATAGTCAAAGCAAGATTTTGGCAAACCTACGTCGCTGCATATAAGCTTACATACTTCACAAGTTTTGGGAATAACGTCAATAGTAACTGACAATAGATACTTGCTTAAGAAACTTTACTATTTACTAATTTGTTTGAGACTTGTAAAAAAGAAATGTAAATATAATAATTGATCGATTTTACCTTATAAGCTTACGGTAAATGAACTTTGATATTGTGGTGCTGAAAGTTGTTGATCAGGTTAGCTTATGTAACCGGTAATTGTCTGTTTTATTTATTATTTAAAATATATAATTTACTTTGTTCTTAACAAAAAAAGTGGCAATAGTAAATGTTGATGTTTAAGATAATTATATACGTTTGTTACTTTTTCTCGTTAATTGTATTTTTTACGTTACGTTAGTGTTTCCGAGCCGAGGACTTGCCAGTACAAGGAGTAGTGCTTATTTTTTTCTTTTCTTTTACGTTTTTAACCCCGCTCACTCACCGACGTCATATCTAGGCGTAGTGACGATGTTGTCATCAACAGGACCTACTATAAAAAAAGTTGGTAATAAAGTAGGCAACCATCTTCATCAACTTTTATTGTGAAACTAATGTGCGCGTGTTGTCCGTTTATGTTGTAACGAAACGAACATAAAAGCCATTTTAAACAAATGAAAAAGAAATTTTAAAATGGTGTAAAGATTTTACGCCCATCCTTGTATATCTCAACAGCGTTAAGACGACCCCTGCTCTAAAACCGGCACCGAAGGAAGGAAAAAGGATATGGAAGCGATGCTATCTTTTTTGTCGTTGTCCGAGTAGACAAGTTAACCAGCAATCCAATTAACGTTCACCGCCTGTACCTGGAGCATTTGCTCGACCTCATTAATTCCTGACCGGCCATTGCAACGATCATGACCTGCGTTTCACCTGTCGCTACAAACAGCAAATTATTTTCACGCATTTACATTAATATATATTCAGTAATTGTTGTGTTTTAAAGAGTTGTGTTTAGTTATCCTTGTTAGTAATTGTCGAACATCTAAAGTTGTCTATTTGTAGAGTACCTTAGTGCTCGCCGTAGTTGACCGAAGGGTTATTCATCATTACTAGACTGTTACATACTGCACCTTGGTCCACCCGGATGAATAACCTTTAGGCATTTGTTCGTAGAGTACCTTAGTGCTCGCCGTAAGTGTTTGAGGCGGTTTTATTCATCTCTCGAGTTGTACGACAACAACTTTATGTAACTCCGTACCTGTGACATAAATAAATACACCAGAAATCCGTTTTGTTGCCGCGTCGTGTTACATATCTCATAAATACATATTGAAGTGTATTTCAGTTGATTTCATCCAGTCATTTACACCGCAAGTTCAAGGTCCAGTTGCGACCTTGGAAAAATTATAGAAAGCGCCGATCTAATATTAATTGTCGTTTTATCCGCCGCATCGACCTGTAAAGTCCAGAAACTCTATTTTCTTACGTACATGCAGTATTTAAATTGCATTTAAAAAAGCACCTAAGATCAACGTTCGAACAATTTGACGAGATTGTTAAGAAACTTACCTGTCAAATCTACCGGTTCCAGTTATCCAGATAAACGCAAGAAAAGACACCGCTGGCAAGGAAATTTGCGTTAATTAATTACCGGAAAACACGAGTAAAAAAACTATATTTTAAATTTGTGTTTCACATTAAAACAACGTTGAAGTATAACAGAGTTGTACACATGCCAATAGAAGGCGCTGTCGGCAGATTCAACAAAAGAGATATACAGAGCCACACGGAATTAATTTAGGTTTCATTTCATGAATTATGTTATTTTATGTTATTTATTTTATTTTGAATTCTAATTATTTCATTTATTTTTGTGTTGTTAAATGTAAATACGTTTAATTATTTTATCATACATCTCAATTTTGTTTCAAATACTCATTTCTCCACTTACCTACCTAGTGTGGAAACAATAATCAACCCTAGTAAGCCATAACCGGTTACAATGTAGTTCAGGAATTGTTGCAAAATTTTCATTTCATGTGACCATATTATATACATAGCGGTGCCCGCATGTGGGTTTCTTCTCAATCGTTCGTATGGCCTTTTCTTCGAAGGTCTTTATAAAAACTATGGCAATCGCTGGCGATAACGGAGAACCCATTGCGGCGCCACTCTTCTGCTGGTAAACGTTGTTGTTCTACAAGAAGTACGTTGTACTTACACCAACAAGAAGAACATGCCATTAACAACGTTAAAATACTTCCAAAGTACAAATATTATTGTCAACCAATGCTGATAGAGTCGTTGGAAATAATGAAGAATAACAACTTTAACAGAGAGGATTGCTAAAAATGATACAACACTGATAGATTGACTATACAAAAAATACCTAAAAACGTGACAACTACAAACAGATTGCAACCTATACTGTTAGAGACGGTTCAACAAACACAATTGGATATGTATAAACGAGCAACTGACTATTAAGATTTTATGCATATGCTGTTATTGGCGATAAGTTTAGGAATGCTGTTATCTTTGAAGTTTTGTTTCCCAAGAAATGATTAACTTTATTTGTTGCACCAAATGGCTTTTTAGCAAGTATTTGGTAATTTTGGTTGTGCAGTGCTATCTAAATTTTCTGTCAGTTTTTTATTGATTCGATTTGAGGTTGTATTGTTGGCGTTTTGTATTTCCTAGGTGTGAACAAGTAATCTAAACTGCTAGGCTGGTAAAGTAAAGACCCATTGTTTGAATTTGGTGAATTGATGCCTGCACTTGTTATGATATTTTTTGGTTTGAATCATGTTTGTACTGGCATATATAACGCACTTGATCTTATAATTTGTTTTATGTAGGTACTGTTTTTATTTTTTTTAAATTCAAAAATTACTTATTAAAATTTTATATTTGCGTTATCACCGTGACTTTGAAACTTCGATATTATTTTTTACTATCGTTAACACACACCTTTATTGCACGTCTTTAATTTATAAAAAAATACAAAATAAAACTAAAATGAAAAGTTTAATAAGTAATATGTTATTAAATTATTTTTTTGGGTAAATGGTGTATATTTATTTAGAAATACAATTTCTAGCTTTCGAACTTTGTCTAAGTTCTTCGTCAGGCAAAAATTAAATTAATTTGACAATTATAAAAACTAAGGTAACTAAAAACAATAACTATCTAGTTCCCTTATAGTTATTGTTTTTAGTTACCTTAGTTTTTATAATTGTCAAATTAATTTAATTTTTGCCTGACGAAGAACTTAGACAAAGTTCGAAAGCTAGCAATTGTATTTCTAAATAAATATACACCATTTACCCAAAAAATAATTTAATAATGTTTTATGGTGAAAGTTTTATGTCTAAAGTAATATGTTTAATAACTGAAAACTTTTTTTGGCAATAAACTAAGCATAACAACAGTATTTATTTATAATACAAAGCTGCGTGTTTTTATAAAACTTTCACAAACAACCCATTTAGCTGCCATACAATTTTATCAATTCAAATTTTAGCTTTACAAAGATTGTCTCCTATTTGTGTTCATTCATTTTGTACAATAAATTAATCAAACAAGAAACACAATTTAAAATTATTGTTTTAACTAAATTAACATAAAATTGACTGATCTAACAGCTTTGTTTATTTTTTAAATTTTTATAATGTTGTTTTTGTGTGTGCTTTAAGACACGCATTTTTTTTTACAAATTATTAATAATAAATTGGGCAACAATAATTGTTTAAAACAGATAAGCATTGTTTTTATAAAATCACTGTTTTTAGCACAATGCTTATTTTGTGCTTGAGTATTTTGTTTGCAAATGAATTCAGTATTTAGACTGCGATCTGCATAAAAGACGTTTGCTTTCTTTAAATATTAACAAACGTTTTGTCATATAATTATTGATCTAATGTGACCTAAACATATAAAAACTATATTTATTTGAAAATAGTATTAAAATAAAAATAGATTTCAATGATTTGACGATAAAATAAAATGTATCTTTTACAGTAGGTAATTTTGACAATTAGTTTAACAGTGTATAACTTTAAGTATACCTAACAGAAAAAAAAATAATTTGGCCGTTGAAAACTGTTTTTTTTGTCTGCTGTAGCTTGTCAACATTTGTAAGATGGTAACCGGAATGTGAAGTTCAACTCTTTTTTGATAGTAATCGTCAATGCTTGGTTGCTTTGACGTTAAACTTTAACAAAAACTAAAGCTATTGAAAGTAGAAATTACAAAAAGTTTCATAAAAACGGTAAGCAATCACCGAAGAAGTGAAAAATCAAGTACACCATTAGAAGATAAAATGCATCGTAAGAAGTTTAGAGGAGCTACGTCGGTGACGATGACAGATGTAATACTTGGTAATTTATCACATTTTCCCGGATGACTTGAAAAACGGTGTAGTTGGTTTAAATACAAATTAGATTAAGTACAAATGCCATGATAAACGTAAATTCGTAAAACTTGTTTTTCTTTTTATTTTAATTACCGACTGTAAAAGATGAATTTTATTTTATCGGTAAATCATTGAAATCTATTTTTATTTTACTATCTCCAAATAAATTTAGTTTTTAGAAGTTTAGAGGTCACATTAGATCAATAATTATATGACAAAACGTTCGTTAATATTTAAGGAAAGCAAACGTTTTTTATGTAGATCGCAGTCTGAATACTAAATTTATTTGCAAACAAAATACTCAAGCACAAAATAAGTATTGTGCTAAAAACAGTGATTTTATACAAAAAAATTACATCCAAAGTAAAAAAGGTTGCTCTTATTTGTTTTATAAAATTATTGTTGGCAAACTTACACATAAAACTTCTATAAATTAGTTTGTAAAGAAAATGCGTGGCTTAAATCACACACAAGAATCACAGTATAAAAAATTTAAACAATACAGAAAACTCAAAAACGTTAGATAAGCCAATTTTATATTAGTTTAGTTAGAAGAATAATTTCAAATTATGTTTTTTGTTTGATTAATTTATTGTACAAAATGAGTAAACCCATCCAAAGTTGATCCACTAGAATAATTTGTTAATTGTCGTTGAAAAACCGTTTAATAGTTTTAAATTTATTAAGTAGCATCACATTTGTTATCAAATCATAGCACAACTATGTGCTATTAATCTCTTGTTGCACAATAAATAAAAACAATTGCTAATAAATTGTAGTACATCATTTTTCGTTATGTTTTATGTTTTATTTGAATTTTGCTGACCGTATAAATTTGTTTGTTCAACTGTATGTTTTATAAGGTCGTTTGAAAAAAAAATCCAAAATTCCGTTAGCGGTTTTTAAGTCTTAAATAAAATATAAATATATACAAGTGGATAAAATACAAGTAATAACGGGCATCGCGGTGAGTGAGGCCTATCTATATAGGTTTATACAGGAACGCAATAGAGCCGATTACCTACACGAACTAGTCTATAATATAAACTATGAAAAAGTCGTGCATCTAATCAACAATTCAGTTCTGTGCTATGCGTGATGTGACGTGCAAACAACAAATTTTTCTAGTCTTAGATAAAAAAAGTATAATTTTTTGAATCGTTACGCAGATAGCGAACTTTCGTTACGTAAGTATATTGGAATAAAATTGATATATATTCTTAATTTGAATTCATTTAAGCAAAATTAAACTATTGTTTAAGTTGATTAAAAAAATTATATATAACAATTATCAGTTCCGTAATCTCTTAACATTCATTAAGAATTCTTTTTTAATTAAAAGCTTAAGAAGGGATTGTAAGTTTTTCTAACACAGACGTTTCCAAAAAATATATTATTAATGATTCTGTAAAAGAGGTTCGACATATTGGGTATTATAATGTAATATAATGCACCCTAAAATTTATAGCTAATTATTTAAAATTTTTGAAATGACTGTATATTACTGTATTATTATATTCTGTTTTTAATTAACTTTTGAATAATTTAGTTTCCTTAAAAAATTAATTGGAACGCAATGAATACCTACACAACATGTGACATTTACATAAAATTTACATTTTCCTATAGTTTTTGGGCTTTTTTTTTTAGATAACAGTATGAGTGAACCGAAGAAAAAATGCAAACAATACAGTGTTGAATATATGAAATCATAAGAACAACATCTAAGATTCTTCTTATAATATTTCTTTAACGATTAAGAAGTCCAGAAAGCCGCACACTATTACTGAAAAACTTATTCTACCAGCTGCGAGGTAATACGCACACCGCGTTGCACAAACCAGCTTTCGATATTATAAAAAAAATTCCACTGAGTAATGACACTGTACGAAGACAAAATGGCTCAGTGCGTAGAAAAAAACTAAAAAAAAAGACTTGACAAGTCAACATTACCAGGAAACAAAGCATTACTTTTAGCTTATGTGAGATTTGTAAAAGAAGAAACATTTTTCCAAGAATTGTTATTTGCTAGATGTTTGGAAACTGATACGAAAAGTGAAACGTTATTTACTGAATTAAAAAAGATTTTTTGATGTAAAAGCTATACTCTTGACTAATATCATCTCCGTTGCTCCGACAATGATAGGACGACACCGAGACTTTTTGGCATACTTACACAAGTTATACCAAATGTATTATTGGTACATTGTGTAACACATTAACATCATTTGGTCGCAAAAAACCTTAGTGAAAGTTTACATGAATCACTACAGTATGTCATTAGAGCAGTTAATAAAACCAAAGGGAGTGCTTTAAATATAAATTATTTGCTCAACTTCGTTTGGAATATGATGACTACAATCGTTTACTACTTAACTGAGAAGTACGTTGGTTATCTAAAAGTGCATGTTTGGATTGCTTCTATCTGCTCTTTAATTCAGTGTTAGAATTCCTGAAGAGTAAAGACAATTATTTGCGGCACAATTTAATTATCTCAAAAAATGACATCGCTTACATGACTGATTTAATTGTCAAATTTAACAAAACTAATTAGAAACTACAAGGTAACACATTAAATTTAATCAAAGCTAAAAGTGCTATATCTGTGATTGTTGCAAATTATGCTGTACAAACAAAACTTGGAAAGAGTAGAATGTTCTCAGTTCCCAAATTTTTCAACATTGCAAACTAAAGATGATTTGTTGCTTATTGTTCCCAGTGAACACAGTAGTTTTAGATTTTAACAAACGTACGTATGGTGATAACACAATATATCACACAAACCATGCGAACGTGATCCAAACATAAATAAAAATACATATACTTCAATTCTTAATATGGAAAAATTATCTTGAGATGTTTTATGCCTGCACTATTTATGGGTTTACTGGGTTAGCACTTAACCGTGCTTCAATCGAACCTATTCCCGACTAGATGCACAAATACAGGTGTATACATACTAATACAGGAGCAACTTATTGAATTATCTATAAATGAGGAGTTAAAACCAATATTTAAATAAGGATACGACAACTTCGAGAAATACTTCTTCAGCAAAATGTTTTATTTATATTTTATTTTGACGCCACAATTTACCAGTTAAGACATCAAAGTTAAATTTGCAATTTTTTTATACATTTATGTAGTTTTTTCACTCAGAGATTCGTTTGCAAGTTTTGACTATAAAAAGGGGACCATGAGACAAAAGAGTTTGGGAACCACTGGTCTAGCATAACAAATATGTAGCATATCTGCTACAATAAATAAGTAACGGATTAAAACTAATTATTTAATAGTTCAAATAAAGAGTGTACTTGTAAAAAAAAATTGTTATCGTTTTTCTATACTGATTTTTACAGACTCATGCACTTTGTAACAAGTGGGGGTCTAATGTAAAGCGCGTTTCCTTCTTACATCTATTAAGTAGTCTTCAATAACCACTTAAAACATTTTTAGTGTATTATTATAACGTGTTGGTTTTGCTGTTTGGTTTTGTTTAATATTATGTTACGTTTTTCTTAGTCAAGAACGGTTTTGTTGCTTGATTATTGTGTTATTATTAAATTCTTTGTTTTCTATTCCCATTTGCAGTGTCATATTTTTTACTTATGTTTTTGTTTCTTTTTTATAATAACTTTTTTATTTACAAAATTTACACATATTAATTAATGGACTTAATGGACTATTTAATTTACTCTTCTTTTAATCTTCAGTAAAAAAGTATTTTGGTTTTTTATTATACATTTAAAAATCAATAATCTGTATTTTTAATAAACATGTAAAATGTTAAAAATAAGCGGATTATATATTTTTATACTGAGCGCTAATTTTGCATTTTAAAAACAGCTAAATGAATTAGCCTGTGATTATATAAATTATTCATAAAAAAGTTGCTCTCAATGTAACAATTTGTTAATATAACTATATAACAGATATTAATTTTATGTGGGATATAATAAAGATTTTCAAAAAAAAATTCAACGTTTTGACAACGCTTGTACTGTACGTTCACACCGCACGTCGGTCCTTGCGGGACCAAGGTAAGCGATTCCTTGCTAGTCTGAGCGATGCGAGAAAGATTTCGTAGTTGCAAATACATCGTGGTTGTGATATATAAGATTTTTTGATCCCATATTGCGCTACGTAGATATATATCGTAAATAAACTTTTCAATATCTATGACGTATGACATTCGGCTTGAAACAGCTTCAAAGCACATAAAACACACAAAAACGAATCTATCTTTTACAGCTCAGCTCCGCTCGGACTCGCTAGGATTCACCCGACTTGCTACTTAAATTCAAGTTTATGTTTACTCGCTGAACTTGCATCGCCGGGTATCGCTCGGCTAAGCGTGCGGTGTTAACCTACACTTAGAATTATGCACACGCTAGCCATACTCACTTGGCTTACCTCGTAGCGACGCTTCTGATGGTGATGCTTGATTTATTCGATAAAATTGAACTAAATATATGTAACGTTTAAAAACGTGGTAAGACCAACTCAAACTTTTATAGAAATAACTACGTATTTTATTTATTCAAGAAACCGTATTTTTGTTTCTTTGTGTTAAAAGTCTTTCAATAGAAAGATGTAACTCGATAATTCTAAAAATGATTAAATTACGATAAAACTTTTTGTCAAAATAAAACATTCATTTAAATTAAATAAAATAAGGTTTAGGATTTTAACGTTTTTCTATTTGTACAACAGTTATCTATTGATGAACGACAAGCACTCATATATGCAATTGTTTAAAACATTTAAAGTCGTTCTAAAACGTTTCGGGGATGTTACACTGCGTTTTCCTAAAACTGTTTTGTTTCAGAATAAAAAACTGGACGGGGCACAAAGAAAACGTATTGTGGCAATAACACAATTCCTTCCATTTCTAACTTCCTTGGTTATGGTAGTATCATTGTTTTGTTTCGGTTTTCTTCCTCGAAGCCTTTCAACTAATTTAAATTGTTCTCTAATTTAGTACCTATATTTAAATAAAATTTTCTGTTTTCCACTTTATTAAATTGTCTTTTAAAATTTTATCTCTAGTATCCAGAAATTCTGAAATAGTCTCAAAAAGTGCAAAAAATCTTGTCAAACATAATCCTTTCGACAGCCAGCCTATACTTCAGTCTGAAGGAGTAATTGATGAAAGTGTTCGTCATTTTCTTCACACAACCGCGTATTCAACGCGTTGCTTCGGATTCGGTTTACTGCATCAATGAATAATTGAAGAAATTTATGCAATCTAACACTCAAATTTTTAGCAACTAAATGTTATCGATCGATGACGCAATGTATTGCTAACACCTCTGACACATTTTGTTTTAAATAGCTTATAAATCCACGATAACGTCCAACCATGTCAGGTGCTCCATCAGTAGTTACTGATATTATATTTTATAAAGGGATTGCTTTTTCAATGAAGTAATCGTTCAAAACATGAAATATTGATTCACCTTTAGTGTCGGTTGTCAAAGTTCTTGCGAAGAGCAGTTCTTCGTAGATTTCTTGATTCATAATAAAACGAACATATGCGAATCTAGGTAAAAAACCCCTAGGAAAATAGATCCCGGAAAAAAAACCCGACAAATAATTATAGATGGTTGTGAATGATATATAAATAAACAGTACCTATTTTAAACAGATAATGTTTTCCGGTTTCTCACTGATTAATAATATAATAAGGGATTCAGATGATTGTAAGTAATTACTAAAGAGCGTAGAAAAATGCAATTAAAAACGCGATTATATGCGCATATTATGCAGAATAAAAGTAGTAAAAAATGCTTAAAATATGCACTAAAAAGTAAAAAAAATGAACAAAAAATACCAATTTTTTATACTGGACACGATTTTACTTTGCACAGCTCTAGTACCGAATTTGCTAAAACAGTTCAACCACTCACCTACTTGTCTTACTGCTTACTGTGTTTGTAATTTGAAAATTTTATTTTACTGGGTTCTTTTACATTTTTGTATAAAGAACGAATGAAAACCACTCCAAAATTAACGAAATCCAACCTTTTAAGTTAAGATATTCTTTAGTATAACACAAGCAAGCTTTTAAGTACTTGCAAATGGGTTTTTGTTTAATCACGTGAAATAAGATTTACGATTAACAGATACATAACATTAAGTTTTAAACAATAGAACCCCTTGTGTACAACTAATATTGACAACAGGTAACCGCTTTACCTAAAACTTGTTTTAATACCACAAAGAAAAGAAAAAGCCTCTTTTAAAACCAAGTTGTGTTCTTTTATTTTCAAGGGTTGAATATAATTTATATATTTATTTTTGATAAATTTAACATTTTTAAGTAAAAATCATAAAATATGCATTCATTACATTAAACATGCCGCTTGTAGTTCAAAAATGCACATACATGTAAACATGCTTTAAAACTATGAAATATGTAAAAAATGCACTATCATGCAAATGCATATTTCTACTCTCTCTAGTAATTACTAATCGTTTTTGGAAAATTTCTATTATTTACAGTTAATACCTTAATGAACTCGTTAAGATAAGACCTTTTGAATGCTCTTAGTACCTAAAGAAAATTGAACTGGCAGATGTAATTACTAATCACCATAACATTCCAACATTTTTTAGTTATGAAGTAATAACATTCTGTTGAACTTTCATTGTTTATTATTTTGAAATGAATATACACAACGTTTCGATTGCTGTGGTATCTGCAATCGTCATCAGGTGAATACTAACAAACTTAGAAACTACTGGAGCTTATATACTAAAGACATGTTCGATGAAGCGTTCAAGCGTACAAAATCAATTTAGCGTAACAGATTAATTAACAAAATTACTTAGTCAAGTTTAAGGCTGTTTTAGAGGTTCGATAAGTGGTTTCCATATGTTGCTTATCTCGACACTTGGCTGGCTGAAAATTTCTTTGTTGTTGTTGATGAATGCCGCTTCTTTAAATTTTCGTTTGTACCAATGTTCCTCTCTGTGTATGATTTTTGCTTCCGACCATTTCATTCGATGTTGGTTATCCCACGAATGTTGCGCGATGCCGGACTTAGAAGTCTCTCCTCTCTGTGTGTGCGTCTGATGTTCTTTTAGTCTGATGTCAAGTGGTCTTTTGGTTTCCCCCACGTATGATTTGCCACATTCACATGGAACTTGGTAAATACAGTTTTGGGAATCTCGACTTGTTTGTGGCTTTGTGTTGGAAATTATACTCCTAATGGTGGTCGATGATTTGAACACTGTATTTAAGTTGTAGCTTTTCCCTATACGTTTTATTGATTCTGATAAACCTTTGACATATGGGATGCTCAGCAGTGAATTGGACAGTTCTTCTGTTTTAGGTTGTCCCATGGTATTCAATTGCTTTTTCTGTAAAAGCTCTCCTACAATCTTTTCTGGATAACCATTCTGCCTTAGATCGTTTCTAATGTTTTTGATTTCTTCTCGTAGCCCTTTCTCTGTGTTGCACAACCTGTACGCTCTGTCGATTAAAGATTTTACTACTCACCTCTTCGTAGATGTGGAATGGTTGGATTCAAAGTTGAGATATCGACCGGTGTGTGTTAGTTTCCTGTAGACAGTCGTTTCCATAATTTTCTTGTTCTTTGTTACTTGAACGTCTAAAAAAGGAAGTGAGTTCTCCTTTTCCTTTTCCATAGTGAATTTTATGGAGGGTTTGATGTTGTTCAAATGTTGTAGAAAAAGGTCTAGTTGCCGATTACTGTGGTTCCAAATTATGAAGGTATCGTCAACATATCTAAGCCATGTTTTGGGTTTGAATTTTGATTTCTCTATGGCCTGGGATTCAAACCAGTTTATGTATATGTTGGCGACTACTGGTGATAGAGATGAACCCATTGGTAGTCCTTCGTCTTGAGTGAAGAATCTGTCTTTCTCCTGAAAGTACGAGTTCTTGAGGCAACATTCTAGGAGCTTCATTATTCCTTCTACCGGCAGCGTGGTTCTTTCCTGGAGTTTTTTATCTTCTCGGAGCTTCGTTTGGATGATTTTCAATGCTTCTTCAACTGGCACATTAGTATAAAGACTTTCTACGTCGAAGCTGACTAATTGATCCCGTGACGTAAATACTGAACGGTTTCTACTGTATGATAATGGAATACACTCAGAAGAAAGAGTTCTAGTATTTTCTACTGACCAATTTCTGACTGACCTCGCCGGCACTACCTCTTGGTATGTAGATGGTAACTTCTCATTGGCACCACCACAGTTTACCCAGTTATATGTAGTCCGAGTAAAAGTCCAAGAAATGTTTAAGACTTGTGCATACAGTTTACTGCAAAAAAAGACGCAGTCAACGTATGAAACTATGTTACGCGCAATAGTTAGCGCTTGTGAAGAAAAAAATCTGTTTTCGGACCCAACTAATGTACATATGGATTTTGAAAGGGCCGCAATTTAAGCCATAAAAGAAGTATTCGGGGATCATATTATCATAACAGGGTGCTTTTACCCTCTAACTCAAAGTACCCACCGAAAATTACAGGAGCTCGGACTTGAACAGAGGTACGGAGAAAACGCAGCGTTTTCCAAGTTTTGTGGCATGCTAGATGGTTTAGCTTTTCTATGACCTTCCTCAAAGATAACATTACTGAAGGTGCCCAAGAGAATGTAGACTATTTTGATGCCCCGTACGTTTCCGGTACATATAGAAGGGTTGGAAACAATAACGATAATAACGTAAGGTTAAGAAACATTCCACCTTTATTTCCTCCGGAAACCTGGAACGTCTATGAGGAAACGGTAACAGACGGTGAAAGGACAAATACTCATACTGAAGAATGGAACCACAGATTTTCTCATTTAGTTGGACAATAGCACCTTGGCATATGGGTATTAATTCAGAAAATGAGGCAGGAATTAGCTGTGGATAAAACCAAACTACAACAGCAAGACTTGGGAAGATTGCCCAAAAAAAGGAAAAGGCCTGCATATGTAATAGCGCAAACTCGGCTAAAAAATCTGTACCGGGAGTTTAGTGAAGGTGAGCGGGATTTTAATTAGATTTTAGGTGTAAATATTTTTGTATAACCCGTGGATAGATCTTCGATTGCTTATTCAAAAGTTTTACTGATTTTGTTTTACATACTTCTGTCAATTATAATTATACAATAAACATTTAAGCAAACATCTAGTTTTATTACCTATAACTCCCCCTAAGCATTGCGAATCATTAATAATTACGCAAGTAATTTATTATTTAAAATACTGTTTATTCACAACCAGCTATAATTATTTGTCGGGTTTTTTTTTTGGAGGTCTATTTTCCTAGCGGTTTTTTCCCGGTCGTCTTTTTTCCGGGTTTTTTTTCCAGGTTTTTGTTTACCTGATTTGACATATGCCAATAATAATGCTCATTACCACGTAAAGTTGACTCGTCCAGTTGTATACAGAAATTGGTCGTTTGCAAATAATTACACAAGAAGCTTTCAATATCAGAACTCATTTCATCAATAGGTCTTTCAACAGTATTGTTGCTTAAGAGAATTCTTTTAATGATATCAGATGCAGGTTTGTGTAAAACAGTTTTTAAAATCTCTTCAACGGCTGGCAAAATTAACTTCTCTCCGATAGTATGCGGTTTTCCGGATGTTGCTATAAGTAGCGAGATATTGTAAGACGTCCGCAAACTATCATCGTTTCTTTGTGACGTCGAAGCAAACATTCTGTCCAACGTGGGTCTCTTCTGAAGTTTATCTTTGAGTGTTTGAAAGTATTTCAAATCTTTATCTGTTTTATCAGGGTGACATCTTCTCAGATGATCCTGCAGCTTAGATGGTTTCATAGCATATTTTATAAACGTTTACAAAATCAGTAAACGTGTAAACGATTTTTATATGAGACAACCAAAAAAACCTTGCAAATTTTTGAGCGAAATTGAAATTTTCGCGGTTTAGAGTTCTCAGAATAAAAAAACAGTTAAACGCGTAAACGTTTATTTTTTTTGTTTACACTTTTTATTTTTTTAAACGTTTTTTTTTTCATCTCTAGTAAAAATGCCTTTCAAGTATGATGTATACATACAAGTTCTATATTATGATGTTTTTCTAACAAATTTGACCAAAGCACTTACGGTTTTTCTTAGAATTATTTACCTGTCTTATCCTTACTACTACTATATTGTTAAGCGGATTCTAGGACTTCTTATTTCTACAATACAAAACACTTCCGCTAATGTTACTACGAATTCCTTCTATTTATATAAATGTATAAACATATTACAAAGACAAATTTATTTATAAATGTAGCGTGCAAGCACTTTATAGCTATTTTAATGTATGATATGTAATAAGAATGATGTATTGTTTATTAAAAAAAGCTCTTCGATATTTTTAATTAATTAATTTTTATGATCTACGTTTGTATTTTATTTATTTTTTCTTCTAACGTTAAAAACTTTTGTTTATTCTGAGACATCTTCACTAAATACCGCACTTAAGCTACAACTTAAAAATGCTTTTTACTTGAATACAAAGAACAAACGAATGAAGAAAAAAAATACAATAAAATCAAAATGATTTACGTATTTAAGTAAAAATCTATTGAAATGGGCAATCCTCAAACAACTAAGAAAATCTCAACCCGGCTTATTTTACTGATCGACAGGTTATTAAGATAAGCTTATACCTGTAACTATTGAAATTATAAACAAGTATCTGAATCATTTAAAACCACGTTTTTTTCAATTTTATTAAAATAATATTTTAGGGTTCTGTTATGGAGAGATATTTTTCAAGGCAATCTGGAAAAAATGTGTAAATTTTAGTGTCCGCGTTCGTTCTACAGAGGGTTCGTTTTTGAGAGGTGTTTGCTATATAATTTTGTATGTTTTAACTTTAGGGAATAAAAAATTGTCCGTTAGAGAGAAGTGTCCGTTAATAGAAATTTACTGTAATAGTTTTTATGCTTTCGTTTAGACCATGTCAGATTGCTCTTTTGCTTAGTCTATATACATCATTATACGTTTTGTTTCCGTTGATCCATGTTTATTTTAGTGCTAATTTTATTATTGTACGAAAGTGTGTATAAGTACAATTGATAAATTTATTTATACAGCGTGCGTGTAAATAGGATAAAACATTTATCAACAGGTTGTCGTCTGTCGATCTAATTTAGTGATTAATAAAAAAGCTGGTCAAAATTCTGTGATTTAATTTTTTTACATTAATTAAAAAGTACTATACAACTAGATACATAAGTAATTTGTTGTTAAATATATTTTTATTATAAAATAAAACATAAATAAATAATAACATGAGCCTTTGTGTTATGGTATTGGTCTTAGTCAGTTTATATTTAGTGGCTTCAGATGCATCCGTCCTTTTTAAAAGCTTTTATTTAACTTGCAATGTATGTATGTTTGTTTGGGTGGAATCTTGCTACTCAATTTTGAATCAGTTCTCTTGAACCGATTAAGCTGAAATTTTGTATACACGTTTAGTTTGGATGACAATACACGATAAGCTGTGTGACGTCATTCGAAATCCAATATGGCGGACTATCTAAGAAGGCATAATCGTTATTTTTTATGCACTTCTACAATATGGGTATCAAATGAAAGGGATTGTTGAGAGTAATATTGGTGAAGTAGTTCATTGCTCTAAGTGGAGCCTTGTTTAAAATAATATTTTAATATTCTTAAAGTCTTCTCCACAGTATTCTGTATTTTTTTTACCTCCAGATGAATGTACTAATCTTATACGTAATCTTCTTTTTTCTAACAACTCTCTATATACATTTCAAATTTTAGATCTTTGTTCATTAATATATTTAGTCTTTAAACAAAATTATTTTAATAAATTAATAGAATTTCTAACAATGATTCTATAAATTGTCTAAATGAAATGTTAAATTTTTCTATTCTATTCTATACTTTTGATATTTTTCTATTTTCTTTATTTAAATTAATTTTTTTAAATATAGTCAACTGTATTAAATTGTCAAATACGTTTAATTGACATTAGTTTATAATTTGTTAACTATTTTATTTGGTTAGTATTCTTTATTTATATTCCAATGTTTTAATTTTAGTTTTTAGTTATATATACCGGCGATGCTAATTGTTATTAGCGAAACATGTATATTTTCTTAAGATAAAATATTAAAATATCTAAAAAGTAAAAAATAAATTAAAAGCAAAAAAAACTTTTTTAAAAAAAGCTTTAATTTAAATGCTCTAAAAAGACGAAAATAAAATTTTCCTTTAAAATTTTAACTATCAACTTATAACCTTATTATACACAATTTATATGATCATAAAAGCTTGTCGCGCGATTTATTTGTGTAAATAAACTAGTACCTATTTAATTGAGTTAATTAATCTGCTGAGTTTATTTTTTTTTAAATTTCAGTTTAATTAAATACTTATAGGTAGGTACTTACGCAAACCTCTCGACAAGCTTTTATGATCATATAAATTGTGTATAATGAGGTTATAAGTTGATAGTTAAAATTTTAAAGGAAAATTTTATTTTCGTCTTTTTAGAGCATTAAAAGAAAGCTTTTTTTAAAAAAGTTTTTTTTGCTTTAGTTTCAAACATACAACTTTCAGAATATTTTGTAGATACGTTCTATGTTTTGTCTGGTTTAAATTATGCGTTGATACACAAAATAAAAAGAGGAATTTTAAATATATAAGTAACACTTTATATAATAATTGTGTTGTAACTAAAAATTTGAGATCGAATAATAATATATAATATATGCACAAAAAATCATTTTATCGCGATAAAAATAAATATCTCTTATGATTCACTTAAATTGATTACTTTTAATTCTGAATTTTAATATTCTTTTTTTATGATCGTTATTCGTTGGGGAAATATTTTTTTTTGTGATACCGTAATATTTAATCATATCATGAGCTTATTCAAAGTTCACATGTAGGATACTATGAAGTTGTCAGTTAGACAGTAAATAATAATATAAATATATTACGGTAAGAACCAAAGCCTGCAGCAGGCTGCGATCACTTACCTGTGATTGAACCACCCCAAAGAAAGTGTTACGCACCTCACAAACACGTAACTAGGTTCGAATAAATATAATTTGTATACTGTATCAAATAACACTTGAAGAAGTATGATGAATTTATTTTACAATATTTACAAGGATTTTTACCAAACAAAACAAATATCTTAACTTAACTATCTTTCTAATTTTGTCGCAACCCGTTTTATACCTTTTCAGGTACCGTATAATTCTAAGAAGTACAAAAACGACTGGTGCATTTTGAACGAACAAGTTGCAACTTGCAAACTTATTGTAATAGTAATATAGGAATATAACAAAAGTGACGGCAGCTCATAACGTCGGAAAGTGAGTAGTAGGCGTATAACTGATTTACCATGATCTACCAATTTATTACTAAAAAAAAGCGACGACTAATTCAGTTGTTTCGGCGATAAGGTCGTAAGCTTCGTAATGTTCGATTATAATCTGAATTTAAAAAAGCGCCAAAACGATGAAAGATTAGAAGTGGTAGGCACCGTTTAAATCTACACACAGCTAAAATTAAACAAATGATAAAATAGAAGTAGTAACACAATATTTCATTTATTACAGACAGTAGTTCACGTTAGGCAAAGAAGTTGAATGTACAAAAGTATATTAATATAAACTTTCCAAAAACTAGCACGTATGTCGGTATCATAGACAAAATATAAGCTACGCCCTTGATTGGGCAACATGTCGTACAGCAAAGTGACCTAGTTGGTCTAACTTTTATATTCAGAAAAGGAATTACTTTACATTCGTAAATTAAAGTACAGACGTACGAATATTTAGAGAATCAAAACGCACCGTATTACAATATGTGACACAACAAATAAATTTTAACATTAATTGCGATTACAACGTAGCATGTATGTACGGTCGACTGACCACTAAACTATTAAAAATTAAAGTAAAAATGTAATACATAGAATTAGTTTCCTCCAGATATGAATTAGTTAGCGCATCGTGCTAGCATTACCTAAAACTCAATTGAAATCTAACAAAAAACACGTACATACTGCGTTATTACAAATAACGTAATTTATTTTTGCAAAAATTTCTTCCAATACGTATTATACTTGTATTCAACCTTTGAAGATGTAGAAATATTAGTTATAGCGACGGGACGTTATTATGGAAATTTTCCCAAATGTCTGTTCAAATCTGTTCATTATCTCCACAAACAAAGAAAATGTGTGGGGCATGAAAACCCGCTACAGACAATTACGGACGAGTTAAATTAAACTGAAATACCAGAAATACGTGCTTATCCCAAATAAAGAATTTTACGAAAATCGTAGCAATCTCCTAATTCATTTCCACATAGGTGTACGTAAAACACTTAACGATAAAAGCCTTGTTGGACGTATACAACGCTAGACGAAATCTGCGTGTTTCGAACTTTACCGGAAGAAAAATGAATTCGTATTTAACAATTTAACATACTAACTTTACTCCCACAACGAAAAGTGAGCGTACCGAGGATAAATTTTATACTAGACAATTATTAACATAACAAATTATAATGTAATTGAAAGAACGCCAAAACGAGAGAAATATACACTACAGATGCCCGTTTAGATAAATCAACTAACACAAGTCTTACCGCGAGTATATTTATTTTAACACATATAAGGAATAAAAAAACAAATACATAAAATAATAAACATCTAACATCTAAGGGTTCGCTAACAATATCGCAGTACGATTCATCTTACAGAACCCTTAAATTAAGCAACACCTCGCACACGTAATGTAAATGAGTTAAAATTACTCTCAATAAATTAACCTTGGTGAATACAACAAAAATCACTGTCAATTAGCATAAAGTTATAGTGATTGCACAATATTGAAACCAAGCGCTCTGACAAGAGTTATTACATAACTACAAAAAGTTGTGGGTATGTTAGCCGTTATCACAAGCGTAATATATCAAATCGTGTGTGATCTTAAAACAAATAATGAAATATTAAAAACAGAGTACTTACTCAGCGTTTCAAATATGCAATTAGTTAATAGCATATCCAACACAATACTTGCCACACTAACAGAACTTTAAACGGTGATATTATTAATAATTTAATAAAAGTGCATATACAATATCTATGTAAGATGTAATATATTACGTAACTCCATGGGTAATTGCCAATAAGGATGGTGTCATATAGTGTGCTCACTATGATTGTGTCGCAGAATTAAAGAAAATTATTATATTTTAAGCTAAAAATAACTGCATAACTCTTATTACGGTTTGTTTACGATCCACGCTGATGATCTTCAAGCTGATTACATCAGTTGCAGTACCTAATTGTAACGTACGTTTACGACCCCTACTACGAGATTTTCATATTTTAATGTGCAAAATAGCTTGCGCTGTTATAGTCCGCGGTGCTTCCAAATTCAGTACTGATTGATCGGTGGAGTATGTTGGATATGTTCTAAGTGAAACGCTATGTTTATCGTATGTAATTTTCAAAAAATGCAAACAAATAGTGTACAATTTATTGTTTAATATGAATTCGTATGACTGGCGTTAGAAGTAAAGGTTGAAATAAAATATCTTAGAAAGTTTACTTCAAATTTGGGAAAATGCACATCTTTCAAGAAAATTTCTTGTCGATGTAAATTTGAGAGTTTGATCATTTTCTCGTGGAATCCATTATTAGAATTTGACCAAAAATGTAACGGGTTAACCACTCCTAGGTTACCCTTTTTATGATTGAAAAAAATAATCAAAATTGGTCAACGTGTTACAGAATGATCGCTGAATATAACATACATTTAAAAACATTAAAAAATGTAGCCCATTTTAAGCCCCACTTAGCGAGCTGCCACGGCTTAATATCGATGTTTACAAAAATTAGGTTTGAAGTTTAAGTATGTAATAAATTACTTTTTGTTGCAGAGGAGTGAACACAACTATATTAAACGAAAAAAAGCAGGCGCCAATACATTTAGTAAGCGAACTTAATAAAGTTAGTGTTCTTGAAGTGATGATGGGACGACATAAAAACAAAATTGACATTCAACAAGGTGGAGAACACGGACGTACAGCTTTGCATCTTGCTGCTATTTATGATCACGAAGAATGTGCTAGAATATTGGTGAGTCATTATTATTTTTTACAATAAAAAATTGCATTTGATGTGTTCATAAGGTGTTTCTTAATTACTATGATAGACATAAATTACAGTTTTCTTTTTGCTTGTTTTCTATGTGGGTGTAAATTGTATTATTACAATTTAAACTATATATATTCAACGAATTTAAAACTTAATTTATTTTTAACTATTTACGCTATTATAGATTAATATAAACCTAACAAATTTTTAATAAACTAAAAACACAATAAAACAATCTACATAACAAACTACCAATCTAAAAACAAATTATATATCTCTGTAACCGTATACCGCCCACGGATAAGACAATTAAACACCCTGTATACTTGTTTATCTAACAACGGTTTTCGTTTACACTGAAGTTGTATTTATTTAAACCAACACGTGCTTCTTTTAACACTTACATTGCACTTGAAACTGAAACTCAGTTTTCTATGTTTATCCTTATCCGGGATTAGAACATTCCATTTTTTTTTGAAAATTGTCTTAAATGCTCCAAATATTTTGAAAACGCTTTATTACTAATAAAACTTACAAATTTTAAGTCTACTGATTTTATATAATTACACTTTTTTATATAATATTGACTAAATATCACCGGTAACTATATACCTACTTGATTATTGAAAATTGGCGTATTGTTTGTATTATAGTATCTCAATCTTATTAAAAGTAATAGTACGTCAAATTTTATATGTACCTACTTTTTTTTAATTTATATAATTTAGATCAAAGTTTTTTTCAATATTATTCTAAACATTAATATTTAAATAGCGTATCTGCATTAGTTCTATCTATATGTTTGCTAGGTTTTGAGAATAGTGTTACGTTTTGTTTCCGAAAAGTGCCAGAAGGTTAGAGGAAATTAAAGAAACTGCTGGAAGCGATAAGGAGATAACGTTCCGGATATAAAAGCAAACTGCAACAAACTTTGGGATTCATTGTGTAATCAGCGCAAGTGCAGTTTAATGACCTTTACGTTATCGTATGCGTAATAGTGAAAAATAAATAGGGTCCAAATAAATTAATTATTAGTGACTTATTAATAGTTGGTATATATAGCAATGGTATTAGTTATTAGTGTTTATAATTGGTGTAATCCTTTACCGCAAGTCTGTTTTACTTTTTAATTTATATTCGTTAATTTTTATTTAATTATTTTAATTTACACTGGTGTCAGGTGTGGGGTTATTTTTAATGCGATAAGGGTTAATAAATAATTGTGTGTACTTTTATTTCGCAAGTAAATGCCGCTTACGCGCTCCCAAAGTGCCAAAATGGATAGCAAAATATTAGAATTTTTAAAAGGAAATTTTACTATATCAGCAGAAAATTTTAGAACGCTGGAAAGAAAATTAATGAAAAGCACAAGCAAAATGGAAGAAAATTCTAAAATTCTGAAAGAACAGTTAATGGAAAATTCCAATAAATTCGAAGCTAGTAGTAACATTTAGACTAATGGAAGAAAAATTGATGGGAACTTCGATGATTATAAAAGAAAAACTATTAGATCATTTCAAAACCTTAGAGGAAAAAATAAAAAAAAATTCAAAAAAATTTAAACCACTGGAAGAAAGACTAGAAGGCAAAAAACATATGAACAATCGTAATACACAAAAATGAAAGAGAAGTAATATCAATAATACGCATCGCACCTCCGACGTTCGATGATGCGATATGGAAACGCTCATCTTCAACAGGTGTATTACGCGCTGGTAAACAGTAGTTGTCAAAAGTCGACAAAAAACCTTCAAGAATTTGAAGTAGAAATTGCGCGTTTGGTGAGACTAGCTTACCCTACAGCTCCATGTAGTTTTCTGGAACAACCGGCAGTACAAACTTTTGTCGATGGTTTAAGAAACAGCAATATACAACAAAGACTGCGACTAACTCGACTTAAGACGCTTGACGACGCGCTGGCACATGCGTTAGCGTTTGAAGCGGCAAAACAAACGTTTCATCATTGTGTTCATAATATAACAGAAAATCAAAAAGAAGGGCAGGAAAATATTGTAAAGCTACTTCGACGAGTATTACGTGACCAAACAAGTTGTGTACGTTGAGACCCTAGAACTGGGTCACATTCGACGCCGTTGTCCCAAACTAAGAACACAAGAGCCATCGGAAAACTAGTGAAAGTCGTCCGAAAAGGGCAAAAGTCGACCTCCAACAACCATGTCTCGAAGATCACCATCCACGCTGCATTGCCAATTAATTCCCTGAACAGCATCTATGTTGATGGAACCATCAATGGACGAGGAGTTAAACTATTGGTTGGCACAGGAACAATGAAAACAATAGTGCGCCCAGATGTAATTTAAGAATATGAAAAAATAACACCAATCACGATACAACTTAAGACAACAATTGGCGAGACAGTTCATGGAGAAACGGTGGTGACTATTAGTATTGGAAATAAATAAATTAATTATCAGATACTGGTAGCTGACATAACTGAAGAATTGATGTTAGGAATGGCCTTATAAAGAAGTGTGGATTCCATTTAGACATGAAAAATGATATCCTCAAAGTAGAGAACAAAGAAATTCCTTTTTATTCGTCGACAGATAAAAAAGTGAGGGTTTTTCTACTAAAGAATGTCGTTTTACCTAGACAAACTAAGAGCGTTGTAATGAAACATCTGGATAGAGATCTCCGAGAAGGCTCCATCCGTAGCATCAAATCAACCGAAAATAAAATATTTGCCCAAGAACTATTAGTTGGTAAAGCTCTGGTGACGATCAAAAACGTATTATCAGTTAGAATCATAAATACCAGTTCAAACCGGGTAACTTTGAGAAAGAATACTGTGATAGATCCATCTACGTCGGTGTCTCACATTCTAAAATGTGCAAACATTGTTGAAAACCTATTAGCGAAGAAATGTCCTCAACAGTTAATGGAAATGGTGACCTCAACGTGCCGAGACCTTGACCAATGCAGTGAAGCCAAGAAACTAATCCAGCAGTAGTAAGACGTGTTTGCAATGGATAATAACTCTAAAGAAATAACTGACGTTGTAAAACACAAAATCAATACTGGCGATGCTCAACCAATCCGACAACATTTGAGGCGGCTTTCTTTAGCCAAGCAAGAAGAAACCGAAAATGAATAGCATTTTCATCAATTAATCATATAGGATGAATACTAGCAGCTATAGCTATAGATAAAACCATTTGAATTATTTATTTCATAATGTATTCATTTAGAGAAGATAGTTACCGAAATAGAAACTCTGGTTGTGATCGAACCATCTAACAATCCGTGGGCATCTAATCTTGGTGGAAAAAAAGGATAGGTCAACGAGATTTTGTGTTGATTATAGACAACTCAATGAGGTTACCAAGAAAGATAGTTAGTCGTTACCACAAATTGACAACACTTTAGATACCTTATCTGGTTTGCAATGGTTTTTCACTTTGGATTTAAAAAGTAGCTACAGGCAAGTAGACTTGTATCCAGAAAACCGCAAAAAAACTGGGTTTACAATTGCAACCGGTTTATGGCAATTTACGGTTATTCTCTTTAGATTCTGCAACGGTCCTGCGACTTTCAAGTGTTTGATGGAGTCAATCTTGCGAGGACTGTCATGGAAGCCGTGTCTGGTGTATTTGGACGACTTGATTGTGATTGGAAAATCGTTCGAAGAATACTTAAAAAACTTGAAAGATGTGATTCAACGATTGCGAAGTGCAAAGCTGAAATTAAATTTAAAAAAGTGCCATATATTCAAAGATAAAGTGAAGTATTTAGGTAACATGGTATCCAGAACGGAAGTGATGGCAAACCCTGACAAAATTAAGGCAGCCCAAGATTGGCCCATACCAAGGGATATACACGAACTTTGCAGTTTTCTCGGATTGTGCACGTATTATCGTAGATTCGTGCTCGGATTTGCCAACATTGTCAAACCGCTGACAAGATTTACCGAAGAAGAACGCGATTTTACTTAGAACGACAACTTTAGTAAAGCTTTGCAAAAGTTGAAGCAGTCTCTAGTTAACGCGCCGATATTGAGCTAACCTTGCGCCTAAGGCAAGTTTGTGTTGCACTGATGCTAGCAACTTCACAATAGGAGGTGTACTTTTTCAAATCTAGTATGGAGAAGACAGGGTGATTGGATACTTTAGTAAAGTCCTGTCAAAACCTGAGAGAAATTATTGTGTAACTAGAAGAGAAGTGTTAGGTGTTTTCAAGGCCGTTAAACACATCTACAAATAATTATATAGACAGAAATTTTTTTTGCGGACTGACCAAGCTGCTCTAAAATGCCTTCTTTAACTAATTAAAAACAAGATAGTCATCTGGAACTACAGTTGATAATAAATTACAAAACGAATGGACAAAAACCAACTTGGGAAAAAACCAGCGCGCAAAGTAGAACGGTAAAAGCATATTGGACACAATAGGACTCCTTGAAATTGGAAAATGGTCTTCTAAAGCAATCCCTGGAGAGCGAGGGTGGCACCGAGACGAAACTGCAGCTAGTGGTGCCGAGAAGTCAAGTTTCAGAAGTATTGTAGCATTTGCATGTCGAAACTTCTAGAGGACATTTTGGTGTGAAGAAGACGCTTGAAAAGGTCAAGGAAAAGTTCTATTAGATGATGTAAAGGAGTACTGCCGCAAACGTAATTTATGCGGGCTTTTATGAGACAGTACAACGTCAAAAGTCGATTCAAAAGAGTAGCAATTGACATCGTAGGCTCGTTCCCAGAAACGGAACAAGGCAACAAGTGCATTCTGGATTATTTCACCAAATAGACGAAAGCATACGCAATACGGAATCAAAAATCCACATCTGTTGCGGTTGTGTTGGTGAAAACCTTTCTTTCGCTTTAAGGTTCCGTTGAAATTTTCTTTAGATCAGGGGCGCAACTTCAGGTCTGCCTTGTTTCAAAACGTCTGTCAAATGCTGGGATTTAAGAAGACCAGGACTACACCTCTCTATCCTCAATCAGATGGCATGGTGGGACGGATGAATAGAACCTTGGGGAAGTATCTCGCCAAAGTGGTCTCCGAACACCAACGAGACAAGGACCAATATTTACATCTGTTCATAATGGCGCATCGATCATCTGTTTACGAGACTACTGAGTAAACTCCTGCTTGTGGAATGTTTGAACGTGAGTTAAAGTTACCGTGCAATCTTCCGTTTCGATGCAAGCCTGGAGAAGAAATTTTAGGGGATGACTACGTCAGCTAACTCAAGAAAAGATCCAGATCATCTACAATAAAATCCAAAAGAACATCTAAATCGCCAGTGACCGAAAGAAAGACCAATATGACGTAAAGACCAGAGAAGGAGAGTTTGAACCTGGTGACCTGGTTTGGTCGTACCACCCACAATAAAAACGAGGGTTCTCTAAAGTTACAGAGACAATGGGAATGCCCTTATGCCATTTTGGCGAAATTGCAAAAATGACGTCATCTACCGCGTCCGAAAGTTGCCAAAAAGCAAAACAAAAATAGTACACATCAATCGGTTGGCTTCCTACAATGGCAACAACACAGACGACAATGAAGACACGAGAATGGTCAACAGCGTGACAGATAACAACGATGCAAAATGTGGTTCATGTCCACCTATAATGGAACCGCGAAAGCAAGGTTTTAAGTGACCACAAAAGTACAACAAGATCTGTTTGACGTACCGAAAGGCTCTTCCCTTGCACACTGTGTTGCCCAACACTTGCGCATGTCCAGAAGATTGCCGTGTTATTTAAGAAAATGTTTAGACGCTTAGATGAACTTCAAAAACAGCCACCTACAGTCCATCTGCTACTTACTTACCAAAAAGTTGTCTCATCAGAAGCCGTAATGCAGAGACTTATGGAACGCCTAGCTGGACCTGAGAGACTACGTCATGCAAAACAACATCAAAAAATTGACGGTCCCCATGTTTGGCCGCGGTTTAGACCAACTGGATTTGAGGATAGTGTGTTGCAACTATAACTTAAGAAACACAACCGGGAACGACAAAACCATTAACTGTTATTTATATCAACAAGGACGATGCATAAATGGATAGACTTGTGGTTACCGTCATGACTCCTTTTACAGATGCCGTGAGTTTAAACATCCTCTTTAAGGAGGAGACAGTGTTACGTTCTGTTTCCAAAAAGTGTTCGAAGGTTAAAGAAAATGAAAGAAACTCCTGGAAGCGATAAGAAGATAACGTTCCGGATATAAAACCTTCAACAAACGAAGGCGTTCATTGTACGAGGCGTATCCAGAATCTAAGAGTACTGAGGCTCTCATGGTCAGAGGGGTTTTATTGTCATGATGTTGGCCATACGGCAGTGTAGCCTGACTCCTCCCCTTTGCAACGAAACCGGTTCGAGGTCAGTACCTTGAGAACTGTCGACGCGACAACAAGTTTCGTGAATAATTTCAATCCAATCTCCCTGCGAAATACGCGGCGTCATCCGTTATCTCGTTTGGAAGGGAAAACCTCTATTTGAGATTTATAATGGGGTGAAAACTGCATATGGTGATAAAGCTATGAATCGCACCAATGTGTACAAGTGGAGTCTGCCTCCTGCACGACAATGCCAGACCACACACGGCCAACGCCACGAAGGAACTGCTTGCCTCGTTTAAATGGGATGTCCTGAACCATCCGGCGCATTCCCCTGATCTAGCACCTTCAGATTATTATCTCTTTACCTCCCTGAAGCTGCACATGGGTGGAAAAAGGTTTTCAACCGACGAGGAGGTAGAGAAGAGAAGTGAACGAAGGAGTTGGCGGGAAACTATTTCGAAGAAGGCATCAAAAAATTGATATCTCGCTACACCACCTGCATAGAGAGGAATGGCGACTATGTCGAAAAATAGCTTATATTATGTACTAAAGTTTCACGTAATTTTTTTGTTTAAATAAAAATTTTTAACACCTACAAAAATTCAGTACTCTTAGATTCTGGATACGCCTCGTATTATCAGCGCAAATGCAGTTACTGACCTTTATGTTGTCGTATGCGTGATAGTATAAAATAAATAGTGTCAAAATAAATCAATAATTAGTGACTTATTGTTACTTTGTAAATATTAGTTATTAGTGTTACTAAGTAGTGTAATCAATTACCGCAAGTTCGTTTTAGTTTTTATTTCATATTCGTTCATTTTAATTTAGTTATTTTAATTTACAATTCATTACAATTGCTTTAATTTACTTGTTAACTGTTATTAGCCCTTAGTCTAATAACCGAATTTAAATTAACGTTACAATATTTTTTTAAAATTCAGAACAATTTTAAATGTTTACCACGTAGTTTAAAAATTCATAAAAATTTCATTTGCTTTACATGTCTAATCTTTTGTTACACATAGGTATATTCCTGCAATTTTAGTAAATCGTTAATGATTTTTACCCTTAGTCGATAAGTCTAAAGTGCAAGTAAAATATAAAATATGAACAGTCATACAAACCAAATAATATTTTTTTAAAATTAATATTAAGTACGAAACTATATTTATTACTGTTACGCTTTGTGTGCATGTAAAGTTTTCTTAAATTTCTTGTAAATTTTTAAATGCTTCTATTAAAAATAAAGAGAAACAATCTTTAAAAGCGTTCTTAAATTGTATTAAAATATTTAGAATGATAAACATACAATCGTTTTCTTTGTTTAACTTGGCAAAATTCCCAGAAAAATTGATACAAACTTGATTTAATATTTCCTTTATACCGTTTTGTAATTATCGTAAATGACTGTTCGTTAAAAAAAACAATCAAATATCTTTTTATACTTATTTATTATAACCAATAATGAGCTCACTTTGATTTAACATTTTATTACCAATACTTAATTAACTAAATCTAATTTTGATAGCGTTATCAATACAACCGCTTAAATTGAAACTTGCATTAATACCAAGTGTAATTTGATCATGAATGTTGTTTTTATCAAAATTTAATATTAAATAATAACATTGTTTAATATTTATTTATATAATTTTATTCGTTTTATACCATTTGTTTTGTATATTAATTTAATTTGTTTCTGATTTCCATGTTACACTATTACACATATAATTAATGTGTCTTAAATGCTGTCTTACGTATCTAGACTTAGACCATAGTAAACCAATTTATATTAAATTGATATTTTCTTAATTTATAATATCTAATATTGTTTATATTATTGTATTACAGTAATACTTTTTTCTGCAGATTACACAATTTGGCGCTTGTCCTAGACAGCCATGTAATAACGGTTATTATCCAATACACGAAGCAGCAAAAAACGCTTCATCAAAAACATTAGAAGTGTTTCTTCAATGGGGCGAATCGAACGGTTGTTCTCGCGAAGAAATGATATCGTTTTACGATGCAGAAGGCAATGTACCATTACATTCAGCGGTTCACGGTGGTGATATAAAAGCTGTAGAACTTTGCATCAAGTCGGGGGCAAAAATCTCAACTCAACAACACGATTTGTCAACCCCAGTACATTTAGCTTGCGCTCAAGGCGCAACTGAGATAGTGAAAATTATGTTTAAAATGCAACCAGAAGAAAAATATCAATGTCTGCAATCGTGCGATGTTCAAAAAATGACGCCGTTACATTGCGCTGCCATGTTTGATCATCCAGACATTGTTGAGTATTTAGTATCTGAAGGTGCTGATATTAATTTGGTCGATAAAGAAAAGCGATCGCCTTTACTGTTAGCTGCATCTAGAGGTGGATGGAAAACGGTGCACACCTTAATTAGACTTGGTGCTGATATTAATATTAAAGACGGAAATCGCAGAAACGTACTTCATTTAGTTGTAATGAATGGTGGAAGACTCGAGCAGTTTGCAACTGAAGTTAATAAAGTAAGTATATATAAATATTTGATTGTTTTTATTTGTTTACTGGTTTCAGTCAAAATATCAAAGTACTTTGTTACAACTTTTAAACGAGAAGGACAATACAGGATGCTCACCGATGCATTACGCTAGCCGCGAAGGCCACATTCGAAGTTTAGAGAATCTCATTCGTTTGGGAGCGGTGATTAATTTGAAAAACAATAACAACGAAAGTCCTTTACATTTTGCTGCAAGGTTTGTTATTTATACGCTATTTATCAATATTTGTTACACATGTCAAACTATGGCATACAATCAATATCAATGCAGTTTATATCAGTTTTCTATAATAATCTTAAATGATTTATTTCTTTTTCAAGGTATGGACGCTATAATACAGTTAAACAATTGCTGGATTCAGAAAAAGGAACTTTTATAATTAACGAAAGTGATGGGGAAGGAATGACTCCTCTTCACATATCGTCACAGCAAGGACACACACGAGTAGTGCAACTTCTCTTGAATAGAGGTGCATTGCTCCATAGAGACCACAACGGAAGGACACCTTTGCATTTGGCGGCAATGAGCGGATATACTTTAACTATAGAATTACTTCTATCAGTGCACTCTCATTTATTAGATCAAACAGATAAAGACGGGGTAAGTTATATTAAATTACTATATCAACAATAATACTAAATAATCAGAATATCAACAATTTTGGCAAGTTTATCTTTAACACTTTAAAATGCGACATTGATTAATGAAAAGCTTTTGGAGCGGAGCCAGACAACGTCGTGCTAATCAGAATGTACGTGCTTTTTGTTTCTAGTTTCAAATTATTACCTATACAAGCTTTTAGTTTTATAAATTAAATAAAATGTCTGTTCAAGTTTGTTAATTAAAATCCTGAGTACAAAGCTTTGCAAGAGAAGTTCGACAAAATACTTTTGTTTATTGACAGTATACCGGATGATTCTAAACTTTTGTATTATTTAAAAGGTCAGTTGTTTACGCGTTTTCGTATACTTACTAAATCGTTTACTCAATTACTCAATTTTTTTGTAGAAATTGAGGATTCTGATAAACTACAATATTTTACAGTTTTGTGATTTATAATGTAGAGACGTTTGTTATACATAAAATGTAACGAATACGACGAGTGGAGAGCACAGCTGTGATTTGACGAAAGCATTAATCGCTACAATTTCTATAATCAAATAATTCCGAATTATTTTTTATATTAATTTAATTATTCCGCACTAGATGGCTAAATCTTAATGTGGATTTTAAGTTTAAATTAGTTAGCTTTTCCTATTCGAAGACAGATTAAACGAATTTAAATGATTACGAGTATATCCGTGCCTTATCACGCTGAACTAATTACGGGTTTAAAATTCTATTTAACATTTTTACAGCTCTAACTTTCATCACGTTCCAAACGTTCAAATTTTACACCAAATTGACTTCAGAAGAAGAATTGTTTAATAGAGTTTAAGCAAATACTTAATTCAACTACAAACTATAAAACAAAACTTAAATATTATTACAACTTCGAGGAAGCATGAATCAGTAAATTTGATTAGAATTCTGTAAATTTGAACAATTTGGTACAAGAAAGAAAGTGACAAAAGTGTTTAAGCATGTCTAACGTTATTATGTTTTTCAAATAAGCGCTTTTAATTTTGTTAATACATTATATAAGCCTTAAGTTTAGATTCATAAATTTTACTACACATCTAAACAGTCTTTTATTGATTCTATTTATTTATATTTAAAGCCGATATAAATTTGGATCTGTTACGAAAATTTTCTAATAAAGTAAAGGCAAGCGTCTAACTCAGTTTGATTCGGTGAATGGGTCGCAAGTCTCGGTGTGCTGATCCTGTACTAATTTAAAAAGGCGTCAAAACATGTAAATATCACCCAATACAGACCTTGTTTAAATCTGTCGATCACTGAAAAAAAAACAAATTGGCAAAACCCAAAGAAAAGAAAAATCCTAACAGTGACTGACAACATTAAAAAAACTGGCTAAGCAATGTTTATAGAGTACAAGAAACGACGTTGCAGTTTAATTTAAGTTCTAAACCAAAAACAACAATACGAAACCTCGTTAAACCCGACAAAGTAAGAAAAGTAACTGACAAAGAAAAGAACAAAAAAGAAATTTAAACACTAAAGAAGAAAAAAAGTTACTAAAAAGAAAAGAAAATGTTCAAGGAACAAAAGATAGAAAAAAAGTAAGAAATACAAGAAAGAAAAGGAACAGACTGAGAAAGATAAGACAAAATGTAGATGTCTGTTTCGTTCTTTTCTCCGTAGAACAAAAAAAAGTGATCAACCTTTTAATGCCAAACCAACCGCCCAAAAAAACTATAAAAAGAATCAAAAGAAAGAAAAATAGTTTGCACATAGAAAAGCCGTAAACCCAAAAAGAAACAAATGAAAAGTAGGAAAGATAGACATAAGGAAAGACAGAGAAATATAAAGCTGGATGTTAATGTCTGATTTATTCTTCTCCCTAAAGAGAGACTACTGCACGGTGCTCATTCAACCTCCCTGAATACATAAAGAAAAGAAAGAGAAGATATATCAGTTAGTTCTAGAACGAATCCGTACCAACTGCTGTTCCAAATGGGAAAATTTACTTTAAGATTTAAATGCCGACAAGTAGAAGAAAAAACCCAAAAACTAAACCACAAGTGAGAGTCCTACTATTAACTTACCAAGGTAGTTCCGAAGTAAGGTGGTTAAGAAAAAAACCAAAAAAATATACTAAGAACTTAAACAAAAAAAGAAATTTAGTACAGTAAAATGAAAAAAACAATTCCAGCTATAACCAACAAAATACCGCCAACATAGTCAAAAAAACTAAATCACAAAATCTAAAGACGAGAACTAAAAGAATAACCAAAAGTCAAAATCCTATTGCCAAAAATAATCCAACATTTACTACGTTTGCGATGCCGATGAAAGAGGAGAGAACGATTAAAAGAAGGAGACGACAAAGCATAACCAGAAATATCAAAGTAACTGTTGACAACTAGTTTCTGCATCTTTAGAATGACGATAAACTTTAGAAAGATTTGCAGAAGTCCTTTGAGCCAGACTAAAATGAGTAGACGATAGAAAACCAGCAGTAACACGATTGCACATTCGATCTGAACCAAGCGTTTCCTGTGACCGACAAACCGGACAGTAACAAGAGTACTACGCCACTTTTCGTTCCATATGAGGCCAACAAAAATGAGACCAAAGAAGAAATAACGTCTTGGCAACACTACGATGACCCGAAGTGGAATCGACGTTATGGTCGTGAATAATAGGTTTACGTTGTTCGCTTAGAACTACTAGCTTCCACAGCTGCATATTTGTTTGCACAGAACACATTGGAACACAAACTAACGCTAAAATAGACGAGGAGACGCACACTCTACACATTAACTGGTTATACCATTGGTCGTTAGTAATGACGGTAATTCACTGAAAGAGAAAAAACCGAACGTAGAGGTTTAGCATCTTTAAAATTACAACAAACAAGAGCATTAGAATTGGCAGTAGCTACAGAAGAAGAAAGCGAAGAAACATCAAGACAGTATGCAACCAGATTAGACAACTACTGATGATAATGGTGTTCATTTGCGTTAACCAAAGAAATAGTTTAAGAAGACTTAGTTAGTTTATACTCTTCCATTGAAACTTGTCTTCCATATGTCATTAATTTGGCAAACGTAGAAATCGGTATTAACGCAAGTCCTGATTGATTAAAAAGGAGTGGGATTACAACGCACAATCTTAAGATGTATTTGATCAGTCACCGGTTCTAACAGTTGTAAGAAGAGGTACCGCATGGTACATCCCGATAGATTCGTTAGCTTCCATTGTACGCTTACGAATTGTCTCTATTAAGCAATCTACAGGAAAAAATCCGATTTTAACAGAGCAACAACATCCTTCAAGCAAAAAGAGCAAAACTTCAAAAGGAGAAAAAATTGATGCTGTGAGATACCGCGAGACAAACACAATTCGTCAAAGAAGAAATTCTATAAGTAAAGAAGGGCCCATTAAAATAAAAGTAAGCCGATAACTAAAGCAAAATCAGCCAACGTACTACTAAAAGACAGCAAAAGAATCAATCAATCTATGAAACCAGATCCTACAACAACACAAAAAAATCCAAGTCAAATAGTGAGTAAGTCGAACCTATTAAAGACGATTAAGAAGTAAAAGGATCAAGAAAAATAGAAGGAATTAGAACCGCTCACACAAAATCAAGCCCCACGTGTCAAATTTGTTATGAGCACATTCTCGTAACTTAAAGGCAAGCGTCTAACTCAGTTTGATTCGGCGAACGGGTCGCAAGTCTCGCTGTACTAATCCTTGTTTAAATCTGACAATTATTGTAAAAAAAAATTGGCAAAACACAACTTCTAACAACAATATATTTATTTCAAACAAGATAGGATAACCGTTAAAATCAACAGAGAAAAAGCTAGACTAAAAAGAATTATAGATTTGTCGACTAATATAGGAATATTACAACTTTAATGCCGATGTAGGCTTTTTCGTTCAAACAACACGCGATACAACTAATTACATTCAATTGCTAACAAACGTCATAAGTAATTTATTTTAATATAAGTATAAATATTACTCAATCAATCTACTACGTCTACTACAGTCGTGAAAAATGTCGGCAATCGACAATGATATTAATGAATTGCAAAAAAAAAATAAAATATGAGCACAAAAACTTATCCAACCGACAATTCTTCGCAAACAGTAGTAACTTTCACTACTCCTTTTTTTATTCGAGTACAAAAATCTGCGTAGTATATAAGTTTATGTACGACGGTTAATGTTATTTTTTTTGGCTATGACTACGTTCAAATGATCGAAAAAACTTGACGGATGTCACGTCAACGTACTTAAGGTTACAGATGATATAAAGTTTGCCACTAAAAATAAATAGAGTCAGTATGGTAATTACATAAGATAAGTTATAGGCTGAAGGCTGACGGTTAGTGAATACAATTGAAACTGACTACATAAAAGCAAAATTTTACGATTCTAAGTAGTACGTACAAAACTGACATAATTAAACTAATAAATATAAATTCGAGAAGGTATGCGCTATACTAAGTAATGTGCATGAAGTTGATTGATTAGTTACAGAAGTAAATTAACGAAACAATACGAAACTGATATTTCAGAAACAGCTGTGGGTCTTTTCTCGTCCTTTCTGATTACATAAAACAAGGTAAACTCTACAGGTTACATATTCCAGAAACATTCGGGTACAAAGGCAACATAGCAAACTAACAAAACTCGCGTCGCGTAATTATTGCCTAACGCCGAATTCGACCTATACCTGAAATACGTTTTCCTTAGCACATCCGATTTAGCAGACTCACCCCAATACGACACTCAACAGAGATTTCCAAACGGCAAAAGAAAAGTAAAATAAAATGATCGACAGCGATATACCGCCTATCCCCACTCATAAAGGAAAATCAGTAGCGGCGTATGAACAGTACAGCCCTTAATTCCAATTCAGAACAAATATTTTTGAAAAACACAAAACCATGTAGCAGATTTTTTATTTCAAGCAACAGTTATTACAATTTTACGTTGCTCTCAAAAATATTATAAATATTAAAATACTCCTCTTGAGCTTCTGAACTGAAGTAGTCAAAAATGTTCATCCGTTCCATGTAAAATAGAAGGACAACTATGTAGAAGTCATATATAAACCAAAAAAAGATAAAATAAATTTTCTGAAAAATAAAATCAACGACGTGACTATACTGGTCAACTTAAAATCTTCGGGACCGAGTTTTGGCCTATGTTTTCAATCGAAAACTTGTTGATAAATGTTTATGGTAGAGGTAATTTAAAATCATCACATTCAACAATCACTTGCTCTTCAAATTTACCATCGATTTTACTAAAACACTTAATTTTATACTGCTCATTTATTTATAGACTCCTTGCACTCACACAAGGAACTAAATAAGACATATCGTTTAAGTTTGCAAAAATGATTTCATTATAATTTTTTTTAATTTAATAAAACAAATGAGAGTTATTAAGATACTAATATTATATCATAACAAATGTTACTTTTATACAATAGCATCCCCATCGAAAAGTATTTTATGATCGTCCACCATTACCACGATCTTCCCCGACTGACATAGATCCGACCATACCCGAAACGTTAACGACTCCTACGATATTTTACAATTTTCTCGCCATCAATACAATCTACCCTAACTGACAAAGTCCGAATGCAACTCGAGCATAGCCGAAACGAAACGATCCCAACAAAATTTCACAATCTTTCAGCGATCTTACCCAGGTGAGCCAGGATCCGCACTATATAACTACTTACATTCTTAGATAGTTTAGAACCTCCATGCAACATAAAGTTTTTTTAGGAGATGACTACCTCAACATTTTTAAATAGCAATTCCCATCAAAGTTTACGTTATTCTAAAAGTAATGAAAAAGGAAACACATCATCATAAACCAAAACCGGATATGTTAATTCTTTCAAGAATTATGAAGAGTTGACTACCAAAATTGAAAAATAATATTTTTTTGCAAGTTTATGACGATTTTTATAAAAAAATATTCAAATTGTCGACCTTCTTCGGTCTCAATTATTAGTAATTTATGTCTGCATTTTTATTTTTACATTACTATGAAAATAAATTAAAAAGTAATAATACAAAATACACATATTTTTTGTGACAGCAATATCGTAACTTATTTACTACATGATTTCAATTGCTGTTGTAGTTTTGTATTAAATTTGCGCCTATATACGTAAGTACATACGCAAGTATTAGTTATATTTCATTATTTAATTAAATCAAACTTGTTTTCTAAAATTTGCTTTTATTAACTCTAAAAATCACGCAAAATCTGATCAAAAAAAAAATGACAAGTGGTTCTAACAAGATGGTGCTCCTCTAGATTTTAGTGGCGCAATCCAAGACTTTTTGGTCTGCACGTATGCAAACTGTTAGATTGGTAGAAGAGGTGAAATCGACTGGTCTCTACGATTTTTTTGGGTTTTTTGAAAAGTATAGTGTATGCAATCAAACCAGAATCAATTAATAGTTTTGAAAAACGCATATTTTAAAATATCACTAAAAATTACTACACTAAAATTCCATTCACGAGCGTTTGGGCGATTGCGACACCGAAGTAAGTCGACTTAAGCGTATTCTGTAGGTCTTCTAGGCGCTTTGGCAATTCTTTTCTCACTTACTATTTGGTGTTTCTCACGTCAATAAGTTCTTTCAGAGGAAAATTTGAGGTGTTTTTTTTATGAAAGTTTGGTTATTAGGGTTTGATCTTTGGTGTATGCCTAAACATCTGTCTTTTTTTGAGTTTTTTGTCGTCGTCTTCAGGTTTTCATTTTGCTGGGGAAAATTTGTTACGTGTCGTTAGTAATAACGTGTCACATTCGTATTTTGATAAAATTTTTAGTACGGCATTGGTAACTAGCGCGTCACTGGCTGGATATTTTGGTATAATTTGATATCTACGGTGTGAATTATTTGCCCGAATTAATTTCTTGTTTGACGTTTGTTGTGGGTAGATTGACTTTCGTAGGAACCTTGTCCATTCAATCCAATTTGAATGAAATAAGGATTTTCTACTTGCATTAAAGGCAATGCTTTTGTACTCAATTGCTCACAGTGGTTTAATAGACATAGGTAAAACCGGTTGTTTCGTTATCACAAACATTTCAGAATATGGCTGTTATATATGGAAAAGACATATTTCTAAGTTTGCTGTTACTGAACATTATTTTATTACAAATCATAACATTAGTTTTAATAATGCTTCAGTGAGTGGAAATCTTTGTTCTTCATCAATAAGAGAGTTCGAGAGCACAGAAGTAATCAATCACCCCAATGGCTTACATCGTGGCCACGTTTTTGAACTAGTTTTTGGTTGTGAATCGTTTATCAAATACACGTCCCTTTTTTAACTTAATAGCTATTTCTGCATCAAAGGCGTTATCACGATTACGCTCGGAGGGCAACGTATATAGCCCAAAGGCTCGAGGGATGTATGTTGCTCGATTGTTTTTTTTTCACTTTATATAAAATAAAATCTAAAAATGTACAACTACTTAAGTTTCTATTACAAGCATATTTAGTAACTTAAAACAGTAGTTTGACGTTTAATTCTTTACTTGTCAAATTGATTTTACAATTGAATTGCTCAAAGTTGTTGAAAAAAAATGCACAAAAACGAATAGAAAAATTGTTACTATCAAAATCTAAACAAAAATATGAAACTAAACTTTATTTTTAAAAAAAGCTGGTTATTATGTATATGTTTACGTATCTTGTTTCCTACGCATTATGAGTAAATTACAACGAAGTGAAATTTTTTTTTTGCGATTTAAGATTCGTTTTTATAGGTGTGTCCAGTATCTCGAACACCAACACTTTGTAATTAGCAAGTGCAATAAACTCTTTTCTTGATGTACTAAAGCAAAAAAAAAATACAACTTACATTAAAAAAGGCATATTAGTCGATCTTTAACATACATTTAAATAGTTATTTATAGATTACACATTTATTTTTATTTCAAATCCTCTAAGTTTATTTCAGAATTGATGCTTATTGATTCAAATGACAAAGGCGCTTATTCGTAAAAGAATAAAATTTGTTGCTATCAACTACATTGCTAATCAAATCAAAATGTAATAAACCGTATACGTAGAAAACAGCTAGAAAGTTTATAAATGTTACTATCGCAAATTGCAAAAACACGCTATGAAATGTCCAAGCGTAATAATTGATGCAAACATATTTCTATATAATTTGTCAAATCACCAATCAATTGATTTTATAGAGACTTACCAGCACTGTTTATGCGGTTTCAATCACATACTAAACACAACATTTAGAAGTAGATCCTGAAACGTTTCAAATTATAATTGTAACAATTTGTGTAGTAAAATAGACAAAAAGTTTTTATTTGTTACACGTGGTTTTTTTTTAAAGTAATAGGTTTTCTATTTGAACGTCTATTGTATATTAATTAGCTATAAGTTTGTTGAATTATGTTTTATTTTACTTACAGAATAGCGCTTTACATTTGGCTACAATGGAAAGTAAACCAAACGTAATTGCTCTTTTGCTTTCTAAAAATTGCAAACTACTGTACAATAAGCATGAAATGAGTGCCGTAGATTATGCTATTCACTACAAATACCCAGAAGCTGCACTTGCTATGGTAACACACGAAACTAGGTACGTATTTTTATTCTCCAATTTATATTTTTCTAATTAACAAAAAAAAACACTTTAGAGCTGAACAAGTCATGTCGTTAAAATCAGATAAGCACCCATGCGTTACTTTAGCTTTAATTGCATCCATGCCACGTGTTTTTGAAGCTGTTCAAGATCAATGCATTACCAAAGCCAACTGCAAAAAAGATTCAAAATCATTTTACGTAAGTGTTTCAAAGACTTACATTATTTTGTTTAACATGTCCGTTTCAGATTAAATACAATTTCACTTGTTTGGAATGTCCTCAATTTTACGCAAATATGGATGGAAAAACTGGTGAAGCACTAAGCATATCAAAACCTATTCCTTTACCAGCATTAAATGTAATATTATTTTGTTTTATTGGGCGTTTCTTTTAAGTTTGTGTTGATAGTAATATAAAATTTTCAAATCACACTTAATTGAAACTCCCGGTCTTGACACTAATTTTAATATTTTTTTTTACTGTAGGCTATGGTTAGTCACGGACGAGTTGAGTTGTTAGCACATCCTCTGAGTCAAAAGTACTTGCAAATGAAATGGAACTCTTACGGAAAATATTTTCATATTACTAATTTACTTTTCTACTGCATTTTTCTAAGTTTTGTCACTTGTTTTTCGTCGCAATTAATGGCACACGAACATCCACCTATCGATTTTTACCGTCAGTTTTATATGCCCGGAAATGTTCATTTTTCACATTCTTCAGTTTGGAAACAAAAAATGAATAAAACTTATGAGGTATATTTATGTTTGTAGTCTGCACAATATATTTTCTAACATTAATTTTTAGGAGTTCTTGGCAGATAACAAAGCTCAAATATTAAAAGTTACGATTACGCCAGTAATGTATATAAGCGCAATGGGTATTGTCATTTATATAGGCTTAAATTCAGTGCGCGAAGTTATTCAGTTATATCAGCAAAAATTTCTCTACTTTATGGATCCTACAAATTTGGTGTCGTGGCTACTTTATGTATCGGCTACAGCGATGGTCTTTCCGTTATTCGGCGGAACTATCACGGAGCTACAGTTTTCGTTTGCGTCAATAAGTGTATTTTTGAGTTGGCTAAATTTACTGCTTTTACTGCAACGATTCGACCAAGTTGGAATATACGTCGTCATGTTTCTAGAAATTTTACAAACGTTGCTTAAAGTATTAATGGTGTTTTCAATATTAATTATAGCGTTTGGTTTGGCGTTTTATATACTTTTATCGCGTGTAAGAAATTAATTATTTTCGTAATTTGTTAAATGTTTATAAACGTGTTCCAGGGCGAACACCTTTCGTTTCGCACAGTTCCGATGTCCTTGATGCGAACGTTTTCAATGATGCTGGGAGAGATCGATTTCTTGGGAACATATGTAGAACCGTTTTATTTAAGAAAAGACGATGGAAGAACATTGCCCTTTCCAATTCCGGCGTTTTTAATACTGGGAGTTTTCATGGTTTTAATGCCAATACTGTTGATGAACTTACTAATTGGTTTGGCCGTTGGTGATATAGAGTCTGTTAGACGAAATGCCCAACTAAAACGTTTAGCCATGCAGGTATGTAAGAAAATTTAACATATATTTATTCTACCGCTTAATGAATCTTAGGTAGTGCTTCACACCGAATTAGAACGGAAACTACCAAAAATCATTTTGGATAAAATTGATAAAAGCGAATTAATTGAATTTCCAAACGTCACCAAATGCAAATTAGGATTTTTTGACTCAATCATTCGCAGATGGTTTGGTAATCCATTTTCTGAAGATGGTAAGATTTAATTTTTATTTTAAACATTTTGATAATTTCTCAATGTTTTGCATTTTATAGATGTTATTTACTTAATTAATCTTTTATCAAAGCAAACTGCAAAACTTCTCATGTTTTGTGCTGTTTATACCTTTTACATCACCTACTATTTTATTTATTTTTTTTTGTTACCGTTAGTTTAATACTTTTATCAAAACTCTTTGTAGCATGTTTTTTTTACAGGAAATAAAGAAAAATTTATTTCTTCTCAACACAAAAATACTGGTCGTAATGGTAGGGGCATGTACTTTACATGTAATTTTGCAATTTGTGTATGTTTGCATGTTGTTCGTGGCATAAAGTAAGTGTGACTTTATTTTCATTTAGTGTAGAATGTGCTTATACGAACGAACGGGTAAAAAACATTATGGTAAATTACCTAAGCACTTATTAATTTAATTTTACCGTTTCTATACGAATCGGTCAGGTTTAAAGTCATCTAAGTAAATAATTTTGTATTTTATACTGTTTTGTTTTCTCATAAATTAACTGTTGTTGCAGTAATAAAAAATAATTCAAGCTAATAAAATCATCTTTTAATTTGATTAAAAAATGTTTTAAATAAGTTATTAACTGACTATAAATAAAATTCCAAATTTCTGTTAAATTAAACCAGAAACTTATTATCACTGACATATTCTACAAAATTTTTAAGTTTTAAGAGTGAGAAATTTTACTGTGGTGAAATGAGAATAAGTTACATAACTTTTAATACTTCATAATAGATGGCAGTGTAAAAATGCTGTTGTGTTTTACCATTGGTTTTACAAAATCATATGATACAGTGAACCAACAATATAGTCGATCAAGATTGCAAAACAAAGTGTTGTATTTATGTCAACTGTCTGTATAGTTAACTTCACTAACACGTTATGTTATCGCCAACTGTGTTTAAATTACAAAATAAAAATTGGTATTTCCAATTTTTTTTGCAACTATAATCGAGCTTATTTTGTCTTTAATTGTATTTGCAGAATAGGAAACAGAGATTATAGACGAAAATCGTAATTTCAACTGGAATTTGCAGTTTCAGAAAATTTTTTTTTTTGGTAAATCGTCAAGATTTTCGATGCAAACACGGCAGATGTCAACGTAATATTAAAAAAATGTTTATTGTTTAATTTATTAAACAAATTTTACGGTAAAAAAGCAGGCGTGCACAGTAATGCTATAGCATCGCTTTTTATATGACATTTACTACCTGACAAATTGGTCCTATGGAGATCGCAACATGTTGCCAATTAGATTTAATAACCGCGAACTTCAAAAAACTTATTGATAAAATACGATTACAATCCATCAATAAATATAGTGTAAGTAACTATATCAGTACCATTGCAAAAATTATTACCAGAAAGAACCAGTGCAGGGCGTTTCACCCTCTTGGGGATCATCAGCAGTAAGAAAGCTGATGAATTTTCGCAATTATACCGATATATTTTTATAGCCTATGTTACTGTACTTACACTATAGTCGTTGGTGAATTGTAATCGTATTTTATTGATACATTTCTCAAAATTTGCGGTTATTAAATCCAACTACCAACATACTGCAATAGCACCTGTTTGTTAAACTCTATGCGTGTGCTGATGAACCACGAGATGACGTTGACCACAACATTTTAATGTGTATCTAAAACTACAGTTAAATAAGCTATAGAAATATATCGGTATAATTGTGGAAATACATCAAAGAGTATTTCCCAGTGCCGATGATTTATAAAGAGATGAAACGACCGCACATGGTTATTAAATCCAACTACCAACATACTGCGATCTCTATAGCACCAGTTTGTTAAATTTTATGTGTGGGCTCATGAACCACCAGATGGCGTTGACAACAACACTTTAAAACGTTAACTAAGTTATATATGTTTTAAGTAGATTTATTAAAAATTAGTAAACAACGTAATTAGTCCTGTTAATGTTATATACTAATAATGTAAGTAAATCCTTTAGTAGTAGGAGAGGCAAAGAAAACTACTGCATGTGTTTTCTTAAGGCGACATTGCAAATGTTACTGTCATAGTTTAGCTCATGTTTGTTCTTAATTCATTGTGTAATTTACATTAAGTGTCCTTTTCGTTATTTATTAGTTTTTATTTCATAACGTTGTTTGACGAACCGCTTTACTTGTTTTTTGTTTTCCTTAGCTGGATAAAGCACATGCAGTAGTTTCTTTTTGCATCTCCTACTACTAAAAGATTCACTTATATTATTAGTAAAGAGCAAAACTTTTTTGAAACATAACAAGAAAGTTAATGCATCTTTAGTTATTACCTTATATTTAAATTAATTGTAATCCAATTATAGAAATTTTACGTTAAGCCACTAATTGTAACCAATTTCGAAAAAATTACATTTAGATTTAGCTTTGTTTGCATTTAATGGCTTGATTGATCGCAATTATGACGTACATGTTTACTAAACACAAGTATGATAAGTAACCAAAAAAATCACATGATGAGTTTGCGATTATAAACATATAGTGTAAAATGTGCCAAAAATTTGAAAAATGACTAATTTAATTAAGCCTAACCTATCTAAACATTACAATTTATTACGTATAGTTGTTATTCGTTGTTACTAAAATCATAACGAACGACGCTATCGATTTTGATATGTTAGTTGAAAGTACTGACATCTTAGTTTACTTTGTTTGCTTTTTAGGGATTTTAGGAATTTTGTCTAGAAATATGTTAAACAGCAGAGAATTCAGACTGTCTTCTTGCTTTAGTTCATATTTTCTTTTGAAATTTATGTGTTCTTGTAACCATACTGATTCTACGAGATAATAATAAATGCCTTTTTTAAAGGCAATATTTTATTCGACTGCCTCTCCTACGAGTGTTATTGGTACAGAATCGAATTTTGTCTACATAAAAACAACGGAGTTTTTACTCGTTGCTTAGCGGATTGTGACTATTTCGGAAATCTCAAAAATGGAAGTAAGGTACTCAAAATCGGTGTGGACGCCAATCAAGGACACGATAAAATTAGCTTCTAGATTTTTGATCACCCAGAAGCCTATTAGGTCACAAATCTGAAACTAGAAGACAAAATCAACGCGCACTTGGTGCGATTAAAAGGTTTTGGTACATTTAAAGTTTACAAATTTATTATAACACAAATAGAAAAAACAATGTAAAAAAACAATTAATTAATAACAAGCAACAAGCAAAATAAATGGCATAATTTAAATAAACGAATTTACCACATAATTGCACAATAGAAACGTTAAAAGTTAATTAATTAATTACTTATTAATAAAGTAAGCAAACAAACATAAAAATTAAACAAAAAAATGCTAATCGTAAAATTGCGACGGTCGCGTGACGTATGTAATTTAAAACAAAGTTATTACATACTAAAATGTTAACGGCGTTTTATTAATGACGCAAATTTTATTTAAATTAAAATGAAACCAAAACACACGAACCAATACTTGTCGATCGGTTAAATATGTTCACTACTTTAATGTATTTATTTAGTTAACAAAATTATATATATCAAAGTTAGGAATAAAATTCACTTTGATAAACTCAAAGCTCTTAAGTGAGATTTTTTGCAATAAACGTGATTTGTAAATATCTAATTTTCTTTCCTGACGAAAGCTGCAGCTGGCTGGATCCAGAAACTAGACGATAATCCCAGTCTCAAAGGATGGGTAAAACTTACTCACGGAGGTGATGTCGAGTTGATTAGATATAATATTTATTTAGCCGCAAAAACGCGAATTTGAAATAAGTTGGTTTCTACGATGCAAAACATAACCCAAGCATAAACTTAATGAAAACCCGTATTACGTGAAGAACTAATCTGTTTAACCGAACATTTTTGAATTCAAGTATCTTTCAAACACCCATTGCGCCACGCACCAACTTTTAGTTGTCAATATAATTCGTTTTGGAATTACTACATCATCACTATTGACTCAATAACAACCGCGTTGTTTTATATAAGTAACAGACGTTCCGACGAAGGAAGTATTAAAAGAAATCGCACATGATCAAATTCCAACCAACAAAGATGCAAAAGATACCAAGTTTGAACGTAATTAAAGATGAGCAACCAAAAACTTACTCTGACAACAAGAGCATAATCATCAAATGATAACCAAACATAAAAGAAACTTTTAATGGTGTTAAAATAAACCGACGACCATAATATTGAATATCAGAAAAAAGCAGCTTATAATGTAATCAAAATATTATTAACACAAAGGATATAAATCGACGTAAGCCCAACAAACAGATGTTTTAACATAAATTAATTGAAGCAAAGGTTACTCTAAAATTCGAACAACGATGATTTGAAATATGTACGTCAAATAAATAGCAAATACCTAAGGATTCAATCGCAAAGCTTAATTAAAAAAATATTGATAACTGACAACGTAAATTTAAAACGAACCTAGATACTAGGAGTGACAAGAAAATCTAACGCAGGTTACAAAGTTTATAAACACAAGAAAATGATCTTTAGTTTTTTTCAATATTGCTGATCTAGCCTAAACGCAGTCTACTCTTTCGTTATGTTTTCTTTTTACGACTTTTTTAAATTGCATTTTTAGCACTTAACTAGGCTTTGTGGAACAGGTTATTTTTGTTTCTTTGATTTTTGGTTTTCCATTCCATGTTTATTCAATTACAGAGCGATTTCATCCGGTTCAGCTGCTTTTCACATTCTTATTTTGTTTATAGAAATTTTTACTTTGATCTTTTGGAATAGCCTTCTATGGTTTTACGTATTACCGATGGATGTGGTTATAAATAACTTGTATCTCTTAAATTTATTGTAGTTTTACAAAATTTACGTGCAAAAGCAGTTGAAAACGAAAATTCCCTGACTAAAATTAACATAAATGAGGTATTTTCGGTGCTCAGTGGTAAGAGGTGTATAAGCTCAGAACTGAAATTGAAAGAAAATACTCAAAATTGATGTGGACGCCAATCGTGGACACGATAAAATTAGCTTCTAGATCTTTAATCGTTCAAAAGTTCAAAAATCAGGTTGATTACAACTCTTACGATTCTACTTTGAAGGTTGCAACGTCACAAATCTCAAAGTTTAACACCAAAATCAACGCACACGTTGTGTGATTAAGAAGCTTTGGTTCATTTAAAGAAGGACGATTTAAGAAAACAGTTAATTAAAATTGGAAATAAAATTTACATGAACTTACAAAATACAAGTGTTGAAATGTAATTATATATAAAAATAATTTTTAAACCGCATGGTTACTTAAGCAAACAAACATTAAAAAAATGCTACAGCCGCCCGACGTATGTAATTTGAAACACAGTTATAAAAAAAACTTACTTAATAAATGAAGCAAATTTTGTTTAGCTTAAAATAAAATTAAAATACACGAAAAAAAATTTCTTAAAAATTCTAAATGACAAAGAAGAATTAAAATGCGTCAAAACAATTAACTAACAGCATTTAAAACTTGAGTTAATGCAAACGTCAAATTAAAACAATCGTAAATACGCCCAATCTAACGTAGGTTACAAATTTCTTTTCATAATGTTTGTGATAGATTTTAAAAACTTAGCTACTAATTTGTCTCTACTTTATGTTTTGTTGTGTTTTCTTTTTAGACTATTTATTATTTTTGTTTTTTTCTTAGTTTTCTATTGCACCTTGTTTCAGAAACTTTTTTCTTTTTTTTTGCTTTTTTAACACCGGGTTTTCGCTTTTTTTTACAGTAGATAGTTTTGCTGTTCAGTCTCTTCTTATTCCTGAATACCTTAGTGTATAAAAGTTTTCTAGTATTATTATTTTAATTTTTGTTTGTTTGCTTTACTTACTCTTGGTCCACATTATGATTTTGTGCACCATTCCTATTTTTGTCATGATTTTTGTCTTAATATTCCAGCTTACAAAACTTGTTTTCCTTGTTCTGTCAAGTTGTATTTGTGTAGTTTATTTAGTTCAATCTAACGTTATGTTGCGTATTTATTTATTAAAAACTAATTTATTTATAACGACTAAAAATTAGGTTTACTTATTCTAGAAATATGTACACTTTTAAATTAACCGAACTAATTAAATGTAATAATATTTAATAAAAACATTTTCACTATAATTTATATCACTTACAAGAAGATAAGATAACGTCCTCGGATAGCCTCACACTTGTTTACACTAATAATCACGTACACGATTATTCTCGGTATATTTATGTAGACACACGCGTGCTAACGATTTATTTACACTTGATAATCTTCTTAATACAGCTGCATTCGCGTTACGACAATAGCTGACCTACGATTTCCATCTTCGGCATTTATAGACATCGGCGAATCCTTCTCGAGCGTTCCCTACTTTTCGCTATAACTTCTAGAAAATAGATAACAGCTTCTAGAAGGCTCTTGCATTTGCAAGTAATTTCTCGAACGTTTCAGTTATATATTTAGTAAACAAAAATGTTTTTTTGTATTTTTCTAGTCTAGTAGCAATAGTTCTACCAGTTTATCCAATGTATACCTTAAAATTGGTTTACAATGTCAAGTTGACGTTGACGCGGAGATGTTTTGTCAGATTTTTGTTGAAACGCAATTTTATGACCTGTTTTTATGATCAACTAACGATTTTTAGCAACATCTTTAAAATGTTTTATACCGGCGTACACTGCTTAAAATTCACGATAATAGGCGAATTTTTGTTGTGCGTTATTAGGTTTGTATTACCCCTAATACACATTGTGGTGGATTAACTGCAATTTCGTAAGTGTCAAGTTGTTCAAACATTGTTTTTAAGTGTTCCAAATGCTGTGTTTAATCAACGGAAGCTATTAAAATGTCTTTGATGTAACAATAGCAAAAATTCAGGTTTTTTCACACCATATTCATAAACCGTTGAAATGTTTGCGCGGGGTTACGTATTTCGGTCATGAATAAAAACTCAGATAACCCAAACGGTGTTATAATTGCAGTTTTTTTTATGTCTTTTTTTGCGATCGAAATTTGGCACGTACTAAATTTAATTATGGAAATCTTCTTCTACAATTAAGCTTATACAAAAAGCTTATGATATGCGCCATAGGGTATCGATTTGGTGTGGTAACGGCATTAAGACAGCAATAATTTCCGCATGGTCTCACCTGACAAAACTTTTTAGCTGCTAAGTGTAACGAACTGGCCCACGGACTACTCGAGAGTCTACAAATCCGTTGCTTTAGTATGCATTCAGATTCTCCTTCAGCGGCTTTAGCTGTTTTTTGAGACTATCTACGTGCGCGCTCTGATACTGGCTGCTCTTTAGTGAGAATGTGATGAATGACTATGTTTTTTAGTGGGAGTCACAAATGGAAACTGTGCTAACAGTTCGTGGAAAATAGATGTTTTCGCGACCGTTGTGATTGTTGTGACATAGCAGCGGAATATTGACTCTATTGTTGACAAATTGATAATGTTGTCAATTAATCGGCAATTCTTTAAATTTACTTACAATTCATTATTTCTTAAAAAATTGGTCGAGAGAGATCCGTTACTAAGAATCTTCATCGACGTAAGTCAAACTTTACACATATAAACTTTTCACCGTATGTATTTATTGTAAATCTATTCGCGGTAAACAACTTTAATTTTTGTCGTTGGAAGCAAGTAAGCGGTATTACCTACACGTCAGTTCCGGTATTAGAAAGCGCATACTTGTCTGAATACGTTTCGTTATTTACCGCCTCTACTAACGACGGTGATGTTCGTTTTCCGATTAGGACCTAATGTTACAATATCTGCACGGCAAACGGCATTTTTTCGTGTTTTTTTAGAAATCGGCGCTACACCTACAAGACTATGAGCGCGGCCAGGATCTAAGTATACTCGATGTGGCATTGAAAGTTTTTCGATTTTTTCTGTTATCTCCGCGATTTGTTTATTTCATGATGCAATTCCAGTGACGTCACTAGAAGATGTTTGTGCGCGTGCAGGTTTCTTAATGGCGGCAATACTGTAACTACTAATTTCCGCAATTCTGTCTGCCATTTTTGCTAGTTTTTCTAGTTTCTCGTTTTTGCTCACTAAAAGTACAATTTGTACTTGAGGATAGCATTCTCTCTAGGCAAATGTGCGAAAAACAGATTCGTCTATTTTCGAAGCCGCTAGCGTTTTCATTTTTCGTAATAATGTTAAATAAAAATAAGTTATTTTTTAAATTGACAAAAAATCGAGTTTTATTTACAAAAATTTTGAGGTAATAAACTTGTGTGAAGTAATTTGACCACCAGTTTCCGCAATTAGACGAGCAAAAAATATTGTAAAAAATTTGAATAGCTGATGGCTAAGTTAGCGCCAGGATTTGTTTAAATTTTATTAACAATTTAAAATTGAACACAATTAAAAAGAATAACGCCACAATTAAGCACAAAACAACCACAATTAAATAAACAAACAAAATTGTAAAAAAGTGAAAAAAGCGGGGGGGTTAGTGGTCAACTTAGCCCCTGGATTTGTTTTAATTTTTTCATTAATTTAGAGTTAAGCATAATTAAAAATAATATTAGCACAATTTGGCACAAAACGACCACAATTCATTAGACTGGAATATTATTTAAAAAATGAAAGTGGGAGGCTAACTTGACCGATCTATTACTTAAAACTATTAGTTCATATAAATAATAAAAAATTATTTTATATCAAAAATAAGACATTTGTCAACTGGGTTAGACTTATTTTTTTTAAATGTCATAATGTTTTATAGTACGGACGTACGGTCATCTTCCTTCATTATTAGACATTAAAAAAAACAAAAAAACATGTCAGATAAGCTCCAGATTAGTAATTCAGCCGTTATTAGATTTATAAAAACAAACAATTACTAACCATTTTTTTAAAATTTTCTTATGTATGTTTTATGATTGCAATTTTGTAACATCAAATTCTAATAGTAATTATAATGTAAAAAAATATTGACATTTCGTAAAATATTAGTATCACCAAAAACTAATATTAATTAAAAATAAGATTTTTCAGCAAGACCATTCTAGTAAGTAGAAAAATGAATAAGACAAATTTATATATACATATATTCAAAAAAACGTTTTTTATATAATTTTTCTAAGAACTGATAGCAAGAAATACTTTACGTACTTATATAATCGCGTCTTTTATTTATAAAAAAAAAATACAACAAAGAAGCGAAATGTTTTGATATGTACAAGGCTATTAAGATCATTCTTGATTATCTTTATATGTAGTTAAAAGAAAGTAATACAATATATAGTTCATAAGAAAATTTTTATCATTTGTCAACTTGCAGTTTTTACACATTTTAATTTTAGACGAAAAGCAAAGCTACGACTTAACTGCCATCGTACTGATAATTGTTGAACTACATTTACAGATTTCGTGCAAAGTTTTTGGTCATGGTGTATGGTTGGTTGTATTTTTATAGTTTATTTACATATTTACAACTTTTGAAGTAAGTTTTAGACAAACGACACCTGCAATCATTATAAATTATACAGCAAATTATAGCTTAAACATTGCCATTGGGCGTGCGGTGTAAGATTTTACTGCAAATATGTGCAGTTAAAAGAATTTCACAATAAATGATATGACATGATTTTTCACCATTTTCAAATTTTTCCTTTTTTTCAATGTTGAAAAAGTATTCCAAGTTCCTATATACGGCCCGCCCTTCTCTGATTTTTTTACTACATTTTGATATAAAAAACGTCTAGATTCGTTCAATATTACGTTAGAAACTTACTCTAAACGAAATTTGGTGTTATTTTTTAGATGTAAACTGCCACCTTAATCATAATTTGTAAAGCTGATGAACAAGCGGCAAAGTTAATACTTTGACTGCGAGAACTGATAACTTAACTGTTTTTTTGCTACATTACATATTCCGGACTCAGTGGCAAATACAGTAATTGTTTTTGGAAAAGATCATATCAATAACGTATTTTTTATAGTTTTATCACATGAAATGCAATGTCATGCCTACTTACTATAATCCGAAATTTAAGCTTCATGGTTTTTTGCTTAATTTGCCGATTATTTTTTTACTTTTAGTTTTCGATAAATGAACCATCTATGATCAATAAATTATATTAATGCAATGTTACCGGACAAGGTCTAAAGAAAAATATCTCCTTGACTTCTCTCTAATACAATACTACACACGCGGGGTATTGTATTAGTATTATGTTATTTGTGAGCGTTACATGTACCCAGAATTATGTAAACTTTTGGTTTTTAAATTTGAGATAACTGTAAACTAGTACTATAATTTTTGTTTTTTAAGCCGTACATCCTATAAATAATTCTTTACATTTTTTCAGTTTTCTAGCTTAACAAAAGTTTATAACATTCTTTTTGTAAACGGCGTCTCTTTTTCATTATGTGGTACTAGTTTATTTGCTAATTGAAATTGAAATACAATAGTTCCTAGTAAAAGTTCAAATACATCTTTTTTGTAAAAAAAAATGAAAAGTCAAAGCTAATCTGCAATCAAGTTTATAACTTGTAATTGAATAAAATTTTGTTTTTGAGTTTACAGCTCCCAAAAGTTTAAATACAGTTGAGTGCATAAATACAGTCTTGTGGTTAAAAAATCTGTTACTAATACTTTTCCGAAATTAATGATGTTATCAGTTAGCAGTTTAAATATGTAAATAACACAGAATACATACAATATTTTCTAATTACACATTTACAAAATTTCTGCTATACGTGTAGAATCGACTGCCACTACACGTGTGGAATGGAGTGCCACAACACGATTTTTCTACTTGTTATGTAATTAGAAATCAACCGACCCGGAAGTCGAGCAACTTTCTGCTTTCTACTACATCCTTTATTTCAAAGTTCTCGCACGTGACTAGCACAACAAAATTTTAATACTAAGACTTAAAAATGATTACGATTGTGATCTATTCAAAATATACAGGAACAAAGTTTTGACATATTCTCAAACATCTACGAAAAACTATTTCTTATGCGATATTTAAGCATGTACATACATAAATTAAATTTAAACGTTCTTTGGTTCAATACTTTCTTTGGTTTTCTAAAGCCGTTAAACTTAAACCAACTGCAAAGTAAAATGTAAAAAAAGATTTAAAATCTAAGCTTGCTACTGAGAGTAACAAAACGTGCAAGTTAAACAAAATGTAGGTAACGTGATTTTTCTATTCAAAAGCTACATCTTTTAAAAATATTTGTATTTATACAAAGTGTTTAGATTTTGCTGGACAGCATAAAGTTGCACTTTTTAAACAGCAACTAATCAATTTTTTATGCTGTTCGATGAAGGCTTAATTTAGATAAAAAATATTTATTAAAATTTTTAAATGGATTGCGCCGTTGCCATTTTAGAGCAATTTAAAAATAAAAGCAGCATCAGAAAGAAATGGCCACGAAACTGGGGTTTATTGAAATTTGGGATATTCTAGTCTAAACGATTTTTTAATTTGCCATACTTATTTTATACGAAACCGCTAATTTTCAAATTTTTTAAATTGCTGAAACTTATTTTTTTTAAATATCACTCTCAATTTCTTTTAACTGTTTCTAATATAGTTTCCAATTTTCTATTGATTTGCACTAGTACCTTTTCATTCTGACATATTGGAAATATTTATAAATTTTGGATTAAATCACAACAAGCATTATTTTAATCAAGTAGGTTTTGCTTCTATTAAACAAAAAATATAAAGAGGGAGACCATTAAAAAACCCAAAGAAATAAAAAAATTATTAATTTAACAAGTGTTCAAAATTTTGCTCATTTTGTTGTAGGCACGTCTCAAGTCTTTGTCATAAAGATTCACGCACATTTTGTAACATGTCGTGTGTGACATTAGAAAATGCGGTTCTTATTTTGTTTTTCATTGCCTTTGGTGTAGTAGGATCTTCTTGAAATACGTAATCTTTTACGAACCTCCATAAAAAGAAATCCATGACAGTAAGATCCTGAGATCTTGCCGGCCATGGCGCAGGACCTCCTTGACCAATCCATCGATCACGATATTTTTTGTTTCAATGGTTATGCACATTTTAAGGCAAAATCACAAGACGCATCGTCGTGCTGATACCACATGGTCCTTATTGTGTTTCCCGGAAGATTTTCTAGTAACTGTGGCAACGAATTATTCAGAAACTCCAAATATCTGTCGGCATTTAAATGACCATCAAAGAAGTAAGAACCTATGATAAAATCATCTGTAATTCCTTTTTATACATTGACCGCCCATTTATGTTGATGACCCAAAACTCTTAAAATATGAGAATTTACATTATCATATTAATGATAATTACGACGATTTACTCGACCATTACTATGAAAGGTAACTTCGTCGATAAATAAAACAGATATAAAGCCTGGTGCCTCTTTGAGTTTATTTAACATCCACACACAGAAAGTTCTTCTTTAGTTAAAATCCCCTATAGTTCACTTTTGATGCAGTTCAATGTGATAAGGATGATGTTTACCTATGACTTTTTAGTAATTTTCTCACTGAATAAACACTAATTGTACCAATTTCTTCACTAATTTGTTTGGTACTAGCATTTGGATTTTCAAATACAGCCTGCAATACCATAAATTCTGCCTCTTCTGTTTTGACAATACAGGTGCCTTGTAGATTACCGATTCTGTTTGTTCGAATCAAACCAAAAATTTTTGTAATGCCCAGATACTTGGAACGATCAGGATATTTTGGTTTATAAACATAAGAAGCCAAAACACACCAGTTTTGTGACCATTTCTTTCTGATGCAGCATTTTTAAAGAAATTTAAAAAGTATTTTGCATTTAAGTTAAGTTTTCATCATACAGCATAAAAAATTGATAAGTTGCTATTTAAAAAAGTGTAACTTTATGCTGCCTAGCAATAACTAAACACCTTGTATAAACAAAAATATTTTTAAAACAGCTTTTTAATAGAAATGAGTACAGTATTAAACTTTCTATGCTGACATGACATTTATACAAAGCCATTAGAAACCGAGGTCAAAATAATGGCAAATAGTGCTATTTTGTAAGTATGATTGCAAAAATCACCAGCAAAGACCAACAGATAGCTATTTTTACGAGTCATCGGCACTGGCTGCTCTGATGAAATTAGTGTTTTTTTTATATATATAAACAGTACTTCAAAAAAATAGATTTTACAATTAGTTGCTCTGGTACTGATTTCTAATGTTTAATATCATTAAAGCAAAATTTGGTATGATTCATACATTATAAATGTTATTCGTTTGAAGCAAGACGTTTTGAATTATCTTGTTATATAACATTATTTTCTACATACAGTGCGCGCCAAAGGTATTGAATAATGGATTTATCTTGGTCCCTGTCTGAATTATGAAAAACGTTTTGACACTTCAAATTGATTTATTTTAAAACAAACATTTTGCAGTATTTTTTAATTTTGCTACCGCACCCTTTTTTCAAAAATGCCATCAATTTTTTTTAAATAGCAACCATCCGGTTTCGTAACAGTTTTGGATAACTTATCAAATTCTAATTTCAGAAATGTATACACACATGCTCTTCAGTTGAATAATTTTAAAGATATTACATTTTTAATACCGATAAATTATCTTCTATATAGAATACGCTTACGAGTTTTTAGATCAGATAAAAATGGTTCTGTTGCTTAGCGATGATAGCGTGCACGATGTTTTTCGGTAAAATCATCAGTTTCGTATTAATAACGAATCAAATACTGGCACCAGAAACCTTAGAAAGCGCTGGTTCTGAATTTCGAGCGCGATTGACGTACTGTCAAGAAGCAACTAATGGTCTTCAATTTGAACATTTACTGTAATGCATACTTGTTTAAAATAAACTTATGTCGTCTTCTACTTACTTATGTTTGGCCATAAAACGTATTGGTTTGATAATTACATCATCAAACCTTTACCTGCTTCTTGAAATTAAATATCTTCAAATCTATTCAACTGAAAAGCATGTGTGTATACATTTCTAAAACCAGAAGTTGATAAGCAAACCAAAACTGTTTCAAAAATGGAGGGTTGCTATTTAAAATAAATGATGAAGTCATTTTTGGAAAAAAGGTGGGGGCAGCAAAATATAAAATACTCTAAAATGTTTGTTTTAAAATAAATCAATTTGAGGTGTCAAAGCGTTTTTTGGTAATCCTGACAGGGCTACGAAAAATTCATTATTTCTTACTTATGGCGCGCATTGTATATACCTTTGTCAAGCATTAATGTTTCACAACTATTCACTGTAACAATTTAGAGCTTTGTAGTTTGTTTCTATTTTACTTGTTTTTACAATAGAAAAAATTATAAATGTTATCACACAAGAAACGAAAATATGTTAATAGATCAGTAGTTTTTTTTTAAATTTAAGTGAATTATTTAAAATGGATAAACTAAATTGCACAATTGGTTATACAGTTTTGTCAAATTCCTCAAGGTTTTGTAACATAATTAGTAATGCACACGCATTATAGTTGTTACTAGTATTTTTTAGATTAGAAAATAGTATTAGTAGCAGTGTGCTAACAGAGTTTTTAACATTAAAGTTGTACTTTACAGATAAAGAATCAAGAAGATAATCGTACAACAACAACTAATTTATTAAATAACAAATCGGTTATTCAAACATTATTTAATTGTTGTGCAAAAATAAAAACAAATTTTATTTGTTTAGGATTAGACATGATGATGGAAAGCAACGAAGATTATTTAGCAAACGAAATTGAAAAAACTAAGAAGAAATTGCGAGATATATCAACAGCATTAGATACTCAACAGCAACTTTTAAGACTTATTGTTCAGGTATTAAATAATTTACGATGAAAGTTGCAAAAATTTTAATTTTGGTACTTTTAGAAAATGGAAATTAAAACTGAAGCCGATGACGTTGATGAGGGAGTATCTTCAAACGATATTCAACAAGTTACGGCTGCTAGTAAATGGACTTCGCCGAATATTAAGAAGAAATTACGTACAGCATTAAGTCTTACTAAAACTTCACCATAAGATTGAATATTTGTAATGTGTAAGGTTATTTACAATGATCTTTTGTAGTTGTTTGCACAAAACGTGTAACTGTTAAAATAGATATACCTCTATTTTGTACCCTGTCATAAGCTATCTTAATTTTTCACGTAATATGTAATGATTATATATTTTTAATAAATGTGCTAATTGTAAACATGTGATAATATATAAAAAAGCATAACATAAATGAATTAAATTTTTATTTGCAAAGTTTATATTTATTGTCTTTCTTTAATTGTTTTTTACGTTTGCTTGTTGTTTGTTAAATTTAGTTATTGTTGTATTGTTTTTAATGGTTTAGTAGATATAAAATGTGGAAAAATAAAATTGTTTTACTAGGTTATCTTCACTATTATATATTATATAATTTAGAACACGCAATCAAAAAAACTGTATTTTCGTAATTTACAAAACTTTATAAACCAATCTGTCTTACCATAACGATTTTATCCAATGTAAAATTTTGTTAACGGCTGTGTTTTCGCTACAAATTTCCAAATCTGTCGTACATTTACTATCAGTAATTTCAGTAATACACGGCATTTAATTTATATAATTAGATTACTTAGATCTTAAGTAATTCAATGACTACAAAGTATTTGAAAATACAGTTGCATTTTATTAGTGCAAAAATATTTAGTACAGAAAAATTATATATTGCCATTTTTAAAATTTATCTGTTATTCAATCATCAAGGCAAACGTAACTAATCATTAAACATGCACGTGAATACTGTTCTTAACCACCAACACACGTGCACGCATAATTGTCTATATCAGTAGCTCGAAACATACCGCCCATTAAAATCAACAGTTCTTAAACAATCTTAGATGGACGCAATTCGCTTTTGAATAAGAACGTTCCAATATCTATTGGCTCAAGCACGTTTTATTTTGACCGCTTTCCACGTTGTAACAATTGCCAACGCAAAGGAAAAGTCATTTTCAAATGTGACAAATCTGGGCGAACGAGTGCTTGATGTAAGTCGGGTCTGTTTAAAGCATTATGGTTTTTAACGTAAGTAGGACAATTTGCAACGAATCGCAACCAATATGCAATAATCCTTTGAATTTTGTTCAACGACAAATAACAATCGAGTAAAATGAAAAACTCATTAGGAACTATTTATACCGAAAATACCACGTGCTTTAATCCACAGGTGGTTTCTAGTGGCGACGAAACGGCTATATCTTTCTCCCAGAATATTCTCTGCTGATGAGGATTTGGTCTCGCTCACCATGCCACTTGCTCTTCTAGCAGAAGACCACTCAAAACCGAATCAACCAGGAAACTAGAAACGATTTCTTAGATGTGTAAGACGCGGTTAGCTGTAAAAGTCTTCTAACGATGCGGTAAAAAGCATATCCACGTCAATGCTACCTGCAAATCACTCCAAGCTATTATTTATTTACGGATACAATTTGTTTATAACTCCTTAGTACAAATGCAACAACGTTAGACAATAACACTGCTGCCAACAGTTCTAAACGAGGGATGGATAATCTTTTAAGTGACGCGACCTTCGGCTTAGCCATTACGAACAAAACAAACATCTGATCGTCCTGATCCACAAATGGAAGATAAATTAAACAAGCGTAACCTAACTCCAACGCATCACAGAATGCATATCACGAACATTCAACGAAAGACGAAAGCTTTAAACAACAAGGGATTTCGAGATTCGCCAAAGCGATGAGTAATAATTTATACTTTTCCCACTCATTGGAACATCGTCAGGGACACAGATGCTGTGTTAATCGTTTTGCGAAAAATGTAAGTGGAACCTTAAAGAGTCATAAATCTTTGCGACTTCTGACAAAATGGTTATCTTAGTGCAGAGCAAACCTATTAGTGTAATTCTCAATGAAAACAAATCCATAGGAGCGTGCTACTCTAGACCTAGGATTTTTGAAATGACAAAAGCTTTTGTGTGAAACAAGAATGGGCTAGTTTGGCAATGTTCCGCCGATAACAAAGCGGATATCAATGCATTATTAGCGTACCATTTGCGTAACTATAAACAACTAGAATTTAACAATTCCATCAATTGGGTTTGCAAATCTATTAACGAATCTAAATGTCGGGTTTACATTTAAAGTCATCTGTTCGGTGCATCCTTTGTACTTCAGAGTTTGTGTATTTTAAGTCTTAGTGTACTTTTAAAATTTTAATATTTTAGATATAAGCAGTTACTGTAAAATCCTTTTTTTTTGTAAAGGCACGTAGTAGTTGTAAATACCTAACGGAAGTCATTAAACGACCCCTTTCTCACACTTTAAAATTTAAAATATTATTAACAACCAATAGAAATAGTTTTTGTAACCAGAGATGGTGGAATTTTCCTTAACATTTAATTTTTTTATAACCGATTTTATATAGATATATTTTTCGACAGTAGCGTCTCCCAGCATAGTTCGGCTTGTTGGTAACAAAAATCCAATTACCGAATAATCAATGTAGCAATAGCAATAAAGCGGATATCAACATCCCAAACATTTTGGTCCACATCGAACCGGATTCAATCAGCAAAATTAACCAAGATCTATCGACATATCAACAATCAACAAGTAAGTAGGTTATCCTATATTTTTCATATTATACATCTTTTTTATCATATGTGTACATTTCTACATTTTATATCCAAATCAAGTTATCGCGCGTTGTATTATAAACTATACGACTTATACCTTATTCAAAATGGCTAAGCTAAAATCTTTAAATTTCAAACTAAATTCTGTCAAGACAGAATTAACAATATTGCGAGATTTTGTTGACAATTTTGATTCAACAAAATTTGATATCGAGGAATTATGTACCCGTTTTGAACATCTTAAAGCTCTTAATACTTTAGGGTTGCCTACCGAGAATTGGGATATTTTAATCATTTATTTTAACAACCAAGCTAGATTATTTAAGTCGAAAAGACTGGGAATCGTCAATTAAATCTGAATTGCCTAACATGACCGATATAACCAATTTTTTGACAGGTGTCAAACATTAGAGGCACTTGATTACAATAAAAAACTTAGTATGAGTTCTAATAAAAATAATTCCACGCTCAACCAAAAATCAAAAATTCAGAATAACCAATCGAACCTAAACAAATTAATACGTACAAATACGTTTGCTAATACGTCAAATCAATGTCTACTTTGCAAAGATTCGCATTTTATTATTCAATGTAATCAATTTTTAAGTTTATCAGTAAATGATCGTATTAAAACGATAAAAAACCTAAAATTATGTATAAATTGTCTTCGTTCAAATCATCAAACTCGAGATTGTTTTGCGTCAACTTGTCGAAAATGGTTTACCACAAAGGTGCAGAGTTCTATTAGAGGTTGGATCGCAGTCTAATTTAATTTCTGAGAAATGCTTTAACAAACTAGGCTTGTCTTATGAAAATTGCAATATTTCGATAAGTGGCATAAACAGTAGAGTTTCAAAAACAAACAAGGTAACAAACGTTAAAATAAAATCTTGTTATTATGCTTTTAGTACGAACATTTTATGTTTGATAGTACCAAAATTAACTGAAAATTCACCAAACAACACGTTTTCATTTTTGAACATAAAAATGCCAGAAAATATCAACCTTGCAAATCCAAATTTTAATGTATCGGGTGAAATTGATATGATAATAGGTGCAGAAATATTCTGTGACCTTTTGTGAATAAGAAAAATTAAATTAGATCTAAGTAACATTTGTTTTCAGAAAACTTATTTTGGGTAGATAATAGGCGGTTCAATCAATAATTCAAAAACTCACCAAATAGTTAATTAGAAAACGAATTAGCAAGGTTTTGGGAATTAGAGGAATTAAACTATAATAATTACACACCAGAAGAATCTGAGTGCGAACAACACTTTTTACGTAATTATAAACGTGATATTGATGGTCGATTTAGCGTGAAATTACCAGTTCGGGATAACAGTTTCTTAGGGGATTCAAAACAACAAGCTTTAAAGCGATTTTATAGTTTAGAACGAAAAATGCAAAAAAACGATGATTTAAAACAAAATTACGTTAGTTTTATGCAAGATTATTTATCGTTAGGACACATGGAATTAATTCCAAACGACAACAATACAAAAAATGTTTTTTATTTACCCCATCATGCCGTTTATAAAGAATCAAGGTTATCAACCAAACTTAGAGTTGTATTTGATGGCTTTATAAAAAATACCAACAATCACAGTTTAAACGACATATTAATGGTAGGGCCAAACATTCAGCAAGATTTCTTTTCTTTATTAACTCGATTTCAAACGTATCAATATACATTATCAGCCGACGTAACTAAAATGTATTGACAGGTAAAAATAGACGAAAGCGATAGATATTACCAACGTATATTTTGGCGTTTGGTATTAATGAACCAATTCAAATATATCGATTGACCACTGTAACATACGGCACTGCATCAGCCTCATTTTTAGCTATTAGGTGTTTACAACAAGCTGTTATCGACATTAAACACACCCATCTAAAGGCATACGAAATTGCGTTGCGAGATTCTTACGTCGATAATCTACTAACAGGCGGAAATACTATCGACGAAATTCTTTCAATTAAAAACGAAATTACTGCTGCCTTATCTAGTTCTGGTTTTGAACTTTGTAAATGGGCAAGTAATAACCGACAATTATTTCAATCACAAAAAATTATTTACTTACAAACTTTGAAAAATTTACAATGTTTGACGTTTAGACAGTCATGTCGCTGTCTTCTTCAGAAAAAACTGAAACTGAAGATATAGGATCCTGACAAGCCTTTATATTACGCCGTTCGGGTTAATGGTTCGTGACGGTTCCGACTCATTAGTTTTCGAGAACATGTTTTTCCATATTGGCGCTAGATCAATTCCATTATCCCTATTAAAATTGTCGTACTTCTGGATTTTAATGGCTTTCTTGTATAGTCTAGGCCAGAAGTTTTGGGTTTTAGCCAACATTGTTGCCTCTTCAAATTTTATCGTGTGACCGGTGTCTAAAAAGTGTTCCGCAACAGCAGATCTTGTGTTATGTTTCTTTGTATCCGCCTTATGTTCTTTTAATCTGGTAGCTATGTTGCGTCCCGTTTGTCCTATGTAAGCCAGCTCACACGAACAAGGGATGTGGTAAACTCCTGGTTTCTCGAGTGGTGCTTTTGTTTCTTTTGATTTTGAGAAATTGGCGGATATTTTATTTGTTGCAGTGAAGATCACTTTGATATTTTTCCCTCTAAGTATCCTGGCTATTTTATCCGTGCCATTTTATCCTTTTATGTAAGGAAGGAAGGAAGTTGCCACGGGTTCCTCCTTCTTTGGTTTTTCCTTACTGTGTTTGTTAATTGCTCGATATATGTCTGCTTTTCTGAAACCGTTTTTTATTAACGCGTTTGTTAGGTGACCTAGCTCTTTCTTAACGTGTTCGGTTCACTGATCGCCTTGGCCCTGTGTACTAAAGTTTTTAGAACTGCAAACTTCTGAGCTGGATAATGATGTGATTCGGCGTTGAGGTATCTGTCAGTATGTGTCGGTTTTCTATATACTTGATGTCCCAATTTCTTGTCCATATTTCGAGTGACCAGTATGTCCAAGAACGGAATGCTTCTGTTTGTTTCCTTTTCCATGGTGAATTTGATGTTGAAATCTAACTGGTTGATGTGATCCAGAAAGTTGTGTAGTGTTTCTGTTCCTACACAACGACGAAGTTAAAACTCTTGGGTTATTGTGGAATACCAATTCAGACAATTTTAAATTTAATGTTAACATATATATATATATATATATATATATATATATATATATTCTTTCAAACGAGTAACTAAACGATTTATCTTATCAACATTATGTCAAGTATTTGATCCACTTGGATTAATATCACCTGTCATAATTACCGCTAAAATTCTTATCCAAAAGTTGTGGTAATTCAAAATTGACTGGGACGAGTCATTGCCCACAGATTTGCACTCATTGTGGTGTGAATATATCAAGCAGATATCTAAATTAAATAAACTCAAAATACCGAGAAGAGTCATCAGCACGAATACTATCATATTCACTGAAATGCATTCATTTTGCGACGCTTCTGAAATTACTTTTGGTGCTTCCATTTAAATTTAGGCAATTATTCCACAAATTTGTTGTGCTCTAAATCCCAGATAGCCCCTTTAAAGGCAAACAACGTTACCGCGTTTAGAATTATGCGGCGCTTTATTGTTATCTCGCCCTAAAAATAAGATATCAAAAATTTTAAATTTAAAAATTGACAAACACTACAACTGGACTGATTCGACTATTGTTCTATCATGGTTATCAGCTCCTTCCAAAAGGTGGAAAACGTTTGTGGCAAACAGAGTATCAGAAATATTAACGTTAACAAAAATTGAAAACTAGCATCATGTTGAATCTACATATAATCCTGCAGACGTAATCTCTCGAAGTGCCATACCTGAATCACTTTTAGAAAATTCGTTATAGTGGGCAGGACCAGATTGATGAAAGAAGCTGCAGCCACGGCCAGCACCAATTTCAAAATGTAACAACTTTGAATCAATACCTGAACAACGGTCATTTTGTCACATAATTATAAAATCTAATCTAGATGATATATTCATTAAATATTCAAATTACAACAAATTACAACGTATTATAGCGTATTGCCTTCGATTTATCAATATCTGTAAAAATATCAAAGAAAAAGTAATCGACGTTACTTTATCGAATAAAGAAATTAAGCAAGCAACCGACGTCATAATTAAAGCAATCCAAGCAGAAAAATTTCAAACCTTAAATCTAACAAACCTGTTCATAAAACAAGTAAATTATTATCGTTATCACCTTTTTTAGGCAGTGATGGACATTTAAGAGTTGGCGGCAGGTTGAACAATGCAAACATCTCTTATGATCAAAAGCATCCTATTATTCTACCTAATCATATTGTAACAAAATTAATAATTTCTCATATTCGCAACAAATATTTTCACGCAGGTCTGCACACTTTCAATTATTCGAGAAAGATTTTGGCCCGTTTCTGGTCGAACACTTGTTAGAGGTGTTATACATAAATCTATCCGATGTTTTAAATCAAACACAAGTCATGCTAAATTTATAATGGGTGACTTACCGGCCCACCGCGTAGAACCGTCTCGTCCTTTTATTCATACTGGCATAGATTACGCAGGGCCAATATTTATCAAAGAGAATCGTGGCAGAGGCAAAAAATCAAAAGCTTTTATTGCACTTTTTATTTGTTTAGCTACCAAAGCCATTCACCTTGAATTAGTAATCGATCTTACCTCTGCAACTTTTCTCGCTGCACTTAAACGATTTATGGCTAGAAGGGGAATGGTGTCTGATATGTACTCAGACAATGCAACTAACTTTGTAGGAGCTAACAAGGAGTTAAAGGAAATTTATAAGTTTGTAAATAGTATCGATTTCAAAAAGATAGTTTGAACCAGTTAAGTTTAGATTGTATAGCTTGGCATTTTATTCCATCTAGATCTCTGTGTTTTGGGGGATTGTGGGAAATTGTTACAAAGTCTGTCAAATTTCATTTAAAACGAATCATTAGTAATGCATCCATAACATACGAAGAAATGTACACATTATTGGTACAAATTGAAGCCATCTTAAACTATAGACCTATAACTCCTATATTCAAATCCCCAAATGATTTTCACGTTCTTACACCTAGACATTTCCTAATCGGAAACCCACTTGCAACACCGGTTGAACCAGATCTTACTATAATCAATAAAAATCGCTTGTCCCGCTGGGAAAGAATACAACAATTACAACAACATTTTTGGAGACGTCGGAAAAGAGACTATTTAAACTTACTTCAACAAAAATCAAAATGGAAAGTGAAATATCCTCACATAAAATTAAATACTGTTGTGTTACTTTATGAAGATAATATCCCACCATTACAGTGGCATCTCGGACGCATCATCGCTACTCATCCCGCTAGTGACGGCGTTGTACGAGTGAAACCGCGAAAGGCATAATTAAACACGCTGTTACCAAAATGTGTCCACTTCCTATAGAAGCAAATTAGTGTTATGCTTGTAATCAACATTTGTGAAACCTTATACATGTTGGAAGTCAGTGCTTTAAGGCGGGCGGCATGTTTGCTACATCCTTTGTACTTCACAGTTTGTGTAATTTAAGTCTTAGTGTACATTTAAAATTTTAATATATTAGATATAAGCAGTTACTGTAAAATCCTTTTTTTGTAAAGGCACGTAGTAGTTTTAAATACCTAACGGGAGTCATTCAACGACCCTTAACTTTCTCACACTTTAAAATTTAAGATATTACTAACAACCAATAGAATTAGTTTTTGTAACCAGAGGTAGTGGAATTTTTCTTAACATTTAATTTTTTTATAACCGATTTTATATATATTTTTCGACAGTCACCAATGTAGCGTCTCCCAGCATAGTTCGGCTTGCTGGTAACAAAAATCCAGTTACCGAATAATCAATGTTAGTGAAAATGTATCACAATTTGTAATATATGTACATATCAAGAAATACAGTCCGCTATTTTTTAAATCCAACTAACCGAAAAAATACAGCGGATATCAACATCCGAACATCATCTACATACAAGTTGCCGATGATCGCTTGCGAAGCGAGAGAAAAAATATTCTTGCCTTCCTGAGCCAACTCAGATAATATGTAGGCTTACGGCAACTTTGCTTTTAGGTAGCTTTTTCCATGCCAAGTTTACGAATCTTGCAGCAAGTTTACAGGATTATTGGTAATATTACCAGTTTTGACGACACGCTTGAAAAATTGAAGTAGCTTGCTGCAAACTGGCAGAAAACTTTTTTTGCAAATTTGCAGTACGCCGGCGTAAACGTATAAATCCTGACGCATTTGTCGCCATTTTTATGTTAATAAAAGTTGTGTTTGTCATTTCATGGTGTTTGTATTCTACCGCGTTATTATTGAAACGTCCGAGAAATTACTTGCAAATGCAAGAGCCTTCTAGAACTGTTATCTAGTTTCTAGAAAATATAGCGAAAAGTGAGGAACGATCGAGAAGAATTCGCTGATGTCTATAAAAGCCGAAGATGGAAATCGTAGGTCAGTTATTGCTGGAATGCGAATGTGTTAAGAAGATTATCAAGTGAAAATAAATCGTTAACACGTGTTTGTCTACATAAATAAATCGAGAATAATCGTGTATGTGATAATTAGTGTAAACAAGAGTGATATCCGAGGACGTTATCTTATCTTAAGTGTTATACAACGGTATACATAAATTGTAGTGTAAGTGTTTTTATTATTAGATTTTATTAGTTCGGTTAATTTAAAAGTGTACATATTTCTATAATAAGTAAACGTAGTTTTAGTCGTTATAAATAAATTAGTTTTTAATAAATAAAGACGTAACAGTGGCGTCAGGTGTTGAGGTATCAAACCGTTCGCGATTATTAGTGTAAATACCATTAAGCTATCTAATATCGCTTCCGTAGTTGATTGCGTAAATTACTGTTCGCGATACGCGTGTTTATTTATAAAGTATAAAATAGGTTTATTAAACTTTTTTTCTTTTAACAAGTGCGTGATCACGTTATTAATTAAATTCCTTGTTTATTATTAACAAGTGGATCGTTATTAAAATTTTGTGTTATACAAAAACTGTATTTTAAAAAAGTAGTGTATTTAAACTTCATATTGGTGTTATATTTAAATTTATGCCGGTGACGCGTTTGCAAGCAGTTAAAATGGATGCAAAACTATTTGAATTTCTTGAATCGATAAAATGGTCAAGAATCAATGAATAAAAAATATGGAAGAAAATAATAGAAAAATGGGCGAAACTTCACAGAAAATTGAAGAAAACTGTCGGAAAATTCCAGAAAAATGGAAGAAAATGCTAGAAGTTTAAAAGAAGAAATACGAGCGAGCATGGAAAATCAAATAAAGACTATTGAGGAACAAATACAAGTTAGTGTAGGAAATCAAATCAGAATTGCGCAAGAGGAAACCCAAGCAGATATGCTAAATTTAAAAGAAGAAATTTGCGAATCTGTGAATGACAAAATAGAAGAGGTACAAGACAAATTAGAAAAAAGTTAAAACAAAATTCAAGAACCATAGAAGACAAGCTAGAAAAAATATTGAGAGAAACAATACAACTGCTTGAAGAAAGAATGACCTAAATGAATTGTCACGGTGAAGGAAGCGTCACGAGTGAAGATTAATTAATAGATCATCGTAAAGAAACCACTCACAAGTTCAAAGTTGTTCTACCAAATTTTGATGGTAAAGTTCCATGGTCAACCTACTACAAGCAGTTTTAAACCGCAGCTACAGCTAATGGTTGGAGCAACAATCAGAAAGCGACGTCTTTAATAGTGTCTTTACGTGGAATTTTACAAAGTGTTCCTGACCTGCAAGAAAATTACGAACTCCTGATTTCACGATTAGAAATGAGATATGGAGATGCTCATCTTCAACAAGTGTATCAAGCTCAAATTAAAAGTCGGGTTCAAAAAGCTGCCGAAAGTCTTCAAGAGTTTGAGACTGACATCGCCAGATTAACACGGCTTGCGTATCCTACAGCACCAGATACCTTCTTGGAGCAGTTGGCTATTCAAACCTTCGTAGACGGCCTCCGAGACAACGAAGCTCAGCAGACTCTACGGTTAGCACGACCGAAGACGTTGGATGACGCTTTAACCCATGCTTTGGAGTTCAAGGCGGCAAAACAAGCGTCGCACCGAAGCAGCCATAAGCTCCGTTGTGCTACAGAAATACCCTCGAACTCAGAAGAAAGCATTGAAGACATAGTGCGACGTGTATTTCGAGAACAAGTAGCTCGAGGAAGAGAAGTGACGTGCTGGAACTGCGGGGAAGTGGGCCACGTACGACGACGTTGTACTAAGCCCAAAAGAAGACCAGAAGAGCGTCCGGAAAACTAGAACGGGTCGACCGAATGGGGCGAAAGTCGACCTCAACGAGCCATGCCCCGGAGATTACCATTCAAATGGCATCGCCTAGGGAGCAGTTGCATAGCATTTATCTCGATGGCAAGATCAATGGGAGAAGCGTCCAGTTACTGGTTGACACGGGAGCGACGAAGACCATCATTCGTCCTGACATGTTATTGGAAAACGAGAAGACATCACCAGTAACAGTACGACTTCGAACAGCGACGGGCGACGAAATACCTACTCACGGACAAGTCAAAGTAACCATTGGTTTGGGAAATGGAGTACTCGACCATCAAGTACTGGTAGCCGACATCACGGAAGAAGTTATCCTGGGAATGGACGTGATAAAAAAATATGGGTTCCATTTGGATATGAAGAACGATGTCCTGAAGATCGACAATGAAGAAATTCCTTTTCATTCGTCAGAGAAGGCAGCCGTGCGAGTCTTGTTGAGTGAAGACGTGATTCTGCCTGCAAGGACGGAAAGTGTGGTGATGGCACGCCTGGATGGAAATCTCCGGGAAGGCTACATACGCGCGATTGAACCAATGGAAGGCGGTTTAGTTGAAAAGGGACTACTCGTTGCCAGAACCTTAGTACGAGTAAAGAAGACGATGCTAGTAAGGATCTTAAACATCAACTCAGATCCTGTAACATTGAAAAAGAAGACCGTGGTAGGCCAATGCACGCCAGTATCACAAATTGTGAGATGCGTGAATACGAACGAAGATACGCCGCCGAAGAAGTGTCCACAACATCTATTGACATTCTTACCACCAAATGCCAAAACCTCAGCCAAGACCAGCTGGCTAAAGTTAAAGTGTTGATCCAAGAGTACCAAGATGTGTCGCGCTGGAGAGTGGTTCCAAAGGAAGAACTAACGTGGTGAAACACAAAATTAATACCGGAGACGCTCGACCGATACGACAACATCCACGCAGACTTCCTTTGGCAAAAAGAGAAGAAGCCGAACAAATAATTACGGATATGGAGAGAGAAGGCGTGATTGAACCTTCAAGTAGTCCATGGGGATCCCCAGTGTGGTACTCGTGAAGAAGAAGGATGGATCAACGAGGTTTTGCGTAGACTACAGGCAGCTAAACGACGTGACCAAAAAGGACAGCTACCCTTTACCCAGAATTGACGATACGCTAGACACCCTGTCAGGATCCCAGTGGTTTTCTACGTTAGATTTAAAGAGTGGATACTGGCAGGTAGAATTAGAACCTGGCGATCGTGAAAAACAGCTTTTACGATCGGAACTGGTTTGTGGCAGTTCACTGTAATGCCCTTCGGCCTGTGTAACGCTCCTGCAACGTTCGAGCGTTTGATGGAGACCATCTTGCGCGGATTGTCTTGGAAGACGTGCTTGGTTTACCTGGACGACGTGATCGTGGTTGGAAGGTCCTTTGAAGAACACTCTGAGCAACTTGAAGGAAGTGTTCCAGCGATTACGTGGGGCTAACCTCAAACTGAGCCCAAAGAAGTGCCACGTATTTAAGAAGGAAGTCCAATACCTTGGCCACGTCGTATCTAGAGATGGAGTGAGGGCTGACCCAGACAAAATCCGAGCCGTGCAAGCATGGCCAAGACCAATCGACAAACATCAGGTCCGAAGTTTCCTTGGGTTGTGCACTTATTATAGAAGATTTGTACCCGGATTTGCCAATATTGCCAAACCATTAACAAAATTAACTGAAGAAAAAGCAGAATTTAGATGGAATGAAGACTGCGAAAGTTCTTTAATCAACTAAAACAAGCCCTAGTCACTTCGCCGATTTTGAGTTATCCAAGAGAAGATGGAAAGTTTGTTTTGGATACCGACGCAAGCAATCTGGGCCATAGGCGCGGTCCTTTCGCAGATTCAAGATGGACAAGAAAAGGTTATCGCGTATTTTAGCAAAGTTTTGTCCAGGCCAGAAAGGAATTATTGCGTCACTAGGAGGGAGCTGTTAGCAGTCGTTAAGTCCATCGAACATTTCTACAAGTATTTGTATGGACGAAAGTTTTTACTGAGAACAGACCACGCCGCTTTAAAATGGCTTCTGCAGTTCCGTAACCCAGAAGGACAAGTGGCAAGATGGATCGAGAGACTGCAAGAGTATGACTATGACACAGAACACCGTGCCGGAAGCAGTCATCGAAACGCTGATGCCTTGTCCAGAAGACCATGTCCGGCGGACTGCAGCCATTGTTCGCGACTGGAAGAAAAGTCGAATGTCTCCGGAGAACTGCTATGGTTGATGATGAGTGGGAACCTGAGCAGTTACGTCGCGAACAAGAAGACGATCCTGAAATAAGACTACTCCTGGACTGGAAAGAAAGCGGCTGACGACCAACCTGGGAAGAAGTGAGTGCTTTGGGCAAAAATATCAAAGCGTACTGGGCGCAGTGGGACTCCTTTGATAGTAGAAAACGGTCTTCTTAAGCGATCTCAGAAAGTGCCGAGGGCACGGGAAACAGACTACAGCTGGTAGTGCCGAAGAGCAGGGTGACTGAAGTGTTGAAGCATCTCCACGATGGGACATCAGGAGGACACTTTGGCATTAAGAAGACGTTGGGTGCAAAGTGCGAGAACGATTCTACTGGATGAACTGCAAAGAGGACGTCATGAAATGGTGCCGTAAATGCATAGTCTGCGCTTCCAGGAAATGGACCAGCGAGAAAGCGCAAAGCACCCATGAAACAATACAACGTAGGAAGCCCTTTGAAAGAGTAGCGATTGACATCGCAGGGCCGTTCCCAGAATCCGATTCGGGAAATAAATACATCTTGGTGGCGATGGATTATTTCACGAAATGGACGGAGGCTTACGCCATACCCAATCAGGAAGCAGCTACAGTCGCAGACGTATTAGTAAAGGAGTTTTTCTGCCGGTTTGGAGTTCCGTTGGAATTACACTCCGATCAAGGCCGCAATTTTGAGTCTGGGCTGTTTCAAGAAGTTTGCCGACTGTTAGGAATTAAAAAGACTAGGACAACGCCTCTCCATCCTCAGTCTGATGGCATGGTTAAACGGATGAATCGAACAATGGGCAAGTACTTAGCCAAGGTAGTGTCCGAACATCAAAGAGACTGGGATCAGTACTTGCACCTCTTCTTAATGGCGTACCGATCATCCGTTCACGAAAGCACAGGCCAAACACCATCCTGTGTCATGCTCGGTCGTGAGATAAGATTACCATGCGATCTTCAATTTGGACGAAGACCGGAAGAAGAAGTCGCTGGAGAAGATTACGTCAGCAAGCTGGCAAAGAGGCTAGACGAAGTGCATGAAGAGGTTCGTAAAAACACACAAATTGCCAGCGACAGGATGAAAACAAGATATGACGTCAAGGCGCAAAATGGTGGGTTTCAACCTGGCGATATGGTTTGGTTGTATAACCCTCAAAGGAGACGTGGTTTGTCGCCGAAGCTGCAAAGGCAATGGGATTGCCCCTATGAAGTCGTGCAGCGTATTAACGACGTTATATACCGCATCCGAAAACCGCCCAGAGGCAAGCCAAAAGTGGTCCACGTCGATCGTCTAGCCCCGTTTGCTGGCGATAACCACAATCCGCAAGTTCAGGTCCGAACCAGAGTAATAAGTAGTAGAACCAGGAATCCAATCGAAGAAATGGAGTTCGAAAAGTTTATGAACTTATACGGAGGTTCTGGAAAAGCTAGGTTCGGAGTTACCACCGAGGAACAACAAGACCTGTTCCAGACACAAAAAGATTACGCCATCGCACATTGCGTGAGCGAGGAGCTTGACATGTCCAAAGGGGTTGCAGTCGTGTTTAAAAAGAAGTTTGGACAGCTAGATGAATTACAAAGACAGCAACCGGCAGTCGGAAAGGTTTTAGGACTACGTGGTGACGGACGCTTCGTTTTCTATCTGGTCACCAAGAAATACTCACGTGTCAAGCCGTTATACAAAGATCTGTGGCGAACATTATGGAGTCTCAAGAGACAAATGGAGTTCCATCATGTTAAGAAATTGGCAGTACCCAAGCTTGGTTGTGGCTTAGACCAATTGAATTGGAGGACAGTTCGAAACATGTTGGAGGTCGTCTTCCGAGGAACAGGCGTTTAAGTGTTGGTCTGTAGTTACCAACCGAGGAGAGTATTGGGTCAGGAAAAGTCCATTGACTGTTACTTTTATGGTCAAGGAAGTTGCCGAAATGGAGGAAGCTGCCGCTATCGCCACGATCCCTTTTACCGGTGTCGCATCCAGTCTCCTGTTCTGGGACAGAACAGTCCTAAGAAGGGGGCAGTGAAACGTCCGAGAAATTACTTGCAAATGCAAGAGCCTTCTAGAACTGTTATCTAGTTTCTAGAAAATATAGCGAAAAGTGAGGAACGATCGAGAAGAATTCGCTGATGTCTATAAAAGCCGAAGATGGAAATCGTAGGTCAGTTATTGCTGGAATGCGAATGTGTTAAGAAGATTATCAAGTGAAAATAAATCGTTAACACGTGTTTGTCTACATAAATAAATCGAGAATAATCGTGTATGTGATAATTAGTGTAAACAAGAGTGATATCCGAGGACGTTATCTTATCTTAAGTGTTATACAACGGTATACATAAATTGTAGTGTAAGTGTTTTTATTATTAGATTTTATTAGTTCGGTTAATTTAAAAGTGTACATATGTCTATAATAAGTAAACGTAGTTTTAGTCGTTATAAATAAATTAGTTTTTAATAAATAAAGACGTAACATTATTTAATTCTGTCTTTACTTATCGTATACTTTAAGGTAAGTATTATTACAGTTTAGGGCACTTGTTGGTTTGCATAACTAATTTGATTAGAACTTTTAAATGGATGAGAAAATTTCAAGTAGTTGGAGTTGAACATTTAGAGGAGTCTGGAAACGATCAGAATAATATTTTAAGTTTGAACAATGTTAATGATTTAAGTAAAATGATCAGTATTGAAAATATTGAAATGAGAAATAACAAAGATAATATTTCACGCCAAAAGAAAATTACCATAACACCAGAAAATAATAACAAAAGCAATGAATATGTACTAAATCAATATTGTGTTAACGTAACAAATTCCAACGCAGACAACGAATATGTTCCCCGCGAAGAAAATAATGCAAAAATTAACTACGAAAAAGAACAGGACGAAGAAGAAAATCTGAATAAAGAACCTAACAGGTCGTTAAAAAAACGTGCAAAAAATGAAAAAAGAATGGTGTAGAAATATCTGAAAACAAAACGACAAAAGGTATAAAAATATTTGATCTAAAAAGGAAAAATTATGCCAGAAACAGAAGTGACGCTACATTGCACATTTTTATGTGTGCAGAAATTTACCTACAATGAAAGAAAAATTATACATGAGCAATTCTGAATGTTGATTAATACAAAAAATCTCATTATTTTAGTAAATACACAAAGAGAAAAAATTACGTTTGAAAGCGAAGACCAAAAGAAGTGGACTGAAAGTCATATAAACTATTTTGACTTAAAAGAAGAAAAACTTCATGTATGCAAAATTTTTTTAAACAACATAGACATCAGTTAGCAGCGCATTAATTTTTTTTAAATAGAAAACAAAACTACAAAAGTACCAAGATCTCCAAATAAAGAAAAACATATAAAAATGCATTCCGCAAAAAAAAATTATTGGGATTGAAAACTATATAGTCATTCCCTTTTATCAAATTGCATTATTGTAGCACTAAAAAAACAAACGGCAATACGGCAAAGGCTAAGTTCTACTTTTTATTTTGCTCTCTAAGTCGAAAGTAGTTTCTAACCACAGTTAACGAATGTTCTAGATATCTACGTTAAAAAATCAGTTTGCATTTTAAATTCTGGTTTTTGTGTTTTTTTTTGCTATCAGCAATAGCATTTGTTATGTGTTTATTTAAAATAGCATCATATTTCTTCATTTGCAAAAGTCATGCAACCAAGCTGTCTATTTCTCTTGCCTCTGTAGCATAAACCACGTTTCTAATATTTTTATATCTATAATTATTTAAATCTTTTCTTCTAAATTAAACCTGTTCCTTACGTCGATTTATAGATTCGTTTTCAAGCAGGTGTTATATATCTGCATTAGCTTTATTCAGAAAAAAACAACATTGCGTTACGGGAATGCATACTATTACTTTTGTATTGACTAGTCCGTGTATAATGGTTGCAAAAACCTGTTAAAATGACTTTTATCGTGGTTCTGACGATTTCCATACACACAAAGCAAAATAACGCCTTTTGATTCTCAGAATACGTTAGCCACCTTCTACTTTTTCTCTTAAAAAGAAAAGTCTTATTCCAATTAATGAATGCTCTATTTGATAGTTGTTTTGGGTAATACTTTAGAAACAAGGCACGATTTGGTTCAGTAAAAACCTCAAAATAATTAACATTCAGTTCTAACAGCATTTTCAAAGTTATTAAAAAATTCGTTGGATGAAAGCGCAGGAGTTTCAAGGTTTTTTAACAGTACTGGTAATTTCGTAATTTAGAGACTTTCTACTCTAGCTACTAATAATAAACAGTGTTATCTAAACAAGATCGCTGGGTTGCGTTTTTTCAGAATCAATAATGGTAGTAGACATAATTTCGCCAGAATTACATTAGTCAGATTAACATTTTTCTGTAATTTAAACAAAGTATTTAACTTTACACATTTTGTTGCAGTCTTTCAAATTTTCTTTGAATTTTCTTGTAAAAAATTTTTTTCTTATAGTAGATTAAACCTGTGATTAAACTATTTTTTTCCAAACTCCCATTGTGTTATATAAATGACTTTTAGTGTTCTAATTAAAATGTTAAATTACTTAAGTAAAATTTACAGCAAGACTAAAAATTCCGCATTCTCTAAGCAAAATTAATAAATTATAGAAGATGAAGATATCTCGACGTATCCTGCAAAGAATACGCAAGTAATAATAACCATAAGTAATTGCCATAGTGGTGTCGATAAGACCAATTATGACAATACTAAGTAGACCGCACTTGTAACATGCGTTTATTTCGTGTAACATCTAATTCACTTATATTTGCTTTAATAATAACTTTTACATAATTTGTTATAATATTTTTTTTCGTTGTTATTATTTTACTAGTGTGATGACTTACATATTGAGAACCACTGACATTGACAAAACCAGTTACTAAAAAAATTAATAATGAAAAAGCAAATTAAATATTCCAGATAAAATAAGTAACAACTTAAAAAAAAATTATTGAAAAAAAGCCGTTTATATCATGTTACTAACCAAAAAAATATAAGAAACTGTATTTAGTTATTAATACAATAATTACAAAAACTAAACGACACAAACAACCTAATTAATTATCACTACCGTTTAATATCAATACATTGTTATCTAGGTTAAACATTTCCTTTTCATATACACCAAATTATACTCAGAACGAACATAAATAATTAACTAACAACAATGAGTCTATCGTTTTTAGTTGAATGCAGTTTCTGGATTGCTTTAATTCTTAATATTTTTGAAGTTAAGGTAAAATTGTAAAAGTTTTAAAAATAATAATATTAATTAAAATGTATTTTAGAAATCAACGAATAATGCAGCTTCAATTTTATTATTTATTGTGCTATATCCGATCTTAGTATTGGCCATGACAGTAATTTTTGCGACATTTCCGTTATTTTGGATTTTAAAACAATTAGTTGGGGTTGTTTTAAAAATACAACACGGATCCGATTTCAATGGTTTAGTAGAAGGTTTAGACGTAATTAGTGTTTGCGATCAAAATCGTAGTGTTACACAATTGCTACTAGTATTTGAGTGCGACACGAGTTACGATTCTGAAGAATGGTTCGACCTTGTAAAAAATGCAGTTAAAAACGTTATGATAAAAAACTCGTCAAAATTTCTTAAACTGTTTTCAGCATTGGATAATTACTTGGGATACTTTTACATGAAAAAAATTTCTTTAAACCTAGATGACTGTGTTAAAAAACTCCAGGTTTTAAAAAATAAAGAAACCAGTATAAAAAAAGAAGAATTAATTGATTTAATTAGTAACTGTTATTACGATGAGTTTCCTTTTGGAGGAAAGGCGCTTTGGGATGTATTTGTTGGCACTCAACCTGTGTTATGGAACATAGGCAACAACAATGCAAAGAAAAAGTACTATCCAGTTGTTGTGCGAATTGATCCTGGAGTTGTTAATAACGTATGTCTAAGTTCTATCTGGAATTATTTTTGTTTACGTTCAGATGTGACAAGCATTGATAAACACAGTTGTAACTTAAAAAGTTTTTTAATTTCAATGTGGAAAGGTTTCTATACGTTTAAGATATTTCCTTCGGCGTTGTTTAGTAATTTAATACTAAAAGGACGTGATAGAAATGCGCTGTGTCGAGGATCTGTTGAAGAAGAAGTTTTAGGTATTAATACTGATTGGGAAGGCTTAACGTTTACTAAAATGAAAAACATTCAAAGTAATTTGTTAAGCACTACAGTGGAAGAAATAATGTTAACCGCGTATACGGCAAGTCTTAATGAGTACATTGAAAAGGTAAGCATTTTTGAAAACATTTTATTTTGCATTTATTTATAGACTAGTTATGTCACTATTTTTTCCTGAATATTTTTTTAAGCTTGCAAGCCTTTAGCATACAACTAGATAATTCAAAAACACTTAAAACTTCACAGAAGAGTACACTTAATTTTTTATTAATTTTTGCTTTAACTTGACTCTCTATTGCAATTTGTTCTTATTTAAAAGTCTTCTATGAATCTGAACACTATGTTATAACGTCACAATGCATTGACATTACTTTACTACCAATGTTTTTACGTTGTAGTTTTATTCAAAACTATTTTTAATTACGAGGGTGTAAAATCAACATTTTCGCCGTTATAGCTACTTACAGTTATTATAATTTGTTCGAAAACGTCAATTAGATTAATCAACAGTACGTGAGAGATAATCTTCTTTTGGTTAAGATAGTTTTTAAATTAATGTTTATTATCCCATTGTGAATATAGAACATAAATATAAATATTTTTTTAAGTGACTATCTAAATACTCCAGCATAGAATGGTACTGAATCATTTTCCAACATAATAATAGTTTGCCTGCAAAGATGAGTTAAGATAACCTGAATATAGTAGAGTTATCATTTATTAAAGTACAGAAAATTGAATATGATGACATTATTGACAGTTTTGCACAAAATTAGAAAAAAATGTATTATTTGATTCCGTGAGCGATAATATGATCAATCTATTTCTTAACTGTACATATTTCTTTAAATAATGGGCCACTGACGTCAGTTTGATATTATAGTTGATCTATCAAAAAATAAATACTTTTTTTTATAATTCAATTTAGTTGTATACTGTGTAAACACATTTTGAAAAATCAGTTTAAAAAGTAAAATATTAATACATATGATTAAATACACCAATAAAACATATTAAAAAAGGTTTAGGGCACCATCGTAATTAAATCCACGCTTAATTAAATAATTGATCTAGCATTAAATGATATATTTTTCAATTAACAATTTGTTTATGGCTATGAATTTTTTTTAAATTTTTATTTAATTCTTGAAGGATACGCTTCATGTTTCAAAGTAGGCACTTTAAATAAAAGTAGTTTAACACGTTTTAATATAAACCTAAACTTAATTAAAAATACTGCTTTTCTTACTTCATTAATTATCGAGTTAAACCAATTTTCACTATTGTGCAAAAATGTAGTTTGTTGTAACCTAAATTTTTATGGTAAATTATTTACAACGTGATTAAAAAAATATTGCCTGTCACAATAAATTGATTAAAAACGTAATACTTAATTAATAAACCTACGTAAAAAAATAATGTTAGCGTAATTATTTCATACTATAAACTTATTGGAATCTAAAAGATATAGAATTATTTATATAATTATACTAGCCGAATCGGTAAACGTTGTTCTGCCATATAAATTATTTATAGTGAATATTTTGGTTGTTAAATAAAAAATAACGAATGTATTGTAAGTGTGTGGGGATGGGATCTATGACATAAGAAGAATGAAACGCTGATAAAAATATAAAAATACCAACCATTCTTTTCTCAATTCAATGTATTTCATTAACGTAACGGACATATTCATTGTTTGATCTCTTAAAAGTTAAATGTAAAGTGAAAAAAAGTAATATATTTTTTATCCTAAAGTAGGAAAATGAAATAAAGAAAATGAATATTAATTTCGAACAGCAATTGAGTGTAGGGGAGGTTTGCCTAATACGGGATACTTAAGGTTTGATGGTAATAAAGAAATACTCAAAGTCGTATTAGTGCCATAAAAAATATATGTATACATTCCTCAAATATTCTTCTATTATACCCCAATTGGATTTCTAAATCCAGAAACAAGTTTTGGAATTATACGCCATTTTTTCTTTAAAGTGCAATTATCCCATTTTAGGGACACATGCAGGTAAAATGGGATATTACGTATCTGTAAAATGAGATAGGGATATTATGTTGCGGTGAAAGCCAGAAAAAAAAATATCTGAGAATAAAAAAAATAAACTCTATTGAAACAAAAAAAAATAATTGAAGAAACAAGAAAAAAATCACTTTCCGTTGCAATAATAGCACAGGAAATCTACATCGTCTTTTTCGGCGCCGGCACAAGCATCGTGGACCCACCGATTGCAGTGGATACATTTGGTTCACCCGTTCCCACTTTTGCTTTTGCTATTTCCACAGTAGAAGCACTCTGGATCCTTATCAGATGAGCTGCTATCGTTTCCTTTACGTTGATTTTTTTTAATTACTGCATGTTGTCGTTTAGCTTTTCCCAATATTGATTTTACAGTGAGACGTTTTGATACTCCTTTATCACCTTTTGCGTTTTGGCTTTCGTTCAAGTCGTCCTTATACGGAGTGCTAGTTAAAACTGCTGCCTTTCCCGTCTTGCGCTTTTTGCAACTTTTCGATGACTTTGTGACAACTTTGGGGTAGGGCTGGATTCGTTCCGGTGTATAGTGATTCTTCCTCTCCTTCGCAGTCAGAAGCATTATTGTTAGATGCTCTCGATGTCAAAGGTTGGGGAGGTCTTTTCATAACTGGTTACTTAAATAACTGTTACGGGGTATCCCATTTTACCTGAAACCTTCATATCCCGTTTTACCCATATCCACAACTCGGCATTAAATATTTCTTTAAAATCATAACCTTAAAATCAAACTCACAACCGCCATAGCCCAACTAACTCCCTATATTTAGGCAATGTGTAAAAAATTAACGACTTTATTTGTACATTAATTGCGCATGTAATCCTTACTATTAGAAGCAACACATATTACATCAGAATCGCAAAAAACATGAAAATTTACCTAAATTAATGTACAACACTGTTACTAACACTAGCACGTGTTGACCAACCGCCATGCACTGTAGCTTCAGTTTGATGCATATTTCGCTAAATGACGACACGTGTGTTTCTGAAAACCGATGGTATCCCGTTTTACCTTACTATCCCATTTTAGGTGAACCTCCCCTACGATATTTTTTGTCAGTCCGTTTTTAACCAACACAAATAAGCTCGATGGTTTGTCCACGCAAGAACATTCCATTATAATTGTCCGTACGAAAAACATGGTGTGCCTAAATCTAAGCCGTAAACAGACATCGTTTGGCTTTGCGACTTATTGATTGTCATGGCATTGATGCCAATCTAATAGAAAATTAAACGCGTTTGAATTCAATTGGCACGTCTGTGGGAATTATTCGAATTCGTGGCAGCAAAACATTTTCGGCTCGGGATTTGCCATTCGAAATGGCGACTTTGATAACTTTCCATTGCCGATGGCATTTGAGAATGTGTCAACGGATGTATCTTGTAACATTATTTTTAACTTTAACGTTTTCAACATTACGCCACAGCAAGCAAATGCTGATCTCATCGCGTATGTTAAACGTGCAATGAAAGGAAGTGTTTGTCTAAAATCACCTAAAAGGAGTAACAGAGTGCTGCCGAATAGTTTGTCGTTGTTTCTTATATCTTTAAATGGTCTGTTCAACGCCTCAAAAGAACGTTTGTGTGCCATAGTGCATTCATCCTAGATGATTATTTTGTATTGTTTCAGCACTGTGGCTATAGATGACTGTTTTTTTATGTTGCGCACTGCGTCTGGGTTACCTTGAATGTTTAGTGGCAGCTTCAATGCTGAATGAGCTATTCTGCCTCCATCCCATAAAGTTGCTGCAATGCCAGATGATGCAACGGCCAATGTGATGCCATTATTTAATCGTATTTTGGTGAGAATTAGCAAGATAAAAAATGTTTTGCAAGTTCCACCTGGTGCATCAAAACACAAAAAGAATCCACCTTGTTCCGCCAAAACTGCCAGCTTAATGCGGTCGTAAATGATTTTATGTTCATGAGTCATCGCGAGTAACAATCGCTGCCATTTCTGCAGTATTGTACTGCAGTTTACGATTCATTTCGCCGTCCATTAAATCAGATGTACTTTTATTTGGCGAATTTATAGCGAAATGACTGAGTGGTAAATTGGCAATAACTACGCAAAGATCCTTAATAGCAATCAATGTTTTATTGTACATAGCGTCACTGAACGTAATCGTTAGATCGTTGCACCGTGTACGAATTCGATGCAATATATCGTCAGTCATTGAATCTTTGTAGTTATACCAGAACGTGTCTGCTCGTCTCGGAAAACATGTAGTCAACAATATAACGAATAGTAAACGAATTTGTGTTGCTGTACAGCCCAATGCTGCTTCAGTAAGCTTATCGTCCCAGTGATTGTACTATACTGTTGTCCATTCACTTTGCGTATATCTTAAAATGACAATGCACCGCCGGTGATATTAACCAACAACAATCGCAGATAGAAGGACTCAATCTGCCTTGAATTGACTGTATATACTCGGCCCAAAGTGTTTGATTTGAATAGAGCGAGGCATTTATTAATTGGTGTGTCTTGCTTGTGGAACATACATTTTTTTGTTTGATTCCATGTGAAATAGCGTGTAGCTTTGGAATAGAGTAGGTTCGTAAAAAGGCACCAATAGTATCCGCAGGATTACACAATTTCAAAAATTTGGTGTATGGTTTTTGGTGGATTTACTGCACGCTTAATTGCTGTTTCATTGGTAAAAAATACGCGCTGGCTATTTCCAAGATGAACGACTAAGTTTCGTTCATGAATTGGGAAACCAAAGATACACCAGACAGCTTCATTGGAGTTGATGTGCCGGCCAATTTGGTAGTGCATTATTTCGTCGTTGGTATCAACCATATTGTTACTTTTATTTACATACTTGCAAATATATTTGATGCTCTTCACCGAACTAGAGAACTTAAGATTAATATGAGCATTGAATGTCTTGCTCGCATATTTAGTGTAAATGATTGTCTGTCATTATCAGTATTTCTTCGACGATATATTCGATATCCGTCGACATTTGTGATCGTGTCGGTGAAATGTTTAGGAAAACACTTTGTACATTTTCCATGTGCCATGCAAGATGATAAACGATTCAGATCACCGCATAGGCCATGAATCATGTTTGTAGTAACAATGTCGAACAGCACATCAGTAGACGGATCTGGAATTTCCGCGGAAATTACACTATCGATTTTCCCAGGGCGTATTTTGTTGACTAACCAAATCAAAATGTGTGCATGAGGTAATCCTCGTTTTTGCCATTCAACCAAATATATCCAGCAACGTGTGGAACCTAATACGTGTAATTTTTTTATGAAGCTCAATAAAGAATTCAAACACACGTGCTGTAATCTCATTACGATGTATTGGATTTTGACCTGGCGATAGCAAAGATGTAACCTTCTGCCACTTTGGATTACATGTAAACGTGATAAATAATTACGATCGTCCGTACTCGCGTACGAAAATCATAACATCCTGTATGTATTCTTGCATATGACGTGGGCTGCCTACGTATGGTAGGATAATAGAATTACCAATTTCGGCGGTATCGGCGTCACTCATGATAGTTTCTCGCATGCGAATGTATTCCTTCCGCACGCAGCTTTTGTTGATTGTGTTGTAGGAATCACAGGCGTTTGCTTTTTACGTTTGCGTACATGTTAACCATGAATTTTTAACACAGCTCACGACATCGCAGTATAATGTTGTGCTGACCGCGTCAAATCATCATATGATACGCATAAAAATCCATTAAGCATCTTGTTTGTTTCTACTGCTGTAACCAACATAGTCATAAATATTAATTAAAAATGAGTAATGATGTTCATAATAAATGAATTAGCTGTGGCTGTGGTGTTCCTTCTAGAAAATTAGCGAATATTGGAGAGCGTCGTATGAACGGTGGGTGTCGGCGATAAACTCCAGATTATTGTTCCTTCTTCGAATCACGATTGCTCGCGTCGATGTGCGGTCACCAACCATCCAGCAACGTCGTCATCAACATTCGCATTGAATGCATGCACGTTTTGTTTGATATTCCATTGCTTTTTGGTAATTATCTCTAATTTAAAACCTTTGGTAATTTTCTACTTCCCTTTTTATATTGAGCAATTTTTGTTACTTACGTACCGCATTTACGGCAATGATTTATTTTTTGTGGTTTCTAACCAATCTTTTAACCCGAGTTTTTTTGAAACATTCTTTTTTTCTTTAACGTGAGGATTTTTAATTAAAAAGTGGTGTTGACATGTACATGGTTCATCTTTTATGGCAAATTAAATTGAATTAATGCCTTCTAACTTATTTACAATTCACGGATAATATTGTACTATTATTTTTTATTATTGTGTGGAAGTTAAGATTATTAAACGGCCGCCATCTGGCAATAATTTGCAATATAGTTCATTCATTATTTACATTTGAATGTTTTATTATAAGAATGTGTCTGTTAGCGGTTTTTTCGTTTATTTTGATCAGCCTAGAATAATATGTTTGTGTGACTGTCGTTTAGACGTTGGTGGTGTTTCAGGAATCGCAACGTTTTGAAAGGATTTGGAACAGGTACTCAACCCCTTGGCGCTCATTTAAATTCATTGTTTTATTTAGATCGCTCACACGGTCTTCACTGCAAAGTTAGCCACACAGTTTAACCCCAACCTTTACGTCCACTCGTAGTTTTTTATGTAATTACAAAATTTTTTATTAATTTTTTTTTAATAAATAACGTATATCTTATTAATACGCTAAACTCTGAATGATTTATTACTGTATTGCACTGCAATAAAGTATATGGAGTGCAATAAAAAAAATGAAATTAAATTTTTTCCTACGGCAACCATCTGTTGGCAGTCTTTTAGACTATAACAACGACTTCAATAATAAAAATAGTGAAAGAATATAAAGAAAATACTTTATTGTTTTTTATTGACATTTCTAAAAAAGACAATAAGAACGATTATTTATCGTATTATAGTAAAGCAGGATATAGTGACAGGAGAAATGCAAATTTTTTGTTTATCATACTAATCATAGCGCCTTCCCAGCTTCTAAAAAACGTAACGTGTGGAAATTCAATGACATATTAAGTTTGATTTATTTGTTTTTGCAAAAATTGTACCCGTTTATTTATACACCAAATATTTTGTATAAAAATAAAATGCAGAAAATATCTTTTTTGACACAAACTCATTCCACAGTCTGTATAAATGCGTTAGCAATTACTTAAAAAAATATTATAATTGTCTTTCTTTGACATTTTGATCAAAAAAAAAGAAATTAAAAAAAAACTACTTAAAATATAATTAAAATTTGCAATTATTTGAATAACGGTACTTGTTAAGTTGAAGATGTCAGGTGTCGATTAAAACTAAGTTAGCAATGATTAATTCTTCAAGAAATTTCTATACATTTAGATAAAGTTTGAGGAAGGTTCTTATAAAGAGAAAAATTGTAAAAACCACACTTTTCTTTTTTTAATATAAATTGTTCCTAGCTGTCAATTGAAATAATATCAAATACTATGCGAGAAATATAACATTAGGATTTAGATTGCTGCGTGGAATGAAGTTATACTGTGAATTTATTTTAATTCTATATTTCTTTGTATTTGAGTGTATTTTAGCTAATTTTAACAGAGTTTTATTTAGAGTATAGCTCTGAAAGTGTGCTGTGATTGATTTTATTGTCTTTTTGAGTAACGCAAAGTAATCTCCAATGTTCAACTAGCCGTCCAATTGAATTGTGTACGCCACAATGACCATTGTAAAATGATTAAACGAAATTTGATACTAATTCTTCAAATTTAACCATAATCTTCCAAATTAACCATATTAATTATACCGATTAATGTCTATAGATCTATTTACAAGGACGAAACATAACGGCCCACCAAAAACTACAAAATTTGTTGATTTTCTAAATACGAGCAACTCCTCTGGTAGAAGACTACGCAAAGGTAGATCCGCTGGATTGTCACACGAACGAACATGACGCCAGCAATTCGAAGGGATGCGTTTTTGGATATGGGAAACTATTTGCGACAAACATTTTCCATTTATGTGGAGAGGAACGTATCCAAGCTAATGCGACTTTGAAATCACTCCAAGCAACTATGTTATTAATGTCTATCAAATTGGCCTACGACTTCAAGACAAACGAAACTAAGTTTGAAAGCAAAACTGCTACCAACATTTTTAAACGCGGAATTGCTAGTCTTTTGATTGGAGCGACTTTTGATTTAGCTATAACAAATGAAACAAAGGCACTATTATCTACTACAAAACGAAGATAAACGACAACAGCGCAACCTAACTCGGACGCATCACAGAATGCGTGTAACGAACAATTTGCAAACGATGCGGGTTTAGAGCAACGAGGTATGGCTTAACACGTTCACTGCGACCCGAAAAAACCGCTATCAAACCTGATTCTAACACATATTTTTTATTTAACTTTATATCACAGACTAAAAACAGCTTTTAACCAGTGCTGAGCTTTATCTGAAAGTTTTGAAGCATCTAATACAGGTGACATAAATTTCCGTCATGTACAAACTGTAACAAAAGTCATGACGAACAAATCCGTCATGCGCATTCAACCTGTTAAACAGCGAGTGGAAAATTTTCCTTGCCATACTGTGTTTATTGCATGAGGCAGCGAATAGCTAGAAAAGGTAAAGAAGCGTAACCATATGTTACGGTATTCAATCTAAAGGTTTGAATGGTTTTATCGGTAAAAAAACCTCTAAAAGATCAATTGGAATTGCCGATACAAATCTTTCAGTAAAATCTGTCTAAACATTTGACGTACGTCGCAAGTAAAAACAAACGTGAATCCCCAAAAACGAATTAGCATAACGCTAATGTCGCTTTGCAGCTTTGGACCAGCAAGAAGCGCGTCGTTGATGGAGATACCTGCGCTATCCTTATCCGAAGCGTCGAAAACTACACGAATTTTGTGAGGAACATTTTCTTTAAAAATGCAATGATGGGGTACGTAATAACTATGTACACTATCAATATCCGCAGTTGAAACTGACGACATGTGACCTGCATTCAAATAATCATGCATGAATTCACTATATTTCTCCCTCATAACAGGGTGTGAGCTTAAATGACGTTCAATTGTTAATAGACGGCGATGTGCTATTTGACGCGACCCTACAAACGTCGGTAACGACTCGGCGTCTTTGAACGGCAACGATACTGTAAAACGACCCAAATGGTCTCTTGCGTGCGTTCTTACAAACAAATCTTCAGCTAGCTGATCTTCCGGAAAAGTTAGGCACGGACTAGTAGAAACATCTTCCACGTTCCAAGACAATTTCAGAGTGTCATCAAGTGACGGTTCAACTGATACGACAAACCAGTGAGGTTGCGGTAGAGTTATCGCATTGTAAGGACCCAGGCGGCGGTCTAGTACAACTGGCCGCCACCGAGCGGCCGCCGCTGTGTGGCCGCGGCCGACTGGTCGCGATGACAACTGGCCGCCGTTCCTACTGGCCGCCGTCCCTACTAGCCGCGAACCTAACTGGCAGCATTTGGAGCAATTTTAAATGTTCTGTCAGCATACCATGTCCTAAATTCTTGAAATCTTCGCAAATTATCTTGGCGACCAAGAATTAACATCCGGTTAGGACCCTCACTGTCTCCAAGAAGAACGTTTTTAAAAACTCCTACAATTTAAAAATTACTTTAGAAACACAAACTCTTCGATGTTAAATGTGTTAATTGACATTACCAAAGTATTGACTACCAATAAAAAATCACGAGCAATATTGTATTATTCATTTTTGACTGTGAATACCTACGTAAATTTTATATATTTTTAGAAAGCATACCTGGTTCTGCTTCATATTTTTTATAACGTTCCGGTATGACTAATGTAGATAAATCCGGTGGGTTTGTTGGAGCAGCAAAATGTTCATTTCGCTTTCTCCTTACAACTTTACGCAAAGCCGTAAAACTTGGAAGTGACCCTTGACAGGTTTGTGAAATTTCTGTTACACAGTTGTTAATTACTTGTGATGTAGATTCACGCGTTTGTACGGCACGAGTTTTGATTTGGGTGATTACGTTATCAACATTATAGCGGATGCTTTGTGTGTATGGAGGTTAACATTTTTGACGATTTCTCCATTTAAAACATGAATCCTCGCTTTACCGTGTCGTCTTCTTTCGCATCGCCAAAATTCCGTTATTCCATCCGTCGAGATTTTATCCCACAGATAAGAAAATCCAGCATAAGTAAACTTTTTTTTATCACGCTGAGAGTCAATAATTGCACCTTCCATTTAGATTTATTTAATTCAACGCAACACGTATTTTACACAAAAAGTGAAACTTCGGAATAAAAAAAAAACTGACCACTATTTATAAGAAATAACTGAATGAAAAAAATGGAGGGGTGTATGTAAATCCGCAAGAACAAAGAAAAATTTTAAATGGTATCTACAGATCTAAAAATAGCAAAACTGAACAACAATTACAATTCCATTTGCTAATATTGCCACACAATTCATTGTAATTTTAACAAAAGAAGAATTTAAACCCTTACTTACTTGTTTTGTTCCAGGGATTAGAAAAGTTCTGCAACTGTTTGTTACTTACCTTTTACAGAAAAACAACAAACGATTATTTTTAATAATAAAAATATTTTTGTCTATAGGCAAGTTAAAATGTTAGTGAACTGGAAAAATATTTGCAAGTAAAAAAAATAAGAAGAATACTGAATACCATACAATACCCGCATGTATAATGTAGAAATATGTCACATAGAAATTAAAGAAACAAATTCTTGTTCTGAAATTTGTATCGCACTTAAATTTACCTATTTATTCCTATTACCCATGCAATTAATGGGTTACTTCCAACCCTTCGTCAAAAATTAGAATCGTGTTTTTATCGGTTTTTAAATACCGATCGACTTTGAATTTGAAGAACAATAATTTACATACTGATATATAGGGCTCGGATTTTATGCTCTAACGAATCAGAAAAGAACAATTCTTTTATGCTGAATAGATAGACGACAACCATAAGCATGCAGCAAGTTGGGTTGGCGGCCAGTGGGAACGGCGGCCAGTTGTCATCGCGGCCGGTCGGCGGCGGCCTGATCGACGCGGCCAGTAGTCCCATCCCGCCCAGGCGATTACGACAATTTTCCGTTACGAAGCTGATTTGACTACTTAGATCACAAAGTGTTCTAAATGTTTGAAATTTACCCCAACAATAGACAAAATAGAATTTGTGGACTTCACTGAGGTTAAAGCTAAAGGAGGTTTTGATGATTCTACAGTCGATTGCGAAGATTTTTTGACTCTGCATGGTTGTGACGAATTTTGTGAAGACGTTCTTCCAAAATGCAACAACGAATGGTCTCGCTCTGAACAATGTCGACACAAGGATTTTGACTTGCACGCTTTCACTAAGTGCTGCGAACTCAAACAATTTAATCCTACGGATTGAGTTTACTAAAACGAGGACAAGCTAACAGAAAATGCGAATAATCTTTGCAGTACAAACAAGAAGATTTAGGCAATGCCAAATTGCTCGTCGCTGCGAACGAATGGTGAGAACGCTTATTGTCCCAACTACTACTACTACTACTACTACTACTACTATTTTTTGAAGTATCAAGAAAACAACCGCGAGATTTTGCAGAATTCGACAAACTACTATTGTTAAAGAACGCTGCTTTCAAAGCACGACATTGATCGCTAAGAAACTGTTTAAGTTCTTTGAATTTATAAAGATGGGGCTCAGAATTATGTAGTTCGAAACGCTGGCGAGTATCTAGATCTAGTTTTTCAAGTAACCAATTAAATAATGTAAAATCCCAATGATCGAAACCCGTAATCTGATCAATGGCAGCTAAATTCTCTACAAAAACATTCAAAAGATTGAGTAAAGCTTGATGAGATTGCGACTTATTTTCGGAGCTCTAGCAATATTTTGCCAATAAAAAGTGCCCAATACTCTACTATTTTGGTAACGAGCAACTAATGTTTCATGTGCAATTTCGTAATTATCCGAAATCAATGGTAAATGTTTAACTAAAGTCAAGGGTTTTTTTGATAAGGTGGAAATCAAATACTGAAATTTCTCTACATTCCATTACGATTCATTTTCATGAATGAGCGTATTAAACAAATCTTGAAAGGTGGGCCAGTCCTTGGGGCCTCCGTCAAGTTTTGGTAAGTCAATTCGGGGCAAATAAATGTGCGATCTATTTAATTTTGACTCTGATGCTACAGAGTTTGTAGGAAATGGAGGACAATATTTAGATCAAGATTACACAATGCCCTCCAATTATCGGCACTTTCACCATCTGAAATATTATCATTCAATGTACTTTGAAATTTGCTAAAGAGGAGCTGAACATTTTTAAAAGCAGCCATAAATTCAGATCGTAACAACTCATCGCTTTTAACTTCTAACGCTAATTTATAAATCGATTGCAATTTTGCAATAATTCGTTTTGCTAACGAATAAGTTTTTTCTGTATAAGTTGGTCAATCACTGAAAGTGTCTACAAGTGCATCAACAACAAATTCAAATTACATACGTGCAGATATATTTCGGATACGTAGAATATATAGGGAAAAAAAGGATATTGTACATGCACCTACTTTACGATTTCCACGAAGTAATGTCACACAGGTTTTCTTTCATATTTATTATACTACTTGCCAGATGCTGATAATAATGGAGTTCAACTAGCCATCCAATTGAACTGTGTACGCTACAATGACCATTGTAAAATGTTAAAACGAAATTTGGTACTAATTCTTCGAATTTTACCATAATCGACTTTTGCATCTTCCAAATTAAACATGTTAATTATACGGATTAATGTCTAACGAAACCATGCTCAATGCAATCGAACAATGAATGCGCATTCTATTAAGGACGATAACGGATTTTTTCAAGTGTCGATATCGGTACAATTTTTAAAATTGATTTATTTTGACAATACTATATTTTCTGTGACAACAGATTTCAAATGTGTTTTCAAATGTTGGTTGTATATAAAGATACAAGGGATTATAAATATTTATAATTAAATTAGGGAAAGGATATTTACAAGGACGAAACAATGACCATTACTAAATCCCAGAGACAGTCATTGAGTGTTTGCGGCATTAATTTTAAAAACATATGTTTCTTGCATGGCCAATTGTATGTTGCCTGTTTCCGTGTTGGAAAACGATGAGCATTGTTTATGGACAAGGTAATACAAAAAATATCTTGTACCATAAACCATGAAAATAAATAAAATACGTTTCTTTGAATGTATTAAACAATGTTGCTTGATGCGAAGTAATAACATTCTGCTGAACTTTCATTGTTTATTATTTTGAGATGAATATACACAACGTTTCAATTGCTGTGGTATCTGCAATCGTCATCAGGTGAATACTAACAAACTTAGAAACTACTGGAGCTTATATACTAAAGACATGTTCGATGAAGCGTTCAAGCGCACAAAATCAATTTAGCGTAACAGATTAATTAATAAAATTACTTAGTGAAGTTTAAGTTGTTTTAGAGGTTCGATTAGTGGTTTCCATATGTTGCTTATCTCGACACTTGGCTGGCTGAAAATTTCTTTGTTGTTGTTGATGAATGCCGCTTCTTTAAATTTCCGTTTGTACCAATGTTCCTCTTTGTGTATGATTTTTGCTTCCGACCATTTCATTCGATGTTGGTTATCCCACGAATGTTGCGCGATGCCGGACTTAGACTGATGTTCTTTCAGTCTGATGTCAAGTGGTCTTTTGGTTTCCCCCACGTATGATTTGCCACATTCACATGGAACTTGGTAAATACAGTTTTGGGAATCGCGACTTACACACTATTAGGAGTATAATTTAACGCTTCATCGAACATGTCTGTAGTATATAAGCTCCAGTAGTTTTTAAGTTTCTTAGTATTCACCTGATGACGATTGCAGATACCACAGCAATCGAAACGTTGTGTATATTCATCTCAAAATAATAAACAATGAAAGTTCAGCAGAATGTTATTACTTCGAAAAATACGTTTCATTTTAGTTTTTTGTTTAAACTCTACATTTGTGTGACAGTATGTATCACAAACTTATCTGTTCTGGTAGATTAGGTACTAAAAATTAAAAATATCATCACAGCATGTACATTTTATAAGCGGCGCGATCACCAAAATTTAACCAGCACAGATAAGTTTGTGGCACTGTAATGAGGTTTTCTAAGTTATTATTTTGTCTAGATAGACTAGATTTCTTTAAGTAGGTTTATTAAATCTTTATCAATTTCTTGTGCGTAGACAAAATGTTACAGTCAAATAGTTTTTGACAGAACGACTTCTGTCGGGTTAGCTAGTTCAAAAAAAATTGTTGTGGTTTTTAACAATATGCTTATTAAGTAACTTTGGTTAAGAAGAAATATCTCAATAGTCTCTTTACTTACTAAACGATTCACACGGTATTATTTTTTTAGTTTTTGCGGATAAACGATTTGTCTTTCTGGAATTGCCGATCGCATATGCTAACAAGCCTAGTCTACTATTTCAATCAAACTAACCAAAATATCTTGTTTTTTGTTTAGTTAAATGTACTTGACAGACTAATAGCAATTAAAATATTTACAGCACTTTTAACTAAATGCTAGGAAAAACTTATTTTAAAATAGCACAAAAAACTGCTGTTATTTAAAAATTAACAGTCTTATAAACTCTTAGTCTTGACTCACTAAAACCGTTTCAAATTGGTACAAGAAACATTAGTAATTGGGTTATAAATTAAAACAAAAAACAAAAATATAACTTTTACGTTAGTATCTGCGCGTTGCTTCCAAAAACTTTTATTTAAAAATAACATAACAAAATATTATTTGAAAATTTGTAACTTATAGAATCTAAATTATTTTATTTTTTTCATAATTTTTTTTGTAATAATGAGTAAATACCACATTGCTTATGCTTTTTAATGTATTATAATTAAGTTAAATATTAATTTATTCTTTAATGTTTACAGAATTCAACAAATTACGTTAAAGAAATAACCGCCATAATGCCAGTTTTAAGAAACACTAATTTGTCACCACAATCACTTTTAGAAAACCAAGGCATCTATAACGTTTTGTTAAAACTGCCAATAACAATAGAAAATTTAAGTGGTTATAATGAAAAAACACCTCTTCTAAGTAGATTACATATGATCAAACAACTACACAAGTCCACCCGAACATCTTTAAAACTTCAAGTTTGTAAGTCTACAACAATTAGTTTTTAAGTAACGTAGAGGTTATAGGCGTTTATTTTTGTAACAAAATACTTTTGCTCTGTACTTCCAAAACCAATAGTGACATTTTTACTATCAAAGGTTCATGCAACAACAAGCGTCAGTATTTCAAAGCCTATAAAGAAAATGAGTTTTTGCGATGGTAAGATAGTTAATGTAGATTGTTGCTTGTGGTTAGCACACACAAACGGTTCACGTAAGTTTTCTAACTAGTAAACTATAGGTTTATTGATACATTTTTTAGATGCACAATTTTCTGTTATGTCATGCGATGATAGACTTCAATTGGGATTTAATGCATACAAACTTCATTTTAGAGACCACACAGATGCTCAAAATGTTGTTGATGGAGTGTGCAAATATATTGACCTTCTGGAAAAAGAAGTTGCCTACACGTATGAATAAACTAAACTACTACTACCTATTTTGTTATAGTCTTCTTATTTATTTATGACTGTTTTAAACGCGATCTTATCCAGAAATAAATCAGTTAAAAATAAAGTAGTTAACTTAAGCAAATCATTTTTATTATAAACAAAATATTTACTGGTTTCAATTGTACAAAACGTTTTTGCTTTTGAAACACATTTGTTTGTACGCATTTAACAAACATGCAGCCAAAACGTGGCAGGACGTGCTATCAAATTAAGAAGGAATTTACTAAAGAATTCTAAAAACTAATAGGAAAAGCTTACCCTGCGATGATTAAACTACTAGAAATGCGTTTTCAAATTATAATTTCATTTCCATTAACGCCGATGATATAAGATAAGGAGCAATTAAGAGGTTATACCGTGACAAGCTCGAATTTTAAGTACTTGACGATTTGACGTTTTGACAGGAAATAAAGTAAAACTAAACTTGCCAGAGGGCGTCCAAAACAGAAACCTAACTAAAGGTAATGAATATACAGGGTATTACATTATGAAATTTATGCACGTAACAAGATCCTGTTGTAAATAAATAAATCTTAGGGATTAGTTGCACCAGCAAAAAATATTAAAACAGCATATTAGATCTGCATGTCTAACGAATATTACGCATAACATAATTTTATTCAACCAGTACGATTTAATGCCAAAATTCGTGCCCAATAAAGAAATAATTAGATAATAATTAAACATTTCTTAAGGTAATAAGTACGTGAGAGTGAGCAAACTTGCTGAAAAACAAAAGAAAATTTATATGGCGTCGAAAAATAGAAATGCATTCTTATCTCATCGATTCTTTCACATGCAAACATCAAAATCTTGATTGGTTTATACCATTAATATCGTGAATGTTCCAAAATTATTAAATGTAGATATCACTAGGCATTTCTTATTGAAACGGAAATAATAATGTGCAAATCAAACTCGTGGAGTGCTGTTTACGACTGGCAAAATTCATACAGCGCGATAAACCATAACAAAGTTTTTTTAACATAAAAATCTATTCAATACAATTTTGTTTGCGTTAACTTTGCCGTTGATTACATAGAAAAAACATTTCTTTAATTTTAAGATAATGCGTAATTATCAAAATTTGATAATTTTACGATGTAGTCTCTTTTTAAATTTTGTTAAAACAATATAATGCCACAAACCAATAATTGGAGGAAAAACTGTTTCAAAATGTTTTTCTGTATAAAAAAAGATTTCCAGTTGCAAAATAACCGTGAAATTCTACTTCCAGTTTTTAAACTTATTAGAAAGTATATACACTAAAGTTGAAAAAAATCTCAATTCGACATAATGCAGTACTAAAAAAAGCATGTCGAATAAACAAAGCTGAATTCTACCGATTTAACCAAAATATGGTTTGAAGCTGCAAGTGTAAACGTGTATACTCTTAATGTGAAGAAAAGACTGGTGACTTCCGAGAAAGAAGCATAATTTGTTTTAGGCTAAAAAATACATAAATTATCCCACAAAGTAGCGTAAAAAAATGTTATATAGTAAAGAATCGACTTTCACTATAAATAACCATGCTAACAATGCGTAGGTCAGAAAATTTTCTGTAGAAGAATCTTCCCCAAACTGTATAATTTCAACAATTAAACTTCAACGTCCGTCATGGTATAAGATTGCATGTCTGTTAAAAGAGTTAGTTTCTTGAAGGTCATCTATAGATAGATGAGGGTTGTTAAACATATACTACCCTAGCACAAGGTGCAACCTAGTGATAAAGATTTGTTTGGCAAAAAAAAATATATTTTCGAGGATTATAATGCTCTTTGCCGTAGAGCTACGTTGTTAAAACCGTGAAATGACAGCCAATGGAGTTGATAAGATAGATAATTCATTTACTTGACCTAAACCCAATACAGAACTTGTGGCAAAAAATATCATACATAACATCAAAAAGAAAACTTGCACAAAAAAAACGAATCAATTATTCACGAGTAGATTTATAGTATTGAAACGTTCGCGAAGTTATCGTCAACTTTGAGCACGTTCGCGACCTTATTGTCAGCTTCCTGAACGTTTACCAAAAGATGTAGAAAATTCTTATTATAGGTCTCATAGGTTAATTTTTTTGAAACCGAAAGTAGTTAACGCGTAGTTAAGATAAATATAACGGCGTTTCAGCGTACGTGCTTTTAATGTAAACAAGTATCAGTTTTAGATAAACAGAAGTTATCCACGAGCATTATTTTTCGAGTGATTGTAATATATAATTTAGTGTAAGTGTTTTTCTAAAATATTGTTAGATTTAGTTAGTTAAGTGTAGTTATAAAACGTGTAAATATTTCGTTATAAATAAATAGTGTTTAAATTCGTTAATATTTTAAAAAAGGAACTACACAAACTGGTCAATTCCATGCCAAAAAGATGTGCAATGGACTTCAAAAACAATGTCTACCTAATAAAATACTAAAATTAGTAGATAATGTGTAGTTTATAATGTTGTATAAAAACCAAAGTTAGTACTACAAAATAATAATAAAGAATACTAATATTAAAAACAGTCTATGAGTTTGCCGTAGAAAAAATAGAAATGGCATAAACATAAACTATATAAAAGTAGAATTCAGTTGTGGTCGACATTAAATAACAGTAGTGCGTTGAAATAATTTAGAAAAAATGGCAAAATGGCGTAAACGTGACAATTTATAATTTTTCAGTCAATGTGATAAAACTTGATAAAACTTTTTAGACGAAATTGAGCAATCTTTACATTACCTTATCGTTGTGATTAAATTTTTATAAATTGTGCTAGAATTAGAAGGTTGTTAAAATCAAACTTATGACCTGTTTCAACACTAGTGCTGTTTCAGATTGTTTATTGGCTCAATCGTATTTATGATTTTTTATACGGTTCTTAGTTTTTTGTTTAGTTTGGCCCACATAACATTTATTGCAATTACAGTCTAATTAGAAAAAGATGGTTGTTTACCTATTTTAGATGTAAAACTAATCAAAGATCTTAACACTAACGGTTTACTTACAGATTGGTACACTAAAACGATGGCAATTAGTTAACTACCTATCTAAACACCCTCACCACCAAAAAGTAAACATTATTAAATCATTAAAAAAGAAAATAATTAAACCTAGTAGTCCACAATTCCACATTCCTTAAAATATACAAATTCTAAAAAAAGATACTTCGTAAGAACAACTATCCTAATAAGATCATTAACGTTATACTATCTAACACTAACATACATATAACTACATATAACAAAAATAACATTTACAACATGCTGTACACCAAGATTAAAGATAAAATAAACACACTTTACTAACATAATGTTATTTACAAAATCAACTGTATCAATTGCAATAAATGTTATGTGGGCCAAACTAACAAAAAACAAAAAAACGTATAAAAAATCATAAATGCGATTGCGCCAATAAAAAATCTGAATCCGCACTAGCTTTACATCATGTTGAAACAGGATATAAGTTTGATTTTAACAACCCTCAGTGGTTGGACCATTACTTTCTAATGAAATGAATTCAAATTCCTCATTATTTAGTTAAAAAGGAACGCATTCCCATTGAGTTGCGTGGAAGGTAATGCATTACAATTACTAATTACCGAAAAAAGTAATGCATTATTTTGAACATTACTTTTCTCGTTATTAAATACTAATACTACTAATAATTACACCACACAAAAACAATAATACAGTGCATACCGCTTAATAGAATCACGTTGGGACCTGGGATAACAATAACCGAATGATAACAATATCCGAAATACAGAAAAAAAACGAATACATGTTTATTGGTTAGAAAGCAGTAGATTGGTTTCTGATTAACAGGTGAAATCATAGCATCAATACAAGCAGAAAATGTCAAGATAAAAATTTTGATAAAACCTTTAAAAAAATCAAAATTTTGAGCCAAATAAATCAAAAATTACTGACCTGTAACATTAAATAGTTTGTTGACACCGCTGAAGAAATGAAAAATAACGTATAATCGGTATAATGTTTATTTCACTGTTTTAAGAACTGCACATTGCTTCTCGGTAATTTGCTGATACTAAAAATAAAAATAAATACAAAGTAACGTTATCACATTAGATGTAGTTAAATGAACTTATTATTCTAAGAACGCATATATGCTTCTCAAGTTAATTCTCGAAGATAACGTATCTTTACAGATGTTTAATGCAATGTCACGTAGGTCAGTCACTTACATCAACAATTTCGTTAAAAATATCACTTCATTTCTAGGAAACCTTGGCAAACCCAAAGTATCGTAAACAGAATTAATTTTTTCCAAACTATCGTTATCGTTTAAGTTGGTTACACGAATCAATTTCAAATAAACTCCAAGAGTTACTTTAATGGTTTTAGCTGCAACTATTTTATAATTTCCTCTTTTCAATAGTATTAGCAATAAGCATAGTTTAGAAAAGAAGTAGAAAATTATCATTGAAAAATATTGCTTGCTTTGTGACGTTTTTTTATGCAAAAAAATATTTTTTTCAAGATTTTAAAATACCTTACATGATGCTGACATTCCTCTTTCATAGAATCACATTTTTGTGTTCTTACAACTAAAATTTTTTTAGATTTCCTGTGCCCCGTGCACGCGCGACTGCTATATAAAATACATAGGCGAAATCCCAACCTTCAAACATCATACGTTGTTTTTGATATCTTTTTATTAACGGTGTTAACAAACTATTTAATGTTACAAGTCAGTCTTTTTTGATTTATTTGGCTCAAATATTTGATTTTTTTAAGCTTTTAAAAATTTTTATTTTGACATTTTCTGCTTGTATCAATGCTATGATTTCACGTCTAAATTAACGACCTGTTAATCAGATACACGCTGTGTGTATTTACTATTTTCTAACCAATAAACTTGTCTATTTGTCTTTTTTCTGAATTTCAGATGATTCTATTAAGCGGCGTGTACGGTACTACCATTAAATACGATTGTCATTCAATGATAAATTATACTAAGACTTATGGGTGGAAGCGCATCGTTACGTAGATAACGCGATGTTTTGCTTTCGCAGCTCATGCTTATCGAAGGTATAATTTTCATGTAGAAATTTCTAAAATATCCTGATTATTTATTCTGTCGAATTTAAAAGTAACGACAAAACTAATGTTTTTTTTTCATTACATTACCAAAAATGGGTAATCCATTCACATTACTAATTACTTATCAAAAAAATTAATGCATTACATTCCTTATTAACGAAAAAAGTAATTTAATTACAGTAATCCGTTACTTGTAATGCCTTACTGTCAACCACTGACAACCCTCTAATTCTAGATATCCAGCCTAACTACAAAAAAAGATTCAAAATCGTAGCACAATTTATAAAAATGTAATCACTAAGATAAGGTAATGTAAGGATTCCACAGTTTAGTCTACAAAGTTTTATCAATTCGTTAGTGTTTAAATTTTGTCATATTCTTATTTTTTATAATCATTTATTCCTCAATGTTAATTTTTGTTGTGACCGTTTTGAAGTGTAGTCTTGTACATACACTTTATAAGTCTAAAATGTAAGTGTTAATTTTTATTGTGTTTTAAGATAACGTATTAATTAACAAATTAGCTTACTCGATTGTCTGTGACATTGTAAAATAACTGGTTTTAATAAATAGAGGCCTGAAGAAGTTCGCACATAGCCGCACAAAACGTAGCCGCTTCTTAGAAACTTGTTTTGATGCTCCTCCTCATTGAAGAGTATAGTAAGTAATAATAATAATAATAATAATGATAATATTGTAAAACTTTTTACAACAGGAAAAAAACGTTCTTTCAAGAAAGTAGAACTAATTATGGTTATCGAACAAATAAGCTAAATTGCGTGTGTGTTGACCAAGTTTATAAATTCAAGTTCATGTAAACGTTGTCCACAATTACAATGCGATTGTTAGTGGTAGTTGCAAACTTTTTAGTATTTGTTCATTCACTATTAACCGATTATGAAGGGTAAGTTTCTTAACGCTACACAATGCAATTCTATGTTTGTTTTTTAGTTATAAAGTTTTTCGTTTATATCCTAAATGTGAAGATGATCTAAGTGCGCTCGTTAAGCTTACTGAAAGCATTTATTTTGATTTTTGGACACCACTGAAGTTAAACGGAAAGCCCTTGTACGTTATGGTTCATCCTAAAGTTCAAGAACATTTTTCATCGTTTCTTCGCGACCAAGCAATATTTTTTTACGTGTTCTTAGATGACATTGAAATGTATATTGACAATGCGTTTAGTTTTAGTTACAAGTAGTTTCAATTTTAGGGTCATCAAAAAAGAAAAACACGTCCAAGGAACCTTATCAGAACTAAATTGTACGATGAATTATGATCGATTCGACGAAGTATGCCATTGCGCTTTGCAATTGAGATAAACTTTTTTACTGTTTATAGATTGCATCTTACTTAAATGGTCTTGAAAGGAATTATCCTCAGATTGTAAAACTAAAGTCAGTAGGCAAATCGTATCAAAAACGCAAAGCAAAAGTATGTCAAATTTCTGCACAGCGTGATAATAATAAACCTATTATATTTATCACAGCTGGAGTTTACGGAAGAGAATGGTTTAGCGTGGCACTTGCCAAATACGTTATTAAAGAACTTGTAGAAAATTCAATAAACAATGATTTGTTAAATCAAGTTGATTGGCACGTATTACCAGTGATGAATCCTGACGGATATGAGTACTCACACACGCACGTAAGTCTTTTTATTGTGTTAAACAGTTATTTATGCTGGTTGCTTTAGGAGCGGTTTTGGAGAAAAAATCGATCAGTTCAGAAAGACGGTTGTATTGGCGTTGATCTAAACAGAAACTTTAATTTTCATTGGGGCGAAGTCACAGGAAGTTCTAACCCATGCACCGAAACTTTTATGGGATTAAAACCGTTTTCTGAATCCGAATCAAAAGGCGTTAAAGAATACTTTTACCGTTTCAAAGATAGAATTAAGATGTACTTAAGCTTTCACGGTTTTGGCACCGAAATTTTATATCCGTGGGGATACACTCATAAAATGTCGATCGATGGATCAAAGTTACATCTTCTAGCTGAAGATGTAAGTAACGCAATACTCGACGCGGGTGGAGAAAAATATACGGTTGAATCTATGGCTAGCCCTGTAAACCCTCTTGCGGGAAGTAGCGAAGATTGGGTTAAAGGTGTAGGTGAAGTTGATTATGTATTTACGATATCTTTACCTACCGGAGATTATGGTTATGATCCTAGCCCTAAAAAAATTATATCACTTGCAAAACCAATTTTTGAAGGAATTAAAGTTTTTGGTAAATTTATTACAAATACATTTGGAAACGTTAATGGTACTAGTAATAAATCTTAAGTACGTTTTGTAGATAACCATACGATCGCTTTAATAAACTTTTTTACAATAAAAAATTATTTGTAATTGGAAACGCATTTCAAAGCGAAATGCAATTAAGCGAATTAATTACTTTTATGATTGATCGACAGTAACGACATAAATTAATTGCAGTTTTCGGCGGCTTTGGTAAGGTCATATAAATTAAAAATTAACGAAAATATAAACAATATTATTGGTCTTTTGTTTTAAATTTGCGAAGGTGGTTACACTTTATTATTTGAATTCTCATTAGATTAGTTATGAATAATGCAAATTATTCTGGTATTAGTTGTACTTATTACTACACCAACTCTTTAAGTTACATACAAAATTAAAGACTTGCATAAAGTAAGAATTAAAGGTAAACTCCTCACTTTTAAAACATGTGTTAAAAGCAAATAAATCAAAAAAAGAAACAATGAAAAACAAGATTTTTTCAAGAAACATAAAAACCAAAATTGCATTTAATTTTTAGTGACGTAAAAGAACAAAAATTAATTTTTTATTTTGTTCATAAATTCAAATTTTGTGGCACTCGTTGGCATTGGTAGTAGTCTACAAATCATAAATTTTCTTCAAAGTTTTTAGGTTAGGTTAGGTGTACATTAGGCATTCCAGAACCCGTGACCTCATGACGTACAAAGATGGCGGTGTGGGGCAAACAATACCAGCTGTTACATTGTTTTTATTAGCTTTAGACTATTCTTTGTACTTTTTTCGTAGTATTTTGAGATGCTAGACGTGTTTTTCATTGAGGTTTTTATTTGTCAACACAAAATCGATGACCAATGTTGAATCCTTATTGACAAAATGTGCTGCAAGTTCATAAAAAAGATTTATTTGTAATAAATGTTCCACCGTGAAGGAGATATTTGAGGAAGTTTTCCAAAGAAAAAAAGCAAAAGGCCGAATATTTTATTTATTCAGTTGATCATGTCTTGTCGATTTTCAGTATTATAAAAAAAAATATAAGTAAGTACGATTAGATTTCACATAATAAATCAAATAGTCAATAGTTATTTATTTAATCACTTAATATTAGTACCTACATTGTCTGAAAACTAACTGTAGTAGGTACTACTTCAACTTTTTATTGATTTTTTTTTCGTATCTTTTCTTTCGTACAAAACTTCTGCAATATGCTTACGAATCGCACCCCTTGTATATCCCATATTTTGAGATTGTATCCAGTCTAGATAGGTAACATCTGCTGGTTTTACTTATAAATATATTTCGAATTTGTGAAACTTCTCTTTAAATTGCAGCGTAGTCTGTGCTGTTGTGCGAATTTGTTTTTATACACAAATATGTGTGTCGAAACAAAAAATTGAGTAAAATGATACTTGATCTTTATTTAACTACCATACCCCACAACAGTACAATTATGTAACATGCCTTCTCTGCAAAGGATAAAAAAAATAACATACATTCATTGAAACACATACCAATTAAACCACACTTAATCCTTGTTTTATATTATTCCCTTACAAATATAAGCAAACAGTCCACACACACAGAAAAATAAATACTTAAAAAATGAAAAATGAGTGATAAAACTTAATAACCAGCACTTCATTTCTCAATAAAAAACGTATCTGTTACACGGTTGTCAAACAATGTTTGCCCCACGACGCCATATTGAAAATATTTTGACAGGTCGTTGGAATGCCTAATTGCGAGTTGTTTTAGAAAGTCGTCTGGATTCAGGTGCAAATTTGCAAACAGTAAAAAACTAAGACATTTCGAGTCAAGTCGTAAGTGCTTCTACTGCATGTTTAATAACTGCACAAGTAGGTACACTCGAAACGGAAAACTAGCTTAATTATAGTTTACCGTTGTTAACTTTTTTGCAGTAGAATTAAATTGGCTTTATTTTTAATACTTTTAGGCTCGACTCTAATTTAACTAGCAATTAGATAATAATTGAAAAGTTTTTGACTACAATATTATTTTATTCTGAAGATTAATTTATCAAAAATTAAAAAAAATAATTTCACAATTATAAATACCAGAAAATATATAAAATTAATACAGGCGCTCATTGTCAATCTTATTATTTATGTAATGGTCTGGACATTAACGCCACTAAATGCTGAAAATCATTGACTTTAATCGTATTTTCTAATTTTTAATTTAATTGGTGATCTTCAATACTTATGGTGTTTAAAAGTTGTAGTATCTCGATATTCAAGTCCAAATTTTACAACCGTTGTTAGTTGGCTGCACAGTAATTTGTCTATAAAATGTGTCTTAAGCATGGTGAGAAAAAGGGGGTTTAGCGCTTGCAAAAAAAAAAGAAAAATAGAGGAACTAAAATCTAAAATAAACAAAACTTTACATACCGCAAAGGCCGACGGAATTAAAAGCTTTTTTAAATTTAACTATTTAACATATATTCAATCACTCAAAACAAAAAAAACTATTTAAATTAGCGCTAAATAATAAAAAAATTAAAGCTTAACATGAAAGTTCAAATTAAAATAAATTGAATAATCGTGTTAAAACAATCAAAATTTACAGAAATGAAACAAATAAAAATAAAATCATAAAAAAAACAATAGAAAATCTTAATTAACTAATGCACGGCCATGTACGTATTACAATTACCATTTACTAATTGTATTATCGACAAAATCGTTAATTTGCAACACTCATTATTTTTCTTAAAACCCAAAGTTTTTAAGACACTTAAACGCGTACATAAAATTCGCTAAATTTAATTAACCGATACAAAATAAATACCTTAAATTGTCATAATAAATCCAGGAAAGAACTTATGGTTGATCTTAGGCTGCCAGATATAATCGAGAAGAAAGACTGAAAGGACTATGTTTCGTCGAAAGGTTTTCAATAAGCCGTCACCAAGGCGAAGAGGTAACCGCTTCGTACAATTTAACTAACGCGATTACGTAGCGAACGTAACATTACGTAAAAATAAAACTTGAAAACACGTGAGATTTTTAAAAGCCGTAGATTGTACAAACTAGGAGAAACAAAACTCTACTAACTGAACTAAAAATTCACGTTCTCTGCATAATTTCCGCGGTATTACTTCATCCACCGGGAGTAAGTTTACCACCCAACCAACTACCTTCCGTTACTTAAGGCATTTTGAACGACTGTCAACCAACTATCAACTGTCTCCTAAAACCAAAATCATTTATATTTATTAACTTAATCGGCTACTCTGTTCTAAAGGTTTAATGCCACCAAAAAGTGCAAAGAGGATGTACACGGATTTAATTACGACACAAAAGTAAAGTTAGAAAACGGCCTTTCCTTACGTGAAAAATGTCAAATCAACAATAGTAGATTACATACCGAGGCGGAAAATATTCCATTTCTGTCGAGAGAACTATAGTTTACCGAGAGGCATAGCCTCGAGGTGAACTAGTTCTCGAGACAAATGGAACACTTTTGCCAAGGTTTGTATACAATTTTATTCACAATCAGCCATTAAATAAAATAAATAACATAAAACTAATAAAAAATGAATGAAAACCTACTTCCAAAATATTATCGTTTATTTCGGTAAAAAATTAAAACGTAGTAGGCACACTTCACAATTGACATATACGTATTTAATTTATGATTGTCATTTTATCAAATTAGTTAAAACATAACACACACGAATTACAGGTTCGGAAAGTGTACATTACTGACCGCGAGTTTTCATTACATACTCGCTTTTTTTAACCATGGAAACCGCTCACTTACCAACCTTTAAGAGGTTCGGGAAACTGTACGTTACTAACTGAGTGTGAATAAAATATTTTATTTCATTACGATCATAAAGATTACTTGTTGAGACCTGAATTATAACAACTGTCTAATAAATTATAAAAATATAATTTAATAAAACTAACACCAATAAACAAAGTACGAATGCACTCTAAACGTATTTAATACAAAGAACTTTTAAACAAACTTAAAATAAACAAACTGCTAAAATATATTTTATTACAATTATATCTCGAAAGAGAAACATAAATTACAACTGGAATTTTGACAGAACAAAGAAAATGCCAAATCGACGTAAATTCAGAATACTGATGATTAAACAGCGTAATAATTTTGAAATAATTGAATACAAAATTTTATCAACAACTTTAATTGACAAAGTTGGATCCAAAAACGTAAATTTACTTCTTTAAATTAACGTGAAATCAATAAAACAATTTCAAAATACATGAAACGAATAACTTCTACTCAAATACCGGGTCTTGCACGAAAGAAATCGCGTTAACTCAAACGACGGTTACAAACTGCGTTACCATCCCTCTTTAATTGCATTGTAAAGGATTTATCGTGATTAATGTATGTAATGGATCTAAAATTGATTTAAAACCAATATAAACGCTCTATGCTAAACGTTTTATTTAAAACGGTCTATGATCGGCCTCGAAACAATGAGCCGTAATTAGATTACTTTGGTAACTAATGTTGCAGTTTTAAAACACCTCCAACTTTAGCCATACGTACTCGAAATCCAGAGACATTGCTACCTTGGACACGGCTAGTTCACTTTTTAACGATTCTTGTGTTTTAATTGATGCTATGCGCGAGTATAACGTAGTGATTGTAGTCTTCTCAATATGTTTCAATCAAAGCAAGCTTCCGTATTTAGTTCGTAGATTAGATACTTTTGTATTCTATAACATATTTTCTCATTGTTTACATGTGTGTATTTTAATTTTTTGTTTGTTAAACATTTCGAATATGAAAAGATAACAGCTGGTGGAAGTTTCTTGCATGCTCATCCTTCATCGAGTAATCAAACATAGCGGAAGTAATACAATAAATTGACATTTTATTACAAATGTTAATTTTTTTGCTTCTCTCTTTTTCCTTTTTGTCTCTCTCTTCTTTCTTCTCATGGTCAGACCTTGTTTAAACCACAAACACATATTGTATTTAAAATGAAATACAAACTTTAGGTTATTTATTAAATTAACAAGAAATTACAACCGATCCGAAACAGACCTTGGCTATGAAAGCATTTTCGCGACTTCGTTCTACGAAGCAGTTGGAAGCGTTTTAGGGCTATGTAACTATTACCGACGTTTTAGTAAACTTTACAGTCAAGTAGTAATTGTTTATAGCACCTATTAAAGAAAAAAAAAACACTCGGTGGTACTAAGGTCCAAAAGAGGATTGGTCGTTCTTACGCATTAAGCAATTATTCCTACGTACAGTGATAATGCATTTACCGAACCCAACAAAAACTTTCTATTTGCAAGACGATAGATCTAGGATCGCAAAGCAGAATTTTACCAACTAGATGAATAAGGAGAACACCGCGTCATAAGTATTGCAAGTAGAGTTTTGCGAGATTCCAAATTGTTGTACACCGTACCAGAAAAAGAATTGTTGGCAATTATATTTCCACTAAAGAGGTTTTGAACGTTAGTATTGGGCCGTAAATTGGCTGATAATGTCTTAAAATTCCTAAAATAATATAAATTGTTAAGTGATAGATAGATTAGATGGGTGACGTATTTAAATGACACGTTGAAAATTATCTACTCTGTAGGCTACCTACACTTCTGACAAAAAGCAAAGCTACCTAGTCAGAGACAGCCTGATTAACACCATCCTTGAAAAGTAAAGTCAAAACACAACTTACTTCAAATCAGGCTCTTATGTAGTTGTATGTAGCGTTTAATTCACAAAACTGTAGTTGAGTCAGCAAGTACCTAAGCTGCACCTGTGGGCTAATGCCAAACTTGAGGCAAAAGAACGGGCAAAGATTTTCAATTCAGTTAAAGTAGTGTTGAACGTTCCAAAGTGGCACAACAAACAAAAACCTGAAGTAATCCTTCGTCTGATCAAGAATCAGAACTAGTAAAAACTAGACCTACAAAACGATGCTTGGAGGAGAGACGGGGACAGAACGTTTGCACTATTAATAGACAATAGTGAATAAAGAACATTTCAGTCAATCAACTGCGTAGCACACATAGGCCTCTATAAGGTTAACTTCCTCATCTGTTCTAATGATAAGAATAAAAAACCTGAAAATATTTCAAATTAACCTCCACCACTGTAAGGCAGCTAGTACAATCTATCTATCTACCCAAGCAGTTACATGAAATTATATTTTAGAGATATTACTACTATAAAAATAAAATAGAACAATGAGAAAGATCCTGACCAAGCCATAATAAGCTCAATCTACGTTCCATCCGCTTCTGAGAAGCCATCACCCAGCGAGGAATTAGAGAAACTAGTATTGTTAGCTTTACAAAACAATTTAGACCTTATCTTTGACTGCGATTGAAACGCACAAAACACAATTTGAGGCAGCACTGAATGCAACATAAGGGGTGTGTTATTGTTGGAATTTATCTTAACTAACAATCTAGTAGTACTTAATGTAGGCAATACGGCAATCTTTCATAACTCTAACAGATCATAATTATATTAGCTTTAAACTATCTCAACAGGAAGTAAGCCAAAAAGCATACTATAACCCAAGAAACACAAACTGGGACGTATATAAACAGAAACTACAAAACAGATCTTCAAATAAAGTAGTAGTAGATTCCAATGCCGATCTGATAAAAGATGCCATGGTAAACTCTTTTCAGAGCAGCTATCCTCTAATAGTTCCTAGTCAGCAAAGAATTAAAAAACAAACGAATTGGTAGAACTTGAAAGTCAGGCGTCTGTTTAATAACTCTAAAGCCACAAAAAACAGCAAATGCTACCATGAAGCTCTGACAGAATATGGCAAAAAGATCAAGGCAGCCAAAGTAACAGCCTAAAAAAAAATTCTAACAGAAAGTAGAGACCACGCGTTTTACAGCTAAGCTTTACAAAATTATCTCAAAGCAAGCCACAAACCCAGTAAGTACTGTTAATATAGAAAGCAGAGCATATACTAGAACCGAGAATGATATATCTCTTGTGATAAAAAGTTATTTACCCAAAACAGTGTAACAACTCAATTTGGTCGAAAGCAGCCATACTCTTACAATGGAAAACTAAGAAAAACAGAAACCATTGTCAGCAAAAAAATGATAAAGTGGGAAATCAACCTCTTCAGTTCTTTCAAATCTTCTGGCAACGATGGCATATAACCCGTGATGCTACAGAAACGGATAAATATACTACTTAACCCACTCAGAGATGTTCTAAGCAAGTCTCGCTCGGTAAAAGCAACGACGCAAAAACTGAAACTTACAGATCCATAAGTTTAACGTCATTATTCCTTAAAACTTTAGAAATATTAGTATGCAAGCATTGAAGGGAAGTGGTTTTAATAGCATTCCCGATTCATAGATATCAACATGCTACCAACTAAGAAAGTAATTTGATATAGCACTACACCAATTAGTGAAAAAAATTGAAAAAACCATAGAGTTTACAGAGTATGCAGTTGGATCGTTGCTTGATATACAGGGAGCCTTTGACAACACTTCCTATCACTCCATGGAAAAAGCAATGGCAAAGTATAAAATTGCCAAAATTAGGATTAGATGGACTATGGCAATGCTTACTACAAGAACTGTAAATCTCAAATTGTTTGGTATGGAAAACGTTACAGGCGACAAAGCAGGAGTACTCTCTCCGCTCTTTTGTGCTTTACAGTCGATGAACTGCTCATCCAGTTAAACAACAGAGTCTGTTACACTCAAGAATATGCCAATGGCATTGTCATATTGCCACATGACAAACACAAGAATACTGTACACAATGCAGAGAAAACAGCATGAAGAAGAGTGGTGGTCTAGAGAATAATCCCTTGTGACATTCACTCGTAGAAGAAACACTACAAACAGAGTCAACTTAAAACTGTTAACTGGAAGAGTGAGGTTAACTACTTAGCACTAACTATCGACTCCAATTTAACTTGAAACTCCCATCTTGACCAATAATCTAATACGTCATAATCACTTGGTAGCCCAAAACCCAACAACTAACTGCAAAACACAAAATTAGCAAGACACAATATCTGGCTTATCGGTGCATAACGGAACTTGTAAAGGCACCTCAGGTCTAGCATTAAATGCCATTTTAAATCTACAATCTCAGCACATCTTCTTGAAAAGTAAAATCAAAATGGCAGTTTACAGATTACAAAACACTATCTACTTGAAAACCACAACTAATAATCTAGAGCAGGACAAAATTATGTCACCCATAAATAACCTAATACTAAGAATAAGCTCTGATTTAATATACAAAATCTTTGATTTTGATGAAAACTACACAGTTCGCATTGGTTGAGATCCGGACCAACTACCAACCCCAACAAATAAGAACATAATGTTTTAGACGGATGGATCTAAGTCTGAAGGGGCTCAAGTTACTGAGGCACAAACTCTGGTGACTGAAATAATTACCAACACAACAAGCACCTCTACTGCAAAGTCCAGTCCAGACTAATAGTCAAAGATAGTCTGCCAAGCAGAAAGAGGTCATAACAACAAAGAACATATTTATCCAACAAGGCAAGGTGTTCCTCAGAAAGGCCAAACTTACAACTAACGAACGTAGAGAACGCGCTAAGCAATTCTGCTCACTCCAATGCATGGATCTAAATTTGAAGGAGGCTCAGGATATGATGTATACACCACCATTCCTAGAACCAACGAGAGAGTCAGTTTAGAAAAACTATGCAAACTAAAACGCAAGTTATTAGTTTATGCATAAACATCAGTATAGAAAAAGAATTATATAACCGAAACATATACATTTTAACAAACAGTAGTAAACATAGTAAGATTATGCTTAATCCCAAGTCACTGTAGTATAGAAAGAAATGAAAAAGTGCACCAGCTCGCAAAAGAAGCAGTCCTCAAAGCAAAGACAGGTCCAAAATCTGATCTAAACATACAAAAAAATTGACCCGTTCAGCTACCAATGAATGAGTTAATTATACCCATCAGTGGATTTGGAAAAACTGCAATAAAGTAACATAATGCAAAATATTACTAAAAACTCCAAACTCACAGACCCCCAAAGCCTTGATAAGACTGAACAGAACTCATATCAAGCAAGTAGCCAGTCTTCTGACAAGCATTAGAGCTTTTAGAAAGTTGATGTAAAAGATTAACATCTATAAAAATGAACCTGTATAGATACTATATGAAACAGCATATCATATCCTCTTTAAATTCCTGGCATTAGAGCGCAAAAAACACTAGATAGATTAAAACTCTATTGACAACCGCATGTTAACCCATTACCGGCCATTGATGCGTATACGCATCATTTCTGTAATTAATTTTTTTGGAGGTTTTTTTTCATATTTATTATTACATTGTTTTTGTATATGTTACTAGACATATCTAAAAAGCTTATAATGGATATATAAAGAATTTATTGTCATTATCTAAAAAGATAAGAAGAGTCAAATATGCTAAATTTTAATGTCGCACAGAACATAACTTTATCGCTATTATAATCGTTTTTCCTTTTAGAAATAAAAAAAAATGACACTAACATAACAATTGCAAGTCATTAAGGATTAGAATGACATTGATAAAAATATTTTAATGCTTTGTTGCAATTGTATTTCTATAGTGCAAAGTTAATGATGCGATTGCGCATCAACGGCGCCAGCATGCATTTTGAGCCCCACACTACCTATTCACTTATTCTCAGTCTCTCATTGAAAATAAACGCTGTTTATACATAACTTATACTACTGTATTTATATGTGTACCAAAGTGATATTTATTTGTACAGACTAGGAAATTTATAGTGCGATTTAAATATGTCTAATGATTATTATACGAGACCACTAAGCATGCGTGAGTTAGAAGCAATTATTACAGAAGATTTCAATATTGCGGAATCGGATACTATTGATGCAGTATATATTCTTCTGACTGTAGGCGAACTGACAGATGAAGAAGACATAGATAATAACTTATTGGAAGAAGATTCTCGTCCGTCTGATATAGCTGGAACATTTGAAGTACATCTGCACTAAAACGAAGATTATCCTACAAATCAAGAGGAGCATGAGCAACCGTTGCTTAAGAAACGCAAGTTGTTTTGGACCTGTTAAAAATTGTTGAAGACCCAAGTGAGCACAACATTTATTTTGACAACTATTTCTCCACATATGGATTGTTTTTAACTTTAAAGGAAAAAAGATACTTTGCAACTGGCACAATACGTGAAAATAGACTGCCTAAATGTCCTTTGGAAGAGAACAAACTATTGACTAAACGAGGAAGAGGAAGTTTTTATACGGTGTACGACAAAAAGACAGGGATCGCTGTTGTAAAATGGAATGATAATTCCATTGTAACCGTCGTAAGTAACCACACACCAATTGCACCCACAGTGAACGTTAAAAGGTATGACAGAAAACAAAGGAAAGACATTCGTATCCCTCAACCACATTTGATAAACAAGTACAACAAGTTTATGGGAGGAGTTAATTTGCACGATAACGGTATTGCAAACTACAGAATTAGAATACGGGACAAGAAATGGTGGTGGCCACTTTTTATAAATTGCGTAGATAGTGCAATTGTAAACGCATGGAAGTTGTACAATTTAGCAAATAGAGAAGGTGTTAGTCAACTGAAATTTCGATCCTACCTAGCTTTGTCTCTGATAAAATTTAAAGGTACCAGTGTATCTATGGAAAATAAATTTAATGCAAGTACAAGTGCAACAGTAAATAAAGGACGACCATCGGCACTTGCAAATATAGACGAAATACGTTTCGACAACTTAGGACATGAAACGAAGGAGCGCAGAAGGTGCAAGTTATGCAAGAATGCAACAATTTATATGTGCAAAAAGTGCAGTGTACATCTTATTTCTAATTGTTTTCAGAAATATCATATGAAATAAAAATATAATCGGTAGCAGTAGTGCAAACTGATGTAATTGTTTACTGTACTAACGCCGTTGATGCGTATACGCATCATTATTTTTTTACCATTATATAATTGTTTTTGTGAAATTTTAAATTATATTTGAATATATGTAACCAAATTTAATAGAAACAAATTAAAACAAACCTAAAAAAAATCTTCTTTTTACCCTTGGCAGATAATGGGTTAATAGGGAACATTGCAAGTCTAATAAAATACACTGACGTGGGTCTATCAACTTGAAGGCGCCGGACAGAACAAAAAGCCTGAAAGGTTGACGTGCGTATGCCAGGTATAAGAAATCAAAATTTAATCTAATCTACACAATTTTTTGTGTGGTATATTGAATGCTTTATTATCAGCTTTTTAGGGAATGTTTATTGACACTAGCGCTAGCAGCATTTTAAACATTTAAGTACACTTTTCCTGCTTGTAAAAATGATACTGTTGATTGTATGTATTACGAGCAAGTTTATGCTTGCTGTCACAATTATTTACACTGTTTTTATTTATTATCTGTCAAGTTGTTTAACTATGAGGCTTGACTGACCTTGCGTTTTACTTATCAATTTGTATACATTTAATAGTTGTGCTACCGCAATTACCTTCTCGTATAGCGTTGTATAACTCAATAACTTAATACAGCTAAAATTTAAGCTATTGTGATATTGCTTTAGGAATAGTTAGATTTATAGATTTTTCTTATACGTTGTCGTTAATATAATAATAATAATAATAATAATAATAATAATAATAATAATAATAATAATAATAATAATAATAATAATAATAATAAATGTACATTTTGTTAGTCTAGTTGTGTCCTGTTTAACTTCCTTGTGTTGTTAAGTACAAACGAGAACTTAGAGTCTTTCTCTTACGTTTTTTTAAACACATTATAATCTACACATCAAAAACAATCTGAATTTTATTAGCTACTTTACTCAACCTATTCTCGGAGCTACCATTGTTTTTCTTGACTCTAATTAAGTCACAGGTAATTGTGTAGAGTTTACGTTTTGACTTAACACATCCGTGTGTTGACTGTGCAACTTCAATGCTAGTGAAGTAGTTGTCCAATCCTTTTGTGATGCTAAAGTATAAGTATAAAATCACTTTAGAAAAGCGCCAAAACGTTAAAAAGACAAGAGTGTAAAACACCGTTTAAATCTACCCAAAGCTGTAACAGAACAAATGACAAGACAGAGGTTGTAACGCAGAGTATATCTATTTTATCACAGACAACAATCTACGTTAGAAGAAGATATATAAATATATTTATATAAGTTTATTCAAACACTAACACGTACATAGGTCGGTATCACAGGCATAATATAAAATAAGCTTTCGGTTGGGCAACAGGTCATACAGCAAAGCGATCTTGTCGGCCTAACTTTTACATTCCGACAGCAAATAAATAAAAAACCAGAGCGCACCCCGTCCACTCTTATATCACAAACAAAACAAAATTTTATTTTTCATTGTGACAACAACCGAACATGTACGTACAATCGTGTGTACAACTAACTGTCAATGTGAAAAAAATTAATAAAGTAGGAAATAAATTACTCACAGTTTAGAGTTTCTTCGAAGCCTGCTGCTAGCTATAAGCATCATTATAATATTTCCTAAAATTTGCTGAAATATAACTCAACGAACATATGGTGTTATAACAAGTACATTTCATCCCACAAATTAAATATAGTGTTTTGGTAATTGTTTTCTTTAATACGGTGACAATTGCATCCAACCACTCAAAGAGTAGATAGCGTTAGCTACAGTAACGTTACGTCACCATGGAAATTTTCCCCATTTACAACGTCCGCCTATCATTTCCACAGACAAAAAATTTGTGTGGAGGTATGAAAACCTTCTACAGACAATTTACGGAAGAATTAAATTAAACCACAAACATAAGAAACAAGTGCTTACCCCAAATAAAAACTTTAACTCAAATCACAACAATATTCTATTGAATATCCGCATAGATGCGCATGAATAATTAGCAATGAAAGTTTTGTTAGGCTTACACAACGCTAGATGATGTCCGCGTTATTCAAACCTTACCGGAAGAACGACCTTCCTTTCATATGTCAAAAACTTTTCGACGTCACGGCATGTAGTGGAAAGTAGGTGTTCCGAGAATAAATCTTATACAGCGGACAAACATCATACTAAAACACTTTTAACAAAACATGTTTTTTAAATATTTTTTTGCATAACTTTTTATAATCAACAAATCTAATTGTTTATTTTCTTTTTTTCAATACTTATTTTGAGTTTTTCTGAAATAAACTTTAATCAGTTCATTCATTTTTTTCTTCATATTATTTTCTTAATAGAAGTTTTTTCAAATATTTCTGCATCTAATAAAATCATATTTTAAAGAAATCGTATTTTTACTCTCTAGTTAGCTACTTTTTTTTTTACTAAATTTATTAAACAACTAGACCTTGTATATAAGCAACTAATAAACTTTCAACGCTAATTTATTTTAAATTATAAACTTTATTTATCAATTGTAAAACGTGAACTTTTAGTAATAAAATGTTACTACACCTAATTTTTACTGCCTAGAAACGTTACTTTTCTGTCGGAGTTGCTTCTACAATACAACAAAAAGGCGCTAAACTAAAAATTCTATATGAATATAATTTTATTCGATTTTCTTCAAGTAATAAACTTAAGTGCAAATTACACGTAGTTTGCAAATAATTTTATACCGTTAAATGTTTGACGTACAATAGGAAATACTTCACTTGAGTTAGGATGGAATCCAATAGGTCCACTAGCGGGTAAAACAATAGTAAACACGAGATTAATTTTTGCAACGTCTCTTGCCCAATCTGTACTAAGACCAAAAGCAATATTAAGCATACTGAAAGATCCTACACTATATTCAGGTCCTCCAAACTCAGAAATAGCATCTTTTACTTCTACAGCAATTTTATGCAAAATTTGCTTATTCTTAACCTCATCTTGAGTATGTCCCCATGGATAAAGAATAAAATTACCATAACTATGCAACGATAAATATAAACGAATTTGATTTTTAAATTGTATTATGTAGTTTGCAAACTGCAGAGTTTCGTGTATTCCTAATGGTTTTGGTCCAATATAATAATCAGAACACGGGTGTGTGTCCTTTGCACTCTGATTCCATTTAATCGGAAAGTTTCTATTTGGATCAACGCCATTACAGGTATGACCGAGAGAAGAATGAGTTTTTCGCCAAAAAACATCCTAAAATACCTCATAAAGTGTTTTAGTTATCTAGGCCACGATACTTAAAATCTTACTACATCGTGAGAATACTCATAACCGTCAGGGTTTAACACTGGTATTATATGCCAATCAACGTCTTTGATGAGGTAGCTATAGTATGGATTTTCAACCAATTGATGTATTACATATAAAGCTTGTGCTGGAGCAATCCACTCTCGGCCGTGCATTCCTGCTTCAATCAGTATGATTGGATTATTAGCTGTTCGATTAACCGATATTTGAATTATTTTTATACAACCGCTTTTAAAATTGCTGTCTATACATGTGACATGTACATACTCACTATAACCTTCTGCAAGAATATCTAAATAACTATTAATCTAAAAAAAAAGTAAATAATAAAATAGTCACATATAAGACTCTCACTTCGCTTAGTCTCATAATTCTGTCAAATGTAACATTGCCTGTAAGCTTTGCATCTATGGTTTTGGATATAGCTCTAAAACATATATACATAATACAGAAAGTAATTTACTTTTCACGTTTTACCTTGATACGTCTCGAATAAATATAACAAAATCTATGTTGAAAGTCTTTAATGTAAAAAAGACAAAGCTGTGATATTTAGCTTGAACCAAAATTTGCATTGGTAATTCTGTAAAGTATGTAACATTCAAAAATCTAAAATATTGTTGTTCACTTAACTCCATCAAGAAGTCAATGTTTTCTTGTGTCTTGGGATAAACGTGAAATATGCTGCAACTGAAAATTTTAATTATACAAAATATTTAAAAAACTAGGATAACAACTTTTTGTAGGAAATTCTTATTCCCATAGCAAATGCCATCGTTGCATAGAGTACAATTAAAGAAGTCATATCGATATTATTGTTTACAGTTGTTAATTAATTAGGATATTGACAATAAAGCAATGTCATTTGGCAAATGCATAAAAATAATAATATTATAAACGCTATTGTTTTATGATAGTAATTAAGGACTGTTTTATGATTGTTATTGAGTATACTTTAAAAATTAAGACACAATAGTGTTGTAATGTTAATGGTTGGTTGCATTTAGAAAAAATGCAATGGCGGAGCTGGTTCAAGTTTACATTTTCTTGTTTTGAAATATGTAAATAAAATTTAGGCGCGAACGTATTTACAAAATATATTTACACACTTGTACATCACTTACAAACAACTAGAAAATTCTATTTAATTGAAAATTTGTTGTAGCACTGTAAATGCAGCTTACACTAACTGATACATTCCCTAAAATTTTAAGGGCAAAATGAATATAACACTGTCATGCGCAAAGAGTGCATAATGAAAAGTAAGTTTGGTTGCCTATGCACACCCACGTATACAACATTACATATAAGAAATTTCTGTACATAAACCGGCCACCTTGAAATGCCGTGGCTTTCAACAAGAAAAATATTACAATGCTTATAAGCAAAAATTTGAAAAAGAAAAAAAATTATAAACTAAACTAAACTACTTGAATAACTACACATGAATTTGTTAATACTGTGTGCTCACATTGGCAGTGCAATTTATGTATGGGACGTTTGATAAAGTTTCCACTAGGAGTTTTCACTTCACACGAACGCACGACACCATCTGTAGATCGATGTATTTCTGTTACTTTGCCTAATAACCAATTAAGAGGTGTAAGTTTATCTTCTCGGATAAGAACTAAAACACCAGATTGCAACAAGTTTGGTAAGTTTCCAAACCACTTGGTTCGATGTTGTAATTCTGGAACTATTTCTAGACTTCAACGCTTCCAAAAGTGTTGCATGAGTTGTTGACTTCTTTGATGAAGGGATAAACGATTTTCTTTGATATGTAGATAATTTGGCTCTGGTAATGCACACAGAGGCCAACTAACTCTAAAGTGACTAGGAGTCAAAGCATTTAAGTCCAGTTTATTTGAATCATGACTGTACAAACATTTTCGTAGGTTAAATTTGTGTTTCCTAATATCTTTTTTAAATGTAACTTGGTGGATTTTATTCCACTCTCCCATAATCCACCCTGATGGGTTGCACGGGGTATAATAAATTCCTATTTAATGTTTTCTTTGTGTAAATGATTTGAAGTTTCATTTTGAGTGCTCTGTGATTGAAAAATTTGTAAAGTTCTTTTATTTCATTTCTAGCGCCTACAAAATTTCTAGCATTATTGCTAGAAATCGTAAATGGTTAACCTCGACGAACAACAACACGCTGAAGCACTGCAATAAATGAGGCAGTTGAAAGATCTGTAACGATCTCAAAATGAACAGCGTGAGTAACCATGCATACGAATATACAGATGTATGGCTTTATTAATTTAGCTCTTCTGCAATTTTTGTTCTTTAGGTAAATTGGACCAACATACTCTAGTCCTGTATTGTAGAACGCAGGAGTGCTTAGCTCTATTCTTTTTAAGGTTAAATCACCCATTAAAGGGTTAAAGGATACAGGGTTTACGCGGAAACATTTAATGCATACTCGAGTTATTTTTTTGGCAATGCTCTTTCCTGAAATATGCCAATATTGCTCGCGAATACATGAAAGTAATTAAAGTTTATTTTTTTCATTAATTCTTTTTAATAACTCTAAATGGGTTTTTGATGTATTATTTTATTTTATTTTTTTAAAAATCTCAAAACCTTCCCATTATTTTTAATTTTTTTTATTTTAATAAACGCTACATGTTGCGACTTAAGGTCACTTCAGGCGTATACTATAAAATAAAAAAATATAATATCGAATCTTATTTTAACATAAACTTACTACATTAGAATTGAAAAATCAAACTTGAAACATTGAATATTAAACTTTAAAAAATAATAATTATAGAAATCTGAAAAATAATATAAATTAAAATAAAATCAAAACGTTATAAAAATAAAAAAACTTACCAACATTTATTAATAAAATTAAATATAATAGTATTAACTAATAAAGATTTACTATTATTTGTTGGCGAAAAAGAAATGTAATGCCAACATGTTTTAATAAATTTTAAAATTGAAATGGAAAAGGACCTATATAAAGAAGAGAAAAATAAATTTTAGATTGATTAGATATAGTTCTAAGAGATGAACAATTTTTAATTTTAATAGAAGACAAAATTTTCCTATGTAAATTTTTAATAATATGTAAAGGATAACCGTTAATATTAGCTAGATAATAAACACCAATTTTCAGTTTATTATTAACACGTTTAATAGATAAATCAAGAAAATTTTAAATATTGTTTGATTCCTTTTCTACTGTAAATTTTAGGATTGTGAATAAGAGAGGGATAGACAGATAGAACAAAAAAAAACAAATAACATTTTTAGAAAATAACGTATAATTTTATTTTTAATTTAGATTGTTGCTTTCGCGGTTCTAGTAAATCGGGATTTTTTGTGAATATATGTTTTAGATTTCTCTTTTAGATTTGCTATTCAACTGTAAGCAGTGATAAAGATTTGCACGTATAAAATAATTTTTTATACGTTGTGTGGTTAAAAATATTTGAAAAAATGATGTTTTTAAACTTCCGTCAGTCGAGCGTATATCTGGTAGATTTATGCTTTTGTTATTTACAGTTATCTCGGAAGTCTATTGTTACGAAGGTTTTTTCGCTAGCTACTAACTTAGTTGGACCCTCTACACATAAAGTAATGAGAGTACATACAATAGGACAAAATTAAGTAATACGTAATTTTGGAGTTAATCGTTGATTTAATGCCAAATTGTTCTAATAGCTATATCTATGTCGCACGTATTTTACGTTTGACAAATGCAGAAATTACTGACAAGTGAAAAAAAAGAGTACTTATGGTTGTCCAAGTCATGCAGATAGCTATCGGCACGCTCCAACCATCCCTTACACAACTGCTAAGAACATAAAGTAAAATTAAAATTAGACATAGGATCGTATCACAATTAAGTTGCTCGTCGACAAACAATGAATCGTATTTAAATGCGTGAAGTGGTTTTTCACTATTCTTAATGCAGGTGTGCTTTCAAAGTTATCCAAACTTCAGACCAAGTACAAATAGGACTAATTCCTCCAGATTGTCTCGGACGTGGCTTAATTAACCAAGAGCTTTTAATCGTAACCTACAGCGGAAGGTAATGAATTGACCATGAATCTTTCCAAATTGACCCAACACATGGCGGTATCGTAAATCTATGACAATTACGGGAAAATCATCGTACATTGGCTTTCACAAAAGCAGCGATAATAATACATCTATTTATAACACAGATGCTTGTGCAATTTTAGAAGTGAAAACTTTCCTGGAGAGTTACGTTAGAATTATATATGTGAAACAAACCACAGACAGCGGAAAAATAATGTTTCAATTTGACATTTTATACCTAGTTGTTTGAGATTCACTATATACTTTGTTCAAGACCGTTTGAGACCTTCTGTTCTATTTAACAACCTCTCTACTTATGTGGTGGTGTGTGAGTTAGTGTTAAGTCGTCAGCAAAGTAAGATTAAAATTGACAATTCTTTTATATCATGTTGTAATAAATACCCTTAGCAAAGTGCTCAAGTTTTAATTGCAACAAGTAAAAAAAATACAGTCCACAATTCAGTAGCTTGCTACAATCGAATCAAAATACACGATTCGACAAGCAGCCACGCTACATTTGGTCTTATCGATTCGGATATTGACCTATCGTGCCAAATTTTAAGTCAAGTTTGGTCCAAACCAATATAACAATCAAAAAACGCTAATTCAAATTTCAATTTTGATGCATATTTGTGAATCCAAGAAGGACGCCCAGATACATATTCAATCAGAACGAGAGAGAAAGAGAGATCGCAAGTGACACGAGATTTCAACAAGTGTTCTTTCTTAACCAAGTAAGTGCATTTTCCTTTATATATTTATCCTGTACTGTGTTATTTAGTTGTAACGCAACGTAGAAACTCTTCATATATCATTTATTTGCATGTATTCAATCGTAGAGATTATCAAGGTCAATTTATTCTCTCGTAAGCAATCAAAAAATATTCAATTATTTAAGCACAGCATTGGACGCAGATATTGTTTGTTGTTTGCCACGTGCGCCTGCAGTCGAGTAGCTATAGTATTTATTTCAAATATCAAATACTCAATAATTATGTATCTCTAGACCTTTAATTAATTATTTATTCGTGTAAAATATCAACACCACCTAAATCAATTTTCATTTGATCAAAATGAATTCGTTAACTAAAACCCGTGCTAATATCAAAGGTAATCTAACGAGTAAATTAATTGTCTCTTTGCCAAATACATGGCGCAATTCGCCCAATGGTAGTCTACATTCATATTTCCAGTTACCAAAAATAAATATTTCCAGATTCTCAGGTGACCTAGATAACTTGATCGAATTCAAAAACATATTTTTTAGTTTATTTCATGATAACTCCGATCTTACCGATATCCAAAAGTTGCATTATCTTAAAAGCTGTCTCGCTGGTACCGCTGTTAAACTAATCAAATCGTTAGAGTTTTCTGTTAGCAATTATTAAATTACTTTCAACTCATTAGTTGCCCAATACGATTGATTCGGAAACATTTTTTCAAGCACGTTACAGCACTCTAATCTCTTGCTACAACACAGCAGTTATTCGAAACGTGTATCATACATGTTACATCGAAAAAATTAGATGCAAGTACTTTGCGGCAATGGGAAATTATACGCAACAAATCCAATTTCGATCTACCTACCTTAGATGAATTCAAGTCATTTCTCACAAATCATGCCAATCTTCTGGATAGTCTATAAGATGCTTCCACAAAAATCTATGTTTTATTCCAAATCGTTTGTTGCAAATAGTCTCGTGTGCCTAGTTTGCAAAGGAGACTCCAAATGTGGCAGTTTTCTCAACATGACACCAAAGGATCGTTTTTCAAAGGTTAAAGAGTTGAAGATATGTTTCAACAGCTTGTAGCGTAACTCAGGTAATTTAGATAAGCGAAGAGTGCGCTAACAAACGATGTAAGAAATCAATCAAACAATTAGAAAAATTGTCAAAATTGGTCAATTAACTTCCGAAGTCAGGGATGCCAAATAGTTTGATTTTAAGACTAAATTATTAAAGTCTTATCTGAAATAAAAAGTTACACAGGAAAAATTCATTGATTCAATTTTAAAAGATAGTTATAATCTTATATTCAAAAACAAAACAAAACAAAAACAATAAGTTAAAACTCAGTTAGATTACTTAAAACTAAGAATTGAAATTTTCAATATTTAACTAATTAAACTTAAAACTAAGATAATACCGGTACTTCTTTACAACTAAGAGAAACAATTTTAATTAAGTTACTTGAAATATTTGCAGTAGGCAAATGTAATTTTGATATTAATTAGAGAAATTTTATTCTTTTGCATTTATATTTAATAAGTTACGTTCAAATATGTTATTTTGTAAGAAGAAAACCAAGTTTGTTGATAAAGCAGTCTTTAATCAACGAAAGGAATGTAGATAAAACTTAACTCACGCATACGGATCGAATTTCCAAAGGAATGCAGAGTTGAAGCTGACGGGTGGCCTTGGGAAATTTTCCCATCAAAAATTAAGGACTAAGGTATATTTTCTTAACGAAAATTGATTTGGATAATTGGCATTGACGGTGTTATTCATACACCAAATCCACTCAAATTATTATAGGTAACGATAACTTCATTTAAAGATAAAATCGGTACCAAAAAAAAAGTCTAAAACAAATAGAAACTAGGTATTAGATAAACCCAACAAAATTAGAAATAAAAGACATACCTGTATTATTAACACAGACTTTTTAAATAAAGATATTGTAGATATAAAGTAAGATAAAAAAAATTACATGGCCTCCAAGTACTACATGCGTACTCGTCAAACGCTAAATACTGAATGAATCTCAAGGTGACAACGCCTTAAAAAGGTGAGACTCCACAAAATAAAAATAAAGGAAGGTTTACACGCAAATTTAGTTAAACTAATACCGATAATTTAAAATCAAATAATAACAGTAACGGAAACGTTACAAGCTTTGCTCGGTGTCACATGTTACTTCAATACATTTCTAGATTTTCGTGCAGAACATGTAAAGCTACGCCTCATACGTTGTTTTATGTCAATTGTTTAGGACAAGCAGCAGAAACTTCTGCATTGCAGTCTCTTTTTGAATCCCCCATTTCTATTGTTCTGCTTTCTGTTTGAATTAATAAAGTAGAAAATAAATTACTCACAGTTTAGTTTGCCTTCAAAGCCTGGTGCTAGCTAGAAGCAGCATTTTAATATTTCCTAAAATTTGCTGAAATATAACTCAACGGACATATGGTGTTATAACTAGTAAATCTCATCCCCCAAATTAAATATAGTATTTTGGTAATTGCTTTCTTCAATACGGTGACAATCGCATCCAACCACTCAAAGAGTAGATAGGCGTTAGCTATAGTAACGTGACGTCATCGTGGAAATTTTCCCTATTTACAACATCCGCCTATTATCTCCACAGACAAAAAAATTGTGTGAAGGTATGAAAACCTTCTACAGACAATTTACGGTGAATGAAATTAAACCACAAACGTAAGAAACAAGTGCTTACCCCAAATAAAAATTTTCACTCAAATCACAACGATATTCTATTGAATATTCGCATAGATGCGCATGAATAATTAGTAATAAAAGGCTTGTTAGGCGTACACAACGCTAGATGATGTCCGCGTTATTCAAACCTTACCGGAAGAACGACCTTTCTTTCATTGATCTACTATGTCAAAAACTTTTCGACGTCACAGCATGTAGTGGAAAGTAGGCGTTCCGAGAATAAATCTTATACAGCGGACAAACATCATACTAACACACTTTTAACAAAACATGCTCAGTTCAATCATTTTTTTCTTCATTTTATTTTCTTAATAGAAGTTTTTTCAAATATTTCTGCATGTAATAAAATCAAATTTTAAAGAAATCGTATTTTTATTCTCTAGTTAGCTACTTTTTTTTTACTAAATTTATTAAACAATTAGACCTTGTATATAGGCAACCCATAAGCTTTCAACACTAATTTATTTTAAATTATAAAGTTTATTTATCAATTGTAAAACGTGAACTTTTAGTAATAAAGTGTTACTACACTTAATTTTTACTGCCTAGAAAAGTTACTTTTCTGTCGGAGTTGCTTGTACAATACAACATTAAGGCGCTAAACTAAAAATTCTATATGAATATAATTTTATTCGATTTTCCTCAAGTAATCAACTTAAGTGCAAATTACACGTAATTTGCAAACAGTTTTATACCGTTAAAGGTTTGATATACAATTGGAAATACTTCACTTGAGTTAGGATGGAATCCAATAAGTCCACTAGCGGGTAAAACAATAGTGAACACGAGATTAATTTTTGCAACGTCTCTTGCCCAATCTGTACTAAGACCAAAAGCAATATTAAGCATACTGAAAGATCTTACACTATATTCAGGTCCTCCAAACTCAGAAATAGCATCTTTTACTTCTACAGCAATTTTATGCAATATTTGCTTATTCTTAATCTCATCTTGAGTATGTCCCCATGGATAAAGAATAAAATTACCATAACTATGCAACGATAAATATAAACGAATTTGATTTTTAAACTGTATTATGTAGTTTGCAAATTGTAAAGTTTCGTCTACTCCTAATGGTTTTGGTCCAATATAATAATCAGAACATGGGTGCGTGTCTTTTGCACTCTGATTCCATTTAATCGGAAAGTTTCTATTTGGATCAACGCCGTTACAGGTATGATCGAGAGAAGAACGAGTTTTTCGCCAAAAAACATCCTAAAATGCCTCATAAAGTGTTTTAGTTATCTAAGCTACGATACTTAAAATCTTACTACATCGTGAGAATACTCATAACCGTCAGGGTTTAACACTGGTATTATATGCCAATCAACGTCTTTGATGAGGTAGCTATAGTATGGATTTTCAACCAATTGATGTATTACATATAAAGCTTGAGCTGGAGCAATCCACTCTCGGCCGTGCATTCCTGCTTCAATCAGTATGATTGGATTATTAGCTGTTCGATTAACCGATATTTGAATTATTTTTATACAACCGTTTTTAAAAGTGCTATGTATACATGAGACATGTACATACTCACTATAAGCTTCTGCAAGAATATCTAAATAACTATTAATCTAAAAAAAAGTAAATAATAAAATAGTCACATATAAGACTCTCACTTCGCTTAGTCTCATAATTCTCTCAAAAGTAACTTGGCCTGTAAGCTTTGCATCTATGGTTTTGGATATAGCTCTACAACATATATACATAATACAGAAAGTATTTTACTTTTCACGTTTTACCTTGATACGTCTCGCATAAATATCACAAAATCTATGTTGAAAGTCTTTAAGGTGAAAAAGACAAAGCTGTGATATTCAGCTTGCACCAAAATTTGCATTGGTAATTCTGTGAAGCATGTAACATTTAAAAATCTAAAATATTGTTTTTCACTTAGCTCCATCAAGAAGTCAAAGTTTTCTTGTGTCTTAGGATAAACGTGAAATATGCTGCAACTGAAAATTGTAATTATACAAAATATTAAAAAAACTAGAATAACAACTTTTTGTAAGAAACTCTTACTCCCATAGCAAATGCCATCGTTGCATAGAATACTATTAAAGAAGTCATATCAATACTATTGTTTACAGTTGTTAATTAATTAGGATATTGACAATAAAGCAATGTCATTTGGCAAATGCATAAAAATAATAATATTATAAACGATATTGTTTTATGATTGTAATTAAGTACTGTTTTATGATTGTTATTAAGTATACTTTAAAAATTAAGACACGATAGTGTTGTAATGTTAATGGTTGGTTGCATTTAGAAAAAATGCAATGGCGGAGCTGGTTCAAGTTTACATGTTTTGAAATATGTAAATAAAATTTAGGCGCGAACGTATTTACAAAATATATTTACACACTTGTACATCACTTACAAACAACTAAAAAATTCTATTTAATTGAAAATTTGTTGTAGAACTGTAAATGCAGCTTACACTAACTGATACATTAGAGAGTTTAACGGCGTCTCTTTTCACCTTCTAAAATTTTAAGGGCAAAATGACTATAACACTGTCATGCGCAAAGAGTGCATAATGAAAAGTAAGTTTGGTTGCCTATGCACACCCACATATACAACATTACATATAAGAAATTTCTGTACATAACCCGGCCACCTTGAAATGCCATGGTTTTCAACAGGAAAAATATTGCAATGGAATTTTTAGAAAATAATGTTTAATCTTATTATTAATTTAGATTTTGGCTTTCACGGTTCTGGTAAATCGGTATCTCTTGTGAATATGTCTTTTAAGTTTCTCTTGTAGATTTGTTATTTAACTGTAAGCATTGGTAAACATTTGCACGTATGAAATAATTTTCAATATGTTGTATGGTTAAAAACAATTTGAATAAATGATGTTTTCAACCTTCTATTAGTCGAGTGTATATCTGGCAGATGCATGCTTTCGTTATTTACAGTTATCTCGGAAGCCTATTGTTACGAGGGTTTTCTCGCTAGCGACTAACTTAGTTGGATTTAGGCCATAAGTTATGAGGTACTAAATTGTAAAGCAAATTAGAAAAGCGCCAAAGCGATTAGAAACTAGAATAATAGACACCGTTTAAAGTTATCTAACACTGAAATAGAATACATGACAAAACACTGGTTAGAACGACAAATATATTTATTTTTTAATAATGAGAAAAAAAGAAATGAAAATGCAAAATAATTACGTAATTAAAGCAGAATTAAGTACATATATAGTAGCAAAGAATTATTCTATAAATATCACAGTTATAGCGTTGATACCAGTATTGGAGCTTAAGCAACCCTCCACGCATAAAGTTATTAAAGTACATACAATAGGACAAAATCAAGTAATACGTAATTTTGGAGTTAATAGTTAATTTAATGCGAAATTGTTATAATAACTATATCTATGTCGCACGTATTTTACGTTTGACAAATGCACAAAATACTGACAAGTAAAAGAAAAAAGAGTACTTACGGTTATCCAAGCCATGCGGATAGCTATCGGCTAAAAGTAAAAAGTAAAATTATTTAAAATTAAATTAGACATAGGCTCGTATCACAATTAAGTTGCTCATCGACAAACAATGAATCGTATTTAAATGCGTCAAGCATCCGAGCGGTTTTTTACTATTCTTAATGCAGGTGTGCTTTCAAAGTTATCCAAACATCACACAAAGTACAAATAGGACTAATTCCCCCAGATTGCCTTGGAAGTGGCTTAATTAACCAAGAGCTTCTTTTAGTACGTGCTTTTAATTGTAACCTATAGCGGAAGGTAATGAATTGATCATGAATCTTTCCAAATTGGCCCAACACGTGGCAGTATCCTAAATCTATTACAATTACGGGAAAATCATCACATCACAAAAGCAGCGATAATAATACATCTATTTATAACACAGATGCTTGTGCAATTTTTGAAGTGAAAACTTTCCTGGGCATTTACGTTAGAGTTATATATGTGAAACAAACCACAGTCAGCGGAAAAATAATGTTTCAATTTGACATTTTATACCTAGTTGTTTGAGATTCACTATATACTTTGTTTAAGACCGTTTGGGACCTTCTGTTTTATTTAACAACCCCTCTACTTATGTGGTTTGGCGGTTCATGTGTGTGAGTTAGTGTTAAGTCGTCTGTAAAGTTAGACGTTAGATTAAAATTGTCAATTCTTTTATATCATCATGTTGTAATAAATACCCTTAGCAAAGTGCTCAAGTTTTAATTGCAACAAGTGAAGAAAATACAGTCCACAATTCAGTACCTTGCTACAATCGAATCAAAATACACGATTCGACAAGCAGTAGGCTACATTTGGTTTTATCGATTTGGATATTTCCCTATCGTTCCAAATTTTGAGTCAAATTTGGTCCAAACCAATATAACAATCAAAAAGCGCTATTTCAAATTTTAATTTTGGTGCATATTTGTGAATCCAAGAGGGACATCCAGATACATATTTAATCAGAACGAGAGAGAGAAACAGATATCGCAAGTGACGCGTGATTTTAACAAGTGTTCTTTCTTAACCAAGTTGTCCTTTATATATTTATCCTGTATTGTGTTATTTAGTTGTAACGCAACGTACAAGCTCTTCATATATCATTTATTTGCATGTATTTAATTGTAGGCATTATCAAGGTCAATTTATACTCTCGTAATCAATCAAAAAATATTCAATTATTTAAGCACAGCATTGGACGCAGATATTGTTTGTTGTTTGCCACGTGCGTACTTATCGCCCATATCTGGTTACTCAAAGTTAGACGCCTACAGTCGAGTAGCAATAGTATGTATTTCAAATATCAAATACTAAATAGTTATGTATCTCTAGAAGTTTAATTAATTATTTATTCTTGTGAATTATTAACACCATTTAAATCACTTTTCATTTGATCAAAATGGGTTCATTAACTAAAACCCGTGCTAATATCAAAAGTAAATTAACGAGTAAATTAATCGTCTCTTTGCCAAATACAGGGCGCAATTTGCCCAATGGCTGTCTACATTCATATTTTCGAATCGAATTCAAAAACATATTTTCAGTTTAATTCATAATATCCAAAAGTTGTATTGTCTTAAAGGCTGTCTTGCTGGTACCGCTGCTGAAGTAATCAAATTGTTAGAGTTTTCTGTTAGCAATTATTAAATTGCTTTAAACTTATTAGTTGATTATTGATTCGGAAACATTTTTTCACGCACGTTACAGCACTCTTATCTCTTGCTACAACACAGCAGTTATTCGAAACGTGTATCAAACATCGAAAAAATTAGATGCAACTACTTTGCGGCAATGGGAAATTATACGCAACAAATCCAATTCCAATCTGCATACCTTAGATGAATTCAAGTCATTTCTCACAAATAATGCGAATCTTCTGGATAGTCTAGAAGGTGGTTCCAGAAAAATCTATATTTTATTCAAAATCGTTTGTTGCAAATAGTCCCGTGTGCCTACTTTCGGGACTCCAAATGTGTCAATTTTTGCAAAAATTATAGTTGGAAAAGTTTATCATGAGACGATCCAGTCCCCAATAGCATTCAGTCCATATGGACTACTTATCGTAGTATCGTATCTTAAAGATATATACGATTTAAAGATTCCTAGGCATGTTCTATGTGAAAATTCAGCCGACATACAACTTCATGGATTTTGCGATGGTTCCAATTGTGGTTTTGGTGCATGCATATATATGTGTTTAGTTGACATGGATAATCAAGTTCACGTTAATTTGCTCTGCGCAAAATCAAGAGTTGCTTTCCTTAAACCTTTAACTGCGCCCAAGCTCGAGTTGTGCTGAACACTTTGTTTTTAGCCAAACTTTCAGATCACGTTCTAAAGGCTTTGGATGGTCCAATATCCAAATTAGCAAGTTAGCGGTAAGACAGTTTTTGGAAAGTTGTACACTCCGGAAACCCAACAAGTAACCAAGAACGCTATAGTGCAAGGTAAAGTTAAAGTCATGCTGCTTGATAAGGAACTAGAGTGCCGTAGAGACATCACAAAGTAACCGCCGCGCGCGGTGACAAGCACGGTGCCTCTTTTCGAAGAGTTTGGACTATTTCATAAACCAATCGGCCGAGATTGGTATCGTCGCTTTGTTAAAGATTAAATGCTGAACGACTTTGAGTAAAATAGTTTAGAAATAGAATTGTAAAACTAGGCTGACGAGAATTTGTCTCTGATAGCCGCATGGGATTAAAATTTTAGAATTGTAATATTGTGGGACTGTTTCAAGCTTATGTCTGTATCAAAATTAACAATCCTCATGATATTTTGAATTTACTCAAAACTCAGCATTTAGAAAACGCTAAATCGAGTCTCATAGATTCTACAACTTATAATCTATGGTCAAAGCGACCGTAACATTAGAAATAACAGACTATTAAATAAACAAAAGTTTTAAAGCGTATACTGGACTTTCCAATAAATGAACTGTGTTACTAGAACATATTAGGGTCAAGTCCGATATTAATATTACTAATTTAAAATTATCAATAATGAAAATACGACGCCAAGGCATATACATACATTAACGTTTCATTCAAACTAAAAAGTATACTTTGTTATTTTTTTTATTAAAAACATATTTTAGTGCGAGGTGAAGTACACGTTTGTATATAAAATATTTTAAAACGCTCCAAAAGAGTTTACGCAAGTTTTTTTACTTTTTTCATTTTTATTTTATTTACTTTCATGGTCTTTATAATAACGTATTTTCTTGCCTTAAACGTTATTTACTTTATAGATATATATAAGCTTACAAGAACTTAAAAAAAACATGCACGCTAGTTTAAAAAACAAATTTTGCCGTTTAATCTAATGTCGCGATTTGTTCAAGGCCATCCAACATCATAAGTGTTTGTTTATAGACTGTTGACATTTTAGTTTTTATTTAGATTGTTATTTTGATTTAACAAATAACTTTTTTTTGTCTTTTTTGTGTAGAGATGTTCTGTGTAAAACAAAAAATAAAAAACAAAATTAACTACACGAGAGAACCTAAAACTTTACAAAAGTATCTTTTAAAAGTATAGTTTTGTTACAAAAAGTGCTGTAAGTAACGCAATTGGAACAAAATAATATTTAAGGATTCATTATGGTCCATTTAGAGGATTTGCATGGATTTTTCATGTCCAGTGAGTATCATGACATGAAACTAGCAGAAGCGACTCTAACGGAAGAACGCATTCATCAAAAGGCTATTTAACACAGCCAAAAAAAGCGGAGACTGGGATGAATACAAAACCAACTTCACAACATACAATGCCATTAAAAAGGCAAAAAGAGACTCATAAAGAAGTAGGGACGTAGAAAACGAACCTACACGTTCTCGACTCCAGAAAGCTTTGAGCAAAGACCGCACTAAAAACATCGGTTTTTTGGTGCCCGAAAACGGAAAAATTACAGACTCGGTTGAAAGTACTCTGCAAGAACTACAGTAAAAACACTTCCCGAGTTTATCGTTAACTGAAGTTCCTAAGCACTAGAACCTAGAGGCACCAAACAAACGGGCACCAAAAAGAAACTGAGACTTAGCGAGCAAAATAATGAATCCTGAAAACCTAGAATGGATATGTTTAAACTATTTTAATCTCCAGGAACCGATGGAATTTATCCCATCATGCTGCAAGAGATTTGCTGCTCTGCGAAACGCAGTATGCAAAATTCTCAGAGCCAGCTTAGCACTTTCGTATATACCAAACAGGTGGCGGATTGTCAAGATGGTATTTATACCAAATCTTACAGGCCAATCAGCATGACTTCCTTTATCTGAAAACTAATTGAAAAAATAGTCGATAGAGCAATAGAAAAAAAATCACACCGCTAGTCAACCCAATGCTCAGAAGTCGGACGGTAACAAGTACTTTGTACGGTAGCATTATAAGAGCCAAAGTAGCTGGCGAATGTCTACACAACGAGGCGCTGTCACCCCTAATGTGGTGCTCGTCATGGACGGCTTACTACAAGAACTAAAAGATAAAGGGATATTTGCTTTAGGATACGCCGACAATCTCAGCATTAACACAAACGGGAAGATTAGGTCATCTGTATCGAACATAATGCAAAATGCACTAAACACCTTCAAAAAATGGTGCAAAAAAAAGAAACTATCATTGAACTCAACGGTAAACGAATTATATAAAACTAGCTACGTTATACGGAGTCACGCTCTTGATGAAGACCATCAACGTTCTTAATACAAACAAACGGATGGTCGGCCGCACATAGGGATTGCAACCCACAATGACCAAATGGTTATATACTATGGTAACAAGACCCATCATCACATACTGTGTGCTTGTGTAGGATGAAAGAACCAAACCGAAAAGCACAGCACACCTTGATGTAATGATGAAAGCAAGACAAGCAGCATACAAGCTACAGATTAACAAACACACGTCAATTACCGGGACAACAATCGCGCTGCATGAACAAACAATCTTAACTTAATATTTCTTAAAATGCAGTTTTAAGATCCTCCTAAATTGTTTAATTAGTTAAAAAATTTTTTCTGCTCAACTTCTTCAGGCCAGTGTATATAATTTAAAACATCAACAATCAGTAATACATATTACACATCAATTTCGTGTATTAATTCACCCACATACGAACTATCAAAGTTTGTTTCGAATATATTAAACAACATTTCTTTTCTATTTAGCTATAATTTAAAAAATTCATATCAATTGTTGGATAAAATCAATAATGTAACAGTACCTACAGGCTACATACTCGTTTCGTTTGATGTCATTGCTTTATTTACCAACATCACAAAAGAATTAGTTGTTAGCGTAATTATTAAGCATTGGTTTCACATAAGCAGTTTTACCACACTAAATATGAGTGAGTTTATTTCAATCATTGAGTTTTTATTTATGTCGAGTTATTTCACTTATAAAGATGACCAATTCCTACAAATTTTTGGAACTGCTATGGGAAATCCTACATCCCCAATACTAGCGAACATAGTAATGGATGATCTATTAACGTTTGTACACTCAAATCTAACGTTTAACCCCATCTTTATGTATGTGTATGTTGATGATATTATTGCATGCATCCCCCAAAGTTTAGTAAATGAAACATTAACTGTTTTCAACAGTTATAACACACATTTAAAATTTACTTACGAAGTCGAAAATAATGGTTGCATCCCATTTTTAGACCTACTTCTAATCAACAATACAAAACATAATAACATATTAACAGACTGGTATACAAAACCAACGGCATCTAATAGAATTCTAAATTATTTTTCAAAACATCCACACAACCAAAAAATTAATTTAATTAAAACAATGAAAAATAAAATTCTTAAACTTAGTAGCAGTCAATTCCACACACAAACATTCACTTATTTACGAAAATACTAAAAAATAATAATTATCCATTTTCTCTTATTAAAAAAATTTTAAAATCAAATCAACAAGTACAATTCAGTGATAATATTTATAGGTCTAACCTATCACAACCTATCATACACTACAAAAGATTAATAAACATACCGGGTTTAAGTCGTAGTATTATTAATATAATAAAAAAATCTGATAACATCAAAATTGTTCTCTACAACCATAATACTATTTATAATACAATCTACACCAAATTAAAGAATAAAACAAACTTATTAGAAAAATCATCTGTAATATACAAAATTAATTGTAATAATTGTAATCTTTACTACATAGGACAAACAAAACAAAAATTAAAAAATAGAATCAAAAACCATAAGTATGATTGTAGTACTAAAGCTAGTGACACAGGTCTTACATGCCATCACATCATAACAGAGCATACTTTTAATTTTGACAGCCCTGAAATTCTAGATGTAGAATATAATTTAAAAAAGAGATTAATCTCAGAAATGGTCTTTATTAATTTCTACAAAAACAATGTAAATTTTAGAACGGACACTGACAAACTAAGTTCGATCTACAATAACATTATTAGTAAAATTAAAAATTAATATTCTACTATAATTTATAAAATTATTAATAATTTCCATAATACATCAAAAATTAAAATTTTGCAGTGTATTAAAATGGCATGTTAATATTGATAAACCGTTAACAATTTCTTACTTATCTATCAAGGTTTCAATAATTTTATTTCATTATTTATAAGTGTACGCCACGATTTTGTTTGTTATATATATAATTATATGTTAAAAAATTGTATTCTTATTAATTGGGGTAAAACCAACCACTAATTGTTGGTAAGTTTTCTTAATTGTTTTTATTTTATTGCTTTATATTATCTTATTATTATATTTAGTAATATTGTAGTTGCATTAAGGTACTTTTATTGAGTATGTGTGATTTTAATTCTTTTTCGATTTGGTTTTCTAGTCACCTTTTTTCATATTAATGTAAAATAGGATTTTTTAATTGTTAATGATAGATTTTAATGTTATAACTATTGTATTGATGTGTAATATGTATTACTGATTGTTGATGTTTTAAATTATATAGACTGGCCTGAAGAAGTTGAGCACTAAAGCCAACGAAACGTCGCCTTAACAACATACGAGGTTGATTTTATTTTTTGCCGTCCCTCCACCTTGAAGGATCCTATCAATTGAATAGGAAAAAATTTTTCAACTAATTAAACAATCTTAACTATGAGATCCGATTTCACATTCTTCTTGTCCTCTTTTTAGCCGATTTTACTGCAGTTTGAAGTCGTCACTTTCCTTTCTCAAAGCATTCGTTGCACTATTTTTTCAATGCTCCTAAGCATGGGTTAAAGCGTCATCTAACGTTTTAGGTCGAGCTAACCGCAGAGTTTGTTGCGTTTTGCTTTCTTGGAAGGCGTCTACAAAGGTTTGAATAGCCCATTGATCTAAAAAGGTATCTAGTGCTGTAGGATACACAAGCGGCGTCAATCCGACTTGATAATCGTTTCTTCCCGATGAGCCATGAATAACTTTTGCTGGTGACGCTTCGTTTACCGTGACAATTCATTTGATTTATTGTTTCTTTAAGCAATTGCATTCCTTCTCCTAATTTTTGCTATGGTTGGTCACCTGTAATTCTCAAATTTTCTTTTAACTTCAGTTCTGATTTATCTTCTACTTTTTCTATTTTGTCTACTGCTCCATTTATTCATTTGTTATTTCATATTTTTTATTTGATTTTCTATGTTACTTTGTATTCTTTCTATTTTTTTAGAATTCTTTAGCAATTTGTTTGCTGTTTTCTGATTTCTTTATTAATTTGGTTACCAAAATTTACTATTTCGGAAACTTCATACAAATGCGTCTATTCCGTTGCCTTTCAATTTGAAACACAATTTTAGTGCTACTTATTTCTAGGTCACGTTCTTCTAGTTATTTTTTTAAATCCGCGACTTTTGAATCACTATATATGTTTTGGCGCCATTGTTCGTTCACTTATTATTATTTTTGACTACTACATTTTAAGAACGATCAAATTTTTTGTTATGAAATGACTGATTTATATGTACTGACAAATAAAGTTTACAAATACACACGAACACGTACTAATCACATAATATTACGGATTTCGTGCTACACCTGATACCAATGTAACAAATTTTAAAACTAATTTATTTAAAACTAAATATTCAAACAATTTTAGATCTGATTATTAAATATAACTAATTTTTAATTAAACTAACTAATAAAATGTAACGATATTTAGAAATAACAACTTACAAATAATTTATGTATGACTATAATTCGATATTTACAAACAATGTTTGCGGACACTTGCACTTTTTATTTATGCATTTATGTTCACTTGTGTATTTATATTTGGCACGCATTAAACACTTCGATTTATCTAGGCCGACACAGTGTTTTGACTAGACTTGATGAATTCTAATTTTCTTTGGATACTTTTTATATTCTTACGTTATCTCAATCTAGAACATTTGATCTTTTCTGACCATTGTCTCAAAGTTTCCAAATGCTTTGGAAACACTTCAATATATATTCTGTCAATTTTTGCAGTTATTAACAGCACTACATTAAAAATTATTAAAACTTTTAAAAAAAATTGCATTACAATTTGGTTTATTTTTGGTTTAATAGTTTTACAATAAGACGATGTCAATACAAAACTGTTAAACATAGGTTTCAAACAGTTTTATACCCTGAAACGTAGTATCTACAATTTGGTATATATCGCTAGGGTTAGGATGAAAGCCAGTAGCTCCAGAAGCAGGTAGAACAATAGTGTATACAAGATTTATTTTTGCAACGTCTTTTGCCCAATCCGTACTGAGACCAAAACTAGGATTAACCTTATTATAAGAGTCAACTTGATATTCTATTCCTCCAAAATCTTTAATTGCAGTTTTTACTGTAAACGCAATATCGCGTAATATTTCTTCATTCTTAACACTTATATTGGTATACCCCCATGGATACAAAATAAAACTACCGTGGCTATGAAAAGATAAATATAAACGAACTCTACCATTTAATTGTAGTACAAAATTTTTGAAAAGTATGGTTTCGTTTGTAGTAAATGGTTTTGTACCACTATAATAATCAGAACATGGACCTTTGTCAGTGATTTTCCATTTAAACGGAAAGTTCTTGTTTGGGTCAATACCAATGCAACTAGAATTCAATAAATCGTTACGGGTTTTTTGCCAAAAAATATCCTTAAACACATACATTAGTATATAAGTTCTTTTAATACGGTGTTGTTACCGTATTGTGCGAATACTCATACCCATCTGGATTCAACACTGGCACTATGTACCATTCGACTTCTTTGATGAGGTACTTGTTTAGTGGATTTTCTACTAACTGATTTATTACATACAAAGCTTGTGCAGGAGCAATCCATTCACGTCCGTGCATTCCTGCTTCAATTAGTATTATTGGGTTCTCAGCTGTTTGATTACCAGAAATTTTAACTACCGTTATGCATTGACCATTAAAACTTTTTCCTAAACATTCTACGCGAACGATATCAGAGAATTGTGTTCCAATACGATCTAAATAAACATTAATCTAAAAAGAAAAATAACTACTTTTTTTAGGTATGAGATAACCCTAACCTCGTGCATTCTCATAATTCTTTTAAAAGTAACAGTGCCTGTAAGTTCCGGTAGTATCATTGTTGGTGCAACACTGCAACAGAAAATAACAAAAAATATTTTTTTTTCTATATATTACCTTGATACGTCGTTAATAGATATAATATATTGAACATGCATGTGTGTTAAAATAGAAACAATAAAATCGTGATTCTCAGGCTGAACCAAAATTTGCATTGGCAGTTCCAAGTCGGATGTAACGTTTAATAAATTAATTAGACTATATCTGTCAAAAATGATTAGTGTTTTAATCTCTCTCCGTTTCTTAGGGTAAACGTGGTAAATTTTGTAACTAAAACCTACCATTATAAAAAATATATAAAAATATGTAAAATAATAACTTTTGATAAGTTATTCGTTCTTCAAAGCTATATACAATCAATACATATAATATTATTAAACAATTCATGGTAAATATGCTTGTACGCTTACAAGTAAGGTTATTATTGTTAAGCACGTAACTAAAATAATTAATAATGTTAACACTACGATTTGACATCGTTCATAAATTTAATTCTATGGTTATAATTAAAAATCAATAAAAAAAACATGAACGTTGGTTTTTATAGCTATATTATATTTACTACTTCAATTAACAATTGAAGATGTGGTATAATTAATACACATGTAATTGTATTTAAAAAAACGTTTTTTTTGCTTTCAATTAAAATAAAATTAAAATAATCAATCAATTATTTTTGTATAAAGTTATCACAAATTTTCTTTTTTAATTTTGTTCGAAATCGTATAGTGAAATTAGTCAAACTTGTGTTTATATCACTAGTTCGGAATTAGTATATTGTATAATGAGTAAGGAATTGTTGTCATTGCCAACGAGTATGAAATTTGCAGCCGAGCTGAAGGCGAGGCTCGCATTTCCACGAGTTGGCAATACACATTCCTTACGAGTTATACACTATACTTTTTCGACTATAATATGTTTAATTATTAATCAGTTAAATTAATCTTTTTACGAGAACAAATAACATGAAAAATAATTAATCTAAATTTAAAAACTAGTGTCGGTAGTACCCGTGGTTATACCTAAAATGACAATTAAAAGTTATATCAAATATTTATTTTATGTCAATTGTCAGTGTTTATTCCGCTAGTTATAAGTGTAACTGTTATTTGACTTTTAACTATTTACTTCTATTTAGAAAAATTGTAAGTATAATTTACCTAATTGAAATACATGTAATTTTAGTTAACTTAATTATTTATTATTTTAATACATTGATTTTAAGCAAACGTTAATATGAATGAGCGGGATCAAATTAAAAAATATCAATTAATTACAACATTGTTCTTTTACAGCCAATATATAAAAGAAAATTATTTATGCAAAAACTTGAATCGCTGACATTGTCTTAAAATCCTTCTAACAATTACCATGTAGGTGTGTAAACGTTATTTTCTTAGAAGCTGCCACATAATGAAATGTGAATATGATTTACAATGCAACTAAGCTAAATTTGTAAATATTTGAAAATAATCTGTAATTACTAGATGTTATTATTAGGAATGGAGTTTTACGAACTTAAAGCATTATGTATAGTGGTGCATTTTCTTTTATCTTTTGCACAAACGTAGTTTGCGCTTTAGTTTAGTTAACTTTGATATAAATCAAACTGGTATGTTTTGTCGTTTGTTAATTAAAAAAAAAACAATAAAATAAAGTCAATAGAATATTTTATAATCGTTGTTATTGATTCATGAGCAAACAAAAACAGGTTATAGGCCCAGTTAGTGTGGTGTTGCGATTATAGAAATATCTTCATATAAAAAGATTTGATTCAAGACAAAATCAGAAATAGTGATGGCAACGAACCGGAAAATTGCAATTATTTTAAGTACACCTTCTTTTGGAAAGCTAACAGGTACGGAAAATTACCAGAATTAGAAAGTTGCAATAGAAATGCAGTTAACTCAGGATAAACTGTTAAGATGTGTTGAACCAGGAAAGAATAAAGATGGTATAATGAAATTCGTGGATCTGGAATTAGACAAGATTTGAAAAGCAAGAATCAGTCTAATGGTACAAAGTTGCTGTTATCCGTATTGTGTAAATGCCACAACGGCTAGAAATTTGTGGATTAATCTGCAGAAAGCTTTTGCTCAAAAGGACTTGACCAAAAGACTGTGGTTATTAAAATCTCTATTTGGATTGAAATAAGACCAAATTGAAACCATTGAAGCTTATGTAAGTAAAGCGATGAGAAGATCTCAACAATTAAACGATATAAATAATCCAATAGAAGATGAATTTCTGGCTGTAATTTTATTAAGTGGTATACCATCAGTATATGGCATTAGCAAGTTCAGGGACAGAATTGACTTTAGACCTTGTAAAAGAAAAGTTATTACATGAAAACATGAAGTCTAAGCTTGTGACAAGTGACAAAGCATTTTTTACCAAAAAAAGTCAATAGCCGTTAAGAAAAAAGAAATCAAGCTATAAATGCTATAGATGTGGAAAAAAAATTATTTTAAGACTGACTGAAGGTTGTATCTAAAAGCTCTTCGCAGGCCAATAAAAAAAATTGTGAAGTGCAAGATAGGTCACGAGAAAGTGTTGCGAAAGACAATATAAAAGGCGCCCAGTTTACATTACTTACAGCTTTAAGTATTAATGCAGAGTGTACAAGAAGCTGGTTTGTTAATTCAGCAGCTACCAATCACATGACAAACGATAAGGACTGGATGGTAGATTTCAAGGGTTGTCAATCGGGCCTTGAAATTACATATGCAAATAATAAATCACTTACGACGAATGTTACAAGTAACATTGTGGATGAGACGCAGGATGATGGTATCTTAGTTAAAATAAAAAATGTCATTGATGTTCCGGATCTATCAGCAAATTTACTATTTGAGATACTCAAATGGTTGATAATATTTTTGCTGTGGTGTTTACTAAAGGTATTTGTCATATTTACAATATAGATAATTTTAGAGTACAAAGTAAACCTGAGCTTACTGCATCCAGAGTAGGAGGAAACCGAAATTGAATTTGGCGTGTCCTGCTGTAATTAATTCTAAGGTGGTTTGGCATTGTAGACTTGGACATCTACATAATCGAAGCATAGATAAACTTAAAAAACTTGTAGAAGGAGTAAATTACATTGAAGAAAGTAATGAAGAGTGCATTGTTTATATTCGAAGGAAACAGCATCGAAAACCTTTAAATACATTTGATGGAAAGCGAGCTACTAAAAAACTGCTGCTTGTACAATCAGACTTGTGTGGTCCGATGCTAGAAAAATCTTTAGGTGGCGCAAAGTATATCTTCGTTATACAAGTAAGTTATTTGTGTACTTTCTGAGTTCAAAAACGCGAGGGAAATATCCATTTAAAGATTTCAAATGCATGGTTGAAAATGAGACAAGTTTAAAATTAAAGCTCTTTGCACTGACAATTGCAGTGAGTATTGTAATAACGATTTAGAAAATTATGTTGCGGAAAATTAAATTCATCATCAGAACACAATTTAACACACAAAAAAAAACAGTGTTGCAAAAAGAGCAAATAGATCGATATTTGAAAAAACCAAAACAATGATAATAATTCCAGATGCCCTAAAGACATGTGGGAAAAAGCATGCAATACTGCAGTATATCTAAAAAATAGATTACCACATGGAGGAATAAATAACATTCCAAAAAGTGTTTGGACAAGTAAAAACATAGATCTTAGCCATTTCAAGATTTTTGGTTGTCGTGCTTACGTCTACATGCCGAAAAAAAAACAAGTGAGATAATAAAAGTAGAGATTATTATTTTCTTGAATATTGCAAAAACTCAAAACCGTATCGGTTGTTAGGACATTAATTAATGCAAAAGATGTAAATTTTTTAAGAAAATGTAATGTAAGGTTCAAACGATGAAGTAGGCAAGGAAGACTCATATTGTGTAATACTCAATTTAGGTAGCAAAATCTTGGTAGAAGTGGAGCAGTTAACTCCAACACAAGCAGATAAAGAAGTAGAGGAAATACTAAAACCATCAAATGATGTCGATTCGTTACAAACATCACTAGATCAAATGGATGTAATTGAATTGTATGTTAATGACTTTTTTGTTTTTCATAATAATAAAAAAAGTTTAAAAGGAGATTTTTTTATTTAATTTTAAGTTCAGGAATTTGAAACAAACTTAAAGAAAGGTTAGGTAAGAGAATACGAAGAAATAGAAAAAAGGGAATACTGTATCTGGATCAACATAAATATGCAGAATCTATACTGAAACGTTTTTTAATAAAAAATTGTAATCCTGTAAGCACCCCCTTAAAAGCAAGTACAAAAATGTTAGAGAAAAATAATGGCTCATGTATTAATGAGCCATATCAAAATCTTTTGGTTGCCTTAATGTACTTAGCAGTATGTACTCAACCAGATGTAGCGTTCGCTGTGAATTATTTAACTAAATTTAATAATTGTCACACAGAAACTCATTGGAAATATGCACAGGCATGTGCAGAAAAACATCTTCATATCTTGCAACTATTGATAAATGCCAAAAGATAATTAGACTTTTCTGAATTATTATGCAGTTTATAAAACTGATCGATGTTAATAAATACCGACTTCTTTAAGTTACTTTGAGAAATTTTAGTAACAAGTTTTTAAATACCTTCTTTATAACACTGCAAAGGTGCAATAAATTACTTTTGACGTCTTTTTCATCAAAAAAAAAAATCTGCAAGCAAACTAGTAGTGAGATTGCAAACCATGTGTTCTAATTTATTGTAGTTAAACTTAGTTTTTCTAAAACATGTTACCACTTAATTACAAAAAAAATCGCCACTAAATACCATTGTTTACAAACATAACCTAAAATATTTACAAACCAAATCTTTTTTACTCTATAGGTACCGTTGAAACTAATGCAATAGCATCCAAACAGTTCTAAATGATTTCCTTTTTAAATGTTATAACTTTGGTACACAGAAAATTTGTACACGTCTTTTAAATTATGTTTTCATAATTTATTATTTTGTACCGTAACAGCTTTGACCAGTACGGAATGGAATTGATCAAACACAAAGCACAGTGTGGTCTAATCACAAATAAGCATACAATGTATCGTATTATCTGTTAGTCGTAGAAAAATATATTGTATTATGAAAAAGGATTAGTTGTCATTGCCAACAAGTATGAAATTCATACGCTAATCGTTCACAAGATGAGCACGTAAAACGGAAAATTAATTACTCAAATTTAAAAATTTGTGTTTGTAATACCTAAATGATACTACTGATTCTTCCAAACACAATTAAAAAATTATATGTCAAAACTTTATGGTATGCCAATTTGTTTGCGTTTATATTAAGTCATAGCTTTCTTTTAAATATCAAATATCTACAATATTTTGATTTTGCAGCCGGTGGTACATTAAAATCTATTCATCCCAAAACCTGTGTCATTAACAATAACACCAAATTATTTAGACAAATACAATGTTGGTATGTCAAATTTTAAAGGTTACAACACAACAACGCGCGGATGTGATTTATAAAACAAATAAAGTGAATTTGTAATTAATTAATCCAATGAATCTAATATATTACAAAAATTTTTACGGAAAATTTTATATAAAAATAATAAATGTTTAAAATTACTAATTGAACAAATTGTTACGTAGTATTTCTTGTAACTAAAAAAGCGACGACTAACTCAATTGTTCCAGTGATTGAGTCGTAAGATTCGTGGTGTTAAATTATAAAATGAATTTAAAAATTAGAGTAGGAAACACCGCTTAAATCTACCCGCAGCTGAAATAGAACAAATGAAGAACACAGAGTATATTTAATTTATCATAGACAGCAGTTCACGTAGAAAAAGAAGAAGAAGAAGAAAAAAAGATACATAGTATATTTATGTAAACTTTATGAAACGCTAGCACGTAGGTTGGTATTACAGACAAAATATAAGCTACGCCTTCGACTGCGCAACACGTCGTACAGCAAATTAACTTAGTGAAGCTAACTTTTACAGACTGAAAAGGAATGAATTTACATTTGTAAATTAAAATACAGAAATGATTTTATAATTAATTGTGTTAACAACCTAACATGTACGTACAATCGTTCTTACAATTGACTGACCACCAAAATACTTAGAATTAATTTAGAGTGTTATACTTACAATTAGTTTTCCTCAGGTATGCAACTAGTTAGTGCATCTTACCAGTATTACCTAAAACTTAATTAAAACCTTACAAAAACGTACATACGGCGTTATCACAAGTAAACCCGTTTTATTCATACGATCACTGAAAATAAACGAGCGTGCAGAGTTTCCCTTAAATTAATTTCGTAATTTTTGGTAAAAGTTTCTTGCAATGCGTATAATAATTGCATCCAACTCCTTGAAGGTGTAGATAGTGTTAGCAACAGCGACGTGTCGTCATCATAGAAATTTTCCCAATTATAACATCGGTATATTATCTCCACAAACAAAGAAAACATGTAGTGGTAAAAAACCCGCTACAGACAATTACGGAAGAATTAAATTTAACCACAATACAAAAAATAAGTACTTACTCCAAATAAAGACTTTCACTAAGCTCTAAACAATATTCTAATTCATATTTACGTAGATGTGCGTGAAACACTTAACAATAAAAGCCTTGTTGGGCGTACATAACGCTAGAGGATGACTGCGTTCTTCAAACTTAACCGGAAGAAATGAAATCGTGTTTTAAAATTTGACATTCTATTTACTCAACAAGGAAAAGTGAGCGTATCTAGAATAAGTTTTATACAAGGGACAAACATTATACTAAAGAATTTTTAACACAACTACAACGTTCCAAAAACCAAACACTACATGAATGCATTAATCCAACAAAAAAACCAAATTACGTAACCCAAAACAAAACCGAAAGAAAGAAAAGAAAGTAAGAGTAAATAAGAAATAGTAAGAAACATCACTTGCTAACGGAACATCGTGAGTTAGTGCTCGGTTTGTTGGAATGATACCTAGAACCTAAAAGCTAAAGAGCGGATTAGAATATTTCAAGAGCAACAGAAACCCAAAGAAAAAAATACCCTAACAGTGACTAAGGACATCAAAAATCCTAACTAAGCGGATGTACAGAGTACAAGAAGCGACGTTGCAGTCTATTCTAAGCTTAAAACCAAAAACAGCAAAACAAAAACCTATTATACTCAATAAAGCAAGAAAAGGAAGAAAGCCAAAAAAACGAAAATAAGACTAGATGTAGATGTATTAAATCCGGCTACTTACCACCAACATATGTAAGGCGCAATTTATAAAATAAGCCTAGATATAGTTGGTAATTTTTTAATCTGTTATCGATCTACAGTTTAGCACTTGTTTTTTTAATTATAATTGGCAAGTGACGTAGATTTTAATTTAGTGTTTTGAAAAAAAGTCGGTTTTATAAGTTGTTGCGTGCTCTAGATTTCGCGGCTCTGTATACTTTTGGTTGACTTGAAGTTAGTCTTCCACTTTTCGACGTCATCTAACGAGTATCGTGTTTGTCACTTCGAGTCGTCATTTTACTTTTACTTTATCGTACACTTAAGGTGCCTGCTTGAATTAAAAGAATTATTCATCCATGTTTTGTGGCGCATGTATTTTGAAAACAGTTTCAATTAATTTATTTATTCAACGAAGGGTAAGCTTTTTCTATTCTTTTCCGCATTAAGTTTAATATCCATGTTGATTTTTTAACACCACGTGTTACTTCGAAATGTGGGTCACGGTCAGCTACCTATAAAAGTTAAGCACCCCTTTGGTGAGTCAAGAACATTCAGACCGATTGTTAAAAATTGCTAAAGTGAAGCATCAAACCTATAATTAACATCTACACGATGTGCAGATAGGATTAATACTTTTACTCCGAGTCATGGACGTTTAACACTACCTTTAAAAAAGTACATATGTAACAGCTTACCATAAACTCATTTTTTACTCGTCATAAATGTTATTTTTTACTTTTTTGTAGATTTAGTGAATCACTAGTTTGACACGATTCTTTTAGTTAGCTTAATTACATGTGAGCTATTAGGAAAACGTTTTCTGACGGTTAACACCAACTTTTGATAAGTCAAATTTTTATTTTATTTGATGTCATTATGGTGCTTTTTACAAATCTTGTTTGCTAATAATTGCGGTAACTTTCACAACGATTTGGTTACTATTACTAGGAGTCTAACTTAAATTGTTACCTCATGCTGATATGTAAACCGTTAATTATCATTGATAATTTAATTAATCTACAAATAATTTATACGTCCTTGCCATTCAAATTTACTGTATAGATGTATTGTGAGTATCCGATGCTTCAGGCGTTCTTATAAGCAACGTTGTACCTCTAATCAAACTAAATAACTTCTTGTGTAGCTATCAAACTTGTTGGAAAAGTTATTTGTTATTGATTTTTATTTTATTTATACGTTATTCTAAGACATTTTAATCGAATTTGGTGTTATTTCTTTGTTCCTCCAATTTTACGGATCTTAAAATTTTAATGCAAGCTTCGAGCTTTCCATACTGATTTTATCACTTGGACCTCTCCAATAGGAATTGTTTCAATTTTATTGCAAGCTGGTCATGCAAGGTTCGTAAACTTCTAAAAGCTTGTAGACAATTTTCACGCCTAACCCAAGGAGCCTGATTTCCTTACAACAATTTTCTTGGTCTCCGTTTTTCTTTAAGTGTGATTTTCTTGTGATTTCCATCATTAATCGGTAGTTAGTTAGCTAGTTAATTTAGAAACAGGCGGTGTTATATTCTTGGTTTTCTCTCGATTTTGTCTATTACTTATTACTTTAACGAAAATGACTACTATGTGGAAATTCGATCTAAATCGTTTTCACAAATTTGAACTTGAGTATTGAAACGTTCGAGAAGTTATTTGCAAATTCAAGAGCCTTCTGGAAGTTGTTATCCATCTTCTAGAAGATATACCGAAAGATAGGAAACACTCGAGAAGGATTTCCAAATGTGTATATATACCGACGAAACAAATCGTAGGTCAGTTATTGACATAATGCGAATACAGCAGTGTTAAGAAGATTATTCAAGTTGAAATAAGTAAGTCGTTAGCACGTGTGTGTACATAAATATACGGAAAATAACCGTGTACGCGATTTTAGTGTAAACAATTGTGTGAAGCTAACCGCGGACTTTATCTTATCTTAATTAGTGTAAGTGTTTTTATTAAGTATTATTAGAAAGAAATAATATGTCCTCACCATTCAAGTTTACTATACAAACGTATTGTAAGTATTGATTATAATTTTATTTATTATTCTAAAACGATTAAATCGAATTTGATGTTAGCGATTTGCTTTATTTCTTCGTTCTTCGAATTTTACGGATCTTAAAATTTTAATGTAAGCTTCGAGTCTTCTGTACTGATTTAACAGGTATCTGCAAAATGGCGTCCATAAAAAGTTTCTAATCACTTATACCTCCTCTTTTTCCGATAAGAATTATTTCAATTCTATTGCGAACTGGCAGTGCAAAGTTCGTAAATTTCTAGAAGTACTCCTGTATTTTTCTTTTTTGACTCTATATCTGTTTGCGCCTTTGTGCGGTCCTAAAAAGGTAACGATTTATTTTGCATGTTGAAGAATAAGAAGTCTAAATGTACAGTTTGTTGATTTGATAAATTTGGAATAGATAATTTAACGCATAATCCTTTTAACTCTGCAATTAAAATGGTTGAAATATTTGTGAAAGCGTCTTGTAGCGGTTGTGATATATGGTAAAACGATTTGTATAAAAAGTTTATAAAGATAAGAAGTTTTTTTTTATTAGAATTAACAAATTAAATTTGTGAATTTTAAGAATTCTCAGCAATAATACGATTTATTGGTATCAAGTGTTTTAGTTTTTTTAGTTATTTAATTGTCATCAAAATAATCATCTGAAGGCATCGTTTTTATCAATATGTGTTGTAACAAATGAAGATTGAGATTCTTGACATACAGTATTATTCTTTGCCAGATGACGTAATTTTTAATGGATTGCTTAAAAAAACGACGTCAGTTTTATGGTTGCATCGGTTTATTTCTTTTTTGACTCTTGTTTCCGTTTTTGTGCGCCGCTGAGAAGATTCTGTTTATACTATAACTTAAAGCGCTTTGACGTACACGATCGGTCGTAAAGGTTTAAAAATTTGGAACAATTTAATGATCTTCGATTGTCACTATTTAACAATATTTTTATAATTTCTAGGTTTTCATATGCATCCAACTCGTTTCTATTATTAACTTGTGTGATTAAACATATATCGTTTGCTTAGTCTTCGTTTTTGAGCATATGGTTGGCAACGCAAAACTTATCTAACTTTCTGTATTTAATGTAAACCAAATGTTTTTTAAACCAAACTTTAATAAATCTTTTGGTTTGTCCTACATATATTCAATTTTTACAGTTTATTTTATATATTCCTAAAATTATGTTATTATTCTAGATAGACCCTTCGTGTAAGCAAGATGAATACGTAATTTGAAATATTTTCGAGTATCTTTTTTGTAAACTTCTAAAGTGGGAATGTTTTTCACGTGTAATTTGTGTTTCTATTTTTGAATAATGTTTGACAGAACTTCCAAAACTGTATTGTATGCAGCAATTTATTTTATTGTACGAAGTTCTTTTTAAAATTTTGTTTAGTCAATAGAAAATTTAGTAGTCTACGAACTAGGAAATTGAAGCTTGCAAGTTTATATGTTTATATAAGAAAATAATACAACTCTCGTTTTGCATTTCTTTCAGTTCAGCAATTAGCAATAAACGGAGATTGGCGGCCATTGCTGTTCGTTTTTTTTGTTTATAAAATTTATTTGAAAGAAGATTTGATGTATACACTAGCTAGTAAGTTTTAAATAGTTATCTTCATCTGCATTGTCAAAATGCTTATGTAGCAGCATTTCTGTTAAATACTTTAAAGTTTCAGCAACGGGAATACTTGGAAACAGAGAACTGACATAAAAAATACTAATAATTCATGTGCTGTTAAACCTATGTTTTTAATTCTGTTAATAAATTCATAAAAAATTACTATACTAAAATTTGATTCTTGATACTCCAAACTATTAAATTTATTGAATAACCATTTTGACAACAGGATGTAGGCTCGTTGATACCAAAAACGATCGGTCGCATAACATTACCTGGTTTATGAATTTTAAGTAAACAACGCTTACAGTTAGTCGTGATTTTAGAGACTCAAAATGTTACATTCAGTCATACGTTTTTTGAGAACAGTTATAATTTTTGAAAAACGATTCTTATCAATGATTGGATAAGTACCGGATTTAATCATGTCTTCAACTGATCCAAAATCATCCTGTTTATCTACAATAACTACTTTATTGCCTTTATTGTTTTTAAGATAAAAACAATTTCGAATTTGGAGACTTATAATTACTTCATGCTATGATTTCTTATTAAAAGGAGCTTTCGCTCTCTCTTAATATTTTCCGTCAAAACGTTCCGCGACAAAAAGCTTGCGTCTAAAAGCTCGCGATAAAAAGTGCGTGACCAAACGATCTTGCCCAAATATTCTATTAGAGATAATATAACAAAAAAAAATATTTTAAATTATTGTGTGTCTAATGATATAAGAAACGTTTTAATAGGCTCGTATTTTAATAAATTATATCAATATTTAAAGCAGTGTTTTAAACTTTAATTTAATAATTAAATTTATGTATAGTTAGCAAATATCTTAATACCTTCAAACATTTGGTTTAAAATGGGCAATATTTCGTCACCTTTTGGATGAAAACCAGTCGGACCACAACGAGGTAAAACGATCGTGTATACAAGGTCTATTTTCGCATCATTCATTGCCCAATCTGTGCTAAGACCAAAACCATTATCAATTATGTTAAAAGACCCAATTGTATATTTATATTTTCCGAATGCTTCTATTGTTTCTTTTACATCAGAAGCAATTTCATGCAGCTTTTCTTTAGTTTCAATTGGTACGTTGGTATATCCCCATGGATAAAGAATGTGATTTCCATGGCTGTGAAATGATAAATACAAACGAATTCGCTTTTTCACTCTTGTCACGTAATCCTTAAATCTAGCTGTTTCACTTATAGATAATGAATGTGGTCCACCATAATATGATGAACATTCGGCCAGGTTTGAATAATCTGCATACCATTTAAACGGGAAGTTTCTATTCGGATCCACACCCATGCAATCAGGCTCTAGCAAAGTATTACGAGTTTTTCGCCAAAACACATCCTAAACGATGTGATTAAGTTTTTTATTATGTTATCACGCATAACTTGAGTTTTACCGTTTCATGGGAATACTCATAACCATCAGGATTAAATACTGGTATTATGTGCCACTCGTTATTTTTAATAAGATAATAATTTTCTGGATTTTCTACTAATTGATGTATAATATATATAGCTTGTGCTGGAGCAATCCACTCACGTGCATGCATTCCTGCTTCTATAAGTAATATCGGTTTTTGAACTTTTAGATCAGCTGAAATCCTAATAAAATGTATACAGTGACCTTTAGGACTTCTCGTAAAGCAGTACAAATGTACAGTAGTTCTGTACTCACGAAATAATCGATTTACATAATCAGTAATCTAAAAAACAATGTTTAATTAGTAAACTAAATATAATGCATTTTAACCTCCTCAAATGTCATTATTCTTTGAAATGTAACATTTCCTAGAAGTTCTGACAATATAATTTTTGGTAAAATGCTGAAACAGTTATTATATAAAACATTTTTTTTATTGAGATGTGTTACCTTGATACGTCTTTAACAGATACCACAAAATTTATTTGAACATTTGTTAAGTAAGTGGAAATGAAATCGTGAGCTTCGGGCTTAACTAACATTTCTACAGCTATGTTTTCGACAGTGGTAGTGTTTAAAAATTCAACTTTATTATCTTTCGCTAAGGCTGCCAATATTTTCAAATTTCCTTGTGTCTTAGGATAAACATGGTATATTTTATAACTAAAACTTAATACTTTACAAAAATAAAAAAAATTGCATAATAATAACTCTTTGTAAGTCCTTCTTTCTTCCAAACTAAATAATATTGCTGCATGCAACGTAATTAAGAAATTTGTACTACTTATTTTTATAATCATTTTTCTACAGCTATTAATAATAATTAAATAAAACGCCAATAATGACAGTAAATAATATTATTAACGTCGTTAATTTTGAACTGTTATTTATTACGTTATGTATTATTAATTTTAGTACAATAGAACTTTAAAATAAATACGAAATTATATTCCATGTGTTTTACCTATAAATGTAATTTTCTTTTATTTCAAATCAAAGTATTATATTTAGAGGGCCAAAAACTTGGCTTAAAATAAAGCCAAGTTTTCGAAAAATCTATTCAAGCTTTTAAACAATCAAGCCAAGTTTCATATAAGCCAAACCAAGCTTTTACAAGTCAAGCTTTTACCAAGCTTTCAAACTCTATTGTCTTGATGTAAAATTTTTAACCAAAGTAAAGTATATCGAAAGCATTTTACACAAATAACTTTAGCAAACAGTGTCAACTGAAGAAATCAAAACCGAAATTAAGCAAGTTGTCAAACTGAGTTCTAAAAATGCTAAATTCAAAATTTAGACTTTTTACATTACATGTTTTGGTTACAACTGCAGATAAAGATCATCGAGCACACAAAGTATATTTGGTTAAGTTAGATCAATGTAAATACGAAGATATAAATATTAGTATTTGCTGTAATTTATTTATTTTGTTGATGGCGAATAATTAAAGAAAACGACCTTGGCTAATATAATAAGTTTAGTATTGCTATAACGATAAAATGGTTGCGACAGGAATGTATTATCTCGCCACTGTTGTTCAATCTATATTCGAACGCTATATTTAAGGAGGCTTTATATAGATCCACTAAAGGCATTTACTATTACATCTGATGATCTCAAAATTGGGAAAAATAACTTAAAACAGAAATCTATATTTAAATATTTAGGTACCAACGTAAATGAAAAATGGGGTCCAAGGAAAGAGATAAACTCCAAAATTGCACAAACTCGTATGACATATATAAATATGAATATGCTTTTGTATGGAGCTGAGTGTTAGACACTTGGTTCCTACTCCGAAAAAAGATTCGAGGCTTTCGAAATGTATATATATATAAGCGTCTTCTTTGCATTTTCTGGGTATTGAAAGTGAGAAACACAGAACCACTAACAAGGATGAACAAAAGAAAAGAACTGTTAACAACCATAAAAATTAGAAAAAACTAATACTTTAAACATATCCTGAGAAGTCCAAAATACGAAACTCTACGTCTAATCATTGAAGGCAAGGTAAGGGGTAAACAATGCATCGTAAGTTGGGTGTTCGTTAAGTAATATTTTCCAAACAGCAATTTCTAAAGGTCGTTTAGCTATATGGATCGCCAACCTTCGTAAGGAGACGGCGCGATAAGAAGAAGACTTTTATGTTAGTTTCTTGGTAAATAAGTATAAAATAACTATATGTGTTAAAGATTTTCTTTTACTTTATTATTAAACATGCATTTTTGTAGAAACTTAATGTTTACTTTATAAACTACAACAGGTTATGAGCTCCGACTTATTTAGTACGCAAAAATATCGGTTGTGTGTGTTTCTTTTTTTTGCGACTTTTGTTGCTGATCAACATGTCATTTTTGCAACGGTTCAAAAAATTACAAAACAAAATTCACAATGGCAGCTAACAATAATTACAGAATACAAGCATTAAATAAAGAAACTTAGGATGCATTATTTCTGATATTTTGTGCAAGTTCATTTAGATGATTTGGAATTTCATTTTCTAATAAATTGAAGTAATCCTTTCCATTTAGTCTATTAATAAATATTGGCGCTGTCCTATAATTCCACACTACAGGTTTAAACTCTATTGATGTTGACAACGTCGCTTACGGGTACAGTGTGGACTTACATTATTGTAATATTGCATGTTATGTCTTACAACAACATCATCATTTCGAAAACTTGCTTCATCCAAAAATAAAAAGTTGTTAAAAAATTTTCTGTTTTGTCCTATCTGTTGCAAACTTTACTGTGCAAAATTAATTCTTCATAGAGAATCATTTTCGGTTAATTCTTGGTGAAGAATCATTTTGAATAGGTAATTTTTTTTATTATCCTCCAGACCAAAATATTCAATATTCCAACCAAATTTGCAATATCCCTAGTACTGACATGGGAATTCTCAATAATGTGTGACATTACCTGGTTTTCGTTGTCGTCATTGCAAGCAGGTGGCTTTTCGTTTACCGGTTTCGTATAATCCACAGTTCCCGTTTGACGTGTTGTTACCAATAATTTAGTAAATGTTCGATGTTCAGAGTGCCTTTTGTTTGAATATTTATTTCTGTACAATCTCGCTGCTTGATAAGGATCTTTATCTGCTTTTCCAAATATTATATTATATTGTATAACTTAACGGCATTTTAAAAACGTTTCATATAATTTTAAACTAACAATTATTAAGTTTAATTGTTTCTTTTGTATATACCGCTACTTAATATTTGGACAAAAAAAACATCGAATGTAAAACATTCATGCGCTACTAGATTAAAATGTTAGTTTGCGTCTTGATAGGGAAAGAAATGAATTTAAAAAAAAAACGAAATACTATCGTAAAAAGTATGTTTTTAGCATCGACCTGGCAACATCGGAAAGCTACGCTTTCCTCTAGACGAGTAATTCAGGCTGAAAAGTGTACACAACATTGTAAGAGATAGAAAATGTGTTTGTAAACAAACGGTACGCACTACTTGTCAAACTTGTGTCAAACGATCATATTGTTTGTTTACGTTGTGTTTTTCGAAAAATACTGCCTTTCATATATTCTTTTTAAGAAATGGGTCGTGTTTGTTGTGTATGTAAGGCAAATGAGAAGGATACGTTGCTTTCTTTTCATAGGTAAATAATTAAAGTTTGTTTTCTGTTATTAAAAATTATCAATTGTAGATTCCCTACAAACGTATATGTGTGGAACCAGTGGTTTAATAACTTAAAGCTAATGAATTCAAATTTACCTAAACATTCTGTTGTTTGCTCAAAACATTTTAAAGCAGATTGTTTTGATAAAAATAGTTCACGAAAAATGTTAAAAAAGAATTCAATTCCTTATGTCTTCGATAATTGAATTCCATATGTCTCCAGTCCTTCAATCATTCTTTCCTCTCAAGAAACTGTGTTATCTGAAGAAACATTAACAGCTTCAGCTGCTTCACAAGAAACTGTAACTGCTTCCGAAGATGATGTTAGGTAGTAAATAGTGGGAAATAATTGAAAGTTCAATTTTAGTTTATAAAACAAATTTAAATGGTAACTCGCAAGAAAATGATGAGCATTAGGTCTCACAGATTTATTAACACTATAAAAACAAAATTTCACATACAAAATCGAGACAATAACAAATTTATATTAGGGTCGAAAGGAATTTTATCGTACACTCAGATTTTATAAATATAATATAAAATAATAAAATGATTGGATTTAGAATCTCATTACGATTTTTTATCTGTAATAATTATTTTACTTCTATATTACAGGCGATATGTTGGAGATTGTGATTTATCGGATTCTAATTCTCCAAAAAAAAGCAAGAGAATGTTGGAATGTAGCTGTTACACAACTACATAAGCAAAAACTAAAAATTAATAGATTAAGGAAGACCAATCTACGATTAGTTGATCGCGTCATTAATCTTAGCAGTCTTACTAATCATTTAAGACAGCAATTACTTCTTTCTGAGAATGCAGAAAATATAGTAAAAGTGGTAAAAGTATATGGAAATTTTTTTTAAATTAAAAACTAACCAACATAATTTTTATAGGCTACACTACCTGGGTCTTCATCTGAAAACTTAATCCAACAAATTTTGCAACCAAAACGAAAAGTCAAATATACTACAGAATTGCGTCGTTTTGCTTTAACGCTTAGCTTTTATTTTCAGAAAGCTTACGATTATGTTAGAGATACTTTTAACAAAAGTTTACCTCACCCATCTACTATAACTAAATGGTTTAGAAGCATAAATGGTACGCCTGGTTTTTGTGATGAGGCTTTGCAAGCGCTGAAAATTAAATGTCAAGAAGCTCAGTTAAAGAACAAAAGTATTGTGTGTAATTTAGTAGTAGACGAAATGTCCATCAGAAAACAAATAGAATGGGTTGGAAATCGGTATACGGGATTTGTTGACTTTGGAACAAATTTGGAACACTCTGACAAGTTGGAAGAAGCTAAAGAAGTGTGGGTTTTTATGCTTGTTCCACTTAATGATCATTGGAAAATACCATTTGCATATTTTTTCCTATCTGGACTGAATGGATCAGAACGTGCAAATATAATATTAAAAGGTTTGGATTTTTTAAATTCTGTCAATATAATTGTCGCTTATTTAACATTTGCTGGCGCACCGGTAAATTTGAATATGGTTTCCAACCTTGGAGCAGATTTGACAAATATGGACAATCTGAAAATACATTTTAAAAATCCATCAAATGATTCTGACATTTTTATTATGCCAGATTCTTGTCACATGCTTAAGTTAATTCGAAATTGTCTCGCAACTCAAAAACTACTGGTAGCGGCAAATAATCGAGAAATCCGATGGGAATATTTTGAGAAACTAGTCGATTTACAAGAAAAAGAAGGTTTACATCTTGCAAACAAGTTGAAAAAGAGACATTTACAGTGGTTTAATGAAAAAATGAAAGTAAAAGTTGCTGTGCAAACGTTTAGCGATAGTGTTGCAGATGCTTTAGAGTTTTTGCGTTGTAAACTTAAAATTCCCGAATTTGAAGGTGCTGAAGAAACTATAGAATTTTGTCGTGTGATAAATAACACTTTTGACATTTTAAATAGTAGGAACTTCTTATTCAAATCGAGATACAAAGTCCCACTGAACAAACAAAATTCGACTCACATTTTTCAGTACTTGGATTATGTAGTAAGTTACTTTAAGGGACTGAAATCAATTTCGAATCAAGCAATTATTTATACTACAAGAAAGATGGGGTTTCTCGGATTAATTATTGCCGCCGATACAATAAAAGAGCTATATTATAAATATATTGAAAATGTTTTACCCTTATTAAAATTATTACTTACGTATAAACTTAGCCAGGACCATTTAGAGTTATTTTTTAGTGCGGTGCGTTCTAAAGGTGGCCATGATAACAATCCTACTGCTAAACAATTTGAGTCAGCATTTAAAAAACTTTTAGTACACGCAGAAATAAAAGAATCCGCATCTGCCAACATTATGGCATTAGACGAAACAAGTATTTTACACGTTTCATCTTCAAATACCATTTCAACGACAAATAATTTAACCGAACATGACATATTCTTCACTGCAAATGAAAATGACCATGACTACATAATCTTGGGACTTATCTGTTTATTCTAAAAATGTTATTTATTACATATCCGGTTTTGTTTTAAAAGCATTGAGCAAATGTACAGCGTGCGATGTATGCTTACAAGCCTTAAGTGGTACGTCGGAAATTTTGTCACAATTTTAATTAGTTAAATCAAGAAGATATCTTAAGCGGGCATCGTACTTATTATTCAAGATTTGCGAATTAACTGAAAAAAACATACGCTATTTTAAAAGCGAGAAGAAGGTTTATACAAAATATATTGATCAAAAAATAACTTTGAAAGTAATGAGTGAAATTGATAGTAACATATTTAGTCCTTTATCAGATCATATGCTCGATACCGATGTTTGGAATAATCACGTTACACAATTAACTAAATTAATTATAAATCATTACCCTCCCAAATGTGTGTTTTATTTAATTGACCCTGGCCCCATTTCATAAAGCATAGTTAACTATGTCGTTAGCTGACGCCGCTGTTAACTAAATCATACCTATTGATTTAAGAATGTCGTCAGCAAATAATTGATTTTTTGTCAATGACGACGCTTAACAACATGACTGCATAGTTAATTACATCATCAAACTTAACAATGCTTTATGCAACTAGGTTTCCATAAGTCGATGCCTAAAATCGGTTAGTTTGAATAAGGAATAACCAAGGTGTTAGACGTTTTCACCTTGTCTTCCAAAAAAAAACGGAAGAGAAATCCTAGTATCGTACACTTATTATCGTTAGCCAAATTACAAGAAGACACAAAAGAAGAGAATAGACAAATATCCAAATATTGTGGAATTTGCAACTCTGACCCGCCCAGAATATTTCAAGAACTACCAGTATCAAGAAGACCAAAAAAAACCTAAAACATTGACGCTCATCATCACGAACACTGGCAGATATAAAATTTAGAAGAATACGTTGTTTGTCAGTTAAGTTTAAAACAGAATCAGAGATTACAGATGGTGTAGAATTTACGACTCGGTCCGTAGACTCGTGACCTAGTCTCCTGAAGCAGAACTACATTGAGAACAATTGCGACGACTAACTCCTGCTTAAGCACAGCCAAAACAGTAAAGAGTTTGTCACAATTTGGCGAGATATGTCTAATCTGACAAGGTAACACGAGAAAGCCAAGAAGAATTAAGAGCAGAAAAAGTAGAAGCAGAAGCGTTTTCTTCAAAAGAAGAAAGGACTAGACAAAAACAATTTAGCAAAGAAACCAACATAGTTTTGGTAACTTTCTTCTTGTTAGCCGTGAACTCATTGCGTAGGGTTTGTCGCAAAAGTAATGTTTTTATCTCCAATTGTATTTCCTAAAGAATGAAAAGAAAAAGAAAAAAAGACAAAAAACTTAATAGTAGCACAGCTCCGATCACGTCTTAAGAAGAACTAAACTAATCGTGAAGTAAAACAGTACCACTAACTCCAATCAAAATAACAATAAACACAAGTAGTAGTGATGGCATTGTGTCACATTCAGTAACACTAATAAACAATCTAATAAGAAAAGAGGGTTAACCGACGTAGTCAAATTAATCCAAACAAATTCTAAGCACAGCAGCCAACGTATTAACACGAAGAAGTAAGAATTAGTGAAATAATTCTAAAGTCTTGCAAGAACACATAAAGAAACGAAGCAAAGCTTTGACTACATCGAACCCACTAAAGACAATCCTTACATAGCAAAGTCAATAAAAATAGGACGAATTATGATTGCACACACAAAATCAAGTCAGACAGCTGAGCGTCATATTTTGTTACAATACTTTATCTCGTAACTTAAAAAGGCAGCGACTATTTCGGAAATTCGGTCGTAAGCTTGACCGTCATCTTTGATTTATGGTAATAAAAGACCGATTTTTCAGCACCAGATCAATCGCCGATCAATGGTTAGGTAATGAAGGTAGTCTTGTAGCCCTTCGAATAGTTTACCGTCGAATTAGAAGTTTTGGATTGCATCTTGTGCTACCATTGACGGCTTAACACTGACATCAACGTTTGGAGTGGTGTAGGTTTGCACTTTACTAAAATGTGGAATGGAATAAAGTAGTTTTCAGTGATCAATTCTAATTCCGTTTGAAGATGCATGATAACCGTATGAGAGTTAGACAAAGACGTCGGGAACGGTCCAGTGTTCAATTTTCTGTTAAGCGGCATGTGCACCGCACTGTGGGGATTATAGTATGGGGTGTTTTATTATAATGGAATAAGTCTCGTTTAATATTTATCCGAGGCAATATGAACGCCCGGCAATATGTTAACGAGGTGGTAGAACCCCATAATCTTCCTTTTCTTTAGCAGTTGGTGTTATCATTTTTACACGCATTACCCTTTCAAAATGAACACTGTTGCCAAACTTATTTTTTTTTACTACTACAATTTTATCGCAAACAAAAACAAATTATATTCTGTAACAGTTGGAAGGCCCACTTTTCCAACAGGATAATGCCCGTCCCCACATAGCAAGACACTTTATAAACTGATTTGAAAAAGTTAATGTTAATTTTTTATTATTGTCACTCAGATCTCCCGACAATTCGCTTATGGAAAACGTGTAGAACATTATGGGTAGAAGGCTGAGAAACTTGGCACATCTTCCAAAGGCACAAATTCGAAGTTGCTTGGAATACAATAATTTAAAAGAAAATTGACCACCTGCTAGAATTGATGCCACGAAGATTGAGAGAGTGTGAAGTCAATAAGAGATAGCCAACAACTACTAAATAAAAATTGTGTTCATCTTTGCTTTTTTTGAAATTATAATCATTTACTACTTTTCTGCCAAGTTTGGTCAGAAAATTACCATTTCTTCTTGCTGTTGCAATTTCAATGTCACAGAGTATACTATAAGATGAGCGTTCACTAATGCAACTACGAATTGTTTAACTCTGTTGCTAAATATATTGTTTAATTACCAAGTTGTAGATTTCTTGTAAATTTCTTGTAAAAACTACTAATAAACTAATAATAAAAATGTATTTATTTATTCTATTTTAGATAAACTGCTAGAATGTAAAAATTTTTGTATTTATTGCATCGCAATTTGGTTTAAAATGCTTTACTTTTTTAATTAAAATTTAATAAACGCTTTATATTATATTATTTTGTACGTAGGTTGTAAATTTTTTAATGCCTTGAAACATTTGATCTACAATTGGTAATATTTCGTCACCTTTGGGATGAAAACTAGTGGGCCCACAACTAGGCAAAATAATCGTGTATACGAGTTTTATGTTGGCAACGCTCATTGCCCAATCTGTACTAAGACCAAAACCATTATTACTAATTATGTTAAAAGAACCAATCGTATATTTATATTTTCCAAATCCTTCCATTGCTTCTGTTACATTAGCAGCAATTCCATGCAGCAGTTCTTTATCTTTAATTGGCTTGTCGGTATATCCCCATGGATAAAGAATGTGATTTCCGTGGCTGTGAAACGATAAATACAAACGAATCTGTTCTTTAAAGTGTAGCAAATAATCTTTAAATTTAAATGTTTCAGTTGTCGATAATGAATGTGGTCCACTATAAAATCCCGAACATTCATACATGGTTGAATGGGTTTGATACCATTTGAACGGAAAGTTTCTATTCGGATCCACACCAATGCAATCAGGTTCTATCAAATTATTGCGAGTTTTTCGCCAAAAAACATCCTAAACGAAATACTTCAGTACTTTATTGTAACCACTTCTAACTTGAATTTTACCGTTGTATGGGAATACTCGTAACCATCCGGATTAAATACCGGTATTATATGCCAAATAAAATCTTTAATAAGATAATAATTTTGTGGATTTTCTACTAATTGATGTATCACGTATAGAGCTTGGGCTGGCGCAATCCACTCACGACCGTGCATTCCTGCTTCTATAACTATTATCGGTTTTCTGACCAGTGGGCACCCCGAAATTTTAATTAAATTTATACATCGACCTTCAGGACTTTTTGTGAAGCACTTCAAACTTACAGTACTTTTGTAAGTTTGTGCTAATCGGGTTAAATATCTTTCAATCTGAAAAAGACATAATTAACTAATTGGTTAAATGTAATACAGTTGAACCTCGTCAAGTCTCATTATTCTTCGAAAAGTAACAGTTCTTGTACATTTATCCAATATAACTTCTGGTAGAATACTGAAATGATTACCTCACAAAACATTTATTGTTTAGATTTTTTTACCTTGATACATTTTTAACAGATACCACAAAACTTATATTCATTGTTTTTAAGAAAGCAAAAATGAAATCGTGAGCCTCGGGCTTAACCAACATTTCGACGGGTACGTTTGCGACATTTGTAGTATTTAAAAAATCAACGTTGTTATCCTTTTCTAACAGCGTAAGCAATTTTACATAATCCAGTGTACTCGGGAAAACATGATATATCTTGTAACTAAAATTTACTGCTACAAAAATTAAAATCAAAACAAAATAGTAACTTTTCGTAAGTTTTTCTGTCTTCCAAACTAAATAATATTGCCACATGCACAATTATTAGAAAGTTTACACTAATTACTCTTATGATCATTTTTTTATAAGTGCGAATAAATTAATCACAATTACATTATACATGCGATTGTTTAGTAACTAAGTAATGGTTAATTTGAAACTTTTATTGATTATATTATATATTATTGATTTTAGTACAATAGTATAATAAAAAAAACGATAAATTTTATGTTTTACAACAAAATAGTTGTAGTACAAAATAAGTACCAAATTATAGTAATTATAGTAATTTATGTAACAAGCCTAGAATGTGAAGACTTTTGACAAGAGTAACATAGAATACTTTTTGTCCTGCTTTTTGCAAAATTTTTGAGAAAATTTAAAATAGAAACAATCAAACCCACAATGGGTTCAGATAGTCAAATTTGTAAGGTGCCATGATTGAGTAAAATAACTTTTACATCGTCAGAAAAAATTTACTTAAAGGGTTAAAGCATTGATAAACAAAAAAATCAGCGAATGAAAAGACAAATTCTATTGTAAATGAAATGACGGAAAATAAACTACAAAAAAAATATATAGGCTACAACAAGAACTCTAAAAGCTCGGTTTTACAACTTTAGTTTTGAAAAATAGCCTTTTAAAGTTGCATTGCCAATGACAAGACAAAAAATTTAATTAACAATAATCTTAATTTTTATAAAAGTTTTTTAAAAGCTTGTAAAAAGATAACATTGCATTATATTGTTTTTTATAAATTTTAAAACGCAACTTTTTACCAGGATTTGAATTTAGGCGTTCAAAATTTTAAAAGTTTTGGTTATCCGTTTTTTCTTGGATAGCGTCGTTCCTCAACATGATCTTGTTGTAAATCACAATTCTTTGTGTCATTTTCAGTGTCATATTTTGTCATTACATTTTTAGTTGTGTTTGTGTCTTCAAACATGATATCATTTTTATCAGTGATATTTTCAACCATCCAAAAAACGAATATGTGCGAATGAAATCTACTCAATACCGTCTTTGAAGAAAACACTAAACTTCCAAAAAATATTAAATGTATTACACAAATATTCGTATAGTTTTGTAATAGATTTCTATTAAGTGGCAATAAAATATAATTTAATCTAAATTTGTACGAAACATTTGCACACGGAAAACCCCTCAATGTTTTCCCAGAGCGGAAATGGGTGCTCTTTTGTCCTACCTGAGCACGTTTTGCGCAAAACGTACAATACATTTTATTTTATACAAAACGACAGCGGTACCTACTAAAACATTTTCTAAAACGTTACATTCTCCCTCTACTTAAAAAAAATATTTAAGTAGAGGAGAAAGAAAATTTCTCTACGCTACGATAACCTAAACCCTAAATACACCTATACACTATAATCCTATACACTGTAAAGCTTACATACTATAACTCTTCACACTAAAAACTCAGGTACTATTCGTCTTCAGAAACCGTATGATCTAACTTCAGATCAGATTCAAACGTTACTAATGGTTACTCCTAATCTTTTTTGTACACTGCCTCAAAAAAGTTTCTTAAGAAACATGCACAAACTTATTTTCCTTTGTAATCATTTGATAGTTAAGTAAGATAGCTGAACCTCGAACTATTTATTTTATTATAATTTATTTCGCAATTTAGTTTTTTTTTCTGTCTCTTTGAGCGCGAACTGTCGTAGCAGGAACGACTTTGCTACAATGCAGGCCCTATAAGAATCAGCCAAAGGGCAGCCTTGGTTTGCTAGCGCCGTTTCTTCCATCTTTACAGCACGCCATCTCCACTCGTGCTAGTCGAAGCCTTTCTACCTACCAGATAGTTAGTCTCCAAGATTTCTCGCCATAATATTATCATCTAATTGAGTCACGTGATAACTACACCCGAGGTAGAAAACTGCAACAAGTGATAACCAACCTTCAATGAGACGTATGTAAATAATCTTTAATTAGTAGTTTGCAATTTCAATTTTTTTGTATAATATTTACTTTCGTAGTAGTATAACAAAATATTGTGGCGTCCAAATTATAAATTTAAAAGTTCTCAAATTAAAATTTAAGAGCTGTTACGATGTAATAACTACGATCTTAATTATAAATTTGTAAAATTATTCTATTTTTTATATTTGTGTTTAGCTTGATAATATTATTTGAATTAATATATTAAAATTAAAGATACAATAGGTACCAAAATAACGGCCACCTAAAAGGAACTGAGCCTTTGAAAAAAATAATAACTAATCCTGAAAACCTAAAATGAGAAATCAATACGTTTAAACTCTTTCAGTCTCCATGAGCTTATGCAATTTATATCACTATGTTGCAAAAAGCGTTTCTGCTCTGTGAAACGCAATATGTGAAATTCTCAGAGTCTGCTAGGATTTTCGCATATAACAAACAGCTAGCGGATTGTCAAGGGAGTATTTATGAATCCACGACAAATGGACGCGGAAATTTGAACGCGCGACAAAAGGACGCGGACATTTGGACGCAGCGATATTTGGTCGGAATGTCATTTAAACGCGGTGACATTTGGACGCAGGCACATCGGACGTAGATTTAATGTATTGGAGTATTGTTTATTTAATAAAAAATTAATGATTTTCGTGTAGCAGGATGTGGACAGTAATACAAGTCATTGCAAATTAATAATAATTGCCTACACTTAGTTAATTAAATTGAATAGAAATGTGGTATCCTGTAATTGAAGTCCTTTAAATCTAATGTGGTAGGTAGTTAATACAAATTACCTTTCTATAGATAATTAGAAATTTGATAAGCATCATTAGGGAGTATTTAAAATAGTGTGTATATAATGCAACGACTTGCAATATATCTCACAGTCGTTACTTTGCTTGTGTCGCAAGGATGGTGCTTCAATTTGTGAAAAGTACAAAAGGCAACAATATGCTTCTGTATGACGGATTTATTCATAAAAAAACGCATTAGCGGTGAAAAGATGATTTGGAAATGCGTTATTTTCAACAAGTCTAAGTGTCCCGGTCGCGTACATACGTTGGACGAAGAAGTCGTGAAAAGTACTAGTCACAATCACGTTGCTGATGCTGCTTACATAGAAGCTAGGAGATCCCTAAACCAAATGAAAACAGCAGCTGAAGATTTGCAAATTACAAGTCAAGGTGTGGTGTGTCTTAAAAGGATGAAACCAGGATTACAACCGAATACAATTATGGTCGATTTTGAAAGAGCAGCTATTAATGCTGTGCGAGGTCAATTTCCAGAAGCTACATTATGTGGCTGTTTGTTCCACTTTACTTAATTTATATGGAAACATATCTAAGAAGCAGAATTACAACGAAGGTACAATAACCATCCCGATTTTGCCTTGCAATTAAAACAACTAGCGGCTTTAGCTTTCGTACCCGAAGACCACGTAATTGCTTCTTACGAGGAATTAATACACAGTGAGTTTTATACTGGTCATAAGAATATTTTATTACCAGTCACCAATTATTTCAAAGATACTTGGATAGGTCGTCTAGACAGAAGACGACGAAGACAACTACTATTTCCAATAAACATGTGGAATGTTTATTCAAAGGTTGTGAAAAATTTGCCACGAGCAAACAATGCGGTAGAAGGATGGCACAATAGCTTTGCCTTCACACCTAACGCCAATCATCCATGTATTTGGCGATTTATAAAAGCATTAAAAAAGAGAACAGCCTCAATTGTGTGAAAATAGAGCAATCAATAGCAGGCATCATAGTCCCACAAAGGAAAGTGTATAAAGACACAGCAAAGCGCATAAAAAATATAGTTGCTGACTATGAAAATCGTCCAATTATGGAATATCTACGAGGAATTTCACATAACTTTCGATTCCAAGTGTAGATAATATATCTATTTGAAAAACCTCTAGGTACCAAAAAAATTAATAGAAAATAAAAAAAATTGAAGTAAAATGACCGAATGTTTTGCAACATGAAAATAATTTGAATAAAACAAAATACCCAAAAAAACTTTTAAACACGCCAGTACAAGTACTGCCAGTCCTAAGCCTGGAGAAAGTGCGAAGGAAAGTTTACGTATCTATTCGGTGTACGTAATGATCTGCATCCAAATGTCGCTGCGTGCAAATGACGTTGCGGTCAAATATCGCTGCGTCCAAATGACGTTGCGACTAAATATCGCTGCGTCCAAATGTTCGCGTCCTTTTGTCGCGCGTCCAAATTTCCGCGTCCATTTGTTGTGATACGAGTATTTATACTAAAGCCAAGCTAATCTACGTACACCGAGGCCATATCTTACAGACCCATCAACTAATTACAGAAGCTGATAACCTTGTTGTAATGATGGAAGCAAAACTGCAGATTAATGAACACACGTTATTATCGAAAAATACAAATCGGGTATATACGTAATGCGTGACTTTACAAAATATTATAACTTCTTAAAAAAATTCAAAGTGATGATATCGTTATGAGACGAGTATACAAAAAGCATTTACCCAGACGCAGTTAAAAGAACTATGCATTATGAAATAGAATTTTCACTGACCTTGGGTAAATATGCGTCTATTTTTTAAACTGAAATTGCTGCTATCGACTGATGTGTTAGTAGCATTATCGACTCGAGATCATACGCAAACGGTCTGATATTGATCATGTCTGACAGTCAAGCAGCCCTACAGTGCTAAGGCTGCCAATAATAAAACCTAGACTTATTATAGCATACATAAACAGCCTGGAAACATTGGCAACTCACCAACAAGTGCAGTAAGTCTGGATACCAAAAGACCAAAGTGTAAAGGAACGGACGCACTAGCTAGAAAAAACACAAAAGAGACATATATCGGACTTGAACCCGCTTTCTAAATTGCCTACGATACCGCGAAAAAAGTAATCAACAGCAAACTATCAGCGGAACATAAAAATCTATAGATCAACTCTTTATGGCTAAGGCATACAAAACTGTTCTTCTCCGAGCCACATTAAAACACTCAAAATGCACTATCAAACGTGAGTCGACCAAAGTTAAAGAAAATAGGATTAAAAGGTACCCTTTTATAACACCGATACTTTTTGAAAACGACGAGACTCTGCAGCATTTGCTGTGTAAATGCAAAGCACATCAAACCTAACCGACAACGATTCTCGGTAAACTAAGGTTAACCGATAATCAACTGAAAAAAACCTTTTATAATAAGTTTCTGGACTACATAGACGAAACAGAACTGCTGAGAGAGTGAAAAACACAAAAGAACCAAAGACACCGCAGTGCATGAGCGCTAGACAAGCACCTCTTGAATCAAATTTAAAAAAAGACACACCGAAAGTATTCCACCCTAAATTAATAATTGCATAAAGTTTTTTATTAGAGCAGCATGTTAAATCAGCTATACAAGTGAATAACTTAAAAAAAGTAAATCGTCAGACATGTGGTATTGAAGAATTTAAAATTATAATGTATTTGTATGTATTTGCAGTCAAACATATTTTGTAGTACACATTAGATATTTCAGACAATAACCTTTTTTGTGGAAAAATACGCCAATAAACACATTCCTAGCAATTCTACTATAAGACAAAAAAATTGACAAGACACCTACCTGAAAATACTTTAGAAATTTTGATCACACATAAACTGATATATCTTGTCAGTCGTTGGCAAAACTGATGATTTGTAGTCAATATGATGATAAGTAAACTGACAGTGACTGAATACAGTGCTCCAAATTTGCTAATTTGTAATGTGTTTAACAAAACAAATAATGCCACTGCAATTTGTATACTTTAACCAAAGAAGAACAAAGAAGAGAAAGCGATAATCGTTATTAAGGCGCAGAATCGTATATACTCTTAACTATATGAGAAACATGGTTAAAAGCTTTTTTATTTTATGCAGAGATTTTTTCAGTTATTAAGAGATTTTCTTTATAAGCATATCTTCGTTGATATAAAATCAACGTAAAAGTAATGGCTGAAAAAAAGTTGGAACTAAATTAAACTACGCTAAGACATATATTATCAAGGGGTTGTAGAGAACATAGATATTATATTTAGTCATGGTTTAATGGAAGTTTTGTGCATTCTGCTTATAAACAAAGATTTAACGCAAAAACGGTATCTGATACGTTTCTATTTGCTACCAGAGTTGTGCCTTTAAGACTGAAATCTAAGAACAGTATTCTGTGGATTAATAGAACTAGTCAGTCACCACGGTTTTATAAACTTTTAAAACTAGAATTTACCAAAGACACGCAGCAACACATTTTTCAAGAAAAACAAAGACTTGTTTGGGAAATTAACAACTTACTTACATACTTATTTTATCAGAAAAAAAATCTCAACAAATTAAGTTTCTTCTAGTTATGACACTTATAGATGGAAAAGTTCTAAAAATTATTACAAATACGATATTCAGCTAAGCTTGACCAATTTGTGATGCAAAACCAAAAACTTTTCAGAAGGTTGAAAACTTAAAATCTGCAATGTTTACTCCAAAAATCGATGCATTGCAATATGGAATGTGTATTAAAAATTTTCTATATAATTCCATTATTGAAATGGCACGTCCAAAAGAAGAGAGAAGCTTATAGATAATATGCACATAATTTTAATTGCACTGTCATGCCAACTTGAAATAAACAAAAAAAAATTGACGAACATTGTTTCCTTATAGCAAGCATTTACCACAAAAAATATTCTTGGTTTCCTATGCCAAGTACAATTTACAAAGTTTTAGCACACAGTGGATAAATAATTGAAAACAGCATTTTTCACTTAGGATATCTTAGCGAAGAAGCATCAAAATCGAGAAATAAATTCTACAAATAGGTACGATAGAGAATTTAATTCAAAAATAACCGCAAAAACAACTTGGAAGACGTTTTTAACAGAGCAATGGGCACTTGGAACCCATTAGTTTTTTGGAATTAACTTAGATAGAAGAACTAGAAACAGAAAAAAATTAAATATTTCGAAAGAAGTATTAGGTTTATTTAAAGAACTAAATATTCCTATGACTGATTCATCTCCAGAAAATAAAGAAGACGAAGAAAAGAAAAGAAGAAACGTTTGATTTTGATTATTTGAACAATTTAGAATTAGAAACAGAAATTGATTAAAGTAAAAATCTAAATTGATATATATATTTATTTAAATTTGACCAAGGTTTTTTTCTACCACATTTTAAAGAAACTTATGTAGTGTAATGTAATTATCTAATAATTTATTATTATAGAAATAAATAAAAAAATATATAAAATATCTTATCAAAACATTTCAAATTAAATAATAAACTATTGTGTATTTTCTGCTATATAATTGTTTAATTTTTTTGTCCATTTACATAAAATAAAAAATGTAGTCTTCTAAGCTTTATTTTTTGTCAGTTTACGACAAAAAAAACTGTTGTAAAAATCTGTATTAGTATCTATTGATTTTTAGAATTTAGTAAGTGTAACAAATACATTTTTAAAACAAATTATTTTATCGAATAAATAATATTAAGCTACTGAGAAAATTTTAAATGTAAACATTTTTTAAATTAGATACTGTATCACAGTAGCGTGCACAGTAATTTGTTATAGGGTGCTGTTGCAAAATTTTAAGAAACTACTAAAACTTATTCAAAAAAAGTCTTACCTTATAGCGGGGTTGGATACCCCCTCCCCCCGGTACGCTACTGGTTGATAGTATCAAAGATTGTATTTTGTAACACTTTGAATCTACCCTAATAATAAAACAAATGCAATGGTTTTTAAAATAATACAAAAGCTAGCATATTTTGGCCAAGAAAACGGGTCGTAGAAACCACTGTGCACTGGTTAATAATGAAATATTATTTACCTGCGCTTAAAAAAGTACAACTTCACAACCTACTAATCTAAGTAACAATGAAAGTCTATACAACTAGTAATGGAAAAAATTAATTATTTAATTTTAAAACAACGACCTACATATAGGACTATATGCATATCTGGATTAATAACGTAATTTAATTTTTAATTCTTTATATTGTTACTGTAGATATACTGACGACGACATTTTTAAAATGTCGAAACATGTCTATAATTTAATTAAATAATTAAAATATACTATGTCGAGAACACTTAGTACTAATAATTTAATTGCAGGTACTAACTGAAAAATGTAGACATAGAACAACGGTGTCGATATTTGTTGCAACAGTTTTATTTAATACAAATATTTTAAAATATTATTCTTTTATATGACAATTCTAACTGTTTCTTATTCTAAGTTTTAATACTATAACTTAAATTTATTTGCCGTGTAAATTCATTAATAGTCGTTTTGTAAAATAATTGTAAAAACGTAATATCTTTCTACCAAGTGTAGTTATATTGTTTATGTATTTTAACACATTTTTACACTAGTCAAAAATAAATAAAAAATTAACGTTTGTTACTAAAACAATAAGTTAACGTATTTGTAATGTCATGAATTAAGTAAACATTGAAAATAGATTGTTCAGTATAGTAACCTACAGAACACTATTGTCTGGTACGTTAGGACAATCGTCTTTTACATAAAACGACAGATTTAACTTTCTATTTATAAAAATAGTATTAACCAAACTTAAGCGCAACGTATTTTCCAAAGACTATGATGCCAGCAAATGTTTGAGAAACAAATTGATAAATTTCGTCACCGTCAGGATGAAAGCCGTTTTGTCTACCACCTGGCAATTCGATAGTGTAAGAAAGAGCTATACCTGCTTTGGCTTTTGCCCAATCGTCACTACCGCCAGCAGCGGCGTATAATACATTAGTGGATGATCCAACTGTGAATCCTTGTCCTCCAGCTGCCATTATTGCTCGATTTACTCCTTCCGCAAGATTATGTAGTTCGTACGCGTTTTCAGGTAACTGCGCAGTATATCCCCAAGGATATAAAATATAATTTCCGTAACTATGCAGTGTTAAATATAATTTAATGGTACCGCTATAGTAGTTGATATGGTCTCTAATATTTCTTGTTTCGATTTCAGAAAAGGGTTGAGATCCCAAGTATGTGTTTGCACACGGAGATCTGCTTACACCAACTCTTCCCCAGTAAATATCAAAATTTCTATTTGCGTCAACTCCGTAGCAACCGTCTTGATACGATCGAGTTTTACGCCAATACGGATTCTGTAATTATATTACAATTCAACATATTTACAGTTAAGCACACTTACGTAATCGTGCGAGTACTCGTAGCCGTCAGGATTTGCTAGTGGAAGTATGTGCCAATCAGCTTTTTGTAGGAGATATCTGTTTGTTTTATTTTCTACAAGTTGCTCAATAATGAACAAAGCTTGTGATGGAGCTAGCCACTCTCGAGCATGTATTCCAGCATCGATAAAAATGATAGGTTTTCCAAGGTGAAAATTAGTTGAAATTTGTACTATCGGCATCTGTCGTCCTTCATAACTATTTCCAATTGATTCAATTTTTACTAAATTAGGATATGTTTCACTTAAGTGTTGTAAATATTCAGTAATCTAAAAACAAACTGCTGCAATCGCAACTATTTCATCATATCTAAAACTTACCTCATCGTACCTATGAAACCTTGTAAAGCTAATGCCCGATTTACGCGGTAACAATTTTTGAAATAGCTCCTCTTTAAGTGTTGACCTAAAAAAAATGATTTAAATCGGTTGACTAACATATTATTATTGTTACGTTTCAACGTTATCAATCAAAGTTCTAAATTGTATTCTATTGTTTTGAAGCAATTTTACGAAATCTTGTAGCGATCTTGGATCTATCATGACATCTATAGGTTTATGATCAAAATTTATAGGAGACCAAAAGTCGTATGACCCGTTACTTGCTAAACTAGAAAGTACCCTTATTTGATCGGTATTTGTAGGTTGTAAGCGGTACACCTGAAATCTAATTTTTTTATAGTTATTAACACAATAATGCATGACTGACTTACCCTTCGTAGGAGGTGCGATTTTCACATATCACTGTGGTAACAAGCCAACAAATAAGTAAATAGTAAATCATGGTCAAGCACAATGCTTACAATTACTACTCTTGTCTATGCACTAGCACTTCTATTTCAAGGTTGATTTTATCTTATCAGATTGCTTCTAATGACGTTTCGTGTACTAAAAAATTAAACACTAAAATTTTCTTTGTTTAATGATAAATCGTGGTTTATACGTTTATTTCACTAAGCAAAGCGACTTAATTTTAAGAATTATTACTCAATAACTAACACACTAATAAAATTGCACAAGTCTGTATATAAACACTAGAAACGTATAGAAAAAAAAATACTTTTGTGTCATAAAAATAATGTACACTTAAGAATGTCTAAAGTATTACAGTGTTATTCGGCACATTAAATAATCACTCATGCTAAGATAACTTTATGAACTTTCTATCAATATTACTTTTGAATAGTTGTTATGAGAATACCAAAAAAAATTATTTATTTAGTAATCAATTTTGATTGCGATAAATACTCAAAATATGTACAAAAGCATCATTTTATTAACGGTTTATTTTGTTGTAACAAGCTTAGGTGTGTCTTTTTTGTTATAAAACAGTTTATTTAGTTGTTTATTTTTTACGGTTTGGTAATAACTATTATTTATTATTTTATGGATATACAGGTTTCTTATAGTGTTCTCGTATTGTTAAAGTATGTATTTGCTTACCAGTTACGCACGTATCACGTTATCTTAATTATTAGGGAACTGTGTATGAACATTACATTCAGATAATTATTTGCATTTCTAAAGTGGCAATAAAGTTTTTAGTTTTAAAACGAGCTCTTTTCTAACACGGTAAACGATTATTTATGTGGTTTCAGAATAAGAATATCGAAATTAAACATATTTGAGATCAGTGCCGCGCCGATACTTAGTTTTCATGAAAATTATAAATTCTTTGGTACTGTTTGTTAATTGAAAAATTAGATAAAAACAAACAAATATCTATTCAAATGACAATAATAAAAGAAGTATAAAAATAGTTAAATATACACATCAAATACACTATATAAGGTATTTTAATACATATGTAAATGCTATTAAAAATAATAAAAAAAGTTCCAACATGTAATTAAAACAAATTTTCCTTTACAAGGTAGTTTTAACAAATAAAAATTAATAATTTTTTTTCTCTGTCAGAACTGTCAGGTAGGCCTACCTAATATTATAAAACAAAATAAAACTTTTCGCAAAGATTTTCAAAAATTAAAAAATCGGCAAAACAAAAAATGAACTTTTCGAGCTTTCATGTAGGCAATTTTTTTATGATATGGTGAATATCTATTTCTTTTAATTAAGATGATTTTATTGAGATGATAGATAAATTTGATAACCGTTCTTGACTCATGGTCAACTTTAAATAATTTTTTATTAGCTTTAATTTGGAGAAGGATATTTCTGCAGTGGCAACAGATACTGGCAAAGTAAGTAGAATTCGAATAGCAACTGCTAAGTTTGGATATACTGCAATTAAATCATTATAAAATATAAACTGTGAAATTTTAAATATATCATTTTTAAACTTTTTAACAAATGCTGGATTTGTAGAATTTTGTCGTATAAATCGTCTGCAAATATATATCTAAATTATCGTTAAATCCAGTTTTTCCTGCAACTTTTTGCACGAAAGTCTTAGTTTTCACGAATTTCGTATAAATGGTATAGAAATTGAAAGGCGTCTATGTGATTTTCTAATAAGGAAAATCTTTCATTGACTGAAATTAATGCTTGATCGAGAATGCAGTAAAAAAAGTTAATTTTGTATAATGTTTTATGATATGAAATTGGTTCTTCTTTATTTTCGTTGTCGTACTGCTTAGTTTCTTGTCGACGCCGTAAAGGGGTGGTTGTTTGAAAATTAGGTTCCACATCTAACTTTTTTGCAGTTTCTTTTGCTGCTTATCTCATCTGTACGAAATTCGAAGAAAAATGGTTTTAATTTTTGTAAAGCTTCCAAAGCCAATTATGTATTCATAGTTTCTGATTGTAAAATTTTACTAACAAAATTAACTTGCACTAGAACTTCATACCCGATAAAAACGTAAATGTTGATATTTTATCCCTTAAACACCTAGCTTAATATTTTGATTCCTGATCAAAACTATCTGAATTTGTTATGTCGTATAATGCGTCATATATTTCTGGTTAATTTTTAAACAATGGTTTCATTGCATCAATTCTAATTGACTCTCTCGTGTCAGATAATAATTTTAAAGTAAACTTAACTAACGGCCGTATTCATAGACCATCGCCGGCGAGTTGCTGGCGACTCGTCAGCGATTTGCTGGCGGTTTCGTTGGAGATTTGAAAAACGGTTAAAAGATAATTTGTGTTGCATAGTCGTTCTCCCCCCGTTTGCCACGCCGGCAAAAGATTTGTCTTACTGATCATGCGCATTTCATTTTTTTACATGTTTACATGAAATGCACGTGTTTAAAAATATTAAATTTTTGTAGCTGGTTATCTATGTACAATAGTAAACTTATTATTTGTGTTCTTATAATGGCTGTAAAATAATTGATAGACAAAAAAAATATTTTGATGCAAATTCAGACAGATAGCAATTAATACAGAAACCGGTAATCTTCTATTAGTAACTAGTTTGTGGTCTTGTATAATTGGTAGTAGAATGTATTATCATTTTTCTAAATCTGTACCGTTTCTTGACCCTCATTATAAACTTCTAATGGGTTTTCTATATCTTTAATATAACTATAATATTTAAACTAATAGTCAGGTGTTAGCTTTTAAATAAGAAAAATGAAATAAAAATATAAAGAAAAACTTAGTTATACTAATTTCTTTATTTGATACCGACGAGGTATGTAAGTTTGTATAATTGTTTGTTTAAAACTAATTGTTTTGTGATTAACTTTTGTAGCATCATTAACTATTAAATTTATATAAAATGCTCGTAGATTCAAATCTAAAATAATTTTCTGCAAACCGCAATTTTTACCAAGCATATTGGAACCGTTATCATATTCCTGTTCTCTCACATTATTTATATCTAAATCAAATTTTTTTAACTCTCTTATTATAAAATATTATTATTGTCAAAACATATACAATTTTATTTTGGATAATGTCACCAAGATACGTGGGCATTTTATAGCTTGTGAAGTAGCATGTAGAATATGACCACTCATTATAGGATCAAATTTACTATCTCAATGCACTTCAACAAATTTCCGTTATTGTTTTGAAATAACATACTGTCTTGGTCTCGAAAAGCTAAATTTAGCCGAGTAATTGCAAGAAATTATTGATTAGCACTATCAATTGTAGTTTTATTTTTTAGTGCTTGTTGTAGTTCTGTCTATTTTTGATAGTTACTAAAGTGAGATGAATTTTTCTCATGTCTACTTAGATTCATTGCTAAATGTAACCAATCATTACAACCCGGAAAAAATTAATTATTCTCTTGCACATCGAAAAGTTTGCAACAAAAACAGAAAACCATGTTTTTAGATATCGAATAAACTAACTAACTAAGAAAGGTATTTTATTTACTTCAAAATTACAGAAAATTCGAATTTAATCAAATTATCAGAATTTGAATTAAATGCGTTTAAATTAATAATTGAGATACGAAAACTTGCAAATCTACCGGAGGCTCACATTTAAGTGTGCCTGCGTGCATAATACCTATTAAAGCCAATCGTAAATGATATAGTTCTTGTAGTCAATAGTGAAACACACATTTTATGCAAGTTAGAAAAGATGATAAGTAAACGCTTAATTGTTTACTTGCGGTTTTGAGTCCGGAGGTCCTTTCGCCTACTCAGTGGCAGTGCATTGCTTACGTGACTTACGTCATTTATCATTATCTTTGTAGCATGTGTGTATAAAATACAGATGCTAGAATGCACATTTCGTATCACATTTGACAAACTTTACAGTCGCTTTTCTTAGTGGATCTATAATTAATGACTAGATTGTAGAAAGTTCTTCACTAGGAGGGGGAAATTAAACCACTTAAGATTTTATTATGGGGACGTTTCATGCAACCATGCATGCATTTCTTCAGGCCAACTAAAGAGTTAAAGTGAAAAAGTCCTTAACTCTAAACGACATGACACTATTACACAATATAAATTACAGTTAACATGAAAAAATTGTTAAAATATTTCTAAAAAGTCAAAAATTAAAATACTTGTAAATGAACAATTACTGAGAATGACAAACAATTGACACGACACGAGTTTTTGATTATACATGTCGTGTCAATTGTTTGCCATTCTCAGTAATTGTTCATTTACAAGTATTTTAATTTTTGACTTTTTAGAAATATTTTAACAATTGTATATGTTAACTGTAATTTATATTGTGTAATAGTGTCATGTCGTTTAGAGTTAAAGACTTTTCCACTCTAACCTTTTAGTTGGCCTAAAGAAGTGCACGCATGGTTGCACGAAACGTCGCCATAATAAAATCTTAAGTGGTTTAATTTGCCCCTCCTAGTAAAGAACTTTCTACAATCTAGTCATTAATTTAATATTAAAGGAAGACGTAACTACAGTACTTGGATCTATAATATTTATTTGTAATAGACGACTTATCGTTTTTGTTTCATAATGACGATGGTACAAGACATAAAAAAATTAATAGCTAATATTAGCTTATACGTTTAGACTTTAAATTTAATGCTCGTTCTCAGTTTTTGCTTCAAATTCGTAAGACCAGTAAATATTAAAATAAATATGTTCATCGTGATTTTAAAGAATCTGTGTATGATTCTTAGACCTTCGAGCAAATACTGTAGCTATGTAAACTTGCGCTTATTATCTAGTTCCCTTATAGTTATTGTTTTTTAGTTACCTTAGTTTTACAATTGTCAAATTAATTTAATTTTGCCTGGCGAAAAACTTAGACCAAGTTCGAAAGCTCGCATTTATATTATTCTAAATAAATAATACACCAATTAACATAAAAAATATTTTAATCTGTTTTATGGTGAAAGTTTTATGTCTAAAATATGTATGATTTGTCAGATTGGATTTGTGAATTTGAAGTAAATAATAGGTTTTACTGTTTTGTAGGTTTACTGTTTTCACGTGATTTATTATGAAGTCAAAATAATGTTACAGATTTATAGCATTTAAAAGAAAAAGTGAAAACGCACTCGTTATCGGCGAATCACATGAATTGCATGAATTATGCTATTCTTGGTCGCTTTAATATTCGCTTACAAATACAATTGAACAGTAGTCAAAAGTCAATCAAAGACCACAATACGAACAATAAAGTCTTGCTATACAAAGCATTGATAAATCTTCCTTTAAAAGCTGTAGATTTTTATGGATCATTTTGGTAATTGTAAAGATAGACAAATATCTTAAACCTTAATCTTAAATATAATTAATTTTAGATATAAATCGTGTTAATGTAACAATGTTTTTCAGATTTTGCGATAATTCTGTTTTTTTAATGACTTTCTTGTATGATTGACTACCAGTCGCCACTGATTGAATTCTAACACTTGTAACTATCTGATATTTCTTTCGGCGCCCCTTCAGACCTGGCGCCTGTGTGCGCCATACACATTGCGCACATGGACGCGCGTGGCCGCTTTAGATCACTGTACAAGTAAAAATAGATGAAATATTTAATTTTTTTACTACTTCTTCTGGGTATTCTTGACTTTTATTTTATAAGACACAATTGATCAATATCAGATAAATAAAAAAAAAATTTTTTAAATTATAATTTTAATAAAAATTTAAAAAACGTATACAAATGTCTATCTCTATTTAGTATTCTCAAGTTGGACGGCAATAATAAATCTTTTATATTAGTCTTGTTTAATATCGGAAAAAGACAGAAAAGAAAAAAAGGCAAGGATATTTGTGATAGAATCAGCATTTGTTTGAAACGAAATTCAATATACTGCCTCAACACGTCAATTTTTATTTGTGTTGCAAATTTATTTCTAACATTTTTTTGTAGTATGATTATGAACCAATTTTTTATATTATTTTATTGTTTATTACAAAAAAATATTCAAAAAATCTCTTTCGTAGTAGCACATATAAATAATAAAATATTCGGGACGAAGAAGTTTTAATCTCAGATAAAAATTATTAGCAAAACATTAAAGTAATACAACTAACATGTTTGTCAAAGTTTATAAACTTCTCATTAAAAAAATTAAATCAATTTTAAATTGTATGTTTTAAATGCTTTATTTCATTCGTCTATTAGCAGTCAAAGTGTATACTTGCTTGTGTAAAATTTTTATTCTATAATTAACAATACGAACTGTTTTTTAGGATTGTGGTTACTAATACTACTTAAATTCGAACACCCGTATGTTTAAAACACAGACTGACCTTGATGTCGGAGGTAACAATACACGTAAGCGTTCGTAATATTTCCATTAATAATAGTAATTGCAGCATTAATAATAACATTAATTTTACTAACTCTTACATTAATTTAAGCAATAAATGCAATACATCTGCTAACACTAAAAACAATTTTACTGAAACGTCATTCTGAATTTTAATAAAAAAAACAAATAGGTTAAATTCACGATAAGATTAAATTCAAACTAAAATTAAGTTTAAACTAATAAGTTCAAACGCTTTTATGTCCGTAAAACTGCAGAACCATATCAAAATAATGTAACTCGCAGTTATATAAATACAACAAAACATAATAAATAAACATGTAGGAAACTATGAAGTTGTTAGTTAGATAGTAAATATTACAACCGCGAATTTCAAAAAATGTATTTGAATTATACGCGGCATAATATTTCTAACTGTACCACGCAACTGCAAAAATTTGTTTATATAATTGCAGAAACCATCTTAGAGACCAGTGGACAGCTGTTTTGTCCTATTTGGACTTCTCAGCACTGGAATACTCTAATGCAGTTTCCACAACTATATAAAACAAATTGCCATAGTTTTATCCCATTCGGGTGTTAAATTGATTAATAAATCTGAGGCTAAACGCCATCTCGTAGGAACGGAGCTACGTACGAGTTAATCCACATGTAGGAAACTATGAAGTTGTTAGTTAGATAGTAAATATTACAACCGCGAATTTCAAAAAATGTATTTGAATTATACGCGGCATAATATTTCTAACTGTACTACGCAGTATAATTCAAATTTTTTGAAATTCGCGGTTGTAATATTTACTATCTAACTAACAACTTCATAGTTTCCTACATGTGGATTAACTCGTACGTAGCTCCTTTCCTACGATATGGCGTTTAGCCTCAGATTTAATAATAAATAAAATAATCATCTCTTACAAGAAAAGATGATTTCATAAATTACTCTCATAAGAATAATACTATAACAATTAACGGTGAAATGCAACAACCTAACCCTAAATTGGTTAACAACAAAAATTCTGACCATTGTGATTAGGCCAAATGACTCCAACCCTCCAGACTATAGCAGTAGACGCTAAAACCAACCACTAAAGCTGATGAGAGCAACTAACAAGACACGTCTAAACAAGATAATAAACCTGGGCCAAAAGAAAGCAACTGCAATGGTGTTGTACTGGCGATGCCTTCAAAAAAATACCACCCCGTGTCAGAAGCTTGTGATTAAAAATTCTTTATAAATAAACATTAAAGTACGCAAAAACGCAATACCAAAAAAAACATATACATAAACAATACCGCCATAGACACCACAATTTAGCGGCCACGTGATGGGTTATGAACTAGGTTTAGGTAACCGATTAACGATCCCTATTTTAAACTACTTAGAGCATTTCCAACCACGATATGTAAAAGAGCATATCAAAAAAGTCGTTAACAAGAAGGATAAAGGCGTGTAGCTTCCACGCAAAAGAAGTACAAAAGAAGAATGATAACAAAAGGACAGTAATCGAAAAAGAAAAAGCGTTAAATATGAAACGTCAAATCCGGTAATAAAAGATTACGTCAAAATCGGTAAAAAACAGCAAGCTGAAGATCTGAGGAAATGTCAGGTTCGACACATGGACATTGGTAATGAAGAACGCACGCCATGCTTTACGAAATCCACATGTTCTAAAACCCTACAGCCAAAAAACTTTTAACACAAAGACTGTTTACCATAAAAACAAATGTTAAATTCTCACTCACGAGTTTCCCACAATATAATCAAAAGAAAACGTACCTAACCGATAAGAAAGTTAGAACATTTTGGTTCGACACAAATCACTTGATTCTGCACAGTAAAAAAAGTCGCGCTGGACATCACACAATCCGTGCATGGCGTTTTTGCTACATCTAAAACCGTCACCAAGCGATGGCACCTAGCTACAAACACTATAGAAATAAAAGAACTGTTGATTAGTCGCGACAAGTGGTGTCATTACTATACAGAATACTTAGTCCGTCTCTACACGGAGACAAAGAAACTAACTAAAATCTAAAACTAAAGAAAAACTAAAGCTAAGAAAACATCTAACGATCACCAGTCGGGCTGATTTTTAAATTCTTGCCGTTTCATATGCCCTATGTTCCCGTGTTATCAGACAATTCGTAGATCTGATACGATACTTTTCGTTTCACATAGAACGAACCGATAAACCTAGGTTCTAACTAGACCGGAAAATATCAAAATGCATCTGAAAGCACATAATTTTTCTGCCACACTGTGTCTTCCACCTTAAAAAGTGCTGAACCAGGACATAAATCATAATACTAATAATAATAATAAGCTGCATTTAAGCGATTCTTGATGTCTATGTAAACTTTTGAAAAAACTGGACTTCTTTCGACCAACAAAGTACGATCAACAAAAGGTAGATCATTGATAGTGTCTAAATTGGTAGTTTTGCCATGACGTGATCCGTCTAGACAGATTTCACGTTCAAAATTAACAAAAAGCGGCGTTAAGCCGGTGATTTCATAAATGGCGGTACAACTTTAGCAAGATAGTTTTCTAATGTCGATGGCTGTCTTTGATATAAGACGATAACATTGTCTTTGTGACTTTGTTGACTCTTTCCGTTGGATTTGTTTGTGAATGATAGTTCGCATTAGTAATGATTTTGGATTTATATTATAAAACCATTTTTTCAAATTCAGAACTACAAAATTGTGAGCCGTTATCGCACAGAAGATCCTAAGGGACTCGCTGTAGAAGTGCAAAAAGATTGTTAGAAATCAACTGGTTTGTCCACTACAGGACGACAAGTCATAAAACTAGCAGGAGGTTTCTGTTCTGGCTTATGCGTGATACAATCTTTGCAATGGTTGATGTAACGAATGAAATCGACCAGCAATAAAACAGAACAATTTGTTTAATAATTTAAAAAATACCAAGATGTCCAGCGGTAGAGTCTCGTAAAATTTTGACAATATTTTGAATCGATTGGACAATAGTTTTTCATTGAAGAAAATCGGTAAGTTTTAAATGCATGCGTTCCATAAGTTTTGTTAAACATTTGTTCGAAGGGTTATGTTTGATAGTATCACAATCGGTAATTATGCCATCGATAGCTGGTTCTGAACAGGATAATGTATCAGGTGCGACAAGATCTTTTTCTTTAGGATGTATTATTTTTAAATCAAATTGATGAAGTTAAATAGCCATCGTGCTAGACGACCGGTAAGTTTTTTTAAATTATGTAACCAAACTTCAAGATAAAGATGTAATTTTTCAATAAATCACAGAACAAACATATAGTTCTTTTCGGTGCGTCAGTGTGCACTGTAAATGGAAAGCTAAAATCAGGGCCAGACAAAATAGGTGCGGAAATTAAACAGTATTCTTAATTTGAAATGCTTCATCACAATTAGTCCAATTAAATTTTGAATTCTTCTTTACTAGAGACATTAACAAGACAATAATTTTTGAAAAATTTGGTAGAAATTGGCGATACCAGGAGGCCATGCTTATGATTTTTCTAACTTCAGTGACACCAGTGAGAACTGGAATACGCAGAATAGCATCAAATTAGCTTTCTCTAAGGCGACGAAGAATTTTAACTAAAACTTCCATGTGTTTCTCAAAAGAAGAAGCGCAAATAATGACGTCATCTAAGTAAACAAAAAGGTAAGGAACGGAACTGTAAAAGCGGTTTACTGCTTAAACCTAATGTTGAGAGACAAAATAAATTTAGCGTCACGAAGACGATCCAAAATAGAAAAAATGTAAGGTAAGAGATAAGTATCTTTTTCGGTAACCTTTTTGACTTTTCTAAAACTGACACAACACGGTGAGTGTTGTCTTTCTTCACCAATAAGATCAGACTCGACCAAGCGCTGTTCGATTTTTCGACAACATTTTTTCTATTTCTAGATCGATTTGTTTCTGGATAAACAACGAGACCCGGTAGTATCGTTGCTTAATTGGTTCGGAAGTAGTCTTGATTTGATGTTCAATCTAGTTGATGCATCAAAAGTTTAATTCAAAGAATAAAAATGATTACTAATCAAAGTGTTTAACTGCTTAGTCTGTTCTCGGAAAAAATAGAAACAAGACTAAACAATTGAATCCTTATTTTCTAATTGTGAAATGGTGCCCATACTTTTGAAACGCCATTTACCTTTTCTAAGATCAGGATTCCAAATCCAAAAATCAACGCCTAAAATTAAATTATGCCAAACGTCAAGAATAATAACAATAATATAAAATAAAAAACATTGTAAACTAAACTATAATATATCACGTTAAAAATGCTTTTTTTTTATTTTTACATTATATAGTTTTTAAAGTTTTGAGCAATATGTTCCCCGTACACTTTAATACCAGGGAATGTTTCTTCCACGATTGGAATAATTCTACTTGGACTTGGATCAAAACCTTGAGATCCACCTCCCGGTAATTCAATTGTATAGGAAAGTTGAATTTCTAAAGCACCTTTTGCCCAATCTTTACTTGTTCCAGCAGCGATATACAAAACGTTTGTAGTGGTTCCTATCTCATATTCATCTCCACCGGCTTGTACAATAGCCGCGTTAACTTTTTCTGCAAGGCTTCTAAGTTCTGCTTCATCATCAGGCAATTCAGCAGTATAACCCCATGGATAGAGAAGATAATTACCATAACTGTGAAATGTTATGTATAACTTAATTCTATTTTTCCAACTTTCCATATAAGCTTTGACGTTTAGTGCTTCAACTTCAGAAAATGCGTATGGTCCTTGAAACGTTTCATCACAAGGATTACTACTAGTTCCTCCTTCGCCCCAGTGAAAACCAAAATTTCGGTTTGCATCAGTTCCGAAACATTCTTGTTGAAAAGAACGTGTTTTTCTCCAAAACCTGTCATGCTCGAATGTGTATTCATATCCATCGGAATTTACTACAGGAAGTATGTGCCAATCAACTTTATCTAAAAGGTAACTATTATTTGGATTTTCAACAAGTTGATTTATTATATATAGGGCCATCGCCGGTGCTATCCATTCTCTAGCGTGAATTCCTGCGTCTATAAATATAACAGGCTTGTTTGCATCAGGATCTGTCGAAATTTGGATGACCATCATATCTCGTCCTTCATAGGTGCTACCTATTGATTGTAAAGTAACTATATTAGGATAATCTTGCTGCAGTTGATATAGATAATTGTTAATCTACAAAAAGTTTTTGTTTAAAAATTATTCTGGGATTTAAGCTATAACTGTTACTTGTTCAAACCGATTGTATTGTGTAAAACTAATTCGTCCTTTTTGCGGCAACGGCGATTGCTTTTGCACTAACTTTTCTTTTTTTAGTACACTATAAAAAACATATTATTGCGTTATATTCAATCGATGGTACATCCTACTTTTCAACGTTTTTTATGAGAACTTCATGGTGAATTCCTTGTGAATTCAGTATCCACGTAAACATAGGGTCAACTTTAGGATGAATCATTACATCCACAGGTTTGCTACTCAATCTCAAGGTTGACCAAAAGTCAATTAGTGAATTATCAACTAATTTAGTTAATACTGAAAGTTGCTTTTGATTGGTTAGATTTAAACGATACACTTTGTAGCTAAAAGGTTTATATAAACATAAATCAATAAAATGCTAATGTAACTTACCCATCATAACTGACTTTTTCAGCACAAGCTGCTAACACAACAGCCCAGAATACAATTGTCAATCGCATTTTTATTTTATATGTTGTGAAAGTTTTGCCTTTATATACTTTTTTCAATTTTAAGTGTTTTGATAAGTCAAAGTAGCATTGATCGGTGTTAAGTATATTATCTTATCAAATACTTCAGTCAAGTGTATATATTTATGACAAGAAAATTGTAATCAACTTTGAAACTAAAAAATTTAAGCTTTGTTCTTATAAATAACAGTTTATATGATTGTATATAAGTAACTACAAATCATTAAACTTTTTTAGCAGTAGTGGAAAAGTATGCTTGACTTCAGTTGGGTTGTACAATTGAGTTTTTAACTTCTATTAAAGTTATATTTTTTTATAACAAATGTATTTTGAATGATAGTTGCTTATTAAACTATGTATATGTAGTAAACATATTTTGTTTCTAAACTATATAACCCAAAGTTAACGTTTAAACTTATTGTTAATATTATAGGATTTATGAACGTGATTGCTAGCAGATTTGTTGTTAACCAAAATAAAAGTAAAATGTATTTTTAACTATTTGCACATTATTTTGTTACAATACTTGTGTGTTATGTATGAAGTTAGTTACATGCATAAGAACAACTAAAGTAGGTTTTACACAACCATGACTTGCATAAATTGCTTTTTCAACACTCCACCTCAATATATACAATTCATACATAAAAAAAAATAATGCTACAGTGGATAAAGTCCTAATTTACATCTTAATTTATCAATGTGTTCACTATTCAAAGCCTTTGTCATTATGTCCGCAACTTGCTCAGTGGTCGGCACATAAACTACATTGATCACTCTATCTTCCGACAGATCGCGAATGAAATTATATTTGACATCAATATGTTTCAATTTTCGATGTTCCCATCTGCTTAAAAAATGTATACAGGATTGATTGTCCTCTAATACCTTTATGGGTTCATCACAATTTACCCCAAAATTTTCCAACAACTGTTTTATCCACATAAGTTCAGTTACTGCGGTTGCTAAAGCAACATATTCGGCTTCTGTGGAGGATAGTGAATCAGTTGATTGTTTCTTAGTTCCCCAACTTACTGAGTTTTCATACAGATGGAACACATAACCGGATGTAGATTTTCTATCAAGGCTAGACGCCTAATCGGCATCTGCAAATCCAATTAAAAAATCGGTATTTACCTTTTTAGTGAAATATAGTCTATACATCAATGTTCCTTTGATGTATCTCAAGATTCTCTTTAGTCCTTTCCAGTGTTCTTCTGTTGCGTCATTCTGAAATCCACTGTAATAATTTACGGCTACGCATAAATCTGGTCTAGTTGTCTGTGTTATGTAGGTCAGACATCCTACTAACTCTCTAAATGGCTTTTCTGGAATAAAATCTGTCTTTGATTCTTCAGTACGTCTTAGTTCCAAAGGAGTTTTTACTGGCTTGCAATCTTGCATATTAAATCGATTTAATAGCCTCTTAAGATAAGATTCTTGACTTAGTATGTATCCGGTTTCAGTTTGAGTAATTTTTATTCCCAGAAATGATTGCAGATTGCCCAAGTCTTTCATGCAAAATTGTCGTTGTAAGTTCGTCTTGATTTTTTCAAGTTCTTCTTTACTGTTACTTGCTATGATGACGTCATCGACATAGAGCAAAAGAAACAGCTTCAATGTTTTGTTTTTCTTGATATATAGACACTTATCCAACTCGGATCTATTTAGTTTAAGCTCTTGCACTGCTTTATCCAATAACTTATTCCAAGCTCTTGGGGTTTGTTTTAAGCCATACAACGTTTTGTTTAGTCGGCATACTATTCCATCCATTTCTTAAAGCCTGGAGGTGTCTTCATATATATTTCTTCCTGTAGTTTGCCATGCAGAAATGCATTTTTTGCGTCCATTTGGCATGTCATTAAATTTTCTTCATTAATTATTGCTAATAAAGTTCTAAAAGTTGTTAATTGTGCTACTGGGGCATAGGTTTTGGCATAATCAAAATGTTTCTTGACATACCAACCAAAATAAAAGTAAAATGTATTTTTAACTATTTGCACATTATTTTGTTACAATAATAATATAAATATATATATATAAATATATAAAGCAGATACATAGAGGAGACCGGAGATAGTTTTAACAGGGATATACAGTTTCAAATTTCTCGCTCTAATGTGAGTAGGTTAAGTTGGAGACTTCTGTGACAAGAGGAGGAGTACTCCTCCTCCGTGACCTACATTACAAAGTTTTAAATGACCTAGAGTAACCTTACTCCTCCTCACTGACCTACATTCAAAGCTCTAAATGACCTAGAGTAACCTTACTTCTCCTCACTGACCTACATTCAAAGCTCTAAATGACCTAGAGTAACCTTACTCCTCCTCCGTGACCTACATTACAAAGTTTTAAATGACCTAGAGTAACCTTACTCCTCCTCACTGACCTACATTCAAAGCTCTAAATGACCTAGAGTAACCTTACTGCTCTTCTCTGACATAAAGTAATGACACTTCTCCAATATCTACATATAAGTAATCAAAGAGTAGATTGATTAAAAGTTTTTATTTATTCTAACCTTCAAACACAATTACTATATAGAGTAATTTATTAATTGTACAGCGTATTTAATAATAAAATAATAAATTACAATAAATCATATATTGAGCCAAAATAGTATATAAGAAAAATTAATATTAGCATAAGTAATAACATTGAAAATGTAATGGATAGTATACCATATGTGGTACAAATAGTTGATAGAGAAGTGTAGTTAGTCGAACCACATTTGTCTAATAAGTTAATGTAATGCACAGAGTTCCAATCGGTTTGTAGAAAACTTGAGTTGTTGTTATAAAAACGTAGTCGAAAATCCTGTGGTTCTGCAATTGGTAGAACTTTGACACCGTATAAATTTAATGGTATTAGTTTATACCACTTTGTAGGATTACTTTTAAAAGATGTATATGTTTTAGAACAAAATGGTGGTTGCAGTACATATAAACTGTTGTTAGAAACAGCTGTAAAAACCAACAGACTAAAGATTTTTGAACCATCCCACACACAAAAGTTGAATACACAACTAACAACACGTGTCACTGTTTGGCATAATTATAATACCGCGATCATTGAACGAATCACATTTACGCCAATCCGTGTGAATATAATGGTTACTGCTAGAAAATTGTATGCGAAATTCTTTCGAAGTATTGGGTGCTGTTATAGTAAAAACTTTAATACCATGTAATACGTTAGGCATAAGTTGAAACCACTGGTGTGGGTTATCTTTAAAACAAATAATAGCATCTTCACAGTTCGGAGGTTGAACTATATAAAGAGTATTACCATAACAAGCACTGAGCACAACTGATTTAAAAATGATCGGAATCATTGCGACGTCGAAAATACACTAAACTAAACACAATCTGAAAGATACATATATATGGAAGTCAAAGTAAAAAGTACTCAAATTGTAATAAAAATTTTATTTATACGCTTTAACAGCGGATAGTCCACCGCTACACCTGGTTAAAATGGAAGTCATACAAAGTTGCAACGTTTCTTAATGCACAAACTGCTGGATTAATAGTATGAAAACAACACATTCCTGGTTGTTTAGGAATTTTCATTTCATTAGAAAGTTCGATAACATCTGTTGATAAATATTCCTGGACAATATTTTTTTGGTATCCTCTTACATATACCAGTTCATGGTTCTTCGTAATTTTTTACTATTCTTGAAAATTCTTTAATGTCTACGTACCCACTATCCCACGATAGACCATGATGTTGAAATGATATACGTATTCCGCTGTTCTTTTGCAGCGTAATCCAACGATGTATATTCAAATGGTGGTTTAAAAAGGAAATGCGAATATGCTTTCCCATTGTAGGAGGCCAGTTCTTTTGGATGGAATAAATGTAAGGGTTCGGTGGAAATGTACCCTTGGACATCGATTACAATTCTATTTGCCATGAGGAGTTTAGGTGTAGCGATGAACTATACGTATACTGCTTAAACTCTAAGCTTTTATAGCAGCATTATGGTAGTAGGGATAGCACAAAAAGCAGTAAAACTTCACTGTAATAAATATATGTAACAACACAACTGTTCAACCCCGCTCCCCCCACCCCCCGCACTCAATCGGAACGTCTCCGAACGATCCTACAGCATACGCCTGTTGTCAAACCGACAACACCGTAATACAATCTTTGCCTCTCAACACAACTGTTCAACTGTAGGTGGAATAAGCACAATTTCGAGGTCTTGCGTAAGCTCCATGACGTGTCCAAAACACACTCAAATGGGCGTTACGGACCACACACGACGTCAAACACCTATACCTTCTCGGTGAGATGTGCAATTTAGACGATAAATTGTTTGACTTTTTGTATTCTAATTTTAATACTTATTATTTTAAGTATTTCAAAAATTTCGTTTTGGCAAGAAAAAAAGGCAAATAAACACCTGACAATATCCATGAACCTCTCCTATCCCCGTTTCCTTATCCTGGTGACGCTGCTACATTGGGTGCTCGTCCCGTCACTGCACAGTAATTATTCTTACTGACTGAAAATGTAGCTTGTCTTAATGACAATATAGAAGATATTAAATATTACTATAACTCATAGTATTTTGTAAATTACAGCAAAAGTTTGTCATCAATGCGGGCACGTATTTACACGAAGCGATAACCTCAAACGTCACTTACAAAATTCCTGCAAAGGTGTTGCTAAAACTCCAAATGATGAAGTTAAGAAACGTAAATTTGAAGATGGGGGCGAGTCTTCATCTAAGAAAAAAATCGATGATAACAAGCAGGAAGTAATCGTTAACGTTAGATGTAACGAATGTCAAGAAGATGTACTCAAAGCACATTATCGAGGACATCTCCGAAGTAATCGCCACAAAATTAATGCTTGTCGATTTATAGATGATGAAGGTATTCAAATTATACAATCAGCATTTCAAGATAGGCTCATGAGTTATAAATTATCACCTAGTAACCAACATGTAAAAGTAGTAGACTTAATGAACGAGTTCAGTGAAAAAATAAGTAGTCTTATGAATAAACAGGTTGCAAAATTTAGAAACGTTAAAGTTAATTGTGAATTATTTGGGTTATATACATTAAAGCAACAAGAAGTATTAGATATCAAGTCTTTTCAAACAAAGTATGAAATTTTAAGCCCAGGTACGGATGTTGCAGAACTATACAAGAAGTTTGTGGAAATTTTAGATAGAAAGGAATCTGAATTCCAAGAAAAAGATTCAGGTGAGTTAAGTATCAAAAATGTTATATGTTACAAAAGTTTGTTTTAAATGGGTTTTGGTGAAATTTCTGCATGTGGAAGTAAATTTCGTTAAGTTCAATCCGTTAAAGGCATCTTCTTATGTTAAACTACCCATCGAAATCATACATAAAAAAGCTGTCATCAATGTTATGAATTTTGATGAATTCTGTTTTGGATGGGCTGTGGCATCTGCGCTAGTTGTTCCGAATGGGAATCCGCAAAGAGTTGCGTCCTATCCCGATTTTCGAACCTTATGCAATTGGGATGGTATTACTTTCCCTATGAAACTAACTGATATTGGAAAGTTTGAAGACAACAACAACATATCGGTTAACGTGTACGGATTAGAAGAAATTACAGAACAAGGAACACGAAAAATTGAAGTTGTGGGACCACTATATTACACGAAAAAGAAGCAGAATACTCACATTAATTTATTGTTAATAGAAAACAACACCGGTTCTCAACATTATTGTTGGATCAAGAATTTTTCGCGATTGGTGAGTACACAGTTAACAACCCGGCACGGTGCAAAATATTTTTGTGATTCCTGTTTACATTACTTTAGAAATGAACAACTGCTTCAACGACACGTAACACATGATTGTAATTATGTCTACACCAAATTACCTACGCATAATGCTACAATCGATACAACCGGTGCAATTACGTATGATAATGTTCTTAAATTTAATAATTTCCATAAAAATGTCTGTTCCGTTTGTCATATATGCTGATTTTGAGTCGCTGCTTATACCTGTACATACGGCGTTTCCTAATCCAAAGGATCCTTCACTGTCAAAACATGTAAGCATGAACCATATGCTTTCGCGTACTACATTAAATCTACTGAGAATGATGAATGGTCTCGTTTAAAACTGTATCGTGGTGTAGATGCTGCTAGAACATTTATTAACTGGTTAGAATCGGACATACATCAAATATATTCTAACCATTTAAAAGAGTCGAAACCGATGCTTCCACTAACTGCACCAGAATTGGTTGAGTATGTAACAGCACAACAATGCTTTATTTGCAAGAAAGAATTTGGTAACCCTGGCAATCCAAAAGTAAAAGATCATTCTCATCTTACAGGAAGATATCGTGGCGCAGCACATTCTACATGTAACCTTAATTATAAAATACCTAACTTTATACCAATATTTTTTCATAACCTAAGCGGATATGATGCACATTTATTTATAAAACAGTTGGCTTTAGAAAAAGAAGAGGTCGATGTAATTCCACAATCTAAAGAAAAATATATCACGTTCAGCAAGAGACTACTAGTGGATAGAACGCCTAAAGAAAATGGAAAAATGGAAGATGTATACCTGCGTGTACGATTTCTCGATAGTTATCGTTTTCTGGCTTCATCCTTAGACGCGTTAGCACAAACTCTTGCAGATGAACAATGTACCAGTTTACGAAAATTTTATTCTGATGATCAAAAGTTTAACCTGGAAGAGTTAAAGGGGTTTTTCCATATTCTTACGTGGACAACTACACAAAATTAAATGAATGCTGTTTACCAAAAAAAAGAAGATTTTTACGACACTCTTCGAGAGCAACATATTTCTAAAGAAGATTATCAACGTGCTACAAGCACATGGTCAACGTTTCAGTGTAAATCGCTTGGAGATTATTCCGACGTATACCTATCTTGTGATGTGTTACTATTAACTGATGTATTTGAAAATTTTCGTGTACTCTGTCAAAAAATTTATGATTTAGATCCAGCTCAATATATTACGGCTCCTGGTCTGGCTTGGGATGCAATGCTGAAACATACGCAAGTAGAATTAGAGCTTTTGACCGATATGGATATGTACCATTTCTTCAAGAAAGGTATTCGCGGAGGTGTAAGTACATGCATTAAACGAAAATCTCTAGCCAATAACCCATATATTCCAAGCTTTAATTCTAAAAACCCTACATCATACATTATGTACTTAGATTCCACAAATTTATATGGGCACTCAATGCGAGAGTATTTACCTCGTACAGGATTTACTTGGTTATCGTCTGAAGCTGTGGACTCTTTTAACGTTTTAGACATACCCGACGATGCTGAAGAGGGTATGTATTAGAGGTGGATTTAGAGTATCCAGATAATTTACACGACCATCACAACGATTTACCGTTCTGTCCAGAGAGTATTTGTCCTCCAGGTTCAACCTCATCCCAGAAAAACTCATTCCAAATTTAAATGATAAAACAGCATACATCATTCATTACAGAAACTTAAAGCAATGTCTTAAGCATGGATTGGTGCTTACTTATACACATCGAATATTAAAATTTCAGCAAAGTCCTTGGTTAAGAAGTTACATCGACTTAAACACCAGGTTACGAAATGAGGTGAATACAAAATTTGAAAAGGATTTTTATAAACTAATGAATAACGGTGTATTTGGAAAAACAATGGAAAATGTGGATAAACGTAGAAATATACGTTTATTAACCCATTGGGAAAACATTGGAAAACGCTTAGGATTAGAAGCTTACGTGGCTAAACCAACTTTTAAGCAGGTGACCAGGTTCACTGAAAAGTTATACGCTATAGAACTGTCCAAAACAGCTGTTGTATACAATAAACCTGTATATGTTGGATTTACGATATTAGATATATCAAAAATTGTAATGTACCGGTTTTTTTATGAAGTGTTACGATCAAAATATGAACAAAACGTAAAATTATTGTACACGGATACAGACAGCTTAATAGTAGAAATACAAACACCTGATGTTTACGAAGATATGAAAATGCAGATAAATGAATATGACACTTCTAATTATAAAAAGAATAATCGACAGAATACTCCAATTACTACTTCTGTTGTAGGTAAAATGAAGGATGAATTTGGTGGAACAGCAGTTCACAGTTTCTACGGTGCTGGAGCCAAGTGTTACTGTGTTAATGTCGGGGATCAAATTATTAAAAAAGCTAAAGGTGTGCGAAAATATGTAGTACAACGCGATATTAGTGAACTGGATTTTAAACAAGTTGCTGAAGGTGAGAAGGAAACTATGATGTGTAAAATGTATGTGTTTAGATCTACTTTACATGATCTACACACAGAACTTATAAATAAAATAGCTTTGTGTTCTTCGGACGATAAACGATTTATAATACCTGGTACATGTAATACGTTGGCATGGGGTCATCAAGATATCGATTGGAACGTCAAAATAAATTCTTTATTAAAAGCTGCTTGTGATATCCTTCAAGAACCGGATGAAGAATGTGGTGAAGAGGACAAACAACCAGATGTGGAGAACTTTGATGGTTTTGAATCATCTGCAAACTGGGATTCCAACACTTTACCACCACAATTTAACGACCCTATTGATTTGGATGAACTGATAAATAATCATTTAAACGATATATAAATATGTCTAAAAGTGGTGGGGATAATAAAAAAATAAATTAAAAAATAACTGTTTTATTTGTTTATATTACAGCGCTGTTGTTTATCCATGAATTATGAGATTTATCTAAACCTAACCATTTTACGTATAACCGATTACCACGACGTTTTAATATTTTTTCAACTAAATATATGTCTGCAAATTTAACTTCTTGAAGTTCTTGTTCGTAAAAACCTCCTTTGATCTGCTGATCTTTTACATCCTTTAAAATGTATGTAGTAGGATTCGTATTTTGTACAGTCATTACTTGAAAAATTTCAGTGCTCCAATTTGGGGTAAAACCTTTGCAAACACCCCCCGATGTTTACTAATTCGAACGAATGCACCTTTTGAAAATTTAGGTGTTTTTAAATCCAAGACTTTTCTATTATCGAACCGAGATTTTAAAATGTTCTTCGAGTTGTTTTTATTCACATCGATCGGTTTATATCCAGTAGTTCTATGAGTTGTTGAATTGTAATTTTTAACAATTAACGGTAATAAATTCAACCATTTATAAGATCCTTGTAAGCTAAACTTTTTCCACATGAGGTTTTTTAAGGTGCGATTTACGCGTTCAACGATACTACTTTTTTTTTCAGAATAAGTACTGTAATGATTTATAGCAAACTTCTTCATTAGATCTTGGAATTGTTTATTATAAAATTCTTTACCATTATCAGTCTGTAAATTATGAGGTGTTGCTTTAACTAATACTTTTTTCATTGCATTAGTTACATCTGTTCCAGTTTTTCGTTTTACTGGTTCGCACCAAACATATTTTGAAAAGGTATTAATTACTACTAAAATGTAACGAAAACCTTTATTTAAATGTGCGTAGGGTATCATTTCTACTAAATCTGCTTGAAAGAGGTCATTCAATCCTTTAATAACTACACGCCTTCGAGGAAAATTTTTTCTAACCGGTTTATGAAGTTCTTCAATCACTTGCTGTCGTTCGGGCTCCATAACTGAACTCTTACAATGATTTCTAATACAAAACTAATTTCGTCTTGTTTAAATCGTAAAACTCTTTCACCTTGCGATGTTAATCTGACCTGTTCGCTTTCTGATACCTTAATGACATCTCCCTTGTTTAGTAAGACCCCTTCTAAATCTTGCAGAGTCTTATATTTTTTTTCGTTGATATGTATTATACAATCATGCGAGCATCGCACGGTTATAATGCTAGCCTCAAGCAAAGGGAATTTATATTCGTTCCCAAATAAGTTGATATGTGAACCATCTGTCGTACCCATTACATATACCGCTGTATCATAATGTAAAGAAGATACTTGTTTTACAAAATAAAGGGTTTCTTGATGAGCTTTAATTTGGTTAATATGTCTTCCAAACTTATCGAGCGTCATGTCTTATGTCTACGGCTACCACTAATATGAGAATGTGCTTAACAACACATCATTTTATTATCTTGGCAGATCGCAACTCATCAATAATGTAAATTATTTCGTTCGTGTGTCCTGTATGACCTGCTTCTTTAGAGCTTAATAATGTTCTTAACCAATTAACTAATTTATTAGGATCTTTCCACGGAAGAAACTCTAAACGTTTGTTATTTAGCTGCAGCATCTGTATATGTCCTCCTTCTTTTAAAGTAGTAGAATTTGATCGGACACGAGTCATTGAAGTAGCTAATAACGGTTTGATTATATTAGAATATTTTTTACCAGCAGCTTGTATTTGTTTTTGGATCATAGTGTCTACGTGTTGCGTTTGTTCGTATGATTATATCCTTGTATTGAATTTGGTCTTGTTGTTTATAACCAATCGGGATTCGTTTAAATAACAGTTCGTATAAACCGGGAGTACCCGTATATCGAAATTCTTCTCCTGATGGACGTTTGATGAGCAAATCTTCTCCGACAAACTCTAGATCTGAATCTCCTACTTGAAATTTATTTAAAGCGGGGTCAAAACGCACCCCATAATTATGATCAAATTCGTTATTTACATCACGGAACAATGATTCTACATATATCTTTGCCAAACCATCATATTGATTTAAATAATCTTGAAAAGCTTGATTTGTACCAAGTTCGGCGAGTTCGCTTCGTAGTTCGTCTAACGTAGGAATATTATCAACTTTTGCATCGTCAGTATGTGCGATCACATCAGTATCTAAAAACGTAATTTCTTTAGGTTGTCCAGAGGTATGATGTGTTGAGGGTCTTGTGGGAGTACTAGCGTGAGAAGGTTTAAACTGGTCTGTTATTTGTGATTTTAATTCCACTGAATCTTGTTTGACTTTCTCAGAAATATTGGACGAAAGTTGTTTTTTTATGGAAACTGTAACATCAGGTTGTTTCTTGACAGTAAACTCTGAATCAGGTTTAATAGTTGTTAATAATTCCTTTAATGGTTGAGTTATAGGTTTAAACTGTTGTTGAATAATACTTTCTTTTTGTGACGTGTCCGCTTTCAAACTATCCGCCTTACGTTTTACAGCTTTACGTGCTCGAATTAGTTCTTCTTTTAACCGATTACTCATTGCAACTATCTGTTGTTGCATCGCGTAGTACAATTTATATTTTAATGAAACAATCAAATCCTTTTCTGTAACGACCGGAAGTTACACCACTCTCTTTATCGATAACTAAGAATCCATATTTATCTTGCCAACAATAACCACACAAAGTTTTAAACACATCAAAAGACATATCCACATTTACATGATCTTCGTATATATGTTTTATATTTCGTTGATCTTGTTGAAAAACAATAATCATATTTGCATTGTCTCGTATTAACTGTTTGGGAATAGATGAGTATGTTTGACACAAATAAAAGCAATCTATATTTTGATGTCTTCCAAAACAAAAATATTCGCGAATTTCGCTTTGGTTGTGACAAACTACATCATCAAATATAATGATGGAGTTTATGCGTGCCGACTTAGGTGAAAGAATTGTTTTACTATCATCGTACTCAAAGTATTTTACATCACGAAGTGGTTGTAACAGTTGTCTTAAGTAATTGTATTTAGGTTGGTATAATGATTTAGAATACACGTAAACATTTTCAAATCGTAACCCGTTAGGATGTTCTAGCAAACTTATCATAACATTCGTCTTACCACAACCCGAAGGACCTACTATTAGTCCCCGTTTACACCCTTCTCCAAGTAGGAAACCGTGTTTGAAAACCTTTTTGTTAGATACAATACTTGAATCATAATTTTTAATTGGTAACTGATTATCTTGATGTATGAATTGTATCGCATTCATTGCTTTACTACTCAATATATCCATAATTTACAGTTAAATAGACGTGTTTAGCGCAAATAACTTTAGTTTTACGTGACTTGTGGTTACAACACTGTACATGTCCGTACGTTCATACAATAAATCTTTTAAAGGTTTTGGATTAATTAATACGTTAGTTAATAAATTACCTGTGGAGCTACATTTGCCTGGATATAATTTTTGTGGGCCAGGAACTCGTTTAACCAAACGTCTTGCTCGAGGTGATAAAGGTATAAATCCCTTGGACGAGGCTTGTCGAGAACACGATATAACATATTCGCAAACCAACGATTTATCAAAAAGACACGAAGCAGATCGAAAATTAGGATCTATAGCTTGGCAAAGATTTCGATCAAAGGACGCTAGTTTTGGGGAAAAAGCAGCAGCTTTAACTATTTCCGGTGTAATGAAGGGTAAAACTAAATTAGGTATGGGGCAGAAAAGGAAAAAAAAACGTGGGAGCATTAGTTTTAAAAAAGCAATACAATTAGCTCGTCGTACAGTAGGTGGTAAAGTACAATCAGACTTAAAATCAACCGTTGAACAAGCTATGAAAGCGTTAAGACAACAAAAGGTTTCACCACCTAAACAAAGAATAATTCCTATTCCTAAAACAGGAGGATTTTTTACCGTTAATTCCTTTATTCGCTGCTCTCGGGGCAATAGGTTCTCTAGGTGGTGGGGCAGCAGCTGTTGCAAAAGCAGTGAATGACGCAAAAACTGCTGCAAAAACATTAGAAGAAACCAAACGTCATAACCAAGCAATGGAAGCTGCAAGTGTAGGAAAAGGTCTTTATTTAAAACCATATAAAAAAGGTCTTGGATTATATATACATCCATATCAAAAAAACTCCCAATAAAGCTACCACGCAGAGCGTTAACAAATATCGATCTATCGAAATATATACAATTACTTCAAATAAAGAAATTTAGAGGAATTTTTATGAGAGACAAGTTACCGCGCATTATATTAAAAATGAGTGCGGAATTATAAATCTGGACAAACAACAAGGTGAAGGAACTCATTGGACGGCTTACGTTAAACGTGGTAACAAAATAATCTATTTCGATAGTATAGGACATTTAAAACCACCTTTGGAAGTAATTCATTATTTTCGCAGCGGCGGTAGCGTAAATATAATGTATAATTTTGACACACTTCAACTATTTAATACCTACAACTGCGGACATTTAGTATTAGACTTTTTATACGAACATTCGAGATAACTAGTTAGTTGTGTGTAAGGTTCTCTACCGAAATGTCGTGCACATTTACATTTACTGGATCGATTTCTATTCTACGCTCAGAATTTAATCCACCAATTTATTTAAATCCTGATAAAGAGTATGTACTTGGTTTAACAAGTTTTGCAAGTTTTAATAGTATACCGAATGTAACTAATGAAAATAACCAATTTATCATAGGAAAAACAAAAGTAACGATTCCTGAAGGTTCTTACGAAATAAAAGATTTGGAAAATTATCTACAAGGTGTTGTACCTAAAAACTTTACTATTAAATTACGTGCAAACCACAACACCCTTAAAACTATGATTAAATCAAATGCCATTATTGATTTTACGCAAGAACATTCTATAGGACCTCTTTTAGGATTCAGAAAAAAGTTATTGCCTGCAAATCAATGGTCTGAATCAAGTTATCCAACAAACATTATTACGATCAATTCGTTATTAATCGATTGCAACATTACATTAGGAAACTATACAAATGGAACACCGGCCCACACTATACATCAGTTCTTTCCAAGCGTACCATCTGGATATAAAATAATTGAATGCCCTCTACATGTCACCTATTTACCTATTAGCGTACGAACTATTTCAAACATTACACTTAAAATAGTAGATCAAAATGGAAATCTTGTCAATTTTCGAGGTGAAGTCATCACAATAGGACTACATTTAAAAGAACTTGATAATGGTATTTCGCTTTAAGAACCATTCTTGTGTATGTGATACCGAATCTCATAAAACAACACAATCCTTTAGTACGAAGATTAGTAAGCGATCGCACGTTAAACGATTAACAGTTAGTAACAAACAATTTCTAAAATCTTTGGGATTTACTGTACTAAAATGAGTATCTTAAACGTAAACGAAAAAGTTGTAGTTGATAATTCTATTATCAACTCAGAAATACATACCCATCAACCATACACTACGCGTTTCAAAAATAACGATGAAATTCGCATCCCTATTCAAGAAGATATGTGTACTCTACCATCTCAAAGTTACTTGTACATTGAAGGTAAATTACGTAAAGAAGATGGAAGCATATCATTAAATGCAAAATTTGCAAACAACGGTCTAGCATTTTTATTTAGTGAGATTAGGTATGAAATGAATGGCATTGTTGTTGATTCAGTAACAAAAGTTGGCTTAACTACTACAATGAAAGGATTAATATCACATACACCAACTGAAAGCATAAAATATCAAAATTCTGGTTGGTATCCCACATCCGAAATTAAAACTACTAATACTTTAGGTCAATTCAATGTTTGCATACCACTGCGAAGACTTTTAGGGTTTGCGGAAGATTATCCTAAGGTAAGTTGCAACAATTTTATACACATTTAAGTATATATTTCTTTTGTTGTAGGTTATTTTAAATGTTCGTCAAGAACTTGTATTAATACGAAGTAATACAGACGTTGACTGTGTTATATCTACTGATGATGATCCTATTAAAATCGAGATTGAAAAAATATTTTGGAAAGTTCCACATGTTACACCTGGTTTAGCTGAAGAATTAGCATTAACAAAGTACATCGATAAAAATATAGATACTCAAGTTGCGTTTAGAAGTTGGGAAACACATGTCTATCCTGCTGTACCAACAACAGATAAACACACATGGGCTATTAAAACAGCAACAAGTTTAGAGACACCTAGATACATAATTTTAGGATTTCAAACTGGAAGAGATGGTAACATAAAAAAAGATATGAGTAAATTCGATCATTGCAATATACAAAATGTTCGCGTATATTTAAATACAGATCGTTATCCCTACGATAACCTTAACATCAATTTTTCGGATAATCATTTTGCAATGCTTTACGAAATGTATGCACGATTCCAATCTTCCTATTACGAACACGATGCCCAACCTCTTCTAACACCACAACAGTTTAAAGAACAAGCCCCATTAATAGTTATTGATTGTTCGAACCAAAAGATTCTTTGACCACTAAAGCAGTTGTTTTACGCATAGAATTTGAAACTTCTCAAAATATTCCAAACGATACCGTTGCATACTGCTTAATTCTCCATGACAAAATATTTACATATAACGCTCTGACCAAGGCCATTCGTCATTTGTAACAAATTATAATATATATTCTGTTTGTATCACATATTAAAAGTAGAATGAACTATATCGTCCTACAAATATGATCATTATTATCGATGTACAAGGATTCATGACTTCTGAAAAATGTTTCACTCCAAAAGAATTGGCTGTGTATGATGGACATTCTATTGCACATTATGTCTTCAAACCACCGTTTTCGTGGTCGTGCTTAGACTTAAAATTTCAAAAACAAGCTACATGGTTAATGAACAATCATCACCGTATTTCCTGGGAAGAAGGATTTACTCCAGTACATTTATTCCCACACATCCTCAAACAACTAACACTAAATGCAACATCAGTTTACGTAAAAGGACGAGAAAAATCAAAATTTTTACAAAAATATATTTCTATACCCATTACAGAAGTTGAAGAAGAACCTGCATTAAAACCTATGCATGCTAAATGTCTTTTCATTCGGAACCTATGTGTTACTGTGCTTTATCTAATGTTTATCATTTGTATTCTAATTATGTGATGCAATAAAGTGTTTTACGAAATTATATAATTTTATTTACATTAATTGTATACAAAACGTTCATGATATACAAGTGATCTATGATCATCTTTAAAAATATAAGATATATTCTTATCTATTTCTGCAATTCTTTTATAAAACCGATACCTATCTCGTGCTTTCTCTTCCCAATCACCTTTTCTTGCTTGTTGATAAGCAAACTTCCAAACTACTAACTTCTTAACTTCACACTCGTCTTTGAAGCGTACTTTATTCCCCATCACTGTACTAACACACTTTAAAACAATACAAATCTATTATATTTAATTGCATTTCTACACATTTTATACAATATTCCCCTTTTAAAAACAAGTTACAAATATCTTGACCAATCATATATTTATTAGCAAGTTCTTTACAATAATCTATGCTAAATATACAATCAAATCTTTGAAGTATTTTATTTGCATCTGTTTCCAACTGTTGAAATTGAACTAATAACTCTTGAATATTTTTATGTTAGTTAGATGTTTATTTTTCTTCTTGTGCTTCTTCTTCTGTTGATTTTTCTTCTGCTGATTCTTCTTCTTCAGAAGTGTCTGCATCATTCATGTATCGTTTTATTCGATTTGCAAACCTCGATAATCCAATATCCGACAACCGATTAATTAAACAAGAAGAACAAAATTTGGTTTCTAAATACTCTTTACAAATTTTTGACCGTTTTGATACTTTTCCGCCAAAGTCGCGCACAGTTCAGGACTGGTGAATCCATACACTGCTTCATGTTCAGCATCGAATTCCAATGCGGAAAATTCCTGCACTAACCGTTGCACTGCTGTTTGAAAATCAACAGCTTTGGTCCAAGTTTGTTCTGCATAGGCCATCCACATCTTAACAGTTTGTACTACTACTCAAGCTCTTAATACCTAATATATAGTTAATCCCCTCCAGTTTATTTCCTAAACTTCTTTTGTTCTACTACACGTTTTTCCAATTCAACATCGAACACCACCTTTTCTGGATAGAATGTTACCACTTCTAACATACAACAAACCACGTCTGTTTTTGATAAAAATTGATCCAAAACATTAGATATGTTAGTTTTAGCATCTCCTGGTAGATCGAAAACAGCATTAATTACAGTATCATAAAAATTAGAAAATTCCTTTAAAACAATCTGATTTAATCGATAGTTTATGAGTACTGCCAATTTCCATATCTCCCAAAGAGATTCGCGACCTAGGTATACTTCTTCATTTTCTGCACCCACAATTTTTAATATTTTTTGGTCAATAATTTCAAATATTATAGTTTTCGTTCCAACCTTTATCGGTTCACATATTGCTTCAGTACTTTGAAAACATCTATGTATTTTTTCTCGAAGCTCCAAAAACCACACCCATTCCTCTTCCGTAAATACGATTTCTTGTTTATAAGTTGCAAATATCTTTACTGACGGACAAAAATGATTAGCACAATTCATTCCAACACTGATAAATTTAGTTTTTGACTTATTTAAATTATAAACATTTTGATCAATTAATTGTATTGCACTTAACACCATATTACTGTCGGCCACCGATTTTTTAATAGTTTTTTGTTCTTGAATCGTTACATCACGATCTTTCATCTGTTGAACAAACTGCTTTATCTGTTCCATTCTTAACAACCTCTTTCTAAACCCCAACTGTATTGTAACTACTCTCAATCGTCTTATATATACCAACAAAAAAGGATGACTTAAAGTTATTATGGTTCATTTAAAGCTTTGTGTGTAAGTCTGTGAGGATTTGAATGTAGGTCAGTGAGGAGGAGTAAGGTTACTCTAGGTCATTTAGAGCTTTGAATGTAGGTCAGTGAGGAGGAGTAAGGTTACTCTAGGTCATTTAGAGCTTTGAATGTAGGTCAGTGAGGAGGAGTAAGGTTACTCTAGGTCATTTAAAACTTTGTAATGTAGGTCACGGAGGAGGAGTACTCCTCCTCTTGTCACAGAAGTCTCCAACTTAACCTACTAATGTGAAATTGACAACGCCGCTAATAATCATTGCTTATTTTATTCTAACCTATTAGTTAAAGAAAGCACATGGCCGACACCAGTCATAAAGTGTAAACTTGTGAAGTTGTGAATTTTTTCGTCACTTATTATAATTTGAATTGTAAGTAAATTTGATTTTTTTAATGACCAGTTGTAACTTTTGCTAATGTTTATTTATTCTGTAGATTATTTTATGTTTCAGATGCCGAGATCATTCAAAAAGAAAACTGAGCGTACGTTTCCTGCAGGCGACATGAAGCGAGCAGTGGAAGACATCTTAAATAATGCAGAAAGTATTCGTCATGTTGCAGAAATGCATAATGTAACAAAATCACGTTTAGCGATATATCTGAAGAAAGCAAGGCAAGCAAGAAAAGAAGAATCAGTGTCCTATCAGCCTTGTTTCACAAACCGGCAAGTTTTTAGTACCGAAAAAGTAGAGGCTTTAATAAAATCTATACTGAAATGTTCCGAAATGTATTATAAACTTGCACCAAAGAAAATCAAAAAATTAGCTTTTAATTATGCGATGAGAAACTTTATAAAAGGACCAGAGTCATAGAAAATGGAAATGGTTGGCCCAGATTGGTTTTCTGTTTTTCTTAAAAGGAATCCTTCCCTGTCAATAAAAAAACTTAAAGCCACAGTACTTGCTAAGATCGCATCATTTAATAAAACAATATTAGATTAATTTTGGATAAACTCAAAAGTATCCTAGAAAGATATCATTTTGAACCACACCAGATTTTCAATTTGGACAAAACCGATGTGACTACCGTTCCACCAGTAGAAAAAGTAATTGCCAAGAAAGCAGAAAAACAAACCGGTGCAATTACATAAAAGAATGCGAAGAACTAGTAACTCAAGTTGGTATCATATGTGCGAATAGAAATGCTTTAACTCTTATAAGGGTATTACCGAGAATTAGGTTTAACGAGAATCAAATGATGAGCAACTCCAGGATCCTTAGAACTTGTTCACAAGCCTGGTTAGATGACAACCAATAATTTTATTGCAGTTCTAAATTTCTTTAAGATTATTGTAAGATGTAGTAAAAGTAATTGTGTCTTTTTACTGATGAACAATCATGAATCACATCTCAATGTTGATGTTGATAACTACGCTAAAGATAATAGAATAGTCGTTTGAACACTTCTTTCCTACACGTCGAATAAGTTACAACTTCTGGATCGTAGTGTTTTTGGGCTTTTGAAGTAATACTTTAATGAGGCCGTAAATTCCTAAAGTTAGAACATCCCTATAAAATACTAACAGTCTATTCTGTCCCTGTCTTAAGTTCTAAAGCCTGGGATCAGACAGGTGGTCTTCCTAGAAATGTAAAATCAAACTTTTCTGTTGCCGATTTGTGAAAAATATCTTTGAAGAGCATAAATTTCTTTGTTCGGCTGTGTTTGATCGTCCACCCCCTGAACCAGAAATGGTTCCTGAAGTATCCGTATCTAAAACATCGTCAAACTTTGGCAATATTGCAATGAAACCTGTTGCAACTCCTTCAATCTGTACTTCTTCGCCTAGTACTTCAATAACCAGTTCTATTAAAAGTTAGAAGCTACACAAGTAAAAACAAAACCGTCTTAAAAGTTTATTTTTTCTGAAGAAATAATGCCTTATCCTACAGTTGCGCCCAGAAAGATTACCTCTAGAGGTAGGCAGCGTGGTAAACGCATGATAGCTACAAATACGTCTGAAAAAGAGGAACTTGAAAAACAACAAATGATACGAAAGTAAAAGAAAGGTAAGGCTGTAAAGAAATCATTGTAACAGAAGAAAAGTCTTAAGATGAAAATAAAGAAATAATGGAGGATAGGATTACACAAGTTTCATCTTCCGAATGGGAAGGCATGGAAGAGGAGGATGAAAACGTTAAAGATGCTGCAGAAGGTGATTTTCTAATTGTTAAAGTTCCCGGACAAACACCACTCTCTGAAAGAATGGCATGTGTGAAATAAAAAGCGTCAGATGGCTTTGAAGTAAACGATTATAAGCGGTTACATCCATCAAACCGTTTCAAAATGACGGAGAGGCAGTCTTTGTTGTTTTTCCTGAAGTGCTTTTAGTTTTGCCAAAGTGTTTTTCTTAAATTTATTTTTTTAAAACTTTATTATTGTACTAATTACAATTTGCTTTTAATGTTCAATTTGCTTTTTATTAGGATAAGTACTTGTCTTTTATATTTCCTTGCTCTGTCCATTGTTACCTCGGCTCCGGGATAGTTTGGACATCAAACTCCTCGGTCTCTTTAGACGTATTAAATAGAAGACATAGTCGTGATGAAGGTTTCGTTGCATGGAAAGTATATATAAGAAATCAATAAATGTTGGGTTAAAATATGAAATGGCTCAAATAATCATAAAAGAAATTACAGAAAAAAAAACGAAAATTGTCCAATACAGCCCCGGTCTCTCCTATAATACGATATAAAAAATTAATAGTTTTAAGTAATTCTTTATAAAATTGTAAATATTAACAGTGTAAAAAAAATTTATAGATCAATAGTTCCCAAACTCTTTTAGTTTATGGACTTTCTTTCATAGTCAAAACTTGCCCACACACCTCTGAATAAAAAACTACATTAATGCATAATAGAAACATTACAAATTAAATTTTGATGTCTTTAATGATAAATGGTGGCGTAAAAATAAAATATAAATAAAACATTTTCTTGAAGAAGTATTTATTCAAATTTAACTTTTGTTTTAAAATACAAAAAGAAATTAATGATGTGGATAAACCTGATGTGACGAGTGCATTTATGTCCGGCTCAATGTTTGTGAGTAGCAACCGCAAATCTACACGAGTACTAATTTCTAGTCGGTTTATTTTTTTTGTGATTAGGCTCATAACGGTATTAAATTCACGATCTACCAAATAGGAAAACGAAGAAGTAATCAACAGTGTCTGTACAATAACCTATAATGCTGAATATAACATTGGGATCTGTTTTTGTAACCAGAAGTTGTCGTATCATTGTTTAAACATTGGTTTGAGCTCCTCATTTGTGGATAATTTAATAAATTGCTCCTGTATTAGTATGTATTCATCTGTATTTGTGCTCTGAATTTGACTTTGTAAATAGAGATTATTAAATTCAGTGTATGAATTTCATGCGTTTTAATTGAAAATTGAGATACAAAAACTTGCTAATCTACCGGAAGCTCACATTTACGTGTGGCCACGTGCTTATTATTGAAGCCGGATCGTAAATGATATAGTTATTGTACTATTTTATGCGAATTAGAAAAGAAGATAAGTAAACGGTTAAATGTACGCTTGCGGTTTTGAGTCCGGAGGTCCTTTCGCCTACTCAGTGGCAGTGCATTGCTTACGTGACTTACGTCATTTATGATTATCTTTGCAGCACGTGTGTATAAAACACAGATACTAGAATGCACATTTCTTATCACATATAACAAACTATACAGTCGATTTTTTTAATGGATCTATAATATTCATTTGTAATAGACGACTTATCCTTTTTTTTCATAATGATGGTGGTACAAAACGTTAAAGAGCTAATAGCTAATATTAGTTTAGACGTTTAGAATTTAAATTTAATGCTTGTCCTCGGCCTTTACTTCAAATTCTTAAGACCAGTAAACATAAAAATAAAGAAGTCCATAGTAATTTAAAAAAATCTATGTATGATTCGTCAGATTGGATTTGTGAATTTGAAGTAAATAATGTTACCAATTTATAGCATTTAAAAGAAAAATCGGCGAATCACATTATAAGTTGTATGAATTATGTTACTTTTGGTCGCGTTAATATTCGTTTACAACTACAATTGGACAGCGTTTGTCGAAGATCAATTAAAGACCACATTGAAAATGTTTGATACATATATTAAATAAAATAACTGATTGACTTTACCTGCAACTACCGTGAACAGTGAGCGATGTTCCTCTACGTAAAAAAATTAAATCATTTCTACACAATCGCTAATACTACGGGACAATAAAGTCGTGCTATGCTAAGCATTGATAAATCTTCCAATAAAAACTGTAAATTTTTATCGATTATTTTGGTAATTGTAAAGACAGACAATTATCTTAAACATTAATTTTAAATATAATTGGTCTTAGATATAAATCGTGTTAATGTAACAATGTTTTTCAGATTTTGCGATAATTAGGTTTTTTTAATGACTCTCTTGTATGGTTGACTAGCAGCCACCACTGATTAAATTCAAAATTATCATGGGAAATTTGGAATTTTGATTGTCTAAATCCTTCGGGGCGCCTTTCATCGCCCCTTAAGACCTGGCGCCTGTGTGCGCCGCACACATTGCGCACATGGACGGCGATGGTCCTGACAGCCGCTAAAAATAGTAGTGCGCAACTTAAGGTAATTGTAATACAATGAGTTTAACTTTATTCATTGCCATTTGGCTTACAAATTTTGGTCGTGTTATTACATTACATATATATTACATTTTCTTATCCCTTCTCCCCCCTTAACTTTTTCCTCCTGTTCCATACTTCCTCCATCCATTCCGCTCCTTTTCCGTTTTCATCTAAGATATCCACTATTTTCATCCCCTCTTCTCTTAATTCCCTGCATCTCTTTCTCATGTGGTTAATGTCTTCCCTTTCTTCTCCACATAGCCTGCACAACTTTTCTGGTTCTTCTCTCCAATATTTGTTCCCTAGCTCCTCGTTGCCACATCTGAACCTTGCCACCATTTTTTTCCTGTTGTTGCTTTTTGTCTCATTGTCTTCTAAATATTCCGGCACCCCTTCACCCTTGATATCTTTATAATTCCTATTATATCTGCTCTCTTTTATCTTTGTCCATCTCTCTTGTTTATCGATGTCTCTATCTCTCCTTATTATTTATTTTCTTGTCCCTACCCCCTCTTCTCTTAATCTCTCCACTTCTTCACTCGCGTACCCGTTTCTTTTGTAATACTCTTCTCTGCCCTCCTGCCCGTACTTCACTTTCCCTCCCTTTATCTCTTTCCAACATTCTTGCAGAATTTTGCAATTTGTTCTCTCCCTCATTTCTTCCTCGTATTTTATTGCTCTTTTTCCTGTCTCAATCCTTATTTTTTCTATCTGAACCTCCTCTCTCACAATATACCCCGGTGTATCCCTGTATAATCCTAACACCCACCTCCAGTATTTTTCCTGTAGCCCCTCTACCTCCCTCCACTCCTTCCAGCCCCATATTTCCGCTCCATACATTACCACCCCCTTTATTAATTTTTCGAACAGCAATTTTCTTTTCTTTATATCCATCTTGAATACTCTTTCCCCACACCCCAGACTTGTCCTATTAGCCTGTTTCCTTTCTTCACCCTTTCCTTTATGTGTTCTCCCTCTTTATTATCCTGTTTCATCGTGTAGCCCAGGTATGTAAATTCCTTCACTTGTTGCACTTTCTCATCACTCCATCTCCACTCCTCTCTTTTCTTTTCCCCCTCCTTTTTAAATATCATTATCTTTGTTTTCTCGGTGTTTACTTCCATTTCTTTTTTTTCATATATTTCTCTAGCGTCTTCATCATCTCTTTCATTTCCTTTTCCTCCTTAGCCACCAGCACTATGTCATCCGCATACGCCAACGACCATACCTTAGCTTTCCCTACCACTATCCCTCCTGTCTGTTGTCCTCTCATTGTCTCTTCCAGATCCCCCGTATATAACGAGAACAGGCTTGGGCTCAGTGGACATCCCTGCCTCAACCCTCTCTTTGTTATGAATTTCTCACTCTCTTCCCCATTCACTTTAACCCTGCTTCTCGTTTCTTCGTATATTTCCTCTATTCTTTGTATTAATCTGTCATTGATTTTTTTTCTTTTTCTTAATTGTAATATTGAAACATGTTTTGGGATTATGTATTTACATTTCTAATTTTGTATTGTTCTACTCTTATTCTTTTCTAATACTTAGGCACTTTTAATAATTATTTTCAAACGTACTACTACTCATGCTAAATAAAACTAAAACATATGCGTCAATAAAAGATATGCAATAAGAACGAATGCATATTTTGTATGTACTGCAAAAACTCAAAATTTAGATCTAAACCATATAAAAATTAATAAATTTAGTACATAATGATAAACTCTGCTACCAGCCAATGTTACGCAAATATGCAAAGTATTCTCTTTATACGACTAATGATAATGATGGCTCCTACCTTAGAGATTGTGTAAGGCAATTCTTCGGACGTTGCTCCGTTCCCACAGAGTTGAAACTCACGAAAACAGTACTCGATGAAAGTTTTCTCGGGTTAAAATAAATCGAACTATTCTTTACTATCCTAACAACTGCACTAGTTATATTCGTGGTTAATTATCAATAAAACGAAACAATTAAACTTATATTAATTTTATTGTATATTTACAATTGATCGTTGTCGATCCGTTTTGTTCTAAGTTACGATTATATATAGGATTCTTAAGATGTTTTAAATATATGTTCCCAAACTAATTATGAAATGAAATCAACATTCAAGTGTTACTATAGTCGGATTTTTTAAAGTGGCGTTTAAAAGTTTAAACGCCTACAGAGATAGACAAACGTTCTCTTTCTCTTTTCGTTTCATTATTTAAATGAGAATTTCGTAACGCCTACAAAGACAATAACTTATTCTCGCAATTCTACGACATGAATATGCTTTCTTAATGTAAGAGAAAGACGGCGCTAGAACAATAAAACGTAGAATTTACTGAAAGCTAAATTTATTTTTTTATTATTTGAATACTACTTGTAAAGCTCTTAAACAGTGGAAATCGGGGGGCTAACTTAACCACCAGCCCCCCGTTTTCTATTCAATTTTTTTACAATATTTTTTGCTCGTTTGACTGCTTTTGTGCTAAATTGTGCTATCATTATTTTTAATTGTGCTTAATTTTAAATAGATAAAAAATCAGAACAGAAACGGGATCTAACATGCTCGTTAGTATTTTAAATTTTGTTACAAATTCTTTTGTTGATTTCATTGTGCTTGATTTGTGCTCAATTGTGCCATTATTACTTTTACCCAAACTTATTTATAAATCGCTAAAAAAATTTAAACAAACCTCAGATCTAACTTAACTATATCAACTCCACGACTTTCCTGAAAAACTTATAATAAACTCATCCGACAAAGACTCGTATCTGAGAATTGTGCACTTCTTATAGTAAACGAGCTCTAGCTGTATCTCAAAAACTAAAGTTGTTAAGAAAAACCCGAGGATAAATTTGAAATCAGTGATCACTAATTAGTAAACAGCCGATAAAATATTTCATGCAACAGAAAAAAGTTTAAGTTTGTTGTGCTATGTTGTTTCATATTTAATTAATTTGTTCCGTTTGTGTTCACGATAAATACGTTTTCTATTATTGAGTTTTACCTGTTGGAAATAAATATACAGAAAGCATCTGATTAACAGTTTGTTACTTTAGAAGTAGAAACTGTAGCATTGCTACAAGCAAAAAATGTCTAAATAAAAAAACATTTTAAACAATACAATTTTTTAGCAAAATAATCGTAAATTACTTACCTGTTGCATTAAATTGTATGCTAAACTTGTTGACATCGTGAATAATAGTAACCTGTTTTAAGAAGTGCACATTTGTCATCAACAGTTTACTGACAGCAAAAATAAGAATAAATTCAAAATAATATTATCGCATAAGACATAATTAAATTGCTATTCTAAAAACTGCACATTCTTTCCAAGTACACTAAAATACGTAACACATCAAAGATCACGTATATACAGGTGTTTAAATGTAAGTAATGTTGCGTAGGTCACTTTACTTGAATAAAAGAAAAACACTGTCAAAAACAAGTATTCCTAATGTAATGTTTTAGCTGAGTGCTACTAAATGAGTACGAAGAAATAACTAAATCAGATTTGGTTACCTTAAAGTTATAATAAATGGTTAAAATGTCCTCTATTAAATAAAATACAAATCTCCTGACGTCTTTAAAAGCTGTTTGTTGCTCGAGTAAATTGCACCTTGTTTCTTTATTAGTTTAGCAACTACAACTATGTTTAAACACCACAGGTTTCTACAACCTAGAGTGATGATATGGCAATAAACTCAAATGCAAAGAGCAAAGAAGATGCAGATGATAATGCATTACCTACTATCTAACTTGTCAGATAGAAAATTTGCATCCAATTTGTTTTTGAGCTCTAAAGCTTTAAATGACTTCAAAAACATGAAAGAAGAGTTATTTGAGTATCCAAAATTCTGGAGATTTAGGTCAAACAGAAAATTTACAACAAGATGTAAATGTTCAGACTTAGCGACGCAGACGAATTTGCCAGTTTTTCAAAAGAAAATATAAGCGACGAAGAAATGTTTAATTGAGTTAGAATCTTAGAAACTCCAAGTTAATTTTTTCAAATGTCGTATGAACCTAGACATGGAATAACAAGGTACTCAAAATTTGATATTCTCTAACCACTAACTATTTTTCTTAACGTTTTATCTCACATATTTCTTGAGTATCTTGTGGACCAGTAAAATCTGTATCGTTCTCAAATGGGACAAAGTTTGAACTTAACCGTAATACAACTAAAAGTCTATATAAGAATGCTCATTATTATAGGGTTATATACACTACCTAGTAAGCGTCTTTACTGGAGTACTAATAAACATGTTGATGTTACACGAATCCAAAATAGTATGCATGTGAAAAGATTTTAAAAAATAATAATTCTTTTACATGTATATAATAATAATATTATACCTAAAAAAGGAGAAAATGGTTATGATAAATTATATAAATCTGCCTATTTTTGGATTATAACTCCAAGAAATTTCAGTTAGTACTTGATTTTTCACGTTATTTGTTAATTGATGAGTCAATAGTCAAATATAAAAGGTGTAGTACTCCAAAACAGCATATGCATAAAAAGCCCTTAAAACGAAGTTTCAAGGTTTGGTTTATAGCTTGTGCTGTCACAGGGTACTGCCTGAGAATGTATGTTTACGAAGGCGGAGGACAAAAATTAGACAAGTATGACACTTGGTGGTCAATAAATTATCAACTGCATTTGAGAGTTTTGGATACTGTCTGTTTTTTGATAACATCTTTTTTCTCTGTGTTATTAGCGAAAAAGTTATTAGACAAGAAGTTTTTCACTTGCAACACTATAAGACAGACAAGAAAATAGTTTCAAAAACATATTCTATTCAAAGATAGAAGCATAAAAGTAGAATTTTAAAATGGAAGAATAAGGGAAATAAGTCGATTAGTATGTATAATTAGAACTATGCATAATCCAGAAGAAACAGCACGGGTACTCAGAACGGAGCTAAAAACCTTGTGACCTGATCAAAAAGTGTGGCGTCGTATAATAAATATTCGGGTGGAGTAGACCACTTTGACCAGCTTCTTTTCGCCTACAGTATTTCCTGGAAAAGTAAGCGTTAGTGGTTGAGAACCTTTTATAGTCAATAGTTACATTTTATATAAAACTATTATCAAACAAACTTTAAAACCCAGAAAACCTATAACAGATCTAAAGTTTAGATTAATCTTGGCATCAGAACCAATAGGTTCTTATTCTGGAAGGGCAAAACTTGACTCAGTTGCTGAATTTAGACGTGAAAAAAGAACAATCAATTTTAAAGTTAAGTACAGACGTGTCTGTTTTAAGAACTGAGTGTCACACAATCTCAACGCAGAAATGGCATAAATACGTTGCTGATAAAATAATTTAACGCAATGCTAATGAATGCTTTAATGACTGTTGTCACGCGGTAATAAGTAGTCTTAAATTGTATTTTTAAAATTCTTCTTTGTCTATTTGTTTTAATTAATTTTATGTACTTTACAGTAAAAAATAATATTAATGTGACATTAATTTAAAATTCGTTGTTATCAATTGGTACAATTTAGCAATAATGTACTAACTTAAATATTAAATATAAAAAATAACATCATTATGTTAAAAAATGATGTCTTGCAATTAATAAATTAGAAGTTGCACTTTTTTATTACAAATATTAATGGCACTTGTTATATACCAAATTTTTTAGCAATGTATTGTCCAAACACTTCAATGCCTGGAAAAGTTTGTTCAACGATTGGAATAATTTGAGTAGGGTCAGGATCAAATCCCATCAATCCGGCACCGGGTAGTTCAATTGTATATGTAAGTTCTATTCCTAACATCCCTCTTGCCCAATCTTTACTATCACCAGCAGCAGCGTACAAAACATTTGTTGTAGTCCCAAAATCATATTCTTCTCCACCAGCATGCACGATTGCGGTGTTAACTTTTTTGGCAAGATTTTGTAGTTCAGCTTCGTTATCTGGCAATGTAGAAGTATATCCCCACGGATACAAAATGTAATTACCATAACTGTGGAAAGTTACGTATAATTTAATTCTGTTTTTCCATTTTTCCATATATGTTTTAACATTTTGCGTTTCAATTTCAGAAAACGCGTATGGTCCACTATATGCATCTGAGCAGGGGTCGGAACTAGATCCGTTTTCGCCCCAGTGAAAATCAAAATTGCGATTTAGATCAGTTCCTATACATTTTTTCTGAGGAGAACGTGTTTTTCGCCAAGATCGGTCGTAATCATGTGAATATTCATATCCATCAGGATTCATAACAGGGAGTATATGCCAATCAACGTAATCTAGAAGGTACTCTTGTTCTGAATTTTCAACAAGTTGGTTTATAATATAGAGAGCCATTGCTGGGCCTATCCATTCTTTAGCGTGTATTCCTGCGTCTACAAAGTTAATTGGTTTACTTACGTTAGGATTACTTGAGATTTGAATAACTTTCATGTCACGTCTTTCGTAAGATTCTCCTATTAACTCGACGATAGCTATATCAGCGTAATCTTGTGCTAGTTGATCTAGATAACCGTTGATCTAAAAGATAAAGTATAAAACTAAAGTAAATATATAGAAAAATAAACACTTTATCAAATCGATTAAATTGAGAAAAACTGATTTCACAGTTGGGTGCTGATGTTTGCATATGCATAAACTTTATAGGTTCTGCAATACTGTAAGATTCAAAATTATCTTTTATTCTAAAAAATGTATATATAAGTAAATTACGTTTTAACGTTGTATTGCAGAACTTTATATTGTATTCGGTGTAAGTTGAGAGTCCATGTAAAAATATCTTGAGCTTGAGGGTGAACCATTACATCTATCGGTTTTTTACTAAAACTCACAGACGATAAAAACCGAATGTGAGTATTATTTTTGAATTTAGTTAGCACAGCTAGTTGTTGATTATTTTTAGGTTTCAACCGGTATATTTTGCAGCTAAAAATTTAACATCAAATTGATATGAAATCTTGGTAATGTCACTTACTCAAAATAAGTACTTTCTTCAGTATAAACCATAAAAAAAATAACATAGACTACAATTAAGTTTCGCATTTTGACTAAATCTAAATTTCATTGTAAAATGTAATCCTTATCTATGTATTCAGATAATTAAATATAATGTCATTTACCGAACACGTATTGTTTCAAAATGTTTTTATTGTAAGTTTGTTAGATTTGTTGCTGATTTTTGTTAATTGTCAAAACAAATCTTTTAAGAATAGTAGCATGTAATATTAGTTATTATATTGTTGTACACTAATTTTGGCTTACAAAAAAATTAGTTTATTTCATGGTCTTTAAAAAAAAATTTTTTTTGGAAAAAAAAAGATAAAATCATTTAGTTATTTATACAGCAACATTTTTAATATCATTTAAATTTGTTCAGAAATTTATTCAAAAAACAAAAAAATTAAAGTATTTATTATTTTATTTATTCTAAATGGTAAACACTATATAACAATAAAATGTCACGTAGAAACACTTACGAAAGGTCAGCTACCAGATAATGTATATAAAATGCACTATACTACCCCCTACTATCACAAAACCCTAACAAAAAAAATGTTAAACCACAAAAATAGCAAAACGAAAGAAAGTGTTCAATTTTTACTAAAATTTTAGAGAATAATAAACCTCAAAAAACGTATACATATCTTATTCTTAATCGTATAATAAAGGTTATTACTGAATAGCATTCTAAGTATAAAATTAAAAATAGATCATTATAATCTTCTTTTATATAAGCTGTAAGCATTATCCCTAAGTGTTTATTCATTAAGTGGCGTTGATAAACGCGATATTATTTTACAGTACTGAATTTAATATACATCATACAAAACTATATATAAAACAATCAGTGTTGTCACTAAGTGCCGCATTTACGAACTTGGTATAAACGTAAGATTAGTTATACCCAGTGGCGGCTGGTGGTCAATCATACAAGAGGGTCATTTAAAAAAACGCAATGATCGCAAAAAGGCTAAAAAACATTCTTACAATAACGTGATTTATATTTAAGATCAGTTATGTTTAAAATTTAAGATATTCGTCTATAATTACAATTACCAAAATAATCAATAGCAAGCTCATTAAAATTTACAATGATTTTTCAATGCTTAGCATAGAAATGCACATCTTTCTTGTTTCATAGTAGAAATGTTTGAATTTTTAACATAGAGAAATATCGCTCTCTTTCCACTGTAGTCATATGTAAAGTCAATGAATTGTTTTATTTAATATATGTATCTATTTTTAGTTTTTACAAACTTTTTGATTATAGTCTTTAATTGACTTCACAATTGATTTTTACTTTTTCTTTTAAATGCTATAAATCCGTAACATTATTTTTACAACATAATGATTAATGCATCATCTGAAAACAGTAAATATAAAACACTAAAATCTATTATTTATTTCAATTCCACAAATCCAATCTAACGAATCATACACAGATTCCTGTCGAATTTGAAGTAAAGGCTGAGGGCGAGCATTAAATATAAATTCTAGATGTGTAAACAATTATTAGCTATTTATTTTTTAACGTCTTGTACCACAGTTATTATGAAACAAAAACTACTGTCATATGTGATAAAAAAATCTGTATTTAACACACACGTGCTGCGAAGATAACGATAGATGACGTAAGTCACGTAAGCAATGATAGCATTGCACTCAAAGATAATCGCACTGAGTATTATCTTTGGCGTAGGCGGCCGGCTGAAAACCCAGCGAACGAATTTTAACATTTACTTATCTTCTTTTCTAACTCGCATAAAATTGTATTATGCGTGTCTCACTCTTGATTAGAATAACTATCAACGTAATATAATGCAAGTGCGGGCAACAGTTAGTGTCAGCCTCGGGTAAATTCGCAAGCTTTCGTATCTGTTGCGTTTAAATTGACAATTATTTAAACGCAAGAAATTTAAACGCTGATAATTTGATTTAAACGCAAATTTTCTGTAATTTTAAAGCAAATAAAATACCTTTCTTATTCATTTTTGGAGGGTCATTGACCAAATGACCTAATAGAGAAGCCGCCACTGGTTATACCCTTGTTTATATACATTATAGTTAGACAATGACTGCGCTAAAATTGGAAACATTAATTTGGGTGCAAAAAGGAGTAGTTTTGGATGAATATTACAGATTTCTAAGTTACAGATCAGTATATTCTCATACAGTAATCTATAAAGATACAGTTTCAGAGATTTAGAAAAGACTTACGTTCTTTTTTCATTACATGTAAAATAACCTTGAAAGAAAATTATATCTATGCACGATAACACTTATGTTATGAAATTCGGTCTACGTAAACAACTGGTATTCTGAGAAACATAATTATTCCATTAATAGAAGACAATTTTATAATTGAATGTACAGTTTCTAATTTGTATATATTTGTTTATAGTATTCAAGCGATCAAAGCAATAAAATAAACTACCGAATTTACAAAATTGCTACTCAAATTTGATATAAATTAGATTAAAGTTAACTAGTTAATGAATCCACATGCTGATAAAAAAAGATAAAAGAGGGTGGGCAGGCATGTTTAGCTAAGGATGGTCCTTTTACGTCAATAAACAGAAATATTCTACATGTTTCTGTTTATTGACATAATAAAAACATTTGGGATCTGGTATATTGTAGCTGTGATTGTAGGTAATGCTGGTATTATTTTTGGCCGAATGGCTGCGTTTTTAACTATGCAGTGCAAGCTGCTTAATAGAAATACGTTGGGACTTGAAGTTTTTGATAACAATAACCGAATGATAACAATATACGAAATTCAGGAAAAATGGAAACCAAAGCTTTGGTAATCCTCACTTATATCGTTTATCTTTTTGACTATCCTGATCATTTCTTTTGTTAGTTTTTTGGAGGTCGTCTAGTGCATCGGTCCTCAACCGGTGGTACGCGTACCACCGGTGGTACGCGGCGACATTTCAGGTAGTACGCAGTCATATATTAATAATAACAATAAAAACTGTTGAATGTAAATAACATTAATTTACAGTTACGATGCAACATTTCCGCGTTAAGAATACAATTCCTTCATCTGTGTTTTACATAGAATAGTGGCAGTTTTAGACGTACGTGAATAGGCTCCAGCTAGACTGTTTTATACGCGTCATTAATTTTGGCTCGTCCGAGCGCAGGTATTGTTGCCCTGACGTGCAGTGTCAACAACTCCTGAGCCTCTGACCGACGGAGCTGACCTTGACGCTACACAAACAACCCGAGTGACTCAATTCCTTCTCACACTCCTTACCCCCCGCCACTCATCACGACCATCTCACCCCGTCAGTTTTGTTTTGACAGAGGCATGAGCTGGTCACGTTCTCTTGTGTTACTTTCTCACCTAGTAGTTTCATTCTGATGCCAATGTTAGCTGTTTTTCGATTGTGTTCCATAAAGTGAAGTTTAGTTTTAGTTTTTAGTAGTTATTCAGCATTAGTTTTTAGTGGACATAATGAAGCGATATTTGACTAACCCCTCCACCTCTAAGGACATTCAAAAGAAGATTAAACCTCAGCCAAATCGTAAGTACGATGCAGCGTATTTACAGTTAGGATTTATAGTAAAACCTGGCACAAAAAATAACGATAATCCTATTTCACAATGTGTTGTATGTTCAGAAACACTTTCGAATCAGAGCATGAAGCCTTCCTTACTAAAGCGGCACCAGACTACTAAGCTTCCCGATTTGGTTGACAAACCTATTGAATTTTTTCAAAGAAAATCTGAATTGTGTAAAAGAGGAAACCAGTGCATGGCAAAATTTGTAAATATAGACAAAAAACTGGTCGAAGCATCGTACCTTGCCAGTTATAGAATAGCTAAAGAAGGGAAGCCTCATACAATTGGCGAGACACTTTTACTTCCGGTCGCTAAGGATATGGTCGAGGCAGTATTAGGCGAAAAGGCAGCAAAGGAAATCGAGAAAATTCCGTTGTCGAATGACACAGTAAAGAGGTGAATTGTTGAAATGTCTTCGAGTATTGAAGAACAGCTTTTACTTCAACTGCGCGAATGTAATTATTTTGCACTGCAAGTAGACGAGAGCACAGACATAAAAAATATGGCGCAGCTTCTTGTATTCATACGTTTTGATTATCAAAGTGAAGTAAAGGAAGAATTTTTATTTTTCAAACCTCTTGTATTAAACACTAAAGCTGAGGACATATTTAATGTCATAAATGAGTACATTATGAAAGCGGGAATATCATGGTCTAAATGTGTTGGTTTGTGCACGGACGGAGCAAAAGATATGTCGGGTCATTTAAGTGGATTAGGAGCAAGAATAAAAAAAGTTGCTCCAGAATGCCAAAGTACTCACTGCGTTATTCACCGAGAAGCTTTGGCTTCCAAGGGTATGCCTGCTAACCTTAAGTCTGTTTTAACGGATAGCGTGAAGGTCATTAATTTTATTAAGGCCAGGGCTTTTAATTCACGGCTTTTCTCTTTGATGTGTGAAGATATTGATGGAAAATATCAAACTCTCCTCCTACATACTAAGGTTAGATGGTTGTCACGAGGCTAGATCCTAACTCGTCTATTTAAACTGAGGTCAGAAGTCTTTAGGTTTTTAAGTGAACAAAATCATGACATGAAACATTTGTTCAATGATGAAGAATGGCTATCACGATTGGCGTATTTGGCTGATATTTTTGATAGGCTTAATATCTTGAACATGGGACTTTAAGGGCCGAGTACAACAGTGTTCACTACCAACGATAAAATATCATCCTTCAAGAAAAAGTTGGTTCTGTTTCGCTCTCAAGCACAGGACAAGGATTTCTCTGCATTCTCTACTCTTGCATCATTTTTGGAAGAAAATGATATTTCTCTGAAGCCAGAAGTGACTGATAATATCACTAGTCATATGGAAGCTCTTCAAACGAGTTTTGATAACTATTTTAATCAAGATTTTTCTAAATATGAGTGAATTAGAAATCCATTTTCAGGGAAATTTCCTAGTCGCTCAAAAGAGTGTTTCATCGACCTTATAAGCGACAGCTCAATGAAAGATGCGTTTGAAAAAAAATCTTTAATAGACTTTTGGATGGGGACAAAAACTGAATATCCATCAGTGTTCAAGCAAGCAATAATCTTTTTACTTCCATTTGTAACCTCGTACTTATGTGAATCGGGCTTTTCAGAACTACTGTACATAAAAAATAAATACAGAAACCGCATTAGTGTTGAAGAGGACTTAAGAATCAAGTTGAGCTCAATCAACCCAGATATAGAACATTTGGTCAATGACAAACAACAACAAAGAGCTCATTAGGATCTGTTTAAATTTAAATGACTGTGTTCAATGAACTAATTTAAGATTGTTTTCAATGTATGATACATTTTATTTTGTATCTAAGTAAATTGTATGTACATACATACAGTTGTAGAATGCATTTTTATTTTCCTAAACATGAAAAATGTAAATTATATATAATTATACCTATATTATATATATAAATAAATAAATAAAAATAAAAATATATATAAATATAAGGTGGTACGTCAAAATCTCTAAAAATTTCAAGTGGTATGTGGTTACTAAAAAGTTGAGAACCGCTGGTCTAGTGTATGTTATTGTTGCTTTGTTGTTATTTTCTTGTCTTCCTCATTTTTCTTGAGAGATCTTTCACTAGTCGTTCTTGTTTTCAGATTTATGTATCCCCCTTTATTTTTTCGATTATTATTTTTCTTTTTTATCAGTTTCTTTGTCTCTTTCCAATTTATTTTCTCTACTGATTCTATTCTTCCTACTTGCTCCAGTGTGTAGATTTCATTTTTAGCTTGTAAATTGTTACATCGTATTTTTGCATTGTATCTCATGCTTCTTATTTCTTTCATCTGTCTTCGTTTATCCAGACTTTTTTTCTTTGTAGGTTCTTTGCGGCTTTCATTATTTCGTGTTTTTTGTTCTATGTATGTTAATAGTTATATCATTATTGGTCAGTTTCTCATTTTTTTCTATTCTTTCCTTTCTAATCTTACAATTTCTTGTATTTTTTTCGTTTCTAATTTAACTTCCATGTTTCTAAAGATTACTCTCACTCTTTCTTTGAATTCTAGTTCTAATTTGTTGTATTTATTCTCACTTCTTGTATTATGATTTTTTCCTTTCTTATTTTCTTTTCCAGTATTTCAATTTGCGTGTTTTGTGTGTTTATCACTACTTGAAGTTTCTCATTTTCCATTTGCAATTCTCTATTTTTATCTTTAATTATTCCATCTCGTTTGTTTTATCTAATTTTGCGTAAATCTCTTCCGTTTTTTTGTCCAGATCATTTAATTATGTATTAATGTATTTTTTTGTTGATCTCTGTTAGTATCTTTTCCACTCGCTTCATTTCCCTTCTATGATCTCTAAACCACCACTTCTTCGTTGCGCTAAAACTTCTAATCTGGTCGACCCGACGTAAATTGTTCGCTCTTATCGGTATTGCGCTATGTTATTAAATAGCTCATTTCTGCTCGTGGTTTACTTGTGAATTGCTATCTAAATTTATTGATTATTGATAAAATAGTATACAAAGTTTACTGCAAAAAAAACCAAACCACAAAAAATAAAAAAGAAGAGAGGAAAATAAATATAGATAAAAAGAAAAAAAGTCCTAAGACAAACAATAAGAAAGATCGCCAAAAAAACAAGATGTGAAAAAGTTCAAAAAAAAGTTATATGTAGTTAAAATGAGACATTCAAAGATTTTTTTCTATTTTATAAGTAAAGTTATAATAAAATAAGGTATTATAATTTAGTGACAAATATGTAAGTAATGCAGTAAGATCTGCGTACCAAACTGCCAAGTGTACAAACCTTTTTCAAGGTTCTAACTGCAATGCATTGATAATTACATTAATTAATTGTGAATAAATTAAAGTAAAGACAAGTATAAGAATTAGTCAAGTTGTAACTAATTAATTCGCGTATATTAAAAAAATCATTTTATTCTCATGTATATTGAAATCGTCTTTGTGTTATTTAGAGCCTTGTTATTTTAAAGTCACAATAAATGTTATTTTAATTACAATAGTAAACTAATCACAGTAACGTATTAATTGCATTACTTTAATATGTATTTACGAATAAAATCAGTTAACAAGAACGTGAAACAAATAGTGACGTTTAGTTTCTGACGAAATAGTTAAGTGCATTTTAAAAGTTTAATTGTTGCCCAGTTTTTTTAACTTAAAAGGTAATGCTAGTTTCATTTTAATTTATTAAGTTGGTTTATATAGCGCTTTTGACTGTACTCCCTCAGCAGTTTTGTTTAGTCCAGAAGCTTATCCCAAAAAGCTTTTTTCAACGCATGATCGGTTAGCCTTGGTTTGCCAAGAATCGTGCATTGCGTTTGTATGCTTCCAACATACACAGCAGGAGGGTGCGGAATCTCCTTGTTCTCCAAGCATTCGCAGCATAAAGGGCTACTTATGCTTATGTTTGTTAAACCCACAATGCCCTGTTATTAGTCTTTCTTAACATTTGTCGAATCATGCTTGATAGTATACTTTGAGCGTTTAATTGTGGTTGTTTCAGGAAGAGTTCTGTGTGCTTATTTCTTCTGAGTTTTTCCATAGTTTAATAATAATTTTTTTTCCGATACAGTAAAAGATTCCGAAAGCGGGTTTAGGTACGATATATGTATATGTCCCTGTTTTTTTAGCTAGTGCGTTCGCCATTAGGTTTCCTTTTACACTCTGGTCCTTTGGTATTCAGACTAACTGCAGTTGTTGGCGACTTGCCAATGTTGCATGCCATAATCATGATCGATATCGGACCGTTTGTGTGTGATTCGAGTTGATAATGTTTTTGACACACCAGTCAATAACAGCAACTTCAGCTTAAAAAGCGAACGCATATTTACCCAAGGTTAGCGAAATTTACTTTCCATGGTGCCTGCTTCTATATATTCCGGTACCAGTACTGTTGCGATTATCGCCCTCATTTGTGTTTTAGATATTTCCTTTAATCGTGCCCGGGTAATGTTTTTTGTCTACTTTTCTCGTGACGATATTATCACTTTCTTTAAAATGTGATGTTCTTTTGTGTGAATTCAAAATTTTTTGACGCAGCACGTTATATGTACCCGGTTCGTATGTCCAGGTAATTGACGTGTGTTTATTTATCTGCAGCATTTATTCTGCTTGTCTTGCAGTGATCGGCGCGTATTTTACATCATGTAGAAAATTGAATTTTCTACGCGTAGAAAATAACAATTTTCTACATTACACATTTGCACAGTGGGACGACTGACCAGCAAACGTGGACAAAATTATTTATCGATAGAAAAATATTTCTACAAGGTTGTAAATGATACAAAAACGTTTTATATTGACTTTGTAAATAATTTTAATCAGAAATCTATAAGTTAAATGACGTTTAATCACTCTCGTCACTGTCTGACATCGTTTCGCTTGACTCGTCAGAAACATCTTGTGACATAGCGGTCACTAAAACTTCCTCTTCTTCATTTGGAGGAGCTAAAAGCTGTAAAACTTCATGAGAAAAATTTTGTCTAAATTTCGGAGGCAACTTCCTCACAGATGTTATATAAGGATCCGACGAAACAAGTAACAAATTTAGTAAATCCTGATTGGTTGTTTCTCTCGAAGTTTTTCGAGTATGACTACTATAAAATTTTAAATCTTTATTGCGACATTCTTGCGCTTCTTCGGACAGCTGTCCCATTGGCAGTAAGGCATATGCAATAATATTAGAACCATGAATTAAAATTTTATGCATCGAAGCAGGCATGTAATACCACGGATATAAATCTACGTATAATTTAGCTGTTTCGAATGCATAAGTTTTAAAAGCTTCTCTATCTATAAGAAAAGTCGATGAAATAGCTTCCAATATTACTGAGCTTTTGATCAGCCCTTCATCAATTCCCGTAATTTTGGATAAGACTTCGAAGTTCTTAAAAAACCGCCGAGCCGTGTTGCCATCGTTTGAAGTACCACTACCTCCAGGTTTTACGTGGTCAACTAACAGCCCTAATTGATTTTTGAAATCTTGCTGCAGCGTCTTTTTTCGATTTTCAAAAATTCTTTTTTCTTCGGGCTGTCTGACTTGCCACTTTTTAAATTCCATGCAATAGGAAATATGAATAAAACATTCAAAAAACCTTATCCACGCATGCAATGGTGACAATCCAAAACGATATGCACTCTCATTTACGGTTCCTGCACTTACTGCCTCCAGGTCGTTCATTTTTGTAGGGGTTGCGTTGCAAATATAACACTTCTGCGCTGATGTTGTTGAAGTGACAGCATTACAAATTTTTTTATCCAACATTGTAAGTGCCATTTGCTGTATTACAAAAAACGTTTTCCCTGCAACACAAACCTCAGTCTTTTGTAAATTGTTAATTTATTCTTGGATATTATCAATCTCCTGTGTTGATAATTCTGTCGATTCTTTTTTAAAATGTAACTTAATTGGTCTACAATATCTCACTGAAGAAAGCCGTGGATTTTGCCACAAAATTATTTTATTTTTTGATTTTGGCATAGAAGACAATTGAAGCGGCACAAAAGAACTTATGAACATATCACTATCCCGAAAATTGTCTGTAGGTTTTTGTTTATATTTACTGTGTCCAGTGCTTCCGTCACAACCCCATTTGGAAATCAGAACAAGTTCTTGTGAAATGTCATTAGCCATGGTTGTAAATACTTCCTCCTGCGACAATACAAGTCTTCTTATAGTTAAATCTAAAAGAGCTTGAAGTTGTACCTCTATTAGAGCTTCAGCAATTGTGATAGCTTCGTCTGGAGGATAGCATGCCTTTTTTGTAGCTTGTATTTTGTGGTAACTTGGATAGATATCCGCTATCCTTGTTTTCGTTGAACTCTAATTTTTATGTATTGACTCTTTGTCAATTTGGTATCTATAAATAAAGCCAGTGCTTCATCGGATGAATATGGCTTTATTTTTTTTCTTCCGCTTTTGTCCATCCTTCTCTTATTCTGGAAGGCCTACTTGGTGTTGTCTCAACTGTCTCGTAAATTAATTTAGCAGCGTCCTTTTGGCCAGCACTTTGCAAACTCATTTGAGCAGCATATGCTAGTTCACCGGAACCGTACTGCTCGCGAAGCTCCTTAGTTTTGCGTCTTTTTGAGCGGTCGCCCAATTCACTAAATGAAGTAGAAGGTCGGCCACTACTTGTTGATGGTAAGCTTTTATCCACAACTTCATCAGCTATAGCTTCAGGTGGCAATTCAAGTAGATCTTCATCCAGTTAATCTGAATTCCTATCTAGAAATATGCTTTCCGTGTTATTGCACTTTTTCCACCGTGTTTCTAATTTATTGCAAAATCGACGAATAGTTTTTTTAATATTTTTAATAACTTGTTCATCTTCAAAAGCACTAGTAATAGTATCCATTACATGTTTTCGTTTCACAGCAATGTTCTGACCTTTCTTTTCGAGCCATATTTGAAAAAAATCTCTTCTAGTCTTTTGAAGAACAACCCCTAAGGAAAAAAAACATTTCTTTAGTCGTCCCTTTATACAAATTGCATTTTAAATTTTTATAATAGGTTTACAGAATTTAACAATGTTTTCAAGATAATATTATAAAATATGATGTTATACAGTTAATTTTAAATAAATCTTAAAATTTACACCATTACATACACGTAAAAAAGTTTCCTGCATTGAAAATGAAGTTTAACGAAGAGCGCGCCGCACTGCAGTGTAGGGATTAATAGGTCATAACTTTTAAACTTGAACATTTTTTAGGGTAATTTTTTTTAAACATCAATAAGAATAGTGTCCTTTATATTTTAAAAAAAGAAAGAGAGTGGGATATTGTGGGACTTTTTTTGTAGGTCAACTTAAAGTCGACAGTGTTAACTTATTTTACTTGAACTCGCAAATTATATAAATTCCTATATTTATATAAAAAATATATATTTCAACACTATCACAATAACAAGTACTTACCTTGATTTAATTGATACATGATGTTTTAAGCAAATAAAGTAAATGTAAAAGTCTTAGTACCACTTTAAAGCAGGGACACAACATTAGAGCGTGCAACTGAAGTCGATGAATACGAAACTTTGAGTACCTGTAAAAGAACCGTTTAAGGGATTGGAACCCTTATTTATGAGTCATTGGGAAGCTGAAACATTCCTATACGTATTACTCATATTTTAAGCCGCTTAGAAAAAAGTGAAAATTTCGCATTTTGTCCACAAATGCAGGTAGTTTGTCTCACTGTGATTTGATGTGAAAATGTCGAGTATGTAGAATATGTATACAAATAAAATGCGACAAATAAACTATTTAAAAGAAAAGTAAGTTCTGAAACATAGTACGACTTTTTAAAATTTCAGTTCTTCAATAGAAGAGGTGCACCATTAAGCGCTTTTTTTACTGTATTATTTGTAATTATTGTAGTATGTTACATTACTTCAACATTACTTATCTGTTTAGTTTTGTTGTTCTTATTCATAAAATCTAGTTTTGGACACACTACATTTTTAGGTTTTTCTAAACGTCATAAAGTAAGCGTCACAGAAAGTTGCCTTCAAAAAACAAACTATTTTAGGTTAAAGACGTAGTTTGCGTATTATTGTTAACTGTTTTATCGACACAGCTTGATAAAACGGCAGCTACCTGACAGCATTCATACTGAAACGTCCGAGAAATTACTTGCAAATGCAAGAGCCTTCTAGAAGCTGTTATCTAGTTTCTAGAAGATATAGCGAAAAGTAAAGAACGCTCGAGAAGGATTCGCCGATGTCTATAAATACGTAAGAAAGAAATCGTAGGTCAGTTATTGCTGGAATGTGAATGCATGCAGTATTAAGAAGATTATTCAAGTGAAGATAAATAAGTGATTAGCACGTGCGGAGTTTTAAATAAATAACAGTGTACACCGAATCGAGTGAACGTGACTTACAGTGTGAAATCCGAGGACGTTATCTTATCTTAAGTTATACAACGGTTACACATAAATTCGTGTAAGTGTTTTCATTAAATATTATTAGATTTAATTTAGTTCGGTTAATTTAAAAGTGTACATATTTCTAGATTAAGTAAACGTATTTTTAGTTGTTATAAATAAATTAGTTTTTAATAAATAAATACGTAACAATACATATTACTGCAGAACACAATGCTTTTCGTTCAGCTGTAGCGTTGCTGTAGTCAGTATATTAATTTGTTTTTGTCCTTTAAACAGTCGTGATTCCCATTTCATCAACGTTGTAGACTTTTTATAGTGGAAACTTTTTTTAACCTTGTTTTTTTCTTGAAAATTCAAAATAAGAGTTTACATTGGTTCTATTAAAATTATTCGCGTCGTAATTTATCTTCAAGAACTAATAGAAAAATTATATATTTAAAAAAAAATTGAATTTTGCTCATATTGCTATGATCGTTGTCATTATCCGAGGGGTTGATTACATAGTTTATATGGTGTACCGCGATTGGTAAATGTAGTAAATATTTCGAAAAAATTGGTAAACATTTGGTAAATATTCGTAATTATTTGGTAAATATTTTAAATGTAGTGTACCAAATTTAAGTCAGTGATCAACCCCATGTCAATATCTTATTGCGATTAAACGATGTTTTAGATTGTCTTTTTTTGGCAACCTACGTTACAAGACGCCGCCAAACTAAATTTGTTGTTAAGCCAAATAAGAATTCTACTATATTTTTAACCGAATTGTCCAATTGTTACTCAACTGCGGTGGAACTGTAAGTTCTCTATTACGTAAACATTTTGTGGTTCTAACTGCTAACACACTATTCATTTTTATTTTAAAAATTTACATAATTATTTTTTATTGAAATTTTTTGTGTAGTTGCGTTTTTTGTTGTAGATTTAGCATTTATAGTTGTCTGACTAAATGCAAGAAAACTTTCTTTCCAAGTAATGTGTTTTTTTAACTACATATACGGTGCACGCCGCTTTGTAGAATCATAGATAATATCAATCGGGTAATATTGCATAGAAAAAACACCGTTTACAGTAATCATAATTTCGGTTTATGTTATCAATTTTGTTCTCAGGTGTGTTACTATACATGAACAATAAGATATGCATGAAATTTTTAGCTGAATTTTCACAATACGTTTCAGATACGCGTGTTTAGAGTAAAAAATTTTATCATTGTACTCTAAAAATACTTATTTTGCTTGTTTAGCTTTATTTATTCTCGTATTTTGACTGACCTATATAACATATTGCCTTAAACTTTTGTAAATATATGCTTATCTTCAAGAATTAACTTGGAAAGCATATCATGCGTTCTTAGAACAACAACTTCATTTAATTACATTTTATGTGATAAGGTTATTTTGTATTTATTTTTAGTGTCAGTAAATTACCGAGAAGCAATGTGTAGTTCTTAGAAGAGTAAATTAAACATCATACGTTATTTTTTATTCCTTTTTGTTAACGGTATTAACAAACTATATATTGTTACAGGTCAGTAATTTTCAATTTATTTGGCTCAAAATTTTGATTTTTTAAACGTTTTATCAAAATTTTTATTTTGCATTTTCTGCTTTTAAGGATGCTATAATTTCATCTTCTAAATTAACAACCTGTTAATCAGATATTTACTGCTTTCTAACCAGTAAACCTTCATTTGTTTTTTTCGGAATTTCGGATATTGTTATCATTCGGTTATTGCTATCAAAAATCCCAAGTCCCAACGAGATTCTATTAAGCGGCGTGCACTGTATTTTAATAAGCCATTTTTTGTACTTTTGTACATTCGACAATAATAAAATGGAAAATATAATAAATAAATAAAAGATTGGTCATTATTAAAACTAAGTGTCAAATCTGCTCGATACAAACTAATGAACCTTCAAAAGTACATATACAAACAGGAGAAAATACAATTTCTACAGTTACAATGTGGTAAAACTGAATTATACTATGAATATAGAGCCGCATTTTTACATCAATCACTATTTTAATCGATATCTTGATGGAAATCGTTGAACCTAATTTAAAATAAAATAAGGTTCTTGACAAAAGTTTTTTTTTACGTTTTCGTGATAATGATTGAACAATTTTATTCAAATTCGAAACTTTAGTACTGCTTTATGGGAATTTTGTTTTGATTTTGTTAAAGACTTAAATATTTGCTATTTTGTTCACAGTAATACTAATTTTAATCAACAAATGTCAAATTCTAACTTCAACAGCTGTTGGCAGGTTGGGTTTTTAAAAATGGCGCTTATTCTACATTATTTACGTCATTATCTACATTGTCTACATATTATACATTATATACGTATTTTCTACGTATACGTGTAGAAAATGATTTTATACGTGTAAATGCCCATCACTGTTGTCTTGCTTCTATCATTACAACGAGGTGAAAGTAGTGCTACATGGCTACTGTGGGCGTAGTTATCATCGTTTCTGTTATCAGGAGACATGCCATTCTTTATACTTTGCTCATACTTTTGAGATACTATAAACATATTTTTAGAAACTAAAGTATACTTTTCTTTGGATTAATGCTTTAAAATAAAAAAAAATATGTAGTATATGGCAGTGGCGGCTTCTCTATTAGGTCACTCGGACAATGACCCTCCAAAATGAATTAGAAAATTGTTTTATTTACTTTAAAATTACAAGAACTCGCGTTTAAATCAAATTATCAGCGTTTGCATTGCAATTTTCATTGTAAGCGCAACATATGCGAAAACTTACGAATTTACCCGAGGCTGTTGTGTTTTATAGTCCCTGTGTATTATATTGTATTATATAATGCAGCCGAATCGTAAATGATACTTATTGTAGTCAAGAGTGCAACACGCATAATACAATCTTATGCGAATTAGAAAAAGACAACTAAATGGTTTCTGCGGTTGTCAGCCGAGTCCCATTTCGCGTACTCAATGCAATGCTTACGTCATTTATTATTATCTCCGCAATACGTGTTTCTAAAACAAAAATGCTGAAATGCACATTTTTTATCTCATACGACAAACTTTGCACTCGTTTTTTATTTGTTTGATAATATTCGTTTGTAACCAATGTCAATGACTTTCACAAGTTAAAAGAAAATTAATTATAGTTAAGTACATATTACCGTTTTTGTTTGATAAAAAAATTAATCGCTTATAATAGTTTAAATTTTGAAAGACGTTTAGAATTTAAAACCAATGGTCGTCCTCGGCCTTTACTTCAAATTCGACAAACAAGTAAACATAAAGCTAAAGAAGTACACCGTAATTTTAAAGAATCTATGTACGATTTATCAGAATGCATTTGTGGATGTGAAGAAACATGGAAAAATCTTTAATTGAAAACATTGTAAATTTTAATGAACTTGTTATCGATCATTTTGCTGATTCTAAAGATAGAGGAATAGATCTTAAATATAAATCGCTTTAATGCAAAAAAGTTTTTTTTTTACTTTTTGTGATAATTGTGTTTTTTTGAATATTTTAAAATGACCCTCTGATATGATTGACCACCAGCCGCCACTGGTATATGGTGATATAGAATTTAATTAAAAACATAAAAGAAAAATTATTTTTTAACATACTATATATGAATGATTTATACGTTTATGCTCCAAATTTTCCAGCAATGTAATTTCCGTACACTTTAATCCCAGGAAACGTTACATTAACGATAGGAAGAATTTCTTCAGGCTCTGGAACGAACCCTGACATTTGTCCTCCAGGTAGTTCGATTGTGTATGAAAGTTGTATTCCGGCAGAACCTTTTGCCCAATCGTCGCTACCACCAGCTGCAATATATAATACGTTTGTAGAAGTTCCAATGTCATATGGGTCTCCACCAGCTTGCACTATAGCTTCGTTTACAGATTCGGCAAGACTTTGAAGTTCTACGTGATCTTCAGGTAAATCGGAAGTATATCCCCACGGATAAAGAAGATAGTTTCCAAAACTATGTAAAGTTAAATACAATTTAATTCTGTGACTCAAATTTTCAATATATGTTTTAACGTTTTGTGTTTCAATTTCTGAAAACGCGTATGCTCCTCTGTAGATTTCTGAACAAGGGTAATCGCTAGAACCTCCTTCGCCCCAATGAAATCCAAAGTTGCGATTTGCATCAGTTCCGTTACAACGTTCGTTAAAAGAAACAGTTTTTCTCCAGAATCGATCAAAATCGTGTGTATATTCATAACCATCTGGATTTAAAACCGGAAGTATGTGCCAATCAACTTTGTCTAAAAGGTTATTTGTTTCAGTTTCAACAAGTTGATTTATAATGTACAGAGCCATGGCTGGAGATATCCATTCTCTAGCATGTATTCCTGCATCAATAAATATAATTGGTTTGTTTGCATTGGGATTGGTTGAAATCTGAACAATTTTCATATTACGTTCTTGATAAGAATTTCCGATTGATTTTACAGTAACTTTGTTAGGATAATTTTGTGCCAATTCGTCTAGATAACTATTAATCTAAAAAATCATAGATTTAGATTTAATTAAGTACAAAGAAAATATTACGTGATCAAATCGGTAGAATTGTGTAAACGTAATTTTTCCTTTTGGCGTAGCTGGTACTTTTTTTTTCTTGCTGTACAATACTATAAAGAAAGTAAAGTAACTTATAAAAATAGTACTATAAAAACTTACGTTTCCACGTTGTGAATAAGAATTTCATATTGTATTCTATAAGAATTTAGTGTCAATATAAACATCATTTGTGCTCTAGGATGAACCATTACATCTATAGGTTTGTCATTGAATTTCAAGGCCGACCAAAAGTCAATATCAGGGTTGTCACTAAATTTAGCTAGGATAGAAAATTGTTGCTCGCTCTTAACATTCAAGCGATACACTTTAAAACTGAAAGTTAAAAATCATAATTTGTTTAATATGAATTAATATCTTACTCATTGTAACTTTTCTTTCCAGCACAAACTGTTAACAAAGCTGCACAAAGTATTAGCAGGAATCGCATTTTGGTTTTACCAATGTTCTATAGCTTTTTTATACGTATATATGTGTATATATAAACTGTTCAGTAAGTTACAAGTACTTTGATAATAGTTATCTTGCTAGACGATAAAAACTAATTATTATCTTATTCTAATTGTACTTATGGTTAATCATTGCAATGTTAGTGTTAATGTTAGATTAAAATTTAAAATCTATTAGTAACGGACTTATACTTTTTTAACAATTAAAACTCATGGTACTTTTTAAAAGTATCAAAGTAAGTTTTTTTAAGTGAGAACCCGCGTAATTCAAAATGGTTTTGAATAAAACCGCGGGATAAAAATACAACGTATAAACATTGTTTTTCTTGAAGCTTATGTTTCATAACGTTGGTACTTTCTAGCATAGCCTTTATTAAAAAAAAAACCGTCATTTATACGTCAGGTTGGGTACTCTGACATTATCTTTATATTCAGTAAAGTAATTTATAATTCGCGTTTATAATTAGTTACTTTGATTACTTTTTATTATAACTATTCTATTTTACTATTTTAATCTTTTCGAATTTTAGTTGTAGTAAAAACTGTTAGCAATTAATTTTTTACGTTTGTCGGAAATTATTGTATTTTCTAATGTTATTTACTTATGTTTTATATTGTTTTTTAATGGGTAATTATGTACTACAGTATACGCCGCTTATTGGAATCATGGATAATGTTATCACTTGAGTAATGTTATCATTTCATTGAAGAACGTAAGCTACTACATAAAAAAACATCGTTTCTTGTAATCATAATATCAGTTTATGTTATCAATTTTTGTCTCAAAAGGTTATTCGTTGTATGTGAATTCAATAAAAAAAAAGAAATTTTTTTGTTTACATACACAAAACGTACATTTAAGAATTGATTTTTCAACTTTTTCAAATTAAAATTTTATGTTTCCTAATAACAATTTATAGTGAATTACTTTTTTAGAATCCGGATGTTTGAATTACAAGAATACGAAAATCAAAAGTATAGAAAATCAAAGCGCACTAGATAAGCATGTGACACACAAAAAAAAGTTTAACATTAATTGTGATTACAACATATATATAATCGACATGTCCAACAAAGTAATACTCGCATAAATAGAAAATGCAATACTTACAGTTGTGTATTATTTAGTAGGAGATTAGCTAATACAGTACCAGTATGACCTAAAACGTAATGTGAAATTTGACACAAAAACGTACACACGGCGTTATCACAAATAAAACTTGATTTATTTCATACAATATTTGAAGTAAATGAATGCGCCGAGATTCCTTCTAATTAACTTTGCATTTGTGTAAGTATTTCTTTCCATAAAGTGGTGTTCAACCCCTAGGCTTCAGCGACCTGACGTCATGGTAACTTTACAAAAAGCATATGTTTTATCAGCGTCACCTATAAGGTTACAGGTAGAGGGGTGGCAACCCGCCCGAATAAAGCTTTCAATCAAAAATACGTAAAACTCGACCTCATATTTACGTAGAATTGCTTGAAACAACTTAATAGTAAAAGCTTTCTTGGGCCTAGAGATACCGTTAAAACGACCCGTGTTGTACAAGACGTTACCGAAAAATGAATCGTTTGACAGCCATCTAGGAAAAGTAGGAGTGTCGAAGACAAATTTTATACTCGAAAAATTTTAACCTACCAACTTTTTAACATAAGAACTTGGCTGTAATTGTACTACTCGGAAGGCTTAACCTGCATAGAATTATCTGGAAATAAAATATATATAATTTACATTTTTATTGTTTTCTTCTTTTTGTAATATACAATAAAAACGGTTATTCGGCATTTAATTGCATTCTTCGTAGTCCTTTTGTAGTAATAAGAACAGTTCCGTTTTTTAGTGTTTTAATTACTTTTTAGTCGAGGGCAACCTACTATTATTTTTGCCAAATAATATTTGTTTATAGTTTCTACCTAAAGGCATTTACAAATTTAAACTTATATATTTAACTTTTAGAATTGGTATTATAATGTTTTATTTTATTACGTAAGTAATACATGATACAATGTTTACCATCCAAATTGTTTAGCGATGTACTCTCCGAACACTTTAATACCAAAAAATGTCACGTTAACAACTGAAGAAATGTTTTCGGGATCTGGATCAAACCATGGATAACCGCCTCCAGGTAATTTCATTGCATATGAAAGCTCAATTTCCGCCGAACCTTTAACCCAATCATAACTGACTCCAGAAGCAGTATATAAAATGTTTGAAAAAGTTCCAATATCATACGGGTCTCCACCAGCTATGACAATAGCCTCATTAACACTTTTAGCAAGTCTGTAAAGTATTGCGTAATCTTCAGGTAATTGAGTTGTATATCCCCATGGATAAAGTAAATAGTTGCCAGAACCATGCAAGCTTATATATAATTTGATTCTGTGTTTTCGGTTTTCAATATATTTTTTAACATTCAATGTTTCAATTTCAGAAAATGCAAAAGGTCCTTTATACATATGCGAACATGCAGAAGTGCTAGCATTTGCTTCGCCCCAATGAAAATCAAAATTACGATTTGCATCAACTCCATTGCAAACAGTCTGCCAAGAAAGCGTTTTTCTCCAAAATCGATCTTTATTGAAAGTGTACTCATAACCATCAGGGTTTAAAAGTGGAAGTATGTGCCAATCAACATTTTTTAAAAGATATTCATTTGAATTATTCTCAACAAGTTGATTTATAATATACAGCGCCATGGCAGGAGCAATCCAGTTTTTGCCGTGTATTCCTGCGTCAATAAAAATAATGGGATTGTGGAGATGAGGATTTCTCGAAATCTGAATAATTTTCATGCTACGTTTTTTAAAAGTGTGTCCGATTATTTGTACCTTAACGATATTACGATAACTTTGTTCTAATTCATCTAGGTAACTGTTAATCTAAAAGCTTAGAACTAGATTTAATTAGATACATAAAAATATATTACTTCATGAAATCGACAGTAGTGTTTAAACGTGATCGTGCTTTTTGGTAATAGTGGCACTTTCATTTGCAATGTCCTTTCTCGTTGTACAATGCTATAAAACATAAACTAACTTATGGTAGTAATAATCACATAAATCGTACGTTTCGACATTTTCGATTAGAATATCGTGTGGTATTGTTTGCCACGTAAGGATCCATTTGAACAGACTTTGTGCTTTAGGGTGAACCATTACATCTATAGGTTTGTTATTTAATCTTAACGCTGACAAAAACTGAATAGTATAAGTATCATTGAATTTAGCCAGTACAGATAATTGGTTTTCATTCTCAGGATATAAACGATATACTTTGTAACTAGAAATTTTAAATAAAATATGTATAAAAAATTATAACAATTATTTACCCATTATAACTATTACGTTTACCATAAATCATGAACAATGCGGCACATAAAATTATTAAAAAACGCATATTGATAACTATAATCGAGTACACTAATAATTATTATTACCTATTATTTATACGTGTTATACAGAAAATTAATATTGTACATTAATATCAATAAAATAAAAATTAAAGATTTTACTGTGTGTTTAAGATATTAACAATAATTGTATTTTGTAAACGAGTTATAGTTCTAATACACAGGGTGTTCTACGCTAATGTTATTTCAAAACAACTTAAAATGCAAAAAATTGCAAATTTTACATTATAAATTTTGATGACATGATGTAAATTACTAAATTTAAGAATTTTTTGAAATATTTACTTTAATCGTTTTTACCTGAACAGTAATTAAAGTGTTAGGTGGGTTTCAGAGGTTCAAAAAACGGGTCTTTTTACTATTTTTTTAAATATATACAATCATATATTTTATTTAAACAATTCAGCATATCAAAGATACATATTTAAACAGTATTTTGTGAAATTTTTATTTAAAAATTCCGAAAACTCAGCTGTTGGTACCTCATCTCCCTTGACGTCTCAAAAAAAATGCTCTTGCCGTGGACAGCATAACTCATTATTGGTTCATCTAAAATCAAAAAACCAAAAATATTTATTAGTACATAAATAAATATCGTTATTGGACAAAAGAAAAAAAATTAAAATTTGAATTTTTGATAGACTTTGAACAAAAAAACACATTTTTTGGTCAAATTTTCGCTATGTATTGGCTCGAAAAAATTAGTTCTAATAAAAAAATCCTTTGTTCAATGACTAGATAATGTTATTTCAAAGATGTGTGCAAAATTTGAACAAAAGCGCTTCATAACTTTTCGAGAAATCACTGACTTAAAAAATTGAGTTTTGAGATAAAGGCGTTTAAAGTTTTAAATTGAAATAACATGCAAAAAAAATTTTTTTTAACTTACATAGAATCATCGATTCTGGCACCATAAAGCAAAGTACCTGCTGCTGCGGCAATATCCGGGGCATCCTTTTGCTCTTGCCATGACGAATCCTTGCTTTACAAGTCGTAGCGTTAGCTTTCTTTTCGGCAATAAGTATGCATTTCTCATCTTCTTTTCGGGCATACTTGTGTCTGTTTCGGCCAAGTTTCGAGTTCATGCCATGCATAAAAAGCAACAAGCTCCTTTGTTGCAAGTGCCAGCAGCGACAAATGCAGCAATCTCCACTATTTTTAAAACAGCAGGAAGTATTTTTGGAGTAATTTTCTAAATTAACTGGTTCCAACTTTCGTTATTGTTTTGCGTGAAGCCACCAACACACCTCTCCAAGAGCTCTTCTTTGCTGAGTTCTTCATAAATAGGCTTGATAGCTCATGAAACCGCACTTGGTAATGGATCGTAGTCGTGTTTGTATGATGCAAGAGTGTTTATTGCTGAAGCACGCTGACAAGTGCACCATGAGTTAGGATCCTTTAGACATTAATCATGCTGTGGATTTTTGTCTGTGTAGATATAATGAAAATAAGTTTCTTCTTATAGCTAGGCCATAATAAACTGTTAACTTATCAATAAATTTGCCAGTAAGTTTACCTTTGCCAAACAGAGTTTTTTTTCTAATTGTTTTGCTGGTCTTGTTTTTTTTCTTCAAAAGTTTTATTGACAAAATCACGTAAGCGCTGGCCCATCGTCTTCTGCACATGTCCTACGCATTATTTTTTATTTATAATAAAATTGTCGCCATAAGGTTTGGCATTAAAAACTCCGGAATACGTTTTGGAGTCTCCGTCACCAATATAATTTGAGTACCTTAGGCCGTATTTTTCAAAAGAGCGTTGAAACATAGCAACGATTGATGAAACTTCCATATTACCAGCTGGTCCTTGGTGATTGGCACTACATTCGTTTTTTTCTAAAATGATCTCCCTTCCACACTTCAAATTCTGTTGTGTTCAGTTTTTTTTCTAAACTTCACATAATTTACAATATGAACATTTTACAAAAATATCCAAAACTTTTTTGCTATAATACCCAATTAACGTACACACCGTATAATGATGAAAAACCGCGCTTTTTCCAAGTGCCATCACCTGATACAGTTACATCTGTCGTATCACCAATACCACTTTCATCACACGTTAATTGTTTTTCTTCTTTTGCAGCCAATGAAAAAAGTAATTCAGCAACCATCTGAACACATTCATGAATTTTCTGAACATAAAAATCATATGTTGACTTATTCAAAAAATAACAACTGAAATCCATCAAGTCACAGAATTTTTTACATCCGGCAAGTCCTAAGCCTAATATTCACATTACAAATATAAACCTACGATTTATTTCATATGATTTACCAATTTTTTGACACGATAAAATGTATCTAAGCTGACATTTTTCACACTGTACAAGAATTTTCAAACCAATGCGAAATTTCACACACTGTTTAAAATCCACTTTACCATTACATATTTTGTCTTCTCCATTCTCATTTATTACATTAGAACACTTCACAAACGTAGATAATGTAGAAAAAACTAAAAAAAAACGATATAATACCGTCCTCTAGCACGTGTTTTTCATCTTGGCTTTTGAGTTTTTTCGCCGACGTGCTGGTGAAAGATTCGTAATCTATCTCAGCAGTTTTCGGATTAAATTAAATTAAAATTTCTTTGATCTATCTTTTCTTCGACTACTAGTTGTTCGATCAGATCTTGTAACTTCACTCATATTTTATAAATAAAAATTTATAAACACCTATAGTAAAAATTCACGAACACTTATAACCTCAAATCAACCCACTGGCTCAAGAAACAACACTCTACAAAAATATTAAAAACTAATTCGAGTTGCCCTTGAATTGTAAAAGAAAGTGGCAAAGGCCGACCAACAATAGCTATGCAGCTGCACCCGTATACCTGCGAAGCGCTGCACTGATGTGGCCTGATGGGCGAAACTTCCGAAGAGTCTATCTCTTAGAATTTTTCTGGGATCGATTTAAAATTTTAGAAGAATATTTTAAACATATTGTACTATTTAATAAGACAAAAAAAATCGATTTTTTGAAATTTTCAAACCCACCTAGCCCTTAATATTGACATTAGATGCAAAAACGTACATGTTTTTGCTTTTATAACAACTATTTAGAATATTTTAATAAAAATCACAAAATTTAAATAATGTTGGCCAGTTTTATTTGACTTAAACGCAGCATTTTAGAAAGAAGTACTGTAGTTAATCATTTTTAAGATTACTACCTAGCAAAGACTTATCCTTCTTCTTTGAAGTAAATGAATCAATTGATTTACCATTTACCATTATATCGGTTTTAAGTGTGAATAATGTTAAAGATATATTTAGTGTACTGCAATTGAACAATTTATTAATGTGATCAACGCTTCAACTATAGCAGATAAGTTAATTCTGCACAATATTATGATGAGAAGTCAATATCAGGACCAACGTTTACCAATAAACTTGCATTTTACTTTATTTTAATCTCACAAGTAGGTATTGTTATACAATACTCGAAGAAAGTATTAATCACTTCTCTCTATATAAAAATTAAATACGGGAAAACGACACTGATATTTTAGAAAATAAATCAAAAATGGGGTTTTGTAATAATCGTTAATTAAAATGTTGTGTACAAAAGAGTAGGTATTTGTTAGAAAAAAGTGTTAGATATATAATCGAGTATTTTATTTAGATTAATTGTGTTTATTAAAATAATTGGGGATTTTCAAAAGCGTCACAAACGACTGGTTTTACTGTAATGAGCTATAAATAATATAATCGTAATTTAATCAAGTTTTTGCAATGTTTGTTGAAAATGTAATTTTCATAACTGCATATTACTTCGTATAAACAGTTACAAAATCAATAAATATGATTTTATCTTGGATTTTACCTAAAATATTTGCTTTATAACAATAAGTTAATACCCTTTAAAGTATCCAGATCTCTTAGATTTTAGTACTTTTTAGTAATAATTTGCTAAATACCCTTCCGATTTTATGATAAAAAGATAACAAACTTAAATATAAAATTATTGTCAATTTTGATGACACATAACTAGTATTTTGACAATAGTTAATTATTCATTGGTTAATGCGATATTGTATTATAGAAAAAATCTGCGATGTCGATAATGGTACCTGTTTTCGTCATTAATTTTTTTAAAAGTTTTAAGTGAAAAAAAATGTTAAATTATAATTTCTTTATTTAACCGTTTTACATTCAATTTGGGTTAGTGGTACAAATTTACATGCAATCAAATACAATAATTAACATCGCCGATAATAAATTAAATCAGTGGCGGCTTCTCTATTAGGTCATTTAGTCAATGACCCCTCAAAAATGAATAAGAAAGGTATTTTATCTGCTTTAAAATTACAGAAAATTTGCGTTTAAATAAAATTATCAGCATTTAAATTTTATCAGTTTAAATAATTGTCAATTTAAACGCAACAGATACGAAAACTTGCGAATTTACCCGAAGCTGACACGTACTTGTGCCCGCATTTACATTATATTACGATAATAGTTATCGTAATCAAGAGTGAGACACACATAATACAATTTTATGCGAGTTAGAAAAGAAGATAAGTAAATGTTTAAATGCTTTCGCAGAGTGTTCAGCTAGGCTACCTACGCCAAAGATAATACTTAGTGCAATTATCTTTGAGTGCATTGCTTACATTGCTTACGTGACTTACGTTTTCTATCGTTATCTGCGCAGCACGTGTGTGTTAAATACAGATTTCTTATCACATATGACAAACTTTACAGTCGATTTTCTTAGTTAATCGATAATATTCATTTGTAAGGGACGACTTATCGTTTTTTTTTCATAATAACTGTGGTACAAGACGTTAAAAAATTAATAGCTAATAATTGTTTACACATCTAGAATTTAAATTTAATGCTCGTCCTCAGCCTTTACTTCAAATTCGACCAACCAGTAAACATAAAAATAAAGAAGTTTACAGTAATTTTAAAGAATTCGTGTATGATTCGTTAGATTGGATTTGTATATTTGAAATAAATAATAGATTTTAGTGTTTTCTGTTTACTGTTTTCAGATGATTAATTATTCATTATTTTGTAAAAATAATGTTACGGATTTATAGCATTTAAAAGAAAAAGTAAAAACCAATTGTGAGGTCAATTAAAGACTATAATGAAAATGTTTGTAAAAACTAAAAATAGATACATATATTAAATAAAACAATTGTTTGACTTTACATATGACTACAGTAGAAAGAGAGCGATATTTCTCTGTGTCAAAAAGAATTCAAACATTTGTACGCAATTGGCAATACTATGAGACAAGAAAGATGTGCATTTCTATGCTAAGCGTTGAAAAATCATTGTAAATTTTAATATGAATAATGAGCTTGTTATTGATTATTTTGGTAATTGTAATTATAGACGAATATCTTAAATCTTAAACATAATTGATCTTAAATATAAATCACGTTACTGTAAGAATGTTTTTAGCCTTTTTGCGATCATTGCGTTTTTTTTAAATGACCCTCTTGTATGATTGACCACCAGCCGCCACTGAATTAAATACCTAGATACATTAACTTTTTATTACTCATTTATACATTTACAATATACAGGGTGTATCTGAAATACGACTAAAAACTCAATGAGTAGTTTCTTGTGGCGTTAAACAAAATTTTTTTTTTAAGATTTGATCAAAAGTGTTTCTTGATTATAACTATGCGGTACATTATAGTTGTAAATATATTGTAAAATTTGTAAAACGTATTGATGTATTGTGTTAATTATTGTTTTATTTAATTTTTCATCATCTACAAAATCACTTGTTAATAAAATGATCAAAGTAGATAGTAATGTTTATTTCTTAGCATTATTATTGACATAGTTCAACAAAATGTACTTTGTGTACACAATTACGTTTATCTTTGGTTGTCACCAAAACAAAGTTTCAGATGATTAAATGGAAAATTCAGTTTTCTTTCGATTTTCTAACGGGTTTCTTTAGTTGATGCTAAGTTATTTGTGTAAACGTACTCGTACTTTATAATATTTAATTTAATTTTTTTTATGTACAACAGTGATACTGTTTTAATGTACGGTGTATATAATTTAACTTTATTTTGACGTGTGTACAAAAAACTGGAGGTGTTCTTTTTATTACAAAAACTGTGGCAAAAAAGACCACCCTATGTATTAGCAACAGATGAAGAATGAATCTTTTCAATTAAAAAAAAATAATATTTGTTTTTTTTTAATGTATGTGCAGATATTGCAAATTGTAAAATATGGGACACGAAGTAGCACTAGAAAAATAAGCAACGCAGCAAACGTGTACCATAGTACGCTACATCGTGTTTTAAGGAATTATTTTTTGTACCCTTACCGGGCTCAACGAGTCCAACAGTTAACCGAAGTTGCTTTTGAATCGCGACTAAAGTTTTGTGAGTGGTTGTAGCCACAAACAGTTTTTGACCTTGACTTTAGTGCCAAAACATTATTTTCAGATGAGTATCGTTTTACACAAAATGGAGTGCTGAGTTTTTAAGGGAAGCATGTTTGGAATGAAGAAAACCCTCATGAAATTCAAAAAAGTAAATGGCGGTTTTTTATTAATGTATTGGCGAATGTTTTAAGAAATAGTTTAGTTCGATCGTTTATTTTACCAGAAATACTTATATATAAATTGTACTTTGTCGAGAAGCTTTTGCGCAATTTGATCACTTACCTCTTTCGTAGAGCAATGTAGTTTATGCACGATAAAACTCATCCGTATATAAGTCGCCTCGTTGAATTAGAACAAATGTCACTAGCCGCTAGTAGGCCAGATATTAACCCTTTAGACTTTTATTTGGAGTTATGTGAAAGGTGTAGTATACAAAACCCTTGTAAATAATAAACATGAACTGCAAAATCGAGTTTTTGCAGCAGCAAATTCAATTAGACATAATGTATAATTATTTACGAGAATAACACAATTTTTGGCGACGTTTAAACGTTTGTAGTTTATCCAATGGAAGAGGTATTATCTAATGCACTTGAAAAGAATGTGCAGAATAGCAACTTCACTTAAATATAGTAATTTAACTACGCACTATCCGATAACATTATTTTGTATTCATTCTTATTTTTGGTGTCAGCACATCGCTGAGAACAAATTTGCACTTCTTAAGATGTGTTTCCACCAAAAAGAACGAGCAGGACCAATTATTTGCATGGCCTTTTCTGAATTTGCTTGCGAGTATAGGTTTGCACAAGCGTTTCGTCTATTCAAATGAGTGCGAAATTTGCTTATATCCACGAATGATCCGGATGTGACGAACATAAAAGTTATGTTAAAAATGCAATAATAATTTTGCGTTTGTTTGTGCTTCAATTGTAATAATTCGCAAACGACAAAAAAAGCAAGATTTTAGATGACAAAAATAAACTGATTTTTTTTTTAATTTTAACCTTGTCTGCTTTAAACGGATTTGCTTTATTACTCCACTTCATAACAAAACCAAAAACAAAATTTATCAAAACAATATTTTTGCTAAAGTCGGTATTTGTTTATATTAATTACTAAACGCGTTTCAACTAAAATAAGTGCAAACAGAATCCTTCTTTGTAGTTACAACACTCTACCGATCATATCTGAGCATAAGCGCACAAGCGTTTGCATGCTCTTGTACGTTCTTGTTCAATTTTTTGGTGAAAACGCACTTTTAGAACAGTTCATTTTTATACCTGATATCAACAACCTTACACTGAGAGAAATGCAATTCTTATAACAAACAAATACGGATTTTGAAATGGTAAAATTGGCAAAATTATTCTTTTATTTAGATGCATTGAAATTTTATTAAACAAAGACAATTGCTCTATTTCTTTTTACGAAACCCTTCATTTAGAGCAGTTGTTTTGTACCAACAGGATCTTACTTTACACTATCCAATATAACGTTGAATCATGAAATTTTCGCATTCAGCCAAACAAACCATGGTTTGATAACACCACAAAATAATTTAATCCTCACAATAAACCATTTATTAGCTACAAACATAGGTATCTTTACTACTTATAATGTCGTGCCTACGTGCCTATAACGTAAATATTAATTATGCATAAATAGCATAAATCCATTGCAATTTGTATTTTTCTGTGAGTGAAGTTTTAACTTAGGAATCATTTTGTGCGTTAGTTTTTATGTACAATTATTCAAGCTATGAACAATAACGTGTGTGAGCAACTATATAATTAGCTAGTTTTATCTAATGTTGATTTCCAAAATTGGCATATCAATGAATGAACACATGATGCAATAATGGAGTAAATGTGTTTTTACTTTTGTATCTGGGTTCCAGTTTCATTAATTATAGTTAGATTCTTCAAACTTTATATGCGCTAAACGTTGCCATGCGTTAATGTATGATAAGATGATGTAACCATTATGTACCTCATGTAACTAAAAAAATATATTTACTAAAAGCAATCTTATTTATATTTCGAAGAAGGGTTTAGTTTATTTGTGACAAACATATTCTCACGTGATGCAAGTCTTTCTGTATTTCTAACAAGGAAATATTTTGTTATGGTAAATAGATCATTTACTTACATTAAAGAAATATTAGTTAATTTAACAATTAATTATATTATCTGAAATATTGCAGTTTCTTAATATAAATTTATATTAAATTGAAACAAAGACATGCTAAAATTAACTAAAAAATATGTTTTAAACTGCTGGTTTATTTTCACTAAACACTATCTTTATTTCGCCATATTCAATTACACAATTTGTTTTAGAGTAATAAATTTAGTGTTCTGTGAAACAAACCTTTCTCTCAGTGTAGGAGACTACAGGTCCGTAACTTACAATTTCTTTTATTTTATTAAATGTTTTAAAAGAATTTTTATTTTGACATTTTTTGTCTAATTTTATTTGCTAAAATAACAACCCGTTATCAGATACACCTTGTATACATATAAAAAATAACATTTTAAGATTCTGATCTTACGATGAGGTATGTCGTAACATTCTTACTAGTGCCAGTGTTGGTATTACCAACTGACCATTTTAATCAGTTGGTCAATAATTATTATTTTATGTAAATTTCATGCGGTTAATCTCAAATTTTCTCTCTGTTTTAAATTATTTTTTAATCGTTGTTTAATTTTTGCCACTAAGCCATAATCTGATTGTAACTTATAAAACTCTTCAATAAATAATATTAATAAATTGTACAAAATCTTTAAATTTAAAATACTAAATTGCTAGAATCAGTACAAGTGCAATTTTTTAAAAAAAATTATTTTTGGCCAAGATGTACACTTTAAAGCATTTATGAAGGCGCATGACTCAGCAAGTTTTAATTTGCAGTGTTGACTCAGAAACTGGCCAACTATAACATTAAGGAGTATCTATTATTTATCTTTGTACAAAGGTCAGGTAAGCGATAACAATGCTTGAATGCTCTACACTTAATATATGTTTTAGCCAATAAAGTTAATTTTCTTAAATCGAAATCATTTAAACAGTTGACTATTTCTTTTTAAATTCGCAATTTTTGAAAAACGTAAACCATTATAAAACCCCTTATTATTTGCTTCTAACTGCATACTTCAGTTCGATGTCAATTTCTTATTACGTTAAAATATTTGACTTTGTCGATATTTTGAAAACATATGTATTTTAGACGATATCTCATATACTAGGCCGATTCTAATAAAATTTAAACCACCTAACTGTAGAAAAAATATTAATTCTAAAATGGTGGAGTAATCAAATAACGAAGTTAAAACAGGAAAAAATTATAAAACTTGTTTCGTATTATATATCTATTATTATAAATGTATTGTAAATAAAAATAGTAAATGCATATGTTTATTAATTTTTGTAATTGATTATAGCGATTTAAAAAATGTTATCACTTAAACAGCTTTTCGATTGTCATTTTATTAAAAATTGGTTCAGTAGTTTTTGAGATATCGAATGCAAACTCACTGATCCACATACCAAAAAATACATTTTTGAGATTCGTGTAGATCCAAAATTTGAAATTGATATCATCAAAAATGCCGAGATACGATACTCCTCATTTTGAGATAATTGCAATACTTTCCTTATGCTTCGTATTATTATATTTATTAAAATACATAACTATAATTTTACTCTTACACATTGATTGTTTTTTAGTACCAATTGGAAATAATATAAGCACAATATTGTCATATCCAAAGAGATATTTTTTTATGATTAATACACACTCGTGAAATAAATACGCATAACACAAAATATTTAAAAAAAATATTCTATAAGCATTTTAATAAATAAATGTAAATTGGATGAAAATTAAAAGTTTTATTACAAGCAAAGCACAAGTTAAAACACTAGTAATATATGATTATCACTAATTAATAATATATAATATAAACACATAGTAACATATTATATTGATAATAATAGTTTCATTTTGATTTAATGAATTTGCTACATTTTCTTTACGAAGTCGGTTTTCGTATGATCAACAAATAATTATGTTACAATAACTCATTGTCTATTTACAAATACAACAGAAAAATAAATAAAATTACATCAAAGTTTAATACCTCGTTCACAGCCCGTTGTTTGCGATGCAATCAGTTAATGTATTTCTTATAGAGTTAACTATGTTCTCACAAAGATTAATTAATTAATTAATTGTTCCCACACTCGGAAAACATGATTATCTAGTGCTTGGATGGTTCGGATGTTGGGATTACCAAGAATATCTCCGTTATCTCACCTGCTAACCATGCGAGCCTAAATATTTTCGATGGGGTTCAAATCAGGAGATTTTAAGGGCTAGTCGAGACAGGTCACTTCATGGTTATTATCAAACCATTGCCGAACTACTCTCGCCGTGTGCACTGAACTATTGTCTTGCACAAACAATATTCGTAGAGGTTTGGGATATATGGCACGGACGGTTAGTTATAACCTGATTAAAACTGAAACTTGTTATAACCTAATTAGGATTTAATTTAGTCTTTTCAGATAGTGTAACCTTGGTATACAACTTAGCCAATCGTTTATGACAGATTATACTAATAAGTTTCAACAAAACTTTCGTAAACAGTTATTGTATTACTATACCTACTTATCTATCTAAGAATAGATAGACGTGGGCATCTCTTAGAAGTTCAAGCACGTGCAGTAGGTTTACATAAAGCCGGAAAATTTTCTAGAGAAATTAGTAGAATAGTTGAAGTGAAGTTCCTCTTCTACTGATAAATTTTGATTAGTGGTAATGTTTAAGAAAGGATTTCTAATCCAGTCGTACTCACTAATATTTAGAGAAGGAAAATAATGCTGGAGTTTTTCTTCTAAGTTAGTTAATATTTCAAATATTGTATTTAAAATCCTACTGTCACGTTTAAGTTTTGAAAGTAGCGGAAACATATCTAAATTGTTATCTTTTATTCTTCTCTTCCACATACCCAATTTATCATTAAAAGAATTAATTTTATCAGTAGATACTAACAGATTTTCTTGTTTGCCTTGTAAACTTAAATTTAGTTTATTTAAGTGATGAAATAAATCTGCCAGAAATGCTACCTTTGAACACCATTCTTCATTACTCAAATAATCACTGAATTTGTTTTGCTCAGTTGTCAAATATACAAGTAATTGTTATCGTAATTCATAAAATCGTGCTAATACCTTGCCCTTTGATAGCCATCGCACTTCTGTGTGCAGTAATAACACTAAATGTTCTGCTTCTATTGCTTCACATAGTTTCAAAAAAATGCGAACTTGTTGAGGCTTGCTTTTTATAAAACTGACCATTTTTACAACCTGCTGAAGAACATTTGTCAATTAATCGCCGATACATTTTGAAATTAAATTTTCTCGATGTAAAAAGCAGTGGGTTGTAACAATACAAGGATTGCATTCTTTAGCTCTTGTCACAAATCCTTTAATTTTTCCAGTCATTGATTTCGCTCCATCAGTGCATATTCCAACACAAGATTTCCAACTGAGATTAAAACTTTTCAAATGTTTGTCAGTTGTCATGAATATATCTTCGCCAGTTGTTCTTTCAGGTAATTCTTTACAAAAGAAAAATTGACTAATCATATCTCCGTCAAAAATAATTCTAATAAAAGCAATTAATTGAGCTTTTCCACTTATATCTGTTGTTTCATCGATTTGCAGGGCAAATATGTTATCACGTTTGAGGTGTTCTATTACTTGAGTTTCTACGTCTTTCGACATATCTTGAATTCGTCTGCTAATATTGTTATTTGAAAGCGGGATTTTTAAAATTTCTTTTTCTCCTATTAAAGTTTTGACCATTAAACGACAAGCTGGTAAAATTAAATTTTCAGCAATAGTATGAGGTTTCTTTTTGTGCTATAAGCTCAGCAACTAAGAAACTACATTTCTGTGCTTTACTTGAAGTTTTTATGTAATTTGTAAATGACTCGGCTTGTTTGTGAGACGATTTTAATAACGTTTTGAAATAATCAGGAGTCTTTGATTTTAAATTAGTATGTTTTGTATCCAAATGGCGTTGTAATTTATTAGAAACCATAGAAGCATTTGAAAATTTATCGTTACAAACAACGCAAATTGGTATAGGACAGTATTTATCTCATGTCCATGAAAATCCCAATGCTATGTATTTTTCGTCATACGAGTATCCTATCTCGGCATTTTTTGATGATATCAATTTCAAATTTTGGATCTACACGAATCTCAAAAATGTATTTTTTGGTATGTGGATCAGTGAGTTTGCAGTCGATATCTCAAAAACTACTGAACCAATTTTTAATAAAATGACAATCGAAAAGATGTTTAAGTGATAACATTTTTGAAATCGCTATAATCAAATTCAAAAATTAATAAACATATGTATTTACTATTTTTATTTACAATACATTTATAATAATAGATATATAATACAGAAACAAGTTTTATAATTTTTTCCTGTTTTAACTTCGTTATTTGATTTCTCCACCATTTTAGAATTAATATTTTTTCTACAGTTAGGTGGTTTAAATTTTATTAGAATCGGCCTAGTATATGAGATATCGTCTAAAATACATATGTTTTCAAAATATCGACAAAGTAAAATATTTTAACGTAATAAGAAATTGACATCGAATTAAAGTATGCAGTTAGAAGCAAATAATAAGGGGTTTTATAATGGTTTACGTTTTTCAAAAATTGCGAATTTAAAAAGAAATAGTCAACTGTTTAAATGATTTCGATTTAAGAAAATTAACTGTATTGGTTAAAATATATATTAAGTGTAGAGCATTCAAGCATTGTTATCGCTTACCTGACCTTTGTACAAAGATAAATAATAGATACTCCTTAATGTTATAGTTGCCCAGTTTCTGAGTCAACACTGCAAATTAAAACTTGCTGAGTCATGCGCCTTCATAAATGCTTTAAAGTGTACACCTGATTTTATTGTTAGGTTAGAAATAGGAAAAGTGAAATTAGAGTACGATGTATTAAAAAGAGCTCTAAATTACTGGATGAGAATTATGAACTTACCGGATTTCCGATTACCGAAAATTTGTTTAAATCGATTGATAGAAGATAGCAATGCGAATAATTGGGTACGCCAAGTAAAAACCTTGACGGAAATGAACGGAGAGTTCATAGTTAACATTCCAAACGCTAATCAATTTAATAGACAAATGAGAATACTTTTAGATGCCAAAAAACAGATTCTTGAAAAACTAGACAGAATTAGCAAAAAATACACGCTATAACACTTTTTATCATTTTCTAGTTGATAGCGAAAGATCTTACTTGTATTATAGAACTAATATAAACAAACATAGGCTTGTTAGTCAACTTAGAGTCATGTACAAAAATGTAATTAAGTTTTATATTGACTATAAAGCCTACTCGATTAACACTAATGAAATATGTACAATTTGCTCTTTGAAAGAACATGAAGATGTAAATCATTTCTTGTTAAGATGTCCAATGTACAACGATATAAGAAAAAAATTTCTTAAACTATATATCAAAGATGAAGGCATTTGTGCAATTTTAAGAATTAAGAATGAGAAGCAAATTAACGATTTATATTATTATATACGTGAGGCGCTCAAAATTCGTTCATTTTGCCATAACGAGTAAGTCTCTTTAGATTATTGCTAATGTTGTAAATAGCTAAGAATTATGTACTATGTTAAGCAACGCCGAATTATGTTTTATTTATTTATTATGCAAATGCAAATAAACATTATTATTATTATTATTATTATTACAAAATCTTTGAAAATCCTGAAATTGGTATATATAAAAACCTTATTTCCTTTGAATTACTGTAAACCTTATTTACAATTAATGGTTCCAGCACATTTATATCACTTGTTTTATCAACACATAAATATTTTGTTTAATTTTTGCACTTAATTTTTTCATACAAATAGTGACACAACTCGCAATGTGAGCAACAAAACAAAATTCTAAAAAAATTTTAACGTTCTTGTCACGTTGAAGCGACATTTTCATGTCTTCAGTTAAAAAGTTGTTTTATGTAGAGCAGGTAACAACTTGTCACTACTCCATTTTACAGTCTGCTTGTTGAATTGGTACTGCTAAACGAATGTGCAAATTGTGCTGCTAACGCTATCCGGAATTCACGAACAGATGATTGGGCATTGGGAGACCGTAGTTTGTGATTAAAGTGTACCAATCATAAAACTGTTTTAAAACGGTGTCAGTAAAAAACTAAAATAAGTCATATTGCAACAGCTAAAGCATTATTAGATTCTGGTTCCAATGCTAATTTTATTACTGCTAAAACTTTTAATAAATTAGGAATAAAATATAAAAACTCATTCAACATTTTTCTATCACAAGTATAGGGTACAAAGTATAACAAAATAAAGAAGAATAGGCGCGGTTAGAAATCAAATCATTTAGTGTGTTTAAAAAACAATTAAATATTCTAATTAACACTAAAAGAACGACAAAAATTTCTGCAATTAAAATAAATACAAACGATTTTAAAATACCAAATAATATTAATCTAGCTGACCCAAATTACATTATACCAGAAAAAATAGGGGCTAAAATGAATTGTTAATGATCGGTCAGATAAGATTAGGCACGTGAAAACCGACACTAAGAAGGGTGGTTACTAACGGGTAATGTTATGTTTGACAAAAATAAAGACCGCGTAGTAATTTAAGTTTGCTACCAAATTCTTAAAACAATATACAAAATACTTCAGAAAAATTTCTAAAGATGCACGTGTTATTCTTTTTCGAATTTAATGTAATTTCCATGTCGTTTTTTAACACTACGTGTACCTCCACACGTGGCTTACATACTCTACCTGTAAAAGCTAACATCTGCAAGCACCGTTTTCGTAGAAGGACAATACCTTAAGCGATTCTGGAAATTTTGATGCAATTACGAAAAGGGAGCCTTGAGTCGATAACTCACTCAGATACGAGGGTCTTGACGATTGATACTTTATTACGAAGCATGGACATACATCACTTTTAAGAAAATTAAATAAATTGTTAACAGTATACGATACACTCCGGTCTGCTTACTCGTCATAAATATTACCTTTTACGTGTTGTAGAGTTCGTGAGTCACTAGTTTAAAACTATTATTTTTAGATAGCTTAATTACAGAAGAGCCCGTAGGAAAACGTTTTCTGAAAGCCCCTCTGGATTTGGGTAAGTCAAATTTTAGATTTTATTTATTCGCTGTCACTACGGTGCTTCTTACGAATCATATTTGCTAATCATGTCGGAACTTTTAAAACTATTTGCTTTTTATTACTAGTACCCTAACTTAAATTGCTATCACATGTTAATTATTATTGTTAATGTAATTAATTGACAAATAATTTGTATGTCCTGGCTGTTACAATTACTGTTTGAATGTATTGTGAGTTGCCGATACTTCCAGCGTTTTATTTTTACTCAAACTAAATTAATTATTGCGTGGCTATCGAACTATATTGATTTGTTTTTAATCATAAGCTTATTTACAAGTTATCTTTCTAAGACAATTAAAGTAAATTTGATGTTAACGGTTTGGTTTCTTTCTTCAAATCCGCCAGCTTTAATGACCTTAAAATTTAGTACAAACTTTAAGCTTTTTGTACTGATCTAACAGAAACTGTATCTGCAAGACAGGATCTGGAGCCCATTAAAATAGAATTCTTATGACTTGAAGCTTCTCCCTCTCCGATAAGAATTTTTTCAATCCTACTGCGAGTTGGCCGTGCAAGGTTCGTAATACTACTAGAAGCTTGTAGCATATTTAAACATAACCGTTCATTAATAAATTTTTATATAGCCCCAAAGGTATTTTTCTTTAAAATGTCTTAAAAAAATTTGTACTTTAAGAAAAGTTGCATTAACTGATTGCTGTTAGTAGAGACGTTCTCGTAAAACCAAGTATTCCACTCACACTTTGACGTCTTTATTTACAGCTTTCTCCAAAGCCATATCAAAAGCGACTCAACTAAATTTGTTGTCCTTCTTACTACTAAATTTCCGTTCAACAATTTTGAAAAGTTGTAGGAGCAATAGATTCTAAGTATTTCATTTCCAGCAAATATACTGGAACGAACTTCGCATAATTGCAAAGTCTTTCAGCTTCTAAATATGGTATAGTTTCAGATATTGTTACCAAGTGTAAAAGAAAGTCTGTGTTTTTCTCAGCTATTTGCAACTTTAGGAGAATATTGGTAGCGTCCAAAAATAAAAACCAATACTTAAAGTTGGCAAATGTTTACTGCCGTATACAATAAATTTTGAAATTGTTTGGTTAAACTGTTGAATTGCATCGGAGATAGTGCTTAAAACGTTTTCAACTTCTGCGCGGTCATTATTCAATAACGTTTTAAGTGATTCAATTTTATCAAAATGTATTCACTGAATCGATCTTTTAAACTTATTTTAGTGTTCCATAATTGCTGTGACTGAATGTCATTTCTAAATGTATTCCGCCTAATTGCATGATTATAAAATTTTCTAGCTTTGAAGGTTTATTCAATATTATCTCCTGTGCATTGCTGTAAATTGTTATTTTGATCTAAGAAGTGCTGTACAGATCGTGTCAAAGGATGCAGGTTCATGAAAGGATAGTAAGACAGTTTGATTGGCTTATTGCATTATTTAATTAAATTATTGTACTCAGACCATCGCAAGAAACTGTTATTCTTTTTGACGTAACGTACTATTTTCCATAGCGTGTCAGTTGAAAATTTTATATTATTGTCAGTACTGAACTTGTTAAGATATCTGGTTGTTTTGTTATATTTGATAGGTTCTGGTCGGTAAAATTTTTTTTTATAAAGATGCATTTTGATTGAAAAGAGTTGCAACAGACCTTTTGGATTGCCGTTTTATCAGTGCACTTTTAGAAACAATAGAATGTTGAAGTTGAGATAACACTTTGCGGCTCTAGAGTATTTTTTGTCATTACATAACTACACTAATACGCAAACATTGATGTTTGCAATGACAGCAAAAAAAAAATAAATATGTACATTTAATTTAAACTGTAAATACATTTAGACAACAAACATTACAAACAACTAAAATATGATCTTCAGCATCAGTAAATTAATTCAATACAACAAAATATAGCAATTATACAAACGTTAACTAAAAATTTAAATTATTTTATACTTGATAGCTTAAATAATATTCCATATACTTTTAATAAATAATATACGGTTATTATAGAGTTTATACAATTTCAATTTACTTCATAGTTTTATTTTTTTAAATGTAAAATACATATCGTTTAAGTTCCAAACTTTTTAGCAACGTACTCTCCGTACGCTCTAATGCCGGGAAACGTTTCTCTAACAATTGGAAAAATTTCTTGACCTCCCGGATGAAAAAAATCGATTTTTCCTTTAGGTAGTTCTATCGTAAATGCAAGCTGTATTCCTGCAGAACCTTTTATCCAATCGTAACTACCCCCAGAAACTAGATATAACACATTTGAAGAACTAATTTTATATGCGTTTCCTCCGGCGTTTACAATAGCTGCATTAACATTTTCAGCAAGATTATGAAGTTCTGAGTGATCTTGGGGCAGTTCATAAGTATATCCCCAAGGATAAAAAATGTAATTGCCGTAACTGTGTAAGCTTAGATATAATTTAATATTTTGTCTCCAATTTTCAATATATGCTTTTAGGTTTTGAGTTTCAATTTCAGAAAACGCAAATGGTCCTCTATAGGTTTCTGAGCAAAAGTTATTACTGGCATTATCTTCTCCCCAATGAAAACCAAAATTGCGATTTGCATCAGTTCCAAAACAATATTTGTGAGGTGCAACTGTTTTTCTCCAAAATCTATCGTATTTATGTGAGTACTCATATCCATCGGGGTTTACTACGGGTAGTATGTACCAATCTACTTTATCTAAAAGATAACTATTTGTTGCATTTTCAACAAGTTGATTAATGATATACAGAGACATAGCAGGAGCTATCCATTCTCTAGCGTGCATTCCTGCGTCAATAAACACAATAGGTTTATTTGCATCTGGGTTAGAAGAAATTTGAATAACTTTCATTTTACGTTTTTGATAAGATTTTCCAATTAATTTTACTGTAACTATATTGCTATAATCTATTGCAAGCTGATCGAGATAACTATTAATCTAAAAATATATTTAATTAATTTAATGACAGTACACGACCTTACTTGTTGAAATCGACAATACTGTTCAAACGAAACTTTTCCACTTGGTAGTAACTTTCTTTGAATGGTATATCCTCTTTCTACAATTCTAGAAAGCAACTAAACTTGTACTAATATGAATACAAAATGTTTACGTTTTAACGTCTGTTATAAGAATGTTGTATTGTATTTGACTCAATTTTAGTTCTCGTGTAAACATAGCTTGTGCTTTAGGATGAACCATTACATCTACAGCTTCCTCAGTTAGAGTTAAAGGTGACCAAAAATCAATACCAGAGTTGTTACCAAATTTAGCCAAATCAAAAATTTCATTTTTGTTCTTAGGGTTCAAACGATACACTTTGTAACTAAAAGTTATAATTAATGTACTTAAATTTGTTTGATGACATTAGAGTAACTACTTACCCGTGGTAACTTTTTTGCTCATCACTAGCTGCTAACGTTGCAAAACAAAATACTATTAAGAAACGCATATTAATAGCATTAATATTCCAGAAAGTTTTTAAATTATTTTAATCAATAGTTTTCTTTGATCTATTTTTCTTTGTTCTTGTATTATTCTTATATTGTACTGATGTGTGTAACTGTTAATAAAAAATTGAAAATAGAGTGGTATTAAAATATTGATGAGATTTATCTTTTAACAATATTTGTATAAAGAATTATTTTTATAAAAACATAATGTTCTGTCTCTAACATGAAGTAGTTACAATAACATTGTGTACGCCAAGAGCTCCCTTAATAAAAATATATTTCTTGTGTACACCTGTTATTGTGTTGACAAAATCTTATTCTGCATGTCAGTATTGATATATTCCAGAAACAGACAAATTATGAATTTAGTTAATACTAAAGAAAATAAAGGCGTAAGGTAAGTTTGCTTAGTATTGTTATAATGAGTATTTTGTAGTAATTAAATTATAAGAAATATTCTTATTCTGCTTTAATGGTTCGTTTTTACTTTTAAAGTTGACGTTACATGAAAAAGAAATCAAAATTATTGGAACTTAACAATTGAAATTCAAATTTTAATGCCAAGATAAAATAAAAACGTCGTATTAATTCAAGGTTATTTACTTATAAAGATATAAAGAGAAAATTTTGTATGAGATTTTAGGTTAACACATAAATTTCAATATGTCAAAGTGTAAGTGTTGCCAATTCAATAAAATATAAAAATTACCTAATGTTGTTTTAAAATTAAAATTATACAAAAAATATTAAATATTGTATCGAAATAGAGAAAATAGTATAAAGCACATGTCGTGTATGAAACCCGGTCTCGTGATTGAAACGCGTTCATTCTGTACTTGTGTTTTAATATACCTACTATTCTGGAACGTTTTATGTGATATAAAGCGATATCTGCCGTTTTTGGTTGTAAATATTGTATGATTTGCTATATGTGCGTAATAATTACGAAGTATGTGTATTAAGCTCAGTGATAAAGCAGTATCTGTACAGACGAGTCTGGTAGTTCTGTTTAAGTATCCTTATATAGTTTATTATTTGTGTACTCAGTAACATAAAAAATGTAACACTAAGAAAGCGTTAGAGTTTTTGAGCCAAACTTGGCAAAAATCTTTAACTAGTAAAAGGTAGTAACTGATTACAATTTCATTCAAAATAATCCGGTAGTCATGGAAAATTTGATGTTTTACTTGATTTTACAATTGAAATTATCCGGTATATTTCTTAAGAGATTAAGTCGATTTTGGTATTGTTTTTGGTTGCAATTGTTTTGTTTGGCGTTTTTATTTGCATTTTGAGGCTGAGATTATGACTAGAGTGCGGCAACGTTTAAATTATTAAAAACTGAGTGAATTCGACAGATGTCGCATTACTGACTTACGTAAAGGTGGTTTTTGCCTTCAAAAAAATTGCTAATGGTCTTAACCGAAGCTAATTCTTTGTGGTACGGTGTTGTCAAACATGGTCTAAAGAAGGGCAAGAACGTCGTAGATGAAGAAGTGGACGTCCAAGACCGACAAATGTGATCCAGGACCGCCATTTTGGATTAATGGCATTAAAAGACAGATTCTCAAGTACAAGCTCAATTGCCAATCGTCGAAAATCCTACAATGTTTACAAATAGTTGTAACCAACACAACGTCAAGTCATTTGATGAAGCAGGATATTCGAATTGGGAATTTCGATTAGTGCTCGAACAAGTAAATTGTATTGGTGTAATAGAAAACGATCCCCCGACAAATATAACGAAACTCAAAATCTATAAAAACAGGCATAATAAAGCAGGTAATATTTTAGTTCAATGTATCGCTGATAATATACTAGAAATAATTAAAACAAAGAAAACGGCAAAGGAAATAATAACATCCTTAAATGTAACATACTTAAAAAAAGGAATTGCTACACAAGTTCAACTGCAAAAGACGTTACGTTTATTGATTTACAATCCAAGCACACTGAATAAATATAAATAAATACGCTAAATACAAGTAAAGCCGGTCGCAATTACTGTCTGCGATGCCTGAATGTTACTAGGGAATAATATCAGTCATTGATGTTATATTTTTACAGGATGACCCAAAGGTAACATTTGACTTTGTAAAAAACAAATTAATAATGGAAGAATCACGACAAGCAAAATGCAAACAAGACAACGAAATAAATAACGAAGCAGCTTTTTCTGGTTTTAAAAAAGGTAGACAAAGTAAACAAAACCATAAACACTTCCAGAATAAGGCAAATAATAATAATAGAAATTATGAAAAATACTTCCCATTTAAGTGTCATAACAGTGGAATATTTGGACACAAACAAGCAGATTGTCGAAGTAAAAATCAAAATGGTCATAGCAAAAATGGAAACTTTGAGCGTAGAAGACACGTAAATGTAGCAGAACAAAGTGAGACAGATTCAACAAATGAACTTGTGGCAAATAACATAGATGTTAGATTTGTCATGTGCCACAAACCACTTAATAAAAAGTGAATTGAAAAACTACTTAATAAATAAAAGAGATGTTACGTACAACATAAATGTAGCTAAATCTGGTGAAACAATTAAGGCAACAAGACAAAGTGACTTAAAATTGTTTACTGATAGTGGTATGAAAGTGGTTATTAAAAATGTGTGGGTTTGTAATGGTCTAATGTGTAATCTATTATCAGTAAGAAAATTAGAAGAATATAGATATGTAGTGGTATTCAAGGATAATGAAACAACAATTAAAAAGGTAAACAAAACGTTGTTGAAACGAAAACTAAGTGGAAATTTATGTACTGCAACATTAAAACTCAAATGTTCTGAAACAAGTTATGCTACACATAAACTAGAAGATCCTACAATAATTCATAGAAAAATTGGCCACTCATCAAAATACCCCGTTAAAAACATTTGTGAAATATGCTTGAAAGGAAAACAGACAAAATTACCCTTCATTCGCTTATCAGAAGAAAAAAGGTGTAGAAGAATTCTGGAATGTGTGTCAAAGGATGTCTGCGGTCCTATAACACCTACACACATGATGGTTAAAATTAATTCCTAACATTTATCGATCATTACTCGCATTTTTGCATAGTGTACTTACTGACAGCAAATGTGAGGTTACAGAAAAATTTAAAAAATATGTAAACTTATTCTTCGCAAAATTTGGAAAAGAATAGAGAGGATAAGATGCGACAACGGTGGCGAATATTCATCTAGATTGTTTAAAGAAGTTTGTAAGAAATATGGTATAAAAATTCAATATACAGTTCCACAAAATCCGGAACAAAACGAAGCGGCAGAACGTTTCAACCGGACGCTAATGGAAACAGATCGTTGTCTCAAAAGTGAAAAAATGATAATGGTTGGTTATACAGAGAATGGATATAAAATTTGGAATCAAAACAATAGGAAGGTAGTGCATGCTAGAAACGCTATATTCAATGAAAAAGAAAATTGAAATAAAAGTGTAGTGTTAGATGTCAAAGAAGAAGAAAGAACTAAAAGAGAACAAAATAATCAAGACGATGAATTTGAAAACCAAAAAAATGTACCGCTAAGAAGAAGTAACAAATCAAGACAGCAACCAACATACCTAAACTAACATTTAAACTGTGAAGAAAGTATAATGGTAGTTCTCTCAACATGTTTTCTTATTTTAGATGTTCCATTTTCCTATAAAGTTGCTGAAACAGATCCGAATTGAAAGAAACCAATACAAGAAGAGATAAGAATATTAGAAGAAAACAAGACTTGAGAAATAGTAAAGCGCCCTGAAAACGAAAAGGTAATAGATTCAAGATAGGTGTTTCGTGAAAAGGAAATAAATGGAGAAACTATTAAAAGACCACGCTTAGTGGCTCGTGGTTTTCAACAAAGTAACATTGACAAAATGTCGCCAAAATGTTGTTATAAACGACTAGATAAAATGTTGACAATCTTAAACTTTAATAGATCATGGATCAAGGATACATGTTTATATGTTAAGGATTCAGTATTCCTATTAGTTTATGTAGGTGATCTCATTATATTTTCAAAGGAGCAAGATGAGCTTTTGTTTATTAAAAAGCAGTTAGCTAAGAAATTTAAAATAAAAGAATTCAAAAATAATAACAGAACTTCAGGATTGGAAATTAAAAAATGTAACAATGAACTGTATATATGTCAAAAAACATTAATCAAAAAAGTTTTAATTAAATTTGAAATGAAGGACTGTAAACCGTAAGAACTTTCAATGCAAACTAAGTTAGAATTGTCAAATAAAAACATAACAGAAAATAATAGTATTATAACTGATGAAAGATTTGAATATAGGGAACTCATTGGATCATTAATGTAAGTAATTACATCATGTTAGGTTCAAGACCACATTTGAGTTTATTTAAGACATGTATTAAACTATCTCAAACAAACAGAAAACTATGGTTTAAGATTTGTAAACAAGTCTTGTAACATTGACCTTGTATCATATGTAGACTCTGATTTTGCAAACGATAGAAAAAGTGTAATAGTGATAAAAATGAATAGTAATATTGTGTTCTGGAAAACTGAAAAGCCAAGTACTGTTGCGCTATCCAGTACTGAATCGGAATACCTTGCTCTTTCAGCTTGTATATAAGAATGTTTGTTTTTATCCCAACTCTTGAAAGAATTGCCAATTGAAATTTTATCAAAAAGATATGACAAAATCCTTAGGCACAACAAAATTTAAACGCTTTAGAAATTATTTGAATGTAAAAGAATTGTAATCATTTTTTTTGGTTGAAATTCACATATCTAATGTAAAATTGCAGGGGTGTGTGAATATATCAATTTTACGTTCACGCTGTGTGTTGTGGGTTGCCTATGTTGTTAGGTGACACATTTGTAACTGTCATTAGTTAATAAGGACATACTTAATTACCTCATGTCTGTTATTGGAAAAGTTAAAACAAATAACCAAACAGTAACAGTAATGTGTAGTTTTCTATTGAGCGCCATGAAGCAGGTTGCAGTCGGTATTTATCCAAGACAATATAAATGCCTACCGATATGTTGATGAAGTGGTAAAACCCCATATCCTTCTATTCCTCCAGAAGCTGGAGGACTCGATTTGTCAACAGGATAATGCCGGTCCCCACATTTTAAGACATTCTATAAAGCGCTTCAAAGTGGTTAACGTCAATATCTTACCGTGGCCACCCAGATCTTTCGACCTTTTGCTTATCGAACATGTGTGCGACATGACATGTAGAAGACTCAAGTAATTAGCCAATTCTTTACAGACATTAGAAGCTCTCCGGCATGAATTACATATTGCCTCAGAAAAAAATTGACAACTAGGTAGAATTCATGCCAAAAATGGCGCGGCAGTGTAAAACTAATAGGAATGGTCCAACAAATTATTTATAAAAAATGCCTTTATCTTTTGTTTTGTTTTTATGAAATTTTATTGAATTACTATCTTTGACTAGTTAAACATTTTTGCCAAGTTTGATCTAAAAATTCTAACGTCTTGTTGGTGTTGCATTTTTTACGTCACAGAGTATATTATAAATACTACGAACACTGTTTGATATATTGTTCCGTGTCAGTAATTATTTATTTTCTAAAAGTCATCAGAGTAATTTAATTTCACTACGCCGCTGGTTTGCGGACCCCACTGAATGTGATAAGTTCCGATTATTTGACACTTACAGAAAAGGATTGCGACCGTAGCCATTTGATGTTTACTTTTATATTCTAAGTAGCTGTAAATGGTCGATTGTTCGCTTAATTGTATCTACTTTTTTTTAGTTGATTTTTATTGTCGGTTATTTCTATTAAGTTTTTAGCGATTTCACTTAAATAAAGATTTGTTCTGTACATATACTAGCGGTATTAGAGCGATTTTTTTTATTGAGTTGGCATTCACAGTTAAACGTGAGTCAGCTATGTTGCTTTTAGTAATCAAAAATTCTTACAGCAAGCTTGATCGAGTCGAGACAAATCTTAGTCAGGCGTCATCAAACTGCGAAAAGACTAATTTTCCCGGGAAACAAGTAACATATTTAATGACATCCGAGACAGCTGTTGATGGCGCTAAGTATTTCGCTGAAAACGGCAGATGACTCGCGCTTCATTATAATGCTACTTATTTTATATTTAAATCTTGTAATTGTATTAATTTTTTTATCTATTCAGCCTTAAGCATTGTTAATTTGGTTATACCGTATTACTTACGTTAGACTTTAGTTATCAAATTGTAATTAAAGGTAATACTAATTTTTTTAAATTTCAGTCGCTTTTATGAAACGCTTTTAGCTTTTTGTTATGAAGTTTGAGTACGCTGACTGTAATCCATTTTAATTTCTTTAATTGTTTAGAATGTAATCAAGGCTAGATTTTGGCAAACCCACGTTGTTGCATGAAAGCTTAATACTTTGCAAGTCTCGGGATAACATCGATAGTAACTCATAGTAACATAGCTACTACTTGCTTAAAGAACTTTGGTAGGGTAAGTTTTCCAATATGTACTCATTTAAACATTGCCATTAATTAAACTTGGTATTAACTAATTAATATAATAATTAACATAATAGTTGATTAACATTGCGTTATACGTTTACGGTGATTTAATTTTGGTAATGTGTTAAAAATTGTTGACCGGGTTAGCTTATGTAACCTGTAATTGTTTGTGTTACTTATTATTAAATCCTATATTATATTGTCATTTTTTTTGCTCTACTCTAATATTTTTGTTAGTGTGTGAGTAGCGCATATTTTTTCTTGCTTGTATTATAGTTTTTTCAATCACGTTTATTTAGCGACATCGTAGCTAGTAATGATGACGTGGCTGTTACGAACAGAACCCACTATAGCAAAAAGTTGGTAACAAAAAGTGGCAGCTCAAATGCGGGGTCTTAATTTACTGTACTATCTTCTTATTAGTTTCAGTTATTGGACTGTATTTACCAGCGGTTAGTAAGCATCGCATATTTGTTGAGTCTTCTTGATTTATCTTATTCACTGGATAGATTTTCTGTTTCTTTAAGTATCGATATTTATTGATTGTACTGGTAGTCGTTTTGTCGATTGTACTTAAAGTTAGCGGTTTAGGTAAATTTGTGTTGTCATATTGCTTATAAAGAAACAGCAACGAGTTGGATTTTTTTCTCTTTCTTTTTTGGTTTATATTCTTTATAACTGGAGTTATCTATTTTGTTAATAAGAGGTAGAAGTTTGAGGTTAATCTTTTACTTCCAAATGAGTTACAGTGGGAATTAGCAGTTTGAGGGTTTGATATACTGGTGTTGTTGTTCTATTGGGAAAGAGCTTTCGCAGTGTATTACAACTTGAATTAGTCCATCGAAAATATTGCTCATGACATTCCATTTTAAGACGACTACGACGCTATTAGTCAAAATCTAGATGAACTGTTAACTTTGTTTCAAACTTTTTAGGACAATAATTCAATCCAAAATCCAAAAACTCCAAAAATGATGGATAAAATGTGTAGTCCCACAAAAGAAGCTCTTCAATTATGTGTATGAAATTAATGTATTTTGTATTAAAATATAATCAGCTAACATTAAAATCAACAATGTTCATTCAAAAAAAGTTCAGAAGTGGAGTTTATTCGTCTTACTTTTAAGCCCTTCATATGACTAGATAATTGTGTAAGTCAGAATGTAAACGTTGACAAAGTATCACTAACAAACATAACACTGATTTAATTGAACACCGCCAGATCGAATTATCTATGAAAAGAAAGATGAAAATCTACAATTTTTATGATTTTTCTGATGTAGTTGGAATCGGACTTCGTGATTTTTAAAACTGACAAAACTGGGCTTTTTTGTAAAAATTAAATAAAGATCTAAACGACAGTTCTTGTTTATCCGACAAGGTGCAAGTTATTGGCGCGCATAGTTACTACAAGTTAAAGTATGTTATGTGTCGTTATTTTGTAATTTTCAAAAATATGTATTTTTAATTACAATTAACGGCTGCATTTTTTATACGCCGCTACCAATTGTCAATTTATTTTACGGGTAGGGATAAACGCGATACAATAACTAACGGTCATTTTACTCGCTCTTTACTTTTTCGAAACTGCTGTGAACGTTCGTGTATCTGAGTGTTATTTTACGACATGTAAGCAGTTTCTTATTTTTTACCCTTTTTCAGCAAGTTGGATTGTCATGCTGTCTTTGTACCCGGCTGTTTCCAGGATATATAACCTGTAGAGTCCACCTCGTTTTATGTAATCGGAAAGAACGAGAGAAAACTCACATCTGTTTCTACAATAAGAGTATTGTATTACTTCGTTAATTTAATTCTATAACTAATCAATCAACTTTATGCGCATTACATAGTAGAGCATATACTGTTTCGCATTTATATTTATTACTTTAATTATGTCAGCCTTGTACGTACAACTTCTTAGTAACGTAAACTTTTGTTTTTATGTAATGGGTTTCAATTGTATTTATTAACCGTCACTCTTCAGCCTATAATTCGTGTTATGTAATTATAACGTAGATCATACTAACTAAAATTTACTTTCAGTCGCAAACTTTATATAAGCTGTAACCTTATGTACTGTCGTTGAGTACGTTGACGTGACATCCGTCAATTTTATTCTATTATTTGAACGCAGTCATAACCAAAGGCAAAATGACATTAACTGTAGTACATAAACTTATATACTACGCATATTTTTATTCTTAAGTTAAATAAAAGGGAGTAGTGAAAGTTACTACTGTTCACGAAGAATTGTAGGTAGAGTGAGTTTTTGTACTCAAATTTTAATTTTTTGCGATTCATCATTATCATTGTCGATTGTCGACTTATTTCGCCACTGCATAGTAGACGAGGCAGTTCGATCGACTAACATTTATACTTAAATTAAAATCAATATTATAACTGTAATCATACTATATTAGTCGGCAAATCTATAATTCTTATTGGTCTACCTCTTTCTCTGTTGATTTTCTCGCCTATTCTCTCTTGTTTAAAATAAAGATGTTGTTAAAAGTTGTGTTTTGCCAATTTGTTTTTTTAGTGATTAAAAGATTTAAACAAGGTCTGTATTACGTGATATTTAATTGTTTTAGTGCCTTAATTTAGTGTAGGATTAGCACACCGAGACTTGCAACCCGCTTGCGGGATCAAATTGAGTTAGTTGCTTGCAATTAAGTTACGAAAAAATTTTCATAATAAGTATAAAACGTCGTTTACTAAAAGACAACAAAAACTTAAATTTTTTTGATAATTAAGATAACAAAAAAGCCAACTATTAAAAAAAAGTTACGTGTTTAGACAAACCACCATATGGTTTTATACTGCGTTTTTTTCTCGAACTTATATGTTTTTATGATAGACGACATTTAACAGAGAAAAAATCAGTACTGTGTAGTCAGATACCGCATTTTAAGAACCTTATGCTTAACTTCTAAATACCTACACCGCAAGTGATTTTGTCAGGTATGAACTACGTCGGAATAAGATCAATTTTATTATTTCTGGATAATTGTGACTTTAATCCGCGAATTTTCCGTTTCATTTAGGACAACAGACTAACAAGAAGTAGAAAAGAAAAACACGATAAACTTAGCTTATGTTAGTTCTAAAAATAACGCGCTTATATATATTTAAATAAATAAATAAATAAAATGCATATTCAGTGTTAAGTGACATATGGACTAATTTTGTAAGTTTTTGATTTATTAATTAATAGGTGATAAGTTTGTTGTGTTTAAGTTTAAGTAAAATTAATATTAGTAGTCTAAAAAATACACAATTAAAGTTTTGATTATTGTAGTATTGAAGTATCATAAAATACTTTCAACATTCCTTAAGTGAATTCTTAAATTAAATTCAAAGGTAATACTTACCACTAAGATTCGTTATAATATGATAAATTTGGATCTATACGACAAACATGAAAATATTTGTTTAGTACAATACATTCAACAAATATGCTAAACCTACTATTAAAATTAGTACGCAGTTACATACCTATAACTATAAAAGGTTATTATATACCCACATACGTGTTATTGTGAACCATTTACTTACGGTATTAATTAAATTTGTTGAACATTTGAAAACATTATTAAATAAGTTTCTATATTTGTTAATTATTATTATATAATTTAAATTTGTTTCTATAGTATCGCAATTTAAAAAAAAAATTGCCTAATCTCACGTTTCAAGATCTGAATCAGAAAAAAGTATTTTTGACAAAAAAAATTTGGATGTCTGTGTGTGTGTAAAGATGTACCCACGATAACTCTTGAACTAAAAGTCCTAGTAACTTGAAATTTGGTATGGAGTGGGCTTTTCATATTGTCTCGGTTCTATCGAAATATGGGTCTGATAAAAAACCCGGAAGTGGGCGTATCCGCCATTTTTCTTATAAAATTTTGTACGTATGTAAATTATTCGAATTATTTTTACAGAGTTTTATAGAGTTAATTCTTTTTAACAATTTATTCAAATAAACTTTTTTTCTAACATAAACATTTTATTAGATATTTGATTTATAATTGAAATTGAATTCCATATTTGATCCTATGTTCGAATCCAGCCCATGACATTTTTTTTGAAAAAAATTCCATATCTTGAAAGGAAAGCAGGATACGTTAATAAAATAAGGTTTTTTTTTCTAAATTCTTTTGACTTGTGAGTTTGGGTATAATACATTACTAGCAAATATTGAATAATAATCGCAATCGGTTTTATAACTTTTATAAAAATTTATAACTCGTGAATTGCTTATCAACATTTTTTTTAACTAATTTAACGACTAGTTTTGATTAGTTCATAAAATATAGAACGGTTTATATTAGTGTAATAAAATAATTATAACAATTTGAACAAAATATTTCCAATTTGCAATAACTCATTTTCTGCCAAATTTTTGGTCAATGTATTCTCCGTACACTTTAATTCCAGGAAATGTTTCTTCAACAATTCCATTAATTTGACTAGGAGGTGGATCAAAACCTTGCCAACCTCCCCCGGGCAATTCAATTGTATAAGAAAGTTCTATTCCGGCAGATCCTTTAGCCCAATCGTCACTGCCGCCAGAAGCAATATACAAAACGTTTGTAGAAGTTCCTATAGTGTATTGTTCTCCACCAGCTTTTACAATAGCTGCATTAACATCTTCAGCGAGATTTTGCAGTTCTACGTAATTGTCAGGTAAATCAGAAGTATATCCCCACGGATAAAGTAGATAATTGCCGTAGCTATGGAAGCTTAAATATAATTTGATTCTTTGTCTCCAACTTTCAATATATTTTTTGACGTTTCGTGCTTCAATTTCAGAAAACGAATATGGTCCCATATATGTTTCATCGCAAGGATATGAACTAGAACCTCCTTCGCCCCAATGGAAACCAAAATTGCGATTTGCGTCAGTTCCGAAGCACCTTCCTTGTACCGAACGAGTTTTTCTCCAGTACCGTTCAGAGTCATGCGTATATTCATATCCATCAGGATTCAGTACAGGAAGTATGTGCCAATCGACTCGATCTAAAAGATGACTATTTTGAGAGTTTTCAACCAATTGACTTATGATATATAAAGCCATAGCTGGCGCGATCCATTCTCTTGCATGTATTCCAGCGTCGATAAATATCACGGGTTTATTTCCAGCAGGATTAGTTGAAATCTGAATAATTTTTATATTACGTCCTTGATAAGAGTTACCAATTGATTTTACGGTAACTTTATTAGGATAGTTTCGTGCTAGTTGATCTAAATAGCTGTTGATCTGTAAAACACGCTTAGATAAATAACTAAATGTAATAAAAAAAAACTATTACTTGATTAAACCGGTAGTATTGTGTAAAAGTAATTTTACCAGATGGCTCTTTTGCTACTTGCATTTGCAATAACTTCTCTTGCTGTACAATACTGTAAAGAATTAGATTAGCTGTTAATATACCAATAATTACAGAAAAAATACGTTTCAACGTTGTTTATCAGAGTTTCATGTTGAATTCTATATAAGTTAAGCATTTGCGTAAACGGGATTTGAGCTTCTGGACGAACCATTACGTCTATAGGTTTTTTATTAACACTTAAACGTGACCAAAAATCAATATAGGAATTATTTTTGAATTTAGTAAGAACAGCAAATTGTTCTTCATTTTTAGGATTTAGGCGATACACTTTGTAACTGAAAGTTTAAAGCAGTATTAAATTTGATTCTAAACAGTAATAATAGAAACTTACCCATCGTAACTGAATTTTTCTGCACTAACTGCTAATAAAATTGCAGCAAAAATTAGTAGTAGACGCATTTTATTTGTATTAACGTTGTTCAAATTTTTTAACCGTTTATATACATTTGTGCGTGCGATAAATACTTTGATAACAATTATCTTGTCATTGAAGAGCTGAGATTTGATTAAACTACATAAAACATTCAATGCAGGACTTTATTTCACTAATTGTTTACGAATCTTTTTAGTGTAATTTTCGGTTTCTGATGTTATTTTACTAAAGTTTATGCCTTTGTTTTGTTTATATAAGTATTTAATAAATGTTTAAGTTCCGTTTGTATACTACTAAGTAAGTTCTTGGAAGGTTGAAACAGTCGGCTGTAAATTGGCAATTTCTTGTTTCTTGGCAATAGAACTACTTTTTTTTGCTTTTTTTATAATTATTCAGTTAGACAAGCTTTAGATTAAGTAGTATTTTGGAAAATAAGTTAACAGCAAATTAGTAACCAAATTAAGCGGGAGAATTTGTTTTTGTCTAATTTAATTATTACTTGTATTTGATTTTGCTGTGTGTCAGTAAAAGAAAGCAACCTAATGTTAAATTGTATCTTTAATAATGTTATTTAGTTTAAGTTGGTAAGTAGTTTTATATTATAATATCGGTGGGCATTTTTTGCCAAATTAGCAAATAAATAACTTACTATAGAACGTCTTCTGGTTTTGAACCACAATTGGCATTTTTACCCTACATTTACAAAGTTACAGATCAAATAGAGAAACTTTTTTGTAAGAACGAATATTCAACTCGACAGGCAAAATCTCTCAGATCATTCCTTTTCCCAAGGACAAATTTCTTACACTTTCATTTCAAGGTTTATACCAAATTCTTTGTTAATGTGGTTTAGTCTACATGGGTGAAACCGGTCGTTCCGTCATTACATGCATTTCCGAACATGATCGTTGTATAAGGAAAAAACATATTTCTAAGTCTGGGGTTGCTGAGCATTATTTTACTATAGGTCACAATATAGATTTTGGTAACGTTTTTCTTTATTGAAAACACGCGCTTTTTTACTGTAATCCAATCAGAGTCTAGCTTAACGAGCTGTAACGATACTACTTCTTTATATATTAAGACTACTTCTTCTTAAGTCACTTCTATGGAGTTTAGAATCTACTTTGGTTCACAAGTTGATTACCTAACTTTTACGAGGTTCCTAGTTGGACTTCGGTTGCTTGTTTTAGTTCTTCAATTTTACCCACGCCGTGATGAACGTTTAAAAACGATAAAACTCGAACCCAAAGATCTTTTTGTGAGTTTTGATGTCACTTCTCTTTTTACGAAAGAATTCGCTTATTATCATCGAAGAAATTCTGTCTCAACATGGAAAGAACTTTGGTTCCTCTTATTGATAAGTGTTTATAATCCACTTACTTCCAATTGGAAAACAAGTTATACGAACAGGTTTCTGGTGCTGTTATGGATTCTCTTCTTTCACCTGTTGTAGCTAACATTTTTATGGAATCTTTTCAAACGGTTGCTTTGGAATCATCAATATTAAAACTTAAAGTATGGTTTAGGTATGTTAACGACAGGTTTATTGTTTGGTCTCATGGTCATCTCGAATTGGTTAAGTTTCTTGATCATTTAAATTGAAACTAATGGACTTCTACGCAATTCTGTTTGCAAACCCACCTATATAGCCAACTGCACAGAAACGTCCTGTTATAGAATTTTTGGTTCATCGCGCTGTATCTGTTTGCCAACCTAAGAATTTAGACTCAGAACTCCATCATCTTACTATAACCTTGGTGAACAATGGTTATTATTTATATAGTTATTAATTGTCGTCTAAATCCTCGTGTTCGATTACCTAAGGACATTTCTACTTCTGAATCTGATGCAAAATTGGCATTTTTACCCAACATTCACAAGGTTACAGATCAAATAACAAAACTTCTTAAAACGGTGTTAAACAAATATTCAACTCGACAGGCAGAATCTCTCAGATTATTTCTTCTCTTAAGGGCAAATTTGCTACAATTTCATTTCAAAGTGTATACCAAATTTCTTGTTCATGTGGTTTAGTCTACATTGGTAAAACTGGTCGTTCTGTCACTACACGCATTTCTGAACATGATCGTTGTATTAGTGAAAGGCATATTTTTAAGCCTGCTGTTGCTGAGCATGATTTTACTACAGGTCACAATATAGATTTTGATAACGTTTCGGTGATTGCAAAATCTTCAATAGGAAAATTTGAGAGAGTATAGAAATCATCAAACACCCTAATAACTTTAATCGTGATTTGGTTTGGAGCTATCCCGTTTTTGGTTAATTACCTAACTCTGTAGTGGTTTATAGTTAGATTGTCGATTTCTTTTTAAGTTTATTCTTTTCTTTCTTACTTTTTTAGTGTTTAGAATCTGGTTTGGTTTACAAGTTGATAATCTAACTTTTGAGAGGTTACTAACCTAGATAGATTTCGGTTGTTTGTTTGAGTTTTTCTATCACGTCCTGATGAAGACCTTACCGAAAGTGGACAAAACATTGACAACTTTGGTTACAACAATAACACGGTTTAAGCCCAGAAGACGTTCTGATTTTAGTAAATAAGTTGCTTACCTTATATTATCAGTTTTTTTAATTCAATTTTTTAGGTGTATAGCAGATTTCCGCACCAGTCGAAAAAAGTTAAGTCTATTCGTGGAAGGGTTTTGTAATTAATCATTATTTTTAAGACACTAAATTGAATATATTGGTTTAGCAACACTATTAGTCATACTTAAGGAGAGTTTGAAATTGTTTACAGTATTAAAGTGTATGCAAACGAAATTTCTTTTAGAACAACAAACTTTTGTACTCTTACTGAATTTTGATAAAACTGACTTAAAACTAGGTACAAATTATTATATAGAATGTTTGACAATAGTACTTTCTAAATAAACCATTAGTTACTGCAAAATGCTGACATTCAAAAATGTAATAAACAGTTTGCTTTAGTTTTGGCCAGAAGCGTTAACGCAGTCAACACAAACCAAGTTTGTTTTAAACCCTATTGGTTACTTAAAAGAAACATTTATTTGTTTTCTCTAGTTTTAGCTGAAGTTTCAGTTACTGTGTTCTTGTATGAAAGACATTATTTTGTTTCGTAAAAACAAAACAATTTTGGTTTTTTAAATTAAATTGTGTAACTACACAAATTCGAAAATGTTCATATTTCAAATAGCGAAACAAACCGCAACAGTTACTATATTTAGACAATGCACTATTTAGACTGACGGAATTGAAACCAAAATCAAAGATTGAATTGAAATTTGAGAAGAAAGAATACAAAAATTTTTATCAAAATTACGCTTAAAGCAGCGTTTCTACTCTGTTGCTCAAGCCTCCGCAAAGTTTAGGACCGCCATTAATAAGTAGGGTATATAAGGGGTTACTTAAGGTTAATCTTGTAATGTATAATATTTAGTGTTGTTTTGTGTGTCAATTTTCTGCAAAATGCCACGTCTTCCTGGACAAGCAGAGTTATCACTAAAAACTAGAAGGAAGATTATTGCTTTACGAGAATGTGGATTTTCTATCCGAGTAATCTCTGCACGTATGGGTTTATCGGTAAGATAATTTTTTATTTTGCGTTTGATAATATTCTTTAATATTAGCAGTCTTTTTAATTTTAAGCACAGATATATACCTATTTTATAGGTATATTATTGTAGTTTTTAAGTTAATAGATGATACTATGTATTATTCAGGTTGCACAATTATTCGCCTACATCACAGGAACTTGTTTATAATGAAATTATAAAAGTTTCTGTTAAGATAGCAATTGGGTATCAAGTTTTTCACGTCTACCAAGTTAGCAGTACAAAGTTAGCAAAATCAAATAAAATATAATTAGGAATTTCTTACTAGTTTCTTCCTTTTTTAATTATGCGTTCAACTTGTGGCAAGTTAGTAGTATACCATTTTAAGCAGTGTTTTCTAATATATCGGTATTTGGTTTAAAATGTGTGTTAAATTTGTGGCTAAATTATTGTTAATTAATTGCAAAAGAAAAAAACTGATAGCTTTATTAATATTCTACACAAATTTTAAATAAGAAATAGATTTATTAAAGCACTTTTTAGAATAGTGTACTAGTGAAATGGTGAAACCTACATTTTTTTCTTTTGCAAAAAATTAGTAACAAATTCCTAATTATATTTTATTTGATTCTGCTAACTTTGTACTGCTAACTTAAAAGACGTAACTTTTTACCTAATTTAATAACATTACTTTATCGGTGACCTTCAGTAAACGTAAATCTTTTTGCACAGTTTCAATTAATTATTATTTATTTTACTAGAAATGTGTGGTCCATTATTGGGTTCAACACCAAGAACATGGCTCGGAAAATGATCGTCTTTTGCAAACCGCTCATAAAAGCGGAAGGCCATCTCTTTTATCTAGAGTTGAAAACGACAACATTATCCAAGACGCTTGTTTGACTCCATTCACAACTACCGCTGCTATTTGCGAAAGACTACAGCTACAATCCAGTTTGCAAACAATAAGAAATATTTTGAAAGCTGAAGGAATAAACTGCTATCGATCTGTACAGAAACCTGTAATAACTGAAGAAAATGCCTACCGGAGATTGCCGTTTTCAGAAGTACATTATTTTTAGATTGGAGATGTATTGTTTTTTGGGGGCCATGTAATTCTAGATATGATTCAAAACATGTGCAATCCAACAAACGAAGTGGTAGAATTAGTGCTGCTTATTGGGGATGGACAAGTGACGAAAGGAATTAACACGTGTCGATAGACGCTTAGCTACTCAAACTTACCTGACGATTTTGGAAGACATTATGTTGCTCTCCGTACGAGCAGTTTATCCCTAAAAACCAATTCGGTTTATTCAAGAAAATTTTCTTATACATACGGCAGCGGTAGTTCACGAATGGTTCTTACAACATCCAAAAGTGGAAAGAATCCGTTGACCACCTAAGTCACCGGATTTGAACCTGCATCGCCATATTAATACCGTGTGGGAAACATTTCAAGGAGCTAATGTATGGATATTACACACATTATTACCATGTAAAATACAAATATTTAAATAAAATATTAAATAGTTTTTTATTAAGATTTTTTGTATCTAGTTTTGCTCTTGTAAGTAGAGTTTACATATAATTTTTAATAAAATTTAAGGTTAAAATCTAGTAGGTACTAAGTAATGGAAAACATAAAAAAATCCAAACTACGAAATTGCAATTTTCGGTTCATTACTATTAAATTTATATAATTTCAAAATTAAATTAAATGTTACAAGAGAGCAAAAAATGCGTTTTGAACTTTTCTAATTTTGTGATTTTTTGATTTACAGCATTTTCAAATTTTTATGGATTTTTTTTGTTTTTATAAAGGGAGATTTATGTATCTTTTAATTTTTCATACAAATAACTTAAAGGCAGTAAGGGGAATTTATACTGCAATTATTCGAACACTGATTACGTTTTAATGCTCATAACATTTCCTTTGTAAATCGGAATGTTGACTTTAATTTAATCCGGATATGTTAAGACTTTATACTAATTAGTACAGTAGTTTTACATTTGAACATACAGTTTATCATTATTCGAGCTATGGATGGCACTTATGTCATTATAAATAACAATTCAATTTTTTTAAATTACTTAAGCAGAGAACATAAATAAATAGAAAACTCGGCGAAGAAGAATTTAAAACGCTCTTAAAAGTGTAGAAAAACTTTTTTGATGCAGTGTACATATAAATTTAGAAAAACCAAGTTTGAGATATTGTCAAAACAGGCAAATAGATTTGCTGGCTCCTGCAGTTATACTGTCAAACTGTTAGTTTAGAGACGAATAGTGAGAATATAGGTGCTTTAAAAATCTATGAAAATTATCAATTTTGTTATTGATTAAAAAAACATTGTGTTCATAATCTAAAACATCAAATCTGCAATCCATCGAAACTAATACTACAGTAACTACAATGCTTTAGATAATTTTGTTTTCAAGTTTTATATTGCGTTGCAAGAAATATTTGTATAATTTTCTTGTACTATAATTCACTAACCTGTAGCAAAGTGACACTGATCTGTACAGAAATAACTTTGACTTGTACTGCGTTGCTTAACTGCTAACAAACATACAATTAGCTTAATTACTTAGCAATCGTAGAAAAAATAGTTTCTGACATAGGCCTCAGAAGTTATTGAAATTGTTATATGTTAATATCTAATTTAATCTTTAGGTCTTGTGGACTGTTTAGATTTAATGTTTCATCGTTTTTAAGGTTAGAGTTAGTCGATTTACTAAAACAATCCTTTTGCTATGGTTTCTTGTAGCTGTCAACCCATCTGTACGGTAAGTATTGTAGTTGTTTCTGCCTACTTTAGCATTTTAGTTGATAACGCGTAGTGACTTTATCCAGCGACAATATAAATTAATATGTTGTTTATAGTCGCTATTACTATTGGGAAATACTTCTATTATTTTTTTGTGTTATTTTTGCAAACGGGGTTGCGGGTGTTGCTGGTATTTGTTTTCTTTTAGTGCTGCTTGTTCTAGTCCTGTAGATCTAGAATCATTAGTAATTTTAGATGTAGTGAGAAGAGCTTAGAGCTGCCGGCACACATAAATGTGAATATGTTGTTTATTCAAGTACTTGTGCTTAATGCATATTAGCTTGTATTTGTAACACAAACTGCTTTGTTGAAATTTTTGAGTAACGTAGTTAAAATTTAATCTTATTGAAAATGATTTAAAAGGTACTAGAGATAAGCTGTGGTTTTGTAGTAGTATAAAAATAAATGAATGAATGAAATGAAATTTATAACTAATTTAGTTTACGTATACAATCATAGTTTTTCTCTATAATTGAGAATAATTATCTATTACTATTGAATATTATTTTTAATTGTTTTGGCTATACTAGTTTTTACTGTATATTATAGTAGTGCTCTGAGTACATACGTGATTTTTTGATCGAATACTTGAATATTTTACGCATAAAAAACATATATAAACAAATTGCTTTATTGTATCATTTAATAACTTAAAACCTAAGATTAAAATAACTATTTAATTTCTTCATTTTTGTATGCACATTTTTTTTGGGTTTTTTAAAAACTTATTTCTTTGTTTTTAAATCTTGATTTTTTACCGACAAATAACTGAAAACATTATACTATGCATTTGAAAGTGGTAAAAGTATTTTAGAAAAAAAGAAATATTTTATTATTATTTACCAGCCTTTTGTTTTGCGTATGCTTTTTTATATCGACAACCGATATTATCGCCGTTTAACAATAGATTGCATCTTTCTCGCAGAAATTGAAATGTAAAATTCTAATACTAATACATACTCATACTAAACTGAATATATAATTTTAGAGGAAATTTTTTCACAGTAGTTGATTTTCATAATGGTTCTGGAATAACCTGAGATGGTAAACAACTTTCTGGTTCCGGTACTTTTCATAATTATGAATTTAATTCTTTCTTACTGTCAACTTTTTTAATTGATTCGCAACTCATTCGTGTGATGTTTTTTACCTTGATTCAATATATTAGAATTGAGAATCGCTTTATAATATTATCTGGTAATTACTTAATAATAATTTTAAAATGATTCTTATACAGGGTTTATATGAAATACGACTATAAACTCAAGGAGTAGTTTACTTAAGGTGTTCCTTTAAAGATTTAGTCTAAAGTAGCCCAGTTTTGAGATAATTGCAATTAAAGTTTTTAGGCTGGTCCTGACTATCTAAACAAATAGCAATTCACTGTTTATTGTAACTATGTAAATGGTGGGCAAATGCTGTGAAATCCGTAAAACGTATTGATGTATTATGATGATTATTTTTTTCTTTAATTTTTTATCATCTACAAAATAAATTGTTAATAAAGCAGATACTAACATTTATTTCTTAGCATTACTGACCTAGCTTAACAAAATGTACTTTCTGTACATATTCTAGTGTGCTTGAAAAGAATGTGCAGAGTAGCAACTTTAACCACAGTAAATTAACTACGCTTTATCCGATAACATTATTTTGTATTTACATTTATTTTTGTTGTCAGCAGATTGCTGAGAAAAAAATTGCACTTCTTAGAATATTTTATTTTTATTTGTGGTGTCAACAACGTTAGGAGACTTAATTAATGTAACAGGTACGATATATTTTGCTAACCATTTTGTTTTTTTGTTTTAAACGAACTTTGTTACAAGTTTTTGATGGTTTTACGAACCTGCACGACCAACTCTCAATCGTCGGAGAGAGGGGGGGTTCTTAGATACATAAATCGAAGAGATATATAAGGGCGCCAGAGCTTCCCCAAAGTCACGTCTGCCTGCTCACAACAGAATGGGAATAAACTTGCAACTAGATGTTAGGTTCGTAATTCCTCTACTCAGCTGTTCGAGTAGTCAGAAACAATTAGTTAATACGATAGTCATAGAAAACAGGTATATTGTCATAAAAGAATATTTAACCACAATAACAATTTTAATGTAGAACTCGCTAAGGTTTATCACAGAATATAATGGCGTTTAAATACAAAGAAAATGCCAGTAGCATAGGCAACACACCGTACATAAGTACACTACCATAAGAATCTATAGCGAAGAATAGTTTGTAATAAATAACGTTTACATAAATTAGTAGAATAGCATTATTGACAATCAAATACAGATATAAGACAGTATTACGCTAATGTTAACTTATCCTAACACAGCGTATAAACTTAATCTAGCATCAACGTTTATCAATCGGTAATACACAGCATGCACAACTTGGCATAAGTAAAATTTATTACTTAACTCGTAAACAACGATAGTGATAATTATAGAATCAATAACAAAAATCTCGTGAGTGACTCGTTTGACCACGTAATAAAACAAATAAGATCACTTACCAATAAATACAGGCGTTTCCTTTGGTGTGAAGAACGTACGTTCCCCCGACACACAACCTGCAAACAATTTGAATCGCAAACCGTGTCAAGCTAATGTCTCACGAAATCACATCTATAACAATTATTAATTAAGATACAAACCAACATAAAGAATATAAACCGGTTGTTATATGCTGTGGTACCCCTTTTTCGTTGAGTTAATTAGTTATAACCATGTCTTATAGAGAAAAAGTTAGTATCGCCCCATATAAATATGTGTCGAGGTTCATCCCTCCGGAAAGTGGTATCGAATACAGAATAGCGCTGGAACACAAATAGGTGGTGAACACGAACACGGCGTATCAGCCACGTGTAGTTTAAGTATGCCCAAAATGCCTCCTTAAGACCCCAATTGTGCGGCTTGCAGTCGCCTTCTGTTAGCGCTCGAGTCCGACAACGTGATGCCTTAGTTAATAATAGTAACGATATCCATTTATCGAGAATCTAACGGTTTAACAGGAAGGTACGCAAAATGGCTGTCAAAAGGAAAACGAATTACACACGAGTTTATATTAAAAGATGACTTTAACTCACCCTGTAACGTCTTAACGAAATTAAGAAATTAAATAATTATAAATGGTTTTCTATTATTTCCCCGATGGTAACGGATAATATTAACCTTTGCTAATTACAGGCCATCACATATTCCACATGTCACGACTTTCTACCAAATGACATCTCATGCGCAAAGGATAGTTAGCGGTTGTCAAAACTCGAATCTAATTTCACGTCGAAAACCCATAGGCGTACCTAATGAAGATTTCAACCGTAACAACAAAGGCGTACGTAATGAAAATTACCGTAACAACTTCTATTTTGACATTTTTTGTTTGTATTTATGCTCTAATTGCATCTGCTAAAATGACAACCCGTTAATCAGATACACCCTGTATAACATTTTTTTGCATGGTTTATATTCAATGTTATCAACTACTTTATTCTTTGACGTTTCTTTATTTGAAACTTACTTTACCAACGCTTTACCGCTATCGACAATATTACTAATAGTATTATTTCTTCTATTGTACATAATCCTACATTTCTCGCATTTATACGTCTTCCTAAATATCTCTAATTCTTGTTACTTTTAGTTGTCATGTACATAAATGAGTACAATGTAAATGAATTACCAATTACTACATTTGATTTAAATTTGTTGCGAATTCCTCCACACATAAATTAAGCTGGACTAAAAGCACACCAAACAAATAAAATTAGCAAATTTTTAGGCGCTAGTATATTTTGGAACCTGCCGGGTGTTGGTCAACATAAACTAAGTAAGAGAAAGCCCGTGTTACAAACAAAGCTAGGTTGGATCTTAGGTGGATTCCTAATATTTGAAAATCAAACAAACTCTACGTTAGTAAGTTATAATGCAGTAAAAACTGACAAAATTTCTTTTAACAGTACTATAAATTATCATCTTCCGCACTACGCTGTTAATAAAACATCTAGTTCGATAATAATTCCAAAAATAAGCACTGGTAAAAAAATGTAGTTAAAATTATATTTTATAAAATTATCAAAAAACATAACACTGGATTGTAACGCTATTCAAAGGAGCAGTTGCTTAATTAGATCTAGTAACTGTAATACACACCAACAACCGTAAAACAAATCGTTGTGGAATGATTATACATTACAACTTTATTTTATTTGATTCCAAACGAGTTAATAAAATATAGTGATCACATTTTCACATAAAAACTTACGAAATTAATTGAATAGATTATAATCTATTATAGAATACCTGCGTGCTTCACAAATGTTAAGTATAGTCAGGCCTTAAGAAGCAACCTTGCATCTCATGTGTTGCTAAATTCGTGTGGTAGAACGGTGCTTCTCAATAACCGTGTATTCTAATTCTTGTCTGGAAAACTATTTCCTATATTTAGTCCCTAGCTTTGCGTTACCTATGTGTAGTAAAAACATAATATATAAAAAATTTTTAGGATTTCGTGAACTATTGCGTTGTAATCAGTTTATGTCAAAATGTTTCTATCATCCGTCTTACAAACATTCGGCTGCACATTTTTCTTAACCTATCATTTTGGTCGTTGTATTTGTAATTAACAAATCTTTATTAGAGGAAAGTCGTCAAAGTCGAGCCGCGATTTACTTTTTGGCGTTCAAAGATTTGAAGTTACAATACTTGCATTGCAAACTGTAAACTATTAATTCTAATATACGTGTGACACAAATTTGAGGCAAGATTTGTTTTTTCCAAATTTGGAAAAAACTGATGTCATGCATTTTGTGGATTTTAGAAAATAGGCTCTTATAGTGGGCCTCCTACTTAAATAGTCGGAAAAAAATCAAAAAAAGAACAAAAATGATTATTTTTTATTTATCGACAGATGTCACAGATGTAGGTGTCTGTTTCGGCGCCGGCGCAGTCGACGTGAGGCCGCAGTGGTCTCCCTTTATGATTTTTGAAAACTTTACTCAACAGAAAATACACTCCGCGTCATCACTGGTTGGTGTTTATTCTCCCGAAGAAAGTTCCAATTCATATGATTTGCCTGAGGAAGTTTCACCTGTGCTTTTTTCACTGCCTAATGTCTCTTCAGCTAGCTTGGAAGTCTGTTGACTTTTTGTTGCTTTGTGCTCCTTGAAATAGTATTCGCAACAGATTTTGCTTTTGATCCACGGCCACGTTCTTGGGTTGTTAATGGCTGTTTAGTGGGTGGCTTGCTTGCTCTAGTTTTAATAAAAGTTGCAGGTTTTCTTTCTCTCGTTGAAATTTCTTTCTTCAGTTGTGTAATTAGCGCTATTTTAAATACATTTACATGACAAGACGTCTCTATTTGTGTGGATTCCGGAGTGACGAGAGGAATTGTCTTTTGGCTTTGTTTACAGGAAGACGTCGATGGAATAGGTGACTCACAGATTTACTGAGTATTATTTCTACGTTGGCTTGAAATGCTGGTGTCTTTTAGATCTTCATCATTTTTTCTTCTTGCTGGTTTCAATAATAATTCAATAAATTCATTGTCGGTAAATTTGTTTTTATTTAAGGGATAGATGCCAGTTACTGGGAAGCTGTTGATTAAGATCTGGGCAGTCTATCACTTGATGTATGCTTTTCGATCTCATCAAAAACACTTACTGCGCGATTGTTATGACGCAGCCACTGTCTGATCTCTGTACTGTAATCTATCTTTACAAGACCCATAAATGTTCGGTCTAGGGGCTGTATCTTATGCGAAAAATGCGGTGGAAGTGAAAGAATGGTGGTATGGTTTCTTTTATCTAAATCGATGAAATCAATGTTTTGCTTGTGGCTGTAATGACGATCCAGAAGTAGCAACATTGGTTTATTCTTGGTTGGTTATCAAACTGTACAAAGCGTTAGAATCACTAGGTGAATATATTGATCTGGATCTAGTCTGGGGGGTTAGCAGTAAAAATTGTTTTTTTCTGCAGTTGAACAGATGTTTCTGCAGCGTTCCTGCATACAACAATTGTAATTAATAATCCACACTTAACAAATGTTAAAAAAACGATTTGCATTTTACGTCGGATACCAACTACTCTTGTCACTTTTGACTACATAATTAAGATCCCATTCTCGTCGACGTTGAGTATTCTATCCGGAGTACATTTTTCTTTTTCTTAGACGTTCATAAAATGATTTCTTTCTTTTGCTAAACCCCAGCGCTCTGGAATAAATGTTCCGGTAGGCTTTCTTTTGTAGAGCTGTGTTTGGTGGCGTCTCAAAAACAGCCTGACCCGCTTTGTTTCCAGTCATATCGCCACCAAAACGATGCTTGAGATTGTTTCTTACAGTCAGCTGGAAAATTATTCTACTTCTTACCTCAAATTACTTAATATTTTGAGGTTAGTTTATATTACAGCTTTGTGAAGTTATTTGTTTACTATGCGTTGCGGCAAATAATGTGCTAAGAAAAAAAAAAGAAAACCAAACTTGTACGCATGCCGTATTCGCGCTAAGACAAATAGTAGTTATTGCTAAAACACAACAAAATAGCATTTCTATGTTTTATTAAACTGAATATAGCTTTCGATCAAATAAAACTGTTAGACATTATATTTCTGCTGTATAATACATAAAATCTCATGTATATCATACAACATATAAATTAAAAAAAAATCCAAGCCAAAATCCACAATAAACTATTAAAAGTAAACTTTGAAAAACAAATCAAAATCTAAAAATGCTTTCTTAAGACAAGTACACAATAGAATAATGTAGTATGGATACCGCAAGTAATACAGTGTACATATTTAGAAATTAAAATATACACCCACCTCATTGAGACAACAAAAAATTAAAACAAGCCGAATAACAAACAACGCTATATAGAAGAATAAACACATTCATACAAAATAAAACATGAAGCTTATAAGACAACAGTAAACTTAACAATGACGTGCACAGCATAAACTGAACCTGGCACTGATAAAACGAAACAACTTTTGTTGCTCGTAGAATCACAAAAACGGCATGGTTAAATAGAGAATAAAACAAGAACATTAGACAAACCTTCGATACTAAAAACATTAAGAAGCGAGTGCTAAACAGAAACCTCAAACGAAACAAGCACATTAAATGCCAAACGAACGAGAAGTGAAAATAGCAAGAAACAAATTATCAGAAGGTCACAAAAATTAAAAACGGATACGGAAATGATGGAGTAATACTCTGAACATAGCATAAGTAGACAAAGAACAAAAAAGGAGTAGACAAAAATGTTGATCTTGATTTTTTTATGAATTAATTTTTTAGATTTTTTATTTCTTATCGATTACGCAACTGTACGATTCCATCATTTGTTTGTTTAACTTTTTACTTTCCTATAATGAAAGTATAACAATCGCATTTCTTTAAAAGCTTTTTTTTTGCATAATTTTACGTTTCAAGATCTTCTGAATCAAAAAAATATATTTTTGACAAAAAAAATTGAGTGTTTGTGTGTTTGTGTAACGATTTACCCACGGTAACTCTCGAACCAAAAATCCTAGTAATTTGAAATTTGGTATAGAGCTGGATTTTCATATTCTGTCAATTCTATCAAAAGATGGGTTTGATAAAAAAATCCAAAAGTAGGTGTATATGCCATTTCAAACAGTTTTTATTATATAATTTTGTACGTATGTAAATTATTTCAAATGTTTTTACAGTTTCCTATAGAGATAATTCTTCCTAGCAATTTATTCGAGTCTTATAAAAACTCTCAAAGCGTAAACACAAATTGAAAAATTGTGCCGTGCGCGATAAGGTTATAGTGCACCTTTAACATTGAACCTGATAAGAACCTATTTTAATTATTTTTGTGCTTATTAATTTAATTCTAACATTGACCACTAACATTAACTGCACTTGACTTAATTAATCTTAATTAACATGCCTATAACGTCAAAACGTTCATCTGACCATTTATCACAACCGATAAGCGATGTTCAAAAGCGTTATCAATGGGAACCTAAATCTATAGTAGAACAAAACCAATGCTACGTACCCGAGCATTTAAAACTAACTAATGGTCGAAACTCAAAACCTCATTCTGTAGTAATTAAAAACGTTTCTCCTTCATTATTAGAATAAGATATTCTTACTGAACTAGAACAGCATGAATTACCTGTTATCATAGTAGCAAAATTATATTATAAAGACAGTGTACCCATGCTTGTATCTGTTGTTGACCTTCAAGCTAATGAAGCAATGATCTTACGCAAATTCAAAATTCAATAATAAAAATTGAACCTAGAAGACCAGCAAAAAATAAGCTTCAATGTCACCGATGTCAACGTATCGGACATACTAAAAACTATTGCTCATTAGAGCCCCGTTGCGTAAAATGCTTAAAAAATCATTTATATACGGAATGCTACAAAAAAGCTGAAAAAACTCCAGAATGTGTAAATTGCAAAGAACAACATCCAGCTAACTACCGTGGATGCAGGGCATTTCAAAAACTCAAAAAAAAATGTAATAACAAAAGATCAATTAATCCTGCTAATAATTACTCACGTGAAGCCAGAACCTACGCTGCAGCAGCTAACAGCAATTTACACAATGACAACGTACCATCTAATAATTCAATACCTAACACTTCGTCCTCTACCAACAACATGATGTCTCATATTATTAAATTAATCCAACCTTATATTAAACAAATTAAATCTTTCATTAATAATAATTTAATTCCGTTACTTCTTAATGTTCCATAATCTATACTTAAAAAAATCTACAGATCCTAAATTATAATGCCAATGGACTTAAAAGCCAACGTACCATTCTAATAGCGTTTTTGGCACGATATAACATAGACATTGCCTGCATATCCGAAACTCATCTCACCAGCAACGAAACCATACAAATACCTGGCTATCAAATCTGCCGGACTGACAGAAACACGAGGATTGCGTCTGGCGGAGTAGCAATTCTTGTTAAAAATAATCTAGCGCATTATGTCTAAACTCTTAGAAAAAATTATACATGTAAGATTAAAAGAAGAAATTTCCACTATAGGTGTTTTCACCTGTTTCGATTTAATAACGAACAATGAAGTATTAATATCGATAAATACCTTCGTTAAACGCTTAGGATTCTGGAAGGCATATTATCCACACCGAAAACAAAGATGTTACATATTATACGTCAGTCGATTGCGATACCCACCTTTTAATAATTGCGAGGAACAGCATTCGTTACATTGGGTTTTTATATCTAATTTCTTGTAGTAATAACCATTTTGTAGACTTCGACTTTCGTGAGTCATTGCGTTGACACGATTTGCTATTCATTTTAGGCTACCCAACGAGGAAAACGTTTTCTTCGGAGAAGTACTGGTTTGTGGGTAAGTTCTTTTTAATTATTATGTCGCTTTCAAAAAAGATCACTCACAAAATTTAACTTGTTTACGCAATTGCAATAGTTTTAATACCTTTTAGGTATTGTCAGTAACTAATTCTGTGATATTGCATGCTGTGAACCTTAGTTATTTAATGGGAAATTTTCTTTGCTTATCAACACGCGATGTGTAACTTATGTATTGTGGGTTGCTACACTTCCGGCAATTATGTTTTTGAAATGTACCACAAAAATTTCTGAATTATCATTGTTAATACTCTACGTTACTGAATTATAGTTGTTAATCTTCTACGTTATTGAATTATAGTAATTAATACTCTAGGTTACTGAATTACAGTTGTCAATCCTCTACGTTATTGAATTATAGTTATTAATACTCTAGGTTACTGAATTATAGTTGTTAATACTCTACATTATTGAATTATAGTTGTTATACCTATATTATCTTTCATTTATGGTAACATACCTTTCTCTTTTATTGTGGTTACACAAACATCAGAACCTAAAAATTCGTTGCAAGCTTGGACAGTCTGTCTTGATCGAAGCAGAAGTGTTAATTATAAAAGATCTGGCGCCCTTAAATATTATTTACTTGAACCTTTCCTATTTCCGACTGTGGGAGTTGGCCGTGAAAGGTTCGTAAGACCTACAGGCAGTGTTGTGCATAGATAATTAATTTTTTATCTAAATGAGATAATAGATAATTTCCAATTTTTTTTATCTAGATAACGATTTAGATAAAAGTTGAAGATTTTATCTAGATAATAGATAAGATAATCTTTAATTTACGTAGATAATACGATAGATGATTCTATCAAATAAATACAAACATGTAATAATTAATTGTTACCATTTAATTATCATCATCATCGATAACAATTCATTGTTTATTAAATTAACTAATTAAAAAACTGAAAAACAAATTGAAAAAAAAATAAAAATCGAAAAAAAGACATGACAGAAATTTTATTAATTTAATGACCTACTAAAATATAAAACAAATTTCTTAATACAATATGGTCCTTTCAAAATTGTCATTGCTAAGGAAAACTTACACTATCAGGAATCAGGACTATAAAGTCTTTCAATTAGCGCCAAAATTGATATGTTTAATCAATAACTTTTTCACAAATGGAGAAGTGTCTAGTGAACTTAATTAGTTTTCCTTTGTAACAGTTAGGAAAAATCTGGCTTTGATATCGACGTCAGTTTGAACCTAAAAGATTAAAAAATTATCGCTCATAGCCGTTTATCACACTCCCTGAATTATTGCTTTTTTTTTAAATTTAAGTTTATCATTTGTTGTTCGATATTTTAAGCAAATTTTTCACAAAAAACCAACTAATCCTCAAAAATGTATTATATTTTAAATTTTGAGCAGCTTACATCAGCGATCACTTAAAGAATTAGCTTTTATGTCTTAAAAAAACGCAAGCAGTTTTGTTTCTTCTAAAAAATTTGGGTTATTTTAAACAGTTTATGCTCTGCTCGGTACTTTTTGTAATTGTAAGTGCAACAAACCCAAATGCAAAAAAAGCATTTTTGCTTTGCAGTTTTGTTAATTATATTTGACAGGTTGTCAGTAATTGTACTCTATGTTGTACTCATATGATAATTTACATCATAGATTTATATAGGAGCGTTTTTATTCTACGCGGTATACATTAGGATCATATTGCGACTTTAATTTAACGTTAATATTACTTACTCAACAAGTTGATTTAAATAGTAAGCTAAAAGCTAGTCTTCTAAAAGAACTCTAAATCACGTGTATCGAGGTTTGTCACTTTCAACTGCTCAAAAAGTAATGAATTTTCTCTTTTTCAATCAAGCATTTTTTTTATTTTGGCATAGTTTTGCTGTGTAGGCACTTCAACTAATTAAATTTTCAAAGACAGAATTAGTAGCTGTTAATCTCAATGTTTGAATCGTGCAAGATAATGTATTGAATAAATGTACGTATATCAAAAAGCTTATTATTGTTTCTAAAGACGATAAGAGACTTATAGCAAGCAATTGGTTCAGTTTCAAAAAGTAATTTGAGTTGTGTTTTTGTTTATATCTCGTATTGCATGTATTTACGCTCAAGGTCATGTGAGTCTAGTTTTTGTCAGCAGAAGAGCTGCAAAAATGCGAAACATCTGCAGCGATTATTTATCAGGTTTTAGCGAACTGGACCGTATTATATTACCACAGACATTAAAAACAATATTATGTTTGTAAATATAAAAATTACAAAACAACAAATCTAAACAGAAAAATGTATGTTACTTTTAAAAAATCATCTAGATAATTTCATGACAGATAACCGAAAGATCATCTAAGATAATCATCTAGATAATGTTCAATACTTTTATCTAGATAAGGAAAAAGATAATGAAAAAATATCTAGATGAATTATATATATAATTTCATCTAGATAATGCACAACACTGCCTACAGGCGTGTAACATCATCAACGCATGGAGAATTACTCATGTTTAGAGATGATACTGCGTTACTTCTTAAAGACTGGGAACTAACTCGAGCAATAACAAAACTTCAACCAGCAATCAACAACATTGCTAAATAGTTCAAACAATGAAATTTAAATATAAATAAAAACAAATGCGTAGCCAAAATCTTCACCCTGCGTCGGGCAAGCAATCTACCACCAATAACAATTAATGACAACCCAATTCCGTGGAACAGCAACGCAGAAAGTGGAAAATATCTAGGACTATTATTAGATACTAGACTGACATGGAAACCGCATATTATTAATAAACTAAACCACGCCTATTCAAGATTAAGACAACTTTATCCCTTAATCAATAGATAAAAATCTTAAAAACGAAGTGCACCCTATTACTGTACAAAAGCTTAATTTTCCCGTTAGTGATGTATGCATGTGTTATCTGGGGTAGTACAGCGCATACGCATGTAAACAAAATACAAGTGCTACAAAACAAACTTTTAAGAATCGCGGTAAATGCTGAGTGGTATGTAACAAAAATTAAACAGCTGTGAAGGTGCGGAATATTATAAATTATGACGTAGAAATTAAAATGAAAGTTTACACAAGACGTTTATTTGTAGTGTTATTGTAAGAGATTCCTTTTATTTTTATTTTAATTCTTACCTGTTTTTAATTTTATTTTGATGTTAAGTAGTCTTAAGCGGTTATAGTGTTAACATTTACGTATTGTAAAAATGTCATGAATAGCAGTACTGCTGCTGAACTGACAAAAATAAAATTAAAAAAAAAAACAATTTATTCAAATAAAAAATTTTTCTAACATTAACAGTTTATTAGATATTTTATTTATAATCTAAAATGAATTCACAACTATAATCTAGCTTCGAATACTGCCTCCGACGATTTTTTTTATAAAAAAATCCAAATCTTGAAGGGAAAGCAAGATACGTTAAAAATAATAATTTTTACTGATTTGCTGAAGGGGAAAAGGATATTGAGGCGCGCAAATATAGGGGTTAGTCGATATGACAACATAAGTTCAATTTGCCATTTTCGGCTATATCTTAATGAAATCAAGGAGAAAAATTTCAAAAAAATTATAGCATGCTTGGAAATCAATAGAAACGTGTACATATCGCTTCAAAGTGGTTTTATGACAACACAACCTTAAAAAAACATGTAGACATTCTTTCATTATTCCTTATAGGAAAGTCGTGTGGTGACCACACCAGTTTTTTTAATGTTTTTAATGTCTGAGATGTACTTCTAGTTTAGCAATAAATATGTTGTAGTTTGGTCCGCAATTTTTTCTCCAGATAGTTTTTACATCTTATCTACCAAATCTAAATTAAAGAAAGTAACCAATTTGGTTTTTATAATTATTTCCGAGATTTCTAAGTACATGATTTATTGACGTGTTTGTTATTCCAGAATACACACTAGTAGGAAGCTTTTACCACTATTATTTTGTTTTCTGATTATAGAATATCTTATGTACCTACGTAGATTACCATCCTGTTTTTGAAGCTAATTTTGGCATTCAGGTCGCTTGAATCAATTTTTATTTTTTTTTCAATTTTAAGATTGTATTCTGTAGATTTTTGTAGAATTTAAGAATATCTTCTTTCTTACATGTGCTTGTAAAAGCATATACCCGAACTATGTTCAATCTTATATGACGTGTGTACATCTTGCAAGTCACAATTCTATCACTAATAGGATTAAAGATTAAAACCCAGTATTGCATCATCCTATTTGTTGCTTATTTTAATGACTGCATTATTTAAGCTCTATTTTGTATTGCCGGAAAAGTACACTGTGTGGTTAGTGTTAGTTTTAAAATAACTAATTGGTGCTATATGTAACGAAACAGTAATAAAAGCTGTAGAAATATGTCAGTACAATTGCGAAAATACATCAAAGATTATTTCCCAATGCTGAGGATCCCCAAAAAGGCGAAACGGCCGTACACTGGTTCTCTCTGGTGAGAATTTTTGCAATTGTACTGATATAGTTACTTATACTATATATTTGTTGGTAGATTAAAATCGTTTCTTTTTTGATACAATTTTTGAATTGTGCAATCATTAAATCCAACTACCAACTTACGACAATCTCTATAGCACCAATTTGTTAAATTTTATACGTGGGTCGTTAACCACAAGATGGCGCCGACCACAACACTTTTATATGTATGTATTTTAAAATAACCCCACATTTATCAACAAGTGGTACAGGTTCCTAAAGTCTTATGTTTTTTTTTCAACAAAGTTCAGTTTAATATAATGACGTTTGTGGCCTACAACATTAGATTATAATAAAAATAACACAATGTAAATGTAGTAACATAAATGTTGCAGCGCTGTAAATATTTTTTAAATTGCTTACTTTTATAACTTTAATTTAAGATGCATTTTCAGATTTGTTTTACTTTTGCCAGCTTCAGTATTGTGGTAGTGTAATTAAAAGTTTCTGATCTCATTTTTGGTCTCTGGTTTTTTATATTTCTTCTTTTATCATTATATCATATAATATCATCATTATAATTTACTATACTTTAAATTTATTTTGTTCTCATGAGGGCAACAGTCCACGTCATTAGTATTTTTCGAAAATCTAAAATATTATGTTTAAGTTTTTCTGCCTTTTCATTAAGGTTTTTACATCTCATTATGCAGTCAACACCAAGAACATATACTAAGATAAGAATGTCTTCCGGGTTTGGACCGTGTCATTGTTGTTGTAACCGCAGTTGCCAACGTGTTGCCTGCTTTCTTAAGAGGCTTCATCAGGGCGTGCGATAAATCGCAAAACTCAAACAAGCAACCGAAATCTAACTAAGAACTTCTCAAAAGTTAGATTATCCATTTGTGAAACAAGTCATAATCTAAACTCTGAAAAGGTAAGAAAGAAAACGATAACTTGAAAAAACAAACGATAATCTAACAAAGAACCACTACCGAGTTAAGTAATCAACTTGTTAACCAAGCCAGATTCTAAACTCCGTATAAGTGACTTAAGAAGAAGTAGTCTCCGTATATAAACGAAAACGATCATCACGGATGGTTAAGCTCGACTCTGATTGGGTTACGGTTGATAAGGGGCGTGTTTTCGATAAATGACTGATGACCGGGAACCAAAGAGGGGATAGCTCAAAACCATGATCACGATTGAAGCTATTGGGGTGTTTGATGATTTCTATGCTTTCTGGGAATTTCTTGTTGAAAATGAATAAGCTTTTCTAGAATATTTTTCTTCTTAAGAGAAGAATGTTAATAACCAGTTTTTTGCAGTACCGACATCAAAAAAAATTGTAAATAATCAATATAAAAAATATGTTATTTTTGTTTCATCATTATTTTTTTTAAACAATATAAGCAATAGTAGAATGCAAACTTTCACGGCCGTTGTTTAATGTAGCACTGTTTTTCGGGTGTTGCCGCGTCACAAGACTTTCTCTTAACGTTTCGCTGATCAGTATAAACAGTTTTCATAAAAGTATATCATGGAGTAAGTGCAAGTTTTAAATGTATCTAACTAAAACAATTAAAAATACGTGCATCTGCATCTAAGAAATCCCAATAACTTTTTTTTTCATATTTTTAGGGAGTATAAAAAATTAAGTAGTCATTTGTATCTGCTTCATTTTTTTTCGCTTTTAATATAAAATTGCTGTTATTATTAAACTATTTGCGTCTAACCATCTACTGCAATGACATTGATGTATTCAATCTTTTTAATTTTTTTTGTAATTAAAATACACATAAAGAACTACCAAAACTGTTTTTATTTACATATTTGTAATTCTTAGTTTAACAATACTCTGTTTCATTTTAGTAGGATAGTTGATCGTTTTACTTATTTTCTACCAAACTTTTGACCAATGTATTCGCCGTATACTACAATTCCAGGGAATGTTTCTCTTACAATTGGAGTAATTAGACTAGGTGGTGGATCAAAACCTTGTGCTCCTCCTCCTGGCAATTCAATTGTGTAAGCAAGTTGAACTCCCGCAGCACCTTTAGCCCAATCATCACTACCGCCAGATGCAATGTATAGAACGTTTGTGGAACTTCCTATGGTATATTCGTCTCCACCTGCTTGTACGATAGCGGCATTAACATCTTCGGCAATGCTTTGAAGCTCAACGTGATTTTCAGGTAAAGCAGAAGTGTATCCCCATGGGTAAAGTAGATAATTGCCGTAGCTATGGAAAGTTAAGTATAATTTAATTCTTTGCTTATTACTTTCAATATAGCTTTTCACGTTACGTCCTTCAACTTCAGAAAATGCATACGGGCCTTTATATGTATCTGAGCAGGCGTTAGAACTAGAACCTCCTTCGCCCCAATGGAAACCAAAATTGCGGTTTGCATCAGTTCCAACACAGCTTCCTGCCGAAATCGAACGCGTTTTTCTCCAAAACCGTTCCCGCGTGTGAGAATATTCATATCCATCGGGATTCAGAACGGGAAGTATGTGCCAGTCAACAAGATCTAACAGATGAGCGTTTCCTGAATTTTCCACTAATTGATTAATAACATATAGAGCCATGGCTGGAGCAATCCATTCTCTAGCGTGTATTCCGGCGTCAATAAATATAACCGGTTTGTTTGCATTGGGGTTAGATGAAATTTGAATAATTTTCATGTTACGGCCTTCATAAGATCTTCCAATCGATTTAACCGTAACTATATCGCGATGGTTTAATGCTAGATTGTCTAAATAGTCATTAATCTAAAAAAAATTATTAAAATACATTTAGTTAAATGTAGTAAAAAAAACTATTACATCGTTAAATCGATTAAATTGTGTAAAACTGATTCTTCCACTGAATGGTAGTACTCCTTCTCTTTGCAATAGTTTTTCCCGTTGTACAATACTATAAAAAGAATATCAGTTTATTTGCATAGTTATTAGAAAGCTATTACCTTTCGACGTCGTTTATAAGAATTTCATGTTGAATTTTATGCGAGTTAAGCATCCAGGTAAACATAAATTGTGCTCTTGGATGAACCATTACGTCAATAGGTTTTCCATTGAAATTTAACCGTGACCAAAAATCGATAGATGGATTATCTTGGAATTTTGCAAGAATTGAAAATTGCGCTTCATTTTTAGGGTTTAAGCGATAGACTTTGTAACTAAAATATTAGGTAATTTTTAGATACATTTTGAATAACGACAGTAACAACTTACCCATTATAACTGACGCTTTCAGCATAGACTGCTGATAAAGCTACACAAAAAATTAATACGAGACGCATTTTGATTGTGCATTGTTCAAACTTTTAAAGGTTTACCTATATATACTTTTCTGCAAACGACAAGTACTTCGATAACAGTTATCTCGTTATCCGATGTAAGATTTAATATTATCTTTTGTAAGATACATGTTTAATGCATCGGTTACACAAATCAATAAAATATTATATGTTTTTTAATTATTTGCGTTATATACTATTAAACGCCTAATTAACGATAGTACAACCATTAGTTATTTTATTGTTTGGTAATTGCATTTTTAAGCTATATTTTTAATAATAAATTGATAATGTTTGTTTTAATTATCTTTAATAAGGTTATTGATAAACATGATTGGTTTTACAGTCATTCAACAAGAAGGTTGTGATAGTGCTTTAGGTATATTTATATTTATGCTATAGTGGGTATATGAAGGAATTGATGACAAAATAGAAAATATAGGATAGAGAATGACAACGTTGTAAAAATTCGGAAACCTCAGATATTTAAGCCAACTGCTGTGGTCGAGAGCCAATCTAATGCTGTTGGAGTAAGATTATAGATATCATCTAGAGTCCCGTTAAAAGCTGTTAATGGAAATTGTGTCATAATGTGGTTCATGGTCTGTTTTTGAGCTCCACAACTGCAGCTTGGGTTTTCCAAATATCGCCATCGATGCAATAAAAATTTACATTTTCCTTGGCTAGTATGTATCCTATTTAACGTTGTATATAGGTTTCTTTTTAATGAGAAACCTTCAATGTTTGCTTCTCTCCAAATCTTGTTCCATTGTTGTTTCATTTTGAAATTTAGGTAAAAATATTGATGAAATTAAAGTAATATTTTTATACAGAAGAAAACGAATTGGAAAAAATTCCGAAATTTGAACACAAGAAACGGCAATGAAGTTTAGAGTCTGGGTCCAGTTGATCACCTATTTTTCATCATTTTTTGTTTATTTACGTTCATCTTTAATTTTATCAAAAATATGTTTTTTTTAATTTGCTGTTACTAAAACTAATTTATTAGCATATGCTAATAATAATAACAGCAACTGTAGCAAACACTGATTCTTTTGTTAATAGACTTCTGTTTCTTGTTTGAGAGGTGTGAAGACAAGCAATATGCATTTCAGTAACTCATAAAATACGACAAAAAGTTATAAATGTAGTTTTGACTGCGTTCTTCTTTTACGTGAGGGTTCAATTGTCTTCTAATCTTCTACCTACAACGTCATTCTAGATTTGATATATGACGTGGACATATATGCCTTTACAGAAACTAAACTCAACAATTAAAATGACGCTTATTTTCATTATCCAGTTATGTTAAGATTATTAAAGCATTTAGTTTTCTTAAACAAGATGTAGTAGCAAGGTAATGAATAATTCAACTACATTTAATTTAACTTTGTTTTTGTAACAACTTTTGCTAATATTCTCTTCTGCGTTTAAGTCAACCCTTTACGCATGCGCATGCTTTATAACAATTTTCCTCAGCGCATATTTTTTCTCAACTGATTTTGTATGCATGCTTGACCAAGACAAATCATAGTGGTAGTTAGTTCACAATATCCTTCTCCTTTTATACATGTTAAAATACGTCTTTTAGTATAGTCAGGTAATCAAGTTTTTGCAGAGTTTTTACTGTTTTTGCTAGTGATATAGTCGCTACAGCTGAAGTTAATAAATTCGGTTTATTAAACATGAAAAAAACCACTGATAGTGCTTCTACTAATCTTTAATTATACCTACTGTGTCTTTAGAAACGTAGAAACAGAATTATTCGTGTTTTAACAAAAAATCCCTTGTTTTGGAAATATTATGTACTAATGATGGTATCTTTGTATAGAAAAAAGAGTGCGTTAGGCATCGACTACAGTTGGTTATGTATTGAGTACGTTTATGTTGGCAGGATTATGTCTGGACTGACTTAAACCATTGCTTAAACATCAATTTACACTAGACCTGAAATAGTCTAGTCTTTTGAGCGCTTACGTCGCTGGATTTTTAAACGACTTACTTACAAATTTAGTCTCTTTTAAATTAATTTTACGTTTTCTATTGGCAAAACAGCGAATTATTGATTTCAAACTTCAACTGCTCGTTATGGTTTTGTTCAATTTCAAATTTAATCTAAGGTAAGTGCGCCTTATAAGGCCCACGTAACTTTTTATGCTTCAATAACGTCTTTTTTATAATTTTTATTTTCTTTGCTGTTTAAATATTTGGCAAAAAGTGACACTACTCACAAATTAGAATCAATAGTAAACAAAACCAATTAAAAAAAAGTACAAATGGCTTTATTTGGAACTAGTGGGCTCAACAAGATCCACGTGGAACAAGGAAATTTGAAAATTTGTATCTAACACAATATAAACTTCAAAAACCGAAAATATCTAAGTATGTATAATATTTTATATAATTTTTGTTACGTGGTTTTTTTCATAACTAAAAGAGAGCGACGACTAACTCAGTTGTTCCGGAGATAGAATCGTAAGCTTCGCGGTGTTAGATTATAAAATAAATCTAAAAAAGCGCCAAACCGATGAAAGACTATTGTGGTAGAATCTACCAGCAGCTGAAATAGAACAAATGACAAGACAGAAGTGGTAACACAGAGTGTATTTATTTTATCACAAACAATAGCTAGAAAAAGAAAGTACATGATTATATTTATATAAATTTTATCAAACACTAGCACGTAGGTCGGTATCACAGACAAAATATAAACTTCGCCCTCAACTGGGCAACACGTCGTACAGCAAAGTGACCTAGTCGGCCTAGCGTTTACATTTAGAAAAGGAGTGACTTTACAATTGTAGATTAAAATACAAAAGAAGATCAAAGCGCACCGTATAATAATGTATGACAGAACAAAACAATTTTATAATTAATTGTGTTAACAATCTAACATGTATGTACATGTCATGTCATTTTTGCAATCGACTGACTACAAAAATATTACGAATTAAAATAAAAAGTGTAATACTTACAATTAGGTTTCCTTAAGTAGGAAAGTAGCTAGTGTACCGTACCAGTATTACCTAAAACTTAATTGAAATCTAACACAAAAAACGTACATACGGTGTTATCACAAGTAAACTCTTTTTACTCATACGATCACTAAAAATAAATAACTGCGCAGAAAGAAATTTTTCCAATTATAACATCTGCTTATTATCTCCAACGACAAAGGAAACGTGTAGGAGTATCGAAAGCCGCCTGAATAAAGACTTTCACTCAGATCGCAACATTATCATAATTCATATTCACATAAGTGTGCGTGAAACACTTGACGATAAAAGCTTTGTTGGGTGTACACAACTCTAAATCATGTCTACGTTCTTCAAACTTTACTGGAAGAATAAAATCCTGTTCTAAAATTTGACATATCGATATAAATTTTATACTAAAGCATTTTTACAATACACTCTGCTATATAAAATGCATTTATTAAAACAGACCTCGTTACATAAATGACAATACCACTTTTCAGCTACCTTTTTGCTCTTCAATAATTTTTCATTTTTTTCTATTTTAGTTTTGGCCTTTCTCTTGCTTTCTTTATCAAACAAGACTTTGGTAACATTCTAAGTTCTATAACTTAAAGATTTTTTCTTTGGTGTAATTTTCTTTTATTTTTATGTCAGATGTTGCTAGAATTTCTTTAAAATTTGTTTTCATAGGTTTAGTTATTTCTTGTCTTCATGTATTTCAAAGCAAATAATCGCTGTCATCTGATGAAGATTTGAAATCTAAGCATTTATGTTTCCTTTTTATGCCGCTTGGGCCATTTTGAGCTTTATTAGGAATATTGATAAAGTTTGTAGTGTTAGTAACAGTCCGGACAACAGTTTCACTTATAGCAGAACTTTGTTGTCTTGCAACTTTTACGGCTTCTAGACAATTCCAATTTTCGTTATTTATTATTCGTCTAACTCTTAATTCTGAAGGTGCTGTGTCGGGTATGATATATGGATCGTAAGGATAACAAAATTCAGACATTTATTGGTTGGACTAGCTGCTTTAGGCCACACTTTACAAAATATCAGTCCAAAACTAGTTTTATTAATAGTATCGTTAGGTTTATTTGTTTAATAGAGTAAAATTTTGTCATTCTAGTACGCTTCAAAAGCCCCAAAAACTACTTTATCTATTGGTTGCAATTTATGCTTTTCCGCAGTTTCTACAATAAAGCAGTTTAGATGTTAAGATGTGCCATCAAAAATTAACAAAACCTTTTCTGCTGGTTTAATTTTGACAAAGCGATCTATCCATTTTACAAATGATTATGTGGTCATACTATCTTTTGTAGTCATTTAAATCATTGAACCCGGCGGTAAATGCATAAACTATTCCGATTTTTTATTCTTTTTAGCTATTTTTTGGTAATGTTAAAAATACATTGGGGCTTGTTAGTGACTGCCATTTCAGATATGACATCTTGTTACGTGCAAAAGCTAGAAAAAATTCGTGATTGTTTTTGGAAAACTTGACAGAAAACACAATGAAAAGTCAAAAATCAAAGGGCGTCTGGAAGGAGTATAGCTTAATGGACTCTGACTCTGGCCAACCACAAGCCCGTTTATGAAGGATACACTCTAAATGGACTTACCTTAATAGAGTGTACCTCATTAAAATCTGAAATAAACTTAAATTTTACATAACGCAAAGGCTGACAGACTTAAAAGCTTATTTACATTTAACTATTTAACATTTATTTGAACACTCAAAACTAACAAAAAAAAATGTAAGTAAACATGAAAGTTAAAAACAATAAAAAAACATATTTAATTCAATAAACGCATAAAAAAACCAAAACGCAATTTAAAGAAATAAATCACATAAAAACAAAGGTAAATCTTAGTTACCTAATGCACGGCCGTGTCCGCATTAAATAGAAATTAATTAAACACAAAATAAAATATCTTCATTTCTTTTAAAACAAGAATCACAATCTTAATAGAAAATTACAAAATTTGTCAATTTTCCGCTTCAAACAGAAATTTTCTTATTAGAAATATTTAGTCACATATAGTTTTGATAAATGCGGACAATTACCATTTAGTAATTATATTATCGATAAAATCATTAAATCGCAACACGAATTTTTCTTAAAAAAAACCAAAGCTTTAAAGACACAACGCGTAAATAAAATTCACCAAATTTAATTAATTAATTAACTAACGTCACAAATGTAGTGTTAGGCAACGGCCGTTGCTTCTGTGTGAACTGTCGAATTGACAATATATCATATTTCCTTAATGGCCATAAAGATTGAACTGTCTAATAAATTAAGAGGATGACTTCATTCCAACGTAATTTAATTGAACCAACACAAAAAAAAGTACGACTGTACTGAAAATGTACTTCAAACAAAGAACTCTTAAACAAACTTAAAAAAAACAAACTGTTAAAATATATTTACAAATATACCTCAAAAGGGAAACATAAATTAGCACTAGAATTTTGATCGAACAAAGAAAATGTTAAGTCAACACAGATTACGGATGATCCAACCGCGTACTAATTTTGAAATAAATTAATACAAAATTTTATCCACAACTTTGAATTATAACATTGAATTAAAAAACGTAAAATAATTTCTTAAAAACATTCATAAATCCAAAATACATGAAATGAACAACGTCAATTCAAATACCGAATCTTTCACAAAAATAATCAAACATCTTTAAACGACGGTTACAATCTTTCAGTTTGTTAACATAATCACTGACGATGTATTTATTTAACTTGGCTTTTTTTTGTAACAGTTCCAGTTTTTAATTGGTTTCAAAGAGTTTTCTCGAAATTCTAAAATTAGTGCTTGCAGTTTTAACAGCCATACCATTGCAAACTGTTTCAATTGCCTGCCTCAATTGTTCTTTACTCCACAGGGCTCTCTTTTTAAGCATTTTTTTGTATCTAAAACGGAGTAAATGTGGTTATATACCTTAAAACTGAGGGTTCTTAATAAAGCCCGTCGGATATTATTTGAAACTTTTGTGTGGTCCTTAAGACTTTTGGGTGTTCCAAGATATTTAGATTAAAACTTTGTTTATTCTGTTACAGGTATGCTTTGAAGATAAATTATCTATGTTACAAGTATCAATAAAAATTAAGCATTATTTGGGACTATGTATTTTCGATTTTCTTTACAAGTTATCACAATATTTCCAAAAAAACAAAATATACGTTTTTATAATCCACGTTATTAAAAAGTTGGGTTGAAGGAACTGTATGGCTGTAAGGTAAGAATTGTTGTTGGCCTACGCTTGGGGATAAAAATCCATCCTTGTGGTGTATTTGAATTGCTTTATACATATTTTTACGCATACTTTATAATGACGAGTAGCTTTATTAACGGACCAGGCATAATTAGAAGCACCTACCTTAGTTGACTAAAAGATGACGCCAATAATAAAAAAAATTTGTAGATGATTTTTTTTAATCAACATAATTATTCAAATTCAAAGACGCCTTTAAAACTACGTCATTATTATTTAGTTTGCATAGATTTTGCTTCAAATAAAAATATTTTTCTATAAGTTTGTTAAACGTAAACCAAAAAAAATTTGATGAAATTACGTAGCAGTGATTTTTTAGGATTGAATTGTATCTCAAATGGATAATAAAAAATTTCTTCAAAATTTTATTATTTATAAATTTTCTTAAAAGAAAGAGAACTTATAGTGTCGGAAAAACAAAACGCAGAGACAGTTTACAAACTGGTTTGTTGTGCCAAGTATCGGTCTGTTGAAACAGCTTTTACAATTCACAAATCTACTGCTAAAATGTTTCTACAAAGTTGTAAATAGTATTAACAAGGCAAAAAATTACATTTATATGCCCAGTGATATAGAAACAAATCAAGTATCGACTCAGTTTGAAGATGTTTGTAAACTGCTTCAAGTAATTAGATACGTAGACGGAACCTACATACCTATTTTGACCCATATTTTTTCAATAGAAAAGAGTTGACATGCAATCAGTGGTGAATAACAAAAGTAAGAATTTTACAAAGTATCTATAAATGTTGGTCAAATTCTCTATTATTTTAAGTTTTAAGACATTTTTGGAATTTTTTTTAGGAATACACACGTTTCATAAAATTTTAATTAAACTTGGGCACAAATGAAGCGTCGAAACCCTAAAACATACGAATTAAGAAAATTACATTTACTTAAAGCTTTGCTGCATCCATAATAACCTTCCAGACACCACTACTTACGTATTAAGAGCTAAAACTCGCCGTAACAAGATCCCCGAAAAAAGTAACTTCAAAGTCTTCAAACTTGAGAAACTTAACTTTTTAAAAGGAAAATTACTCTTATTAATAAACTTAGTTTACAACCATTTTAATTAAAAACTGTGAACTCAAATTTTCAAAAACAAACGAGCGTACTAGGATATAAAATTACAATCTTGATCTTTAACACCAAATAATAATAATGATTGTCCGAAGTAATAAATTAAAAAAGTGTACTAAAAACGTATGACAATAAAATCGACCTAAATGTTTCAAGTGCATACGTACTAAATACGTACAATAAACGACAATTAAAAATTAAGAAGAATTTGGTAACGTAAAATAACTTCAATAAATTAATGCGAAAATGATTATACGAAATAAATAAAACAAACTCAAATACCTAGTATTTTACAAAAGAAATACGTTCAAAGAGCAAACGACGCGACGGTTACACATTATACCACAAATAACGCAAGATGTAAATAAAAGTAGTATTATTGTTATAATTTTATAAGAACTCGCCTCAACGTGTATCTTAACTGCGGATGTGTGTTTGTTGAAATAGGTTTTGGTAGACTAAAAACACGTTGAAAAATGAATGGATATTCATCACACATTTCCTCTACAAGTGAAGCGTGTAGAAGCAAAACCGGGCACGTCACACGAAGCATGTTTTGAAAAAAACGTCAAAAACTACAAAAGACAATCTAAAACAAAAAAACGTTTTTTTTTAATATTTCATCCCTCTTATAAAGGTCAGATATATGTATGTAAACAAGGGTTTTATTAAAATTTGGTGCGTTAAGTCAGAATTTGAATGGTCGGCATTGGCCGCGTTGGCAACCAAAACGTGCAGTTGTCCGCTTTTGCAAGTCAAATCAGTGTACTTTTACAGTTTTGCACTGAACAATAATTTTATTTATATTAATGGATGCAATGCAAAATAAGGATGTTATTATATTGGAGACATTTCTTTCTTTCTTTTTTGGGCCAATTTCATCCTCATCTTTCTTATCTGGTACAATATCATCGGCACTATCGCTTCGAAGAACATTTCTGTAAAAGGCGAGATTTGACATGTATGTATCTTTTAGATAAATACCTCTCTATGTAGGTCGGCAGGAGATATGTCAGATATTTGTTTCCTTTTTTTAGTAATAGACAATGCATTTGGCGTGTTATTTCGAAAAGTCATTTCTCCAGACACAAAGATATTGTTTTTTGTGAACGCTTTAGAATAAGTCGCTTTACAAGAGAAAGCTTAAAATAAAGAGAACTCGGTGCTTTTATCGTTTTTGTAGCTTCTGATTTCCAAACTTTCACAGTTCAATCTTTTCCAAATTGTAATAATGTCGCCCTTTTTTCAAAAGTTATGTGATATTCTTTTGGCAAAATAATAGTGTCCATCTTTCTAAGCTTTTTTCTATAACTCCAAAAACTCTATCTGGTGGCATATATGAATGTCCTGTTACAGGAAATATCATTTGAAGTTCTTTAATATTTCCAGGAGTTTTTGTAGCCATTTAATACACATTGTTAAAAGAATGCAGTTTTTATTTTGGCCAGGGCAACTATCTGAGACCAAGCGTACTGTATGAGTGTGTCTCATTGTACGTTCATGTTTCTTGAGACAGTATATTATATATTATATTTCGTATGGCATAACCGACAAGATCGTGTACATAATAAAGAAAAAAAAAAAGAAAAAGTACAAAACAACAAAGCAAAACAAACTCAGGTATATGAATACAAAACAAATAGGGTGGACTAAAACAAGAGCATTGCAGATAATATATACAATATAAGACTGTTGAGTGACTAGGTCTTCATATGTGGGTATCCAATTCTTTGAGCCAACGGGCCGCGTCTGCGCCTGCTTCGTGAAGTTCCGCCAGAGAGCCTGGATATCTTCTATCGGGACAGTCCATGGCGATGTGCTGAGGAGTTTGGTGGGCGTTACTGCAATCGCAGCTAGGGCTATCAGCGAGTCCCCATTTGCATTTCCAATATGCAGTTCTGCCGTGGTTGGTTCTTAACCGGTTCAGAGTTGCCCAATCCTTTCTGGGGAGATCAAACCCTGGGGGTCGTTCTGCTGGATCTGTTATCAGGTGATTACTGTTCGGGTTTGATGCGGCCCACTCTTCTCTCCATGCGTCGATCAGGTCGAAGTGTTCATTGGTGAGCTGGTGGCCAAGTCTCCAAGGAGGTTTCCGGGATTATAATCTAGCAACCTGTGGGGTACAGTCCTGGTGAATGGGAAGTTGATTGTTCTCACAGCATTTCTGCCATTCCTTCAAGAGTGCCGATTTGCGCCGCAGAGAGGGAGGTGGTATATTAGCCAGCACCGGCAGCCATTGTATTGGGGTAGACTTTATAGTGCCAGAGATGACTCTCATGGTTTCGTTTAGCTGACTGTCCACGACGCCAGTGTGAGCGCTGTTTAACCACACGGGACAGTAATATTCTGCCACTGAGTAGACTAGGGCTATCGCCGATGTTCTGAGGACTGTTGCCTCTGCTCCCCAGCTATTTCCAGATATTTTGTGCAGTATGTTGTTCCTGGTCTTAAGTTTGCCTGCGGTCTTGTGTAGGTGGCTTTTGAAAGTGAGTGATCTATCCAGTGTTACACCTAGGTATTTTGGATTCGGATTATATGGGACGAATTGACCTCTGAATCGTATTTGCGGTGCGTAGTGTGCGTTTCTGTTGCAGAGGTGGAAGCACGTAGATTCGGTTTTCCTTATATTAGGTTTTAGTCGCCAGGTTCTAAAATACTCGTCCATTTTAGTCAGGTCGTTTGTGAGTTCATTTTCAGCGGCCTGGAAATTTGGCTTTTGGTTGACTAGGGCGATGTCGTCAGCATAAATGAATTTTCTCGAAGACGTGTCTGGCAAATCGGAGATATATATGTTAAACAGAATGGGTGCGAGTACCGATCCCTGCGGAAGACCATCATTAATCCTGCACTTGCGGCTGATTTTGCCGTTTAGGTGCACTTCAACAAATCTGTTAGAAAGCATGTTGTTTAATAGGTTGGTGAGCATTTTAGAACGGGTGGTGTGAAAAAATTTTAAGAGAATTCCATGCCTCCAGATTGTATCGTATGCTGAGGTTAGGTCTATAAATGTTGCAACTGACTTTTTACGTTGCTGGAACCCATGCTCTATGTGGGTGGTTAATGCTAGTACCTGGTCACAGCAGCTTCTTTGGTCCTGAAACCTGCCTGTTCGTTGGGTAAGGACTTTGCAACAGTGGGCTTTATTCTATTCAGTATAAGTCTCTCCAGCAGCTTGTAGCACACGCTGAGAAGTGCGATGGGTCTATAATCTTCGGGGTTCTGACCCCCCTTTCCAGGTTTTAGGATGGCGACAATCTTTGTTTGTTTAAATGCAGCTGGTAGTTGTGCGGTGTTCAGAATGTTGTTGAAGAACTTCGTCACCCATAGCAAGGCTCGAGGTCCGCAGTGTTTCAGGAACTCCGGAAAAACTCCGTCCGGCCGCTAGCCTTGTTCTTAATTGTTGTTTTACTCTCCTTGACGTCTTCTTACTCATTTCGCTTGTGCTTCTTGTTAAGTTAACAATTCTATTCGCCATAGCATTCGGACTAAGGTTGTTAACGGTGCGGATGTTAGTGGGTCGGCTACCGTCCAGCTGGGGGATGCAAAGTAGGCTAGCCTCCACGCGGTGCATCCTGGGCAACGTGCTTAGCACGGCTAAATAGTCTACAACTTGGCTGCTGGACCTTTACCAAGGATATCCCAGCAAGAGAGAAACCGACATGACTGAGAGAACTTGAGACAGTTGTAACTGCCGAAGCAATTTCATTAGAGACATTGAATCTCTCGTGTTCTAACCATGAATAAGAAGACACTTAGTCTTTAACAACTGTGAAATTGTAGCAGTATAGCTGACGGCTATAGTACTATCGTTAATCGGGTACATTGGTCAACACCAATTTTTTTTTACAATTGTATGAAAATGTTAGTAATCCATCACTCTTCTCTTTTAATAGATAAAAAAAGCCTTAGCACGCATGGCGTAGATTGCTTTATCAGTTTGTAGCTGTTTTCTCCTATCAGTATTTTTTTCTCTTTTAATTCGTTCTACCAATTCGATACAGGTTGAACATGCATCTGTTTTCGGAAAGCCAAGCCCAACATTTTGTGCAGTTTTGTGGTATTTAATTTAGCAGGAATGTATTGCCTTAAGGATTTTCCTCGACAGTAGTGAGATTCGTCAGTTTTTAGTAATTTAATATAAAATTTAACAGTTTCCAATTTATGTTCGAACTGTTTTTGTCTTCTGTCGCCTTCTCTTTTTTCTGTCAAGGCTACATCAAGTTGAAAACGGCCTACAACGCCAATTACACGATGCTTTGTTAGACCCAACAATACAAAGAATGTAGCTCTACAAACCTTCATTTGTGTATGATTATGACGTTTTAGAACAAAGTAACAAATTGTTTGTCTTTGGGTTTACTGCCGTCTCTGCGACGTTGATGCTTTGGTAAATAGCTTACACAGAAACAGGAAATAAGTTGATCTTGCCTAATTTTACTACAATCCTTGTAAAAATGTTCATAAAATTCTATGATGTTTTCATCGTAAGTGAAGCACACTTCAAATTTTCAGATAAATGTCCACAGTTTGGATACGTGAGCGGACTTTTTGGCAAATGCCTAAAACAGCAGAAAACGTGTAAGGATGTTATAAAAGGCGAATAAAACAGAATTCATGCAACTACCTTTTCTCCTTAGCAACCGATCTCTTCCACTTGTGTTTTTGCACCTGTTTCTTTTTTCCGACACCACACGACACTTTTTTCACAAATGATATGTTGTGATCCATCACAGAAAGTAACACAAACGTAATTAATTATACATTGTAACTGATTGGAATACGTTAACTGGTGCGACAAACTTGCAGCGATCTGATTGAATTTTACGATTTACGAACACGTCCGAGTTTGCTGTAAAAACGTTAAAAACATGTCCGATTTTGAAATCAAAGTTGATTTTCAAGTAGTATTTTTACGGCAATTGGAGGGTTTTGCAACCAAATTCTCATGTATATTTGATAGAAGAGTTCACAAATTTGAATATACGTAAATGAGTTGCATTTTAAAGAAAATGTGACATGTCCGGTTTTGCTTCTACATGCCTTAAGCCATTAGTGCTTGTTGCATGCTGCATAACGTTGTCAAATAAAACAAAGAACAGTTTGTGACACAATGAATGAAGGACGTTCAAGAAATCACTTTCTCACAGCCAGATGGGTTACATCATCGTGGAAAGATAATATTAGTGCTATAGACATAAGAAACCATTTAACAAAATACAGATAAATTTAGCAGAAAACTATCCCTTACGGAAAAGTTACTTACATCATATAAATGCATTTTTTTTTGCTTTTTAATGTGTAAAAAATGATTAAATAAAAACAAATCTGTATAAGCTTTATATTATTATATTAATTAAGTTTATACTTAATTTTTATTGTTTTGTTTATTTGATGTAATTTTCTCGTTTTTATTTATTGCAACAAAGTTATCAGGTGCAAGCGCCTCTTATTTGGGCTTGTGAGTAAAAAGTCTTTCAACATTTTCAAACGGTATCAAATGTTGTGTTAGTTGAAGATAATAAGAACTTGTACTGTATCATTTGAGTTGTATTTTTGTTTCTTTTTTATAACTTCCAGTTCCTTTTGTCTTGGTTACTGTAATTACTGAGCGATACTTGTTGTAAAAGATTTGATTCCTTGCTTGAGTTCAGTTACAATAAATATGGTAATCAAGTTCAATTGTTTACCATAAGTGGTTGTTGAATAATGAATTGAAACCTTTAAGCTACAAGTACCCCTTTTTTATCTAGTCTGATAATAATTTTCCGAGTCACTTGTATTTAACGGTGAGTTTGAGCACATAGAGTTTGAGTTTGTTTCTTCGCTTAAAGTAAAATCACAAAATTTTATTTGAATTTCACGTTGTACAAGAGTTGTAGCATCTTTAGAAGATGCAATTATTCCTACAAAACAAAAAGACAAATATTCCATTCAAAATTGA